>CM076991.1:120632729-125432729 GCA_039090855.1 Macrothele yani
GACCTCGCGGACACTTCAAGGAGAACTTCCTGAATACACTGACAGACTCCAGCACAGCCCAGAATATAATATTACGGAAGTTCGGGGTTGAGCCCCCCCTGCCCACCAAGTGTACCTCGGACCCTCGGCAATTTATTTCTTCAAATTAAAGTACAATTCTCGCTTGGCTTACATGGAACGTTTTCTCGAAATTCGTTCGGAGTTCAGAATTCAGTTCTCAATATAGGCCCAGAAACGGCAAATCTTTATAGCACCCCGCCCTCTGAACTTTTGCTGTGGCCAAGTTTCAGAAGGATGTGTGACAGGGTTGCCGGTAAATTGCCACACCGGAACACTGCCACACATCAGTGTTACTGTGAGGCAGTTTACAGTGAACCGTTTGTTCTGGTGGTGTTTTTTTCGGGGGCATTTTTTCCGCTTTTCAGTTTTCAGGGGTATTTTCTCCGGGGGTATTTTTACCTACATCCAAATAATATATGTTTGTGCACAGAGAGAAGCAAAATAGTTTTAGTTTTGTCTGGTATGATTTCCACATGGTCGCAAGCACTTTCTAGAAGATGAACACAGTTCATGGTAGTGACTCACTACGGGTAAATGTCCCATGTCGCTGTGTAAAACAGATTCGGCTTTTTCACTACCATTTGTCCACATCTTCCTGTTTGCATTTGGAACCGTTAATGGGCGAAATCCACTGTAACTTCACATTGAATTAAATAAAAAAAATGCACCAAGAAAAGTACACAGTACAAAGGAAAGTACGCTAAATTATTAAAAATTCCGAGACAAAATCTAGGAATCTTAAACTTTTAACTCATGTTTTCGTGTGAGCATTGAAAAATACAATGGCTTTTTATGAAAATTCTGCAGGTGGTTTATTAGTTTGAAGAATGCACTAGGTATTAATTGACACCAGCGTATTGCTTGAGTTCCGTGTTTTAACGGACTTCAATAATGATTGTCCATCATAAGCTCTAAGCTAGCTATTCTAAAGGACTAAAGGCTCCTTTTCCTAGCCATACACATGCATATTAACAAAACAGAATGTGAAAGCGATATCAGTTAATTTTTTTTTATGCCAATGAAGATAAGGTGTTACACTGTAAATATATTTCTGAAATTCAAGAGCCATTTTCCGTGATTTCTTCCGTGAATTAACGAAGCATATTTCTGATACAACCTTTTCCGTGAAATGACGGAAAGAAATCTGAATTTAACGGATTTTTCGTACCACCCGAAAATTCTGAATTTTCAGAAACCTTTCTGCATTTTTTTCTTATATTGACGGTAAAGTACCGTTTTAGAGATGTGGTAACGGAAAACTCTGAATCTTCAGAAACCAGTCCACAATTCCTTTCGTATATTAACAGAGAAACTCCGTTCTCACTTTTTCCGTATCCGTATGACGAGAACTTACCGCTAATAGGAGCAATTAGTGAGAATATACTTGAGGTTTGATTAACTTTAAAATTTTAATCATCTATCGAATTTTGAAGTTCCTTTGAGAGATAGGCTATTCTGGATAGCATATTGCGTGACTTTTTTTTTTTTTATTGCGGCACAGGATATTTCTTCTCCTCTCCCCTATTTTGTGCACCAGCTATTTATTATATATTGCGTTACTGTAAGAAACCAGGTACTTAATTAATTGTACAGATGATATGATATATGTATCAGTCTTTGGACAACTTAAGACAAAAGCTGTTATAGCTATCAAGAGTAAATTTTACATTTAGGAGGGTTTTTTTTTTTTTTTTTTTGAAATAATACTATAAAAAAGTATATTTCACTTTAAAAAATAATATATAACTGAAAGTCATTGTCAGTTTCAAAAAAATCAAGTTGCAAAACATTTTGTTGCTTCGAAAAATCCCGATGAAAACATTAATGAAGAAAAAAAAATTCATCGCCGCACAATTTGCTTTCGGTGTGCGTGAGGCGGGATCCCGCGCGTTTGTGGCTGAGTGGTTAAAGGCGTGAGTTGCCTTTCGAGCCAATCCAAACGGCGGTGTTCGATCCTGACAGGGCTGAAAACTGCAGGGTCGTCGATTTTGCGGAATTTCAGTTTAAATACGGAAAAACCTGAAATGGATTTTTTTTTTTTTTTTTTTTTTTTTTTCCTGAAATAAACGGAATTTCCGACTACGAAAAATCTGTGAAAATACGAAAGTTTAAATAAACGGGCACTTTTAAAAACGGAAATTTCTGAAAAAGCGGCAACTTTGCTGCACGTTATTTTCAGAAATTTTCCGTACATTCACACCACTTATTTTTTACAGTGTATGCATTACAGTTGCCGATCACCGTGATTTTTTGCATGCAATTGGACATCGTCCATGGTCAGGTTTTGATGCCTTCCGATTCCCGAAATTCTGTGTCATTGATTAATAATCGTCCCAAAACTTGCATTTTTAGGGGTTTTCTGGGTTATGAGAAGGAGTTGTTTGTTACCTATCTCCTGCAAAGATCTTCAGCCGATCACGGTGACACTTGCTATAGAGAAAAGGAATGACATGGTGAGTGACATGGGGTTGGTATCATGGTGATTGGTCTTGTCGTATAAAAATTATGACCATTAAAAAACTGACCAATTTTAATAATAGTTGAAAAAGTCAGCTCTCTGTACGAGACTCTGGACAATTAGATGTTCGGGCATAGCTACGATATGACACATCCCATCACCGTGATTTTTTGCATGTTATTGGACATCGTCCATGGTCAGGTTTTGTCATTGAGAAATTTTAATTAAAACTGGATGGCCTTTTACTTGAACCGTTTCACGAAAGTCGCCTCACTAACATCAATTAAAAACAAATCGTTTGAATTGAAAAACGAAGAAATGGAAAGACTCCGTCTGTTAGCTCAACACTTGCTTAAACTACATATAATAATAAAAGGAAGTTTGTGTGTGTGTGTGTGTGTGTGTGTGTGTGTGTGTCTTTAGCGATACAAAATGAAAAACGTGGTTCCCGATCTGAGTGTGTCTTTCCTCTTTGTATACATTCAACCTGATCACAAACAACGTGAAGGCATGTAGGAAAATAGTTCATTATAAATTTTAGGCATTTCTTTTGTAGAATGTTTCGTACTTTTGTTCTGGAGGTGTTTAGAATTTGTTATAATAGACGCCTTAATGAGCTTAGATTTTGCAATAGCTTAGCTCAAAATTTGCCAACCGTACCCGAGTTATCGGTTACCTGGCGGCTTTTCCTAGTGTAATTTTTTATATAACAGAGGCAAGAGAATTTTTTTTTTTTTTTTGCTATGGGCAAAACTTTGTGGTAAGGGTGTTTTTTTTTTTTTTTTTTTTTTTGCATTAAAGAGTAAATAATTCAAATAGTTTTACATTTTTGTGGCACAATTCTTAATTGTAACTTATATATTTGCTTACATGTGTTCTGCATTTTCATACAAATCGAAAAAACGTAACGGTCACACGCCAGTTACGTTTTTTGCACGTGTGATCGTAAAGCGTTAGGAGACTTCTCTAAAGAAATTAAACAGCAGACTTCTTTCGATTTTTTTACGCCCGTAAGAGCGATGAATTTACACCCCCTAGTATGACCGTTCTGGGAGGGCAACCAACCACTCTCCCTGCCCCTCAGGTAGCTCCGACCCTAGACAGATTTCTCTTTTTCCGGAATCGTGCCTATGTACATATGCAATAGCTAATTAAGTGAGAAAAATCCGTGAAACTTTCATTATATGCTGTCACAGAAAATCCTACCGAAATAAATAAAGTTTGACTATTTATTTCATCATTATATACAAGAGACGGGCCAGCTTTCGTGTTACACGTATAGATCATTAAGGCTCCCCCCCCCTCCTCGTTTTACTTCATTCTGAGCGCAAATCCGTACCTGCGTTTTCCCACGTAAATGTATTAACAGGAAGTCGTGCAATCCAGGTTACCCAACAAATTCAGTGGTGATCGGTGACTTTCAGGGAAATGTGCCACGTTTTGTAAACAAAATTCGCTTCTTTTTTTTTTTTTTTTCCGACAACAGCTTGCGTGTGGTTTGCGAAAATGTTTCACAAAATTTGTTTGTACTACGAACTTGTTCACATGAGTACGCAACAATCGATTGGTGGTTCAAGTTGCAGTTTCGTGTTTCGTCCACATGGAATTCGTAGAAATGTATTCATGTCCAGGTGAATTCGTTTCTGAAACATGGGCGTACCCCAATGAACTGCTTTAGGGGGGAAAGGTGGGTGCCGTAGGACCAAGGTGCATGTGATTTGATTCGTAGTTACGCCTCCTGAAACTAATCATCACCATCATCATAGGTGTTCCCACAAAAAATTTTGGGCGAGAGTTGAAGTGGGATTCCATTCTTCCATTATTATTATTATTATTATTTTTAATCTTGCAGGAGTAACTTAGCGTTTGAGGCCGCACCCCAGGGTACGTTGTCAATCAAAATATGTTCTCCTGTAAGGAATAAAGAAAATAGTTTTTATTCTGTTTTCGAATTCTGGAAAAAAACGTCTTTTTATTTTAGGGGGTGGGGATTTGGACGACCACCACGAGCACCCTTAAGGCCTATAAGCAGTCCCGATTTCCTAGATTGGAGCCACTGGTTGCGGAAAGGAGCCAAAAGCCATCGGACCAGTGCACCACCCATGCCCATCTCGGACGACTAATGCGGAACCGCGCTTCAGACCACACGACCACCGGGGTGGTAAACCCATCGCAGAGGATTGGTATTATCAATAACTTGACATTACGCATGGAAAACAGTCCACCAAACATCAGCCATTAGTCAATCACCATGGGCAATATTTCGACACGATAATGCGAGATCCTACGTTGCATACCAGTCGATCCAGAAGCTGCATCAATTGAAATACAAAAGCTTACCTCATCTGCCTTGTTCACCTAATCTGTCCCATAAGGACTAAAACTTCTTCAAGCAGCTGGACATCTTTCTACAGAGTAAACAGCAGGCATTAGTCAATCGTCATGGGCCCGTACTCTCCATGATAACGCGAAACCTGACGTTGCATACCAGTCGATCCAGAAGCTTCACCAGTTGAGATACGAAACCTTACCTCATCTGTCTTGTTCACCTGATCTGTCCCCTACAGATTAAACCTTCTTCAAGCACCTGGACATCTTTCTACAGGGTAAACAGCCTGCATTAGTCAATCGCCATGGGCCGGTACTTCTCCATGATAACGCGAGACCTGAAGTTGCATACCAGCCGATCCAGAAGCTGCACCAGTTGAGGTACGAAACCTTACCTCATCCACCTTACCTCATTACCAAACCTCACCTACCCGCCTTATTCACCTGATCTGTCCCCTATAGACGGAAACTTCTTCAAGCACCTGGACATCTTTCTACTGGGTAAACAGACGGCATTAGTCAATCGCCATGGGTCCATACTTCTTCATGATAACGCGAGACCACACGCCGCACTCTAGGCGATCCAGAAGCTGCACCAGTTCAGGTACAAAACCTTACCTCATCTGCCTTGTTCACCAAATCTACCCCATCAGAACTAAAACTTCTTCAAGCACTTGCACACCTCTCTACAGGGTAAACAGCCGCCATTAGTCAATCGCCATGGACCCATACTTCTCCATGACAACGCGAGACACCGCGTTGCATACCAGACGATCCAGAAGCTGTATCAGTTGCGGTACGAAAACTTACCTCATCCGCCTTATTCACCTGATCTGTCCCCACATACTAAAACTTCTGCAAGCACCTAGACACCTACGCGGTAAAATGATTCCTTATCAAACACCAGTTGAAACCGCATTCCATGAGTTTGTCGGATCCTGAAGCTCGACATCTTTTCTTGTTGGCAGAAGTGTATTGGCGCTGGCGATAATTGTGTTCATTAATACAGTTTATTCTGTACTGTATTTTGGGTCTCAGAAGTTTCCATCAATATTCCGATTCATCTGCAACAACCGATCCTTAAAATTTATTAGTGCTTCTCAACTTACAGAATTATTATTATTATTTTTTTTTTAATTCGTACAACGTGTCGCTGCCGTCTCAGGCACAGCATTGCACCTTGCAGTCGTCATTCCGCGTTTCCTTAGAGAAAGATTTATTGACCACATTAAGCTAGACGTGAACGACACGTATGCGTTTCTTGGCTTGTAGTTCAACAAGAACGTTTCAATTATTGGAGTTAACGTGAATTCATTCTTTTTTTCCTTTTTCTTAATAGGAAGTGTTGCTAACAAGAATTTTTTTTTCTTTTTTGTCATGCCTTGTCGAAAGTCTATCATTATCTATTTAAATCAGACGAGTCATCAAGATGTCAAACAAGTTCCTTAATGATAAATTGGCGCCTCTGTGGACGTCTTGTCCGTACGACTTTGTTCTTTTCTGCATATAATTCGATTGAGGAAATGGTCCGCTAAGTCCTTTCAGCATAAGGATATATTTAAATACCGTTTCCGTCTTTTAATCACTCAAGAAAGGAAAACAAGACGGAAAGGATGTAGGATAAAAAGCACGCACACAGGTGCAGAATCGCTTTCCTTCTGAATAGGTGTGAAAAGTTTTGTTCTCAGACGGAAGCACTATGAAAACAACCCACAACTGATACAAGAACTTTTCAACCGTAGAGAAGCCAAACTGCTTTCGCTTTCCCGCACCATTTCCAAGAACCACAATGAAAGGAGATAAAGGAGAGAAAATCTGTGCTTTCCTTGTCGAAGAATCCGAAAAACATGACGCCAAATACCTTTTCCTTAGGTGTGGTGCACTGCAATACTTGGTGTTCGGTTAATAACTTTCCTGCAGTAATGCCACATATACTGGCTTCCAAAGTTATATATATATATATAAAAAAAGCAGTTTACACCGATGGTGTGCAGCAAGAACTTGCTCTCCCTCGGGAAGAATTTCTATGACGCCCTTTTCGAAAATCTATTAGCTTTAAATTACTGAGATTTTTAAATTTTCTACTAATAACATTAACTAGGTTTCGGCGTTTTAATTAAACTTTAATTCTTTAGCACCCACCAGGGGCGCCGACTTCACCCAATTATTGAAGGGGGGGGAGGCAGGCCTGGTGAGATCAGACGTGGGAGGGGACTCGTCTCTTCCATGGTAAGAAGGAAAATTAAAAAAAGAGGGGGAGATAAATTACTGGATTCTGAGCATATTTTAAAACGCAATTGTAATTGCTTATCAGCAAATGAACAAGGAAACAGAAATATTTTTTTTTAAGAACATTTAAAAAAATTCAGCTTCTGATCTTATAAAAATATCCAGAGAGATTTTATTTCCAAACGTTTATAAAAAAAATGAGAAATTAGTTAGGTTACTTAAACAAAGAGCAAAAAATAGATAAATAAAGACTCTAGGAATTATACGTTTCTGTATTTTTATTTATGTTATTTTTCATAATTGTTTTAAACATTTATCACATATCACGAGAACATATGAAACACAATAACGTGCTGACAATCCAGTTTTTTATCGAATGAGAAATACTGAATATGAAAAAAGCTTATTTTGTTATTTATTAATTTTTTGAAATCAAATCGCTTTGGCCTCATAAGATGGAACTTGGTCCGCCTTATGACGCGAAAGCGTTTATTTAATTAAACAGGACGAAAAATATTGGGTAGGCATTGCCCCCTAGGAAAATTATTGGAGGGGTAAGATTCACCTTGCCCAATCATAGTCGGCGCCTATGGCACCCACTGGTATTTTTCGTAAAATCAAACTTATTACACTCTACAAATTTGGGTGTAAATATGACATGAATGGTAAGTCAGATAATATCCGAAAACTCGAAAATTTCGTCTTCCTGGAGCGGGAATCGAATCCGCGTCTCCCGGATAGCGCCCGAGTATGCTAGTTTTCGGATCAAGTTTTTGGATATTACCTGACTTACCATTCATGTCATATTTACACCTATAAATAGATTCACAGCTCCCAAATTTCTATTGTATGTACATTGATGTAATCCCGTATTTCATTCATTTATTGCACTCAATTGCGTGTAACACAAATGTGCGCATTGTAATCAAAATGATGACCGTTATTTCATAACAATGATGTCTAAAAAACACAGTTAGGCCTACGCCAAAATTTATCATATTATGCAAATTTCATTTTTTAGAGAACTATGGACAGTCTCTTTGAAATGCCTCTCAGTCACACAAACAAAACGTATAAATGCCACTAACAGTGTCTAATGACCTTTACCGGGCTGCAAGTGGCCTAGTGGTCAACGTTCGTAGCAGACACGGAGAAAACTCAGGTTCGATCCCAGGCGGATACGAACGCTCAAACCACTAAATATACGCCGTAAGTCGAATGAGCACGTTAAGCCGTCGGATCCCTGGGTGCTACCCCCACCCCACCCCCGTTATAAGTAAGGGCTTCTACCTTGCTTCCGCGTCACTTTCCTGTCTAGCACTCTACCCCAAATCCCCTAGCTTCCTGTTCTTAAGGGTTGTTTAAGACTTGGGGTCAGACACTCCCTTCCCGAAATCCTCTACATATGATCTGATCTAATGAAATTTTCCGATTTATACGAAAATACAGAACACTAGTAAGCAAATAAATAGGTAACAATTAAGAACTGTGTTACAAAAGAGAAAAAAAAATCTTACTTAGACTATTTACTCTTGAATATGAAAAACGCACTAAACATAATACCGCAATGTTTGCACGAAGTAAACTTTTCTCTTGACTGTTATAAAAAAAAACAAAAATGACACAGGTGTTTGTTGTTCCCACGAAGAGCATCTTACAGTTCATTATATTCTGAAAGACACGTAATTATATGCAAACAACTGTAATACATTACACCTTATTCTCACTGGTACAAACATTTCATTCACTGAACTGATATTTCTTTCGCATTCTCTTGTTAATATATACGTATGGACAGAGACTACTCCTGTGGCTGTGAAAAGAAGCCTCAAGTCTTCTGGAATAGTTGTCTTCCTGTCATCCACTTTTTATAAACTAAAACTAAGAAAGTGATTATCAAATATTTTACTTATTTTTGCAAAACATACCAATATTTCTTTTTCTGATTGGGGGTTTCACGACCACCGTGGGCAACACGATGGGCTATAAGCAGTCGCCCGTCCCCAATATAGAGCCACTGGTTCAAGGGAAGGGAGAGAGCCAGTGCCGTAAGACAGACACAACATCCATGTCTCACCGGGATTCGAACCTGGACCCATTTTCTGAAGAATGGTCAGTCTGACGCCAGAAATTTCTAGCTTCATGTGAGTTTGTTGTTTTAAAAATAACCTGGCTCCTATGCAGTTTCCGCAAAAAGTATTGTAAACCTATTTTCCTGAGGTTAGATAGACGCCTTCTCATCCATCACCCCCACGCCCTCCCCCAGTAATGCTGGGGTTGTGGGGGCTATTAGTACGTCTCTGCATCCCCCTAAAAAATATTCAACCAGTTACAACACATGGCGAGTGCAAACATCTACGATATTAGGCAACTTGGAAAAACGTCGGTGAATTTTTCGGATTGACAGAAACTTTGTTATATCAAATGAATTTTTTGTTAAATTTAGTGTTGTTCTATTCTGTGAAATGGAAGGAATCCTCTGAGCGAAAGTATGGGAGAGCAGTAGAAAGAACACAAGTCGTAATTGTAGTTTAAAAAGTTGAGATGTTCCTTATAAGGTTACAAACTAAATATAACTAAACTAAATTTCATAATTAACAAACTAAATTAACGTTATTCTTCAAATAAATGTAATATATAATACTAAATAAACGTTATTTTTCATAATTTAACAAATTAAAATAAATTTCATAAACTGATCTATGACAGCAAACATAAAAAAAAGAGAAAAAGTTAGTAAAATCATGCAATGCATTGATTATGATGCGCTTTCCGACATACCAGAAATTATTACTCAAGTTATGAGGATAATGGCTGTGGAGTAAATCTCGCTCCTGTACCCTGACCTTTGACCCCATTTCGATGATATTCAACAGAACCGGTTCAGTATAACTCCGGAACAACATGATAAAGCTCTGTCACAATCGAAGCATTTTTACGTAAGTTATGACGCATAAAGGCGATGGAATGGATCCCGTTCCTATGTCCTGACCTTTGGTCCCATTTCGCCCATTTTCAACAGGGGTCGTCCACAGATTGTCCCCTACCACATACTAAAATTTAATCGAAATCGAACCATTTTAACGCGAGTATCGTGCGGACAGACAGACAGACAGACGAACAAAGCTGGAGTATATACGCTTCTTCAACTTACAGTTGGAAAGTGTAAAACAAGTTAGTAAAATCATGCAATGCATTGATTATGCTACGCTTTCCAACATACTAAGTTGTGAGGATAATGGCTGTGGAATAAATATCGCTCCTGTGTCCTGACCTTTGACCCCATTTCGATTATAATAAACAGAACCGATTCAGTATACCTCCGGAACAACATGATAAAGTTCGGTCGCAATCGAAGTATTTTTAGTCAAGTTATGAGGATAATGGCTGTGGAATAAATCTCGCTCCTGTGTACTGACCTCTGAACCCCATTTCGATGATATTCAACAGAACAGGTTCAGTGTACCTCTGGAACAACATGATAAAGTTTTGTCGCAATCGAAGCATTTTTTCATAAGTTATGACGCATAAGAGCAATGGAATGGATTCCTCTCCTAGTCCTGACCTTTGACCTCATTTCACCCATTTTTAATAGAATTCATTCCAAGGCGGCCCCCCTACCACATACTAAAATTTGATCGAAACAGAACCATTTTTACGCAAGTTATGAACTATAAGGGCAATTGAATGAATCCTGCTCCTATGTCCTGAATTTTGACCCCATTTTGTCCATTTTCGATAGGATTCGCCTCCTTGGTGGTCCCCTACCACATACCAAAATTTCATCGAAATCGAACCATTTTTACGCAAGTCATCACGCATAAGGGCAATGGAATGGATCCAACTCCTATATCGTAACCTTTGATCCCATTTTCCCCATTTTCAATAGGGTTTGTCCCCATGTGGTCCCCTACCACATGTAAAATTTCATCGAAATCGAATCATTTTTACGCAAGTCATGACGCATAAGGGCAATGGAATGGATCCCGTTCCTATGTCGTTACCTTTGACCCCATTTGTCCTATTTTCAATAGGGTTCGTTCCCAGGTGGTCCCGTACCACATACTGAAATTTCATCGAAATCGAACTATTTTTACGCGAGTTATCGTGCTGACGGACAGAGAGACAGACGGGCAAAGCTGGAGCATATACGCTTCCTCAACCTACGGTTTGAAAGCGTAAAAAAAGAAAAAGAAAAAAAAAAAATGCCGTCAGCTAAAACCGCGAAGAAAGTGTTACAGGTCATAGTGGTTCGAATGTATGGTTCCCAATGTTACATACACTGAATAAATATTGCAAACAGTGTATAACTGAACGCCCCCCCCGCTTGTTTTTTGTACCTGAGAAAACATCATCCGTGTAGGGTTGAATCCAGAGCCCGTTGGCCCATAGGGGTAACCGTGGCAGGCCCCCAGGGCCCCGCACTTTATTATTCGTAAGTTTAGGGGCGCAAGGCACTTAAAAAGATATTAATTTTCTTTTTTTTTTTAATTTTTTCGAATAGGTTATCTCCCTTCGTCCTACAGATACTGAGATTTTCAGATTTCAAATGATTATTTTAGCCACCTCAAAGTTTTCCGCATTCCTGAAAAAACAAATTAAATTTCATCATTTTGTGGCCTTTTACATATTCAACAATTTGTATGCAAATCAGATACTGAAACTTACAAAAAAAAATAAAAAGAGCAATATCAAAGTTATTTTTAGGCTACATATGGCGGCCGATATCTGTGACCTTAAAAGCATAACTAGAAATGACACACACACACACACACACGAAGCAATTTTCATAAATGAGCGCCTATAAAAATTAAAAAGTCACTAATTTGTCACATTACCTCACTTTGCATCAAAGATCAATCACTAAAACATGTATCAGGGGGGAAAAAAACTACACAATTTTTTTTAGAGGGGTCATTATGATTTCCTACACAAAAATATTCGCTACGCAATTACCTTTTTATCATTTGTGAGGAAATTTTTACATGGATCACAATACAACCTCAACCTCCTCCCCAGGAATTTTTTTTATCTCAGTATTTGTAATTTTCTTGTAGGACTTCCGTTCACAGCAAGTAGAGTTTAGGTTCCAGCCACCTACAGCGAGATCGCCTTTTGGGCAGGACACAGAAACGGAAGGAATGAGAGCAAGTCTAGCGACTTTGACAGAACAGTTTGTAGTGAGATTAGAGTACAGTAGATGGCGCCACCGTACAAGTACGATGTTGCACATAGAGGGGTGAGAGAATTTTAGGGGGAACATAGGAAAGGATGCCCATTTAACCAGTGGATCCAGCCTGGGGGCCGTCACTTAACGTGCTCGTCCGATGCACGGCGGATATTCAGCGATTGTTAGTAAATCACACCATCTCTGAAAGATCAGCCCAGGTTCGAACCAAAGGACCTTGCATTGATAGTCTGACTCGCTAACCACTAAGCCATCCGCGGCTCGGACATTTTTTTAGCTCCGGGTCCCGCAATATATATGTACACACACACACACACACGCGCGCGCGCGCGCGCACACACAGTCGATTCACATTATTGTGACTAACTCCTACTTTTAACGTCAACAGCGCGTAGCCAATGAAAGAAGACACGTGTCGTGAGCTGGCTTGGAGGGAATATAAGGTCTGCTGCAGGCATTTTGAAAACATATGGGGCCGCGGGTGGCCTAGTGGTCAGCGTTCGTGACTGCCATGGATGTAACCTCTCGTTCGATCCTGTGCAGTTACGAATGTTCGAACCACTAAATACCCGCCGTGCGTTGGATGGGCACGCTAAGCCGTTGGACCCCGGGTACTGGCCTCTCGGTAATAAATAACGGCGTCTTCCTCCCCCTTTCTACCTCGCTTCCGTGTCACTTTCCTATCGGGCATTCTAGCCCAAATCTTCTAGCTTCCTATTTCTAAGGGTTGTTTAAGACCTGGGGTCAGACACTCCCTTCCTAAAATCCTCTACATCTAATCTAATCTGATCTCTGAAAACATATTACTCGTTGCTGTCATGGATAAAAGGAGCGATTTATTAGCTTTGTGAAAATGTATGATTACCGGCTTTCGGGCCAAGGGTGGCAGTATATTTCTGAAACACCGCAGTTTGGGAACTATTCGCGTGCTCCTGTATTTTAAGTGTATCCTGATTGGAGAAACGGCACCATTGGAATAAGCGACGGGGAAACTGCGGACCACCACTTGCCATTGATGTGAGAGGTGAACGTCGGCTTCAAAGGTGCTCGAGAGCCGATTGACACGCTACAGTGGAGCAACTCACTGGCCGAATGAACCAGGGGCTTCCGGAAGTGTGTCTAAAACTACAGTTCAGCGAACCCTGCTGTGTATGGTGCTCCGATGCAGACGGATGGTCACTAACAAAGGTGCATCGGCAGAAAATGCTTATATTTGCACGGCAGTATCGGAATTGGATCTCCGCTGATTGGCAAAGGATTGCCTTCCCCGATGAGTCATGTTTTCTGCTTCATCGAACGAATGGACGTTGGCGTATAAAGCGAGAAACATCGGAGAACAAACACTATCAACCATTGCTGGAAGAACACAAGCTGGTGTATGCAGCGTTATGGTCTGTGGAAGGCAGTAAGGACCGAATTCTTTATGAATCCATCCTTGCAGACCCCATCCACCCATACATGCTGATTGTCTTCCCTGGGGCAGATGGGATCTTCCAGCATGACAATGCAACGTGCCACACAGCTAGAAATGTCCGAGAATGGTTGGAAGAGCACGATGAAAACTTCAAAGTTCTTCCCTGGTGCGCTAATTTACCAGACTTAAACCCAATTGAGCATCTGTAGGACCACCTCGATCGTGTTGTTCGCTCTATGGATCCTCCACCACGAACCCTCCAGCAACTGTGAGATGCACTGCAGTCAGCATGGCTCCACATACCTGTGAACACCTTCCAGCACCTTATTGAGTCACTCCCAGCCCGTGTAGCTGCTGTCCGCGCTGCACGCGACGGTTACTCTGAATATCAGCTGGTGGGCACAATAGCGTGACTTGACCGTGTATATATATATAGCTGCAGAGAATGATAGAGTATGTACATCAGAGCTGCAGAGTATGATCCAGGAACTTGCTGACAAGAGTAAAGAAGTGGTATTAAAAATGAAATTTCAGAAAACAAAAATGATGTACAAGAAATGAAGATTAATCGATTGATGGGGAAAAGCTGGAGATAAATACCTACATTTATCTTGGACAACAGATATCAAGTGAAGGTCACATTGAGTGGCACAATGGTCTAAGGCGCTGGCCTCTGATCATTCGTCCGTTAGGGTTCCGGATTCGAATCCCGGTGAGGCATGGATGTTGTGTTTGTCTTACGGCACTGGCTCTCTCGCTTCCCTGGAACCAGTGACCCTAAATTAGGGACAGGCGACTGCTCTTATAGCCCATTGAGTTGCTCACGGTGGTCGTTAAACCTCCAATCAAAAAAAAAAAAAAAAAAAAAAAAAAAGAAGGCCACATTGATGAAGAAATTAATCGGCGTATGAAACTTGGATGGAGAGCTTTTGGAAGAAACAGTAAAATTTTCAAGAGCAATATGCCATTATGCCTTAAAAGAAAAGTGTTTGATCAATGCATCCTTCCAGTGCTTACGAATGGTGCAGAGACGTGGACCTTAACTAAAAGAGACATACAAAGGCTGCAGACAACTCAAAGAAGGATGGAGAGGTGCATGCTTGGTGTAACCAGGAGAGATAGGAAGAGAGGATAGGAAGAGGAACTCGTGGATCAGAAAAATGACAAGAGTGGAAGACATCGTGATCAGAGTTAAATCCCTGAAATGGCAATGGGCTGGACATATTACCAGAAGGACAGACCATCGATGGACAGCCGAAATTCTAGACTGGATTCCAAGGGACAAGAAAAGACCCAGAAGAAGACCACATGTTAGATGAGTGGATGAAATTCGAAAGTATGCGGGAGTTACATGGAGGAGACTGGCACAAGACAGACCGTTGTGGAAGAAATTTGGGGAGACCTTCGTCCAGCAGTGGATGGATAATGGTTGACAATGATGATGATGATGATGATGATATACAATATAGCGGTTCAGAATGTGTATTTTAATTTTGTGGGAGTCCTTAGTACTTTATATGCATATGTGACATAGCAGAAGCTCATGTCCAACTATAGGTCTTTGTAGAGACGAGTTTATGTTGTGCTTTGCTGGTTCTTGATAAAGCCAAAGCTCAGCATTTAAAAAAAAATGCCTTTTTGCTTGTTTTCCCTGTTTGTATGCAATGCAAATTTTTTTTCTCCTGTTTTTGGCTCTGATTTGATAAAGCGACATGTTGTTTTGGTATCATCATCATCATCATCATTGTCAACCATTATCAAACCAATGCTGGACGAAGGTCTCCCCAAGTTTCCTCCACAACGGTCTGTCTTGTGCCAGTCTCTTCCATGTCACTCCCGCATACTTATGAATTTCATCTTCATATATATAGCAAAATCGGTTTATGGCTTCTGACGTCGCCTTTCAATTTTCAAGAGTTTTTTCCATCTTTCTCTACCTAAGTACCACTCTTCCATCAATTCTTTTTGACTAAGTGCTCTCTTTATTCCATCAGACCACGCTCTTTTAGGTCGGCCTCTATTTTTTCGTTTGTTTGATTTAAATTCCATGGCAATTTTGGACAGTCTTTCATGGGTCATTCTTTTTACATGACCAAATCCTCTTTTATCCTTCATTTTAAGTCATACAACTGATGCTTGCAAAGTCAGCAAGTAGGTTTTACGGGTACGTAAATCTCCGTACAAAAAGGATGACCAGTGGTCGAAGGGTCATGATCAAAGTTGTGCATCAGAAGAAGACCGAAGGACGTGGTCAAAGTTGTTCATCGGAAGAAGACCGAATGACATGGTCAAAGTTGTGCATTGGAAGAAGACCGAAGGACAGGGTCGAAGTTCTGCATTGGAAGAAGACCGAAGGGCATGATCAAAGTTGTGCATCGAAAGAAGACCGAAGGGCATGGTCAAAGTTCTGCATCGGAAGAAGACCGAAAGGCACGGTCAAAGTTGTGCATTGGAAGAAAACCGAATGACATGGTCAAAGTTGTGCATCGAAAAGAGACCGAAGGACATGATCAAAGTTGTGCATCGAAAGAACACCGAAGGGCATGGTCAAAGTTCTGCATCGGAAGAAGACCGAAGGGCACGGTCAAAGTTGTGCATTGGAAGAAGACCGAATGACATGGTCAAAGTTCTACATCGGAAGAAGACCGAAGGACATGGTCAAAGTTCTGCATCGGAAGAGGAACGAAGGACATAGTCAAAGTTGTGCATCAGAAGAAGACCGAAGGGCATGGTCAAAGTTGTGCATTGGAAGAAGAACGAAGGACATGATAAAAGTTCTGCATCGGAAGAAGACCGAATGACATGATCAAAGTTCTGCATCGGAAGAAGACCGAAGGACATGGTCAAAGTTCTGCATCGGAAGAGGAACGAAGGACATAGTCAAAGTTGTGCATCAGAAGAAGACCGAAGGGCATGGTCAAAGTTGTGCATCGAAAAGAAGACCGAAGGACATGGTCAAAGTTCTGCATCGGAAGAGGAACGAAGGACATAGTCAAAGTTGTGCATCAGAAGAAGACCGAAGGGCATGGTCAAAGTTGTGCATCGAAAGAAGACCGAAGGACATGGTCAAAGTTCTGCATCGGAAGAGGAACGAAGGACATAGTCAAAGTTGTACATCAGAAGAAGATCGAAGGGCATGGTCAAAGTTCTGCATCGGAAAGAGACCGAAGGACGTGATAAAAGTTGTGCATCGAAAGAAGACCGAAGGGCATGGTGAAAGTTCTGCATCGGAAGAAGACCGAAGGGCATGGTCAAAGTTCTGCATTGGAAGAAGACCGAATGACATGGTCAAAGTTGTGCATCGAAAAGAGACCGAAGGACATGATCAAAGTTGTGCATCGAAAGAACACCGAAGGGCATGGTCAAAGTTCTGCATCGGAAGAAGACCGAAGGGCACGGTCAAAGTTGTGCATTGGAAGAAGACCGAATGACATGGTCAAAGTTCTACATCGGAAGAAGACCGAAGGACATGGTCAAAGTTCTGCATCGGAAGAGGAACGAAGGACATAGTCAAAGTTGTGCATCAGAAGAAGACCGAAGGGCATGGTCAAAGTTGTGCATTGGAAGAAGACCGAAGGACATGATAAAAGTTCTGCATCGGAAGAAGACCGAATGACATGGTCAAAGTTCTGCATCGGAAGAAGACCGAAGGACATGGTCAATGTTCTGCATCGGAAGAGGAACGAAGGACATAGTCAAAGTTGTGCATCAGAAGAAGACCGAAGGGCATGGTCAAAGTTGTGCATCGAAAGAAGACCGAAGGACATGGTCAAAGTTCTGCATCGGAAGAGGAACGAAGGACATAGTCAAAGTTGTGCATCAGAAGAAGACCGAAGGGCATGGTCAAAGTTGTGCATCGAAAGAAGACCGAAGGACATGGTCAAAGTTCTGCATCGGAAGAGGAACGAAGGACATAGTCAAAGTTGTGCATCAGAAGAAGATCGAAGGGCATGGTCAAAGTTCTGCATCGGAAAGAGACCGAAGGACGTGATAAAAGTTGTGCATCGAAAGAAGACCGAAGGGCATGGTGAAAGTTCGGCATCGGAAGAAGACCGAAGGGCATGGTCAAAGTTCTGCATTGGAAGAAGACCGAATGACATGGTCAAAGTTGTGCATCGGAAGAAGACCGAATGACATGCTCAAAGTTGTGCATCGGAAGAAGACCGAAGGACATAGTCAAATTTGTGCATCAGAAGAAGACCTAAGACATGGTCAAAGTTTTGCTTTTTAAGAAGACCGAAGGGTATGGATTATCATTATCACTGTTCAGGCTTTCCAATGCAAAAGAGATTTTTTATATCGAATTAATGGGTGCAGAGGTATGGTGTTCGCAGACTAACAGATCGACATAGTGATAAATAAGAACATACTGTTCTCTGCATAGTATAAGAACAGACTTTTTTTTTTTTTCAAATTACATGCTAAAAATAAATAAAAATATTGTTTTGTAAAAAAATGAAGGAAATAATTTTATTCGATCGTTGTTCCAGCTCTGCAAGCTTGAAATATATTTTTTTCCCTAGAAAAGAAAGCTGTATTTTCATATTGTTCCGTCGTCCATTAAACCATCCATCTGGCAAAGCAGCTTGGTGCTGGTTGTTTCTTTTTTTTTCCTTTTTTTGTCTCTTTTTTTTTTTTTTTTTTTTAAGTAAATTTTGTAAATGAATTCCGTGGATAATCCATCTTGGATTGATTACAAGCCAGTTGTATTAAGAAATAACGAAATACTGTAACTGAGCATCTGGATAATTTTGAAGGTTCTTACCAGCGCGTGCATGCAAGAATGAAATTTACTCAGCAGAAATCATTCCCTGTTGGAATGACTTCAAAATTCACCTGTGAACTTTAAAGTGCGCTCCTCCCTTTCCCTTTTAAGATATGACGATTAATTTCTGTGTTGCGTGTAAAGCGAAACATCGCTCTCAGTGCAAAAGGTAGGTATTCTCCATAATGCTCTGTCAGGCACTTACGTACAGGTCGAAGAAAAAACGATTTGTCAGTCTCAGCAGGTAATCTCAGAAATGGAAGAACCGAAGTCGAGCAGGGAGGAAGCAGTATTTCCAGGAAAAAAGTCCTCAGTGTTTCTGCTCAGCTTCACAGAGAAAGAGAGAGGGAGAAGCTGTGAGTCATGGATAATGATCAACCCGGCAGGCGAAGGAAGACCGTAAACACGACCTGAGCATTCAGGTTCGCGCTTCGGCAAATCGCATTCCCCAAACCCCAGTGGCTTTACCTACGCTACGTATTACAATATACGGGTTCCTTGCTTATGCCAGAGCCGCATGATGTTGTCTTACGCATTTCGGAGAGAATGGTTCATTACCCTCACCTTTCGCTATCTCTCAGCTAATTATGACGCACTGATTTGCTCAAACATCATCATACATCAATTCTTTAAACTGTTATGGCATTCATGATGCTTACATAACGTAACTAAAAATTGTCTGGTGCTATGTAAGATTAGTTAAACGTCCCACCTTTGTGATAGTCGTTTAGCTACTTTCATCACGATCATGTTTCTAACCTATGCGGCAATGGAAACGAAACAGCTATACACACGATGAGTAGTCGGCTTATTAAGACTTGCCACGGTTGTTGGGCCATTTCTGGACAGCAGCAATTGTCTTAGCATTTATTCGACTAAGTTTTGGCAACATTCCGATGAATTATTAGATTACGCATGTGGAATAGTATATTCCAATCAGTGCAGATTAGATGGCAGTGGAACCAGTCGTATGATCTCTTGTTGGACATTTATCCCCAAAATGCACCACAAGACTGAAGTCTGGGGACTGGGAAGGCCAGAAGCAGCAAAAAGTCTTCCAAATGTTCCTAAAACCACTCCGAGAAAATGTGGGCGCCTTGGTATGGCACACTGTATTTCTGAAAATATCCGTCATCACTGGGGTAGAGAGTGACTCTTTCTTCATTGTAGTAAGGTGCATTGTCTTTCTGGAAGTATCCATAACAACGGAGGTAAAGAGTAATCAGATGGGCATTATGACATAGTGCGTTGTCTTTCTGGAAGTAACCATCCCAACAAAGTGGGAAGTGAAAATCTGAGCATTGTTCTTCTGGAAGTATCCATCACCACCGTAATAAAAAATGACCATGTCAGTATTTGACATGATGCATTATCTTTCTGGAAGTATCCATCACCACCGTGATAGAAAATGACCATGTCAGTATTTGACATGATGCATTATCTTTCTGGAAGTATCCATCACCACCGTGATAGAAAATGACCATGTCAGTATTTGACATGATGCATTATCTTTCTGGAAGTATCCATCACCACCGTGATAAAAAATGACCATGTCAGTATTTGACATGATGCATTATCTTTCTGGAAGTGTCCATCACCACCGTGATAAAAAATGACCATGTCAGTATTTGACATGATGCATTATCTTTCTGGAAGTGTCCTTCACCAAGGGGGTAGGAGGTGATAATGTGGGCTATGTGGCTTGGTGCAATATCCTAGAAATATCCTTCATAAGTGGGATACAGAGTGAGTATGTGAGCATTATGGCATAGCGGATGCCCTCCCCTGGAAGTATCCATCACCATGGTGATAGAGAGTGATAATGTGGACGTTGTGGGATGGTGCATTGTTCTTTTGGAAGTATGCATCACCCCAGAGATAGAGAGAGACAACATGGGCATTGCGGCATGGTGTACTGTCCTTCTGGAAGTATCATCTATCACCACGGAGGTAGAGAGTGCAAGGGTATTGTGGCATAATACATTATCCTTCTGGAAGTGTCCATCACTAATATGGAGTAAAAAGTGACAATCTGAGCATTGTGGCCTGGTGCACTGCCCTTCTTGAAGTACCAATCACCACTGGAAATGGAAAAAGAGAGCGACAGTGTGACGTCATAGTGAACAGCGGCTATTTAAATACACTGGTGTGCAAAAATTAAGGACGAAGAGGAGAAATTAGCATAACAGTGGAACAAGCAGACAGAACGGACCGAAAAACCACTCAGGAGATAGACTAGGGTCCGGTACGGTAGGGCATGGGCATATATGCAGCATGACGTAGAAGGGGGGGTAGATGACATCTGGATGACTTTACCCGAGGTCGTGTCATTCGGAAGTTGGAAGAAGGTAGAAGTGTGACTAGTGTGGCCGAGTAGTTCGGGATCACTCACAGCATCGTTTCACGAGCTTGGACAGCATTTCAAACGACAGGAACAGCTGTCCGAGATTTTAGCAGTGGTCGTCCACGAGCAACCACCGCGGCGGACGACCGGTATATTGACTTACAGGCGAAAAGAGACAGACGGCAGACAGCGGGAGAAATCGCAAGGCACATGCAACCGACAACTGGACGTCCGTTATCGCGTTTTACCGTGGCCAGGAGGCTGCACAAAAGTGGTCTATTTGCAAGACGACCAGTACGGTGTGTGCCATTAACACCTGCTCATCGGAGACGGCGGTTTCTGTGGTGCCAGGAATAAAAGAACTGAACACATCAGCAATGGGGTCGAGTTCTCTTTACGGATGAGAGCCGATTTAGTCTGATGAGCTATTGTGGACGTATACATATCTGGAGAGAGCAGGGAACACGCAATCACACCTCCAACATCATCGAAAGAGACCGGTTTGGAGGTGGCCGAGTTCTCGTTTGGGGCGGTATCATGCTTGGCAGCCGTACTGACTCCACATCTTCCAATGAGGTTCCGTCACTGGTATCCTCTATTGTACCGAGGTTCTCCTGCCTCACGTGCGTCTTTTTAGAGGTTCTGTGGGTCCTGAGTTCCTCTTCATGGACGACAACACTACACCTCATCGTACAGTGGCTGTCGCACAGCTGTTGGAAAGTGAAGATATTCAACGCATGGATTAGCCCGCATGGTCCCCGAACATAAATCCAATCGAACACGTGTGGAACCTTCTCGGGAGACGCTAGGTAGCACGTCACCAGCCGCCAGCAACGATTCCGCAGCTGCGATTGGCGCTACAAGAGGAATGGGCTGCGATGCCTCAACAGCTCCTTGACAACCTCGTCCTCAGCCTGGACAGACGCTGTAAATCCTGCAACGCAGTCAGGGTGATCATATCCTAAAGACTGGATTTTTCTTCGCAGCCACCTGTCACATGGACGTTTTTGTCTTCTGTCCAAATGTGCTCGAAGCTACCTTTTCAATAAAGTGCCTTTGTATCCTTTGGATTCCTTGTTTTAACGGTTTAGCTCACCTGCCCCATATTCTTACATCTTGGGGATCTTATGGTATGATTTGAGTCGATGTGGAGCACTTCTGCACGACGTTACATTGCACGACGTTACATTAGAAAAACCGTCACAATCCCTGACAAATGTTAGGTATCTGAACATCATTGCGGACCATGTTCACCCATTCATGGCAACTGTGCTCTCTGCTGGTGATGGTCATTTCCAACAGAATCATGCGCTGTGCCACACTGCCAGAATCATCAAGAAGTGGTTCGAGAAACGTGCTGGTGACTTTCTGTTAATGCCCTGGCCTCCGAATTCACCTGACATGAACCTAATGGAACATTTGTGGTTCCACTTGGAAAAGCTGGTTCGCGTTGAATCACCACCACCCCGAAACGTACGGGAACTGGAGGACCTGCTGCTGACATGATGGTATCAGATACCCCAGGATATCTATCGAAACCTCATTATGGCATCAGATACCCCAGGATACCTATCGCCCCCTCATTATGGTATCAGATACCCCAGGATACCTATCGACACCTCATTACAGTATCAGATACCCCAGGATAAATATCGCCACCTCATTATGGTATCAAATACCCCAAGATACCTATCAACACCTCATTATGGTATCAGATACCCCATGATACCTATTGACACCTCATTATGGTATCAGATACCCCAGGATACCTATCGACACCTCACTATGGTATCAGATACCCCAGGATACCTATCGAAACATCATTATGGTGTCACATACCCCAGAATACCTATCGCCACCTCATTATGGTATCAGATACCCCAGGATACCTATCGACACCTCATCATGGTATCAGATACTACAGATACCTATCGCCACCTCATTATGGTATCAGATACCCCAGGATACCTATCGACACCTCATCATGGTATCAGATACACCAGGATACCTATCGCCACCTCATTATGGTATCAGATACACCAGGATACCTATCGCCACCTCATTATGGTATCAGATACCCCAGGATACCTATCGCCACCTCATTATGGTATCAGATACCCCAGGATACCTATCGACACCTCATTATGGTATCATATACCCCAGGATACCTATCGCCACCTCATCGAATCGATGCCTCGTAGAGTGACTGTTTTGCTGGCTAAAGGGGGGCCTACAGCTTATTCGGTAAATGGTCAAAATGTAATGTCTAATCGGTGTATGATACATGTGAAAGACAAAGCGCGTGTTATTGTCTCTCGGAAAACACATTTCCGTTTCCTTGGACTTTTTAAGAAATATCCATGGCGCTGTGAAATATTTTGGAGCTTTCTAAATTTGATCTTTTCTGAAAAGGTCATCTCATTAAACCATACGATGGCATGAATCGTAAGAGTTTGAGCAATACTTTCGTGAGTAATTTAACATAAGCTGATAAAGTTCAGCGTTCATTGTTGACTGAAATAATTGCGAAAAGCTATTTTTTACCATTCTATTTTAATGTCAAGGCACCTAAATTGAAACACAGCAGGAACTGCAAGCGTAGCAAAAAAAAAAAAAAAAAAACAGTAACAACTCCAGCGACAACAAAATGCTTGTTCATTGGGCTGAATAAAAAAAAATAAAAAATAAAAAAAGTTAGTTGGTTAGAGGCTTGATACCCCAAGCAGCAAATGTAAGGACTTCCCTCTTGAAATCCTGCGGTGGCAAAAAGGCCAGCGAATGGTAGGAAAGTTCCCCTTGACCGATCATGTCCGCAAAGTAACACATGTACACCCCGCAAGCTCGTAGCACACGGCTCCAAAGCGAAAAACCGTGACCGCTTGTGACAATGGGTGTCGCTGGCACGGCTGGATCACAACACGAGTAAACAAAAATAAAGGCAACGATTTATTATTGGGGAGTACGAGTGTGTGGAAATGGTCGGGAAGTGCGAAGGGAAATTGTGTTTGGTTCAGCGGCTTCCGAACTGCCTAACGTGCAAACTGGACGCCGCTCAGGCATCCGCCAAGTGCCACCGAAACGCCTGCTTTGTTCCTCGTTCACTGGTTTTAAGCTCGGATAGCTTAAATGAAACGGAATTATGGCTGAAGCTGATTTTAATCGCGTGGGCCAGATTCCACGCATGGTCATGACATGCAAATTGGTAAAAGATTGTAAAACTTCCACTGTGACGAAATCGCATCACCAAATCAGAGACAGACCTGTCGAAAAAAGTTTCCCGATTGCATTGAAATTGTCGCCGAATTAATTATCCATCTCTCTTTCGTTTTTTATTTATTTATTTTATCGAGTGGAATTTTTTCCTTTTGTTTTGTTTCGGCTGAGCGATCCCAAAAAGCAGCTAATGTTCTACGGAATTTTTTAGAGCCCGTCAGGTAGGATAGACTCCACCTATGCCTCATTTAAGACTTCAACCATCAGACCCCAACTTAGTTCATGTCCCGCACCTATGAACACTCGCAGCAGGGACTAACTCCAATTTATGTGTGGGGGCATATGCTTCCAAATTTATATCATCATTATCATAAACCATTATCAATCCACTGCTGGATGAAGGTCTCTCTAAATCTCTGTGACGTGCCTGCCCTCAGGACGCACACGAGATAAAGGCAGATAGCACCGAAAGCACATGCAAGTGTAGTATAGTGGATAGCTCCGGAGCCGAGAGGGTGGGTTGTTCGAATCCCGCCGCTGCCATGAAAATGATGGAGAAATTTACTACGTAATATTGGCGCCCGAACTTCCAGGATGGTCTGGCTGCTAGGTTTCTCGCAATGGTATAATGTTCTTTGAACGCTGCGAGACAGGAAAAATGAGAATCCCTTCTTCAGAGCTTCGAATGCGATGTTACGTTCCACACGGCGAGACAGGGAAAATGAGAATACCTTCTTCAGTGCTTCGAAAAAAACAAATCAGTGCGATGTTCCGTTCCACACGGCGAGACAGGAAAAATGAAAATCCCTTTTTCAGTGCTTCGAAAAAAAAACAAATCAGTGCGATGTTACGTTCCACACACCAAATTGTCTGGGATTTCTCAAATGCACATTCTTCAGCAAATGACTGCCTACAGCGACATATGGCCCCGGCTGATCCGTGGACCATACCCCCGGCCCCGGCTGATCCGTGGACCATACCCCCGGCCCCTTTTCGGGCAGGACGGGGAAGATGTGGCGTGCCTGCCCTCCAGGACGCACATGAGATAAAGTCAGATGGCATTGAGAGCACATGCCAGTGTAGTATAGTGGATAGCAATCGGAGCTCCGGAGCCGAGAGTTGTGGATTCGAATTCCGCCTCTGGCATAAAAATGATGGAGAAATTTTCTTCGTTACATCTCTTCCTTTCCGCCTTGAGCCAGTCTCAGCCATACCACTTCACCAGGCTTAGAAAGATGGCAGACGCCCTACGAAAAAATTCTACAAGGTGTCGAACAATCTCCATGTTTAACTTGACTCATGTCCGCCTCAGCAGCTGCTTCAGTTCGCGCTCCTTCTGTGGAGGATGATCTGCAGTTCTCACACCCCTTCTTAGAACATCCCACAAGTGTTCAATTGGGTTACAGTCTGGGGAGTTTGAAGGCCAAGGCAATGTGGTGAATTCATTATCGTATTCCTCCAACCACTTAGTAGTTATACGAGCCTGATGACACGGTGCGTCTTTCTTAATAAAAGGCGGCACTGTGGTCCGGTAAACCTCCTACAGATATGGATGCACAGGGTCGGATAACAGGTACCTGTAGTGTCCACCATTCAGCGTTTGCGGGGATGATCCAATGAACCTATAAGGCTTTCCAAGAATATGCTTCCCAGACCCGAACACCACCTCCACCGGCCTGTTGAACCTCAACTATGCAACTATACTCGGGGCAAAGCTATCCTGGCAATGAGGCCGAAGCTATGGTGACCTTTTCACTCCCAGTATTACTCCGCACTAATGGTGTGTAATTAACCTTCACTCGGAAAGCTTATCCGACAAGCCCTCAGGGCTGGCTGTCTGTCACCGTGATCCCTTACCAAACCCCTCTATTTTAACCACCTCCCCACCCCCGCGCGCTTTGGAGACCGGTAGACAAGCAGTTTATTTCCCTCTCTATCTTTTTTTTTTTTTTTGAGATGTTACAGAATGTGAAACGTTTCTTTCTTTCTTACTTTTTAAATGAAATTATCTTTGTTAAACACGGGAAGAAGTCTTAAGTGGCCTAATTTTGTTTTCACATATTTTTCCATTTTTTTTTATACATTTCATATATTTATACTTACTGCTTGAAGATTACCAACTGTGGGATTTAATTAAAAGTATTTTTACCATGTCATCAGTTATGCGTAAAATTTCGTTCTTTCAAAAATTTTGCCTTGATTAGATTTTTTTATAACAGACATCCGTTAAATGTGTATGCATTTTTAACTACCCCGTGTTGCCATAAATACTGGACAAGAGCCCGTCTCTGTGGTAAATGATATTTTAGGGTTCACTGTAAACTGCCACACATCTTTCAGCAACTTGGAAAATTGCCACATGTTTTTCATTGATCAGCCGGGCACAAATTGCTGTTCCTCCGAGGAACACTTTGAATGTGTGGCAGTTTTCCAAGTTTCCGAATTATGTGTGGCAGTTTTCCAAAGTGCCTAACGACGGGAAGGAACTCTTTCATTTGTCTGAATTTTCATGCCGGTTCATACACGTTTAAGGCAACTGCGCACAAAAGTTCAAAAAGAAAAGATGGCCATTTCTTGGCCTATATTGAGAACTGAATTGGGAACTCGAAACTAATTTCGAGAAAACGTTCTATGTAAGCCAAGCGAGAATTGTATTTTAATTTGAAGAAATAAATTGCCGATGGATCTGAGGTACTTCAATACTAAATTCAACCTTCATTCTCGCAATGGTGCGACTTGAAACGCCAGTGAGTTTTGCCGTAAGAACTGTTAATTCATTTGATTTATTCGGCGAATGTTTTTCCATCAATTTAGTGAAAACATTCATAACGATCACTTTAGCAGAGCTTCGTAATGGTTTCCCAGCTTTATGCAGCTGAAATACACTCGAGTGACCGGCAGATGCCATTCGAAAAAACTGAAAAGACAGAAGAGTGTTTTAAAACAACAATCAAGAAGAAGAAACCACGGGGAGAAAAGTGAAATGCCCTCGGAAACACTTTTTTCGCCCTCATCCTTCCACTAATGACCCCCCACCCCCACCCCCACAGCAATAAATATCACCTGGGTTGACAGCTTAACTCTGACCCAAACAAGAATGCTGTGACATCAGTGACGTCACCAAAACACGAATATCTGTATTTTTTAGAAATGCCGCTGAAACTGAGATCTGAATTTTTTAAATGCACACACACGCAACGTATTGAACATCTGTGTCCTTTTTAAGTGCCAGTTGAAGCTGGAGTACGAGCTTTTAGACCGGAACTATTTTATGCAGTGGAAGTATACACTCTGTAGCCTTCCTTCCAATGACAGGTTAAGTTTGCCCCGAGTATAGGTGATAAAGCTTCATGCTGTTTACTCCATATGAGAACAAGGCCATCAGCATGGTGCATCGGGAAACGGGACTCATAACTCCAGACGACTTTCATCTGTCGAGGGTACATTGCGCATACGGGGCGTTTTTTGCGACGAGTGGAAGTTTTCTTGCATACCCTCGTTGGTCTCCGGCTGTGGAATCCCAGGCAAAAAAAGGTACGGCACATGGTGCATGTGGAAATAGGTCGAACTGCACCGCTGTTGTACTGGTGGGTGAGCTGGATGACTGTTGCACGTTTTTGCTGAAATACGAGTCATGACATCGGACGCTCACCTATGGGATCAACCGCGCATAGCTAACCAATCTGAGCTATTCTGCTGGATGTCTGTGCATGGTTCATCCAATCCATATACACTTTTGATACAGTAGTATGGGTGCACCAAAAAGTACGGCTGTTTTCGAAATATTTACACCAGCTCGAACTATATGGCCACAGTCAAATTGGATTAAGCCGCCACGTTTATTAAGTCTATATACACTGAAGTGCCAGAAAAACTGGTACAGACGAGCTTATGCAAAATACATAGCAACGTCACCTATGCGCGTACTCGGTTGCGTCCGCCAGTGCGTATATAAAGTGATAGACATCCTTGTCAGCTGTCGGAGCTGTTTTCGGCATGAGAATGACAAGTGGTAACGATTGAAGCGATTTTCAACGGGGTGTCATAGTTGGCGCTCGTGAGATGGGCCATAGTATTTCGGAGGTAGAAACGAAGTTCGGATTTTCACGGACGACCATTACGAGGGTGTACCATGACTACAAGAATTCCGGCAAAACCTCCAATCTATGATACCAGTGTGGCCGTAAAAAGACATTGGGTCAACGTGACCATCGTCAACTGTCAAGAATCGTTTCACGCGACACTCTTGCAGGTAGCATCGCAATTCAATGCTGGAGCCTCAACAAACATCAGCGTCCGGACTGTGCAACGTACCCTGCACCATATGGGCTATCACAGCCGACGCCCAACTCGAGTCCCCTTGATGGGTGCACGACACAGATCTATGCGCCTCGCTTGGGCACGGAAACACCGCCACTGGACACTTGATGACTGGAAACAAGTAGCCTGGTCTGACGAGTCGCGTTTCCAACTGTATCGGGCAGATGGAAGGATTCGTGTGTGGCGCAAACCCCATGAAGCCATGGATCTCGCCCGTCAACAGAGAACTGTACCGGCTGATGTAGGGAACTATACCTGCCGTAATGGTATGGGGTGTGTTTAGCTGGACGTCACTGGGACCCCTACAAACGTCTGTGACCGGCCAACGCTATGTGCGCATCCTTTCTGACGAGGTACACCCGCTCATGTCCTGCATTCATGCTAATGCGTTGTAGCCGTAGGTGACCTACTGGCTACAACGGGTGACATTTTGCAGAGTGTATGGGGAGACTTGGATGCTCCGATATCAACGCGGACAGTGTCGCGCCGATTCGCTGCGTCTGGTTTGCTGTCCAGCCGTCTGTTGCGAAGGCTACCCTTAACAGCGAGCCATCATCGTCACTGCTTGGTGTCGTGTCGCTCCAGAGCTGCTTGGGATGGCGAATGGAACAGTGTGGTGTTCGGCGACGAATCGCGGTTTTGTCTCACCGGGATGATCGCCATGTGAGAGTCTGGAGGCGACCTGGCCAACGGGCGGATTCCTCCGCAATTGTGGAGCGCCACACGGCCCTGCGTCCTTTTCGTTATTTCCTGACGCACATCATTATTGCTTTTGATGTTTATCCTCAGGTATCTGAACTTATGTACAATACCTTCTTGAATATGTGTTGGGGGCATGTATTCAAGAAGGTACAGCTGTGTATTGATCATTTCTTAAGATGCACATGTACTCAGTTTTCTCTTGATTAGAAACAAAGCCCAATTTACGTACTTGCCTCTGCCAGTTTGCAAGTACACTAAGAAACTTGAAAAGAATTCCCCAGCATAAAATATCATCTGCATAGGCAAATATTATGCACTTTTTATTTATTTATTTCCGTATTACGATATTCGATAATATCTCCTTTTTATTTTCCCAGTGCGAAGTGGAACAATTTTGGTGATAAATAATCTCCCTGTCGTAGATAAGATTTTACCTCACATGGTTGTGAAAGTGAAGAAAGCAAATCTTAAAGACAGTCTCTTCATCGCATATTTTCATAAAATTTCCATATTTTATGCAATACTTAGTGGCATCATTGCTTCCCACAACTCTTCTCTACTTGTGCTGAACCATGCGACCACAAAGGAGGCACATTCATTATTTTAGTACATCATATAATTTCATTTTTGAAAAACTTAAATTACATTTTAATGCTCCTCCCCCTCTTTTTAAGTTTTCTGGATCCTCCGTTTCCCGCATCCGTTAGGAAAATGAACCACAGGAATTCTTAAGATGACGAGGAGCGAAATTTTAAACAATGATGAAGGTAAAAAAATTAAATTGTTGGTTGACGCAGGACTGAACGCAATAGAGAGGGAAGTAAAATTGATTCTCAGCTGCAACCGGTCCAAAATGTTCGACTAATAATGCCAAAGGAGAAGAAGAGAATTTGCTTGTTAGAGAAATATATGACAAGTTAAACTTAGCAACCTTAGTCAAGGGAAGAGACTGCAATGCTTGGAAGGCCCGAGTTATTTTTATCAAAATTAATGAAAGCTCATGACACTTATGCGGGGTTGGCGAAAGAAGAAAAAGAAGGCGTGAAGGAAAAGTCATACAGTGGATAAAGAACTGTTGAGTTGGTTCAAACAGAACAACTCATTTAGAGCTGTGCTACCATCCGCAACACTTGTATATACAGAAAAGTATATATACCAAGTAAGATGCACTCACAATTTACAGTAATTATTAACCAATTTAAAATAAATTATAAAATTTAAAAGAAATCCAAGATCCAAACAAAATGCCAAGTAGGTCAGAAGATGTTCCACTTGGTCAGAAACAGAGGCAGGAAAACGAATAGATTTCAAGGCAGTCATTCACCAAGGATAAAGGTTTTGTGTTGCCGTGTAGAGCAGGGTCGGGGCGAGAGAGTTTTCACCTTTTCCTTTTTTCTTTTTCTTCTTTTCTTTCACGTAATCCACCTACACTTCCCAATTTGCACTTGGAACCGTTAATGGTCCAAGTCCCCTGTGGCTTCAAATTGCATAACAAAAAACAAAAAAAAAAAAAAAAGATGCAGTAAGAAAAGTATACAATGCTAAATCATTAGAAAATTAAAGACAAAATCTAGGAATCTTAGGCTTTTAACTCATGTTCTGATGAGAACAATGGAAAATACAGTGACTTATTATGAAAACTCTGCAGATAATTTATTAGTTTGAAGAATGTACTACATATTACATAAATTACCATAAACATATTGCTTCGTTTCGTGTTTTAAGGGACTTCATAATGATTTCCCGTTATAATTCATTGAGGGCCCATTCAGATGTCATAGCCTCGGGACCCACTAAAGCTTTTTTATTTAATCCGGCGCTGGTTATATGTGGGCAGTAGCGCATGGAATTCTCAAAACAGCAAACTATTTCTCCCCCTCCCCCACCCAAAGAAAAAAACAAACCGAAGTTATTATCGTCCTAATTCAGCCATTTCTATATTTGCAAAAATGTTTGAGAATCATGAATGGAATACGGGATTACACCATACAACACAAATTTTTGGAAGATGTAAGTTCGTTTTTGGGTGTAAATATGACAAGGATGGTAAGTCAGATAATATCCGAAAACTTGAACATTTCGTGAGACTTGGTCGTTCTGGATCGTACTTGGTAGTTCTTTTTATCAACTGGAGACCTGGGTGTTCTGGCTGGTGTAGTGGTTAGCATACCCAGACGCTATCTGGGAAACGCGGGTTCGATTCGCGCTCCAGGACGACGAAATTTTCAAGTTTTCGGATATTCTTTGACTTACTATCCTTGTCATATTTACACCAAAAAACGGATTAACATCCTCAAAATTTTTGAGAAGTTGATTCATAGTCGGTTGTTATCTTACGTTGAAACTTATAATCTACTAAATTAAAAGCAATATGAATTCCATCGTGGTAGTTCTACTGAGGCAGCTACTCTTGATGTACGAAATTATTTACAAACTAATATTTATAAAGGCTTGGGGGTAGTGGGAGGTTTTGTGACTTAGCTCGTGCCTTCGATACTGTTTGTCATAACTGTTCTTTGAAGGGCGCAGTTGCTTTTAGCAATAAAGGAATGTTGACTAAGTAAATTTTAACACAAACTGCTAAATATGACGACGCATTAATGAGAACAAAAATTAGCTTTATCTGAAGCTTAAATGAATATAACATACAAGACAGTTGGCCTAAGCTATACACTTCTGTTACCATGTTATTATAACTCTCAAAATAAGAAGGACGTTCAGTTGAACTGACTGATAAAACATATTATACAATATACTATTAGAAAAAGTTCAAATTCAACTTTGTTGAAGAAATACTTTAGGCTTGCTGTTCTTAGAGACATCGTGAAGACAGCTACTTGTCACCTAGATCTAAAAACACTCCGCTAGACACTTGAGCTGGATCCGTCGTCATAATTCAACAAGCTAGTAAAATCACGCAATGCATTGATTATGATACGCTTTCCAATATACTAGAAATCATTACTCAAGCTATTACTCAAGTTATAAGGAAAATGGCTGTGGAATAAATCTCACCCCTGTGCCCTGACCTTTGATCCATTTGGATGATATTCAACAGAATTGGTTCAGTATATCTCCGAAATAACATGATAAAGTTTTGTCACAATCGAAGCAATTTTTCGTAAGTTATGATGCATAAGTGCTATGGAATAGATACCGCTCCTGTGTCCTAATCTTTCACCCCATTTCACCCATTTTTAATAGGGTTCGTCCCCAGTTGGTCCCCTACCACATACTGAAATTTCATCGAAATCGAACCATTTTTACGCACGTTATGACGCATAAGGGCAATGGAGTGCATCCCGCTCTTATGTCCTAATCTTTGACCCCCACTTCACCCATTTTGAATAAGATTCGTCCCCAGCCGGTCCCCTACCACATACTGAAATTTCATCGAAATCGAATCATTTTTACGCACGTTATGACGCATAAGGGCAATGGAATGCATCCCGCTCCTACGTCATGACCTTTCACCCCATTTGTCCCATTTTCAATAGGATTCGTCCCCAGGTAGTCCCCTACCAAATACTAAAATTTCATCGAAATCGAATTATTTTTACGCCAGTTATCGTGCGGACAGACGGACAAAGCTGGAGCATATACGCTTCTTCAACCTACGGTTGGAAAGCGTAAAAAAGGGCAGTACGCACTGTATCAACACTTGGGGCATATCCATAGCAGATCCTCGTAGTTGCTTCATAATTCCTTCAAAACTCCGACGACATCTGACTTTGCCGAGATCTGACTCGGACTCTCCAGGTCATACACCGAGACATATTCCTGGCTATACTCCGCCTCTATCCGAAGTCGTCTTTATAGCGGTTTGATGATGGTTTGTGAGTGATACGTGAACATCGCTGCTTTGCATGATTGTGAATATTTTTTTGGGTTTTTTTTTTGATCGGGTTGTGAAGCACTGCGAAAATTCACTATTTCCAACAATAACATCCTCCTAAGTCCGAACATATTGGCATTAGGAGAGTCGCAAGGACTATTTTTGAAAATTATCTTATTGGGAGGAGGCAGTTTGTTCAATTTCGAAATGTTCGTTCTAGTATTAATTAAAACTGTTGTTCATGGTGTTCCACAGGGCTCGGTACTAGGGCTATTCTATTTGTAATTTATGCTAATGATATTTTTCATGTTCGTTCCTGTGCGTACACGCTACTTTTTGCTGACGACACGAGTATTTTGTTTTGTTTTTTACGGTCATGCGGTGCCTGACTTAATAACCCGTGTTAACAACGCCTTACAGGAATTTCAGACTTGGTTTCGTTGCAATTTGTGAACTTCTAGTAGAGGTCTGCACGGGCCTCATTTGTTAAGCCCGGCCTAGCCCAAGCTTGTGCGTTTAAGGCCCAGCCTGTTTTAAATATCAGACACTGAGCCCGACCCGGGCCGTCAATTGCAACTATTATTTAGGCCCGGCCGGGCCCGTGATGTGCCATTTTTGCATTATTTTGTCTTTCTATTGTATTTTATTAAAATGTGAAAATTAAGTAATGAAATGAGATATTATTGAAAATATTTAGTTGAATGTAAGCCTAAAAATATTAACTAAACTTCAGCAATTATCGAATAATATAACCTTTAAAAAGAGAGAATGGGGAAGACTAAGCGCGTTCAGAATCTCCCTTTCTGTGAACTATAGTAAGCTATGTATAACACTGCAAAGTCAATCCCTATAGAGATTAGGGAGAGGAGAAAAAATCGATGTCGTCCTACTCTCTCGTACAAACACACACAGACCCCTACCCCACTGCAAACACCCTCCATGCCCCACTCTACACAACACATGCACACACACACACGCTCGGGGTCGAATCCTTTTGTTGTCGACAAGCCCCAAAATAGTTTAGCATCTTAATACCTATAGATTGGTAAAAACACTGTGAGTGCCTCTCCTTGCTTTTCTGATTACGTCCTGAGCTATGTCATGGAAGTAAGTAAAGCCAGCGAAACAGTTAAACATACCAGGAAATCGGGGAACACGACTTTTTCTTTCTTTATCATTGCGATAAAAAGAATTGGTCGATTTGGCTTGTCCCGGTCGTAAGTGTCTAGGGAAAAGCCCGGCCCGGTCGTAAGTGTCTAGAGAAAAGCCCGGCCCGGTCGTAAGTGTCTAGAGAAAAGCCCGGCCCGGTCCGGTCCAGCCCGTTGATTTGTTTTCTAAGTAAAAAGAGGCCCGATCTGACCCGGTCCGGTCCAGCCCGTTGATTTGTTTTCTAAATTAAAAAGAGGCCCGACCCGGCCAGTGCAGATCTCTAACTCTGAATACCACAAAAAAAAAAAAAAAAAAAAATTAAATGTGTGTTTTTTTTCCCGGCCGAAAAGCTCGAGTTGAGTCTCTCCCGGAAGTGATTTGAATGAAACTCCTTTGATTTTTCAAGAAAGGGTTAAGTTCTTAGGTGTTTTGTTTCAGCAGAATTTAAAGTGGGATGCCCATCTTGAAGTTATTTCACGGGAGTTGAGGTCTCGAATAGGAGTTTTATCTCGAGTCTCCAGTCTATTTCCATTAAATATTAAATTAACAATCTATTATTCTTTTACTTTTATTTATCTCTACCTGTCTCATTGTCTGCTTGCTTGGGGTAGGATAACTAAGTGCAACATTCATAAAATTTCTCCTTTACAAAAAAAAAAATTCGTTCGTATATAGAATCCACTGGAAAATGTGGAAATCTTGTTCAGTCGCTATAAATTATTGATCTTGAGAGATTATACAGTTATCGACTGATGTTGTTAATGCATGAACGTGTTTATGCTAAAACAAACATCTCAACTTAATAAATTTATGTTATCCTGGACATAGTTATCAAACCCATGGGTATGATAACTTTTTAATTCCAAGAGCTCGTACTAATGCGCTTTATTTCAACATTAATACTCACTGACCCCGGCTCTGGAACGGGTTGACGATTCATATAAAATCACTTGCGAGTTTTGTATCGTTTAAAAAAGCACTAAAGGAATATTATGTGAATAGTTAAATTTGATTAATTTTAGTTATATCGTATTGCAAATGTGTGTGCATACAACTATGAGCCCATTCCATTATTACCACCCCAAGCCTAGAGAAATGAGTGCGCATGGAGACCGAACGGTGGCGCAGGTGAAGTTCATAGAGCGGTATATACACACAACCCGAGGACCGGCTTTCAGTTAGAATGTTCGGAGTCAGAATGGGAAAAACTGCCGACTTATCGGAGTTTGATGAAAGACAAATTGCGATGGCACGGAGCCTCGCTACGATCTCGGAAACAGCGCGGCTTGTGGGTTGTTCCCGTGCCGCTGTAGTGAGTACGTATCAAAAGTGGTGCACATATGGCCAAAACAACGAACCGTCATCCTCAGCTCGTTGATGCCAGAGGGGAGTGGAGACTGTCACGCATTGTTCACAGCGACCACAGGGCCACAGTGAGACAAATCACCCTCAGCTACAACAGTTGTGTTCAGGGCAATGTGTCACAGCACACAGTCCATCGCAGCCTTCTGCACATGACACAGCCTTCCCCATGCTCACTGCACATCATCGTCAACAACGCATGAAATGAGCCCAATATCATCGAGATTGGACCGTGGGGATGATTGGAAGAAAGTGGCTTGGTCTAACGAATCAAGATTACCGGTGCATCACGTAGACGGCTGAGCGCGGATACGCCGATTACCAACAAAGGCTATTACACCTGGATGCACTGTTGGGCGGAAACAGGCCGACGGCGGCGGTGTTATGCCGTGGGCGATGTTTACTTGGGACACTTTAGGCCCCATTATCCCAATAGCACAATCCCTGACAGCTGTCAGGTATCTGAACATCGTTGCGGACCAAGTTCACCCATTCATGGCAACCGTGCTCCCTGCTGGTGATGACCATTACCAACAGTATAATGCGCCACTGCCAGAATCGTCAAGGAGTAGTTCGAGGAACATGCTGGTGACTTTCTGTTAATGCCCTGGCCTCGGAATTCACCTGACATGAACCCAATCGAACATTTGTGGGTCGACTTGGAAAAATGGGTTCGAGCTAAATCACCGCCACCCCGAAATGTACGGGATCTGGAAGACCTGCTGCTGACATTATGATACCAAATATCCCAGAATACCTATCGCCACCTCATCGAATCGATGCCTCGCCGAGTGGCAGCTGTTTTGCGAGCTAAAGGGGGTCCTACAGTTTATTAGGTATAAGTGGTGGTCATAATGGCTGATCAGTGTAAGTTGAAAAATATGTATTACTTGACTTGACATTTTTCTTATTTTAGGGGTTAGGGGCTTGTCAGGCCAATATTAGCCTTTCCCCCTGGTTCTCTGCTATATGTTGCTACGGAACTAACTGCGTGTAACATGGCAAATCAATCAATAAATAAATAAAGATCACACCTCTGTGCTCTGTCTGTGTATACCTGGAAACCAAACTTCCACTTATCTAAAGCGATCTGAAAGAGCAATTAATAATTATGTTGATGAAGTTAATAAAGTATTTACGAAAGCTACCTAAATTTATCTTTCAGCTGTGCAGCATTTCCGTCGCCTGCTGTTCTGTTGCAACGGCATAATAGATTTGGAATAGCAATAAATAACAGAAGAAAAGGAAGTACAGTTCAACGACCATCATGTGGACAATATTGATGCCCTTTGAACGACAATAAATGCCAGCGTTAAACTGGATCGATAGCGTTTTTCTTCATCTTTCGTACGATTAACTTGCACTCTGCGAAAGAGCAGTCATGTAATCCTGGCAAATCTGGCTTTAAAACCTCTATAAATCACGATTCCTCAGGAACAATTTCAAGAATTCTGCTAAATATAATTCAGATTTCCAGTTAAATTTAGCAACTGATTGCTACAGCGGAGTTTGCTGACAAAGCTGATTTATGTCGGACGAAAAGACTCTTAGTCGTCCTTGCTCCTCAATCCCTCTCCTGATCACGTGACCATTTGTCCGATGCATTTAGGAATTCCGTCTGGGGTCACAAATTCAGCAGATGAAGCAGCAACGTTGTCTATCCGACTTGCTGAACGCTCGTCTGACAAAATGAGAAAATGTTACAAGGACTTCAGATCTTTTGGAAGGCAATTTGCGGGAATGGAAATAAAAAAATAAAAAAGTTGAAAGGCATTGTATTCGAAAAACTCAGACAAAGAATGGACAGAAGCTCAGTTTTCGTAATCTTTTCCTATTTATTCTGGTATGCTATGCTCAGATTTAGAAACATATTCCTTTTTGACGCTTGTAATTAATGCACTGCCCGTAATGCACAGTAAATTTGTAACTTTCTTTTCTGCAAAATTATCTGGTTTTGTGTCGCCGTTTTCTGTCAGTTCCCTGATTTTACAGCCTAATTTGTGAAATTCTATGTTTTTATAACAATTTTTGTTTCGCAAACTCCCAAATCCTTTACTTTCTTTCCCGTAAAATACGTAATTTTTAGTGGCCTTCCCCCTAGTGGTGACAACAACGTCTACAGGTACGGCTGCTAATCACAAGTCGAGTAGGAAGAAGGATAATATAGAAATTGGTAATTTATAATAAAAAAGACGAAATAATAAATTTCATCAGGAATCATCAGATAAAAATAATGTAAGCCCTTTATCATAAACATAATTATAATACAGACGCAATACACTCTGAAGAAATGTGTCTCTTCCTCTTCTGTGGGGTATCTCTTGTCTGGATAACCCATGGCGACTGCGTTTTATGTTTAGCACGTCTTTTGTAAAAAAAGATCGTGCTTATGTTATCGGTTTGTCCGTCCGTAGACACGATATCTCTGCAACTATTAGTCCGATTTGAAAAAATTCTTTTTGGATTGGGAAGCTTGAAATATGCGAATGATGATCCTTCATTTTGTTTTGTTTATAACGATGTACAATTTCGCCGCTAGAGGGCGTAAATGCAGATGATGTCGAATTAAAAAATACGTTTTATTCCACATATTTGCTTCTAAACATCCGATTGAAAAAATTCCTTTATCTTTCGATTTCATTTATATCGAAGAGTATTTTGGATATAGTAGCTTTTTCAAATTACGCTTAGATTCTCCGCTCGGGGGCGTAAGAGTAAATTACATTTTCCCCGATAACTCTTCTTCTAAAACTCCGATTTGAAAACGTTTTTCTTCAGCGGTTACACCTCCTGATGCAAAATCGTTTGGTTATAATTTCAAATTTTTGGTAAAGGATACTTTGGCCACCAGGGGGCGGAAGAGTTAATTTTTGCTTCTGATGTATTTGCCATAAAATCTGAGCTTCTAAAATATCGATTGAAAACATTCTTTCGTGGACTGATGCCACTCATATCGATATTTTTTTTCGGAATATTTTTTTCTTAAAATATTAAATAATTTCTCCGCCAGGGGGCGTAGATGTATATCTATTTTTCTCAATATCTCTACTTCTAGGAGTCCGATTTGAAAAATTCCTTCTTTGTTGGATAGTGTTTTCAGTCTGACATGTTTTTGATATAATTTCAAAATTTTCAAGTAATTCATAGACTTTCCGCTAGGGGGCGTAAAGGTAAATTGTGTTTCCCTTATATCTCTGCTTCTAAATCTTCGATTTGAAAATTTCTTTATGCACCGGATACAGCTCCTGATGGGAAATCGTTTGCACATAATATCTAATTTTTGTAAAAAAATGATTTGGCCACCAGGAGACGTAAGTCTTAATTTTCGCTTCTGATGTATTTGCAGCAAATTATGAGCTTCTAAATTATCGATTGAAACAAAAGTCGTTTGTTGACCGATACTACTCATGCTGACAAACCTTTTAGGAAAATGTTCTTCTTGAAACAATGCATGGTTTCTCCGTCAGGGGAGTAGATGTATATCTTATATATTTTTTAACTATTTTAGGTGGGAATGTTACTTGCATCTATGGCCTTGCAGAAACCCATTTCCAACTAGGTCTTTGTGGAAGTGAGAAAATGCAGAGTTTTTGCTGGTCCTTGATAAAGCCAAGGCTCAGTATTCTCGACACCTTCTACATTCAGTTGTTTTATTTTATTTTTTATCTTTTCTCCTTTTACTCACACAGGTAGATACATAACCTTTTCTATGTTGTATTAGGTGTGAGTCAAAATTATATATGTATTTTTTTGCTTAGGTATCTTCTTTATAGAATTTTGTCAATATCTCTACTTCTACGAGTCCGATTTGAAAAATTCCTTCTTTGTTGGATGGTTTTTCCGATGCGAAATGTTTTCCCTATAAATTCAAAATTTTCAAGTAAATCATTGACTTACCGCTAGGGGGCACAAAGGTAAATTGTGTTTTCTGCGTTATTTCTGCTTCTAAACCTCCGATTTGAAAAATTCTTCTTGTATCGCATACAACACCTGATGGAAAATATTTTTCATACAATTTCTAATGTTTGGTAAAGAATGGTTTGGCCACCAGGGGGCGTAAGTGTTAATTTCTGCTTCTGATGTATTTATAGCAAACTCTGAGCTCCTGAAAACTCGACTAAACTCTTTTTTTTTTTTCTTGGATCGATACCGCTCATATTGAAAAACTTTTTGGAAATACTTTCTTCCTAAAATAATGCATGGTTTTCCCACCAGAGGACGTAAAGTCACATCTTGTTTTTGTCGATATCTCTGCTTCTTAGAGTCCGATTTGAAATATTCTTTCTGTGTTGGAGAGCGTTTTCAGTGTGAAATGTTTCTCAAATAAATTCATGTTTTTCTTAACGTACAAGTCTGCAACCAGAGTGCGTAAGCTCGAGTCTGTTTACAGCAATATCTGAGGGATTAAAAACCCGACTGAAAAAATTGTTTCTTCCGTCAGATACTACTGTTTTCCATACCGGTTCCACTGACTTTGAATAGTTTTGATAAATTTAATTTGCGTCAGAACGGATTCAAAAGACGTGCTTATTACACCCGAAAATTCGGTGTCATCTTTCTTGTTATTATTTTGGTCGTATGATTTGTTGAATTCTCAATTAGGTCCAGAAAAAGAGGAATGTTGGTCATGGACTTGGAAGTTTGACTACAGATATCCACTTTTCCGGACGAATTTTAGTACCGAGCGATAAAAATTACTTCATCTTACCGTAGTGATTTAGAACAGCCAGGGGCAGGGGCGGATCCAAAGGAAGGGCGCCGACAATGCGTCCACGATCAAAGACTCTCAGATCACCACGTTTACCCATGTTCGTCGATTGTCAAACACTTCTGGGAATCCCTGCTGTCCTCCTGTTTATCGCCTTCGTTCGGTTTGGGTCTGTTACAAGGGCCGCAGGTGGCCTAGTGGTCAGCGTTCGTGACTGCGAAGGTGATAACCTCAGGTTCGATCCTTGGCCGGTACGAACGTTCGAACCACAAAATACCCGCCGTGCGTCGGGTGGGCACCTTAAGCCGTCGGACCCCGGGTACTGCCCCCCCTCGGTAATAAATAAGGGCGTCTTCCACCCCCTTTCTACCTCGCTTCCGTGTCACTTTCCTATCGGGCACTCTAGTCCAAATCTCCTAGCTTCGTGTTTCTATGGGTTGTTTAAGACCTGGCTGGGGTCAGACACTCCCTTCCTAGGCTGGGGTCAGACACTCTCTTCCTAAAATCCTCTACATATGATCTGATCTGTTCTGGGTGTGTTATACTCTGCGCGGGGGATGCCCATGTCCACTGCCCATCACCCCTATCTCTAATATTTTCCCTACTGAATGTAAAACAAACTTGTTAATCTTCTGCGTCCTAAGTTTGAAAACCTCGTGAAAAACAGCACTCATTACAACCGAAAATTCTGTGTTTCTTCATTTCATTGTAACCGAAAAATTCTAAAAAGTCTTCATTTCTTGTTTTATTCTTTGTAAAGCTAAATATCTCTCACCGTGTTTCTTCTGATTTTATCTCACAAATGTTTTGAATGAAAATATTAGCATGTGAAACGAGTACGGAAAATTTGATTCTGCAGACGCGGCACAAAGCATGGGTAATCAGCCGGCGTATATTTACACAACATAAGTGTGAGAGTGTAACATGACTTCGTAATGTCTTGCTATTTTAAATTAGATTTGATCGGGAATTATATTGTGCTTTTTTTTTTTTTTTTTTCTTTGTGCGTGGTGGAAAATTTAAGAAAGTACAGGAGCGCGAGGGCGTATACATAAGAGTTCTCTCACTCACTCTCTCTCTTTTCTTTCTAGTTTCTTGAGTGCCCAATTTAAATGAAAAACCGTGGATGGCCGTTGGTACTGTAGAGCAGCAGCATTTAGTTCACACACCGTGTGAGAATTTCTCTCCTCAACGGCACTCACTTATTGAGAATCGCAGGGAGGTTTTGTTTGCTTACCTGGCGTTGTTGAAATGCTTCAGAAACAAAACAAACACACACGCGCACCTTTAATCGACCTTCGCGCTGAAGGGCGAACGAAGTCAAGGGGCATCTGTTAGCAGATGAGAAATGAGTCAAAATTAACACGGATTTCCTTGTGTTTTGGCTGCCCTCCAATGTTCCTTGTTCGCGCTGCGTGCGGGCGGCTTTCTCGGAAACTGCTACAAAGGTTCATTGAAATTGTTTCCCAAGGCCGCATAGCATCAGCAATTAATGTCGAAGATGAAGGGAACGTATAGAGACTAATGAATTTTTGATTCGAGCTGCACGTGTCCGTTGAAATGCTTTACAGAACAACCAGATAAAGATGTGAGCTTTAGAGGTCATGAAAAGTGCTTAAAGCGCACAGTTTTTAGTCACGTACACGCGCATATGTTATCCTTGCGAATTGTGATAACAGATAACCTTATTCTTCTGAATAGAACTAGACGAAACCCGTCAGAAGCAACAGTTAGCTTATTTTTGAAAGGAATAAACTCATATGAAACAACAAATGTAAACTTTATTTGATTGACAAATTCATTTGACCACTTCAGTAGAGACAATAGTCCAGGTTCGTGATGTTTTTTTTTTTTTTTTTTTTTTGGCTAAATTTTTAACGATTTCAGTGAGCAACTCAATGGGATATAAGTAGCCTCCCGTCCCTAATTTAGGATCACTGGTTCCAGGGAAGGGAGACAGACAGTGCCGTAAGACAAACACAACATCCATGCCTCACCGGGATTCGAATCCGGACTCTTCACGAACGAATGATCATAAGCCAGCGCTTAGACCACTGCGCCACCGGGGCAGCCAGGTTCGTGATGAGCTTCACGACTGCACCCTTTTTCAGCCGTAAAATGTGAGGCGGAAGTCCACTCATCTTGATCGTGTGCAAAAATTCAACTGGATACCGCACTCTTTCACTCTCATCTTTAGTCACAACTGTGTTTGTAAATGTTGTTCGAATGAGATTTGCGTTGCGAATACTCTTCATTCTCTCTTGTCTGAGACATATAGTTGCGACCCATTGATCGCTCATGCCTTCCAGTAAGGCTCTTACGTTTCTATTTTTTTTTTTTTCTACGGGAGAGACATTCTGTTGAGGGTAAGTATGCAATAAAGTATTTACTTTAGAACTTATCATAGAACACTATGCACAAACCAAGTCTGACACTGAACTGATAGCCTGACGTAGATATAAGGGCCGCACGCTTCTCCCAAAGACTTTATTTGCCACCCCGCCCCGCCCGAACCGTTGCCTCCAATCTCAGTTTTCTCTTCGACTAGCACATCTACATGGTAAGACCTTTATTTTGATACCTGAACCATATTTTTACATTCAGCCGTTCTCTCAAAATAGGTCTACCAGTAAAAAACCTTATAGAATGATGATACAGATGGCGCAACTCAATATACACATCCTAAATATTTTCACTAACAATGGTCAACGGAATGTTGTTTTACATCTTTACATAATGGGAAACGTCTTACCTACGTGAATAAACTGGATCGAATGAATATTAAAGGAACTACAAAGGATCAAGTGGGACATCGTCGGGATAAGTGAGGTAAGGTGAAAAGGAGACGATCTCATTGAACTGAAAAGTGGACATCTCTTCTACTATCGTGGGACCGATACAGGCAGAACTAGTGGTGTTGGATTTATAATAAACAGAAAACTGAAGGATAAAGTTGTAAAAGTTGAAAGTTCCTCTGACAGAGCTGCACGACTCGTTATCCAACTCTCGAGAAGATACCAGGCTCAGATTATTCAAACTTATGCACCCACCACAAGTCATCCTGAAGAAGAAATTGAAGAATTTTATGAGGAAATTCGTCATTTAAATAATAAAGGTAAGCAGGATTTGAAGATAATTATGGGAGATTTCAATGCAAAAATAGGGCAACGGCAACAGAATGAAACTTCAGTAGGTAAATTCGGTCACAGCAACAGAAACCAGCGTGGAAATACTCTCGTAGAGTTTGCAGAGGAAGAAGGATTTTTCATCTTGAACTCCTTTTTCAAGAAAAAAACACAGGAAATGGACATGGAGACATCCAATTGGGACTACAAGTGAAATTGATTTTATTATGTGAAACAAAAAATTTGTCATCGAAGACTGCAATGTGCTGAACAAGTTCAACACAGGTAGTGACCATAGATTGGTGAGATGTAAGATGCACCTCAACACTAAACTCGAACGTGGCAAGCTCATAAGACAAACAAAATGTATTGACATAACCAACCTTAAAAAACACCATAATACTTTCAACTTGGAACTGAAGAACAGATTCTCTGCTTTAGAAGGCCTAACATCGGAAGAAGTGGATATTTCGGAAGTTAACAGAAAAGTAACCAAAGCTCTTACGGAAACAGCAACAAAATTAGCTGGGTCTAAGAACAAGTTGCATGTGAACAAATTATCAGGAAAAACCAAAATGTTGATGCAAAAAAGAAGAGAGATGAGGACAACTAAAGAAGATGTGACTTCCAAAGTGGAATATATAGAGCTATGCAAGACAGTAAGAAAAAGTATCACTGAAGACGTAAGGAAATTCAACTGTGAGCTAGTGAGGAAAGCAATTGAAAACAACCAAAGCCTAAAGATAGCAAAGGGACATCTCAGTAAGGGAAGAAAACAGATTATGGCACTGAGAAAAGAAGATGGTTCTGTAACAAGAAATAGAGGCGAAATTTTGACAAGAGTGAAAGATTTCTACTTCAAATTATATGAAAGGGATGATACATGTACTCCAGGCATCGTGAAAGGTACCAGAGTTCTTCCAGTCCTCCCAGCAGAAGTTGCTCATGCAATCAAGAACATGAAGCTGGGGAAAGCTCCAGGAGAAGATGGAATTACTGTAGACATCATACAAGAAGTAAGTGGAGAAATTGAAACAGCACTCCCCAAATTTTCACTTGATGCCTTAATGAAGGGAAGATTCCTGAGGATTGGAACAATGCTACAATGATCCTGGTACATAAAAAAGGTGACATTGAGGATTTCGGGAACTACAGACCTATCAGCCTCCTATCAGTGGTTTATAAAATCTTCACTAAAGTTCTTTCATACCGTTTGAAGGTAACACTGGACATGGCTCAACCGAGAGAACAAGCTGGATTCAGGAGTGGCTACAGCACAATAGATCATATCCACGTACTGAGAGAACTAATTGAAAGAGCGAGGGAATATGAACTTCCATTGAGCATGGCTTTTATCGATTATGAAAAAGCCTTTGATTCGGTGAAACCATCAGCAGTTACAATGGCTCTGAAATCCTGCGGTATTGAAGATGCGTACATTAATATTATTAATAACATCTATGTAAATGCAAGTGCAAAGATTCGGCTGTTTGAAAATGAAAATACAACACACATAAAAATTGGAAGAGGAGTGAGACAAGGTGACACCATATCTCCGAAGCTTTTTAATGCCACATTGGAAAATGTCTTTCAATCACTGAACTGGGAAAACAAAGGGATTAAGATTAATGGAGATTATCTTACCCACCTTCGTTTTGCTGATGACATAGTCATTTTTACAACTACCCCATCATAGCTGCAGAGTATGATCCAGGAGCTTGCTGACAGGGGGGTAAGGAAGTGGGATTAAAAATGAACTTTCAGAAGACAAAAGTGATGTTCAATGCTTTTACAAGAAATGAGGATTTATCGATTGATGGAGAAAAGCTGGAGATAACAGACACGTACGTTTATCTTGAACAGCAGATATCAAGTGAGGGTCACATTGGTGAAGAAATTAATCGGCGTACAAAACTTGCCTGGAGAGGTTTTGGAAGAAACAGCATAGTTTTCAAGAGCAATATGCCATTATGTCTTAAAAGAAAAGTGTTTTTTTTTTTTTTTTTTTTTGATTGGAGGTTTAACGACCACCGTGAGCAACTCAATGGGCTATAAGCAGTCGCCCGTCCCTAATTTAGGGTCACTGGTTCCAGGGAAGGGAGAGAGCCAGTGCCGTAAGACAAACACAACATCCATGCCTGACTGGGATTCGAACCCAGACCCCTTACGGACGAATGATCAGAGGCCAGCGCCTTAGACCACTGCGCCACCGGGGCGGCGAAAAGTGTTTGATCAATGCATCCTTCCAGTGATTACGTATGGTGCAGAGACGTAGACCTTAACTAAAAGAGACATACAAAGGCTGCAGACAACTCAAAGCATCATGGAGAGGTGCATGCTTGGTGTAACCAGGCGAGATAAGAAGAGGAACTCGTGGATCCGAAAAATGACAAGAGTGGAAGGCATCATGATCAGAGTTAAATCCCTGAAATGGCAATGGGCTGGACATACTGCCAGAAGAACAGACCATCGATGGACAAGAAACAATTTAAATTTTAGATTGGATTCCAAGGGACAGGAAAAGACCCAGAAGAAGACCACATGGAAGATGGGTGGATGAAATTCGAAAGTATGCGGGAGTGACATGAAGGAGACTGGCACAAGACAGACCGTTGTGGAGGACACTTGGGGAAACCTTCGTCCAGCAGTGGATTGATAATGGTTGACAATGATGATGATGATGATGATGATGATACATCACATAGTCCAACGGCATAACGCAGTCAGATCTTCGAGAGTGTTCGCTGTTCCGATGAGAAGAACTTTGATACGAAATCCTGCTAACGTTGCTTTGCGCAACGGTTCGCTCAGAAAAGAGAAGACTTCGGAGTATCTCAGTCTTTCCATGCTGCCCGCCTTCAACAGTGCGTGAGTCAACCGCAGGCGATCGAATGTCAACCGCACGCTTCTCCCACAGGCTTTACATGGGAACTTTGCCACCCCACAACGCCCGAACCGTTGCCCCAATCTCATTTTTCGCTTCGACTGGCACATCTATATGGTAAGACCTTTATTTTGATATCTCAACCATATCGTTGCGTTCAGCCGTTCTCTCAAAATAGGACTCACAGTAAAAAACCTTATAGAAGTAATATATAAATTTTCTTTTCTTGGTGGTGATTTGGTCGATGTAGACGAATATTTCTGTTGGACACTACGCAACAAATCGCAGCTTCTGTTTTCTCATACATTTTTTTTCCTTTTTTTTTTTTTTTTTTTTTTCTTTCCATTTCCGAACATGACATTTAGCTTAAAAAATTTCTCCCTTTAGGCGGACCTTATACGTCCAGTAATACTGTCAGTCCTGCACTTCATTACTGCGCCGTCATTACGCCTTTTTTACTTTCACACCCCACACGGTCATCATTAAGCGTCATTACTTTGCTTCAGTACCAGTCCAGTCGTCACGGAGAGTTCGCCGATTTTGTGTGCATTCGAGAATGGATGTGCAACGAAGAGTCAGGACGTATTTAGCTATTATTTTAGCTTGAGGAACGAACGTCATGTTAAGCCCCGATATTGGATGAAGGAATGGCTAAAACAACGCGATAATATTAGTCACATGTCGTCTTATTGAAGGAAATGTGTGCCACAGAAGTGGGTGATTACAAGAACCTTTAATAAATTACTGCAAATGATTGAACCAGTTTTCAGCAGGAAAGACACTACAAATTTGGAAGATGTGAATCCGTTTCTTGGTGTAAATATGACATGGATGTTAAGTCAGATAATATCCGAAAACTTGAAAATTTCGTCGTCTTGGAGTGGGAATCGAATCTACATCTCCCGCATAGCGCCCGAGTATGCTAACCACTACCCCACCCAGAACGACCAAGTTTCAAGTTTCCGATACATTTTAATATAACCATTATTACAGGATTCGTTAGCCGTAGCAACCGGCATTCATATATAGAAGCTGGAGATTTAGAAGGATCTGGAGGTTTAGGTTTTCGGATATTATCTGACTTAACATCCATGTCATATTTACACCAATAAACGGATTCACATCTTCCAAATTTGCATTGTACAATGGTATAATCCCGTATTTCATTCAGGAAAGACACTGTTATGAGAGTTTGGCCTGTATTTATTTTCCTCCACACCTTAGTGCGATTGGTCCCTCTTTTCATTTTATCATAAATGCTTACCATCTTATCTAGAGCTACGTATCTTTATGTTTTGCTCATGTACGATGGGTGTGAAGAATTTCCCCAGTTCTGGAAGAGCTTCATATGTTTCAATGAGGTTCCGAGGAACTTAATCTTTTCTTGAATCATCTTCCTCTTCAATGGCCCCGCTTGCATGGACTTCCCACTCGGGGAGCTCAGTGCCAACGGTGACACAACCTTCCATCGCGGCTCCGATGGAAGGTTGAGTAATGATGGAGTAATGACGTACGCGCCCCCACACGATCAGTATTAATGACAGTATCCTCCCCAACCGCCAACAGTATTGCATTCAGAGTTTTCTTCAGGGGGCTGGGAGCAATTACAGATTTTGAGGTGGCAGAAATTGTTGACTGATTATATACATTCATATAATCACAATTTTGTTATTAACAATATATATAAATATAAATTTTAAAATAATATTTAAACATTTTCTCGTGCTCCTATATCGCAAATGCAAATTCCAATTAATCTTCACATACAAGTGAGTGAAAATGTAAAAATGTTATACCTTTACTTTAATTCAGTAATACACTACGGATTTCACCATGGGGTGGTGTAAAATATTGAGGATGCTAATAAGATAACGCTGTGCTGGAGGAATTGGCCCCAAAAACATGAGGATTGGAAAAAATGTCCTCTCCTTACTACAAGCGTGTTTCTGATTATAAAGGAATCATTACAGTGTTACCTGAAAACAACCATTCCTCTGCCGTTTGGTTTCAGCCACTTTAGATTGGCACATAGTAGTAAAAAAATCAAAAACTAACTGTTTCGATGCCAGTTTGAGGTGCACCGGTTATTTTGTTTTTGTTTGTTTTTTTTGTCACAGAGTGTAAACCCCCTCCGCCAGGAAAAAAAAAACTTTTTATGGGAACAATTTCTAATATTTGCTATTGCTCAAAATTAGGTAGCAAATATTTTGTTGTATTTGGAAGCATTAACGTCACGTACAGTGGCGTAGCCAGAAATTTCTAATTTCTTAAGGGGGGTCCATGGATTTGGTTCATTGATGATCAGATCAGATGTAGAAGATTTTAGGAATAGAGTGTCTGACCCCAGGTCTTAAACAACCCTTAGAAATAGGAAGCTAGGAGATTTGGGCTAGAGTGCCTGATAGGAAAGTGACACGGAAGCGAAGTAGAAAGGGGGAGGAAGACGCCCTTATTTGTTACCGGGGGCCAGTACCTGGGGTCCGAAGGCTTAACGTGCCCATCCGACGCACGGCGGATATTTAGTGGATCGAGCGTTCGTACCTGCCCAGGATCGAACCTGAGGTCCTTTCTGCGGCAGTCACGAACGTTGCCCACTACACCACCCGCGGCCCATAGTACTGCCACAGAGTTGGTAGGGCATAATTGTCCAGAATACCGAGGTAGACGTGCTGGTTAACATGTTTGTCCCCGATAACCAATGGGCCGGGACCAGACCAGTTCCAAACTTAACCGTAGGAACAGTACACTGGCGTAAAAAGCGTTCCCCCGGCTGCCGCCATACCCACACACGGCCATCAGACTGATGGATCGTGTATCTGGATTCATCAGTGCATAGGACCCGTTTCCATTGATCGACGGTCAACGATAAATGTTCTTTACACCATGCTAAACGATGAGTAGCGTTTATGCTCATAAGGCTTATGAGCAGCCGCACGACCACGGTAACCCATGGAATGAAGTTCTCTTCGAATGGTACGTGTACATACCGAGGTTCAAGCATTTTTACTCACCTGTACACTGAGGTCTTGTGCAAGTATTCCATCGATCAGCTGTAACGACTCTCCTGAGGCTTCGACGTCCTCTATCACTGATTTTCTTTGGTCTGTCGGTACGTTTTGCTGCTTCAGGAACGCCATGTGCTTTGCACTTACTCAGTACATACAAAACAGTTAAGTTGGGTATGTTTAAACGCCTCTCGGTTTCTCTTATGGACAACCCACTTATGTAACACCCAACAATCTTTCCTTTCTCAAAGTCAGTTCAGCGACATTTTCGCTCAACCTCACAGTGCGATATGATCGCGATCAGCTGCAAGCTTGTTTTTCTACCGTTTGCAGCTGTACCGCGCATCTTAACTGTTCATCGGATCATTTGCTTTTGAAAGGATGTCCGGTGACTTTTGTGAATATAGTGTATGATATAAACGTCTGCATATTTCTACATGGTGGGATTTTTCAGCTTATAACGGATTTAGCGAGTAGTTCCGTGTGTCCCGAGTTTCTCGTTATAAGCTGGTTCGACTGTACTCACAAATGCAGTACTAGTAGATTTATCTGATAATATCAGTTAATTTGATGATAATAATATCATATACGGGTGCAGCATTATTGTTCTTTTACAAAATAAGTCACTTTTGTTACTGGCCTCAGTTTCGTGCTTGTAGGAATGATATTTATTGCGTTCATCGCGCATGATGAGTGGGATCATGCCGTTTAGACACAAGTACAAATACAGTAAGTCCCCGACTTACACGGTTTCAGAGTCACGCGTTGTATCTTGCAGCGCACTTTCGGCTCACAACTACTACTACGAGATGGCGCTGGTGAGCTCGGCAGCGAGAAAACGCTGGGTGGGCTGCCCGCTGGATGTGAAAACAGTAACTACCTGGGATTGCTTATCGACGGCGTGTATCGGCACACATTAACGCCATTTCGTTTTTCATTTCTCCGGAGTTGTATATTGGTCGTCCATTTTGATAGTATAGCCCCGTGTCATCAACAAACATTTCAAAAAAGACGTACAAAGGAGAGATGAATTATTACTATGGAAACAAAAGCTGAGATTATCAAACGGCATGTAAATGGTTTCAAATTCATATATATTGCACCTGCTTACAAAATGAACGAAGTCTTAAAGAGTGTAATGTCTTTTATAAGAGTAATGTACAAATACACTGACGGAAAAAAATCCCAGCACCACGAAAAAATAGTTGTAGAGGAATGAAATGGCGGCAATACATTTGTATAGGCAACATGTTTAATCGATTAAGGTTTCAAGATCACAGCTTATTGTAAGCGCGAGAAGAGCCATTTTAAATGTGAAATGCTGGTACATTAATAACCGGTGTAACCGCCAGAATGTTGAATACAAGCACGCAAACGTTCATGCATTGTGTCGTACAGGTGCTGGATGTCAGTTTGTGGGATGGAGTTCCATGCCTGTTGCACTTGGTCGGTCAATACAGGGACGGTTAATGCTGGTTGCGGGTGACGCTGGAGTTGTCGTCCAATGATGTCCCATACGTGCTCGATTGGTGAAAGATCTGGTGATCTAGCAGGCCACGGCAACATGTCGACACTCTGTAGAGCATGTTGGGTTACAACAGCGGAATGCGGGCGAGCGTTATCCTGTTGGAAAACACCCCTTCGAATGCTGTTCATGAATGGCAGCACAACAGGTTGAATCACCAGACCGACGTACAACTGTGCCGTCAGGGTGCGTGGGATGACCACGAGAGTGCTCCTGCTGTCATAGGAAATTGCTCCCCAGACCATAACTCCAGGTGTCGGTCCAGTGTGTCTCGGCCGCAGACAGGTTGGTTGCAGGCGCTCACCTGGCCTCCTTCTAACCAACACACTGCCATCACTGGCACCCAAGCAGAACCGGCTTTCATCAGAAAACACAACAGATCTCCACTTTGTCCTCCAATGAGCTCTAACTTGACACCACTGACGTCGCAAACGGCAGTGGTTTGGAGTAAGTGGAATGCACGCTACAGGGGGTCTGGCTCGGAGCTGTCCTTCAAGTAACCGATTTGTAACAGTTCGTTGTGTCACTGTGGTGGCAACTGCAGCTCGAATTGCTGCCGCAGACGCGGTACGATGCGCCACGGCCATACGCCGTGCACGGCGGTCTTCCCTCTCAGTAGTGCCACGTGGCCGGCCGGAACCCGGTCTTTTTGAGGCAGTACCTTCCCTTGACCACCGCTGCCAACAATCATGCACAGTAGCTTCATTCCAGCCAAGTCGTTCTGCAATATTGCGGAAAGAAAATCCACCTTCTCGTAGCCCTATTGCACAGCCACGCTCAAACTTCGTGAGCTGTTGATAGTGGCTTCTTCGTCTTCTTAAAGACATTCTTGACTAACATCAACACCCTACGTCGAATCTCAACGATAACTAACGCTCACGAACGTTACAGCGCGTATTTACAGCAAACCTGCTTTGCATGTTCAGAGGGGCGCTAGTAGCGCCACACGTATGCGCCGAGCGCGAAATTTGCATAGACGTCATCTCACAGATGAACTCTCACCGCCTACCAACTGTCGTTTATCTAACACAACCCCTTCTTGGTGTTGGGATATTTTTTTCTTCCGTGTACATGCACGGTCGTATCAGAATAATGCGACCACCCTCTGAATCAAGTATACCCGCCATGGCGCGTCATAGAGTGCACGTGACAATGTCGACCACACGGAGATATAAGTGGCCAGTCAGGACGATGAGCCATAGTTCGTTACAGGAGCACAATAGTAGGGATTTGACAGCCTTTCAAAAAGGAATGATGATCATCGGCTACCACACCAAGGGTGGAAGCATCTCAGAAACAGCACACTTCGTGGGCTGTTCGAGAGGTGCTGTAGTAAGGGTGTACCAAGAATGGACCGCTGGCATACCCAGTACCTCCCAACGTCATAACTACGGAGACACAAAGGCCATTGATCACAGAGGAGAACTCACCTCCATCGACTGGTAAAGGGCAATCGACGCGCAACAGTGCAGCAATTGACCACGGAAATGAAATCTGGTGCACCTATGTACGTGTCCCCGATAACAGTAGAGCAAACCCTGTTAAGCATGGGTCTCCGGAGTCGACGCTGCGTCAAGGCGCCCATGTTAAACCAGGTCCATCAGCAATGACGCCTGCAGTTCGCATGAGACTACCGTCATTGGACAGTCGAAGAGTAGAAAAAGATTGCCTTCTCCGACGAATCGAGGTTTCTACTCCACAGAAGTGACGAGCGGTGGCAGATACGGCGTCAGACACACGAGAACCAACATGCGGACACGCTTGTCGGTCAAGTACAGGCCGGTGGTGGCAGTGCGCATGTCTGGGGCATGTTTTCCTGGTATGACCTGGGACCGTTGGTACCACTGGATGGGTCCCTGAATGCCTATGGCTACCTCTACCTGTCCATCTTCGCTGACAACATGCATCCCTTCATCATAGAACATAAAGCTTCGCGAGAAGACCGCCAACTCTCATAGAGATAACGTAAAACAGGCGACAACAGCGCCACCACATCTTAAGAGGTAATATGCTCTGCGGGAAAGTTAATATTCAGGAGCAAAACACTTTAGTGGGACTACGGCAGTGAAGCTTTTCTTCGATCCACGATGTTTTCCTTCGATCTGATGACTATTTGCTTAGAGCAGTTTTGTTGTTGTAGCTGTTTTCTGATATCCCGCCCATCCCTTATTTTGCTGAGAAAAATATGCAATAACATTAGTATTACTATTTAAATTAAATTTTAGCAAATATTATAGTTAGGCCTAAGGATCCGTACAAAATGCAGATATTCCCTAGTATTTGGCATTACTGAAAATGTTTCTGAAAAACTGAAGAACAAACAAAAGCCTTAACTAACCCGATTGGCGTAACAAAATTAACATATCCGATTTGCGAAGTGATTGTGCTACCGAGAAGGTAACAATCACGTGCTGTGAGTAGCTCGGCTGACTGTTCTTTACTCAAAGAATTGAAGTCAACAGAAATACGCATGCTCAGTCTATTCCGGCATCAGTCTGCATGTTGGCTTCCGTACACTGCATTTTAACTCTTACCCAAAGAATTGAAGTCAACAGAAATACGAATGCGTAGTCTGCTCCGGCATCAACCTGTATGTTGGCTTCTGTGCACTGCATTTTAACTCTTAAGATATGGCGGCGCTAGTGCCTTCATGTTGGACGTTTACCCTGTTGGTGATGGTGTTTACCAACAAGACAGTGCGCCGTGCCACGTCGGGAAGGGTGTGCGTGACTGGTTCCAGGAACACGACATCTATGTCTCCATTCTCCCTTGGCCGGCGAAATTGCCCGACCTCAATCCCGTAGAGCACTTGTGGGACTATTTGCATCGACAGGTTTGACATGCCGACTCACAACCACGTCATCTCCGGGACTTCCGTGCTCTGCTGCAGTCCAAATGGTCACGTGTGCATCGGGCAATCTTCCAGGGCCTCATTGCGTCTATGCCACGCCGTCTCGCTGCTGTCCTCCGGGCGGAAATTGGTTATTTCCATTATTACCTAGGTGGTCATATCATTCTGTTACGACTGTGTATGTTCTAGTATGTTGTATACGCAATATACCACTGTAAGCATGCTAGTTTTCTTTCAGTTACACGTATTCTCATAGTTCAGGATTAATTTGCGCTTCTGTGCTGATCTTTTCACATACTAGAGTAATAGTTTAGCTTTAATTGTCTTGAAACGAACGTGTATTTCGGCGACTCACTGTAATTACGCACCTATCGACTTACGCGGAAAAACCGCATAAGTATATAAGACTTACTGTATAAGCATAATCAGTCCGAAGACAAGTTGTGATTGTTTTAGTGGCTGCTGAAATAGAAATTTCAGAAGCAATCTTCGTTCGTCCTTACCAGCGTCTGCTGTTAATTCCGTTGTTCTTTGTTTTCCGAATTTAGAATCTAAACAATATCTGCTTTGTTTCCAGTTCTGCTGCTTTCCTAAGAGTATCTAAAAAGGCTTTCTAAAGGAAATCTAGAAAAACACTTGACCAACACTTATATGTATATATTGCGTCCCATTTGTTGTTTACATTGTGGTAGGAACTGCTGATAGACGAAGCTCGTGCCCTTGATGAGTTCTAGAGATACAGAAGGGAGCGTCATGGACGAAAGACCGACTTCCTCTCTGTCGAGCGAAAAAACACACGCCTTTATTTAGACTCCTCTTCGGAAGATTGCGGCCTGAATGACGTCCATTTAGGACGTCTTCCGACACGTGCAGGGATGGCCTTGTAGCATAGGTCAATAATCAGCAGCGACTGCAGTCGAGGTCGATTCTTCTCAAGAGATGGAATTTCGAGCCTAGCAATATCGAGCTATATTCTTTTTTTTTCCTTTGCTTATTTTTTTTTTATCGTGAGTAGCCTTCAAGTAGCGAAAACTTTATAAGCCTTACCTTGCCTTCTTGAAAAAATGTACTGGACGGCAGATACCAAAAGCAACCTGAAGATTTTAAGAATCAATACAAGAAAGGCATACCGGATTCTCGGGTTTGTAATAAGTACATATTTTGAATCGTTTTCCACATAAAATAATAGAGGCGTAACTAGACATTTCTGCGCCCGGGACAAACCACGAAGATATTGCGTCCCCCTTTGTCTACGTACATACATACATACAGTCCTCGACCAAAAAAAATTAAAGTCACATCCGAATGTTATCTGTATGTGAGAGGAACAATCTCTTTGTACTTCTTTTCACAACTGTTTCTCCAGGGCGTACTGACAGCCCACGCAACCCCCGCAGTGTGTGTGTGTGGGGGGGGGGGGGTCATGGTCAAAAGGGCCTCTAGCCTGAGCAAAAAGATTTTACAAAAAGTTTTGCGAAAATTTCGTATGAAACTGGTTAAAGAAATAGCCAAGAACTAAGGTAGTTTGAATGAAGTATTAAGAAGAAAGCCTTTTTTTTTTTTTTTCAGTAAATACGTAAAATCTTTTGAAATAATTTTCGTTGCTTTTGTTCATAAAACTGGATGATGGGAAAGCGGCTATTCCAAAGAATTTGAGGCCCCTTGTAATAGCCCTTGCTGCCACAAGGGGCAGGGGACGCGCCAAGCGGGGTTCAATGGGTGCGAAGCACCCGGGTGCCAGATTCCGGGGGCGTCAGGACGCCTCAATCAAATTTTACGGTTGACGAATTGATGTCAGCGACGTGGAAGAAGAAGTTAAGAAAACGTTTTATTGTGAGAAATCGTAATGCTACGTGGCATGTTTATTTTTCTAGTAAAAATATTCATTTTATAATTCAATAGAAAACGACTCGAAATCAGAGAATAATTTTTATTGTTTTGTTCAGTAACCGATACCGCTGGCAAAGGACTAACATTTTTTTTATTTTTTTTTATTTTTACGGCATGAAGATTTTAGTATCAAGATATGCGTGGCCAGCACTATGACAATGGGGCCAATATGAAGGAAAAACACAGCGGACTTCAAAAAACATGATTTTTCGATATAAAACCCTGATGCATTTTATATACTTTGAGCGGCTCATACTTTAAATCTGGTCGTAAATAAGGATGAAAAAATTTCTCTAGAAATTTTCAGCATTATTCAAGAAATATATGCTTTCTTTTCTGAATTACCTTACCTTTGGCAAATTTTAAACAAAGAGGTTCCAGCGTTGACGGTAAAACCGTGCTCTGAAACAAGGTGCGAAATCGATGCAATAAGGGTATCGAGGTTTGTAGGAGAAAAAAATATTTTTAACATTAAAACCAGTTATTTCGAATTCTGTTTTTAGTTTTATACAACTTATTTTTACACGTACAAATATTTTTATTTAAATGTGAAAACCAGTTATTTCGAATTCTGTATTTAGTTTTAAACAACTTACTTGTATATGAACCCATATGAGAGTTTTTTTTGGTTAGTTGGTTAGAATAGTTAAACAGACTCCCGTCATGTTCAATGTTATATACTCGTTTTATAAATTATGAAAACCCTTACTTTACGGGAATTAGAAAATAATGTTGCTAAATATATTTATTTTAGGTAAAAATGGAAAAAAATTGAAAAACATTCTCGTACAAGGAGGCGTCAAATGCCCTTGGCGCGCCCCTGACAAGCGGCCACAAGTTCACAGCCCTCGTAATAGTTTCTATGCAGGTATGTTAACAAGAGAATGTGAACGAAATATCAGTTCAATGAGCGGAATTTTTTTGCCCATGAGGATAAGATGTTAAAATGTATTACAGTTGTTTGCACATAACTATGTATCCTTCCGAATATAATGAGCTAAAAGGTGCTCTTCGTGGGAGCGAAAAATCAGAGACTTGTGTCATTTTTTATAATAGTCAAAAGACTTTTTTTTCTATGTGCAAAACATTGTGGCATTACGTTAAGTGTGTTTCATATATTCCAGAGTAAATAATTTAAGTGGTTTTACGTTTTTTGGTGCTACAATTCTTAATCGTTACTTACATGTAGTTATTTGCGTACTTATGTTGTGACATCTTATATATAAAACACAAAACGTCTGTTTGTATGAAGCAGCACTGTGGCATCGTGAAATTTGCATAGCTTATTAATACTGGAATTTCTAGGTCAACGCAACTATTTTAAGATCTCTAAGTTGTTCCGTTCGCGAGTTATGAATTAATTAGTAAGCTAATCAATAAAGGCAGCGTCGTTTGCTACGTCATCGTTATCTGTTCCAAATCTGAAAGCACGTGACTGCATTCATCCACAGGTGTTTCTATTCTTTGAGAACTGTGCATAAAAAATGTAAAAACCAACTTTGCGAAATCTTAACGGAACAGGCTGGAATTTTTGTCAACACCATTAATTGGTAATAAGAGGAGTCCCTCAAAATTTCACCAGAATCCGGTCCAAACTTTTTAGAATAGGCATGGAATTTTTAATTCATCGGCAAACAGAAATATACACGCAGAAACAGTTAATAAAATTTTGACGGGTAATTAAAAAAGTTATTTACCGATTCAGGCGAAATTTGGAGGACATGTTCCTATTAACGATTTATGGTGTTAATTAAAATTTCAGCCAGTTTCATAAAATATTTGCAAAGATATGTTTTTAACTTTTTTATCCCAGAGATTTACCCCTCAAAGACGTCTGAAACGAAAGCACGTGAGACGAGCTGAGAGTGACTCAATAAGGTGTTGAAAGGCGTTTCACAGGTATGTGGAGCCTGTGAACACCTTTCAACACCACCACGCACCCTCGAGAGCTGCTGGAGGGTGCGTGGTGATGAATCCATAGAACTAACAACACGATCAAGGTGGTCCCACAGATGCTCAATTGGCTTTAAGTCTGGGAAATCAGGGGCCCTGGGAAGTACTTTGAAGTCTTCAACGTGCTCTTCCAACCACTCTCGGACATTTCTAGCTGTGTGGCACGTCGCATGGAAGATCCCATCCGCTCCAGGGAAGACAATCAGCATGCATGGGTGTACGTGGTCTACGAGGATGGATTCATAACGAATTCTGTCCATAGCGCCTTCCACAGCTATAAGTGGACCCAGGGAATGCCACAAAAACATTCCCCAGACCATAACGCTGCCCCCACCAGCTTGTGTTCTTCCAGCAATGGTTGAAGATTGTTTGTTCTCTAATGTTTCTCGCCTTATACGCCAACGTCCATCAGTTCGATGAAGCAGAAAACGTGACTCGTCGGAGAAGGCAATCCTTTGCCAATCAGCAGAAGTCAAATTCCGATACTGCCGTGAATATGTAAGCGTTTTCTGCCGACGCACCTTCGTTAGCATAGGTTCAGTGACCATCCGTCTGCATCGGAGCCCCATGCGCAGCAAGGTTCGCTAAACTGTCGTTTTAGACACACTTGCGGTCCCCCCCCCCCTGGTTCATTCGGCCGGTGAGTTGCCCCGTTTTAGCGTGTCGGTCGGCCCTCACGCGCCTTCGAGGCCAACGTTCACCTCTCACATCAATGGCACGTGGTGCTCCGCAGTTTCCACGTCGCTTATTCGCAATGGTGCCAGTTCTCCAACCATGATATATAACGAAGTGAATTTCTCCGTCATTTTTATCCGCGCCGGGGTTCGAACCCGGGTCCACTCATTCCGGAATAAGTTGCTCTACCAACTAAGCTACGCGGACATTGATTCTAATTGCTATCTGCCTTTATGTCGTGTGCGTCCTTCTGGCAGGTACGTCACATCTCCTGGTACGTTACATCATCATCCCCTTATTTTTCTTTTTCTTTCGAAGTGCTGCTCACATTTTTCCTATCTCGCGGTGTGGAAATAACATCACACCAATGCGAGATTTTGAACGGTCGGGTCATCCGGATAGTTCGGGCGCCATTATAACGAAGTAAATTTCTCCGTCATATCCGCGCCAGGATTCGAACCCGGGTCTCCTCATTCCGGAATAAGTTGCTCTACCAATTAAGCTACGCGGACGTTTTATTCTGATTCCTATCTGCCTTTATGTCGTGTGCGTCCTTCTGGCAGGCACGTCACATCTCCTGGTACGTTACAGATACACTTTAACTACCGCAGAACGCGAACAGTTCACAAACTGCGCTGTTTCAGGAATACCGCCACCCTTGACCCGAAAGCCGATAATCATCCCCTTTTGCAAATCTGATAAATTGCTCCTTTTATCCATGACAGCTACGAGTGATATGTTTTCAGCAAGCCTAAATAACACCTTATATACCCTCTAAGCCAGCTGCAGACACGGGCTTTCTTTCATTGGTTACGCGCTGTTGACGTCAAAAGTAGGAGGTGGTCACAATAAAGTGACTCGACTGTATATTCATGTGCATGCACCGATCCGCGTTAATCCTGATTGACTGATTAATAACCTTTCATTACGTATTTCTGTTCCAAAAATCACTTAAAAAGTTAAAACCACAGGGCTCTAGGTACTTTTCCAGACACTCTTCCTGTCTTTCAGCCCCTCCTCCCTCCCCTTTCAGCACCACACCACGCGCACACACACTGTGCAAAACATGTGTTCCCTCGTGTTCGAATTAGTGGGGAAATTAGTATTTTTAGGGGTGCTGAAGTAAATCTTGCGTGGAGGCGTACCTTGTGCTAGTTACGTCACTGACGTCCATCTATAGTATACTCGCGGTGCACCCTTGATACGGTTGTCCTCGGGAACTCTAGGGTCCTTTCCATTTGGGCGATAGAATGATACATTTGTCTTGCACCGACAGTGATCACAGTCGCTCAGATCACTACGTTTACTCATGTTCGTCGATTGCAATACACTGTTGAGAAGCTCTGCTATCAGCCTATTTATCGCCAGCGTTCAATCAGGGTCTGTTCCACTATGCGCGGAGGATGCTCATGTTAACTTCCTATCACCCCTATCTCTAATGTTTTCTGTACTGAGTATAGATCTCCACAGTGTCTGAGATCCTTTTGGGTGGTGGAAAGTCCCGCAGTTGAGAAATTTTGTAGGCAGGGCAAATTCAATTTTACGAAGCTTAGGAAGCTGCCCCCCCCCCCCCCCCCACTCGCCCGCCTCTCCGTTTATCTCTGTTTTTCAATTAGCATTCGATTCAAAATCTGGAGCAAAACTGTAAAAGTGCGTTATTCTCCTGATTCTTTTCTTTTTTTTTCATGGCGCGTTTCCAACAAGAACGATCCGAGGTAAAACAACGTCTGCTTAAACAATTTCCTTGAGTTTGCTCTGAATTATTTTCTTTGCTTATTTCTAGATCATGAAAAAAATGCAGCATACATTTCTCTTCTTTTATTTCAGTTTCCCGAAATAATATCCCAAAGGAAACCTGAGAACTTCAGAATTTTTAACTAGTGTTATGGTAAGATTATTTTTGCTACGTAATGTTTCAAGGTGTTATCAATAAAGATTTCAAACACAACAAGTTGGATTTAGAAAGTATTACGGACGACATTTTGATAACTATTTCTGTTTTCATTTAATCCTTATAACCCATGTACGTAAGCACTTAACAATATTCGCAAGCAGCATCGAACTTGGTAAGTTTTATTGCAGTGGGTTATTTCGGTTTACAAGCTGCAGATATTTTTTTCATCGGAATTTCGACGAACGAATGTGCGTTGCATCTTCACCACGAGAACAGATGTTATATAGGTATATGAATTGTGTTTGGAAGAAACGTCTCAAGCAGATGATGATGAACTCATATTCTGTCACTTCATTCCATGAGCGCCATTGCAGTGAGACGACAGGCAGCAAACGCGAAGCAGATGTTCATGTGCTCACTGTCATGACTCAAAATAACTTCTCGTACAGCGGAGAAATTTCAGTCGCAGTTTCTTCGCCTTAATTAAACTCAAAGAGGTAGTATACTGAAATTATAAAAAAGAAGAAGAAAAAAGTTCGCTCACAGGATAGTCGTATTAAATAGTCCTATTAAAAATAAAATAATACGATATATCACACATAAATCTCGAATGCAGATGAGAACATGTTCTGACAAACGTTTCAGACCTACTACTGTGAAAGCATTTACCCCCCCCCCCTTTTTTTATCATCACAGCTGTTAGATGCAAACATTATTTTTCAGATCGTACTTAGAAACATGTCTTCTGGGCTCAATCAATAAGAAAGTCGTTTTTTGAAGTGCTGATAGGGGTTCAAGTCCCGTTGCCAATGAGTAGAACATTTTTCTGTTCGGAAAATTTCCGTACTGAGTACGTAGAGATACGACGTAAAATTCTTGATGGGAAATGAATTGAAAAATTCCGATGATGAAATACGCGAAATTCGAATTAGTTCAAAGACATCAACGTCCATCAAAACTGTAGAACTGACGTGCGTGGCTCAAGATAGCGCAGATGAAGCTGAATGTACACGTTTCCTTGACAACAAAGATGGCTGTGGAATTATGTCATCTACCAAATGGCGTACGCTGCCATAGAACGATAAGGTTTCCTTGAGAACAAAGATGGCGGAGAAAAGGGAAAGTCAACCAACATGGCAGATGTCAACCCGTGACCGGTAGGGATCAAAAGACGACCAACATCGCAGAGGGTAGTGGGGTTCTCCGCCTGCTGATCATAGTGTTATTCAATATATACTCCAAAAGCCCTCTTTTCCTATTACTCACATAACCACGCAAAAAAGTTCGTGTAATTCGAGTTGTCGACTGCAGGAAGAATTTCTCCAAGCCAATATTTTAAAGTTTAGATACAGTGCTAAACCTTCAAACCTCTTAAGCAACCTAGCGGGAAAACAGTGCATCACAAAAATTTTGAAGTGCTAGAGTCCTCATCTTCATGGTTAGCTCTATTCGGAAGAAATTTACGGATACGGAGTTATCATATCTACAATCAGAAGAATGGATGAGATTGTGCTACAACCACACGAATTTTTTTTCAAGACGAGTACTAAAATAAAGCTCAGTAGTACTTTAAATAACAGCGGATGCAAATGATCCACAAGGAATATTTTAGAACTTGCTGACAACAATAAAGAAAGGGAATTAAAACTGAACATACAGAAAATAAAACTCATGTGCAATGCATACTTCTCCGAGAACTGAAGATCTAGAGGTTGATGAGGAAAATATAGAAGTAACAGAATCCAGCATCTTTTGTATGTCCCGTAAGTCGGGGCCCATAGGAGAAAAGCTCATACAATTGCAGAATATGTTCAAAGTGTTTGCCGTTGTGTTGCACACACAGATGAAGACGCAATCTCCACTCTTGCAGCACATTATGGATCACACTCGCGGGAATTTGTTGACCCTCCTGCACAATGTGATTTTTAAGATGGGGAATTCTTTGAATTTTGACCTCGTGCACCAAGGCTATCAGGTAACCTCACAAATAAAAATCGAGTGGAGTGAGGTCTGGGCTTCTTGAAGGCCACTCCACGTGTCCTCGGCGTCCAATCCGATGTTCGGGATCGGACGCCGAGGACACGTGGAGTGGCCTCAAGAAGCCCAGAGCTCTCTCTTGTGTGTTAAGGTCATGTAGCACTATCAGCGCGTAATGCGGAGGAGCGCCGTCTTGCTGAAATCATTCCGGGAATGTGCCTGCTGGATTCGACAGGCTTGGAAATGCTTCCTTCTGCAGCATGTTCAGGTACATTTCAGCGGTTACCATCTCGTCAAAGAAGAAGGGACAAACGATTCTGTCTTTCCATGTCCTGCACCAAACCATGACGCGCCCACTGCCTTGTTTCTTAGATGGATTGAACCAAAAAGGATTTTGAACTGACCAGCATCGAGTGTTCTGACGGTTGATTTGCCCGGCAACATAAAAGTTCGCTTCATTAGAGAACAGAATTTATGATGAAGACATCCTATCATTCACGCATTGTTCTTCTGCCCATTCGCAAAACTGAATTCGCCTATCAGGATCATCTTCACTTAAACGCTGATGGAGTTGTAGTTTGTATGAATGCCAGTGATTAAATTTCAAGATGCGGTGGGTGCTGCTCTTGGAGATCCCAGTTTCAGTGGGCGTGCGTCGAAGCGACTTCTTGGGGCTAGAAACGAAGCGAGCCATCACATTGGCACTGGTTCCGTCGTCCGTAACAGTCCTTGGCGGTGCAATGCGAGATCATGTATGGACCCAGTTACCTAAAATTTGAATATTAGCTTGCCAATGCATCTGTGTGTGATTGGTGCGTGGTCTGGATGCAGCTTGTTGAATTCTTAGGCCACTTCTTTTGTGACTTCGGGTCATAACCAACAAAATAACACAAATTCGTTCCTCCATACTCAGGGACATGGTTTACCTGTAAAAGAAGAAACACAAATATGAGAAACTGCTATATGAGTCCGGACTTACAGAAAACCCTCTTCTTTGGACAACATATATCAAGCGAAAGCCACATTGAAGACGAAATTAATAAGCGTGTAAAATATAGAGAGCATTTGGAAGAAACAGTGCGCTTTTCGAAAGCAATTTACCATATGTCATTCAAAATAAAGTATTTAATATGTGCATCTTTCCAGTTCTTACGAGAAGCTATGGACAACTCCAAGAAGCATAATTGCATATAGGTATTTAATATGTGCATCTTTCCAGTTCTTATAGAGGCTGCGGACAACTCCAAGAAGCATAATTGCATATAGGTATTTAATATGTGCATCTTTCCAGTTCTTATAGAGGCTGCGGACAACTCCAAGAAGCATGAAGGGGCGCACAGTTTGTACAACCAAGAAAGATAAGAGAAGGAACTCAGAAATCATGAGAATGACAAGAGTTGATGACATCATACTCAAAGATCCTCAAGTGGCAAGGAGCTGGACGCATTTAGCCACGAAGACCACTGTTAGACAACTGAAAATTTTCAATGGATACCAAGGGACAGGAAAAGACCCAGAAGGTGACCACATGAGAGTTAGGTGGATGAGATTCGAAAACACGCGGGAGTTACATGATAGAGAATCACTTAAAACAAAGAACTGCAGGAGAAACTTTTGGAAAAATTCAGCAGCGGATTGAGCATGGTTGATGACGACGTCGACCATATTGATCGCGGATAGAGCTAGGCAGCATTAAAACATTTTTTTTTTAATTCAAAGGGTATAAGGTGAAGTATACTGGAATGATAAATCAAAATTTTTCTGGTGCCGAGGGAAATTGTTTTGTATCTGAAAAGCTGGAAGAGACAGAAAATTGTGATCATCGCTGCAAAATTCGGATACAAGGACAATTTCTAAAATCCAACTTTTGGAAGTATGATAAATGTAAAAATGCGTTAACGGACAAAATTGCAGTAGAAGCATGCAATAGTGACAGGGTCGTCTCCAAGGAAGTGCGATTGTGAACTTGCCCACGCTACCTCCCACTCAGTTCAAAACGTGCCATTTTTCAGTTTCTTTTTTAACTTTAAAATATGATCTGGACTTTTCTAAGTAATAGTGAGTCTTGTGTTTTTCGTCGTGTAGCTCTAAGTGTTTTACCCTAGACAGATCGTTGTTTACTTCTCCGTAGAAAGATTATCAAAATAGCAACCGAGGGCTATGGAAATTCAGTTGTTCTCCAATCTTCCAAAACTCAGTTTAAGCCTTTCTTCATGTTAGTATGGCGGGCTAATGAGGCGTTTGGATTGTAATTCGCTGAGAGAGGTCATCACTAACTGCTCTGTTGTGTGTTTATGCTACTAAGTAGGGAATTCCAACACGGATAGTGGTGTCTGAAGCTATATCAGGCCTCTTGAGCTTACCCTGCGGCAGCAATAGAGCAGAACGTGACTCACGACTGTTTGGAAGAAACGATTGCAAGACAAAGTTGCTGGCTTCAAGGATTGGAGTTAAGGAGAGGAAAGATATTATATTTGAGTGTCGTTATTTCCTCTCAACCCTAATCCACGGAAACATTTGCTTTCAGAACCTCCTAGGCATAGAATTTTCTTTTACCAATGAGTGGTGCTGGCAGCAGTGTGTCATATTTGTTATACATGGTCATGTTATTTTTCAAATCTTTCTATTTTCATTAAAAATGGATGGACGGAACATTAACGAAAAAAAGAAAAAACCCTACAACTTTGGATTGTTTTGTGTTCCAAACAGTTCAAAAACTTCAAGACAGTTCCAAAATTATGTATGGAACCGAAGCTAGGTCTGAGAACTGGGGCGCGGGGTGCTTAAAATTCATCTGCGGGGGATTTGTGTTCATCGACAAACTTTACTTATCCACAAATTTCGTTCCTTTTGTTAGTTTACTTCATTAGTAAACAATTCTTCATGGTGAAAAGTACAAAAAAAAAAAAAAAGGTGAATATCATAACTGTTAATTATAGTGATTATCAGAATTTGCTTGACGGTGGCCCTGTTCTAGAGTCATTATCGCTGGAGGAAAGAGAACTTCCACTAGTATGAAAAAAAAACTATTTATATTTTTCTTTACTCTTCTGGTTCCTTTCCCTGGATCAAAGCAGTGGCATCGAGGAGTCATTGATACCGAATTTCTGCTCTTTCTTCTCCATCTTTAATCGCGCATTTTCTTTTGCTGGCGCTCAGAGATAGCCTCTACTTACCGTGGTCAACAGTAAACCTTTCCTACTCAAAAACCAAGAGCCCTCAGATTCCGTTAATAAACACTTCTCCAAAAATGTGTCACAAAACCACTCCTACTCAGGGCAAAACAATGAACAGGAAGAAGTTGCGCGCCTTCTCGCTCTCTCGCAAAAGATTCCTCTTTAGCACTGTTTTACGTTGCATAGAGGGATACATTTACCAAAAGAAAAAAAAAAAAGGAGAAAAAGAAAGAGAGAAAAGAAAAACAGGATTGTTCTCTACACTGACCTTTAGCCGCAACAAGTCCGGCGCCCTTGGCGGAGAAACATTGGCCCAGCAGTTCCTACTGATTCACTTCGAGGAGGAATTTATTTTGATTATATTATCAATTTATTTTGAGTTATCCATCAAACGTGCTTTACCATTTCAGTTTCCCTTTTTTAAAAAAAACATGCAATTCACGAATAAATAAGGTAATCCGTATTTACGCTTATAATGGAATACAAAAGAAATCTTCATAAGTCACCGAATGTAAAAGTTCAGAGGATTTATGTCGTCCATTTTCCAGGGGCTGGCTTGATTACCTTGCGGGGGGGGGGGGGTTATGCCCCCTCTAACTCCCTGCTAGCTACGAGGGAGAGGGATTGCACGAATTCCTTTGCAGCCTCTAGTAAAAATCATTAAAAATTCTTTCAGTGTTTCGTAAATAAAGTTGCTATGAAACTTGCCCCCAGAAAAAATAATGCTCGCCCATCCTAATTCCGAAGCCTAGCGACGTCTCTGAACATGGGTGCCGACAACTTAGTTTTCAGGAGGGAGCAAAAATAGAAACTATAAACACAAATAGCATAAACAATGTAAACTTCGACTGTGTTGTCTGTATCCTCTGACAAATTTTGCCCAAGGAATTTAGAAGAAGAGGAGGTGAAGGGACCCGTTTTGAGTGAAGCCAAAACAGATCAGCTGTTTCTGTCGTCTCTCTGAGGTGGTGGGAGTCCGCGCTGCCAGAGTTCGGGAACGTGACGTCACTTCCTGAGGCTTAAGCAGTTTTGCTTAGTGCATGCAAACCAAGGATGTAAAGAAGGAATATTTCGGACTTCTTATTCCTCAACATTAGGCTTTTGGTTATATTTTAAACATGGTTACTTGCACATGGGCAGTATGCAAGTAACCATGCGCAGTATGCAAGTAACCATGCGCAGTATGCACTTCCGCTCAAAAAATCATTATTTTGTTGATTTTTTGAAAGAAATACCAACACATATTTTCCTATTTTTTCTGGAAATTTTTTATTATGGGAATGAATATTTCAGCCTCAATTTTTTTCATGCCTGTATGGGTAGAGTAAGAATCCGAAAAAATCGTTCAAAATCGCGATTTCCATGTAGAGAGATATACAAGAGATTCTCAGATTGGGGGTGTCGCCCCGGTGGCGCAGTGGTCTAAGGCGTTGGCCTCTGATCATTCGTCCGTAAGGGGTCCGGGTTCGAATCCCGGTCAGGCATGGATGTTGTGTTTGTCTTACGGCACTGGCTCTCTCCCTTCCCTGGAACCAGTGACCCTAAATTAGGGACGGGTGACTGCTTATAGCCCATTGAGTTGCTCACGGTGGTCGTTAAACCTCCAATCAAAAAAAAAAAAAAAAAAAAAAAAAAAAAAAGGTTGGGCGCATTGGCGTAGTCAGCTCATAAAAAGTGGCGTCACGCCAGAAGCACAGGGAGAGGGGACTGTTGCCATCTCCTCCTTCTTCTAACCTCCTTGATTTTACCACACACACACACCTACATAAATTTAATTGAAAACCAGGAGACCCTAAAACTGCATAGAAAGACTGTTAGATGACGCTCGACAGCTTGTTGGGCAATAAAAAATTATTTTGTTCAGAAGAAACGTGTCGTTAAAAACTGTCTCAGCACGATTAAAATTAAACACCCTTAACTGAATTAGACTGTAATATTAAAACATGACATTTATTTGCAATCCTAAAACAGTAAAAGAGATTTAAAATGGGCTAGATCCTTTGTGACTACACTAGTCGCATCTTCAGGCCCAAGCAAGTGACAATACTGGAGCAAGTGGTAATATTTTTATAGTTCCAAAACCTTCTCAGAAGGCATTAGTAAACAGTTCCCCTGTGCCAGAGAGCAAAGTTGCACTTAGCGGGATACAACATTTTCAATTGGCACTTCCACGTCTAAGTTGTGGTAAACCTTGGACAAGTTGTTTCCAAAGTGGATGTAACCAAACGGGTTGTTCATCATTACAACAATATTTCTTCAAAATATGTTATACACAAAGTATCTGCTAAAAGTCAAGACTGTTTGTTATTTGTAGAGATTACTATAGTCACTTTATCCCAATCCGGATAATAATTTCCTTTTTAAATGTCAGTAGGTCTTCACGTGTGTTCAGTTGGTTGCTCGCAAGAGGTCTAAACGATAATCCAGTTCCACCCACGTACGCTGCAGAATGTCAGGCGCAACAAGGAGGAAGGTTGCAGTAATGCGTTCTTTGAGCTCAGTGATGGATGTAACCTTTTTCCTTGTATACAGTGTCCTTAATAAAACCCCAAAGAAAAAAATCGCAATGGGTATTATTAGGAGAACTAAGTGGCCATGCTGTTGGACCCCATACGTCCAATCTAACGACCTGGAAAATGGTGGTCTAAAGATCTGCGTACATCCAAAGACCAGTGCGGAGGCACTCCATCTTGCTGGAAATGATGTCTTGAATATACCGGAGTTGTGGAATTGAGAATTGTTCAACATATCTAGGTACGTTATGCCAGTAACGGTTGGTTCAGCAAAGAAAAAGGGCCCTATCATTCTGTCTTCCATTAGGCCAGCCCAGACATTAAATTTCGGGCTGTCTCTCTCGTGTGCTACAACCACATGGGGTTTTTCCGTGGCCCAGATTCGGCAGTTATGCTTATTTACTCTGCCAGAAACATGGAATATCGACTCATCGCTGAAACAGATCCGTGAAAAGAGTGTGGCGTCTACGTCAATGCGATTAAGCATGTCTACCGCAAATGCTTTTCGACGTGGTTGATCATTTGCCGAAATTTTTCCACTAACTGTACTTTATACGCATAGAGGCGGAGACGTTTATGCAGAACGTTGCGAACCATTCTTCGCGGTATTTAGAGTTCACGACTGACAACGCGGAGGGACTTCTTCGGGCTCCTTACATAAGCCTTACGCACGTCTTCCACCTTTTCGTCCGAAATAGAAGGTCTCCCAGTGATTTTGCCTTTCAAGGTACTCCCTGTTGCTTTGAATTTATTTACCCATTGTTCGATACTCCTTCGTGCCGCTAGCTGTCTCTTGCACTCCGTTCTGAACTTACGCTGAACTGTTGTTAGAGATTTTGACTCCGCAATCCAAAACACACACGCTGCTTTCTCCACTGGAGAAGCGATGTCTGTTGTATTCCGAGTTTGGCGAGATTTTTCATTACATGAGACCCCTGGCGCCATCTATCATCTGACTTGACAAACTTTAACACTTGCTACGTCTTTTGACGTTTAAAGTTTTTTTCTACCGTATTTTTTAAATAGCATACTGAAGTTGTATACTTCATTTATAGACACCACGTATTTAATAAAACTTACTTCATTGCGTTTCAAAATAATGCCCTCTGGATACAGTACATTTTTGGCGTCGTTCGTATCATTGCTGGAAGCTATGGAAAAACTCCTCCTTTGTTATCGTCTGCAGCTGGGTCGTCACGTTCGTTTGAATGTCCGCCATTCTCTTCGCTTTCAGCGCTGACTTCCTTCGGTAAGAACATTCAGCCGGTGCCAGATCAGGCGAATATGGTGGGTGATTTAAATCAGCGGCAACTACGCGCTCGGCTAGAAATTTGATAATGGTTCTTCGGTACGTTTTTGCCCGCTAACAAAGTACGCCTACATCAGCTGTTCAACACCTTCTCTATGCCACACCCTTCCTCGCAGCTACATGACGGTTACGGGCATGTTTGCTCATGTACTTGGTTGCGCCATGGAAGTTACCGCACATTTCACCACCTTTACGGTTACGGAATTGTCCGCTCATGTATTTGACTGCCTCTTGCAAGTTACGGCGCTTTTCACAACCCCTCTTTTTAAGCGTTATGAGGGCATTCACGAAAATTTAGTGTTGTACTTTGTACGTACAGGGGTTGGACCGCATAATGTCAACACCACGCTCACAGACGCGACTTTTAATGCAGCTGCGTACGTCACAATACGCAAAGATATCCACCACTTGTGTGCTGTAATAGCTTTGTTTAGAACCTCAAGGTCCTGTTTAAGTGCATTTAAAGTTCTTCTTGCAAAATTTCTTACAGGGTGACGACGGACTTTGAAAAAGGGCTCATTGTTGGTGGCCTGCTTGTTGGTGCCTCCGTGACAACAGTCGCCAGGGTAGTGGGAGTATCGAAAAGTACTGTGACTATAGCGTCATGACAGCATACCGTGTTCGTAGCAAAACCTCGTCTGCGAAACACAAGAGCAGCGGAAAAACGACCCTGACTGATAGAGACAATAGTGCATTAAAGAAGATTGTTGCCCGTAATAAGAAGACAACGGTGCCGAAAATTAGTGCGGAGCTCAATCCGCATCTCTAAACCCCATCAACGAAAACAGTGCTCAAGGAACTGCATAAAAAGATATTCACGGCAGAACAGCTATTGTAAAACCTCTAGTGACCCAGGTGAATTCACAACGGCGATGACAGTAATGCCAGGAGCATACAACGTGGACTGCCGATGCATGGAAGCGTGTAGTGTGGTCAGATGAATCCACATTCACACTATTCCCCACCTCAGGACGTGTTTACGTGTGAGAACACGGTCAGAAGCGTACAGCCCATACTGTCTGTCCGCAAGAGTGCAGCATGGTGGTGGGTGTGTCATGCTCTGGGCGGTCATGTCGAGATTTTCCGCAGGTCCTTTGATCACCTTGAAAGGTCGGATGCCTGGCAGTGCGTATGAAACCAATTTGGCCGACCAAGTCCATCCAATGGCTCAGGCATTGTTTCCTGCAGGGGATGCCATCTATTAAGATGATGACACCCCAATTCACAGAGCTCGGAATGTCCAATCATGGTTTGAGGAAAATGAGGACCAACTTTCACACCTTCCTTCACCTCTCCAATCACCAGACTTAAACATCATCGAGCCACTGTGGTCTGTGTTGGAAAACAGAGTAAGATCCCGTTATCCTCCTCTTGCATCTCTTAAACACCTGGAGCAGTTTCTGCATAAAGAATGGTGTAACATCCCACTCACCACCATCCAGGATTCGTATGCGTCGATTCAAAGCAGGATTCAGGCGGTTTTGAATGCCAAAGGTGGTCCCACACCCTATTAGGTACGAAAAACCTTCTTCTCCTAGTTGTTGACATTATTTTGTCCAACCCCTGTATGTATGCAACTGAGAATTTACTTTAAAGGACTTCCTAACAGTCTTATTCAGCTGTACCGTTCATAGCGAAGTCACTACGGAGTGATCCTACCCCCCTCCCCCAAATGTACCGCGCAACCCCAAGAACTTTTTAAGGGTATATCAGGCTACTCAAAACTTACGGAAACATTTTTCATTTTTACGTTTCATTTAATTTCTTAATTTGCTGTTAATGAGGCAAAGTAGTCCCTGTTTTTGAATTGATGTTGTCTGTCTCAGCCTACCTTAGTTTTGTTCTACGCCAACCCTGATATTTTTTTCTAACATATATCTAATCCTGCAAATCTCATAAATTTCAGTTCTTTTGAAAGAAAGGTTATTCAGTCTCACAATAAGAGAATCTGTTTCCATTATCTGTTTAAAGAGGAGGAATAACCGTTTCGATTTAAGGCAATTGCTAATTACGTCACGTCTCTCAGCTTGGTAAGAAAGCGGGGGTGTGACTAAACATCCATTACCTCACGGTCCTCACCTCAAGAGAGGTTTCGTGGAATTATTCAACGAGGCCAACTAAAAAAAACCGGGTTCTTTCTCCTACCGTGTTATATTTTGCAACAGCTCAGACATTACGCAAATGGATGAATAATCCTTAAATCCATAATAAGCAACAAAACCTAACTCGACAGCTTAAATAAAGCCTTTCAAAGTTTTCTTTTCTTGAACTTTCGCTCTATAAATGTATGATTACTTCAAATACGACGTGTCTGATCACCAAGTGTTTCTGTCCTACTTAAAACAAAGTTAATGCGTTCCACGAACACCAACACTCGGGAGCAGGGGAAAATGGGGGATCAAATGCAAGCCCATGATATCGCTCGTAAGCTTGCATGAGTCTCACCTAAAGTAAAATGATATCAGTCTAATGAATTCACTCAAGAATGAAAACTGCAGCAATGAATAAAATGACCCAGTTACTCACTGAGTGTTTCTTCGGACATTACTATTCAAGTGTGCCGAAGTTCACTTCGTTCCAACTGCCTTTAGCGCGCTTTAATTGTTGTTAATTCGATTTCGGTTCAAAATTACGAGGTGTCTACGCGTGGTGACCATTTGTGTTCCCAGTGAACTGCTGTTCCGAATGAAGTTAAACAGCTGAAAAGATTTTAGTTTCAATAGAGCAAATCAGTCCGTTTCACTTGAAAGCAGAAAATTCATTATTGGTTTCTTACTTTCTTCACAATACGCCCCCCCGCCCCCTCCCCTTCTCCCTTCTTAAAAAATATTGTATTTTTAGTAGCTAAAATAAAAAACGAAGTAACCATTTCTTTCCAAATCCCCAAAATGAAGGGATCTGACTGAAAAATTAAAGCAATAGATTTCGAGGGGAAATAAATGACTTGTAATTTCAACCAACCTTTTCCACCCCCACCCCACGAAAAATCTACGGTTGCTGTTGTTATCGTTAAGAACTGGTTTTTGTTTGTTAGAAAAAGCATTTTATTCCCTTAAGAAACTCATAAGTGACAGAATATGTTCTACAATCCTTTACTGTTTCTGATAATTTTCTCTGCTGCTTTTGCGCGTTTGGGTTTTCAGACTGTATGTTGCTTAAAAAAAAAAAAATTCTAATTTTTTTTTCTGTTCATTGCTACTGTTTGATTTAAATTATATATATATATATATATAGAATGAAAATATTACAGAACAAAGATACAAAATTTCAAAACAAGTAAAAAACTGGAACAGGTTGCAGTCATCAGGAGAGCATCAACCTGTGGGCGTATCCTTTCTAGTACCAACAAAGCAAGCCAAAATTGTCGGTTGGTCATGCTCCCTAGGCCACAAAACCAAATTCTAATAAGCACAAAAATCAAGTTTAAAAAAGAAGAATTAAAAGCTTACCGGCAGAACAGAAACCTGTTCTGCCGTAGATTTTTCGGGGGGTGGGGTGGAAAAGCTGTTCTGCCGGTAAGCTTTTAATTCTTCTTTTTTAAACTTGATTTTTGTAATTTTTTGTGCTTATTAGAATTTGGTTTTGTGGCCTAGGGAGCATGACCAACCGACAATTTTGGCTTGTCTTGTCGTTTTGTTGGTACTAGAAAGGCCACTCCCACAGGTTGATGCTCTCCTGATGACGGCAACCTGTTCTAGTTTTTTACTTGTTTTGAAATTTTGTATCTTTGTTCTGTAATATTTTCATTCTATTTAAGCTACTACATGAGGTTTAGCTGCCTTCGGCGCTTCTCATGGTATTAGCCTTTTTGGTCTATTTTTCTTGTGTTAAATAATTTATTTATAAAGTTATTTTTTTTGTTTTATTTATGTATTATCTATCTATCTATATATATACATATAGGCTTTTGATTCCGTGAAAGTGAAACCATTATCAGTTACGATGGCTTTGAAATCCTGCGATATTGAAGGTGCATACATTAGTATTATTAGTAACATCTATGAAAATACAAGTGCAAAGGTTCGGTTACTTGAGGATACAGCACCAATAAAAATTGTAAAGGGTGTGAGATAAGGAAACACCATATCTCTCTATCTCATTAACGCCACATTGCAAAATGTCTTTCAATCATTGAACTGGGGAAACAAAAGGATAAAGGCTAATGGAGGTTATTTTACTCACCTTCATTTTGTTGATGACGTAGTCATTTTTGCACAGGAACTTGCTGACAAGAGTAAAGAAATGGGATCAAAAATGAACTTTCAGAAGACAAAACTTATGTACAATGCTTTTACAAGAACAAAAGATTTATTTATTGATGGGGAAAAGCTGGAGATAAACAACACCTACATTGGACAGCAGATGTCAAGCGAAGGTCACATTGATGAAGAAATTAATCGACATATATATATGTACATGGTTACAAGGAAAGTCCTTGATCAAGACAATATCTCACGAACTATGACAGTTTGCGATTTACTTCTTGTGCGTTTGTATAGGAAACCCCCTATGGCGCACACAATAACACCACGAGGAATCCCCTCGCCCCCTTTTTTGGGGGTTGAAGGTTTTATCGTGCCTCTCTTTGCAGATAAGGCAAAAAAGTCAATTACAAACTTGTTCATCGGGGCAAAAATAGTACATAAATGTTTTTGTCCCATAACAAAAGATGGAAGGGGACCAGGAATGTGGCCCCAAGAAAATCACAACATCCGGAAGCAACAACAGAGTATTTAGACAAGAACTTATTACTTGGAACTTATCTAAACTGGTAAGTTCTAAGTAAATAAAAGCACAAAGGAAAAGTTTTCCTACAAACCTTATCAACAGTTCTTGTTCTGAAATAAAACACAGTTCCTTGACATATTCAATATCAGACTTTGATGTCCAATACAGTAAGAAATACACTGAGACAAGGAGAAATAGCATAATGTGGCGAAACACTCATCCAATAGGAAGACTGTATGTACATCTAATTGACTTGCGAACGTGGCAAAACTTTCGACTTCTCGTCACTGGTGCACGAAGTGTTGGCATACCGACCACGCATATCATTTTTGTATTCTGACGACGGAGCAGAAAGCACATTTGAAATCCATGCAAATATGTTTCGGACACAGTGACTCAGGTAGCTTTCCGCTTTCTTCACATTTGGAGAGTCCCCTTCCATCTTTTGTTATGGGACAAAAACATTTATGTGCTATTTTTGCCTCGCTGAACAAGTTTGTGATTGACTTTTTTGCTCTATCTGCAAAGGGGTACGATAGACCCCCCCCCTCAAGGAGTCGAGGGGATCCTTCATGGTGTTATTGTGTGCGCCATAGGGGGTTTCCTATACGACTGCACAAGAAGTAAATCGCAAACTCCCATAGTTCGTAAGATATTGGCCTGATCACAGACTTTCCTTGTAACCCTGTATATATGTCGACAGAGTCTATTAGCGTTACCCAGGGGATACCACGTGGAGTTTGACAATTAAAGAGTCTGAGGGTTTAACGAGGACAGTGATTTTGTTTTATTACTGCAGTTTTATTTTGTTTGAGGGTTTAATGAGGACAGTGATTTTCTTTTGTTTCCGTAGTCTTGTTTTGTTTGAGGGTTTAACGAACACGGTGATTTTTGTTACTGCAGTTTTGTTTTGTTTGAGGGCTTCACGAACACAGTGATTTTCTTTTGTTTCCGTAGTCTTGTTTTGTTTGATTGTTTAACGAGCACAGTGATTTTGTTTTGTTACTGTAGTTTGCTTTGTTTGAGGGTTTAACGAGCAGTGATTTTGTTTTGTTACTGTAGTTCTGTTTTGTTTGAGGGTTTAACGAGCACAGTGATTTTGTTTTGGTACTGTAGTTCTGTTTTGTTTGAGGGTTTAACGAGCACAGTGATTTTGTTTTGGTACTGTAGTTCTGTTTTGTTTGAGGGTTTAACGAGCACAGTGATTTTGTTTTGGTACTGTAGTTCTGTTTTGTTTGAGGGTTTAACGAGCACAGTTATTTTATTTTGGTACTGTAGTTCTGTTTTGTTTGAGGGTTTAACGAGCACAGTGATTTTGTTTTGGTACTGTAGTTCTGTTTTGTTTGAGGGTTTAATGAGCACAGTGATTTTGTTTTGGTACTGTAGTTCTGTTTTGTTTGAGGGTTTAACGAGCACAGTGATTTTATTTTGGTACTGTAGTTCTGTTTTGTTTGAGGGTTTAACGAGCACAGTGATTTTGTTTTGGTATTGTAGTTCTGTTTTGTTTGAGGGTTTAACGAGCACAGTGATTTTGTTTTGGTACTGTAGTTCTGTTTTGTTTGAGGGTTTAATGAGCACAGTGATTTTGTTTTGGTACTGTAGTTCTGTTTTGTTTGAGGGTTTAACGAGCACAGTGATTTTGTTTTGGTACTGTAGTTCTGTTTTGTTTGAGGGTTTAATGAGCACAGTGATTTTGTTTTGGTACTGTAGTTCTGTTTTGTTTGAGGGTTTAACGAGCACAGTGATTTTGTTTTGGTACTGTAGTTCTGTTTTGTTTGAGGGTTTAATGAGCACAGTGATTTTGTTTTGGTACTGTAGTTCTGTTTTGTTTGAGGGTTTAACGAGCAGTGATTTTGTTTTGTTATTGTAGTTCTGTTTTGTTTGAGGGTTTAACGAGCACAGTGATTTTATTTTGATACTGTAGTTCTGTTTTGTTTGAGGGTTTAACGAGCACAGTGATTTTGTTTTGGTACTGTAGTTCTGTTTTGTTTGAGGGTTTAACGAGCACAGTGATTTTATTTTGGTACTGTAGTTCTGTTTTGTTTGAGGGTTTAACGAGCACAGTGATTTTGTTTTGGTACTGTAGTTCTGTTTTGTTTGAGGGTTTAACGAGCACAGTGATTTTATTTTGGTACTGTAGTTCTGTTTTGTTTGAGGGTTTAACGAGCACAGTGATTTTGTTTTGGTACTGTAGTTCTGTTTTGTTTGAGGGTTTAACGAGCACAGTGATTTTATTTTGGTACTGTAGTTCTGTTTTGTTTGAGGGTTTAACGAGCACAGTGATTTTATTTTGGTACTGTAGTTCTGTTTTGTTTGAGGGTTTAACGAGCACAGTGATTTTGTTTTGGTACTGTAGTTCTGTTTTGTTTGAGGGTTTAACGAGCACAGTGATTTTATTTTGGTACTGTAGTTCTGTTTTGTTTGAGGGTTTAACGAGCACAGTGATTTTATTTTGGTACTGTAGTTCTGTTTTGTTTGAGGGTTTAACGAGCACAGTGATTTTGTTTTGGTACTGTAGTTCTGTTTTGTTTGAGGGTTTAACGAGCACAGTGATTTTATTTTGGTACTGTAGTTCTGTTTTGTTTGAGGGTTTAACGAGCACAGTGATTTTGTTTTGTTACTGTAGTTCTGTTTTGTTTGAGGGTTTAACGAGCACAGTGAGCATATAAGGCTAAATGTAGTCATTCGTCTCTGATTTGGAGCTCCTGATTGCACGAAGAGGAGAGCGTTAGCGTCTTAGTAAAAACACACCACCCATGCCGGACTCGAACACGGGTCCAAGTGGACAGAAGCCTGCGCCTCTGACCAGTCGGCAGAGAACCAGGGCTGTCTTAACGTAATCGGAGGCGGTAGGCCCGATCATTTTTGGGGGCCCTTTTCACACTAACTTTTAAATTTCCAAATTCTAGCAAAAAGAAAAATATGCTGGTTTGACAAACGGTAATCTGTTGATAAAAGCAAACTCAAAAAATGAATAAGGAACGAAATTTAAATTTAATAAGGCAACTGAAACTAAAATTAACATTTTCGCGCTTAATAATAGCGTTATATCGTAATCAAATAAACAGAGATTTTTGTTTCCTATAGCTAAGCGTCAGGGCTCAGTGATAGAGCATCAAAGTATCAATAAAAGTCTTTAAATTAAGAATGTGAACATATAGGAACTTCTGCTTCTCACACTTGTTTCCTAAGTTAAAAGTTTTCTTTTCTTGATTTGAGAGCGGCGAATTCTTTAATCACACCGGAAAAGTCTGGTGTTTATTTTTGATGGACGATAACGGTAAATCGTTATCTTGATTCTGTCATGGAATTTCGATGCGCTGATTTAATTAATTTGAATTTGGACAAAGATCGTGCAGTTTGTGATCGTCATCGAAAGGAACATATTTGGAAAAGTTGAGTAGTTGAGTATAACCGTTTTTTTTAATCGACGAATAAACCTCCGAAATTGAATGAGAATTAACTTTTGCAGTCTTAAAATAATGCTTGATGTTTTGACACAGTGCGAGACATGATTTCTTGCAACTTTGGAAATACTTAAAACGAAATGATTTAATAAATTCTTTTTTTCAATTAATACATTTTAACGAGTCCTGACTATTCTGCGTTATGTCTCTAAATTTTTACCTCCAAACTTCGAAATAAAAAATCACACTAAAATAAAATATAAATAAACAAACTTTGCTACCAATTGGGGGGGGGCTGAGTCCGGGGCCGTGGCCCACTCTTTAAGATGCCACTGAAAGAAATTAGCAGTTCTGAGAAAGATGTTCAGAAAGCTATAGCGGAAAATTTCTGCGCCGCCCCGGTGCCGCAGTAGTCTAAGGTGATGGCTTCTGATCATTCGTCCGAAAGGGGTCCGGGTTCGAATCCCGGTGAGGTATGGATGTTGTGTTTGTCTTACGGCACTGGCTCTCTCCCTTCCCTGGAACCAGTGACCCTAAATTAGGGACGGGCGACTGCTTATAGCCCATTGAGTTGCTCACGGTGGCCGTTAAACCTCAAAAAAAAAAAAAAAAAAAAATTCTGCTTCAATTTATTGCGCTGATAACAGTTCAATCCGGTTTTGTTATTGATTAGAGAATAGACATGGATAACAACAAAGGTGACCCTGTATGGCCAGTGAATTAGCATTGGATTTATCGTGGGTAGTTGCAAGAATGTACATGCAACAAATATTAATTTCAAAATTTTAAGTGAAAGTTCTGCTGCGTGTACTATAAGTAAATACAATTTATTTATTTTTTTTGTTCCAGGTTTAACGACCATCGTGAGCAATGCTATGGGCTATATATAACCAGTCACCTGTCTCTAATTTAGGGCCACTGGTTCCAAGGAGAGGAGAGAGCTATAGTGCCGTAAGACAAACACCCCACCCATGCAATATCTGGAATACGAACCCAGCCCACTTGGTCGTACGACGGTCAGAAGCCACAACTTTGCCCACTGCTCTACCGGGGCTTCTTAGGGAACAACCATCTAAGATTACTAATGAATAGCAATCACAAAAAAGTGCGTTATTGAATTAAGTTTAAAAGAAACTTCTTTAAAACGAAGCTGTTTTCTGCAACTTACACTGAACACTTACCACTACTGTAGAGATGAGCTTGGGCCCGGAGTATGACAAAAAACATTGAAACGGATCCAGGCGGACTCTTTTATCGAATCTTTGAGTAAACCTCAGTCCCGTACGAGCCCGAGCACAAGTAAATTTCCCCTTTGTTATTTAATTCTATTTAAGACTGCTAACCGAATTAACTAACGCAATGAGAAACGCACAGGTGAATATTTAGTTAAGCTATGGTCTCTCTTTTGTTCTTTCCCTAAAATTCTTCATTATCATTTATTGCGTGTTTCGCGTGCATTTCGTAACTCAAAAACGTGTGTGTTTTTAGTAACAACTATGTATTGTTTCCTACATACGATGAAAACTGATTGTATACAGTTTTCTGGCGACTAAAATTTAAAATCCTGCTAGCTACAATATGAAAAGTGCGAATTTTGTGTCATTCGGTGAAAACATGAAGGTGAGCCGAGGTAAACGAATTAAACTGCTATACTTGAGGAACAAATGAAAGGTAATTTCGTTATCTGAAAACATAATAATGATTCTTTCTTCCTCTCTTTTTTTGGGGAGGGGGTGGGTCGATATTAACGGGAAGCCCTAACATTCTTATCTAATGATAAAAATATAAATATCAGTTTTTTTCATGAAAGAAATACGGGATTACGCCATGTAATACAAATTTTGAAGATGACAATCCGTTTTTTGGCGTAAATGTGACAAGGATGATAAGTCAGATAATATCCGACAATTTTCATCGTCCTGGATCGGGACTCGAACCCGCGTCTCCCAGAAAGCGCCCGGATATGCTACCCACTACACCACCTAGAACGACCAAGTTTCAAGTTTCCGATCAATTTGAATATAACCATCACAGGATTCGCTAGTCGAAGCAACCGGCATTCATGTTTAGCGAATGTGGAGGTTAAGAATCTTATCACGTGTTTGCCCGGAGAAGCAGATAAATCATGAAAGAAATACGGGATTACGCCATATAATACAAATTTTGAAGATGACAATCCGATTTTTGGCGTAAATGTGACAAGGATGGCAAGTCAGATAATATCCGAAAATTTTCATCGTCCTGGAGCGGGACTCGAATCCGCGTCTCCCAGAAAGCGCCCGGGTATGCTAACCACTACACCTTGAAACTTGGTCGTTCTGGGTGGTGTAGTGGTTAGCATACCCGGGCGCTTTCTGGGAGACGCGGGTTACAGTCCCGCTCCAGGACGATGACAATTTTCAAGTTTTCGGATATTATCTGACTTACCATCCTTGTCACATTTACGCCAAAAATCGGATTGTCATCTTCAAAATTTGTATGAGTTTTTATTTGTTTTCTTTTATTCAATGTTTAACGACCACCATGAGCAACTCGATGAGCTGTAAGTAGTCGACCGTTCCAACCAAATTTGGGGCCACTGGTTCCAGGGAAGGGAGAGAGCCAGTGCCATAAGACAAACACAACATCCATGCCTCACCGGGATTCGAATCCGCACCCTTTTCGGACGAATGGTCACAAGCCTGCGCCACTGGGCGGCAAATTGAAGTAACATAAATATGCTTTATTTTTTCTTTATTCACACTGGGAAAAATTACCCAATTGTTCAAACCCGGTCCTTATAACAGAAGCCCGTGCTCATCTGTGCACTACAGAAGGCGCTAATTGTCACCCTGATGGCCAAGTGGTACGAGAAGTTGCTTTCCAAGAATCCGGTCCGGGCCCGAATCGTGGAGCAGTCGTGGGTCGTGGACAGGGTGTTTGTCTTACAGCAGTGGCTTTCTCCGCTCTGTGGAACTAGTGGCCCCAAATCATTGACGGGCGGCTGCTTATAGCTCATTGACTTGTTCACGGTGGTGGTTAAATCCCCCCAAATAATAATATGTTTGGAAGAACAATTTGGGGTTGTTGTTTTTTTCACATTTTACTTAAAATATTTTATTATGGTATCTCAAGTACTTAATTATCATTAAGTACTTGACGTGCGAACTAAGTACAGAATATCTATTAATCGGATGTGGCTGAATTTCCGTGATGCCTGACTCTCGGAAGTTTATTCTTTAATGGTGATTTTTATCTCTTTAAAATCCACAAAATAACAATCGTACACTGTTTTTTGCCCAATTTGCCGTTACGCGTAATAACGCTTTTTCTTACTTTGAAATCCATTAGTGCCGCTAGGGACGTGCTCGAAATTTATATCTAGCGCAAGACAAAAATATTTTAAACGATAAGACCCACGAGTTTTCTCAGAGGAAATAACAACTGATTTGGCACCCATCGTCAGAATGTGAGTAAATAAAGTTGTTGTGTCTCTATCTATCTGTGGACTCTTTGTGCTTCCGGAGCATTTTGCTACGTCATGTCAGAAAGCGCAAAGCTCTTCCTCTCCCTTTGCCTTCCCTCCCAAAAGTTCGTCCTTCGGCGCCCGTTGACACGTGTATTCCAAAATGGCGTCTTCTGACCTTGTGGCGTCTGGTCTCTTACCTAGTAGGAGGATCTTACTCATGAAATAAAATGGCGAGAGTTGTGCTTACCAGGTTTCATTTGATAAGAAACGGAATGGAATAGACGCTCTGAAGTTGTTGGCAGAGGGGGACACAATATTTTTCGCCCTGTTTAATTAAATAATCGTCGCTTTGGCCTCATAAAATGGACCAAGCTCCAACTTATGAAGCCAAAGCGATTTATATCCGAAAAATTTATGAATAACAAAAAAAGGTAAACTTTTTTCCCATATAAAAGCATTGCTTATTTGATAAGAAACTGGATTGTCAGCCCCGTATTTTGTTCGACATGTTCTCGTGATGTTTAAAACAATTATGAAAAATAAAATAAGTAAAAATACAGAAAAGTATAATCTCTAGCGCCTTTACTTATCTATTTATTTTTTTGCGCTTCTCGTTCTCTGGCCGCCTCGGTGGCGCAGTGGTCTAAGGCGTTGGCCTCTGATCATTCGTCCGTAAGGGGTCCGGGTTCGAATCCCGGTCAGGCATGGATGTTGTGTTTGTCTTACGGTACTGGCTCTCTCCCTTCCCTGGAACCAGTGACCCTAAATTAGGGACGGGCGACTGCTTATAGCCCATTGAGTTGCTCACGGTGGTCGTTAAACCTCCAATCAATCAAAAAAATCTCGTTCTCTGTTTGAGTTACCAGTGCTAATTTTGCAGATTTTTGATAAACATTTGGAAACAAAATCTCTCTGGATAATTTTATAAAATCGCAAGCTGAATTTCATTTTTAAAAATATTAATATTCAGTAAAAGAATATTTCTATTTCCTTATTCATTTGCTGATGAGCAATTACAATTGCGTTTCAAAATATACGTCGAATCTCGTAGTTTATCTGTTTTGCTCCCCCTTACCATTTAATTTTTATTTTCTGGCAAGGGAACAGACGTGCTCCTCTCACGTCTGTTTTGAAGCGTTTGGCAGAAATTTTGGCAAAAAATTCCGTTCATGTGCATTATACTCAAAGCTGATATTATAATTCCTAGTAAAAAAAAGTTTTCAAGTGAATACTGTACGTAGTATTTGCTCGATGTATGTAGTATGGAAACCATGGATATGAATCTCTATGGCAAGTTACTGTTTCTCCGCAAGCTTACTTAGTCCCCCCCCCGAGTTTTCTTTCTTTCTTTTTTTCTTTCATAAGGATATTTACGAATTTTGGTTCGTAACTTGACAAGGGATATCTATTTCTCTCTCTCTCTCTCCCATTCATTGTTTTAAAACATAATTGCAAAAATGGTGTATTTCTGCTACTCTCTTAGAAATTATTTCAGAGGAGACCTTTCCCCATAAGTACAAACACTAAATTTAACAAAAAAATCATTTTATATAATAAAATTTCAGTCAATTCCAGAAATTCACATACATTTATTCAAGTTCCCTAGAATCTTAGATGTTTCCACCCTCCATATGTTCCAACTGATTCAACATTTAGGGGGGGGATAAGGGGGCTCGAAGAAAACCTAGGTGGGTTGAAGCCCACCTCAACCCACCCGTAGCGTTGAGCCTGGTTGTTAGAACGTTAGCATAAAATGGAGAATACAACACGATATTCGTACTTATAATTAATTATAAACTGCATCGATTAAAACCGTTAAATACTGAAGATTACGTGTTCATCAGGAATGTTTCATTCACCATCATTCCTTAGTTCAGCAATTTATTTATATTTATCAACATCAAACATCATTATTTATATTTATCAGCATCAAACACCATCATTTTTTATTTTATAATAAGTATCGGTTTTTTCCAGTTTTTTTTTTTTTATTTCACGGTTTATCAACTACCGTGAACATCTAGGTCGTCATACATTCCTAATTAAGGGACACAAGCAATTGTGATTTGCTAAATTGATAACTGGCTCGTATTGACCATAACATGAATCATGGTCGCAAAGATAAGGGGAAGGGGCGGGGGAGTCAAGTCACGTTTGTTGATCTAAATAAAACATTTCATTGGCTCAACATCCACAATTATTGATCCCCTGCTGGATGAAAGTCTTTCCAGGTTTCTTTCACAACTTTGCCAATCTTCTCCCTGAGCCACTTCGGCATGCTTTTGAATTTCATTCACCCATCTCCCACATGGTCTTCTTCTGGGTCTTTTCCTGTCCCTTGGATTCCAGTCCAGTATTTCAGTTGTCCACCGGTGGTCAGTTCTAGAAATATGACTAGCTCCTTACCATTTCAAGGACATTAATTACCTTGATCATGTACACTATATTGACAAAAGTCACTGGACACTTAGAAGAAAGACACAACATAGCATTTATCGACATACTTCAGAAGGGTGTCCGTCCACCTTTGCCCTAAATGGATGCACTGACCCTTCGAGACATGCTTTCGACAAGGTTTTGGAACACAGCGATAGGTATGCGCTTCCATTCAGTACATAATGCTGCCGCTAACTCTTGCTTAGTAGTAGGCCTTGGTTCCAAACTTCTTATGTGACGTTCTAATTCATCCCATAAGTGCTCCGTGGGATTAAGCTCAGGGCTTTGTGCTGGCCAGTCCACACACGATACGGAATTATCGTCAAACCACGCCCTAACAGTCCTTGCTTTATGGCTCGCTGCATCATCCTGCTGGTAACAACAAGGTTCGGTTCCATAGTATTGCCAGAAAGTTGGTAGGGCATAATTGTCCAGAATATCGAGATAGACGTGCTGGTTAACAGGTTTGTCTACGATAACCAGGTGGACCGGGAGGGACCATACCACGAAAAACACCGTCACACGAGAACAGTGCCAGCTCCAAACTTAACACTAGGAACAGTACACTGTGGTAATTAGCGTTTCCCCGGCTGCTGCCATACCCACACACAGCCATCAGACTGATGGATCGTGTATCTGTATTCATCAGTCCATAATACCCGTTTCCACTGATCTACGGTCCACGATAAATGTTCTTTACACCATGCTAAACGACGAGTAGTATTCCGAGTGGAGATGAAAGGCTTATGAGCAGCCGCACGACCACGGTAAGCCATGGAATGAAGTTCTCTGCGAATGGTAAGTGTACATACCGAGGTTCCAGCATTTTTAGCCACCTGTACACTGAGATCTTATGAAGTACTCCGTCGATTAGCTGTAACAACTCTCCTGAGGCTTCGACGTCCTCTATCACCGATTTTCTTTGGTCTGCCGGCAAGTTTTGCTGCTTCAGGCACGCCATGTGTCTTCCACTTATTCAGTACATCCAAAACAGCTGACTTGGGTATTTTTAAACGTCTCTGGGTTTCTCTTAATGACAACCCACTAATATAACACCCAACAATCTTTCCTTTTTCGAAGTCCGTTCTTACCTGCCGCGACATTTTCATTCATCCTCACAGTGCGATATGATCCCGGTCAGCTGAAGGCTTGTTTTTATGCCGTTTGCAGCTGTACTGCGCATCTTAACAACGCAGCGGATCCGTTCATTTGCTTTTGACAGGGTGTCTGGTAACTTTTGTCAATATAGTGTATGTCAAGATGACAAATCTGCGGCGATGCATTTCGTCGGTTAGAACAACTGGCTCCGGAGCGAGGCCGATTTCGATCTCTGTCACCGGCAATTTTGTGAATTTCACACATGATGTAAACTCCCGTCATTTTTCTGATTCACGAGTTCCTCTTCCTATCCTCACTGGTTGTATCAGGCATGCATCGAGTGACGACTCCTCCATGTACAGCTTGAGGATCATCTAACAGCTTAATTTTAGATAATAATATAGCTATAAGCAGTCACCCATCCCTCATTTAGGGACATTGACTCCAGTGAAGGGAGAGAGCCAGTGCTGTAAGACAAGCACAACATCCATGCCTCACCGGGATTCGAACCAGGACCCATCTCTTACGAAGGATCAGAAGCCAACGCTTAAACCACTGCGCCACCAGGGCGGCGCTTCAGCAGTGGAACCGCAGCAACAGTAGAAGAAGAGGTGTCTATCAGCCTAGGAGCAAAAGTGGTACAAGGAACGGCGAAATGGCGTTGAGTAGGCATAATAGCGTAGGACGGTCGAAGAGTAGGACTCGAATGGGCGCTCAGAACAGATGCTGCCATGATGGATGACCGGCTGCAAATAGCAGGACAACAGTACAGTCACGAGAAAAACAAAAACAGTATTTTAAGCACAAAATATGCACTTACCGGGCTATTTACCGAGACGAAAAGAAATGAGGAGCCTTAAAACGTAGGAAAAGTGCAAACTTAGCACGCAAAACTGAGAGAAACTGAAGAAATGATAACAAAATCAGGAGCTCGTGGAGCACGTGGCCGTGACTTGGGATTACACCACAATTTCATGGGTGTGGTCGTGAGCAGTATTGCCAACTTAGTCATTTTAAAAGTCTCCAAATCAGCTATAAAAATCTCCAAAAGTGAAAAAAAGTCCCCCAAAATATGTAAATCATGTTAAATTTTTGTACTTATCTAATTGTCATTTAAAATGTAATGATGCATTATTATTAATATTATTTATTTGATACTTTAAATTAATAATGTAAAAAGAAGTGGATGTGACACGTTTTTGCTTCTATGGCTTCAATTGTATACTTAGGGTGAGAGGATACAGTAACCATTTTTAAATGGCTAAAAAGACTTGCTAAGAAAACTTAATATTCAAAATGTGGTCCACCAATAAATTAAAATATTAAAGACGAAATTATTTCTTACGAAAAAGCATTCTTTCTTAACGTAATTATAAATACACCACACTGTGAACACTCGTTTCTTGAGCATTCTTTCTTTTTCTATTATTTGTTCCTGATACATTGATTTTGGTAAAATTCAACGTTTTCTTTAATGGCACAATACGGGGGTCCTAACAAAAGTTCTTCACGCTGTCCATTTTTGAGAAAAGTGTGAAGTAACGGAGAAAACTTACCTTATTGCCGTTCAATGTACTCTCCTCCTCTGCTAATGACTACTTGCCAGCGGTGAGGTAATTCTTGAATGCCCCGTAATACGCCATCTTTGTTCAGCTGTCGCATTACTCGGATCATGTCCAATGACAGTTCGCCCAGCGATTCGTAGTGGATGCCACGGAGCCGATTTTTTAACTTTGGAAAAAGATCAAAGTCGGGTGGACTGAGATCAGGGCTGTATGGTGTGGGGACAAAAGTCCATATTTCGACAAAAGTCCCCGTACCAACGCTTCACCATGACATGATGCGTTGTCATGCAGCAATGTCGCTCCCGCTCCCAACAAGTTGGGGCGATTTTGACGAATTTTCGTTCCCAATTTTATTCTGAGAAAGTAATGATAATATTGCGCGTTGACATTTTCCCCTACAGGCACTCAATCAGAGACCACAACACTCTGGGCATCATACGCAAAAATCATCATTTGCTTCACTTTGGATTGTTGCGGACGACACTTTCAGGGTCGTGGGGAACTTGGATGCCTCCATTCCGCTGATTGTGACTTCAGTTCCGGCTCAGAGTCACGTGTCCAAGTCTCATCAATAGCGACAATTCTGTTCAGGAAGCTGTCGCCCTTCCTTTCGAACCTGTGGAGGTGATCCTGCGCAATACTCACTCTGGCTGCCTTCTGCTCGGGGGTGAGTTGATGGGGCATCCAGCGCGTAGCGATTTTTACTTTTCCCAGTGAGTCGGTCAAAATCCGGTGAACAGACATGGTGGACAAATTTTCCTGATGAGCAATCTCCTTGACTGTCAAACAGCGATTCTCTTCGAGAAGCGTGGCAACAATTGGGACAGATGTTCTGTCTGTCGCCGTTTGAGGTCCGCCTGAGCGGTGATCATCTTCGATGCAGCTTCGATCCTCCCAAAAACGCGATGCCGGGAGGGGAAATTGTACTTCGATCAAGAGTTCCTTCTCCACAAACTTCTTGCAATGCAGTGTGGATTTGTGTCGGAATCCCCCCCCCCCCCAGAATTTCTATTTTCACGCACGAGCGCTGCTCTAACGCCGTTACTCTATACCTGAGGAGCTGCACGCTTCCATTTCCAAACCCTCCCACCTCCACAGAGCATATGATAGCGCGTCGTTCTGACACCGCTACGTTGCTGGTAGTCTGACCTTTACATGACGCAAACATTTTCCCGATTGCATCATTCGCTTCCGTTTTAGATTAACGTGTGTAGACTTTTCTTATGAACCTCGTATTTCTGCGAATGGATGCATTGAAGTAAGTCCTACCACCATCAAATTCATAGTCTAACTCTAAGGGATTCCAGGAAAACTCAGCGGGTAAATGCTTCCCATTCTTGATGAAAACAAAGATGGGAGGAAAAGAGAACTGCATTGTACAAGCGTTACTATTTATGGTTACAGTTATCAGAACTAGGGAAAGTAAAAAGGTATTCTCCTGATTCAAAAACCGCATTTTGAATTATGCTTGAAATCTTAAATATAAAGTCTCTGAAATCGTTTAAAACATAACTAAATCCCCCTTTATTAGATTTCACCTGAAAAAATCGCTAAAAACACATTTTTGCCGCTAACTCCGATCCAAAATCTCCTAAATTAAGCGACTTTCTCTCCCCCCCCCCAAGTTGGCAGCACTGCTCTTGAGTGATGCGAATAAATGCAATGTATTGTTCGTACACTGTAAAAAAAAAGTGATGTGAATTCAAGAAAAATTTCTGAAAATAACGTGCAGCAAAGTTTCCGATAGATGTCCTTTTTTTGCAGAAATTTCCGTTTTTAAAAGTGCCCGTTTATTTTAACTCCCGTATTTGCACATATTTTCCGTAGTCAGAAATTCCGTTTATTTCAAAAAAGGACTGTTTCAGGTTTTTCGGTATTAATACAGAATTATTGCAAAATCGAAAACGCTGAATTTTGCAGCCCCTCACCTCAGATTACCCTTCCGCTGCAGTCAGGACCAAACCCCTTCCGTTTGGGCTGGTTTAGCAAGCAACTCACGCCTTTCACCTCTCAGCCACAAACACTGGGCAGTACGAAGCACGTACATCATAAAACAATTGCGCGACGATCATTTTTTTTTTTTTTTAGTCGTTAATGTGAGTGATTTAGTCATTTTATTTTCTGTTGGAGCCCATAATTTTTCTGAATAGGTTTGTAATAACCTTTTTTTTTTTTTTTTCTGTAGGAAGACTTTTGAAATTAAGCATTTGGAATTTTTCGAAGCAACAAAATGCTTTGCAACTTGATTTCTTTAAACTGATACTGGCTTTCACTTATCTTTAAAAATGGTGAAATATAATAGTATTATTTCACACACACACACACACACACACACACACACACACACTCCTGAATATAAAATTTAATCTTGATGGCTATAATAGCTTTTGTCTTAAGTTGTCCAAAGACTGATACACAGAGATCGTATAATCATCTGTACAATAAGTACCCGGTTTCTTACAACAACACAATATATAATGAGCAGCCGGTGCACCAAATAGGCGAAGGCAGAAAATATTCTGTGCCACAATAAACAGAATTCATGCGATATGCTATCCACAAAATCCGACCTCGCTACGGAACTTCAAAATTCAACAGACGATTGAGATCTAAAAGTTAATCAAACCTCAAGTATTTTCACCAGTCACTTCTATTACCGGTAATTTCTCGTTATACGGATACGGAAAAAGCGAGAACGGAGTTTTTCCGTTAATATACGAAAGGAATTGCGGAAAGGTTTGTGAAAATTCAGAATTTTCCGTTAACACATCTCTAAAACGGTAATTTACCGTCAATAGAAGAAAGAAAGTGCGGAAAGGTTTCTGAAATTTAAGAATTTTTCCGTGGTACGAAAAATCCGTGAAATTCATGTTTCTTTCTGTCATTTCACGGAAAAGGTTGTATCAGAAATATGCTTCGTTAATGCACGAAAGAAATGACGGAAAGTGGTTCGTGAATTTCAGAATTTTTTTTTTTACAGTATAAATAAACGTATACTCTCGAATCACTCGTTTTATTTCACACCCACTAATATCCTGACATGCGAAAGACGCATAGCATAAATTATCTACAAAGAGTAGTAAGGTTACTGACAGCACAGGAAAGTCGCAACCAGAACGGAAGAACACACTGCGCGTCAATTACGTTTGTGCCAAGGTACAGGGCCTCGGTATCAAAGGCTAGCGGCTTAACTACTTCGACACAAAATATATATCATCATCATCATTGTCAACCATTATCAATCCACTGCTAGACGAAGGTCTCCCCAAGTTTCCTCCACAACGGTCTGTCTTGTGCCAGTCTCCTCCATGTCACTCCCGCATATTTTCGAATTTCATCCACCCATCACCCATGTGGTCTTTTTCTGGGTCTTTTCCTGTCCCTTGGAATCCAATCTAAAATTTCGGCTGTCCATCTATGGTCTGTCCTTCTGGCAGTATGTCGAGCCCATTGCCATTTCAGGGATTTAACTCTGATCATGATGTCTTCCACTCTCGTCATTTTTCGGATCCACGAGTTTCTCTTCTTATCTCTACTGGTTATACCAAGCATGCACCTCTCCATGCTGCTTTGAGTTGTCTGCAGCCTTTGTATGTCTCTTTTAGTTAAGGTCCACGTCTCTGCACCATACGTAAGCACTGGAAGTATGCATTGATCAAACACTTTTCTTTTAAGACATAATGGCATATTGCTCTTGAAAATTATGCTGTTTCTTCCAAAAGCTCTCCAGGCAAGTTTTGTACGCCGATTAATTTCTTCATCAATGTGACAATCACTTGATATCTGCTGTCCAAGATAAACATACGTATCTGTTATCTCCAGTTTTTCTCCATCAATCGATAAATCTTCATTTCTTGTAAAAGCATTGAACATCACTTTTGTCTTCTGAAAGTTCATTTTTAATCCCACTTCTTTACTCTTGTCAGAATATATATATAAAAAAGATGACACCGAATTTTCGGGTGTAATGAGCATGTCTTTTAAACCCGTTCTGATGCGAATTAAATTTACCAAAGCTATTCAAAATCAATGGAACCGGTATGGAAAACAGTAATATCTTACCGAAGAAAGAAGTTTTTTCAATCGGGATTTTAATCCCTCAGATATTGGTGCAAACGGAAACGTCAGCTTACGCCCTCTGGTGGAAGACTTGTGCGTTTAGAAAAATTATAAATTATACGAGAAACATTTCGCAGCGGAAACGATCTCCAACAAAGAAAGAACTTCTCAAATCGGGCTCTTAGAAGCAGAGATATCGACGAATATAAGATATGCATCTAATCCTCCCCCTACCCACCGCGGAAAAAACATGCATCATTTAAAAAAGTATTTTCAAAAGGTTTTTCGATGTAAGCGGTATCGGTCCATGAAAAAAATTTCAATCGAGTTTTCAGAAGTTCAGATTTTACTGCAAATACATAAGATGCAGAAATTAACACTTACGCCCCCTGGTGGCCACACCATTCTTAATCAAATATTAGAAATTATATGCTGAGTATTTCCTATCAGGAGCTGCATCCGGAGCAGAAAGAATTTTTCAAATCGGAGTTTTAGAAGCAAAGATATTGAGGAAAACGCATTTTACCTTTACGCCCCTAGCGGAAAGTCTATGCTTTTCTTGAAAATTTTAAACTTATATGAGAAACATTTTACACCGGATACGCTATCTAATAAAGAAGGAATTCTTCAAATCCGACTGTTAGAGGCAGAGATATTGACAGAAATAAGATAGACATCTACGCCCTCTGATGGAGAGAGTATGCATTATTTTACGAACAAAATGTTCTCAAATGTTTATCGACAGGTGCGGTATCGGTCCACGAAAGAATTTTTTCAATCGGGCTTTTAGAAGCTGACATTTTGCTGCAAATACCTATGAAGCAGAAATTTAATGCTTACGCCCCCTGGAGGCCAAACCATATTTTATAAAAAATTAGAAATTACAATAAATAAATTTCCTACCAGGAGCTGTTTCCGGTGCTGGAAGAATTTTTCAAATTGAAGTTTTAGAAGCAGAGATATTGGGGAAAGCGCAATTTACCTTTACTCCCCCTAGCGGAAAGTCAATTAATTATGTGAAAATTTTGAAATTATATTAGAAACATGTCGCACCGGAAACTCTGTACAACAAAGAAGAAATTTTTCAAATAATCATTAGAAGCAGAGATACTGACAAAAACAAGATATATATCTACGCACCTGGCGGAGAAACCATGCAATATTTTAAGAAGAAAATATTCCGGAAAGGTTTGTCTGCGTGAGTAGTATCTGCCTACGAAAGAATGTTTCCAATCGAGATTTCAAAAGCTCAGATTTTACTGCAAATACATTAGAAGCAGAAATCAACACTTGCCGTACTTCCACTGGTGGCCAAACCATTTTATACCAAAAATTAGAAATTATATGCAAAATGTTTCCCATCACGAGCTGTATCCGCTGAAGGAAACATTTTTCAAATCGGCGTTTTCGAAGAAGAGATATCTGGTGAAAAGCAATTTACTTTTACGCTCCCTAGCGGATAATATTGCGTAACTTGGAAAAGTGACTATGCCTAAAATAATCTTCGACTTGAATGGAATCGAAAAGTAAAAGAAATTTTTGAATTGGATGTTTAGAAGAAAATATATGGATTGGAATGTGTTTTGAATTCGATATCATCTGCATTTACGCTCTCTAGCAGCGAAATTTTGCATCGTAAAAAAAAAAAAACGAAATAAAGGATCATCATTCGCGCATTTCAAGCTTCCTAAAGCAAAAAGAATTTTTCAAATCTGACTATTGGTTGCAGAGATATCGTATCTACAGACGGACGGACGGATAAACCGAAAACATAAGTTCGATCTTTTTTTACAAAAGGCGTGCTAAAAAAGGTTGCCACACAAAACTACAAACATGCTGATTGAACTGTGTGAAAATTTGTTTAAGTCAATTAATTTAAAACAAAAATATATATATGTATGCAAACGTAATTACTGTCCTACCAAGTGGCTCACAAAAAGTTAAGTAAATTTCGTCTATTGATATCTGAGTCATCAATTGCAACAGTGCATGATTGATTTCGTCGATAGTTGAGGCGGAAGCTGGGAGGCGATACAGGTTGCTCAGTCAGTTGAAACTTTTCAAATGAATTTTCCAGTCGCGTTCGATTTGCCGGAAGAAACGCTTCACGTGAATTATCCTGCGTTAGAGAAATACAATTTGTTTGTTTGCTAATGCTTACTTAACTGTGATAAGGAACTTCTTTTAACACAACAAAGGTGCTGATTAAAAGTTCTTAGGCTGATGAGTCATTGACATGTTTCAAATAATGAAAAGAGACTTTCATTTTGTTGTCATTTTTTTCAGCGTTATGTGAGATTAAACGCCTATCCTATGCATTTTTTGTTGTTGTTGTTGATTCTTGAGAGCATGCGCGTGGAAACTGGTGAGCAAATCAGATTTTGCATATTCACAAGCGCAAATAGAACCGAGCGGAACGTTGCTACCAGAGCACGTACCCGCTTCATTCACGCAGAAAGAACTATGACGAAATTTTTTCAAACAATGCATACAATTAGCTAAATTAACAAGAAAAATGACACGGAATTATTGGGTGTAATGAGCGTGTCTTTTGAATCCTTTACGAGACAAAACAAATTTTCCAAAATGGTCTTTTTAGAGAAATCAGCGAAAAACAGAATGTATTTATGCCCCTATCTGTGTAAATACGCTTTAATAAAAATACACAATGCGCACTGTGTTTTTTATAGTGAATTTTCAATTGGAATTCTGGTACTGGTAAAACATTTGCAAGTAGAACTACTTACGTCCATAAGCTATAGAAAGCTGAGTTACGAAAACTCAGAAATTGTACGCAAAATATTCCTCGTTGCGGAAGATATCTGAAGCAAAAGTAATTTTTAAATCGAACAAATAGAATCTGAGTTATAGAGGAAATCGTACATAAACCTAACTCCACTCTAGCGGGAAAACTATACCTTACTTGAAGAAAAAATCGGATTCAAAATGTTTTTTTTTTTTTTTTTGCGTTCCGTGGTATCTGACTGCTAATGGATTTTTAAAATCGGATGTACTCGTACAAATAGAAATATGCACTGACGCCCCCCTAGTGTCAGAAATGCGGGTTACGAAAAGAACAGGAAATGTAGCTAAAATACTACTCATGGCGAGAGCTATGCGACGGTGAATGAAATTTTCAAATGTGACTTTCAGAAGCAAAGATGATAAGAAAATAGTTTATAGGTATATACCTCGTCAGCGCGAAAATTGCTCATTATTTGAGTTCGATAATGTTCGCGTTCTTCATCATAGCGAATGGAAAATATTGTTTTCTTTTTTGTTTGTTTTTTTTGCAATCGAATTTTTTGAAGCAGAGGTAGAGCTGCAGACTGAAATAAGTTCTTACGCCACCCAGCGGCGAACTGTGCATTAAAAAAAATTAAATGATATTTGCAGATGGTGTCCGACGGAAAAACAGTTTTTCAAATCGGAATTTTGTGGTACAGTTATCGAGAAAATTAAAATGTGTGTTTGAGACACCTAATGACAAAATTGAGCATTATTTTGAAAATGATATATGCAAAAAATGTTTTCCTTAGTGTGTGTTATCTGACCCGAAAAGAATTGTATAAACAGAGCTCATAGAAGCGTTGATACAGGTGCAAATAAATGCATCAGAAAGAGAAATACGTATGCACTTACGCTCATAAAGGAAAAATTGCACATTACGAAAAGTTAGAAATTATACGCAAAAATCAATCAACATGAACACATTTCTACCCAATTTTTTTCTGAATCGAGATTTTGGAAGCAGAGATACTGACAAGATTGCCTAATGAATTTACGCCTTCTAGTGGAAAAGCTGTGAATTATTTGACGCAGAAACTGCATGAAAAATGGTCTTCACGATAAAAAGGTACCTAAGAGAAAAAATATTATTTTTCAATTCGGTTTTTATTATACAGGGTGTCCCGTAAGTAGGGACCCATAGAAGAAAAGTACATACAATTACAGAATATTTTCAAAGTGCCCGCCGTTGCGTTGAACACACAGATGAAGACGCAATCTCCACTCTTGCAGCACTTTATGGATCACACTCGCGGGAATTTTCTGACACGACGAGAAATGCTTTGAATTTTGACCTCGTACACCACGGCTTTCAGGTGACCCTACAAATAATAATCCAAGCGGAGTGAAGTCTGGGTTTCTTGGAGGCCACTCCACGTGTCCTCGGCGTCCAATCCGATGTTCGGGAAACTGTGTGTTAAGGTAATAATGTCGCACTGTCAGCGCGTAGTGCGGAGGGGCACCGTCCTGCTGAAATCATTCCGGGAATGTGCCTACTGGTTTCAACAGGCTTGGAAATGCTTCCTCCTGCATCATGTTCAGGTACGTTTCTCTGCGGTCACTCTCTCGTCAAAGAAGAAGGGACAAACGATTCTGTCTTTCAATATCCCGCACCAAACCATGACGCGCCCGCTGCCTTGTTCCTTAGATGGATTGAGCCAAAAAGGATTTTGAACTGACCAGCATCGAGTGTTCTGACGGTTGATTTGCCCGGAAACATAAAAGTTAGCTTCATTAGAGAACAGAATTTATGATGAAGACATCCTACCATTTACGCATTGTTCTTCTGCATATTCGCAAAAGTGAGTTCGCTCATCAGGATCATCTTCGCTTAAACGCTGATGGAGTTGCAGTTTGTATGGATGCCAGTGATTAAGTTTATGCTGCTCTTGGAGATTCCAGTTACAGTGGAGATGCGTTGAAGCGACTTCTTCGGGCTGGAAACGAAGTAAGCCATCACGTTAGTCTGTTCTCGTTGTCTGGTATACAGTCCTTGGCGGTCCGCTGAGAGGCCTGGAACGTATGGACGCAGTTACCTTTATCAGCTTACCAACACGCTGTGTGATTGGTGCGCGGTCTGGACGCAGTTTGTTGAATTCTTCGGCCACTTCTCTGTGACTTCGGGTACCAACCAACTAAATAACATCAATTCGTTCCTCCGTACTCAGATAAGGTTTACCTGTAAAAGAAGAAACACAAATGTGAGGAACTCATATGGGTCCGGACTTACGGGACACATGCACTGTAGAAGCAATAAATATGGGATGAAATATATTTTGAGTTCAGCTGCATTTGAATTTACGTCGGAAACAGACGAAGAGGTCTGGATTTTCGTTATCAGAGTTCAGGCTTTTCAATTAGAAAATAATTCTTTTCAAGTAGGAGCAATAGATGCCAAGATATAGTGTCCACCAAATGACGGACAGATGCATACAGTGAATACATAAAATAACTAGAACATGAAATAACTTAGTAAAATAACATAAACGCGTACTTTTTCCCCCGAAAAAGATGCGGAGACATAGTCTTTGTTGAAAATTACTTTAAGCTGTAAATTTCAATCTTCGAAAAGGTATGACTTTTAACTCTCTGCACGCTGTGCTGCCGGAATTCACGTCGTGGTGGACAAACTTGTAGAAGAAAACATTTTATAGTTCCATTATTAAGTTATTTTATGTTCTATGCTTTATTGTAGAATGTTTTAGTTGAATAATTTATTAAAATTTTACTAGATACATTGTCCAAGAAAAGGTGGTATTATTGCCAAGAACAATAATACAACCTTTTATTCTTGCCAATAGTACAACAGTTTCTTGGACAATGTATCTAGTAAAATTTTAATAAACTATTCAACTAAAAAATTCTACAATAAAGCATAGAACATAAAATAACTTAATAATGGAACTATAAAATGTTTTCTTCTACAAGTTTGTTCACCACGACGTGTACTCCGGCAGCACAATGTGCACAGAGTTAAAAGTCATACCTTTTCGAAGATTGAAACTTACAGTATAATGTGCAACACGTTATATTTCAAGACCACAATCAGTATAGTCTATAAGTCGCAATGTAATTACTTTAAAGCCATTGTCTTCAATTTGTACACTAAATGCGTTATTTTTGCAATCAGAATTGCCTTACGTAAATCAAAATTAAAATTGCGTCCAAATACGAGGGGGTGGGGGAAACTATTTTTTAATCGATTAAATTACACTCTAATGGAGCAAATTAACACACACGCATAGGATTATACCCAATTCTCGAGTGTTATTAACACGGTTTTTGAATCCTTTCGGTCCCGAAAAGAATAGAACTGAAAAAGAATCTTTCAGTTCTATAAGAATTTTTCAGTTCGTCCCGAAAACACTTAGAACGGAAAAATAATATTTCATTTCTAAGTGTTGGAGCCATCCTATCAGGCGTCAACAGTACAGACTGGTGGTGGCGGTGTGATGGCCTGGGAAACGTTTTCCTGGCCCGCATTAGCATCCCTCCGCTCGCCATCCGTCGAAGGGCATCAGAACGACTCGAGGTATCTGAACATGGTTGCCGACCACTGTCATCCTTTTTCGTGGCCACAATTGATCCTCAAGCAGACGAACACGTCCAAAAGAATAACGCACCCGCTCACAGGTGCACCTAATAAATGGCATCTCAATATATACATACCACATGCGTATATAGTTTTTTTTGGGGGGGGGTCGGAAAACGAAAGCTTTTTTACACATCGCAAGGCTCGCATTGTCACTATATAGTTCCAAGGAAATGTCAACGAGTTTTCCTTGCTTCAGTGGCCTGCACACTCCCCGAATTTAAACATCATCGAACATCTCAAAGATAAGGTGGAAAGGGTTGTTCGCTGCGAGCCTGCGCCGCCGTCCAACTTTAAAGCAACTGCTCGATTCTATCATTTCTGCATGGTTCACAATTTCTGCACGACGCTTCCAACATCTGGTAAGTTCCACGACCTGACGAATTCGGGCTGTTCTGCATGCCAACGGTGCGCAAGATGCTACTCCGTACGTGTCCCTAATAAACTGGCATCTCAATGTATACATACCAGGAGCGTAAACAGATTTTTTTTCGGTAGGGGGGACGAAGAAAAACGGAAGTTTTTTTAAATGCAACAGGACAAAACAAAAGTTTATGAAAAATAGAAGACAAAATTAAGCATTTTTTTTCTAACGTAAATTGATGCATTTTAATCAAAAACATTAAAAAAATGAAACACTTTTGGGGGGATGAGGCGGAGCCACGGCTTCTTGGTCTCCCCTCTAAATATGCCCCTGACACATACATGCGACTGAGGGCCAAATGTCGAGTTCTGAAGTCACTGGGGGAAGAGGGAATGATTCACCATGCTGACAAAGCGAGTCGGTGAGTGTGGAATAGCATTTGCTATAATCCCGGTAGCACAGCTACACCGCTAGAAGCAGTAGCAGATCGAGCGTGGGCGACTCCCCTGTAAAACAGACTCCTATTTAAATGGCCAGGATCATAAATAATTTATGTATTTATTTTTGTAAAATTTTGATAATAAATTCAAAGTTTTTCGTAGAAGTTTTAATAAGAATTAAAATGCTCTCTAAGTTCCGAGAATAACTGTTCTGTTCTAGCGTTAGAAAGAGAGACGTACAGAGGGAGATGAAGAGGGAGAGAGAGAGAACGTGGGAGAGAGAGGGAGTGAGAGATAGGGAGACAGACAGAGAGAGAAAGTGAGAAAGACAGAGAGAGAAAAAGACAGAGACGGAGAGAGAAAGAGACAGAGATAGATAGAGAGAGAGAGACAGAGAAAGAGAGACAGAGAGAGAGAGAGAAAGAGACAGACAGAGAGATAGACTAGAAAAGAGAAAATGAGAGAGAGCAAACGAGACAGACAGGGAGGAAGAGTGAGACAGAGAGAAAGACAGAGAGTGAAAGAGAAAGAAAGAGAGAGAGAGCAAGCGAGAGAGACAGAGAGAGAGAGAGAGAGAGAGCAGAAAGAAAAAAGCTAGTTTCAAAAACGGGGAAACTGAGAACTGAATGAAAAAGGGATTTACCTGATCATGAAAAGCAATGGGTGTTTTTTTTTTTTTTTTTTTTTTTTTTAATGTAATATTTTCACACTCAAGCGAGAGAAAATCGCTAGTAAGACACTGAATGGCCCAGGAATGACTTGATGAAGTTCCTTTCAAAAGAAGTGAGAATCTTGCATTGCGAAAGAATAAGCTAATACTTTAAAGAGGTATTACCGGTCACATTATTTAAGAAGGATTTGATTGTTCGAGCTGGAAAATTTTCTACTTAATTTAGCCGTCGGAATAGAAGGGCTCAAATTTATTTTGAAATATACTATCTGGATTTGATATTTAAAAAGCAGGGTGCTCGTTTCCCCGCAAAGCAGGCAACTGAACACCAGGAACATAGCGCTGATTTTTCAGTTGTTTTTCCCACTTTGTGATTTAAAAATGTACCACATTTCTTTTTGATAGAATTTTTTTTTAAAAAAAGCCGTGCAATGTCATGGAGTGGTAGCTCTGTCAGAGTGTGTGTATGTGTGTGGGTATCACTTCCACAAAGTCTCTCTATCAGCCCCCCCACCCCTCCACCCTTTTTTTTCTACACCAGAGATACCGCCCCAACCCCCTTAAGGTAAGCTTCTGAATAAGCCCCCAGCTAGAAGTAGGGCTAAATATGAACTTGGAGAAAGCAAAATTCACGTACTCGTATAATGCTTTTACAAGGACAAAATACTCAGAAGTTGATGGGGGAAATTTAGAAATAACTGACATCTGATATAAAGCGCATGTGATATCGAAGAAGAAATTAATAGACGTATGAAACTTAGCTGGAAAGCATTTAGAAGAAAATTTTCAAGAAAAATTTACCATTATGTCGCATAAAAGAAAGTGTCTAATCAAGGCATCCTTTAGTTCTTTCTTGCTGGTTTGAGACATGAACCTTATTAGAAAAGACAAACAGAGGCTGCGGACAACTCAAAGAAGCATGGAGAGATGTATGCTTGCTGTTACCAGGAAAGATAGGAAAAGAAACTCATGGGTCAGGAGAATGGCAAGAGTTGATGACATCATGAACCAATTAAAGACCCTCAAGTGGCAATAGGTTGGGTATATTGCTAGAACTGACTAACGTTGCGCAACTCTGAACACCAAAGGACAGGAAAAGACCCAGAAGTAGGCCATGTGGGAAATGGGTGGATGAAGTTTTGAAAACATGATAACACCCGGGTGGTGCAGTGGTTTAAGCGCTGACTTCTGACCATTCGTCCGAGATGGGTCCGGCTTCGAATCCCGGTCAAACATGAATGTTGTGTTTGTTTTACAGCACTGGCTCTCTCCTTTCCCTGGGACCAGTGGCCCTAAATTAGGGACGGGCGACTGCTTATATAGTCCATCGACTTGCTCACAGTGGTTGTTAAAACCCCAAACAAACAAAACGTGATATGAAAGAGAATTACTCAAGATAGAGTTTTGTGGAAGAGACTTGGGGAGACGTTCATCTAGCAGTGGATTGAACATACCTGATGACGATATATGAAATGTGGTTCAACACCAATTATATAACGGAATTTACTCGTTTTGGTAATTTCCAGGAAGAAGGTGGTGTAAACATTTGAACCCGTTGTTGATGATAGAACGTCGCAAATCGAAGCGTTGTAACTGCATTCTGTTTTGCCTGGTCTATTCATTTGTGGTGTTGACCTTTATCAGTTCATTTACCTTCTGTTTCTATCTTTAATACAAGGTCTTTCTTATTTCTAATTCGTGTGTATGTGTGTTTGATGTTTGCGTGAGTGCTATAATTATTCAGCACACCTTTTTCTGCCACTGCGTTGTCTGATGCTGCCACTTGTGCGATGTTTAATCTTTCCTTTTGACATGCACATTTACTTTTGTATTATCTCCAGAGATTGGGGACAGGCGTGGTTTGTTTGCTCGTGGTTGTGGCGTAGACATCCATCTGCGAAGAAAGGCAAGGTCAAGCGATTGTTCTCAACCTTTAATTAACGGTACAGATTGGTCTTAATGAACAATAACAACATTCTGACGCGTAAATCTTCCAAGGGCAGCCCAAACACAGTGGTCCTTCTAAATAAATTAACACCACCAGCTGGTTTCAATCGATTAAAGGAATGCGGGATGCCCACTTGGTTTTATTTCTAGGGTTTGTTTGTGAGTAGGTGATTGATCATGATCACTTATTCTCCGCACGAAAATGCGTTAGTCAGGAAACAAAACGATTAGATGTTGATTTTCATTGGTTAGACATTGTAATTACTTAAAGAATAGATCGCCAAGGAAGGATTAGTGATTATAATCAGAAAAGGAAGTAATGCTTATAGTCAATTTTGACTATTACGAAAGATCTGTGAACAGATACGAGAGGCTAAGATATGTCTTGCAGAAATGTTTGAATAGGCTTCCTTACTTGTCTTCGCTAAATTAGCTCTTTCATTGCAACAGACAGGAAATTTCGGGAATTCATGGGCCATTTAGATGCCGTATGTCTCACAACATTTCCGGCCTAACTTACGTAGCTTTTAAAATACTCGAGGAATTTTTTTTATGTGGTTCGTTTACTGCACTAATGTCGTATGTCCTGTAAGAATTCCTTCTACATATATACTGTATGTTACAGAAGTGTCGCTAGGAATGTTGGGGCCCAGTAGAAATACCACACAGTTATGTCAGGTATGCCTAGGTGTATCGCTGCGAATTTCGTTATACGTAGCATGACGAAGTGAATATCTCTATCATATTTAAGATAGGAGACGGATTCGAACCCTCAACTCTCGGCTCCGGAGCTCCGAGTGCTATCTACTATACAACACAGGCATGTGCTCCCACTGCTCTCTGCCTTTTCTCATGTGCGTCCTGTGAAGCAGGCACGTCACATCTCCCCTTTCCCGAAACAGGGCCGGGGGCATGTCCCATGGGTCAGCCGGGACCATGTGTCGCTGTTGGCCGTTATCCCATGCAGTACGTGTATTTGAGAAATCCCAGACAATTTTTGGTGTGTGGAACGTAACATCACACTGATTAAGGGATTCTCATTTTTCCTGTCTCGCGGTGTGGAAAGAACACCACGCCAATGCGAGAAACTTAACGGTCGAGTCATCCTGGAAGTTCGGGCGCCAATATGACGAAGTAAATTTCTCCATAATTTTTATGCCAGGGGAGGAATTCGAATCCGCTACTCTCGGCTCCGGAGCTCCGAATACTACCTACTATATTACACCGGCATGTGCTGTCATTGCTATCTGCCTTTATCTCATGTGCTTCCTGAGGGGCAGGCACGTCACAGTAGGTGGTTAAAAAAGTAACGAGACAGATGTCGTAGCTCCAAAACAAACTCACGCAGAAAAATACAGCTTCCTTTGTCGGAACATTGCCCTTCTCGAAATATCCGTCACCACGAGGGTAAAGAGTGACTACGTGGGCATCGTGTCATAGTTCATTGTCTTTCTGAACGTATCAATCACAACGGTGATAGAGGGTGATAATGTGGGCATTGTGACATTACCGCTGTCTATCACATGGTGCACTATCCTCATGAAAGTGTGTATCACCACGGAGGTATGAAGGTGGCATTGTGGACATTGTAGCCATGAACCACACTGTCCTTCTGCAAGTATCCTTCACCACGGAGTATGGAGAGTAACAATGTGATAATTTAAAAGAAAAACAGGTGTTTCTGGCTCAGTGATGACGAAATGAGCGATGGACGAAGTGAATCGTATAGGTTAACATTTGTTCCAGCACTTTTGCTGATGGTGAAGCTCGTCGTCGAGCATAGGTACCAGTGCCACTTGTGACGTTATCGGTGCCCTATAGCTTTGTCCATGTTCATTTCGTCCACTTTCACGTCGTCTAGTTCATTTCGTCCATGATTCACTTCGTCCATTGCTCATTTCGTCCTCGGAATGTATGAGAGTTTTTGCTACTAGCAAAAATTTTATCCATTTTAGCAGTAAAGTGTAAAAGGTCCGATTAAAAAAAACGGCACCTTGCTCTAAATTATCCATTCCTTTATCTCATTTTTTTCTACAGAACAGCCTGTCCGTCCGACCTTCTTTAACACTCATGTGTATCTCACAGAACTTCTAAGTTTAAAAACAGCTTTTCGTCACTTCACATTCTCAATAAATCTCTCCCTTATTTATTGAATTTTTCTTCGTCTCTAATTACTGTCTATCGCTCCGTTTGTCCGCCTTTTCTACCAACACTCTTAGCTGAGAATTCCATCCTCAGTCGTTCTCATAATGATTTCATTTAATTTTCAACAAACTGTCTCTCCATCAGTCGGTCCGTCCGGCTTATTAGCACTAGTTGGTACCACGTAGAACACGTCCGAATTTAAAACCAAATTTTCTTCACCCATGCCCTCAATCAGTCTGTTGTCCATTTATTTATTTATTTATTTATTGTACGAACTGCTTATTTCTCTATCTAATTTGATCATAAAGCTTGTCGAGAAGTCCAAATTAGTTAATTAATTAATTTATATGCCTCATTAACAGGGACGTCGCTAGAAATCTAAGTCAAGGTTGGCGACTATTATTTTTTACTAGGCAAAGTTTAGTAGCAACTTGATTTACAAAACACTGAAAGAAATCAAGAAATCATTTGTAGTATGCTTTTACTACATGCTGCAAAGGTATTCGTGCAACCCTCTCCCCCCCCTCCTCTTGGATACATACTTATTAATTTTCGAACTGTCCTGAAGTTTCTCAATTTTTTGGAATACAAAAAAAAATCCACTGTTTGGAGTTATTTAAAAAAAAAATAGTAAAACCTAAAGAGTTACATTCCCATATAATGAACATGACACACTACCACTAGCACCAGTAACACGCTCTGATTAAAAGGAAATGTCACGCCTAGTAAATTAAAAATAAAATAAAATGTCAAGTGAATAACTGTACGTAGTATTTATTCAGTATATAGTACGTAGTATGGGAACCACGGATCCGAATCTTCATGGCAAATTAGGATTTCTTCGAAACTTTAGCTTACCTAGGTCTCTCTTTTTTTTTTTTTTTTACGTGTTTTGTTTTTCTTGTTTGAATAAGGCTGTTTATGAATTTTAGTTTGTAACCTGACAAGGAATCTCTCTCTCTCTCTCTCTCTCTCTATATATATATATATATATATATCATCATCATCATCATCATCATTGTCAACCATTATCAATCCACTGCTGGACGAAGGTCTCCCCAAGTTTCCTCCACAACATTCTGTCTTGTGCCAGTCTCCTCCATGTCACTCCCGCATACTTTCGAATTTCATCCACCCACCTTCCATGTGGTCTTCTTCTGGGTCTTTTCCTGTCCCTTGGAATCCAATCTAACATTTCGGCTGTCCATCGATGGTCTGTCCTTCTGGCAGTATGCCCAGCCGATTGCCATTTCAGGGATTTAACTCTGATCATGATGTCTTCCACTCTTGTCATTTTTCGGATCCACGAGTTCCTCTTCTTATCTCTGCTGGTTACACCAAGCATGCACCTCTCCATGCTGCTTTGAGTTGTCTGCAGCCTTTGTATGTCTCTTTTAGTTAAGGTCCACGTCTCTGCACCATACGTAAGCACTGGAAGGATGTATTGATCAAACACTTTTCTTTTAAGACATAATGGCATGGTGCTCTTGAAAATTATGCTGTTTCTTCCAAAAGCTCTCCAGGCAAGTTTTGTACGCCGATTAATTTCTTCATCAATGTGACCCTCACTTGATATCTGCTGTCCAAGATAAACGTACGTGTCTGTTATCTCCAGCTTTTCTCCATCAATCGATAAATCTTCAGTTCTTGTAAAAGCATTGAACATCACTTTTGTCTTCTGAAAGTTCATTTTTAATCCCACTTCTTTACTCTTGTCAGAAAGTTCCTGGATCATACTCTGCAGCTCTGATGGGGTAGTTGCAAAAATGACTACGTCATCAGCAAAACGTAGGTGGGTTAGATAATCTCCATTAATCTTTATCCCCTTGTTTTCCCAGCTCAGCGACTGAAAAACACCCTCCAATGTGGTATTAAAGAGCTTCGGAGATATGGTGTCACCTTGTCTCACTCCCTTTCCAATTTTTACGTGTGTTGTATTTTCAAACAGAATAATCTTTGCACTTGCATTTTCATAGATGTTATTAATAATATTAATGTATGCATCTTCAATACCGCAGGTTTTCAGAGCCATTGTAACTGCTGATGGTTTCACCGAATCAAAGGCTTTTTCATAATCGATAAAAGCCATGCACAATGGAATTTCATATTCTCTCGCTCTTTCAATTAGTTCTCTCAGCACGTGGATATGATCTATTGTGCTGTAGCCACTCCTGAATCCAGCTTGTTCTCTCGGTTGAGCCATGTCCAGTGTTACCTTCAAGCGGTGTGAAAGAACTTTAGTGAAGATTTTATAAACTACTGATAGGAGGCTGATAGGTCTGTAGTTTCCGAGATCCTCAATGTCACCTTTCTTATGTAGCAGGATCATTGTAGCGGTGTTCCAATCCTCAGGAATCTTTCCTTCATTAAGGCATCGAGTGAAAATTTGGGCGAATACTGTTTCGATTTCTTCACTTGCTTCTTGTATGATGTCTACAGTAATTCCATCTTCTCCTGGAGCTTTTCCCCGCTTCATGTTCTTGATTGCATGTGCAACTTCTGCTGGAAGGACTGGAGGAACTCTGGTACTGGTATCTTTCATGATGTCTGGAGTGCATGTATCATCCCTTTCACATAATTTGGAGTAGAAATCTTTCACTCTTGTCAAAATTTCGCCTCTATTTCTTGTTACAGAACCATCTTCTTTTCTCAGTGCCATAATCTGTTTTCTTCCCTTACTGAGATGTCCCTTTGCTATCTTTAGGCTTCGGTTGTTTTCAATTGCTTTCCTCACTAGTTCACCGTTGAATTTTCTTACGTCTTCAGTGATACTTTTTCTTACTGTCTTGCATAGCTCTATATATTCCCCTTTGGAAGTCACATCTTCTTTAGTTGTCCTCATCTCTCTTCTTTTTTGCATCAACATTTTCGTTTTTCCTGATAATTTATTTACATGCAACTTGTTCTTAGACCCAGCTAATTTTGTTGCTGTTTCCATAAGAGCTTTGGTTACTTTTCTGTTAACTTCAGAGATGTCCACTTCTTCCGATGTTAGGCCTTCTAAAGCAGAGAACCTGTTCTTCAGTTCCAACTTGAAGGTATTATGGTGTTTTTTAAGGTTGGTTATGTCAATAGATTTTGTTTGTCTTATGAGCTTGCCACGTTCAAGTTTAGTGTTGAGATGCATCTTACATCTCACCAATCTATGGTCACTACCTGTGTTGAACTTGTTTAGCACACTGCAGTCTTCGATGACGAATTTTTTGTTACACATAATAAAATCTATTTCATTTGTCGTCCCATTTGGATGTCTCCATGTCCATTTCCTGTGTGGCTTTTTCTTGAAAAAGGAGTTCAAGATTAAAAACCCTTCTGCCTCTGCAAACTCAACGAGAGTATTTCCACGCTGGTTTCTGTTGCCGTGACCGAATTTACCTACTGAAGTTTCATTCTGTTGCCGTTGCCCTATTTTTGCATTGAAATCTCCCATAATTATTTTCAAGTGCTGCTTACCTTTATTATTTAGATGACAAATTTCCTCATAAAATTCTTCAATTTCTTCTTCAGGATGACTTGTGGTGGGTGCATAAGTTTGAATAATCTGAGCCTGGTATCTTTTCGAGAGTTGGATAACAAGTCGTGCAGCTCTGTCAGAGGAACTTTCAACTTCTACAACTTTATCCTTCAGTTTCTTGTTTATTATAAATCCAACACCACTAGTTCTGCCAGTATCTGTCCCACGATAGTAGAAGAGATGTCCACTTTTCAGTTCGATGAGATCTTCTCCTTTTCTCCTTACCTCACTTAGCCCCACGATGTCCCACTTGATCCTTTGTAGTTCCTCTTCCAATTCAAGAAGCCTTGAATCAGAAGATAGGGAGCGTCCATTGTACGTAGCCAAGGTCAGCATCAGATGGCAGCCTAGTCCGGTCCTCCGGGGATTCTTAGCACCCTCTGCCTTCATGTCGCACTGGCCGCTGCCTTGGCCAGGTACATTCCAGCTGCCGGAGACTGAGGGCCAAGATTTAAGTTGTGGAGTCATTTTGGAGGGGTTTGGCCATAACTCACCACGCTGGCCAAGCGGGTTGGTGAGTGTGGGATAGAATTTCCTCTAATCCCGATGGTATAGTTATACCGCTATTGGCGGTCGTCAGAGCCCCTTTAGTGGGAACAGGATGCACCACGAGAAGGCGGGGTTGACATTTGTCAAGGAGAGGCTGTGATGTTACGCATCACCTGACCTTACATCCCATATATATATATATATATATATATATATCTTTCTCTCTCCCTCTCTCTTTCTCCCTCTCTCTCTATATATATACATATATATCTCTATCCCTCTCTCTTTCACTCTCTCTATCTCTCTCTCTCTCTCTCTCTCTCTCTCTCTCTATATATATATATATATATATATATGTCTAAAATCATCCGACCTTTTTCCCTTGATCACACCAACTTGAAAAAAAAAAAATTTTAAAAAGAGAGCTTGAATTGAGGATTTGAAAGAGTGGAGTACAACTGAATTTTTTCATGACCCTGCTGAAGCTATTTGGATAATTTTCTACGGAGACGGAAAAACGCTCTTCCTAGGGGAAAATACGTAGGTCTATACGACGAAAAACACGGGAGACATTATTTCTTGGCAAAGCCCAGATTATATTTTGAAGTTAGAAAACTTTAAAATATGGCACAGCTTGAACTGGGTGGGCAGCAGTGTGGGCAAGAAAATCAAGGTGCACTAAAACCCACCCTTGCATTCAATTGGCGACGTCCGTGCTCATTAAGAGCTCTTTTGAATTTTGTTAAAAGGAATCCTTTGAAGAAATTTTGTAAGACGTCATAAAAATTTGGAATTCTGCTTGTGTTCATATAAAATTTATAAAGGTAAAAGTTCCATTTCTTTTTTTCTTATGTGTTTTAAGAATTCATCGCTTTGCCTTTTTCTCTCTCCATCTTTCTCGCTGTTTTAAAATGGTAGAGGGAGTTAACTGCGTCAGGGTCATTAACATGCATTTGTGTGTCCTTGGCAAAAGAAATCACTGATCTCTGCGTTACGTTGGCTTTCTTCCCAGTTTTGAAGATTCCGTTTAAGACAGCAGCGTCCTACTGTTGATGCGAAACGTTAGAGGAGTCAGCTAACATTTCAGAAACTTAAAAAGGCAATTGTCCGCCTGAGCAGCGTAATTTTTAGAATATTTTCGTGCCACCACGCAGGCGCCATCTAATGTGTGTGTGTGGGGGGGGGGGAGTGGGGAGGAGTATAATTGATCTCGAACTTGCGTGACATCTAAAATACTTCAGCAATGTAAACGGCCAAACAAAACAAAACTTTAAACCTATTTTAAACATGCGGTAATTTTATTCTGCCGAAGGGGGGGAAGGAGGGTGGGTTGGTGTATCGTCATGTCTCGGAAAGATTTAATAGGACGCTTGACCAGCATCACTTCCATGATTCTTCTTTAAAAAATAAAAATAAAAAAAAAATCCAAAAGTGGATATATACACTGAGTGATCACTGAATTATGATCACCCCTAGCAAAAGTGGATGCGGCCCATTGAACACGTGATTTCCGAGAGGGCGCGATAAGTTGACAGACGCAGCATATACTATACTATGCCAATTAATTCGGACAAAGTAAAAAATCACTCTTTTTTCCAAAACTATGCCTTTATATCATTCTATGCCTTGATATACACTGATAAATACCTGTATTGTTATGAATTATGTCCTCCTTTAGCAGAAATGACTTCTTGAATTCGTTTTGACATTGACTCCACGAATTGAGTGCGCATATTTTTGACTTCATAATCGTGGAACCACACTTTTATAGCATTCGTTATCATGCGTTCTTTGGTTGTACAGTCCATTTTACCTAAACGTCTCTTCAAAATATTCCACAAGTTTTCTATGGGATTTAAGTCTGGTGAATTTCCAGGCCAATCAAGCAAATGAATTTGATTTTCCAGCATGAAATTCTTGATCAATTTTGAATTGTGACTTGGGGCCAAGTCATGTTGAAATGTCCCGTCAAAAGTTTGCAAGAATGGAACAAACCTAAGTTGTAATATTTCTACGTACTTGGCTGAATTCATCATACCTTGAACAGGAACTAAACTTACAGTGTCATTTGATGTGAAAAAACCCAAAACATCTGTTTCAGAGGGTGTTTTACAGTTTGGTTGACATGCTCAGGTCTTAAGGGTTCACAGTTGCTTCGTCTAACGACATTTGCTTGGTAACTATGCACAAATAAATGAGTTTCATCACTGAAAATTACCTTTTTCCAGTCGTCAGCAGTCCATGATTTATATTTTTTGGCCCATACTAAACGTTTTATCTTCATTTTCGCATTCAAATATTGTTTTTTCGTTGGTCTTCTTGCCTTCCGGCCAATTTCCAGAAGCCTACGGCGTACAGTTGAAACACTAACATCACAACCAGTAGCCAATAAATCTCTTTGAAGGTCGGTGCTTGTTTTTTGTTTTTTTATTTTTGGATTCATTTTACTATTTCTGATTAGATATTTATCGGTTCGTGGAGTTGTTTTTCGTTTTCTTCCACATTTACCTCTCCTTTTTGAAGACGATGATCCAGATGCATTGTATCGCGTAAGCAGTCTTGATACACTTGATTTGCCTACACCAACTGCAGAAGCGATATCTCTCACTGTCATAGAACTGTGATCCTGCAGAGCAATTATTTATGCACGGTTCCTTGGGGAAATATCCATTTTTCAATACACGAAAGCAACACGTACTCACAGAGAGCCAAAACTAACATCCACCTGTCACACACGAAAGCTCACAACTGAATCTGAAGTGCCTATTTCCTGTTTAAAACCGGTCAAACCACATTCTTACTGTCAAGTTCTAGCAGTCACACCACCTCACAGCTGATAAAACCGGTTTACGTGGGTTTCCGACATCAACTTGCGATCACATTACAATTCTGAGAATAAAATAGCTTGTCCCAATTAATTTGCACGGTATAGTATAAGGTGTGAGAGGTAGTAAAATTCGGAGCATGATGGGTAAACTGAAGGATTTATCCGACTTTGAGAAAGAACAGATTGTGGGAGCTCGGAGAGCGGGTACCTCGATTTCCCAAACGTCTGAACTGGTGGTTGTTCGAGAGTTCGCCGTCGTTACAGTGTATCGGACAGCGAAAGGTTGATGGGAGAGGTGAGCGTCGACTCATATAGGCCGACAGACGCAGAACTGTTCAACAGTTGACTACCCAATACAACAGAGGTCAACCTGGCAGGGACGTCGCCAAGGTGATACCAGTCCCACTCTGTCGCCAAGGTGATACCAGTCCCACTCTGTTGCCAAGGTGATACCAGTCCCACTCTGTCGCCAAGGTGATACCAGTCCCACTCTGTCGCCAAGGTGATACCAGTCCCACTCTGTCGCCCTCCCAGTTCAAGAACAGCCCTTAATTTTTCTTAATTCTAAATTCTGGACTATACCAAGTAATTATAAGTGTCGTGTTTTTCATCGTGTAACCCTACGGAGCCGCGGATGGCTTAGTGGTTAGCGAGTCACAACAGTGGACAGCCGTTAGCAGTGGACAGCCATTAGCTGTATTTAAAGTGCCGCACTTAATATCCTTAGATTTCCTATTAGCCGCAAAAATAATTTCTGAAATATCTCTAAAAACAAAAAGTTCGAAGTGCACGGGCAGTTTTTACAAAACGTTGTAAGGAAGATTGTTTCTTACAAAACGTTGTAAGGAAGATAGAATAAATTTTTTAAAAGCGTAAACACTTTTCCCCGACTTTACTTTTTTTTTTGCTAATCTGACGAATGAAATTTTCTGAGGCGATAAGAAGGGGCAAGCCCCCCCCCCTGAATCTTTTAGCGCCTAGGGCCCCTAAAGATCTAAAGTCACTTCTGGAAAGATGGGCAGCAATTCACTGAGAAAGATCGTTACTAATTGTTCTGCTGTTTGTTTGTTTGTGCTACTAAGTAGGGAATTCCACCGTCCAAAGTGGAGTCTAAAGATACACTAGCGGTTTCAAGACTGCCTCGGGTCAGTGAGGAATTAGGAGGTAGTTGACGACTGCTTTGGAGAAGAGGAATGCAGGGCGAGGTCCGTGGCTTGAAGAAAGGGAGTTAAGGAGGTGAAAAGTGTTGTGTCTGCGTGCCACTGAGGCGAAAATACCCGGCTTTGGTCAACAGAAAATGGGTCCTCGTGCAACAGGATAACGCTTCACTGCACACCATCAGGCAGACAAAGGCGAAGCTCCGAGAATTCGACGCCATCGAACTTTTGCCGCGTTCTGCTACAGCCCGGATCTTGCGCCATCTGATTTTCATCTCTTTTGGGTTATGGCACATTTCTTGCGTGGGTGCAACTTCTAAACTTTGGGCGATGTCGACACAGGGTGCCGCGAGTTTTTTGCCTCCAAGGACAAGGCGTGGTACCGCTGCGGAATCGAACAACTCGCCAACAAATGGATTCAAACCATTGATTCCAATGGTCTTTCCTTCGAAGAATAGTATTTATTTGTTGTTGTTATATTTATACGTTTGAAAAAAAACAACAAAAAAACACACGAACTTATGGACCACCCTAGCAAAAGCAAATCAAAAGAGATTCAACAAATCGGTGCTGACACCTTACCTAGGCCACGGGCCTTTTTGGAAGATCTTACCTAAATATTTTTTAGCAATATTTTTATAACCTTTTGAAAGTTACAAGCTAAATATTTTATATTTACAAACATTTCATTAACGCTAATAAAAATCCCTCAATGGATTATTTGTTAGCTGTTTACAAGGCATCTCAGCCGCGGGCCTTTTTAGACGATGTTAATTAAAAAACTTTGTATCTTATGATTTTAGATACACATTTATATTATTAAGGGTATTTTGTGTAAAATGCAATTTGTGCACCATCCGTGACTGGAAAAGGTGGTGGACTTTTCCTATGGGGGACTTTTCCAATGTGGGGACTCTTCCGAATGTGGGGGAAATTTCCTGTGGGTTAGTCTTCCGCTCATACATTTCGTTTTGTTCAACTAGGAAAACTTCCATACTTGACAAGATCTCCGAACGAAACATAATTTCTATGCATCCCCTTATAGTATGAGAAGGTGTAGGAGTTTCCCGGAGTGGGAATTTTCCCGTGTGGCAGTTTCCCGGTGTGGGAATTTTCCAGTGTGGCAGTTTTCCGGTGTGAGTGCTTATCTGGATCCTGCTGACGTAGGCCTTCCTAATGATTTAAACTGAGGAAGGGGGGGGGGGTGAAATCATTATTTGCTATTATCATTACAAGACTGAACACGGAAAATATCATTTATGTATAAGTTAAATAGTAGGGGATCAAGAATAGAGCCTTGTGGAACACCACAGCTCACTCTCAACAAATGTGAAGTAAACTGATCAATAGAAGTGAATACAAATATATCAACTAGATAATTCTTAAAAGTGTGAGAAACACCCCTGATCCCCAAATTATACAATTTAGTTAATAGGAAATCACGATTCACAGTATCAAAGGCTTTAGATAAGTCCAAAAATTATAGTAAAAGTTATTCTTCCAAGTTCTAAATTTTTTTGAATAAGTGTTTGCAAATATAAGAGCGCAGATTCAGTAGATTTATTAATTTGGAATCCAAACAGATTTATAATATTATATTTTAGGAAGTATATTTTATTATCGTAAATTAATTGAGTCAGTTTGCATATGCCTGGACATGATTTCGATAAATTGGTTTGACTGTCCGTTTGAAAAATCTGGTTTTCATTTTTGTAGGTTCATAAACATTCCACACCAAGGCCATGTCTTTATTTTGTCACGTGGACGTGTGGGGTGGAGATCGTTTGACGGTCGTAAACACTTTTGTTGGGTTGAACGAACTTTCAGGGGTTCAGAAGGTTAAAGGTCAATGGGAAGGCCGGGCCTTCATGTAAATGACCTTCGAAAAAGGGCAGGGGGATAGCTTTTAAGAAAAGGGAAGATAGCTATGGGTCAAGATTCGTGGCGCCTTTAACAAATGGCTAATTTTCTAAAATGGAAAGAAACATTTTGGAGGGTGACTGATTTATCTCTCAGAGAAGCACATGAATGTGATACAAGTTCATACAGTGCTGTGGATATAAGACAGTGCAAAGAAAGAGCTAAACAATATCAGTTTCCTTTATCTATGGACTGGGCCGCAGTTAGCAGGGGGCTAAGCTCCTCCCTTAAGGCAAGCAAGCCCCCTTCCCTGGAAAACAGATGTTATCGTAAATTCTCTGAACTATTTTCGGTGGTTTGTGAAAATTTCTTTTGTATTTCCAAATATTTTACATTATTTATTGTGTATTACACGCTTTAAAAAATCGGTAAAAAATACCCCCTGAGGAAATACCCCAGAACAAACGGTTCACTGTAAACTGCCACAGAGGAACTCTGATGTGTGGCAGTGTTCCGGTGTGGCAATTTACCGGGGCAACCCTACCACACACCTTTCAGCGGTTGGAGGAAGACTGCCACACAGCAAAACTGCCACACATTTTTCAGCAACTTAGAAAACTGTCACACATCGGAAAACCGCCACACAGGAAAACTGCCACACGATTTTCATTAAGGGGCCATGCACAAATTGCTATTCCTCCAAGGAACACTTTGAATGTGTGGCAGTTTTCTGGTGTGGAAGTTTTCCAAGTTTCCGAATTATGTGTGGCAGTTTCCCAAGGTGCCTAATGATGGGAAAGAGCTCTTTTGTTTGTCTGAATTTTCATGTCGGTTCGTACTTAGGGCAACTGGCCACATAAGTTCGAGGGGGGGGGGGGTATAAAGATTGCCGTGTCTTGGCCTATATTGAGAATTGAATTGGGAACTCCAAACAAATTTCGAGAAAACGTTCTATGTAAGCCAAGCAAAAATTGTTTTGTTCAAGAAAGACCAATAAGGTGGGAATTTTTTAATAACGCTGCACTTTTACTTAGGCATTAAATATTTACATAAGATGTCAAATTTGTAATATTTTTCTTTTACTTAATTAATTCATAGGCACTACACCTCGGCCTTTTTAACAGCTTTTAATCCGCCGACTTCATATTCATAATGCTTACGTATCAAATCAAGTGAATAGCAATGCGCTTTTACTTAGGCACTAAATATTAAAGTCATAGGCCACAGGCATAGGCCCTTTTATCAGTTTTTATTCTACAAATGCCATATTCACAACGTTTACACAGAAAATCAAGTTAATAATATTGTGCGTTTACTTAGGCACGAATATTAATTCATAGGCCCTAGGCTTTTTAATAGTTTTTACTTTATCACTGCCATATTCATAACATTTACACAACAAATAAATGTAATAATATTTCACTTTTACTTAGGCAGGAAATATTATTTCATAGGCCCTAGACAGTTTTTATTCTACCAATGCCATATTCCCAACGTTTACACGCAATAAATCAATTTAATAATACGCTTTTACTTGGGCACGAAATATTAATTCATAGGCCCGGACCTAGGGCCTATGAACGAATATTTCGTGCCTAAGTAAAAGAGAAATATTATCACATTATTTTTTTTGTGTGTGTAAACGGTGTGAATATGGCATTGATAGAGTAAGAACTATTAACAAGCCTAGGGCCAATGAATTAATATTTCGTGCCTAAGTAAAAGCGCAATATTATTACATTTATTTGTTGTGTAAACGTTGTGAATATGGCATTGATAAAGTAAAAACTACTAAAAAGGCCTAGGCCTAGGGCATATGAATTAATATTTCTTGCCTAAGAAAACACCCAATATTATTAACTTGATATGCTGTGTAAACGTTGCGAATATGCCATTGGTAGAATAAAAACTGTCAAAAAGGCCTAGGCCTAGGGCCTATAAATTAATATTTCCTACCTAAGTAAAAGCGCAATATTATTACATTTATTTGTTGTGTAAACGTTATGAATATGACAATGATGAAGTAAAAACTATTGAAAAGGACTAGGCCTAGGGCATATGAATTAATATTTCGTGCCTAAGAAAACATCCAATATTATTAACTTGATTTTCTGTGTAAACGTTGTGAATATGGCATTAGTAGAATAAAAGCTGGTAAAGAGGCCTAAGACTAGGCTTAGGGCCTGTGAATAAATATTTCGTGCCTAAATAAAAGGGCAATATTATTAACTTGATTTGATGTGTAAACGTTGTGAATATGACACTGGTAGAATAAAACCTGTTGAAAAGGCGCCTGTGGCCTGTGACTATTTAGTGCCTAAGTAAAAGAGCAATGCTATTGACTTGATTTGATACGTAAGCGTTATGAATATAAAGTCGGCAGATTAAAAGCTGTTAAAAAGGCCGGCGTGTAGGGATTGTGAATTAATTAAGTAAAAGAAAAAATATTACAAATTTGACATGTTATGTAAATATTTAGTGCCTAAGTAAAAGTGCAGCGTTATTAAAAAATCCCACCTAATTGTCTTTCCTGAACACAGCAATTTTCGCTTGGCTTACATAGGACGTTTTCTCGAAATTTATTTGGAGTTCCTAATTCAATTCTCAATGTAGGCCAAGAAACGGCAGTATTTATCCCCCCCGCCCCCTCGAACGTCTGTGGCTAGTTGCCCTAAGTATGAACCGACAGGAAAATTCAGACAAACAAAAGAGCTTCTTCCCTTCGTTAGGCACCTTGCGAAACTGCCATACATAATTCGGAAACTTGGAAAAGTGCCACACCAGAAAACTGCCACACATTCAAAGTGTTCCTCGGAGGAACAGCAATTTGTGCCCGGCACCTTAATGAAAAGCGTGTGGCAGTTTTCCTGTTTGGCTATCTTCCGGTGTGGCAGTTTTCCTGTTTGGCTATCTTCCGGTGTGGCAGTTTTCCTGTTTGGCAATATCTTCCGGTGTGGCAGTTTTCTTGTGTGGCAGTTTTCCTGTGTGGCAATATTCCTGTGTGGCGGTTTACTGTGAACCCTTTCAACAACTTGGCCACAAAAGTTCAGGGGGCGGGGGCTATAAAGATTGCCGTTTCTGGGCCTATATTGAGAACTGAATTGGGAACTCCAAACGAGTTTCGAGGAAACGTTCCATGTAAGCCAAACGAGAATTGTACTTTAATTTGAAGAAATAAATTGCTGAGGATCCGAGGTGCACTTGGTTTGGGGAGGCTCTACCCCAACTTCCGTAATATGTATTATATTCTGGGCCGCTGGAGTCTGTCAGTGTATCCAGGATGTTCCCCTTGATGCGTCCGCGAAGTTCGTGAACTTTGGGGAGGAGACTTTCCCCCAAAATGTTAAAATGGACGTAGTGCTGTAAACATTAGAACCATGCTTTATATGATGACTCTGTACACGACCACGCATTTTCAGGAGGGTGGGTGATTCACCCTCCCCGAAGTTTCTAAGAGCACAGGCAAGTGTTTAAGGTAAGGAATTTGCTCGCAATTTCTATGCTTCATGTTGCGTTTAGTGGCAGACAATGTATGCCCTTCCCCCTCCCCCAGAAATTTGGTGAAGTCTGTAAAAGAAATACGAGGTGCTTGGTTTGGAGGGCTCTACCCCCAACTTCCGTAATTTTATATTCTGGAACTATAGAGTCGATCAGTGTATCCTCGATGTTACCCCTGAAGAGCTCATAGAAACTGGGGTGGGATTCACCCCACCCTCATGAAAATTCGTGGTCGTGTACAGAGTCATTATATAAAGCATGGTACTAATCATGAAAGAAATACGGGACTACGCCATATATACAAATTTTGAAGATGACAATCCGATTTTTGGCGTAAATGTGACAAGGATGGTAAGTCAAACAATATCCGAAAACTTGAATTTGGGGGGTAAGCCCCCCCAAGCTCGCGGGCGCTTTAAGAGGAACATCCTGGATACACTGACAGACTCCAGCGGCCCAGAATATAATATTACGGCAGTTAGGGGTATAACCCCCCAACCAAGTGAACCGCGGCAATTTATTTCTTCAATTAAAGTACAATTCTCGCTTGGCTTACATGGAACGTTTTTTCGAAATTCGTTTGGAGTTCCCAATTCAGTTCTCAATATAGGCCTAGAAACGGCAATCTTTATAGCCCCCCCCTCTTTCCTTGAACTTTTGTGGCCAAGTTGCTGAAAGATGTGTGGCAGGGTTGCCGGTAAATTGCCCAACCGGAACACTGCCACCCATCAATGTTCCTGTGTGGCAGTTTACAGTGAACCGTTTGTTCTGGAGGTATTTCCTCCGGGGGTATTTTTACCGATTTTCACTTTTCAGGGGTTTTTCCCCCCGGGGTGTTTTTACCTACATCCGGGTAACTCAAAAGAAATTACTTCTCGAAATGAATCAGTAGGAACACAGGAACAGCTGTGACAATGATTTTCTGCTATGGCACTGCACGGACTTTTTTTTTTTGGATTGGAGGTTTAACGACCGCCGTGAGCAACTCAATGGGCTATAAGCAGTCGCCCGTCCCTAATTTAGGCTCACTGGTTCCAGGGAAGGGAGAGAGCCAGTGCCGTAAGACAAACACAACATCCATGCCTGACCGGGATTCGAACCCGGACCCCTTACGGACGAATGATCAGAGGCCAACGCCTTAGACCACTGCGCCACCGGGGCGGCCTGCACGGACTTGTTGACAGAGAGAGAGAGAGAGAGAGAGAGAGAGAGAGAGAGAGAGAGAGAGAGGGGTGGGCATGCAGGGGCGGAAGCGTAGTTGCGCATACCTGTAAGAATGAAATACTGTTTGCCGCCTTGGTGGCGCAGTGGTCTGAGCGCTGGCTCATCGTCATTCGTCCGAGATGGGTACGGGTTCGAACCCCGGTGAGGCATAGAAGTTGTGATTGTCTTACGGCCCTGGCTTGTGGGCATTTTTTCCCATTTTCGAGAAGTGGGCGTTCTTTCCGTGGGCATTCTTTCCTCATACCCTCTCGATTCGAAATTTTCCACCTCTGTAACTGTGGTGAACTGCTGTTGGGCTAGGGCATGTTGCATAGGGCGAAGCAGATGAAAGTCTGAGGGTGCAATGTCCGGGGGTAAGCCGAGTGCGGTAAAACATCCCAGTGTAACTGTTCAAGGGTTGATTTCGTGGTGGCACCGACATGTGGACTGGTATTATCGTGTAACAGGATGACTGGGCGGCGTCCTTTACCTATCCATGGGCGTTTTTGCTAGATTACGGCGTTCAGTTTCATCAGCTGATCGCTGTACCGTTGTGCAGTGATTTTTTCGCCCGGTTTCAACAGTTCGAAGTACAGCACTCCATACATATCCCACCACACACACAACAGCACCTTTTCCTCGTGGCTGGCCTAGGTCGACCCAAGATCGTTTGCGTACGGGGTTGTCGCAATAGACCCATTTTTCATCCCCGGTGACAACCTTCCACAATAAATTCTTCCCTTGAAACCTCCTCAGCAACGACATGCAGATGGCCAATCGTTGACTAATACACTGCCGGAGAATTGCTGAGGACGGATGACAATAGCAACGATAGCAACCATAAAACGGAAGGCAGGAAAATGTGGAAATTAGCATAAGTGCGGGATACAGGTAGACGTGTTGTGCGTATGCAAATTTTGGATTGCCGAACTTGTTCGTGACGTCACAGAGCTGATAAGAGATATAAAGGATTTGACGCGTATTGACCGTTGTTGTTCAAACGCAAAGCTGAAAGGGAAAGAATCAATTGACGAACTTGCAATTTTCAGTATGTCTTCCCGACATCACCTAGATGATTTTACGCGTGGCCGTATTATTGGCAAGATTGAAGAAGGGCGAACAATAACAGATGTTGCCAAGGAGTTCGACGTCAGCCACAGTGTTTTTTCAAGGCTTTGGAAATCATTTCAAACAAATGGAGAGTGTAGCAAACGTCACGGGGGAGGTCGTGTTCGCAGTACGACACCTGCAGAAGATCGGTACATAGTGCTATCAACAAAAAGACACCGGCGCAGCACAGCTAGTGAGGTAGCAAATCAGTTTATGGCTGCTACTGGCAAGCGGATCTCCCGAAAAACTGTCGCCAGACGTTTGCATGAAGGAGGACTATACGCCCGCCGTCCTGTTGTGTGCATCCCATTGTCCAGACGTCACCGTACCGCCCGTTTGCAATGGTGCCATCAACATCGCAATTGGACTGATAACGACTGGTCTTCTGTCCTCTTCTCAGATGAGAGTAGATACAGTCTATCGTCTGATTGTCGACGACAACTGATCTGGCGTGATAGTGGTACTGCATATTGTCCAGTAAACATACAGGAAAGGGACCGATATCCGACATGTAGTGTCATGGTACGGGCTAGCATCATGATCAATGGCCGTACGTCCCTCTATGTGCTGGGACTATGACTGGCCAACGATACATTAATGATGTTCTGCTACCTCATGTTCGCATGTTTCGTGGTGCTGTCGGTGATAGATTCATTTTCATGGACGACAACGCAACATGTCGTCGAACAGTCGCTGTCCAGGAGTGTCTTGAGAGCGAGGATATTGAACGCCTCGTATGGCCAGCACGTTCTCCAGATCTGAATCCCATTGAAAATGTGTGGGATGCTTTAGGGAGGAGTCTTGCTGGTCGCCAATGCCCTCCAATAAATAAGGACAACCTCATCCGTGCACTGACAGAGGAATGGGATAAATTACCACAACAGCTGCTTGATAATGTTGTACAAAGCATGACACGACGTGTGGAATCTTGCATCGCCCTCCATGGTGGCCATATCCCGTATTGACATCTTCACGTTTACGTATTCTGCACAAAATGGCCTGTTTGTTCCTTGAACACGTTCCAAAGCCTTCTGGATTTCAGAGCACAATAAATTGTCTTTCTTGTAATGTCCTGGCATTCTGACATTATTTTATTTCACTTGGCATCCAACCACACTTACTTTTTATGCGCTATATAGCCGTTTATGATCCGTCCTTAGCAATTGTCCAGCAGTGTATTACGCTCCATTAAAGTATGCGGAACCCACTTACCAATCTTCTGGATCTTCCCCAAGGCCTGTAGACGCCGTACCACCGACGATTGGGCCACTTTCAAACGTTTCGCCAGTTGAGTGGTCGATTATGTGGCATCCCCTTGCAACAGCGATTCCAGCTCCTCATCTGCGAGTTCCAAAGGTCTACCTGCACGTGGCTCGTCTTCCAAGCTTAGATCACCTTTCTTAAACCTGGCAAACCATTCTCGTCACGTCCGCTCACCCATAACCGTTTTGCCATACGCCTGACATATTGAACCGTATACTTCACTCGCACTTTTCCCTAAATTAAACATGAATAACAAACAGTGCCGCAAATGAACTTTATCAACCGCCATGTCTGACTACAAGTACGAACTGACAGCACGGGTCGCCGGCCGGTTAGATCCCTACAGCGCCCGCTAGCGGGGGCGGTGGAAAATTTTGCATAACCCTAATATATTGAAGACAATTTTTTTCGATAGATCTCAGCGAATAACTGCTGCAGACGATGATATATTTTCCATCTCTTCGTTTTTCATATTTTCCCATACAGTACGTTTGTTCATTGTTCTCCAACACACAGTGGGAAATTTCATCACTATTTTCTACTGTAAAATTTAACTGCTTCTACTGAAAATTCTCGACACTCTTCCTATTTTTACGGCATACACGTGCATCCAAAAATTATTCGGATAAATTAGCGATCAGAATTAGTGTTATAGCAAAAATATCTGTATTTCAGTCCAAGAAAGGAAAGGGCATGATCCAATTTCCATGGGCGCCCATGTATACTTCCACCGCATAATATAGTTCCAGTCTAAAAACCGTATTCGAGCTTGAACTGTGACTGAAAAACACATAGGTGTTCTAAACGTTGTACATTAAAAAAATGAAGATCTTACTTTCGGTTGCGTTTCTAAAAAAATACAGATATTCGCATTTTGGCGGCGTCATTGTCACTTCTGTTTTGCTCCAGAGAGGCTATACAGTTAACACGGAGGACATATACTGCGACTGGGAGGGAAGAACTGTTAGCCAGAGGCGGGGAGATAATCTTGGCGGTCATTGTAAAGAGTTTGCTCCTTTCTTCGTGGTTGCTGTTTTAAAATCATCATCATCATCATTGCCAACCATTATCAATCCACTGCTGGACGAAGGTCTCACCAAGTTTCCTCCACAACGGTCTGTCTTGTGCCAGTCTCCTCCATGTCACTCCCGCATACTTTCGAATTTCATCGACCCATCTCCCATGTGGTCTTCTTCTGGGTCTTTTCCTGTCCCTTGGAATAAAATCTAAAATTTCGGCTGTCCATCGATGGTCTGTACTCATTCAGAAATCGTTTGTCTGGTGGTCGGCAAGGTTGCGAAGGTGTGGGTGTGGAGGGGGACATCGTGATGGAACGCGGGAAGTTTCCTTTTGTCTCGTTTTCAGTCACCCTTAGGGAGAAAGGTCCACGATTCACGACACCCCACTGTTGCGAGAAGAAATACTGATAAACAAGAGATTTCATGTCGCTGAATCGGTTTCATAACCTTAACAGTGTAATCAAGTTAGCTTTGCCCCGAGTATAGAAAAAAATTATGTAAGACGTGGTGTTTTTGCCAAGACAGCAGCAGTTTGTTCACTCCTTTCTTTGGAAGCGTTTCTCCTTTGAGCCTCAGACAGCTGAATTTTCCGCGGCATACTGCAATCTGAAAAGAAAAAATCTGTAGTGGCCTCCACTGGACTTACTCATGCAGAAACTGAGATGTGAAACTGCATAGCAAAAGAAAAAAAAGTACGATAGCAACTCCCACATTCGGTTCCCCGATTTTTTTCAAAGCCTAATGATTAAATGAGTACATAAAAAAGCTGGGCTAAATAATAAATTTCGCGTTGATAACTAACTGCATTAGTAACTAGAATTAAAAAGTAGGTCATTGTTAAAAATTGTTTGTCTCAATTTTTTTTTTTTCATAAAATAAAGTGATCTTTTAATTATTACATTTTTCCTATAAAGGGAGCCCTTTCAACTGGGGAGCCCGGGGCAATTGCTCCTTTTACCCCCCTATAAATCCGCTTCTGCTGAACCCCCTTCACAGTAAAAAATATTTACCAAATATATATATGTATAAAAATTTTCGCTAGGTGCTTTAAATTTACATTATTCAACGATAATTTTTTTTTTATATATATTTCAAAAAAGCTTAAAACATCCACTGGCTTTAACCATGATAAGTATAATTTATTTACTATCTGATTATCCGAACGATGGCTCACCCTCCAGGAAGAATCACGGATATTTGCATTTCCTAGCTTTTCTGATGCACAATTTTCCGGTTAAATAGTTTGCGTTTTTCTTTTTTAAGATTATGAAAGACGCGTTCAATGCAGTTGTGCTTTCGGTGTCATCCTCTTCTTTTCTCCCTCTTTTTTTTTTTTATGGTTATTCTTTTACTGTATTTCTAGTTATTATTTTGCAGTCTATATGTACATACTGTTGTTTATCTTGAGTGTGTGTCATCAAGTTATACTTATTTCTCACGCTTCCCTCTTGACTCGGACAGCCAGCACGTGCAAAATATGCAAAGTCACGTTAGCTTGTTAATAAATCTTAAAGATTTAATCAGTTAGTGTCCCATACTGTCCATTCTTCAAACAAAAAAAGAAGCAAGCAATGTTCCCATTACCTAATTATGCGAAAAGTTTCCAAAGAACGAGGAATCACGGAACTTCTTGAGAGTTATTTGTTTGTTATCTTGTTGGTAACACGTGTTACCCTCAATGCGTTTGGGTCAAGGAAAGGTCAGAGTTCGACGACTTAGTCCTCCCTCCGGAAGCACAGTTTCTTCTTGTGCAGAGTGTGATGATTTCTCATTTGCTCAAACCTTTGGGACCCCTGAATAATTTCTGCAGGAAACCTCCCCCTACCCCTTCCCTCCCAGAAAGTTCCCCCTGATTATCATGTTATTTGAGCATGTGTGTGCGCCGCCAAAGGAAGATAAAAAAATAATTTTTTGATTTGTCCGTTTTGAAGTAGTATTATTATCCCATGGGTATGTAGGATGAAAATTGCGTCGTATAACAAAAAAAAAAACAAAAAAAAACAACAACTTTGCAGCACCAGTTAAGCAACTAACAAATTTAATGTTGAAGATTAATAAGAATGTACAGGAATAAGTCATGTGTAGGTGCGATCGTTGTTAAAACAAATACCATAGTTTTTCTTTAAAAATTAAGCACATTTATCTTAATTCACTTCAGTTTGCACAAATACACCTGAACCAGTAGCGACCTTAATATCCTCAAGATATCAAAATAAGAGTTGTTAGTACATCATTTAAAGTGAATTTCTTAACTACATTGTTCCACTTCACTAATGTCTCTACATAAATCTCTTTACCAGGGGCGCCGACCTCTAAATTATTGGGGGGGGGGAGGAGGGCTTGAAGATATCAGACGTGGGAGGGGTACGTCTCTTCCATTTGCCAAGAAGAAAATAAAAAAAAAGGGAGCAAAAATATAAAATATGAGATTCGATATATATTTTAAAACGCAACTGTAATTGCTCATCAGCAAATGAACAAGGAAACAGAAATATTCTTTTGCTGAATATTAATATTTCTAAAAATGAAATTCAGCCTGTGATTTCATAAAAAATATCCAGAGGTTTTATTTCCAAAGTTTAGTAAAAAATATAAGAAATTAGCTGGGTTACTCAAACAAAGAACAAGAAGCGCAAAAAGTAAATAGATAAATAAAAGGCGCTAGAGATTATACTTTTCTGTATTATTATTTTTTTTTTTTATATAATTGTTTTAGACGTTTGCCACACATCACGAGAACATGTCAAACACAATACGGGGCTGGCAGTCCAGTCTCTTATCAAATGAGCAATGCGGAGAATGGGAAATGAGTTTATTTATTTAGTTATTTATTAATTTTTTGGGAATAAATCACTTTGGTCTTATAAGGTGGAACTTGGTCCACCTTATGAGGCTTAAGCGATTATTTAATAAAACAGGGTGAAAAATATTAGGTGAGCACTGCCCCCCCAGTAAAATTACGGGAAGGGCACGGTTCACCTTGCCCCCTATAGTCGGCGCCTATGATCGTTACTATTTTGACATTACTAAAATTCTCTCATCTCTCACTTATTTAGGAATAAGTGAGAGATGAAGAATTTTAGTAGTTAAGTTACTTTCACTTTTATATCTTAAACCGCACGAAAAATACCTGTCCGATTAATTATCTGGGATTCGTCAATGTTTGAGAAAATGTAATCACACTCCAGCTATTACTATAACGATGACCCATTGGAACATGGTACATGCACTGAAAAAAAGGGAAAGGAAATGAAACTTATCTCTCTTGTCCTGGACATAACTCTGGATCATCAACTTCCTTAGGGCTCTTTGATCACCTTGGGCGCGGACTTTTCTTCGTTCATCTCTGGTATATTCGACTGCTCATTCTTTTTAGCATCCTCTCCAATCTCACACCAAGTTCAACTATTCCCTAACTGTTCATCTTGGAGACCTGTCTTCATTTCTGCCTCATCCAATTCTGTTTGTCGCCCTCCACTTTTTTCAGGTTGGAGCTCTCAAAATTTACTATCCTATCCGATTGCCTAGCGGCAGCAAAACTCGCTCTATCATTGGCTGTTCTCGTTTTGAAGTAAAACTGCATTCCCATCCATATCTGATGGAGTCGAACTTGGCTTTTCGGCATCAGGATAAGAGGGCCGAACTCACCGCCAAAGTTGTAAGTCCTATTCACCTAAGAATAAGTGATGCAAGTTTTGTCATTGCTGACATTCTTTTTTCTTTTTTCTGGTGCAGTTTTTCATTTAAAAAGGCTTGGATTTCTTTCTTTGGCTTTTGTTTCCCCGTTGACTTTGTTCTGGTAGCATGCTTCTATAGTTGAAGGGCTTCGTGGCTCTGCTGACCTGAAGTGTGTGTGTTGGAGGAAGGAACTTTTTGTCGAGTTCGTACTTTCAAGTAAAGGATTTTTACAATATTGTGTACATATTGCAACTTTTCTTTTACTATATAAGTAGTTTCCCAGTACTTGGATCACGTTTTATTTGTATGAAGTCTTAACGTCTCCTGTCAATGTTAGACATATTTTTGATTTTTGCATTTGGCTCTGTATGAGTTTTTCCTGGATTAGTTGACGACGGATCGTTGTGGAATGGGCCATGTATGTCATGTATGTATAATGTGTTGTTAAATTTAATTTTTACCTTTTCTTGTTTTATTAATAGAAGGTGTTTTTTTTTTAATTTTGTGGGAGTCATTGACACTTTATATGCATATATGACATAGTAGAAACCAGTGGCGAAGCGTTAATGGAAGCAAGGGAAGCATTGCTTCCCTTTGGTTCATGCGCTTTCTTTTAAGTGAATTAAAAATATGTAGTTTTAAATAAAATAAAAATATCACACCAACATAACGCAGTGAGCATTTCTTTTCAGTATCTTTTATTTTTAAGAAAGCAAATTCATATTTGAATTTTTACGAAAACAAGAACAAATGTCTCGTACGTAAGTCGCTCGTTGGAAGCACCGCAGATAACGCATGCCCACCCGCAGAGGGGCTAGCCAGCCACAGCCCGTAATGCTATGCTAAGCATAGAGCGTGGGGAAGCATTCTACGAAAACGCTTCCACGGCGCCGAAGGCAGTACCACACAAGAGAGTTTCTTGAGCATGCGCTCAGTGGGTAAACAGTAAACTCCCCCACCGGAAAATTCCCCCACGTTCAGTCAATTCCCCCACCTCGGAAAACTCCCCCACCTGTAAATTTCCCCACCTTTTTCAATCAGGGACCGTGCACAAATGAATTGTACTCAAAATACGACTCAAAAAGGTGGGTGAATTTTCCGATGGGGGAGTTTTCCGACCGGTAAATTCTCCCACCTTTTTCAGTCAGGGACCGTGCACAAATGAATTGTACTCAAAATACGACTCAAAAAGGTGGGGGAATATTCAGGAAAGGACAATAAGGTGGGATTTTTTAATAACGCTGCATTTTTACTTAGGCACTAAATATTTACATAACATGTCAAATTTGTAATATTTTTCTTTCACTTAATTAATTCATAGGCCCTACACCTCGGCCTTTTTAACAGCTTTTAATCCGCCGACTTCATATTCATAACGCTTACGTATCAAATCAAGTCAATATCATTGCGCTTTTACTTAGGCACTAAATATTAATTCATAGGCCCTAGGCCTAGGCCTTTTAAACAGTTTTTATTCTACCAATGTCACATTCATAAAGTTTACATCCCATGTCAGGTTAAGAGTATTGCGCTTTTACTCAGGCACTGACTAAATACTAATTCATAGGCCCTAGGCCTAGCCCCTTTTACCAGTTCTATAGTTGCCATATTCATAAAGTTTACATACCACGTCAGGTTAATAATATTCCGCTTCTACTTATGCATCATACATTAATTAATAGGCCGTAGGCCTAAGCTTTTTCAACAATTTTTTCTTCGCCTATGTGATATTCGTAAAGTATACAAAAAAGTCAAGTTAATAGCATTGCGCTTTTACTTAGGCATTCAATATTAATTACTAGACCTAGGCCAATGAATTAATAACTAGTACCTAAGTAAAAGTGCAATATGATTAACTTCAGTTCATACAAAAACGTTATGAATATGACATCGTTAGAATAAAAACTTAAAAAGGCCTAAGCCAAGGGCCAGTGAAACAACATTTAGTACTTAAGTAAAAGCGGAATATTTATAAACTTGAATTGATATATAAACTTTATGAATACGGCATTCGTAGAATAAAAACTACTAAAAAGGCCTAGGCCTATGGCCTCTGAATTGATATTTAGTGCCTTAGTAAAAGCACAATGCTTTTAACCTGACTTGGTACGTAAACTTTGTGAATATGACATCGGCAGAATAAAAACTTCGAAAAAGGCCTAGGCCCTATGAATTAATATTTAGTGCCTAATAAAAAGCGCGATGTTATTACCTTGATTTAATACGTAAACGTTATGAATGTGACATGCGTAGAATAAAAACTTAAAAAGGCCTAGGCCTAGCCTAGGGCCTATGAATTAATATTTTGCGCTTAAGAAAAAGCGCAAAATTATTACCCTGATTTAACACGTAAACGTTATATGAATATGACAGGGTTAGAATAAAAACTGTTAAAAAGGCCTAGGACTAGGGTCTATGAATTAATATTTCATCATCATCATCATCATCATCATTGTCAACCATTATCAATCCACTGCTGGATGAAGGTCTCCCCAAGTTTCCTCCACAACGGTCTGTCTTGTGCCAGTCTCCTCCATGTCACCCCTGCATACTTTCGAATTTCATCCACCCATCTCCCATGTGGTCTTCTTCTGGGTCTTTTCCTGTCCCTTGGAATCCAATCTAAAATTTCAGCTGTCCATCGATGATCTGTCCTTCTGGCAGTATGTCCAGCCCATTGCCATTTCAGGGATTTAACTCTGATCATGATGTCTTCCACTCTTGTCATTTTTCGGATCCACGAGTTCCTCTTCTTATCTCTCCTGGTTACACCAAGCATGCACCTCTCCATGCTTTTTTGAGTTGTCTGCAGCCTTTGTAATTAATATTTAGTGCCTAATAAAACCTTGATTTAATATGTAAACGTTACGAATATGACATCAGTAGAATGAAAACTATTAAAAAGGCCTAGGCCTAGGGCCGATGAATTAATATTTAGTGCTTAAGTAAAAAAGCAATATTATTGCCTTGATTTAATACGTAAACGTTATGAATATGCATTGCTTGAATAAGAACTGTTAAAAAGGCTTTGGCCTAGGGCCTGTAGAATAATAATTAGGACCCAAATAAAAGCGCGATTTGATATATAAACGTTGGGAATATTACATCATTAGAATAAAAACTGAGGCATAGTAATTAATATTTAGTGATAAATATTCCTACGCATGAGACATTGTAATTAACATTAATATTTCTACGCATGATGCATAGTAATTAGTGCCTAGATAATCAAAAGAGAAATAGTAATAACTTGACATGAAAACATTCGACCTCATGCAATTAGAGTACATGTGGGAAGAACATGTCTCTTCCGACGGAGGAAAATTAAAAAAACCGGGCAAAAAGATAAACTACAAGATTCGAAGTATATTTTAGAACGCAATTGTTATTTCTCATCGGCAAATGAACTAGGAAACAGAAATATTATTTTGATGAATATTAATATCTTTACAAATAAAATTCAGCCTGGGATTTTATAAAAACATCCGCAGAGAGTTATTTCCAAATGTCTGAAAACTCCCTCATCGGAAAATTCCCCCACCGATAAATTCCCCCACCTTTTTGAGTCGTATTTTGAGTAAAATTCATTTGTGCACGGTCCCTGACTGAAAAAGGTAGGGGAATTTACCGGTCGGGGAATTTTCCGGTGGAGGAGTTTTCCGAGGTGGGGAATTGACTGAATGTGGGGGAGTTTACCGGGATTCGCTCAGTGTTGGCAGATTGGTTGTTTTTTTCCCCTCATTTTGGGGAAATATTTAACTGCTGGGAAAGTTTTGGGGAAATAATTTTACAGATGAAATTTTGGGGAATTTTGGGGGAATTGTCAGTAGTAGTTCGAAATAGTCTCGCTCTGGGAATAAAATTCAGAATGAATTACTAGAGGCATTTTCTCAGAGTGAGTTGTAACTTGAATAAATAATAATTGGGAAAGCAATAAAAAGGTTATACTTGTAAGAGATTATTTATTAAATAGTTCCCGTTAAAGTTGTCCCTGAATGCACCCTACCTCTGGGACTGCGACCAACACCTCCAGTGCCGCCCTGGCATCACTACGGAAGTGAGGGGGTGGGATAAATTGTTATATGGTGGAATGTGCAAAATAATTTGAAAGAAAAAAACATTTTGTAAATTTCAGTGCTTGACATATTTAAAAAGAATTAACGATGGCCTATATATATATATATATATAAACTGGAGATAACAGATACGTATGTTTATCTTGGACAGCAGATATCAAGTGAGGGTCACATTGATGAAGAAATTAATCGGCGTACAAAACTTGCCTGGAGAGCTTTTGGAAGAAACAGCATAATTTTCGAGAGCAATATGCCATTATGTCTTAAAAGAAAAGTGTTTGATCAATGCATCCTTCCAGTGCTTACGTATGGTGCCGAGACGTGGACCTTAACTAAAAGAGACATACAAAGGCTGCAGACAACTCAAAGTAGCATGGAGAGGTGCATGCTTGGTATAACCAGGAGAGATAAGAAGAGGAACTCGTGGATCCGAAAAATGACAAGAGTGGAAGACATCATGATCAGAGTTAAATCCCTGAAATGGCAATGGGCTGGACATACTGCCAGAAGGACAGACCATAGATGGACAGCCGAAATTTTAGATTGGATTCCAAGGGACAGGAAAAGACCCAGGAAAAGACCACATGGGAGATGGGTGGATGAAATTCGTAAATATGCGGGAGTGACATGGAGGAGACTGGCACAAGACAGACCGTTGTGGAAGAAACTTGGGGAGACCTTCGTCCAGCAGTGGATTGATAATGGTTGACAATGATGATGATGATGATATATTTTGAAGATAATTATGGGAGATTTCAATGCAAAAATAGGGCACCGGCAACAGAATGAAACTTCAGTAGGTAAATTCGGTCACGGCAACAGAAACCAGCGTGGAAATACTCTCGTTGAGTTTGCAGAGGCAGAAGGATTTTTCATCTTGAATTCCTTTTTCAAGAAAAAGCCACACAGGAAATGGACATGGAGACATCCAATTGGGACGACAAGTGAAATTGATTTTATTATGTGTAACAAAAAATTCGTCATCGAAGACTGCAGTGTGCTAAACAAGTTCAACACAGGTAGTGACCATAGATTGGTGAGATGTAAGATGCACCTCAACACTAAACTGGAACGTGGCAAGCTCATAAGACAAACAAAATGTATTGACATAACCAACCTTAAAAAACACCATAATACCTTCAAGTTGGAACTGAAGAACAGGTTCTCTGCTTTAGAAGGCCTAACATCGGAAGAAGTGGACATCTCTGAAGTTAACAGAAAAGTAACCAAAGCTCTTATGGAAACAGCAACAAAATTAGCTGGGTCTAAGAACAAGTTGCATATAAACAAATTATCAGGAAAAACCAAAATGTTGATGCAAAAAAGAAGAGAGATGAGGACAACTAAAGAAGATGTGACTTCCAAAGTGGAATATATAGAGCTATGCAAGACAGCACGAAAAAGTATCACTGAAGACGTAAGGAAATTCAACTGTGAGCTAGTGAGGAAAGCAATTGAAAACAACCAAAGCCTAAAGATAGCAAAGGGACATCTCAGTAAGGGAAGAAAACAGATTATGGCTCTGAGAAAAGAAGATGGTTCTATAACAAGAAATAGAGGCGAAATTTTGACAAGAGTGAAAGATTTCTACTCCAAACTATATGAAAGGGATGATACATGTACTCCAGACATCATGAAAGGTACCAGAGTTCTTCCAGTCCTCCCAGCAGAAGTTGCTCATGCAATCAAGAACATGAAGCGGGGGAAAGCTCCAGGAGAAGATGGAATTACTATAGACATCATACAAGAAGCAAGTGGAGAAATTGAAACAGTACTCGCCCAAATTTTCACTCGATGCCTTAATGAAGGGAAGATTCCTGAGGATTGGAACAATGCTACAATGATCCTGCTACATAAAAAAGGTGACATTGAGGATCTCAGGAACTACAGACCTATCAGCCTCCTATCAGTGGTTTATAAAATCTTCACTAAAGTTCTTTCACACCGCTTGAAGGTAACACTGGACATGGCTCAACCGAGAGAACAAGCTGGATTCAGGAGTGGCTACAGCACAATAGATCATATCCACGTACTGAGAGAACTAATTGAAAGAGCGAGGGAATATGAACTTCCATTGTGCATGGCTTTTATCGATTATGAAAAAGCCTTTGATTCGGTGAAACCATCAGCAGTTACCACGGCTCTGAAATCCTGCGGTATTGAAGATGCATACATTAATATTATTAATAACATCTATGAAAATGCAAGTGCAAAGATTCGGCTGTTTGAAAATACAACACACATAAAAATTGGAAAGGGAGTGAGACAAGGTGACACCATATCTCCGAAGCTCTTTAATGCCACATTGGAAAATGTCTTTCAATCACTGAACTGGGAAAACAAAGGGATAAAGATTAATGGAGATTATCTAACCCACCTTCGTTTTGCTGATGACGTAGTCATTTTTGCAACTACCCCATCAGAGCTGCAGAGTATGATCCAGGAACTTGCTGACAAGAGTAAAGAAGTGGGATTAAAAATGAACTTTCAGAAGACAAAAGTGATGTTCAATGCTTTTACAAGAAATGAAGATTTATCGATTGATGGAGAAAAACTGGAGATAACAGATACGTATGTTTATCTTGGACAGCAGATATCAAGTGAGGGTCACATTGATGAAGAAATTAATCGGCGTACAAAACTTGCCTGGAGAGCTTTTGGAAGAAACAGCATAATTTTCAAGAGCAATATGCCATTATGTCTTAAAAGAAAAGTGTTTGATCAATGCATCCTTCCAGTGCTTACGTATGGTGCAGAGACGTGGACCTTAACTAAAAAAGACATACAAAGGCTGCAGACAACTCAAAGTAGCATGGAGAGGTGCATGCTTGGTATAACCAGGAGAGATAAGAAGAGGAACTCGTGGATCCGAAAAATGACGAGAGTGGAAGACATCATGATCAGAGTTAAATCCCTGAAATGGCAATGGGCTGGACATACTGCCAGAAGGACAGACCATAGATGGACAGCCGAAATTTTAGATTGGATTCCAAGGGACAGGAAAAGACCCAGAAAAAGACCACATGGGAGATGGGTGGATGAAATTCGTAAATATGCGGGAGTGACATGGAGGAGACTGGCACAAGACAGACCGTTGTGGAGGAAACTTGGGGAGACCTTCGTCCAGCAGTGGATTGATAACGGTTGACAATGATGATGATGATGATGATATATTTTGTGTGTGTGTGCGTGTGTTTTTCCAAACAGTTACTATAAAATCCCACGAAGAGACAATAAGTTGCTGCACTTTATAGTCATAAATCAATTTGTCATAAGCTTAAAAGATAAAAATTTGAGGAATTTCCGTTTGGAAACACCAATTTTGAAAATCTGGCTATAGCTTGGGGAATTTTCATTTTTAACATCTGATAACACTGCATGCGCTCTTTCCAAACATTCAGTCAGACTCAGCACTCAGAGGACTCCCGTAACAATAGTTTGAAGTTGCAAATTGTCAAAAGTTTTCTGTGTTAGTGTAATTAGTTGATTTAGTTCCATTATTGGCTTGTGGTTTGAACTTTCAGTAGTTTTATGTCGCGCGTTCTTTAGCGGTAACATGTCATTGTTTCAGGAATAAAAAAGTAAGCGTTACTTTTATTAGTGTAGCTATTTGTTCCTGTGACTCTTCTGAGGAATGTAAGCGCCATGGAAGCAATGGAGTCTGGCACATCTACAGTATACGGCCACGCGAATTCCCAAAACTACGAAGACTGCATTCTAGAAAAAATACTTTCTCTGTCTTTTTGGATCATTTTCATAATCATATAAAATCACATTAATAAATAAAAACAATACTCTATAAAATCATATTTTATATGACAATTTATTTGTGATTTTATATATAAATCATATAAAATCACATTTATAAATAAAAAAAAATTCTCTCGCTCTCTCTTAGAGCCCGAGCCCGAACCGCTGTAAACATTCTACGACTTTCAGGCCCGTCAGCCCGTCTCAGCTCTGATAGAAGCAACCCCCTATTCTTTTGGTTGTGTGGGTAGACAAGTTTCTTTCCTTTTCAACATTTTCACTAAACATTTTTTTTATAAATCTTTGCATTTGAACTTCTACATAGAAATTTCTTTTTGGTGGTACCGCGCATGGGGGAAGGGGGGGGGGTAAATTTCTGGAAATTTCTGCCATGCCGTATTGTCAACGTAGCATATACAGTAAACCAGTAAACTACGGGTCACTTGTTGATTTTAATTATTATAAATTTTCATTCATATCACTTTTGCCATCTATTTATCGCATATTAACTGCATTGCTTCCCTTACTTACAAAGCCACGCTTCGCCACTGGTAGAAACCCATATTCAACTAGGTCTTCGTAGAGATGAGTTAACGTGTTTTGCTAATCCTTGATAAAACCAAAGCTCAGCATTTTCAAAAATTTCTGCATTTTTGCCCCTCCCCCTGCTTGTGTGCATTGCTATCCCCCCTGTTTTTGGCTCTGTTTATATATGCGTCAATGTTGTTTTGGTTGTTTTTCTGAGAATTCTTCTCTGCTGCTTCATTGCGTTTAGGTTTTCAGGTCTTAATTTTTTTTTTTTTAATTATTTTTGTTCGCTTTGAAGTAAATGTTTACAACTATGTGTGTGTGTGTGTGTGTGTGTGTGTGTGTGTGTGTGCACTTCAAGAGAAAAAACCTTTTGCGTAATAATTCTTAGGCATGTACACAATCTTCTCTAACCATATTTTGGTATGAGATAATATATCTTCATTTTCGCAGCTTAAGTTATGTGTAGAACTTTAATTTGCTGGGCTTCCCCCTTTTTTGAATTAAATGCTGTGCCGCCCCCAGTGCTCCTTGTGAATGCCGATTGCTGTCCACAAGGGCTTTCGTGAGGAATAATGTAAGCTTTCTGAGGATATAATATGGAATTTCGTGAGATAATGGATTAAATGCTGTTGTCACAGTGCTCATGTGAATACCGATTACTATCCACAAGAACTTTCGTGAGGATACTGTACTCCGTGGACAGAAAGGAAATACTTAATCATCTTAAATAGCTGAAAATTCCTCTGTAGGTGTTGCAAGATGGACGTATTTTTTTTTTTACTTGGTTTTCTTCTGTTCAAAAGATCTACAATACACAATGCTGTTCTGTGAGCGACATCCACCACTGGCGACATTTTCATTTTTCTTTCCAACTTGAGCTCACAGAGATTCTTTGTTTCCTCCCTTCCACACGGAATCTGCGACATTTTCCTTTTTCTTTCTTTCTTCCTCTCTTTCTCTCTCTCTCTCTCTCTCTCTCCCCTGTCCCTTCTACCTCCAGTTGCGGTGTCTATTCAGGGTTGCGTGGGCCAAAACTGTTTCTAGGTCGTCCTCGTACATCAAACTTTTGTTGCTTTTCTCACTTGTACTCTTCCCATTCGCAATGAGTTCACAAAATTTATGTGTGCGTACACATTGAAATACAGCGAATCGCAGAGTAGTGCAGAACTTTTAACTCGTGTTCACGGCTAGTTGTTCGAATCCCACGTAAGCCTGGGAAACTGTATTTTCGCACTTGGCAGATTCAATCCCTGATGAGACTTGGGTGATGTGCTTTTCAGTGTAGTACCGGAAAAACTCTGGGGGGGTCCCCTGCATAAAATATCTTTGAGACCTTTTTGCGAACATCTATTTTCTTTCAATTACTGAAATTTTGAAATTCCATATTAATAACTAGGTGTTTTGGGCGTTTTAATAATTCAAATTCTTTGGGACCTACAGATATTTTTCAGAAAACCGAAATAACTGCACATTATTTAGTACAGTGCAAATCTGCGCATTGTAAGTAAAATGATTGTTCTAATTTTATATAAATACAAAGTACTATAAAGGATGTTCACTCATTTTTAGAAAGATTTTCTAGCAATGTAATTAGTGTTTTAAATAAAATTACTTCTTTCTTAAATGCTCTATTTGGTAGTCCTTTCTCAGGACTATGTACCTACATTTAGATTTCCAAGATAACTGTGCATTTCTTAAAATTGGTGGTGGTATTTTATTCCACTCCTCTTCCACTGATTTCCATAGTCCAATCATTGTTTTAGGTCTGCATTTAGAAAGCGCTCTTTTCAGCAGTCTGAAGGCACAACAATAGACCGTTGGTGACGCAACAGGGGACTTTGAAGGAATATGAGCAAAAGGTATAGATTTGAGACCCGTCTCTTTTATCATCTTTTTGATTGGAGGTTTAACGACCACCGTGAGCAATTCAATGGGATATAAGCAGTCGCCCGTCCCTAATTTAAGACCACTGGATCCAGGGAAGGGAGAGGGGGCAGTGCCGTAAGACAAACACAACATCCAAGTCTCATCGGGATTCGAAACCTGACCCATTTCGGACGAATGATCAGAAGCCATCGCTTAGTCCACTGCACCACCGGGTGGCTTTTTCATTTTTTTTAAAGGAACAGAGTGCGTTAGATTTGGATGTTTGATTGGTAGCCTTATCCTGATGGAGTTCTACTATTTGAAGGCTCAGTGGATAAAAAAAAAAAAAAAAAAAAAATGGTATTTCCTCTTTAAATATAGGAATTAAAACTATTTTGGCAATATGTAGAATTGATTTTAACATCCTTTTTAAATTTCCTTGACTTTAATTTCCATTTTGTACGAGAAACCAGCAATAATCATGAATCTATAACGAAGTAAATTTCTCCGTCATTTTTGGTCTACGCCGGGATTCGAACCCGGGTCCCCTCATTCCGGAATAAGTTGCTCGGACGTTTATTCTGATTGCTATGTGCCTTCATGTCGTGTGCGTCCTGCTGGCAGGTACGTCACATTTCCCCCCCCCCGAAAGCGGGCCGGGGGCATGGCCCACGGGTCAGCCGTGACCATGAATCGTTGCAGGCAGCCATCCGCTGTAGAACGTGCACTTCAGAACTCCCAGTCAATCTGGTGTGTGGAATGCAGCGTCACACACATTTATTTTTCGAAGCACTGGAGAAGAGATTCTCCGATTTTTCCTATCTCGCGGTGTGGAAATAACATCACACCATTACGAGATTTTGAACGGTCGGGTCATCCGGAAAGTTCGGGCGCCATTATAACGAAGTAAATTTCCCCGTCATTTTTGGTCTACGCCGGGATTCGAACCCGGGCCCCCTCATTCCGGAATAAGTTGCTCTACCAATTGAGCTACTCGGACGTTTTATTCTGATTGCTATGTGCCTTTATGTCGTGTGCGTCCTGCTGGCAGGTACGTCACAAATCCTTTATTGAAACTCTCTTTGGATTCTGGAAACCAAGTTTGTAAGTATTTTTCTGCTTTTTTGCGATAATAAATCGACATTTTTTTTTCTTTTTCTTTTGGTACAGTCGTTTAGATAAATTCATGCTTTTTTTTTTTTTTTTTTTTTGATTGAAGGTTTAACGACCACCGTGAGCAACTCAATGGCTATAAGCAGTCGCCCATCCCTAATTTAGGGACACTGGTTCCAGGGAAGGGAGCGAGCCAGTGCCGTAAGACAAATACCACATCCATGCCTCTTAGGTAGATCCATGCTTTATCAATACTCACAGTAAATTTCCATGTTTCTCCGACTATTTTTCTTATGAGTGATTTTCGTAGAGAAGTCTGCGTCGTGTTCTGTGCTCAGCCGCGTGCTTAGGCAACAGGCGATGAACATTATGTTTTTTATTATTTTTTTCAGATTCAAATCTTTTTTCGTTACCTTCTTTACAGTTCATACAGAGATTTTTAACGACTTAGCGATTGCTCTTTGGGTCGGTGGATTTTCTTTTAAGATCAGACACCTTACTTTTGAAATAGTCGTAAAAGCACGTACCTTCTTTGGATATTCGATTAGTGTTCTTCTACCTGTTAAAAGCAATGCTTGACGATGTTTCCTTCAAGGCATCAGGTTCTCGTGCGGAATGAGTTAATCCTAAAAGTTAAGACTGCTACCTTAAACTTTTATGATAGATTTTTCCTTCTATTATTAATAATATTGCTTATTTTACAGTTAGAAATGCTAATACCATGATTTTCACAGCGCTTTTTAATTCCAGGATACGAATATTTCACTCCGTAAGGAGCAAAAACATAACCTTATCCATAGCTTGTTTACCTGCGCCATTTTCTAAGCAGACGATATTTAACTGCAGCACATGTTTCTTTTGTGTTCATCTAACACGTTGTTGCCAGTTTCCATTCTTTGAACTTATTTTATTTTCTGTAATTTCTTATCAAAAACGTTTTAAAAATGCGTGAATGTACTCTGTACAAAACAGCTACGCCAAAGTTGAACATAACATGCAAATTTTAATGTTTTAGAGAATTAAAGTCAACCTCTTTAAAATGCCCCACGGCCTCAAACACAAAACACGTAACTGCGGTGTAACAGTGTTTAATGACCTTTTCCAACTAATACGAAAATGCAGGACATAAGTATGCAAATAAATAAGTAACAATTAAGAAATGTGGTACAAAAAAAAATGTACAGCTATTTAAATTATTTTCTCTTGAATATAGAAAACACACACATATGCCACAATGTTTTGCACAGAGTTAAAAAATTTCTCTTCGCTCTGCTGTAAAAAAACAAAACAAAAAAAACAAAACAAGAAAGATGACACCGAATTTTCGGGTGTAATGAGCACGTTTTTTGAATCCGTTCTGACGCAAGTTAAATTTATCAAAGCTATCCAAAGTCAATGGAACCGGTATGAAGAACAATCGCATCTGACGAAAGAAAGAAGTTTTTCAATCGGGTTTTTAATCCCACAGATATTGCTGTGAACGGAATCGCAAGTTTACGCCCTCTGGTTGCAGACTTGAGCATTAAGAAAAAATTCAATTTATATGAGAAACATTTCGCAGCGGAAACGCTCTCCAACAAAGAAAGAATTTTTCAAATCGGTCTCTTCGAAACAGAGATATGGACAAATATAAGATATGCATCTACGCCCCCTGGCGAGAAAACCATGCATTATTTTGGGAAGAAAGTATTCTCAAAAGATTTATCAATGTGAGCCTTATCGGTCCAAGATTTAGTCGAGTTTTCAAGAGCTCAGATTTTGCTGCAAATACATCAGAAGCAGAAATTAACACTTATGAACCATTCTTTACCAAATATTAGAAATTATATGAAAAACATTTTCCATCAGGAGCTGTATGCGATACAGGAAGAATTTTTCAAATCGGAGTTTTAGAAGCACAAATAACACAGAAAACACAATTTACCTTTGCACCCTTTAGCAGAAAGACTGTGATTCACTTCAAATTTGTGAATTTATATGAAAAATATTTCGCATCGGAACAGCATCCAACAAAGAAGGAATGTTTCAAATCGGACTCCTAGGAGTAGAGATATTGACAAAAATAAGATATACATCTACGCCTCCTGGCTTAGAAACCATGCATTATTTTAAGAAGAAAATATTTCTAAAAGGTTTGTCGCCATGAGTAGTATCGATCCACAAACGAATTCTTTTCGATAGAGATTTTAGAAGCTCAGATTTTGCTGCAAATACATCAGAAGCGGAAATTAAAACTTATGCCACCTGGTGGCCAAACCATTTTTTACAAGAATTAGAAATTATGTGCAAAGGATTTCCCATCAGGATGCAGAAATAATTTTTCAAATCGTAGTTTTAGAAGCAGAGATATCGGGGGAAACGCAATTTACCTTTATGTTCCCTAACGGAAAGTCTATGAATGACTTAAAAATTTTGAAATTATTTGAAAAACATGTCACACCGAAAACTCTATCCAATAAAGAAAGAATTTTTCAAATCGGACCATTAGAAGCGGAGATATTGACAAAAATATGATATACATCTACACCCCCTGGCGGAGAAACCATGCAATATTTTAAGAAGAAAATGTTCCAGAAAGGTTTATCGACGTGAGTGGCATCGGTCACGAAAGAATTTTTTCAATCGAGATTTTAGAAGCTCAGATTTTATGGCGAATACCCCAGAAGCAAAAATTAGGACTTACGCACCCTGGTGGCCAAATTATTCTTTACCAAAAATTAGAAATTATATGCAAAAGATTTCCACGAGGAGCTGTATCCGCAGAAGAAAAAAAAAATCAAATCGGTGTTTTAGATGAAGATATTTACAAAAACGTAATTTACTTTTACGCCCCCTAGCGGAAAATCTATGCGTAACTTGAAAAAGCAACTGTATCTAAAATACTCTTCGACATAAATGGAATCGGAATATGAAATAATTTTTTCAATCGGATGTTTAGAAGCAAATATATGGAATAAAATGTATTTTGAATTCAACATCATTCATCTGCATTTACGCCCTCTAGCGGCGAAATTGTACATCGTGAAAAAGAAAAAAAGAGAACGAAATGAAGGATCATCATTCGCATTTTTCAAGCTCCTCAATGCAAAAAGAATTTTCCAAATCGGACTAATAGTTGCAGAGATATGGTGTCTACAGACGGATGGACAAACCGAAAACATAAACACGATCTATTTTTACAAAAGGCGTTCTAAACACACACACACACACATACGTCACAGCTTCTTCGTCCCCGCGAAGAACACCTTTCATTCATTATATTCTGAAGTATGCATAGTTACGTGCAAAAAACTTGAATATGTAATACCTTATTCACACTGGTATAAAATCTCATTCATTGAATTGATATTTCTTTTACATTCTCTTATTAACATACATGCATATGGCTATAAGAAGGGACCGAGTCCTCTGGAATAACTGTTTTCCGTCATCCAATTTTGGTAAACTTAAACCGCGAAAAAAAAAAATGCTTTTCTTTTTAATACTTCTTTCACCGCTGCCATAAAACATTCCTGGCCATTTCTTTAAGCAGTTTCTCATGAAGTTCCGCAAAAGATTTTGTAAAACCTTTTGCAGCTAGAGACCCCTCTTAGGCTCTTAGTCGCGAGGACCCATCGCAATGCGGAAGTTGCGGGGCTTATGAGCAGAGCACATTTAAGGAGACACGGGGCCCGGGACTGGACAGTATTTTGGAGGCCTAGTATTAGTGGTGCATTTAGGACTTCACTATGGGTGGATGAATAAAACTACCCAGGAGAAAATATTCCCAAAATATGATGAGGAGGCAATAAAAATATACCCGCCATACTGAAGTGTGTATCCCATGATTCATGGACGAATCAGTGGTAGCAAGAAAATGTAAAAGTGAATGGTTGAAAAATGGATACCAGTTCAGTTCTGCTCTAACCCCTCCCCCTCCCCCAGGGTTGGGTTCAGCTTGTTGAAATTATATCAAAGTAGTAACCAAAATAATATGATCCAAATATCATGATTCAAACGAATTTTTAATGTATGAAAAATTCCCCCAATTACAGATGTGTACGAAAAAACGTCTGTAATGCTTTTCAAAGATTTGAGGATGGACTGGAGGAGACTATATTTTTTGCGGACTCCTAAAAAATCGGAAAGAAAAAAAAAGGTTTTTCATGTGGTAGTTTCTAATCGTTTTTGCTGTGCTATCTGCAAAAAAAAAAAAAAAAAAAAAAAAAAAAAATAAAAAAAAAACTGTAGAACTCTGTCAATTCTTCAAGCATCCTGCATAATTCTGGGGTCCCTTGAAAGTGCGGGAACCGGGCTGCAGCCCCCTATCCCCCCTCTTAAATGGGCTCTGGTTAACAGCATGTCCCAGGTGCTTTTTTTCGACGCTGGCTCTTCCTCTTCCTTGGAAAAAAGAGACGGTTTACTAACGGTGGTCATTAAATCCTAAAAAATAAAAAATCCTATTAAAAAATCCTTTTCGCGTTGTAGATCACTCGTTATGTTGCAGATTGTGAACATTATCCACTTTAAATAGTGCACTGTTTTCACGCTACTCTAAAAAAAAAAAAATAAGTGCTGGGAATCAGTGCTGAGTTCGAGCTCAATTTTTAGAGCCCAAGCCCGTCCGAGCCTCAAGTACGTCAGCCCGAGCCCGAATTCTACATTGCAAGAGCCTGGGCCCGAAAACTACGACTAGCATGTTTAGGCATTAATTAAAGGAATCTCCTCTCTCAGACTTCCACTCTCTCCACCCCAGCAATTGGCTGGTGTCCTCGGGTGTAGGGGCACTAGCCACCGGACAACATTTTTACCGGGCCGTATAAAAATTGCGTTTTTGTTCGCTTTCCTGGTCATGTCCCCAGAGGTTGGTTATCTGAGTCACTAAATTTTCCGTAATTTCGCATTTTATTAATTGCGAAATTTAATGTAATTCTTTATAAAAAATATTTATAATGTACAACTCAACAAAAGAATTTCAAGGTTTATAAACTACAGTTCAACAAATTTTCTGTGACCATGTGCAAACGCAGGAAACCTGTGTGAGGGGGGGGGAGGTTGATAATATCAAAAATACAAAATATGAAGAATTTGAAGCCCAACAGGGAGCAGAATTTCAGCGTTTACAAATTACAACTCTACAAAATGTCTGCGGGCATCTGCTACCGCAGGAAACCTGTTTGTGGGAGAGGGATAATCCCCGTCAGGTTTCCTGCGTTTGCACGTGCTCGCAGAGAATTTGTTGAGCTGTAATTTGTAAACGCCGATAAACTGCCCCGATTGGGCTGCAAAATCTTTATATTTCATATTTTAGGCATTAAGACCATTTCCCCATCCTCCCACCGACAGGTTTCCTCCGGTAGCAGATGCCCGCAGAAATTTTGTAGAGTTGTAGTTTGAAAACGTTGAAAACCTCCGGAACGGACCAGAAATCCTTCATATTTCTGGTATTGACCCCCCGACAGGTTTCCCGTGTTTGCACATGCCCACAGATAATTTGTGGAGTTGCATTTTGCATACGCTAAAAATCTTCTCCCAGTTGGGCCACAGTTTCTTTATATTTTCGGTATTAACCCTCTCCCCTTCGACATGTTTCCTGCGTTCGCACGTGCCCTCAGATAATTTGTTGAGTTGTAGTCTGTAAACGCTGAGAACCTCCCGATCGGGCCAGAAATTATTTATATTTCATATTTCCGGTACATTAACCCCCCACCCCGGACAGCTTTCCTGCGTTTGCCCGCAGATAATTTGTTGAGCTGTAGTTTGTAAACCCCGAAATTCGTTTGTTAAGTTGTAGGTTATAAACTTTTTTTTATAAAGAATTACATTAAATATCGCAATTAAGAAAATACGAAACTATGGAAACGTTATGTGACTTAGATAACCAACCACTGGCGACGTAACACGGAACAGTCAAGAACGCAATTTTTATACGGCCCCTTAAAATTGTTGAGGCCAGTTCTGCGATGGCCACTTCTCCGTACCCGGGTGTCTTTCTCAAATGGGGAAGGGACCTCTACCTGTTTCTATGGTATGGCTGCACGTTTTTTTTTTTTACCATTCATTTCTTCCTGAAATGTTTCGGACGGCCGGAAAGATCGAGAGGCGCTGCAATCTACGTACTTTGCTCAATAGAATAAGCAGGAATATGCCTGCGGTGTGGAAATAGGGGTAAATTTTCGTCGACGTGGTATCTGTTATCTTGTATCTACAGTTCTTCAAGAAACTTTTCCTTCGTCCCAGAAATCCACGAATACGTGGCCCAGGGCATTTGCTGCCCAAGCCCAGAACAAATATCCCTCCAGAGTGATTGTATGAAAGAATGCCCACGGAAAAAACGCCCACGGAAAAATCGCCCACGGAAAAAACGCCCACGGAAAAAACGCCCACGGAAAAAACGCCCATTTTTCGAAAGTAGGAAAAAACGCCCACGGAAAAATCGCCCACAGACAAAATGCTCACGGGAAAAATATGTGATCGACTGAAAAGTTTTTATGTCTGTTATAAACGGTGTTCGGACAACTAGTCACAGACTGCTGGCCAAAAAATCGTTAGGGGTCATATAAAAATTGCGGTTTCTTGGCCACCTCACCTACATAACGCGAATATGGGAATGACGGAATGAAAACTTTTAGAAGGGCCTAAACGTTAGTACTAATATTATTTTCTGCCTAAGTAATACCGCAATATTAATAATTTGATGTGTAAAATATTTTCTGCAAACCTTACAAATATGAGAGGAAAGTTCGGATTGCACTGATTGACTGTAGAGGTTGTATGGTGTTGGCCTGAAAGCCGTGGTAGTCTTATGCAACATTTATTTAAAAACATACTAATGATTCACCGTTGTCTTCAAGCCAACTGCTATACGATATTTTTCTAGAAACTACAAATAAAAAATTCTCTGCGAGTATGTGCAAACCCAGGGAATTTGTCTGGGGAGGGGTGCTTAAAATCTAAAATATGTATTATAAAGAATTTCTGGTCCGATCGGGAGATTTCCAGCGTTTACAAGCTACAACACGTCGAATTATCTGAGGGTATCTGCTGCCTCAGGAAACTAGTCGGGGGGAGGGGTAATACCAAAATCGTAAAATATCAAGAATATCTCTTCCGATCGGGAGATCTTCAGTATTTAGAAACTGCAACTCGACAAATTTTCTTAGCGCATGTCACTCTCTGGAAACCTGTCGGCGAAGAGGGAGGGGGGGGGTAATACCAAAAGTGTAAGATATGAACAATTTCTCGTCCGATCGGGAGATTCTCGGCAATTAGCAGCTACAACTCGACACATTATCTGAAGGCATGTGAATGATGAAAATCTCCGGGTCGGAAGAGAAATTCTTCATATTCTACACTTTTGGTATTACCCCCCCTACCCCCCGACAGGTTTGCTCAGTAGGTTCATGCCCGGAGATAATGTCTCCAGTTGTAGTTTGTAAATGCTGAAAATCGCCCGATCGGACAAGAAATTCTATATAATTCACAATTATCATATAACCCCCACCCCACCCCCAGGTTTGCTGAGTAGGCACGTACCCTCAAATAATCTGTCCAACTGTAGCTTGTAAATGCTGAAAATCTCCCGATGGGACGATACATTTTTCAAATCTTAGAGTTTTGATATCCCCCCCGGACAGGTTTCCTGAGTCAGCACATGCGCTCAGATATTTTGCAGACTTGTAGTTTGAAAACCCTTAAATCTTTTGCTGAGATGTAGATCATAAACATTTCTTATAAAGAATTACATTAATTATCGCAATTAAGAAAAGACGAAATTACGGAAACTTTATATGACTCTGATTACCAACCTCTAGGGTTCGTGGGCACGAAGCGGTCGAAAACGTTATTTTTATGAGGCCCCTTAAAATTTTTGTGGCCAGTTCTCCTACACCCGTCATGTAGAAATTAACTGTTTTAGTTGTCCTTTGGAAAACTCCCAGGAAGCTATGAGTGCGTATTTTTTTCTTTACACTGGGAAGAAAAGAAGTATGCCTGTAACTTGAGATTATACTACTCACGGGGAAGACACACCCTGACCGGTGGCCAACCGATAAATTTAAATGAAATATATCCCTTGTTATTTGGGGTGCGGTCGCTAGCAAACGTTCCAGCTGCAGCTGCAAAGCACCACTTTGACGAAAGACAGATGCTCCCCCTCCCCCTTCGGCTCGCCGTACACAAAAGAGGATTTCCAAAAGAGACAAGAGTGCAAAGAAAGCACATTACACAAAGTTATATCTGTACATTGCGCCTTTTACGAAAATCGCTTTTACAATTAAATGCTATACTTTACAAGTTTTTATAAATAAAATAATCTGACTTTTAATGATTTCCCTTTTAATTGATATAGTTAAATAACAAACATGCATAGTTTTATAAAAATTAAGACCTTACTTTAAAAAATAAGAATAGTCACAAATTTTTTACAGTAAAGCCGAACTGGATTTTTTTAAGAAAGTAGCTACTCTACAGTCATCATCATCATCATCATCATCATCATCAACCATTATCAATCCACTGCTGGACGAAGGTCTCCCCAAGTTTCCTCCACAACGGTCTGTCTTGTGCCAGTCTCCTCCATGTCACCCCTGCATACTTTCGAATTTCATCCACCCATCTCCCATGTGGTCTTCTTCTGGGTCTTTTCCTGTCCCTTGGAATCCAATCTAAAATTTCGGCTGTCCATCTATGATCTGTCCTTCTGGCAGTATGTCCAGCCCATTGCCATTTCAGGGATTTAACTCTGATCATGATGTCTTCCACTCTTGTCATTTTTCGGATCCACGAGTTCCTCTTCTTATCTCTCCTGGTTACACCAAGTATGCACCTCTCCATGCGTCATTGAGTTGTCTGCAGCCTTTGTATGTCTCTTTTAGTTAAGGTCCACGTCTCTGCACCATACGTAAGCACTGGAAGGATGCATTGATCAAACACTTTTCTTTTAAGACATAATGGCATATTGCTCTTGAAAATTATGCTGTTTCTTCCAAAAGCTCTCCAGGCAAGTTTTGTACGCCGATTAATTTCTTCATCAATGTGACCCTCACTTGATATCTGCTGTCCAAGATAAACGTACGTGTCTGTTATCTCCAGCTTTTCTCCATCAATCGATAAATCTTCATTTCTTGTAAAAGCATTGAACATCACTTTTGTCTTCTGAAAGTTCATTTTTAATCCCACTTCTTTACTCTTGTCAGCAAGTTCCTGGATCATACTCTGCAGCTCTGATGGGCTAGTTGCAAAAATGACTACGTCATCAGCAAAACGAAGGTGGGTTAGATAATCTCCATTAATCTTTATCCCCTTGTTTTCCCAGCTCAGCGACTGAAAAACACCCTCCAATGTCGCATTAAAGAGCTTCGGAGATATGGTGTCACCTTGTCTCACTCCCTTTCCAATTTTTATGCGTGTTGTATTTTCAAACAGCCTAATCTTTGCACTTGCATTTTCATAGATGTTATTAATAATATTAATGTATGCATCTTCAATACCGCAGGTTTTCAGAGACATTGTAACTGCTGATGGTTTCACCGAATCAAAGGCTTTTTCATAATCGATAAAAGCCATGCACAATGGAAGTTCATATTCCCTCGCTCTTTCAATTAGTTCTCTCAGCACATGGATATGATCTATTGTGCTGTAGCCACTCCTGAATCCAGCTTGTTCTCTCGGTTGAGCCATGTCCAGTGTTATCTTCAAGCGGTGTGAAAGAACTTTAGTGAAGATTTTATAAACTACTGATAGGAGGCTGATAGGTCTGTAGTTTCCGAGATCCTCAATGTCACCTTTCTTATGTAGCAGGATCATTGTAGCGGTGTTCCAATCCTCAGGAATCTTTCCTTCATTTAGGCATCGAGTGAAAATTTGGGCGAGTACTGTTTCGATTTCTCCACTTGCTTCTTGTATGATGTCTACAGTAATTCCATCTTCTCCTGGAGCTTTTCCCCGCTTCATGTTCTTGATTGCATGTGCAACTTCTGCTGGAAGGACTGGAGGAACTCTGGTACTGGTATCTTTCATGATGTCTGGAGTGCATGTATCATCCCTTTCATATAATTTGGAGTAGAAATCTTTCACTCTTGTCAAAATTTTGCCTCTATTTCTTGTTACAGAACCATCTTCTTTTCTCAGTGCCATAATCTGTTTTCTTCCCTTACTGAGATGTCCCTCTGCTATCTTTAGGCTTTGGTTGTTTTCAATTGCTTTCCTCACTAGTTCACAGTTGAATTTTCTTACGTCTTCAGTGATACTTTTTCGTACTGTCTTGCATAGCTCTATATATTCCACTTTGGAAGTCACATCTTCTTTAGTTGTCCTCATCTCTCTTCTTTTTTGCATCAACATTTTCGTTTTTCCTGATAATTTATTTACATGCAACTTGTTCTTAGACCCAGCTAATTTTGTTGCTGTTTCCATAAGAGCTTTGGTTACTTTTCTGTTAACTTCAGAGATGTCCACTTCTTCCGATGTTAGGCCTTCTAAAGCAGAGAACCTGTTCTTCAGTTCCAACTTGAAGGTATTATGGTGTTTTATAAGGTTGGTTATGTCAATAGATTTTGTTTGTCTTATGAGCTTGCCACGTTCAAGTTTAGTGTTGAGGTGCATCTTACATCTCACCAATCTATGGTCACTACCTGTGTTGAACTTGTTTAGCACACTGCAGTCTTCTATGACGAATTTTTTGTTACACATAATAAAATCAATTTCACTTGTCGTCCCATTTGGATGTCTCCATGTCCATTTCCTGTGTGGCTTTTTCTTGAAGAAGGAGTTCAAGATGAAAAACCCTTCTGCCTCTGCAAATTCAACGAGAGTATTTCCACGCTGGTTTCTGTTGCCGTGACCGAATTTACCTACTGAAGTTTCATTCTGTTGCCGTTGCCCTCTTTTTGCATTGAAATCTCCCATACTTATTTTCAAGTGCTGCTTACCTTTATTATTTAGATGACAAATTTCCTCATAAAATTCTTCAATTTCTTCTTCAGGATGACTTGTGGTGGGTGCATAAGTTTGAATAATCTGAGCCTGGTATCTTTTCGAGAGTTGGATAACAAGCCTTGCAGCTCTGTCAGAGGAACTTTCAACTTCTACAACTTTATCCTTCAGTTTCTTGTTTATTATAAATCCAACACCACTAGTTCTGCCAGTATCTGTCCCACGATAGTAGAAGAGATGTCCACTTTTCAGTTCGATGAGATCTTCTCCTTTTCTCCTTACCTCACTTAGCCCCACGATGTCCCACTTGATCCTTTGTAGTTCCTCTTCCAATTCAAGAAGCCTTGAATCAGAAGATAAGGAGCGTCCATTGTACGTTGCCAAGGTCAGCATCAGATGGCAGCCTAGTCCGGTACTCCGGGGATTCTTAGCACCCTCTGCCTTCATGTCGCACTGGCCGCTGCCTTGGCCAGGTACATTCCAGCTGCCGGAGACTGAGGGCCAAGATTTAAGTTGTGGAGTCATTTTGGAGGGGTTTGGCCATAACTCACCACGCTGGCCAAGCGGGTTGGTGAGTGTGGGATAGAATTTCCTCTAATCCCGATGGTATAGTTATACCGCTATTGGCGGTCGTCAGAGCCCCTTTAGTAGGAACAGGATGCACCACGAGAAGGCGGGGTTGACATTTGTCAAGGAGAGGCTGTGATGTTACGCATCACCTGACCTTACATCCCACTCTACAGTAGGAAGTTGAAAGTTAACAATCTTATTTGGTTCTTCACTAGGCCACCCGCGGCCCTTAAGTCATAAGTCCTAGGCCTTGGCCTATTTAACAGTTTTTATTCTAACGATGTTATATTCATAACGTTTACGTAACACATCAAATTATTAATATTGCGGTGTTACTCAGGCAAAAAATAATATTAGGACTAACGTTTAGGCCCTTCTAAAAGTTTTCGTTCCGCCATTCCCATATTCGTAAATTTACATAACAAGTATTGTCAATAATCAAACAGAAGTCATCGCTCTTTCCACGTTTATAAGTGAGTCACGGAAAAATTCTCAGTGGCCGCCACCAGGAATCGAACTCAGGGTCTTCCAGTTACGCGCTGGATATGCTTCCACTGCACCACAGCTATTCCTATTCCACGTCAAATGTCTGAATTAATTGTCAGTAATATTGCGCTTCTACTTATGCACCATACATTCAATCCATACATTAATTAATAGGCCGTAGGCCTAAGCCTATTCAACACTTTTTTCTTCGCCTGTGAATTAATTAAGTAAAAGAAAAATATTGCAAACTTGACATGTTATGTAAATATTTAGTACCTACGTAAAAGTGCAGCGTTATTAAAAAATCCCACCTTAGGGTCCTTTTCCGAACATACATGAATTATGCTGTAATTCTCGCTTGGCTTACATAGAACGTTTTCTCGAAATTTGTTTGGAGTTCCTAATTCAATTCTCAATGTAGGCCAAAAATCAATAATACTTACATCCCCCCCTTGAACTTTTGTGGCCAATTCTCCTACATCCATTTTCGTTATGTAGGTGAGGCGGCCAAGAAACCGCAATTTTTATATGACCCCTAACGGTTTTTGGCCAGCAATGTGTGACCAGTTGTCCGAACACCGTTTATAACAGACATATAAACTTATCAGTCGATCACATATTTTTCCCGTGAGCATTTTGCCTGTGGGCGATTTTTCCGTGGGCGTTTTTTCCTACTTTCGCGAAGTGGGCGTTTTTTCCGTGGGCGTTTTTTCCGTGGGCGTTTTTTCCGTGGGCGATTTTTCCGTGGGCATTTTTTCCGTGGGCATTCTTTCCTCATACCCTCCAGATTCCCCCATTTCCAGCCCAGACCCAGATGCCGAAAAATTATCTTTATCAATTAGAAAGTGTAAGAATAGTCTCGTATTCTAAATCATATAGAATTGCAGTTCAAAAAGAAGAAGAACATTAATTCCCTTTCTATTTCTGAGCCGGAACCCTCCCGAAACCGAATCGTAGTAAATATCATGCAGCCCGAGCTTGGTCCCGGGCTCGGGCTAGGCCCGTCTCAAAACTGCTGTGAATTCACGGAAAATTTCTGAAAATAACGTGCCGCAAAGTTGGCGGTGTGTCTCCGTCTTTTAACGGAATTTCCGTTTCTAACTTCAGTATTTTGATAGATTCTTCCCTTGTTACTTTTCCGTTAGAAAACTCAGTTTCGGGTTAATTTCGTTTATTTCGGAAAAGTCAGTTTCGGGTTTTTTCCGAAAAAGTTAATTTCTGTATAAAAAGTTTTTTTTAACTTTTTATACATAAATTTTGATTTTGACCTTTTCACATTCCTTCTAGCAGAGATTCTTTCCTAGCGCCCGAATCTTTTCCTTTTGGCCCTGGTGGGGATTGAACCCAGTACGACTTCAATGCCAGCGAGCGCGCTACCGATTGACCTAGAAAGACACTTAACATTTGTCCACGTATAAGGCTTAGAAATTAAGAGGACTCGGTTCGCGAGATGATGAAATGTTTTTCGCTATTAATGCGGATTAGTCCTTTTATTTTCTGTAGGAGCTAATTATTTTTACGAATTGGTTTAAAATAGCTATTTTTTTCTGTAGGAGGACTTATCACAAATTGCATTTTTTCATCGTTATTTTTCGTAGCAACAGAGTGTTTTGGAATTGGAGATCATGTAAGGAATTTCAAGCGCATCGGCAGCAGATTTTCAGCGTTTTTAAACTACATGATTCAACAAATTCTCTGCGGGCATTCGCTACCGCGGCAAACCCGTGTGTAGGAGGGGAGGGGGCAAAAATATAAAATATAAACAATTTCTTGACCAATCTGGAGCAGATTTTCAGCTTTTACAAATTGCAACTCTACAAATTCTCTGTGGGTATCCTCTTCAGCAGAAACTATGTGTGTAAGGAGTGCTTAATACCGAAAATACATGTATAAAGAATTTGTAGCCTAATCGGGATCAGATTTCAGTGTTTACAAACTGCAACTTTACTCCCTCTTCACCCCGCCGACAGGTTTCCTGCATTAGCACATCCCGCAGAGAATTTATTGAGTTGCAATTAGTAAACGCTGATAATCTCCCGATCGGACCAGAAATTCTTTGTATTTTATATTTTGGGTATTAAGCCCCACGACACAAACACAGAGTTGATGCTGTAGTGGGTTGAGCTGTAGTTTGTAAACTCTGAAAATCTGCTTCCCATTCAGCTAGAATTTTTTTATATTTTTGTTATTAAGCCCCTTACACTCACAGGGTTCTTGCGGCAGTTAATACACATGGAGAATATGTTGAACTGTAATTTATAAACGTTATTTTAAATAAAGAATTACATTAAATATCGTAATTAAGAAAACACGAAATTATGGAAACTTTATGTGAGTCAGATAACCAACCTCTGGGGACGTGGCCACGGAGCAGTCCAGAACGCAATTTTAATACGGCTCTTTAAAATTTTTGTTGCCAGTTCTCCGCTTTGTCTTTGGCCCGAAAATCATGGAAATGTATAAATTTCTTATTGAATATGAAGTATCAAAAAAAATATTTTATGAACAATAGTTGCTAAAGTTCTAGGAAATATAGCCACATGATATTTGTTTATGCAGAACAATTTTATGGTACTGAAATTCCAGTTCTCCATGTAGCCACTTCTCCAGTGGTCATTTCTCCGTACCTGTGATTTTCATTATAGCTTACCAACAATTTCCTTTTCACCCGTCGCAAATAATTTTGATACTGATCGCTAGGGAACAAAAGAGAGCCCACACGCCTTCACATGGTTTCTGTAAAAGGACCAAAAAATGGGTTCATTCAATTTCGAAACGAATTACATGTTCCGAAATAAAGAAAAAGGAAAGCAAGCAGTGAAAAAAAACCCAAAAAAAACAGATCGTTTTATACAATATGTTGGTTAGCATCATCGGCACATGCTATTCCTAACAAATTCTGCTTCCTTTTCCTCCTCATCTGGTTGTGATATCTTAGAGCAAAATAAAACTTCCTCTCGAACAAAGCATTCCTTTTGTTATTTATTTTTATTCAACTCTTTTGGGAAGCTGGGCAACCCGCTGTACTCTCTTCTGTTAGGCTGTTGCTAGGGCTTCCGTCGTTCAACACACCAGCTGACGCTTTTTTCATCTTGCGCCACGTGCGCAACCCTCTGACTGAGGTCAGAACACAGTGGCAGATGTTTCCGACAAGGCGTGGGAACGGACCAAACCATCGTCCAACTGTTACCCCCTCTTCATACTCAATGAATGCTCTATGCTGGAGGCAGGTGATAATGCTCCCTCATCTGGGAAGGGGAGGGAGGAGCGTAGGGGGTGGGGGAACTCCGCGATCCTTTCCCTCGCCTTCAATGCTAAGCTTTTTTTTTTTTTATTAGCCTAATATTTGTCTGCGGATTTTTACAAAGGTCCCCATATCCTGCGGATTCATTAGGCAGTTTCTATTTGGAATTCAGGAAATATGATATTCAAAGAGATTAATGGCCGGCATTAAACTGTTTCAGCTGGGTATAAGATAAACTATGAAATATTCCAAACAGATTGTGTTTCAATTTTTTTGGTAGCTTTATATTCTTACTATTTTCAGTTTTAAAAACAATGAAAAATAATAATATATAAAGCGACAGTACATATTTTTATATTATTACCATTTTTCATTGTTTCACCAAAAAAGAAATATTTCACCAAATTCTCTGTTTTTTGTATGCACATCTTTTGACAGAGTCTAATTGATCGATCTGTGTAAAATACAGGGAATTTCCATTTGTATTTTTGCGTTTCCCCTTAATGCAACACCGCATATATAAGCAACGAAAATGGCAAAATTTGTGAGTAATCTACATATATCATACAACCTTTCAATGCGAAAAAAAATATATTTTTTTAAAATTTCAGTGCAGCTAGCAGCGCTTGCGTAGATATTGCTGCTAAACAAGAATTCAAGTTTAAGCCCAATATTAAAAAAAAAAAAATGTAACTGGAAAATAAGCAGCAGATCTGCGAATAATAATGGTGCTAGACAGGAGCGGATACAGTGTGGGATGCCAGGGGACCCCGCCTCCCCGGTCATTTTTATATTACATACATTTTTCTATTTTGTACCAACGAAATATTAGTTAATAGGCCCTGTGCCTGTGGCCTGTGAATTGGTATTTAGTATCTAAGTGAAATAGCAATATTATTAACTTGAGTTGATATGTAAACGCTATGAATATGACATCGGTGGAATAAAAACATGCCATCGGTGAAATAAAAACTGTCAAAATGGCCTAATATAACATCGGTGGAATTAAAACTGTCAAAATGGCCTACGCACGAGACATGGTAATATTTAGTGCCTAAGTAAAAGATAAATAATAATAACTTGGCATGTTATGTAAATGTTTAGTGCCTAAGTAGAAGTGCAGCGTTATTAAAAAATCCCACTTATCGTCCTTTTCCTAACACAGCATGAGCCATGTTGTAATTCCTTTGTTTCGTTGAACACCGTAGGTTTAAAAAAATGTACTGAGTAATTTTACTTTTTGTTAGTAATTTATTATATATTTATGAATGTACTTTTATTTCCTCAAATTCAATTATAATTCTCGCTTGCTTACATAGAACGTTTGGTAATCGAAAAAGTCCCCCACAGGAAAACTCCTCCACATTCCGTAAAGTCCTCCACACTGGAGAAGTTTCCCATAGGAAAACAACCCCACATTGGAAAAGTTCCCCATAGGAAAACTCCCCCACAGGAAAAGTTCCACACATTTTTCAGTCAGGGACCGCGCACAAATGCAGTTTACACAAAACATCGAATGTGGGGGATATTTCCGGTGTCACCATTTCCATTTTCACGCTGTTTAAAACAAGATGCAGCCATACAAGGGGCACAAATATGTGGGAGAAATTTCTCGGGTCGTCATTTCAAATTTTACCTCGGTTTATAGAAAAAATCAGTCCCACAATTGACTGGACGGGGTGGGAGAAATATCCGGGGTCGGCAATTTTGACTTTTACGCAGTTTTTAGTAAAATACGGTCTTACAAGTAGCTGGATGGGGTGGGAAAATTTTCGTGTTAGTATTTCGACTGTTAACTACGGTTTTTAGTGAAAAACAGTCTTACAATTAGCAGTTTGACAGGGTGGCGAAAATTTCTGGGGTCGGTATTTCGATTTTCATCGCAGTTTACAGTAAAATATGGTCTTACAATTAGCAGGATGGGGTAGGGGAAATTTCCGGAGTCGGCATTTCGACTTTCACGCAGTTTAAAAGAAGATGGAGCGGTACAAGTAGCACAAATATGTGGGGGAAATTTCCTGGGTTGGCATTTCCATCGTGCTCATGTTCATAACGTTTATGTAACATGTCAAATTATTAAAATTGAGATATTACTCAGGTAGAAAATATTATTAGGTCTAACGTCTAGGCCCTTCTAAAAGTTTTCACTCCGTCATTTTCATATTCCCAAAATTTACATAACAGGTAATGTCAATAATATTGCGTTTTACTTATGCATTATACATTAATTAATAGGCCCTAGGCGTTTTTAACACTGGTTTTCTTCGCCTATGTGATTTTCGTAAAGTTTACAAAAAAACTCAAGTTAATAGCTTTGCGCGTTTACTTAGGCATTCAATAATAATTACTAGGCCTTAAGCCTGGGCACTTTTCACAGTTTTTATTCTACCGATGCCATATTAATAACTTTTACATAACAAGTCAAGGTATCAATCTTTTGCTTTTACTTAGGCACTAAATATTAGTTCAAAGGCCCTAGGCCTTTTTAACAGTTTTTATTCTAACGATGTCATATTCATAACGTTTATGCATGAACTGAAGTTAATCATATTGCATTTTTACGTAGGCACTAGTTATTAATTCATTGGCCTAAGGCATAGTGATTAATATTGAATGTCTAAGTTAAAGCGCAAAGCTATTAACTTGACTTTTTTGTATACTTTACGAATATCACATAGGCGAAGGAAAAATTGTTCAAAAGCCCTAGGCCTACGGCCTATTAATCAATGTATGGAGCATAAGTAGAAGCGCAATATTATTGACATTACTTGTTATGCAAATTTTAGGAATATGGGAATGACGGAATGAAAGCTCTTAGAGTGGCCTAGACGTTTCGCCTATTAATATTTTCTGCCTGAGTAATATCACAATATTAATCATTTGACATGTTACGTAAACGTTATGAACATGAGAACGATGGAATAAAAAATGTCGACCCCGGAAATTTCTCCCATCCTGCTAATTGTAATAATGTATTTTACTGTAAACTGCGGTGAAAATCGAAATGCCGATCCCGGAAATTTCCCCCTCCTCGTCCAGTCAGTAGTAAGACTGATTTTTACTATAAACTGCGTAAAAATTGAAATGACGACCCCGGAAATTTCCCCCACATATTTGTGTTCGTTGTACTGCTGCATCTTGTTTTAAACAGCATGAAAATGGAAATGGTGACACTGGAAATCTCCCCCGCTTTCGATATTTTGTGTAAACTGGAATTTGTGCACGGTCTCTGACTGAAAAAGATGGGGGACTTTTTCTATGGGGAACTTTTCCAATGTGGGGAAATTTTCCTGTGGGGGACTTTTTCTATGGGAGACTTTTCCAATGTGGAGGAGTTTTCCTGTGGGGGACTTTTCTGTTCATCAGAACGTTTTCTCGAAATTTGTTCGGAGTTTCCAATTCAATTCTCATTATACTGTCAAGAAACGGCAATTTTTATACGGCCCCTTAAATTTTTGCAGCCAGTTGTTGCGATGGTGTTAACCTTGCTACGTAAATGGAATATCGCTTCGTCACTAACAACCAGGCGTGAAGCAAATTCGTCGTCCCCAATCGCCTCCTGCATCACTTTTTTTACAATGACAGTCTTTCGCCCAGGTGTAATAAATGCACGGGTTACATTTTGCCATCTAGTGGTTACATTCGTAAACTCAGTGCGTTTCTCTTCATTTTAATGTGTGGTACGCTATTACTACCTTTGTTTTTACGGAGATATGATCCAATGAAATCGGATGAATCATTTTGAGATACCCTGTATATGAACACTATAATTTTTACGCAGAGCATGTAACGTACCAGGAGATGTGACGTACCTGCCCGAAGGACGCACACGACATAAAGGCAGATAGGAATCAGAATAAAACGTCTGCGTAGCTCAGTTGGTAGAGCGACTTGTTCCGGAATAAGCGGCCTCGGGTTTGAATCCCGGCGTAGACCAAAAATGACGGAGAAATTTACTTCGTTATAATGGCGCCCGAACTATCCGGATGACCCGGCCGTTCAAAATCTCGCATTGGTGTGATGTTATTTCCACACCGCGAGATAGGAAAAATCAGAGCAGCGCTTCGAAAAAAAAAATAAATAAATAAAAAAATAAATAAATAATAAGGGGGAGATGATGTAACGTACCAGGAGATGTGACGTAATTGCCCGAAGGACGCACACGACATAAAGGCAGATAGGAATCAGAATAAAACGTCTGCCTAGTTCCGGAATAAGCGGCCTCGGGTTCGAATCCCGGCGTAGACCAAAAATGACGAAGAAATTTACTTCGTTATAAGCAATTTCATGGCTCAAAAACTGAACGTGGCCAATTGTCCGATGGCTCGTTGTCCTAAACTCGTTCTGTGCAAAGAAAAAATGTCACTCCCGACATAAATTCATGAAAAACAGTTAAATGTTTTTTCTGATATCTAGTATGTAATATTTATGCATTTACAAAAAAGTTTTGTCTGAATTGTGTGCTCTATCTAGACAACTATCTCAAAGGCTGTATAGCTATGTACACGTACACAGCCGGGGGGGGAGGGGGTTATCAAATTGTGGTTTCTTTTATTCTTTTATCTAATCTGAGAGATTATCTGCACAGTCGAAACTCTTTAAGCCACTACGTTTTGTTCAACGTACTAACCTGGCTGTAAGCGAGGGTGGAGGTTTAAATAGGTTATAAAAAAAAAAAAAAGGATTAAATGAATTGCGCTGTAAAAAATAAGTGATGTGAATTTACGGAAAATTTCTGAAAATAACGTGCAGAAAAGTTGCCGGTAAGTGTCCATGTTTTAACAGGATAAAATTAATTGCGCTGTAAAAAATAAGTGATGTGAATTTACGGAAAATTTCTGAAAATAACGTGCAGAAAAGTTGCCGGTAAGTGTCCATGTTTTAACAGAATTTCCGTTTTTATTTTTTCAACTTCCGTATTTTCACAGGTTTTTCGTAGTCAGTAATTCCGTATATTTCCGAAAAGTCGGTTTCAAGTTTTTTCCGTATTTATACAGAATTTTCCCAAAATCCAACACGCTGAATGTTTCAGCCACTACGCGAGAGAATTACTTTTGCGCCGGTAATGGGGATCGTGCCCAGGCCGTTTGGGTTGCAGCCGTGCGTCTTAACCACTGAGCCAGAAAGTCACAAGAATCAGACTCACATTCAAGGTAAAACTATTTGGGCGATGATTTTTTTTTTTTTTTTTTTTTTTTTTAACGTTAATGCGAATGATTTATTCATTTCCTATTGGAGCTTATTCATTTTTTGAATACGTTTGTAAACATTTTATTTTCCGGTAGGACGTCTTATTACAAATTACGTATTTTTTTCATCATGATTTTTCGAAGCAACAGAATCATTTGGAGTTTGATATCTTTTTTCAACCGACAATAACTTTCAATTATTTTAAAGAGAAGGTGAAATGTACTGTTTTATATGTTTCATACTATTATTTCACAGAACTTCTAAATATAAAATTTACTCTTTATAGCTCTATAGCTTTTGTCTTAAGGACTCAACAGACAGATACATAGACATCGTACAGTCACCTGTACAATAAATTATGTTCCCTGTTTTTTACTGTAACCCAGGTGCACAAAATCGGGAAAAGGAGAAGAAATATCGTGTGCTACAGTCAGAGCCCATTACAGAGGCCTGGGGCTGTACAGTATTTTGGGACCCCAGTATCAGTGGTACATCTAGGATTTCACTATGGGTGGCCGAATAAAAATACCCAGGAGAAAACATTCACAAAATGTGAAGAGGTAGCCATAAAAAAAATCCCCGCCACATTGGAGTGTGTATCCCATGATTCACGGACGAATCAGTGTTAGCAAGAAAATGTAAAAATGCTTGGTTGAAAAATGGACACCAGTCCAGTTCTGCTTTAAGCTTCTCCCCCCAGGGTTCAGCTTGTTGAAATTATATCGAAGTAGTGGACCAAATAATATGATCCAAATATAATGATTCAAACGAATTCTTAATGTATGAAAATGTTCCCCATTTACAGATTTGTACAAAAAAAACGTTTGTAATGATTTCGAAATTGAGGATGAACTGGGGGCGACTATACTATTTTACTTTTTGCGGACTATTCCTAAAAAAAGAAGAAATAGGAAAAATTTTCACAAGGCAGTTTCCTACAGTTTTCGCTGTGCTATCTGCAAAAAAAAAAAAAAAAAAAAGCGAAAAAAAAAACCCTGTAGAAATCTGTCAATTCTTCAAGCATCTTACATAATTTTGGGGGGCCTTGAAAATGCGGAGCCAGGGCTCAGCCCCCTAACACCCCCTCTTAAATGGGCTCTGGCCCCAGTAACCAAACAAACTTAATGCGATATAGTTAGTGCCGGACTAAGCTTGGGGGGGGGCTGTTTCTGGGCGCAAGTGCTTGTAAAATGCCTATGTCCTATACCCTGCCTATACGAAAGATATGTATGTCACATACATATGCAAGATACCTATGTCCTTTATATATATGTAAAGGCCTTGTAAAACTTATGTGTTTGCAGACATGAAAAGACGCATTGAATTATCATTTTAAATATTTATTACTAAAGGAGAAAAAACATTGAATCAACTATAGACAACAACAATTAGAAATGAATGCACAAAAACAAAAGTTCACACATAGTTCAGGAGTTTAAGTTTGCCTTTAAAATGTCTGTTTAAAGATGTTGAAGCATTTTTGTACAAACCAACACACTGAAGAACTCTCGTGTGAGCAGTGTGTATGTATGCTCCTTCTGTGGTAAGATGGGGATTTATCAGAACCATTTAATTTCCTAAAACTTAAGTGAAATATATCAGTTGTTCAGTAATACTTCCTTAACTGCCAGTGCTTTCTGTAAAAATTACAAAAAAATCAGAGAAATATCACCCAACGCAACCTCGGAAAATTTTCGAGATACCTCACTGAATATCTGCTGCAGATGATATAATTCTCATTTTCCCGTGTTTCATACTTGTACGCTTGTACACTGTTCTCCGACATACAATGGGGAATTTCATCATTATTTTCCACTGTAAAATTTCGCTTTTTCTACTGGAAATTCCCTACGCTTTTTCCTATTTTTACGGCATACACATGCATCTAAGTTGGACTGTCCAGCAAAGAGTCCTGACATGAACCCCATAGAGTTCTATCTAGATCTTCTGGAAAATCATGTACTACCACCGTTGTGGCCATACTTTGGGAAAGGCCCATACCTAAATCAGCAGGACAAACACTGCTCGCGTTGCCACAGATTCGTTTGAGGACATGAGCGTCGAAAAGTTGGACTGGCCAAAAATAGTCCCGATCAACCCTGTAGAGCTCTGCGTCCTGGGCAATCATGCACTACCAAGTCAATGGTAGTACTTTGGGGGAACGAAAACGTATCATGTCATACTGCTCTCTTTGTTACGGATTGCTTTGAGGAGATGGGCGTCGAAGGGTATGACTAGCTTAGCCCAGATTCCTGACCTGAACCTTATAGAGAATATTTAGGGCGAATTGAATCATCGAGTGCAATCTGAACTGATCACTTCTTGAGGGACGAATGGCGGAACGTATCGGCGAACATTTATAATACAAAAATCTGGGGAGAGTATTCCACGAAGGCTGGAGGCCGTTGTAAGAGCTAGAATTTTTAACACACAATATTATATTTTCTGTAAATACAGATTATGTGTAGAAATGCAGGCGCCCTGATGCTAATGGTAAGATAGTGCAAAAGTCTAATGAACATTAATAAACATTAATAACTACCCACAGAACATTAATAAATATTACAATCAACAGCTTCCAAAAAATAGCCTCTTTCCTTTTTACCAAAGTACAACTCATTAATTCTTTAAATAATAAATTCAGTCATTTTATTTTCTAATATTGAGCTACGTAACAATACTATTAGCCGTAGTAAAAAAAAGGCTTTTATATTTTATGATTTAAATATTCTATGTTTTATTTTTTATAAATGTTTTGTGTAATAAAATTATATTATGATATTTTGTGTGTATTTTTTTCTTATTTCTGTCTCATTACTCTGGTATATAATAGAAATCCTAGGCAAGGTAAATAGTATTAATAATCGGGCCGATTTAATAATTCCAGTCCACCCCTGAGGATCTATCTACCTATAAATTTTCGTAGCATCTGTAGCATCTATCTACCTATAAATTTTCTGTATATAAACACAGATGCTACTTATTTGTCTCCATAGAACAACAGATTCTGAACAGTTGGCTCTTGATGAAGCTATTTCCTCCCCTTTCTTCGTCACTCCTTGTGTGTGACTCTAAACTGAATTTTGTAAGGGCTGTTGTGTGTGAACTTTATGATGGTTTATGTTCCTCCTAACTACATGTGCCAAAACATCTAATCTCTTCTATTTTTTCCAAACGTCAGAAGCCAGAAAGGCTTGAACATTTTCTCTTTGTTCGTACCTTATACACTCATGTCGAAATGACCAATTTTAGACATCGGCTGAAAAGAAGAAAATTGTTAACTTTCGAAAAGCCTTAAAACGTGTGCAGTTTAGAGAGAAGTTCTCTTTACCTCTCCCTCTTTTTAAAATGATGTTGTTACTAATGACTTAATGAGTAACTGAGCACCGGAATATCTACGTAAGCAGCGCATATGCATTCAGCCCTCCAGATGAGCCAGTTACATTAGCGCAAAGTTGATTATCCTCGTGCTACCTTTATTGACCTCTATTGTTGGTACACTACCACAAATTCAAAGAGTAACATCAAAGTTTGAAAAACTGTGGGCGCTTTACGTACGGGTGTCCTGAAATCACAGGTAGCAGTACCTACAATCTGAACCTTACCAACACCTGGTCGAGTTCATGCCACGACATGCCGCTGTTGTTATGAGGACGAACTGTGGTTCCACACGTTATTAAGTGGGTATGTAGAATAAAGTTTAAAGCAGCTAGTAGAGTCCATGTCACGACATGTTGCTGTTGTTATGAGGACAAAATGTGGGTTCACACGTCATTATATGAGTATGCACGATAAAAAAAGTTTCCAACACTTGGTAGAGTTCATACGGTGACATATTAATGTTGTTATGAAGACGAAAGGTGGACCCACACCACGTTATCAGGTGGGTATGTACAATAAAAAAATATTCCAGCACCTTGTCACGACATGTTGCTGTTGTTATGAGGACAAAATGTGTTGCATGACAAATGGACAAATGTGTTGCTGCTGTTATGAGGACGAAAAATGGGCCGACAATTTATTAGGTGGCTGTGTATAATAATGCTTCCAACAACTGGAGTTCATGCGACGACGTGTTGATATTGTTATGAGGTCGAACTATGGTCCCACACGGTATCAGATGGCTATGTACAATTAAAAAAGGTTCCAGTACCTTGTAACGCGTACTCTATATTCACTTTCCTTTTGATTTTACTATCTCTGGTTATTTTATTTTACTATGTAAATTATCTTCTTACTGAACGAGATGTTATTTCACCCGCTGAATGAGATCTGGCAATGAGTGTAAGTCATGACGTGGTGGTAGCCAGTATAAATAGGCGCGTTCAACGATACCTAGGAGAGCGTTGGTTTATGTGAAGGAGAGAGTTTGTTGTTGTATGGAGAGCGTTGGTTTATGTGAAGGAGAGCGTTTGTTGTTGTATAGCCAGAGCGTTTGTTGTTGGATAGGGAGAGCTTCGTTCTATGTGATTAGGTTGATTCTTCATTATTGTGATACGAGTATTGTGTGTGCGTTGGATGATTCAAGAGTTATCTAATAAAATAGCTTTTTCGTAAGTACGTCTTTCTCAGTTCATAGTTTTTGTCAGATCTCTGTCTGGCTGTTAGGTTTATGTCATTAGTTGATTATTATTAACAACCAGCGTTAAGACTTTATTCATCTTAATTACTACCACAACATTACTAGCAGTTAAAAGCTTGTTCATTATTGTTACTACACTACTAGCAGGAAAGTTTATCCATGATTTAATTAACAAACAACAACCATTAGAAGAAGCATTAGCTTAGTACAAGCATATAATTCAGTAGCAGAAGCATTATAAAACATTACTAGCTTAGTTAAAAGCTTTATTCATTATAACCTGGAAAAGTCCATGCCATGACATGTTGCTGTTGTTATGAGGACGAACTGTGGGTCCACACGTCATTATGTGAGTATGTACGATGAAAAAAGGTTCCAACACTTGGTCACTTGGTAGAGTCCATGCGATGCCCTGTTGCTGTTGTTATGAGGACGAAAGGTTAACCCACACCACGTTATTAGGTGGGTATGTACAATAAAAAAAAAGTTTCCAATACCTGGTACAGTCATTCGGTGACGTGTTGCTGCTGTTATGAGGACAAAAGGTGGACCGACACGTTATTAGGTGGCTGTGTATAATAATGCTTCCAACAACTTGAGTCCATTCGACGACGTGTTGCTGTTGTTATGATGAAGAACTATGGTCCCACACGTTATTAGGTGGGTATGTACAATAAAAAAAAAAAAAAAAGATTCCAGCACCTGATAGGGTCCATGCCACGATATGTTACTGTTGCTATGATGACGAACTGTGGGTCTACATGTCGTTATGTGAGTATGGACAATAAAAAAGTTTCCAACACTTGGTAGAGTCCATGCGGTGACGTGTTGCTGTTGTTACGAGGACGAAAGGTGGACCCGCACCACGTTGTTATAGGTGGGTATGTATAATAAAAAAGTTTCCAACACCTTTTAGATTCCATGCTACGACATATTGCTGTTGTTACCAGGACGAACTGTGGTCCCGAACGTTATTAGGTGGGTATGTACAATAACTTTCCCAGCATTTGGTTGAGTCCATGGCACGGCATGTTGCTGTTGTTATGAGGGCGAACTGCGGTTCCACACGTTACTAGGTGGGTACGTACAATAATTTTTTTACCAACACCTGACAGAGTGCATGCGGTGATGTGTTGATGTTGTTATGAGAACAAAGGGTGGGCTCAGACGTTATTAGGTGGCTGTGTATAATAATGCTTCCAACAACCGGAGTTCATGCGACGACGTGTTGCTGTTGTTATGAGGACGAACTGCGGTCCCACTCGTTTTTAGGTGGCTTGTATAATAATGTTTCCAACACTTAGTACAGTCCATGGTACGACGCATTGCTGCTGTTGTGGGGCGAAAGTTTGGCTTACACGTTATTAGGTGGCTGTATGTAATAAATTGTTCTTTCAGTGTACAATGATAGGCGGAAAAAAATGAGCAGGTAACAAAGTGCATACTTAAATTCATTCATAAAATTATATTCGAACTACCCTCACGAAACAAAGTTGAAAATCATACACCAAAGTAAAATTATGTTAGAAAAAATTTGGCAACGTTAATTGATTATACAGAAGCATTCTGAAACAATTGGTGGAAAGGATTTCTCTCTCTCTCTCTCTCTATCTCCTTGGGCCCTCTTCTACAATATGTCCCAGCAGATTTAAAATGTGTCTCAGTAGAATCAAAATGTCCCAGTAGATGGAATATTTTGTTCTGTTCTTCATTTCTTTCTGCTGAGTCTATATCGACAGAATATATATATATATATATATATATATATTTCCAATTTACTGCATTAGTTTCTTCGAAAATCTCAAAACAAAACAAAGAGATGGAAAATAATTATTTACTGTTTAAAGAAAAAATCAGCATTATGTGTAATAACCCCCAGCTGGCCTTAGTGGACTGCCACGCACAAGATTAAGACAAATTGAAAACTAATGGCCGAATCTCAGTTGATTTTTTCAGTGTGGATGGAATATTTTTTCTAATATTTTTGAAAGCACAAATTAACAAGAAAGATGCCACCAAATATTCGATTGTAATGAGAACGTCTTTTGAATCCGTTCTGACGCGAATTAAATTTATCAAAGCTCGTAAGTACAAGTGAATTTTGTGCTATATATAACTTAATGACACACACCATTCTTGCACGATGATTTATTTAATCATCAAATCATAGTACATTGACGGTGTGCGTCATTAAGTTTATCAAAGCTATTCGAAGTCAATGGAACCGGTATGGAAAACAATAGTATCTGATCGAAGAACGAAGTTTTTCAACTGGGTTTTTAGCCCCGCAGATATTGCTGTAAACAGAAACGGGAACTTACGCCCTCTGGTGGCAGACTTGTACTTCAAGAAAAATTCGAATTTATACGAGAAACATTTCGCACCGGAAACTCTATCCAACAAAGAAGGAATTTTTCAAATCGTACTCTTAGAAGCAGGATATTGACAACAATAAGATATGTATCCAGGGCCCGACTTAGGTCAGTCGAGGCCCTGTGCACATTCCTATGTCTGGGGCCCCCTCTATTAAAATTTTCAGTCAAACATTCGAAAAGAATATTTACTGGTAAATATTTATTTTTGCATTTTTGCAAGGAGTTTTTCTGGCAGTAAAAACATTAACCCCCCCCCCCCGAGTCAACTTTATACCAATGTGGCTTGTAATAGACGAGCATTCACACCACTTGTACTTCCCCGCGCCCGCAGAGCTTACAGCTGCAACATTAATTACTCTGGAATTCATTTTAGCACGTCTTTTGTAAAAAAGATCGTGCTTATGTTATCGGTTTGTTCGTCCGTCCGTACCCACGATATCTCTAGAACTATTAGTCCGATTTGAAATATTCTTTTTGCATTGGGAAGCTTGAAAATATGCAAATGACGATCGTTTATTTCGTTTTTTTTTTACCATGTACAATTTTGCCACTAGAGGGCGTAAATGCAAATGATGTCGAATTCAAAATACGTTTTAATCCATATATTTGCTTCTAAACATCCGATTGAAAACAAATATTTTATCTTTCGATTCCATTTATGTCGAAGAGTATTTTAGATATAGTTACTTTTTCAAATTACGCATAGATTTTCCGCTAGGGGGCGTAAAAGTAAATTGCATTTTCCCCGATAACTCTTCTTCTAAAACTCCGATTTGAAAAAAAAAATTCTTTAGCGGATACACCACCTGGTGGAAAATCTTTTGCATATAATTTCAAATTTTTGGTAAAGAATACTTTGGCCACCAGGGGCGTAATTGATAATTTTTGCTTCTTATATATTTACCATAAAATCTGAGCTAAAATATCGATTGAAAAAATTCTTTCGTGGACTGATGCCACTCACATCGGTAAACTTTTTCGGAATATTTTCTTCTTAAAATATTCCACAGTTTCTCCGCCAGGGGGCGTAGAAGTATATCTTATTTTCGTCAATATCTCTACGTCTAGAAGTCCGATTTGAAAAATTTCTTCTTTGTTGGATAGTGTTTTCAGTGTGACATGTTTTTCATATAATCTTAAAATTTTCATGTAATTCATAGACTTTCCGCTAGGGGGCGTAGAGGTAAATTGCGTTCCCCCCTATATTTCTGCTTCTAAATCTTCGATTAATTATTTCTGCACCGGATACAGCTCCTGATGGGAAATCGTTTGCACATAATTTCTAATTTTTGTGAAAAAAATGATTTGGCCACCAGGGGGCTTAAACCTTAATTTCCGCTTCTGATGTATTTACAGCAAAATATGAGATTCTAAATCTCGATTGAAAAAAACATCGTTTGTAGACCGATAGCACTCATTTCGACAAACCGTTTAGAAACATTTTCTTCTTAAAATAATGCATGGTTTCTACGCCAGGGGAGTAGATATCATATTTTTGTCAATATCTCTACTTCTAATAGTCTGATTTGAAAAATTCCTTCCTTGTTGGATAGTGTGTCTAGTGTGACATGTGTTTCGTATAATTTGAAAATTTTCAAGTAATTCATAGACTTTACGCTAGGGGGCGTTAGGCTAAATCCCCCCCTATATCTGCTTCTAAATCTCCAATTTAAAAAAAATTTCTGCACCGGATACAGCTCCTGATGGGAAATCCTTTGCACATAATTTAAATTTTTTGTAAGAAATTGTTTGGCCACCAGGTGGCGTAAGTCTTAATTTCCGCTTCAGATGTATTTGCAGCAAAATATGAGCTTCTAAAATCTCTATTGAAAAAAAGTCATTTGTTGACCGATGCTACTCATGTCGACAAACCATTCAGGAACATTTTCTTCTTGAAATAATGCATGGTTTCTACGCCAGGGGCGTAGATGTATATCTTATTTTTGTCAATATCTCTACTTCTGGGAGTCCGATTTGGAAAATTCCTTCTTTGTTGGATAGTATTTCCGATGCGAAATGTTTTTCCTAAAAATTCAAAATTTTCAAGTAAATCATAGACTTTCCGCTAGGGGGCACAAAGGCAAATTGCGTGTTCTGTGCTGTTTCTGCTTCTAAAATTCCGATTTGAAAAATTCTTCCTGTATCGCATACAAGACCTGATGGAAAATATTTTTCACCTAATTTCTAATGCTTGGTAAAGAATAGTTTGGCCACCACGGGGCATAAGTGTTAATTTCTGCTGTGATGTATTTGTAGCAAAATCTGGGCTTCTGAAAACTCGACTAAATTGTTTCTTTCTTGAACCGATACCGCTCATATGGAAAAACCTTTTGATATTACTTTCTTTCTAAAATAATGCATGGTTTCCCCACCAGGGGACGTAAAGTTACATCTTATTTTTGTCGATATCTCTGTTTCTACGAGTCCGATTTGAAAAAATCTTTTTGTGTTGGAGAGCGTTTCCGGGGAGAAATGTTTCTCATATAAATTCATGTTTATCTTAACACACAAGTGTGTAACCAGAGGGCGTAAGCTCACGATTCCTTTTACAGCAATTTCTGAGGGATTAAAAACCCGATTGAAAAACTTCCTTCTTCCGTCAGATACTATTGTTTTCCATACCGACTCCATTGACTTTGAATAGCTTTGATAAATTTAATTTGCGTCAGAACGGATTGAAAAGACATGCTTATTACACCCGAAAATTCGGTGTCATCTTTCTTGTTTGTTTTATAGTATCATTTACGGAAACAAATAACTGTCCTCCCAGAGATATAATTTAAAACACCTAGTTTTCCATAAATTTAATGGAAATGATGAACCAATGGCAGTTTAAGCTATATGAAGTAATCCATCACAAAGTCATACAGCTGACCACACACATTGTGAGATAAATTATTGCAACGCTCCATGAAAAGTATTACAAGTCTTTAAATAAAGTAGTGTCAATTGAACTTTTTTGTACTTTTATTTATGTAAAAATGAACCCTACATATTTATGAATAGTGATTCACAACTTTTGCTTTCACAAGACTAATATTAATAATAAAAATATTTTTTAGTAAATTCTACATGTTTGCTGAAATGCTTTTCATGTATAATATACTACACTCCAAATATAGGCTGTTCCCATTGCATTTTGATTGTTACAAATAAGGATGAGATTAAGATGTTACACTGGCCAATCACAGCTCAGCACAACGTTTGAGCTTTATTATACGAAATAATAATAATTTGGTTTCCAAAATCTCATCCAAAATTTTGAAACTGAACCGTATAATAATTTCGTGCTATAACAGAAAATATATTTTGGGTCTGAAAATTTATATTATTATTAAGGTAGTTTGGATGCCCTTCCAAATTCTGAGGCCCTGTGAACTTGCACCGCGTGCATGTGAATAAATCAGGCCCTGTATGTACCTACGTCCCCTAGTGGAGAAACTATGCCATATTTTAAGAAGAATATTCCGAAAAGGTTTATCGGCATGAGTGGCATCGGTCCACGAACGAATTTTTTCAATCCAGATTTTAGAAGCACAGATTTTACTGCAAATATATCAGAAGCAGAAATGAAAGCTTATGCCCCCTATCGGCCAAATAGTTTTTTAGCAAAAATTAGAAATTATATGCAAATGATTTCCCATCATAAGCTGTATGCCCTGTAGAAAGAATTTTCCAAACTGGAGTTTTACAAGGAGAGATATCGGGGGAAATGTAATTTTACGTCCCCTAGCTGGAAATATATGCGTAACTTAAAAAAAGTTACTATACCTAAAATAATCTTCGACATAAATGGAATCGAAAGGTTAAAAAAATTTCAAACGGTTGCTTATAACCAAATATATGGAATAAAATGTATTTTGAATTCTTCCCTCTAGCGGCGAAATTGTGCATCGTAAAAAATAAAAATAAAAAACGAAATGCAGGATCATTATTCGCAAATTTCAAACATCCCGATGGAAAACGAATTTTTCAAATTGGGCTAATACTTTCAGAGATATGGCGTCCACAGGCGTACAGACGGAAGGACGGACAAACCGGTAACATAAGCACGATTTTTTAACAAAAGACGTGCTAAAACGTTGCTGTCACTGTGATGCTGCTTTTTCACAGACAACGCGATACTCTTTCTCTCTCTTTTTTGTTTACTATGTTTTTTCGTATTCAATACTTAATATAGCAAGACTAAAACATAGGTTGTTTAAAATGTAAATTACGTTAAAAATATAATTTCCTCTTTGCGAGCGAGCTGAGAAGCTGTTTCAGCTAGTAGAGTAATCTTTAAAAGCAGCAATTACTGGTTGAGTGAAGGAAAAAGATATCCTTGACGTCTATTTAAATCCCATCGAAGCAGAGCGTTTTTGTTTAACTTAGTGCTAAAGGCCACTGAAAAGCTTTCGTAACCCACTTAAGCCCAACACTGGGCATTTGTGGGTCGTGACACACTGATGGAAATAATGATTTGCCTTAGACTGCAAATCATTTCCACAATTAAATTCAAATGCATTGTTTACCGTTCTTTCTCCCTCCAGTGGTTTGCTACAATCCGCGGTCCAATAGGCCGGAAGGTCCAAAATTAAACCCAGGTAATGCGATCCCATTTCGTGGTCTCCGACCGACCCCGCTGAGCGGAGGATTAACCTATCTACACCTGCCTTGTACAAGTGACCAACCTTTTCCACATCTCTCTGTTTCTCATTAGGTCGGAGTTCGATACCTCCGTGGCGCCCATCTGGCTGTTACCTGGTGACACACATCTCTTGTTCTCACTCGCCTTTGCTTTCCCTGCCCTCGTGGACAGCAACTTCACGATGGAGCTGGAAAAACAAGCATCCATTGAACTGTTTGGATGAGAAGGGCAACTAAAACAACTAAAAGTGGGGTGGTTCTACTGTTTTTGACAAATCCAAAGCTTGCAGTCAAATTTCAGTGATAGAAACACTGTTTCTCAATATTCATCTTTCAACAGTGCGCACATTTTTTTTTTATTGGAGGTTTAACGACCACCGTGAGCAATTCAATTAGGGCCACTGGTTCCAGGGAAGGGAGAGAGAGAGAGACAGTGCCATAAGACAAACACAACATCGATGCCTCACTAGGATTCGAACCCAGACCCCTTTCTGACGAATGATTAGAAGCCATCGCTTATACCACTGCGCCACCGGGAAGGAACACAAAATTTCTCAGTCAAGGGGAGGTCCAACAAGGAACCCATGGAAAAAAAGAACGAGCGATGTTATGAATATTGGACGCACACATGGGCGTAGAGTTGTCTCAAAAGTGGGGAGTGGGGGCGACGACTGTTAAGATGAAACAAAATGTTACATATGTATGTATGCATGCATGTATGTGTGCGTGTGCGTGTCATCATCATCATTGCCAACCATTATCAATCTACTGCTGGATGAAGGTCTCCCCAAGTTTCTTCCAGAACGGTCTATCTAGAGCCAGCTTCCTCTATATGTCATTCCGGCATGCTTTCGAATTTAATCCAACCATCTCCCACGCGGATACTAAATGTTATTCTGGGTCTTTTCCTGACCCTTGGTATCCAGTCTAAAATTTCGGTTCCGTTCTTCTGGCAATATGACCTGCCAGGAGCGTATAACGAGTTTTGTTTTCGGAGGGGCGGGGGGGCGACGAAAAACGGAAAGTTTTTTGAAATACATCAGAACAAAATAAAAGGTTATGAGAAATAAAAAAAACGGAAGCATCTTTTTTAATGTAAGTTGATGCATTTTTATTAAATTAAGGAATTTTTTGTAATGTAAGTCGCGTCGATTCTGGCAGTGTAGCATGAATGGGTGAACTTGGCCCGCAACGATGTTCAGATACCTGACAGCTGTCAGAGATTGTGCTATTGGGACAATGGGGCCTAAAGTGTCCCAAGAAAATATCGCCGACAGCAGAACACCGCCGCAGCTGGCCTGTTTCTGCCCAACAGTGCATCCATCAGGTGCCATAGCCACCGTTGGTGATCGGCGTTTCCGCACTCTGCCGTCTAAGTGATGCACCAGAAATCTTAATTCGTCAGACCAGACCACTTTCTTCCAATCATCCACGGTTCACTCTCGATGATCTTGGGCCCATTTCATGCGTTGCTGCCGATGGCGTGCAGTGAGCATGGGGACCCGGTTGGGTCTTCGGCTACGCACGCCCATGCGCAGAAGACTGCGATGAACTGTGTGCTGTGACACATTGCCCTGATCACCACTGTTGTAGCTGCGGGTGATTTGTCGCACGGTAGCCCTGCGGTCGCTGTGAAAAATGCGCGACAGTTTCTGCTTCTCTCTGGCATTAATGAGCTGCGGACGATACCTGGCTGGACGACGGTTCGTCATTTGGCCATCTGTGCACCACTTTTGATACGGACTCATTACGGCAGCACGTGAACAACTCACAAGCCGCGCCGTGCCATCACAATTTGTCTTTTATCAAACTCCGACGAATCGGCAGCTTTTTCCATTCTGACTCCAAACACTCTACTAACCGTAAGCCGGTCCTCGAGTTGTATACACTGAAGAGCAATTGAATTAGAGATACCTTGTGACGTACCTACCAGCAGGACGCACACAGGCAGATAGCAGTCAGAATGAACGTCTGCGTTGCTCAGTTGGTAGAGCGACTTGTTCCGGAATAAGCGGACTCGGGTTCGATTCCCGGCGTAGACCAAAAATGACGGACAAATTTACTTCGTTATAATGGCGCCCGAACTTTCCGGATGACTCGGCCGTTCAAAATCTCTCATTGGTGTGGTGTTCTTTCCACACCGCGAGATAGGAAAAATCAGAGAAAAATAAAAATGTGTAATGTTGCATTCCACACACTAGATTGACTGGGAGTTCTCGAGTGTAGAACAAACGTCCGCGTAGCTCAATTGGTAGAGTGACTTATTCCGGAATGAGGAGATCCGGGTTCGAATCCTGGCATGGACAAAAATGACGAAGAAATTTACTTCGTTATAACCTGTCTAGTAACGTGTAGCACCACCTTTCACCCTGATGACGGCGACGATTCGTCTCGGCACGGACACCGGAAGCGTTGGGAAGCCATACGGATCCACGACCCCTGAACAAGCTCCCACAGTTCACGAAGATTTGATGGAGGGGAGTCAGAGCCCCAAACATCTCTCTCGATGGCATCCCAGATGTGCTCGATGGGATTGAGGTCAGTCAGATGACGTAGCTCACCAAGGAGGCGAGGTCACGTCGGTGGAGTGTTCATCCAACCATTCGGATACAATTCGGGAGCGATGGCACGGCGCATTGTCTTGTTGCAGGATGAGGTCCCCAGTGGGATGTTGAAGACGCACAAACGGGAGCAAATGGTCGTCCAGGATATCCCGGTAACGTTGACCTGTGAGGGACGATGTCACAAGTACCAGGAGTCCCATTTCAGTCCACGTAAACAGTCCCCAGACGAGAATTCCACCCCCACCAGCTTGAAGAGTACGCTCCTGGCAAGAAGGATCCATCGCTTCATGTAGTTTGCGCCGTACTCGTATTCTGCCATCCGCATGTACCAACGTGAATCTCGACTGATCAGTCCAGGCAACATTTTTGCAGATGCCTAGTGTCCAGTGGCGATGTTCCCGCGCCCATGCGAATCTTTGCACCCTGTGTGATGTGCGGTCAGCAGCGGTACCCTCGTGGGACGATGGCTTCTGTACCCCATAGCGAGGAGATGGTTCTGGATGGTGTGGCTGCTTACACGTTTTTGTACACCAGAGGTAAATTGCATGGGTGATTTCTTGCACTGTGGCCCGTCTATCCGCTATTACAATGGGAGCTAGCCGACGATGATCCAGCTCATCCACACGCTGTTGTCCACGGCAGTTGGCCCTTGCAGGGATGTTTTTACCGGATTCGATGTACTCACGGTGCACCTGTGACACAGTGGCTCGTGAAAATCCCAGTGCCTGCACGATTTCCGAGATGGAGTGACCAATTCGTCGGGCCCCGACAATTTGTCCACGATCAAATGCGCTTAGATCCTTCGTCTTACCCATACTGCGTCCAACTCTTACTGATTCCAGTCGCATCACTCCTTATATTGTCGGATCACTGCATACGTCATGTCGTTTTCGTTTACAGGGCCGCCCACGGCGCCACATTTGCATAACGCCAGCTGTCCCCAATTCAATTGCTCTTCAGTTTATATTACACATGCCAATTTTCATCTTCCTTCTGGGTGCTTTGTTTTCTTTTTTTTTGTTGTTCTTTCTTTCTTTTAAGCGAAGATTGTATTAGCTACTTTGGTTTAGGGTGGTGTAGGAAGATTAGGGCTAAGAAAGAACTTGATTATACTACTCCAGAGAGAAAAGGTAGTAAACAGCAACACTCCGGATCATCAGGACAGTTTCTACAAACACTCTTCATCGCAGCTCAAGAAAGACAGGTAAAAAGTTTCAACACAGATGTTTTTCCTTGGCTGGGAGTCATATGCAAATAATTTATATCACAGCCAGCTAAGTATTCGCGTTAAACAATGAAAAGTGTGGGAAGCGTCAATTCTTATTTCACCATTTACTAAAAGGAAGGCTAGGTTATTTTAAGTTTCTTTCAAAACAAGTAGATCGATAACAATTCGAAAATTAATATTTTTCAATTCGAAAATTTAAAATGAGAAAATAAATTATCATTTGACAATAAAGTGGTCACTTTAAGGATTTATTTATTTCGATCCGTGAAAAGCAAAGCAAAACTGGCAATCCAATTATACGTTTTCGGGGCCCCTCGAGCTCTGAGGCCCTAGGCGCGCGCCTAGTGCGCCTAGTGGGAAATCTGCCCCTGGTCAGAGGCATAGATATGTGGTTATTCCTCCAAGCTGGGCATGTGCTCGTGGGTGTCCGGACTAAAGCCCACCGAACACTTGTCCACTATGCATGATCTGCAGATAATGCGTAACGTCGAAGGACGTTTCCGATCTTGTGTAGGAAAACGGATCAAATAAACATTAATGGACCGTATAAAAATTGCACTTTGTTTTAGAAATGTTGAAATTTAAGGGGGTTATCCCCAAACCTAAACTAATATATATCACCTTTCTTATGGGTTTAAAAAGCTCAAACTTAAATCATTAGACAACGCTGTCAATAGACGAACAACGCACTTTAAAATTTGGCAAAGTTTACATTTAGGGGGTTAGCACCCTAAATGTAAACTAATATATATACTCTGAAGGGTACCGATCTTCCGGGTACGAATTTGCCGTTTCCCGTAGAGATATGGTATGTCGTTTTTGATTTGCATGTGGCGTGCTTTATTTTCAGATCTATCCGCCCCTCCCCTTCCTTCTTATAGTTGAGACAATTCGAATTCTTTTTCAAAACGTGCGTTGTGTTACACTGCATACAAATTTAAAATTTCGGCTGGTGTACAAGTCTGGTGGGTGTACATCATGTTCCAAACGTGCGTTGGCTCACACGGCATACAAAATTAAAATTTCGGCGAGTGTACACCATCTCCCAAAAATCAAAGCAGGTCATGATGTTAAAATTTCGAAAATATGGTAGCGTTGTTTTCTAAATTTACCGTGCTAAGTGTGGTCAAGTTCAGAGGGCTCGTGTCCAGTGGGCAAATGTCCGGGTGGGGAACTGTCCGATGGGCAAGTGTCCGGGTGCGTAAATGAACGGTCGGCATCTTGGCGGTGGGTAAATGTCCGACACCCATGCTAGAGACCCGGATAAAGTATGTATGGTGCATCATCAGAGCGCTAGATCTCTTCCATAAAGTATGTATGTCTCTTCCATAAAGTATGTATGCTGCATCATCAGAGCGCTAGATCTCTTCCATAAAGTATGTATGTCTCTTCCATAAAGTATGTATGCTGCATCATCAGAGCGCTAGATCTCTTCCATAATGTATGTATGTCTCTTCCATAAAGTATGTATGGTGCATCATCAGAGCGCTAGATCTCTTCCATAATGTATGTATGTCTCTTCCATAAAGTATGTATGGTGCATCATCAGAGCGCTAGATCTCTTCCATAATGTATGTCTCTTCCATAAAGTATGTATGGTGCATCATCAGAGCGCTAGATCTCTTCCATAAAGTATGTATGGTGCATCATCAGAGCGCTAGATCTCTTCCATAAAGTATGTATGTCTCTTCCATAAAGTATGTATGGTGCATCATCAGAGCGCTAGATCTCTTCCATAAAGTATGTATGTCTCTTCCATAAAGTATGTATGGTGCATCATCAGAGCGCTAGATCTCTTCCATAAAGTATGTATGGTGCATCATCAGAGCGCTAGATCTCTTCCATAAAGTATGTATGGTGCATCATCAGAGCGCTAGATCTCTTCCTTCCCAGGAACAAGTGGCCCCAAATTTACGTTTAATTAACTTTGGTTAATGTATACATTCTAGACGCGCGTGTTGGAATTGGTTAGTGCGCTGTACGACCTCTTTGAAGTGTTGAGCGTTTGGTAGCTTTCTTAAGTATTCTTAGAAAGCTGAAACGGAATAAATGATTTCGCAACGAATGCCAGTTTACCGCGATTCTTTTTTGCTTTCTTTTTTCTGCATGCGTTTTCTGTGACCACCCGCAATGCCATCCATCGCTGAAGGAAAAGTCGATTCTAGGCGTACGAATAAATAAACCTTATTTCGAAATAGGAAAACGCAATAAAAACGGCTTTAGCTGCTGCGCAGTAGAGCATCAGCGTTTTCCCTTTAATAAAGTTCAATAAAGAATCCTTCAATAAATCATCTCGCGATTGAGGAATAATTGACGACTATTGAGTTGTGTGGCAAAGATCACCTTTCAGGAAATGTGAATTGGAATGGGTCAGTCGGAGAACATAATGGACGCCTTGGCGCCGCATTCGTTACCGCTCTGCGAGAAACCGAAGCCTCAAGGATCCATGCGTATAGACACTGAGGAAAATTGTAGCCTTCATCTAGAATTATAGGACTGACAGATGGTGGCCGAGACCTTCGAGAATGACTACTTCCCTTTTCTAAACCCATCTTGTCCCGCCTAAGGCATTCAGTTCCTCCGAAGCTTAGTAAAATGGCCCTCAAGAGAGAGAGAGAGAGAGAGAGATTGTGGATTATCGTCAACAGTTTCGGAGGTCGTTCTGTAGTGGTATAACAATAACTCATTTGCCTGAATTTCTTAGGGAAGGACATGGCGTCATGAGTTTCCTGCATGTTTTTGCAAAAAAGCGTATGTGTTTTTAAAGGACGAAATGAAGTATTTTATACACTATGTGGAAAAAACCAATGCGTAATTGCTGTATAACGAAGTAAATTTCTTCGTCATTTTTGGTCTACGCCGGGATTCGAACCCGAGGCCGCTTATTCCGGAACAAGTCGCTCTACCAACTGAGCTACGCAGACGCTTATTCTGATTCCTATCTGCCTTTATGTCGTGTGCGTCCTGCTGGCAGGTACGTCACATCTCCCCCGAAAGAGGGCCGGGGGCATGGCCCACGGGTCAGCCGTGACCATGAATCGTTGCAGGCAGCCATCCACTGTAGAACGTGCACTTGAGAACTCCCAGTCAATCTGCTGTGTGGAATGCAACATCACACATTTTTATTTTTCGAAGCGCTGGAGAAGAAATTCTCTGATTTTTCCTGTCTCGCGGTGTGGAAATAACATCACAATAATGCGAGATTTCGAACGGCCGGGTCATCTGGATAGTTCGGGCGCCATTATAACGAAGTTAATTTCTCCGTCATTTTTGGTCTACGCCGGGATTCGAACCCGAGGCCGCTTATTCCGGAACAAGTCGCTCTACCAACTGAGCTACGCAGACATTTATTCTGATTCCTATCTGCCTTTATGTCGTGTGCGTCCTGCTGGCAGGTACGTCACAACTGTACATAGGTATTTCTACGCCCGGGGCAAACCACAAAAAATTGCGCCTCCATCTCTATCTATCTATCTATCTATCTATCTATTATATATGAATATAGTTATATGAAATAAGAATTTACTCAATTGAAGTTGAATAAAGGGCTGAGCAAGATAAAATTGATGACACACCCCAATGTTATCTCTATGGGGAGGCACCGTCAGACAGACTGTTTTCACGGCTTTTCCCCAACTGTTTCGGACTTGAATACCACATCAAACGACGCAAAAGCAACTATATATCGTGGCTTGCAGTCACAGTAATTATTAAATAGCCCCCAGAGAAACTTTGACAACCTGAACAATGTTCTCTATCAACGTACGTCATTTTTAATATTTTTCTCTTGCAACGTACGCATTTTTTAATGTAAGCAATTAATATCCCTTGAAAATTTTGAGAAAGAAATGCGGATTTTAATTTACTAGGTTACTGAAACTGGCAAAGCATATTACAAGGAAATTACGTAAATGGATGGCTTGAGTTCAAATAAATATTTTTACTAAGATTTTAGGTTCATTGGCCATTTCTGAATTGCTGGCACACTGGCAAGGCGATTTTGTTATGTTCTTAAAATAACATATTCGTATTTTTCCCACTAACTAATAGATCTAACTTCTTTATCCCATTTGTGTTCCCGAGTATCTGCCTTCTTTCACGGTCAGTGTTTCTTCAAGCAAGTAAGAATGCACAATTTTACTCAAGATGCTTCAGTGAGTTTCGAGATGCAGATGCCATGGTTTGTCATATTCTGGTGACAAATACTGAGCGGATATATACACCGAGTTAGCAAATTACTAGAAACACCCAATAGCAATCAGACACGTGCCATCCTCACGCATGCATCTACGGATGGCGTTATACGGAGGGTTATCCCAAAGTATCGAGACTACGTGTATAACCATTAAATGGAACAGCCCAGCAGAATGTGGAAGGCTATGACCTTGGAACCTACTGCACATGCGCCTACCGAGAGAACGCTGTCGGCGCAGTGCCTTTTGTGCTGTGGCCAGTAGAAATGGGTAAGCCGATTCTTTTGAAAGAATCGATTCTTGCGATTCGACTCACCAGAAAGATTCGTTCGCTTCAGTCGTTGATTCTTCCGGTTTAGAGAACGATTTGTTTCTAGGGAATCTGTTCTGAATCGGATCCTTTCGTTCGTTTCGGTCAGTGATTCTTCCGGTTTAGAGAACAATCTGTATCCAGGAAAACGATTCTGAGTCAGATCCTTTCGTTCCTGATAGCAGAAGCGTAATTAGGCATTCCGCGCCCGAGCATGCCCCACATATTGCACCCCATCTGTCTTTCACTAATGTAATATAATAACGTAATAATATACATACATAACTATTATATTAAATTAGTAATACATAATAATGTCTGGCAGTGTATTATACATATAAAATCAAACTGTGACTGTTTCTACAGCTTTTGGTAACTGCTTTCAGAGTTGGGATCTTCGGCACTAGATCAAACAAACCGAATGTAGCTTGCAGCCACCGTAATGACTGAATAGCCCCAGAGAATCTTCAACAATGTGAACAACACCCTTATCTTTCCAACCAACTAAATAAAACGGAGTGTGTGAATTGCGAACTAAAATCGGACCGCTTCCAACCCCTATATGTAAATTGCGAACTAAGAGCCCTATGCGTAAATTGCGAACCAACTTTTCTGCGCCCATTCTGACGATATCAAAAAATAAACTAGTATGAAAAAATAATGATTAAAACATTGTAAAACAATTTAAAGCAACGTGTTCACGAAAACAACAAAACTAGTTTGTCATCCTTGCGCAGGGGCCATGTTAATTTTCTCTGTGATGTCCCATATTTAGTATATATACATTTGTACGTAATTCATTTCATTTACGAAAACAACAAACCTAGTTTGTCATCCTTGCGCAGGGGCATGTTAATTTTTCTTCTGTGATGTTCCATATTTAGTATATGTACATTTGTACTTAATTCATTGTATTCACAAAAACAACAAAACTAGTTTGTCATCCTTGCGTAGGGGGCATGTTAATTTTCTCTGTGATGTTCCATATTTAGTATATGTACATTTGTACTTAATTCATTGTATTCATGACAACAACAAAACTAGTTTGTCATCCTTGCGCAAGGGCATGTTAATTTTTCTTCTGTAATGTTCCATATTTATTATATGTACATTTGTACTTAATTCATTTTATTCACGAAAACAACAAAACTAGTTTGTCATCCTTGCGCAGAGGCCATGTTAATTTTTTTCTGTGATGTTCCATGTTTAGTATATGTACATTTGTTCTTAATTCATTTTATTCACGAAAACAACAAAACTAGTTTGTCATCCTTGCGCAGGGGCCATGTTAATTTTCTCTGTGATGTTCCCTATTTAATATATGTAACATCTGTACTTAATTCATTGTATTCACGAAAATATCTTTATTTTGCAGTAAGTGTAGGCGTCTACGATTAAGAAATCTTTTCCTTTTTCAGAGATCAAGAGCGTCACTTCCATCGTAAAACTTGTCGAACAACAAAAGATATATCTAAAGCAAAGCAATCAAAACAGACGAGCTAGCTTAGGTAATTCCAGCAGATGTTCAGAGAAATCGGTTCGGAATTTACATATAGCGGTCATGGGCCTTGGTTCGCAATTTACATATAGTTTTAATGGCGGTCTGATTTTAGTTCGCAATTTACACACTCTAGTTCGCAATTTACTTACCACCAAATAAAAAACGCGGGCTCCTTTGTTTTCCACAAACGCCGTGGTTCTTTTTTAGTTTCGCCTTTATTTCTGAATGCGAATAACAAGCAACCCCTGAACATTTTGAAAACGAAGAAATTCGAATTTTAACTGTACTAGAAACCAGCATAAAAGGTTCAATTCCAAATTTAATAAGATTGCGGGTACTAATTCTTGCGCTCTCTTGAGCTACCCCCGGGGCAGACAACCCGACTGCTCAGCCCTAGTGACGCCTCTGCTTGATAGTTTCCGGTTTAGTAACCGTTTTTCAAGTTGAAATTTGTTATTAGTTCATACAGGGAATCTGTTCCTCGGTTTTCTTATCAGTTCGTTTCGAAACGTTCACGTAATTTAGTGCATTTGTACACTTCTGAATAAGTTAAGATTTTCTAAGTACAACATGAACCTCGCAGATACACCCTGGTGAAATTTTCATGTTTAGTAAGGGGCCGTCCATAAAGTACATCCGTGATTTTTTACTATTTTTAGACCCCCCTCCCCCATGTCACATTTTGTCCGATTGTTGACAACCCGCTCTCTAAAAAGTACGTCCTAATTCCCGCAACCCCCTTTATTTTTGACGACTGCTTCTAGAAGTCCGTTGTGAAACAGAAAGGAAACATAAGTATTCAAAGGAAACTTCCATATATTTACACGTTTGCTTCAGAAAATGTTTATTATTTAGACATTAATTTATAAACACACGTACCTTTTCTTTGTAGCACGCTCTTTTGTTTTTCTCTGCATTTCACTTTTTTTTTTTCCATAGTCTTTCTTCAAGTTCTTTTAGCTTCTGCTTTTTTACGGTTAGTTCCTTTGTCTGTACTTCCGTTAACATTCCACTTTGTTTCCTTTTCAGTAGCCGAGCCCGGGCCTGGCTCCCTTTCTTTAACTACATGTGTTTGCCGAGCCCGGGCCCGGATTCTTGGAAAATTTTGCTTATCAAGGCTTGCATTTATGCATTATACACTGGCCAAAGATATGGCCCAAGCAAGGATTAGTTTAAAAAGTTTAGTTCAGTTAATCCACTTCACAATATTAATATGTTTTTAGAAATACTACGCATAAAGCCAAATGTTCTAAAATGTGGATTTGAAAATAAATAAATAATCAACGTGCCCTTCGACCGTATCAGGGGAATCAGTAATTTTGGTAAAAGCTGAAGAAAAGAAAATCGTTTAGAAACAAAAAATTCCATTCGTTATTTCTTTTTGATTTCTAAATTTACTTTTATTTTGAATAAATTGCGTTTTAAAACGTACAACGCCGTATACAGACAGTTGCAAGTGTTTGAAATTTTGACTCTAGAAAACTAATCTTTGCAATATAATTTACAAATATGCTAATTGGTAAAGGTAGTTTAGAGTGATGTAGTAGAATACAAAAAAAAAAAAAAAAAAAAAGCATGTAGGGAAATTTCCAAAAAAAAAAAAAAAAAGAACGTAAAAGCCTTCCAGACCAGATAATTCTGTATTTTGTAACATTAACAAAGCTTTGCGCTTAATAGTACAATAATCACAATATTATCATATGTGTGTGCAGTCTCCTGATCAAGTTCATCATGAAAGAGAGAGAGAGAGAGAGAGAGAGAGAGAGAGAGAATTGCATCTAATGCCTCAGCGCTTCAACTTGATCTTCTTTTCTCTAAAACTCAACCTGCTGCACTAAAAACCAACGTCACCCCAAAAATCGCGGGAGTGAGGAAATTAAATAAAAAAATAACAATACTTCTAACTGTACAATTTTGGAAATTAATAGATCATTTTAAAAATAAGATTCTTGATTTTTAATAAAATACAAAAAATGGGAATGTGATTTTTTTCCCCAGTTTTTCGATACCAGACAGGCTCCTTAAACTAATCCTTGCTTGGACCATAGCTTTGGACAATGCATAATGCAAGTCTTATGGACGGCCCCTAAGAAGTAATTCAATTTGATTCATTCAGGGAATCGACTCTTTTGCGGAATCGATTCTTTTCTTGAAAGATTCGTTCGCCAATGACTCAGTTTGATGATTCGTTCTTTTTCGAACAAATCGTTCGCGAACGACACATCTCTAGCTCTAATGGCCAGTTGTTTATAGTATAGCCTGATCCACGTGTTGCATAAAATGTTGAGAAACTCATTTGAGTCAAGTTCTGTCAGAAACTTGGGAATTCTTAAGTTACTGTGAGTTTATGCCGACACAAATGCCTGGCGACTTTTGTGACTAACCGACCTTTCTCAGCCCAATTACACGGCATCTCTCAAACTTACTCAACTGTTCGTATTGTGTACGGATCCGACGCCGAGGCATCCTCACAGTTCGTGGAGGTTAATGCAATCGCAATCCGCTGTCACAATTGTCCCTGAGTGGGAGCTTTGCTCTTGATGACCCTCCTCGATTCTTTGCTCTTGATGACCCTTCCCATGCGCTGTGGAGGGCCACTATTTAGTCATTGGTCGTTATTAACACGTCTTTTGTAAATGCTATCGGTTTGTCTGTCCGTCTGCAGACATGATATCTCTGCAACTAATAGTCCGATTTGAAAAATTCTTTTTGCATTAGAAAGCTTGAAATGTGCGAATGATGATCCTTTATTTCGTTTCTTTTAACGATGCAGAATTTCGCCGCTAGAGGACGTAAATGCAGATGATGTCGAATTCAAAATACATTTTATTCCATATATTTGCTTCTACTTTCGCAGCTAGGGGCGCAAAATATCACGTAAAAGCAGTGATAGTTTTTTCTTAATATCACTGCTTTTACATGTACGATTTAAAAATCCTTTAAACACCGGATGCCTTTTCCCTTGTAGAACAGTTCAGTTGCTATATGAGGAATTTTGTAGTTCACAGTTCTGTCGGTAGGTGGTGTTTGTGTAATTCAGTTTGCAGCTGTATCGCTGCTTCTAAAAACGCTATTGAGAAATGTCTTCTTTACTGTATGTCATTCGCTACAACAGAGATGTGGAGCATTATCCTCTTTAGATAAAGTAAAGATATCCCGATAGCTGCGTAAAGGTCGAAACCTTTTGTTTTCGCTGTATCTAGGGGATGTATTTGAAAAGTTCTTTTCTCTTAGCATAGCTTTTTCCATGACGAATATTTGTCGCCTATTTTCAACTTTTCCGTTATGCAAAATTTTTCCGCTAGCAGACGTGGACTTATATCATGTTTCCTTCTATATTTATCCTTTTAACTGTTCGATTTGAAAATCTTTGTCTCTGGTAACTTCCTTGTACTATGAGAAACTTTTTGTTCGCCATTTGTTTATCTTCGTAACATGCTTTTTAGTCGTTGGTGGAACTAAGTAGACGTTTCTATTTCTGGATGTTTTATCGATTGTTGGTACCCATTGATTGATTTCCGAATCGGTTCCATTGGCTTTGAATAACTTTGATAAATTTAATTCGCGTCAGGACGGATTCAAAAGACGTGCTTATTACATACGAAAATTCGGTGTCATCTTTCTTGTTTTTTAATCATCAAAAGAATTCTCGGGAAGCTTCATGTTTTTTTTTTTTTTTTTTTTTTTTTTTGCAAAGAGCGTAATTTCTGAAATACGACAGTGAGAAATAACGTGATATAATTAAGCAACAAACTGAATGTTTACCCCATGAAGTGGGAAAATCTTTCATCCTAACAGACATAAAAAAAAAAATTCAGTTTGTTGTCAATTGTACAAATCGGAAGCAAAATGAATTTCTGCAATCTGTCTTTTAAAATCGAAGATGCAGGAAACGTGATATACGGATTAAAGGACAAAACGTATTTATAGAATCACCATATTTTATTTCCAAAAAGATACGCTGAAAACACTATGTTTAATTGCTAAAAAGTTTGACTGGAGGAAAGAACTGTACAACGCAGAACCAAGCAACTGCATCATCACTATGTGGCAAAATTATTATGGCCACCTCATTAGTACGTTGTTGGGCCACCTTTTACTCTTAATACTGCTTGAATTCTTCTGGTATGGACTTAATTAAACCTCGGTAAGTGGCTTAGGGTGTATCAAATACTATGAATTGCACCCTCCAGCTCTTGAAGGTTTGATGGTAGCTGTCTGATACCCCTTTAGACTTCAACCCACAAATGCTCCATTGGATTGAGATCTGGGGATTGAATAGGTCAATGTAGCAGGGAAAAGTTTCCGTGATGCGTTGCTCAAACCATTCAAGTACAATCTGAGCACTATGACTGGAGCATTGTCCGGTTGGAAGTATCGAACTCCAATGTGATAAACCATCAACATAATTGGATGGACTTGGTCGGCAACGATATTTAAATATCTTTGGGCAGTCAGGCGTTGCTCCACACAAATCAAAGGGCCCAAACTCTCCCACGAAAACATGCCCCCAGACCATAATGCTGCCTCCGATAGCTTGAAGAGTAGTGGCGATGAAAGACTGGTCCATACGTTCTTGCTGCCATCTACATATCTTCACCAGAACCGTAGCAAGCTTTTCTTATCTGGGAGGGCAAGACTTGAAATAACGCCCCTTCGAGTTCAGTAGTATGCTCACTTCGAGTTCAAAATTACGCCACTTCGAGTTCAGTATGATGCCCACTTCGAGTTCAAAATTACGCCACTTCGAGTTCAGTATTATGCCCACTTCAAGTTCAAAATTACGCCACTTCGAGTTCAAAATCACGCCCACTTCGAGTTCCAAATCACGCCCACTTCGAGTTCAAAATCACGCCCCCTTCACGTTCAAAATTACGCTTCTTTGAGTTCCACGTATAATACGTGGTTTTTACTTTCTCACATACCGCCGTTATAGGAAAGTATTATGATCGTTCAAAAACCGCATTTCAGGTTTTTGACATAATTTTATTAAAAATGTAAAAACTAGAAATGCAAAAACTCGATAAAAAATACCCAAGAACCACAGGGTATAAATACTAAGTAGAGCGTAAACGTTATGTGAAAGCCGACAACGCAACACTCCGCAGAAATGCAGAACGAAAAACCAAACCAGCGCAGAACCAATCAGTACCGGGTAGTGAAAGTAACAATAGGAAGAAGCTTCAGTTGTATGGCTTGGAAAAATTCCGTTCAAGGTTAAACGCTCAGAGAACTTTCTGCGACAGAGCACAGGTGATTAATTAGTTCTTCATCCCATCGACATGTTCGGAAAGGTCATGGAGTTAGACATAAGAGCATATTGTTTTCAATGCTTCCATTCACTGTTTTGGAAAATTCCCTTTGTGGATATCAGATGTTCACGCCTCATAGTGTGTGTTACTCTATACCCTGGTTAACTGCATGGAATACTGTATGAGATTATTGTTTTTAGAGGAAATTACTGAAGGGTGTAACTTTCGTTTTTAGTTACAATTTCTATTTTTTACATCCCCCAGAGCATGAATTTACGCCCCTGGAATGACCATTTTGGGAGGGCAACCACACTCCCTGCCCTCCCATGTAGTTGCGGCCCTGATCTTCACCATTCCATCTGCATGGTGTACTGTAAAACGTGATTCGTCAGACCCTATTCCACTTTTCCACTCATTTACTGTCCAAGTCTTGTGTTCCTGAGCCAACTGGAAGAGTTTCTTCCTATTGGATGCAGATAGTAATGGCTTACGGGCAGCCTGTCTGCTTCTGCAGCCCGTACGATGTAATGTGCGGCGAACTGTACGTTGAGAGGTAATCGAACTTCGTCCCTGATTCAGATTATCTGCAATCTGATGAAGTGTTACCCGTCTGTTGGACTGAACAAGTCTGCCAATACTCTCCGCTCAGATCGATCATCCAGTAGCCGTTGACGACCACACGCCTTGCACTCAGACCCGATTTTTTGACTGGTGTCCCACTCTCTGTAAACTTTAACAACATCTGTCTTCGAACATTTCACAAGTGCAGCCATTTTGCTAATGCTCGCACGAATGCTTCGAGCATCCACGATCATTCCACGTTCAAAGTCCGTCAGATCGCGTTTTGTACCCATTATGTTTTGCGCAATGCATTTCATTAGTCTCTGCATGCCTTCAGCTTTTCCCTTTATACCGATTCAGCCATCTATACTAGTCTCTGCATGATGATGATCAAATGTAGAGGATTTTAAGAAGGGAGTGTCTGACCCTAGGTCTTAAACAACCCTTAGAAATAAGAAACTGGGATATTTGGGCTAGAGCGCCCGATAGGAAAGTGACACGGAAGCGAAGTAGAAAGGGGGAGGAAGACGTCCTTATTTATTACCGGGGGGGGGGCAGTATCCGGGGTCCGATGGCTTAACGTGCCCATTCGACGCACGGCGGGTATTTAGTGGATCAAGCGTTCGTAACTGCCTGGGATCGAACCTGAGGCCTTTCCCGTGGCAGTGACGAACGTTGCCCACTCGGCAACCCGCGGCCTTAGTCTCTGCATGCCTTCAGCTTTCCCCTTTTATACCGATTCAGCCATCTATACTAGTCTCTGCATGCCTTCAGCTTTCCCCTTTTATACCGATTCAGCCATCTATACTAGTTTCAGCATGCTTTCAGCTTTTCCCTTTTCTTTCAGCTAAGAAGATTAAAAATAGTAAGAAGTTTCGGACTCACTAAGTATCAAGTATAGATTGATACTTTGACTCCATCTTCAGACTCAGACTAAGTATAGATTAATACTTAGTCTGAAGATGGACTCATAGTGAGTCCGAAAGTTCTTACTATTTTTAATCTTATTTTAACTTTTAAGTAAAGTTTTTAACTCTCATATATGTGTTATTCATTCAGAGTGTTATCGTGTCTTGAAAGCGAACCTACTTCAGTTTTGGTATTTTAACGACACGAATTAAAAAAACACCTCATGAATCAGTTTCTATGTCCAGATGCTTTTTTATCAGCTGATATTAAGTACTAAGTACTCAAACTAGTTGCGCGGAACAGTGTTAGTTTGTTATGTACTTTTGCCTAAAGAGAAATAGTTCTATTAGAAGCGAAACAACTGGTGTGAACTATTTCACAGAAAGCAGGTCGTGTTGTAATCTTAGCATTCATAAATAAATTTATTTGGTTTATAGTCCTTGTAGTCTTGTAGACCTATTATTTTTTCTAAGGAAGATTATTGCGTTTCAAAACGTGAGGTCAGTCAAATTCTTGACTACTTAATAATTTCCTAATGATTTCGCATCAAATCATGCAAGATTAAATAAGATAGTTATAACAAATTTAGCACATTTCGTCATTGTCTGAAGGACGGGAAACTGGTTAAACTGCTCTCAATATCAAGCATGTTTCTTTTAAAGAGTATTTTTTTTATTGAAACTTGTAATTTGCAAAACTAGTCCAGAGTACAATAAGAGTGAAGAAGAAAAAGTTCGAAAGAGTCACAGAGAATTTTAATATGCTACAGGTTCCTTTAGAGAAAACAGCTAGCGGTGTTCGATATGTAAGAATAAAAATTAATAGCCTGTCTGCCTATCGCCATGCAAAATTTTTAAGATAGAAACATTTGAATCATCATCTCTTAGGCAGGCGTTTCCATTACCTTAGGAACATAATCTTTTTTGCTAAGCATAATTATCTTGTCGATCTGTTTAAACTGCTCGAAAAACTTTAGGTTTATTACAGAAAAAAGATTAACACTACGTAAAATAACCATAAGCGTTTAATTATGGAAAATGTGCCATACGGAACACAAAACAGACTCTGAATGTCAGAGAAAAAGTGTAGTGGGGTACTTTCGGCGTATTTTTACATAAATACGAAATGATGAGACAAAAGATGTAGCTGGTCACTTTCGGCATTCGAAAGAAAAAACACCTTATGACTTAGAAGGAAAGAGAAGCACTTGAGGCTGACCTTGGTCAATCAGCACGTTGTGACACCTACTCAGTTATTCACACTAGCTCGTACCATGTCAGATACATTCGGCATTCAAACAAGAAAACACCTCATTGACTCGGAAGGAATGAGAAGCACACGAAACTTACCTTGATCTGTCAGTACTTTGTGACACTTTCTTGGTTGTTCACACTCGCTCGTACTATGTAAGGTACTTACGTGGTACACTCAGCATTCAAACAAGAGAACACCTCATTGACTTAGAAGGTATGAGAAGCACACGAGACTTACCTTGGTCAGTCAGTACGTTCTGCCACTTCCTCGGTTGTTCACACTCGCTTATACCATGTGCGGTACTTACGTGGAACATCCGCCATTCAAACAAGAGAGTACCTCATTGACCTAAAAGGGATGAGAAGCACACGAGACTTACCTTGGTCAGTCAGTACGTTCTGCCACTCCCTCGGTTGTTCACACTCGCTCGTATTATGTAAGGTACTTACGTGATACACTAGGCATTCAAACAAGAGAACACCTCATTGACTTAGAAGGAATGAGAAGTACACGAGACTTATCTTGGCCAGTTAGTACGTTGTGTCACTACCTCGGTTGCTTTCACTCGCTCGTACTATGTAAGGTACTTAAATTGTACATTCGGCATTCAAACAAGAGAATGACCTCATTGACATAGAAGGGATGAGAAGCACATGAGACTCACCTTAGTCAATCAGTACGTTGTGACACCTCCTTGGTTGTTCACACTCGCTAATACCATGTAAGGTACTTACGTGGAACACTCGACATTCAAACAAGAGAACACCTCATTGACTTAGAAGGAATGAGAAGCACACGAGACTTACCTTGGTCAATAAGAACGTTCCGCCACTTCCTCGGTTGTTCACACTCGCTCGTAGTACGTAAGGTACTTACGTGATACACTAAGCATTCAAACAAGAGAACACCTCATTGACTTAGAAGGAATGAGAAGTACACGAGACTTATCTTGGTCAGTTAGTACGTTGTGTCACTACCTCGGTTGTTTTCACTCGCTCGTACTATATAAGGTACTTAAATTATACATTTGGCATTCAAACAAGAGAAGGACCTCATTGACATAGAAGGGATGAGAAGCACACGAGACTTACCTTGGTCAGTCAGTACGTTCTGCCACTCCCTCGGTTGTTCACACTCGCTCGTATTATGTAAGGTACTTACGTGATACACTAGGCATTCAAACAAGAGAACACCTCATTGACTTAGAAGGAATGAGAAGTACACGAGACTTATCTTGGCCAGTTAGTACGTTGTGTCACTACCTCGGTTGCTTTCACTCGCTCGTACTATGTAAGGTACTTAAATTGTACATTCGGCATTCAAACAAGAGAATGACCTCATTGACATAGAAGGTATGAGAAGCACACGAGACTTACCTTGGTCAGTCAGTACGTTCTGCCACTTCCTCGGTTGTTCACACTCGCTTATACCATGTGCGGTACTTACGTGGAACATCCGCCATTCAAACAAGAGAGTACCTCATTGACCTAAAAGGGATGAGAAGCACACGAGACTTACCTTGGTCAGTCAGTACGTTCTGCCACTCCCTCGGTTGTTCACACTCGCTCGTATTATGTAAGGTACTTACGTGATACACTAGGCATTCAAACAAGAGAACACCTCATTGACTTAGAAGGAATGAGAAGTACACGAGACTTATCTTGGCCAGTTAGTACGTTGTGTCACTACCTCGGTTGCTTTCACTCGCTCGTACTATGTAAGGTACTTAAATTGTACATTCGGCATTCAAACAAGAGAATGACCTCATTGACATAGAAGGGATGAGAAGCACATGAGACTCACCTTAGTCAATCAGTACGTTGTGACACCTCCTTGGTTGTTCACACTCGCTAATACCATGTAAGGTACTTACGTGGAACACTCGACATTCAAACAAGAGAACACCTCATTGACTTAGAAGGAATGAGAAGCACACGAGACTTACCTTGGTCAATAAGAACGTTCCGCCACTTCCTCGGTTGTTCACACTCGCTCGTAGTACGTAAGGTACTTACGTGATACACTAAGCATTCAAACAAGAGAACACCTCATTGACTTAGAAGGAATGAGAAGTACACGAGACTTATCTTGGTCAGTTAGTACGTTGTGTCACTACCTCGGTTGTTTTCACTCGCTCGTACTATATAAGGTACTTAAATTATACATTTGGCATTCAAACAAGAGAAGGACCTCATTGACATAGAAGGGATGAGAAGCACACGAGACTTACCTTGGTCAGTCAGTACGTTCTGCCACTCCTCGGTTGTTCACACTCGCTCGTATTATGTAAGGTACTTACGTGATACACTAGGCATTCAAACAAGAGAACACCTCATTGACTTAGAAGGAATGAGAAGTACACGAGACTTATCTTGGCCAGTTAGTACGTTGTGTCACTACCTCGGTTGCTTTCACTCGCTCGTACTATGTAAGGTACTTAAATTGTACATTCGGCATTCAAACAAGAGAATGACCTCATTGACATAGAAGGGATGAGAAGCACATGAGACTCACCTTAGTCAATCAGTACGTTGTGACACCTCCTTGGTTGTTCACACTCGCTAATACCATGTAAGGTACTTACGTGGAACACTCGACATTCAAACAAGAGAACACCTCATTGACTTAGAAGGAATGAGAAGCACACGAGACTTACCTTGGTCAATAAGAACGTTCCGCCACTTCCTCGGTTGTTCACACTCGCTCGTACTACGTAAGGTACTTACGTGATACACTAAGCATTCAAACAAGAGAACACCTCATTGACTTAGAAGGAATGAGAAGTACACGAGACTTATCTTGGTCAGTTAGTACGTTGTGTCACTACCTCGGTTGTTTTCACTCGCTCGTACTATATAAGGTACTTAAATTATACATTTGGCATTCAAACAAGAGAAGGACCTCATTGACATAGAAGGGATGAGAAGCACACGAGACTTACCTTGGTCAGTCAGTACGTTCTGCCACTCCCTCGGTTGTTCACACTCGCTCGTATTATGTAAGGTACTTACGTGATACACTAGGCATTCAAACAAGAGAACACCTCATTGACTTAGAAGGAATGAGAAGTACACGAGACTTATCTTGGCCAGTTAGTACGTTGTGTCACTACCTCGGTTGCTTTCACTCGCTCGTACTATGTAAGGTACTTAAATTGTACATTCGGCATTCAAACAAGAGAATGACCTCATTGACATAGAAGGGATGAGAAGCACATGAGACTCACCTTAGTCAATCAGTACGTTGTGACACCTCCTTGGTTGTTCACACTCGCTAATACCATGTAAGGTACTTACGTGGAACACTCGACATTCAAACAAGAGAACACCTCATTGACTTAGAAGGAATGAGAAGCACACGAGACTTACCTTGGTCAATAAGAACGTTCCGCCACTTCCTCGGTTGTTCACACTCGCTCGTAGTACGTAAGGTACTTACGTGATACACTAAGCATTCAAACAAGAGAACACCTCATTGACTTAGAAGGAATGAGAAGTACACGAGACTTATCTTGGTCAGTTAGTACGTTGTGTCACTACCTCGGTTGTTTTCACTCGCTCGTACTATATAAGGTACTTAAATTATACATTTGGCATTCAAACAAGAGAAGGACCTCATTGACATAGAAGGGATGAGAAGCACACGAGACTTACCTTGGTCAATCATTACGTTGTGACACTTTCTTGGTTGTTCACACTCGCTAATAACATGTGAGGTACTTACGTGGAACACTCGGCATTCAAACAAGAGAACACCTCATTGGCTTTAGAAAGGATGAGAAGTACGCGAGACTTGCCTTCGTCGGTCAGTACGTTCTGCCACTTGCTCGGTTGTTCACACTCACTTATACCATGTAAGGTACTTACGTGTAACATTCGGCATTCAAACAAGATAACACCTCATTGACTTAGAAGGTATGAGAAGCACACGAGACTTACCTTGGTCAATCAGAACGTTCCGCCACTTTCTCGGTTGTTCACACTCGCTCGAACCATGTAAGGTACTTACGTGGTACTTTCGGCATTCATACGAAGGAAAAGCTCATTGACTCAGAAGGAATGAGAAGCACACGAGATTTGTCTTTGTCAATAAGTGCGTTGTGACATATCCTGGTTTGCTCACATCCTCTTGCCGCACTGCCAATGAGGGGATTCAGCAGATTTCGTGTAGTACAGACGAGGGAAAATAACACGTAGTTTTGAAACGTTGCAGGGGCTGGGTGACAACTGTCCAAGCTCCTGAGCATTGCGTTCCAGAAGTGCTAAATGGTATTAAGATGCAGCAACTTCGGAGGTAGGTGTTAACGTGGAGTATCGCGAACTTCGAGCTCGCTAGCCACGACGTGAGGTCGTGGACTATCATGCACCCAAAGGAAATTATCTTCGTGTGCTCTTGCCAAACATTCAGGTCTATACTACCATTGAAGCAGATCACTCGCTCACGCCGTGCTTGACCTACTCCTGAACGGGTTCACTGGTCGGCACAGTTGCTGATTGCTCCATGAAGTTCTCTATGCACGAAATCACCAACTATCGAAATGTAGGCCAAATCTGGGCTCATCGGAGAATAAGGTACATTTTGTGACTTTTCCTGCGGCATCAGATGTTGTGGCGACCACTCGCATCTTTCTTGCTGGATTGTCGCCGTTAGTGGTACTGGGCGCAATGGACATCTGAACGATAGACCTTTGTGATGCAATCGATTACCGAATGATTCATTACTTACTTGTCAGAGTACCTCGGATGTGGCGGCTGGATATTCTAGGGTTCCTGCGAGCATTTATTGTAAGAAACCGATTGTGTAGGACAGTAGTTGTCCTCAGATGACCACTTATACAATAGTTTGTTTTAAGATATAGCTTCGCTCTCAACAACACGCCTAGAGTCCTCCATTGCGTTGTCCAGCACTACGGTGTCTCTTCCGCAGTCTGACAGCTGCTTTTACAAATACGCACTGTTAAGACACAGCTTAGCACATTAAATGCTTCGAAGTCCAGTTTTTCCTCGTATTTGTACATTTTTCTTGCGCATGTGCATGCACGAGAACAGTGTGGAACTCGAAATTTACATAACTTTGCGTTCTGTACTTTCTAAGGTATCATTATTAAATGATAATGTTTGCATAAACACGTTACTGAGGTTGTGAATCGTAATCCCCAACTTTTTCTGAGCAGTTTATGTAGTAACAAAGGTAGACCGTTGGTAGAGTATATATGAAAATAAGTCGCAAACAGTTATGGGATAGCTGATAATGATAGATATAAATTTCTAAAGGTGTCACTAGGTGGCAGCACAATCCCGCTTACTCGTAGTTTAACGTAGCAGACACTACATGTCACATGAACATGAGCAGCTCAGATTGCAAATGGCGACCATGCTTCAGGAGTGTACGACCCAAGAGCAGCTTCCTGTTGTGCGTTTTCTTTGAGCAAAGGACTTCCTGCAAAGATGAGAAATGTTTGTCGCGTATAAGGGAGTACACAACTGGGTTGATAAATTCTCTCAAGGAATCTCAAAAGTTTGTGATGAAGACCGACCTGGTGGTCCTGTTCAGATTGTGACAGAAGCAACTGCGGACGCTTCTGTCGCACAGTTGCTTGGGTGCAGGTGGGTGGAGGAGATGATTCGAGCTGACAGGCGAGCAACGATAGACAATGTAAAAACTGCAATGGGATATTCCCATGGTTTAGCCTACAGTCGTTTGAATTTCCGAAAAGTGTGCGCACGTTGGGTGCCCAAAGAACTGACTCAGGAACAGAAAATGTGAACCGAATGGGCCAGCCCATGCAACATCTCCCTCGGTACGCACGTGAAGGAGAAGACATACAAACACTGCAGACAACTGAAAGCAGCATGGAGAGGTGTATGCTTGGTGTAACCGGGAGAGATAAGAAGAGGAACTCGTAGATCAGAAAAATGACGAGAGTGAAAGACATCATGATCAATGTAAAATCCCTGAAATGGCAATGGGCTGAACATATTGCCAGAAGGACGGACCACCGATGGACAACGGAAATTTTAGACTGAATTCAATGGGATAGGTAAAGAACCACAAGAAGACCATATGCGAGATAGGTGGATGAAATTCGAAAGCATGCTGGAGTGAACTAGAGGATACTAGCACAAGACAGGCGGAGTGGAAGAAACTTGGGGAGACCTTCATCCAGCAGCAGACTGATAATGGTTACAGAGTTGGAAACGGGTCAAAAATTTCGGACTCGGAAGTCCCATAACTGGATCCGACTCGACCCGACCCGACCCAATCCGGAGCCGTAACTGACCCGGACAAATCTACTTTGAACTGTAAATTCGAAACTCAATTTATGTATATATACATATAAACGTAATATACATATTCAAAACAATAACTGCTTGATATTTACTGTACTGTGCAAATTAATTGGGACAAAAGCATGCTTACGTAAGTTATGACGCATAAGGGCGATGGAATGGATCCCGCGCCTATGTCCTGACCTTTGACCCCATTTCGCCCATTTTCAAAAGGGTTCGTCCCCAGGTGGACCCCTGCCGCATACTAAAATGTCATTGAAATCGAACCATATTTACGCAAGTTATGACGCATAAGGGCAATGGAATGCATCCCGCTCCTATGTCCTGACCTTTGATCCCATTTTCAATTGGGTTCGATCCCAGGTGGACCCCTGCCGCATACTAAAATGTCATTGAAATCGAACCATATTAACGCAAGTTATGACGCATAAGGGCAATGGAATGGATCCCGCACCTATGTCGTGACCTTTGACCCCATTTCGCCTATTTTCAATAGGGTCCCCAGGTGATCCCCTACCACATACTAAAATTTCATTGAAATCGAACCATATTTACGCAAGTTATGACGCATAAGGGCAATGGAATGGATCCCGCACCTATGTCCTGACCTTTGACCCCATTTCGCCTATTTTCAATAGGGTCCCCAGGTGGTCCCCTACCACATACTAAAATTTCATTGAAATCGAATCATATTTACGCAAGTTATGACGCATAAGGGCAATGGAATGGATCCCGCTCCTATGTCCTGACCTTTGACCCCATTTGTCCCATTTTCAATAGGGTTCGTCTCCAGGCGATCCCCTATCATATACTAAAATTTCATCGAAACCGAACCATTTTTACGCGAGTTATCGTGCTGACGGACTGACAAAGCTGGAGCATATACACTTCTTCAACCTACGGTTGGAAAGCGTAATAAAGGAATTGCGGAAAGGTTTTGAAAATTCAGAATTTTCTTGGCGTTTGAAAAATCAGTGAAATTCAGATTTCTTTCCGTGATTTCACGGAAAAGATAATATCAGAAATCATCATCATCATCATCATTGTCAACCATTATCAATCCACTGCTGGACGAAGGTCTCCCCAAGTTTCCTCCACAACGGTCTGTCTTGTGCCAGTCTCCTCCATGTCACCCCTGCATACTTTCGAATTTCATCCACCCATCTCCCATGTGGTCTTCTTCTGGGTCTTTTCCTGTCCCTTGGAATCCAATCTAAAATTTCGGCTGTCCATCGATGATCTGTCCTTCTGGCAGTATGTCCAGCCCATTGCCATTTCAGGGATTTAACTCTGATCATGATGTCTTCCACTCTTGTCATTTTTCGGATCCACGAGTTCCTCTTCTTATCTCTGCTGGTTACACCAAGCATGCACCTCTCCATGCTGCTTTGAGTTGTCTGCAGCCTTTGTATGTCTCTTTTAGTTAAGGTCCACGTCTCTGCACCATACGTAAGCACTGGAAGGATGCATTGATCAAACACTTTTCTTTTAAGACATAATGGCATATTGCTCTTGAAAATTATGCTGTTTCTTCCAAAAGCTCTCCAGGCAAGTTTTGTACGCCGATTAATTTCTTCATCAATGTGACCCTCACTTGATATCTGCTGTCCAAGATAAACGTACGTGTCTGTTATCTCCAGCTTTTCTCCATCAATCGATAAATCTTCATTTCTTGTAAAAGCATTGAACATCACTTTTGTCTTCTGAAAGTTCATTTTTAATCCCACTTCTTTACTCTTGTCAGCAAGTTCCTGGATCATACTCTGCAGCTCTGATGGGCTAGTTGCAAAAATGACTACGTCATCAGCAAAACGAAGGTGGGTTAGATAATCTCCATTAATCTTTATCCCCTTGTTTTCCCAGCTCAGTGACTGAAAAACACCCTCCAATGTGGCATTAAAGAGCTTCGGAGATATGGTGTCACCTTGTCTCACTCCCTTTCCAATTTTTACGTGTGTTGTATTTTCAAACAGCCTAATCTTTGCACTTGCATTTTCATAGATGTTATTAATAATATTAATGTATGCATCTTCAATACCGAAGGTTTTCAGAGCCATTGTAACTGCTGATGGTTTCACCGAATCAAAGGCTTTTTCATAATCGATAAAAGCCATGCACAATGGAAGTTCATATTCTTTTGCTCTTTCAATTAGTTCTCTCAGCACATGGATATGATCTATTGTGCTGTAGCCACTCCTGAATCCAGCTTGTTCTCTCGGTTGAGCCGTGTCCAGTGCTACCTTCAAGCGGTGTGAAAGAACTTTAGTGAAGATTTTATAAACTACTGATAGGAGGCTGATAGGTCTGTAGTTTCCGAGATCCTCAATGTCACCTTTCTTATGTAGCAGGATCATTGTAGCGGTGTTCCAATCCTCAGGAATCTTTCCTTCATTAAGGCATCGAGTGAAAATTTGGGCGAGTACTGTTTCGATTTCTCCACTTGCTTCTTGTATGATGTCTACAGTAATTCCATCTTCTCCTGGAGCTTTTCCCCGCTTCATGTTCTTGATTGCATGTGCAACTTCTGCTGGAAGGATTGGAGGAACTCTGGTACTGGTATCTTTCATGATGTCTGGAGTGCATGTATCATCCCTTTCATATAATTTGGAGTAGAAATCTTTCACTCTTGTCAAAATTTCGCCTCTATTTCTTGTTACAGAACCATCTTCTTTTCTCAGTGCCATAATCTGTTTTCTTCCCTTACTGAGATATCCCTTTGCTATCTTTAGGCTTTGGTTGTTTTCAATTGCTTTCCTCACTAGTTCACAGTTGAATTTTCTTACGTCTTCAGTGATACTTTTTCGTACTGTCTTGCATAGCTCTATATATTCCACTTTGGAAGTCACATCTTCTTTAGTTGTCCTCATCTCTCTTCTTTTTTGCATCAACATTTTCGTTTTTCCTGATAATTTATTTACATGCAACTTGTTCTTAGACCCAGCTAATTTTGTTGCTGTTTCCATAAGAGCTTTGGTTACTTTTTCTGTTAACTTCAGAGATGTCCACTTCTTCCGATGTTAGGCCTTCTAAAGCAGAGAACCTGTTCTTCAGTTCCAACTTGAAGGTATTATGGTGTTTTTTTAAGGTTGGTTATGTCAATAGATTTTGTTTGTCTTATGAGCTTGCCACGTTCAAGTTTAGTGTTGAGGTGCATCTTACATCTCACCAATCTATGGTCACTACCTGTGTTGAACTTGTTTAGCACACTGCAGTCTTCTATGACGAATTTTTTGTTACACATAATAAAATCAATTTCACTTGTCATCCCATTTGGATGTCTCCATGTCCATTTCCTGTGTGGCTTTTTCTTGAAGAAGGAGTTCAAGATGAAAAACCCTTCTGCCTCTGCAAACTCAACGAGAGTATTTCCACGCTGGTTTCTGTTGCCGTGACCGAATTTACCTACTGAAGTTTCATTCTGTTGCCGTTGCCCTATTTTTGCATTGAAATCTCCCATAATTATTTTCAAGTGCTGCTTACCTTTATTATTTAGATGACAAATTTCCTCATAAAATTCTTCAATTTCTTCTTCAGGATGACTTGTAGGTGGGTGCATAAGTTTGAATAATCTGAGCCTGGTATCTTCTCGATAGTTGGATAACGAGTCGTGCAGCTCTGTCAGAGGAACTTTCAACTTCTACCACTTTATCCTTCAGTTTCTTGTTTATTATAAATCCAACACCACTAGTTCTGCCAGTATCTGTCCCACGATAGTAGAAGAGATGTCCACTTTTCAGTTCGATGAGATCTTCTCCTTTTCTCCTTACCTCACTTAGCCCCACAATGTCCCACTTGATCCTTTGTAGTTCCTCTTCCAATTCAAGAAGCCTTGAATCAGAAGATAGGGAGCGTCCATTGTACGTTGCCAAGGTCAGCATCAGATGGCAGCCTAGTCCGGTCCTCCGGGGATTCTTAGCACCCTCTGCCTTCATGTCGCACTGGCCGCTGCCTTGGCCAGGTACATTCCAGCTGCCGGAGACTGAGGGCCAAGATTTAAGTTGTGGTGTCATTTTGGAGGGGTTTGGCCATAACTCACCACGCTGGCCAAGCGGGTTGGTGAGTGTGGGATAGCATTTCCTCTGATCCCGATGGTATAGTTATACCGCTATTGGCGGTCGTCAGAGCCCCTTTAGTGGGAACAGGATGCACCACGAGAAGGCGGGGTTGACATTTGTCAAGGAGAGGCTGTGATGTTACGCATCACCTGACCTTACATCCCATATATCAGAAATATGCTTCTTTAATTAATGAGGGGAATGACGGACAATGAGTAGTGAATTTCAGAATTTTTTTTTTAGTTTAGTAATTATAGTTTGGCAGACAATCTTCTGTTGAGGAACTAATCTCAGAGAACAACTAAATGGTGTGATAATGACGAAGTTTCAGTCTTGTTGAAATATGATAAATAAGTGATAATAAATGATGTGGAAGTTTTACGCTGGTTTGCTGTGGTTAAACATTCCTTAAGCATAATTCTGACCATAGGTAGAGCGTGTCCAAAAATGGGGGGGGGCACAAATAAGCGTAAACTAATTTTTCTTGGGGTGAGGTGGGGCGGGGGCGGGGGTGTGTGTGTCTGCTCTTGTTCAATTGCCATTAGTGCCATAACTTATGTTTTTTCCATGCCTAATATATCCCAAACAATGAGGCGTGCGCGGCTTCCTTTGATTTCCCTAATGAGGATGAAAAAAATATGCTTTTCAAAGCACCTCATGCAGTTATCTGATGTTGAAAACCATCATCAGATGACTGCGCAGTTATAACAATGTTCGCAATGTTTGCTATTGCCCTTGGCTGTAATGTCACACTTTATAACATTTAAGAGGCGAATGACTAGTTACTATTTTTCCGACTTTTTCAGTTTGAGGGCGGGCATGTCCCCCTCCCCGTGTTCCTCGGCGCTACGCGTATGGTTCTGACACTGAACTGCTATTTCAATAATTACGCCAGTGATCATTTTCTAAAACGTAATATGACGTGCATTGAGAAAATTACAACTCAGTGTGTAATATAACAAGTTAGTAAAATAATTCAATGCATTGATTATGATACGCTTTCCAACATACCAGAAATCATTACTCAAGTTATGAGGATAATGGCTGTAGAATAAATCTCGCTCCTATGACTTTGACCCCATTTCGATGATATTCAACAGAACGGTATAGTATGCTTTCGGAACAACATGGTAAAGTTTTGTCTCAAGCATTTTTACGTAAGTTATAACGCATAAGGGCGATGGAATGGATCCCAATCCTATGTCCTGACCTTTGATCCCATTTCGCCCATTTTCAATAGGGTTTGTCCTTAGGTGGTCCCCTACCACATACTAAAATTTCATCGAAATTGATCCATTTTTACGAAAGTTATGACGCATAAGGGCAATCGAATGGATCTTGTTCCTATGTCCTGACCTTTGACCCCACTTCACCCATTTTCAATAGGGTTCATCCCCAGATGGTTCCCTACGACATACTAAACTTTCATTGAAATCGAACCGTATTTACGCAAGTTATGACGCATAAGGGTAATGGAATGGATCCCACTCCTATGTCGTGACCTTTCACCCCATTTGTCCCATTTTCAATAGGGTTCGTCCCCAGGTGGTTCCCTACGACATACTAAAATTTCATCAAAATCGAACCGTTTTTACGCGAGTTATCGTGCGGACAAGAGGATGAGCGGGCGGACAGACAGTCAAAGCTGGAGTACATACGCTTCTTCAACCTACGGTTGGAAAGCGTAAAAAACGCATTAAGTGTCCGAGACCTCACGCACCCACATATAAAAGAAAAGTAGCCTAAAAGAAGAAAACCGGAGGAAGTAAGGACTTCCACGTTTATTGAAGGAAGTCAATGATCACGATGAGACGCAAAACGGCCGGTTAGATCTCTAAAGATCTTTGCCCAAGTATGCACACGCTGAAGTTTCCTGTGAAGCGATTCGGGTTATAATTTTTGAACTGCATCAAATTCTGCTTAAGCTTTTTTCTTTTTTAAACAGGGCCATTCACCTTTTTTGCCGTCCGAAAAGCAAGAGAGAAACTCCCAAACAAAATATCATGTGAGGCCTAGCCGAAGAAACAAAGGGAAATAAAAATAAAAAGAAACAGATACATCTGCATTTGGGGAACACGCCCAAATGCGTGACTTCCCTTCACGACCAGTTGTTTGTGCGGATCGTTTCTCCCGTGTCCTGTCCTGGACTCGTTTCACGTCTCCCATCTTGCAGATCTGAGTCTCTACCCGCTTCTTTCTTTGGAAAGATTCCCCTTTATTCAAAACCAACCTTGACCCACAAAGCATAAACTATCCACTCCGATGATTTGCTTCGTAAACACCAATGCTAATCGCCGGACGACGCTCTCTGAACGAGGAAAAGCAGTAGGCCGTACGTTGTCATTCAGCCTAATAAGGACCTGCTGCACACTCTGTGTGTGTGTGTGTGTGTGTGTGTGCGCGCGCGCGTAGAATGACGGTTTTGACGGGCCCATTAGTTTCTATTTTTCATTCCATATAAATTGAGTTGACTAATCGCCACCGTTCTGTTTTTAGATAGAAAAGCCCACGTTACTGAACTCTGTCCTTGCACTGCTTCGAAGAACTCGGCATTTCCTCTTTTTCGTTCCACTTCACTTTGAGGCGATTGTTGTATGCTGTATCATACATGGCGAGGGGGAGTGAATTTGGCACATTTTTGATTTGTGTTCGCTCATCTGAACTGTAGAGGCATGTTTTAGGAGGCGTCAAAAAAAAAAAAAAAAAATTAATCCGATCCCTTTCGATAACTTGTGTCAGATGGGTCATTCCATAACCCAACCTCCTCATTTATCTATTTTCGTACAACATTAGAACAGGCACGCCCCTGTTTACCTCGTAAATCTTTCCCGCAGGGCGTGGGACATAAATCGAAGTTAGTTTCAAGACGGAGCTTTAATTCCCGCAAGAAATAACCGGCATTATTTTTAGTTTCGAAACAACCGCCAGATTTCCAATTTATCGTATTTTCCTTAGACAACAACTTTATTTGAGATGCTTTCGAATAACATTCAACTGTATGGAAACACAAGTTTGTCCGCGACGGGTATCGAAACCGCGTCCCCTCACTCCGGAGTAAGTCGCTCTCCCAACTAAGCTACGCGGACAGAATGTCTCGCTGCAGATTTGTCGTCTTGACGCGTGTTTTTACCTCTGTAGTACGCCACAACTGTAAGAAACTGTTACAAAAGCTAAAGATTTAGAAGTTGATGAGGCAAATCATGAAGTAACCGAGTCTCAGATTTACCTTGGGCAACAGACTTCAAGCTAGGGGCACATAGAAGAAGCAATAAATGGGTGTATAAAACTTGATTGAAGATCTTTCGGAAGAAACGGTACAATTTTCAAGAGCAATTCACCATCATGGGATTAACATTTCATATGTAATGCACAAAATGTTTTGTGTACATCCCGGAAGTGTCCTAGGGGCGATCTCTCTCTAAAGTGCAGTCACCCTGTTTCTGAAAGACAGCGTTCCAACGTTTTGGAAGATACACAATTCCAGTCAGGTGCTTTCTTTTGTCCGTCTGTGGCACACGCTGGATAACTGCAGCAAAAAGGTCCCTTAGGGAGGAAAACCGCTGTCCACGCATGGGTTGTTTGGGCTTGAGAAACAAGTCAAAGTCAGGTGAATTCATGTCTAGGCAATAGGGTGCGTGAGAGGTAACACTTCCCACCTGTACTTCTCCATAGAAGCTGTCACCACCTTCTCCATCTTGCATTGTCGTGCAAAATGAGAAGACCATCTCTCAGCAAGTTTTGCAAGAAGTCATGGTAATAAGTTGTTGTGATACTTTTTCGGTTGTTTCTCATGGTACTCTCTCTGTAATGGTGACGTCAAGGTTATCATACCAGCAGGTCATCATTTGCTTGATCTTCGATTGTGCCTGTCGGATTTTTTGGGTCGTGGGGAGCATGGACTTCTCCACTCATCCGACTGCGGTTTCAACACAGGTTCGAAGTCTTTAATCCGCGCTTCATCAATAGCAACAATTCGTAAAGGCGATGCCTTCCTGATACGAATTGGTGCTTCAGCAAATGTTTTATTGTCCTCACAAGTCTGTTTCTGTGCAGCAGTCAAGTCACGAGGGACCCATCTGGTCAAAATTTTTCTTTTTTTCTGCAAATCGTCCGTCAAAATACGGAATGCTGATCTTGCTGAAATTCCTGCAGCTTCTGCTGTTTTCTCACATGTTGCTCGACGGTCTCGTTCGACACAGTCCGGGATAAGTTTCGCTCATCCGTTGCCGTTTCCGGCATCCCTGACTTCAGGTCGTTGTTTATGCTTAAATGTCCTTCACGAAAGCGCTTAGTACAGCGGGAAACTACTCCGGTCTACTATTTGATCACCTAAAATCTCACGTAAAGCCCTTTCAATGCTTAAATGCCGTTCACGAAAGCGCGTAGCACAGCGGGAAACTGTACTCCGGTCAACTATTTGTTCACCAAAAACCTCACGTAAAGCATTGTGAATGTCTGTTGGTTTTTTGCCACTTAATGTTTCAGTCTTGATGTACGACCGTTGATCCTCACGCGTTACAGTACCTGAGGCGTTCTGAGGTGTCTTCATGGGACATTTCCAAGCCTCGTGAATACACAACACAACGCCCTGTATGGGTCACGTGCACGTGCTGCTTCCTCAAGTCCCACACTACAACTGACGCAAACATCGGTGAGATGACCCCCGTAGTATGTATGAGGCAGAGGAGTCGTCTACCTCCGGGCACCACAGGCGGCTGCATAATTTGCGGGGCCCTGTGCAAAACGAAAATGCGGGGCTCTTTTCCCAGCGAGTTCTACATCTACTAAATGGGCTTGGACGTTAGAAGGGTTCTGAAAGAAAGGCGGGGTCAGGTAGAGAATCCACATTTTTTCATTTTATCCTGTCAGTTAGAGTGTTATAATGAAAATTTCAGCCAGTTGCATAAAAAAATCGCAAAGATACGTTTTTCCCTTTTTCTTTTTTTGGTAAACCATCTGCTAGAGATTCGCCGCCCACGCACGCGAAAAACTGACCGCGTGTGATTGTGGCAGAATGCAGACGTAGCAGTGACGTTAATCTGACGTCAGCTTTCCAGCAAATCTCTTTCAGCGTTAATGCAAATTCTCTTTTGGTGATGCGGTGAATCATCCGGATTGACCCAAGAAATTTGAATTCTGTTCACTAAGGCAGTAAAGTGTAATGATATAAAAAATGCCATTTTTACGTCGTTAAGTGTCATTTATTTTTAATACAAGAAAAAAAAAACAATTATGAAAAATTCAAAAACATCACACAAGCGTGGGCGCGGGGGCCTGTGCGATTGCACAGGTCGCACACCTGTGAAGCCGGCCCTGCCGGTCACAGGAAACCCAGAAGCCCCGTTAACTTTCGGAATGGTCCGAATTATGTCTTTACAACACTCTTATAAATGTATTCTAATCAAAATTTCACTATTTCTAAAAACATAGACGGCAATTTACGTGTTTTAGGGACGCCAGTACCACGTAAGGCGCACCCTTAACACACACACACACACACACACACTTCATTTTAGTGTTCATGGATCTGCACACTGCTAACAGAGAAACAGTACAATTTTTTTTATTGGAGGTTTAACGACCACCGTGAGCAACTCAATGGGCTATAAGTAGTCGCCCGTCCCTAATTTAGGGTCACTAGTTCCAGGGAAGGGAGAGAGCCAGTGCCGTAAGACAAACACAACATCCATGCCTCACCGGGATTCGAACCCGGACCCCGTTCGGACGAATGATCAGAGGCCACCGCTTAGACCACTGCGCCACCGGGGCGGCCAGTACAATTTACCACTGTCTTAGAAGAAAAGTGTTCAATCAAAAAATGAATCCTTCCATTTTTTGCTTACGGATCGCAGACATGGATCTAATCCACCCCGGGAGCGCAGTGGTCTGATTGCTGGCTTGAAGTGGGGCTAGGTTCGAATCCCTTGGCGGCATGGATGTTGTAGTTGTCTTTATGGCACTGGATCTCTCCCTTCCTGGGAACCAGATGCCCTAAATTAGGGAAGGGCGACTGTTTATAGCATGCCGAGTTGCTCACGTCGTTGTTCAACTCACAAACAAACAAACACAGAACTAAACTAACAAGTTAGTAGAATCATGCAATGCATTGATTATGATACGCTTTCCAACAAACCAGAAATCATTACTCAAGTTATGAAGATAATGGCTGTGGAATAAATCTCGCTCCTGTGCCTTGATCTTTGACCCCATTTTGATGATATTAAACAGAATTGGTTCAGTATATCTCCGGAACAACATACTAAAGTTTTGTCGCAATAGAAGCATTTTTAGACAAGTTATGACGCATAACGGCGATGAAATAGATCCCGTTCGTATGTCCTGACATTTGACCCTATTTCGTCCGCTTTCAATAGGGGTCGTCTCCAGGTTGTCCCCTACTACGTACTAAAATTTCATCAAAATCGAACCATTTTTCAGCGAGTTATCGTGCGGACAGACAGACAGACAGACAGACAGCCGGACAAAGCTGGAGCATACACGCTTCTTCAACCTACAGTTGGAAAGCGTAAAAAACGACACACACATGCCACGACAACTGAAAAAACCATGGGAAGATGCATGCTTGGTGCAATTAAGAAACTGTCATGGAGCAGAAATATGATAAGAATTGATGACATCATGATCAAAACAATGAACCTGAAGTGGTAATATGGGCTGGACATATTACTAGAAGAACTGACCACCGTTGGACAACTAAAATGCTAGATTGACCAAGGGACAGGAAAAGACCCAAAAGAAGACTGTGTGGGAGACGGGTGAATGAAATTCGAAACAATGCTAGAGAGACTGAAGAGAGGGGCTCGAGACAAAGAATTGTGGAAGAGACCTTCATCAGCAGTTTATTGTGGAAGAGACCTTCATCAGCAGTGTATTGTGGAAGAGACCTTCATCAGCAGTGTATTGTGGAAGAGACCTTCATCAGCAGTGCATTGTGGAAGAGACCTTCATCAGCAGTGTATTGTGGAAGAGACCTTCATCAGCAGTGCATTGTGGAAGAGACCTTCATCAGCAGTGCATTGTGGAAGAGACCTTCATCAACAGTGTATTGTGGAAGAGACCTTCATCAGCAGTGCAGTGGGTTGAAAAATAATTGATTATGATGATGACAAGAGACTGTCGTTCGAATGTATTTATTTATTTGGGGGGTTTAACGACCACAGTCAGAAACTTAATGGGCTATTATACACTATATTAACAAAAATCGCCGGACACTTGCAAGAGAAACACAACATAGCATTTATTGACATACATTAGTACGGTGTCGGTCCACCTTTGGCCTACACGTGTCTTCACGAGCTCCGTGTTTGAGTGCTTCACGTACGTGTTTTGTGTGCCCCATCATTGTTCTTCTGCGTATATGCCGAAGTTAAAGGTCTGTGCTTTCGTTTAAGATCTCTCACGAGTGGGTGAGTGCTAATTTTATTTCATTATCACTGTTTTAATTTACACACCGAGCTGGTCGTTTTTTTTCGTTAACCCTTGCCATTGATTATGGCATCTGCCGATGAGGACGCTGTTCCCGCCTGCATCGCTGCAGCTCCTCGCGTTGCCTCTTCAACGACAGACGAAGCCGATCAATCATCTTCGCTTGTTAGTGAAGAGCCTCCTTATTTCCCTCCTGTCATTTGCACGTCTTCTCCTGCTCATGTCTCCGACTCTGCCATAGAGAACGTGGATGTGACGTCCCTGGCCTCTGCTGTCGATGATGAATTCATGGACGTCTCTGATGGCGTCGCTAGTCTACCCTCTAAAGTTTCTACTGCTTCTGCTTCCAGTACATTGTCTCATGCTGCGTCAATGCCTTCCAGAGGAGGCGCTTCTGCACGCACGCATTCTGCGGCTGCCTCTGGTATTCCACCGGCTTCCTCCTCGTCTCGTCTGCCCCCTATGAATTTTCGCGTTACTCTCAACGGTGACACCATCTTATTAGACATTCCCCAGAACTCTCCTGCTGGTCAACGTCTTCATTCGACCCTCGAGTTGGGGGTTTGTTTTGATGCGCTGCCCAACACTCCTTTGAAGCAGTACAGCTCCGCTCTCAAGAAGATGTTTCCTTCTGGTGCCATCACCCACCTCACCAGAAAGCCACGAACTGCGATTGTTTATTTTTCGAAGAAAGAATATGCCGAGCTTGTTTTGTCACGGGGCCTATCAATTGGCGATCGTCCCCTCTTAGCCGAATCCATCACCCAGCGTCTTGTTCTGGTCTCTCTACATCCGGTACCCCCGAAGATCTCTGATGATACGCTGTGTGCTGCACTTAGTCGATGCGGCAGAGTAGTCGGCCCAGTGAAGACTCTCTCCTGTTCCCCTTCTGACCCCGATGATAAACATATCTGTGGCCTCCGTTAAACTGCTCGCATCATCTTCCCGTCGGAAGAGCATCTCATAAAGTTTCCACTGTTCTTCGATGTTTGTTGCGGTAACGAGCTTCGCCGGATTTAGTTTCTCACCTCTGCTCATTGCTCACGCTGCAAGACTTACGGCCATCAGCAGACTCATTGCCCCCATGCAGAGCCACTGACTCCTGCAGCTCCAAGGCAGCATTCTGCCTCTTCCTCCGTTTCTGCTGCCATGCCTCCTCCTGCGTCTGCACCTCCTGGACACAGTTCTGCCGAAAATCTGATTAAAGCCTTCGATCAACACGCGTCTTCCAATGTTACTTTCTCCACTCTGTCGGATTTTCATCCGCTTGACTCCTCCTTGCCTTACCGTGCTCTCTCTCTCCATCAGAGGACATCACGGCTGCTCTTCAAGCTTCATTCACCATCGGCACTTTTGCTCCCGGCGATGAGGTGGACCTTTCCTCTGATTCCACATCTCGTGTGTCATCGATCCACGGCAAAGGTCGCTCTACTACCAGTACCGAGGCTAGGAGGAAAAAGAAGTCACCTTCTCCGACTGGCCGCCCACATCGTCCCACCCGTCTTGCAGACTCCAAGTCTCCCTATCACGTTCTAGCTCTTCCTCTTCAAAGTCCAAAGGTCCTCTGCCGACTTGAAGATTTCTTGACTCTACTTATCAATGCCTCTCTTCCTTCAGAACCTGTCTCCTTTGAAGAGCTTTACGAGTTTCTCACTCATAAAACAAATCGGGAGGCTACTCTCATCTTTTTACAGCAGTTTGAAGCAGTTCTTCCTGAGGTCTTCGACCAGGCAACCTCCATCCTCAAATTCCTTCGGCATAATGCCAAGCAACCCAACTACGTCTTGTGGTGTCGTGGTATCATCAATCGCCTCGACGCATTCCAGAATGCTGCCATAGCTGACCTTCATCCGACGTCGGACTTACTCATTCAAGGTCGCCACTCTGAATTGTAGGGGGTTTACTAACCCCTCGCTAACGCTCTCGTTCTGGAAGATCTTTCGCCTCTTGGGGCCGACTTACTCCTTCTGCAAGAGACGAACTGCCCCTCATCGACACTTTTTCATAGATGGCACACTTGGGACTTCACCTTTCACCATGCTTTCCGTTACTCTGTGCACGGTGGTACAGCAGGAGTATCAGTCTGCCATCTCCGTATGTCGCGAAAGCTCATTCTATGCTACGTGGTCGCCAGTGACCCCGTAGTTAGCTGTTACACCAAGTCCGTTACATCTCACGGTGAGTTAAGACTCTGCATTAACTTTTTGTTGTTCTTTCGCCCTGTGGTGCCCCGCCTGTGATCATTTTGTTCTTCCTCAAGCATTGCTCTGTTTGCATCACGTTGTAAATTTGTCATTACTCATTTAATGTACATATCATCGCTTTTATCAGTTTGTATCATTCCTGTTTTTTTTTTTTTTTATTTCTTTGAGACGATTCCATGTTGCTCGTCTCCTCTGTTTTGTTACATTAAAGCGAATCTGAAACCACCTTTGGCCTTAATGCCTGCACTGACCCTTCGGGACATGCTTTCGACAAGGTTGTGGAACACAGCGATAGGTATGCGCTTCAATTCAGTACATAATGCTGCCTCTAACTGTTGCTTAGTTGTCGGACTTGGTTCCAAACTTCTTATGCGGCGCTCTAATTCATCCCATAGGTGCTCTATGGGATTAAGATCAGGTCTCTGTGCTGGCCAGTCCACACACGATACGGAATTATCGTTACACCACGCCGTAGCAGTTCTTGCTTTGAGGCTCGGTGTGTTATCCTGCTGGTACCAACAAGGCTCGGTTCCATAGTATTGCCACAGAGCTGGTAGGTCATAATTGTCCAGAATCCAAAATCCCTTTTTTTTTTATTCGTGCCAGTTGATATTACACCAAAACTTTATGCTGTCGAGATACGATGCAAAAAATATGGAAATAATTGCAGATTTTAAAAGACGAAGTTTTATTTACAATTAAAGCCAAATTAAAATCGTCGCAAAATCTTTCAGACCCACTATGGGCCTAATGACGGACCCATAGTGGGTCTGAAAGATCTTGCGACGATTTTATATTTGTTTTACTTGTAGATAAAAGTTCGTCTTTTAAAATCTGCAATTATTTCCATATTTTTTGCATCGTGTCTCGACAGCATTGAGTTTTGGTGTATATTGTCCAGAATATCGAGGTAGACGTGCTGGTTAACAGGTTTGTCCACGATAATCAATGGGCCGGGACCATACCACGAAGAACACCCCCACGCAAGTACACTGCCAGCTCCAAGCTTGACCGTAGGAACAGTACAATGTGGTAAATAGCGTTCCCCCGGCTGCCGACATACCCACACATGGCCATCAGACTGATGGATCGTGTATCTGGATTCATCAGTCCATAGGACCCGTTTTCATTGATTTACGGTCCACGATAAATGTTCTTTACCATGCTAAACGACGAATAGCATTCCCAGTGAAGATGAAAGCCTTATGAGCAGCCGCACGACCACGGTAACCCATGGAATGAAGTTCTCTGCGAATGGTACGTGTACATACCGAGGTTCCAGCATTTTTACTCACCTGTACACTGAGTCTTGTGCAGTACTCCGTCGATTAGCTGTAACGACTTTCCTGAGGCTTCGACGTCATCTATCACTGATTTTCTTTGGTCTGCCGGTACGTTTTGCTGCTTCAGGCACGCCATGTGTCTTCCACTTATTCGGCACATCCAAAACAGGTGACTTGGGTATGTTTAGACGGCTCTCGGTTTCTCTCTTGGACAACTCACTAATATAACACCTAACAATATTTCCTTTCTCAAAGTCAGTTCTCTCCCGTCGCGACATTTTCACTCAACCTCACACTGCGATGTGATCACGGTCAGCTGCAGGCTTGGTTTTATACCGTTTGCAGCTGTACCGCGCATCTTAGCAACACAGCTGATCCGTTCAATTGTTTTTGAAGGGGTGCCCGGTGACTTTTGCCAATATAGTGTATAAGCAGACGTCCATCCATAATTTAGACTGGTTCCGGGAAAGGAAGAGAACTAGTGCCATAAGACGAACACAACACCCATGGGCTTACAGGGTTCGAAGCCAGCCACGTCTCTGATACATGGTCAGAAGGCAGTGCTGCGTCACAGGGGCGGCACTTGGAAGTTTAATGTAGATATATAGTTAATAAGTAATTAATTCAGTGTTAATTGTACCTGCATGTGAGAGGGAGTTGATAGGACCAAATGGAGGCCCCGTTCGAAAATTAGCAGATATTAGTGCTCGGTCGACAAATTCTACTTGATGCTGCTATATGATGCGGATACACAGACATGGCATCATGCTACCTAGCGAAAAAAATTAACATCTCGAGAAACAGAATAAATTGGGGACTGTCAGAGTTCTCCGATGAAAAAATAATTTTTTCGTCTGATTTCAATAAAAGAACTCAGTATGCGTATAATTCAAGAACACATTTTCCACTTACGTGTGTACAAACCGACATGCCGTTGAACGGATAATCTAAATTAGTCACTTACCAAGAAAAGTTTTCCTTCGAAAAAGATTTACTGTTGTCTACAGCAATTTCATACACAAGGTTTTTTCAAATGTGGGTTTCTCAAGTCAGATGTGACGTCAGATGACAATATATACACGGTCCAGTCACATTGTGACCGCCAGCTAATATCCAGAGTAACCGCCTGCAGCGCGGACAGCAGCTAGGCGGATTGGTAGTGACTCAATAAGGTGCTGGAAGGTGTTCACAGGTATGTGGAGCCATGCTGACTGCAGTTCATTTGACAGCTGCTGGAGGGTGCGTGGTGGAGGATCCATAGAGCGAACAACACGATAGAGGTGGTCCCACAGATGCTCAATTGGGTTTAAGTCTGTGGAATTAGGGGGCCAAGGAAGTACTTTGAAGTCTTCATCGTGCTCTTCCAACCACTCTTGGATATTTCTAGCTGTGTGACACGTCGCATTGTGCTGGAAGATACCATCCGCCCCAGGAAAGACAATCGGCATGTATGGGCGTACGTGGCCTACAAGGATGGATTCATAAGGAATTCGGTCCATAATGCCTTCCACAGGTATGAGTGGACCCAGGGAATGCCACGTAAACATTCCCCAGACCATAACGCTACCACCACCAGCTTGTGTGCTCCCAGCAATGGTTGAAGAGTGTTTGTTGTCCGATGTTTCTCGCCTTATACACTAACGTCCATCCGTTCGATGAAGCAGAAAACATGACTCATCGGAGAAAGCAATCCTCTTCTAATCAGCGTTTAGGTCCAATTCCGATACTGCAGTGCAAATGTAAGCCTTTTCTGCCGATGTACCTTCGTTAGCATAGGTGCAGTGACCATCCGTCTCCATCGGAGCCCCACACGCAGCAGGGTTTGCTGAACTGTCGTTTTAGACACACTTCCGGTAGCCCCTGGTTCATTCGGCCAGTGACTTGCTCCACTGTAGCTAGTGGATCGGCCCTCAAGCACCTTCGAAGCCGACGTTCACCTCTCACATCAATGGCACGTGTTGCTCCGCAGCTTTCACGTCGCTTATTCGCAATGGTGCCATTTCTCCAATCACGATACACTTTAACCACAGCAGGACGCGAACAGTTCACAAACCGCGCTGTTTCAGAAATACTGCCACCCTTGGCCCGAAAACCAATAATCATCCCTTTTTGCAAATCTGATAAATCGCTCCTTTGATCCAAGACAGCAACGTGTGATATGTTTGCAGATTGCATACAGCACACCTTATATACCCTCCAATCCAGCTCACGACACGTGCCTTCTTTCATTGGTTACACGCTGTTAACGTAAAAAGATTGATATAGTCACAATAGTGTGACTCGACTGTGTATTATTAAAGTAGCTGGCCGGAAAATCGTACATCTAGAAATACGAAAAATACACTCATCGTCAAAAAAAAAAAAAAAATAGTTGCAATGCTATTCGGGAGGAAGGTAAAGGTTATCAGAAACAATAAATGATTAAACATTGAGACTGATATGGGAAATATTTATTGAGCTACAAGCCAATAAGTAGCGTTTCTCAGTATGGCGTCGGACCGCCGTTACTCACACAGCTTGCCAGATGTCTCGGCATAGAGTTGCACAGGTTCCTAATGGTGTCCTGTGATAAGCCATCCCATGCAGCTTGAATCTTCTTACGCAGTTCCTGCAGATTGTGCGGTAGGGGTGGAGTGTGGTTAGCGCGTCCAATGACATCCCACACATTTTAAATCGGCGATAGGTCTGGCGAGCGGCTGGCCATGGCAAAGTACTAGTGGCTTGAAGGCAAGCTCTCGAGACAGCAGCAGTATGCGGACAAGAGTTGTCCTGTTTGAAAATCTCACCCGAGTAGTGAGCGTTGAGGAAAGGTAGGGCCACTGGTTACAGGACCTCATTAATGTAACGCTGGGCTGTGAAAGTGCCTGTAACGAAAACCAAAGGTTATCTGGTATCTTAACCAATTGCTCCCCTTTCCATGACACTAGGCCTTCTGGACGTGTGAAGCTCGACAACAAACTGTTCATCTTGGCGCTGACCACGGTGCCTCTACACGCGTATTCAGTGGTCGTCTCTTCCAAGGCAGAAGATGGACTAGTCATTGAAGACCACCGCTGCCATTCTGCGTGGCCCCATGACAGTCTGGCACGACACCATTGCAGTTTTTGGCGATGATGCACTGGTGTTAAGGGCAATCGTTGTAACTGTCTGCGTGCGTGTAGTCGTACGTCGTGCAGCCGTCTGCCAATGGTGCTGGCACATCGTCCGATCAGTGCCAGATGCTCCCTGAATATGCGCAATCGTGGCTGTTGTGTTGCTCCTTCATGTCGGACAACAGTCAGTCCTCTCTCTCCGTGATTCGTCTAGGTCTCCTAGAGCCTTCCTGTCGCTGCTGCGTGCTTTGTTCTATCCACTGCCGCCAACACCGTGCTATGGTGATATACGCACGACCGGTATGCCGCCTCAGTACGGCGATAAGACCATCACGTTTCCCGGAGCCAAGCGATGCGAACACTCTCGAACTCCTCCAACTGCTCGAAATGTTTCCGAACTTTTCTCCGAGGCATACTTCACTTGCAAAGGATGCAACCAACACAACAACATGAGTCTGAATGGCAAGCGCGCGCAACGGGACAACCTATATAACCGGTCAGGCACAGCACTATGACCCTTCCTTGCTTGCGTCACATGCGCGACCGAGAGTGATACTTGAATCATTTGCATTTCTCACGATGTCAAACCTACGCACCAAGCTTCACAGTAGCTGGCGGAAAAAACGTACTTCTAGAAATTCGGAAAACACGGTATGGATAGAATAGGTCTATGGATAGAAGAGGTGTGGACTATAACTAGCTAATGTTAAGCAAATTTTCGATAATTAAAAGGCAGAAGTTTGCCACATAAAAGGAAAATTAATGGAAAGATTTTGCAGGCATGTTTTACGGATCATGAGGAAGCATAGTACGCCACCTAGCTGAAGCATCTTGAGTTGTGCCATGTGAGAAATGCGTGGAAAGTACACTGAAATGCCAGAAAAACTGGTACAGACGAGCTTATGCAAAATACATAGCAACGTCACGTATGCGCGTACTCGGTTGCGTCCGACAGTGCGTATGTGAAGCGATAGACATCCTTGCCAGCTGTCAGAGCTGTTTTCGGCACGAGAATGACAAGTAATAACGATTTAAGCGATTTTCAACGCGGTGTCATAGTTGGTGCTCGTGAGATGGGCCATAGTATTTTTCGGATGTAGAAACGAAGTTCGGATTTTCACGGACGACCATTGCAAGGGTGTACAGTGACTACAAGTATTCCAGTAAAACCTCCAACCTACGATACCAGCATGGCCGTAAAAAGACATTGGGTGAACGTGACCATCGTCGGCTGCCATCGTTTCACGCGATAGGCGTGCAACACTCTCGCAGGTATCATCGGAATTCAATGCTGGAGCCTCAACAAGCATCAGCGTCCGGACTGTGCAACGTACCCTGCACGATATGGGCTTTCGGAGCCGACGCCCAACTCGAGTCCCCTTGATGGGTGCGCGACACAGAGCTATGCGCCTCGCTTGAGTACGGCAGCACCGACACTGGATACTTGATGACTGGAAACAAGTGGCCTGGTCTGGCGAGTCGCGTTTCCAACTGTATCGGGCAGATGGAAGAATTCGTGTGCGGCGCAAACCCCATGAAGCTACGGATCTCGCCTGTCAACAGGGAACGGTTCCGGTTGGTGGGGGTTCCGTAATGGTATGGGATGTGTTTAAGGTGGACTTCACTGGGACCCCTAGTACGTCTACAAACGTCTGTGACCGGCGAACGCTAAGTGCGCATCCTTTCTGACGAGGTACACTCATTCATGTCCTGCATTCATGCTGATGGGTTGGGCCTGTTCCAACAGAACAATGCATCTCCACACAAGTGTCGGGACGCAATATTATGGTTAGAGGAGCATTCATCTGAGTTTGGGGTGTTGCCATTCCCACCCAAGTCCCCAGATCTGAACATGATAGAACACATCTGGGATGGCACGCAACGCTCTATCGAACACAGGAATCCGAGAATTCGAAATACATCTGAACTGTGGAACGCTCTGCAGGATGTATGGTGTGCATTGCCTTGAGCACATTTTCAGAAGCTAGTGGAGTCCATGTCTCGTCGTATTTCTGCATTCCTGTGCTCCCGTAAGGGATCTTCCAAGTAATAGACTGGTGTACCAGTTCTTCTGGCATTTCAGTGTATGTTTACAGCTCCAGCTATTCAGTGATAAAAATATTTTTTGCTATCAAGCTTTTAAGAATGGAGATATCAGACGGAGAAAGAGAGAGAGAGAGAGAGAGAGAGAGAGAGAGAGAGAGAGAGAGAGAGAGAGAGAGAGAGAAGGCTTGTTCACCTAGTGGAAAAACTGTGCATTTGAAGAAGCAGAAAATAGGAGGCAGATCATGTTCACGGCTCCTCTCTAAGATAAAAATGTTTCGAATCAGCGTTGTAGCCGCTAAGATGCCGTATTTAGAGAGGAATGGCCTTGCGAAGTGATATTATAAGAAAAAAAACTGTTGTTTTGAAGGTGTCTACTGACAATCGCCAGTCTTGAGCGACAGCAGTACATATTTATCAGATTTCTGTATAATTAACTGTTGGATTACATCTTCGCAGCATATTCAAACGAATGGCATGTGTCTCTTTATTATGCTCGTACGCATGCCCCGAGACTGTTTTTATTGTGCCCATATTCGAGGGTACAATAAGTTCTTCAACAATAAAACGAAATTTGTTACCTCTCACTACCGCACACTACGCAGGTCCGTAGTCAGGATTCTAGAGGTGGGTGGGCGACTCTTTTTCCAGGGTGGGCAATTATGTCGGATATATGCAATGGTGCGCGGCTGCCTTTTCCCTGTAGAAAATGGTGGGCAAACTGCTGACTTAGGGGGGTATCCTAGCTACGGGCCTGAAACTACGTAGACATACAGTACATCTACCCTAAACGACGCTGTCAATGCAAAATAATTTTGCTGTAGCCATTTTTACCAAACAATTTTTTTTGTGTTATTAATTTATTATTTTTACACTGGAAAAGCTTGGTCGACTTCGTTGCCATTTTTTTTTTCTGAAGGCTTTGTCAGTTTTTAAACCAGTTTCAGGCAGTTTCTTTTAAGCAACGAACACAATTTGGGTTTATCTTATCTTCGGGGGTATCGTTGAAATTCAACAGCATATATACGTAAATATGCCCTTGCGTTTTTGAATCTTTTGGCCTGTGCAAATCTGCGGCCACTTCAATTAAATTGCTGTCGTCATCTGAAGGTGAACCGCCGCTGACGAAGACAGTGGAAAACTTGAGTCAGCAATGGCTACAATTCAGTAAGATTTTGCTTTCATGACATTTACAGCGGATGGTACAATGAGGTAGCTATTCTGCGCTGCGAAGTTATTTGACTTTCATGCGAAAATCATTAGGTGCAAAAGACCTTGTCGTGGCTGTTTGTCACGTGGTTCTGGAGTGATACTGATGTCAAAGCGTGTGCATAGCACTATTTTCGCTGAGTCAGTCATCATCATCAACAACAACCACGGGCTGGTCGACCTTTAGTATCTGCTTCTTTTTTTTTTTTTATTGACTACGGGCTGCGCTTCTAGGCTCGCTACGCTCGTTTCCAGAGTAGCGCTCGGGGCCTGCAGCTCGATCTCCAAGTACATCACATGAAATAAAAACTGGAAAATTCATATAAATTTCAATTTTTATTGCATGTCTAAGCAAATAAGTATTCCGAAATTCCAGAGTTTTTTTTTAATGACGTTAATTTTTGGAAGGTTGGACTTTTTTCGTTTGAACTTATAGCACTTACTAAATTTTCCAAAAAGCATTTCCGTAAACCGTAAACCGTTATGCTAAACCGTTAAGGTGGACTTAAGCAATCTTGCTTCTTTTTTTTTTTTTTTTTTTTTTTTATTGTAGGTTTAACGACCACCGTGAGCAACTCAATGGGCTATAAGCAGTCGCCCGTCCCTAATTTAGGGTCACTGGTTCCAGGGAAGGGAGAGAGCCAGTGCCGTAAGACAAACACAACATCCATGCCTCACCGGGATTCGAACCCGGACCCCGTTCGGACGGATGATCAGAGGCCATCGCTTAGACCACTGCGCCACCGGGGCGGCCAATCTTGCTTCCTATACTTCCAATGGAAAAACTTTTGTACACATTTCCTTCACAATTATTGTGTTCCCAAGGATGAAAATTTGAACATCGATTAAAATAACTTCATATTATAACTTAGAATACTTAATATTTTCTGAAACATAACCATAATTATATAAAAATTCAATAACTTTTCCTTTGGTGGTGTTGGAACCAGAAAAAAAGGTGGCGCGACCTGTACTTTGATGACGTCAGTAGACAAACAAATGTTGGATTACATAAATATGGTTATGTATTTTAGAAAATATTAAGTATTTCAAGTTATAAAATGAAGCTATTTTAATCGATGTTCAAAGTTTCATCCTTAGGAACGCATTAATTGTGAAGAAAAGGTGTACAGAAGTTTTTCCATTGGAAGTATAGGAAGCAAAATTACTTGACGTCCACCTTAAACAACTGAGATAGCTTTACCAACAAAACATATGCATAACAAATTCTCTGCGTCACCATGAGACCAGAACGTTCCTCTGCGGTTATCGTGAAGACAGACAGACAAGCCAAGCCGTTCGTTTCTTTCCTTTGGGTCTTTAAAAAATGCTTAAAAATCAGAAAATGACTTTTTCTTAAATTTTTTTTTTTGTAAAAAAGGAACGATAGTTGTAAGTTTATGCTGTAAAAATTGCAATGCGTTATCATTTATAGTTTGCCATATATCCGTTTTTTTAAAGGGATCCCATCGCAAAATAGAGAATTTTGTGAAATTTAGAAATTTAATTTCTCGTAAACTAAATCGAAATTAAAAAAACGGGCGACGAAGTGCAAAAATTCGGTCATGGCACTACATGCCTACAAAGTTTCGTGGTTCTGTTGCTGTTAGTGTGTTCGGAACGCGACCTGATCGCACTTTTTTGCTTACCTTAACTTTGAAATACAATAGTTCTTGAAGTTTCTGTAGAATCGAGAAACGGTTTATTTCAGCGTGTTCTCCAAATAATTCTCTACAAACGATGTAAATTTCATATTTTTGTGTTCCATACGTTTTACGTTGCGAGCTAGGAAAGCAAGAGTGTCGCGAAATTTCTAAAACAGCGGCAGTTACTTTTTTAGAATAGAGAGAAAGTTTAACTACCGCCGTGAGCAACTGGATAGTGTATAAGCATTTGCCTGTCAATAATTTAGGGCCACGGGTTCCAGGGAAGGGAGAGAGCCGATGCCGTAAGACAAACACAACATCCATGCCTCACCGGGATTCGAACCCGGACCCATCACGAACGAATGGTCAGCAGCCATCGCTTAGACCTACGACACCAGGGCGACGATATCTGCTTCATCAACTCACTCCAGTTGTCTCTATTTACTGCAATGAGCCTAAGGTTTTGTAATTCTCTTTCTATATCACATTCTACTATACCATCAGCACACTCTCATAGGTGGCCATTGCTTAGTTTTCAGGAGGGGGTAAACAGAAATTGTAACTACGAATACATATACAAACACCACGTGAAAATTTCAACTGTGTTTTGTTCTTATCTAACCGTTTTTATAAATGAAATTAAATAGCATGTTAGGATAATAAGGAAATTTCCTTGTCGTTCTTTTAATCCTTTTAGCCACCTGTGTCAAATGCGCCCCGAAACGTTAGAGATCATTCAACAGCCCCGTCAAGAATGAAGAAATACACTCAAGACAAATTTCTGGGAAAATTTTTGAGTGATCTTTGTCTGGAAGAGAAAGCTGTTGCAGAGGAAGATATATTTTACAATTCTTTTCCTTTCATACTTTTCCGTACTGTACGTATGTGCACTATTATGTAACATGCAATGGGTAATTTTATTATTACCTTCTACTGGAAATTCCTAACTTCTGCCGAGTTTTTGTTGGGAGTCTAAAGACCACCGTGAGCAACTCAATGGGCTATCAGCAGTCGCCGTCCCTAATTTAGGGACACTGGTTCCAGGGAAGGGAGAGAGCCAGTGCCGTAAGTCAAACACAACATCCATGCCTCATTCGGAATTGAACCCAGATCCGTCTCAGACGAATGGACAATCAACAGCCCCGTCAAGAATGAAGAAATGCCAGCGCTATAGACAACTGCGCCACCGGGGCTTTCTTAATTTTACTGCATACACACGCATCTAGAAATACTACAGAAAAAATCAGGAATCAAAATTAGTTTTATGGCGAAATCTCTGTAGTATCTTCTAAGAAGAGAAAGGGCATGGTCCGATTTTCAGGGAGGGCGAATGCCCCCTCTTGCTCCCCTATATTGGCGCCCATTGTGACATACTACAGTAAATCACGCGTCAAGCCGATAAATCTACAGCGATACATTCCGCTGGTGTAGCTCAGTCGGATAGAGCAACTCACTCCCGTGCGAGAAGATGCGGGTTCGACCTTCGTTACCGACATATTTGTGAATTTCGCACCATCTACACTCTATATGTGATCTGCTTCATGAATTCCTTCCGTCCAACAAAACAAGCCGTTTGTTAGAAGAACATCATTGTTACTACAAACTGAACCTAAAAATGTATATTCAGTTATTTATCACGTTACACACAATCAAAAACATACTACTAACCCTTAAAAATGATTCATATACCAGAAATAATTAATAAAATGAAAATCACACTATATGCAAATACCAAACGCATACATTATATTGACAAAAGTAACCGGACACCACTTCAAAAGCAAATGAACGAATCCGATGCGTTGTTGAGATGTGCAGTACAGCTTCGAACGGTATAAAAACAAGCCTGTAGCTGACCGCGATCATATCGCCCTGTGAGGTTGAGTCAAAGCCACTCGCAGAGAACTTCATTCCATGGGTTATCGTGGTCGTGCCGCTGCTCATAAGCATTTCATCTCCACTCGGAATGCCACTCGTTGTTTAGCATGGTGTAAAGAACATTTATCGTGAACCGTTGATCAATGGAAACGGGTCCTATGGACTGATGAATCCAGATATATAATCCATCAGCCTGATTGCCGTGTGTGGGTGGGGCGGCAGACGGAGGAACTCTAATTACCACAGTATACTGTTCCTACGGTCAAGTTTGGAGCTGGCAGTGTACTCGTCTGACGGCGTTTTTCGTGGTATGGTCCCGGCCTATTGATTGCCGTGGACAAACCTGTTAACCAGCACGTCTACCTCGATAATCTGGACAATTATGCCCTACCAACTCTGTGGCAATACTGTGGAACCGAGCCTTGTTGGTACCAGTAGGATAATGCACCGAGCCATAAAGCAGGGACTGTTACGGCGTGGTTTGACGATAATTCCGTATCGTGTGTGGACTGGCCAGCACAGAGCCCTGATCTTAATCACATAGAGCACCTATGGGATGAATTGGAGCGCCGTATAAGAAGTTTGGAACCAATGCCTACTACTAAGCAACAGTTAGCGGCATCATTATGTGCTGAATGGAAGCGCATACCTATCGCTGTGTTCCAAAACCTTGTCGAAAGCATGTCTCGAAGGGTCAGTGCATGCATTAAGGCCAAAGGTGGACCAACACCGTACTAATGTATGTCAATAAATGCTATGTTGTTTTTCTGTTCTAGGTGTCCGGTGACTAATTTTTGTCTTTAACTCTGTTTTTGGTTTTAGGTGTGTATATACACTGAAAAGCGATTGAATTAGAGATACCTGTCTAGCAACGTGTAGCACCACCTTTCTCCCTGATGACGGCGGCGATTCGTCTCGGCATGGACTCGAAAAGACATCGGAAGCGTTGGGAAGCCATGCGGATCCACAACCCCTGAACAAGCTCCGACAGTTCACGAAAATTTGATGGAGGGGCTCAGAGCCTCGAACATCTCTCTTGATGGCATCCCAGATGTGCTCGATGGGATTGAGTTCAGGTGACCTAGCAGGCCAAGGAAGCGAGGTCACGTCGGTGGAGTGCTCATCCAATCATTCGGATACAATTCGAGAGCGATGACATGGTGCATTGTCTTGTTGCAGGATGAGGTCCCCAGTGGGATGTTGAAGACGCACAAACGGGAGCAAATGGTCATCCAGGATATCCCGGTAACGTTGACCTGTGAGGGACGATGTCACACGTACCAGGGGTCCCATTTCAGTCCACGTAAACAGTCCCCAGACGAGAATACCATCTCCACCAGCTTGAAGAGTACCCTGCTGGCAAGAAGGATCCATCGCTTCATGTGGTTTGCGCCGTACTCGTATCCTGCCATCCGCATGTACCAACGTGAATCTCGACTCATCAGTTCAGGCAACATTTTCCCACATCTCTAGGGTCCAGTGGTGATGTTCCCGCGCCCATGCAAATCTTTGCACCCTGTGATGTGCGGTCAGCAGCGGTACCCTCGTGGGACGATGGCTTCTGTACCCCATAGCGAGGAGATTGTTCTGGATGGTGTGGCTGCTTACACGTTTTTGTGCACCAGCGTTAAATTGCAGAGTGATTTCTTGCATTGTGGCCCGTCTAACAGCTGTTACAATGTGAGTTTGCCGACGACACGATGACCCCGCTCATCCACACGCTGTTGTCCATGGCAGTTGGCCCTTGCAGGGATGGTTTTACCGGATTCGATGTACTCACGGTGCACCCGTGACACAATTGCTCGTTAAAATCCCAGTGCCTGCACGACTTCCGAGATGGAGTGACCCATTCGTCGAGCCCCGACAATTTGCCCACGATCAAATGCGCTTAGATCCTTCGTCTTATCCATACCCCGTCCGACTCTTACTGATTCCCGTCGCATCACTCCTTATATTGTCGGATCGCTGCATACGTCATGTCGTTTCCGTTTACAGGGCCGCCCACAGCGCCACATTTGCATAACGCCAGCTGTCTCTAATTCAATTGCTCTTCAGTGTATTTTTACGAAAATCAGCTGACTTTTAGTTTTTTATGGAATCATTTAATCTTGCTTCCTTATGAAAGAACATTTTATGTTTATACTTAACTTTGGTGCCATATTAATTCACTTTATTCTTTACGCAATGTGTGACAATTACAACTGCGTACTTGTCGCACGCAGATGTTTTTTTTTCTTGTTTTTCTATTTGTTTTTTTTCGTCTCGCTCGACTTTATTTTGATTCTTTGTCATTCAGTTTTTCTAATAAATGTTATTCGATGTTCTACGCAGTTTCCTTTAATATTCATTTGCTCTTAATTCATCTGCTAACAAAACTCGACACGCAGTTTTTAACAAATGCTGAACAACATTCTGAAAGATTAAACGATAACTGTGGACATATTTTCGTGAAGTAAAGAAGAGGTCCAACCACTTATAATCGACTGAGTTAAGAATACAAAACAAACAAAAGAGGACTGATTGTCGAGACATTTCCAAATGGTAAACATGCTTACTAAGAACAGCCTGTACATGCCAAGACATCGACTCCACCAGATGCCGGAAAGTTTCCGGAGGTAATACCAGCAATGCTTGTTGCAGCGTTGTCCACAACTCCCCTCGAAAGGTCGGTCCAAGATCCATGAATCTGATGTACAGCTCCACGGCAGGCTAGACACCTTCTACAGGGTTTAAATCCGGGAACCTGGGGGATGGTTCCAAACTCAGATGAGTGTTCCTCAAGCCATGCCTGGGGTAGCTGCGGCCCGGTGGGGCCGCGCATTGTCTTGCTGGAACAGACCACTGGCCGCAGGATGCGCGAAGGCTATGAAAGCGTGTAGGTGATCAGACAGCACATGCTGGAGGCGGGCAAGGATATCTCCAGACACACTAACTAATGTGTCTCTTGAGAAGGTTCTCCAAACCATCACAGAGTTACCAGTGCCATGAACAGAGCCCTCCTAACACGACGGGGCCTTGCCGTCATTCTGTCTACGCCACACCCGCACCCTCCTGTCAGCTCTGTACAGCTGAAAATAGGATTCGTACGACAACGTTCGGTACATCTGAAAATGGGATTCGTCCGACAACGCTCGGTACAGCTGAAAATGGGATTCGTCCGACAACGCTCGGTACAGCTCGGTACAGCTCGGTACAGCTGAAAATGGGATTCCTCCGACAACGCGACGCGAGGCCACTCTGCAGTTGTCCGGTTTTAAGTTCCCGGCACCAAGCGAAGCGTAATATCCGATAACGAGCAGTTAACAGGGTCACACGAGTAGGGCGTCGGCTCCCGTTGCCAGTCGGTCGGTCTGTACCAGCCAGGAATAGTCTACGTCGACCCCTGTCATCAATGGCGTGTGGTCGGCCACCACTGGTAACGGGAGCCGACGCCCTACCGGGTATACCATCACCGTCCGTCGATGGTATACCAGCGGTACACCTTTGATATGGTTGCCCTCGGGAACCCTAGTGTTCTTACCACTTGGGCGGCAGAATGACTCATCTGTCTTGCACCGACAATACGTTCACGATCAAAGTCGCTGGGATCAATACGTTTACCCATGTTCGTTGATTGCGATACAGTGTTGGAGAGCCCTGCATGCTGTCCGCCTATTTATCGCCTGCGTTCGGTTTGGGACTGTTTCACTTTGCGCGGGGGATGCTCTTGTCAACTGCACATCACTCCTGTCCATAAGCGCCGACTTGAAAAATTACTGGGGGCTCCAGAAATTTTTAATCGAATTACCCATGCATTTTTCAAGGGATTTAAGTCTAATTTAAATTTCATTCAGTCAGATTATCCGCCACAACATGACTCCTGAAATGCTAAAAATGAAGCAAATTATAGTTAATTGCAGAAAAATATTTTTTTCTAGATAATTATTTATTTCATTTATTTTGCTTTTGCGGGCGCGACATTATTATATGCATTACACAGATACTGTGTGAATTTCCAACTCAGTTGTCTTTATAAAAGTAACAAACACATGTAAAATTAATTTTTAGGCTTTTTTACCAATTTTAAAAATGGCAACAAAATTTTTCTTCAAATGATTTCTGAGTAAAAATGGAACATTAGAAGGGAGAGGCCATGGATGGCTGTCAGCCGCCTGCGTTTTCCGTGGGCTCCACTTCGTATCAGCTGTGTATGCTCGGTATGCCCGACTTGGACTGCATCTGTACTTCTGTATGGAGAAATCGCCGACTTTGAAAGGTTTTAGACGTACCTGTGCAGCATGTACAGCCAGGAAAAACTGAGACTGAAAATACACATGACTGAAAATTTGCAAAAAAATTACAGAAATACTGTTAAGTATTTTCTAAAAAATAATCAAACAAAATTATGCTTCGTAGAGCGGAAGTGCATATTAGCCGCGGATGGCTTAGTGGTTGGCGATTCAGACTATTGATGCAAGGTCCTCAGGTTCGAACCTGGGCTGATCTTTCAGAGATGGTGTGATTTACTAACAATCGCTGAATATCCGCCGTGCATCGGACGAGCACGTTAAGTGACGGCCCCAAGGCTGGACCCACTGGTTAAATGGGTATCCTTTCCTATGCCCCCCCCGAAATTCTCTCACCCCTCTATGTGCAACATCGTACTTGTACGGTGGCGCCATCTACTGTACTCGAATCTCACTACAAACTGTTCTGTCAGAGTCGCTAGACTTGCTCTCATTCCTTCCGTTTCTGTGTCCTGCCCAAAAGGCGATCTCGCTGTAGGTGGCTGGGACCTAAACTCTACTCACTGTGGACGGAAGTCCTACAAGAAAATGACAAATACAGCGGAAGTGCATATTGCGCATCAGGCAATCACGGCCTTACTGAAGCTGTGGGAGCCTCGTTGACCTTCGGGGACTGCTGCAGAGAGTAAGAGACGGCCGCTATTAACCTGTGCTCTAGCACAGGTCTTTCAGGAAGTGACCTCCCGTAACTGAACCCTCCCCACCCGGAGGGCGCAAGAAACCAGATGATTAGATTTGGCTTCACCATCGGCGGCTGATGCCATCTCCTCTCTCTTCTAACCTCCTTGGACCCCGACTGTCCGAAAGATAGGATGGGCCAACTGACTGCACAACATATTTCCGCCTTCATCACAATGAGCTCGAATAGGATCTCGAGTCCGTATGTAGAGCTAGGCATTTGTATTTTGTGGGAACCCAGACAAACCGAAGAATTTTCTTTTATAGAGGAGGCAGTTTTAAATGCTCTTAAACAACGGTACTTGAGGTATTGTCTGTCGCGTCAAATTTGACGAGCGCGAACAAACACTAATTCTTTTTTGAAGTACAATAAACAGCCTGAGGAGTAAATTTCTATACACACATTCTATATAAATATATATAGGTAGCAAACAAGAAATGAATAATAAAACACTTGAAGAACTGATAACGAAAAACAAAATTTATGCGTATATGTGTACGTGTATTTTCCCCACGAAATACGCGGGAAAATATGAAGGGTTCGAGGAACCCACAATGAAATCATTGGGGGTTCAAAAAGTGTCTCGAACTCACGAAGTCGGCGACTATGCTCCTGTCTCTGTTTTTTCTACTGAGTGTAGTTTATAGTAATCGTTGAGTAACTTCAGAAGACGAAAAATTAACAGCCTGAAAATATAAAATAGGGATGGAGGTATTAGACTTCCAATAAAAGTAAACAGCTAGCTTCTAGATTTCAGCGGCAGAGAAAAGCAGTCTTAAAAACATACAGTTTAGTTGTGAGTGAATACGCTTGTCGAAAAGCACATGAACAATCAACTAAAATATGTGACCGAGAGTACGCAAATTTGGGACATCTAATACTGCGAGATGTGTATTAGTCCCTGGGAGATAAATGTCAAGAATACACTACACGTTTGCCAAGATGAATAAGAAATTACATATTTTATGGCCAGAAGAATAAGTTAAAGAATTAACAAGTGTTTCGCAGCACGAAAAGGTATGGGAACTTTCACAGATGGCATTTAGCGTGCGAGATATGGTAACGAAAGTAGTCGTGAGACAAAACACTTCACGTACATCTGCTCAACATGACAGAAGTAGCTGCAGTACATACAGATGGGAGAATCCAGAATGTCGAAGCGCTGGAGGAAAGTTGGTGCATGTTCATGGAGGAATTGAGAGTGCACATCATGTTACTCATTAAGGCTAGCGTTAAGGAAACAGCCAATCGGAATGATAAAAAGATCAGGAAGAACTGAATAATGAAGTTCAAGCTGTATCTAAAAGGTTTTACATCAATAAAAAAACAGAATTTGAAGAAACAAAATTATTCTTATTTAATCCTCAAAGTACATCCCTCCTACACCTCTTTGTACGGTCGTACAGCTCCTACGTTGGTGAGCGGAACTCAACTTAGTCGCACCAGTGGCGCAATGGTCTAAGCGATGGCATCTGATCATTCTTCCGAAAGGGGTCCGGGTTCGAATCCCAGTGAGGCATGAATGTTGTGTTTGTCTTACAGCACTGGCTCTCTCCCTTCCCTGGAACCAGTGACCCTAAATTAGGGACGGGAGACTGCTTATAGCCCATTGAGTTGCTCACGGTGGTCGTTAAACCTCCAATTAAAAAAAAAAAAATCAGCTTCCAGAAACATGATTTACTCTCTCCTTACGGTGTTTTGGATCCTTGAAGCGGTGGTAAAGTAGCGCCTTTTCAAGTGAGAAATCAGCTGGTGGCAAATCCGGAGAACACGGAGATGGTGAAGCACAGTGATGTACTTCCATACGAGAAACTGCTCGTCCACCGCAGGGGATTTTATCCAGGAATTTCAAATTGGTGTTCTTCCCCTAAACAAGGCTAAAGCAAATTCTTTTGAAAAAGTTGGGATGCGGATGTTAAAAAAAAAAAAGGGGGGGGGGGGGGGGTGTAGGTAAAGAAATTTTTGAAGGCTGAAAATTTTTATAGTGAATATTTAGGTTGCAAATCTAGGATTAAAAATGGGGAAAAATTCAGAAATGGGTAGTTGCTTAATTTTTTTGTAGTTAAGAATGGGTGAAATGGGGAATCTTTCTTTTTTTTTTTCCAAGGTATACACGGTTATTTAATTTTTTTTTATTTTGCTGTTTTTATTTTCATCTCTCATGTCTAAATGCTCTCCTTAACAAGGCTATAAAGCAAAGAAGTGTTTTTTTAACATGGATAGTGAAATAGCAGATATTGATATTTTTTGCGAACCTTGTGCATGCGGAAATATGATTCTAAAGTACATCTTCAAAATCTGTAACAGACTGAAATAAAGAGATATGAACGTAAGTTTTTTTGCACATATGGTTCAAACAAAGGAAACTAAAAACGAAATATTAAACTGCAATACACAAAAGATTCCAATTAAAATTGAAACAGAAAAATTGTTGTATTAAGGTGTAACATACTTCAAGGTAGAGTTGGGGAATTCATACGAATGCTAACTCATAGTGACAGCTGTGCTACATAAGATGATATATGATAATATATATGATAACATATCATCATCATCATCATCATTGTCAACCATTATCAATCCACTGCTGGACGAAGGTCTCCCCAAATTTCCTCCACAACGGTCTGTCTTGTGCCAGTCTCCTCCATGTTACTCCCGCATACTTTCGAATTTCATCCACCCATCTCCCATGTGGTCTTCTTCTGGGTCTTTTCCTGTCCCTTGGAATGCAATCTAAAATTTCGGCTGTCCATCGATGGTCTGTCCTTCTGGCAGCATGTCCAGCCCATTGCCCATAGACATCATGATCAGAGTTAAATCCCTGAAATGGCAATGGGCTGGACATACTGCCAGAAGGACAGATCATCGATGGACAGCCGAAATTTTAGATTGGATTCCAAGGGACAGGAAAAGACCCAGAAGAAGACCACATGGGAGATGGGTGGATGAAATTCGAAAGTATGCAGGGGTGACATGGAGGAGACTGGCACAAGACAGACCGTTGTGGAGGAAACTTGGGGAGACCTTCGTCCAGCAGTGGATTGATAATGGTTGACAATGATGATGATGATGATATATATAGGGATGTAAGGTCAGGTGATGCGTAACATCACAGCCTCTCCTTGACAAATGTCAACCCCGCCTTCTCGTGGTGCATCCTGTTCCCACTAAAGGGGCTCTGACGACCGCCAATAGCGGTATAACTATACCATCGGGATCAGAGGAAATGCTATCCCACACTCACCAACCCGCTTGGCCAGCGTGGTGAGTTATGGCCAAACACCTCCAAAATGACTCTACAACTTAAATCTTGGCCCTCAGTCTCCGGCAGCTGGAATGTACCTGGCCAAGGCAGCGGCCAGTGCGACATGAAGGCAGAGGGTGCTAAGAATCCCCGGAGGACCGGATTAGGCTGCCATTTGATGCTGACCTTGGCTACCTATAACGGACGCTCCCTATCTTCTGATTCAAGGCTTCTTGAATTGGAAGAGGAACTACAAAGGATCAAGTGGGACATCGTCGGGCTAAGTGAGGTAAGGAGAAAAGGAGAAGATCTCATTGAACTGAAAAGTGGACATCTCTTCTATTATCGTGGGACAGATACTGGCAGAACTAGTGGTGTTGGATTTATAATAAACAAGAAACTGAAGGATAAAGTGGTAGAAGTTGAAAGTTCCTCTGACAGAGCTGCACGACTCGTTATCCAACTATCGAGAAGATACCAGGCTCAGATTATTCAAACTTATGCACCCACCACAAGTCATCCTGAAGAAGAAATTGAAGAATTTTATGAGGAAATTCGTGATCTAAATAATAAAGGTAAGCAGCACTTGAAGATAATTATGGGAGATTTCAATGCAAAAATAGGGCAACGGCAACAGAATGAAACTTCAGTAGGTAAATTCGGTCACGGCAACAGAAACCAGCGTGGAAATACTCTCGTTGAGTTTGCAGAGGCAGAAGGATTTTTCATCTTGAACTCCTTTTTCAAGAAAAAGCCACACAGGAAATGGACATGGAGACATCCAATTGGAACGACAAGTGAAATTGATTTTATTATGTGTAACAAAAAATTCGTCATCGAAGACTGCAGTGTGCTGAACAAGTTCAACACAGGTAGTGACCATAGATTGGTGAGATGTAAGATGCACCTCAACACTAAACTGGAACGTGGCAAGCTCATAAGACAAACAAAATGTATTGACATAACCAACCTTAAAAAACACCATAATACTTTCAAGTTGGAACTGAAGAACAGATTCTCTGCTTTAGAAGGCCTAACATCGGAAGAAGTGGATATTTCGGAAGTTAACAGAAAAGTAACCAAAGCTCTAATGGAAACAGCAAAAAAATTAGCTGGGTCTAAGAACAAGTTGCATGTGAACAAATTATCAGGAAAAACCAAAATGTTGATGCAAAAAAGAAGAGAGATGAGGACAACTAAAGAAGATGTGACTTCCAAAGTGGAATATATAGAGCTATGCAAGACAACACGAAAAAGTATCACTGAAGACGTAAGGAAATTCAACTGTGAGCTAGTGAGGAAAGCAATTGAAAACAACCAAAGCCTTAAGATAGCAAAGGGACATCTCAGTAAGGGAAGAAAACAGATTATGGCTCTGAGAAAAGAAGATGGTTCTATAACAAGAAATAGAGGCGAAATTTTGACAAGAGTGAAAGATTTCTACTCCAAATTATATGAAAGGGATGATACATGTACTCCAGACATCATGAAAGGTACCAGAGTTCTTCCAGTCCTCCCAGCAGAAGTTGCTCATGCAATCAAGAACATGAAGCTGGGGAAAGCTCCAGGAGAAGATGGAATTACTATGGACATCATACAAGAAGCAAGTGGAGAAATCGAAACAGTACTCGCCCAAATTTTCACTCGATGCCTTAATGAAGGGAAAATTCCTGAGGATTGGAACAATGCTACAATGATCCTGCTACATAAAAAAGGTGACATTGAGGATCTCAGGAACTACAGACCTATCAGCCTCCTATCAGTGGTTTATAAAATCTTCACTAAAGTTCTTTCACACCGCTTGAAGGTAACACTGGACATGGCTCAACCGAGAGAACAAGCTGGATTCAGGAGTGGCTACAGCACAATAGATCATATCCATGTACTGAGAGAACTAATTGAAAGAGCGAGGGAATATGAACTTCCATTGTGCATGGCTTTTATCGATTATGAAAAAGCCTTTGATTCGGTGAAACCATCAGCAGTTACCACGGATCTGAAATCCTGCGGTATTGAAGATGCATACATTAATATTATTAATAACATCTATGAAAATGCAAGTGCAAAGATTCGGCTGTTTGAAAATACAACACACATAAAAATTGGAAAGGGAGTGAGACAAGGTGACACCATATCTCCGAAGCTCTTTAATGCCACATTGGAAAATGTCTTTCAATCACTGAACTGGGAAAACAAAGGGATAAAGATTAATGGAGATTATCTAACCCACCTTCGTTTTGCTGATGACGTAGTCATTTTTGCAACTACCCCATCAGAGCTGCAGAGTATGATCCAGGAACTTGCTGACAAGAGTAAAGAAGTGGGATTAAAAATGAACTTTCAGAAGACAAAAGTGATGTTCAATGCTTTTACAAGAAATGAAGATTTATCGATTGATGGAGAACAACTGGAGATAACAGATACGTATGTTTATCTTGGACAGCAGATATCAAGTGAGGGTCACATTGATGAAGAAATTAATCGGCGTACAAAACTTGCCTGGAGAGCTTTTGGAAGAAACAGCATAATTTTCAAGAGCAATATGCCATTATGTCTTAAAAGAAAAGTGTTTGATCAATGCATCCTTCCAGTGCTTACGTATGGTGCAGAGACGTGGACCTTAACTAAAAGAGACATACAAAGGCTGCAGACAACTCAAAGCAGCATGGAGAGGTGCATGCTTGGTATAACCAGGAGAGATAAGAAGAGAAACTCGTGGATCCGAAAAATGACGAGAGTGGAAGACATCATGATCAGGGTTAAATCCCTGAAATGGCAATGGGCTGGACATACTGCCAGAAGGACAGACCATAGATGGACAGCCGAAATTTTAGATTGAATTCCAAGGGACAGAAAAAGACCCAGAAAAAGACCACATGGGAGATGGGTGGATGAAATTCGTAAATATGCGGGAGTGACATGGAGGAGACTGGCACAAGACAGACCGTTGCGGAGGAAACTTGGGGAGACCTTCGTCCAGCAGTGGATTGATAATGGTTGACAATGATGATGATGATGATGATATATATTCGTATACCATCATATAATCATCAGCAGTTACAATGGCTTTGAAATCCTGCGGTATTGACGAAACATACATCAGTATTATTAGTAACATCTAGGAAAATGCATGTGCAAAAGTTCGGTTATTCGAGGATACAGCACCAATAAAAATTGGAAAAAAAGTGAGACGAAGTGACACCGTATCTTCCAAACTCTTTAATGCCGTATTGCAAAATGTCTTTTAATCATTGAACTGGGGAAACAAAGGGATAAAAGTTAATGGAGATTATTTAACTAACTTTCGTTTTGCTGATGACGTAGTCATTTTTGTAAGTGTCCCTTCAGAGCTGCAGATTGTGATCCAGGAACTTGCCGACAGAACTAAAGAAATGGGATTAAAATTGAACTTTAAGAAAGCAAAACAAATCTACAATGCTTTTACTAAAAATGAGAATTTATTGATTGATGGGGAAAAGTTGGAGATACCGATGCCTGCATTTACCTTGAACAGTAGATATCAAGCGAAGGTCACATTGATGAAGAAATTAATCAAGGTATAAAACTTGGTTGGAGAGCGTTAGAAAGAAACAGTACACTTTTTAGAAACAATATGCCATTATGTCTTAAAAGAAAAGTGCTTAATCAGTGCATCCTTCCAATGATTACGTACGGAACAGAGACGTGGACTTTAACTAAAAAAAGACATCCAAAGACTGCAGACAACGGAAAGCAGCATGGAGAGATGCATGCTTGGTGTAACTCGGAAAGATAAGAAGAGGAACTTATGGATAAAGAAAATGACAAGAGTGGAAGACATCATGATCAGAGTTAAATCCCTGAAAATGCAATGGGCTGGACATGTTGCCAGAAGAAAGGACCACCGATGGACAGGAGAAATTCTGGACTGGATTCCAAGGGACAGGAAAAGACCCAGAAGAAGACAACATGGGTGATGGGTGGATGAAATTCGAAAGCATGCGGGAGTGACATGGAGCAGACTGGCGCCAGGTAGACCTTTGTGGAAGAAACTTGGGGAGACCTTCATCCAGCAGTGGATATATAATGGTTGACAATGATAATGACATTGCGTCTGCTGTAAGCAGAAGTTTAACCATTTGATGTGGCAACACGAGTCAGCAACTCGTCGAGGTTAAATATTGAGCATGACGAATGCCTGAAGGAAATTGGCAGAGTGCCAGAAATGAATAACTGATTCCCTGTGTGCTACAAAGTTTCTCAATTTTAGCGTCGCCATTTGCGCAGAGGCATAGGTTTGACGATGGAGCAGATAATTTGTTTACTTGAAGCATATTTGCAAACGCAGTCGTACAAACAGCTTTAGAAGAGTTTTTGCATCATACTTTGGTAAGATAATCAACGATACCCAGTTTACTCATTCGATTTTGGCAAACTGGAAGTGTTGACGATATACACAGAAATGGCGGGCCAAGTGTGTTAATGCCGGAAGTGATTAACGATGATTAAAATGAGTGTTGAGATTTTATGGGAGAGGAATCTCAAGAAATTTGGGAGGTATTGGAGGTGTGTGTATATATCCCTGGTCTAAGTCGCATCCGGTCTAATGCGCACCATTCTTTTCAAGAATTTGTCCGTCACTTTAAAATTCAGAGTATACTGTCTGTCCTTCCGGTAGAAATTTTTTGTACGAAACTTCTTGCTAATCAAAAAAGAAAATTAAAAATTCCTTTTGGTTCAAGTCTTTTAAAACTGGAGTTTCTTCAACGAACCCCCCCCATCCCATGTTCTTTAGTGTCGGGGTCATACGCAAAGTACAAGGGTTCATTTAGCCCCCCGATGGTGTCCTCAAGTAACGCTGACCACGCATCGTTGACCTACGTGCACAGTTCGTCAACATTGAATGGAGTCCGTGTAGACGCGTTAACTCGTCCGTCAGTTACGTTTCCAAGTTCTCTATTGGAGGGAAATCTACGGATTCCGCTGGCCAGGGCAGCACTTAGGCACTCTGTACGCACCTTCTGCTGATGTTGGTAGTTTGTGGACAGGCGTTACCTTGCTGAAACTGGGCATTAGTTATACTACGCAGATGCGATAACCAAACCTTCTGCACCACCTCATGGACGTATCGTAGTGCTGTCATTGTACTAACCCCTATGCGTACGAACGTTGAACGGCTGTTGAAACTCATTGTGCCCACAACCATGATATCGAGCTGAGGAGTCGTATGACTCTCTCTCAATCGAAAACTGTCGGCACTGAGACAGAAGCGAAACTCGTCGCTGAATAAGACATCGTTCCATTCATCTTGGAATGCAGATCTGGTACGGCTCACCCACTGCAACCCTGCGAGACGATGTGCTACGGTGAGTGGCAGTCGTCGCAATGGCTGGCGAGACCACAACTTGCCTCAGCGAATCTGTGTGATTCACTGTCCGCGTCGGTACGGGAATGTTCATAGCTGTTTGTACAACTCGTCGAATGCCGTCCGCTACGGAGCTGTTACAGCTGGCCGTCGAATGCGTCGATTGAGACGTTCGGGCAACAGCCTGGATGCACTAGTTCCCCTACGTATTCATTACGTTCCTGCAACCATTGTGCTCACGTTCGACCGACGGTTGTTGCATACCGAATCGCGAATCCATGGACCCTCCCGCTTAAGAAATTTCTGGCTATACGTCTGTGTTACGAGCATGAATCTGTTCATTGTTTCGTTTGTTCCCTCGTTCTTTTACTTACTATTATCCATGGCCGTATGCAGGGGAGGGTTTTTTAGGGTCCACCCCCCCCCCGAATTTTTTTTTGGGCATAATTTTTTTTTTTTGCTTGTTAAATTATTAGATCAACATGATTCGCCATTATCTTCTTGTCACTTTTTTTTACAAATCGTTTCCGTTACTTCCTTTGCTAAACTATAACGAAATAAATTTCTCCAGCATGCGGGATTCGAACCTGCAACTCTCGGCTCCGAGTACTGTCCACTATACTACACTGGCGTGTGCTCTCACTGCTATCTGCCTTTATCTCATGTGCGTCCTGCGGGGCACGCACGTCACGAAACCTTGCTTGAAAAGGACACTTTTTATTTTTATTTTTACCAACTGGTCAGCAGTAACAAAATTATAGAAGTACAGGAAACTCTATGTTTGGCATTTTATTAATCGGAATTGTTCTATTATCAGGTATTTTTGAGATCGCTTATTATTATTATTTTTTTTTATCGTGTTAAGAGAGACGAAAAAAGTGGCAGTTGGAATCGTAGTTTCTTGTTTCTTTATAACATCAAGATGCCAGACTGGAATGGGTTTTGTTTAGAAATGTGAGGGCGCAGTGAGTGATTGCATCTCGAATTGTGAACTCTATGATAGCAACTATTAAACGGCCAATTCAAACTCAAAGTTCCTTGGCATGGTGGCTTCATCTATCGTTATCGGAATTTTTAAAATTCACTTCCTGACGGAGATTTCAATTTTTTTTATAATTTTCTTTTTTCAGACAGTGCTTGCTTTCATCCTATGTCCTGTGTAATCTTGTTGTTTTCATGTGATCTCTGTCTCATATTGTTGAGTTTGTTTTTCTGTTAATACTTAGTAAGTTCATGTGTCGTTACTAGCTAAGTAATATACTAAAAACAAAAGAGTTAATTTTTTGTTAAGTGATTAGACGGATAGATTTTTGCAGTGGAATAGTTTTTTTTTCAGAAAACTCCGAAACAAAAGTCTAGGTACGGCCCTGGTAGATAGATAGATTACATTTTTGCTGTGAAATATTTTTAACTCCCCTCCTCCCCCTCCAAAACAAAAGTCTAGTTACGGCCCTGCTATTTATTATCCAATCCAGATAAATTAATTTCAAAATTCCCTTAGTAAAATTGTGATATGCTCTTAAAAATTGCTAATATTTTTCAATGCAGTTCCACAATAGGGTATCAACATGCGCCCCCCTTCCCCGCAAGATTTAGTTCAGCACTCCTAAGCACAGTAATTTTAATTTTCCCAGGATTTCGAACACAAGGGAGGAGGCATTTTTCACTTGTTCTTCTAAGTCGAGGTGCTTGACTTGCACTTTTTTTTATTACTGGTGACTTGTCACTTGGGGTTTTTTTTTTTTTTGTGGTCCAAAACGTGGACGCAGCCATGATGTATCAGAGACTGGCAGCATGACGAGAGCCCGCACCAAGTTTGACGGACCGGGGCAGACATCGCAGACCAGTACGCTAGGTGGAGGAACCACGATAACAGTGTTTGGCGGACGAGAATTCTCCATGCTCAGGAGTGGTCAGCAGCGCGATATCTAGGCCAGATTCGGAGGTTAAGGTAGGAAATCCATCCTATTCTTTCTTTGGTGTCCCCTCATACCATGTTTATCGGATCAGTCCATACGAGTCTTCCGTTAGAGTAAATAATTTTTTGAGCAAATAAGTAATTGAGTACAGGTTCCTGTCAGAGAATCTTAAATCATTTTTGCTAGTATCATGAGCGTATATTTATTATTATGCCAAATCATAACCAATAAATTGTTTTTGTTGTTAATTTTGTCTCAGTTCCATGATGAGTGTATCGTTAACTACAATATGTGTGCTCAACCCTAGATTATTTGGAGAATATATATATCTTTTGGAACCGGAACTTAGAAAATCACTTCACTTATGCTTTTTATTTTAAATCTAGACGTTCATAAAAATATTGCGGCACACAGCGGACCCTTTGACTCCCAAAGGAAAATCTGCTGTGTGAAACATAACGCCCCGTCAGTGGATTCTGAAGCTGTGTCAGCCCTAAATCAGGGAATCGCAGAATCACAATCCACTCGACACCCCCTTGGCTCCCAATATTACGCCGGGTGAACCCAATTAGGAACCCGAGCGATAATAGAGGATGCATTTTTGTAGGAAGCCAGGGAGAGTGTCTGCAAAAGAACTTTTTAAGTAATAGATTTGACAATACGTGTAATTGCTTTGTCCAAAACTAAAATAAATCACTTGAACAAATTGCCCTCTTACACAAAGCAGATCTGCAGCTGCTATGAATAAATGTTGACTCCCGTCGTGCACGTAATCCTAGGTAACTGACTGTTTTCCCACATCCTCCACGGGGAATCCCACTGTGGCCTGACGCTTTTCCTCAGCAGCGCAGAGAGAGGGCGATTGGAGAGCGATCGTATTATTTACAACCCATTGCAGAGCAATCGCACTACAACCCGAATTCAAAGGGTCGAACACTTTCAATCTGTATGACATTCAGTGTTTTAAAAGTGAAACTAGGCATTTATTTAGGCAAAGCTAAATATATCTTAAAGCAAAATATGTATCTTTGGTTTAATTACTGTGCATCTTCGAATTTTTTCATAAAACTATAAACTGGCATCTACAGTACACCCCTTCGTTACCTGCACTCCCCACAGCTGCGGGGGCTGTGGGGGTGGTAGTTACGCCAGTGCCATGAGGTAACAATTGATTCTTTAGTAAATAGTAACGCTGTACTAGTGATCCGATTTATTGGCGTATAAAATAAACACATAAGCGTTTCCAAACTTCCTTGAAAAAGCCATAACTTCCTTGAAAAAGCCATCTGGTTGATGTGCGAAAGCTTGGAAACGCTTATCTGTTTATTTTATACGCCAATAAATCGGATCACCAGTACAGCGTTACTATTTACTACTTAATTGGTGTATTGTTCCTCATTATAAAATTGATTCTTTGTTACTGGCTGCTTATTTTTAAATAACTTTGTAATTTGTACATTTTTTAAAATATATTGCGAAAAATTAGGAACTCCCTCATATAATTGGGAACTCAAATCATGGCGGAGATATTTTTATAGCTTCCCAATATTTTGGGAGATGTTTTCTCAGGGGTATTTTGATTTGCATCTTCAATATTTTGGGCCACTTACATAAAGAAATCCTCGGGGTGGCACTAATCCAAACTGAAAGGCTCGCAAAAGCTCTCTTATCATGGAGACGTGGAAAACGCATATTCACAGCGTTAAATTCTGGGTCCTAATTTTGTCATTTTCGTGACCCGGAATCCTCATCGTGCCAACAGGACACATATTACAAATCGAATTGGGTAAATGCAAAATGAGGAGGATGAAACTGAAATCAATACTCAATTTTAATGCAACGTTTGCTCTATTAATTACTAGATGGCAGCACTTTTCAATATGCTTTCAATAACTTCTCTCAGTACATTGCAATTTGTTCTTGGAATGATGGATGATATAATTGCTAATAACATATATTTTTTCTTTTTTATCTACGGTACAGTGTTTACAGTTTGTTGAATAAAATAACTGTTCGAGTTTACAAACTGTTGGCTTATGTGGTGTGCTACAAAAATTGGGCCAAAAGCTTGCAGGAAAAAAAAATAAATATAATAAAATTGATTAGCTTATTTCATATTCCTGGTAAAAGTTATTATCGGAAAATCTGAAGTACCTTTCGAATATTTATTATGGTGAATTAGTGGGAAAATACTTCACTCTAATTTAATGCTTTTGTTTGGCTATTTTTCAACACCAAAACTGCAAGCATAATGATATTCCATTTCTCACTGGACACACATACACATGCTTGATCTGTGTGCTCTCTCACAAAGATCAAGCCTCTGTGTGTGTCGGGGAGGGGGGGGGGGGTGATTTATTTTTTTTTTTTTTTGATTGGAGGGTTAACGACCACCGTGAGCAACTCAATGGGCTATAAGCAGTCGCCCGTCCCTAATTTAGGGTCACTGGTTCCAGGGAAGGGAGAGAGCCAGTGCCGTAAGACAAACACAATATCCATGCCTGACCGGGATTCAAAACCGGACCCCTTACGGACGAATGATAAGAGGCCAGCGCCTTAGACCACTGCGCCACCGGGGCGGCGGGGCGGCAGGGGGGTTGATCTTTACCTTTCTTTATTTCAACACTTATACGTTAACGAGCTATATCAGAAGAAAGCAGGACATAGAGAACGTCGCAGGATATTAATATTTCTTCGTTTTTCGACAGTTTCAATCAGGGGCGGATTGGCGGTTGCAAAAGGGTACGGGACATATTTTGCAAATGGGCCCCTTCAGTTGTAGTTCTGCGGTACTATTGTATCGCAACTAAAAATCCCTTTTTTTATGTAAGAAACAAAAAAAGAAAAGTACAGTTGCTCTGGAAGCAGTGGCAAGCACAGTACCGGGGGGGGGGGGTAAAGTACACCCGTCATCCTTAAATTAAAGTAGGTGCTCAGGAAAAATTTTCATTGGCCTATGCCAAGATTTTATTGCAGAAAAATTGTACTGCAATTTTTCTGTTGTGTGCAATCACAGGCAGAAATTTCAAGATATTTAAATATCGTAGCAAGCTCACTTAATCGACGTGGAAAAAGCTAATAACCAGATTTAAATCACTAGTTTAGTAAGTTATGTATATAATTGCGCTGTAGAAGCTTCTATTTGGACACGTTCAATATTTATATTTGTTTAAAAATTTTCTCTTAAAAACGCTGAAGTAAGAACATTAAATTAAAAAAAAAAATTCTTATATAGCCTTTTCATGTTTGACAGATCGTAAAATAATCTTGATTTTCATACCTTTGAGCTTCCAGTTCTTAAATTTTTAACGAAGTGGGCTGAAATTACAGCAAATATTTGAGAGAGAGAAAGAACTGCTACTACCAAAATTATGTTGGAGTTGTACCAAAAATCCTTTCGCATAAGACATTTTTAAATTTAAATAAATGAAAAAAAATGCAGAACTTTTACACTGTAAAATTTTCTATTTGTACTGCAATTTTTGTATTGTGGACAATCACAGTTAGAAATTTAAAGATTTTTAAATATCGTTAGCGAACAGATTCTTCATTTAGTGATCATATATTCGTATGTGTTTCAATTACAAAACGTGCTTTTATACTGCGGTTATGTATTGTAAAGACACCGTACTGAATAACGTAAACAAAATATTTTGCAACTTCATGTTGAAATGATATCTCCGTAAATGCCTTCATCTGCAGCATTTGTCAGTTATCACAAGGAGCGTAGGGCTGCGTAGGTAGAACATTTCGGGGGAAAGGGATCGTTTACGGACACCCCCGCAAACAATCTTACAGTTATTTCAAAATAAGTTCTTGATATTATTAGCTTTCACTCTGAATTATGTGTTATAATATAGTGGATAGCACATCCCATAATGACCATTATCTAGCATTGTTCTGCAACTTTATCAAACACGGGTGAGTATTTTCACTACTTTAACTAAAGTAGTGAAAAAAATTTGTCCTGTTCAGCCCCTACCCCAAAGCTGTTAACATGCGTAGATTTTTGTGCCTCCCGATTTTTCCTGATGCCGGGTCCCTCGAAACATTTCAGGAAGAAATGAATGGTCAAAGAAACTATAGAAATAGATAGACATCCCTTTCCCCACTCCGCAGTTGAGAAAGACATCGGTTAATTGCACGGGGAGGAAGGAATGGAAGTTTGGAAGAGGAGATTTTTTTAATGCCTAAACAGATTAATAATAGTTTTCGGGCTCGTTCGGGCCCGGGCTCTATTTTGCAATATAAAATTCGAGCTCGGACGTGTTTCACCTCGTAAAATTGAACCCGAATTCAGCTCTTATGAGCACAGCACTAATGCCTCCTACAACCAGCGGGAGTAAAATCAGCTACGGGGGAATATATAAAATATCTTGTACACACCCCTGCCCTCCCGGAACATACGGTACATACATTCTCGTTCCTCAGCTACTAAGTGAACCCAGAAGTTCGCAAAACACACCTGGCCCATCTATTGTAGTTGGGATTCTAGCAGTTGCCTGATGAGGGAATTTTTTCCCTAATTCAAAATACAAGGGTTTTTTTTTCCCCCGCTTGTTATAATTACATTATGTGTATTTCGTTTATAAAATGAAGTGTGGTTCAGTTGCGTGTTTAAAACAACTGAACTGAAAACATTTTTAAGAAAGTAAGAAAGAAAGAGACAAAATATACGGAAGAAATGTCGCGGTGTCACGAGAAATGTCGCGAAGAAATGTCGCGGTGTCCACCGAGAAATGTCGCGGTGTCACGCTGGGCCAATCCGCCTCTGGTTTCAATGTTTTCCCTGTGTACCCGCAATGCAGACCACTGATTGTATGACGTACAACGACAATGAGAGAGTCATTCTTCACGTTAGTAGTTGTTTAGAACTACAGATGAGCACGGGCTCCCTTTTTAAGGCTCGGGCTCGGAAATTTAAAGCTCAGGCTCGGTGGTGGTGGTGGTGGGGGGGGGGGGCAGAGATGGAAAGGGTCACGAGTCAACAGATCGACAATTTCTTGCGGGTCCAACGGGTCGGGTCAAGGTGTTCCTGACCTAAGATTTCGACCCGGTTTTATTCCCGTTTTATTTTTGAAAAGAGAAAAATATATTCCAAAGAAAAATGCGCGTAGTGGATGTCTGTAGTCGATACTGGTGCCCACGGAGTGAATAATGATTTACCATGCAAAAAATATTGTCGTCTGTTTCTTAAAGCAACCGAGATTTCCACCGACCGACGTCAGACACACCGACACCATATCGTAAAAAGACATTTCCTTTGCGTTCTTTTACAGTGCGGTTGTCCAAGGCAAGGTACAAGAAAACGCCATTCGCCTGCTTCTCAGCTGATTCCCTCTCTTCCTGCGAAGTTCACTGTATGACTAAGAGTTACTTTTCACATCGCATCTTTTACGTTGAGCATTCAGAGGTTTTCGATTGATGTGCTCACACCCCATTCCCATGGCATGCCATGTCGAAATTAACTCCTTATTTGCTAATATGGATGGATTTAATATTAAGCAGGTTGAGAAAGGCGTCGAGGCCAACAGATACGCGCTTGTTGAAAACCACAATGGGAAGAGTCAATGCTGGAAATTGTTTCGTCTCATTAAGGAACCGGTAAATAATTCTGTGTTGTTTGGTCTTGCTTTTTGTTCAAAATGTAGAAAGTGTATAATTACAAAGAAAGATGTCGACGGTGTAATAAAAGATTATGGAACCAAAAATCTAACGGACCATATGAAAGTGTGCGCACCTCCATCAAAGCGAGGAAAGAGTGAACAATCTAAATATATTTAAAAAAATACATTTGTGTAATCGTAAATAATGATTCCCATTTGTTATATACTCCATGGTTACGGTCATAGTCAGCCATTACTCCTGGATTACGCAAAATAGCGGCACTAAAAATGGCACTAAAATTTAGCAAGTAACCAAATTTTATTATTAAAAAAGGATTACAGTTATTAAATATCAAGCAGTTATTCGGATGAATATATATATTACGTTTCATCATCATCATCATCATCATTGTCAACCATTATCAATCCACTGCCGGACGAAGGTCTCCCCAAGTTTCCTCCACAACGGTCTGTCTTGTGCCAGTCTCCTCCATGTCACTCCCGCATACTTTCGAATTTCATCCACCCATCTTCCATGTGGTCTTCTTCTGGGTCTTTTCCTGTCCCTTGGAATCCAATCTAAAATTTCGGCTGTCCATCGATGGTCTGTCCTTCTGGCAGTATGTCCAGCCCATTGCCATTTCAGGTATTTAACTCTGATCATGATGTCTTCCACTCTTGTCATTTTTCGGATCCACGTGTTCCTCTTCTTATCTCTCCTGGTTACACCAAGTATGCTTATATGCATATATATATAAATTGAGTTTCGAATTTATAGCTCAAAGCTGATTTGTCTGGGTCAGTTGCAGGTCCGGATCCGAAATTTCTGACCCGTTTCCAGCTCTGGTCGGGGCCCGTTATATCATATATTTATATCATTATATCTCCCTTTTATTATATTTATATTTATGTCAAGAAAAGTGTTTGATCAATGTATCCTTCCAGTGCTTACGTATGGTGCAGAGACGTGGACCTTAACTAAAAGAGACGTACAAAGACTGCAAACAACTCAAAGCAGCATGGAGAGGTGCATGCTTGGTGTAACCAGGAGAGATAAGAAGAGTAACTCGTGGATCAGAAAAATGACAAGAGTGGAAGACATCATGATCAGAGTTAAATCCCTGAAATGGCAATGGGCTGGACTTACTGCCAGAAGGACAGACCATCGATAGACAGCCGAAATTTTAGATTGGATTCCAAGGGACAGGAAAAGACCCAGAAGAAGACCACATGGAAGATGGGTGGATGAAATTCGAAAGTATGCGGGAGTGACATGGAGGAGACTGGCACAAGACAGACCGTTGTGGGGGAAACTTGGGGAGACCTTCGTCCAGCAGTGGATTGATAATGGTTGACAATGATGATGATGATGATCTCCCTTTTATAACATTTATATTTATATCATTATATCTCCCTTTCATTTATATCATTATATCTCCCTATGTGAATAAGGAATATATGAAGTATACTGTTTTATTTACATTTTCATCGTCAGGTGAGAATGTCAGGGCTTTCCGTAAATGTCGACCCCCCAGAGAGAGAGAGAGAGAGAGCGCGAGAGAGAGAATTATAAATATGTGAATCATATTCAGGTTACAGGATATCCCTCATTTTGTTTCACAGGTTTATATCAAGTTAATTCGTTTAATTCGGCTCACCTTCATGTTTTCACCGAATGACGCAGAATTCTCATTTTTCATATTGCAGCTAGCAGTACTATAAATTTTAATCACTAGAAAACTTTATACTACCAGTTTTCATTGTATCTAGGAAATAATACATAATTGATATTTAAAACACTCACAGACATTTTTGAGTTATGAAATGCACGAGAAACACGCAATAAACAATAATTAGGAATTTTAGGCAAAGAACAAAAGGGAGACTACAGCCTAACCATTCAGTTGTGTGTTTCCCATTGCGTTATTTAATTAGGTTAGCAGTGTTAAAACAATTAATTGAAAAAGTGAAAGGGAAAATTAAATTTGAGCTCGGGCCCGTACAGACCCGGGTTTTAGCAAAAACTTTGATATAAGAGCCCGCCCGGGCCCGTTTCCGAGCTTTTTTTCATAGCCCGGTCCCGTACTCATCTCTATTTAGAACAGCTAAATTTCACCACATTGCTGGCACTCCACTTCTACGAAGTTTTCCGCCAGTAACAACATTCTTCACATTTTTTGGAAAAAGAAATTATGATTTAATTGGGGGAGCATGATCGTATTTAGAGGGGCGCCCCGAAAGTGTTTCATTTTTTATTAGGTTAAAATCTGACTTACATTGGAAAAAAATGCGTTAATTTACTAAAAATTCATCAAATTACATTATGAAAAACATTTTTTTTTCATTAACTTTTATTTTGTTCTGGTGGAATTCAAAAACTTCCAATTTTCATCTCCCCCTCTCCCACGAAAAAGAAATTCCATATACGCCCCTGAGAGGGAAGAATGGCGAATCGGCCCGCTTAGACACTGGGACATTTCCACTTGAGAAGCGGCCGACTTTCTCGTATTCTTTTTGTATGGATTTTTAGAATGAACGAATAATTATTCTTCATTTGAGCTTAATTCCTGTCTGAAAAGTTACTTTCTTAAAACAAAACAAAACAAAACAAAACAAAACAGAAACAATAACGAAAAAAACCGTTTCTCCGTATCTACACGTTGGGGTTCTGTTCCGAAATGACATGGCAAAATTATCTGCAGTTATGGGGAGAAGTGCCGCTGGACAAAGAAAGCTGCTATAAATTAATTAGGCTAAAGTTCAATATCATTGAAATAGTTGAACTACATGTATTGCATAATCATATTTCATTTAATTCAGAAAACAACGTTTATGAATGCAATCTTCACAAACTAGAGGCTACTGTAGTTTTGCTGAAAGGTATAGTTGAGCTTCGTCATGAAAGGCATAGTTCAGCTTCGTCAGGACTAAGCGTTTTCATTTCTCGCTTCTGACGTTGTTACGAGTTTCACGTGTCAAACAGCTCGTGAGGCCATCAGATTGTAGATTGATGAGTGCTTTCCATGCGCTTCATAGGCATGAAGATGAAGATAAATCATTTACCAGGTTATTACGGTTTGAAATATATGAAAGGCTTCTGAAAAGTCTAGGTCAAATATTGATTTAGGTCTATCTAACAGTTTGGCGTCTTTAAAGAGAAATTGGTGGTTATTTTCCCAATAGTGCTGGGCTACGGAAGATTTTGATTTCACACTTTTCTACGCTTTCCAATCGTTGGTTGAAAAAGCATATATGCTCTAGCTTAGTCCGTCTGTCTGTCTGTACGCCTAGCGGGGAATTTATGAACTAGTAGTGAAATTTAAAATGAACAAAATTTAATGAATGTTTATGTCCTATCATACCGAAAAATAATTTTTGAAAAATCTGTGAAAACCAAATTCTTTGGACTTTTAGCGTTTCTAGCAAGAAATTAACGAACTAATTAGAAAATTTGAATCTTTGAGAAGGAACAGTTAAACCTAATCTGAGAGACACAACACCAATTTTTTGAATTTTCGCCTCTGACAGTCCTTAACGATAAATTCATGAAGTATATGGGATATTTATAGTGCCAAATTTAATATCCTCTGATTTCCTATTAGTCGCAAAAATAATTTTTGAAATACCTCTAAAAACAAGTAATTCAATGTGCACGGACAAAATGATTACTCTAGCATTGCTTCTTACAAAACGTTCTAATAATAGGAAGATAAAGTAATAGGAATAGAATAAATCATAAAAACCTTTTCCTTGACTTTATTTTATGTTTTTGTTAATCCGACGGATGAAAATTTTTGAGGCGATAAGAAGGGGGAACGGGCCCCCCTGAATCTTTTAGCGAATAGGGCCCCAAAAGAACTAGAGTCGCCCCTGCTGGGTTAAAGAACTTTTCAAAGACTCTTCTTGTATCTCAGACATTGGAATTACCTGAGGTAAACACCTTCCACTCAGGAGATCCTAAATCAGTTGTTATTGTAGTAGTTTATCTTCAGCGCAAATGCTGCTCTGAAGGCATGTTGGACGATGTCTCCCTGACACAAATCTGCTAGCTGTTTGTAACTTTTCTTCCGAACAATTTTTCTTCTGTAACACATTGTTTTATCAGCGTTCCTCGTTAAGCAGTGAATAGCTGCTGCAGAGAGGATGATATAGGTAGCTTTCGTTTCTTTCCCTTTCATATTTTTCAGTACGGTACGTATGTACGCTGTTCTCCACCATGCAATAGGAAATTTCCTTAATACTTTCTACTGTAAATTTTTACTTTTTTTTTACCGGAAATTCCTAATTTTTTTTCAATTTTTACTACATACACACGAATCTAGAAGTTCGGCAGAAAAATTAGCTATCAGAATTAGTGTTATAACGAAAATCTCTGTAGTACCTCCGAAGAACATAAATGGCATGGTCCCATTTCTAGGGGTGTACCTGAAAAGCTAGCCCCCTTCTCCCCTCGCAAAAAATCTTCCAGGCCCTTTTGGAAACATCTATTTGCTTTCAGTTAATGCAATTTTTAATTCCATATTATTAACTTTGTTTTATGGGCGCTTAATTATTCAAATTCCTTTAGGTATTTTTCGTAAAACCAAAATTGGTACACTTTATTGCGTGCAATACAAATGTACACGTTGTAATAAAGATTTTGCTCTAGTTTTATACCAATACAAAGTATTACAAAACACTTCGCGCAAGTTAATCATATTATGCAAATTTTATTTGTATAGAGAACTAAGGCCAGCCTGTTTGAAATGACTCACCATCACACATAAAACACAACTGCTGTGTGACAGACTGACAGTGTCTAATGACCTTTTCCGATTTATACGAAAATACAGAATATAAGTAAGCAAATAAAAAAGCTACAGCTATAAAACAAGTGAACTGTGGGTCAAAAAGAGTAAAATTATTTGCTCCTTAATATAAAAAAACACACTTAACATAATGTCACAATGCTTTACACATAGTAAAATCTTTTCTTTTGATTCTTTGTTTTTAAGAAATCAGCAATTGTTAAATAATGAATGGTGCGTTTTTGGAGAGTTCACTTCCAAAAACTTTTATTCAGATATTTCTATATTTATTCAACGAACCTAAAATCAGGTGAAAAGATGAAATAATTGTTATGTTCGTGTGTGTGTTTTTTTTATGTTACCAGTATTATATCGCAGGGTTATTTTTTCTGTTTTTCTCAGTGGGAACCAGAAATTGCTTTCCTCTAACACAGTGCTCTATTCTTTATGTCTGTATTTTTTTGCCCGGTAAAAAAAATAGTTACAAAAAAAAAGAAATGGTTATAAAATTTAATTTTCTTCTACAGCATTATTTTGGAAACCTTTTTCACCCATATCTGCATTAATGTAAGGGTCGACATGCCTCTGTATTATGCTGCCATCTAGTGGCAAAATATAAAACTTTTAATTGATACTAGAGAAAGTAACAGATCAAAGTGGATGAATTCCCATTTGCTGGGAACAAAAATAAACAAATAAAAAGTGGCCTCACAGGAATTTGACTAAATCTAGAAGTACCTAAGAAGATAAGAATTAAGGACAACCATAAGCAAAGCTCCAGTTTTGTCCAGCAAACGCCTGTTAGTAATCTTTATATTCTATATTCTCATTTTTTTTTTTTTTTTTTTTAGAAACAGCTTTTGTTAGCAGATTATGCTGCCATCTACTGGTGTGTAAAGAAACAAAAACCGACGGTTTGATGACGTCATCCGTCGAGTGTCAAATCATCTTAAGATGCAAACTGAACATAAGTCCCCAGATTCGTCCAGAACCTGTTGGAAGTCGATAAGCCAAACTTATTCTTCCAAGTAGCATACTAGAAATTTAAAAACAGAAAAAATTGAGAAAAAGAAAACAAGGAAGGTGACACTGATTTGTTGGCTGTAAGGGTGTTTTCTGACTCAAAAAAATGTGAGATAATATAAAATGTAATAGTTGTCAAACATTAATTGCCATATGAAATTTTGAAACCAAGAGTTTATGAAAATTAACAAAGTGTACATAAAAAAATGCCGTACAAAATTATTATTTGTACCAGAAAACTGAATGCGTTAACAGAAACATGACACAAAACGCAATTAATAAAGAAACTACCGGAGAGGAAAACAATTTTTTTTTTCATTTGGCGGAATCAGGGTCTGATGGAATTATAAGTTCCTACAGAAAAGTCGCAATGTACGGGATAGCGTAGTAGACCAAAGAATAGAAAAACTGTTTCCTAAAAATGCTTTTTCTTGAAGTTTCAAGTGAATATCGAGCCAATTTTTTTTCAGCATTACCGCTATTCCGTAGTTAGACTCCGTAATATGCAGTTCCGTAGTTAGCCTCCGTAATATGCAGTTCCGTAGTTAGCCTCCATAATATGCAGTTCCGTAGTTAGCCTCCGTAATATGCAGTTCCGTAGTGAGACCTAACAGTTCTGTAGTTAGACCTGACAGTTCCATTGTTAGATTCCGTAGTATGCAGTTCCTTAGTTAGATTACGTGGTATGCATTTCCGTAGTTAGACCTAACAGTTCTGTAGCTAGACTTCGTAGTATGCAATTCCGTAGTTAGACCTGACAGTTCCATTGTTAGATTCCGTAGTATGCAGTTCCGTAGTTAGATTATATGGTATGCAGTTCCGTAGTTACGTTACGTAGTATGCAATTCCGTAGTTAGATCTGATAGTTCCGTAATGAGATTCAGTAGCATGCAGCTTCGTAGTTAGATTCCGTAGTTTGCAGTTCCGTAATTAGATCCCGTAGTATGCTGTTCCGTAGTTAGATTCACTACGGAAATCTAACTACGGAACAAAACACTACGTAGTTAGATTCCGTAGTATGCAGTTCCGTAATTAGATTCCGTAGTATGCAGTTTCGTAGTTAGATTCCGTAGTATGTAGTTCCGTAGTTAGATTCCATAGTTAGATTTCATAGTATGCAGTTCCATAGTTAGTATCCGTAGTATGAAGTTCCGTAGTGAGACCTGACTGTTCCATTCTTAGATTCCGTAGTTTGACCTGAAAGTTCGATTGTTAGATTTCTTAGTTAGATTCGAAATCTAACAATCGATTCCATAGTATGCAGTTCCATGGTTAGATTCCGTAGTATGCAGTTCCGTAGTTAGGCCTGACAGTTCCATTCTTAGATTCCGTAGTTTGACCTGAAAGTTCGATTGTTAGATTCCGTAGTTTGACCTGAAAGTTCGATTGTTAGATTCCGTAGTTTGACCTGAAAGTTCGATTGTTAGATTCCGTAGTATCCAATTTCGTAGCTATTCAGACAATTCCTTAGTTAGATTCCGTAGAATGCAGTTCCGTAGTTAGATTCAGTAGTAAGCAGTTCCGTAGTTAGGTTACGTATTATGCAGTTCTGTAGTTAGACCTGACAGTTCGATTATTAGCTTCTGTAGAATGCAGCTCCGTATTTAGACCTGACAGTTCCATTGTTAGATTCCGTAGTATGCAGTTCCATAGTGAGACCTGACAGTTCGATTATTAGATTTTGTAGAATGCAGTTCCGTAGTTAGATGTGACAGTTCGGTAGTTATATTCCATAATATGCAGTTCCGTAGTTATATTCCATATAGTATACAGTTCCGTAGTTATATTCCCTAGTATGCAGTTCCGTAGTTATATTACGTAGTATGCAGTTCCGTAGTTATATTACGTAGTATGCAGTTCCGTAGTTATATTACGTAGTATGCAGTTCCGTAGTTAGACCTGACAGTTCCGTAATTATATTAGGTAGTATGCAGTTTCGTAGTTAGATGTGACAGTTCGGTAATTAGATTCCATAGCATGCCGTTCCGTTGTTAGATTCCATAGTATACAGTTCCGTAGTTATATTATGTAGTATGCAGTTCCGTAGTTATATTAGGTAGTATGCAGTTCCGTAGTTATATTAGGTAGTATGCAGTTCCGTAGTTATATTACGTAGTATGCAGTTCCGTAGTTAGACCTGGCAGTTCCGTAATTATATTAGGTAGTATACAGTTCCGTAGTTATATTACGTAGTATGCAGTTCCGTAGTTATATTACGTAGTATGCAGTTCCGTAGTTATATTACGTAGTATGCAGTTCCGTAGTTAGACCTGGCAGTTCCGTAATTATATTAGGTAGTATGCAGTTCCGTAGTTAGATGTGACAGTTCGGTAGTTAGATTCCATAGTATGCAGTTCCGTTGTTAGATTCCATAGCAAACAGTTCCGTAGTTATATTACGTAGTATGCAGTTCCGTAGTTAGACCTGACAGTTCCGTAATTATATTACGTAGTATGCAGTTCCGTAGTTAGACCTGACAGTTCCGTAATTATATTAGGTAGTATGCAGTTCCGTCATTAGATTTCTTAGTATGCAGTTCCGTAGTTAGATTTCTTAGTATGCAGTTCCGTAGTTAGACCTCGGCATGCACTAACGTGTGTGACGCTGATCATCCCAAGGAACTTGATCGTTCGCTAGAGCAAATAATGTAAACTTTCGTTGCATCGTATTATCTGTCAAAATCCGCATAAGTGGAAAAGCAAAACTTCTCCAGAACTGTTTGCAGGACCTTCATTTTTCTATTGTGCTACATTTTCCGGTTATTAACGCATTTGTGGAAATTTCCCAAATACTTGACCTGCGGGGGCAATTATGACACGGACTTTTTAAAAATCGAAGTGCCGCAATTTTTTTTTTAAAGTGGCGTGTAATCTGCAGATTTTTTTAAAGATATAACCAGCAGATTACATGACGAAAACACTATGTGTGTGTGTGTGTGTGTGAAATGCCGTCCCCGTTCCCCCTAACTTTTGGAACAAGTTTACACCCATGTTGGGAAGACAAAACAACGCGTATCAAATGCGTTTGAGATTTTTTTTTCACTATCACACTTCGATAATTCGGCATCATCTTTGCTTTTTTAGTCTTGTCGATTAGAAATCTCATTTTCCCACACCCTCATTCCCCTGCAATGCTGCTGGATGAGTGGAGACGAAAATTTCATGTCTGGTAATATGAAAATTTATGCGCCGGATTGAATATTTATGAAGCGCGCGAGCAGGCTTTCATTCATCTTAATCACTTCTGAATTAAGATAGAGGCCTTTTCAGGCAACATAAGGTGCTGCGCTACCGGTAGCATTTGCGGTGCTTGTGTTAATCAATTTAAAACACCCACCAAATCCCCGTCGTCAAATATCCTTTGTGGCACTGTGTTGGCGGGTACGACCCACCATCTGCCCAATTTCCTATTAATTCGGTGTCTCAGCACTGATGTATCATATATCATGCGCTAAATACTTGGTGTAAATTAAAATTTCGGCGACTACGTAGTTTTACGATGATTAACCAGTTAAAGCACATTTTTTTTTTTTTTTTGGACTGAAGACCCAACCCTGCGAAAGGCTTAGGAATTCCATGCCTCATTTATACATGAAAGCATTCACGCCCTTGCCACATAAAGGGGAGTATGTGAAACAAAACCAACTCCCTGGGTGACGCATATCCATTTCAATCAATCTCGTTGTTAAATCTTGGCAGCAAGTTATTGCCTTGGAAAATTTACGATCGATAGAAAGCAAGAGGTAGCCTTATTTATTTGCTTTTTTTCTTCAGCATGAATGAAAATTCGAAAAGCTTCGTGTTACAACAACATAAAATTAAATTTAAGAAGCAATTTCAATTAAAAATGAAAAAAAAAAATGGGTTGCATACTTTATAGTATATTTTTCACACCAAAGACGTTTTCTGTTTCTTCATTTTATGTCTCATGTACGACTCTAATGAAAGCCGACCATGGAGGGGATTAATAAAGAATTGTTAAGGATTTATTTATTTTTTCCTGAATCACATTTGAACACAACTTTTACTCACTTTCATACCATTTACTTAATATAAAGTTTTATCTAATAATGCGGATTTTATTTAAACTACTATTTTGCAGAATAGGTATATAAGGAGCACTATAAACGTGTTCATGGCTTAAAAAAAAAACTAAGAACACCAATTTTTACAGAGGGTAATTCGAAAGTTTTGCTACATTTGGATCACTTTATGTTTTTATGCGTACCTTTACGACGAAAGCTGACTAGCATTGAAAGTATAAGCCATCGTGTTGCACCGTCTTTAACCATCTGTCTGACAGTTCTTCGATTCCGCGGCGGTAACAGTTCTTGTCCTTCGAGGCGAAGAACTCCTTCACCCCAGCTGCCACCTAATCCTGGTTGCTGAAGTGCCGCCTGCGAAAGAAGTGGGCCATGGACCGGAACAAGCAATAATCCCACGGGGCAGGGTCCGAACTATATGATGGGTGTGGCATCAGTTCGATGCCCTCAAGTTCCTGGAGTTTTGCCCAGGTCCTTCGCGCGGTGAGCAGTGTTTCTTTCAGGCATACATTCAGGGGGCGAAGCCCTTCCGGAAACGACCATCCCCCCCCGGAGACATATTAGGTTACCGAGCCAAATTTTAATAAATTCAGGCTATGATGAAAAAGGAAGTTTCGTTTCTTTTTATGCTACAAATATTTCTCCAATTATATATTTTTTAAAATATTTGTTCAAATGGTACTAGTTATAGTTTATTTTTTTAAAAGTGTATTACGACGCATGGTATTCGTCAAAATATAATAAGTAGACTAATCATACCTAATTATCTGGAAATCGTGATTCAGGAACAAGAGTGCGTTGAATGCATCTCAATAGATAAAAATTTCAAGCCTGCGGACCCCCCCCCCACCCTCCTTTAGCTGAAAATAATTTGTTATTCGTGAAACGTTTGAAGAAGTAATTACTATATCACGGATGTATATAGAATTTTTCTTCGGGGAGGGGGACGAAAAGAGGAAGTTTTTGAAATCCACCATCTTTAACAAAATGAAAGTTAATGAAAAATTGAAGAAAAATTAAAGCATTTTTTTCTAATGTAAGTTGATACATTTTTATTAAATTAAGGCATTTTTTTCTAATGTAAATCGCATTTTAACCGAAAATAAAAAAAAGAAACATTTTCTGTGGGGAGAAAGGCCCCCTCGAAATGCGCCCCTGTGCTAGATATACAGTAATTAAAAGGTCAGGTGATGCGTAACATCACAGCCTCTCCTTGACAAATGTCAACCCCGCCTTCTCGTGGTACATCCTGTTCCCACTAAAGGGGCTCTGACGACCGCCAATAGCGGTATAACTATACCATCGGGATTAGAGGAAATGCTATCCCACACTCACCAACCCGCTTGGCCAGCGTGGTGAGTTATGGCCAAACCCCTCCAAAATGACTCCACAACTTAAATCTTGGCCCTCAGTCTCCGGCAGCTGGAATGTACCTGGCCAAGGCAGCGGCCAGTGCGACATGAAGGCAGAGGGTGCTAAGAATCCCCGGAGGACGGACTAGGCTGCCATCTGATGCTGACCTTGGCTACGTACAACGGACGCTCCCTATCTTCTGATTCAAGGCTTCTTGAATTGGAAGAGGAACTACAAAGGATCAAGTGGGACATCGTCGGGCTAAGTGAGGTAAGGAGAAAAGGAGAAGATCTCATTGAACTGAAAAGTGGACATCTCTTCTACTATCGTGGGACAGATACTGGCAGAACTAGTGGTGTTGGATTTATAATAAACAAGAAACTGAAGGATAAAGTTGTAGAAGTTGAAAGTTCCTCTGACAGAGCTGCACGACTCGTTATCCAACTCTCGAGAAGATACCAGGCTCAGATTATTCAAACTTATGCACCCACCACAAGTCATCCTGAAGAAGAAATTGAAGAATTTTATGAGGAAATTCGTGATCTAAATAATAAAGGTAAGCAGCACTTGAAGATAATTATGGGAGATTTCAATGCAAAAAATAGGGCAACGGCAACAGAATGAAACTTCAGTAGGTAAATTCGGTCACGGCAACAGAAACCAGCGTGGAAATACTCTCGTAGAGTTTGCAGAGGCAGAAGGGTTTTTCATCTTGAACTCCTTTTTCAAGAAAAAGCCACACAGGAAATGGACATGGAGACATCCAAATGGGATGACAAGTGAAATTGATTTTATTATGTGTAACAAAAAAATTGTCATAGAAGACTGCAGTGTGCTAAACAAGTTAAACACAGGCAGTGACCATAGATTGGTGAGATGTAAGATGCACCTCAACACTAAACTCGAACGTAGCAAGCTCATAAGACAAACAAAATGTATTGACATAACCAACCTTAAAAAACACCATAATACCTTCAAATTGGAACTGAAGAACAGATTCTCTGCTTTAGAAGGCTCTAACATCGGAAGAAGTGGATATTTCTGAAGTTAACAGAAAAGTAACCATAGCTCTTATGGAAACAGCAACAAAATTAGCTGGGTCTAAGAACAAATTGCATGTGAACAAATTATCAGGAAAAACCAAAATGTTGATGCAAAAAAGAAGAGAGATGAGGACAACTAAAGAAGATGTGACTTCCAAAGTGGAATATATAGAGCTATGCAAGACAGTACGAAAAAGTATCACCGAAGACGTAAGGAAATTCAACTGTGAACTAGTAAGGAAAGCAATTGAAAACAACCAAAGCCTAAAGATAGCAAAGGGACATCTCAGTAAGGGAAGAAAACAGATTATGGCACTGAGAAAAGAAGATGGTTCTGTAACAAGAAATAGAGGCGAAATTTTGACAAGAGTGAAAGATTTCTACTCCAAACTATATGAAAGGGATGATACATGTACTCCAGACATCATGAAAGGTACCAGAGTTCTTCCAGTCCTTCCAGCAGAAGTTGCACATGCAATCAAGAACATGAAGCGGGGAAAAGCTCCAGGAGAAGATGGAATTACTGTAGACATCATACAAGAAGCAAGTGGAGAAATCGAAACAGTACTCGCCCAAATTTTCACTCGATGCCTTAACGAAGGGAAAATTCCTGAGGATTGGAACAACGCTACAATGATCTTGCTACATAAAAAAGGTGACATTGAGGATCTCAGAAACTACAGACCTATCAGCCTCCTATCAGTGGTTTATAAAATCTTCACTAAAGTTCTTTCACACCGCTTTAAGGTGACACTGGACATGGCTCAACCGAGAGAACAAGCTGGATTCAGGAGTGGCTACAGCACAATAGATCATATCCACGTACTGAGAGAACTAATTGAAAGAGCGAGGGAATATGAACTTCCATTGTGCATGGCTTTTTATCGATTATGAAAAAGCCTTTGATTCGGTGAAACCATCAGCAGTTGCAATGGCTCTGAAATCCTGCGGTATTGAAGATGCATACATTAATATTATTAATAACATCTATGAAAATGCAAGTGCAAAGATTCGGCTGTTTGAAAATACAACACACATAAAAATTGGAAAAGGAGTGAGACAAGGTGACACCATATCTCCGAAGCTCTTTAATGCCACATTGGAAAATGTCTTTCAATCACTGAACTGGGAAAACAAAGGGATAAAGATTAATGGAGATTATCTAACCCACCTTCGTTTTGCTGATGACATAGTCATTTTTGCAACTACCCCATCAGAGCTACAGAGTATGATCCAGGAACTTGCTGACAAGAGTAAAGAAGTGGGATTAAAAATGAACTTTCAGAAGACAAAAGTGATGTACAATGCTTTTACAAGAAATGAAGATTTATTGATTGATGGAGAAAAGCTGGAGATAACAGACACGTACGTTTATCTTGGACAGCAGATATCAAGTGAGGGTCACATTGGTGAAGAAATTAATCGGCGTACAAAACTTGCCTGGAGAGCTTTTGGAAGAAACAGCATAATTTTCAAGAGCAATATGCCATTATGTCTTAAAAGAAAAGTGTTTGATCAATGCATCCTTCCAGTGCTTACGTATGGTGCAGAGACGTGGACCTTAGCTAAAAGAGACATACAAAGGCTGCAAACAACTCAAAGAAGCATGGAGAGGTGCATGATTGGTGTAACCAGGAGAGATAAGAAGAGGAACACGTGGATCCGAAAAATGACAAGAGTGGAAGACATCGTGATCAGAGTTAAATCCCTGAAATGGCAATGGGCTGGACATACTGCCAGAAGAACAGACCATCGATGGACAGCCGAAATTTTAGATTGGATTCCAAGGGACAGGAAAAGACCCAGAAGAAGACCACATGGAAGATGGGTGGATGAAATTCGAAAGTATGCGGGAGTGACATGGAGGAGACTGGCACAAGACAGACCGTTGTGGAGGAAACTTGGGAGACCTTCGTCCAGCAGTGGATTGATAATGGTTGACAATGATGATGATGATGATGATATATAAATATGGTGAGATGTAAGATGCACCTCAACACTAAACTGGAACGTGGCAAGCTCATAAGACAAACAAAATGTATTGACATAACCAACCTTAAAAAACACCATAATACCTTCAAATTGGAACTGAAGAACAGATTCTCTGCTTTAGAAGGCCTAACATCGGAAGAAGTGGATATTTCTGAAGTTAACAGAAAAGTAACCAAAGCTCTTATGGAAACAGCAACAAAATTAGCTGGGTCTAAGAACAAATTGCATGTGAACAAATTATCAGGAAAAACCAAAATGTTGATGCAAAAAAGAAGAGTGATGAGGACAACTAAAGAAGATGTGACTTCCAAAGTGGAATATATAGAGCTATGCAAGACAGTACGAAAAAGTATCACTGAAGACGTAAGGAAATTCAACTGTGAACTAGTAAGGAAAGCAATTGAAAACAACCAAAGCCTAAAGATAGCAAAGGGACATCTCAGTAAGGGGAAAAAAACAGATTATGGCACTGAGAAAAGAAGATGGTTCTGTAACAAGAAATAGAGGCGAAATTTTGACAAGAGTGAAAGATTTCTACTCCAAATTATATGAAAGGGATGATACATGTACTCCAGACATCATGAAAGGTACCAGAGTTCTTCCAGTCCTTCCATCAGAAGTTGCACATGCAATCAAGAACATGAAGCGGGCAAAAGCTCCAGGAGAAGATGGAATTACTGTAGACATCATACAAGAAGCAAGTGGAGAAATCGAAACAGTACTCGCCCAAATTTTCACTCGATGCCTTAATGAAGGGAAAATTCCTGAGGATTGGAACAACGCTACAATGATCTTGCTACATAAAAAAGGTGACATTGAGGATCTCAGGAACTACAGACCTATCAGCCTCCTATCAGTGGTTTATAAAATCTTCACTAAAGTTCTTTCACACCGCTTGAAGGTGACACTGGACATGGCTCAACCGAGAGAACAAGCTGGATTCAGGAGTGACTACAGCACAATAGATCATATCCACGTACTGAGAGAACTAATTGAAAGAGCGAGGGAATATGAGCTTCCATTGTGCATGGCTTTTATCGATTATGAAAAAGCCTTTGATTCGGTGAAACAATCAGCAGTTGCAATGGCTCTGAAATCCTGCGGTATTGAAGATGCATACATTAATATTATTAATAACATCTATGAAAATGCAAGTGCAAAGATTCGGCTGTTTGAAAATACAACACACATAAAAATTGGAAAAGGAGTGAGGCAAGGTGACACCATATCTCCGAAGCTCTTTAATGCCACATTGGAAAATGTCTTTCAATCACTGAGCTGGGAAAACAAGGGGATAAAGATTAATGGAGATTATCTAACCCACCTTCGTTTTGCTGATGACATAGTCATTTTTGCAACTACCCCATCAGAGCTGCAGAGTATGATCCAGGAACTTGCTGACAAGAGTAAAGAAGTGGGATTAAAAATGAACTTTCAGAAGACAAAAGTGATGTACAATGCTTTTACAAGAAATGAAGATTTATCGATTGATGGAGAAAAGCTGGAGATAACAGACACGTACGTTTATCTTGGACAGCAGATATCAAGTGAGGGTCACATTGGTGAAGAAATTAATCGGCGTACAAAACTTGCCTGGAGAGCTTTTGGAAGAAACAGCATAATTTTCAAGAGCAATATGCCATTATGTCTTAAAAGAAAAGTGCTTGATCAATGCATCCTTCCAGTGCTTACGTATGGTGCAGAGACGTGGACCTTAGCTAAAAGAGACATACAAAGGCTGCAGACAACTCAAAGTTGCATGGAGAGGTGCATGCTTGGTGTAACCAGGAGAGATAAGAAGAGGAACACGTGGATCCGAAAAATGACAAGAGTGGAAGACATCATGATCAGAGTTAAATCCCTGAAATGGCAATGGGCTGGACATACTGCCAGAAGAACAGACCATCGATGGACAGCCGAAATTTTAGATTGGATTCCAAGGGACAGGAAAAGACCCAGAAGAAGACCACATGGAAGATGGGTGTATGAAATTCGAAAGTATGCAGGAGTGACATGGAGGAGACTGGCACAAGACAGAGCGTTGTGGAGGAAACTTGGGGAGACCTTCGTCCAGCAGTGGATTGATAATGGTTGACAATGATGATGATGATGATGATGATATAAATATAGTAGTTAAATTATATATATAAATATATATATATATATACTATACTGTGCAAATTAATTGGGACAAGTAAAAAATCACTCTTTTTTCCAAAACTATGCCTTTATATCATTCTGTGCCTTGATATACACTGATAAATACCTGTATTAGTATGAAGTATGTCCTCCTTTAACAGAAATGACCTCTTAAATTCGTTTTGGCATTGACTCCACTAATTGAGTGCACATATTTTTGACTTCATAATCGTGGAACCACACTTTTATAGCATTCGTTATCATGCGTTCTTTGGTTGTACAGCCCATTTTACCTAAACGTCTCTTCAAAATATTCCACAAGTTTTCTATGGGGTTTAAGTCTGGTGAATTTCCAGGCCAATCAAGCAAATGAATTTGATTTTCCAGCATGAAATTCTTGACCAATTTCGAATTGCGACATGGGGCCAAGTCATGTTGAAATGCCCCGTCAAAAGTTTGCAAGAATGGAACAATCCTATGTTGTAATATTTCTACGTACTTGGCTGAATTCGTCATACCTTGAACAGGAACTAAGCTTCCATCGCCATTTGATGTAAAAAAAAACCCCAAAACATCTGTTTCAGAGGGTGTTTTACAGTTTGTTTGACATGCTCAGGTTTTTCGGGTTCACAGTTGCTTCGTCTAACGATATTTGCTTGGTGACCTTGCACAAATAAATGAGTTTCATCACTGAAAATTACCTTTTTCCAGTCGTCAGCAGTCCATGATTTATATTTTTTGGCCCATGCTAAACGTTTTATCTTCATTTTCGCATTCAAATATTGTTTTTTCGTTGGTCTTCTTGCCTTTCGGCCAATTTCCAGAAGCCTACGGCGTACAGTTGAATCACTAACATCACAACCACTAGCCAATAAATATCTTTGAAGGTCATTGCTTGTTTTTTTTTTGGATTCGTTTTACTATTTCTGATTAGATATTTATTGATTCGTGGAGTTGTTTTTCGGTTTCTTCCACATTTACCTCTCCTTTTTGGAGACGATGATCCAGATGCATTGCATCGCGTAAGCAGTTTTGATACACTTGATTTGCCTACACCAAATGCAGAAGCGATATCTCTCACTGTCATAGAAGTGTGATCCTTCAGAGCAATTATTTTTGCAAGCTTCCTTGGGGAAATATCCAATTTTCAATACACGAAAGCAACACGTACTCACAGAGAGCAAAAACTAACATCCACCTGTCACACACGAAAGCTCACAACTGAAGCTGAAGTGCCTATTTCCTGTTTAAAACCGGTCAAACCACATTCTTACTATCAAGTTCTAACAGTCACACCACCTCACAGCTGATAAAACCGGTTTACGCGGGTTTCCGACATCAACTGACGATCACATTACAATTCTGAGAATAAAATAGCTTGTCCCAATTAATTTACACGGTATAGTATATATATATGCAAATGGAAAACTTGCCCCCTCTAAGGTTCCATTTGTCCCCCGTGCCAAAAAGTTCTGAAAGAAACACTGGGTGTGAGGCTGAGCGTTGTCCTGCTGTAGGAGAGCGCGCATTCTGTTCAGCAATGCCGGGTATTTCTCCCCCAAAACGGCATACATCCGCTCCAGCTGTTCGGAGTAGAGGTTGGCGTTAATGGTCCTACAGTCTGGAACAAATTCGTAATGGATTATTTCCTCGAATTACACCAGACGCGGAGTATCACATTGTGCTCGAAGCGCCCACGCTTGGCAACAGGTTCAGAAAGTTGGCCCGGAATTAACCACTGCCGTTGTGTGTTAGGATCACGGAAATAGACCCACTTTTCATCGCACGTAGCAGTTCTTTGACGAAATGTACATCGCGCTGGTTTTCTAGGAGTTTCGTGCACACTTCCACTTGGCGGTTTGCTTCAGCTGGCGTCAGTTCGTAAGGGTCAATGCAGCAGTTCCTGTAGACCTTGCCGAGGGTTTGAAGGTGACAAACCACGGTGGTCTGTGATATGCTTAGCTCGCCTGATAATCTCTGTGTTCTGGTTGTCGGATTTGCCTCGCGGCCTACCTGACCTTAGCTGATCGTTGAGCTTTCTGTCACCTGAGCGAAATTTTTGAACCATCAGGTTGCGGTGCTGTGGTCTACGGAATCTTCCACTTTCGCATGACAATTGTTTCGTGTTCCTTGAGCAGCGTTACGGCCGAGTTCAAACTCGTAGGGCAAAAGTTTCCTAATTAGCCGGTTGTAGCGTTCATTTTTTAGGCGTACCAAGCACAGACAGAACGACGACATGCAATGCTGTTCACAGCAACGACTACCACTTTATATCCCTTTCGACTGACTGCAGTGCGCGATTTGAACTAGTTTAAACACGTGACATACCCGCCGCAGCACATGCGTTTATGCAAATATTGCTTTTCAAAATTGTGCTCTGGTGTTATACATAAATTAGAAGAATGAAAAAATTAAAACCTGTAATAGTTGTATTTGTGAAAACAATCTTTAGTGTTCTAAATAGAATTCTCTTGTTGATGCCAGAAAGCAGATTCTTGTCATTCCAGAGATGTTTCTAGCGCAATTCGTTACTACGAACTACAGTGAATATCCAGAGTTCTCAGCTTCCCAGTTTCCCGGATATTTCCTGAACAATTATATGTACACGGGATCAATACAAACAATTCATGCAATTTTGATTGTGTTAACCCAGTAACGTGGCTATGTTTCGATGGCAACACGGGGATGAGACTTTTAGAAAACAAGTTGTCAGTGATGTTTTGAAGTACTCCTTTTGTTTTGGGATGTATCCTGTAGCGGAAAGAGTGTGTGAGAAGGAAAAAGAGAGTTGCAAAGAGAAAACGAAGCCTACCGGTTTTCTGTTCAGGTCAGATGAGATAGGATGCAAACATGTGGCTAGGGGAAACAGAGCCAGCACTTAAATTTATTATTGTGTTCACTCAGTCAGCGTTGTGTCACTCAGATTGTAGTTTCTTGAAGCATAGGTACGTTCGGCGGAGAGAGTTTCCAAAGTAAAGCTTTTTAACGGAACAACAGAATTTCTGTTTCTTTTTTGGCTATATAAAAAACAAGAAAGATGGCATCCAATATCCGGTTGTAATGAGAACGTCTGAATCCCTTCCGATTCAATGTGACGTTCTACAGAAGTGAAGCAGGTGTCAAGACGACAAATCTGCAGCGATATATTCCGTCGGTGTAGTTTCGTCGGTTAGAACAGCTGGATCCGGAGCGATGAGGCGTGAGTTCAATTTCCGTCAACGACAAATTTGTGTTTTTACAGCGAATAAAAGTTTTCAAAGTTATTCATAATCAATGGAACCAGTTAGAAAAAGAAATCAACCGGATTTCTACAATCGATAAAACAACCAGAAATAGTGAAAAGGTGAAAATCTTTCCAAATACGTGGAGACAATGTAAATAGACAAAGTCATCGCTATTTCCACGTTTTTCTTAAATTAACACACAGCAACCGAAAAATTGTATTTTCGACATCGCTGGGATCACGCCTCCTAGCGGGTATTTGGAAAGAATTCACCATTTCTCTCGCCCTTTCGATTTATTGTCTATAATTAAATAGCTTGTGCCGTTAAGCCCCACCAGATAGAGACGTCTCAGTTGCTGAGCCCATCCCTACGGATTTGTGACGTCAGATGCTGACAGATAAGCACACATATAGCGTCGTGGATTGTTGGCCACCGTAGCGTAAGGCAAACGCACTCGGCTAATTATCGAGAGATGTGGGATTCGATCCCAGCGGTGTCGAAATACAATTTTTCGGTTGCTGTCTGTTAATTAAAGAAAAACGTGAAAAGAGCGCTGTCTATTTAAATCCAGAAATAGAAACAGCTACTTATTTCCACCAGCGGGTGAAAAGTACGTTATAAAAATTAACAATGTTGCACAGCACGCTTCTCATAGCAAAAGAAAGATATCAGAGACAAAGAGATTTTCAAATCTAGCAGTTAAAAAAAGAAATATAAAAGGAAACATGATATAACTCTACGTCTCCTAGCGGAAGAATTTTGCATAATGGAAAACTTAAAAAAAGTGTTCTTCATGGCGAAAGCTATGCTAAGGAGAAAGAATTTTTCAAATAGGTCTCCAGGAAGAAAGTATAATGAAAAAAAGGTTTTGTTATTTACGCCTCATAGCAGGAAAGCAGTGCATTATTTAAGGAACACAATAATCCCCATCTTTACTGTAGCGAATGGCATACAGTAAAATAAAAAAAAAAAATGAAGGAATTTTTTAATGTGGTTTTTAGAAGCGGAGATACAGCTGCAAACAGAAGTACACAAACATCATCTAGATATAAAAATGGGTACTGCAAAAAAAAAAAAAAAAAAAAAAAATCCATATATGCAAGCCTAGCATTCCACAAGGTAAATGGCATCCGGTGTTAAAAAATTTTTTAAATCGCACATCTTTTTGCAGAGATATGGAGAGAAACCTTTGCACCCCTACGGAAAAATCGGCAGTTATTTTGGGAAGGAAATACACACAAAATGTTTTAATTGTTAGTAGTATCTAACCGAAAAATAATTTTTCAAACGGGTTATTAGTATCTCAGATATTCCTGCAAACATGCAGTATACGGAAACTTGAACTTACGCCATCTAGTGGTACACTTGGGCGTTAAGAAATATTTGGAATTGGACCGGAAATGCTCTCCGATAAAGAGAGAATTTTTCAAATCGGATTTACCAGCAGAGGTATCGACAAGAATAAAATATATATCTACGCCCTCTGGAGGAAAAACTACGCATTATTTTAGGCACAAAGTATTGTGCCTAAAGTAGTGCGTAGTTCTTCCTCCAACCCTTCATCTGAAAAAAACTTTATCAAGTGTAAATTGATATCATAACACAAAATAATTTTATGTGAATGGTATGTACATGTATATACAGCATGTACATATTTTGACAAAAATCACCGGAGATCTAGAAGAGAAGCACAACATAGCATTTACTGACATACACCATATTGACAAAAGTCACCGGGCACCTTAAAGAAAAACACAACACAGCATTTATTGACATACATTAGTACGGTGTCGGTCCACCTTTGGCCTTAATGCATGCACTGACCCCTCGAGACATGCTTTCCACAAGGTTTTGGAACACAGCGATAGGTATGCGCTTCCATTCAGTACATAATGCAGCCGCTAACTGTTGCTTAGTAGTAGGGCTTGGTTCTAAACTTCTTATACGGCGCTCTAATTCATACCATAGGTGCTCTATGGGATTAAAATCAGGGCTCTGTGCTGGTCAGTCCACACACGATACGAAATTATCGTCAAATCACGCCGTAACAGTCCTTGCTTTACGGCTCGGTGCATTAGCCTTCTGGTACCAACAAGCCTCGGTTCCAAAGTATTGCCACAGAGTTGGTAGGGCATATTTGTCCAGAATATCTAGGTCGACGTGCTGGTTAACAGGTTTATCCACGGTAACCAATGGACCGGGACCATACCACGAAAAACACCCCCGCACGAGTACAGTACCACCTCCAAACCTGACCGTAGGAACAGTACACTGTAGTAAATAGCGTCTCCCCGGCTGCCGGCATACCCACACACGGCCATCAGACTGATGGATCGTGTATCTGGATTCATCAGTTCATAGAATCCGTTTCCGTTGATCTACGGTCCACGATAAATTTTCTTTACACCATGCTAAACGACGAGAAGTATGCCGAGTGGAGATGAATGGCTTATGAGCAGCCGTAGGACCACGGTAACCCATTGAATGAAGTTCTCTGCGAATGGTACGTGTACATACCGAGGTTCCAGCATTTTTACTCACCTGTACACTGAGGTCTTGTGCAGTACTCCGTTGATTAGCAGTAATGACACTCCTGAGGTTTCGACGTCCTCTATCACTGATCTTGTTTGGTCTGCTGGTACGTCTTGCTGCTTCAGGCACGCCATGTGTCTCCCACATATTCAGTACATCCAAAACAGTTGACTTGGGTGTGTTTAAACGCCTGTCGGTTTCTCTTATGGACAACCCACTAATATAACACCCAACAATCTTTCCCTTTCTCAAAGTCAGTTCTCTCCCGCCGCGGCATTTTCACTCAACCCTCTCAGTGCGATATGATCGCGGTCAGCTGCAGGCTTATTTTTGTACCGTTTGCAGCTGTACCGCGCATCTTAACAACGCAGCGGATCCGTTCAGATGTTTTTGAAGGGATATCTGGTGACTTTTGTCAATATAGTGTATTTTTTTTTAAAGTCGTATACTGAGGAATATATAGATATGTAAACCTCAACTGCATTCGGGCAAAAACTGCTTTCACAAATCATCCCCGAGCTGACTTGGGAGCTCCCCCGCCCCTTCCCAAGCAAGAACCCTTCTTGTGATGCGAGAGAAGTATATTCTTAGACGCCATTTAAAATACAAACATATAAATATAGATTTATTCTTTGAGTTTTTTTTTTGATTGGAGGTTTAACGACCAACATGAGCAACTCAATGGGCTATAAGCAGTCGCCCGTCCCTAATTTAGGGTCACTGGTTCCAGGGAAGGGAGAGAGCCAGTGCCGTAAGACAAACACAACACCCATACCTCACCGGGATTCGAACCCGGACGCCTTTCGGACGAATGATCAGAGGCCATCGCTTAGTCCACTGCGCCACCGGGGCTATTCTGCGTGTAAGGCAGATCGTAGTCGTACAGTCAAAATCCCAAATTGGTTTTTTGGAAATATAAAACCCATATTCACGGGTGAAATAACACTTTTTCTCTCTTGATGTGGGCCCATGTAAATCAACTTTCCACATATTTCTCGCAAGAATTTCTTACAGCCCTCATTTAACGCAAAGAATGCCGAACTATAAAGAACTCCTCGACAGTATAACTAAACGTCCGCATATGATCATCTTGCATTTTAAGGTAGACATGGCTTCGTGTATCGTAATGAACGTAAAAATTCTTCTGGGAAAGGTCAGTCAATAGGGTTGGGGGTGTCACGGTGGATGCGATAGGGGTGAAATAATGTTCGTGTAGGGGGTTTAGGCAGTGGAGTAATATATCATCGAAGCTCTTCCTCTCCTTATGTCAGAAGTCTACGTGACAGCAGTACCTGAGCTGCATACAGGTAGCCCACTTAACAATCCATCGTTTGGTAATGACTCAGTTGAAATCCGGGAATTCTACATACCAGCATAAGACTCGATCCCCCCGCCATCCCAATAATTTTTATTCTTTTTTTTCTCTCCACCCATCTTCAGTTCTTTGGTGCCCTTCCCTACGAACGGCGCCATGTCTGGTAGCAGAAGCTGATGAGTCCTCAGGTTATGTGAACCACTCTCATTAGCACTTGTTTGTGAATCGTTTGGCTTGTGACGTCACACCATTTTCAGTCCTCTGATGAGTCGACGCCATTTTGCATCCGATGATCATTAATTTGATAACCGGAAGTAGGAAACGTTTTGGAGATTATATTTGGACGGAGAACAGGACCTGCATCTCCTCTGTAGCATCAATTTTGATAAAGATAGAAAAGGGGAGGTATGGAAATTCGGGGCTGCAGGACATGATCGGAAGGAAAACACATGGCAAGATTTTAATGAAGAAATTGTGCATAAAATATGCTCGAAACAATTCGTTTTGTCGGTATTGTGTTATATTACTTTTGGCAGTTCTGTTTTGCGCCGCATTTTTATGGAATCTTCCCTTTTCGCACTTCTCACTCTCCACCTGCTCTCCACTTTGTTCCAAGGCCGCAACCTGGGGGAGGCGAGGGGAGGGCGGAGTGGTGTCGGAAATGTTTTTTGACAACGGGGGCAAGATGTCGCAGAACAAAATATTTTATCATGGCATAAAATTTATCCTACTACTTGTAAATGAAGACGTTCTGTCTTCATTACGAAAATTTGCTGAATTTTTTTTTTTTCGATTAAACATCCATCTATAAAATCAAACACAAACATTCATATCCATATAGTTTCTGAATGTAAACTAACTGTACACATAAACGGCGTTAAACTATAGATTTTGATACTTCCGGATTGATACGAATTCCTCAGGGATTGAAGCCGTAGACGCTATAATTAAATACTGAATGAACTTATATCTCTTTTCGCACCCTACTTCCATTTATTTTTACTCATTTTTATAGAGGAAGACTAATTTTATACACCTAATGAGATACCAAACGTTGCTGTTCTTCAAGAGAGAATCATCCCTCTGTACTGTTTAATGGTTTTTGCATTTCTTGGCATCTCAGGAGTGACATTAAAAAAAAAAATATTCGGATTTCTAGATGGTTCATGGTAAAAAAATGAAGAGCAATACTCAATTTTTTTCAAAATGAAATGCAAAAAAAAAAAAAAAGATTGTTTCAAATTTCCAATCACAAACATATGTAATTTCAAAAGGAAGGAAACTCAGGGGGCAAATGTGATATTTTGCCCCCACACTCATTTGCGTGAGGGGGCTGCTGCCCCCTCTGTCCCCGCGGTTCCGACGCCGCTGGGGGGTGAGCAGATTTAAGGGAGCTGATCCTCCCCCAAAAAGGCAAGCGACCCTTCTCCGAAAAAGACGCATCGTTATAAATCGTAGAGGTTTTATTTCAGTGGTTTATTAAAATTACTTTATAATTATAAACGTAAATATTTATTCTTATTTGTTTATGTATTAAACTTGCTTTGAAAGCACCATAAAATACAACTGAAAAGAAACTTCGATTTCTTAAGAAGTTAAATTAATAAGAACTACTGTACCAGTATTTATCTTTCTCACGACGACATAGCACGCTGTTGATTTAATTCCGAAAAAACTCGAAAGTTGGAGTCTTCCCCCCACCCTTCCCCCCAAGTGTAGTAATGAAGAATGGAGGTAGAGTTACTCTGTAGACTGAAACAAGCTGTTAGCAAAATATTCTGCGTTCTTACAGAACTGCCGCAAGTTGACTGCACACAAGGAAGTATTTATTGATAGCCAGGGGCGTACTGATGGCCCCCGCAACCCCGCGTAGCGGGGCGCGGGAGTGGGGGTGGAGTTGGGGGGTTTGAGGCTCACATCTTAGGGGGCCTCTAACCTCAACAAACCGATTTCACATTTTTTTTTGCGGAAACTTCATATGAAACTGAGTATGAATTTTTGACGGCAGCTTTAAACGGATGGAAAGAACTAATATGCTCGGTATTTTTGTTTCATTAAATAAGTAACATTTAGAAATCATTTTCGCGGTTTTAGCTCATAAAAACTGAATGACGGGAAAGCAACAATTCTAGAGGACTTGAAGCCTTTTACCTGAGCCATGTGCATGATCAATGGATAAAATACACTGCTGGCCACCCAAAATGCAACACCAAGAAGGACACGAGATAGCAAAGCCACATTTACTGGACACATAACAACAGATACAAAGATGAAACGATTGAGCTTACAGGCCCTTGCGACTTGTTGAACACGCAGACATCAATAGCTCGTGTGGCCCCCATGGCTGGCAATAACGGCCGCTACACGCCGCGGCATCGAACGAAAAAGGCTTTGGATTTGGGCTTGGGGTATGTCGGTCCAGGCTGCTTCCACACGTTGCCACAGTTCATCAGACGTAGCCGCGGGTGGTGCTTGCCGGGCCACTCGGTTGCCGATCAGCGACCAGACGTGTTCGATGGGCGACATATCGGGAGAACAGGCGGGCCACGGCAGCAGTGACACCTGGTGGGCCGTGAAGAATTGTTGCACGATGCGTGGCACGTGCGGGCGCGCGTTGTCCTGTTGAAACGTGGCCGCTGGCAGGTCCTGCAGGTAAGGGAGGACTACAGGCTCCAAAACGTCGGAGAAGTAACGGTGGCTGTTGAGTGTACCAGCGATGCGTACCAGAGGGGTGCGGGTGTCATATCCAATTGCGCCCCAAACCATAACGCCCGGCGACGGAACGGTATAGCGATGCATAATGCAGGTGTCATACAGTCTCTTGCCGCGGTGCCGCCACACGTGTATCCGACCATCGTGGTGTTGCAGGCAGAAGCGGGATTCGTCAGAGAAGACAATGTCGTGCTATTCCGTAGTCCAGGTTCGGCGTTCAACGGCCCATTACCGCCGCACTCGACGGTGGTGTAACGTCAATGGTAATCAGAGCAATGGGCGCTGTGCGACAAGTCCTCGCTCCTGCAGACGACGTCGAACGGTACGTGCTGACACAGGTTGTTGCGCAACACACCCTAATTCCTGCGCTAACGTTCGTGATGTGGCGGTGCGAGCCGTCAATGCCCGCTGCACAACATGCCGGTCCTCTCGTTCGGTGGTGTGCCGCGGCTGCGGCAATCGCTCTCGTCGGTCCGTCTGTCCCTCCTGCACCCACCGAATCCATACTCGCCTCACTGTGGCTGGATGTCGTCTCACACGGGCGCCGATGTCGCGGTACGATAAACCGCTGTCGCGATAAGCCACTATTCGTCCTTTGTCGAACTCCGAAACGTGCTGGGATGATTGCCGTACTCTGCGACGAGGCAGCTGGAAGCTTCCCACGCACAGGTCTGGCAGCACAACACACTTCCACTACTTACACACCACCTTCTGGGCACCCTTCTTATAGCGCTTCTCGGTGGCGTGCCGGGCGCACATGATTTGCATATACCCTGCAATGCTAATCGTTTGCATGTCCTCTCGCGGGCGACGCATGCTGCGAATTTCAGGCCAATCGGAAGCTTCCTTCTTGGTGTTGCATTTTGGGTGGCCAGCAGTGTAGATATAATCCTTTGTTCTACTGTACTAACTTTAGTTGTTTCTACGCCTGATGACTAACCGGCTGGCGGTTTGAAAGATCTTCCGTGTTTTCTAAAGTCTTTTAATGCATTAAAACATTTTAACTAAAACTTATTTCATTATCATGCGAGTTTTTATTTGAAGTCTCATCTGCACAATATTGACAAAAGTCACCAGACACTCCTACAAAAGCAAATGGCCGGATCCACTGCGTTGTTAAGATGCGCGGTGCAGCTGCAAACGGTATAAAAACTAGCCTGCAGCTGACTGCGATCATATCGCACTGTGAGGTTGAGTGACTTTGAGAAAGGAAAGTTTGTTGGGTGTTATATTAGTGGATTGTCCATAAAAGAAATCGAGAGGCATTTAAACATACCCAAGTCACCTTTTTTGGATGTACTCAATAAGTGGAAGACACATGGCGTGCCTCAAGCAACAAAACGTACCGGCAGAACAAAGAAAATCAGAGATAGGGGGCGTCGAAGCCTCAGGAGAGTCGTTACAGCTAATCGACGGAGTACTAGACAAGACCTCAGTGTACAGGTGTGTAAAAATGCTGGAACCTCGGTATGTACGAATACCATTCGCAGAGAACTTCATTCCATGGGTTACTGTGGTCCTACGGCTGCTCATAAGCCTTTCGTCTCCACTCGGAATGCTACTTGTCGGTTAGCATTATGTAAAGAACATTTATCATGAACCGTAGATCAATGGAAACAGGTCCTATGAACTGATGAAACCAAATATACGATCCATCAGTCTGATGGCCGTGTGTGGGTATGGCGGCAGCCGGTGGAACGCTATTTACCAAAGTGTACTGTTCCTACGGTCAAGCTTGAAGCTGGCAGTGTACTCGTGTGGGGGTGTTTTTCTTGGTATGGTCTCGGCCCATTGGTTATTGTGGACAAACCGGTTATAGTCTACCGCGATGTTCTGGACAATTATGCCCTGCCAACTCTGCGGTAATACTATGGAACCAAGCCTGTTGGTACCAGCAGAATAATGCACCTGGCCATAAAGAAAGGATTGCTACGGCGTGGTTTGACGATAATTCCGTATTGTGTGTGGACTGGCCAGCAAAGAACCCTGATCTTAACCCCGTAGAGCACCTATGGGATGAATTAGAGCGCCGCATAAGAAGTTTGGAACCAAGGCCTACTACTAAGCAACAGTTAACGGCAGCATTATGTACTAAATGGAAGCGCATACCTATCGCTGTGTTTCAAAACCTTGTCGAAAGCATGTCTTGAAGGATCATTGCATGCATTAAGGCGGAAGGTGAATTTCTCTTATAACTTGCAAACTAATGGACGTAATTCAGTAAAATTTGATACGGACCTAGCTTGATATTTGAGAAGCATGTTGATCCTAGAGGAAGTGTTGAAAGTGGTCGCTATTAGCATCAAGGCATGTCGTACATGCCTCTCCATGTTACGAAAGGTATTCACCAACACATCGGGAGTCACAGCCTCATTTCCCCCTGAATGTTTTCCTGCACTTCCATGAGAGTCTGTGGCTTGTTGAGATACAATTTCCCTTTCAGCATGCCCCATAGAAAGAAATCTGGTGGGGTAAGATCAGGCGAACTTGGTGGCCAAAGTTCCTTAGAAAGGACACGATCCTCAAAGAAGGAAACAATTTCAGCCATGCTGACATTGGAGGTGTGGCAGGTGGCACAATCTTGCTGAAAATAGCCAGTACTGAGTTCTACGTCGTCCAACTGATTCACAAACCCATGGAAGATTTCCATGTAGACTACGGTATCCACCGTTGTATGGAAGAAGATTGGACTGGCGCCGCGACAGAGCACACCACACCTCAATTTTTTCATCATGTAGAGGCGTTTCATGCAAGGTGTTAGGATTCTCACTAGCCCAAATACGGCTTTTCTTTAAATTGAAGTGCGCACTTAGATGGAACCACGCTTCGTCGGAGAACTACGAGTGGTCCAGTATTCCCGGATGTGCATTGACGAACTGCTGGAACCAGTGACATTAATTAAGTCCCATTCTGTTAATCGGGAGGTTTCAGTTCTTGCACAGAAGTAATCGTTATGCACTCAACTTTGCTTTTTTTGCAGCTCGTTGACATGTGCTTGTGGAAACCCCCATCTTTTGCGCAATACGTCGTCAAAGTCGTGACGTCACGGAATGACGACTGGGCATAAACACACGTGGTTTACATGTTAGCTAACGTTAGTTTTACGGTTGGCGGCTGTCGATAGTCCTGTAAAATTTATGTTTTAAGATGAAACTGATTATATTAGGTATGGTTTTATGTTTTGCAATGTACTGTAATCACCTGACTGTCAAACATCAGTGTTCATTTTATAGATTTCCGAGAAACAAACTGAAACATGCCCTATGGATCAAAATGTCAAGGTGAGCATTTGTGGACTGACTGGTATTTTTGTGAACAAGCATATTTTTTGTAGTCTGTTACAAAAAATATGCTTGTTTTCAAAATGAATTTGGATCCCCCCCCTTTTTCGGTTTGTTATCGTTTTCAGAACATTTGGTTTTGCCTCGAGGCGGTGGTATCAAATTCCGTACCGATTTACAGGTAAACTCATTCGAAGTTTTTATAACATGCGATGCCTTTGGAAGATTTTACGTAACCTGTACAAAAAATAAATTTCACTAATAGGTGTTAAAATATTTTGACACAGTTGAAGGGCATCCATAAAATGTACACTTTGAAATGTAAGCATGTAAATGGACAGGCATTGACAGATGACTTGTCAAATTTTTTATGCGTAAATGACTTGTTGAAAAGATCACATTGATGAGGCTTCTCACCAGTGTGAATCCATAGATGAACTGATAGATTACATTTTTGTGTAAATGACTTGTTACATATTGTACATTGGTGAAGTTTTTCATCAGTGTGGAAAACATTGTGACGTGTGTGTGATTGGGAAGCAATATGACTACAATTTTTGTAAGTTGCAAATACAGTTAAACTACTGTAAGTGTAAGGGTCGCCCGCAATCAAACTGTCAATTATGAGTTTATTTAATTTTAATATTGTGATGAACACGTGCGGACGGACGTTTCATTCCGCCATTTTGTTGTTTCAGATAAGAACTGATATTCTTCCCCACCCACGTGGTACAATTTTAATCCTATGTGGGATTAAGAGAGGGGTGCATGAGCACCTGGGGCACCTGACCTTGAAGAGTCAGCTGCTCGAGTGCTTCCGTTAAACAAGTTGTCATACCGCTTTTGTATACGTGCAAGGTTGTAATCGCCTGCGGGTATCCGACGGCATTCCTGAGTTCAGGTATTTCACGTGCTGACCGGGGAAACCAGTTTTTCTTGCGCATGCGTGGTAGAGGACAAAAGGGGAGGAGAATAGAGAGGAGTTGAGCTTCGGTCGTCAAGGAGAGAGGGTCCTGATTTGGACACCGGTTTTTGACGGAAGGGCTGCGGGTATCGAAGAAGTGCCGCGTGGTGAACGGGAAGGAGGATTCCTTCGTCCACCGGGTATCGCGGAAGGAATTGTGGAAAGGTAGCACGTGGTCAGCACGGGAACCTGAGCAGAAAGTCATCGGAAACCCGTGAAGCAAATGTTATCGGAATAATAAAGTCTTGCTGTTGTTTTTATTTCCGTGTGCTGGACTGAGTTTTGTCGAGGTAATTATTCTTCTACACAAGGACGCCTTCAGCCGCCTTGATAGCCAGATCGTATAGTAAAGGCGAGGCGGTAGCTCGCTATACGGCGGAAAACAAAGGGTTTTATCTAAGAATTGATATGTCTGGCCCTACAGTAAGATAAAATTTATTTACCAAAATGCGTTAAAATTAAATCTTAGGTATTTAAATACTGTAAGGTTAAATCCAATCAGTGCATTGATGAGGTTTTTCACCAGTGTGAATCAGTATCTGCTGATTTACAGAAAGGATGACTACCTTTCTGTAAAAATGTCTTTTGGCATACTGAGCGTTGGTGAGGTTTCTTGCCAGCGTGAATCCGCAGATGCTCCTGCGAAATTAAAACCTGCCAGGACATTTTATCCATCTTCACTACAAACATGGAACGGTCCAGCCTTAAAGTTTTGGTCTGTTTGGGTGGTCATCTCAAATATGATATTTAACTATAAGGAGTAAGATAAAATAATTTATGAAACATAGGCATAAAAAGCAGACAGTACCTATTCTTATCTTTCATTGAAGCATGAGTTTGACCACGTATTTCCTCACTATGCGGTTCGTAATAAAATCACTGGATGTGAGAGGACTTCACAGCATTTTCACCTCGTTGAATTAGCTTCAAATTGTCAGAAAAAAAAATGAAGAAATTGCAAAATATGATCACATTTCAACAATCGCGTTGAAAAGTTATGGGAAACATGGAGGAACAGACTAAATAATAACGAGGAACTGTACACCAATCACACTTAAAATAGTAAAACTATATTATTAATCCGAATTTCTTGGTGTAGAATACAAATCAAGGTTTCCAAGCTTTCGCACATCAACCAGATGGCTTTCTCAAGGAAGATAGACAGCAAACTGAATAATATAACGCTTCAACAATTTGAACGCGGTGACTTGACTTAACATAAACGAGCAGAGGCTAAGTAATTATTCATCTAAAGACTCGAGGCGTCATGCTCGTTAACAAGCGGAATCATAGAAGAAAACGAAATGCATTCATTATTTGAAGAACTGGTTCCAAACTCGTGGCAACTCCAGCGAGAGGTTGTCATTACATGATTTACTGTTGGTGATGATCTCTAAAGTTTCGCGAATGGCGGTAGATTTTGGGGTGGAGTAGGAGGCTAATTTCTTTACGTCATCCCTTATAGGAGCAGCGGACTTGAGCTGGACCTCTCCGGATAGGGCTGTTGTTACTTTACAGTTCTTTATGTCCCTTTTATGCTCGTTGATTCTAGTTCCGGACTAACGCCTGGTCATTCCAATGTAGTATCGCTTGGAGCCGTCCGGATATTGTAAACAGACATTTGTTTATGCCCAGCGCCATCTTGTGACGTCACACTTCGACGACGTATTCACGCAAAGACTTCTGTGGGGAGACCAGCAGTCTGTTTTTCACTTCCAGCACCGTGGCTTCTGGCAGTTTGGGACGGCCTCCTTCGTGGACATCCAAAAATGTCCCCGTGGTCTCCGGTTTCTTTACCAGATGCTGAATGGAGGATTTTGCCGGTGGTTTCCGAACCCCAAACTACGCAATAAATTGTCTTTGGCACTCCTTTATCGAAGCAGTTTTCCAGTACGTGCGGACAATAAATACACGCTGTTCCACCGTGTACCGGTTCATACTGTTATTGCTCGTAACACAAAGGCACGATGTGTTACGAGCAATAACAGTATGAGCCGGTACACATAAATCCCGTAGCAACAGCACGGTAAGATGCGTCACACCAACTGCCGAGGACAGCGAACATGCAATCGGCCTTCGCTTCGAGCAGGCGCGACATACGGGCTAGAGAGTAGCCCCGCTACTAGCTACTCTCCAGCCTGTGTGTCACGCCTGCGGGAGGTGAAGGCCGATTTTATGTTCGTTGTTCTCGGAAGTTCGCTGACCATGCTTCTCATGCAGCAAGGTAGGTCCGTGTCAAATTTCATTGAATTATTTCCATTAGTTTGGAAGTTATGAGGGAAAATAAGGGGCCGAGAGCGAGTTAAACACCCCCCCCCCCCCGTATTACATGTATTTGATGAACTGCTGTTTCTTGACTAGATTCGTTCTCGGATTATATTTATATTTACCGATACATCTTTTCTAGAAAGTCATTAAAAAACTTTTAACAAAAATCTCATACAAAATTATTTCTTTTTCTGAGTTATCATGTTACTTTGCATTTTTTTTTTTTTTTTTGGTGCTTTTTTACACTTTTCAACCATAGGTTGAAGAAGCGTATACGCTCCAACTTCGTCGGTCTGTCTCACGATAACTTGCGTAAAAATGGTTCGCTATCGATTAAATTTTAGTATGTGGTAGGGCCCCAACTGGGGACGAACCCTATTGAAAATGGCGAAATGGGAGTCAAAGCTCAGGACATAGGAGCGGGATCCATTCCATTGCCTTTATGCGTTATTACTTGCGCAAAAATGGTTCGATTTCGATGAAATTTTATTATGTGGTAAGGAACTACCTGGGGGCGAACCCTACTGAAAACGGAGGAAATGGGATTAAAGGTCAGGACATAGGAGCGGAATCCATTCCATTGCCCTTATGCGTCATAACTTGTGTAAAAATGTTTCGATTCCGATTAAATTTCAGGATGTGGTAAAGGACCAACTGTGGACGAACCCTATTGAAAATAACGAAATGGGAGTCTAAGGTCAAGGACATAGGAGAGGGATCCATTCCATTGCCCTTATGCGTCATAACTTGCATAAAAATAGTTCGATTTCAATGACATTTTAGTATGTGGTAGGGAACCACGTTCCCTACCACATACTGGGGTCAGAGGTCAGGACACAGGATTGAGGTTTATTCCACAGCCATTATTATCCTCATAACTTGACTAAAAATGCTTCTATTGCGACAAAACTTTAGTATGTTGTTTCGGAGGTATACTGTACCAATTCTGTTTAACATCATTGAAATGGGGTGAAAGGTCAGGGCACAGGAGCGAGATTTATTCCACTGCCAATATCCTCATAACTTGATTAAAAATGCTTCTATTGCGACAAAACTTTAGTATGTTGTTCCGGAGGTATACTGGACCAATTCTGTTTAATATAATCGAAATGGGGTCAAAGGTCAGGTCACAGGAGCGAGATTTATTCCCTAGCCAATAACCTTATAGCTTGATTAAAAATGCTTCTGTTACGACAAAACTTATGTATGTTGTTCCGGAGCTATACTGAATTAATTCTTTTTAATATCATCGAAATGGGGTCAAAGGTCAGGGCACAGGAACGAGATTTATTTCACAGCCATTATCTTCATAACGTGAGCAATAATGATTTCTGGTATGCTGGAAAGCGTATCATAATCAATGCTTTACATGATTTTACTCACTTGTTTGAAATTATCAGAAAATTCTTCATCCGCCTGAAATCTACCGGGACGTGCTAAATCTCGCACTAAGTTCAAAACGTATCGTTTCGAAGTTTTAAACATGTCTGAACTTTCAAGAATATCTCTTGATGTGTTTAGTGATTCAAGGGTTACAGTCGTTATTATTGATATTAAATTTAAGAGCTTGTAATCATTCCCCGTTTACCATATATAGAAAGTGTGTATAGAAATTTACCCCACATACTGTTGCCTCAAAAAAGAATGAGTGTTTGTTTGTGCTCATCAAATTTGACGCGACAGACAATACCACAAGCACCGTTGTTTAAGAGCATTTAAAACTGCCTCCTTTATAAAAGAAAATTCTTCGGTTTGTTTGGGTTCCCATAGAATACAAAAGTCCAGCTCTACATTCGGAGACGAGAACCTATTCGAGGTCATAGTGATAAGGCGAAAATATGTTGTACAATCAGTTGACCCACCCTATCTTCGGACAGTCGAAGGACCAAGGACGTTAGAAGAGAGAGGAGATGGCATCAGCAGCCGCTGGTGAAGCCAATTCTGATCATCTGGTTTCTGGCACCCTATGGGTGGGGAGGGTTCAGTGACGTGACGTCACTAATTGAAGACCTATGCTGGAGCACAGGTTGAAAGCGGCCGTCTCTTACTCTCTGCAGCAGCTCCTGAAAGTCAACAAGGCTCCCACAGCTTTAGCAAGGCCGTGATTGGTTAACACGCAATATGGACTTCCGCTCAAAGAAGCATACATTTGTTTAATTTTTTTAGAAAATACTAAACAGTATTTCTGTAACTTTTTGCAAACTTTTAGTTATGTGCATGTGTATTTCGGTCTCATTTTTCCCTGACTGTACATGCTGCACAAGTGCCTCTAAAATCTCTTCAAAGCCAGCGATTCAACCATAGAAAAGTACAGAAGCCGCCCAAGTTGAGAGCTGATACAATTACTATTTAATCAACGCCTACGGAAAACACAGGGCGTGAGACTGATGCCATGCCCTCTCCCTTCTAATCTCCTATTTTAATTCAGATATCATTTGAAGAAAAAAAATTGTTGGTATTTTTAAAATTAGTAAAGAAAAACCTTAAAATAAATTTCACATGTTTTTGTTACTTTTATAAGACAATTGAGTTGGAAATCCACACAGTATCTGTGTATTGTATATAATAATGTTACTCCTACAAAAGCTAAATAAATGAAACAAATAATTATCTAGAGAAAAAAAAATCTATGATTAACTATAGTTTGCTTCATTTTAGCATTTCAGGCGTCTTATTGTGCCAGATAATCTGACTGAATGAAATTTAAATTAGACTTAAATACTTTGAAAAATGCATGGGTAATTCGATTAAAAATTTCCGGAACCCCCAATAATTTTTTCAAGTCGGCGTCTATGTGTACGGGCCATGTTGTGATGTACATTTGTAGGGTTTCCGCTTATTCATATAGACTAACTACATGTAATGACAATTCTGCCTCACAGATGGCTGCACAGTACCTCTACACATCTACGTACTAGTTGAAGAGAAGAGACGACTCCCAGAGCAGAGCAGAGTAGGAAGTGAAGAATGGAGTTGGTCGTTGGCGGTTGTTCGTTGTGCAGAATGAATTCGTTTAAGTTGTTAATTATTGTCTTGTGTTACTTGTGTTGTGTGTTCAAATAAAGTATTACGAAAATGATGGCTGGCTGTACTCGTAGTGAAAGATTGAATTCCCCTAGACGCCACGAGTTCTACATATGTGTAAATCCACTACTCAAAAGGGGTGTCCGGATTCTTTTGATCATATAGTATTTTATTACTATTTAATCAACGTTGTGCCTTCAGTACGGGAGTTTCTGTATTGTGCACGTAACAGTATTTTCATAAATGTTCATCAAGCAGCAGTGCACGTCTACAGCAAGTGGAATAAACGACGGTGGTTGTCTACAAGTAAGTGTTCTGATTTTCCTGATACGTCCAAGAGTTCTCGGACAGTTAGGTTTAAACGAGAAGCTAGATTTAAACTGTTTAATAAAAAACAAATAACTAAGACATCACAAAATAAAACAAGAAAGATGACACCGAATTCTCTAGTGTAATGAGCATGTCTTTTGAATTCTTTTCAAAGCAGATTTCTAGAAGAAACAATTCAGATCAGATCAAATCAAATCATATGTAGATGATTTTAGGAAGGGAGTGTCTGACCCCAGGTCTTAAACAACCCTTAGAAATAGGAAGCTAGGAGATTTGGGCTAGAGTGACCGATAGGAAAGTTATATGGAAGCGAGGTAGAAAAGGGGAGGAAGACGCCCTTATTAATTACCAGGAGGCCAGTACCCGGGGTCCGACGGCTTAACGTGCCAATCCGACGCACGGCGGATATTTAGTGGTTGGAGCGTTCGTACCTGCCCGGGATCAAACTTGAGGTTTTTCCGTGGCAGTCACGAACGTTGACCACTAAGCTATCCGCGGCCCAGAAACAATTCAGTGAAAAGGAGAATGCATTTATGTTTCCCGGAGAAAATCTGCGCATAATATAAATGGAACAATGCAAACAGCGTTCTTCATTGTGCAATGAACCGGTAAACAATAATCAACCGGATTTTTACACAATCGGTAAAGCATCCAGAAATGGAAATCGCTACTTTCGGTCAATAGCGGCTGAATTATATGCTACGAAGAACCACAAATCGTGCACAAAGCATTTCTCATAACAGAAGGTATCCGAAGCAAAGAGGATGCTTCAAATCGGGTTATTAGAAGCGACCGCACGATTGCAAGTGAAATTAATGTTAGAAACGACGGTACGATTCCAAGTACGGTACAAGTAGAAATTAATTCCTACTTACACACACAATGACAAAGCTATGCGCCAAAAAAATTAGCAAATGTTTGAAATATATTCCTCGCCACATCAGCTACAAAAAGAATTTGTTAAGTCTGACTTGCAGAAGCAGGGATCTCATCATTCATCATCATCATCATCATCATTGTCAACCATTATCAATCCACTGCTGGACGAAGGTCTCCCCAAGTTTCCTCCACAACGGTCTGTCTTGTGCCAGTCTCCTCCATGTCACTCCCGCATATTTACGAATTTCATCCACCCATCTCCCATGTGGTCTTTTTCTGGGTCTTTTCCTGTCCCTTGGAATCCAATCTAAAATTTCGGCTGTCCATCTATGGTCTGTCCTTCTGGCAGTATGTCCAGCCCATTGCCATTTCAGGGATTTAACTCTGATCATGATGTCTTCCACTCTCGTCATTTTTCGGATCCACGAGTTCCTCTTCTTATCTCTCCTGGTTATACCAATCATGCACCTCTCCATGCTTCTTTGAGTTGTCTGCAGCCTTTGTATGTATCTTTTAGTTAAGGTCCACGTCTCTGCACCATACGTAAGCACTGGAAAGATGCATTGATCAAACACTTTGCTTTTAAGACATAATGGCATATTGCTCTTGAAAATTATGCTGTTTCTTCCAAAAGCTCTCCAGGCAAGTTTTGTACGCCGATTAATTTCTTCATCAATGTGACCCTCACTTGATATCTGCTGTCCAAGATAAACATACGTATCTGTTATCTCCAGTTTTTCTCCATCAATCGATAAATCTTCATTTCTTGTAAAAGCATTGAAAATCACTTTTGTCTTCTGAAAGTTCATTTTTAATCCCACTTCTTTACTCTTGTCAGCAAGTTCCTGGATCATACTCTGCAGCTCTGATGGGGTAGTTGCAAAAATGACTACGTCATCAGCAAAACGAAGGTGGGTTAGATAATCTCCATTAATCTTTATCCCTTTGTTTTCCCAGTTCAGTGATTGAAAGACATTTTCCAATGTGGCATTAAAGAGCTTCGGAGATATGGTGTCACCTTGTCTCACTCCCTTTCCAATTTTTATGTGTGTTGTATTTTCAAACAGCCGAATCTTTGCACTTGCATTTTCATAGATGTTATTAATAATATTAATGTATGCATCTTCAATACCGCAGGATTTCAGAGCCGTGGTAACTGCTGATGGTTTCACCGAATCAAAGGCTTTTTCATAATCGATAAAAGCCATGCACAATGGAAGTTCATATTCCCTCGCTCTTTCAATTAGTTCTCTCAGTACGTGGATATGATCTATTGTGCTGTAGCCACTCTTGAATCCAGCTTGTTCTCTCGGTTGAGCCATGTCCAGTGTTACCTTCAAGCGGTGTGAAAGAACTTTAGTGAAGATTTTATAAACCACTGATAGGAGGCTGATAGGTCTGTAGTTCCTGAGATCCTCAATGTCACCTTTTTTATGTAGCAGGATCATTGTAGCATTGTTCCAATTCTCAGGAATCTTCCTTCATTAAGGCATCGAGTGAAAATTTGGGCGAGTACTGTTTCAATTTCTCCACTTGCTTCTTGTATGATGTCTATAGTAATTCCATCTTCTCCTGGAGCTTTCCCCCGCTTCATGTTCTTGATTGCATGAGCAACTTCTGCTGGGAGGACTGGAAGAACTCTGGTACCTTTCATGATGTCTGGAGTACATGTATCATCCCTTTCATATAGTTTGGAGTAGAAATCTTTCACTCTTGTCAAAATTTCGCCTCTATTTCTTGTTATAGAACCATCTTCTTTTCTCAGAGCCATAATCTGTTTTCTTTCCTTACTGAGATGTCCCTCATTACGGTGATTTATATTAACGCTTCCTAGCGGGAGTATTAAACATTAATTTTATAAAAAACAAAAAGTGCACATAAATGTTTTCCGTGGTGAGTGGCGTTTACCTAAAAAAAAAAAAAAAATCATTTAGGTTTTTAAAAGCGAAGATGGGAGTGAAAACAAACTAAAAATATAAATATGCACAAGTGGCAGAACGTTTTGTTACAAAATATAGCAAGACGCGTGCAAAAATTTCAATCATCGTGACCTCTATGTAGCGCAAAAAATTATTTTAAAATCCGATTTTTAGAAGAAGACATTTCGGAAAAAATTCGATGTACATTTACGTCTCCTAGCGGCGATACTGTGCTTTATTTTAAAACATAAACTGTACGTGAATTGGCCTCCGTTGTAAAAGGTATGAGAAGCTGAAAACAAATTTTTAATAATTTTTTAAGCAATTCTACAGAGCAAAATGCCCTGGTGGCGAGGATATGCTTCCGAAAAAGATCAAAACGTATAGACCGTCATTCTCGCAGTTCAGGCTTTCAACTGCGAAACGAATTTTTTAAATTGGGCTTTGCACAGATATGGTGCTCACAAAGATGGATGAAGAAAGTGATACGTAAGCGTGACCTTTTTTTTTGTCAAGAGACTTACGAAAAAGAAGAGGAAAGAAAGAAAGAAAATAAGCAGAGACTTGGAAGTCGCAAAACGACAAAAAACCGACATTCCGAAGTGTTAATCAGATCGTTAGGAATCCTGTTTTACACACTTTCACGATCCTAATGTTCGTTACTTGGAGCAAGGGAGTTTTTAAATGATGATTGATCACGGAATAAGAATCCGGAAATGAAGGAATTTTAAGCATTCAGCGGAAGCAAGAAAGCAAACAAGAAAACCGAATGAACTGCAGAAATTAAAAAAAATGATTCTCCTACTTTTTTAAATGCCATGAACACCGGTTTTTAAGAACTCAGCTAAAGCATCTTAACATAGCAATGACAACCTACACAGACCCACAGTTTTAACTCCGGATGTACTCGTTACCAATTTTAATGAATTAATTCCAGTGTATATTTCGATTTTGATATTTTATTTGCAGTTGAAACGCGAACAGAAATAACTTATGCTGCATAAGAAATCCGGATGTTTGGAGCTCAAACCACATTGGTCACAAAAAAATAAAAAAAAAATAAAAAAATAAATAAATAAAAAAGTGAACGGGAAATATTATGGTTTCCTAGAAGGAAATAAAGCACAAAGTAAAATGAATTGTAAAACAGTTTGACGTTTTGTTGTAAATGACAAAAGTGATCGAAATAATTCAAAATCAAAAAGAAATACAAATGTTTCCATTTCTGAACATTTTTTCGCTTTGTTGTAACATAGTCACATTGCTTTAATTGCTAGATGTGCTTCAAAGTAGGAAATATTTTCTTTTCTGATAGGTGTTCTATAGGTTAGAACTGTTCAAAATAAGAAAACAGAGAATTTCATTACCTGGATTCTATTTTCATAAAAATCCTTTTCTTGAGTTCCATAAAATGCAGAAACACTGCAAAAAAACATTTAACATTTCCTTTTTTTTCTGAAAGAAACTAAAATGATGAATATTTTTTTCAGATAAATCCTCTGTTTTCGAACTGTAACCTTTCTTTTTACCCATGCACACCAACACATGTTCTCTGTTTCTCTCTTAGAGATGGATCGTTTCAGTTCAGTGTATCAGCAACATTCATTGCTAAGTGCTACCATAAATATTTCGGGTCCCGCACAAAGTACAAATATTTCGGGTCACGCACTATCCCAGATTTCGGGTCACGCACAAAGTATATACAACTTCCTCCAGAGAAATAACAAATGAGTAAAATCAGGCAATGCACTGATTATAATACGCTTTCCAACATACCAGGAATCATTACTCGACTTATTACTCAAGTTATAAGGATAATGGTTGTGGAATAAATCTCGCTCCTGTGCCGTGACCTTTGACCCCATTTCGATTATATTCAATGGAATTGGTTCAGTATACCTCCGGAACAACATACTGAAGTTTTGTCGCAATAGAAGCATTTTTAGTCAAGTTATGAGGATAATGGCAGTGGAATTAATCTCGCTCCTGTGCCGTGACCTTTGACCCCATTTCAATGATATTCAACAGAACCTGTTCAGTATACCTGCAGAACAACATGATAAAGTTTTATCGCAATCGAAGGATTTTTACGTAAGTTATGATGCATAAGGGCGATGGAATGGATCCCGCTCCTATGTTTTGGCCTTTGACCCCATTTCGTCCATTTTCAATAAGGTTCCTCCGCACATTTTTACGCGAGTTATCGTGCGGACGGACGTTCAGACAGACGGACAAAGCTGGAGCATATACGCTTCTTGAATTTACGGTTGGAAAGTATAAAAAAAGAAAAGCAAACGAAAGCTCAAGAACTTTTCTAGGAACTACTCGAAAAAACTTTTACACTGGAAAAATTTTCTGAAATTCACGAGCCACTTTCCGTGATTTCTTTCGTGAATTAACGAAACATTTATGATACAACATTTTCCGTGAAATGACGGAAAAAAAAATTGATCTTCACGGATTTTTCATACTCCAGAAAAATTCTGAATTTTCAGAAACCTTTCGGCAATTCTTTTCTTATGTTAACGGAACAACTCTGCTCTCACTATATAGTGTAGAAGAAATATTCTTCTCATAATACGTGGAAAATATGTCATGATAATTAACACACCAATCAGACATCTCTGAATTGACTGTATTTACTGTTCTTCACGTAATATCAATCACATCAGGAAACTTGAAAATTTCATCACCCTGGAGCGGGATCGAACCCGCAACTACCGATTACCGTTCGATACCCGCAACTACCGATTACCAGGGCGATGGAATTCTCTGTTCTCACTTTTTCCGTATCCATATGACGAAAAATTCCCGGTAATAGGAGCGATTTACGGGAATACTTGGGGGTTTGATTTACTGTTAAATTTCAATAGTCTGTCGAAGTATTTGATTTTGAAGTTCTTTAGGGAGATCGGATATTGTGGACAGTATATCACATGAATTTTGGTTACAGTGGCAGAGGATATTTCTTTTCTTCTTCCCCATTTTGTGCACCAGCTATTCAGTGGCGTATACTTAAAGGGATCTAGGGAATCGGGGATGGACCATCTTCTTTCTTAAACCAATTTTTTAATGAAATTTTCTGTAGTAAATTTATTTTTATTCATTTAAATATTCACTCAACTCTGGGATGGTGAAATTTGAGGCTGCTATCTCAATGCGAAGCAAACGGATATCTCTCGAAGTTCGAAGATTCTACTAGAGAGTAGCGTGGAATCTCAGCTCAGCGAAGATTCCCTGGCTCTCCCCAAGATGCCAAGGTTTAACTTTGGAAGCGAGAAATACCGCCTCGGTGGCACAGTGGTCCAAGCGATGGCTTCCAATCACTCGTCCGAGACCCTGCGTCAGAGATAGGTCCGGGTTCGAATCCCGTGAGGCAAGGGTGTTGTGTTTGGGTTACGGCGCTGGCTCTTTCCCTTCCTTAGAACCAGTGGCCCTAAATTAGGGACAGGCGACTGCTTATAGCCCACTGAGTTGCTCACGGTGGTCACCTTCAAAAACAAACAAACAAACGAAAAAAAAAAAAAAAAAAAAAAAAGGCAAACGAGGTTATAGCTGCTCGACTCCGAACCAGAGATGGTCACGGCTCGACAATTTCTTGCCGGTTCAACGGGTTCGGTCAAGGTGTTCCTGACCCGGTTTTATTCCCGTTTTATTTTTGAAAAGAGCAAAATATATTCCAAAGAAAAATGCGCGTTGTGGAATTCTGTAGTCGATACTGGTGCCCACGGAGTGAATAATGATTTGCCATGCAAAAATTTTGTCGTCTTTTTCTTAAAGCAACGAACATTTCCACCGACCGACGTCAGACACACCGACACCATATCGTAAAAAGATACTTCTTTTGCGTTCTTTTACAGTGCGATTGTCCAGGGCAAGGTACAGGCAAACGCCATTCGCCTGCTTCTCAGCTGATTTACTCTCTTCCTGCGAAGTTCACTGTATGACTAAGAGTTACTTTTCACATCGCATCTTTTACATTGAGCATTAAGAGGTTTTCGATTGATGTGCTAACATCCCATTCCCATGGCATGCCATGGCAAAATTAACTCCTTATTTGTTATTATGGATGGATTTAATATTAAGGAGGTTGAGAAAGGCGTCGAGGCCAACAAATACGTGCTTGTTGAAAACCACAAGGGGAAGAGTGAATGCTGGAAATTGTTTCGTCTCATTAAGGAGCCTGTGAATAATCCTGTGTTGTTTGGTCTTGCTTGTTCAAAATATGGAAAGTGTATAATTACAAAGAAAGATGTCGGCGGTGTAATAAAAAATTATGGAGCCAAAAATCTACCGGACTATATGAAAGTATGCGCACCTCCATCAAAGCGTGGAAAGAGTGAACAATCTACATACATTTAAAAAAATACATTTGTGTAATCGTAAATTATGATTCCCATTTGTAATATACTCCATGGTCACGGTCACAGTCAGTCATTACTTCTGGATTACGCAAAATAGTGGCACTAAAATTTAGCAGGTAACCAAATTTTATTATTAAAAAATTTCAGTTATTAAATATCAAGCAGTTATTGGGATGAATATATGTATTACGTTATATATATAAATTGAGTTTCGAATTTATAGTTCAATGCAGATTTGTCTGGGTCAGTTACGGGTCGGGTCCAGTTATGGGATGTTCGGGTCCGGGTTCGAAATTTTTGACCCGTTTCCAACTCTGCTCCGAACAAACCATGGGGAAGCGTAAAGGTAAGGCCACCTCCAGATAAGGTGATGAACTACAGCGGAAGGCGCGACGTGTGTTTAAAAGTTCCCAAATTAAAAGCCACACAACACGACTTTATTTCCCTTATATTTTTTGTTTTTTCATCGTTTCAGTTAAGTTGAAAATTTGAAAAGTTGAGCGGGTATTTTTATATTAAACGTGATGGAATCGCACAAATGTATTGTAGATGATTTGAAGGGATGTTTTTTCGGAAAAAAAAGATTAGGGTAAAAACTGATTATAAATAATGAGAGACCGATTCCTGAACTAAGACTTTCTGCAAAATACAAAGCTAAAAATCGTGAATACACTAGGCACTTTCCGATTTCGTTTATTCTAAATCTCCGTGGTTACCACGATGTTCAAGTGTAAATAAATTTTGCTGGCCGTGTCGGCTCTTCAGCTTTAAAAAAACTGTGTGGAAAAAACACTGGGGCCAAAAAAGGCTTGGTGGTTAAGCTTTCCTCAGTATAGAAATGTTCTGACTGGAACAGCTAAGAAATGATCCCCAATTCAACTTCCATAAAGCAGTAATAGAATTTTTTTTGGGCCCAAACGAGATCTCTAGATTTCATGTTTAAGTTAAGGGAATGTAATTATGTAATTAGTTATTATGTAAATTAGTATTTACATTAGTTGTTATATATAATTATAATTGTCTAAAACTAGAGGTGGGACGAATCCTAAATTTTCTCGAATCCGAATCCGAGTCCGAATCCTAAAGGGTTCTCGAATAACTGGAATCTCCCGAATCTCAAATCTCTCGAATCCTTCATATAAGAATAATTATAAGAAAAAAAGGGAAATAAAAGACTTCTACTTAAAATTAAAAGTTTTTAATTGAAGCAAAATTTGAAATCTGTGTTTACTGAAAAACAAATTGAAGAATACTGTTTTCAAAAAAATATACCCATACTTATTAAGAAGATACAAATGAAATTTATAATTTACATTTACTGTATGAAGTACATAACTGTTGATTCTTGAGGTTCATTTCCATTTTTTGAACATAATCTCTCTATTCTAAGAAAAAAAGAACTGCCGACGCTGCTGCTGCCGCTGTTTTAGAAATTTCGCTACACTCTTGCTTTCCTAGCTCGCAGCGCAAAACGTATTTTTTACAAAAATATGAAATTTACATCGTTTGTAGAGAATTGTTCGGAGAATACGCTGAAATAAACCGTTTCTCGATTCTAGCGATACTTCAAGAGCTATTGTATTTCAAATTTAAGGTAAGCAAAAAAGTGCTATCAGGTCGCGTTCCGAACACACTAACAGCAACAGAACCACGAAACTTTGTAGGCATGTAGTGCCATGACCGAATTTTTGCACCTCGTCGCCATTTTTTTGAATTTCGAAATTAAATTTCTAAATTTCACAAAATTCTCTATTTCGCGATGAGATCTATTTTAAAAAACCCGGATATATGGCATACTATAAATCATAACACATTGCAATTTTTACAGCATAAACTTACAACTATCATCCCCTTTTTACAAAAAAAAAAAAAAGATTTAAGAAAAAGTCATTTTCTGATTTTTAAGCATTTCTTAAAGACGCAAAGGAAAGAAACGAACGGCTTGTTTGTCTTCACGATAACCACAGAGGAACGTTCTGGTCCCGTGACCTGCTGCCATGGTGACGCAGAGAATTTGTTATGCATATGTTTTGTTGGTAAAGCTATCTCAATTGTTTAAGGTGGACGTCAAGTAATTTTGCTTCCGATACTTCCAATGGAAAAACTTCTGTACACATTTTCTTCACAATTAATGCGTTTCCAAGGATGAAAATTTGAACATCGATTAAAATATCTTCATTTTATAACTTGGAATACTTAATATTTTCTAAAACATAACCATAATTATGCAATCCAACATTTGTTTGTCTACTGACGTCATCAAAGTACAGGTTGCGCCATCTTTTTCTGGTTACAACACCAACAAATGAAAAGTTATTGATTTTTAATATCATAATCATCATCATCATCATTGTCAACCATTATCAATTCACTGCTGGACGAAGGTCTCCCCAAGTTTCCACCACAACGGTCTGTCTTGTGCCAGTCTCCTCCATGTCACCCCTGCATACTTTCAAATTTCATCCACCCATCTCCCATGTGGTCTTCTTCTGGGTCTTTTCCTGTCCCTTAGAATGCAATCTAAAATTCCGGCTGTCCATTGATGATCTGTCCTTCTGGCAGTATGTCCAGCCCATTGCAACTTCAGGGATTTAACTCTGATCATGATGTCTTCCACTCATGTCATTTTTCGGATCCACGAGTTCCTCTTCTTATCTCTCCTGGTTACACCAAGCATGCACCTCTCCATATTCTTTGAGTTGTCTGCAGTTATGGTTATGCTTTAGAAAACATTAAGTATTCCAAGTTATAATATTAAGTTATTTTAATCGATGTTCAAAGTTTCATCCTTGGGAACACACTAATTGTGAAGAAAATGTGTACAAAAGTTTTTCCATTGGAAGTATAGGAAGCAAAATTACTTGACGTCCACCTTAACGGTTTAGCATAACGGTTTACGGAAATGCTTTTTGGACCGCTTTTGTTTTCCTCAGTGGTAAATTTAGTAAGTGCTATAAGTTCAAACGACAAAAGTCCTTCCTTCCAAAAACTAATGACAGTAAAAAAAACTCTGAAACTTCGGAATAACAAGCCTTATTTGCTTAAACATGCAAAAAAAAAAAAAAAAAAAAAAATCAAAATTTTTATGAATTTTCCAGTTTTTATTTCATGCGATATATTTGGAGATCGGGCTACAGAGCCAGAGCGCTATGGAAACGAGCGCAGCGAGCCTAGAGGCGCAGTCCCCAGTTTGACAAATATATATATATATATATATATTTGAGAGTAACAATTCATATTTTTGGCATTTTTCTTTAATAACGAGGTTCCGAAACCTTTTTAAATCAAAGCAAGTGTAGAGGTGGGGAGGATTATTTCAAGAGTTAATGTAGATAAACACTAAAGATGGAATACTAAAGTGAGTAAATTCTTTCCAGAAAATTAAGAAAAATCAAAAACATGTTTGTTTTAAGAGTTAATGAAAACACTAAACACTGAATTCTTTCAGGACAATGTTAAAAACATCAGAAACCTTTAAAGGAGATTTCATGCTGACAAAAATTCAAAAAATATCGCTCTACAACAAGCACCAAACGCCAAGTTTTTTAGGTAAAGATTCGAAAGATTCGAATGAAGAAAAAAGCGCGGACATTCGAATTTTTCGAATCTCGAATCTTTTTCAAGATTCGCGGGATTCGAGGATTCGAATGTCCCATCCCTATCTAAAACGCTCTTAAATCTGCAACTGCAATGCAAGTTTTAAAATTTTACTATCACTATATAATAACACAAGAGTTTTCCCAAATAAATACAACATTCTAACGATTAACCAACTATATACTTTAATATTGGGAAAATTATGTTCAAGCAAGTTAAGAATGATTTACACACTATCATCATACAAATTGTACCACAGATACACTCACATGACACACGTACTAAATTACATATTCGGCCCATTCATCCGAAGACGGAGAACATGAAGCAAAGTATAAATTACATTGGCCCACACTACTGGAACTCATTACCGACGGAACTGACTTCTTTAAATAACTTTAACCTTTTTTTAAAAAAATTAAAAAAACTGCATAATGAATTGCGACTCCTCAAATTGATGATTACAGTGGAGGGGGACTGTGATTATTACTGTGACTTGTATATCTCAATGTAAATTGATTTTCAATGGTATCACCTGTAATGTTTATCATCTTCTTACATATCATTATTATTATATATATGTTTTTGAAACACTGATTTATTTATAACTTTAAAAAATTTGTGTTGGGAGCATGGGACCCTGTCAGGCCTTGTTGGCCTTTTCCCCTGCTTCCCTGCTGTGCTTTTTTCATTTGATATTTTTGTAACACTGGTTTTCTACTCAGCAAAATAAATGAATTGAATTGAATATTGTGGTAAAATGAAAAATTTAATGTGTGTTTGAATGCATTTCTACGATTTACAACGAAGTATAGATTACCCCCTTCTCGGAATCGGAATACGCCATTGCAGCTATTGCATATTGTGTTACCATATAAGAAACCGGATACTTAATTTTTTGTACGGGTGAGTCCACGATGTCTTTGAATCAGTCTGTGGAGTCCTTAAGACAAAAACTACATAGCTATCAGGAGTAAATTTTATATTTAGAAGCTTTGTGAAATAATATTATAAAACAGAACATTGTACCTTATCTTAAAGGTAATTGAAAGTTATTGTCAGTTGTAAAAAAAAAATATATCAAACTCCAAATCATTCTGTTGCTTCGAAAAATTACGATGAAACAAATACGTAATTTGTAATAAGACCTACAGAGAAAATAAAATTATTACAAACATATTAAAAAAATAATAAGCTCCAATAGAAAACAAGTTAGTAAAATCATGCAATGCATTGATTATGATACGGTTTCTGACAAACCAGAAATCGCGCGCAGACAAACCCTCCTCCCTAGCCCGACTATTGATTCGTTCAGTATACCTCCGGAACAACATACTAAAGTTAAGTCGCAATAGACGCATTTTTACTCGTAATTACTCAAGTTATGAGGATAATGGCTGTGGAATGAATCTCGCTCTTAAACCATGACCTTTGACCCATTTCGATGATTTTCAACAGAGCCAGTTCAGTATACTTCTGGAACAACATACTAAAGTTTTGTCGCAATCGAAGCATTTTTACGTAAGTCATAACGCATAAGGGCGATGGAATGGATCCGGCTCTTATGTCCTGACCTTTGACCCCATTTAACCCATTTTCAATAGGGTTCGTCCCCAGGTTGTCCCCTACCACATACTAAAATGTCATCGAAATCGAACCATTTTTACGTGAGTTATCGAGCGCACAAGCAGACAGACAGACAGACGGACAAAGCTGGAGCATACACGCTTCTTCAACCTACGGTTGGAAAGCGTAAATAAAATGACTAAAATACCCCCATTAATGAAAATAAAAAAATCCTCATCGCCCAAATCGTTTTACTTTGAACGCAAGTCTGTCTCCCGAGATTTTCTGGCTGTGTGCTGGTTAAGAGGCGCGGCTTCAACCTGAATAGCCTGGGCCTGATCCTTAACACCGGCGTAAAAGAATTCTCTCGAATAAGGGCTGAAATACTCATCGTGTTGGATTTTGCGAAATTTCTATCTAAATACAGTAAAGCTTATTGACTACGGAAAAATCTGTGAAAATACGGAATTTAAAAAAATAACGAACGCAAATTACGTTAAAATACGGACACTTTCTGGCAACTTTGCTGCACGTTATTTTCAGAAATTTTCCGTGAATTCACCCCACTTATTTCTTACTGTGCATGTTCGTCGATTACAGGCACAAAATTTAGAGCAATAAAATAAGGTTTAATTGTTTTAAAGGGGGTCAGTAGGAATTCGTTGGTTTTATCCGAAAACGCAATTGGTCTATGCCGAATAATCACATCGTCACAAAGTGTTCACGGGACATAGCATAATGAGAAAGCGAAACGAATTACTAAAATCATGCAATTCTTTGATTATGATACGCTTTCCAACATAACCGAACCCAATACTCAAGTTATTACTCAAGATATGAGGATAATGGCTATGGAATAAAACTGGCTCTTGTGCCCTGACCTTTGACCTCATTTCTATGATATTCAACAGAACCGGTTCAGTATACCTCCGGAACAACATACTAAAGTTTTGTCACAACAGAAGCATTTTTAGTTAAGTTATGAGGATGGCTGTGGAATAAATCTTGCTTCTGTGCCATGACCTTTGACCCCAATTTCGTTGATATTCAACAGAACCGGTTCACTATACCTCCGGATCAACATGATAAAGTTTTGTCGCAATCGAAGCCTTTTTACGTAAGTTATGACGCATAAGGGCGTTGGAATGGATCTCTTTCCTATGTCCTGACATTTCATCCCATTTCGCCCATTTTCAATAGGGTTCTTCCCCAGTGGTTCCCTAATACATACTAAAATTTCATCGAAATCGAACCATTTTTACGCAAGTTATGACGCATAAGGGCAATCGAATGGATCTCGCTCCTATGTCGTGACCTTTGACCCCATTTCGTCCATTTTCAATAGGGTTCGTCTCCAGGTGGTACCCTACCACATACTAAAATTTCATCGGAATCGAACCATTTTTACGCGAGTTATGGTGAGGACGGACAGACGGACAAAGCTGGAGCATATACGCTTCTTCAATCTACGGTAGGAAAGCGTAAATTAACAAAATACTTAATGAAAATCTGACATTGATCGTATCATACAAACAGTTCCGTAAATTTCCCGCCGCCAAAAATTTGCATTCATATAATGCTACAATCCTGGCACCGTCATAAATTGCGTTCAGGCAAGGTCGTAAGTCGCATCTGTAAGTCGCATCTGTGAGGACGGACAGACGGACAAAGCTGGAGCATATACGCTTCTTCAATCTACGGTAGGAAAGCGTAAATTAACAAAATACTTAATGAAAATCTGACATTGATCGTATCATACAAACAGTTCCGTAAATTTCCCGCCGCCAAAAATTTGCATTCATATAATGCTACAATCCTGGCACCGTCATAAATTGCGTTCAGGCAAGGTCGTAAGTCGCATCTGTAATTAAGTACACAGAGGATCGGGCGTCTTTCAATCGGTACCCGATGGGCCAGGGTTCAAGTTGCAAGGAAAATGTCTATGGTGTGTTCGTTCTGTTTCCTTTCCCAAACCCTGGGGTCCGCTACCAGAGATAATTATTTTCATGGCAATGAAACCTTTCACATCCCTTGTCACACTGTGAGATTGTGCCACCCCACCCCTTCCCTCCCCCGTAACTGAAAGCCTAAGAACTTACTTATGACGTCATCATAGGTAGACCACATTTTCGTTTCCTGTGTTCGCCTACCGATGAGAACATGCACAGCCTAAACAGACGGATCAGCAGATGTTTAGATATAACCGCTTTTTACAGTACTTTGCGTTATAAAACTAACTAGGTTAGCGATAAAAACACAATTTTCCTGTCAACTGACATAACTCAGTGTCCCTATATTTGTGCTATATCACAAATCCAGACGGTTTGCTACACAAAACTCTACAAATGACGACTACGTTTGAACATCTAGAAACTTCGTATTCTACAAATGACGACTACGTTTGAACATCTAGAAACTTCGTATTCTACAAATGACGACTACGTTTGAACATCTAGAAACTTCGTATTCTTCTAAGCTGACGAGCACTGGAAACAAACATGCGGCCCACTTACGATGACGCCATAAACCAGTTGTCAGGCTTTCAGTTACAGGGGGTGTTGCATTGGGAATTGCATTGAAATGACGCGATACGCTGTTGCGGTGCCCAAGCTGTCTAAGACGTAGGTCTTAGATTATTCCTTAGAAATGAATCCCGGATGATGCAAAATTGTTGTGCTTGTTTTACGGCGCTGGTTCTCTCACTTCCCTGGAACCGGTGGCCCAGAATTAGATTCAGGGACTGCTTATGACTTTTAGAGTGATTCATAATGGTTATAAAAGCCCCAAAACAAACAGAAAATGCGGAATCCTTTTTGGAGCAGGAAATCTCGTTTTCTAACTTACACTCACGGACAATGAAATTTTCGCTCCAAGAAGGAAGCATCGGATTGAACTGAAATTTTATGGACGTAATGATACAGATGAATGATACACATGATGGCAAAAACAGAGCTGAAGGACAATTACAGAGGGATCTGTGGCAGCAGTCCGGTCATCTTCAATAACGCGTCGCCCCGCCCCGTGCGGCGATACAGGTTGCAATACGGTCCGGCATGGAGGCGAACAGACGCCTGATGTTGTCCTACAGCAGACTGGCCCACACGTGTTGGACGATGTACTTTCAAATCCAGGATAGTGCAGCGCGGGTGGCAGCAGCTGGAGTTTCAACTGGTCCCACACATTCTCGATAGGCGACATGTCTGGGAAGCGGGCAGGCCATGGAAGTGTCTGGGCATGATGTAGGCAGTCCTGGGCAACCCGAGCCGTGTGTCCGCGAGCATTATCTTGCTGGTATAACGCACCTGGAATCCCGGCCAGGAATGGGAGCACATGGGGCCGTAGGATCTCTCCCATATACCGCTGGCCCGTCAATGATCCACGTACCACTACCAGAGCTGATCAGCTATCGTAGGCAATGGCTTCCCAGACCATAATGCCTGCAGTGGGGGAGGTGTGGCGCTTGATAGCGAGGTTGGGATTGTGCCGTTGACCCGGGGACCTGCGCACCCCGACACGATGATCATCTGTCCCCAAACCGAAGCTGCCCTCATCGCTAAACACCACATGTCGCCAGTTTGTGGCGTTCCACGTCGCTTCAGCCTGGCACCACTGCACACGGAGCCGGCGATGTTCCGGTGTTAATGGCAGCACACGTAAGGGGCGCTGTGATCGGAGATTCGCGGAAGCGAATCTCCGATCACAGCGCCCCTAAAATGAATCTTTCAGGGCCACCACAGGGCGTGCGGTCATGCGCACTTGCACCAAACGTGGATTATTTGCATACCAGCACGCACTCTAGCTATTTGCAAAGTTTCGAGGTTGTAGCATGTTATCTTCTAGATGCTCAAATTTCATTGTCCGTGAGTGTATAAGTTCAATTCTTCAAAGGATGGAAATGAAGCTACCATAGCGCATGATCAGAGCTTGTCCAAGCCACCACTAAAGATGTTTGTAGTTATTTTTATGTCATTTATTTAATATATTCAATTTGAAGAGCTGTTTCGTGGAATGAAAAATTGGGAGTAGTAGATTAAGCACAGATTTTAGTTTTGCAGAAATGAGTATGAATTTTTTCAGCTTCTGACTTCCTTTTTTTTTTTTTTCTTAAAGATGGTGAGATTGATGTTAATTTACGACAGAGTATTCATTCTGATTGCGGTAATTCTAATTATTCGACCTTCTATTTCATGAAAGTCCCTATTGGAAGAGGCCTTTCTTCTCGGCTCCTTAAAGTTCTACGTTCAAGTCCAGCTGCATCACTAATGATTAGCCGAGGTTCGGAAGTCTCGTTAATCCGTTGGTCCCGGGTATAAACTCCTCATTATGAACAAGTCTAACCCCAGTCCTCGGTGTAGTATAAGTAGTGCCCGCTGGATCCACAAACCAACCGAATGAAATTGACCACCATCGTTTCTGACTTGTGGTGCAATAGTATTCCACGGAATTGTCAATTACATTATCACACAAAGGAGTTTTTCTTTAAGGGGAATTTTGTTTTTTCAATTTTGATGATTTTCTGGCGAAGGTATTTTTTCCGGATGATTTTTAGCTAAACATCGGCATTCCGGCACTTCAAAATTATCATAGATCATATGCACAGGATTTTCAGGAAGGGAGTGTCTGACCCCAGGCCTTAAACAACTTTTAGAAATAGGAAGTTAGGAAATTTGGGCTAGAGTGCCCGATAGGAAAGTGACACGGAAGCGAGGGAGAAACGGGGAGGAAAACGCCCTTATTTACAACCGGGGGAGGGGGTAATGCCCGAGGTCCGACAGCTGAACGTTCCCATCCGACGCACGGCTGGTATTTAGTGGTTCGAGCGTTCGTACCTGCCTGGGATCGAACCTGAAATTTCTTCGTGGCAGTCACGAACGTTGACCACTTGGCCATCCGCGGCCCCTTCCGAATTTCCATTTCAAGCACTGATTAGTACTGTAGGAACACTGGAACTGCATCAACGTAAAGCAGCGGTTGCTATACACGGTGTTCACAGCTTTAGGGAAAAAAAAAAAAAAAAAAAAAAAACCCACTAGGATTTCGTCCGGTTGATTCCAATATGTGTGCGTGCGTGTGTGTGTGTGTGGAGGGGAGGGGGGTGTCTCATTGAGCATCGTCATCCTGCAATTATTTAATTGTGCTCTCTCGAGCAAAATACCTTCCATTCTACGCCGAGTCTGGCCTGACCCATTCTCTGATATCAGATCATTATCAATCAATGAGAAGCGTTTTGCCTGAAAAATCGAACATTCCGAGAGCAATAATTCGAAAAAGTTTGATGACTTATTCATCAAAGTTGCTTGCGACCACATCTGCGCACTTTTAACTAAATGGCTGGAAAGGTGGCTGGCGAGCGTTTAACCTGATGACAAATTGAACGCCTCTTCCCAATTTTTGCGATGATTGATCGCTTCCTCATCTGCTTTTCTTCCGCAACACATTCCTCCCTGCTACATTCAGCCATCAATGAGCATTATAAAGATTAATGGCGTTATCGGCAGGTGCACTGGAGCAGAGCGCGTTTCCAAAATGTCCAATCGTAAATTCATATTAAGAAATTACAGAGAGTTCGTACACGCCGTTCATCGTTGCCGGTTTAAGCCATTACGCTGTGAAAACTTGATGTTCTAGGTATTCATCTGCAATCAGAAGAACCGTCTTTCCACTCTTTTATTGCGCTGTAGGTGGTACTTGACAATGATGCAAGACCTCAGCATAATTGCTTCTTCAGCAACGGGAAATATGGGTGTCATTATACGAAACTCTGGCAATTTTCATATCAGAACTGTGAAGAAACCTTACGGAATTTACGCTGGAATAGGCTTGCTTTATTTTGAAACATTTACAGTGCTTTTTATTCGAAGCAAACTGGAAGTAATTACGTGCAAGATGTTTCTTGTTGTTGTTTAAGAAAAGACTTGACGTCAATGACTTTAGAAAGAGATACAGTTTTGCATTACCAAGGTTCTTTCCTAAAGTCGCTAATAATACCACGAATCACATCAGTAAAGTTCTTTTACTTAGTTTTAAAATGCCTTCCTTTGCCCTCTTGTCCCCATCGGTTTTGGCACGCCGGTGTTCAGAACTGCACTTCTGCTTTTTGCCATTCATCAATTGGACTCCGTTACTTGTTCAGTTGACTGAAAGGTGCAGTTGTTTTCTTCGATGAAAGGAAAAGGTTTACAGTCTACGCGTTATAGCGAACTCAGTGCTTGCTTTTCATGCGCAGTTTACAAGCCTTATTCAATTTTTCTATAAATTTTGTATTTTGTTTTGTGACGTATATTCTAATTTAACTTTCCTTTTTAGTTTCTTTTTCTATGTAAATTTGAGTTCGTTGTCCTTACCATTTTTCAAACTTAACGTGATATCTTCTCCCTCGCAAGAGTATGGTTGGCACTGTAAAAAAATTCAGCGAATATCAGTTTCATCCGGATTAAAACGGTTTACAGATCGTAAGCACGCCACTTGGCGGTCAACCATAAATTTTCGGTAAATAAGCTACATGTTCACGGTATTTAGACTGTTTGAGCAGTTACTGTATTTTAACCTTGACAATCTGGCAACGTTCTTCTCAAAGTGGTTATATTAGTGGCGTATATTCGAGGCTAGCTGCGAAACCCAGAGAATGCACAAGCAAAAGTTAATTAAATATGCACAAATAAAAGACAATTATCAAAGGTATTAAGATATGTCGATGCTTTCGGTGCGAAAAAAAGCACGAGCGGATTCGCTTCTTTCGATTATGAGAATCAGTCTGGCGAGCGATGATCAACGGCATCAACGTAACGCTAATAGGTCTTCGAGAGACTTCGCTCTTCTGATGCAAAGAGCTTCAATACCATCTCCTGCTAGCATGGCCGCCGACAGGGGGTTCATAGGGGTCACTTGAACCCCCCCCCCTGTAGGATTATTTTTTATTTTATTTTATTTTATTTATCACTTTTTTTTTTACATTCACAGAACTGGACCACAATGAAAGATGGAGTTTGGAGCGTTTAATTTAATATCCCATTTTTATTGGAAATTTGGAATTGGAAAAGGATAACGTGAAAGCGGAAAACCTAGCAAACCGTAAGGTAGTACGCCCAAACAAGTTCCGCTCAGAGTGGTGTGTGCTGAACTTAAAAGGCTTGGAGTGGCCTTGCTCGACACTGTTCATTATTTTGAAAACAGTTACCAATGTACATGATAATACATGACTATTACTAACATACACTTTCTTCAAGAGCATCATCAATTAAGAATGATAATAATAATAGTGTTCTAGTGTAGCAAGTAAGAACAATGTAGTAGTAATATTATTAATCTTTCATTTTCACGAATTACTGTTTTGTACATATTAGCCAAACCTTAATTACACTTGACCCCCCTTTGAAAAACTTCCTGCAGGCGCCCATGCCTGCTAGCGTTTCCATGACAGCATGAATGAACTACGGAGCTCGTGAGTGGCCATTGCTTTGGCCAAGGGGGGTTCGTTCCGAAGAAACGAAGCCTTCGGATTACCTCGGTACTTCGAACTATATCAAGCCTTCGGACTACCTCCATGCTTCCAGCACGTGTTCCGCGAGAGTTGTTTCAGTTTGTGTGAAGTGTCAATGAATTAAAATCAGTGATATTATATCTTAAATTCATGGCTTTGTTGGATTCGAACTGTTTCGATAAATTTTGTGAAAGCTTTCCTGAACATCTACTATCAGAGCTTAAAGAACTCCATGCTTCAAATTTTGATACAGCTCGATTAAAAAATGAACAGAAGGTGTTTTATTCCCTTGATGAATACGAAACAAATCAGTAAGAAACATTACTTGTTGCATAAAGTTGAATAATTGGACATAGTGTTTATTGAGGTGCACAAATTAGCAGATCTAATATTAAACTTTTCATCAACAACTGCAACTGCCGAAAGAATTTTTTCCGTATTAAAAAGAATCAAGATATATCTTAGAGCCACACAAGGACATGCACATTCAAACAACTTGGCTGGTTTGTTAATAAAGAAAAACATTCTTTTTAAATATGAAAAAGTACTTGGAAGAAACATTTTTATGAAAACGTAACACTCAAGTTCACACAAAAGGAAAGAAGAATGGAGTTCGTGTACGAATAAGTGTTCAAATCCTAATCCTCATAATTATTTGGTATCATGTTAGCAATAGCATACACCTAAAATTTAGAAAAAAAAAAAAAATACCTATATTACTTAACGATTGAAAAATATAGAAATGTGAACACCCAGGAAAAGATGGTTTTATGTACCAAATAGGGTGTGGGATAACGTTTGGTATTCAAAACCACCTGAATTCTCCTTGGAATGAACGCATACAAATCCTGGATGGTCGCTAGTCAGATGTTACACCATTTTTCATGCACAAACTGCTCTAGGTCCTTGAGAGATGCAGGAAAAGGATAGCAGGATCTTAGTCTGTTTTTCAACAGAGACCACAGTGGCTCGATGATGTTTAAGTCTGGTGATTGGAGAGGCCAAGGAAGGTGTAAAATTTCTGCCTCATGTTCCTCAAACCATGACTGGACATTCCGAGCTCGGTGAATTAGGGCGTTATCATCATGATAGATGGCATCCCCTGCAGGAAACAATGGTGAGCCATTGGATGGACTTGGTCGGCTAAAATGGTTTCATACGCCCTGCCAGTCATCCGTCCTTTCAAGATGATCAGTGGACCTAATGAAAACCACGATATGACCGCCCAGAGGCAGGGCCGGATTAAGGGGTGGCTATAGCCTTGGGGCCTATCATGACCAAGAGCCCAGGAGGCAAGTATACAGTAATAAATCATTAGAAAATCCAAGACAAAGACTCATGTTCTTGTGAGAACAATAAAAAATACAATGACTATTTATGAGAACTCTGCAGATAATTTAGTAGTTACAGTTTCGTGTTTTAACGGACTTCATGATAATTCTCCGTCATAAGTTCTTTGCGGGCCTACTCAGATGTCTTAGCCTAGGGGCCAAATAAGATCTTAATCCGGCCCTGCCCAGAGCATGACAGAACCACAACCATGCTGCACTGTTGAGAGCAGGCAGTTTGGGTTGTGCGCTTCTGACGGTGTTCTCCACATGTAAACACGTCCTGCGGTGGGGAATAGTGTGAATGTGGATTCATCGGACCACATTACACGCTTCCATGCGTCGGCAGTCCACGTTGTATGTCACTGGCACCACTGCCGTAGCGATTGTGCATTCACCGGAATCACCAGAGCTTTTACAAGAGCAGCTCTGCCACGCATATTTTGTTTATGCAGCTCCCTGTGCACTGATTTTGCTAATACAGGGTCTGGAGATGAAGATTGAGCTCCGTACTAATTTTCGGCGCTGTGGTTTTATTACGGGTAACAATTCCCTTTAATGCTCTTCTATCTATCAGTCAGGGTCGTTTTCTGGCCGCTCTTGTGCTTCGCCGACGAGATTTTGCCACGAACACGGTATGCTGTCATGACGCTAGACACAGTAGCTCTCGATACCATCCGTACCCTGACGACTGTTGTCATGGTGACACCAACTAGCTGGCCGCCAACGATTAGCCCTCTTTCAAAGTCCGTTAAGTCACCCATTTCGTCATCACCCTGAAAGTCATTTTGCAACATGACACTTTAAAAAAACACTTAAACAGAACCTTGAGGTTCTAAACAAAGCTATTGCAACCAAAAAGCGGTGGATACCTTTGCGTATTGCGACGTAAGCAGCTGCATTAAAAGTCGCGTCTCTGAGCGTGGTGTTTATATTATTCTGTCCAACCCCTCTATGTATGCATGTCTTACATTATAAATAAGTGCAATATAAAATTACGATTTCCGACCCCTGTTTTTTTTTTCCTTTTTTGGAGGCATTCAAAATTGCACTACATTTTGAAATTTCTTTTATATGTTTTTTAAGGTCATCCCTCTAGAAAAACTTATAACTGACGTTTCACTGCATATCATGTTTCTAGCTCTTTTTATTAAAGAGGTTGGTCGCGTTACTATGGGTCGCTTTTTATCTGCTGTAATAGGTTCAAGTATTGGGTCACTTCTTCCGGCCCTGCTTAATTTGACAATCTTGATGTTGAATTATTATTTCCTGACCGAGTTCTTTCCACTCAAGAACGCTTTTATGGAGAAGGTGAAGATGTAAGTGCTCCTATTCCTCTTTTCGTACCTTCCATATGTTTTCTACGAAAATAATTCGCAATCGCGCAATATTGCAATGTGCAAAGCATCAGAATTCATTGTTTCTAGACGTGGAATCCACGCAGCAGTAACTGGCCAACACCAAGAAAGTTCCACCAGATGTGCCACAGAGCCGTTGAAAAAAAAAAAAACGCATCCCAAATTACATATCCTTGAAGTTGCCACAAAATTTCGTCTAACCCGTGGGAAAAGTCTTCAAACCTAAAGCTCCGTTGCATACCAGTGCTCAGTTTTAAGAGTCCGACCACTAAGTACGAGTTGTGATAAGAAAACTATCCAAACTGGTTGCATAAGTTCCGAATCGCGTGACACAGCAGGAAGCGAGTTGGCACAGGTTTACCTTGTTTATTTTTTTGTTTTTCCTTTTTGGATTGGAGGTTTAACGACCACCGTGAGCAACTCAATGGGTTGTAAAGCAGTCGCCCGTCCCTAATTTAGGGCCACTGATTCCAGGGAAGGGAGAGAGCCAGTGTCGTAAGACAAACACAACATCCATGCCTCACCGGGATTCGAACCCAAACCCCTTCCGGACGAATGGTCATAATCCATCGCTTAGACCACTGTGCCACCGGGGCGGCATGTTTAGCTTGAACCAACTACGTATATGTGCCGTGAATCACGTCACCCCAGAAAAAAATTGATTAACGAATTTGCATCAGATTTTGTCGAAAACTTGGCGAAGACATACTTAAAGTTGCAGACAGAAATGGAAACGGGTCACAGGTCAACGGGTTGACAATTTCTTGCGGGTTCAATGGGTCGGGTCAAGGAGTTCCTGACCTGATTTTGACGCGGTTTTTTCCAGTTTTATTTTCGGAAAGAGAAAAATATATTCTAAAGAAAAATGTGCGTTGTGGAATTCTGTAGTCAATACTGGTGCCCACGGAGTGAATCATGATTCTCCATGCAAAAATATTGTCACATCTTTCTTAAAGCAACGAAGATTTCCACCGACCGACATCAGACACACCGACATCATATCGTAAAAAGATACACGGTTGAATCGCATTATTGTGACCACTAGCTAATATCGAGAGTAATCGCCGTGGGCAGCGCAGACAGCAGCTAGACGGGCTGGGAGTGACTCAATAAGGTGCTGGAAGGTGTTCACAGGTATGTGGAGCCCTGCTGACTGCAGTGCATCTGACAGCTGCTGGAGGGTGCGTGGTAGAGGACCCATAGAGCGAACAGCACGATCAAGGTGGTCCCACAGATGATCAATTGCGTTTAAGTCTGCGGAGTTAGGGGGCCAGGGAAGTACTTTGAAGTATTCACCGTGCTCTCCCAATCACTGTCGGACATTTCTAGCTGTGTGACACGTCGTATTGCCGTGCTGGAACATCCTCTCCTCTCCAGGGAAGACAGTCAGAATGTATGGATGTACGTGGTCTGCAAGGATGGATTCATAACGAATACAGGTATGAGTGGACCCAGGAAATGCTACGAAAACATTCCCCAGACCATAACGCTGCCCCCATCAGTTTGTGTTCTTCCTGCAATGGTTGAAGAGTGTTTGTTCTCCGATGTTTCTCGCCTTATACGCCAACGTCCATCCGTTCGATGAAACAGAAAACGTGACTCATCGGAGAAGGCAATCCTTTGCCAATCAGCGGAGGCTCAATTCCGATTCTGCCGTACAAATGTAATCCTTTTCTGCCGATGCGCCTTTGTTAGCGTGAGTGCAGTGACCATCCGTCTGCATCGGAGCCCCATACGTAGCTGGGTTCGCTGACCTGTCGTTTTAGACACACTTCCGGTAGCCCCGTGGTTCATTCTGCCAGTGAGTTGCTTCACTGTAGCGTGTCGATCGGCCCTCACGCACATTCGAAGCCGAAGTTCACGTCTCACATCAATGGCACGTGGTGCTCCGCAGTTTGCACGTCGATTATTCGCAATGGTGCCATTTCTCCAATCACGATACACTTTAACTACAGCAGCACGTGAACAGTTCAAAAACTGCGCTGTTTCAGAAATACTGCCACCTTTGGCCCGAAAGCCGAAAATCATCTGTTTTTCGCAAATCTGAGAAGTCGTTCCTTTTATCCATGACAGCAACGAGTGATATGTTTTCAAAATGCCTACAACACACCTTATGTACCCTCCATGCTAGCTCACGAACCTGCCTTCTTTCATTGGTTACGCGCTGTTGACGTTAAAAGTAGGAGGTGGTCACATTAATGTGACTCGACTGTGTACTTCCTTTGCGTTCTTTTACAGTGCGACTGTCCAGGAGCAAGGTACAGGCAAACGCGATTCGCCTGCTTCTTAGCTGATTCACTCTCTCCGTGCGAAGTTCGCTGTATGATTAAGAGTTACTTTTCACATCGCATCTTTTACATTGAGCATTCAGAGGTTTTCGATTGATGTGCTGAAAGGACCGTGGCAGACTAAAACCTCAAACTTTGAACGCTGAAGTCCTGATTGCTGAATGCTTAAAGAAAGGGATAATTAAGTAAGCAGTTTTCTTCATTAATTAACCATAACATGTTCACACCAGCACTAATTTTCTCAAGCTTCTGATGAGTTGAAAGTTTTCAAACTGTGAATATTGATTTTATTAGTGCTTCTTTCTTCTGAGGGGTAATGATGAAATCAACATCCTCATTTTGGAAACTTTCAACTCATTAGAAGCTGATGAAAATTGGTGTTGCTGTGAAACATATTCTAAAGCTTGGTATGTTATCAAGAAAACAACAAAATCTGAAATTAAATATACATACAACAAGTTACTTATTTCAAAATTTTTGACTGTAGCACCATCAAAATTAAGTGGAACAGCCTTAAAATTCCTTCGGAGGGTCCTTTTGATTTTCGCAGATGTGTTTGAAAACATGTGTAAAACAGTTAGGTCATGGGTAAATTACACGTTCCCTTAATACATTTGTATGATATCTATATAATCTACGATACCCACTGCGGAGAGACTTTCTGAACGCCCTGTGTATATATATGGTTATGTACAGGGTGATTCACGGAAAACTAACACATTTCATGTTCGTTTTATTTCACCAGGAATAAATCGTAATGTTTCGTGTTAATGCCAAACGACGCGGGGCATCTGTGAGATTCCTCTATTCTTACGAGAGGGCACTGCTGTGCAGGATGTCGTAGCTGTCGCCGCCAGTTTGCCTCAGTCACTGTGAAGATACAGTACACGCTAGAACAACGGGTATTCCTTATGAAAACGTACTGGATTACAAACTTGATCACAGCTGCGCAAAGGGCATACGCGAGAGAATTTGGTGTTAGCAAACCTCCCAAGAGGAACTTTATACTGGCGCTTGTACGCAAGTTGGAAACAACATGATCACTTTTGAGTGAAACCGGCCAGCATCGTTCATCTGCACTGTCGACAGTTGCTGCAGACGTTGAGGCACGACTGCAGCGGTCACCCCGGAAGTCATTACGGCGTCTTTCTCAGGAGACCGGGTACTCGTACTCCTTGTTTCAGAGAGCTGCAAAGAAAGCGAGGCTAAAGTCGTATAGGTTGATGGCTGTTCATGAGTTGCTGGAGCCAGATAGAAGGGAAAACGAGTGCACTATTGTCGTTGGTTTCAGGACTTCATTTCTCAAAATCCTGGCATATTATCAATCACGTGGTTCACGGACGAGGCGTGGTTTCACTTATATGGCTATGTGAATTCACAGAACACACGCATTTGGGCCGCAGAACATCCGCACGCCCTTCAGGAAGCGTGTATGCACACACAAAAAGTCGGAGTTTGGTGCGCAATATCCGCTGAAAGAATAGTGGGTCCCATTTTTTTCAACGGAACTGTCAAAGTTGCAGAGTACCAACGAATTTTCATGGACTTTGTTGGGCAATTGGATGACATAGAGCTGCGTCAAGGCTATTTTCAATAGGATGGCGCCACGTGCGGTACATCAAATGAGTCATGGCGCTGATCCACAGTTTTTTTGAGGACTGAATAATTTCCCGTAACTTGTGGCCACCAGATCACCAGATTTGACAACACCAGATTTCTTGCTGTGGGAGTTTCTTAAAGAAAGAGTGTACTCTACACGCCCTCGGACATTAGACGAATTGAAAGGAGAATATTACAAACGAAATCAACGGTATTGACAAGACGATGCTCCAACGAACAACCAGGAACATAGAACGACATGTCCAGATGTGCCTTTAGGATGGGGGCGGACATTTTCAGCATTTGATGTAAAGGTAAATGTTATGTAATGTAAACTCCCATAGATAGGCTACATTTCAAATGGCTTGCTGTTAGCTTTATTCTTGTTAACATAAATTGATAATGAAATGTGTTAGTTTTATATGAATCACCCTTTATAATTATAAACTGAGTTTTGATTTTATAATTGAAAACAGATTTTTCCGGGCCAGGTCAAATTATGTGACATCTGGGTCCATGTCCAAAATTTTTGATCCGTTCCCAACTCTTGTGATGTACTGTCTTTCTCATACATTTCTTCCAACTGTGTGCAGCAGTTTTCTTAAGGTAATTTGACCTACTGCTGTCTGCAGAAAACTTTGTGTCACGCCCTCTGAATGCAGCAATAAGGTACAAAGCTTCAAACAAGCGCACTGTTCTTCCATTGTCTTTGATCACCTCAGCTGCTCTATCGTTATTAGAACTTCTACTAGCCCAGTGGTCACTAAACTATACGGGCCGCGGTAACGCCTCCTGGTTGTAGGACCTTGCATTTTTAACAGACGTTACTGATCATCTCAGTCAACTCAATTTGAATTTGCAAGGGAAAGATAAATTCGCACATGAGTTGTTTTTTGATTTGAAGTCTTTCCAATCGAAGTTACAAAGACTTCAAGCGACAGTTTGTAGAGCAAAAGTTTTTGCACTTTCCATCTTGTAAATATATTTGGGACAATATGTGTGATAAATTTGTTTTTGATGTTGAGCACTGTGTCACACATATTAATTTGTTGAAAGATGAGTTTGAAAGACTTGGTGAATTTTGCAAGCATGAAAAACCATTCCAGCTGTTGCAGGACCCATTTAATTTCACGGTTGACGATGTCTAGGTGAATGTACGTTGGGACTGTTAGATTTGCAATCTAACAATAATTTGAAGTCATTGTTTAAGAGTTAAAGTTTGATAACCTTTTACTCTCTTTTGCCTAGATATAATTTTACAAATCTAAAAAGGTTTTGCCAGGTAAATGCTTTCATTGTTTGGTAGCATGTATATTTGTGAGAGCAAGCTTTCTCCAAAATTTAAATATGTGAAATCAAAGTTTGATTGACCGACAACCACTTGTCAGACTTTTTAAAAATTGGGTTGTCCAACCTGAAACCAAACATCGAAAAGTGATGAAGCCATGTCAATACCCAGCAAAACGATGGTCGACTTGAAAAAAATAAATATTTGTGACAAACTACGTTGTATTGTTTTAATTTATGTAATGTCAGAAGACTGTAGTCTTTGAGATAAAGAATCTTTAGTTTAATCGAAAAGGTAGCTAATCATTCCACAGACAGTACTGTTCTTCTCATTGGTTTTGTTTTCAGTTTTAGATGTCATGAAGTCAATTTACTAAAGACTAATAATTTTTAGCAAGTTTAGTTTTGTATTTATTTTAGGTGTGTATAAATATCTTAAAATATTAATTTGAAAATTGATGTTAAATTACAGACAATATGAAATTAGTTAGCCCTTGACAAATATTAGTTCATTGAAAATTTACAATATCTGCATTCTTTGATCCTCGGTTTACCATTTTTTTTTAATTCGGAACCCCAAACTTTACCAATTTCCCATTTGGCCCCTTTTGTCCGAAATTTGGCGACCCCTGTACTAACCAATCGGCAGGCACGGCCAAAGGTATGAACATCTAAACCTCCAGACATCGCCTGTCCTTCCCGATGGCGCAGTGGTCCAAGCGCTGGCTTCTGATCATTCATCCGAGATGGGCACAGGTTCGAATCACACTGAGGCATTGTGTTTGTTTTCCGCGGAACTCACTCTCTTCCTTCGCTTGAACCATTGTCTCTAAATTAGGGACAGGCGACTGCTTATAGCTCATCGAGTTGCTCACGTTATTTGTTAAAACCTCACACAAAAAACAAACAAAGAAAAAATGGCCACCCGGTGGCGGAATGGCGCTGGCTTTTGATCATTCGTCCGAGATGGGGCCGGGTTCGAATCCCGTGAGGCATGGATGTTGTTTTTGTCTTGCGGCACTGGATCTATTACTTCCCTCGAACCAGTAGCCCTAAATTAGGGACGGGCGACTGCTTATAGCCCATTGAGTTGCTTAGGGTGGTCGTTAATCCCCCCCCCCCCCGAAAAAAAAAAAAAAAACGAAAAAAGAAAAAAATGACGTTACCACTTAGGTGTTCCGAAATGTACGCTAATGAAAGTGTTCGCGTACCTCTTGAGCGAGCTAACAATTATATCCTTCTTTGTTTCAGTCTGAGAAGGCAAAAATGTACTTTAAAAAGTTTTAAGGGCGGTCCATATTGAATCCGGAGTTGTCATTGAAACCCATGTTCAATTTCAGATGTTAATGTACCTTTTTCTTGGAAAGTACTAAACCTAGAGCTACATTTCTTTTTGTAAAACCTATATAAAGGCTACGTCTGTTCCTAGCGGTCTGGCGTCTTTCAGTACTTGCAGCCCGCGCATCTGTTTTTATCCGGTGGCCGAAATCGGAACTAAGCTCTCCGCTATCGCACAATACGTAAAATCAAGGAGAAATACCGCAAAATAAAATAAAGTTAGTCAGACAAAGGACTTCATCTGTGGCAACACGCACGTGCTCGAACTACTGCCTGCGACGCTTGTTCTGTTACGTAGGTGTTATGTCGTGTTTTATTTCATTTTCTTCGCATTAGAGAGTAATTACATAAAAACGAATAAAATTGCAGAGCAATTTCATAAAGAGGAATTCATAAGAAGGAATCAGCGTTATTTTATTTCATAAAAAGTACGAATAAAATTGTATTATTGTTATGTATATGATTTTTATGATTCGTGTAATAAAAATTTCAGTCACGGCTTTTTCACCCTTGCTAGGCACGGGCTATGAGTAGTAACACAATAATGTAATAGTTGTGAACACTTTGACATGGCCTCTTTTTTTTTTTTTTTATTTATTTCTTTGTGAGAGTTTTTTAAAACCGAACTCCACTTTTGAATTATGAAATTTTCATACTTAAAAAATCATAAAAATGAAAAATGAAAATAAAAATAAAACACCACGAAAGTATGTATCTGCATAAGACAAAAAGCTGGTAAAAATTTTAGGATGTGATCACGAACAGTTTTTCAGAAAAAGATGCATATAGTACCAAAAAAGGTACATGCAAGTACCGAAAAATAAGGTTTTGAGAAAATCAACTATATTCTTCTAAAACTCATTTATCGCAAACTTATTTCTATATTTAGTATATTCTAGAAGAATTGGAATAATCATCTGAACCTTCTGCTTTCATAAAATTTCATTCCAAGACTAATTTCCTTTCTTCCGTTTTTTTGTCGTGCTTTTTTTTTTTTTTTTTCATAATCAGTCACTTTTTGATCTGCAACATTGACACGCAAATTGTCCAATTTTTGCAATGCCTTCGCACAATGCACACCAGGAATCACACCAAAATTTGCCAATATTTTGCATTTAGGGATGCTGCCTGCCATCATTAGAGTTTGAAATCATAAACACCAAATTTCAATATTGTGCGGGAAACAAATATCGTTTTTTGGCACAAGCGCTATGTCACACTGTTTACAGACTTATTTGGGTTCTGGGAATTCGGAATTCACGCAATTAACACTATACCACGATGTAAACAAAACGTACCAGTTGTGGTTAACGGTAAAGTGTTGTCAGTTACGATTACCATAAATAATATCGAGCTTAAGTAACAGTATAAAGCTGTCACGTAGTTCGAAATCCCTCCAAAGATGTCAGGATCTTTCCACGGCCCCGCCTACCTGCAATTTTCCGGAAGGAGGGAATTTTCAAAAAATTGAAAAAAAAACAACTTCTAATTCCCGATTTTCATGAATGTCACGTCATTTTGAACATAGGATTTAAAATATTTAGAAGTAATAAAAAAGTACAAAAGGGATCTTTTCAGATTTTTTCATTACGGACCCCCTTAAGTTATTAATGTAAAAAAAGAAACAGTGCATATGTGTGTGATTTTAGCTTTAGAATTTGGTCATTGTTGTAACATTGAATAAAATTTGTTGTAAATTTAGTCATCCTTTCCGATAATGTCTCTCTTAAGGTATTCACCAAGTTTCTTCAAAATTGGACCATTCTTTAGGCACAAAAGTTATCCATTAGGAAAATATGGCGCCGAAAACGAAGTTTCCACTTGGATGGTATTCATTTGTTTCACACTATAAATCAGCCTTAAAACAGAAGTCAACATTCAATTATGACAGAATGAGAGCGATAACTTAACAATGTAGATGCCTTCACGCAGATTAAAACGGAAGAATTTCTCAAAGAGCTTGAAGTAACAATCTCTGATACTATGAAACATTTTCAGTTTGCACAAATTAAGTATTTTTTCAATCCTTCTAACGTACAATAAAAAAGCACTAAATGAAGCTTCATTCTAACAACAAAAAGGTGTTAAAGTTGTAACAAACTTAACGAAATCAATCATAATAAGCTTCGGTAAAAACTTTAACACATCATTCATCTTTGTGGGGGAAAATACTATTCACTGAACCTGTAATAAATCAAGCAGGTGTCATCTCCAAATGAATTTCAATTTCCATTAAAGCAATGTGGTGATAAGCCATTAATGAATTTTAGAAGCAAGCCCCTTTTACTTGATGGGGAAAGAGATTTTGATTAATGAAATGTCCTCTGACGAATGCTGCTCGAAATTTGTTGCGAATGCCTGTTAACATCTGCTCACTAGGTTAACCCGAAGACCCTGTTTGCGAAAGTTCGGAATTCTTTAAGTGGCAAATCTGGTAGGAAGCCTAATCTTCCATTCAAACACCTGCAAAATGTTAAACATCTAGATGCTGGGTCATTCATGAGACGCACCGTAAAAACGTGCAGTTGATACCCACCCGTAACTTCTTCCTCACCTGTCCATAGTTGTTCATGAACGAAATTATGAACAGTTTTTCTTAAGAGCAGAAAGAAGCAATTGTTGCTTTAGTTTTTAAAGCCAGAGTGTAAGCATATTAATTTTCGTGTACTTTTATGAAATAAATCTTCACGTACTTTTATGAAAATAAATCTAAAGAAGAAAGTTAAAGGGACACTACGCTGAAATGCTACCGGAAATTCAAAATTTTTTTTCTACAGGATGTTTTACCAAGTAGCCCCCCCCCCCCCAAGAATCAGTCATATTTTGCAATACACTCTACTTAGAAACATGCCATGTGGTTTACAACGTACCTTAGTTCATGGGAATGTGTTAGCTTTCCCAATAAATGCTGAAAATGTCCTCCACCGACAACCAAACACACTCGAACGCGACGCCACATATTATTGAAGGTCCTCCGCAGCATGTCCTCATCAATAGTCCGAATTGCTGCACTGATGTTGCGTTCTAAGTTTTCTAATGTGCGAGGCTTATTGTTGTAAACCATGCTAACCATATGAAATCCAAAATGTTCGACATTGCGAATAAAAATGTCAGGAACTAGACACACGCTTTTCAAGATCCGGTTCTTTCAACTCTTACAGCTGTCTCGCTGTATGGAAGAAGTAACACTTTCTTCGCGGCCCTTTGGCTTGTGGAAACAGAATACCCAGTTTCTTGTGACAAACGTCGTAGCGACGTCTTCAGTGATGCCAGCAGCCTATGCTTCACCTCTTCGATTTTTTCTTCCGCTAAAGACGTCCGCCACTGTATTGGTTCAAAGCTCTGTCCGTGGTTTCAAATTTCTTCGCCAACCTGGCCATGTAACTTTTGTCTAGTGCTTTTCTTCCCCCAATCTTCTTCAAGAATTCACGCCGTGTTGCCTTCATAGACTTTGTTATCACTTCACAATAAACACCCGCTACGTAACGGTATACACAGCCATCCTGAACGACGTTAAATGAAGCAGTAAAACCCGCAGATTGCATCTGAACTGAATGAGCATGACCAACCATCTGGTGGAGCGACGTCACAAGGAGTCATCGCCTTATATGGAAAATCACTCCCGCGCATTTCTCAATGATAAGGGTCACTTATTAACCTAACATCGTGTTTCTATGTAGAGTGGAAAGAAAACAATAGTTGGTTCTTTTGGGGAAACTACCTAGTGAAACACTTTGTATTTGAAGAAATACTTTTGCCAACATTTGTGCAGTGTTTCGAACACGATTCTTGCGGTGTGAGAAATGAATCTCTACGGAAAATATACCCACAGAAAAACCGCTCACAAAAAAAGTGAAATACCACCTTCTTGAAAATAAGAATAAACGCCATGTGTTGACTTATGTGTTCTTATATTTGTATGACGTATACTCTCATTTAACTTTCATTTTTAGTTTTTTTCTTTATGTAAATTTTGAGTTCATTCTCTTTAAGCTTTTCAACGTTAGCGTTATATCTTCTCACTCACGGAATGCTATCTGGCAACAGTCTTGAGGTCAAGGGCAAATGACGTATGCATGAGTGACAAGTAGATCGCTGCATATATAATGTCTGGAGCTAGCAGACAAAGTGTGGTGTCGTAATCGTGGAAGCTGCATCACGTTGAAGTGGTGTTTACTTGAAGTTTGCGTGTTCGAGTTGCGTTATGCAGGGTGTCTTTAAATGAAGTATACAACTTCAGTATGCTATTAAAAAAATAAGATAGAAAAAACTTACTTTAAACGTCAAGAGACGTGGAAACTGTTAAGGTTTGTTAAGTTAGATGATAGATGGCGCCAGGTGTCTCATGTAATGAAAAATCTCGTAAAACACGGAATACAACAGACATGGTTTCCCCAGTGGAGGAAGTAGCGGGTGTGTTTTGGTTTACGAAGTCAAAATCTCTAACGACAGTTCAGCGTAAGTTCAGAACGGAGTACAAGAGACAGCCGCCGACACGGAGGAGCATAGAACAATGGGTAAATAATATAAAAGCAACAGGAAGTGTCTTCAAAGGCAAACGCACTGAGAGATCATCCATGTCGGACGAAAAGGTGGAAGACGTGCGTAAGGCTTATCTAAGGAGCCCGAAGAAGTCCGCCCGCGTCGCCAGTCCTGAACTCGAAATACCGCGAGTAACGACGGTTCACAAGGTTCTGCATAAACGTCTACACCTTTATGCATATAAAGTGTAGTAAGTGCAAAAGGGATGTAAGGTCAGGTGATGCGTAACATCACAGCCTCTCCTTGACAAATGTCAACCCCGCCTTCTCGTGGTGCATCCTGTTCCCACCAAAGGGGCTCTGACGACCGCAAATAGCGGTATAACTATACCATCGGGATCAGAGGAAATGCTATCCCACACTCACCAACCCGCTTGGCCAGCGTGGTGAGTTATGGCCAAACACCTCCAAAATGACTCTACAACTTAAATCTTGGCCCTCAGTCTCCGGCAGCTGGAATGTACCTGGCCAAGGCAGCGGCCAGTGCGACATGAAGGCAGAGGGTGCTAAGAATCCCCGAGGACCGGACTAGGCTGCCATTTGATGCTGACCTTGGCTACCTACAACGCATCGCTCCCTATCTTCTGATTCAAGGCTTCTTGAATTGGAAGAGGAACTACAAAGGATCAAGTGGGACATCGTCGGGCTAAGTGAGGTAAGGAGAAAAGGAGAAGATCTCATTGAACTGAAAAGTGGACATCTCTTCTATTATCGTGGGACAGATACTGGCAGAACTAGTGGTGTTGGATTTATAATAAACAAGAAACTGAAGGATAAAGTGGTAGAAGTTGAAAGTTCCTCGGACAGAGCTGCACGACTCGTTATCCAACTATCGAGAAAATACCAGGCTCAGATTATTCAAACTTATGCACCCACCACAAGTCATCCTGAAGAAGAAATTGAAGAATTTTATGAGGAAATTCGTCATCTAAATAATAAAGGTAAGCAGCACTTGAAGATAATTATGGGAGATTTCAATGCAAAAATAGGGCACCGGCAACAGAATGAAACTTCAGTAGGTAAATTCGGTCACGGCAACAGAAACCAGCGTGGAAATACTCTCGTTGAGTTTGCAGAGGCAGAAGGATTTTTCATCTTGAATTCCTTTTTCAAGAAAAAGCCACACAGGAAATGGACATGGAGACATCCAATTGGGACGACAAGTGAAATTGATTTTATTATGTGTAACAAAAAATTCGTCATCGAAGACTGCAGTGTGCTAAACAAGTTCAACACAGGTAGTGACCATAGATTGGTGAGATGTAAGATGCACCTCAACACTAAACTGGAACGTGGCAAGCTCATAAGACAAACAAAATGTATTGACATAACCAACCTTAAAAAACACCATAATACTTTCAAGTTGGAACTGAAGAACAGATTCTCTACTTTAGAAGGCCTAACATCGGAAGAAGTGGATATTTCGGAAGTTAACAGAAAAGTAACCAAAGCTCTTATGGAAACAGCAACAAAATTAGCTGGGTCTAAGAACAAGTTGCATGTAAACAAATTATCAGGAAAAACCAAAATGTTGATGCAAAAAAGAAGAGAGATGAGGACAACTAAAGAAGATGTGACTTCCAAAGTGGAATATATAGAGCTATGCAAGACAGTAAGAAAAAGTATCACTGAAGACGTAAGGAAATTCAACTGTGAGCTAGTGAGGAAAGCAATTGAAAACAACCAAAGCCTAAAGATAGCAAAGGGACATCTCAGTAAGGGAAGAAAACAGATTATGGCTCTGAGAAAAGAAGATGGTTCTATAACAAGAAATAGAGGTGAAATTTTGACAAGAGTGAAAGATTTCTACTCCAAATTATATGAAAGGGATGATACATGTACTCAGACATCATGAAAGGTACCAGAGTTCTTCCAGTCCTCCCAGCAGAAGTTGCACATGCAATCAAGAACATGAAGCGGGGGAAAGCTCCAGGAGAAGATGGAATTACTATAGACATCATACAAGAAGCAAGTGGAGAAATTGAAACAGTACTCGCCCAAATTTTCACTGATGCCTTAATGAAGGGAAGATTCCTGAGGATTGGAACAATGCTACAATGATCCTGCTACATAAAAAAGGTGACATTGAGGATCTCAGGAACTACAGACCTATCAGCCTCCTATCAGTGGTTTATAAAATCTTCACTAAAGTTCTTTCACACCGCTTGAAGGTAACACTGGACATGGCTCAACCGAGAGAACAAGCTGGATTCAGGAGTGGCTACAGCACAATAGATCATATCCACGTACTGAGAGAACTAATTGAAAGAGCGAGGGAATATGAACTTCCATTGTGCATGGCTTTTATCGATTATGAAAAAGCCTTTGATTCGGTGAAACCATCAGCAGTTACCACGGCTCTGAAATCCTGCGGTATTGAAGATGCATACATTAATATTATTAATAACATCTATGAAAATGCAAGTGCAAAGATTCGGCTGTTTGAAAATACAACACACATAAAAATTGGAAAGGAGTGAGACAAGGTGACACCATATCTCCGAAGCTCTTTAATGCCACATTGGAAAATGTCTTTCAATCACTGAACTGGGAAAACAAAGGGATAAAGATTAATGGAGATTATCTAACCCACCTTCGTTTTGCTGATGACGTAGTCATTTTTGCAACTACCCCATCAGAGCTGCAGAGTATGATCCAGGAACTTGCTGACAAGAGTAAAGAAGTGGGATTAAAAATGAACTTTCAGAAGACAAAAGTGATGTTCAATGCTTTTACAAGAAATGAAGATTTATCGATTGATGGAGAAAAACTGGAGATAACAGATACGTATGTTTATCTTGGACAGCAGATATCAAGTGAGGGTCACATTGATGAAGAAATTAATCGGCGTACAAAACTTGCCTGGAGAGCTTTTGGAAGAAACAGCATAATTTTCAAGAGCAATATGCCATTATGTCTTAAAAGAAAAGTGTTTGATCAATGCATCCTTCCAGTGCTTACGTATGGTGCAGAGACGTGGACCTTAACTAAAAGAGACATACAAAGGCTGCAGACAACTCAAAGAAGCATGGAGAGGTGCATGCTTGGTGTAACCAGGAGAGATAAGAAGAGGAACTCGTGGATCCGAAAAATGACAAGAGTGGAAGACATCATGATCAGAGTTAAATCCCTGAAATGGCAATGGGCTGGACATACTGCCAGAAGGACAGACCATAGATGGACAGCCGAAATTTTAGATTGGATTCCAAGGGACAGGAAAAGACCCAGAAAAAGACCACATGGGAGATGGGTGGATGAAATTCGTAAATATGCGGGAGTGACATGGAGGAGACTGGCACAAGACAGACCGTTGTGGAGGAAACTTGGGGAGACCTTCGTCCAGCAGTGGATTGATAATGGTTGACAATGATGATGATGAAGTGCAAAAACTTCGACCAAATGATCAACCACGTCGAAAAACATTTGCGGTAGACATGTTTAAACGCATTGACGAAGACCCCACACTCTTTGTTTCAGCGGTGAGTCGACATTCCATGTTTCTAGCAGAGTGAAGAAACATAACTGCCGGATCTTGGCCACGGAGAAACCCCACGTGGTTGTAGCACACGAGGGAGGCAGACCGAAGGTTAATGTCTGGGCTGGCCTAACGGCAGACAGAGTGATAGGGCCCTTTTTCTACTGGCATAACGTACCTGGACATATTGGAACAATTCGCAATTCTACAACTCCAGGATATTCAAGACATCATTTCTCAGCAAGATGGAGCGCCTCCCCACTGGTGTCTGGGTGTACGCAGATATTTAGACCACCATTTTCCAGGGCTTTGGATTGGGCGTGGGGCACCGACGGCATGGCCACCCCGTTCTCCCGATATGTCCCCATGCGATTTTTTTCTTTCGGGGCTTTATTAAGAACATTGTGTACAAGAGAAAGGTTACATCTATCACTGAGCTCAAAGAACGCATTACTGCAACCTTCTTCCATGTTACACCTGACATTTTGCAGCGTACGTGGGTGGAACTGGACTATGGTTTAGACATCCTGCGAGCAAACCAACGGATTACACGTGGAGACCTACTGACATTTTTGAAAAAAACCTTTCACAGTTACCATGTGTTTTGACATTAAAAGTAAGTTATTTATTTTAGTTTTTTTTTCAATAGCATAATGAAGTTGTATATTTCATTTATGGACACCCTGTATGTTTAGTATTGTTTTTTTTAATCAAGTTTTCTGCTTACTAATTCACGTTAATAGCTTTAAAATATTAGTGCTGTTATGAATTAATTTGGCATGAGTATTGACGGAATAAATGAAGAATTGTAAGTAACTATTCCTTGAACTTTATCTGAGTGCCTCCTGTTTCACTTAAAGTACATAGATAAGAAGAACTGACTTTATGCAGTGCTCAGTAAGCCACATATACACGCTTCAAATACATTCACGGACAATGAAATTTGCGCACCAAGAAGGAAGCATCGGATTGAACTGAAATTTTATGGACGTGATACAGATGAATGACTCACGTGATGGCAAAAACAGAGCTGCAGGACAATTGCAAAGGAATCTGTGACACGCAGTCCGGCCATCTTCAATAGGGCGTCGCACCGCCTCGTGTGGCGATACATCTGCAATACGGTCTTGCATGGAGGCGAACAGACGCCTGATGTTGTCCTGCGGCAGACTGGCCCACACGTGTTGGACGGTGTGCTCCAAATCCCGGATAGTGAGACACGGCGGTCAACTGGTGCCACACATGCTCGTTAGAGGACATGTCCGGGGAGCGGGCAGGAAATGGAAGATTCTGGACATAATTCAGGCAACCCTGGGCAACCCAAGCAGTGTGCGGGCGGGCATTATACTGCTCGTATACCGCACCTAGAATTTTGACCAGGAATGGGAGCACATGGGGCCGTAGGATTTCATCCACATACCGCTGGGCCGTCAACGATCCACGTATCACTACTAGAGCTGATCGGCTATCGTAGGCAATGGCTCCCCAAACCATAATGCCTGCAGTGGGGGAGGTGTGGCGCTCGATAGCAAGGTTGGGATCGTGCCGTTGACCTCCACACCCGGACACGACGATCATCTGTCCCCAAACCGAAGCGACACTCATCGCTGAACACCACACGTCGCCAGTCTGTGGCGTTCCACGTCGCTCTGGCCTGGCACCACTGCACACGGAGTCGGCGATGATCCGGTGTTAGTGGCAGCACACGTAAGGGACGCTGGGATCGCAGATTCGCTTCGCGAGCCGTCGGGAAATGGTTGGTGGGCACACAGGAGCCTCTACATCTGCCTGTATAGTAGAGATCCGTTCGTGCCTGGCGCACGATCTGTCGATCCTCTCTACCGATGGTCCTTCTGGTCTGTTCGGAGGCGCTCCGCTGTGTGGCAGTGCCGTCACATGACCTTCTGGTCCGTTCGGAGCCGCTCCGCTGTGTGGTAGTGCCGTCACATGACCTTCTGGTCCGTACGGAGGCGCTCCGCTGTGTGGTTGTGCCGTCACATGACCTTCTGGTCCGTTCGGAGCCGCTCCGCTCTGTGGCCGTGCTGTCACATGACCTTCTGGTCCGTTCGGAGCCGCTCCGCTGTGTGGCAGTGCCGTCACATGACCTTCTGGTCCTTTCGGAGCCGCTCCGCTGTGTGGCAGGGCCGTTACATGACCTTCTGGTCCTTTCGGAGCCACTCCGCAGTGTGGCAGTGCCGTCACATGACCTTCTGGTCCGTTAGGAGCCGCTCCGCTGTGTGGCAGTGCCATCACATGACCTTCTGGTCCGTTTGGAGCCGCTCCTCTGTGTGGCCGTCACATGACCTTCTGGTCCTTTCGGAGCCACTCCGCAGTGTGGCAGTGCCGTCACATGACCTTCTGGTCCGTCAGGAGCCGCTCCGCTGTGTGGCAGTGCCATCACATGACCTTCTGGTCCGTTTGGAGCCGCTCCTCTGTGTGGCCGTCACATGACCTTCTGGTCCGTTTGGAGCCGCTCAGCTGTCTGGCAGTGCCGTCACATGACCATCTGGTCCGTCCGGAGCCGCTCAGCTGTGTGGTAGTGACGTCACATGACCTTCTGGTCCGTTCGGAGCCGCTCCGCTGTGTGGCAGTGCCGTCACATGACCTTCTGGTCCGTTCAGAGCCGCTCCGATGTAAGGCAACTCCGTCACATGACCTTCTGGTCCTTTCGGAGCCACTCCGCAGTGTGGCTGTGTCGTCACATGACCTTCTGGTCCGTTAGGAGCCGCTCCGCTGTGTGGCAGTGCCATCACATGACCTTCTGGTCCGTTTGGAGCCGCTCCTCTGTGTGGCCGTCACATGACCTTCTGGTCCGTTTGGAGCCGCTCAGCTGTGTGGCAGTGCCGTCACATGACCATCTGGTCCGTCCGGAGCCGCTCAGCTGTGTGGCAGTGACGTCACATGACCTTCTGGTCCGTTCGGAGCCGCTCCGCTGTGTGGCAGTGCCGTCACATGACCATCTGGTCCGTCCGGAGCCGCTCCGCTGTGTGGCAGTGCCATCACATGACCTTCTGGTCCGTTTGGAGCCGCTCCTCTGTGTGGCCGTCACATGACCTTCTGGTCCGTTTGGAGCCGCTCAGCTGTGTGGCAGTGCCGTCACATGACCATCTGGTCCGTCCGGAGCCGCTCAGCTGTGTGGCAGTGACGTCACATGACCTTCTGGTCCGTTCGGAGCCGCTCCGCTGTGTGGCAGTGCCGTCACATGACCTTCTGGTCCGTTCAGAGCCGCTCCGATGTAAGGCAATTCCGTCACATGACCTTTTGGTCCGTTCGGAGCCGCTTCGCTGTGCGGCAGGGCCGTCACATGACCTTTTGGTCCGTTCGGAGCCGCTCCGCTGTGTGGCAATTCCGTCCCATGACCTTCTGATCCGTTCGGAGGCGCTCCGCTGTGTGGTAGTGCCGTCACACGATCTTCTGGTCCGTTCGGAGCCGCTCCGCTGTGTGGTAGTGCCGTCACACGACCTTCTGATCTGTTCGGAGCCGCTCCGCTGTGTGGTAGTGCCGTCACACGACTGTATGATCCGTTTGGAGCCGCTCCGCTTTGTGGCAATGCCGTCACATGACCTTAAGGTTCGTTCGGAGCCACTCCTCTGTGTGGCAGTGCCGCCACATGACCTTAAGGTCCGTTCGGAGCCGCTCCTCTGTGTGGCAGTGCCACCACATGACCTTAAGGTCCGTTCGGAGCCGCTCCGCTGTATGGCAGTGCCGTCACATGACCTTCTGGTCCGTTCGGAGCCGCTCCGCTGTATGGCAGTGCCGTCACATGACCTTTTGGTCCGTTCGGAGCCGCTCCGCTGTGTGGCAGTGCCGTCACATGACCTTCTGGTCCGTTCGAAGCCGCTCCGCTATGTGGCAGTGCCGTCGCATGACCACTGCTCCGATCACAGACGGACGGTATGGTCAGGACGATCCGCGTGGCGAGCTATACGGCGCACCGACCACCCTGCAGTTTTCAGCCCGATGATCCGGGCTCTCTCAAAATCCGTAAGTTACGTAAGTCGACGTCTCTTGCGTCTACCCGGCATTCTTGTCACTCTGTACTCTTGCTTGTGTGGGCCGGTGCTTTTCGCTTTTATAGGGCATCGACTTCACGCCGGTTTATAAGGCTTCCAGTTCGTGCTTGCAGGGCCACCACAGGGTGTGCAGTCATGTGCACTCGCACCAAACGTGGATCATTTACATACCAGGATGCACTCTAGGTATTTGCAAAGTTTCGCGGTTGTAGCATGTTTTCTTCTAGGTGCGCAAATTTTATTGTCCGTGAGTGTAGTGAAAAACGCTATAGCTGTTTGAAACATGAGGTCTTTTTTATCATAGGAAGTCATTAAGAACACAGTTTGCCGTCTTTACACGATTTTAAAAAATTACGGTTAAAATGATATATACATTAAAACATGAGCACTTTTAAGTCCACTGTGGACCCGTCATCAGATGGTGTGGTTGCACTATGCCCTGGGAGGGTATATATTATATAGTATGCATACCGACGAAACAGTATGTTTTGGCATGCGCATGCTCACCACACAATCATGTCGTTTCATTGGATCAGCCGGTATTGTCTCTTTCGCTGTAATAGTTACAAAGTAGTTTCCATGGCAACGGTATAATGATAGGGGAATCGTCGTTACAGCATTCTGCCCTATGTTTATGTATCAAAAGGCTTTCTAACAGGAGGATAGATTAACAGGTAGTCGACGTATGTAACAAAGTAACATCGTCCCAGATAGGTTGGTGTTGACCCTTCAGGCATAGTCTTGAAAGGGCGATGGAGGTGGAGCATGTTTTAACATTGTATCTGAGACATGTAAATTAATATTGCGACGGGTCGAACCTATGTCTATCTGGTCGGTTACATCAGCATTCATAGCTTTTAGTGAGATTGCGTACACACCGAATTTGGAACCATGGGGAATCTGATCCCTGTCATTTTTAATATGAGCGAGAATGTTGCACGTTTTTATGCCAAAATCAAAATTAAATGGACGACATGCGTTTTTTAGGGTATTTGTGACAGCAGGGATGTATGGTAGTTTGCCAACATATGAAGTGCTTGGTCTCGTTCTTGGTAATGTTGAGTATGATGTATTGAAGACACTGCGCATTATGGAATTAACTGTATTAGATGGATAATTATATAATGCTGCAATATCCATAATTTTTGCAACTTCTAGGTCTCTTTGATCGGTTGAGGATGAATGTGTAACAGCTCGGTGAAACATAAAGTGAAGGACTGAGAGTTTTTGCCTGAGTGGGTGGAAGGAGTTATAGGGAATCATAGATATTGTTACAGTTGGGTTTCTGTAAACGGAGTGAGTTACTTCCTTCGTATTAGGGTTTCTTTCCAACAAGATGTCCAGATAGGGTAATGCATAATTGGTCTCAAATTCCGTAGAAAATTTTATGGAACAGTATTTTGTAAACAACAAGGTGGTGAACTCGGTAAGGCTTTCAAGGATAGACTGCCAAAACAATAGCACATCATCCACGTATCTCAGGTATAAAATAGGTTTCACATGAAAGTTTGTGAGGACTTCGTTTTCCAGGTCTTGTAACAACAACTCAGATAGAATTGCTGAGAGGGGTGACCCCATAGGGGCCCCTTCCCGTTGACGGTAAATAGTTTCATTAAATCGAAAAAATGTTCTGTTGTGCACTAGTCTTAAGGCATTAACAATGCCTTGAATTTCATTATGGGTATACGTTCCGTGGGCTGACAACATTTCTTCGATGGTACGGTGGAGAGCAAGCACAGGTACGTTAGGGTATAAGGAAATGATATCTACTGAGACTATTATAAATTGCGAGCTAGATGGTGTAACACCAGCTTTTTTTTATTTTCACGAAAAAGCATTTTAATTTCAACTAAGCATATAGTCGACAAAATTAGTCAGAACATTTCCTCCGCTCAACCACATAACGCTACCTGGCCTTCGCAAGGGCATCGTAGCTTTTTCCCAAAACAGCAGAAGAGGCTCATTGTTCGAAGGAACACACCCTTCCAAGAAAAGCAACCACGTTTAACGCAAAATGTTTCTCCAGCATTCTTTTCACGGGAATTAGGAATGGGCTCATTAAAGGAAAAACGGCTTTAACAAAGTTCTTGAACTGAATGAATCTTAAACACATGATAAAATCAAAAGCAGTTCCACCTCACAAACAAGATATCGCATGTGATGGTGCATCAGAGTAATAAGTCTGTACCAAGAAAGATATTTTAAAAATGCCAATTCATTATCTCTCGACTTTGAGTGCCCCTTACGGAGAAATTACAAAAGAACTGCAAAAAGCTCTGTAGCGTGGGCTCTTTTTAGGCACCCGATATATTGTTTCCTGTTTGTTCTTTTTCATACTTAACTCTACCAAATACACTGCCGGAAAGTGAAAAAATAATACCAAGAAGGAATTGGTGGACGATCATGAAGTTTACATATGTTAATGGGGTCGAGTTTACGTATGTGGGATGTTAACTTCGGGATCAACCGGTGAGCGCTTACGCCACAGCATGGCATAATATGCAAATTATCGTCGGTGGTATTTAAGGAGTACGGTAAAGTGAATGTAATCAGTCGTCGGCGTACGGACACGTGTGAAGACTCTGAAGAAGCTGCAATGCCTGGGCATGGAAGACGTGTACGATTTCAGCAGTTATCGGACTTTGAGCGAGGTCGTCTAGTCGGACTCCGCGAGGCCGGGTGGTCGTATCGTCGTATTGCGGAGCGAATTGGACGGGAAGTATCGGTGGTGATACGATGGTGGCGTAGATGGTCCGAGGAACATTCCCACACGAGAAGACGTAGAACCGGGAGTCACAGACTGACTGATGAGCGGACTGATCGATGCATAAGAAGAGTGGCGTTGTCAAGCAGAACATCCACTGCGACGCAAATCCGAGCTGCCGTTGCACCTGAGGTGACTGTGCAAACAATCCGCAACCGTCTAGTGGATGCAGGACTACGTGGACGTGTGCCTCTGGCATGTGTACCTCTGACTCCAGCCCACCGTCAAGAACGGCTGCAGTGGTGTCGCCAACGTCTGCACTAGAGAACGTAATGGCGATCTGTCGTGTTCAGCGATGAAAGCAGATTCTGCTTGGGAGCCTCCGATGGCCGTATGCGTGTTCGCAGACGCACAGGGGAGCGTCTCCATCCTTCTTGCATCCGCCAGCGACACACAGGGCCTACACCATTCACGTTATCCTCTGTATTCCGTTATTATGCTGTATAAATTTCGTTGGTATCAGACGTCTCCTTCTTGGTGTTCTTTTTTCACTTTCCGCCAGTGTATATTAAGACCGTAATACAAATTCTGCTGAAAAAGCCTGAGGCCTAGGTGCTTTGTATAAGTGCCTTAGTTAATGTGTTGCTTACTCTTCATTTGTGTTGCACCCGTGTACATAAACGAAATATCAAGCATTTAACTGAAGAACTGCGAAAAAGGCTCGCGGCATAAATGGCTTGTAAACACCTATGGACTTCTCCCAAATGTCACATTTTGATCACACTCACTAAAAATATAACTATTTACACCCAAAATCTTTGAAAGTTGAGTTACCGAGTTGTATCTAAAACCTCAATCGATTCTATTGATATCTAGGCTTAAGTTACTTTTTTTTTGTGTGCATGTTAATTACTGAGAGATATCCGAAAACACAAATGACTCAATAATTTTTTTAAATTGTTATGCAGGTTAACTTGCTTTGTACGTACATGCTGCATAACTGAGTGGTATATGAAACTTTAGATTATTTAATTGCGTATGGAAGTTACTTGCCCTTGTGTGTGCATACTAATAAACGAATGGAGAATTGGGAATCTCAGCTGATTCAATTATGTATTAAAATTCTCATGTAAATTACACCGAAGCGTCAAAAGTCATGAAATAGCAGTATGCAAATTTTTAAATGGCGCTCTCGTCGTGCAAGGGCTTCGACGCAAACCACGATTTTTATCAGTTGCGAGGTGTAATCTCGTGAGTCAACTTCCAGTAGGATTGTGGCAAGCCGACGTGGATTATTTATCGGGGTTTGAACGAGGCATGGTATTGGAAGCCAGATGGACGGTACATTCAATTTACGAAGTTGTGCGAACATTCAACATTCCTCGATCCACGATGTCACGTGTGTTCCGAGAACACTTTATGGAAGGCATATTACCATCCACTGTGGACAGCACACTGTCCGACCACGGGTGCTGAATGACCGTGACTAGCGGCGTCTGACCAGGATTGTCCATGTTAACAGACAAGCAACACTAGTGCAAATAACATCCACATTCAATGCAGGAGGTAGCAGAGACATATCCATCAGGTCCGTGCAACGTAATTTAGCGTCCATGGGGTATGGGAGCAGAATACCCACCAGAGTGCCTTTGTTAACACTACGACATCGGACACAGCGCCTCACCTGGGCTCGTGAACAAGGTAATTGGAACTTGGAAGACTGACAACATGTGGCGTGGTCCGATGAGTCACGCTACCAGTTGTTACGAGCTGATGGCAGGGTTCGGGTGTGGCGCATACCCCATGAGGCCATAGACCCAAGCTGTCAACAAAGCACGGCACAAGCTGGTGGTTGTTCCATACATGCGTGTGGTGTCTTTATGTGGCACGGTTTAGGTCCTCTGGTCCTCGTAAACACACCACGTCCTTAACCAATTCTCGCTTTGTTGTTTTGCTGGGTGACCATTTGCAGCCCTTCATGGACTTCATGTACCCCAACAACGATGGGATTTTTCAGGCGGACAATTCACCATGTCATCGGGCCCAACTTGTCCAAAATTGGTTCTAGGAGCATTCTGGACAGTTCCGACGGATGGTGTGGCCACCACGTTCGCCCGATACGAACCCAATAGAGCACTTATGGGACGTGGTGCAAAGGTCCATTCGCACCCAAGATACCAAGAAACTGTGGGCGGCTATCCAGACGGCATTTCTCGGCATCTCTAAAGAAACCTTTCGGCCGCTGGTGAAATCGATTGCACGTCGAGTTGCTGCACTTCGCCGAGCTAGAGGAGGTCCTACACGATACTGGGTAAGTGTCCCATGACTTTTGGAACTTCAGTGCATTTTGTTGAGGTTATAACGAAGTAAATTTCTCTGTCATTTTTGTTCACGCCGGGGCTCGAACCCGGGTCCCCTCATTCCGGAATGAGTCACTCTACCAATTGAGCTAAGCGGACGTTTGTTTTGACTACTATCTGCCTTTATGTCGTGTGCGTCCTGCTGGCAGGTACGTCACATCTCCTCCCCCCCCCGAAAGAGGGCCGGGGCATGGCCCACGGGTCAGCCGTGACCATGAATCGTTGCAGGCAGCTATCCGCTGTAGAACGTGCACTTGAGAACTCCCAGTCAATCTAGTGCGTGGAATGCAACATCACACATTTTTATTTTTCGAAGCGCTGGAGAAGGAATTCTCTTATTTTTCCTATCTCGCGGTGTTTAAAGAACATCACACCATTGCGAGATTTTGAACGGCCGGGTCATCCGGAAAGCTCGGGGGCCATTATAACGAAGTAAATTTCTCTGTCATTTTTGGTCTACGCCGGGATTTGAACCCGAGTCCGCTTATTCCGGAACAAGTCGCTCTACCAACTGAGCTACGCAGACGTTCATTCTGATTGCTATTTGCCTTTATGTCGTGTGCGTCCTGCTGGCAGGTGCGTCACAAGGTGCTTGAAATAATTATTGTTTCTTAGGAACTTTTTTAAAAAGTAGAGATGTTTTCACCACATCAAAGAAAAATGGCTGCATTCCCAGGCTTCGGCTTTTAAATTCTGCAACTGTGGTTTAAAGTTTAATCAACTACAAATAAAACTATAATGATACTACCGTAATAATTTAAGCAACTATTTTATAAAACCCTTTCATTTTCGCTAAAGGTATCTCCATTTATATAAATGTTTAAAAATGTTATGCCCGTGAAGAAACCTGCTCTCCATGGCTCTTGATTTCAATGTCTGGCGACTGAAAGGGAATAAAACAGTTTTCACGAATAAGTAGCTATCTGTGAGACCGATCAGAATAAAATATTCGTCACTAACTTTCCTTAAGGGATTGCAGGAAACGCACAACAATGCTATGATATTACCATTTTCATGCTACTGTAATATTAAAATGTAATCAATAAAAGCAATAAAACACCTTAGGAAATCGTCGAAACTCTTCATCCTTTAAGTTGATATAAATGCTTTGTATTTGTTTTTGCGGTAAATACCATTATCATTTATTTCAGAAGAACGCGGCGTTGATACGGAAGTGTTCTCTACGACGCAATCTTTTAGCTACAACCCTAGAGGTAAGAGATAAGAAAAATGGTTGAAATCAGTTTTTGATCTTAAATATAGACTATCAAGTTTCTGAGATACTACGTTTGTTAGAAAGGTAAGAAAACATAATAATATAAATAAGAAAGAAAAAGGAAAAAAGAGAAGGAAAATGAAGAGAAGGTCCCCACAATTAATATGTCTCATCGTTCGGGGGGCTGGTCCTCCATTACTGACACTCAATGACAAATTGTCCTTCTGGGACCCCAGATTCGTCCCGAGGACCCCAGTAATAATAGCTGCTAATGATAGGGTACTCACGTGGTGATTGGCCCTCCACAGTGTACAACCCTATCTTCACCCTCCCCCTCCCCTCTGTTTCTTAGCTGGAAGGCAAGCTCTGCATTGTACAACATTCAACGCTAGCAGAGTCTTAACGCCTCTGGTAGTGATTCGTGGAGATCAATCAAAATTATGTTATTTTATTTTGAAATCTCTAGAAAAGATCAAACACAGGGAATTAACTTGGATCTCATGTTTCATTTCTCAGAAAGATCGGGTGTTTGGGGGTATGAAAAACAGCACAATAGAATGAAGTGGAGATTCTTCATCAGGAATGATGTCACAAATGATTGAACACCTCTCAAGTACTTCTAATGATTTGTTCTATCTGTCTCGTATTGGGCTTCATGCATGTCTTGTCAGTAGCACGGCTGAGTTTTATTAAAGAATTTCTACCCCAAAATAACAAAAATGGAAATTAACTGATGCAACGGAAGGGAGAAATTCCCATACTGTATAGCTGCTAATGTTAGTGACGGTATTGCAAACTTAAAACAATAACAATAAAAAAAAAACGAGAAAGATTACACCGAATTCTCGCTTGTAATGAGCACGTCTTTTTTAATCCTTTCGGACGAGAACAAAATTTATCAAAATCCTTCAAAGTCGCCGCCCCGGAGGCGCAGTGGTCTAAGCGATGGCCTCTGATCATTCGTCTGAACGGGGTCCGGGTTTGAATCCCGGTGAGGCATGGATGTTGTGTTTGTCTTACGGCACTGGCTCTCTCCCTTCCCTGGAACCAGTGACCCTAAATTAGGGACGGGCGACTGCTTATAGCCCATTGAGTTGTTCACGGTGGTCGTTAAACCTCCAATCCAATCCAAAAAATTCTTCAAAGTCAATAGCATCGGTTAGAAAAAACAACTGGATTTGTACAATCGATAAAACATACAGAAATAGAAACAGTTACTTACTTACACCTGCGGCTAAAAAGTATGTTACGAAGATTAACAAATGGCGCGCAAAAAGATTCTTACTACAGAAGGAAGTATCGGAGACAAAGAGATTTTCAAACCCAGCAGAGAAGAAATGTAGAAGGAAACATGGAATAATTCCATGCCTTCCAGCGGAAGAATTTTGCGTAACGAAAATTTTGAAACAGGCGAAAAGTATTATTCTTGGCGTAGGCTATGCTAAGGAAAAAGAACTTTTCAAATACACCTCCCGAAAACAGAGATAGCGAGAAAAAGATTTTGACCTTCACGCCACCTAGCAGGAAAGCTGTAAAATATGTAAGGAGGATAAATACTCCCTATATTTATTGTAGCGAATGGTATACGATAAAGAAAGAGATTTCTCAATAGGTTTTTTAGAAGGGGAGATACAGCAGCAATGAAGTATAAAAACGTCACCTTGGGACAGAACTGTAAACTACAAAACTCTTCAAATACAAATCTAAAGTGTTCCACAAGGTATATGGTATCCGGTGTTAAAGGAATTTTTTAAGTCACTCTTAGAAGCGAGAAAAGCTGATTAAAGAATATTGAGAAAAGCTGATTAAAGATTTGCACCCCTAGCGGCGTAATGGTGCATTACTTTTGGAAGAAAATGCCCACAGGAGTTTTCATAGTTAGTAGTATATTATCGAATTTTTTTTTAATTGGGTTTTTAGTTTTATATCCGCAGATATTGCTGTAAACGGAAATGTGAACTTAGACCCACTAGTGGCACACTTAAGTTTTAAGAAAAATTTGAAATTATATGAGAACATTTGGCACGCAAAACACTCTCCAAAAAAGAAAAAATTCAATCGGACTCTTAAAAGCAGAGATATCGGCAAAAGTAAGATATATATCTACGACCTCTGGTGGAAAACTATGCACTATTTTAGGCAGAAGATATTCTCAAAACGTTTTCCGAGCAGAACCATATCAGTTCACGAAAGAACTTTTTCATTCGAGTTTTCAGATCTAATGTATTTGTATTTTGCTGCAAATGCATTAGAAGCAGAAATAAACACTTACGTCCCCTGGTGGCCAAAAATTAGGAATTATATGCAAAACATTTCCCATCAAGAGCTGTGTCCAATGCAGTGTTTCAAATCGGACTTTTAGAAGAAGCAGAGGTATCGGGGATAGGCAATTTCTCTTTACGCCCTCTAGCGGAAAATCTGTGAATTACTAGAAAAAGAGACTGTACTTTAAATAAACAAATAATCTTCGCTGTAAAAGATATAAAAAGGAAAAATATTTTTTCAATAGGATATTTAGAAATAAATATATGGAAGAAAATGTATTTTGAATTTTATATCATCTGCATTTGCGCCCTCTAGTGGCGAAGTTATGCATCGAAAAAAAAATCGAATGCAAGGATCACTACTATCACATTTCATCATCATCATCATCATCATCATTGTCAACCATTATCGATCCACTGCTGGACGAAGATCTCCCCAAGTTTCCTCCACAACGGTCTGTCTTGTGCCAGTCTCCTCCATGTCACTCCCGCATACTTTCGAATTTCATCCACCCATCTCCCATGTGGCCTTCTTCTGGGTCTTTTCCTGTCCCTTGGAATCCAATCCAAAATTTCGGCTGTCCATCGATGGTCTGTCCTTCTGGCAGTATGTCCGGCCCATTGCCATTTCAGGGATTTAACTCTGACCATGATGTCTTCCACTCTTGTCATTTTTCTGATCCACGAGTTTCTCTTCTTATCTCTCCTGGTTACACCAAGCATGCACCTCTCCATGCAACTTTGAGTTGTCTGCAGCCTTTGTATGTCTCTTTTAGTTAAGTTCCACGTCTCTGAACCATATGTAAGCACTGGAAGGATGCATTGATTAAACACTTTTCTTTTAAGATATAATGGCATATTGCTCTTGAAAATTATGCTGTTTCTTCCAAAAGCTATCCAGGCAAGTTTTGTACGCCGATTAATTTCTTCATCAATGTGACCCTCACTTGATATCTGCTGTCCAAGATAAACGTATGTGTCTGTTATCTCCAGCTTTTCCCCATCAATTGATAAATCTTCATTTCTTGTAAAAGCATTGAACATCACTTTTGTCTTCTGAAAGTTCATTTTTAATCCCACTTCTTTACTCTTGTCAGCAAGTTCCTGGATCATACTCTGCAGTTCTGATGGGGTAGTTGCAAAAATGACTACGTCATCAGCAAAGCGAAGGTGGGTTAGATAATCTCCATTAATTTTTATCCCTTTGTTTTCCCAGTCCAGTGATTGAAAGACACTTTCCAATTTGGCATTAAAGAGCTTCGGAGATATGGTGTCACCTTGTCTCACTCCCTTTCCAATTTTTATGTGTGTTGTATTTTCAAACAGCCGAATCTTTGCACTTGCATTTTCATAGATGTTATTAATAATATTAATGTATGCATCTTCAATACCGCAGGATTTCAGAGCCATTGTAACTGCTGATGATTTCACCGAATCAAAGGCTTTTTCATAATCGATAAAAGCCATGCACAATGGAAGTTCATATTCCCTCGCTCTTTCAATTAGTTGTCTCAGTACGTGGATATGATCTATTGTGCTGTAGCCACTCCTGAATCCAGCTTGTTCTCTCGGTTGAGCCATGTCCAGTGTTACCTTCAAGCGGTGTGGAAGAACTTTAGTGAAGATTTTATATACCACAGATAGGAGGCTGATAGGTCTGTAGTTCCTGAGATCCTCAATGTCACCTTTTTTATGTAGCAGGATCATTGTAGCGTTGTTCCAATCCTCAGGAATTTTCCCTTCATTAAGGCATCGAGTGAAAATTTGGGCGAGTACTGTTTCGATTTCTCCACTTGCTTCTTGTATGATGTCTACAGTAATTCCATCTTCTCCTGGAGCTTTTCCCCGTTTCATGTTCTTGATTACATGTGCAACTTCTGCTGGGAGGACTGGAAGAACTCTGATATTGGTACCTTTCACGATGTCTGGAATACATGTATCATCCCTTTCATATAATTTGGAGTAGAAATCTTTCACTCTTGTCAAAATTTCGCCTCTACTTCTTGTTACAGAACCATCTTCTTTTCTCAGTGCCATAATTTGTTTTCTTCCCTTACTGAGATGTCTCTTTGCTATCTTTAGGCTTTGGTTGTTTTCAATTACTTTCCTCACTAGATCACAGTTGAATTTCCTTACGACTTCAGTGATACTTTTTCGTACTGTCTTGCATAGCTCTATATATTCCACTTTGGAAGTCACATCTTCTTTCGTTGTCATCATCTCTCTTCTTTTTTGCATCAACATTTTGGGTTTTCCTGATAATTTGTTCACATGCAACTTGTTCTTAGACCCAGCTAATTTTGTTGCTGTTTCCATAAGAGCTTTGGTTACTTTTCTGTTAACTTCAGAAATATCCACTTCTTCCGATGTTAGGCCTTCTAAAGCAGAGAATCTGTTCTTCAGTTCCAACTTGAAGGTATCATGGTGTTTTTAAGGTTGGTTATGTCAATACATCTTGTTTGTCTTATTAGCTTGCCACGTTCGAGTTTAGTGTTGAGGTGCATCTTACATCTCACCAATCTATGGTCACTACCTGTGTTGAACTTGTTTAGCACACTGCAGTCTTCTATGATGAATTTTTTGTTACATATAGCAAAATCAATTTCACTTGTCATCCCATTTGGATGTCTCCATGTCCATTTCCTGTGTGGCTTTTTCTTGAAAAAGGAGTTCAAGATGAAAAACCCTTCTGCCTCTGCAAACTCAACGAGAGTATTCCCACGCTGGTTTCTGTTGCCGTGACCGAATTTACTTACTGAAGTTTCATTCTGTTGCCGTTGCCCTATTTTTGCATTGAAATCTCCATAATTATCTTCAAGTGCTGCTTACCTTTATTATTTAGATGACGAATTTCCTCATAAAATTCTTCAATTTCTTCTTCAGGATGACTTCTGGTGGGTGCATAAGTTTGAATGATCTGAGCCTTGTATATTCTCGAGAATTGGATAACGAGTCGTGCAGCTCTGTCAGAGGAACTTTCAACTTCTACAACTTTACCCTTCAGTTTCTTGTTTATTATAAATCCAACACCACTAGTTCTGCCAGTATCTGTCCCACGACAGTAGAAGAGATGTCCACTTTTCAGTTCAATGAGATCTTCTCCTTTTCTCCTTACCTCACTTAGCCCGACGATGTCCCACTTGATCCTTTGTAGTTCTTCTTCCAATTCAAGAAGCCTTGAATCAGAAGATAGGGAGCGTCCATTATACGTAGCCAAGGTCAGCATCAGATGACAGCCTAGTCCGGTCCTCCGGGGATTCTTAGCACCCTCTGCCTTCATGTCACACTGGTAGCTGCCTTGGCCAGGTACATTCCAGCTGCCGGAGACTGAGGGCCAAGATTTAAGTTGTGGAGTCATTTTGGAGGGGTTTGGCCATAACTCACCACGCTGGCCAAGCGGGTTGGTGAGTGTTGGGATAGCATTTCCTCTAATCCCGATGGTATAGTTATACCGCTATTGGCGGTCGTCAGAGCCTCTTTAGTGGAACAGGATGCACCACGAGAAGGCGGGGTTGACATTTGTCAAGGAGAGGCTGTGATGTTACGCATCACCTGACCATATTTTTTTTTTTTGATTGGTGGTTTAACGACCACCGTGAGCAACTCAATGGGCTATAAGCAGTCGCCCGTCCCTAATTTAGGGCCACTGGTTCCAGCGAAGGGAGAGAGCCAGTGCCGTAAGACAAACACAACATCCACGCCTCACCGGGATTCGAACGCGGACCCCTTCCGTGCGAATGATCAGAAGCCATCGCTTAGACCACTGCGCCACCGGGGCGGCCACCTGACCTTACATCCCCTCTCAATTTTCTCACATTTAAAGCTTTCCAATTCAAAAATAAATTTGAAATCGGAATAATAGTTGCAGAAATATGGTGTCCACAGACGGACGGGTGGATGGACAAAATGATAACATAAGCACAATCTTTTGTTTACAAAAGATGTGCTAAAAATGTGCTTATGCCCAGTCTGCCATGTGGGAACAGTTGCGCTGCAACGGGTCCGAAACGTCCACCTAAAATACACAGACATGAAATAAGTCACTTGATTTGTTAATAATATTTATTTTCTGTCTGTAGTTGTTGCTGGATTTAATATCCTGTAGCCAAACATTTTGGAGTACGTAGGGCTTTCACCCTGTCTGGCATTGTGGAAATGAGATCTGCAATAGTGCTTTGTAGAATTTGAGGCCACGATTCACGTAACAAGGCAAGCAGGCGTGCTTTGTCGGCTGGTTTTTGTGGCATCGGTCGCGATTTTCCATCCAATATGGCTCACAGTATCAATTGGGTTCATATCAGCGCTCTGGCTTGGACATAACAGTTTCTGAATGACGTTTTGTTCGTGCCATGTTTGGGTACGTTTAGCGATATGACATGGAGCGCCATCCTCCATGAACAAAGAGGTTGCTTTTGACATCTTACCAATGTGGAGAATATTGGTAGCAGGCCCCATCCTTGAAAGGGGGCCTGCATTGATGTTGCCTTCACATATATAGTCCTTGATGTTGCCTTCACATATATAGGTATTGATGTTGCCTTCACATTCTAAGAGGACTGAACGACCAGTCATCTTTCAGTCATTGATGTTGCCTTCACATATATAGGCATTGATGTTGCCTTCAGATTCTAAGAGGACTGAACGACCAGTCATATTTCAGTCATTGATGTTGCCTTCACATATATAGGCATTGCTGTTGCCATCACATTCTAAGAGGACTGAACGACCAGTCATCTTTCAGTCATTGATGTTGCCTTCACAACCAGTCATCGTTCAGTCATTGATGTTGCCTTCACATTCTATGAGGACTGAACGACCAGTCATCGTTCAGTCATTGACGTTGCCTTCACATTTTGTGTATTGATGTTGCCTTCACATATTGTGAACTGATGTTGCCATCACATTCTATGAGGAGTGAACGACCAGTCATCGTTCAGTCATTGATGTTGCCTTCCCATGTTGTACATTGATGTTGCCTTCACATTTTGTGCATTGATGTTGCCTTCACATTCTATGAGGACTGAACGACCAGTCATCGTTCAGTCATTGATGCTGCTTTCACATCCTATGAGGACTGAACGACCAGTCATCGTTCAGTCATTGACGTTGCCTTCACATGTTGTGCATTGATGTTGCCTTCACATAGTGTGCACTGATGTTGCCATCACATTCTATGAGGAGTAAACGACCAGTCATCGTTCAGTCATTGATGTTGCCTTCACATGTTGTACATTGATGTTGCCTTCACATATTGTGCATTGACGTTGCCTTCACATTCTATGAGAACTGAACGACCAGTCATATCAGTTAGCTGTCGGTGCCTCAAGTTGAATTCCTGGCTGGGCAATCGCCAGGCCCGGTCCCTGCCATTGTCTTAAAATCGTGCAAATTGTGATTCATCAGAGAATGTAACAGTGTGCCAAAATGCTAAAGGTCTCTCAATCGTGTCTGTCACTCATACCAATATGCGACAAATATTTGCACCTCGCAAAAGAGGTTTCGTCGTGCGGCTCTTTCATGAAAACCAAGTAGGTGAAGATACCGCTGAACAATTCTGGAGCTCACTTGGAGATGTTCTGCAAACTCAGCGGCTTTGCTACGAGGATTGGTTTCCACAGAACGCTTGACAGCTCGAAGACATTTCTGGATGGCCTAGGACGACCCGTACGTGATGCTGGTGCTTCTTTGCCTGCCTTCTTCAATTCCACTAGCACTTGATTAACTGCGGCAAGAGGAATTTGCAGGTTTGTAGCAATTTGATTGGCTCTGAGATTGCTCCACGATTCGTCCTCTCCGAAAGTCGCTTAGTTCCTTGGCTTCCTTGGGTCGAGGCATGTTCGTTTGGTGTCACCTACTCACTAATGTTGTCCCGAAAAATATATCAAAGGGAATTCAATGCGATGTAGACTCCACTACATAGCAAAAATGACATTACGACTGGTGTCTATTTACTTTGTAACGTACCAGGAGATGTGACGTACCTGCCAGAAGGACGCACACGACATAAAGGCAGATAGGAAACAGAATAAAACGTCCGCGTAGCTCAATTGGTAGAGCAACTTATTCCGGAATGGGGGACCCGGGTTCGAATCCTGGCGCGGATAAAAATGACGGAGAAGTTTACTTCGTTATAATGGCGCCCAAACTATCCGGATGACCCGACCGTTCACAATCTCGCAATGGTGTGATGTTATTTCCACACCGCGAGATAGGAAAAATAAGAGCAGCACTTCGAAAAAAAAAAAAATAAAAATAAGGGGAGATGATGTAACGTACCAGGAGATGTGACGTACCTGCCAGAAGGACGCACACGACATAAAGGCAGATAGGAATCAGGATAAAATGTCCGCGTAGCTCAATTGGTAGAGCAACTTATTCCGGAATGAGGGGACCCGGGTTCGAATCCTGGCGCGGATAAAAATGACGGAGAAATTTACTTCGTTATAACTTATGCCGTGTCTGTGTAATAATAATGACCTAACATCATAGGCGCCGACTTTAAAAATTGTTGGGGGTTCCAGAAATGTTATTTTTCAAAGTATTTAAGTCTAATTTAAATTTCATTCAGTCAGATTATCTGGCACAATAAGATACCTGAAATGCTAAAATGAAGCAAATTATAGTTAATTGCAGAAATATTTTTCTCTAATTATTTATTTTGCTTTTGTAGGCGCGACATTATTATATACAATACACAGATACTGAATTTCCAACTCAATTGTCTTATAAAGGAAACAAAAACATGAGAAATTTACTTTAAGGTTTTTTTTTTTTACCAATTTTAAAAATGCCAACAATTTTTTTCTTCAAATGATTTCTGAGTTAAAATAGGAGGTTAGAAGGGAGAGGACATGGCATCGGCCGCACGCCCTGCGTTTTCCGTGGGCTGTGCTTCGTATCAGCTATGTATGCCCAGTATGCCCAACTTGGGCTGCTTCTGTACTTATTCTATGGGGAAATCGTTGGCTTTGAAGAGGTTTTAGAGGCACTTGTGCAGAATGTACAGTCAGGAAAAAATTAGACCGAAATATACATGCACATAACTAAAAATTTGCAAAAAGTTACGAAAATACTGTTTAGTATTTTATAATAAATTAAACAAAATAATGTTTCGTCGAGCGGGAGTGCATATTGCGTGTTAACCAATCACGACCTTGCTAAAGCTGTGGGAGCCTTGTTGATTTTCAGGATCAGCTGCAGAGAGTAAGAGACGGCCGCTATCAACCTGTGCTACAGCACAGGTCTTTAGTAAGTGACGTCACGTCACTGAAACCTCCCCACCCGGAGGGCACAAAAACCAGATGATCCAATTTGGCTTCACCAGCGGCTGCTGATGCCATCTTCTCTCTTCTAACCTCCTTGGTCCCCGACTGTACGAAGATAGGGTGGGTCAACTGACTGTACAACATATTTTCGCCTTGATCACTATGACCTCGAATAGGTCTCATCTCCGAATGTACTTTTGTATTTTGTGGGAACCCAGACAAACCGAAGGATTTTCTTTTATAAAGGAGGCAGTTTGTGACGTACCTACCAGCAGGACGCACACGACATAAAGCAGATAGCAGTCAGAACGAACGTCTGCGTAGCTCAATTGGTAGAGTGACTTATTTCGGAATGAGGGGACCCGGGTTCGAGCCCCGGCGTGGACAAAAATGACGGAGAAATTTACTTCGTTATAATGGCCCCCGAGCTTTCCGGATGACCCGGCCGTTCAAAATCTCGCAATGGTGTGATGTTCTTTCCACACCGCGATATAGGAAAAATCAGAGAATCCCTTCTCCAGCGGTTCGAAAAATAAATGTGTGTGACGTTGCATTCCACACACCAGATTGACTGGGAGTTCTCAAGTGCACGTTCTTCAGCGGATGCTGCCTACGACGATTCATGGTCACGGCTGACCCGTGGGCCATGCCCCCTGCCCTCTTTCAGGGAGGGGGAGATGTGACGTACCTGCCAGCAGGACGCACACGATATAAAGGCAGATAGCAGTCTGAACGAACGTCTGCGTAGCTCATTTGGTAGAGTGACTTATTCCGGAATGAGGGCACCCGGGTTCGAGCCCCGGCGTGGACAAAAATGACGGAGAAATTTACTTCGTTATAATGGCGCCCTAACTTTCCTGATAACTCGGCCGTTCAAGATCTCGCAATGGTGTGATGTTCTTTCCTGACCGCGAGATAGGAAAAATCAGAGAATCCCTTCTCCAGCGCTTCGAAAAATAAATGTGTGTGAGGTTGCATTCCACACACCAGATTGACTGGGAGTTCTCAAGTGTACGTTCTTCAGCGGATGCTGCCTACGACGATTCATGGTCACGGCTGACCCGTGGGCCATGCCCCCGGCCTTCTTTCGGGGGGGGAGATGTGACGCACCTGCCAGCAGGGCGCACACGATATAAAGGCAGATAGCAGTCAGAACGAACGTCCGCGTAGCTCATTTGGTAGAGTGACTCATTGCGGAATGAGGGGACCCGGGTTCGAGCCCCGGCGTGGAAAAAAATGACGGAGAAATTTACTTCGTTATAAGTTTTAAATGCTCTTAAACAACGGTACTGGAGGTATTGTCTGTCGCGTCAAATTTGATGAGCACGAACAAACACTAATTCCTTTTTGAAGCACAATAAACAGTCTCAGGGGTAAATTTCTATACACACTTTTATAGTAAACGGGGAAATAAATAATAAAAAACTTGCATTGACAGCGATAACAAAATTTATGCACATATGCGTACGTGTATTTTTCCCACGAAATACGCGCAAAAATCTTAGGGGTTCGAGGAACCCACAACAAAATCATTGGGGGTTCAAAAAGTGTCTCGAACCCACGAAGTCGGCGCCTATGCTCTAGGTGATTGAAGGTGTGTATTTATAAAGTATTGAACGAAATGAGAAAACAAAGCTAAAGAGACGATTTTTTACCTGTAAATATAGTACTGTATTATCAAAAACTAATAGTATTGTAATGATCAAAAACAGGCTGACGTACGGGCAAACTAGCAGCAAAGTACTAACGTGGTGTCTGGTGTGAGCTTTGCTCGCTGTTTCTAAAAGCCATTCTTAAAGTTTCAGACCTCCATCTTAATTGGTCTCAAACGCATGCCGCGTCAAGCTGCCGCTGCATTCCCTGACGAAGGAGGACCAACAAAGTATCCAATCCATAAAAAGTTTTGCTAGTCTGTAGAAATTCGAGGTTAATGAATCGGTTACTGTGTGTGTGTGTGTGTGTAATTCGAAATAGCTTTATTGACTAAAGATATGTACAAAAGATACAAGACTGGGTTCGTTTACCCATTATGTGAAATGAAAGAATGGTACAAATTTTGAAGATGACAATCCATTTTTTGGTGTATACATGACATGGATGTTAAGTCAGATAATATTCGAAAACTTGAAAATTTCGTCGTCCGGAAGCGGGAATCGAATCTACGTCTCCCAGATAAAGGACGACGAAATTTTCAAGTTTTCGGATCTGACTTACCATCCTTGTCATAATTACACCAAAAAACGAATTGTCATCTCCAAAATTTGTATTATATGGTGTAATCCCGTATTTCATTCATGATTTATCTGCTCCTCCGGGCAATCACGGAATAAGATTCTTAACCTCCAGATTTGCTAAACATGAATGCCGGTTGCTTCAACCAGAAAATCCTGTGATGTTTATGTTCAAATTAATCGGGAATTTGGGACTTGGTCGTTCTGGGTGGTGTAGTGGTTAGCATACCGGGGCGCTATCTGGGAGACGCGGTTTCGGTTCTCGCTCCAGGACGACGAAATTTTTAAGTTTTCGGATATTATCTAACTTACCATCTTTGTCATAATTACACCAAAAAATGGATTGTCATCTTCAAAATTTGCATTATATGGTGTAATCCCTTTTTTCATTCATGAAATAATGGTATTTACTTGCAAACGTTTAAGACACCTGTCAATTTTATTCATGAAAGAATGGTTTTATTTGCAAAAGTTTAAGACCACCTGTCAATTTACTGAAAATTAAGATTTTCAAAGAAACAACTAATTACTAGTCAGATATATTTGAAAAAATGACTCCACAGACGAATTCTTTCATTCTTTAATTTACAAAAAGATCGAAATCAGTACTTTGTGTGGCCACCTTTGTTTTTTTTATAACGGACAGAATAGGATGTGGCATACTCTCAATGAGGGATTTGCAGTAGTCACTTGAAATGCCTTTGCACCTCACGTACTTTTTATCGTGTCAATCAAAGCTTGGGAATTTGATTTCTGTTTTTCTGCTACCTTGTCTTTTAAAATGCTTCACAAATTTTCGTTGGGGTTAAAGTCGGGACTATTACCGGGCCAGTCAAGCACAGTTATGTTTTTCCTCTACAGGTAGTCCTTTACTGTCTTTGATCTGTGGCATGGAGCACCATCGTGCATAAAGATTGTGCATCTGTGCACTTGCACGTGTGTTAACAGCTTCTCATAAAAAGGACCAGTGATGGTAGTGCCCGTCGGTAAAAAAGGATAATGAAGAAGTACCGGATGCAGACATAGCACCCCATATGATCTAACTAGGCGAATGTCTCACGGTGGTAAGGGTGTATTTTTCGTCAAACCTTTTGCCTTTTGGTCGTCGAGCATGTGCTTCACATGATTCAAACTGACGCACAGTTGATTCACCGGAAAAAGGGACTTGACTCCAATTTTCAGCAATCATCGATTGATGACGCTTCGCAAACTGGAGTCTCGTCTTTTTCATGACGTAGATTAGTCTAGATTTATGTGCAGGTTTTCAAAACTTTAATCCAAAATCTTTGCTGAGGCATCGGGAAATAGTGCTGATGCTAATATCAGACCCTTTTGAAGGTAGAAAGGCCTTGATTTTCTTGCACGGACTTCTCGAAGAACGCATAACTATTTGCCTAATGGTATTGCCATCACGTGGGGTTGTTTTCCTTGGACGCCCACTTTTCTTCCGATCGCTAAATTTACCCGTATCTCGATATTTCAGGATCGCATTATGAATAGCAGTCTTGCTCACGTTCGGAGTATCCCTCATGATATAAAGTCATTATTTGTGCCCTCTGAGTAACATTTAATGACACGTTCGGAGTATCCTTCATGATATAAAGTCACTATTTGTGCTCTCTGAGTAACACTTAATGACACGTTCGGAGTATCTTTCATGATATAAAGTTACTATTTGTGCCCTCTGAGTAACACTTAATAACACGTTCGGAGTATCCTTCATGATATAAAGTCACTATTTGTGCCCTCTGAGTAACACTTAATGACACGTTCGGAGTATCCTTCAAGATATGAAGTCATTATTTGTGCCCTCTGAGTAACACTTAATGACACGTTCGGAGTATCCTTCATGATGTAAAGTCACTATTTGTGCTCTCTAAGTAACACTTAATGACACGTTCGGAGTATCCTTCATGATATAAAGTCACTATTTGTGCTCTCTGAGTAACACTTAATGACACGTTCGGAGTAACCTTCATGATATAAAGTTACTATTTGTGCAACACTTAATGACACGTTCGGAGTATCCTTCATGATATTAAGTCACTATTTGTGCTCCCTGAGTAACAAACACTTAATGACACGTTCGGAGTTTCCTTCATGGTATAAAGTCACTATTTGTGCCCTCTGAGTAACACTTAATGACACTTTTCTGCCCATCTTTCGGTGTATAGAAAATACATACAAAACCTCTCAGCATGAAAATCAGAAGCAAACTGACGTTCGCACGTTTCCTCCAACTCTATCATCAGCTGCCGCTGTAGGATGATGTAATACCGACAGAAAGTTGAGTAATACAGACAGTAGGTGACGCAAGGGGCAGAAATCTCCTAATACCAACAAGACGTCTTAAACTTTTGCAAATGACTGTACAATGATAAAATGATGATTTACAATGAATTGCTGAAAATCAGCTATTGACAGAAGAAGCATATCATGTACAAATGATCAAAGATGATAAGGATCAAAATGAGTATGTAGCTTCAGAGAAAAGTAACAAACTGAGCAAGTTCAGAGTTTTAATAAAGTTAAGCAACACATGAACGACGAACAGGAGGTTAACGTAGGTTAGAGGAAAGCCAGAGACTATTGAAATGTGCAGAATTTCCAGTTTGTTGGGCTTCTGAAAAATCTGCTTGGATGCGGGCAAGAGATCTATTTTTGAGGTGACAGAGAAGTTGTTGTTCAGCTTGTTGTAGGGAGATGACGGTGGAGCTTGTAGAAAGATCGACGTGAAGTCTGTAAATTACATATGTCGCCAAGACAGAAAAGTAGGAGCAGAGGGTTGAAGTATTGTGAAGGGGTGCAGTTGGCCGAAGTCAGAACTCATACTAGTCAAGGTTGTGATTTGCTGGGCAAACGTTTTGAGCAAAAGAGATCAAATGAAAAAGGGGAAGCAGAATCGGACAATGGAGATACATGGGTATAAGTTATAAAGGACAGAACCTTGAGACGAGCAAAGTTGGCAGATTGAAGATGGTGTAAAAGTCCTTTGATATAAGGTAACTGGAACAGGAAGTAGAAAATGAAGAAATAGCCATTGAATGTTAGATTCGGAAGGATGATTGACAAGGTGTAAGAGAGACCACGTAGTAGTGAGTGCAGAGAAGAGAAGAGAGTGAACAGAGCAAGAAGAGACAGAGTGAAGGCAAAAATGTTGAGAGCAGAGCTGAGACTGGCAAAGCCCGAGCCCGAAAGCCCGGAGCAGAGCCCGGGTCCGAATCGGGCTCGGGCTGTAGAATATTTACTGCGGTTCGGGCTCGGGCGGGCTTGGGCTCTTTGAGAGAAGGAGAGCGAGATAATTTTTTTATATAAAAATGTGATTTTATATGATTTAGCACATGAGACACTTTACAGTTGGTAAAGGGAATTCTTCGGCAACTTGTTCTGGTTGGGGAGCGGGAATTCGAGATGGCTATTTATTCCTGGGTTTGGGTAGAAAATGCCGTAGGCCGAGCATTAGTGTGTTTCTGCAGAGAAGAAAAAGCTTTTTCAAGAACTATAGATATTGGATAGTTGATAGGTTGCCAATTATAATTTACCCCTATCTTCCCGCAGTAGTTCCCTGCTAAATCCTTTTAGCAACGTACATATCGCAGCTCATTATAGAGCGATAATATTAGCATTATTTGAGCAACATACAACTTCACCACCGCCCGATCATTTCGGATGTCCGGCTGCCCGTTTCCACTTCAGGTGGAAACGAACAGTCAAAGAAAATCGTACAGTTACACTATTAAAATAAATAGAGATCCCTTCCCCCCTCCCCATTTGAGAAATACATTGGTTAAGTGCAGGAGGTGAGAATGGAAGTGTGGTAAAGGAGATGTTTTTTATTAATGGCTGACAGGTTAGCCAGTTTTCGGGCTCGTTCGCGACCGGGCTCTATTTTGCAATATAAAATTCGGGCTCGGGTGGGCTCGAGCTGATATACCACGGGCTCGGGCACCGAAAACTGAGCTCGAACTCAGCTCTAGTTGAGAGAGAGTGAACAGGAAGAGAAGAGTCAGAATAATGAGAGAGTGAACAGGAAGAGAGGAGTCAGAATGCGCGTGTGTTGAAATCAAAGGCCATATTTTTTGGAGCTCCTCCTTTTTAAAATTGTGGGTCAGACCTCTGTCTGGCCTTTTTGCAGTACACTGTAAAAAAATTCTGAAATTTTCGAGCAACTTTCCGTGATTCCTTTTGTGAATTAAGGAAGGATATCCCTGATACTGCTATGCGACGCACTAACTACAGAAGTGAAGTACATGTGTAACGTATACTCTATATTCACTTTCCTTTTGATTTTACTATCTCTGGTTATTTTATTTTACTATGTAAATTATCTTCCTACTGAACGGAATATTATTTCACCCGCTGAATGAGATCTGGCAATGAGTGTAAGTCATGACGTGGTGGTAGCTCGTATATAGGCGCGTTCATCGAGACGAGTAGAGTTGTGTTGTAGAGAGGTTGCGTTGTGTTGTGTTGTTGAGAGGTTGCGTTGTGTTGTGTTGTAGAGAGGTTGCGTTGTGTTGGAGTTGTGTGCGTACTAGAAGAGGAAAGTTTATTCATTATTATGTACAAGATATATGAGTGCCTTAGTTGACCAAGAGTGGTGGAAATAAATAGTTGTTCAGTAAGTTCAGTCTTTCTCAATTCTTAGTTTTGTCAGACCTCTGTCTGGCTGTTAGGTTTATGACTTTGATTACTTAATATAAATAACCAGCGTTGAGACTTTGTTTAAGTTCATAATTAACGAGTAACAACACCCTTTTGGGAATTCATTAGTTTGAAGCTTAGAGCATTATTCATTCATAATAATTAGCTTAGCAAAAAGGAGTATTAAAGCTAATACATTATACATGTTAAGACGGCAAAGTTCCGGCGATAAGTTTCATTTGTGTAGTTTAATTCGGAAAGCATTCAGCTCTGGAGCAGAAGGGTGCAGGTTCGATGCTGTGTCACCTGCAAATTTGGATTTTCACAACCGTTTTCGTGAAATGACGGAAAAAAGGCCGAATTTCACGATTTCTCGTATGCCAGGAAAATTCTGAAATTTCAGAAAACCTTTCCGCAATTCCTTTCGTACATTGACGGCAAATTGCCGTTTTAGAGAAGTGCTGACGAAAAATTCTGAATTTTCAGAAACCTTTCCATAATTCTTTCGTACATTGACAGCAAATTGCCGTTTTAAAGAAGTGCTGACGAAAAATTCTGAATTTTCAGAAACCTTTCCGCAATTCCTTTCGTACATTGACGGCAAATTGCCGTTTTAGAGAAGTGCTGACGAAAAATTCTGAAATTTCAGAAACCTTTCCATAATTCTTTCGTACATTGACGGCAAATTGCCGTTTTAAAGAAGTGCTGACGAAAAATTCTGAATTTTCAGAAACCTTTCCGCAATTCCTTTCGCATATTAACGGTAAATGGCCATTTTTAAGAGGTGCTGACGAAAAATTCTGAATTTTCAGAAACCTTTCTGCAATTCCTTTCGTACATTGACGGCAAATTGCCGTTTTAGAGAAGTGCTGACGAAAAATTCTGAATTTTCAGAAACCTTTCCGCAATTCCTTTCGTGTATTAACGGGAAAAATCTATCCTCACTCTTTCCATATCCATACGACGGAAAATTTTCGATAATAGGAGTGATTCGAGGGAATACACGAGGTTTGATTAACTGTTAAAATTTAATCGCCTGCCGAAGGATGTGATTTTGAAGCTAGACCGGATATCGTGGATTGCATATCGCATGAAATTGTGGAACGGAATATTTCTTCCCCTCTCTCTCTCATTTTGTGCACCAACTATTGTATGTATATTGTGTAACCGTAGGAAACCGGGTATTTAAATTATTGTACAGGCGGTTGTACGATGTGTACGTATGAGTCTGTGTACCCCTTAAGACAAAAGCTATTATAGCTATCGAGAGTAAATTTTACATTTAAGAGTTTTGTTAAATATTACTATAAAGCAGTGCATTTTACCTTTTCTTACAGATAATTGAAAACCTTTGTCAGTTCAAAAAACCTCAAGCTCCAACGCATTCTGCTGCTTCGAAAAACCACGATGAAAAAGTAATTTTGTTTATTTCAGAAAATGTACCTACTTTGCGGTAAGTTCTCCTACTGAAAAAATAAAATTATTACAAACTTATTCAAAAAAGTAAATATAGAAAAAGGGAAATAATAAGAAAATAAGGGGATGAATTCTCTATTATAAGGGCTGTCTAAATACGAAAAAAACTCGAAACTGATTTTTCTGAAATAAACAGAATTACTGACTACGGAAAATCTGTAAAAATATGAGTTAAAAAAGCAACAAGAACTTTTAAAAACGGAAATCTCGCTAAAAAAAAAAAAATAAAAAAAAAGTCAACGAAAGGGACACCTACCGGAAGCTTTGCTGCACATTATTTTCAGGAATTTTCCGTTAATTCACACCACTTAATTTTTACAGCGTATGGGAAAAGGAAGAAACGATACATTGCACGCAGTAGTTATTAGCACGTCCTTTGTAAAGAAAATCGTACTTATGTTGTTACTTTGTCCGTCCGTCACCCTGTCTATGAGCATCGTATATTTGCAACATTTATATCGAAGATTACTTTAGATGCAATCTCTTCTTCAAGTAATGCACAGATTTCCCGCTAGGAGGCGTAAAGATAAACTGCTTCTAAAAGTCCGATTAGAAAAATTCTTCCTGCATCGGACTTCTGGTAGGAAATTTTTTGCATATAATTTCTGATTTTTATTGTTCCACTCTGCTTGGGGGTACCCATATCAACTGCCCAACACTCCTATCTTTAATGTTTTGCATATTGAGTGACACTGTATATATATAATCTGCGCATTATTTGTGATGTAGCGGTATGTCTCATGGGCATTTGGTAATGGCGTAGCCCCGTTTATCCGGCTCATGGATGTCGTAGACAACGTCTTCTATAGGGAGGATGTTACGTTACAGCCAGCACTGTTTTAGCCTGATGAGCAAAATAGATGATTAAAAATACATTTGTGACGTGAGACAGAGGTGACGTACATATCGAGACAGCAAGTCATATCTCCTTACGGCGTAAATTATTTGGAAAAGTATTCGGCTCCGGAGCAGAAGGATGTGAGTTCGAATGCTATCCTCGACAAAAATGGGTTTTCACATTTTCGCCCAAAAGTAAAAATGGATCTGCTGGCCAATTAGGTTCTTGGAAAAATGTGTTATGTTCTCTCCTTATACATCGTCTGGAATTGAGACTTCCTACTTCGCTTCGAAAAATGTGTGGTGCTTCTTCCACACATCATGTGCAATTAGTCAAAATTCCTTCTTCTACAGTGAGCTCCTTCAAGCATGGTTTTTGCCGGCTGACCTGGAAACCTACGATTACGTCACAGCCCTTTTTAGGAGTCGGCGGATGTATATGTGACTTAGCCATGACACAAGTCGAGATGGTAAGTAGCAGTGATAAGTCCTTGCCTGCGTAGCTTAATTGGGAAAGCATTCGGCTTCGGAGAACAATTCTGGACTTTTTCACTTTTCCATAATCGGTTTGATAAAAATCTGTGTAGTATATCTAACATTCTGTCGGGAAGTTTCCACGAATGCCACAGCCGCATTACTATAGATAGTAATACAGCCTTGGCAATCTCTGTATTGATTCTTCATATGGAAGTACATCTTGCACTACCGAATTCAGATTTACATAGGTCTTAGAATTTTTCCGGAATGCAACTTGATCTGTTAGAGTTTCCACTGACGAGATGCCCGAATAAGCAAAAACACTACTCTTAATAGAAGGGTCATTCCTCAAACTGAAATTGTCCAAAAAAGGTCAGAATTGACTGAAACAATTCTGGACTTTTTCACTTTTCCATGATCGGTTCGATAAAAATATGTATAGTATTTTTAACACTGTGAAGTTTCCACGAGTGCCGCAATCGCATCACTATAGAGAGTAATACGGCATTGGCAATCTTTGTATTGATCATCATCATCATCATCATTGTCAACCATTATCAATCCACTGCTGGACGAAGGTCTCCCCAAGTTTCCTCCACAACGGTCTGTCTTGTGCCAGTCTCTTCCATGTCACTCCCGCATACTTTTGAATTTCATCCACCCATCTTCCATGTGGACTTCTTCTGGGTCTTTTCCTGTCCCTTGGAATCCAATCTAAAATGTCGGCTGTGCATCGATGGTCTGTTCTTCTGGCAGTATGTCCAGCCCATTGCCATTTCAGGGATTTAACTCTGATCATGATGTCTTCCACTCTTGTCATTTTTCGCATCCACGTGTTCCTCTTCTTATCTCTCCTGGTTACACCAAGCATGCACCTCTCCATGCTGCTTTGAGTTGTCTGCAGCCTTTGTATGTCTCTTTTAGCTAAGGTCCACGTCTCTGCACCATACGTAAGCACTGAAAGGATGCATTGATCAAACACTTTTCATTTAAGACATAATGGCATATTGCTCTTGAAAATTATGCTGTTTCTTCCAAAAACTCTCCAGGCAAGTTTTGTACGCCGATTAATTTCTTCACCAATGTGACCCTCACTTGATATCTGCTGTCCAAGATAAACGTACGTGTCTGTTATCTCCAGCTTTTCTCCATCAATCGATAAATCTTAATTTCTTGTAAAAGCATTGAACATCACTTTTGTCTTCTGAAAGTTCATTTTTAATCCCAAGTTGATTGTATTGATATGGACGTGTATTTTGCAGTACTGAATTTCGATTTACATAGGTCTCAGAATTTTACCAGAACGCAAGTTGGTGTGTTGGAGCTCCCAATGACGAGATGCCCGAATAAGTAAAAACATTGCTCTTAATGGAAGGGTCATTTCTCAAGCTGGAATATGTAAACAAGTCTTTATGCCGAAGTTAGTGTCCTATGTCTAGACAGTTTGATTACTGCAAGACTTTCACATCGCCATTTCCATTCGTAACTCGGCAATAAACAGCAGTTAGCGTTTGTTATTTTCTTTCCTCTTTTCCGACGCGGGATCTCGTTGAACACAGCAGGGCAGAGAAAATATTACTAAATAGAGAAGTAATAAGTCGTAAGGAAATTTTACCAGTTCTTTCTTCATTTTACTTCCTCGTAAGAGTTACGATAAAAAAACAAAACGAAACATATGACATTTCCTACAGTATACTTCTCATTCTGAGACACAGGACAACAAACTCAGTCGCTGAGTTGCTTTGTATACATTAGCATGCACAAGTATGATTAACGAAGTCTGGAACGGCGCACCATTACAAAGCATCCGTATGGAAATCACTGCCGCGATAGCCAGCCGGTAAGATGTTCTCTGATAGAAATTTAACATGCACGAGAAAAAAGAGAAAACGAAGATTGTATCTACCCAAAGTTTTGTCTGGTGTAGCTTCCTTGTTTGATAAAACTCAACAGATGAATCAAATTTGAATTTCACTTAAAAGGAAAACGATAGCGAACTAAGATGTTTCTGAAACTCGTAGCTTGTTTCCAAAAGGAAAAAAAGAAAAAAAAAAAACAGTCTACGTCGAAAAAAAAATTAATCTGCATTAGTTTTCAAAAGGACACAGATTATGAATTCAAACCTCATTCATTCTTACAGTAACCTGATTTGAAATAATGCACATGGATGTTGATAACGCTTGCCAGTATTACGTCATCCTTTGAAAAAAACCTGACAGTGCAATAATTGGATATCGGTATCCAGAGTTCATTAAATTACTAGGGGCGGTCTGGCAGCAATACCCATTTTAGAATAAAAATAATACCAATAAAGTTTTCGCAACAAAACTTCTTATTTGATTAACACTTACATATCGTAGGCTATCTTTCCACGTAATCACTCTGGACATTTAGGCCCTGATCATACTTTGTGACAAGTTTTTGGATTCCCTCGTCATACACCTCCGCAATATCACCCTGGAAGTTACGCACAAATCATACTGTGTAGGGGCGAACGTACTCAGCTAATTATGTGGACACGCCCAAAATCATGTTCTGCTTCCGTCCACGTTATGGGCCCCCCTCGTAGCCAATTTCGTGCTATGACAAGGTTTTGGATTCGTTCCAAAGGTTCGTTCCTAAGAACTTTCCCCAAAACCAAGATTGGGTGAATGGACGAAATCCTCCCCGCTTTTCTATACTTAAACTACGAATCAGGAGGATGGATCGAGACAGCTGAAACCCATATAAGAATTGCTAATGTCCAAAAATAATACACGAAGACTTAATCATACTCAACAATTTTAATTTGAATAGATATGAGGTTTGGAAGTCAGTCTGTCTGTGAAGTCGCTGTCTTTGATGGCAGATCAAATATCCGTTATCCGGTGGAAAGTTCGTAACTTGCCAATTGTAAACTTGGCGTCTATCTCCTATCACTATTTCCCTGATCTTGAGAGAGAGTCTTTCTCGTCTGAGACAAGACCTGTATCTCTCGTGACCTTCTACCTCCGTGCCGTACCAAAATTCAGCTCCGACCTTCGTCTTCGCTGTCTCGGAAGCTTATCCTTTTCCGAATAGTTATAGCAGTCCGTGAGAGTCTCTGGCTCTGAGACCTATATCACGAGTAAAGTTAACTTCGCAAAAACATCTCACTACCGTTCAGTACGCAACTGAACTACAGGACCCTTCCCGCCTGGGTCCGCACACGCTCGACTATCTTCGAGCCACGCCTACCGGAGAACTTACTTCTCCGCTTACCGAAAACCAGACTAACTAACTTGTGCGCTTCTCCTCTCTCTCTTTCGCCTACGCCGCGCGTCCGTCACTTCCGTTTCCTTGTCCTCGGGCGTCCCGTTCTCAATCTCTTTACTGACGCCTACGCCATCAGGATGACCAGGGGTTTTTCTCTCTTGGCGTCCGTTAGCCGCGCCCATCCGGTTTAAGACCTCGGTCCTTCACTAGATAGCCGGTCCGTTTGATGTACCTCCGTTAGCGGACCTTCTCTTGGACAGACTTAATTTACCGCAAAGTACAGAAACATATTAAGCACAATACACACTTCTACATGTATACAATAAGTAATGGTCAGCTTGCTAGACATCTTGGCGTCTGCTCTCTAGTGACAATGCTTGGCGGATGTCGTTAGCTTAATGGCTGATGGTTATACGGCTTGTGAAAGGAGCTTCCCTTTCCCGAACGTGTGAACTCCTGCCTTTCTTTGTAGCATCCAAATAATTTCGAAAAAGTTCTAGAACCATCCATTTCTTCTTTGTCTACTGAACCCCGTTTTAAGTTTTGTTAACAATTATATACATGGATGTTGTCATCATACGTCCATATAACACACATTGATTTGATATTATGTAAATATAACGTTCATATCGTTAGTCCATTAATGTATGAATTCCCTGATTATACAGGTATAATGTTCAATTAATTATTGCGTATGCATAAATAATGCTCCCGCTCTTACACACCGTGTGACAAGTTTTGGGATTCCCTCATCATACACCTCCGCCATATCACCCTGGACATTATCGTATAAATCGGCCATATCACCCTAGACATTTACACACTTTCGTACTATGACAAGGCTTTGGATTCCCTCGTCATACGCCTCCGCTATATCACCCTGGACATTTAGACACTTTCGTACAATACAAGTTTTTGGATTACCTTGTCGTACACCTCCGACATATCACCCTGGACATTTAGGCACTGATCGCACCGTGTGACAAGTTTTTGGATTCCCTCGTCATGCACCTCCGCCGTATCATCCTGGAAATTTAGGCATTTATCGTATCGTGTGACGGGTTCCCTTGTCACATACCTCCGCCATATCACCCTGGAGATTTAGGCACTGATCGTACATGCGACAAGTTTTCAGATTCCCTCGTCATTCACCTCCGCCATATCACCCTGGAAATTTAGGCACTGACAGTACAGTGTGGCAAGTTTTTGGATTTTCTCGGAATACATCTCCACCATATCATCCTGGACATTTAGGCACTCATAGTACAGTGTGACAAGCTTTTGGATTCCCTCATCATACATTTCCACTATATCATCCTGGACATTTAGGCACTGATCGTACCATGTGACAAGTTTTTGGATTCCCTCGTCATACATCTCCGCCATATCACCCTGGACATTTACGCACTGATCGTACCGTGGGACAACTTTTTGGATTACCTCGTCATACACCTCCGCCATATCAACTTGGACATTTAGGCACTGATCGTACCATGTGACCAGTTTTTGGATTCCCTCGTCGTAAACCTCCACCACATCATCTTGTACATTTAGGCACTGATAGTACAGTGTGAAAAGTTTTTGGATTTCCTCATCATACACGTCCGCTATATCACCCTGGACATTTAGGCACTGATCGTACCATGTGACACGTTTTGGGATTCCTCGTCATACACCTCCGCCATATCACCTTGGACATTTAGCCACTGATCGTACCATGTGACAAGTTTTTGGATTCCACCGGCCTACACCTCCACCATATCATCCTGGACATTTAGGCACTGATAGTACAGTGTGAAAAGTTTTCGGATTCCCTCGGCCTACACCTCCGCTATATCTTCCTGGACATTTAAGCACTGATAGTACAGTGTGACAAGTTTTTGCATTCCTTTGTCATATACCTCTGCTGCCAGTCCATTCAGAAAGATTGTGACTGCTGTCTTCACGCTTCCTCACCCATAAATCGTTTTCTTCCTGAAAAGTTTTTCAGTTTCGGGAAAAGGTGAAAGTCACTAGGGGCTAGGTCCCGGGGGTACGGAATGCATGGTCCTAAACTTGCCATTTGAAACTTTCGAGGGTTTGGTTTGTTTTCTCGACGACGTATGGTCGGGCGTTATCGTGGAGGAGATTCACGCCGTCAGACAGCAGGCCTCTTCTGTAACTCTGAAGGGCCCGTCGCAATCGCTTCAGTGTTGCACAATATGCGTCAGCGTATATTGTGGCTCACTGGGCGTGAACTGAACAATTAGTGGATCCTGAACACAGATGCCCTGACTTTCCGAGTTGATTTTTTTTTTTGATTGGAGGTTTAACGACCGCCGTGAGCAACTCAATGGGCTATAAGCAGTCGCCCGTCCCTAATTTAGGGTCACTGGTTCCAGGGAAGGGAGAGAGCCAGTGCCGTAAGACAAACACAACATCCATGCCTGACCGGGATTCGAACCCGGACCCCTTACGGACGAATGATCAGAGGCCAACGCCTTAGACCACTGCGCCACCGGGACGGCCTTTCCGAGTTGAGATTGTCTGTTTGAACTTCTTTGGTTTGGTTGCTGAACGAGGATGATGTCATTCCATCGACTGAGGTTTGTTCTCGGGTGTATAGGAAACCCAAGTTTCGACTCCTATCACGATGTGTGTCAGAAATTCATTTGCTTCCCTTTTATCCAAAAAAAGACAACGCAGCACCAATATGGTTTGTTTTGTGTTGGTCAGTAAGCACGCGTGAAAATTACCTCTCACAAATGGTTGCGAAATATAATTTTGTTATATCATTATCATCATTGTCAACCATTATCAATCCACTGTTGGACGAAGATCTCCCCAAGTTTCCTCCACAACGGTCTGTCTTGTGCCAGTCTCCTCCATGTCACTCCCGCATACTTTCGAATTTCATCCACCCATCTCCCATGTGGTCTTCTTCTGGGTCTTTTCCTGTCCCTTGGAATCCAATCGAAAATTTCGGCTGTCCATCGATGGTCTGTCCTTCTGGCAGTATGTCCAGCCCATTGCTCGTTCGTGACTGACGTAGTGTTCGTGGCTCCAATATTTTATGCATTTTAGTGTGGAATACCTCGTCCCTCACTCACCTGTTGCGTGACCCGGCTGTCTAAAGGTACTGTGTACGTTTTGAGCTACTTTTCTAGCGTTCTCATCCTCATATTAGTTCATATTCATCCGTTTTCTTATCGTTTGTTTACGTTTGAAGCTGCCAACATGGCGGCTTCCGGTATTTCCTTATCATCTGTGGGCGTGGTGGATGCACGTCACGTCACACTTCCCACGTCCATGGAAGTTAACATACTCTCGTCCTCAGATGTGTCTGCTCAGATGCCTTCCCAGCTTTCTAGTACTCCTGCACCGGTGCCTTCACTGGACTTGGCTGCGCTTTCTTCTTCAGCTCCTGCATCTGCCTCGGTACCCTCCCTGGGTACTACTGATTCTACTGCCTTGCCTTCGGCCTGTGCTTCTCTTCCCTCACAGCCTTCTGTGCCTGTCGGATCAGAACAGACTTCTCTTCCGAGGATGTCATTTGCCTCTACAGTGCAACGAGGCGCTACTTCTACGTCCGAATCCTCTCAACCTGATGGTCTTTTGCAAGCAACACCTATTATTCAGGTATCTAACCACAAGGTGAAGGTAACGATAGATGACAATTCGCAGATTGGCCGTGAGTTCCATAACCTCCTGGATAGAGGTGTGCTCTTTCATGCTTTACCAAATACTCCATTGCCACGCTACATGGAAGCCCTCTCTGGACATGTGTCGTCTGCGTCCATTGCAGGAATTTCCCGTACTCCTCGGGGTATTTCGGTACAGTTCAATCACAAGGAGGATGCTGACTTTTTTCTTGCAAACGGACTTTCGATTGGGACAAACCATCTCATCCCGTCGCCTCTTTCCGAGCGACCGGTGAACATCACGTCCTATCCTGTTCCACAGGAAGTGCCGGATAATGCACTTCCTCTCCTTGTCAGTCATGTATGTAAAATTGTTGGCAAGGTTCGTCGCCTCTCTGACGCTCCCCGCGGAACTCGATTTGCACATGCTACCGGACTTCGCCGTCAGTTATTGGTCGTCTTTCCCACCGAGAAAGCCTTGGCGGATTGCCCTACAGAAGCTACTGTTGAAATTGGCGCACGAACGTACAGTTTCAAGATTTTCACTGCTCACTATTGTACACACTGTTTAACACAGAATCACACCACTGCCTCCTGTGACCGCGTTCGACGTGGATGTTCATCAAGTTCGCATCCCACTGCTGACCACATTGGTCTTTCTACTATCCCCACTACCGGTAGTTTGCCTGACGCGAATTCTTCGTTTCTCCGTCAGACGAACATTTCCGTCACGGACAATGCTGCCTTTCCTCCTCTCCCGACCCGTACGATTGTGCATCCACCTTCAAGATTGACAGAGTTGTCTTCGACTACAGATGTGTCTACAGCGGAGTGTTCCGATCCGGGTGTGTTGAGTGGTGGTTTGGCAGAACGGCCGTCTGGCTCTTCTCTTAGCCTCTCGAATAACTGATCCTCCATTTACAACCTTGTCTACCATACCCTTGTTGCAACATCTTCCTGAAGCCTCGGTTGTTATACCAGTCTCCACTAAGGCAGCTCAGCTACGTACTGCTTCTTCGGCGACGTTCGTTTTCTCGTCTCCTGACTTGGGAGGTGAGCCTGATCCACTAATGGATACATCCGCCTCAGCTTCTTCTTCGAAGCGGATTGGAACTTCCAAAGGCGCTGTAAAACAGAAAAAGTTAAAACAACTTTCTGTGCCACATTCTGAGGATTCATCTAGTGTTCCCGAGGTTTCCGGTTCCGGTGTTTCTCCACCTGATGATTCTTCAAACAGTATGCTTCTCCGCTCAGGTCCTGTCAATCCTCTCTCTGATGCTGAGGTTCTACAGGCCATTGATACGTTTCCTCCAGTTCCTGGACCACTGTCCAGACAGCAACTTTTACGTCTTTTTCAACCTGCACGTACGATTGTTGGTTCTGAAGAATTCCTTCACTCACCTGATTTGGACCTGTGTGCAGCGGTAACGCAATTCGAAGCTTATGTGTCATTTTTTAAATCTCTGTGTGCCACCGATCCTCGGTATCAGCCTTTTTGAGACGTTACACGCGCCGTCTCGCCTCCTTGAAGGAGCTCGTTGAGAAACATGTATGTGATACCTTCTATCCTTTTACCGATGACCTTTAGCTCTCTTCCTCACACCGATTACTTTTTGTTCTCTGAATGCTAGGGGATTTGCGAACCGGTTCGCAGATTCCCTGATTTTGCAGACTTAGTGCATGTTGATTCTGATGTTTTCTTTGTGTGTTTGGCTGTGTTTCACAAGTAATGTATTTTAAATTTGCGATAATTGCGTGTGTTTGGCTGTGTTTCACAAGTAATTTATTTTAAATTTGTAATAATTGCGTGTGTTTGCTGTGTTTTCACAACTAATCGGTCTCGTTACTTGTGTGATCTCCTCATTATCTCATCTTTATCTTATCTGTTGTTTCCTGAATTTGTGCCTGTTTTTTAAATTACCTATAATTGTGAGTGTTTGCTGTGTTAGTGCTTTCCTCTATCGCGGATTATTATAGTGGTACGTTTGTTACCTTTGTTATTTTTATAAAGTTGCTGAGGTACTCAATGTTGTTTCAGGCACCTCTCTGAACTCTTGTGCCCAGCGTGAGATGCGCAGTAACATTTTGAAATGGCGAAGGAGTTGGAAACGTGGTCTCATGCCGAAGTGAGAGCTGTGGTAAGGTGTTTATAGGACAACAACGCGCCCGCAGCCAAATTTCACCGAAAACATGCTGCTTCACCGCCGAGGAGGAAGTTTAAAGTCACACCGTCTGTTGGAAAAATCATGACATCCGTTTTCTGGGATACCTCTGGTTCTGATTTTGGTGGACTTCTTACAGCATGGACACACCATCATCGTTGATCGCTACTGTGCCACGCTGAAAAAATTCCAAGAAAGCGTCGGACGAAAATGACCGGGTCTGCTGAGCGATAGTGTCCTTCTCCTTCACGATAATGCAAGGCCGCACACCGCCAATACATAGGTGTGGAAGCGCCAGGCCTACAGCCCGAACTTGGCTCCTAGTGACTCCAACCCTTTTCCTGCCCTGAAACAGCACCTGTCTGGTATTCGTTTTACGTGTGACTATGATGGAAAAACAGCTGCAAAAAACTAGCTACATCAACAGGGACATGGATTTTTTCTTGCCGGGATGGACAAGCTGGTCGTGCGGTCCGACGAATGTCTGAATCGTCACGGTGATTTCGTCGAGAAATATTCCTTGGTCTCATCGCACAGACACTACTTGGTTGGTGAGTTTTCTTTTCTCCTACTCGAACATGTAACCTTTTTTAGGCTTTCCAACCGAGGGTTGAAGAAGCGCATATGCTCCAACTTTGTCCGTCTGTCTGTCCGTCCGCACGCTAACTCCCGCAAAAATGGTTCGATTTCGATAAAATTTTAGTATGTGGTAGGGGACCACCTCGGAACAAATCCTATTGAAAATCGGCAAAATGGGGTCAAAGGTCAGGACATAGTAGAGGAATCCATTCCATTAGCCTTATGTGACATAACTTGCGTAAAAATGGTTCGATTTCCATGAAATTTCAGTATGTGGTAGGGGACTACCTGGGGACGAACTCTATTGAAAATGAGTAAAATGGGGTCAAAGGTCACGACATAGGAGCGGGATCCATTCCATTGCCGTTATGCGTCATAACTTACCTACAAATGCTTCGATTGCGACAAAACTTTGTGATGTTCTTCCGGAGGTATACTGAACCAATTCTGTTGAATATCATGGAAATGGGGTCAAAGGTCAGGACATAGGAGCGAGATTTATTCCACAGTCACTATCCTCATAACGTGAGTAATAACTTGAGTAATGATTTATGGTATGTTGGAAAGCGCATAATAATCAAAGCATTGCATGATTTTACTCACTAACTTGTTTTTTTCTGATAAACCCTTGTACATAAATGTCTATAATTAAGATCGAAAATAGATAAACATTTTCCCCAAACTGAAGTAGGACGTAGTGAAAATTTCTTCCGTAATCTTAATTTTTTTTCTAGGACATATGGAAATCTATCCTGTTTGCTAAATATACACTAAGGTGCCAGGAAAACTGGTACAGACAAGTTTATGTAAATTACATAGCAACGTCACCTATGCGCGTACTCGGTTTCCTCCGCCAGTGCGTATATAAAGCTTTAGACATCCTTGCTAACTGTCAGAGTTGTTTTCGACATGAGAATGACAAGTAATAACGATTTAAGCGATTTTCAACGCGGTGTCATAGTTGGCGCTCGTGAGATGGGCCATAGTATTTCGGAGGTAGAAATAAAGTCCGGATTTTCACGGACGACCATTGCAAGGTTATACCGTGACTACAAGAATTCCGGCAAAACCAACAATCTACGATACCAGTGTGGCGGTAAAAAAACATTGGGTGAACGTGACCATCGTCGGCTGCCAAGAATCGTTTCACGCGATAGGCGTATGACACTTTCGCAGGTATCACCGGAATTCAACGGTGGAGCCTCAACAAGCATCAGCGTCCGGACACGATATGGGCTTCGGGAGCCGACGCCCAACTCGAGTCCCCTTGATGGATGCACGACACAGAGCTATGCGCCTCACTTGGGCACGGTAACACCGCCACTGGACACTTGATGACTGGAAGCAAGTAGCCTGGTCTGACGAGTCGCGTTTCTAACTGTATCAGGCAGATGGAAGAATTCGTGTGTGACGCAAACCCCATGAAGCCATGGATCCCGCCTGTCGACATGGAATTGTACTGGCTGGTGAGGGTCCATAATGGTATGAGGTGTGTTTATCTGGACTTCACTTGGACCCCTGGTACGTCTACAAACGTCTGTGACCGGCCAACGCTATGTGCGCATCCTTTCTGACGAGGTACACCCGTTCATGCCCTGCATTTATGTTGATGGGTTGGGTCTGTTCCAACAGGACAATGCACCTCCACACAAGTGTCGGGACGCCACATTATGGTTAGAGGACCGTTAATCTAAGTTTTGGGTGTTGCTATTCCCACCCAAGTCCCCAGATCTGAACGTGATAGAACACATTTGGGATGGAATCCGAGACCTCGGAATACACCCGAATTGTGGAATGCTCTGGAGGAAGTAATGGTGTGCATTGCCTACAGCATATTTTCAGAAGCTAGTGGAGTCCATGCCCCGTCGTATTTCTGCAGTCCTGCGCTCCCGTGGGGGATCTACCAAGTATTTGACTGGTGTACCAGTTTTTCTGGCACTTCATTGTACAAAGGGCATTCTGAAAGTAATGACTCGTCCTTCGTAAGATTTTTACTTGTAGCAGCAATTATCTGAAACTCGGTGGCAAAATACTTGTGGTACTGTTAACAATGCTAGCCTATTCAAAGTATTTTTCATCACTTTCTATACATTTACGACTGGGGCTCCGCAATTTAAGCACTAACATTTAATTTTTATTATTATGGGACGCAAAAGTGGCGACGGCGGCGTGCACCAGTTAATTTTCATTGAGCGCAAATATGCATCGATATGTTGCTTCAACAGAATCGATTATCCATTTGGAAGATGGAGGTAAAATGTTTACTTTTAATTTACAATTTTTGAACATTTATTGTTTCTTGCATTTATTAAAGTAGATAGTACTTGTGTATTAAGGCAGCACATCTTGTGCTTTATGCAATTATACGCGAAAATATTGCGCGAAGCACCAGGGATGCTGCCTTAATACGCAAGTACCATTGTTAATTTATTAAGAATACGATTCATGCCCGAGGAGGGGGCTCCCAAGTTGTTTGTGCCCAGGTCCCCAGTAGTCTTAAGTCGGGCTCTGGATATCCCGTCTCCTCTTCCCCATTTTGTGCTCACCAGTTATTATACATTGTGTTACCGTAAGAAACCCGATACTTAATTTTTGGTACAGATGATTGCACGGTGTCTATGTCATCAAGAGTAAATTTTACATTTAGGGTAATATCAAGAGTAATTTAGATTGTACGGTGTCTATGTCATCAAGAGTAAATTTTACATTTAAGGGAATATCAAGAGTAATTTTATATTGTACTGGTGATTGTACGGTGTCTATGTCATCCAGAGTAAATTTTACATTTAAGGGAATATCAAGAGTAATTTTATATTGTACTGGTGATTGTACGGTGTCTATGTCATCAAGAGTAAATTTTACATTTAAGGGAATATCAAGAGTAATTTTATATTGTACTGGTGATTGTACGGTGTCTATGTCATCAAGAGTAAATTTTACATTTAAGGGAATATCAAGAGTAATTTTATATTGTACAGGTGATTGTACGGTGTCTATGTCATCAAGAGTAAATTTTGCATTTAGGGTAATATCAAGAGTAATTTATATTGTACAGGTGATTGTACGGTGTCTATGTCATCAAGAGTAAATTTTACATTTAAGGGAATATCAAGAGTAATTTTATATTGTACAGGTGATTGTACGGTGTCCATGTCATCAAGAGTAAATTTTATATTTAAGGGAATATCAAGAGTAATTTTATATTGTACAGGTGATTGTACGGTGTCTATGTCATCAAGAGTAAATTTTATATTTAGGGTAATATCAAGAGTAATTTATATTGTACAGGTGATTGTACGGTGTCTATGTCATCAAGAGTAAATTTTACATTTAAGGGAATATCAAGAGTAATTTTATATTGCACTGGTGATTGTACGGTGTCTATGTCATCAAGAGTAAATTTTACATTTAAGGGAATATCAAGAGTAATTTTATATTGTACAGGTGATTGTACGGTGTCTATGTCATCAAGAGTAAATTTTACATTTAGGGTAATATCAAGAGTAATTTATATTGTACAGGTGATTGTACGGTGTCTATGTCATCAAGAGTAAATTTTATATTTAGGGTAATATCAAGAGTAATTTATATTGTACAGGTGATTGTACGGTGTCTATGTCATCAAGAGTAAATTTTACATTTAAGGGAATATCAAGAGTAATTTTATATTGTACAGGTGATTGTACGGTGTCTATGTCATCAAGAGTAAATTTTACATTTAAGGGAATATCAAAAGTAATTTTATATTGTACAGGTGATTGTACGCTGTCTATGTCATCAAGAGTAAATTTTATATTTAGGGTAATATCAAGAGTAATTTTATATTGTACAGGTGATTGTACGCTGTCTATGTCATCAAGAGTAAATTTTATACTTAGGGTAATATCAAGGGTAATTTTATATAGTGCAGGTGATTGTATGGTGTCTATGTCGTCAAGAGTAAATTTTTTATTTTATCTAATATCAAGAGTAATTTTATATTGTACAGGTGATTGTACGGTGTCTATGTCATCAAGAGTAAATTTTACATTTAAGGGAATATCAAGAGTAATTTTATATTGTACAGGTGATTGTATGGTGTCTATGTCATCAAGAGTAAACTTTATATTTAGGGTAATATCAAGAGTAATTTTATATTGTACAGGTGATTGTACGGTGTCTATGTCGTCAAGAGTAAACTTTATATTTAGGGTAATATCAATAGTAATTTTATATTGTACAAGTGATTGTACGGTGTCTATGTCATCAAGAGTAAACTTTATATTTAGGGTAATATCAAAAGTAATTTTATATTGTACAGGTGATTATACGGTGTCTATGTCATCAAGAGTAAACTTTATATTTAGGGTAATATCAAGAATAATTTTATATTGTACAGGTGATTGTATGGTGTCTATGTCATCAAGAGTAAATTTTATATTTAGGGTAATATCAAGAGTAATTTTATATTGTACAGGTGATTGTACGGTGTCTATGTCATCAAGAGTAAACTTTATATTTAGGGTAATATCAAGAGTAATTTTATATTGTACAGGTGATTGTACGGTGTCTATGTCGTCAAGAGTAAACTTTATATTTAGGGTAATATCAAGAGTAATTTTATATTGTACAGGTGATTGTACGGTGTCTATGTCATCAAGAGGAAACTTTATATTTAGGGTAATATCAAGAGTAATTTTATATTGTACAGGTGATTATACGGTGTCTATGTCATCAAGAGTAAACTTTATATTTAGGGTAATATCAAGAATAATTTTATATTGTACAGGTGATTGTATGGTGTCTATGTCATCAAGAGTAAATTTTACATTTAAGGGAATATCAAGAGTAATTTTATATTGTACAGGTGATTGTACGGTGTCTATGTCATCAAGAGTAAACTTTATATTTAGGGTAATATCAAGAGTAATTTTATATTGTACAGGTGATTGTACGGTGTCTATGTCGTCAAGAGTAAACTTTATATTTAGGGTAATATCAAGAGTAATTTTATATTGTACAGGTGATTGTACGGTGTCTATGTCATCAAGAGTAAACTTTATATTTAGGGTAATATCAAGAATAATTTTATATTGTACAGGTGATTGTAAGGTGTATAGACATCAAGAGTAAATTTTATATTAAGAAGTTTCGTGAAATAATATTATAAGACAGTACATTGCACCTTCTCTTAAAGGTAACTGAAAGTTATTGTCTGTTGAAAAATGATCTCAAACCAAAAACCATTCTGTTGCTTCGAAAAATCACTATGAAAAAAATACGTAATTTGTAATAATACCTCCTACAGAAATAATAAAATTACTAGAAACATATTTAAAAATATAATAAGCTCCAATAGAAAATAAAATGACACCACCAGCTCAAAAGAATTCTCTCGCGTAAGGGTTGAAATATTCAGCGTACTGGATTTTTCAAAATTTCTGTCTAATACGGAAAAATTTGAAACGGACTTTTCTGAAATAAACGAAATTACTGACTATGGAAAATCTGTGAAAATACGGAAGTTAAAATTAACGGGCACTTTTAAAAACGTACCCTAACCGGCAACTTTTCTGCACGTTATTTTCAGAAATTTCCCGTGAATTCAAACCGCTTATTTTTACAGTGTAAATGTACCGTTCAGTGCGAAAATCCTAAGCCAAGAGAGAAGTAACGAACTTTACATAAGAAAATAGAAACTCAAAAGGAAGTTTAAATAGATATACGTCACATATCCTCACAATTTGTGCCATGCAACATTTCCGTATCAAAAAGAATGTTTTTGGATCCATCTTCTAGACGCGAAAACGTTGTTTTTATAGGCAGACAACGTGGTGCTGAACTACCATTTCTTTTTAAAAAGACGTGCTGAATATATCGCACACATTAACCGTTTTACTGACTGGAATGAATATACTCGGAGTTAGCAAAATTGGCTGAAATCAGCTTGAATGTACAGGGTGTCCCAAAAAGTAAACAAATTTCAAATGATAACTTTGGATACAAAACTAATATCAGCATTCTGTTTGTTGCAGGTGGTATGGAATACCCTCAAGTTTTTTTTAAGTGTACCCAATGGATCCTCTGACGAAAGCGCAGATTGTGGAGTGGTTTATTGAAATCCGATCCGAAACGCAGGTTCAGCGGAATTTCAGAACAAAATATGGGAGCAAACAGCCCTCACCTAACAACTTCAGACAGTCGTACAAGTCATTTAAGGAAATTGGTAGCGTCCTTACAAAGAAAAGCCTTGGACAACCATCGCTGGCTCCAGAAAGGGAAGAGGTTCTGAGACAAACATTCACTTGTAGCCCTCGAAAATCAATCAGACAAGCAGCACAGCAGCTAGCCATCCGCAGGTCGTCCGTGCACAGAGTGTTACGTCAGAAATTGGAAATGCAGCCGTATAAGCTGCAGATAACCAATTACATAACCACAGATGATCACGTGAAACGCAAACAGTTTGCTGAAGAGATGTTGGAGAACACTGCAAGTACTGAATCTTTCCTGAGACAAATCTGTTTCTCGGATGAGTGCACTTTCCACGTCTCTGGAAAGGTTAATAAACAGAATGTGAAAATTTGGGGACCTAAACACCCGCATTGCACAATGGAATATGAACATCAAACACAGATCTTCGTTCTTTCCACGTTTATAAGTGAGTCACGGAAAAATTCTCATTGGTCGCCACCGGGAGTCGAACCCAGGGTCTTCCAGTTACGCGCCGGATATGCTTCCACTATACCACAGCGGCCTCGAATTCCTCCAGGCTCACACACGCTAACTGCCGAAAGTATATCCGGCCCGTAACTGGAAGACCCTGGGTTTGACTCCCGGTGGCGGCAAATGAGAATTTTTCCGTGACTCACTTATAAACGTGGAAAGAGCGAAGATCTTTGTTTGATGTTCCTGGTCCACGTTGAATTTCTGTATGAATTGGAATATGAACATGCTAGCCCAAAAGTGAATGTTTGGTGTGGCATACTGGCCGACCGTGTTATCGGAATCTTTTTCTTTCAGCAAGCGACCGTGAGAGCTGATAATTACCTGGACATAATTGAGCAGTTTGTGTATCCTCAGTTGGATGAGCTTGCAACTCCGGTTATTTCCCAACAAGATGGGGCGCTACCTCATTGGGCTTTGATTGTGAGGAGGTCTCTGGATAGCAAATTTCCCAATCGATGAATTGGGCGTGGTGGTCCCATTTGCCGGACTTAACACCATTTGACTTTTTTTATGGGGATTCACCAAGAATGTGGTTTAGAGCATCCCTGTTGCAGACATTGCTGACCTAAAGAGGAGCAGAAAGTTAATACAGACATTCAGAAAGTTAATACTGACAACACGCACTGCAGAAAGTTAATGCAGACCTTCTCGAACGCACGTGGTTGGAACTGGAATACCGTTTAGACATTGATCGGGTGACAAATGGTGCCCATGTTTAGACATGATCGGGCAACAAATGGTGCCCATGTTGAATGTCTGTAAAAATTCATGATCTGTTCTGTCAATTAACACAAGTTGTGCACTGAAATAATTTATATTAAAACTGTTATGACTATTTGAAATTGGTTACACCTTTATGGGACACCCTGTATATATTTGCTGTCTAAGAAGCGTGCCTAACGCTGCCGGAACGAGTGAACCTGTGCATCAGAAAGCGTCCTTAGTTTTGTTATTTAGTGGGGTCATTTACGCTAGTGATCGACACTAATTCTTTCTGACTTATTACATGATAAAAGGCCTGCTATAACAAAGGCGTCGAATGTAAGAAAGGAGCTTTAATTTTGGGTTGCTTGTTTCTACCTACTGGCATAATGTCCGTGTCAGGGGGTGCAGCCCTTCCCCGTCATGCCATGAGACATTGAGCAGAGAAAAAAGAAAGGAGTAGAAGGGAGCACTACTCCCACAAGAAAGGAGTCTGATCTCTAGTGACAGATAGGAGGAGCGCTTATTATCTATCACAAGTTTATGGTCGGTACTGCTCAGTTGAGAGGGGGGGGGGGTGAGTTGTTTTTCCACAGGTTTCGTCAAACCCGGCCGCTTTGTGAGCACTTCTGTTTAGGGAACTCCTAAAAGTTTAGGCCACACATGATTCAGGTACATTGGCCGCTAAAAGGGTTAAAAGTTGAGGTGGGACGAATCCTAAATTTTCTCGAATCCTTCATATAAGACTAATTATAAGAAAAAAAGGGAAAGAAAAAGCTTCTACTTAAAATTAAAAGTTTTTAATTGAAGCAAAATCTGAAGTCTGTGTTTAATGAAAAACAAGTTAAAGAATACCGTTTACATGAAATATACCCATACTTATTAAGAAGATACAAATGAAATTTATAATTTACATTTACTGTATGAAGTACATAACTCTTGAGTCTTGAGGTTCATTTCCATTTTCTGAACATAATTTGACAAACAAATATTTCAGTAACAATTCACACTTTTGACATTTTTCTTTAATAAACAAAAGTTCCAAAACCTTTTTAAATCAAAGCAAGTGTAGAGGTGGGGAGGATTATTTCAAGAGTTAATGTAGGTAAACACTAAACATGGAACACTAAATTGAGTAAATTCTTTCCAGAAAATTAAGAAAAATCAAAAACATGTTTGTTTTGAGAGTTAATAAAAACACTAAACACTAAACTCTTTCAGGGCAATGTAAAGAAATCAGAAAACTTTAATGGAGATTTTCATTTAAAAAAAAACTTGTATTCGAACTCACTCTGGGTCTAACCTACTTCGTTTTTTTTATCAGCTATGACACCTGATGTGCTGCATAGTTTTTCTGACATTACTGTCGATGGTGGTGTGATCAAGAACTTTTTAAAGAGTTCTAACTCGCTCTGTGTCTAGCCTACTTCGTTTTTTATCAGTTATGAGACCTGATGTGCTGAATAGTCTTTCTGACATTACTGTCGATGGTGGTGTGATCAAGAACTTTTTAAAGAGTTCCAACTCGCTCTGTGTCTAGCCTACTTCGTTTTTTATCAGCTATGACACCTGATGTGCTGAATAGTCTTTCTGACATTACTGTCGATGGTGGTGTGATCAAGAACTTTTTAAAGAGTTCCAACTCGCTCTGTGTCTAGCCTACTTCGTTTTTTATCAGCTATGACACCTGATGTGTTGAATAGTCTTTCTGACATTACTGTCGATGGTGGTGTGATCAAGAACTTTTTAAAGAGTTCCAACTCGCTCTGTGTCTAGCCTACTTCGTTTTTTATCAGCTATGACACCTGATGTGCTGAATAGTCTTTCTGACATTACTGTCGATGGTGGTGTGATCAAGAACTTTTTAAAGAATTCCAACTCGCTCTGTGTCTAGCCTACTTCGTTTTTGATGAGCTATAGCTTTGATGTGCTGAATAGTCTTTCTGACATTACTGTCGATGGTGGTGTGATCAAGAACTTTTTAAAGAGTTCCAACTCGCTCTGTGTCTAGCCTACTTCGTTTTCTATCAGCTATGACACCTGATGTGCTGAATAGTCTTTCTGACATTACTGTCGATGGTGGTGTGATCAAGAACTTTTTAAAGAGTTCCAACTCGCTCTGTGTCTAGCCTACTTCGTTTTTGATGAGCTATAGCTTTGATGTGCTGAATAGTCTTTCTGACATTACTGTCGATGGTGGTGCGTTAAGAACTTTTAAAGAGTTCTAACTCGCTCTGTGTCTAGCCTACTTCGTTTTTTATCAGCTATGACACCTGATGTGCTGAATAGTCTTTCTGACATTACTGTCGATGGTGGTGTGATCAAGAACTTTTTAAAGAGTTCCAAATCGCTCTGTGTCTAGCCTACTTCGTTTTTTATCAGCTATGACACCTGATGTGCTGAATAGTCTTTCTGGCATTACTGTCGATGGTGGTGTGATCAAGAACTTTTTAAAGAGTTCCAACTCGCTCTGTGTCTAGCCTACTTCGTTTTTTATCAGCTATGACACCTGATGTGCTGAATAGTCTTTCTGACATTACTGTCGATGGTGGTGTGATCAAGAACTTTTTAAAGAGTTCCAACTCGCTCTGTGTCTAGCCTACTTCGTTTTTTATCAGCTATGACACCTGATGTGCTGAATAGTCTTTCTGACATTACTGTCGATGGTGGTGTGATCAAGAACTTTTTAAAGAGTTCCAACTCGCTCTGTGTCTAGCCTACTTCGTTTTTTATCAGCTATGACACCTGATGTGCTGAATAGTCTTTCTGACATTACTGTCGATGGTGGTGTGATCAAGAACTTTTTAAAGAATTCCAACTCCCTCTGTGTCTAGCCTACTTCGTTTTTGATGAGCTATAGCTTTGATGTGCTGAATAGTCTTTCTGACATTACTGTCGATGGTGGTGTGATCCAGAACTCTTTAAAGAATTCCAACTCGCTCTGTGTCTAGCCTACTTCGTTTTCAATCAGCTATGACACCTGATGTGCTGAATAGTCTTTCTGACATTACTGTCGATGGTGGTGTGATCAAGAACTTTTTAAAGAGTTCTAACTCGCTCTGTGTCTAGCCTACTTCGTTTTTTATCAGTTATGAGACCTGATGTGCTGAATAGTCTTTCTGACATTACTGTCGATGGTGGTGTGATCAAGAACTTTTTAAAGAGTTCCAAATCGCTCTGTGTCTAGCCTACTTCGTTTTTTATCAGCTATGACACCTGATGTGCTGAATAGTCTTTCTGACATTACTGTCGATGGTGGTGTGATCAAGAACTTTTTAAAGAGTTCCAAATCGCTCTGTGTCTAGCCTACTTCGTTTTTTATCAGCTATGACACCTGATGTGCTGAATAGTCTTTCTGACATTACTGTCGATGGTGGTGTGATCAAGAACTTTTTAAAGAGTTCCAAATCGCTCTGTGTCTAGCCTACTTCGTTTTTTATCAGCTATGACACCTGATGTGCTGAATAGTCTTTCTGACATTACTGTCGATGGTGGTGTGATCAAGAACTTTTTAAAGAGTTCCAACTCGCTCTGTGTCTAGCCTACTTCGTTTTTTATCAGCTATGACACCTGATGTGCTGAATAGTCTTTCTGACATTACTGTCGATGGTGGTGTGATCAAGAACTTTTTAAAGAGTTCCAAATCGCTCTGTGTCTAGCCTACTTCGTTTTTTATCAGCTATGACACCTGATGTGCTGAATAGTCTTTCTGACATTACTGTCGATGGTGGTGTGATCAAGAACTTTTTAAAGAGTTCCAACTCGCTCTGTGTCTAGCCTACTTCGTTTTTGATGAGCTATAGCTTTGATGTGCTGAATAGTCTTTCTGACATTACTGTCGATGGTGGTGTGATCAAGAACTTTTTAAAGAATTCCAACTCGCTCTGTGTCTAGCCTACTTCGTTTTCAATCAGCTATGACACCTGATGTGCTGAATAGTCTTTCTGACATTACTGTCGATGGTGGTGTGATCAAGAACTTTTTAAAGAGTTCCAACTCGCTCTGTGTCTAGCCTACTTCGTTTTTTATCAGCTATGAGACCTGATGTGCTGAATAGTCTTTCTGACATTACTGTCGATGGTGGTGTGATCAAGAACTTTTTAAAGAGTTCCAACTCGCTCTGTGTCTAGCCTACTTCGTTTTTTATCAGCTATGACACCTGATGTGCTGAATAGTCTTTCTGACATTACTGTCGATGGTGGTGTGATCAAGAACTTTTTAAAGAGTTCCAAATCGCTCTGTGTCTAGCCTACTTCGTTTTTTATCAGCTATGACACCTGATGTGCTGAATAGTCTTTCTGACATTACTGTCGATGGTGGTGTGATCAAGAACTTTTTAAAGAATTCCAACTCGCTCTGTGTCTAGCCTACTTCGTTTTTGATGAGCTATATAGCTTTGATGTGCTGAATAGTCTTTTTGACATTACTGTCGATGGTGGTGTGATCAAGAACTTTTTAAAGAATTCCAACTCGCTCTGTGTCTAGCCTACTTCGTTTTCTATCAGCTATGACACCTGATGTGCTGAATAGTCTTTCTGACATTACTGTCGATGGTGGTGTGATCAAGAACTTTTTAAAGAGTTCCAAATCGCTCTGTGTCTAGCCTACTTCGTTTTTTATCAGCTATGACACCTGATGTGCTGAATAGTCTTTCTGACATTACTGTCGATGGTGGTGTGATCAAGAACTTTTTAAAGAGTTCCAACTCGCTCTGTGTCTAGCCTACTTCGTTTTTTATCAGCTATGACACCTGATGTGCTGAATAGTCTTTCTGACGTTACTGTCGATGGTGGTGTGATCAAGAACTTTTTAAAGAGTTCCAACTCGCTCTGTGTCTAGCCTACTTCGTTTTTTATCAGCTATGACACCTGATGTGCTGAATAGTCTTTCTGACATTACTGTCGATGGTGGTGTGATCAAGAACTTTTTAAAGAATTCCAACTCGCTCTGTGTCTAGCCTACTTCGTTTTTGATGAGCTATAGCTTTGATGTGCTGAATAGTCTTTCTGACATTACTGTCGATGGTGGTGTGATCAAGAACTTTTTAAAGAATTCCAACTCGCTTTGTGTCTAGCCTACTTCGTTTTCTATCAGCTATGACACCTGATGTGCTGAATAGTCTTTCTGACATTACTGTCGATGGTGGTGTGATCAAGAACTTTTTAAAGAATTCCCACTCGCTCTGTGTCTAGCCTACTTCGTTTTCTATCAGCTATGACACCTGATGTGCTGAATAGTCTTTCTGACATTACTGTCGATGGTGGTGTGATCAAGAACTTTTTAAAGAATTCCAACTCGCTCTGTGTCTAGCCTACTTCGTTTTCTATCAGCTATGACACCTGATGTGCTGAATAGTCTTTCTGACATTACTGTCGATGGTGGTGTGATCAAGAACTTTTTAAAGAGTTCCAACTCGCTCTGTGTCTAGCCTACTTCGTTTTCTATCAGCTATGACACCTGATGTGCTGAATAGTCTTTCTGACATTACTGTCGATGGTGGTGTGATCAAGAACTTTTTAAAGAGTTCCAACTCGCTCTGTGTCTAGCCTACTTCGTTTTTGATGAGCTATGACACCTTTGATGTGCTGAATAGTCTTTCTGACATTACTGTCGATGGTGGTGCGTTTAAGAACTTTTTAAAGAGTTCTAACTCGGTCTGTGTCTAGCCTACTTCGTTTTTTATCAGCTATGACACCTGATGTGCTGAATAGTCTTTCTGACATTACTGTCGATGGTGGTGTGATCAAGAACTTTTTAAAGAGTTCCAACTCGCTCTGTGTCTAGATTACTTCGTTTTTGATGAGCTATAGCTTTGATGTGCTTATAATGAATAAACTCTTTTACCAGCTAAGCTAATTATAATGAATAAAGCTTTTAACTAGTGAATTATATGCTTGTACTAAGCTTCTAATAGTGAATTCAAATGGTTGTGGTTACTAGTTAATTAAGATCATGAATAAAGTCTCCTGCTAGTAGTGTAGTAATAGTATTGAACAAACTTATAACTGGTAGTAATGTTGTAGCAGTAATTAGGATGAATAAAGTCTTAACGCTGGTTGTTAATAATAATCAACTAATTACATAAACCTAACAGCCAGACAGAGATCTGGCAAAAACTATGAATTGAGAAAGACGTACTTACGAAAAAGCTCTTTTATTAGATAACTCTGGATCATCCAATGCACACACACAACTCGTTTCACAATAATGAAGAATCAAACTAATCACATAGAACGAAGCTCTCAATACAACAACAAACTCTCTCCTTCACATAAACCAAAGCTCTCCGTACAACAACAAACGCTCTCCTTAGATATCGCTGAACGCGCCTATTTATACTGGCTACCACCACGTCATGACTTACACTCATTGCCAGATCTCATTCAGCGGGTGAAATAACATCTCGTTCAGTAAGAAGATAATTTACATAGAAAAATAAAATAACCAGAGATAGTAAAAATCAAAAGGAAAGTGAATCTAGAGTATACGTTACATGCTGAATAGTCTTTCTGACATTACTGTCGATGGTGGTGTGATTAAGAACTTTTTAAAGAGTTCTAACTCGCTCTGTGTCTAGCCTACTTCGTTTTTTATCAGCTATGACACCTGATGTGCTGAATAGTCTTTCTGACATTACTGTCGATGGTGGTGTGTTAAGAACTTTTTAAAGAGTTCTAACTCGCTCTGTGTCTAGCCTACTTCGTTTTTGATGAGCTATAGCTTTGATGTGCTGAATAGTCTTTCTGACATTACTGTCGGTGGTGGTGTGTTAAGAACTTTTTAAAGAGTTCTAACTCGGTCTGTGTCTAACCTACTTCGTTTATTATCAGCTATAGCACCTGATGTGCTGAATAGTCTTTTTGACATTACTGTCGATGGTGGTGTGATTAAGAAGTTTTTAGAGAGTTTCCTCAAATTTTGGAAGTAACGAGCTATTTCAATTAGCTATGTACACACTGTTTACTATCTTCGATTGTTTTCTAATGTCAGAACTCATCGTGCTGACAAAAAATCGAACAAATATCGCTCTAGAACAAGCACCAAACGCCAAGTTTTTTTGGTTAAGATTCGAAAGATTCGAATGACGAAAAAAGCGCGAAGATTCGAGTTTTTCGAATATCGAATCTTTTTCAAGATTCGAGGGATTCGAATGTAACATACCTAGTTGAAATCTGCGTTAGTGTATAAAAAGGACGTTTTGCTCGTGAACCACTTCAGTCAGTCGATCTAATTTGTTAAATATTTTTAAAACTTTAGCTGCAAAATGTTTAAGAGTAATGTATGTTGTGATGTTGAGCGCTTATTTAAACACTGCACCTACACGTCAGGTATAAAACGGCAGCAAACAATGCAACTTGCAAAATAAGAAAGGTTTGGAAAGGTCAGTGGCACCACTACGAAGCCTTCTAAGCCTCAGTATGAAGAGTTGGGCTTTCTTTTTTCTTGTTTGCAGACGTCATGTTATGACAAACGGCTCAGCAGTGTTTATTCACTTCCGTCACAAGTTATTAAAATTTGCGTAAAGCACAATCGAAACACATTCGTGCTTGAAAGTGCTATGTCTGTGAAAGAGAGAGAGAGAGAGAGAGAGCGAAGAAGAAAACCTAATCAGGAAAGGAATAAAAAGAGCGGAAAGAAAGAAAGAAACACACAGCCTGTTGGCCGTCATTACGGAGATTTTTCACGACCCCATGTCGAGGTTAATCTGCCTGATGCGGAACATTTCACCGTGTCGTGGTCTCCTAGTAAGGCGAGTGGAAGGAAGAGAAATGGCATAGTCGTCATCAGCATCGGTGGCACGTTTTGGTAGTCAGTGACATTATCAGCACAGCCTCGGGGACAGCATTAATTGCCAGATGAACATGGTAAAAAGAGGCAGGTTCCTGATTACGGGGTTCGTCTGAAATATGGCTCGGTGGCTGCAGCAGTTTGGACTACATTCCGGTCATGCCAGCAGCAGCAGCAGCAGCTACTGGCAAAGCACCCTTCCTGGCTCCAAAAGGGTTGGAAACAGCCTCATTCAACTGCAAGCCCCGATCAGATTCTTTCCTCCTTTCCTCTTTAGCTTGCTTCTTTCTCGCCTTTTAAAAGATTTATCACTTTGTGAAATTACTGAATTTATACCTTATTTATAATGCGCAAAACATCCGAATCTGAGTCTTAAATAACTACCTGCAAACACAAAGAATGCTTCTCCTGGTGGAAGAGTGGACTGAACCCCTGGCCGTTGACCATTCATCCGAGATGAGTCCGGGTTCGAGTCCCGCGTTAGGCATTGCTGATGCGCATATCTAATGCCGTTGGCTCTTTCCCTTCACTGGAATCAGCGGCGCAAAATACAAGACAGGCGATTGCTAATATCATGCGCAACTCTGAAGAGTTGCGCATGATTGGCGTTAATCCCTGAAACAACAACAACAACAAAAAGTAAACTCTATTCGTGGGCCCGGGTTCGAGTCCTGGATGAGGTATGGGTGGGTGTGTTTGTCCTGTAGTACTAGCTCTCTCCCTTCCCTGGAACCACGGGCCCTAAATTAGGGACCCACGACTGCTTATTATCTTTGTAGTTGCTCAAGATGGTAGTTAAACGCTGAATTAAAAGCTTAAAAAAAAAACAGTACAGTAAAGCGTCAATTATCCGAGATAATTGTAGGTCGAATAACTGAAAATACGTTTAATCTAAACTACCTTTTATTGGGTTAAATACGTATAGATAAACATTCTTGTAATATATAAACGCAAAACTGAACATTTTGAAAGTTATTTAGAAAGTCAGTGATTTTCCTGTGCATTCTTTGTAGCATTATGTTCTTTTTTGTTATACGTCCACAAATTTGTAAAGTTTCAATGTAATAATCATCTTGACTTTCTACAAATTTAAGAAATGTTTCTGCAGCTATTAGGGGTTCATTACAACTTATTTTGTGAGCTTGTTGCAGTTCTACCTCATCGTCCTCGTCGAGAGAAACAAATGTTTAACAGACAAAAGAGCAGACGCGTAACTAGGACGGGGCAGACGGGGAGGCTGCTCAAGAGATGGCGCAAAATCGCTGCTTGCAATCATATTAAAATTGGAATTGAAACTTTTACACCAGTTTTTGGCACACTTAAAATTCGAATGTCTTCCTCAAAATATTCAGGGGATGCTAGTCGCTCCCATTGAGAAATAAAGAAGCGGTTGTTTAGACCATCCAACTAAAGTAGAACCACGGCCTTTGTCGGCAACAATGGGATTCGCGATTTTGTTTTCGTTAGATAGACAATAATGTCGTTTTTCTTTAGTTCGATGAATAAGCTGAGGATGTGGTTCACACTGTTAAAGATTCGGGGGGGGGGGGCTGTTAAATCATTATTGTTTTTGGTACACTTAAAATTTTATATATATATATACATATGTATATCGTCATTGACAACCATTATCAATCCACTGCTGGATGAAGGTCTCCCCAAGTTTCGTACGGGAGCAGACCTCTGTCATGGCAACTTGTTCAATAACCACCTTTGACAAAATGATGAAGAGCACTTACACATTTAATCAAATTAGAAACGGTATTTACAAGTTTAAAACGTATGATAGGTAATAAAGTTCCTTCTACAATTGTCTGTCTTGGGCCTCTCTCCTCCATGTCACTCTGGCAAGCTTTCGAATTTCATCCATCCATCTCCCACGAGGTCTTCTTCTGGGTCTTTTTGTGCCACTTGTAATACAGTCTAAAATTTCAGTTGTCCATCGATGGTCTGTTCTTCTGGCAACATGTCCAGCCCATTGCCATTTCAGGAATTTCACTCTGGTCATGATGTCGTCCATTCTTGTCATTTTCCTTCCTCACCTGATACCTGCTGCTCAAGATAAATGTAGGTATCGGTTGTTTCATGCTTTTCTCCATCAATTAAAAAATTTTCTTTTCTTGTAAAAGCATTGTACATCACTTTTGTCTTCTGAAAGTTAGTTTTTAATCCCACTTCTTTACTCTTGTCAGCAAGTTGTTGGACTTGGATCATACTATGCAGCTTCGAAGGGGTAGTTGTAAAAATGACTGCGTCATCAGCAAAACGAAGGTGAGTTTAATAATCTCCATTAATCGTTAATATATATTCAGTTGTTTTATTTTCTTTTTTTCTTTTCTCCTTTTACTCACGCAGGTAGATACATAACCTTTTCTATGTTGTACTAGGTGTGAGTCAAAATTATATATGTATTTTTTTGCTTAGGTATCTTTATAGTATGTGAATTCTGAATTTTCAAAACTGCTGCGTTGCGCGTTTTGATTTTCAGGTTATTTTGCACCCTTCGTTTTAAATTCTAAAATTTTTTCCTTAGTCTTCAGTTTTGCTCTTAAGTATATATATATATATATATATATATATATATATATATATATATATATATATCATCATCATCATTGTCAACCATTATCAATCCACTGCTGGACGAAGGTCTCCCCAAGTTTCCTCCACAACGGTCTGTCTTGTGCCAGTCTCCTCCATGTCACCCCTGCATACTTCCGAATTTCATCCACCCATCTCCCATGTGGTCTTCTTCTGGGTCTTTTCCTGTCCCTTGGAATCCAATCTAAAATTTCGGCTGTCCATCGATGATCTGTCCTTCTGGCAGTATGTCCAGCCCATTGCCATTTCAGGGATTTAACTCTGATCATGATGTCTTCCACTCTTGTCATTTTTCGGATCCACGAGTTCCTCTTCTTATCTCTCCTGGTTACACCAAGTATGCACCTCTCCATGCTGCTTTGAGTTGTCTGCAGTCTTTGTATGTCTCTTTTAGTTAAGGTCCACGTCTCTGCACCATACGTAAGCACTGGAAGGATGCATTGATCAAACACTTTTCTTTTAAGACATAATGGCATATTGCTCTTGAAAATTATGCTGTTTCTTCCAAAAGCTCTCCAGGCAAGTTTTGTACGCCGATTAATTTCTTCATCAATGTGACCCTCACTTGATATCTGCTGTCCAAGATAAACGTACGTGTCTGTTATCTCCAGCTTTTCTCCATCAATCGATAAAATTTCATTTCTTGTAAAAGCATTGAACATCACTTTTGTCTTCCGAAAGTTCATTTTTAATCCCACTTCTTTACTCTTGTCAGCAAGTTCCTGGATCATACTCTGCAGCTCTGATGGGCTAGTTGCAAAAATGACTACGTCATCAGCAAAACGAAGGTGGGTTAGATAATCTCCATTAATCTTTATCCCCTTGTTTTCCCAGCTCAGTGACTGAAAAACACCTTCCAATGTGGCATTAAAGAGCTTCGGAGATATGGTGTCACCTTTTCTCACTCCCTTTCCAATTTTTATGTGTGTTGAATTTTCAAACAGCATAATCTTTGCACATGCATTTTCATAGATGTTATTAATAATATTAATGTATGCATCTTCAATACCGCAGGTTTTCAGAGCCATTGTAACTGCTGATGGTTTCACCGAATCAAAGGCTTTTTCATAATCGATAAAAGCCATGCACAATGGAAGTTCATATTCCCTCGCTCTTTCAATTAGTTCTCTCAGCACATGGATATAATCTATTGTGCTGTAGCCACTCCTGAATCCAGCTTGTTCTCTCGGTTGAGCCATGTCCAGTGTTACCTTCAAGCGGTGTGAAAGAACTTTAGTGAAGATTTTATAAACTACTGATAGGAGGCTGATAGGTCTGTAGTTTCCGAGATCCTCAATGTCACCTTTCTTATGTAGCAGGATCATTGTAGCGGTGTTCCAGTCCTCAGGAATCTTTCCTTCATTAAGGCATCGAGTGAAAATTTGGGCGAGTACTGTTTCGATTTCTCCACTTGCTTCTTGTATGATGTCTACAGTAATTCCATCTTCTCCTGGAGCTTTTCCCCGCTTCATGTTCTTGATTGCATATGCAACTTCTGCTGGAAGGACTGGAGGAACTCTGGTACTGGTATCTTTCATGATGTCTGGAGTGCATGTATCATCCCTTTCATATAATTTGGATATATATATATATATATATATATATATATATATATATGGGACATCGTCGGGCTAAGTGAGGTAAGGAGAAAAGGAGAAAATCTCATTGAACTGAAAAGTGGACATCTCTTCTACTATCGTGGGACAGATACTGGCAGAACTAGTGGTGTTGGATTTATAATAAACAAGAAACTGAAGGATAAAGTTGAAGAAGTTGAAAGTTCCTCTGACAGAGCTGCACGACTCGTTATCCAACTCTCGAGAAGATACCAGGCTCAGATTATTCAAACTTATGCACCCAACACAAGTCATTCTGAAGAAGAAATTGAAGAATTTTATGAGGAAATTCGTCATCAAAATAATAAAGGTAAGCAGCACTTGAAGATAATTATGGGAGATTTCAATGCAAAAATAGGGCAACGGCAACAGAATGAAACTTCAGTAGGTAAATTCGGTCACGGCAACAGAAAACATGCGTGGAAATACTCTCGTTGAGTTTGCAGAGGCAGAAGGATTTTTCACCTTGAACTCCTGTTTAAAGAAAAAGCCACACAGGAAATGGACATGGAGACATCCAAATGGAACGACAAGTGAAATTGATTTTATTATGTGTAACAAAAAATTCGTCATCCAAGACTGCAGTGTGCTGAACAAGTTCAACACAGGTAGTGACCATAGATTGGTGAGATGTAAGATGCACCTCAACACTAAACTGGAACGTGGCGAGCTCATAAGACAAACAAAATGTATTGACATAACCAACCTTAAAAAACACCATAATACTTTCAAATTGGAACTGAAGAACAGATTCTCTGCTTTAGAAGGCCTAACATCGGAAGAAGTGGATATTTCTGAAGTTAACAGAAAAGTAACCAAAGCTCTTATGGAAACAGCAACAAAATTAGCTGGGTCTAAGAACAAGTTGCATGTGAACAAATTATCAGGAAAAACCAAAATGTTGATGCAAAAAAGAAGAGAGATGAGGACAACTAAAGAAGATGTGACTTCCAAAGTGGAATATATAGAGCTATGCAAGACAGTACGAAAAAGTATCACTGAAGATGCAAGGAAATTCAACTGTGAACTAGTGAGGAAAGCAATTGAAAACAACCAAAACCTAAAGATAGCAAAGGGACATCTCAGTAAGGGAAGAAAACAGATTATGGCACTGAGAAAAGAAGATGGTTCTGTAACAAGAAATAGAGGCGAAATTTTGACAAGAGTGAAAGATTTCTACTCCAAATTATATGAAAGGGATGATACATGTACTCCAGACATAATGAAAGGTACCAGTACCAGAGTTCCACCAGTCCTCCCAGCGGAAGTTGCACATGCAATCAAGAACATGAAGCGGGGTAAAGCTCCAGGAGAAGATGGAATTACTATAGACATCATACAAGAAGCAAGTGGAGAAATCGAAACAGTACTCGCCCAAATTTTCACTCGATGCCTTAATGAAGGGAAGATTCCTGAGGATTGGAACAACGCTAGAATGATCCTGCTACATAAAAAAGGTGACATTGAGGATCTCAGGAACTACAGACCTATCAGCCTCCTATCAGTGGTTTATAAAATCTTCACTAAAGTTCTTTCACACCGTTTGAAGGTAACACTGGACATGGCTCAACCGAGAGAACAAGCTGGATTCAGGAGTGGCTACAGCACAATAGATCATATCCACGTACTGAGAGAACTAATTGAAAGAGCGAGGGAATATGAACTTCCATTGTGCATGGCTTTTATCGATTACGAAAAAGCCTTTGATTCGGTGATCAGCAGTTACAATGGCTCTGAAATCCTGCGGTATTGAAGATGCATACATTAATATTATTAATAACATCTATGAAAATGCAAGTGCAAAGATTCGGCTGTTTGAAAATACAACACACATAAACATTGGAAAGGGAGTGAGACAAGGTGACACCGTATCTCCGAAGCTCTTTAATGCCACATTGGAAAATGTCTTTCAATCAGTGAACTGGGAAAACAAAGGGATAAAGTTTAATGGAGATTATCTAACCCACCTTCGTTTTGCTGATGACGTAGCCATTTTTGCAACTACCCCACCAGAGCTGCAGAGTATGATCCAGGAACTTGCTGACAAGAGTAAAGAAGTGGGATTTAAAATGAACTTTCAGAAGACAAAAGTGATGTTCAATGCTTTTACAAGAAATGAAGATTTATCGATTGATGGGGAAAAGCTGGAGATAACAGACACATACGTTTATCTTGGACAGCAGATATCAAGTGAGGGTCACATTGATGAAGAAATTAATCGGCGTACAAAACTTGCCTGGAGAGCTTTTGGAAGAAACAGCATAATTTTCAAGAGCAATATGCCATTATGACTTAAAAGAAAAGTGTTTGATCAATGCATCCTTCCAGTGCTTACGTATGGTGCAGAGACGTGGACCTTAACTAAAAGAGACATACAAAGGCTGCAGACAACTGAAAGCAGCATGGAGAGGTGCATGCATGGTATAACCAGGAGAGATAAGAAGAGGAACTCGTGAATGCGAAAAATGACGAGAGTGGAAGACATCATGATCAGAGTTAAATCCCTGAAATGGCAATGGGCTGGACATACTGCCAAAAGGACAGACCATCGATGCACAGCCGAAATTTTAGATTGGATTCCAAGGGACAGGAAAAGACCCAGAAGAAGACCACATGGGAGATGGGTGGATGAAATTCGAAAATATGCGGGAGTGACATGGAGGAGACTGGCACAAGACAGACCGTTGTGGAGGAAACTTGGGGAGACCTTCGTCCAGCAGTGGATTGATAATGGTTGACAATGATGATGATGATGATGATATATATATATGAACTGAGGAACAGATTCTCTGCTTTAGAAGGCCTAACATCGGAAGAAGTGGATATTTCTGAAGTTAACAGAGAACTCATCAAAAACAGCAACAAAAATAAGTGGTATCAAGAACAAGTTACACATGAAGAAAATTTCAGGAATAACAAAAATATTGATACAAAAGAGAAGGGAGATGAGGACAAATAAAGACGTAACTTCCAACGTGGAACATATAGAGCTATGCAAGATTGTGCGAAAAGGTATCACTGAAGACATAAAGAAATTCAATTGTGAACTAGTGAGGAAAGCAATTGAAAACAACCAGAGCCTGAAGAGAGCAAAATGACATCTCAGTAAGGGAAGAAAACAGGTTATGGCTCTGAGAAAAGAAGATGGCACTGTAACAAGAAATAGAAGCGAAATTTTGACAAGGGTGAAAGATTTCTATTCAGAACTACACTATCTACCAACAAGTAATTCGACACCCCTGCAATCGACGATGCCTGCGGTCCTGATACATGTCACGGCCGCCGCCGTTAAATATCGTGTGGGAAACAACAACGCAACCAGTCGCATGCAAGATGCCACGCAGTTCGGAGCTCTCTGATTTCGAGAAAGGTGTAATCGTCGGGTATCACAGAAATGGCCAATCCATACGTGACATATCCAGCGAGTTGAAGTACCCAAAATCGACAATGGCCTACGTGATTGGCAAGTGGAAGATGAGAGGTGACTGTCGGAATGTGCCCCGACCCGGCAGACCCACAGAACTGGGAGTTAAAGACCGATGGGTGCTGGCCAGAGAAATTCGGAAGAACTGCACCAAATCGATGAGCCACATCCGCGAGGAGTTTCAACAGGCATCCGGGAGTGTTCTTTCGATGAATACCATCCGTAAGGAAGCCCATCTGCTCGGTTATCATGGACGTGCTGCCACCCATAAGCCTTTGATCACCAAGTCCAATAGCGCTGCTCGGCTAACCTGGTACAAAGAACGTCGACAGTGGACCGCTGAACAGTGGAAGCAGGTTCTCTGGAGCGGCGAATCAAGGTTCACACTCTACCGTTCGGATGGCAGGGTCTGGGTTTGTCGTCTACCTGGAGAACGCCTCCTGCCGGAATATATTGTGCCAACTGTGAAGTTCGGCGGCGGTGGAATTATGCTATGGGGATGTTTCTCCTGGTATGGCACGGGACATTTGGTCGCAATTCCTGGTAGACTCAACGCCGAGATCTACTGCACCATTTTGGATGCCCATGCGCTTCCTACGTTGTGGCAGTTTTACGGGGTGGACCCATGTTACTTTCAGGATGACAATGCCACCTGTCATGTTGCGAGGTCCACCATGGCTTGGTATGGTGACAATGGGGTTAATCGAATGGACTGGCCTTCGCAGAGCCCGGACCTTAACCCTATCGAGCACCTCTGGGACGAGTTGGAGCATCGACTTAAGGGGTGCCCCCACCGTCCGAAATCGGTGAAGGAACTGACCTGTTTTCTCCAAGCCGAGTGGAAGAAAATACCGCTAGCCGTCGTACAACGCCTGGTTGAGAGTATGTCCCGGAGGGTCGCAGCTGGAATCGCCGCTCGTGGAGGCTCCACCAACTATTGAAGGTGAATAAACTTCGTTTTCTTTTTCTATCACAGGTGTCCAATTACTTGTTGGTAGATAGTGGGGATATGAAAGGGATGATACATATTTTCCAGACATTGCGACAGGTACCAATGCCAAAGTCCCTCCAATCCTCCCTGCAGAAGTTACATATGCAATTAAGAACATGAAACGGGGAAGAGCTCCAGGAAAAGATGGAACTACCGTGGACATTATACAAGAAGCAAGTGGAGAAATTCAAACTACACTCACCCAAGTTTTCACCAGATGTCTTAATGAAGGGAAGATTCCCGAAGATTGGAACAATGCTACAATCATCTTGCTCCGTAAAAAAGGTGACATTGAGGATCTCAGGAACTACAGGCCCATCAGCCTCCTTTCAGCGGTTTATAAAATCTTCACTAAGGTTCTTTCACATCGCTTGAAGGTAACAGTAAACATGGCCCATACAAGAGAACAAGCTGTATTCAGGAGTGGCTACAGCACTATAGATCATATCCATGTACTGAGATAACTAACTGAGAGAACAAGAGAATATGAACTCCCATTATGCATGGCTTTTATTGACTGTGAAAAGGCCTTCGATTCCGTGAAACCATCAGCAGTAACAATGGCTTTGAAATCCTGCGGTATTGAAGATGCATACATTAGCATTATTAATAACATTTATGAAATGCAAGTGCAAAGGTTCGGATATTTGAGGATACAGGACAAATAAGAATTGGAAAGGGAGTGAGACAAGGTGACACCATATCTCCCAAGCTCTTAAACGCCACATTGCAAAATGTCTTTCAAGGTGATAATCTTCCAAACACGTGGCGTTAGCAAATAAATAAATACATCGCTCTTTCCACGTTCCAGAAACACATAGCAACCGAAAAATTGTTTTTCAGCCGCCGTCGTGGAATTGAACCACGAACTCTCGATAACTAGCTAGTTATCGAGAGTTCCGTGGTTCAATTCCACGACGGCGGCTGAAAAACAATTTTTCGGTTGCCTAGTTATCGAGAGTTCCGTGGTTCAATTCCACGACGGCGGCTGAAAAACAATTTTTCGGTTGCTATGTGTTTCTGGAACGTGGAAAGAGCGATGTATTTATTTATAAAATGTCTTTCAATCATTGAACTGGGAAAACAAAGGAATAAAGATTAATGGAGATTACTTAACTCACCTTCGTTTTGCTGCTGACGTAGTCATCTTTGCAACTACCCCTTCGCAGCTGCAGAGTAGGATCCAAGAACTTGCTGACAAGAGTAAAGAAGTGGGATTAAAAATGAACTTTAAGAAAACAAAAGTCATGTACAATGCTTTTACAAGAAACGAAGATTTAGCGATTGATGGAGAAAAGGTTGAGGCAACCGATTCCCAAATTTATTTTGGGCAACAGATATCGAGTGAGGGTCACATTGATGAAGAAATTAATCCGCGTATAAAACTTGGATGGAGAGCTTTTGGAAGAAACAGTACAAATTTTAAGAGCAGTATGCCAGTATGTCTCAAAAGAAAAGTGTTTAATCAATGTATGCTGCCAGTGCTTACGTATGGAGCCGAGGTATGGACCTTAACTAAAAGAGACATACAAAGACTGCCGACAACTCAAAGAAGCATGCAGAGATGCATGCTTGGTGTAACCAGGAAAGATAAGAAGAGGAACTTGTGGATAAGGAAAATGACAGGAGTGGACGACATCATGACCAGAGTGAAATCACTGAAATGGCAATGGGCTGGACATGTTGCCAGAAGAACAGACCACCGATGGACAACCGAAATTTTAGACAGGATTCCGAGACCCAGAAGAAGACCCCATGGGAGATGGAAGGATGAAATTCGAAAGTATACTGGAGTGAAATGGAGGGGATAGGCCCAAGACAGACAATTGTGGAAGAAATTTGGGGAGACCTTCATCCAGCAGTGGATTGATAATGGTTGATGATGATGATGATGATGATATATATACATCTCATTTGGTTGACATTTAGAGGTTGCACAACACCAGTTATTTCTGTTCATTTAAAAGTTATTAGAAGGTATATAGTATATATGTACCCTAACATATTAGATCCCGGTGTTTAGCGCGACCTTGATAATTGATCTATGGCGCCATTCCATTTTTCAGTGTCGTAACCGTGTTTCAAGATGGGGGGTGGGGGGTCCGATCACACACGCGCACATTATAGATATACAATATTATATACATACTGTATAAGATAGAGTTTGGGACCCCGTCCCCCCACACACCCAAGAGCAAAACAGTTGCTGAGGCGAGATCTAACGGGCACAACATAGGCGCCTCTATTGGCGAATTGTGGAACTTAACGAACACAACTGTGAAGCTATGATAGAAAGGGCAGAAATGTAAATTACAAAGTTGTAGAACTGACTTTGTTTATTAGGAATCCGACTGACTGACTCCGTCATAAAAAGAAGGGATCAATAGAAGAATATACGCGGTGCACTGAAGAGACGTATAAAAACACTATACGTATGTTGGTAGGTCTGGGAAACCGATTACTAGAGAAGGAATACTGTTATGAATATGAAAACCAAGATAGTCAATTTTCAGATTGTGGAATAAGTTTTAGACAAAGAACGATAATCATTGTACAAATTAAAGGAAAACATCGCAGTCATAAATTTACCCTATTGGTCTGTGTGGCTGGGGTTACCGGACTTTATTTTACATCTAAAATTCACAAACAAGACTACCATTGATAAAATGCCGCAATAGATAGACGAGACTCTGTAATACAGATATGACATCACAGAATTTTAAGAACATTACCCAGAAAACTAAGGCTGAAATCGAAAAATGCCAGAACTTTTCCGAGATATTTCCTGAGAGGAATTGCAGTTGCACGATGTTTCTTTCGAGCAATACGTAATAAAATAACATCGATGTTTTGTTTCAAACTTTTCCCCAACCAGGCAGGCTGTTTACTTGTAGATTTACACATACTTTTAACACAATTCAACATTGGTTTGATCCATTATCTTTTAATTTATAAAGAGATGTGTAATACTTTGCGAAAATGAAGAACTGAACTAATGTCAGAAACTCACAATGAATATTAAACAATAACAGAAAAGTGCGAAAAAATCAACTTGTCGTTTTATTGTATTGCAGAAACCTTCAGCAAATTCCAAAAAATTTCCTACATAAGTCATTAAGTTCTGCGAACTGGTTGATGATATTTTCGACATTTAAGGAAAGAGTCGTATCCTACGTACATGACACACTAGCAAATTGTTCAGCCTTTTTTGAAACACGGCGTTGCGTATATATGTCTTTAGTCGTCGAGGAGCACTAAAACGTTTTTCCGCTTCACAAGACGTTGATGGGACAACAATCAAGAGCCTCAGGAGTTTCTCCACCTCTGAGAACAACTGTTCATCTTCTCCAGTAAGGTCTCGAAAAATATCAGCAGCTTCAGAAACTGACGCGAACAGATATGCTGGACGAAACATAGGCACCTGAACTTTCATTCTCTCGATTTTGAACTCAGGTTAATCATGAATATTTTCCTGTATGATTCCTTGTAATGTGTCTCCTACGCTTTTCAAGACATCAAGTGAAGACTGAGAGAATCAGCTTTTCAAACCTGCTAAAGAAACGTCGATGATTTCGTAATAAATCATCCTGAAAAACAGTTCATTACTCACTTTTCTATTGCACGACGTTCCAAAATCCAAACGATTAGGAACATACCTATGGTGTGGTTCTCGGATAGACTCAAGTTCAAAGGTGCTTTCCTTTTTTACCAGTTTCACTGAAGATGTCAAAAAAAAAAAAAAAACACTTTTCATTCTGCAATTTTTCTAATCGCTGTGTGGTAAGAGATAAAGCATTCATCATGCATGTTACAGTCTGATTTCGACCCTGAAGTGAACAGTTTAAATTTTCTAGTATTTCAAAAATTTGAGTGACCATCTTTAGTCTTAGTAAAGAATTTGCTTGGGAAAAGTGATCAAACAGACCATTGCCTTTTGTTTTTGCCTCGCCATCTCCAGATGCAGCAATTCCTCTAATGGCATCTGCTACCAAATCATACGGTATTAAAACAGCTTGGATAGCATGGGCTCGAACTTTCCATTTTGTCGGACAGAGTGGTTTTAATGTCAATCTGCATTCAGCTTTATTGTTCTTTTGCACAACCTGGGATAACACACTTTTAAATTTCCGACTGTGTTACGAAAATACACATAGTTCATGGATCCATTGGACATCATCTCTAATTAACGGATGGGTTTTGACAGCAGATTCCATCACTAGGTTAGAAAAATGGGCGCCAAAATGGACATACAGAGCGAGATGATTTTTTCTTTAATTAAAGCCTGACATCCCGAGTAGGCACCAGACATGTTGACTGCTCCATCATAAGTCTGTGCTCTCATTAAAGACAATGGAAGATTAAATTGCAACAAAACATCTTCCACGACAAGGCACAGCTCTTTCCCAGTTGTTTCTTTTGGTGCGCACATTGCAACAAAAACCTCCTGTGGATGAAGATCTTTGTCAACGAATCGTATGCAACATGACTGTTGTTCAGTCATATAGTAATGTCTCTAGTACTATCCATCATGAAGGCATATGTTAATTTACCTTCTGTAAAAATCTCATCTCTGATTTCACGTAGAATACTATGTAACGTACTAGGAGATGTGACGTACCTGCCAGAAGGACGCACACGACATAAAGGCAGATAGGAATCAGAATAAAACGTCCGCGTAGCTCAATTGGTAGAGTGACTTATTCCGGAATGAGGGGATCCGGGTTCGAATTCCGGCGTAGACTAAAAATGACGGAGAAATTCACTTCGTTATAATGGCGCCCGAACTATCCGGATGACCCGACCGTTCAAAATCTCGCATTGGTGGGATGTTGTTTCCACACCGCGAGATAGGAAAAATGAGAGAATCTCTTCTCCCGCGCTTCGAAAAATACACGTGTGTGACGTTGCATTCCACACACCAGATTGACTGGGAGTTCTCAAGTGCACGTTCTACAGTGGATGGCTGCCTGCAACGATTCATGGTCACGGCTGACCCGTGGGCCATGCCCCCGGCCCTCTTTCTGGGGGGGGAGGAGATGTGACGTACCTGCCAGCAGGACGCACACGACATAAAGGCAGATAGTAGTCAGAACAAACGTCCGCGTAGCTCAATTGGTAGAGTGACTTATTCCGGAATGAGGGGATCCGGGTTCGAATCCTGCATGGACAGAAATGACGGAGAAATTTACTTCGTTATAATGGCGCCCGAACTATCCGGATGACCCGACCATTCAAAATCTCGCAATGGTGTGATGTTATTTCCACACCGCGAGACAGGAAGAATAAGAGAATCCCTTCTCCAGCACTTCGAAAAAAAAATAATAATAATAAAAATGAAGGGGAGATGATGTAACGTGCTAGGAGATGTGACGTACCTGCCAGAAGGACGCACACGACATAAAGGCAGATAGGAATCAGAATAACACGTCCGCGTAGCTCAATTGGTAGAGTGACTTATTCCGGAATGAGGGGATCCGGGTTCGAATCCCGGCGTAGACTAAAAATGACGGAGAAATTTACTTCGTTATAACTATTGGCCATCAATTAAAGCTATTCGTTTTGCACAACAGGTGAAGTATAAGAATTGTGTTGATGTAACCACTGTCTTAAGCCAGGCTCATCTTCACTGCGAAGAAGCAAAAGGTTTTCGAAGTTTCCACTTTCATCTTCATGACCTCTTATAGCTTGGCCTTGCCTGGTTAGATATCAAAGACTAGTAAGTAACAAACGTAAAAATACCCTATCACACCTTTGATTGTTTTCGATTTAGTTGCATGACTGGTTAGAAATTGAATTTCTTTGTTGATTGTAATGGTTTACAACTAGGATATGGCTGTGCGATAGCTGGTGCTTTTCAAAACGGCAACTTTTTCCCAAGGCCTTTTTCCAGAATTTCAGAACCATGGCATGCCTTTGCGCAGTGAAAACACCCAACCGCATTTAATTCTCCTGCGTAATGTAACCGAGGATAGTCTTTAAACCATTTTGATTGGAAGCGAAGGTTTTTTTGCCACTTTGCATTGGCATGGTGAATCTAAAGTCCTGAAAGATTCTAAATCTGTCGCTTTTGAACTTGAACTAGCAACAGAATCATCAGGTTGTAAACCAATCGTTCTCGTAGGCAATGCTTCTCCACCTAAGCAGGACGACTCTTTTACGATAACTTTCGAAGAAACTTGCGTCGACAAATTTTTCGTGGCTCTCCTGAACTGGCTGCTGGTTTTCCTGAGCAAGTTGCTCAGTTACTTGCTTCTTGACAAGCGTTGGCGGAAAAAAAGGCGAAATTCTTTTCATTTCAGACATGGCTAATTAACATCAAACTCTAATTGCGTGAGAGCATAACTGATGAGTGATGACTCAACGCCGCCCCGGTGGCGCAGTGGTCTAAGGCGTTGGCCTCTGATCATTCATCCGTAAGGGGTCCGGGTTCGAATCCCGGTCAGGCATGGATGTTGTGTTTGTCTTACGGCACTGGCTCTCTCCCTTCCCTGGAACCAGTGACCCTAAATTAGGGACGGGCGACTGCTTATAGCCCATTGAGTTGCTCACGGTGGTCGTTAAACCTCCAATCAAAAAAAAAAAAAAAAAAAAAATGACTCAACACTCAACTAAATAATAGGCCTATCAAAAGCCAAAGTTGCGAAGAATTACCCTTATTGTCATTGATTGGTATTTGGTAACTCACACAGTCACGCTGCCAACAAACGTCCGAAAGGAAAAATAAAAATGTACACTACAGTTTACAGTATCTTAAAGTACCAATAAGAATAAATTATGCGTTAACTGCGCACTCGTTCTTCACAATCCACGACTCGGACTTTCTCCAAAATGTCAGTAATCTTGTACAATTAACACACACGTCTAATTCTAAAGTTGTCAGAGGTCTATCTGACTCCCTCCGTGTCGTGTAAAATGTAAGAGAACCAAACGTTCACTCATATGCAAGTGCAACCCCTTCCCCCGAAACAAATGGGCAGTGAGTGCTTTTTTTATCTATCTGTTTGGGACTTGGGCGCCACATGTGAAATGTCACACCCTCTGCTCCGGTCTCATTCCAAAGGTGGGCCAGTGACTTTGAGCAGAGAAAGACCTGTTAATTGGAAGCATAGGACTTATAACGAAGTAAATTTCTTCGTAATTTTTGTCCATGCCGGTCTACGAACCCGGGACCCCTCATTCCGGAATAAGTCGCTCTCCCAACTGAGCTACGCGGACGTATGCTCTCGCTGCTATCTGCCTTTATCTCGTGTGCGTCCTGCGGTGCAGGCACGTCACAGACTCGAGATTCAGTCAGGGATAATCTTTCCTCTGACCCTGAGTGACTCGAGGCAATAAATAACACACAGCCCTTTCTTTGCTTTTGCTGCTCTTCATAGTTCTGTTATACGCCAACGATGTTGATAACCATGCTTAATCGATATCGTTGTTTTATTAAGTACACATTTTACGAGTGTTTGCATTGTACGAAAAATTACAATCTTATATTATTAAATTTAGTTGGTTCGCATCATAAAAAAGTGTGCATTATATCGTTATATTTCCGAAAAATTTGGGGAGGTCCTTTTCACTGGGGATCCCTGGTTCATAAAATCTGGGTGGGTCTTGCCCCCGACCGGCTCCTCCTCCTCCCCTAGTGGTTACGCCTATGCCCTATTTGTTGTGACTTGTTTCTCCTTTCAGTTTATACACTACTGTTAATTAAACAATCCATGCTCTTTTTGAGTCTCGTTGAAAGATTTGTAGAAGATTCCGTGGCTGAACAATTAAATCCACTGAAAGATGATCTTGTCAAGTTCATCAAAGATCAGCTCACAACATTTCAACCGAGGGATGACTGCAAGGAATTACTGCAACTCTCCATGGGCGCCGACAGGGGACGGGGAGTGCACAGGGGTCACTTGACCCTTCCCCTGTAGAATTATTTTTCCCTTTATTTTATTTTATTTTATTTTATTTTACTTATCACTCTTTTTTTACACTCACAGAACTCGACCACAAGGAAAAATGGAGTTTGGGGCGTTTAATTTAATAGCCCGATTGTAAAGATTTTTCAGAGACTGTGCAAAGGGAGATGTGATGTGCCTGCCCCCACAGGACGCATATGAGATAAAGGCAGATAGCAGTGATAGCACTTGCCAGTGTAGTACAGTGGATAACACTTCGAGCTTCGGAGCCGAGAGTTGTGGGTTCGAATCTCGCCCCTGGCATAAAAATGATGGAGAAATTTACTTCGTCATATTGGCACCCGAACTTCCAGGATGGTCTGCTTGTTAGGTTCCTCGCAATGGTGTGATGTTCTTTCGACATGGCGGGACAGGAATTATGAGAATCCCTTCTTCAGTGCTTCGAAAAAATAAATCAGTGCGATGTTCGTTCCACACACCAAATTATCTGGGTTTTTTCAAATACACGTTCTCCATGGGATGACTGCTTACAGCGACACATGGTCCCGGCTGACCCATGCGCCATGCCCCCGACCCTCTTTCGGAAGATGGGGGACGATGTGACGTGCCTGCCCCCGCAGGACGCACGTCAGGTGATAGTAATGACAGCACATGGATAGCACTCGAAGCTCTGGCGCAGAGAGTTGGGGGTTCGAATCCCCGCCCTGGTATAAAAATGACGCAGAAATTTACTTCGGCATAGAATCGCTAAATCGGCGTACGCAAGCGACATTGTGGCAGCTCCTATAGAAATATGCAAATGACGACCTACGTCATCGAGATGGCAGGCACGTGACTTTCATGAGCGTTGTGCTGAGTGGGATGCGGCAACTGAAGCTTGAGGTGTACTGTTAATGGAACAATGGCTCCACAAAATCGTTTAGAAAATTCTTTACGACACAGAGCGATTGGTAGATTGGAAGCAGCGCAATAGCAAGCTGAAGTAGCAAGATAGCCGACTACGTCGAGGTGATTGTATCCACTCTCCAAGGAGAGTTTCAGGAAACAGGAACAATTACCAGAAGGTCAGGACAACGTCGCCCACAGGGCACAACAAGTCAAGACGACCAGTGTTTGCATCTAATAGCTGCCAGGCAACTCTCGCAAAAGCTCTCGTCTTATGCGGGAACCGCGATATCGAGGCAAATAGTTTACAGAAGACTTCACAAGAGAAGTCTGTATGCACGGAGGCCAATCTGTATCCCACTCACCGCATCGCACAGAAGAGTCCTTCTGAATTGGACCCGACAGCATCACCTCTGGACCCTTGATCAATGGGCCTTTGTTCTCTTCAGTGACGAGTCGGGTTTCAGACTAAACACGGATTCTCGACGTGTGTACATTTAGAGAGAGGCGTGAAGCCGAAGTCTTTCCTCCATCATTAGGAAAATTGACTACTGCGGTGGTGGAGTACTCCTGGTATGGGCTGACATCATGTTGGATAGACGCGCGCCGCTTCACGTGTTCCCAGGATGCACCCTGACTGCTGCATACCACAGGGATGACATCCTATTGGATAATGACATCATCCCATAGGTGCTCTATGCTAGCCAGTCTACACAAGATACGGAATTATCGTCAAACCACGCCGTACCAGTCTTTGCTTTATAGCTCGGTGCGTCATCCTGTTGGTACCAACAAAGCTCGGTTCCGTAGTATTGCCACAGAGTTCGTAGGACAGAATTGTCCAGAGTATCGAGGTAGACGCGCTGGTTTGTCCACGATAACCAATGGGCCGCACCACGAAAAACACCCCCACACGAGTACACTGCCAGCTCCAAAATTGACCGTAGGAACAGTACACTGTGGTAAATAGCGTTCCCCTGCTGCCGCCATACCCACACATGCTCATCACACTGATGGATCGTCAGAATCTGGATTCGTCAGTCCATAGAACCCTTTCCATTGATCTACGGTCCACGATAAATGTTCTTTACAACCATGCTAAACGACGAGTAGCATTCCGAGTGGAGATGAAAGGCTTACGAGCAGCCGTACAAACACGGTAACATATGGAATGAAGTTGTCTGCGAATGGTACGTGTAGATACCGAGGTTTCAGCATTTTTACTCACCTGTACATTCAGGTCTTGTGCAGAACTACGTCAATTAGCTGTAACGACTCTCCTGTGGCTTCGACGTCCTCAATCACTGATTTTCTTTGGCCTGCCGGTACGTTTTGCTGCTTCAGGCACGCTATGTGTCTCCCACACATTCAGTACATCCAAAACAGTTGACTTGGGTATGTTTAAACGCCTCTCGGTTTATCTTATGGACAACCCACTAATATAACACCCAACAATCTTTCCTTTCTCAAAGTCAGTTCTCTCCCGTCTCGACATTTTAACTAAACCTCACAGTGCGATATGATCGCGGTCAGCTGCAGACTTGTTTTTATACCGTTTGCAGCTCTACCGCGCATTTTAACAACGCAGCGGATCCGTTCATTTCGTTTTGAAGGGGTTTCCGGTGATTTTTGTCAACATAGTGTATAACAAGTTATTTAATTCAAACATTTTGACTGTAACACCATTAAAGTTAAATAGAACAGCCTTAACATCCCTGCGTAGGTTAAATAGAACAGCCTTAACATCCCTGCGTAGGAACTTTTTGACTCTCGCAGATGTTTTTGAAAACATATGTAAAACAATTAAGTTATGGGTGAATTACACTTTCCCGTTATATATTTGTATGATAGCTACGTAACCAAAGATACCCACTGTGGAACGACTTTTTGGACGCCCTGTGTGTGTATATATGTAGAAATCATATATAATATATAAATAATTTTACATTATACACTGTATATAGAATTACACATGTATATATATATGAATATGTACAATTAGAAGTTGATTTTCGAATTTATAGTTCAAAGTAGACTTTCCCGTATCAAGCCCGAGTCGGGTTCGGGTCAGGTCTAATTATGTAATGTCCGGGTTTGTCCCGGGTTCCAGATTTTTGAGCCGTTTCCAACTCTGACAGGGAAATAAGTTTGGAAAACTTCTTTTTATATTGAATACAGCAAAGTATGGCGCAGAGAGCTCATATTTCCCGGGTTTTTATATTGCTGAGATTTCCAGCGAAGTGTCATGACTGTGTACTTGTTTCAGGGCCGGATTAAGGCCTTAATGGGCCCCTAGACTAAGACATCTCAGTGAGCTACCAAGGCTAAGGCATCTCAGTGGGCTCCCAAAGAACTTGTGATGAGCAATCATTATTGAAGTCCGTTAAAACACGAAACTGAAGCAATGTGCTTGTGATAATTAATACGTAGTGCATTCTTCAAAATAATAAATTACTTGCATAGTTTTCATTAAAAAAAAAGTCACTGTATTTTCCATTGTTCTCACAAAAACATGAGTTAAAAGCTTAAGATTCCTAGACTTTGTCTTGGAATTTTTAATACACTGCTGGACAATTGCTAAGGACGGATCATAAACGGCTATATAGCGCATAAAAAAGTAAGTGTGGTTGGATGCCAAGTGAAATAAAATAATGTCAGAATGCCAGGACATTACAAGAAAGACAATTTATTGTGCTCTGAAATCCAGGAGGCTTTGGAACGTGTTCAAGGGACAAACAGGCCATTTTGTGCAGAATACGTAAACGTGAAAAAAATGCAATTACCGTCCGCAGGCGTAAGATGTCAATACGGGATATGGCCACCATGGAGGGCGATGCAAGATTCCACACGTCGTGTCATGCTTTGCACAACATTATCAAGCAGCTGTTGGGGTAATTTATCCCATTCCTCTGTCAGTGCACTGATGAGGGTGTCCTTGTTTATTGGAGGGCATTGGCGACCAGCAAGACTCCTCCCCAAAGCATCCCACACATTTTCAATGGGATTCAGATCGGGAGAACGTGCTGGCCATACGAGGCGTTGAATATCCTCGCTTTCAAGACACTCCTGGACAGCGACTGTTCGATGACATGTTGCGTTGTCGTCCATGAAAATGAATCTATCACCGACAGCACCACGGAACATGCGAGCATGAGGTAGCAGAACATCATTAATGTATCGTTGGCCAGTCATAGTCCCAGTTGGAAGCACATAGAGGGACGTACGGCCATTGATCATGATGCCAGCCCATACCATGACACTACATGTCGGATATCGGTCCTTTTCCTGTATGTTTGCTGGACAATATGCAGTACCACTATCATGCCAGATCAGTTGTCGTCGACAATCAGACGATAGACTGTATCTACTCTCATCTGAGAAGAGGACAGCAGGCCAGTCGTAATCAGTCCAATTGCGATGTTGATGGCACCATTGCAAACGGGCGGTACGGTGACGTCTGGACAATGGAATGCACACAACAGGACGGCGGGCGTATAGTACTCCTTCATGCAAACGTCTGGCGACAGTTTTTCGGGAGATCCGCTTGTCAGTAGCAGCCATAAACGGATTTGCTACCTCACTAGCTGTGCTGCGCCGGTGTCTTTTTGTTGATAGCACTATGTACCGATCTTCTGCAGGTGTCGTACTGCGAACACGACCTCCACCGTGACGTTTGCTACACTCTCCATTTGTTTGAAATGATTTCCAAAGCCTTGAAACAACACTATGGCTGACGTCGAACTCCTTGGCAACATCTGTTATTTTTCGCCCTTCTTCAATCTTTCCAATAATACGGCCACACGTAAAATCATCTAGGTGATGTCGGGAAGACATACTGAAAATTGCAAGTTCGTCAATTGATTCTTTCCCTTTCAACTTTGCGTTTGAACAACAACGGTCAATACGCGTCAAATCCTTTACATCTCTTATCAGCGCTATGACGTCACGAACAAGTTCGGCAATCCAAAATTTGCATACGCACAACACGTCTTACTGTATCCCGCACTTATGCTAATTTCCACATTTTCCTGCCTTCCATTTTATGGTTGCTATCGTTGCTATTGTCATCCGTTGTCCGGCAGTGTAAATTAGCATTGCATACTTTTCGTGATGCATCTTTTTTGTTATGCGATATGAAGACACAAAGAACGTCGACCATTAACGGTCCCAAGTGCAAATAGGAAGATGTGGGTGGATGGTATAGTGAAAAAGCTGAAATTGTTTCGCCGACCTTGCTGTACCAGCGGCATGAAACGTTTACACTTAGGAGGCACTGCCTTGAAATCTGTTCGTCTTCTAGCCACTGTTTGTTGACGAGTGGAAATCATACGAAACGAAACTAAATTTATTTTACTTTCTATATATAAATAGGTATACACGCTATTGATAAAAGTTATCTGACACCACTTCAAAAGCAAATGAACGGATCCATTGCGTTGTTAACATGCACGGTACACCTGCAAACGGTATAAAAACAAGTCTGCAGCTGACCGCGATCATATCACACTGTAAGGTTGAGTGAACATGTCCCGGCGGGAGAGAACTGACTTTGAGAAAGGAAAGATTGTTGGGTGTTATATTAGTGGGTTGTCCATAAGAGAAACCGAGAGGCGTTTAAAATTACCCAAGTCAAGTGTTTTGGATGTACTGAATAAGTGGAAGACACATGGCGTGCTTGAAGCAGCAAAACGTACCGGCAAACCAAAGAAAATCCGTGAGAGAGTACGTCGAAGCCTTAGGAGAGTCGTTACAGCTAATCGACGGAGTACTGCACAAGACCTCAATGTACAGGTGAATAAAAATGCTTGAACTTCGGTATGGACACTTACCATTCGCAGAAAACTTCATTCCATGGGTTACCGGTGTCGTGCGCGGCCTCGTAAGCCTTTCATCTTCACTCGGAATGCTACTCGTCGTTTAGCATGGTGTAAAGAAAATTTATCGTGGACCGTAGATCAATGAAAACGGTCCTATGGACTGATGAATGCAGATACACGATCCATCAGTCTGATGGCCGTGTGTGGGTATGGCGGCAGCCGGGGAACGCTATTTACCACAGTGTACTGTTCCTACGGTACAGTTTGGAGCTGGCAGTGTACTCGTGTGGGAGTGTGTTTCGTGGTATGGTCCCGGCCCATTGGTTATCGTGGACAAACCTGTTAACCAGCACGTCTACCTCGATATTCTGGACAATTATGCTCTACCAACTCTGTGGCTTTACTATGGAACCGCGCCTTGTTGGTACCAGCAGGATAATGCACCAAGCCATAAAGCAAGGACTGTTGCTGCGTGGTTTGACGATAATTCCGTATCGTGTGTGGACTGGCCAGCACAGAGCCCTGATCTTAATCCTATAGGGCACACGTGGGATGAATTAGAACGCCTCATAAGAAGTTTAGAACCAAGACCTACTACTAAGCAACAGTTAGCGGCAGCATTACGTACTGAATGGAAGCGCATGCCTATTGCTGTGTACCTGAACCTTGTCGAAAGCATGTCTCGAAGGGTCAGTGCATGTATTAAGGTCAAAGGTGGACCAACACCGTACTAATGTATGTCAATAAATGCTATGTTGTGTTTCTCTTCTAGGTGTCCGGTGAGTTTTGTCAATATAGTGTATAAGCTGTGTTTTATTTGTGGTGTAGCGGCATGTCTTCTGGGACCTTTGTAATGGTGGAGTCCCATGGGCAACAGCCCCGCTAGGTGCCCCCTTAATTCGACCCTGACTTGTTTTATGTTTCATTTGTTACGATCTACTCTCCACCTCTCTCTTTTTTTTTTTTTTACTGAAGGTTTGATGATTGCGTGACCAACTCTATGGGCTGTAAGCAGTCTCCCGTTCCTAATTTAGGGCCACTGGTTCCAGGGAAGAGAAAAAATCATGTCCGTAAAACAAACATAACATCCATGCCTGAACGGGGTTCGAGCCCGGACCCTTCTCGGACGAACGGTCACAAGCCAGCGCTTAAACCACCGCGTCACCGCGTCAGTTACGATATCCCTGCTTCAGGAAAATGGATTAGTGAAACTCCATTGGAATATGATAAGCAAGATTAATAATTTCCATTGTTCCCAATTTTTTGGCTGGTTGATAGCACTTGTCTTCGTGACAACCAGGCTGGGTGATTTTCAGACTCGTTGTCATGAAGAAAAATAAATGTTATATTCATTGAAGAACGCACTATATTCAGACATGCTATTTCCATTGGTTTTAATTTCTCTTGAATGTTCCACGTAAATCTAGAATAACGTGTTCCATTTTCAATTTTGCCGTCCCAGAGACTGAGTGCTCAGAGATACAGACTTCTAATTAGTCGTGCAAACTGGCTCGGGTTCCAGACCCGGATGTGGTTTATTTTACGGCCCTGGCTCTTTGCTGTCCCTGGAGCCAGTAGCCCAAATTAGGGACGGGTGACTGCTTACAGCACTCCGAGTTGCAAATAATTGTTAAACTCCCAAAACAAAAAAAAAACAAAAAAAAAAAAAAATACACACACATACAAAAATAAATAAATAAATGAAAGCATTCTCAATTTTGATCCGAAGACATTATCACTGCAACTCATACTTCGGCGTCATCATCTTTGTTTTTCTTCTCCTTCCTTTTTTTTTTTTTGTTTCCGTTTTTTTGAAGTTAATAAATTTATGTAAGCAAATGGAAATGCCTTTTGTGCTTTGCAAATTTTTTTCAGTGTGACGGAATCACATAATGAATTGCGAAGGAAAAATAATTGTTTAGGGCAGAACAAATCGACTTGTTCCTTGTGAAAAAGTTAAAAAATCGGGTTTTTTTCGCAGTGTGAAAATGTTATTCTAGTTTGTGACTTTCAGCCTGGGTGTCACGAAAACAAACAAGTTCTGCAATCGAAAAATACTTCGCTATCGCCGAATTAACAGATTTGCTGACAATCAATATGTGCTTGGAAAATCTTAGGATTTATTCTAACAACGTAGTCACGAAGACAAATAAACGAAAAAAAAAATGTCGCCAAATAAACCGATTTGCACCCAGTCAGCAAATACTTGGAAAAATCTTCAAATTCATATAAAGATGTTAAAACGTATATACTGTGCCTGGAAGAAGCAGCTGGTTTTCGCTGAACAAAAAAAAAAAAAAAAACAGAAAAAAAAGCGATTTGTTCCCAGTTGGCAGGTGTTCTGAAAATCGGTGTTACAAAGAGCTTCGTTCTAAGTACCCATGTGGGGACATGCTTGAATAGCCATTATGTGTCTCGGCAGTGTCTCGCATTTATCACTTTCCACAAGAGGAACGGAAATGCCTTCCCTTAGTTGTACAAACTTTAAAAATAAACTAAAATCACTGGTTTCCTCCATTCCAAACACAGATGAGGGAGAAAAGTAGGCGATATATATATATATATGTGTGTGTGTGTGCGTGTCCTGGGTTAGCTGTAATCACAGGTATGTAGCCTACCGGATCTCGGTAGCAGTCAGTGTTCCTCCCACCATGCCCTGAGGACGCGGACATTGCTTCTGTAGTACATTCTTGCCTCACCTCTTGGCCAGGTACACTGTAATTAGATGGTTAAGTCTCAAAGAATGGCCTCTGACCTTGGAGGAAGTTTCCCGTGTTGTTACACAAAGACCACCCTCCCTGTCTATCACTTATGTGGAGATCCTCACTTGATGAGAAACCCTTCGATTAGAGCTGAATTATTACACAATAACACTTAGCGTCGGACCGAGATGTATTTCTAGATGCCTTGGGGTACACAAGAAACTCAGTTCTATATTAGCAACTGAATAAAATTATCAACATATTCTGCAATTAAACATATTTATGCAGAAATGCGTACGTATCATAAATGTACTTATGCAATTATAATTTACTTATGATTGATGAGGCAGAAAACCAATTTTGGAGCCGACTGAGAGAATATCTAAACAAGGACTTTCTAAAGCACTGAAATTTTCTGCAGCTACAACAGGAAACTCACACGGGATTTTTAAATGTGATACATTCCAAAATTTCCAGGTTTTATTCGGTTTGCAAGTCCTGTTAGGTGCAAAACGAGTTTTCGCTATAATCAAAGTAGTCTTTAAACATGAGCGAAGTATGCAGTGGTCTAACCGATGACTTCTGATCATTCGCCCGAGATGAATCCGGGTTTGAATCCGGTGTGGCATGAATGTTGTGTCTGTCTTACGGCACTGGCTCTCTTCCTTCCCTGGAACCAGTGCCCATAAATTAGGGACGGGTGACCTCCCTATTTTGACGCAAGGGGGCGAAACTGCAGATGATATCAAAATGAATTTTATTCTGTATATATGCTTCTAAACAACCGATTGAAAAAAATATATTTTACTTTTAGTTTCCATTTATGTCGAAGAGTATTTTAGGTATAGTCGCTTTTTCAAGTTACGCAAATATTTTCCGCTAGGGGGCGTAAAAGTAAATTGCGTTTTCTCCGATATCTCTACTTCTAAAACTCCGATTTGAAACTTTTTTCTTCAGCGGGTACAGCTCCTGATGGGAAATCTTTTGCATATAATTTCTTATTTTTGGTAAAGAACGGTTTGGCCACAGGGGGCGAAAAAGTTAATTTCTGCTTCTGATGCATTTGACACAAAATCTGAGTTTCTGAAACCTCGATTGAAAAAATTCGTTCGGGAACCAATACTACTCACGTAAATAAACATTTTCGGAATATTTTCTTCTTAAAATAATGCATGGTTTCTCCGCCAAGGGGCGTATGTCTTATTTTTGTCAATATCTCTACTTCTAAGAGTCTGATTTGAAACATTCCTTCTTTAGTTGGATAGTTTCCGGTGCGACATCTTTTTCATATAATTTCAAAATTTTCAAGTAATTCATAGACTTTCTGCTAGGGGGCGTAAAATTAAATTGCGTTTCCCCCGATATCTCTGCTTCCAAACAAAAACACATGTGTTGGAAAACTGCTGGCCACGAGCTGGCAGTGATGGTTCACTTCTGGCTGAAATCTGCCGCTCACGGCCCGGTAGCGGTTCGTTGGTGGCAGCGCCATCCGTTGGCAGCCATTGATGGCCTTGCAGCATTGCCGTGAATCGCGGGTCTCCAAGCAAGTGCCACTAGTGGCCCGTACCTGGCAACCGATGCAACCCCAACACCAGGTGGAAGCAACGGGACTGCGCATGTGCAGAAGTAACACGTGCTGTGTCTCTCGTGGTACCAGTTAGTTGAAGACGACGCTATAGCCATCGTGTTATTTCAGTGGATGTTAAGGAGGAAAAAGCCATATGTAGAGAGAAGAATTAATTTCCTAATGAAAAGCCACGTCGACAAAGACATCAGATTAAGCCATGAAATATAAGATTACAGCCATGAAATACACTCACTCCATTCCCATGAATAATAAGACATAATTTCTGTGTAATCTTTCGTTTTAACATACTAGGGGATGCGCCTCTAGGCTCGCTACGCTCGTTTCCAGAGTAGCACTCGAGCTCTGCAGCCCGATCTCCAAGTATATCACATGAAATTAAAACTGGAAAATTCATATAAATTTCAATTTTTATTGCATGTCTAAGCAAATAAGGCTTGTTTTTCCGAAATTTCAGTTTTTTTTTATTGTCGTTAATTTTTGGAAGGTCGGACTTTTGTCGTTTGAACTTATAGCACTTACTAAATTTACCACTAAGGAAAACAAAAGCGGTCCAAAAATGCATTTCCGTAAACCGTAAAAAGTTATGCTAAACCGTTAAGGTGGACGTCAAGTAATTTTGCTTCCTATACTTCCAATGCAAAAACTTTTACACATTTCCTTCACAATTATTGTGTTCCCAAGGATGAAAATTTGAACATCGATTAAAATAACTTCATATTATAATTTGGAATACTTAATATTTTCTAAAACATAACCATAATTATATAAAAAATCAATAACTTTTCCTTTGGTGGTGTTGGAACCAGAAAAAAGATGGCGCGACCTGTACTTTGATGACGTCAGTAGACGAGCAAATGTTGGATTACATAATTATGGTTATGTTTTAAAAAATATTAAGTATTCCAAGTTATGAAATAAAGCTATTTTAATCGATGTTCAAATTTTCATCCTTGGTAACGCATTAATTGTCCAGAAAAAAGATGGTGCGACCTATTCTTTGATGACGACAGTAGACAAACAAATGTTGGATTGCATAATTATGGTTATGTTTTAGAAAATATTAAGTATTCCAAGTTATAAAATGAAGCTATTTTAATCGATGTTCAAATTTTCATCCTTGGGAACGCATTAATTGTGAAGAAAATGTGAACAGAAGTTTTTCCATTGGAAGCATATAGGAAGCAAAATTATTTGACGTCCACCTTAAACAACTGAGATAGCTTACCAACAAAACATATGCATAATAAATTCTCTGCGTTACCATGGCAGCAGGTCATGAGACCTGAATGCTCCTCTGTGGTTATTGTGAAGACAGACAAGCCGTTCGTTTCTTTCGTGTGCATCTTTAAAAAAATGCTTAAAAATCAAAAAACGACTTTTTCTTAAATTTTTTTTTGTAAAAAAGGGACGGTAGATGTAAGTTTATGCTGTAAAAATTGCAATGCGTTATGATTTATAGTTTGCTATATATCCGTTTTTTGAAATGAATCCCATCGCGAAATAGAGAATTTTGTGAAATTTAGAAATTTAATTTCCCGTAAACTAAATCGAAATTCAAAAAAAAAAAAAAAAGGGTGACGAGGTGCAAAAATTCGGTCATGGCACTACATGCCTACAAAGTTTCGTGGTTCTGTTGCTGTTAGTGTGTCCACAACGCGACCTGATAGCACTTTTTTCTTACCTTAACTTTGAAATACAATAGCTCTTGAAGTATCGTTAGAATCGAGCAACGGTTTATTTCAGCGTGTTCTCCAAACAATTCTCTACAAACGATGTAAATTTCATATTTTTGTGTTCAATACGTTTTGCGCTGCGAGCTAGGAAAGCAAGAGTGTCGCGAAATTTCTAAAACAGCGGCAGCAGCGGCGGCTGTTACTTTTTTCAGAATAGAAAGACACTAAACCGCTTGAAACAATAGTCCTGGAAAAACATTAAAAAAAGTTTTGTTGGAAAAAAGAAAAGAATTAGATACGCTTACAAAATTTATCAATTATTTGAAAAAAAGAAAAAAAGCAACGCTATGTGGATATAATGTACTCATCAATGGGTGGAATACGCAAAAGACGTGAGGAATTCGCTTCTAAAAATAACGAGAAGTAAAATAAATATCTTTTAAACCAAATGCAGCTTCGGACAGCGGAAAGGAAAGATACAACGTTAAAAATGTAACAGAATGTGACATGAACGGATAAATATATTAATTAAACAATCGCCTTTCAAGACGACAAGGACAGCACAATACTTTGGAAAGCGTCTTTAAGTTGGTACACTCCTTGAAAATGAGTGCCCTTAAGGTAAAAATAAAACTATCGTTACGTTGAAAAAATAAATTTATGAATTATATGATACTGACATTTATGAAAAATACCTCGCGATATTGTAAAATTATAGAGAGAACCATTCGATTACACATTCCGCAGGAAAGAGACTCAGCTTCTAACTAACGCTCGGGCGTGGCAAATCAGTCCAGTTGGTAGAGCACGCGCTTCCCACAGTACTTGGTTCGTTTCCAGACGGGTGTTTTTCCGGTCTGTTGAGAAAATTTCCCCAGCGCAGTGCTGTAATTCTGAACTTTCGTAAGGGAAAAAATAAATAAATAAATGTAGCGTTGGGAAACTGAGGTTATCCTTGACTTTTATTTTTTTATGGCTACTACTGGGAAACTGGCGGACAAGATCCGGCAAGCCATCAGTTACGTCACGTGATTGCCGGCTGCCACTGCCGGAAAACTAGCGGACCACATTAGGCTTGCCACCATTTATGGCACGTACTTGCTGGGCCGCTGAAGGGCAACTTGTGGCAGCTACTGGTTGCGATGGATAACTGATGGCCCTGTTGTGGCATATGACAACTAGATCTTGATGGGAAATATTGTGCATATCATTTCTAACTTTTGGTAAAAAATGGTTTAGCCACCAGGGGGCGTAAGTCTTAATTTCCGCTTCTGGTGTATTTGCAGCAAAATCTTAACTTCTAAAATCTCGATTGAAAAAAATCGTTTGTGGACCGATCCTACTTACGTCGATATAAAACTTTTCGGAATATTTTCTTCTAAAAATAATGCAAAGTTTCTCTGCCAGGGGGCGTAGACGTATGTCTTATTTTTGTCAATATCTGTACTTCTAAGAGTCCAATTTGAAAAATTCCTACTTTGTTGAATAGAGTTTCCGGGAAGACATGTTTTTCATGTAATTTCAAAATTTTCAAGTAATTCATAAACTTTCCGCTAGAGGGCGTAAACTGCGTTTTTCTCGATATCTCTGCTTCTAAAACTCCGATTTGAAAAATTCTTTGTGCACCGGATACAGCTCCTGGTGGGAAATCTTCTGAATATAATTTCAAATATTTGGTAAAAAATGGTTTGGCCACCAGGGGATATGTGTTAATTCCTACTACTTATGTATGTGTTTGCAGCAAAACCTGAGCTCCCGAAAACTCGACTGAAAAAATTCTTTCCTGAATCGATACCGCTTACATCGAAAAACGTTTGATAATACTTTCTTCTTAAAACAATGCATGTTTTTCTCGCCAGGGGGCATAGATGCATATCTTATATTTGTCGATATCTCTGCTTCAAAGAGTCCGAATTGAAAAATCCTTTCTTTGTTGGACAGCGTTTCCGCTGCGAAATGTTTCTCATATAAATTCATGTTTTTCCTAACGCACAAGTCTGCAGCCGACGGCGTGAGGTCCCGATTCCGTTTGCAGCAATATCTGTGGGATTGAAAACCCGACCGAAAAACTTCTTTCTTCGGTCAGGTACTACTGTTTTCTATACCGGTTCTAGTGACTTTGCATAGCCTTGATAAATTCAATTCGCGTCAGACCGGATTCAAAAGACGTGCTCATTACACCCGAAAATTCGGTGTCAGATCATATCAGATCACATGTAGAGTCATTGTGTCTGACCCCAGGTCTTAAACAACCCTTAGAAATAGGAAGCTAGGAGATTTGGGATAGAGTATCCGATAGGAAAGTGACACGGAAGCGAGGTAGAAAAGGGAAGGAAGACGCTCTTATTTATTACCGGGGGCCAGTACCCGGGATCCGATGGCTTAACGTGCCCATCCGACGCAAGGCTGATATTTAGTGGTTCGAGCGTTCGTACCTGCCTCGATTCGAACCTGAGGTTTCTTCCATGGCAGTTACGAACGTTGACCACTAGGACCCGTGGCCCGAAAATTCGGTGTCATCTTTCTTATTTCATATTTATACAGAAATTTCACAAAATCTTCGGGTAAAGAAATGCTTCTTTCCTGAAGTACGACGTAAACACTTTCCCTTAGAGGGTTTCGAACCAACTTAGGCTTCAACGGGAGCAGCGCGTGCTACCTGAAGCCAGAAACACACGTACCAAACAGTCACGTATAAGGTAGAACTCCAATCCCGCTATGGTGAATTTTTTTGTGTGTGCTGTTAATGCGGGTGAATTAGTCATTTTATTTTCTGTTGGAGCTTATTTTTTTCTGAATAGGTTTGTAATAACTTTTTTTGCTATAAGAGGATTTATTACAAATTATGTATTTTTTCATCGTGATATTTCGAAAAAACAGAATGCTTTGGGACTTGAGATCTTTTTAAACTGACAATGACTTTCAATTATCTTTAAGAAAATGTGAAATGTGCTGCTTTGTAGTATTATTTAACAAAACTCCTAAATATAAAATTTACTCTTGATAGCTAAAATAACTTTTGTCTTAAGGGGTCCACAGACTCATACATAGACATCATGTACAATAATTTAAGTACCCTGTTTCTTACGATAACACAGTGTAAAATAGCTGGTGCGCAAAATGGGAGAAAGGAGAAGAAATATCCTGTGATCATGCGATATGCTATCCACAATATCACATCTCGCTACAGAACTTCAAAATCAGATACTCCGACAGATAATTGGAAATTAATAGTTAATCAAACCTCAAGCATTCCCCCGAATCGCTCCTATTACAAGAAATTTTCCGTCATATAAATACGGAAAAAGTGAGAGCAGAAATTTTCCGTTAATATACGAAAGGAATTGTGGAAACGTTTTCGAAAATTCAGAATTATCCTGGCGTACAACAAATCCGTGAAATTCAGGTTTTTTTTTCCATCATTTCTCGGAAAAAGTTGTATCAGGAATATGCATTGTAAATTCACAAAAGGAATAATACGAAATGACTCGTGAATTTCACACATACATATTTTTTTACATTGTGGTTCTTCCTTAGTCGGACCAATTACATGGAGTGAGGAACAAAGCAGATTTCCTTAGGCTGGTAAGACTTGACATCCTTAGTTCGACGGTCTAAAAGTAGATTTTCTTAAGCTGGCGAGGTTTGATATTTCGTTTCTACAGCTGCAATGACTTAGTGCTCACTGAATTTTGACCATCTACCTAATGCTTCGTAAGCCCTCCTTTCGCCAGCAGCTCTCAGATGTGCCATCGATTCAATAAGATGCCGGAAGCAGTTGGGAAATATGGACAACCAAGCTGTGTGTACGCAGCCTTCAATGCCGGCATGGTGATGATTGGTGTATCCAGACGCCTGATATGCCGTTTTATGCTGTCCCACAAATGCTCTGTGGAATTGATATCGGGGAAGTTCGCAGGCGAATCGATGTGCTGTAAGTCTGAACTGTTCTTCCTCGAACGACTCTTGCACAACATTGAACCTGTAGCTCGGCGCATTGTTATCTTGGTAGAAAACGACGCCATTCAGGAAAGAGTGAAAATATTGCTGGATGTACCAAGTAAGCGAGCACTTGGACCCCTTGGTTCATGCCAGAGAAATATCAGGTATAGTTCAGCCAGAGAAACACCGGGTATAGTTCAGCCGGAGAAACAACAGGTATGTTTCTCTGGCAGAACGTGAACTCCTTGGTTCATTTTACATGAACCAAGGGGTTCAAGTTCCTGCCAGAGAAACATACCCCACACCATACAACCGCCCCCATCAGCTTTCACTGTGGAGACCCTGCAGTTTGGATCAAGTGACTCGTGTTGTTTGCGCCAAATCCGTAAACGGCTATACACGAAGTGCAGTAAAAACGCGACTCTTCAGACCAGAACACTTTTTTCCTGTCATCCGATGACCAACTTGCATGTTCTTTGCACCAGGCGAGTCACTGATGAACCGTAGTTAGGAGAGGATGTCGTTGGAGTCGCCTGCTGTGATGGCCGAAAAATGCAAGCGTGCAACGCAGGGTTATGACAAATACTGTTCGGGGTAATTGTTTGACCATTTTCACGCCAGTTCTTACACCAATGAGACATTCCATCATGACCACCCCCAACTTAGAGAAATGAGAGAGCCTGGAGACCGAACGATGGCACAGGTGAAGTTTACAGAGCAGTATACAGTGGCCACTTTATTATGACCACCTGACAGTTTTAAGAAAATGAGCTATGGCTGCATGCTGTTGCCGCCAGAGGGCGAGGCTAGTATAAAAAGGGAAAGTTTAGTGCTTGCGACAGTAGTGGAAGTGATTTTTGGGTGACGAGATGGGTAAACAAGAAAGGTGACGCCGAATTTTCGGGTGTAATAAGCACGTCTTTTGAATCCGTTCTGGCGCAAATTAAATTTATCAAAGCTATTCAAAGTCAATGGAACCGGTATGGAAAACAATAATATCTGACGGAAGAAAGAAGCTTTTCAATAGGGATTTTAATCCCTCAAATATTGCTGTAAACGGAATCGTGAACTTACGCCCTCTGGTGGCAGACTTGTGCTTTAAGAAACACATGAATTTATATGAGAACCAATTCTCATTGGAAAGTCTCTCCAACACAGAAATAATTTTTCAAATCGGACTCTTAGAAACAGAGATATCGACAAAAATAAGATGTGATTTTACGTCAAAAAAATTCAGTCGAGTTTTCAGGAGCCCAGATTTTGCTACAAATACATAAGAAGCAGAAATTAACACTTATGCCCCCTGGTGGCCAAACCATTCTTTACCAAACATTAGAAATTATGTGAAAAATATTTTCCATCAGGTCTTGTATGCGATACAGGAAGAATTTTTCAAATCGTAGTTTTAGAACAGAAATAACGCAGAAAACGCAATTTACCCTTGTGACACCTAGCGGAAAGTCCATGATTTATTTGAAAATTTTGAATTTATAGGAAAAACATTTCGCATCGGAAACACTATCCAACAAAGTAAGAATTTTTCAAATCGGACTCCTAGAAGTAGAGATATTGACAAAAATAAGATATACATCTGCACCCCCTGGCGTAGAAGCCATGCATTATTTCAAGAAGAAAATGTTCCTAAAAAGTTTGTCGACATGAGTACTAATTGTCAACAAACGACGAATTTTTTCGATCAAGAATTTATAAGCTCATATTTTGCTGCAAATACATCAGACGCAGAAATTAAGATTTACGCCTCCTGGTAGCCAAACCATTTTTTTTACAGAAAGTAGAAATTATGAGCCAACGATTTCCCATCAGGAGCTGTATCCGGTGCAGAAAGAATTTTTCAAATCGGAGATTTAGAAGCAGAAATATAGGGGGAAAGCAATTTACCTGAAAATTTTGAAATTATATGAAAAACATGTCACGCTGGAAACACTATCCAACAAAGAAGGAATTTTTCAAATCGGACTCCTAGAAGTAGAGATATTGACAAAATAAGATATAATCTACGCCCCCTGGCGTAGAAACCATGCATTATTTTAAAAAGAAAATGTTCCTAAAAAGTTTGTCGACATGAGTACTATTTGTCAACAAACGACGAATTTTTTCGATCAAGAATTTAGAAGCTCATATTTTGCTGCAAATACATCAGACGCAGAAATTAAGATTTACGCCTCCTGGTAGCCAAACCATTTTTTTTACAGAAAGTAGGAATTATGAGCCAACGATTCCCCATCAGGAGCTGTATCCGGTGCAGAAAGAATTTTTCAAATCGGGGACAGAAGCAGAGATATAGGGGGAAACACAATTTACCGCTACGCCCCCTAGCGGAAAGGCTATGAACTACTTGAAAATTTTGAAATTACATGAAAAACACGTCACACTGGAAACACTATCCAACAAAGAAGGAATTTTTGAAATCGGACTCCTAGAAGTAGAGACATTGACAAAAATAAGATATAAATCTACGCCCCCTGGCGGAGAAACTGTGGAATATTTTAAGAAGAAAATATTCCGAAAATGTTTATCGATGTGAGTGGTATCAGTCCACGAAAGAATTTTTTCAATCGATATTTTAGAAGCTCAGATTTTATAGCAAATATATCAGAACCCAAAAGATTTTCCATCAGAAGATGTATCCGCTGAAGAAACAAAATTTCAAATCGGAGTTTTAGAAGAAGAGTTATCAGGAAAAATGTAATTTACTTTTACGCCCCCTAGCGGGAAATCTTTGAGTAATTTGAAAAAGTAACTATATCTAAAATAGTCTTCGACATAAATGGAATCGAAAGATAAAATAATTTTTTCAATCGGATATTTAGAAGCAAATATGTGGAATAAAACGTATTTTTGAATTCGACATCATCTGCATTTACGCTCCCTAGCGGCAAAATTGTACATCGTAAAAAAAAAAAAAGAAATAAAGGATAATCATTCGCATATTTCAAGCTTCCCAATGCAAAAATAATTATTCAAATCGGACTAATAGTTGCAGAGATATCGTGGGTACAGACGGACGGACGGACAAACCGGTAGCATAAGCAGAGTCTTTTTTTACAAAAGACGTGCTAAAAATGCGATTTGACGGACTTTCAACGTGGGATGATTGTAGGAGCTCGGAGCCATGTAGCGAGTATCACCGAAACCGCCGCATTCGTGAAATGTTCCAGAGCAGATGTTGGTTAAGTGTTTACAGACTGGACTGTCAGCCAAAAAACTGGGTCTCTACGTGCAACGTGTGGTCGTCATCGACTAGAGACTGCTCGGGCGGAACGGAGAGTGTCCAGACTGGTAACAGACAACAGAAGGGGCAATAGTGCAGCAAATTACAGACCATCTTAATCAAGGATCCCCTCAAATGATCTCTGCATGCACTGTTCGCCGTACACTGCATCGGATGGGATATGGCAGCCGAAGGCCAGTTCGAACACCTTTGCTATCTGCAGTTAACAAGAGAAAATGTCTCCAGTTCGCACAGGAGCACAAGGATTGGACAGTCGATAATTGGAAACAAATTATGTGGTCCGATGAATCGCGTTTTCAGTTGCACCGTGCCGATGGCTGAGTGAGAATTTGGCGGAAACAGCACAAAATCATGGACCCCAAATGCGTTGCTACAACCCTTCAAGCAGGTGAAGGCAACGTTATGGTTTGGGGAATGTTTTGCTGGCATGCTTTGAGCCCTTTAATTCGTGTTGATCAACGTCTGACTGGCAAATCCTATCTAAACATCGTTGCGGACCAAGTGCATCCTGTCATGTGGATGGTTTATCCCAATGGCGATGGCTACGTTCAACAAGTTAATGCGTCCTGCCATAGTGCTCGTATTGTACAGGATTGGTTTTAGGAAGATGCCGGTGAGTTTACTTTGCTCAGGTGGCCCCCACAATCTCCAGATCTCAACCCCATTGAGAATTTGTGAGATGAAGTTGAACGAGCCATCAGACAGCTGGATCCACAACCCTGCAATCTCACACTCCTGGAGAAGTGCTATTCATCAAGCATGGTCTCAGATTCCACAAACCACCTATCAACATCTCGTGGAGTCCATGCCACGAAGAATCGACGCAGTATTAAAAACAAAAGGTGGCCCAACGATGTACTGAGGGGGTTGTCATAATAAAGTGGCCACTCAGTGTACATACAACCCGAGGACCAGCTTTCGGTTAGTAGAGTGTGTTCGGAGTCAGAATCGGAAAAGCTGCCGATTTATCGGAGTTTGATGAAGGACAAATTGTGACGGCACGGCACCTCGGAAACGGCGCGGCTTGTGGGTTGTTCACGTGCCGCTGTTGTGAGTACGTATCAAATGTGGTGCACAGATGGCCAAACGACGAACCATCGTTCAGTCGTGTGTCGTTCACAGCTCATTAATGCCAGAGGTGAGCGGAGACTGTTGCGTATTGTTCACAGGGACCGTAGGGCCATAGGGCGACAAATCATTCGCAGCTACAACAAGGATGATCAGGGCAATATGTCACATTCATTGCAGCCTTATGCGCATGGCCCTGCGTAGCCGAAGACCCAGATGGGTCCCCATGATAGCTAACAACGCATGAATTGGGCTCAAGATAATCGAGATTGGACCGTTTCCGCCCAACAGTTCATCCAGGCATGGCACCTGGATGAACTGTTGGGCGAAAACAGGTCGTCGGTGGCGGTGTTATGCTGGTGACTATTTGTTAATTCCCTGGCTTCCAAATTCGCCTGACATGAACTCAATGGAACATTTGTGGTTCGACTTGGAAAAGCGGATTCGCGCTAAATCAAAACCATCCCGAAATGTACGGGAACTGGAGGACCTGCTGTTGACAATATGGAACCAGATACCCCAGGATACTTACCGCCACCTCATTGAATCGGTGCTCAGCCGAGAGGCCGCTGTTTTGCGAGCAAAAGGGGGTCCTACCGCTTTTCAGGGAGGTGGTCATAATGTAATGCCTCATCGGCGTATACACTGAAGTGCCAGAAAAACTGGTACCGACGAGCTTATGCAAATTACATGGCAACGTCACCTATGCGCGTATTCGGTTGCGTCCGCCAGTGCGTATATAAAGCGATAGACATCCTTACCAGCTATCAGAGCTGTTTTCGGCATGAGAATGACAAGAAATAACGATTTAATCGATTTTCAACGCGTTGTCATAGTTGGCGCTCGTGAGATGGGCCATACTATTTCGGAGGTAGAAACGAAGATCGGATTTTCACGGACGACCATTGCAAGGGTGTACCGTGACTACAAGAATTCCGGCAAAACCTCCAACCTATGATACCAGTGTGGCCGTAAAAAGATATTGGGTGAACGTGACCATCGTCGGCTGTCAACACGAGTCCCCTTGATGGTGCACGACACAAAGCTATGCGCCTCGCTTGGGCACGGCAACACCACCACTGGACACTTGATGACTGGAAATAAGTAGCCTGGTCTGACGAGCCGCGTTTCCAACTGTATCGGACAGATGGAAGGATTCGTGTGTGGCACAAACCCCATGAAGCCATGGATCCCGCCTGTCAACAGGGAACTATACCGGCTGGTGGGGGTCCGTAATGGTATGGGGTGTGTTTAGATGGACTTCACTCGGACCCCTGGTACGTCTACAAACGTCTGTGACCGGTCAACGCTATGTGCGCATTCTTTCTGACGAGGTACACCCGTTCATGTCTTGCATTCATGCTGATGGGTTGGGCCTGTTCCAACAGGACAATGCACCTCCACACAAGTGCCGGGACACCACATTATGTTTAGAGGAGCATTCATCTGAGTTTGGGGTGTTACCATTCCCACCCAAGTCTCCATATCTGAACGTGATAGAACACATTTGGGATGCCATGCAACGCGCTATCGAACACAGGAATCCGAGGCCTCGGAATACACCCGAATTGTGGAACGCTGTGCAGGAAGTATGGTGTGCATTGCCTACAGCATATTTCCAAAAGCTAGTAGAGTCCATGCCCCGTCTTATTTCGGCAGTCCTGCGCTCCCGTGGGGGAGCTACCAAGTATTAGACTGGTGTACCAGTTTTTCTAGTACTTCAGTTTAGACTTTAACTACAGCAATCCACTAGTTCAACCGTTTGGGAAATCGAAGCACCCGATCTCCGAGCTCCCTCAATCTGTCCTTTACCAAAGTCTGATAAATTCTTTCGTTTACCCTTCACGCTCCGAATTTTACTACCTACTGTTCCATTCACATCTTATATATGCTACGTCGGTCAACTAATCGCAACCTCTTTAAAATTACGTGGTTGATAGGCCGGATCTACTTTTGGCAGGGGTGGTCATAATTCAGGGATCACTGAGTGTACATCAACTTCAGTTTTCATTCGAAATTTGCACTACATGCAGAAAACATTCTTGTTTTTTTTACACTTTCTAACGTAGGTTGAAGAAGCGTATATGCTCCAGCTTTGTCCGTCCGTCTGTCCGTTGGTCTGTCGGCACGATAACTCGCGTAAAAATGGTTCGATTTCGATGAAATTATAGTATGTGGTAGGGGACCACCTGGGGACGAACCCTATTGAAAATGGACGAAATGGGGTCAAAGGTCACGGCATAAGAGCGGGATCCCTTCCGTTGCCCTTATGCGTCATAACTTGCGTAAATATGGTTCAGTGTCGATGAAATTTTAGTATATTGTAGGGGACCACCTGGGAAAGAACCGTATTGAAAATTGGTGAAGTGGGGTCAAATGTCAGGACATAAGAGCGGGATGCATACCATTGCCCTTATGCGTTATAACGTGCGTAAAAATGGTTCGATTTCGATGAAATTTTAGTATGTGGTAGGGGACCACCTGGGGAAGAACCCTATTGAAAATGGACGAAATGGGATCAAAGGTCAGGATATAGGATCGGGATCCATTCCATCGCCCTTATCCCATACTGTGAAAGGAGCAATTCTTGTATGTATGTAAATTTCCTTTTGAAAACGGCTCTAAGGATTTTAATGAAAGTCGTTAACCTACCCTTTTCTGGTACTAGAAATCGATTTAGCTTGATCTCGACTTTAGGAAAATTCGTTTAGTGCGTTAAATAACCACCCCGAATCACCACGTTTTTAGTGTCATGAACTCGTCCCATTAATGTTGCCCATGCTTAGAAATCTTATGACGTCACAATCTCGCGCTTGAGATGTTGGCGTGCGGTCACGCCATCTGTTTCATTACGTCACGCGTTGTGTGTGGATCCTATTAAAGTTTTATGACGTTACACTCTTTCGAGCAGATGGCCGCGATTCCCATCTGCCTCATTACGTCACGCGTTGTGTGCGTATGTCCGGCCGCACGATAACTCGCGTAAAAATCGTTCGATTTCGATGAACTTTTAGTATGTGAAAGGGGATCACCTGGGAAGGAACCCTATCGAAAGTGAACGAAATGGGGTCAAAGGTTAGAACATAGGAAATGGATCCATTCCACTGCTCTTATGATTCATAACTAACGTAAAAATTCTTCGATTTGGATGAAATGTTAGTATGTTGTAGGGGCCTGCCTGGGGACGAATCCTATTGAAATGGGCGAAATGGGGTCAAAGGTTAGGACACAGTAGCGGGACCTATTGAATAGCTTCTATGCATCATAACTTACGTAAAAATGCTTCGATTGCAACAAAAGTTTATCATGTTATTTCGGAGGTATACTGAACCGGTTCTGTAAAATATCATCGAAATGGGATCAAAGGTCAGGTCACAGGACCGAGATTTATCCCACAGCCATTATCCTCATAACTTGAGCAATAACTTCAGTAATGCTTTCTGGTATGTTGGAATGCGTTTTGTAATCAATGCATTGCATGATTTTACTAACTTGTTATTCTTTGTGTTTTCTCCTGATTTAGAAGCCATCATGCGTTTTCCCAATTGCTGTTTTTAACCTATTGCAATTGGGATCCCAGAATTTTAAAAGTTGCTTTTAGTGAAAATGTACTAAAGGATTTATTATTTTCGAATTCTATCCGAGAAATATTCTTCAGTTGGGAAGTGAAGTAAAATCATTGAAAAATGCCGAGCCGTGGAATAAATTCATGGAGATACAAATTTGCATTCAAGTTATTTTATTTTTATCATTTTTACTACAATTCCTGAAAATAGATAGTATCGACACATATTTTAGAATATCAATATTTAATATCATATAAATATTTTAATACAAAGGTGATTCGAAATGTGGATCGATATACACAACAGTGGTGAGATATTTATTTGGACAAATATATATATGTAAGACACCGGATTGCTCAAATACTCATAATGCATGTATCTTCTTTAGTTCTATCTTACTGTAGCCCTGTTCTGAGCCACTCCAGAGCACGTCGTACTCTACTCATAAGATAAATTACATAACTAGTGTCAATCACATTACAATGCATAATCATTCAATTGATAAATTGATAATGCACATTTTTACGATTTGATTTTTCGCGTATGAATTTGTTTTTAACGTTAATATCAACAACTGATTCTATCTACAGTGCTGGCATGACATTCCTTGATTCAAGGTAAAATGTTGGTTGGCAGTTCTATGCGTTCTTTTATGGCTTATTTCTAAAATTGCTTGCTGATTAATTCCGGTGTTTGCGTACGGTCCCCGATAAGTTCTCTATCAGACCATGACGGAAGAGATTCAGGTTAGCGATCTTTTTGTACATAATGATACAAATCTTAACATGCTTAGGGCCAGTTTAGAGTTTCATAGTTATGTTCATTAATTTTTCTTTTTGCCTGTCGTAGAGAGTTACTAAGTGAACCAAGTGGCGAGGAATGAAGAACCTAGAGCTAAGAGTTGTGATAAAGTATTCGCATAAAAAAGGGTTGGAGACAAACGACATCCATGAAGATACGGTGGCAAAACTAAAGAAGGATGTTCCTTTATACCATATTGAGAAAAAGCAGGCAGAAGCGTGGGAGAACCATTGTGGAAGATAACACTCACTCAGAGGCAACCACTTGAGGAAATGTGAACAAGGTACACGAAATATTACTGCAAAATAGCTGTCAGACAGATTAGTGAGACATTGCAAATGTCAAAAACAACAGTTGATCGTATTCTGACAGAGCATCTGGCAATGACAAAGGTTGCTGCCCTTCGGGTCCCAAAACTCCTGACTACTGTGCAAGAGCTGATCAAACGAAACATGTCACAAGACAATCTTGCACTCTTTGAAGAAACCCAAAAGAATTTCTGTAATGATTTGCAACTGTGGATAAACTTTGACCCACCATTATATACCAGAGTAGAAACAACATTCAGAACAACGGAAGCATGGTGGCTCACTCACTCCAAAAAAGGCGAAGTCTATCACTCCAAAAAAGGCGAAGTCTATCTCTCCAAAAAAGGCGAAGTCTATCACTCCAATCGAAAAGGTAATAATAAAATTTTTCTAGGATGCGTAGGGGTTGGTGATGGTGGATTACTTTGCGAAGGGCCAAGCCATCACAGAAACACGCTATGCAAACTTACTAAGGAAACCTTTCCATGGGGATTCAAAGCAAAGTTCCAGCACATAATTCTTCTCTAAGCTATAAGTATTCCAGATAAATGACAGAAATCGAGACTCAGTCTCACTGCGTAATGGGAAATATACTTATTTCTTAACACAAAGAGAAAGATTTTGTTACAGAGAATTTAGGGATAATTTAATAAAAGTTATGAACCATATTTAGCAAGTAAAGAACATCTTCTTACGACAATTAAACGGGATTACGATTTTGTCACTCCTGGTTAAAACAAAATAAAAATTGCAATCTTTTATTGCTTTGCCCGAATCGGTCGACAATCTTTCTTATAAAATCTATATTTCGGGTCAGCCCATTTTCAATGGGTACTCATTATACACAGAGACCATCTAGTCTCACCTTGGTAATTGTTGTTCTCACCCAAGACTTCACCTTACTCAATGTACTGAAAGACTTTTCGATGGTACACGTTATTGCGAAGCGTGTGGCTGTGATTGGTAATGCCCTTGAAACTGCCGGGTGAAAATTTTCCACTTCCTGCATACTTTCTGAAAGGTAAATCTTTTCTGTTTCCGCTACCGATTTGTCTTTCATTTCCTGCATACTTTCTGAAAGGGAAATCTTTTTCTGTTTCCACTACCGTTTCGTTTCGTCTTTCCAAAAGGGGTACCACGTTCTTGATTCTGCGTCTAAATCACCATACGTTCATTACTGAAATGTAAACAGAACGTTTTCAGTTCTTATCCAAATTCCAGGGGGTCAGTTAACCCTCGTTGCAGGCGTTCACGCATTTGAGGAATAAATGCCAAGGAAAACTGTCCAGAGAAAGAAGGGGGAGGGGGAGGGAGGTGTTGTTTCATCACGATCAGGACGGTAGCGAGCTTTCCTTATCTGGTAGGGCGAGACCTGAAATTACGAGTTCAAAATTACGCCCCTTCGACATCCACTCAAATAACACATGGTTTTTACTTTTTCACATACCGCCGTTACAGGAAAGTATTATGATCGTTCCAAAATCTCACTTCAGTTTTTAGACAGAATTTTATTAAAAATGTAAAAAGTAGGTAAATACCCAAGAACTACAGGTTGTAAATATCATGTGACGCGCCGGCCCCGCAGGACGCACATGAGATAAAGACAGATAGCAGTGAGAGCATTTTTTTTTATTGAAGCTTTAACGACCACCGTGAGCAATTGAATGGGCTATAAGCAGTCGCCCGTCCCTAGTTTAGGGCCACTGGTTCCAGGGAAGGAAGAAAGCCAGTGCCGTAAGACAAACGCAACATCCATGTCTACCGGGATTCCAACCCAGACCCATCTCGGACGAATCGTCACAAACCAGCGCTTAGACCACTGCGCCACCGGGGCGGCGCAGTGAGAGCATATGCCAGTGTTGTATAGTGGATAGCACTCGGAGCTCCGGAGCCGAGAGTTGAAGGTTCGAATCCTGCCATAAAGCTTATGAAGAAATTTACGTCGTCATAACCAAATAAAGCGTAAATGTTGTGTGAACAACACCGACAACACAACACTCCACAGAAAGGCAAAACGAAAAACAAACCAGCGCAGAACGAATGAGTATCGGATAGTGAACGTAACAATAGGAAAAGCTTTAGAAGTAGGGCTTCGGCAAATTCCTTTCAAGGTTAAACGCTCAGAGAACTTTCTGCGACGGAGCACAAATGATCAATTAGCTCTTCATCCCAACAACATGTTCGGGAAGGTGATGAATGTTGGACATATCAGAATATTGTTTTCTATGCCTCCATTCGCTGTTTTGGAAAATTCCTTTCCTGGATATGAGATGTTCACGCCTCATAGTGTATGTTACTGGGCCGCGGGAAGCCTTGTGGGCAACGTTCGTGACTGCCACGGAAAGGACCTCCGATTCGATCCCTGGCAGGTACGAATGCTCGATCCACTGAATATCCGCCATGCGTCGGACGGGTACGTTAAGCCGTCGGACCCCGGGTACTTGACCCCCGATAATAAATAAGGGCGTCTGCCTCCCCCTTTCTACTTCGCTTCCGTGTCACTTTCCTATTGGGCACTCTAGCCCAAATCTCCTAGCTTCCTATTTGTAAGGGTTGTTTAAGACCTGGGGTCAGACACTCCCTTCCTAAAATCCTCTGCGTTTGAAAATAATTGAAGATAAGAGTGTATGTTACTCTGTACTTTGGTTAGCTGCATGGAATACTGTATGAGACTACTGGGACGTGCCAGCACCGCAGGACGCACATGAGATAAAGGCAGATAGCAGCGAGAGGTAGCTCAGTTGGTAAAGCTACTTATTCCGGAATGAGGGGGACCTGGGTTCGATGCCGGGCGTGGACAAAAATGACGGGGAAATTTACTTCGTTATATTGGCGCCCGAACTTCAAGAATGACCTGGCCGTTAAAGTTCTCGCAATGGTGAGATGTTCTTTCCTCACCGCGAGACAGGAAAAATAAGAGAATCCCCTCTTTGGCGCTTCGAAAAATAAATGTGTGCGATGTTACGTTCCACACACCAAATTGACTGGGATTTCTCCAACGTACGTTCTTCAGCGGATGACTGCCTACAGCGACACATGGTCCCGGCTGACCCGTGCACCATGCCCCCGGCCCTCTTTGGGGGGGGTATTAGGCGCCTGCCCCGCAGGACGCACACGAGATAAAGGGAGATAGCAGCGAGAAGATACGTCTGCGTAGCTCAGTTGGTAGAGCGACTTATTCCGGAATGAGGGGACCCGGGTTCGATACCCGGCGTGGACAAAAATGACGGAGAAATTTACTTCGTTATATTCTATCAGCCTCCTATCAGTGGTTTATAAAATCTTCACTAAAGTTCTTTCACAACGCTTGAAGGTGACACTGGACATGGCTCAACCGAGAGAACAAGCTGGATTCAGGAGTGGCTACAGCACAATAGATCATATCCACGTACTGTAACGTATACTCTATATTCACTTTCCTTTTGATTTTACTATCTCTGGTTATTTTATTTTACTATGTAAATTATCTTCTTACTGAACGAAATATTATTTCACCCGCTGAATGAGATCTGGCAATGAGTGTAAGTCATGACGTGGTGGTAGCTAGTATATAGGCGCGTTCATCGAGACTTAGAGAGAGCTTTTGTTGTTGTTATGAGAGAGAGTTGTTGTTTACGGAGAGCGTTTGTAATACGAGGAGAGATTGTGTTGTTATGAGGAGAGATTCTTCATTATTGTAAAACAAGTTGTGTGTGTGCTTTAGTTGACCAAGAGTCTTATAATAAAGAAGTGCCGTAAGTTCGTCTTTCTCAATTCATAGTTTTTGTCAGACCTCTGTCTGGCTGTTAGGTTTATAACATTTATTCATTACCATAAATAACCAGCGTTAAGACTTTGTTTACGTTCGTAATTAACTAGTAACAACCTTTTGAATTCACTATTTTGAAGCTTAGTACAAGTATATCATTAGCTAGCTAGTAGGAAGAGAATCATTCATATTAATTAGCTTAGCGTAAAGAAAATAAAGCTAATTCATTATAGTACTGATAGAACTAATTGAAAGAGCGAGGGAATATGAACTTCCATTCTGCATGGCTTTTATCGATTATGAAAAAGCCTTTAATTCGGTGAAACCATCAGCAGTTACAATGGCTCGTCCAGCAGTGGATTGATAATGGTTGACAATGATGATGATGATGATGATTACCTAAAGTCTAAAAAGAAAATACTGAACGATGTAACTTCCTTTTTTAGTTGGTTTTAGATTTTACACCGCCCTCCGAGCATTAATTTAATCCCATCGAATGACCAGTCGGGTCCTTGTCCTCCCGGTTGCTACGGCCCTGATCACGATAACGCTTCAAGTTACAAATCAGCAGTTGCCATCCACGAATGTGGGTTTGAACATCTACAACAGCCACCCTACTCACCTGGCCTTCCCACCTTGAATTACAAAAAGAACTTGTCTGGTCTGCAATTTGGTATCGTCGAAAACGTTAGTGAGGCTGCGGGGGACCATTTTGATTGTCTTGACATATTATTGTAATGAGAGGTATGAGAGGCTTGGATCTCCTATGGAAAAAGTGTGTTGACACTCAAGGGTACTATGTAAAAAATGGGCACACCACAATTTTTCTCGTCCATTCCTTCATGGTTGGGCTTGGAACTTTTTGGGACACCTCTTGTATGTCATTTTACAGCGACGAACACTTTTTTGGAACCATATTTTTGTCTTTTCCTTTTTTATAAGCTTAAGTAGTTGCTAATTTTTTGAAGGCTAAAACAAATATCTAGTAAAAATTGAGATAGAAATCCAAAATAACATTTCGTGTGATTTTACCAAATGGGTTAACCTCGATCTCACCTTGACGGACGCCTCATACTCGTAAACCTTACCCCTCAGTTGTTCCGAATGGGATTCTTTAAAACGGAGAAAGTCATGTGGATTGCTTAAATGATTATTATTTTTACGAAAGTATATTCTAACCTCTACCTTTCTCTCTCCCTCTAGTGAACCATAGTATAACTATCTCTTTCACTGGGCCCAAGAAAGTAAAAATCGAAATAACGCTATTTTGGCCTCTGTGACAATTCCATCTGTAACACCTGGCTATAGCGATAGCATTCTCAATAAGCGCAGTATAATCTTACTCCTTTATAACGATCTCGATCGAATTCATTTTTCGTCCGGCGTTCATTTTTAATTTTGGAAATATGCCAAAATATCCGTTCACGGAAACGAAGATGCATCCCTACGCTGACAAAGGTTGGGAAATGGGGGAGGGGGGGGTAAATTGTCTGTCTTCTTCACGGGTGTGTGGAGAAGATCGTAGTTCACAATGAAGCAGTACAAGCTGTAATGTTGGTAATAAAAAGAAACAGGACGAGGTAGGGTCACCGAGGAAAGAGGGAACTCTTGGTTTACCTCTTGTATGTCATTTTACAGCAAAGAGCTCTTTAGTTCGAGCCCTATTTGTTTTCTTTTTTTTTTTTTTTTCATTTTGTTTTTGTTATAACCTAAGCAGCTGTTCGTTTTTTGAAGGCTAAATCATTCGCAGCTTGTACGTGTCCAGTCAGGAGAGGAACATAAAGGCTCAGGGGGATGATGAAGTTTAAAGCTTATAGCTGTTGAGGATCATGTGTGCTTGGCACTGTCTGTCGGTGGTCACACCATAATGTACGGAGTTCTCTTTAGTAATATTTTGTCCTTTTGGTGGATATCAGATGCTGCCTGAATGGCGAATTCTATCGCGAATGATTGGAGATCATTGATACCCATTCACGCGCGCCATGCTTCAACCGAACAATAGTGTACTTCGACAGAACAACGCCCCCTGCGACCACGCCAAATGTGTCCAGGAACGACTAAAAGACAATTCCGATGGTTTTCGTGTAATATCTTGATTTCCGAACATCCCTGAAACATTTCTGGCATGACTTCGAACGAGTGCTCAGGGTATTGTGTACTCCCTTCCCTATATGCTCACCAATACTGCATTATAAGATGGTCTATAGTCCGTAATAAAGGAAATCTCTGTGCTCCGCCATTTATCTAGTCCATTTCATGCACTTCTGTGAGCCAAATGTTGCTACACATATCACTATTTAAGTGATCGTTTCTTACTGGCTGTTTTGATCTGAGATTGAATCTGGAATAAAGCTTTGTCGAAGTATATTTACTGAAAACTTCATATATAGCTGACACATTAATCATCCAAAGTATTAGACAGTGTTAAAGAAAATAAGTTTCCTTAAAAACGTTAATATTTTGGTGTTTTAAAGAAAAGAAATGTCGTACCGCACAGTTATTATAAAGTTACGTTTGAATAATTTATTAAAATCAGATTGAGCAGCAATATTTCTAGTCACGTCAATGAGTAGGTCCTCGCGATAGTTTAACTATCCATCTGCGTTATAGAGTGGGAACTAAAACATCAGAAGAGGTTTTTTTAGTTATGAAATACGTATCGAGAAATTTCGTACTACGATAACGCAATACTTTAGGAAAAGCACTACACAGAAAGAAAAGCTGTAGAATTCGCTGTTATTTATATAAAATATCATAATTAATTTTAACATGACTAAATTGTAGAAGTGCGGGGGAAGAAACATAGATTTTTTTTTAAATTTAATAAATAGATAAAACAAAGCTATACATATTGTTGATCACTGAACTTATCATACAAAGACAGATTTTTTTTTTTTTTTTTTTTGCCCTTTCGTGATGTATAGGTCATTTTTTTCCTCTGTGGAAAAGAATTATACTCAACCTAAAAGGCATGGGGCAGCACATTTGAGAGGGCGCCACAAGGTTTTGTTTTCAAAAAGGCCACAGTGATGTATAAAACATGTCATAACTAGAGTTTTTTTTTTTTTTTTTTGATTGGAGGTTTAACGACCACCGTGAGCAACTCAATGGGCTATAAGCAGTCGCCCGTCCCTAATTTAGAGTCACTGGTTCCAGGGAAGGGAGAGAGCCAGTGCCGTAACACAAACACAACATCCACGCCTGACCGGGATTCGAACCCGGACCCCTTACGGACGAATGATCAGAGGCCAACGCCTTAGACCACTGCGCCACCGGGGCGGCTAACTAGAGTTCCCTTCACTCTTAAAAATATCTTTTACAATTTCTTTGTATAATGTCCTGTCTAAAAAATCTCAATAGAAAGCAAGTGGGCGAGGAAGATAGGGTGAACCAGTGGCGTACCGGAAGAACTAGAGTCCCCCCCGATCACTGAAATGTTTAAATTTCCTGCTATTAACTATGTGATACGATCGTTTTAATAATTCAATTTTTTTTGGAACCTGCAGGTATTTTTCAAAAAACCAAAATTACTGCGCTTTATTGTGTGTAACACAAATGCTCATGTGGTAATTAAAATGACGGCTCATACTTTATATCGATAAAAAGGACTACAAAACAATTATGCAAAAGTTAATGATAATATGCAAGTTTTATTCTTTCAGTGAACTAAGGTCAGCCACAATCACACACAAAACCCGTAACTGTCATGTGACAGAGTTTAATGGCCTTTTCCGACTTATACAAAAATACAAAACGTAAGTAAGTAAATAAATAAGAAACAATTAAGAATTGTGACGCAAAAAAACTAAAGCTACTCAAATTATTTACTCTTGAACATAAAAAAAAAAAAAGTAACTGAACATAATGCCACAATTTTTACTATGATCTGCACATAGTTGAAAATTTTTTCTCTTGACACTTATAAAAAACTGTCATGTCTGTTTCTTTGTATTCGCGAAGAATATCTTTTAAATCATTATATTCTGATGGTCGTGTAGTTATGTGCAAACAACTATAATACGCCTTATCGTCATTGGAATAAAAATTTCAAAATGACATTTCTTTCACATTGTTTTGTTTATAAACATGTATAGGAACTGTTCTTATGACTGTGAAAAAGGGGCCTCAAGTTGTCTGTCCGCTATACAGTTTTTATAAGCTAAAGCCGCGAGGGAGAGAGAGACAAAAAAAAAATAAATAAATAAAAAACGTTTTTCTTAATACGTCATTCAAAGCTGCTGTCAAAAATTTCTTCAATTTTTTAAAGCAGTTTCATATAAAGTTTCTGTAAAATCCTTTTGTTGAGTCTAGAGGCCCTCTTACCCATGAGGCCCATCCCCCGCAATGCGGGGTTTGCGGGGGCTATCAGTTCGCCCCTGGAGTGAACCTGTTTTTCAAGATGCTGTTAAAAACAAAAATATTTTGGGTTGCTACCGTATTTCCCCGAAAGTAAAACCTAACCGGAAAATAAGTCCTAGCATGATTTTTCCGGATGCTCGAAATATAAGCCCTACCCCGAAAATAAGCCCTAGTTACGATACGTAGTATCGAAGTCAGCCAGCCTATCATTGTTCAAAAAAACTGAAGCGAGTGCCAAAATCACTGGAGGATACCCTGTTCATGAGTTTAATTTGCCTTGAATATCCAGAGTAAGAAAGAAAGCCGATTGAATTTGATCTCAGCCGAGGATATGGTTTTGGTAATTATGGCGCATTCATTCAGTTCGGTTGAGAGAGCTAGCGAAAAATGAACAGAAGTCGTCTTTTGTTCGGCAGCTGTAGCATCCAGTTCCGAAAAGGGAATCCGACGTAGGAAGCTTTACCGGTGAACGCTATCTTTTGGCGGAAAAGTTATTCATCAACAGGCGGTGTGTGTTTTTAGAAATGGGGGGCGGTTGGCACATGCGAACGCAAAGAAAAAGTAAGAAGTGTTCTAACCGCCTTCAATTGATTTCGAAAGGGGTTCGTCCCTGTCCAAGTTACTGTGTTGGCAACGGTGACTGAAATAATTCTTTAAAAATCAGAGAGTTAATATTTTGGGGCCGAACGTACATTCTTAACTGTCATCAATTTTGTTGCCACTCCTGTGTCGATTAACAATTAACACAGTCTTCAATTAACACTTGATTTAATGGTAGATTTAAAGGGAATAATATTCTGACCCCCAGACAAGATGAGTGCAAAATGAAAGTGCTATTCCGTCGAGTACAAGAAAGAAATCGTGGAGGACTCCCGGGGCAAGAATCTTACGGCTTTTTACAAAGAGAAGAAGTTGGATCTCCAAACGGTCCGAAATGGCGAGCAGAGTACGATAACCTCAGTCAACAGGTGGACGAGGGAAATGCTAAGAAGCGCAAGTGTAGATCAGGCCGGCAACCATTATTTCCTTAGATGGAAAACATTCATCTGTGAATGGATTGCTGACAGGAGAGCAAAAGCTTTGGTTGTGCGCAGGGCTGATATTCAAGCATTTGCCCTTGCAATGGCACCACAGTTAGAAATATCCCCAGAAGAATTCAAAGCATCACAACACTGGCTGAATGGCTTCCTTCAGCGATATGAACTGTCTCTAAGAAGATCGACAACACTGTTCAAGGTGGAAGATACTGAAGTTATTAAACGTGCACTTGCATTCAAGTCCTTTGTTGATAGCATCGACTTTTCTAAATACCAACTCTCCAACATGATTGCTATGGATGAAACTGCAGTGTTTATGGGCCAAGGATCTCAAACGACAATTGATCAGAGGGGTGCCTCGTCAATCTACATTCCCTCCATTGGTGCACGTGTTACCTGTGTTTTGGCAATTCATTTGGATGGAAAGAAAGCCCTACCTCTAATCATCACTAAGGGCAAGAAAGATAAGATTGAACATGTTTCAGGCATTTATGTTATTGAAACCGAAAAAGCCTGGTGCACACAAGCAATTATAAGGAAATGGGCCAATTTAATGCTGCGACTTGTTTTACGAGGTGGCCAAAGAGGTCCGCTAGTCTGGGATTCAGCCAGCACTCACAGCGCTAAAGACACGAAGAACTTCCTAGCAGAGAGAAGAAAAGATCAAATAATGATTTCCGCAGAAATGACTGCCTATCTCCAGACTCTTGATATTGCAACAAACAAGCCCTTCAAAGATCATTCGCGCATGGAAATCAATGACTACACTGAAAATAGAACGGAGAGAAATCAACGTGGAAACTTTGCGAAGCCTACCTAGCCTGCAAGAGGTCGTGACTTGGGTGAAGAATTCATGGGATAAAATCACTGACAGCTGTGTTGCAAATGCACTACGAGCAGGCTACGTGGACAAGAAGTGCTCGTTTAAGGAGAACTTTATTGCTGGACATGAGTGATTGGTGTCAATGGTTCTACAGGAAATGGAGTCGCAAGAAATTCAGGTCGGAATTCTGGGTTTGGAGAGTTATGACGATGTTCCAGAAGAAGATGACATGACTGTATTTGAATAAATGTAGATTTTTGTACATGAATAAAATTAGATTTTTGTACATGAATAAATGAATAAATGTAGATGAAAAACAAAGAAAAAAAGTTAGTAGTACATGAAAAAATAAGACATCCCCTGAAAATAAGCCCTAATGCGTCTTTTGGAGCAAATATTAATATAAGACTCAGTCTTATTTTCGGGGAAACACGGTATCTGTTATATCGACAGCTATTTGAAACAGAAGCACCTTGAACTGTCAGTCGCAAATTCCCACGAGTGAAGGGAAATTTATGAATGGGAAATGCAATAGCGCCAAAGTTATGAATATTTCACGATTGATCACAGGAATTTTTTAAATAGCTCAAAAATTTTCTTAAATTCATTTCAAAATATTATATAACTTTTACTGCAGCATCCATAATGGGGGGATATTTGAGACGTGAATACGATTTACTTTTTTTTTTTCAAAAATATGTGTATTTTCTTTTGCTTTGCATTAGCATTAAGTACAAAAGAGTTCTCACACTAATTAAAAGAGTCTCTGAACGCGAAGTCAGAAATATGTGTAACTTACAGTGTTCTTAGCGGGAAAGTTGAGAAGCAAATGGGAAAATAAAAGTACAAAAATGAAATTTATCGTGAACGATCTCTCAAACTATTCCCCTCCTCCCTAGCTCTGAATGAAACTAACTTTTCACAACGTCACCTGGAAAATTTTAAATTTCGGTCTTTCAGATCTCCTATCGGTAAAACTATGAACCATATTAAAAATCAAATTGCGTCAAAGTTAAAGAAATTTTGAATTCTGATGAGAAACTATCAGATACGAAAGGAATTCACAAAAACCTCAAAAACAAGCAAAACATCTTCGATATGCACGAACAGACTGTGACCTACTACAGAGGTCAAAGCATGTGTCAAGACGACAAACCTGCAACAAGACATTCTGTCCGTGTAGCTCAGTTGGGAGAGTGACTTACTCCGGAGTGAGAGGACACACTTGTGTTTTCACCGAAGGAGCTATACGTAGAGCCATTACAATCAGGACTTTTTACAAAACACTAAAAGAATTTACAGGCGTAAAATTAAAACCAGTGATCTGGGCATTTTTCTTTGGCTTTGTTTAAAAGCCACAAATTTAAATAAATTAGTGAGGAAATTGGTGGGGGAGGCGTTATTCGAATCAGTGTGAGGAAGGTGTGACGTAATACAGAGCTGACGCATATGTCAAGACGACAAAATTGCAGCGACAAACTTCGTCGGTATAACTTAACTGGGAAAGCATTCGACTCCGGAGCAGAAGGCTGAGACTTCGATCTGGCCATAGGCAATTGGCTTTTACGCTATATTGGCGCCCGAACGTAAAAATGAATCTCCTGGCTGTTTGGTCTTCGAAAAATGTTTCATGTTCGTTCCACACATCGTCTGGAATGAGTCAGAATTCCTTCTTCTACAGTGAACTCTCCTTCAAGCGTGGTTTGCCGGCTCTCCCGGAACCTACGATTCCGTCCCAGCCCTTTCTCAAGAGGGGGATATACACCGATGAACCATTACATTACAACCATCCCCAGCCTAGAGAAATGAGCGCGCCTGGAGACCGAACGGTGTCGCAGGTGACATTCACAGAGCAGTATATGTACAACCTGAAGACGGGCTTTCGGTTAGTAGTGTTCGTAGTCAGAATGGAAAAACCTGCCGATTTATCGGAGTTGGATAAAGGACAAATTGTGATGGTTTGGCGCCTCGGAACAACGATCTCGGAAACGGCGCTGCTTGTGGGTTATTCACGTACAGCTGTAGTGAGTACGTATCAAAAGTGGTACACAGATGGCCAAACGATCAACTGTTGTCCAGCCGTGTATTGCCCACATCTCATTGATGCTAGAGGGGAGCGCAGAATGTCGCGCATTGTTTACATGCGACCGCGACAAATCACCTGCAGCTACAACAGTGGTGATCAGGGCAATGTGTCACAGCCCACAGTTTATCGCAGCCTTCTGCGCATGAGACTGCGTAGACGAAGACCCAGCCAGGACCCCCATGCTCACTCACTGCACGTCATCGCCAACAACGCATGAAATGAGCCCAGAATCATTGAGATTGGACAATGGATGATTAAAAGAAAGTAGCGTGGTCTGACGCATCAAGATTCCTGGTGCATCACGTAGACGGCCGAGCGCGGAAACGCCGATTAAAAACGAATGCTACGGCACCTGTATGCACTGTTGGGCGGAAACAGGTCAGTGGCGGCGGTGTAATGCTGTGGGCGATGTTTTCTTGGGACACTTTAGGCCTTATTATCTCAATAGCACAATCCTTGACATTTCTTAGGTATCTGAAAATCGTTGTGGACCAAGTTCACCCATTCATGGCCACTGCAGATGATGGACATTACGAACAGGATAATGCGCCATGCCCCACTGCCAGAATTGTCAAGGAGTGGTTCGAGGAACATGTTGGTGACTTTCTGTTAATGCCCTGGCCTTCAAATTCGCCTGACATGAACCCAATCGAACAGTTGTGGTTGGACTTAGAAAAGCGGGTTCGCGCTAAATCCCCCCCCCCAAAAAAAGTGCGGTAACTGGAGGACCTGCTGTTGACATTATGGTACCAGATACCCCAGGATACCTATCGCCACCTCATCGAATCGATGCCTCGCCGAGTGGCCGCTGTTTTGCGGGCTAAAGGGGGTCCTCCAGCTTATTAGGTAGGTGGTCAGAACGTAATAGTTTATCGTTGTGTGTGATGTACTACAGAGGTGATACATATGTCAAAACGGCAAAGTTGAAACGACAAATTCTGTCGGTGTAGCTTAATTGGGAAATCATTCGGCTCCGGAGCTGATGGGTGCGGGGTTCGATTTCTGCCAACGGCAAATGGCTTTTATGCTGTAGAAAGAAAAAGTCAAATTCTTCTCTATGCATCGATTGATGCTATAAAAATGTGCAGAAAAAATTATCTCTGGTCTTCAAGGTTATAAGTAACTTATAAAAGAAATAAGCAATTATTTAAAAATTAAAAAAATACTGCCGTCACTTTATTAGTTAAATTTGTATTTTTTGTAAGTGTTCTGAGCTATCTAAATGAATTAAATACAATCTTTATTCAACGTTCACAAACATTTTTAGCTCTAATTAAAAAAAAAAAAAAAAAAAAAGTCATGTCTGTGATTTCTCCAAAGTTGAAATTTATAACAAATTTATCTATCAAAGCGCACACAAGAATGTGACACAGAAATACTGCAACTATTTGTAGTGATCCCTGTTATAACAGTAACTTTTGTAGTAAATTGCTTGTAGTAATTTTTGTAGCAAATTTATCTATCAAAGCGCACACAAGAATGTGACACAGAATACTGCCACTATCTGTAGCAATCTTCTTCAAAATGCATTGCTCTCTTTGTGGTAATACTCATACAGTGGGATTGAAATTGGTTGAAGCAGGTTCGATTCTTTATGTCACCGTTTACTTGGATTTCAGGGTAATTAATTGGGAAACTTACTCTTCCTTTGTAATCTTGAAGGACGTACTATCTGTGATACGCCATCAACCCCGCCCCTTATCCATAGATTGACAGCTGCAGAGATATTCCAAATTCTGTGTCCCACCTACGTTTGACTTGAGAAAAAAACGAAAAACAAACAAACAAAGAAACGATTTACCAATATTGATTCATCAGTCAAAATAATGGGTAGACTTAAAAAAGCGTCTACTCAGGGAAGAGTTTCCAATATCATTACGCAGCAGGCGACCAGTAACCAAATAAATATAAAAATTAATAAAAAATAAATAAATTAATTGCGTAGGAAAATCGCTTTGTTGCATGTGTACATTTCAACTTTCATAACAATTTTTTTTTTTTTGATTGAAGGATTAACGACCATCGCGAAAAACTCAATTTGCTGGGGCCACTGTTTCCAGGGAAGAGATAGTGCCAGTGCCGTAAGAAAATCACAACATCCATGCCTCACAGGGATTCGAACCCGAACCCTTCACGGACGAACGGCCATGCGCCAGCCAGACCACAGTACAATCGGGATAGCTGAATAACCTTTATGGTGATTTTTCTGGAAATGGTGTCTTCAAGATATTCGTGATTTTGTTTTCTTGTCAAGATCAAAATTTTCAAAAGGAAAGTAATTATCTGCTTCAACACTCAATTTTGAGCGTGGTTTGAGGCTACGTTCAATTGTGAGCGCATTGTTGGAATTCTTTCACCGTTAAATTATTGCAGAAATTAGTTCACACCTGAGTTCGTTTTACTACGCATACAAGGTCTGGTCAGATAGTGAGCCAGGGGGCATGTAATAAACCCCGAGAAGCTTACTGTGTTGCTGTACTAGTTCAAAGTAGACAGCTTCGGACACTACGCACCTTTTCCAGGGTCTGTCCACTGATTATATAGCATTTTCAAAAATAGCTTTTAGATATCGCCAATTGGTACTGCGTCGCGTTCTTCTTGATCTCCTCTGTGTCTTCAAATCTTCTTCTCTTCAAAAGCATTTTAACCTCGGGAGCAGTTAGAAGTCGCAAGGAGCCAGATCTGGAGAGCATAGGAGCTTGCCTCACTTGTGAGATTCGACGTTTGGCCATAAAAGGAATGGATGGGGGCATGATCATGGTGCAGTTGCCAATCATCTAGCTGCCACAGCACAGGTCTTCCGCCGCATTGCATCTTGCAAGACTCGGAGAACTGCCTGGTAGGATTTCTTGTGTAAAGTTTGTTTGCAGCCCACACTTTCTCGATCGTTTCGGAGTTCCTGCTCGTGGAGGGCCTTTCTGAATGCTCCTCCCCCTCAACTGACGTTCGCCCATCGTTGAAGCGCAGGTACCACTCCTTAATTTGTGTTGCACCCATGGCTTCATCACGGAAAGCCTCTCAAATCATTTGAATTGTTTCAGCTGATGCGTGGCACAGTTCGTGGCAAAATTAGATGCAGCTTCTCCGCTCAACTTACTCAATCACTGCGGCACAAGACCAGAATGCGACGGGCACGGAGTTCACATCGCCATATCTTCACTGCGTCAGTGGAGCAATGGAAACGCGGTCTCTAGAGTAATGAATCACGCGCTTCACTATCTGGTAATCCGACGGATCAGTCTGGGTGCGGAAAATACTAAATGAACGGTACTTACCCGACTGTGTTGGGCCAACCGCGTGGTTTGGTGGAGGATTCATAATGCGTTGGAACCAATTTTCTTGTTTTGGGTTGAGCTCCATAGTTTCCATGCCGAAGAATCATAACGATGCGGACTCTAAAGATATTCTGTGCTCCCAATATTATGGCAACAATTCAGCAAAGGCTCTTTCATTTAACAACGTGTGACGTACCTGCCAGCAGGACGCACACGACATAAAGGCAGATAGGAATCAGAATAAAACGTCTGCGTAGCTCAGTTGGTAGAGCTGCTTGTTCCGGAATAAGCGTACTCGGGTTCGAATCCCGGCGTAGACCAAAAATGACGGAGAAATTCACTTTGTTATAATGGCGCCCGAACTATCCGGATGACCCGGCCGTTCAAAATCTCGCATTGGTGTGATGTTATTTCCACACCGCGAGACAGGAAAAATCAGAGAATTCCTTCTCCAGCGCTTCGAAAAATAAAAATGTGTGATGTTGCATTCCACACAGCAGATTGACTGGGATTCTCAAGAGCAGGTTCTACAGTGGATGGCTGCCTGCAACGATTCATGGTCATGGCTGACCCGTGGGCCATGCCCCCGGCCCTCTTTGGGGGGGGGAGATGTGACGTACCTGCCAGCAGGACGCCCACGACATAAAGGCAGATAGGAATCAGCATAAATGTCTGCGTAGCTCAGTTGGTAGAGCGACTTGTTCCGGAATAAGCGGCCTCGGGTTCGAATCCCGGCGTAGACCAAAAATGACGGAGAAATTTACTTCGTTATAAACGGACAATGCCCCATCCATGTGGCGAGATCCTCGCAAGAATAGTTTAATGAGATGGATGTGGAAGAACTCTACTGGCCTACACAGATCCCCGATCTCAACTATATGGAATGCCTTTGGGATGAATTGAAACACCGACTGTGAGCCACGCGGAACTCTCCGACATCGGTGACCGACTTGGCTAATGTCCTTGTCACAGAATGGAAGACAATTCTAGTGGAAAGATAACTCTAGTAAGATAATTCTAGTATAAGATACGACAATTGCAGCATAATTCTACAAATCTAGTATAATTCTAGCACAATTTAGTAACAATTGTCATTATAATTGAAGGCAATTCCAGTGACCAAATTCTAATAGAAAGCCTTCCCAGAAGAGTGGAGGCTGAGAAAACAGGAAAGAGTGGGCCCAAATCGATTTTAATTCATTTCCTATGACAGAGAGTTTGTGGCTAGGTAAGTATCCGGATACTTTTGATCTGATAGAGTATGTTCCAATTAGTTCGCATAATCTTACGTGATTATGTTAAAAATGTTGTTAAATGGGAACCTTTCTGATAACAGTGAAGCTGGAATAAAACATAATTTTAAAATAATTGATTTGCAAGTAAGGGGAGGGGTGTTCCCGAATACATTTGAAATTTGAAACAAAGAAGGGAAACAAAAAAATAAATGAATTGCTGATTGCTTTAATCTATAGTTGTGAGACATCATTAATGCATGAGTGTTGCTTACAACAGAAGAAAATACAGCTGGTGAATATTTTACTCTTTAATCTGTTAAAAAAAGACACATGCGCTTGTTTTCACACTAAATCAAATAAACAATTTATGATGAACACCATTTTATTATCTGTCTGTAACCAATTTTAGAAAGGGTACAAAATTTTTTACGTAGCTCAAGGGGTTGAAGGTTTCAGATTGTTTTATCAGTACCCTTTCGTTTTTCCTTTAGTTTACTTTTTGTTCCTTGTTTCTCTTTTTCTTTCTTTTTCTTAGATAAATAATATAAATGCTTGAAAATTATAACTTGGTAACTGCATAGCAAAACCATTTTTTCGTCCAAGGAAAAGTTTTGACATATTATGTTACTAAACATAGTCAAGATCGTTATATCTAAATATATGTGCAGATATGCGAACTATAAAAGAAATTTAGAACTTCATATATATCTCATCAGATCTCTATACAAAGGAGAACGGGAATAAAAAAAAGCCAGCTTCCGGTACGTTCGCATTTAGTTGTTGATACAAAGAAACACTTAAAATTTTGGTTAAAATTGCACTTAATACAAAATGAGTCCCTGACGTAGATCTATTTACAATAAGGTTGTCCAGCAAAACGCATATCATTATATCCGGCCTTGTTAGTTATACAAAACTGGATAAGAGTCGACAGTTCATTTTTAATCCTATATTGCTCACGGTTGATTCCGCTACTAAAATTGGTAGTTAACGTTAAAACGAGAGCAAGTCTTCTTCCTTTTCTTATTTCACAAAAATTAAAAAAAAGGCTCATATTTTTAATTTTTTGTCTTTCCAGAAGAGAGGCTAAATCTAATTATGAATACAGTTCGGTTGTACATGATTTAGTTTCAAATCGAAGGGAAGTTCCTTTTAAAACCATAGTCGTCTTCTTGGCCTTCAGTGTTGTCACAACTGGTTTTCCTCCATTCCCGTTCGAGTGACCTGGAAATATTTCTCCTTTCTGCTTGATCAGAGAAAAGGGAATAGAGGTTGCTCCTCTGTTTCGGTCTGTCTCTCACTGAGCTATCACCGAAAGTAAACATATGAGTTTTTTTCGAACCGCGATCTTTACGACAGGATGACTGTGTAGATGATGTTTGATCGAATTTTTGGAACAGGGTGCTTGGACGCGCTGGCAATGGTGGTGGGACATCAGTGGGGGCCTGGGTTTTAGGAAGTCTAACGCCGGCGTTATTGCCCACAAAATCGTAGGAAATCTCTTCATACACGTGATATTCCGAAGCGGACGTGTAACAAGAGTTAGAAGGAGAAGCGTTTTTGGTTTCAGCAACACAAGAGTCATCCGCACGAGACAAGGAGTAATCATTCGTGATGGCGGTTAGGCTAGATTCCCTTCTTTGCTCCAAAGGACCGCACGCTGAAGGATGCAGGCGGTCGGATACACCTTCAGATGACGGAAGTCCGGACGTCTTCTCTGGAGAATTCTTTCCGGCGGTTTCCAAGTGGAGCTTCTTAAGCTGAAGGTCCTCGATGATTTCCAGCATGCACCTGGCAACTTCGGTAAAGCGACATTTCGTGGATCTCGAATTGGCACTCGATTCCTCAGTCGGCGTCGATTCTTTTCCGGATTCCACTTCCGGTTCGGTGTGTGTGCCAGATGACGGAGCCGTTTCTGAACTGGGGGGACGCTTCATGCATTCTACTAGTTTGCCACCTGAAATGGAAAGAACGATTCGTAAATATTACAAGTAACATCATTCAAAACATATTCAAGTGTAGAAGTTAGATTACTTCAGGACATATAAAAACAAATAATTCATGTAGGCTCAGTTCTGATTGAGCTGTCAGTTTGGAACGTAGGACTACGACTTGCAGATCGGAGAGTTGTAATGAGCTAGTCGGGTATGGTTTCAGAGCGTTTATTTAATTTGTTATAACCAATACAGGTCTATGATATGAAAAGTAGCTTACATAATTTTTACAAATAATGCTGGATACATTGCGAGCACAAAGCAGATCGATACACGAATTACCCAACGTGGTGTTCTGTCTTCTTGAGATTCTTACATTCATCCTTTGACAAAAATAGGTCACAATTAAAATCATTATAGCGTTAAAAATACGTCCCGCACACTAATCGTGTTAGCATATTCGTAAACAACGTGCAGTCCAATGCGCGTACTGCGCAATACATCGTGCGCACGATGCTCCCTGTGCGCAGGGGAGATGGTGCAATATTTCTGGGTGTACCGCTGCCTTTGACTCAGTCTATCTCGGCAACCGTGAGCTCCACACGACTGTGCGTGGTATCGCTTTAAAGTTCTCGACGAGATCTATTCAAATATACGAAGAACATTTCGCAGTGACATAACTTGCTCAACAAAACTGGCATAACAGTGGCATAATTTCATCATAACTTGCTCTTGCCCCTCGTTTTGATTTTCTTCACTTTTGCATGCGTTCATTCTGCGAATTCCGAGGCATTGTTGAAAATGTTAACCCACTCACACGAAAACAATTTTTAAAAATTTTAGTTCAAACCACCGCGTTATGTTCTTTATATATTTGAATAGATCTCGTCGAGAGCTATTGAATACATCTCGTCGAGAGTTATTTGTCGTTTTGCACTTACGGTTGTCCAGATAAACCGCGCTATTGTCAAAAGTGTTCATCGGTTCACAAGAAAACAATTTTTAAAATGTTCAGTTCAAACCACTGCGAAATGTGCGTCCCATATTTAAATAGATCTCGTCGAGAGCTTTAAAACGATACCACGCACAGTCGTTTTGCACTCACAGCTGTCCAGATAAACCGCGTTATTGTCAAAAGTGTTAATCGGTTCACAAGAAAACAATTTTTTAAATGTTCAGTTCAAACCACTGCGGAATGTTCTTCCTATATTTGAATAGATCTCGACGAGAGCTTTAAAACGATACCACGCACAGTCGTGTTGCGCTCACGGTTGCCGAGATAGACTGAGTCAATCGCGGCGGTACATCCAGAAATATTGCATCATCTCCCTCCTGCACAGAGAGCATCGCGCGCACTATGTATTGTGCAATACGCGAATTGGACTCCACGCTGTTTACGAATATGCTAACACAATTAGTATGCGACACGTATTTTTAACGCTCTAATGATTTTAATTGGGGCCTATTTTTGTCAGAGGAGGTTGGCCGTAAGTCGCCACATACTATCAGCGGAGTTAGACGTAGTCCTACGTCAATACGTCGGAACAGAAGTTTGGCGAGTAGTGATGAACGATTCGTTCGCAACGAATGGCTCTTCACCGTGAGTGATTCGCTCTCAGCGCTATGATCGTTCAATCTGCCATTTCTGCGACACACAATGAAGACGCAGCACGTTAATTTTCTTCCGCCACCATGAGTTCGGAAAGGAATTCCCAATAAGAAAAGTTGTTGAGAATTAACAAGTGTCAACTGCTATGTGAGTGAGCAATGAGCGGTCAGCTAGGAAATAATGGCGACATTTAAGAATAGGAACGAAACGTATGCCATTCGTTTCAATGGTGAGTTCGCGACGAGCGGATATTCATCCGGTCTTTTTGGGGGCAGTTACCTGCGGAAAGAGTTACTGTTTGGTGTGCAGTGTCTGCATTTGGAATCTTTGGATCAGTGTTTATTGGTGGAAACGCTACAAGTGGTGTGTACTTGAGGGTTATCAGGGATCAATCTGTGCCTTTTTTGGTATGGTATGAGTATTGAACGGTATTGGTTTTAGCAAGATGGCGCAAGGCATCACACACCAGGAATAATCCTGGAGTATCTGGATGAGGTCTCTGACAACCTTGTGGTGTCTAATCGTTATTCAGAGGTGCGTGGTAAAGGTATAGAGTGCCCACCGATATCTCGAGACATAACCCCTGGCGAATTTTGCTTTTGGGATTATCTCAAGGATAGGGTGTTTCAGGACAAACCGCAAACAATTCTCGATCTCCGACGAGCCATCGAAAATGAAATCTTCTCTTTTCTGGAGGATACACTAAAAGATGCCCACAATTTCGTTGTCAGGTTGTGACATGTCACTGAGTAGTGGGGGGGGGGGGGCTTAACGAACATATTGTGATTTAAACTCCCAAGTGTGTGGAACATTCTCCAGCTGTAGATCTCTTGTTGCACTTATAGTTTCGTCATTATCAGTTTATTAAATGGTTTCATGAATAAAAAATCACCCTGTATAATGTTCTAATGAGATTGATTTTACACCTTATTATTTAAGAACATTACAATCTTAATTTAGTTCTTATATTCCCATACACAAAAGGCATATGGCGCGATATTACGTGTTCAAGGACTTTAATGTAGAACTACTATTAAAAGCAGCGACAATACTGTTCGTCACGTATATTTTGTTTAAGTATGACGGGTGGAGTAGTTAGGTCCATATAATGATATGAAAATACAAAATCAACATTAATGGTAAAAAAATTTCACTTACTCATAATAATTTAGGCTTATCGTATGTCGGCATTTTTAGTCACTGTGGCAAAGCATCTGCTCGATAGAACGGACGTTTGCTTATTTAGATGAGATCCAAGTTCTGCTTGAACGGAAGATTCACGGATTAAAAAACACTATTTCGAGTTAAAATTCTATACGTTTGTATAGGTGTTTGCAAGGAATGATGATTAAAACGTGAATAAAAAAAGGACACAAAGGAGTAAAAGATGGACCCAAACTTTCGAGGATCGTCGACGAGGACTTGGTGTCCACGTACACCTTAAAGTTTCCACTGAGGAAGGCAAAATTCTTGTCGAAACATGTTCGGAAGTGTGTTGCGGTGGTGAATTATGTTTGGGTCAATCTTTTATTCCTTTGCGTCCTTTTTTATTCATTTGGGTTTTTAACTTTCACGTTTTAATCGTCATTCCTTACAAACACCTATACAAGGGTACAGAATTTTAACTCAAAATAGTGTTTTCTAATCTGTGAATCTTCCGTTCAAGCAGAACTTGGATCTCATCTAAATAAGCAAATGTCCGTTCTATCGAGCGAATGCTTTGCCACAGTGACTAAAAATGCCGACATAAGATAAGCCTAAATTACATATGAGTAAATGAAAGTTTTTTTTTATCATTAATGTTCATTTTGTATTTTCATATCATTATATGGACCTAACTACTCCACCCGGCATACTTAAACAAAATATACGTGACGAACAGTATTGTCGCTGCTTTTAATAGCGGTTCTACAAAATAAAAATCTTAATTTAGGCCTGACCTCCAAACAAGGGCCACCTACCAACAAAGGTCACTTTTCTCCAGGTCCGAGTAATGACCGTTATTGAGTTGTTTCACTGTACTACCATCACTACGTCAAAACTAAACACAAATACAACAGACAACTGTACAGGGGTGAGCAGGTGCGATTGTGTGTTTTTTTTCGGAGGGCGAGGGGGAGGGGCTTTTCTTCTATTGTGTGTGTGTGCATAAGTTCTACCCTTTTTTGTAGGATACAGAGGAAGGAGGAGAACACAACAAATAATACACCTAGGATTTCACATAATTGCCATAATTCTGTATGACCTCTTGCCATCTGTCTAGGAATAGGTGAATCCCACGCCGGAAAAACCTTTGTGTTTTAGAGTAAAAAAGTAATGTAATGCTGTTTTCACATTGTCCACATCATCGAAGGTTTATAACGATCAAAAAAGGTGGTAGTCCGTAGGTGCCAGCTCAGGGGAATACGCTGGGTGAGGTAACACTTCCCAACCAAAGTCCAGTAATTTTTGCCAAGTGATTAAAGCAGCATGAGATCTGGCGTTATCATTATGAAGGATCACGCCTTTGCGACTGACGAATGCTGGACGCTTCGATGTCAGTTGTAGGTCAGCATTTATCGTTCGGTTAGGTGCCAACACCTACCACAGGATAAGCACTCAACAAAACCTTTTTGGGATGCAGTCCTCCTTTTGAGTTTGACGGAGCAGGCTCCGCAATTTGGCACACAGTCCGTTGACGCTTTGCATTACGGTACAGTACCCATTTCTCATCACCCGTTACAGTTCGTCCCCAAAACGGTTCATTTCTGTGATGAGAAAGCAAAGAAACACAGGTACGGCTTCTCTCCTCTCGTTGCTTTACAGAAAACTGGTTCGGAACCCAGTTATCGAACTTGGTGATGAACCCAAGCGCATGCATCCTTCTCTCGACTGTTGTTCTGTGTACCGACAACGTTTCCGCTAATTCCTGAACGGTTGGATGTGAGTTATTTGTTATGGCTTGGGCCACATCCTCGTCAGAAACAACGGATGGACGTCCAGGACGTGGTTGATCTTTACAGCTTCTGTCTCCGTCCCGGAATTTCCGAAACCAACGGCGACATGTGCTATCATCAACTGCATCCTTCCCATACACTTGACAGATGTTGCGGCAAGCCGCGGCTGCAGTACTGCCTTTATTGAACTGGTACCGTAAACAATGCCTAATGTGCTCCTTATCGCATGCCATGTTACTCCGTTACGAATGACTTACTCGGACAAACCTAGTGCCTCTATATGCTCTACTGTACCACACTTTATTGGTCAAAATTCAGCATCGCAGCATCATTTGTGACGTAACTACTCCGATCGCAATTTGTATCTATTACAAAAACGGGTAGAGATTTTGCACACACCCAATACTATTTCTCCATCCCAGGACAGTTTGCAACAGATTTTCTGTGCCTTGCTAAATATGGAATTTCATTAATTTTTGCTACTTTGCATGTTAATAGGGATCATCCTAGCTTCTCTCTCCCTCGGCAAATCAGAGTATTTCGATTGAATTCTGTTGGCTAAAACCGAACAAATTAGCATTGAATTAACACTATATCAAACAAAAGTTCTCGTTTTGTACGTTAAATACAGGATCTATCAAAACACGGTCTCGTTACATGCGAGTTCTACTGTATTTAAAACAGGCATGCAAAATTCTATCAGTTTTTCATCTAAAAATTTCAAGAGTGGCCCTCGTGACCTTTATAAATAAATGTAAGGTATGTCTGACACACACGGGAAAATTAATTGCATGCCGGTTACAGAATGCAAATCCCCGAAACGTTACAGAAGCGAGTATGAACTATCTTCTAGAAACGACGACCCGACGATTACGATGATGATAGTTGTTTGATTGATATGACGCTCAGTAGAAAACACGTGAACTTCAGAAAAATATCGTTGGTAAAAAATTCTCCACCTTTTTCAGGCATTATGAGGCTTTTCTTTTTCGGTCATCGTTTTATTTCTTCCCTCTCTCAGTTCTGTAAAAGTAATGGGAATATTTTTTCTATGCTGTCATAGAGAGATTCATATGTTAGCATTATACAATCATTTTAATTACGTTGACACTGGTAAAGCATACAAAAAAATATCTTAAACGCAGCTCTCTCCTTGAAGTTGCTGGCATTAATATTTCATGACATACAGCTTAAGTTGTGTTTCCTTGTCGTAAATCCATTTTTATTGTTGAGATTCCGATTAAACTTGGGGTATGATTCAATAATTTTTTACTGAAGGCTGCAGAAGGCGGGGCATGAGGTGTAACTACCTTCCGGGGGCAGCGATGCATCCACACATCCATCGCAATTATATGCGCAGAAGAAGCATTCCATCGGAGCCCACCTGACCCGACCTCTCTGTTGGTTAGCTGTATCCACGCTCTGTCCCTTTTCAAGCTTCTGTTTCCAAACGAAAAACAAAATCGCAATGTAGAACACTTAGAGCATCGCAAGGCTATAAATAGAATCCTATAATTATTCAATTCGAAACTGACCTCAATGGCACGAACTGGAAATTCTTCCCGAGCAATTAAGAGCATTAATTCGATTTGTTTTTTGTTTATTAAACGACAAATTACTCATCGGAATACTTATTAAAAAAACAAAAAACAAAGTTCAATGCCTCCACAATGACACATACATGACAGTAAGGTTCCATAAATCCTCTTGGACCTTAATAAACCTTTCCTTTCGTTTTGCATTGTATTAATGCTAATGCTCACAGGTCCAGGCTGTTAACGACCCTTGTTTTAGCAAGTGAATACCTGCTTCACAAGATAAATAATTCTTTTCCCTCCTACTTCATTTCAAATGAGATAATAATTCGCTTTTCAAGCGGATGTATTTCTGACACCTAGGTATAAAATAAAACCTGCAACACGGTCATTAACTCGCGATCAGGTGAGTCCAAATAGGTACATAATTAAGGTTTGTGAAATACGGACAGAAGGGAAGAATAAATAAACATTAAAAGAAGTTTACTCAGAATTCCTTTAAAGATAATGGAAATTAAGTTTCTTTAAACACATTTGCACTCTCCATTACTGTTCCATGTAATTGTCTGTAAGGTCTTTTGATTAAATAAACCCATAGGTTATATCTGTGAAAAGGAAATCTCATTAAAAGTTCTCGACTTACAAAAAGAAGGAGTATATAAAATACCTTTAGAACATGACAACAACCAAGAATTAAAAAAAAAGAGTATATATTATTATGGATCAACCAAAAATAGACTTATAAAAAGAAGAAATCAACATATTAAAAATTGGGAAAAGGGAGAGAATGTTACTGCAATGGCACAGTACTGTATTGAAGAAAATACGAAACCAAAATTTGAAAATATTCAAATTAAAAGCGGATATAAGAGTGAATGGGAGTTGAGATACTCAGAGGCTAGTCTCCATTGATGTCCTCCTTTCATTCTCCATTGATGTTCTTTATAATAAAACGATTATAAAAAACATCAATGGAGAATGAAAGGAGGGACAGAAAGGAAAGAAAGGGGGGGGAGAAAAAAGGAATGAAAGCAACGTAGGAGAATTAGACTGCAAATGAAATATAGATGGCAGTACAGCACCAGAGAAAGAAAAAAACATGAAACTTAAGAATGCAGGGAGCAGCACGTGATCCTGTAGCCCTTTCGCACACGTAGAGAGACCCCGTAGGGAATAAACTAGTGCACATTGGCAGTCTGCAACATCGTAGTTTGGACGGATGTTTCGAGGATGACTATAAAAATAGTCGAAAAGCTTCAACAGGTGTTTGATGGAAAGGTTGGTGATCTCATGCATGCCGTGATTTTAAACTTTTGTTGGATTTCAACAGTCAAATATTTTAAACTTCAAGTTTAACTACCAGTGCAACAGGTACAGTGAACATAGATGGAATATGACTTTTATTGATAAATTTTTAAACTTCAAATGAACTGTTAGTACTATAGGTACAGAGAACATTGATGAAATAAGACAGTGTATCAACATGTATATAGTGTTTTTGCATTTAAACAACTGGAACCGGAGTGTAACTGGAACCGGAGTATATTTAAGCATACCTTGTAGTCAGAATGAAGTGGTCTATAACATACCGTAATTACATAAAATTGATTTTGCATAGTTAGTATTTCTATATTAGGGTTTGTTATTGTGAAGTTATTAATAGCTGTAAAATCTTTAGGTTTATTATTAACACATATTGCAACGCCCCCTCCTCTTGAGTAATTTCTGTTTAAATTAAATATATTATAATTACTGAATTGTTCATTATAATTCCCCTTTGGAAACCACGGGTTTCAGTTACACAGACAATATCTATCACTGTTTTAATTGAGTGTAATAAAAATTCCAGTAGAGTTATTTTGTTAGTTATCTTGCATTTATGTGTATAATGTTTAGTAAATTATTCAGATGAGTTGTTAGTATGTGATTAAAGTTATCAACTGAATAATAATCTTCCATATTTTTTCCCTTTTTTTTCTATTCTTTCATTTTTTTTCTTTTTTCTATTCCTTCCCATTCACATCTGTTATTAATTATAAAAGTGAATCCATATACTCCTGTAGTTCTTCAATAGTTTATATTTTTCTTTTTTGAGCTTTTTCACTTTGTTTTATGTACAAAGTTCCATTCCATGTCCATTCATACTTGAGCCTCGACTGCTGGACCAGTGTCCTTGCCTGCCAATAGAGATGCTTGTTATATGGAGTAAAGTTCTCATTCAGAAAAATTCTTGTAAACTAGGCAATAACTCATTATTGTAGACCAGAGTTCTTTTTGGGGGGGCATCCAAATGTTCCTTATGGATCTTGATTTGTACTGAACTATTAACACGGAATCCTGTGTCCTTTAACGTTCAGTTGGTAAAGGTTGTACTATATCAATGTCTGTTGATAAATGATTTTCATTTTGTAATTTATGAGCTAGGAGACCAATATGATCAATGTGCTCAGCTTGAGTTTTAATATTTGAGAAATATATTCCATGAATTTCTATATTCTTAAGCCGTTGATATTGATTCTAACCTGCGACTGCGTGGAAACTCTTCAAGTGCCTGCGCCGAAGACGTGATAATCGCATGGTGCAAGATCAGGGCTGTAAGGTGCATGTGGAAGACGTTCAGCCTGCACTTGTTGCACTGCTTCACCATTGCGGATGCTACATAGAAACGTGCATTGTCATGGTGCAGCAAGACTACTTTTGACAGCATTCCTCTACTTTTGCTGCGAATTACAGGTCTCAGTTTCCCTCTAAGCATAGGATAGTACGTTCCAATGATCACTGTTTGTCAGTGTTCCAGTACATGCCCCAGAATAGGACATTTCATGTCTCAAAAGAAGGTAAGAAGGTCGGCATGATTTTCTTGGCGGAGGGCTGTCTTTTGAATTTCTTCTTTACTGGAGAAGACAGGCGCTTTCTTACTTTCCGGTTCAGTGATGAACCCATGTTTCGGATCTAATTTATATCTAACCATTCACAAACTTTTCGTTGAGTCATGTTGTTTTCACTTCCGTACTGAGCCAACATCCTTTGGTGGATTTCAGCAGGTTTCACTATCTCTGCCCAAAGAAATCTCACTATGGCGCGTTTTTCAACAACGGTGCAGTCCCGCAGCGAAGCGTCCATATTTATTTGACCTTGGCTTCAACTAGACTAACGGCAGAGCGCTGCGCTATGCGTATTAGGACTACCCATAAGCCATTACGAACGAGTGGTACTGCGTCAACTTCTATCCGTTGCGATCGCCGCGTAATTTTCAAATTGCCTTTTTTTTTTTTGTTTTACCTATCTTTTAAAAATGGATGGACGGAACATCAACAAAAAAGGACCTCAAAATTTGGATTCTTTTGTATTTCACAAAGTGCAAAACGTTCAGGAAACTTCCAAAATTAATGAATATGTATCCAAGGAAGTGGGGATTGTACGAGTTTCTTTGCAATCTGTAGTAAGAAGCATTAAGCCCCCCCTCCCCCGGTGGCGCAGTGGTCTAAGCGATGGCTTCTGATCATTCGTCCGAAAGGGGTCCGGGTTCGAATCCCGGTGAGGCATAGATGTTGCGTTTGTCTTACGGCACTGACTCTCTCCCTTCCCTGGAGCCAGTGACCCTAAATTAGAGACGGGCGACTGTTTATAGCCCATTGAGTTGCTCATGGTGGTCGTTAAACCTCCAATAAAAAAAAACAAAAGAAAACTTGCCCTAGCGAAAATAATATTCGCCCACCCTGATTTTGAAGTCTACCGACGTCCATGCATGCGACTAAAGCTTGATGAAATTTTTAGTCGTGGAATGCTCTTCGTGAAAGCTTTACCTGTCGTGGCAATAGAAGGGAGTTTTAACGGACTTGTTCTATAACCCCGTTGTCCTTCGCAAGTTGGAAACGAAATCGGCTAGATTCAAGATCAAAGCAATTAGTCCCGACTGCAGTCATCTATAGTAATTGCAGCAGAGACATTAATATCACATCTCACGTGAAACAAGAAAGTTTCACAACTTAAATTAAGGTCACTCTGCAGTACCAAAGGTATCACTAATGGAATATTATTATATGTTAAAAAACGAAAAGAAGGGAGGAAACAAAAGATGAAATGTTGTGACGTAGGTAATCTAAAATAACAAAGAAATGGAAGAGGAGGGGAAAGGAAGAATGTCGTTGTAACTCCAAGGAGATGGGATTCGACATTTCATTGGTTCGACAACGTAGGGTAAGGAACATCACTTGTTGATTCGCGTTCCGTTGTCCTCATTCTTCTAAATGATATCTTCAAGAAAGCGTGACATCTCTTGACCTCGGGACAGGGTATTCTAGAAGAGGAAACTGAGAAAGACGATAAAAAAGGAAGTAAAAAAATCAATTACTCGTGCAAAACTGCAGGGAATGTTATTCCGGAAAGAGGCTCTAGGCAAGGTTAATGATTCTGTATGTGCTATTAAAGCAGAATTCCGTCCTTTGCTATACGAACGGAAAAAGGAAAAAAAAAAAGGACAAAGATACCCGTTCTGAGTTATATCTTAAATTGCGTAAGTAGAGGAAAATGACGCGAAATATTACAGGTGGATAGAGAGGAGTAAAACACGAATCCACTCCTGAATAAATGCCGCCAATTGTTTAAAAGCGTTCCTTTAATTTTTTTCACACAGTTTACATTTTTTCAGAAAAACATTTTTAGTACAAATTTTGAAGGTGACAATCCTTTTTTTTGGTGTAAATATGACAAGGTATAACGAAGTAAATTTCTCCGTCATTTTTATCCGCGCCAGGATTCGAACCCGGATCCCCTCATTCCGGAATAAGTCACTCTACCAATTGAGCTACGCGGACGTTTTATTCTGATTCCTATCTGCCTTTATGTCGTGTGCGTCCTTCTGGCAGGTACATCACATCTCCTGGTACGTTACAAAGGATGGTAAGCCAGATAATATCCGAAAACTTGAAAATTTCGTCGTCGTGGAGCGGGAATCGACCCCGTGTCTCCCAGATAGTGCCCGGGTATGCTAACCACACTACACCACCCAGAAAGACCAAGTCTCAAGTTTCCGATTAATTTGAATATAACCATCACAGTATTCGCTAGTCGAAGCAACCGGCATTCATGTTCAGCGAATCTGGATGTTAAGAATCCTATCCCGTGATTGCCCGGGGAGCAGATAAATCATGAACCCTGTGATGGTTATATTCAAATTAATCGGAAACTTGAGACTTTGTCGTTCTGGTTGGTGCAGTGGTTAGCATACCTGGGAGATATGTGGGAAAAGCGGGTTCGATTCCTACTCCACGACGAGGAAATTTTCAAGTTTTCGGTTATTATCTAACTTACCAACCTTGTCATATTTACACCAAAAAAAAAAAAAAAAAAAAAAAACGGATTGTCATCTTCAAAATTTGTATTGTATGATGTAATCCCGTATTCCATTCATGAATATTTTTAGTTTTCACCAAACAAGCTGGAAACATTTGTTATTGTTGTTTCACTGTGTCAGCTTGAATGAACTTGCTTGATCTAGGGATAAATAAAAAGAAGTTCTCGATGAAGTTCCATGCAAGAATTTCTTCACACCTGTCTCCTCAGAGTTAGTCATAGATGCCAGCTAGTACTGATTTTCCGTAAAATTTCGAATTTCTGGTTGGAATTACAGAAGTACGGGCACAACGATGAAATTCTGGAAAATCGCCATTTAATTTTTCTGGTTCGGAAACAGGCACGAGATTCTTCCGCGGAAATCCGCTTTTTTGTCATCATTTGGGTTATCCTCGAGATCGATGCTGTACTGAATAGAATGGGGGGGGGATGGGTGGTTAGTTGGGGGTCGTTTTCCGGCTTTCATAACTTTCGAAAACGGAAATTAGACGGAGTGAAGATTTGTCCTGTAATTGTATTTTTTTTTTGTTTGCGATGTTACCTCTGTCCATTTACTGTTATTAAATATAATTTTTTGCATAAACGTTTGTATTTCAGCTTGAAAATATAGGCAACGATGTCCAAAACTGCAAGTCGGACGGAGCGCGTATTTATCCCGTAATAATAACTTTTTTTACCCGATGTTTCCACTGTCTTGTATTGTTGTTAAATATTATTTTTTTCCATAAACATTTGCATTTCAGGTTAATAAGGGATGACAAGTCTTCCGAAAACGGAAGTGATGAAGTTAGAAAATTTATAAGAATTGATACATGCTGTTCAAAGTATTCATATGCTCCAAGTTACATCATTTATCTAAAATTGCGAAATCTTTTTTTAGTATGCATTCATGGTCCTCAGATGGATGAAATTATAGCCATAAAGTCAGGAAGAATGAACATCGAATCTTATTTGGTTTTACAAACTGTGAACAAAAAAACTTAAAACATAGGCTACAGATTAGTTCTTCAGTAAAACGGGTTATATAGGAGAAGTGGATTCCACTCTGCCGAAATCTGCAAAAATCTGAGGGTATAAGAGAGGGAGAAGTAGAAATCTAAAAGAATACTAAAGGTAATCTTTTAAATTTTTTCTATAAACAGGATTTTTAATATTACCACAAGCAAATTATTATTTACTGTATTTATTATTTTCTTTTTTTCTGTAATAATTGCTGTGACACACTAAAATTCGTTGCTATGGCAGGTACCGAAATTTGCCGCTGTGTGCTTGACTCCTAAAAATTACTGAAAAAAAAAAAAAAAAAAACATTTTTATCACTGAAAACAACTTCCAGAGGTTGGCATCTGTAGTTAGTTAGCTTTGTAATAATGGTTTTATAGATAAAAAACACATTCGAACCAGTTCTTGACGGAGGCACATTGTGATTCTCTTTCGAGCTCTAGCTCTTTTTAACATGATGTTGCTGCAGTGGAGTGTCCTGAATTAGCTGTTTACAAGGTGTTAATCAAAACTTTCGGTGAATGAGGGATAAAATATTTTTATACAACATAAACTACAAGCATTTACAGCTATAATCGCCTTCAAAGTAACACACACACACACACACTTATTCCAGCTCTCCTGCACACTGTTCGACGCTCTGCTGGAAGTCCTCGTTCTTTAGGGTCGTCATAACTTTCGTATAGAGTTGAATTTGATGCCCTCGGTGCCAAATCTTTTATCACTGATTTCAGTTTGGGGAACAAACCAGAAATCGCAAAGAGCCATTTTAACAACAGTAGTGCACTTTCTGTCGCTGTGCGTGATAGTATTGACGAGGGTTATAGAAATGGCCCATGCAGATGCCTCAGATAGGAGCCGAGAAGATCGACGATCGTACATCAAGATTGAAACTTTACGCGGCAAAAATCCAACAGACATTCATAGTGCTTCGCGTGAGGTTTGTGGTGATGAAACCGTAGACCGGAGTAAAGTTTCCCTGTTTCGTGAAGGATGTTTAATCATAAACAACGACCCGAAGTCAGGGAAGCCGAAAACGGCAATGGATGAACGAAGTGTCAAACTTGTTGCGGATTGTGTTGAACAAGACCGTCGAGCAACAAGCAAGGAAACTGAAGAAACTACAGGAATTTCAGCAACATCAGTATTCCGTATTTTGACGAACGATTTGCAGAAAAGAAAAATTTCGGCCAGATGGCTCCCTCATAACTTGACTGCCGTCAGAAACCGACTCGTTTGGATCATGTAACTTTGCTGAAGCAAAGATTTGTCGCTGAAGGCGATGTCTTTCTGTTACGAATTGTCACTATTGATGAAACGTGGGTTAGGGGCTTCGAACCTGACCTGAAATCGCAATCGAGTGAGTGGAGAATTCCAAGCATCCCCACCATCAAAGAAATCCGACGGCACACTCGAAGGTCAAGCAAATGATGACCTTCCTTGGTGTCATCTTGACAGATAGAGTACCATGTGAAAAGAGTGTTGCAGCAGCCTATTACCATGACTTCTTGCAAAACTTGTGCACAAAAATGCACAGCAACCGACCTGACTTTCTCAGAGATGGACCTCTCATTCTGCACGATAAACTCAGACCTAATGAGGCATAGAGTTATTGGGACAAAGAAAACAAAAGTACCACAAAAGGAACTTTTGGTAGAGTGATGGTATTGAACAAGTGGTACAACAGGAAAAAGATGCATATTTAAAATGGTTGAATACTAAGAGTAAGACTGATAAAGTAGAATATAAAATACGAGTAATAAGTAGAAATACAAAGAAACTTATACTAGAAAGAAAAAGAATTTGATGAGATAAGAAGTGTAGCTAAATTGAAACATATATAGGAGGTAGAAGATGCACAGAAGCATGGAAGTTCCTAAGAAACATAAAAAATGATAACTGTAATAAAATTTGGCATGGTATAACAGTTAATCAATGGAAAGAAAGCTATAAAAATCTGTTAACTGAAAACAGAAATGAGTTTCAGAAGGAAGAAGAAAACCTAGAAGCAGGAAAACAAATTACTGTTAACATTGATAAAATCAGACGAATAATAGAGTAAGTGGTCCTGGTAGAATACAAGCAGAACTGATAAAAAATGGAACAGAAAAGTTGTTTCGAATGTTAACTCAACTGATTGAAAGACGTTTGAATGATGAAAAAATCCTAGATGAATGGAAAATTGGGTTCCTAACATCTATTTTTAAAAAAAGGGGAGAGGCAAAGATGTGAGAACTATCGAGGGATTACAGTGATATCGACTTTTAGTAAACTGTACGGTCGAAGTATTAGAGAAATAATGGAGGAGGAATATCAACTAAATGAAGTGGAAAAGCATTGTGGATTTAGAGCAGGTAGATCCTGTGTGGATAGTATATTCTGATTTAACAAATAATAGAGAAAAAATTGTAATTGGCGAAGAAGTACGCTTATTATTCATGCACCTTGCAAAAGCGTATGATAATATTTCTATTATAAAACTATGGAAAACATTAAAAGATACCAATATTAATACTACGATTATCAAAGCAGTTAAAGAATTTTATCAAGGATCAATAACAAAAATAAAAATGGGCCAGAAAACTTCAAAAGGATTCCAAGTGACTGAAGGACTAAGACAGGAATGTTGCATATCTCCAACATTATTTAAGATTTATGTGGATATGTGGAACGGGCTTTGAAAGAATGGAAGAGGAAGTGTCGGGCATTGGGGATTAATTTAAATGGCACGATGGTACTTACGTTACAATTCGCTGATGATTAAGTATTTCTTGCAGAGGATAAATATGATTTGGAATATATGACTAGAAAAATAAAAGCAGAATATGAAAAATGGAGATTAACTATGAATAAAACAAAATATTTTTGCATTGGAAGTAATCAAACAAACCTACAGTCAGAAAATAACGAAGAAATTGAAAAATGTGATCACTATAATTAGCTTGGTGACAAAATTACACAAGAAGGTAGAGAGATACAATAGAATTAAAATATAGAATTGCCCAGGGAAGAAAGGTTATTAAACGCCTGAATGGAATCTGGTGGAGTAAAGAAATGACCAGAAAAAAAAATGGGGTATTTATAATATAGTAAATAGTAACGCTGTACTAGTGATCCGATTTATTGGCGTGGGAAATAAACACATAAGCGTTTCCAAGCTTTCGCACATCAACCAGATGGCTTTTTTCAAGGAAGTTAGACAGAAACTGCAAACTGAAAAATAGAACGCTTAACAATTTGAACGCGGGAACTTGACAATAAATAGATGCGACGTTATATTCATTTAAAGATACGAGGCATCACGTTCGTTGCACACTGAATCCTGGTAGAGAAAAGGTGTTACTTGAAGAATTGGTTCCAAATTCGTGGCAACTCGAGCGAGACACAATCATTGCAAGCATCGCTGTTGGTAATTATCTGCAAGATTTCCCGAATGGCTGTACATTTAGGGATAGAGTAGCTAGCTAATTTCTTCATATCATCCCACATGGGAGTAGCTGACTTGAATTTTACTTCTCTGGATAGTGTCGTGGCTACTTTACCGTATTTTGTGTCCCTTTTATGTTCGTTGACTCTGATTCCAAACGAACGCTTGGTCATTCCAATGTAGTATCGTTTAGAGCCGTTCGGATACTGTAGGGGGATAGCTTAAACGCCTGCTTCGCAGGATAGAGGTGGTTTTTCACTATTTCTCTTTAGTATAGTATGTAATATCTATCTATCTATCTATCTATCTATCTATCTATCTATCTATCTATCTATCTATCTATCTATATAGTATAGTATGTAATATCTATATAGTATCTACAGTATTCGAACGGCTCTAAACGATACTACATTGGAATGACAAAGCGTTCATTTGGAATCAGAGTCAACGAACATAAAAGGGACACAAAATACGGTAAAATAACCACGGCACTATCCAGAGAAGTCAAATTTAAGTCAGCTACTCCTATGTGGGATGATATAAAGAAATTAGCTAGCTACTCTACCCCTAAATGTACAGCCATTCGGGAAACCTTGGAGATCATTACCAACAGCGATACTTGCGATGATTGTGTCTCGCTCGAGTTGCCACGAATTTGGAACCAATTCTTCAAGTAACGCCTTTTCTCTACCAGGATTCCGCGTGCAACCAACGTGATGCCTCGTATCTTTAAATGAAAATAACGTCGCATCTATTTATTGTCAAGTTCCAGCGTTCAAATTGTTAAGCGTTCTATTTTTCAGTTTGCAGTTTCTGTCTAAGTTCCTTGAAAAAGCCATCTGGTCGATGTGCGAAAGCTTGGAAACGCTTATGTGTTTATTTCCTACGCCAATAAATCTGATCACTAGTACAATGTTACTATTTATTACTTAATTTGTGTACTGTTCCTCGTTATAAATGTATTTATAATATTATTGTTAAGAACATCTTACTATATGGGACTGATGCCTGGCGATTAACAGAAGCGGATAGAAAGAAAATAACAGCTGCAGAGATGGATGCTTTAAAAAGATCATGTAGAGCAGGGGTGGCCAACGGTCGATCGTTTGTTTTATCAAGCAGACGTATGTTTTTCTACACGAACTGCCTGATACCCGAAGATAGAATGAATTAACCAGACTTCCCTTCCCAACACTAACCAACTCGGGGTCAAGATATTTTTAATATACTGTATTTACGGAATTCGCCAAAAAAAAAAAAAAAAAAAAGACTCTGCCATTATGGAAGCTTGTTTGTATCACTACTGACGGGGGCACCTTCGATGTTAGGCCAAACCATTGGATTCATTGCACTTTGTAGGAAATATGACGATTTTCCAGACTTTACCTCTTTTGACTGCATTACCCACCAAAATGCACTATGCATCAAAGTTTTAAATGTGAAAGAAATTATCGACATAATGGCTAATTCTATTCGGGCACGAAGTTTACGTAGGAGGCTTTTTCGAAGCCAGCTAGAAGAAAATGAAGCTGAATACGAAGGACAGCTGTTTTTCACGAATGTTAGGTGGCTTATAGTAAAGGAAAGTTTCTTAAAAGATTTTTGAATCTCTTGCCAGAAATAATCGAATTCCTAGACACAATGGAAGAAAAGTATGCTCAGCTACAGGACGCTACTTGGCTACGAAATTTGGCTTTTGTAACTGATCTCACAGACCACACTACAACACATCCAGCCTCGAGCTGCAAGGGAAAGGGAACAGTGTTATGGATTTAGTGAGCTCGCTGAATACTTTCGAATCAAAACTAGGCCTGCTAAAATGACAACTGGGTAAAAGAAATACGAAAAGCTTTCCCAATCTGGAAAAACATCAAACTGATTGCAATTTTGACGGATATGTCACTGAGATAGAAGTTCTAATGACAGAATTTGGCAGAGGATTTACAGACCTGAAAACTTTCAGCACATTTTGAGTTTCATGTCATACCCTTTTTGGCAAATGTGATATCGAGGAAGTTTCATTACAAACATTTCCTCTTCGATTCTTCAGATTTAGTATCAGAAATTGTGAAACTTCAATCCGACATAGTACTGAAGGCAAAAGCGCCAGATAACACATTTTGCATTCTACCGTCTGAAGAAAAATATCCCTGCTTGAGATCTGTTGCTTTGCGGCAGACTGCTTTCTTTGAATACACATATCTCTTTGACGCAGCTTTTTAAGAAATGAAACTAATGAAGTCGAAATACAGGAGCTGCCTAACTGATGCTCATTTAGAAGCGTGTCTCAGACTGTGTCTCACTGAATATGTGCCTGATTATTCTAAACTTTGTGAGGACATACATAGTCATGCATCAACTCCTAAGAATTAAATACTGTAAATAAAGAATCTAAAAGAAAAATTATATAATTTGTTTGAAACAGAGTGTTTCAGAAATAAAAATGATTTAAATATTATTTTTCTGTATTTGTTTTCAAACTTACAAAACCACACGCACTAACAAAACACTCGTGGTACAGGCCTATTCCTATTTAAATATGTCTATATCACTGCGATAAGCCATGGTATATCAGAGTAGGAAATGATAGCTTAAGGTAGATATTGGTTCCTCAAAGTTTGGCCACCCTGATGTAGTGTGTCAAGAAGACAGAAAATAACGAATGAAAGGATTAAAGAATTGATGGAAGTTAAAGAAACAATTTTAAAAGATATACAGAAGAGACAATTGCGTTGGTTTGGTCATGTAAAAAGAATGACTAATGAAACACTGCCCAAAATTGCCATGGAATTTAAACCAAACAAACGAGGTCCTGAAGTTTTCGTGCTAAGTAAGTGACGTCATAAAATAAGATGTCTCATGCGCGATTTTCAGGATAAAACCACTCTTTAATATTTAAAAAGTTAGTAAAATCATGCAATGCATTGATTATGATACGCTTTCCGATATACCAGGAATCATTACTCAAGCTATTATTCAAGTTATGAGGATAATGGCTGTGGAATAAATCTCACTCCTGTGATCTGACCTTTGACCCCATTTCGATGATATTAAACAGAATTGGTTCAGTATACCTCCGGAACAACATACTACAGTTTTGTCGCAATCGAAGCATTTTTTCATAAGTTATGACGCATAAGGGCAATGGAATGGATCCGGCTCCTATGTTCTGACCTTTGACCCCATTTCGCCCATTTTCAATAAGGTTCGTTCGCAGTGGTCCCCTACCACATACTAAAATTTCATCGAAATCGAACCATTTTTACGTAAGTTGTGACGCATAAGGGCAATGGAATGGATCCCGCTCCTATGTCGTGAATTTTGACCCCGTTTGTCCCATTTTCAACAGGGTTCGTCCCCGGGTGGTCCACCACCACATACTAAACTTTCATTGAAATCGAATCATTTTTACGCGAGTTATCGTGCCGACGGACAGACAGACAGACGGAGAAAGCTGGAGCATAAACGCTTCTTCAACCTACGGTTGGAAAGCATAAAAAATGATGTTAAAAACACATTAAAAACATTAAAAAGGGACAAAATCTTTCGGTGACCGCTCGGTTCCCTCATCAGGTCATAACACACTGAGCAATAGAAAAATTAAAAAGTTGGGTGACTTAAATACAAAATGAAGATGTCATGATACAAGTACACTGCGCATGTCAAAGAATCAAATTTACATAAAGTAGATATACCAATTAAAGTTCTGAACAACTTAAAGTTATGGTTCCGGTTTTAAAAGAAATTTGCAAGGGAAAGGTATGTGAACAGGTGTGTCATCATTGCAACATTTAGGCCCATACTTGTAAATCCATAAGCTTTCAGAGAAGAGAGTAGCAGAGCGTGTTGTTGGAGCCGAAAGGATAGTAATAAGGTTTCATAGTGGCGCGTGATTACCTTCGGAACATAATATGGATAATGCCGTAGAAGAGGAATTTGTTTTTAAATTGTATTTGTGTTCATACATTCGTCCTTTTAGGTTACGAAATGTAGAACCCACATATACAGTCTCTCTTTCGTTGGAGTCTATGACCCTTAACGGAATGGCGTAAACGCCGTGATGGTATTCCAAATTAATTATATCTCTGTCGTTTCTTATTTGCGATATTAAATTACAAGTTTTTACCCCGAAACTCAAATCATGCCTCTTACAAATGTTCTTAAGAATACTGCAAACAACCGGAACACACATATATATATATCATCATTGTCAACCATTATCAATCCACTGCTGGACGAAAGTCTCCCCAAGTTTCTTCCACAACGGCCTGTCTTGTGCCAGTCTCCTCCATGCTACTCCCGCATCCTTTCGAATGTCATCCACCCATCTTCCATGTGGTCTCCTTCTGGGTCTTTTCCTGTCCCTTGGAATCCAGCTTAAAATTTCAGCTGTCCATCGATGGTCTGTCCTTCTGGCAACATGTCCAGCCCATTGCCATTTCAGGGATTTAACTCTGATTATGATGTCTTCCACTCTTGTCATTTTTCGGATCCACGAGTTCCTCTTCTTATCTCTCCTGGTTACACCAAGCATGCTCCATGCTTCTTTGAGTTGTCTGCAGTCTTTGTATATCTGTTTTAGTTAAGGTTCACGTCTCTGCCCCATATGTAAGCACTGGAAGGATGCATTGATCAAACACTTTTCTTTTAAGACATAATGGCATATTGCTCTTGAAAATTATACTGTTTCTTCCAAAAGCTTTCCAGGCAAGTTTTATACGTCGATTAATTTCTTCATCAATGTGACCCTCACTTGATATCTGCTGTCCAAGATAAATGTAGGTATTGGTTATCTCCAGCTTTTCCCCATCAATCGATAAATCTTCATTTCTTGTAAAAGCATTGTACATCACTTTTGCCTTCTGAAAGTTCATTTTTAATCCCACTTCTTTACTCTTGTCAGAAAGTTCCTGGATCATGCTCTGAAGCTTTGATGGGGTAGTTGCAAATATGACTACGTCATCAGCAAAACGAAGGTGAGTTAGATAATCTCCATTAATCTTTATCTCTTTGTTTATATATAAATGGAACTCAGACCATGGGCGTCCGCGGGGGTGGGGTGGGGTGGCGGGTGGGGGGGCAAACGGGTCACTTGCCCCCTGGATCAGGCCACTGTAACAGGGTGAAAGTCACGAAAAAGTAACGAATTTCGTTCAAAGGTCAAGATTTGTGTATGTGTGTGTGTGTGTGTGTTTGTGGCGGTGGTGTCAGTTTTAGTGGAAATTCTATTCTCTAGAGCTGATTTGGCAAGCACTGGGACAAAATTCTCCAGAACTAATTTGGCAGCTCTGGAGAATTTTAATTTTTTTGCGAGAGTCCAAAGAGAAGATGTCTTATTCCAAGTGTGCCATTACTATGTGAAAAACGCTGGACTGCAAAATATAAAAGTATTGGATTTTTTTCCAATAACTTTAAAAAGAATTTTGATCAGTTATGTATACGGGCCACTACAGCTTCAAGTAAAACACGTCAAGAAGTTCATCAGGTGGAATCTGCTTCAAGTACAGCAACATTTCTCGTCTGTCTGATTATAATTTCAACCTATTCAGCACGACTGGAATCTGTAACACAAGCTCTTCAAGCTGTTCAGCTTGATGTAATGAAAATGTATAATCATGTCCAGGAACTCTTAAGTGTATTACATGGCCACAGACAAAAAGCAGAACAACAAGTCAAGGAAATTTTTTCGAAAGTCGAACAACTGGCAGAAAAATTGGACATTCAGCTAACCCTTCCCAGACAATGTGGCCGATAAAAATTCCGTCCCAACAATAGAAGAATATTTTCGTAGATCAGTCTAAATATGGCCCATAGACTGATTTACTGCTGAAAATGTGCAAACTTTTAGCCTCTTTTCACTTCATCCACTACAAATGGCGAAGCTTACAAAGGAAGAATTCATGAAGCATCTTGCAAGGATCATTAAGCTATATGAAATTGAGAATTCAGAAGCTGAAGCAGTCACTTAGTTTAAAATGCGGTCAGGAAGGAAGAAACAAGATGATGGATGTGAAGACGGAATTCAAGGCTTGCTCAAACACACTGATCTACTATATTTCCTTCTGTTCGACAGGCTATTCTTATTGCTCTAACATTAGCAGTAACAACCTGTACAGCGGAGAGGTCCTTCAGCACTATGAGAAGGGTAAAAACCTGGTTAAGGTCAACAATGGCAGATGAACGTTTATCTGTACTGTGCATGATGAGTGTTCTTCGCGAAAAGGTTTTTGAGAATAAACATGAAGTCATTCAAAATGTGATTCACAGATTTGGACAAAACACAAGACGTTTGCAGTTTTTATTCCAGACTAGCTGTTCTAAAGTGCAAGAAACGGAAAATGGAAGAGGGTATTGAAGGATCAATGCCTACCAAAAAAAAAAAAAAAGTGTTTATACTTAATAAAGGACAACGGAGCAGTACGATTGTTTTATGTAACCCCAAGTTATTTTCATACAAAACGACTGCATTAAGTTGATTATTAAATTTAGCAAGACGCCTGCAGTAAGGTTAAACTTTTGACTCAGATATGAATAATTAGTGGGCAGTAATTGGTAAATGACATATTTATTGTTATTGTCCGTTATTTCAATACTAAATATTGATTATAGAAAGCAAGATGTGTCCAAGTTCCCATTTCATGATATCGCCTCAAAATTCCTTTTGAAATTGGTGTAATTGCAAAAAAAAAAAAAAAAAAAAAAAAAAAAAAAATTGAGGGGAGGGGGAGGGGGTAACAGTGCTCCGAACCCACCCCCTAGTTGTAGGGGCTCGCTGCACTCGCCTGACCCAACCTCCAATATGCCATATAAGAGCGCAGGGGTACTATAAATTTAAGCAATGATTATGATAATGGGAGTATACCTGTTTGACCCCTACCCACTTGGAAAAGTTGCAGCGGACGCCCATGATTCAGACCACACGTGGGGCAAGTGGTGACAGCATTGCTGGAGAAGTACAGGCGGGAAGTGTTACCTCACGCACTCTATAGCCGAGACATGAGTACACCAGACTATCACTTGTTCCCCAAACTCGAACAACCCATGCGAGGACAGCGATTTTAGTCCCTGGAGGACCTTTCTGCAGCAGTTATCTAGGGCGTCAAGTGGACAGCGATTTTAGTCCCTGGAGGATCTTTCTGCAGCAGTTACCTAGGGCGTCAAACAGCTGAACAAAAGAGGGGACCTAACTGGAATTACGGATCTTTCAAAACGTTGGGACGCCGTAATTCAGAAGCAGTACTATATTTGTCTCTGTACTATATTTTGACCATATACTACAGAGACATCGCCAAAGACACTTCTCATACGTATGAAAAAAATATGTGCATTGCATATGAAATGACATTGTCAAAAGTCACCGGAACCCCTTCAAAAGCAAATGAACGGATCCGCTGCGTTGTTAAGATACGCGGTATAGCTGCAAATGGTGTAAAAACAAGCCTGCAGCTGACCGCGATCATATCGCACTGTGAAGTTTAGTGAAAATGTCGCAGCGGGAGATAACTGACTTTGAGAAAGGAAAGATTGTTGGGTGTTATATTAGCGGGTTGTCCATAAGAGAAACCGAGAGGCGTTTAAACATACCCAAGTCAACTGTTTCGGATGTACTCAATAAGTGATAGACACATGGCATGCCTGAAGCAGCAAAATGTACCAGCAGACCAAAGAAAATCAATAATAAAGGACGTCGAAGCCTCAGGAGAGTCGTTACAGCTAATCGACGGAGTACTGCACCAGATCTCAGTGTACAGGTGAGTAAAAAATGCTGGAAACTCGGTATGTACACCTACCATTCGCAGAGAACTTCATTCCATGGGTTACCGTGGTCGTGCGGCTGCTCATATGTCTTTCATCTCCGCTCGGAATGCTACTCGTCGTTTAGCATGGTGTAAAGAAAATTTATTGTGGATCGTAGATAAATGGAAACGGGATCTAGGGACTGATGAATCCTGATACACAATTCATCAGTCTGATGGCCGTGTGTGGGTATGGAGGCAGCCGCGGAAACGTTATTTACCACATTGTACTGTTTCTACGGTCAGGTGTGGAGCTGGCAGTGTATTCGTGTGGGGGCGTTTTTCGTGGTATGGTCCCTGCTCATTGGTTATCGTGGACAAACCTGTTTACCATCACGTCGACCTCGATATTCTGGACAATTGTGCCCTACCAACTCTGTTGCAATACTATGGGAACGATCCTTGTTGGTACCAGCAGGATAATGCACCCAGTGGACTGTTACGGCGTGGTTTGACGATAATTCCGTATCGTGTGTGGACTGGCCAGCACAGAGCCCTGATCTTAATCTCATAGAGCACCTATAGGATGAATCAGAGCGCCGCATAAGAAGTTTGGAACCAAGGCCTACTACTAAGCAACAGTTAGCGGCAGCATTATGTATTGAATGGAAGCGCATACCTATCGCTGTGTTCCAAAACCTTGTCAAAAGCATATCTCGAAGGGTCAATGCATGCATTAAAGCCAAAGGTGGACCCACACCGTACTAATGTATGTCAATAAATGCTATGTTGTGTTTTTGTTCTAGGTGTCCGGTGACTTTTGTCAATATAGTGTATGTATCTTCCGTTATGAAAGATGGTTTGTGCATAATTTGCGATTTTTTCCCCAACTAGCTCAATACACTATGAAGAATTCTGCTTACATTGCTCCTTTTAATTACGCGCAAATTTTCTGTATGAGGCATAAATGCTCTCTTCCGCTGAATTTTTCCTTCGAAAAATCCGGTTTGAAATATTATTTTGCGTCGGAAAGGATTCAAAACACGTGCTCATTTAATACGAGGTCTAGCTGTCATCTTTCTTGTTTTCATATAGGTGCTATACGAGTATCCATGCTTTTTTCGCTGTATTAAAATCAATTCCTTCCATTTTTTTTTCTTTTGTGGCTGAATAAGATCCTAGTCTTTCTTCTTCTTTTTTCTTCTTTTTTTTTCTCAGTACACAGAGCGGTTCTCAATTAAAAAAACTGATGAGCTGATCGTGTTTACTTACGAAAGATGTCTTGTCCTTCATCCACAAGTTTGTGATGATCACTAATAACTTCTTTTGAAATTGGATCACTGAATTCTGTCCTGTGCGTATGATCGAACCTTGTTAATCGATCACCAAATTGTCAAAAGTCAACATCAGGTAATGGTAATATAAAAGGATAAAAAAAATGAACGAAACTAGTAGATTCAGAAAAGTAATCTGAAGACGATCACTTCCTGCAGGGGAGCATTCTGCGAAAATTCATACAATGACAAATTGAGTCAGATTCTTTTTCATTAACCCCACCCAAAGCACTACCCCCCAACACACACACACACATACTGATTTTTTACGTCCTTTTTTCCCTAGGCTCATTCCCTCGGAGCGTTAGTTGGTACTGCAGAACGACCCCTAAAAAGCCGGTTTACGATCCTTAACATTTTACGCGCTATTTTTGTTGCGTGTTGGAAGCGACATTCTTGAGTAATTGGGGAGTGGGTTTCGTGTCTGGGGAATACAGCAATTCTACTCACCCTTTTTTAGCAACTGGGCCGTGCAAGGAGAAGAGAAAGGGTTGCAAGAAGGAAAGAGGTTATAAGAATGCCGTACCATGCGAGGACTCAATGAACTAGAGTTACAAAGGGCAATCAACACTTCACCAACGTCACTCTGTGTTCATGACGGATGCCTCCTATTTACATCTGAGCCACCGCGAAGACGGGTTTACCGACACTTAATGAGAATCCAAAAATAGTTAATCAAAGTGTCACATGTCTAATACCTTCATTCACTTTCACTTAAGCCAACAGTGAACCGAAACCACCTGCCAATTTTCGTCAAAAGAAATATTAAGGTTACATGCAGCAAAATAACACTTGTAACGTAATACGTAACATGTCGCACTACAGCGGTGACATATAAGTGAAATCGGCAAAGTTGCAGCGATAAGCTTTGTCGGCGTAGTTCAGTTGGAAGAATAGCCGGCAGAGTTGGAAACGGGTCAAAAGTTTTGGACCCGGACTCGACCAGGACAAATCTGCTTTGAACTGTAATATAAGTGCATATCATCATCATCATTGTCAACCATTATTAATCCACTGCTGGACGAAGGTCTCCCCAAGTTTCCTCCACAACGGTCTGTCTTGTGCCAGTCTCCTCCATGTCACTCCCGCATACTTTCCAATTTCATCCACCCATCTTCCATGTGGTCTTCTTCTGGGTCTTTTCCTGTCCCTTGGAATCCAATCTAAAATTTCGGCTGTCCATCGATGGTCTGTTCTTCTGGCAGTATGTCCAGCCCATTGCCATTTCAGGGATTTAACTCTGATCATGATGTCTTCCACTCTTGTCATTTTTCGGATCCACGTGTTCCTCTTCTTATCTCTCCTGGTTACACCAAGCATGCACCTCTCCATGCAACTTTGAGTTGTCTGCAGCCTTTGTATGTCTCTTTTAGCTAAGGTCCACGTCTCTGCACCATACGTAAGCACTGGAAGGATGCATTGATCAAACACTTTTCTTTTAAGACATAATGGCATATTGCTCTTGAAAATTATGCTGTTTCTTCCAAAAGCTCTCCAGGCAAGTTTTGTACGCCGATTAATTTCTTCACCAATGTGACCCTCACTTGATATCTGCTGTCCAAGATAAACGTACGTGTCTGTTATCTCCAGCTTTTCTCCATCAATCGATAAATCTTCATTTCTTGTAAAAGCATTGTACATCACTTTTGTCTTCTGAAAGTTCCTTTTTAATCCCACTTCTTTACTCTTGTCAGCAAGTTCCTGGATCATACTCTGTAGCTCTGATGGGGTAGTTGCAAAAATGACTATGTCATCAGCAAAACGAAGGTGGGTTAGATAATCTCCATTAATCTTTATCCCTTTGTTTTCCCAGTTCAGTGATTGAAAGACATTTTCCAATGTGGCATTAAAGAGCTTCGGAGATATGGTGTCACCTTGTCTCACTCCTTTTCCAATTTTTATGTGTGTTGTATTTTCAAACAGCAGAATCTTTGCACTTGCATTTTCATAGATGTTATTAATAATATTAATGTATGCATCTTCAATACCGCAGGATTTCAGAGCCATTGCAACTGCTGATGGTTTCACCGAATCAAAGGCTTTTTCATAATCGATAAAAGCCATGAACAATGGAAGTTCATATTCCCTCGCTCTTTCAATTAGTTCTCTCAGTACGTGGATATGATCTATTGTGCTGTAGCCACTCCTGAATCCAGCTTGTTCTCTCGGTTGAGCCATGTCCAGTGTCACCTTCAAGCGGTGTGAAAGAACTTTAGTGAAGATTTTATAAACCACTGATAGGAGGCTGATAGGTCTGTAGTTCCTGAGATCCTCAATGTCACCTTTTTTATGTAGCAAGATCATTGTAGCGTTGTTCCAATCCTCAGGAATCTTCACTTCATTAAGGCATCGAGTGAAAATTTGGGCGAGTACTGTTTCGATTTCTCCACTTGCTTCTTGTATGATGTCTACAGTAATTCCATCTTCTCCTGGAGCTTTTCCCCGCTTCATGTTCTTGATTGCATGTGCAACTTCTGCTGGAAGGACTGGAAGAACTCTGGTACTGGTACCTTTCATGATGTCTGGAGTACATGTATCATCCCTTTCATATAATTTGGTGTAGAAATCTTTCACTCTTGTCAAAATTTCGCCTCTATTTCTTGTTACAGAACCATCTTCTTTTCTCAGTGCCATAATAAGTGTATATATACATATATAGAGAGAGAGATGGCGTTCAATAAGTCTCTCCGCAGTGGGTGTCTTAGGTTATACGGAAATCAAGTAAATGTATTATAGGAACGTATCATTTACCCACTTACTTACAGTAAGTATTGAAACTATTTTACACATGTTTTCAAATAAATCTGCGAGACTCGAAAAGTCCCTCCGGAGTTATGTTAAGGTTGTTCCACCTAATTTTGATGGCGCTACAGTCAAAATTTTTGAATTAAACAACTTGTTGTACATTTGATTTCAGTTTTCGTTGTTTTCTTGATAACATATCAAGCTTCAGAACATGCTTCACAGCAACACCAATTTTCACAAGCTGATGATGAGTTGAAAGTTTACAAAATCCGGATGTTGTTTTCATCATTGCCTCTTAGAAGGAAAGGACACTTTTTCTTCGGAGGACACTCCTCCTGAATTCATATTGCATGACAAATCATTTTTCAGTTTTCATTCGAGAATGAAATTCCACAGAGCGCATTTTATTTTGAATAAAATATTCTTTTTTGCTTTTCAAAAATAAAGCGGAAATAAAACCGGGTCAGAATCGGGCCAGGAACACCTTGATCCGACCCGTTTGATCCACTAGAAATTGTCGACCCGCTGACCCGCGGCCCGTTTCCGTCTCTGGCGTTCCCAAGGAAAATAAGTCAAGACCAAACGCAAAACAAAAACATTTTGCGGAGTTTATAGTTTTATTATGTACTTCTTATGCCTATTAGTAAGTAGCATCTGTGGATTGCATGGTTTCCCAATGAAGATTTTCACCAGTTGCAAGTTTTGATTTGGTGAAATATCTAGTTATACAGGTTGTCCACAAAAGAAGTATGCAACTTCAGTATGCTATTGAAAAAAAAAAAAAAAAATAAAACCGGAAAATAAGTCAAGACCAAACGCAAAACAAAAACATTTTGCGGAGTTTATAGTTTTATTATGTACTTCTTATGCCTATTAGTAAGTAGCATCTGTGGATTGCATGGTTTCCCAATGAAGATTTTCACCAGTTGCAAGTTTTGATTTGGTGAAATATCTAGTTATACAGGTTGTCCACAAAAGAAGTATGCAACTTCAGTATGCTATTGAAAAAAAAAAAAAAAAAAAAAAAAACTACAATAAATAACAACTTTTAATGTCAAAACACATGGTAACCGAGAAAGTTTTTTTTTTTTTTAATGTTAGTAGGTCTCCACGTGTGCTCCGTTGGTTGCTCACAGGATGTCTTTTTTATTTTATTTTTTTTTGATTGGGATTTAACGACCACCGTGAGCAACTCAATGGGCTATAAGCAGTCGCCCGTCCCTAATTTAGGGCCACTGGTTCCAGGGAAGGGAGAGAGCCAGTGCCGTAAGACAAACACAACATCCATGCCTCACCGGGATTCGAACCCTTACCCCGTCCGTACGAATGATCAGAAGCCATCGCTTAGACCACTGCGCCACAGGGGCGGCTCACAGGATGTCTAAACGATAGTCCAGTTCCACCCACGTACGCTCCAGAATGTCAGGTGCAACAAGGAGGAAGGTTGCAGGTAATGCGTTCTTTGAGCTCAGTGATAGATGTAACCTTTCTCTTGTACAGAATGTTCTTAATAAAGCCCCAAAAGAAAAAAAAATCGCATGGGGCCATATCGGGAGAATGGGGTGGCCATGCCGTCGGTCCCCCACGCCCAATTCAACGCCCTGGAAATTGGTGACCTAAAGATCGGTGTCCATCCAAAACCTAGTGTGGAGGCGCTCCATCTTGCTGTTAAATGATGTCTTGAATATCCTGAAGTTGTGGAATTGCGGATTGTTGTATCATGTCCAGGTGTGTTATGCCAGTAACGGTTGGTTCGGCGAAGAAAACTGGCCCTATCACTTTGTCTTCCATTAGGCCAGCCCAGACATTAACCTTCGGGCTATCTCTCTCCTGTGCTACGACCACATGGGAATTTTTCGTGCCCCGAATTCGGCTGTTATCTTTATTTCACTCTGCCAGAAAAAAAGGAATGTCTACTCATCGCTGAAACAAATCCGCGAAAGGAGTATGGAGTCTTTGTCAATGCGATTAAGCATGTCTATTGCTTCTCCAGTAGGGAAGCCATGTCTGTTGTATTCCGTGTTTGACGAGATTTTTCATTACATGAGACACCTGGCGCCATCTATTATCTGACTTAAGAAACTTTAACACTTGCCACATTTCTTGACGTTTAAAGTTTTTTTTTTTTTTTTTTATATGTAGAGGATTTCAGGAAGAGAGTGTCTGACCCCAGGTCTTAAACAACCCTTAGAAATAGGAAGCTAGAAGATTTGGGCTAGAGTGCCCGATAGGAAAGTCACACGGAAGCGAGGTAGAAAGGGGGCCAGTACCCGGGGTCCGACGGCTTAACGTGCCCATCCGACGCACGGCGGGTATTTAGTGGTTCGAGCGTTCTTACCTGCCCGGGATCGAACCTGAGGTTATATCGATGGCAGTCACGAACGCTGACCACTAGGCCACCCGCGGCCCGACGTTTAAAGTAAGCAGGGTTTTTTTCTATTGTTTCTTTTTTTAATAGCATACTGAAGTTGTATACTTCATTTATAGACACCCTGTATTATCGTTAAAGAAAAAAAAAATTTAATTTATAGCAAATAATTGTTATGTTTTGCGAATATTGTTCTGTTTTTATCAAAAAATTTTGAAATTATTAGCCCATAAAAAATAAGTACAGTCGATCCTTGATGTGCTGCCACCGTTTGTTCCATTACATTGCAGCGTTACATCAAGAGTGGCTTTATATCAAATTTGCCAATTATTTTTAAGTAACCCAAATTTTATTATGATTCTTCGAAAATCATAATTAGCATTAAATTAAAAACATGAAAAAATGCAGTGATGTGTTGTGCACCTAGTGTTCACTGTAGTTCGGAGTGCACGTTTTAATTTTGGAAGCTTCTAGTATGCATCGAATGCGGAAATTTACTTCGCATAGTGGAAAGACAAAATTAACATTTTAATTGTAAGGAAATCAATAAAAAATCATGCTACGTTACTAAAACTTTATCAAGTGAAAATTAATAGCATTACACAAAATTGTCTTACATACATTTGCTTCTTTTTAAAAAAATCGTCTATTTTCATTTGTGTTTTTGATTTCAATATTTTCATAGCGATATTCAAAAAATTCAGACTTCTGCTTTTACGGGTGCGGGGTCCAGAACGCAGACGTGGCACATACATGGCCGTCTTAAGGGGTGGGACAACGTGGCCGGTGCCCAGGGGCCCGCACCTGAACTGGGCCCCCCAACGCCCCAAGAGTCTTATGGGTTTACAAAAAGTCAATCTCTTTGACCATTCACCAGCAGGTTTTTATTATATAAAAAGAAGAAGCATCAATCCAGAAAGTTGGAAGTTCTTCTGCCTTTTTTTTTAAACCTTGCTCGTAGCTTCGATTTCCCGAGGTGGCAGGAGGAAAATTAGATGTTAGGGTGGATCTTTTGTGACAAAATAAGAAACAAAGAAAGCCAACCTCCCTCCTGATCCCAAATGTGGGTGAGGCTAGAGCCTCGAGGAACATGATGAGGGCTACGCGCAGAAATCGCATTTTTTACGAATCATTTTTTCCTTTTAAATTTAAACAGTCGTTTGTGTTGTCCACACGAAGAAGTGCACGTATGTTTATCACTAGGGTTTGCCCACCTGGGCTACTTATACATAAATTATTGAAATCGTCGCTGTTTAAACAAATAACAATGACGGGGCCCCCATATCGGCATTTCTGTCCGGCGCGTCATATTGTCTAGAAACGGCGCTGGTTGGTTTCTTTCTTTCTTCTGTTTTAATTTAAATTTCGTTGAATAATTTGTACAATGAGGAAGAAACATTATATCTTTCAGCACTCATTTTCTTGTAATTTGCTAAGCAACAAAATGTGAATGCATCTCCTACACTTCATGGAGTTCTACAATTTCTGTCATGTACCATTTCTCATTCAAATGGTATTTAAAACGTTACTGGATATTTAATGTTTCTTCTCATAGGGATAACATGGTGATGGTGATGCATATAATAACTCTCATGCGTTGTATATACTGTATATCCATATGTTGTATGTAATGTAATAATGCCATATGTGAATAAAAAATAACCACATATTGTAATAATACCATTGTTGTATATCATAAGACAGCATTGGGCATACATGATTTTCGATTGTGTTTCTCTTGCAGGTCGGAGAAAACTCCTAGTTCCAGAGTTGGAAAAAACATCCTGCTCGCTCATCCCAGAGCGAGACAGGGACTCATCGAGTTGGTCAAAGACCTCGTTGCGAGACAACAAGAGCTCTTGGTCGAAGGGCGACAGAAGAGGGAAGAATGCAGCGGAGGTGAGAATAATGACTCAGGGCCAGAGTCATCACCGCAGAACAGGCCCTAGTCCAGCGGATCTGTAAACACCCTGTAAATAATTTATTTACAATCATCTTTGTGAGAGGGCTCATAGAATAAAGGATTAATTTCCCGACATGATACCCTCAGTGTAAATAAATGTGCCTGTAATAACTCTTTTAGCCTAGACACTAATAAAGGACTTTGGACCCAAATCCATCTCGCTGGCGAATGAATCTCCCAGTCAGACGCGAAATTAAGCGCCCCTGCCCATTAGCATGTCACACGCTCGGGCTATGGCCGAGGGGTAGGAAGTGTCGGTCCCGTGGGGGCAGCAGACCCTTTCCGGTCTCTGGACCGATCCTGTCCGGGTGAAAGACTGCTGGATCCTGGCGGGATTGCTCGCGCAATGCCGTCACTATCGAAAATCTTGAGAGAGTTCAGCATATCCCTGCAGAGTCCGCATTTAGACGGAACAGGTACAGTCATCAGCTAGCTTACGGTAGGGACTGTTGTACATTTTTTCAGACAGCAGATAGCAACAACAATACTTTTCGTTTCTAATTTCGATGCTTGTAAACAGCTGCACACTGATTCGCAGAGCCAAGACGATAAAACAAATACAGCAAGTATCATGTGTGGTAAAAGAAAAAAAAAAGGGTTATATCGCTGCAAAAAGGCGTCAACTCGTTTGTCATCTCAACTGACAGTTGGAAGTGGGGTAAAGAACGCAAACACTTCCAAAGAACACAGGGAGTGAGTGAGAAGAAGACAACCCCCCAACTCACAAGAAAGCTGCTGGAATCAAAGGTAACCAGGCTCACTGCTGGCACTCTTCGTTGATGCTTCTCCCTACGCAAATGGAGGACATGGTTAAGTGGTAAACTGTCGCGAAACATCCGTGATAAATAGGAATAGATTAACCCCCAAAATAGCAATAAATTTAGGCCGTAATGATATCCCAAACTGATAAAGCTATGCGACTTCTTCTTCTTCTTTTGACTCTTGTGCAACTCTACGAAAGCGAGAGCAATCCAGATGCACTCTCTCATTGTGCAATGTTTTCGGAAGGGGATGTTAACGGCAACGTGTGCCATTTTCTCCGCCAAAAGGTTTGCCACAATTGAATTATGGTCCGAAAAAGACGTGAAGGCAATTCACACACAGCTTGCGAATGTCTGTACATGAAGTATATTTTGTGCTGGAAAAGGCAGGTTCGTGCAGTAATATCTATTGGCAGATGCCAAGGGTGTGACGGTATATCAAGAGATGTTTTATATAGAGCACGTCTGTTCAGACCCAAGGGGTAGGTATATTCATGTTGGCGGACGCAGCGCGTAAATATCAAAGTTCGCAAATAACTCATAAGAAAACTTGCCCACTGGTGGTTCACTCTCTGAGAAAGAACTGCGTGCGCGCGCGTCATCATCGAGAAAAACACATGTGACCCACTTATGACTCAGACTTTTTCTCAGCTTTGAACTTCTTCAAAAGAAAATCGTGTGTGGGAAGCAGGGATGTGAACAGAAATATACCGCAACAAGCCGAGTGAAGCTGTTACTTTTTACAACTGTTTTGATAAAATGTATTGAGTGAAGTGTCGTTATTCAGCAACTGGGCAATTAATGCCAGGATTTACATACTCACCTACCTGCCACCATTATCATTACTTCTGTATGTTATATTATATGTGCTTTCTTACTACAACTTATTACTTGTCATCGTATACAGTATGTATCAAAATTAAAGAATTAAATGCCTATGACTAGGTGAGTTCTGATTTATGCATTTGTATTCGATGAATCATTCCCTTAAAACATAACATTGTTTAAGCATCTATCTGAGACTATTATCGCTGTTACCTATCGCACTATCGAGCGAGTGGGAAATTGCACGATCGTGTTGTGTCCCGCTTACAATGCAAGGGTCGCGGTAAATCGAGGTTTGACTGTATTTTTCAGCTTTATAACACCTAAAAATCCGTTACCTTGTCATAAGGTTCGTATCGTCCAGAAATGGTCCGAGAAGCACGTGGATAACTTTCATGTTTTCCGATGGCCACCCATGTCGCCCGACATAAGTCGAACTCAGTGTATTGGAAACCATATGGATCGGCAGCTGCGGCGTATCGTCCCCAACCACGGACGCTGGATGAGTGAAGAGCTGTCACAGTTCTTTGTATGTCTTCATGTTTATTCGAAGTACATTCCTCCTGTGTTAATACAAGAAGTGGCACGATCAGCCAACGAAAGGAAGGACTTGCAGAGGTAATTTTTGGTACGGAGTAAAGAGCTCATGTCACAGTTCTTAGTATGTCTTCATATTTAGTCGAAGTACATTCCTCCTGTGTTAATACAAGAAGTGGCACGATCAGCCAACGAAAGGAAGGACTTGCAGAGGTAATTTTTTGGTACGGAGTAAAGAGCTCATGTCACAGTTCTTAGTATGTCTTCATATTTAGTCGAAGTACATTCCTCCTGTGTTAATACAAGAAGTAGCACGATCAGCTAACGAAAGGAAGGACTTGCAGAGGTAATTTTTTGGTATGGAGTGAAGACCTGATGTCACAGCTCTTTGTATGTCTTCCTATTCATTCGAAGTATACATTCCTCCTGTGTTAATACAAGAAGTGGCACGATCAGCCAACGAAAGGAAGGACTTCCAGAGGTCATCTTTCGGTGTGGAGTGGAGAGCTGATGTCACAGTTTTTTGCATGCCTTCATATTTATTCGAAGTACATTCCTCCTGTGTTAATACAAGAAGTGACACGATCAGCCAACGAAAGGAAGGACTTCCAGAGGTCATCTTTCGGTGTGGAGTGGAGAGCTGATGTCACAGTTTTTGCATGCCTTCATATTTATTCGAAGTACATTCCTCCTGTGTTAATACAAGAAGTAGCACGATCAGCCAACGAAAGGAAGGACTTCCAGAGGTCATCTTTCGGTGTGGAGTGCAGAGGTGATGTCACAGTTCTTTGCATGCCTTCATATTTATTCGAAGTACATTCCTCCTGTGTTAATACAAGAAGTAGCACGATCAGCCAACGAAAGGAAGGACTTCCAGAGGTCATCTTTCGGTGTGGAGTGCAGAGGTGATGTCACAGTTCTTTGCATGCCTTCATATTTATTCGAAGTACTTTCCTGTTGTGTTAATAAGTGGCACGATCAGCCAACGAAAGGACGGACTTGCAAGGTCATCTTTTGGTACGGAGTGAAGAATTAATGTTACAGTTCTTTGTATGTCTTCAATGTCTTGAAAAACGTTTCCTTTTAAAGGCAGCTTTAATTTAGGGAATAGAAAGTAGTCACGCGGTGATAAATCTGGAGAACAGGGAGGATAGTTTAATACACACACTTACTTTCGTGCCAGAAATTGCTGTACACTGACTGCTCATTGAGTGTCTGTATGTGTGTGTGTGTGTGTGCGCGGGGGGGGTACGTCATCGTGAAGAAGGAGCCATTGCCCGTTTTTGTACTCAAGCCTGACACGGCTATCCTCTTCCCTGATCGTTCTAAATGGAACTGTATGCATTGCCAGTGACAGTTGCACCTTCAGGAATAAACTCGTGATGCGGAATTCCCTTGCTTACCGTAAACGCACACAAAACTTGTCTTGATATTGGACTTCTGTAACTTTATCTTCATTCCTTTGGGTAAATGTGGTGAATTCCACTGAGCACTCTGACGCTTCGTTTCAGTATGATAACGGAAACACCATGTCTCGTCACCTGCCGGTACAAAGCTTTGGAGAAGATTTTGCATCGTTTCTGCAGTCTTTAGGATGTATTTTGCGTGCTCCACTCGTGCATGTTTGTGGTCGTCTGAAAAAGTACGGAACAAAACGAGCAGCCCCCCCCTTCGCGACCCACCCACTCCAAATGTGTACTAAATTTGACGAATCGTCCCCTAATTAACCCGAGCTCACATTCCAGCATTCTCAAGGTTACACAAGCGCTCACTTTTTATCCTTTCGCGAACTTTCTCAATGTGTTTAAACGTGCGTAATGAAATCGGGCATCCAAACCTTTCGTCATTTTTCAAATCTTCCCGTCCTTCCTTGAAACGCGTATACCATCGGAATATTTACGCACGAAATAGCCAATCAGCTCCGAACACATCACGCAACAATTCAACTGTCTCAGATGCAGTTTTACCGATTTCCAGACAGAACCAGATATTTGCTTTCTGCTCCACGACAGATCTGTGACAAAGTTCTTCCACCGAATGACGTCATATACAACGTGAATAACCATCTGCGCAATTCTCACGCAAACGCTGTTGCCACCGCATAGCTAATAAATGACTTATAAAAAAAACCATGTCTTCTCGACCCGTGTGTTTTACCAACATTTAAAAAATCAGTTTCATCATTTAATTTCTGCACCGTGTATTTTTCTCTTGTAGTGTATGCAGCAGTGCTTTAAATAGGTTATATGAAGTTAACTTGTCTTTAGTATAATCCTTCGCAGCAACTATTATTTAAATTGTTGAATTGGCTACGAGTGTTCCTTATGATAGACACAATATAAAAAAAATGCCAAACATTGTGTGCTCAGATATGGTCCGCCGACTTCAATTGAAAACAACAACAAAATACATTCTGTATATTTACCTAGATTAACTTGTCCAATAGTGGAAAAGTTGGCAGTAATGACTCTGGTTGAAGAAAGATGGGGGAAATAACTGGTGGGGGGGAGAAGGGAACACATCTGAATATGTTATTTAGAGTAATGAATAAAACAATATTTCTCGATATCGTTTTAGGAGAGAACCGATTGGTGACTTGATCATGCTACTCCGGTATGTAACAAAAAAAAAAAAAAACGAAATTGGAATGTGCATAAAAAAGAAGATTTAACTAAAGACTGCAAACTTAAGACTAATGTATAAGTTGCACTTAATTTTCTTCTTTTTTTTTATGACAAGGAAGTTCTGCATGTCATCAATCATCATTTATCATTCGAGGTTTTGCGCAGAAGAACAGAAACAAAACTGGGGATATCAAACTTTAGAAATTTTTGGCTGCGAATGTTTAATTCCAACACACTGGTAAATGTGGACACTTCAAGTTTAATCTTCCAATTAATATTTTTCTTTTGCAGACGTCAGATATTAATTTACAGATAGTTAAGCGAAGTGTAAAGAACGTAACCTTTTCCTTTCTTGTTCACGAAATTACTGTAATGATATTCATGTGTATGCTGCGAATTACAATTCTCAGGTTTCACAGAGATTTTAAATAATGTTTCATTACTACTAATCCGCTTTTAGAGCCGGGAGTTGTCAGGTTCGTGACTCTAAGTCATACCGTTGGACGGAAAGTAGAAACGTTAGAAAAAAAATTTGTGTGCACGCCTAAAATTTCAAAATTCGAATTCTTCTGTACATCATTTTTATCACTTTATAATCACGGTTCCTTGTGCCGCAATTTACTCTCCTTATTTCTTGTACTCGAAATTCTCCATGGAAAAACTAAGGTATAACTGTGAATCTCCATGAATGTATGAAAACTATGTATATTGCCATTAGAGCATGCGCATATCTGAGTGGTGTTTTACCGAAATGGTTTCCCATTGGGGTAGGAGTCATACAGAGTTGTGTAATGTCATTATGGCCATCATTTGATATCCGCTGATGTTCAAAATTAAGCGAATTTGAACATTTTGTCGAATTTCTGAAAAACTAATGGACACATTTTAATGAAATTTGGTATGGATACACAGTTATATAAAAGAAAAAATTATACCATACAACAGTCATGATACGCACTCATGATCGTCAGTAAGGTTCATCAGTGCAGGAATGTCCAAAATCCACGTTGCAAGATCGAACATAAAATGACTCTAATATGGGGTGTGGTCCCCTCTCACACTCATGCAGCTCTCACAGCGCGACGACATACTTGAAACGAAGACGACCTACTTGAAACGAGGACGTCATACTTGAAACCAGGCGGTTGATGAGTCCCTGTGGCAGTTGGTCCCACTCCTGCAGCAACGCAGTTTCAGCTCCTGAATGGTTCTCAGAAGGGGATGGGGAACTGAAATTGCCCTCCCAAGAGCGTCCCAGACATGTTCGATAGGGTTTAGGTTTGGCGATCCGGATGGCCAATCCATCCGCGAATATTCTTACTTTCAAGATAATCGGCGACCAGGTGAGCCCTATGTGGACGAGCGTTGTCGTTCATAAAAAAGGAACCAAGGTCCAACTGCGTCCCTGAAAAGTCGAACATAGGGCTGTAAGATCTCATCCCTATACCTCTCAGCAGTCAGGGAGCCTCTGTCAAACACATGGAGAGATGTGAGGCCGTCCGACATGGTGCCTGCCCAGACCATGACAACTCCGCTGCCATAGCGGTCCCTTTTCTCGGATTTTGGAGGAAAGGTATGGGGTTCCAGGTTCTCTCCAGATAAAGGTACGTCGAGAATCAGTGTCCAGGCTGAATCGCGACTCGTGTGTGAAGAGAACGTTACCCCACTGAAGTCTGGTCCAAGGCTGATGTTGTCTGCACCATGCTAAACGCACTCTCTTGTTTGGTGAAGTGAGCGGAACGCAAACAGCGGGTCTTCTGGCAAAAAGCCCTCTCTCATGAAACCTTCGGGAAAGAGCAACCCTTGAAACTTGGGTTCCAGTGGCGGCATGCAGCTCACGAGATAGCTGTGCAGCTGTAGCGGCCCTGTGGCGCCTCGCTGAAAGTGCCAAATTACGATCTTCATTGGCCGTCGTGGCTCTTGGACGACCTTGCCCAGGCCTTCTCGATATGGATCCAGTGTCCTTAAAACTGTTTCCACAAATTGCAGACTACACTAGGCGTTACATTGAGCTCTGTAGCAACCTGCACTTGCGATTGCCCTGCCTCCAATCTACCGACGATTCTACGCCTCATTCCGTCATCAATACGTTCGTGGCAACTCATCTTACCTGATTGCTTATGAAATTGAACCAACTCCTGCAAGAAACACAACGAATGTCGCCGAGGAGTACGAGCGTACTAATCGCGGAAAAAACCACGTGTTCGGCACTGCAAATTTGCATTCTTATTCGGCAGCGTAATTTGTACCTTTGGTTTTGTACTTTTTGTGAAAATCGACAAAATGTGCAAATTCTCTCAATTTTGAACATCAGTGTAGTTGTGAAAACGGGCATGCTTCATGACAAAATAGAATATTGGTTAACGTACTGGTAATATCCGTGTGTGCAGGTTGTTGTATGCTAGTGCCACAGTCCTGTTGGCAGAGAGCAACAGTGAGTTGCAGAGTATGTTGTCCCGGATGTAGGAAGTTTGCATGAAATTCAAACTGAGTATAAATAAGGGAAAACCCAAAGTAATAGTTTTTGAGCGAGGAACTGTTAGTACTATGTGAATGCAAAGTAAGTCTAAATGGCATAGAGATTGACCAGGTGAAATAATTTGTATATTTAGGAAGCATGTTTGACAGAGAGAAAAAATTAGATGGCGAAATTAGTAAGAGAGTGAATTCATCTTTGAAACTTATAACTGCTTTGGGAGAATTTCACAAAAAAGGATTAGTTCTCAAAAAGTCCCGAATGGATGTGTACGAAAGTGTAATTATTCCTATTCTGATGCACAGTAGGGAAAACTGGGTATTGCAGAAGAGATGGGAGTCTATTGTGTCTAGACAAATGCCTTACTTATGGGGAGTTTGTGGGAAGACACGTCCTGATAATATAAGAAATGAAGATGTGGTACAGATGTATTTTTATAATGTGAAGCAAAATGTTGCTAGCAGGGTGAAGGCAAACACTAATAATCTGAATTTATTGGCATAAAATAGAAATCGAAGTTTCCAAGCTTTCGCACATTAACCTGATACCTTTTTCAAGGAAGGTGTGTCTATCTTCCTTGAAACAGCCATCTGGTTGATGTATGAAAGCTTGAGAACTTCGATTACTATTTTACAGCAATAAATTCCGATAACTAGCACAATTGAATTATTTTAAGTATAGTTCTTGTACAGTTCCATGTTATTAATTAGATTTAGGAATGCCCGAAAAAGAAAAATATATTGAGCATGAAGTACAAATGGTCTATTCAGAGACCTGTGAGGAATGTTAGTGAAGCTCGAGCTCTGTACCAAGCAAATGGAGATCTTTGACACATCAACAGTAAGTCAAATTTACCACCATCCGCAGATTAAATAGCGACAGACCCTCAAATGCCTGTGAAAAGCCCAGTTTTCATGTCGGTGGGTTTCATGCCTGTGAAGGTATTATTACAAATAGTGGCACTGACCTGCACAACTTTCAGTGTGGCTCTGTGACCAACCAGAGATATAAAGATGACATTCTGGTCCCATAAGTTAGTCTATTCAGAGGTGCTGAAGGCCTAGATTTCTTCCTACTGGACGCTGACTGCAGAGGGCATCGAGCTCAACTAGTGGATGCGTATCTGGAACAGAAGACATCGCTCGAATGGCCAGTATATTCGTCAGACATGGATCCTATTGGGAATGGCCAGTATATTCGTCAGACATGGATCCTATTGGGAATGTCCGGGATATGTTGGGAAGGCGAGTTGCATAACACTGGCCCTACCGAAGATCCACCAGAAACTCCGAGTAGCCCTTTTTGAAGAGTGGCAGTTAATTCCACAAGCCATAATCGACAGTATCATTAACAGTATGGGTAGTCGTTGCGAGCTCTGTATGTCTGTTTGAGGCAATCATACGCCTCTGTTTCGGACAATGATATTGGACAACTATCTCGTTCTTTCTGTCCCATGTGCATATTTCCTATTTATGATTTAATTGTGAAGTTCTGTAATATGTAAATCTTGTACTACGTCTCAATTAAAGTCCCCGTCAAATTTCATTAAATCTCCTTTCGTCCATCGCGATTAATGTAGGATTTTGGAATCATTAAGCCTGGAATCATTATTCAAGTCCAAATCTCTGATTTAGTTTTGGGGTATTATGGAGAAAGAATAACCAAATCTGAGCGACAGAGCTCTGAAATAATTGGTAACTTTTTCGACCAGGTATTTATTGCGAGACCTTTTTAGCCGTTTCGGCAATCAAAACAAAGCACAGGAACATAACGGGCATTAATGCTGCTCTGCGCCTTGCTGAACCGACGCTGGAACCACGGCTTGAGATTATCGGAAAGCAGCAGCAACAGATGTAGCATTTCCCCCAGAAACAATGATATTAACGATAAGAAGAATATTGTGGTATATTGATTATGGATTGCACTTATTAATCATTAAAGAATATCAACATATTTTCTTTTTTGATTGAAAGTTTAACGACCTCTGTGAGCAACTCAATGGGCTATAAGCAGTCGCCCGTCCCTACTTTAGGGTCACTAGTTCCAGGGAAGGCAGACAGCCAGTGCCACCAATACTACATCCATGCCTCAGCAGGATTCGAACCCGGACCCTTCACAGACGAATGATCATAAGCCAGCATTTAGAGTACTGCGCCACAGGGGCCACATTAACAGATTAAATGATATTAGCTGTAAGTAGGGGACATGGAATAATCTTTTATATAAATTATAGATTGTACGCAGTGATCATTATAATATATTGATGCGAAAATTGGGTCTAAATTAATTACTATTAAAAAGGGGGACGGACTTAATAGGTGTGGTTAAATTATGTTGATAATTAAATTAAATATTTGGCCTATTGCGAATAAAATTGGAAAATTAACTTATTTTAATTAGGGAAGTCTTGTAATTCTCTTTGTCTGGGTGGAAACAAAGGAATTAGTGGATCATCTCTGGGGGTCTGTGAGCAGCAAGGGACCACCCCACACGGCAACTGAGAGGCACTCAGACTCTCATAAATACGGTTTCAAGTGTGCCGTTAGTGTCGAAAATCGGTAGGAAACAGTGGAAATTACGATTATGAGGGGGCGAGGGTCAAAAACGGCACAATTATTGCAGGAGGAGCGACACTCCGTGCGAAGGCATCAGAGAAATCTCAAGTGTCTGGTGAAGAGAAGCATATGAGGCCCACGTGACAGAGAATGGCTGAAAAGTAGGAAAGGAAGAAAACAGTTAGTTATCTCGGTACTCGGGCAGAGGACATACGGAGAGAAACTCGCAAGGAAATTATCCTGGATGCCATTGTAAGTCTTACCGAGAGATTGCTATGAGGAGAACGACGATATATGGCTCTACGCAGCGGTCAGCCGTAGTGAGCCTGCTAGATGCGAAACCTGACGTCTGAACCTTACTTAGAATAGCACGGTATTTTGAGCGCAGCGGTAAGCCGCTTAATAACACGAAAAAGGTAGAGCTTTAAAATAATTAGGCGGCCGCGTAAAAAACCCCAAAGATGCTAAAGTGAGAATGCCAACTAACAAGTATTAGTAAAACATGACTAGCGAACCAGTCTTACTAAATAGCCGTCTCTAGCCCCAATTGAGGAGGTCGCTCACCTCTCAACGTAAACGTCGCTTCCTGGTCGTCGACAGAATTTCTTGACAGAGTACGAAAGAGTTCTACTGCGTCCCATCGTTCGGATCCGGAGTGTGAAAACAGCATGGACTGATTGCCAGCAAAGAGGAGTCAGCTGCAGGAGTTACTTCACTCCCCTCCCACGTGCGGTCGGGGAGAAACACGAAGGAAGGCTCTCTCTCTGCTGCACCGCCGAACGAAGGAGTGTAAAATCCAACAAATCAGTGGACCCTCTGTTACACCCAAGTGAAATCGCCGTGGTTTCGGTATTCATCGAAGGAAGTGAAAAGATTCCTCCCGCGCTTAAATCACACAGGTGAAAAGGACTATCAAACAAAAATATAGCGCGACAGTTTGTGCAGTGTCGACAGATCCTACTGATAGTTCGAATAAGTGATTTCCATAGATCGGATGAACAAAAATCAACAGTACGTGAGTACCCTTTTTTTGTCTATTGTTATCCTGTAACTGAGAGGAGAAACTGCGAACTTGAACTAATACCTGACTGTTAATTAGAACTTTGATAAGCACTTTTTGAGGCGGAAGTCTTATTCCTAAATCCAGAAGAAGATATTAGCTCCGATATGGAGCATAACAGGTGTTTGTATCACCGCGGGCAACGCCCCGGGATATTGTTTCCTCCTACGAATAAATAAGTTTAATTGTTATTCTTACTCTATTCATTCCGTAGGCTCTGGTGTTGTGGATTATTCCTTATATAAAATCTCTGTGTTTTCAGCGAGCATTACGTTCTCGCCAATTTATGCCAGCTCCCGAACTAAAAGAACCTACAAGCTTCGTTCGTCTCGATTGGTGACGAGTGGTAGTAAATTATACCGCTCGACACGTTCTGATCAATTGGTGGTCAACGGTGGGATAACTACCCACGGAAAAATCCGTTTCAATTGGTGGCAGCGGTTAAATTCTCATCAATATAATATTACCAGATTAAATGATTGAAAATAGCCTAATTACCGCCCAGGTGGCGCAGTGGTTTAAGCGATGTCCTCTGATCATTCGTCCGAAAGGGGTCCGGGTTCGAATCCCGGTGAGGCATGGATGTTGTGTTTGCCTTACGGCACTGGCTCTCTCTCTCTCTTCCCTGGAACCAGTGAGCCTAAACTAGGAACGGGCGGCTGCTTATAGCCCATTGAATTGCTCACGGTAATCGTTAAACCTCCAATAAAAAAGTAATAGCCTAAAGGTTCTGCTTTGGTATCGCCGGTCAGCGAAAGCTTCCCCATTGTTTTGTCGGTCCGCGAGAGCAAAAAGCTTGGGTATCACTGATATAGGGTACGTCTTTGTATTCATAACTAGAGAAAAATCCTCCTGCTTTTTATAACTGCAAAACTTTAACAGCAATGTAAAAAAAAAAAAAAAAGGTTTGATGATTTTTTTATTTTTGCTTTCTTAATGAATGTTACAACACTTGGTATTCATCTACTGAGTAAATTCACGATATTTATTACAATGTAGAAAATAGAAACGAAAGAGTGAATACGAAATCAGATATTTTTAATGTACTTAATGTACTAAGAAGAAAAGCACGTGCTGCATTTTCAGAAATATAAAAATATTCTGTTGACTGGGAAGCCAGAAGAGTCAGTGAATGAATTTAATGTTGTCGCTTTTCTATGGCTTAGTAAATAATAGCTGCTTGTTAGCACTTTCTTAAAACATTGAGCTGAAAGTTTCTGTTTTGGCTTTTTCAGAGTTTTAAGTTTCTTACAGCCTGTAAGAAGCTTTCTGTTTTTGTTTCAACTGTGATGCCTTCGAAAATTATGTGTCTGGGTCGTCATGTACCAGACAGTGGAAGAGGACGATGTTTTGTCTACACATGTCTGAGGTTCAATGAACGATAAGTTTGCTCTTAGCACAAATCTGTATTCGCACGTTCGGAAGGCAGACATTTTTTTTTTTTTTTTTTTTTTGGTTCCGTGTGGGCTCTTTCGAAATTTGACTATGGAAGAACAAACAGTAGGGATATTTTTAAGTTTCCTAGAAACACGCTTCGTCTTCGTAAATATTCTCCCTGCTACACCATTTTTTTCCAATCTCGCCTTCAAACAACTGCTCAGATCCGCTCGGCAGATGAAGTTCCGACTGTTGGCAGCGCAGACACCGAATACGGGCATGCTCGTTTGTTTAAGCATGCCCCTCCCCAGAAATCAGGATATGCTCAGCATGCTCTGATTTCCGCAAGGGCAATCAAAATTAACTTTTGGTATGAATGTGTATGTTGTAATTAGAACTTATGGAATAATATGTTTTATAATGTAAAAGTTTGTCCGCGCCGGCCATTGAAACCGGAGCCCCTCACTCCGGAGTAAGTCGCTCTCCCAACTGAGCTACGCGGACGTAAGCTCTCGCTGCTATCTGCCTTTATCTCACGTGCGTCCTGCGGTGCAGGTACGTCACAGTTTACATGAGTTAACATCAGCCATAAATTGCAAAAAATTTAAACCGATACATTCATACTACCCTTTTGAAATAGTGTATGTTTAATATATTATTTTAGCATATAAAGAAATTCTGAAATATACCAGTTACAATTTTGTGCTGAATTCAACACATGCAGTTTTCAGATCTGTTGAGAAATGAAACTGTTATTAAGAAAATGTAAAGGAAAACAAAAAGTCATATCCGTGGCCGAATGGCACGAGGTGCTGGCTACCAATCGTTCGCCCGAGATGTGTCTGGGCCTGAGTCCCGGATGAAGCACGGATGGTACGCTTGTCTTACGGCGCTGGTCCTCTCCCTTCCCTGGAACCAGTGGCCTCAAATAAAAAAAAAAGAAAAGCAACATCTTTTGCCCGTAATATATTTAAATTTACTCACAGGCGTCAGAATAGAATGAAAAACAGGCACTATTTAGAAAACATACAAAAATGTACTACTGTATAACGATAGCCCCTCCCCCGCCTCTTGTTAGTTATGGCCGTGAGTGTTAGAACTGACCACTATCGGACAACTCATTTGCCCTGCAGGGGGGGGGGATCATCCCCTCCCGTCTCCTGTTAGTCACTGCCGTGAGTGTTACAACTGACCATTTTTGGACAACTCATTTGCCTTACAGGGTGGATGAGCCCCTCCAGCCTCCTGTTGATTACGGCCGTGAGTGTTAGAACTTACATCTGTTGGACAACTCATTTACCTTGCAGGGGGGGGATCAGCAACTCTGGCCTCCTGTTATTCACGGCCGTGAGTGTTAGAACTGACCACTGTTGGACAACGCATTGCCTTGCAAGGCGGTCAACCCCTCCCGCCTCTTGTTAGTTACGGCCGTGAGTGTTAGAACTGACCACTATCGAACAACTCATTTGCCTTGCAGGGGGGGATCATCCCCTCCCGTCTCCTGTTAGTTACTGCCGTGAGTGTTACAACTGACCATTATTGGACAACTCATTTGCCTTACAGGGTGGATGAGCGCCTCCAGCCTCCTGTTGATTACGGCCGTGAGTGTTAGACCTTGCAGGGGGATCAGCAACTCCGGCCTCCTGTTATTTACGGCCGTGAGTGTTAGAACTGACCACTGTTGGACAACGCATTGCCTTGCAAGGCGGTCAACCCTTCCCGCCTCTTGTTAGTTACGGCCGTGGGTGTTAGAACTGACAGCTATTGGACAACTGATTTGCCTTGCAGGGTGATCAGCCCCTCCAGCTTCGTGTCAGTTACGGCCGTGAGTGTTAGAACTGACCACCATTGGACAACTCATTTGCCTTGCAGGGGAAGATCAGCCCCTCCCGCCTCCTGTTAGTTACGGCTGTGGGTGTTAGACCTGACCACCATTGGACAAGCCATTTGCTTTGCAGGGCGGAGGATGAGCCCCATCCAGCCTCCTGTTAGTTAGTGTCGTGTGTGCTAGAACTGACCACCATTGGACAACCGAAATACTAGACTGGATTTCAAGGAATTGGAAAAGACTCAGAAGAAGACCGTGTGGGAGATGCGTGGACGAATTCAAGAGCATGCGGAAATGAAATGAAAGGGAACGGCTCAAGACGAGCGAACTGTGAAAAAGTCTTGGGTAGGACTTCATCTAGCGTTGGACGAACCTTAAAAACAATCAAGACCGAGCCCGGGGAGACGGGGGTCAGTTGAACCCAAGAAACTGCGAAAAGCGCCAGTTGCACTTAAGAAACTCGGAAAAGGGTCAGTTCCACTTACCCTTTGCTTCGACCGGTTCCTGGGCTAATTACACTCAAGAGATACACCAGTCCACTGCACCCCCGAGTCGGCAGAGTCTATCAGCGTTACCCAGGAGATACTACGTGGCGGTTGAGTCTTCATGCCCCAAAAGGGTTTTTTTTTTATTTTATTGCTTTTTATTTTTACTTGTCTTTACTTCTTTATTTTCTCATTTACGCTTTCCAACCGTAGGTTGAAGAAGCGTATATGCTCCAGCTTTGTCCGTCTGTCTGTCTGTCTGCACGATAACTCTCGCAAAAATGGTTCGATTTCGATGAGATTTTAGTATGTGGTAGGGGACAACCTGGGGACGAACCCCATTGAAAATGGACGAAATGGAGTCAAAGGTCAGGACATAGGAGCGGGATCCACTCCATTGCACTTATGCGTCCTAACTTGTGTAAACACGTTCGATAGCAATGAAATTTTAGTATGTCGTAGGGGACCACCTGGGGACGAACCCTATTGAAAATGGGTGAAGTGGGATCAAAGGTCAGGAAATAGGAGCGGGTTTCATTCATTTGCCCTTATGCGTCATAACTTACGTAAATATGGTTCGATTTCGATTAACAGTATGTGGTAGGGGACCACTTGGGGACGAACCCTATTGAAAATGGACGAAATGGGGTCAAAGGTCAGGACATAGGATCGGGTTCCATTCCATCGCCCTTATGCGTTATGACTTACGTAAAAATGCTTCGATTGAGACAAAACTTTATCATGCTGTTCCGGAAATATACTTTACCGGTTCTGTTGAATATCACTGAAATGAGGTCAAAGGTCAGGCCATAGGAGCGAGATTTTTTCTACAGCCGTTATCCTCATAACTTGTGTAATAACTTGAGTAATGATTTCTGGTATGTTGGAAAGCGCATCATAATCAATGCATTGCATGATTTTACTAACTTGTTTTAATTTTTATTTATCTCTTTTCTAATTAGCTTTAATAGCCGTTTCGAAATATCGTCTGTTGCTTTTCGCTTACTTGATATCATTTGACGGGACAACAGTTTTGGTGAGCCATGGTTGTGGTATAAACGGAAGCACTAGTGTCCACGTACAGTTTTGTCAAGCATTTGTTTTGTACAACGCCACTTCTATCCTATCCCTGTTTCTCGATCGTTATAGAATTTGTGTACAGAATGTATCAATAGTTTTTTTTTCCTTTTTCACTGTACATGAACCCATATTACCTCTATAATCACTGTTTGATAAATGATTCAATGATGTCACAGTTTTTGAGGGGGTCGGTGGAGCATTGTCCAGCAGAGGTCATTCTTATGCTGGAGGCTCTCTACCGGTTTGTTTTTTTCACATTCCCCTTCTAGTAAGCAAAGGCTTGGGAAGTGTAATCCATGGCTTTGTTGTCTTCTTTTCTGGGTGCAACTGACCCATCAAACAATGATCAGAGACTGGGTGAGTGCAACTGACCCATGCTCGCCTCGGGCAGCTGCATGGACTGGAGATCTGTACGAAATGTCTTTGCTATCCGCGTTATCTCGCTCCATCAATATTAATAAATTAGCTTGAATTTGTCATTGAGTGACGGGTTAAAATTATTTTCATCTGTCTATTCAAATTATTTAAAGAGTCCCGGCTTTTCTGTTTCTCACCCAAATCATTTAAAGAGTTCCGGCTTTTCTGTTTCTAAAAATAAAATAAAAATGGGAGCATTACGAATTGCGCACTATGGTTTAGAATTTTGTCAAGAGGACGTTCTGTTAAGCCAGAATATTCCGTGTCATTCATCTTTTTCATATTTCAAGACATTTGGAACAGATCGTCGCTACGTGGCCTGGAACTCAACGATCGCGCGAAAAAAGAAAGTAGCTGCAAAACCAAAACCAAGAAGATGAGAAACGTGTCAAACGCGTTTTAAGTCAGTCAGCATCATCAAAGTTAAACGAAATTGTGTTTTGTTTTGTCTGTTCCATTAGATGATCGCTTTGTGTGCTTAAAGGTTAAAATCATTCCGAGTGTTGATGTCAGTCAAAACTGCCCCTGCACGGCGCTTTCTTTGGCTGAGCCCAGCTTAACTCGAGAACTCCTGTCATGCATCTGTCTTCCATAACCTCCAGATCTCTAGGGGGAGGGGGATGATGTTTTATTGCACTCCGTACCGGAGCAGACCATTCTCAGCCCTAGGCGGTGAAAGCCATACTCATACACACACACACTCACTCACGTACGCATACATTTTGCCTTTCCAGTAGCGTCTAATCACGCCCCTGAACTCCCCTCCCCCTTCACGCCACCCCTTCCCTACCCTTCTTCCACAGCCCCCGGGGCACAACTCGCGATGCCTATATTAATTTATCCCCTTTATGTCTTCGAATCACGTGATATCCGCAAACAGAAAAAAAAATTCTAAGCAGTTAAAACAAACTGGCGAATCTCAGCTGGAAAAAAACAACAAAAAAAGCCGGGAGAAGGAAAAATCAAACTTCATTCCCCTCACGTGATATATAGAGAGGAGGAAGGAAAGCAACATACGAACACACACACACACACACACACACACACACACACACAACACCCGGAAACATTTCAAACCCTTACTTTATCACCAAACTTGTATGGTTGTACTCATCCACTGCCATACTACACTTCCTGCACGTACCTGAGCATGGCATCTCCAATTGCAGCGGTTCGTAAGTGCAGAAGGCGAAGTCGGCCAGGCTGGGCTTCAGCCCATCCAACTTTTCTTTGAGCTAGCCCCACCCCCACACCAACCCATACCCCAAAAACATTTCAAGAAGACAACATATTAGGTGTACAAATAAGTTTTAAAGCGTTTTTTGTGTGACGCATACCGCTAATTTACATATCCGACATTCTTCCGCGTTGTTGTCATGCGACCTTAACTGGTCCAGAGTATGGAATGTGACAGAGATGTTTGCCTAACAGTCAAACGCACTTGCACATCGGTAGGTGAAAGATGGCAAGCGATACTGCATTCGTTACGAATTTCATCAAGGAAAAAGTGATGCAAAAGCATGTGCATCGATCTTTTCTGTTCTAGAGGAGAATATTGTATCGAAAAACATGTGTGAGTTTTGGTTTAGACGGTTTAAAGCAGACGGTTTTGATGTTGGCGATCGAGAACGTAGCGGAAGGTTGCACATGAGGAACTGCAAGCATTGCTGGATGAAGATTCGTCTCAAATGCAAAAGGAACTAGCTGAACAGCTGGGGCTAACTCAACAAACCATTTCCAATCGTTTACACGCTATGGGAAAGAATCAGAAGGAAGGAAAGTGGGTGCCACATGACCTGAGCCAGAGAAACAAGGATGAGCGCGACATGAAGTGTTTGAATCTGTTGAATAAACAACAGAGAAAGTCTTTACTGTGAAAAATCGTTACGGGTGATGAAAAGTGGATACGGTACGACAATCCCAAACGCAAAAAACACTAGGATGAAGCAACGACTTCGATACCGAAACGCAATATGCAATCCAAGAAAGTTCAGCTGTGCATCTGGTGGGATATGAAAGGTGTACTCTATTATGAACTATTGGAACAGGGTCAAACTGTTACTGCTGATCGCTTCAAGCAACAATTGCTGCGATTGAACAAGGAAATCTGTCGGAGACGTACGTTCACAGGAAAAGGATTGCGTCCCGTGAAATTACTGCATGACAACTCTGTCGCGAAATCGGTCAAGGAAACGTTATTGACGCTTAGCTGGGAAGTTTCGGAGCAACCGGCATATAGTCCATACATAGCCCCTTCAGACTATCATCTGTTTCGATCGATGCAACATGGTTTGTCTGCCGTACGGTTCCGGACATGTGACGAAATGCAAAAATGGGTTGACGACTTCATCACGTCACATGACAAAGTATTCTTCATGGCTGGAATCTGTCAACTGCCCGACCGATGGCAGAGGGTGATAATAGATAACGACGACGCATATTTTGATTCGTAAAGGTATTGTTGTTTTCTTTCAAGTTACATGTTGTGTTGTCTTAAAACGCTTTAAAACTTATTTGTACATCTAATACATGGCGAGTGCAACCATCTGAAATTTTCGGGAACTTGGATGAATTTTCCGATTTCAGAAATTTTGTTATATAAAATAAGTTTTTTTGTTTAATCTAGTGTTGCACTATTCTGTGAAATGGAAGAAGTCCTGGCCCGAGTGAATGTTTCAGACAGTATTAGAAAGCTGTCATTTTCGCAATTATAGTTTAAAGATGACAGTATTAGAAAGCTGTCATTTTCGCAATTATAGTTTAAAGATGACAGTATTAGAAAGCTGTCATTTTCGCAGTTATAGTTTAAAGATGACAGTATTATAAAGCTGTCATTTTTGCAAATTATAATGTAAAGATGACAGTATTAGAAAGCTGTCATTTTCGCAATTATAGTTTAAAGATGACAGTATTAGAAAGCTGTCATTTTCGCAATTATAGTTTAAAGATGACAGTATTAGAAAGCTGTCATTTTCGCAATTATAGGTTAAAGATGACCGTATTAGAAAGCTGTCATTTTCGCAGTTATAGTTTAAAGATGACAGTATTAGAAAGCTGTCATTTTCGCAATTATAGTTTAAAGATGACAGTATTAGAAAGCTGTCATTTTCGCAATTATAGTTTAAAGATGACAGTATTAGAAAGCTGTCATTTTCGCAATTATAGGTTAAAGATGACCGTATTAGAAAGCTGTCATTTTCAGATTCCAGATTTTTCGAGAACCCATCAGTCCTGATGGGTTCTCGAAAAGGTCTGGAATAGGTGTCTTTCAGAGTGTAATTGTTCCTACTCTTATGTACGAAAGTGAAGCCTAGATACTGCAGACACACACAGGAGTCGTTTGCTTGCTACAGAGCTGCGTTACTTACAGGGTATTTGTGGCAAGACTCATTCTGATCGTACACAGAACGAAGATGTGTTGCAGATGTATAATGTGAAGCATAATGTTGTTGGTAGGGTGGGGAAAAAATGTTCTGAGCTTGTGCGGCCATGTTGAAAGAATGAGTGGTGACGAAAACACAAAAACAGTTAAAACTAGAGGCGGTAAGACATAATATTTAGGCTTAATGGCTGGACTTCATGTCTGAAAACACAAAAACGTATGCTAAAAACTGGAAGAGGTGAGTCAAAATATTTTAACATGAATGTTGGAATTCATGTACGAAGACACAAAAATATCAGCTAAAACTAGAAGGCTGGACTTCATGTGCGAAAACACAGAAAACATCAGCTAAAACTAGAAGCAGTAAGACAGAATAGTTTGACATAAAAGACTAGACTTCATGTGCGAAAACCCAAAAAAGTCTGCTAAAACTAGAAGTGGTAAATCAGAATATTTTGGCTTAAAGGTTAAAAACAGTGGACATGGAGGTTAAAGGAAGAACCCCAAATTCTAAAAACAATGGAAACGGAGGTTGGAGGAAGAATCCCTAGTTTTAAAAACAATTAAAATGGAGGTTAGAGAAAGGATCCCTAATTCTAAAAACAAAGGAAATGGAAGTTGAAAAAAGAATCCTTTCTAAAAACAATGGGAATGGGGGTCGGAGGAAGAATCCCTAATACTAAAAACAATGGAAATGAAGTCTAAAGGAAGAATCCCAAATATTAAAAACAATGGAAATGGAGGTTAAAAAATCATTTCTAAAAACAAAGGAAATGAAGTAAAGGAAGAATCCTAAATTCTAAAAACAATGGAAATTGAGGTTAAAAGAATCCTTTCTAAAAACCGTGGAAATGGAGGTTAAAAGAAGAATTCTTTCTAAACACAATGGAAATGGAGGTTAGAGGAAGAATCCCAAATTCTAAAAACAATGGAAATGGAGGTTAAAAGAAGAATCCTCTCTAAAAACAATGGAAATGGAGGCCAGAGGAAGAATCCCTAATACTAAAAACAATGGAAATGGAGGTTAGAGGAAGAATCTCAAATTCTAAAAACAATGGAAAAGGAGGTTAGAAGAAGAATCTCTAAGTAAAATGGAAATGGTGGTTTGGGGAAGAATATCAAATTCTAAAAAGAACGGAAATGAAGGTTAGAGGAAGAATCCCTATTACTAAAAACAATGGAAATGGAGGTTAGAGGAAGAATCTATAACTCTAACTACAATGGAAATGGAGGTTAGAAGACATCAAATTCTAAAAATAACGGAAATGGAGGTTAGATTAAGAACCCCTACAATGGAAATGGAGGTTAGGGGAAGAATATCAAATTCTAAAAACAACGTAAATGGAGGTTCGAGGAAGAACCCCTACAATGGAAAGGGAGGTTTGAAAAAAGAAGAAACCTTTCTAAAAACAATAAAAATGGAGGTACTAGGGAAACGGGGAGTTGGAAAGAGAAAAAAAAAAGGGGGGGATAGAGGAGGATCGAAAGGAAGTCAATGCAAAAAGGAACGATGTAGAGCATAGAATAAAAGGAGAATGCTTGTTCAAGCGGCAGACACTAAGACTGTCTGAAATTAAACCTGACAAAAAAGGACGAGTACTCACAAAAAAAAAAAAAAAAAAAAAAAATCCAACAAACTTCACAAAATCCTCCTGCAGCCTGTCTGCCCAAGTGGTCTATCAGTTCGTAATACTCAGTGTGAAAAGGTCTGCGGTAAAGGTGGAATGAAAAAGTGAATGTTTTTAATGTGATTAAGCCAGCTTCACGAAACCCCTTTTCGACATTTTTTGCTGTGCATCTCTGTCAAATGAAATTGTTGGTCTACCAACGGAAATCAGGACACCGAGAGCCGCACCTTGACCCGTGTCGCACGCAGCACGCCTTAGAACCTAAAACCTAGTACCTCTTTATCGACTATTCCGATATCCGCTTCGCTGATTCAATCTGCACAAAAGCGCAAATCCTCTTATCTAGCCAATTATGAAGTGTAAACACCTCCTTCACGAAGCCACTCCGCGCTGTCTTCACCTAAAAACATTCATAAATGTTTCATGATTTCAAAGGAGGCCCTCATTATACGTAGACAAACGACAGTTTTTCCCTTATTGTTGCGGGGAGCTCGTAGTTGTTGTTACACAATGGCTTACGTGAGAGAATTCTCAATTCCATCGGCAGCACGACGGACAAGCTTCATAAAAACCTGGAATGATGACGAAGAAAGAGGAATTGTTGTCAAGCACGAAGGCATTCATGCAAATGAAAGAGAGGGGCTGGCTATGCGAAACGCCTCATTTTGGCGCTCAGCATTGTTGTTTAATTACGTAATAATGTCACGACTAGAAGAATATTTCGGCAAAGACTTTCGAGCTCGTTGTTGTTTCAGATCGTGCAGAAAGATTGCTACTGGGCATACTCCCAAATTAAAATAGTTAATAGCAATTTACCAAAGGAATGATGCTAAGAAAGTTTTTCGTAATTTACCAATTTAGAGATTAAGAGGTCACGCGAACTGGGATTAGATAACATATCTCTTAGTCTGGCTTTTTCCTCCTCCACTCAGTCGTCTTTTAATTTTTTTTCTCGGCCTGGATATCTCCTGCACATATCACCCTCCCCTCCCAGTCAATCTAGTCTTCTCTTTCTTTTACTACTGCACGCAGTCATTTCAGTTGTTTTTAACATTCTTCCGATCAGTTAATTCCCCCTCTCTCTCATCTATCTGGTCGCATTTTTTATCTCGTTGTCCTCTTCTTGATTTGCATCTGACACGTGCTACCTACCGGTTCTTTCAGTTTTATCGACACATTCCATAGTCACCAATACAGGACAATAGGAGTTGTAGTCCGCCGGAAATAATACACAGAATGCTGCAATTATTCCAAACATCGACACCGAAAAATGTTTTCTGGAAGACAATTTTTTTGACATTTTCTCTTCTTTCAAACCACAGGTGAAAAGGTTTAGGCATTTCCCCCACTCGTTCTGATTACATTCATCTCTGAAATTCTCAATACAGCTTCCGGAAATTATTTTATCGAAATGCTGCGATTTAAATGATTTTGAGACATAACCGGTGACCTACCTGAGTAATGCCACTGAAGTAGAATGGATGATAATTACAGCTGAACCGTACTACAATCTAATGAAAGGTCTGACCAGTAGAATGGAGGCTGTGATAGCAGCAAAGAGGGGGCAAACTCGATGTTAATTCCTTACCTGTTACACGGAGTTTGTGGATAGGCAAGTGACCGGATACTTTTGATCAGGTAGTGTAGCTTGAATATGATCAGGGCTCATAAATGTATAAAACGCATATCTACTGTTTACTAATTTAAACAACTGAAATTTGTTTACCTAACTGAGCGAGTATTGTACTTATAGCCGATCAGAATTCAAAAGGGCAGTCCAGCAAACTTGTCCTCGATAAATTTAGCTTTTGTTTAAATACTAACTCGTAACAACTGAATGTTTACCCTTTTGTCAATCCAGCCCTGTTTCTCTTACATTTTGTTTTTCAAATTTTACATACTTTAGATAATACTTTGTGAAAACACAAATTTGACGGCGTTTCCACAAAGTATTATCTTTTTTTTTTCAAATTTTACATAGTTTAGCTAATACTTCGTGAAAACTCAAATCCGCATCACTCTGCTTTGGAGCCCAATGCTTTCCCAATAAAGCTACACCGACGGAATTTATCGTTAAAACTTTCCACCTTAACATGTCCTTCACCTCTGTAGTACATCACATACACTGAAGAGCAATTGAATTAGAGATACCTGTCTAGTAACGTGTAGCACCACCTTTCGCCCTGATGACGGCGGCGATTCGTCTCGGCATGGACTCGACAAGACACTGGAAGCGTTGGGAAGCCATACGGATTCACGACTATTGAACAAGATCCCACAGTTCACGAAGATTTGGAGGGGGTCAGAGCCTCGAACATCTTTCTCGATGGCATCCCAGATGTGCTCAATGGGATTGAGGTCAGGTGACCTAGCTGGCTTAGGAAGCGAGGTCACGTTGGTGGAGTGTTCATCCAACCATTCGAATACAATTCGGGAGCGATGGCACGGTGAATTGTCTTGTTGCAGGATGAGGTCCCCAGTGGGATGTTGAAGACGCACAAACGGGAGCAAATGATCGTCCAGGATATCCCGGTAACGTTGACCTGTGAGGGACGATGTCACACGTATCAGGGATCCCATTTCAGTCCACGTAAACAGTCCCCAGACGAGAATGCCACCCCCACCAGCTTGAAGAGTACCCTGCTGGCAAGAAGGATCCATCGCTTCATGTGGTTTGCGCCGTACTCGTATCCGGCCATCCGCATGTACCAACGTGAATCTCGACTCATCAGTCCAGGGAACGTTTTTTCCATGTTAATCTTTGCACCCTGTGATGTGCGGTCAGCAGCGGTACCCTCGTGGGACGATAGCTTCTGTACCCCATAGCGAGGAGATGGTTCTGGATGGTGTGGCTGCTTACACGTTTTTGTGCACCAGCGTTAAATTGCCGAGTAATTTCTTGCACTATGGCCTGTCTATCCGCTGTTACAATGCGAGATGGCCGACGATGACCCCGCTCATCCACATGCTGTTATCCACGGCGGTTGGCCCTTGAAGGGATGGTTTTACCGGATTCGATGTACTCACGGCGCACCCGTGACACAGTGGCTCGTAAAAATCCCAGTGCCTGCACGACTTCCGAGATCGAGTGACCCATTCGTCGGGCCCCGACAATTTGCCCACGATCAAATGCGCTTAGATGCTTCGTCTTACCCATACTGCGTCCGACTCTTACTGATTCCCGTCGCATCACTCCTTATATTGTCGGTTCACTGCATACGTCATGTCGTTTCCGTTTGCAGGGCCGCCCACAGCGCCACATTTGCATAACGCCAGCTGTCTCTAATTCAATTGCTCTTCAGTGTATATCCCCTCTTCCTTGAGAAAGTGCTAGGACGGAATCATTAGCTTCTGGGTTAGCCGGCAAATCACGCTTGAAATAGCTCGCCGAAAAGGAAGGAATTGTCATTAATTCCAGACGATGTGGGGAAGAGGCGTCACACATTCTTGGTCCGTTGAAGAAGGGATTTTCATTAATTCTATTTCATGTGTGGAATGAACATCATACATTTTTCGAAAAACCTAACTCCCAGTAGATCCATTTCCACAATCGGACGCCAATTGTGACTTACCTGCCAGCAGGACGCACACGACATAAAGGCACATAGCAATCAGAACAAATGTCTGCGTAGCTCAGTTGGTAGAGCGACTTGTTCCGGAATAAGCGGCCTCGGGTTCGAATCCCGGCGTAGACCAAAAATGACGGAGAAATTTACTTCGTTATACAATGTGAAAACATAAATTTGCCAATGACGGCATCGAACCCAGCATCCCTCTGCTCCGGAGCCGAATGCTTTCCCAATTAAGCTACACCGGTCAACGGAATTTATACCTGCAACTTCATCGTCTTAACACGTGCTTCACCTCTATAGTGCGCAACAACTTTAGAAGGATTTGGGGCCCCATTAAGAGCGAGGCTCTTCTTTCCACCGCTCCTGCATATCCCTAATTTATGGCCGCTGATTCCAAAGAAGGGTGAGCAACAGCACCTTAGCCTCATCAAGGCATGCGTCAAAGAAATTGGAAAGGCAAGGTATAAAAATGAGTATAAGGATGTTCTTTGATAAAAAAAAACATAGCGATATTTCATATATAGGCCAACAATGAAACTGCTGTTTCATGAAGAGCCGTTGTGTTTCCTCTGTTTACAGGATTAGGAAAGATGATTACTTCCAGATAAATAAGCCCGACGCCTGGGTAGGTCTCTTTATTTGTACAAGACAAACACGCTTCGGAAAATATGGGGCTCGCATTTGGAGCAACTTCAGCATTATTGTTATTTCTTGCGGTTTACCCGACGACGTAAAGCACTGTTTACCTGCTCGGGTAAATTGCCAGCATATGTTTGACCTGAAGTCAAAGGCCAACTTAACTTTCAACAAAAAAAAAAAAAAAAGCAGTTCTCTGGGCGACGAGGACAATCCATGAAGTTTAGGAAAAGCAACAGAGGCGAGGGAATTCTTAGTCGTCTTTGTTCATTCACTCTCTGCTTTACAGTTTGCTACACATGTTTTACGCAGTTGCCGTAGGATAAGTAGATCAACAGACTGCAACACAAACGTTCCTGTCAACTAATAAAATGAAACAAGAAAGATGGCACCAAATTCTCTGGTGTGATGAGCATGGACGTGCATACAGGGTGGCAAGAGAGGCATTTGCCCTCCTCTGTAAATTCAATTCATTTATATTGCTGAGCGAAAAACCAGTATTACAAAAAATATCAACTGAAACAAAGCACAACAAGGAAGCAGGAAAAAAAAAAAGACCAGTAAGGCCTGGCAGGGTCCCATGCTCCCTAAACAAATAATAAAAAAAAGACCAGTAAGGCCTGACAGGGTCCCATGCTCCCTAAACAAATTAAAAAAAAGACCAGTAAGGCCTGACAGGGTACCATGCTTCCTAAACAAATTAAAAAAAAAAAGACCAGTAAGGCCTGACAGGGTCCCATGCTCCCTAAACAAAATAAAAAAAAAGACCAGTAAGACCTGACAGGGTCCCATGCTCCCTAAACAAATAAAAAAAAAGACCAGTAAGGCCTGACGGTCCCATGCTCCCTAAACAAATTAAAAAAAAAAGACAAGTAAGGCCTGACAGGGTATCATGCTTCCTAAACAAATAAAAAAAAAAAGACCAGTAAGGCCTGACAGGGTCCCATGCTCCCTAAACAAAATAAAAAAAAAAGACCAGTAAGACTGACAGGGTCCCATGCTCCCTAAACAAAATAAAAAAAAAAAAAGACCAGTAAGGCCTGACAGAGTACCATGCTTCCTAAACAAATTAAAACAAAAAGACCAGTAAGACTGACAGGGTCCCATGCACCCTAAACAAAATAAAAAAAAAAGACCAGTAAGGCCTGACAGAGTACCATGCTTCCTAAACAAATTAAAACAAAAAGACCAGTAAGGCCTGACAGGGTCCCATGCTCACTAAACAAAATAAAAAAAGACCAGTAAGACATGACAGCGTCCCATGCTCCCTAAACAAATTAAAAAAAAAATGACCAGTAAGGCCTGACAAGGTCCCATGCTCCCTAAACAAAATAAAAAAAAAGACCAGTAAGACCTGACAGCGTCCCATGCTCCCTAAACAAATTAAAAAAAAAAGACCAGTAAGGCCTGACAGTACCATGCTTCCTAAACAAAATTAAAACAAAAAGACCAGTAAGGCCTGACAGGGTCCCATGCTCCCTAAACAAAATAAAAAAAGACCAGTAAGACCTGACAGCGACCCATGCTCCCTAAACAAATTAAAAAAAAAAAGACCAGTAAGGCCTGACAGGGTACCATGCTTCCTAAACAAATAAAAAAAAAAGACCAGTAAGGCCTGACAGGGTCCCATGCTCCCTAAACAAAATAAAAAAAAAAAGACCAGTAAGGCCTGACAGGGTCCCATGCTCCCTAAACAAAATAAAAAAAAGACCAGTAAGGCCTGACAGAGTACCATGCTTCCTAAACAAATTAAAACAAAAAGACCAGTTAGGCCACAGGGTACCATGCTTCCTAAACAAATAAAAAAAGACCTGACAGGGTCCCATGCTTCCTAAACAAATAAAAAAAAAGACCAGTAAGACCTGACAGGGTCCCATGCTTCCTAAACAAATAAAAAAAAAAGACCAGTAAGAGAAAGTAAGGGACCATGCTTCCTAAACAAATGAACCTGACAGGGTCCCATGCTCCCTAAACAAAATAAAAAAAAGACCAGTAAGGCCTGACAGGGTCCCATGCTCCCTAAACAAATAATAAAAAAAAAAGACCAGTAAGACCTGACAGCGTCCCATGCTCCCTAAACAAATTAAAAAAAAAGACAAGTAAGGCCTGACAGGGTACCATGCTTCCTAAACAAATAAAAAAAAAAAAGACCAGTAAGGCCTGACAGGGTCCCATGCTCCCTAAACAAAATAAAAAAAAGACCAGTAAGACCTGACAGCGTCCCATGCTCCCTAAACAAATTAAAGAAAAAAGACAAGTAAGGCCTGACAGGGTACCATGCTTCCTAAACAAATAAAAAAAAAAGACCAGTAAGGCCTGACAGGGTCCCATGCTCCCTAAACAAAATAAAAAAAAGACCAGTAAGACCTGACAGCGTCCCATGCTCCCTAAACAAATTAAAGAAAAAGACAAGTAAGGCCTGACAGGGTACCATGCTTCCTAAACAAATAAAAAAAAAAAGACCAGTAAGGATCTGACAGGGTCCCATGCTCCCTAAACAAAATAAAAAAAAGACCAGTAAGACCTGACAGCGTCCCATGCTCCCTAAACAAATTAAAGAAAAAAGACAAGTAAGGCCTGACAGGGTACCATGCTTCCAAACAAATAAAAAAAAAGACCAGTAAGTACCTGACAGGGTCCCATGCTCCCTAAACAAAATAAAAAAGACCAGTAAGACCTGACAGCGTCCCATGCTCCCTAAACAAATTAAAGAAAAAAGACAAGTAAGGCCTGACAGGGTACCATGCTTCCTAAACAAATAAAAAAAAAAGACCAGTAAGTACTGACAGGGTCCCATGCTCCCTAAACAAAATAAAAAAAAGACCAGTAAGACCTGACAGCTGTCCCATGCTCCATAAACAAATTAAAGAAAAAGACAAGTAAGGCCTGACAGGGTACCATGCTTCCTAAACAAATAAAAAAAAAAAAAGACCAGTAAGTAGCCTGACAGGGTCCCATGCTCCCTAAACAAAATAAAAAAAAGACCAGTAAGACCTGACAGCGTCCCATGCTCCCCTAAACAAATTAAAGAAAAGACAAGTAAGGCCTGACAGAGTACCATGCTTCCAAACAAAAAAAAAAAAAAGACCAGTAAGGCCTGACAGGGTCCCATGCTCCCTAAACAAAATAAAAAAAAGACCAGTAAGGCCTGACAGGGTCCCATGCTCTCCTAAACAAAATAAAAAAAGACCAGTAAGGCCTGACAGAGTACCATGCTTCCTAAACAAATTAAAACAAAAAAGACCAGTAAGTATACCTGACAGGGTCCCATGCTCCCTAAACAAATAACAAAAAGACCAGTAAGGCCTGACAGGGTGCCATGCTTCCTAAACAAATTAAAACAAAAAGACCAGTAAGGCCTGACAGGGTCCCATGCTCCCCTAAACAAAACAAAAAAAGACCAGTAAGGCCTCAGACAGAGTACCATGCTTTTCTAAACAAATTAAAAACAAAAAGACCAGTAAGCAGATTTCGACAGGGTCCCATGCTCCCTAAACAAAATAAAAAAAGCACCAGTAAGGCCTGACAGAGTACCATGCTTCCTAAACAAATTAAAACAAAAAGACCAGTAAGGCACTGACAGGGTCCCATGCTCCCCTAAACAAAATAAAAAAAAAGCCCAGTAAGACCTGACAGCGTCCCATGCTCCCTAAACAAATTAAAAAAAAAAAGACAAGTAAGGCCTGACAGGGTGCCACACATGCTTCCTAAACAAATAAAAAAAAAGACCAGTATGATCCTGACAGGGTCCCATGCTCCCTAAACAAAATAAAAAAAAAGACCAGTAAGACTCGACAGGGTCCCATGCCCCTAAACAAAATAAAAAAAAAAGACCAGTAAGGCCTGGACAGGAGTACCATGCTTCCTAAACAAATTAAAACAAAAAGACCAGTAAGACCTGACAGGGGTCCCCTGACAGGGTCCCATGCTCCTAAACAAGAATAAATAAAAAAAAGACCAGAGACCTGACAGGTCCCATGCCCCTAAACAAATTAAAAAAGACAAGTGTAAGGCCTGACAGGGTGCCCCATGCTTCCTAAACAACAAAAGACCAGCAGACTCGGACAGGGTCCCATGCTCCCTAAACAAAAAAAAAAAAAGACCAGTACCTGGACAGGGTCCCCATGCTCCCCCTAAACAAAATAAAAAAAAAGACCAGTAAGGCTCACACAGCCATGTCTACCATGCTTTAACAAGAATACCTGTAAGTACCTGACATACAAACAAAATAAAAACCAGAAGTCCTGACAGGGCATGCCATGCTCCCTAAACAAAATAAAAAAAGACCAGTAAGGCCTGACAGGCTGCCATGCTCCCTAAACAAATTAAAAAAAAAGACCAGTAAGGCCTCACAGGGTACCATGCTTCCTAGACAAATTAAAACAAAAGACCAGTAAGGCCTGACAGGGTCCCATGCTCCCTAAACAAATTTTACATTGATGTCACCAGTTGAAGTTACAAACAAGTCAGTGTTTCAGAAAAAAAAAGGGGTGGGGGTAATGATATTAATTCATACACTTGACGTGGATCTGGAACATCAAATAGAAGTCATCGCTCTTTCCACGTTAATAAGTGAGTCACGGAAAAAATCTCATTGGCCGCCACCGGGAATCGAACCCATCGAACCCAGGGCCTTCCAGTTACGCTGGACATGCTACCACTGCACCACAGCGGCCTCGAATTCTCCAGACTCACAAGTTATTAACTGCCAAACCACATGACAGGTAGCTTCATGGAGCCCCGCACAGTGCTGGGGATTCACCAAAGTAACTTGTGAGTCTGGAGAATTCGAGGCCGCTGTGGTGCAGTGGTAGCATGTCCAGCGTAACTGGAAGGCCCTGGGTTCGATTCCCGGTGACGGCCAATGGGAATTTTTCCGTGACTCACTTATTAACGTGGAAAGAGCGATGACTTCTATTTGATGAGGTAATGATGTATAAAAAGATGATGAACACTACAGGTAATAAATACCATTGGAAATCAATTTACATCGAGATATACAAGCCATAATGATAGACATAGTCCACCTCCACTGCAATCATCAATTGGAGGAGCCGCAATTCATAATGAAGTTTTTTAAATTTAAAAAAAAAAGGTTAAATTTATTTAAAGAAATCAGTTCCGTCGTCAATGAGTTCCAGTAGTGTGAGCCAATGTAATTTATACTGCCTCATGGTCTCCGTCTTTGGATGAATAAGCCGAATATGAGATTTAGTTCGTGTGTCATGTGAGTGTATCTGTAGTACAATTTGTATGATGTCAGTGTGTAAATTATTCTTAATTTGCCTGAACATAATTTTCCCAATATTAAAGTAATAGAGCTGGTTAATCGTAAGAATGTGTCCCTTTCTGTTCTTGGAAGGAACTACAGAGATTTTTGCGACAACACTAATTGTAATTAATAATAAGGAACTATACACCAACAATACTAAAATAAAAGAAAATAGTACATAGTTATTATAGTAATCTGAAGTTCTTGGCATAGAATAGAAATAAAAATTTTCCAAGTTTTCGCACGAGATGGCTACCAGATGGCTTTTTCAAGGAAATTAGACAGCTAACAGAAAACTGAATAATAGAACACTTCGATAATTTGAACGCGTTTGACTTGACTGGACAATAAATCATCATTGTCAACCCTTATCAATCCACTGCTGGACGAAGGTCTCCCCAAGTTTCCTCCACAACGGTCTGTCTTGTGCCAGTCTCCTCCATGTCACCCCTGCATACTTTCGAATTTCATCCACCCATCTCCCATGTGGTCTTCTTCTGGGTCTTTTCCTGTCCCTTGAATCCAATCTAAAATTTCGGCTGTCCATCGATGGTCTGTTCTTCTGGCAGTATGTCCAGCCCATTGCCATTTCAGGGATTTAACTCTGATCATGATGTCTTCCACTCTTGTCATTTTTCGGATCCACGAGTTCCTCTTCTTATCTCTCCTGGTTACACCAAGCATGCACCTCTCCATGCTTCTTTGAGTTGTCTGCAGCCTTTGTATGTCTCTTTTAGTTAAGGTCCACGTCTCTGCACCATACGTAAGCACTGGAAGGATGCATTGATTAAACACTTTTCTTTTAAGACATAATGGCATATTGCTCTTGAAAATTATGCTGTTTCTTCCAAAAGCTCTCCAGGCAAGTTTTGTACGCCGATTAATTTCTTCATCAATGTGACCCTCACTTGATATCTGCTGTCCAAGATAAACGTACGTGTCTGTTATCTCCAGCTTTTCTCCATCAATCGATAAATCTTCATTTCTTGTAAAAGCATTGAACATCACTTTTGTCTTCTGAAAGTTCATTTTTAATCCCACTTCTTTACTCTTGTCAGTAAGTTCCTGGATCATACTCTGCAGCTCTGATGGGCTAGTTGCAAAAATGACTACGTCATCAGCAAAACGAAGGTGGGTTAGATAATCTCCATTAATCTTTATCCCCTTGTTTTCCCAGCTCAGCGACTGAAAGACACCCTCCAATGTGGCATTAAAGAGCTTCGGAGATATGGTGTCACCTTGTCTCACTCCCTTTCCAATTTTTACGTGTGTTGTATTTTCAAACAGCCTAATCTTTGCACTTGCATTTTCATAGATGTTATTAATAATATTAATGTATGCATCTTCAATACCGCAGGTTTTCAGAGCCATTGTAACTGCTGATGGTTTCACCGAATCAAAGGCTTTTTCATAATCGATAAAAGCCATGCACAATGGAAGTTCATATTCCTCGCTCTTTCAATTAGTTCTCTCAGCACGTGGATATGATCTATTGTGCTGTAGCCACTCCTGAATCCAGCTTGTTCTCTCGGTTGAGCCATGTCCAGTGTTACCTTCAAGCGGTGTGAAAGAACTTTAGTGAAGATTTTATAAACTACTGATAGGAGGCTGATAGGTCTGTAGTTTCCGAGATCCTCAATGTCACCTTTCTTATGTAGCAGGATCATTGTAGCGGTGTTCCAATCCTCAGGAATCTTTCCTTCATTAAGGCATCGAGTGAAAATTTGGGCGAGTACTGTTTCGATTTCTCCACTTGCTTCTTGTATGATGTCTACAGTAATTCCATCTTCTCCTGGAGCTTTTCCTCGCTTCATGTTCTTGATTGCATGTGCAACTTCTGCTGGAAGGACTGGAGGAACTCTGGTACTGGTATCTTTCATGATGTCTGGAGTGCATGTATCATCCCTTTCATATAATTTGGAGTAGAAATCTTTCACTCTTGTCAAAATTTCGCCTCTATTTCTTGTTACAGAACCATCTTCTTTTCTCAGTGCCATAATCTGTTTTCTTCCCTTACTGAGATGTCCCTTTGCTATCTTTAGGCTTTGGTTGTTTTCAATTGCTTTCCTCACTAGTTCACAGTTGAATTTTCTTACGTCTTCAGTGATACTTTTTCTTACTGTCTTGCATAGCTCTATATATTCCACTTTGGAAGTCACATCTTCTTTAGTTGTCCTCATCTCTCTTCTTTTTTGCATCAACATTTTGGTTTTTCCTGATAATTTGTTCACATGCAACTTGTTCTTAGACCCAGCTAATTTTGTTGCTGTTTCCATAAGAACTGAAGAACAGATTCTCTGCTTTAGAAGGCCTAACATCGAAAGTAACCAAAGCTCTTATGGACAATAAATAAATAGACGTAAATGTGATAATTCATTCGAAGAAACCAGGTCACGTTGGTTGGTCAAGTGGTACCGTGGTAGAAAACGCAGCATTATTTGAAGAATTGATTCCAAATGCGTGACAACTCTAGAGAGACGCTATCATTGCAAGCCTCGCTGCTGGTTATGATATCTAAGGTTTCGCGAATGGCAGTAGATTTGGGTGTGGAGTATGAAACTAATTTATATCATCTCACATAGGATCACCGGATTTGAACTTGACTTCTCTGGATAGGGTAGTGGCTATTTTTCCTTTTTATCTCTTTTATATTCGTCGATTCTCATTCTAAACGAACGTTTGGTCATTCCGATGTAGTATCGCCTGAAGCCGTAATGGGATGGTATAAACACCTGCCTCATTGAGAAGAAGGGCTTAAGCATCTATATATTAATTCTATAAGGTTTTTTACTGTGAGTCCTATTTTGAGAGAACGGCTGAACGTAAAGATATGTTTGAGGTATCAAAATAAAGGTCTTACCATGTAAATGTGCCAGTTGAAGAGAAAAATGAGATTGGGGCAAACGGTTTGGGCGTGGCGAGGCGGCAAAGTTCCGATGTGAAGTCTATGGGAGAAGCATGCGGTTGACATTCGATCGCCGGCGGTTGACTCACTCGCTGTTGAAGGCGGAAGCATAAAGGGACTGAGATAGTCCGAAGTCTCTTTTCTGAGCGAACCGTTTCGCAAAGCAACGCTAGCAGGCATTCGTATTAAAGTTCTCCTCATCGGAACAGCGAACACCGTCGAAGACCTGATTGCGTTATGCCGGTGGACTGTGTGATGTATATATACAATTTAATATTCATTCGATCCAGTTTATTCACGTAGGTAAGACGCTTCCCGTTTTGCAAAGATGTAACATTCCGTTGACCATTGTTAGTGAAATGATCATATATAGAGGATTTTAGGAAGGGAGTGTCTGACACCAGGTCTTAAACAACCCTTAGAAATAGGAAACTAGGAGATTTGGGCTAGAGCGCCCGATAGGAAAGTGACACGGAAGCGAAGTAGAAAGGGGGAGGAAGACGCCTTTATTTATTACCAGGAGGGGGGAGCAGTACCCGGGGTCCGACGGCTTAACGTGCCCATCCAAGACACGGCGGATATTTAGTGGATCGGGCGTTCGTACCTGCCTGGGATCAAACCTGAGGCCCTTTCCGTGGCAGTCACGAACGTTGCCCACTAGGCCACCCGCGGTCAGTTGTTAGTGAAAATATTACGGGCGACTGCTTATATAGCCCATTGAGCTGCTCACAGTGGTCGTTAAACCTTCAGTCAAAAAAAAAAAAAAATCACGAAGCTGGACTATTTTCTTTACTGAAGTGGTTGAATGAATTTGTCAATCAAATAAAGTTTACATTTGTTGTTTCATGCGAGTTTATCCTTTTCAAAAAAGAAAGATCTAACCGTCGATTCCGGCGGGTGAAGAGTATTCGCAACGCGAATCTCATTCCAACATTTATAAACACAGTTGTGATTGAAGATGAGAGTGAAAGAGTACTCTTTCCAGTTGAATTGTTGCACACGATCGAGATGAGTGGACTTCCGCCTCCCATTTTACGACTGAAAAAGGGTGCAGTCGTGATGCTCATCACGAACCTGGCCGTCGCGGTGGTCTAAGCGCTGGCTTATGATCATTCGTTCGTAAAGGGTCCGGGTTCGAATCCTGGTGAAGCATAGATGCTGTGACTCTCTCCCTTCCCTGGAACCAGTGACCCTAAATTAGGAACGGGCGACTGCTTATAGTCCATTGAGTTGCTCACGGTGGTCGTTAAACCTTCAGTCAAAAAAAAAAAAAAAAAAAAAAATCACGAACCTGAACCATTGCCTTTACTGAAGTGGTTGAATGAATTTGCCAATGAAATAAAGTTTACATTTGTTGTTTCATATGAGTTTATTCTTTTCAAAAAAAAAAAAATATATATATATATATTGCCGGAGATCTTATGCCGACACCGGAGTTCATCCTCCTAAGCGCGTTTTTGAGTTGATAAGAAACATTTGGTATGTAGGGAATAGAGCCGAGGTAGAATTTCTGGAAGCGTGTGTGTGTACGGTAAAAATAGAAAACAACGTTGGGAATTTCCAGTACAAAAAGCGAATATTTACAGTAGAAAGCAGGAATGAAATTTCCCATTGCATGTTGGAAAAGTAACCACTGCCCTATCCGGACAAGTAAAGTTTAAATCCGCTGATCCTATGTGGAATAATGTAAAAAATTAGCTTCACTCTCCATACCCTAATCTACTGCCATTCGCGAAACTTTGGAAATCTTAACCAGCAGCGAGGCCGAGGCTTGCAATGATAGCATCTCTCTGGGGTTGCCACGTATTTGGAATCAATTCTTCAAATAATGCTGCGTTTTCTACCACGGTACCGCGTGACCAACCAACGTGACCTCGTTCCTTCGAATGACATTTGCGTCTATTCAGTTATTGTCTAATCAAGTCACCGAGTTCAAATCGTTGAAATGGTCCATAGTGCCTTCCAGAGGCTTGAGGGGACCGAAGGAATGTCACGAAAACATTCTCCAGACAATAACGCTGCCCCCACCAGGTTGTGTTCTTCCAGTAATGGTTGAAGGGTGTTTGTTCTCAGATGCTCCTCGTCTTATACGCCAACGTACATCTGTTCGATGAAGCAGGAAACGTGACTCATCGAAGAAGGCAATCCTTTGCCAATCAGCGAAGGTCCAATTCCGATACCTCCATGCAAATGTAAGCCTTTTCTGCTGATGCATCTTCGTTAGCATAGGTGCAGTGACCATCCGTCTGCATCGGAGCTCCATACGCAGTAGGGTTCGCTGAACTGTCCTTGTAGACATACTTCCGGTAGCCCCCTAGTTCATTCGGCAAGTGAGTTGCTCCCCTTCGCAGCCGACGTTCACCTCTCACATCAATGGCACGTGGTGCTCCTCAGTTTCCACATCGCTTATTCACAATGGGGCCATTTCTCCAATCACGATACACTTTAGCCACAGCAGCACGCAGACAGTTCACAAACTGCGCTGTTTCAGAAATACTGCCACCCTTGACCCGAAAGCCGATAATAATCCCTTTTTGGAAATCTGATAAATCGCTCCTTTTATCCATGACAGCAACGAGTGATATGTTTTCAGAATGCCTACAGCACACGTTACATACGCTCCAAGCCAGCTCACGACATGTGCCTTCTTTCATTGGCTACGCTCTGTTGACGTCAAAAGTAGGAAGTGGTCACAATAATGTGACTGGGCTGTGTATATCATCCACTCAAGGGCGTCGCCAAGGGAATGCGATGGAGGGCTGAAATTTTTTTCGGGCCCACCCAATTCAAGTTGTGTAATTTTTCAGTTTTTTTAATTTTAAATTATAATCTGGATTTTACCAAGGAATTATGAATCTCGTGTTTTTCCTCGTGTTGAATGAACTACGTATTTTCCGCTTTATGAGGCGAGAGTTCTTTTAATTTTACCACGCGTCTAAGTAAGATTCAGTTGGGGGACATATTTAAAGTTGCTATCCCTGTAATGCACCACTCACTATAAAGAATTGCCTTAGACGTAGTAAGTGTTAGTGGATGTGCCATGCACGTGTTTATTCGAACAATCAGCCTGTTCTGACTTTTTGGGGACAAATTACGATGTTTTGGTAATGCTAGATTCCTTCATGAAATTAAGAAAGACCTCATGTTCTTAACATATGTAAAAAAATATCAGACAAAAGCTGGTGATTTTTTTTTTTATTTTCAAGATGTGGGAATTTTTCCCCCTCTATTTTCGAGAAGTGGGCGTTTCGCCTGTGGGCATTCTTTCGTGAATTTGTTCGATATCTAAGAAATAGTTGAATTGTTGCGTGTATTTAGAAAACAGTAGTTATTTCACAGTATTTTAAGATAATCTAAAAATAGAATCTTGTTTATTTTTATGTAAGTGCTGTAACAATGCCAACTAACGTGCAGGTACATTTAACGTAACAGTACAGAGACTTTAGTTGAATTAAATGAGAAAAAAGACTTACTGCTCTATTTTTTTTTTTTTTACTTTTTTATTGTTTTTTTGTTAACTTTGTCAGAGTTTTATATTTGATGCTTGCATAAGCATATATTGTTGAAATTTACTGAGCAAACTTTGTCCACGGTCATCAATCAACAGCTGAACAAAATCGCCGCAGTATCAAGTGCTTGTTAGTCACGTGACGAAACTCTCAGTCAGTGGCGACGCCAGCCGCTCAGAACTTAGTGGGCTATTAGGGGGCTACGTATGACGGGGAAGGGGGGGGGCATCAATTTTGAAGTGCTACGCAGAATTTTTGGCAATTCCGTCCATGCGGATCTCACCCGACTTTTATAATGTGATCCGTAGTCAAAAAAGTTTTCAGGTGCATACTCACGTAGTATTTATTCAACGTATGTAGGATGGGAACTATGGATACGAATCTCTATGGCAAGTTACTATTTCTTCGCTATTTTAGCTTACTTACGTCGTTTTTTACGCTTTCCAACCGTAGGATGAAGAAGCGTATATGCTACAACTTTGCCCGTCCGTCTGTTTGTCCGTCCGTCCGTCCACTCGATAACTCCCGTAAAAATGGTTCGATTACGATGAAATTTTAATATTTGGTAGGGGACAACCTGGGAAGGAACCCTATTGAAAATGGACCAAATGGGATCAAACATACATAGGGGAGGGATTCATTTCATCACCCTTATGCGTCATAACTTACGTAAAAATGCTTCGATTGTGACAAAACTTTACCATGTTGTCCTGGAGGTATACTGAACTGGTTCTGTTGAATATCATCGAAATGGGGTCAAAGGTCAAGGCACAGGAGCGAGATTTATGCCACAGCCTCATAAAACTTGACTAGAAATACTTCTATTGCGACAAAACTTTAGTATGTTGTTCCGGAGGTATACTGAACCAATTCTGTTTAATATCATCGAAATGGGGTCAAAGGTAAGGGGACAAGAGCGAGATTTATTCCACAGCTATTATCTTCATAACTTGACTAAACATGATGTTATTGCGATAAAACGTTAGTATGTTGTTCCGGAGGTATACTGAACCAATTCCGTTTGATATAATCGAAATGGAGTCAAAGGTCAGGTCACAGGAGCGAGATTAATTTTTTTTCACAGCCATTATCCTCATAACTTGAATAAATATGTTTCTATTGCGATAAAACGTTAGTATGTTGTTTCGGGGTATATTGAACCAATTCCGTTTAATATAATCGAAATGGGGTCAAAGGTCAGGGCACAGGAGCGAGATTTATTCCACAGCCATTATCCTCATAACTTGACAAAAAATGCTTCTATTGCGAGAAAACTTTAGTAGCTTGTTCCGGAGGTATACTTAACTAATTCTGTTTAATATCATCGAAATGGGGTCAAAGGTCAGGGCACCGAAGCGAGATTTATTCCACAGCCATTATCCTCATAACTTGAGTAATAAGTTGAGTAATGATTTATGGTATGTTGGAAAGCGTATCAAAATCAATGCATTGCATAATTTTACTAAATTTTCTTTTTTTTTTTTTTTTTTTTTTTTGTCATAAGGATGTTCATGAACTTTAGTTTATAACCTGACATGAAATCTCTCTGTCTCAAAAATGGTGTGTTTTTACTCCTCTCTTAGAAACTCGCTCAGAGGACTCTCACCGTTTCCCAGAAGTACAAACACTAAATTTAATAGAAAATTAATTTTACTCGTATATAACAAAATTTCTGTGAATTCGAAAAATTCAGGTACTTTTATCCAAGTTCCCTAAAATCTTGGACGGTTGCACGAGTCTTAGGTTCTAGCAGCTTAAATATTGTGGAGGCAAAATGGGAGGGGGGGGGGCTCAAAGAAAAGTTGGGTGGGTTTCGCCTGCTCTTGGTGTCCCAGAGAAGGCTTTTTCAAAGGCAGAAGAATCCTCCCCTATTTGTAGCCTTAAGGTTCTTTCTGGCCAATAATACGATTAGAGATTTATGTAGAAGATTTTAAGAATGGAGTGTCTGTGTGCGCGATTTCAGGTCTTAAATAACCCTTAGAACTAGGATTAGAGTGCCCGATACGAAAGCCACACGGAAGCGCGGTCGCATGGAGGAGGAAGACGCCCTTATTTATAACTTGGGGACCAGTACCTGGGATCCGACGGCTTAACGATCCCATCCGACGCACGGCGGATATTCAGTGGTTCGAACATTCGTATATATGCCTGGGATCGATCCTGAGACTTTTTTGTGGCAACTATGAACGCTGACCACTAGGATATCCGCAGCCCTAAGAACAGGATTAACTTCGTTCCTGTCATTTTATTCGGAAGTTCTCCATTTTAAATAATTTGTTAATGACTTTGAATACGCAACTGTAGCACGGTTTTGAAGTCTTTGGTGGTGTGCTGCAGTTGACGACCTGGTTCAGTCAATGTTTAGTGTAATTAAGAGCATCAAATGTTTGATATATACGCATATACTGTATTATGACTGCTATGGCATGTTCTATATATCCTTTCCTCATTTTTCAATGTAATTTTCACGCTGATTTTATGAAGTTCGACAAAGAGAATGATTTGATGTATCTGCGTTTGATGTAAACGAGTTTGACTGTGTGTGCAAAATTTCTCCGCGGTGAAAGACATGCCATATACATAGAATTTTTCAAATAGAAATTATAGGAGCAGAGATGCTAAAATATCCGCCCAGGTGGAGCAGTGGTCTAAGCCCTGACATCTGAGCATTCTTCCGAGATGGGTCTGGGTTCGAATCCCCGTGAGGTATGGCTGCTGTGTCTGTCTTAGGGCACGGTACTGGCTCTCTCCCTTACCTTGAACCAGTTGACTTAAATTAGGGACGGGCGACTGTTTATAGCCCTTAAAGTTGCTCACGGTGGTCTTTAAACCCCCAATAAAAAAAAAATGGCACGTACATTTCTGCTCCCTATATAGCGGGAAAATCGTGTGTTACTTTGAAAAGAAATGTGTATGAAATATATTTTTCAAAAAGCATAAATGCAACGTTCGTTTTCAGATTTCACAGATATATTGGAATGCACCATAGCAATAGGTCAACTAGGTACTTCGAAACTTACGTCTTACTTGTTCACACCATGTATTATTTACAGACTCCAATTTTTGATGCATCTGCACAAATTTCTCCAACCTCACTGAGGAGGGAGAAATCAACTTCAAGCGTCCGATATATAAGATCCTGGCAATTAAGAATTCCTTCGAATTCAATAATCATGAAATCCATTTATAGAAATATATTGGGTTGTCGGAAAAGTCATGACGTATTTTGGCACCCGATGGCGGTTGGGCAGTTTTGGAAGTACTAGAGGTATGCGCAGCTCTGTTATCGCTATGGCATTCAACAGGTGCCTGTCCTAGCTGCAGTCTAAAAGGAATAGTAAGCGATTTGGTTGATTTGCGGAGATTTGACATCAAGTTGAAGATGGAAGACCAAACTGTGCATTTCCGCCATATTTTACTGTTTTACTTCCGTAAAGGGAAAAACGCTCGTCAAGCTTGTGAAAAGTTGTGTAAAGTGTACGGTGATAATGCTCTACAAGAACGTCAGTGCCAGCGGTGGTTCGCAAAATTCCGTGCTGGTGATTTTGACCTCAACGATGCTCCTCGGTCCGGGAGGCCAACCGAGGTTGATGACGACCAAATCAAGGCATTGATCGAGTCAAACCCACGTTACACGACACGAGAGATTGCAGACACATTGCACATCCATCATTCAAGCATTCACGACCACCTGAAGAAGCTGGGATACGTAAGCAAGCTCGATGTGTGGGTTCCTCATGAACTCAAAGAAGCTCAATTGATGGCGCTTATAAACATCTGCGATATGCTCCTTAAACGTGAGGAAACCGATCCTTTTTTGAAGCGACTGATAACTTGTAACGAAAAGTGGATTGTGTACAACAATGTGCTGCGCAAACGGTCTTGGTCTTGACATGCTGCTTCGCCTCAAACGACATCCAAAGCAGCCATCATCAGCGGAAGGTTCTGGTCTCAGTGTGGTGGGGTTTTAAAGGTGTCGTGTTTTTCGAACTCTTACCACGGAACCAAACAATTAGTTCGAATGTGTACTGTCGGCAATTGGACAGTTTGAACGAATCCATCATCCAGAAACGTCCGGAGCTCGTTCATGGTAAAGGTGTTGCTTTCCATCACGAAAACGCGAGACCACACACAAGTTTGATCACCCGTCAAAAATTATTGGAGCTTGGGTGGGATGTGTTGCCACACCCAGCATACTCGCCTGACCTTGCGCCGTCAGACTTCCACTTGTTTCGCTCTCTTCAACAGTCTTTGCGTGGTATAACGTCCAATTCAGATGAGGCTGTAAGTCTGCACCTTGTACAGTTTTTCGCCACGAAAGACAGGTCCTTCTATGAACAAGGCATTGTGCATCTCACTGAAAGATGGCAAAAGCTTATCGAACAAAACGGGGCACTATATCATTGATTGATTTTTGTTCTTCTTATCAATAAATGACCTTTGCAATACATGGCTAAAATACGTCATGACTTTTCCGACAACACAATAATTACTTTCATGCATCACAATTTGAAAAGTAAACTTTGTTTTTGCCCAGATGTAAGACAAGAAGTTAGTTGTCGTTGCAATTGAGTGCTTTGTTTATTTTTTTTTATTTTTTTATTTTTTCAAGAAACAAATAAAAAAGTATTTGCCTGAGTGGTAAAAACACACTTTTGGATCCTTGATATCGTATTTATTAATCAGGTTCCCGTTTTGCTAAACTGGGGTCATTCCGTATCACAAGCAACATCCCATTATTTCATGAGCAAAGATAACTTTCCCGTTTCAGTATGAAATGAATCGGGATATCCTTAGTAACAGAGTTCCATACATCTATTGCAATTATATCAAATACATCATTTCATGGAACAACAATAATATCGAGAAACAGTAATCCCATTCACCACAGTGTCATTAATGTGCACATCAAAAGTAAACGAATCATGCAATGTTAAGGACTGCTTTCAAAGATAAAAGGTTTTAATAAAGCAAAGGAAATGTTATTTGACTTACCTTTTAACTTACGGACCTTTGCGAGACTTGGTTTAGCACTCCTATATTTTTCTTCAATCATCGTGACATAACTACAAGGAAATTCATCTACACTTTCCAAATCGTAAAACTCCGCCCTGCCGTACAGTAAAGAATCTATTTCCTCTTCAAGCGTACAGTCCGCCGTGCCACTTTCAAGCTGAGACCGAAGGTTAGCACACAGTGGGTCCTTCAGAATCGATTTGGATTTGGTGTTCCGGACACTACGCTGGCTCCTGTCACTCAAAGTCGCTGACGAATTTGTTCGTTCGACTCCATTTTTAGATTTACTAGCTTTCCCACTGCCTACTGTAGATATCTTTACATCGGTGTTGAATCTTACCGTCTTCTGACAAATCGGAGAGTTACAAGAAGTAGTGCTTGGAGTCTGGGTCGGCGATACGTTCGTCAGCGATGACTCACTATCTCTTGGTCCCTTAGAACCAGTTAAGCTAGGGTTGCACAAGTCTTCAGAACACGTCACGTGAACAGCGTGAGGATCTTTGTGGAATGGCTTACACCCAGATGCTGAATCGTCATCGCATTCCGATGTCTGACTGAAGCCTCGTGACGACTCACATTGCTGGATGGCACTCAGCAAAGATTGTCGGAGGTACATCAGATGGTCGAGATTCACATCGTACAAACTGGCGTCGGACCTCCTGGAACTGGAGGCACCTCCAGAGGAGTCCCTAAACACACCCGGAAATTGCCCGCCTTGTCTGTTTATGACTTTGGTCCCCATCATAATTTTAGGCTTGCTACTGTCCTTGGCACGACACTGGGAGGATGACGTGCTAAGCGAGGAGTCCGTGTAAATAGATGAGCACGAGGCAGACGATTGGACTCTGTCGGCACCATAGAAGGAGGTATCTGGTATTTCCGGTGTGGGGCAAAAACTCTTGTAACCGCTGTCTATGGAGCTGGAGCCAGCGTACCCTATCGAGTCTCGATCTCCATCGACAAGAGTGGTGTGAGAAGAGGGTGCGCAGTTTTTTCGTCATGCTTCCCATTTAACCGCCTCTGCTCATAAGCGCTCGTTAAGTCATAGTAATCATCTGAGTCGCACGGATCGTACGTCAACACACTGATGGTATCGAGGAGAGGGTTAGATGACTTTGAAGAAACTTCTGATTTGATCTTTGGGTGGCGCCTGGGATGTGGCAGCGTTGAGCTTTTACGGTGAGTACTGTAATGGTAATGGTCGTGATGACGATGCCTATTGTTTGCTTTGTTGTGGGATATTTCGGGTGACGGAGATGACATATGAAGGGGGAGGTCGGATTCTTCGTCTTCCTCGCGGCCATCACCGCCCTGTGGAATAGAATTTTCGAGAACAGCATCTTTCCCCTCAAAAGGGGGAGTTGCAGAAGGAGTCATGGAAGTCGATCGAGGATCCTCCTTCTCGTCATTGGAATTCCTGAAAGATGGATCTGACTCAGAGTCCACGACGTTCTGAAAGCCGGCGTACATCTGACACACCGGAGGAGTAAACACATTCTCCTCAGAATCTCTGCTCGACCTAAGAGAGGAAAAAAAAGGCAAGTGATTTAACCTATGTCTACTGAGAAATATTTTTTTTTTTTTTTTCAAAATTTACATCTACAATGAAAATTAATCACTTGAGCTGCGATGTATACCTCAAATTTAACCTTCCTTTCTAAGTTTCTGTGTTCTCATATAAATTTGGTTTCTCTCGTTAAATATTTTCTGACTTAACGCCACAGAATTTCTCTCGATGAGCTTTTAAAAGTTGGAAGCCTGACAGTGGGTCAAAGTGCAATCAAAAGTATATAAAATGTATTCTGAGAACTGCCAGAGCAATTGCTTCCTATCTGGGAAAGGCGGAAACTTCAAATTATGCCCCGTCGAGTTCAAAGTTCTCCACTTCCACTGAGAGAATACACAGTTTTTACTTTCCTATACCTCCATTACAGGAAAGTGTTATGACATTTCAAAATCGCACTTCCGGTTTTTTACATAATTTTACTGAAATGTGTTAACTAGGTAAATACCGGAGTCAACGGTTGTAAATATTAAACCTTTCCAGCCCAAGATTTTATTTTTGAAATTGGAAACTTTTTTTTCGGATTTCTGTGGTGTTTTGGGCTTGTAATAAAGAAAAATCACAATGAAAATGTTTATAACATTTTATTCCTCACATACCAAACGCTGTTTGTGAACGAAATTGGGATGCAAAAGTTCAAATTTCTGATAATTTGACTTCCTTTTCCTTGTTTTATTTCCCTTATGAACATGAAACCACATCGTCCTTTTCAAAAGGAAATTCCTTTTTCATCTCCCATTTCTGAATACAAGAAAATGTTAAACAGGATATTTTTCACTTCACATAGAAATCGACAAAGCAGTTCCTTTTAATTTTTTTTTTTTTTTTTTTTTGTGAAACGCAGTCATATCAAATTTATTTTTGGCACACAACATAGGAAAATCCTGTCATGCAGTTTTTACAATGTTGTTTTGGATAGTTGTCTACCAGCTACAATGGGTTCAATTAGAATTTGTTGAGTTAGAAGGTCTACGAAAATTCAAAGAATATATGTTGAATACTCAAGAGACGCATATAGCGTATTAAATCCGTTTATTTTTGTGGTGTAGTCACTACAAAGATTCGCCATGCTTTCGTTCTCCACTGGGAGGCTTTTTCAAGGCAATGGTAGACATAAAAATGCAGGAAATTGGAACACGTAAAGAACGAAGATGATTTTTGAAAATAACGTGGGTGACACCACTAGCGTATTACACAAATTTTTATCACGCAGTTATATGGTGCGTCGCGATGTGTTTCCATCTTTTAATAACTCATGCCAAACCATTGGTAGTTCAGTAGAAACTATATCAATGCATGCCAGTTTGGTGGATAGGATTTCGACTGTTTCCCTGATGGCGATCTCTTTAAAATCCGTGTAAGGGGCAATTCTTCAAATATTATTCCGTACAGGAGCGGCCGAGCAATGCATGACTTCTCTGGCGAGGGCTGTATTCTGCATGTCCTGGTTGACACTTTCGTACGTGTTCTTTACATCTAGTGCCCAAGGATCGCTTTGTCATTCCGATATATACCTTTTTCGTGTTGTCAGGATATACCAAAGGTATAGCGTACACACCCGCCATTTCTTTCTCATACTGTCTCTCCTTGCAACTTGATATTATATGTCATAACGGGATCGGGTACTTTATTGCTATCAATATGTTGTGTTTACATAATAAATTCTTCAACCAATATGTACAGCCTAAGACAAATGTGATGGATCCTGCGTATCTCATCATCTTACTAGGCGATTTTGTTATTGCTGACATCATATGTATTCTGTCTATGCCATCCTTCTTTTATCCAGCTTATAGAGCTTTGCTATAAATATTATCGATTTCTTTATTATTTAGGTAGTCGAATTTGCATACCTCTTACACGAATTTTAAAGAGACCGCCATCAGGGAAACAGTGGAAATCCTATCCAGCAAACTGGCATGCAATGATATAGTCTCTACTGAACTACCAATGGTTTGGCATGAGTTATTAAAAGATGGAAACACATCGCGACGCACCATATAACTGCATGATGAAAATTCATGTAATTTGCTCGTGGTGTCACCCACGTTATTTTCAAAAATCGTCTTCGTTCCTTACGTGTTCCAATTCCTTGCATTTTTATGTCTACCATTGCCTTGAAAAATCCTCCTAGTGGTGAGCGAAAGCTTGGCGAATCTTTGTACTGACTACACCAGAAAAATAAACGGATTTAATACGCTATATGCGTCTCTTAAAATATATGCGTCTCTCTTAAAAGAAAAGTATATATGCGATACGCTACATGCGTCTCTCGTAAAAGAAAAGTGTTTGATCAATGCATCCTTCCAGTGCTTACGTATGGTGCAGAGACGTGGACCTTAACTAAAAGAGACATACAAAGGCTGCAGACAACTCAAAGAAGCATGGAGAAGCGCATGCTTGGTGTAACTAGGAGAGATAAGAAGAGGAACTCGTGGATCCGAAAAATGACAAGAGTGGAAGATATCATGATCAGAGTTAAATCCCTGAAATGGCAATGGGCTGGACATACTGCCGAAGGACAGACCATCGACGGACAGCCGAAATTTTAGAATGGATTCCAAGGGACAGGAAAAGACCCAGAAGAAGACCACATGCGAGATGGGTGGATGAAATTCGAAAGTACACTGTTGGACAATTGCTAAGGACGGATCATAAACGGCTATATAGCGCATAAAAAGTAAGTGTGGTTGGATGCCAAGTGAAATAAAATAATGTCAGAATGCCAGGACATTACAAAAAAGACAATTTATTGTGCTCTGAAATCCAGAAGGCTTTGGAACGTGTTCAAGGGACAAACAGGCCATTTTGTGCAGAATACGTAAACGTGAAAAAAATGCAATTACCGTCCGCAGGCGTTCCGGCGTAAGATGTCAATACGGGATATGGCCACCATGGAGGGCGATGCAAGATTCTACACGTCGTGTCATGTATTGCACAACATTATCAAGCAGCTGTTGGGGTAATTTATCCCATTCCTCTGTCAGTGCACGGATGAGGGTGTCCTTGTTTATTGGAGGGCATTGGCGACCAGCAAGACTCCTCCACAAAGCATCCCACACATTTTCAATGGGATTCAGATCTGGAGAACGTGCTGGCCATAAGAGGCGTTGAATATCCTCGCTCTCAAGACACTCCTGGACAGCTACTGTTCGATGACATGTTGCGTTGTCGTCCATGAAAATGAATCTATCACCGACAGCATCACGGAACATGCGAACATGAGGTAGCAGAACATCATTGATGTATCGTTGGCCAGTATAGTCCCAGTTGGTAGCACATAGAGGGACGTACGGCCATTGATCATGATGCCAGCCCATACCATGACACTACATGTCGGATATCGGTCCCTTTCCTGTATGTTTGCTGGACAATATGCAGTACCACTATCATGCCAGATCAGTTGCCGTCGACAATCAGACGATAGACTGTATCTACTCTCATCTGAGAAGAGGACAGCAGACCAGTCGTTATCAGTCCAATTGCGATGTTGATGGCGCCATTGCAAACGGGCGGTACGGTGACGTCTGGACAATGGGATGCACACAACAGGGCGGAGGGCGTATAGTCCTCCTTCATGCAAACGTCTGGCGATAGTTTTTCGGGAGATCCGCTTGCCAGTAGCAGCCATAAACTGATTTGCTACTTCAGTAGCTGTGCTGCGCAGGTGTCTTTTTGTTGATAGCACTATGTACCGATCTTCTGCAGGTGTCGTACTGCGAACACGACCTCCCCCGTGACGTTTGCCACACTCTCCATTTGTTTGAAATGATTTCCAAAGCCTTGAAACAACACTGTGGCTGACTTTGAACTCCCTGGCAACATCTGTTATTTTTCGCCCTTTTTTAATCTTGCCAATAATACGGCCACGCGTAAAATCATCTAGGTGATGTCGGAAAGACATACTGAAAATTGCAAGTTCGTCAATTGATTCTTTTCCTTTCAACTTTGCGTTTGAACAACAACGGTCAATACGCGTCAAATCCTTTATATCTCTTATCAGCGCTATGACGTCACGAACAAGTTCGGCGATCCAAAATTTGCATATGCACAACACGTCTTACTGTATCCCGCACTTATGCTAATTTCCACATTTTCCTGCCTTCCATTTTATAGTTGCTATCGTTGCTATTGTCATCCGTCCTTAGCAATTGTCCGGCAGTGTATGTGGGAGTGACATGGAGGAGACTGGCACAAGACAGACCATTGTGGAGGAAACTTGGGGAGACCTTCGTCCAGCAGTGGATTGATAATGGTTGACAATGATGATAATGATGATGCGTCTCTTGAGTATTCACACTCTGGTGTATTTAAAATAAAGAAGAAATGTTGTTTCTGAACAACAATGGGATGGAAAGGGTTAAATGAAACATAAAAGTTAATGAACGTTGACAGCACGGCACACTGTAAAAGTCCAAATAGGTCCAAATGGAATTTTTTTTCGCAAGTACTGGATTTAACATGGGCCAAATACAGGCTTTGCGCCATATACTTTTGATAAACAAACGAAAAATTATTTTGAATCTGGCAGAAGCTGTTTATTAAAATTTGTTTGACTACAGTCCTTGTCATGTTGAGATAGATCAAATAAGCAATGCTTACTCACATTTTATTTTAAAATCTATTACATTTTCGCTGAATGTTTGGCTCGGCTTCATCAGGACAAATAAATCTTAACTACTGAAGCGATTGTGACATTATTAGCGCTTTGACCATCACGGATTTTGCTGAGTTTTTTATAGCTCAAAGATGATGTCACAATAAAAATCTATGTAAGTTAAAATAAAATGGTTGGCAACATAATGTAGCAGCACTCGAGGGGTTTTTTTGTGTTCTTTGGGTGAGTGCTACTGCTGGATAAGAGGAGAATTTCATCGATAAAGGCTTCCACGCAAGAAAAAGCCGTGCGTGTTGTGGTTCCATGACACCAAATCGGCGGTTACTGTCCAGCGTGATTTCAGAAAAGAGTACAGACAAGATCACCGGACCAAGAAAGCATAAAAGCTTGGTACGAAAAGTTTAAAGCGAAGGGTGGTGTTGGCGATTTCCTACGAGAGCCCCAGGAAATCCATTCGTCGAGAGAAGCCCCAGGAAATCCATTCGTCGTGCTTCACTGGAAACCGGGAATTCCCGTTACACGGTTCACAAGATTTTACACAAACGTCTTCACCTATATGCTTATAAGGTACAAATCGTTTAAGCTCTTCAGCCTGATGACGGGCCTCGAAATGCTGCATTTGCTACGGAGATGTTGCAGCTCATAGCTCACGATAGTGATCATCTGCACCGTGTCTGCTTCTCAGATGAGGCCACATTCCACGTTTCTGGTACAGTAAATAGGCACAATGCGCGAATCTGGGGATCAGAGAATCCCCATTATGTCATCGAACAACAGAAGGCTAGCCCGAAAGTGAATTTATGGCGCGGCCTGATGCGTGACAGAATCATCGGACCCTTCTTTTTTACAGAGCCCACGGTAACATGTAACGTGTACCTGGGCAGGCTGCAACTTTTTGTAGCATCTCAGTTGCATGCACTCCAACGTTCGGTTATTTTACAATAAGACAGTGCCCCACCGACATTGGTCAGTAATGGTTCGTGAGTTCCTGAATGCCACATTTACGGACAGATGGATTGGCCGCGACGGTCCCATGACATGGCCAACATGATCGCCCGACATAAACCCTATAGACTTTTTCCTGTGGGGTTATGTGAAAGATCAAGTTTACTCTAGCAGTGTTCCGGATATCAAGACGTTTAAAAGCAGGATAACGGACGTCATTGTTTCTGTCTCTGCTGAGATGTTAAACAAAACATGGGGTGAAGTCGAATATTGCTTAGTTGTCCTCCAGGCCCCAAATGGCGCTCGTGTGCAGGTGTACTGACACTGGAAAAAAAAAAACTTTACTTGTACACCATCATTGTCGTAAAATTCCTTTCTTGTACCTGTAATACATTATTTTTATGTTAATTTTTGTAGTATGGGAATTACTTTATGGACACCCTGTATATGAAACTCCACATTTACACGAGATCTGATAAATTTCTTAAGAATTTATATCTTCGAATCAGTCTTTTGATCCGTAAAAATTCACTTTGTTTATGGGTTTAAAAATAACATCGAAATTAAGACTTTTTAGAAATGTTGAAGCAAAAATGAGGAGCAAATGAGATGACAACCCAATTCGCTCATAGTGGGCGGTCTTACAGACGTGCAAACAGGCTATGGTTTTCTAAAGCTTTGGGCCGCTTTGTCTATAACGGAAGGGCTGCGTCTTCAATGTGCTACAATACCTTAGATAAAATTAAGCTCACTCTGCAAGAAATCTTCAGTTGAACAGATATGCATTGCACGATGTACGTATGAGTAGAAAGTACTAATTTTTTGTTTCCATGGGTGATTTAAGTTTGCATGTGTGGATGAAGAAACAGCAATTGCTTTGTGACAAACTGTTGTAGTAAAGAATTCTTCTGTGCGTGACACAGGGATTTCAAGGAATGGTAAACAGTTATTGTTTTTAGTCTCGCAAGGGATTTGTATACGAGGATCCATTGAATTGATACATTCAAATGATTTAGGTGTTTCCGAGTTAAAGCCATTCCAGAGAACAAAGGTAATCTACATATCGAGCCCACAGATCAAAGGTCACAAGCTGGAAGAGTGTTTCCTCAAAATTCCGTATAGACTCAACATAAGGTAGCCATGGCGAACGTCTGCTGGTTAAAATTTTCCATTGTTTCGTCTGAGGCAAATTTCCACTGGTCTTAAAATTCCCTTTACTTCCGGTTGGCTGTAATAATGTTCAATGATTCGAGAGCTCCTTTCAGTGGGTTACTTGTGACCATGGTTATCACAATTAAAGATAATATATACTCGTCATTACATGTATGTCGTTTTAGAGGACTCACAAACTCAATGGGATTTTTTTACAGCTGATATGTTTGAAGTCGACTTCAAAATGGCTTCTCCCCCTCCCTATAAGTCCTCGTCATCAACAACAACCATGGGTAATAGTCCCGTAGGTACCTGAAGTCATGTGACATCAGATTTACAGTGTTTTACTACGAGCGCATCGACACTCATGTCGTAAACCCAGGCTTCCTGAGGAGGGGAGTTATAACGTAATTTCTTTTCGTGCTGAAATATTGTCCTTCTTACGTTATGTCTAAATCATTAGGTAAGACTACGATGGAACACTTCCTTAATTAAACCTTTACGGCCAGACGAAACATAAGACAGAAGTCAACTTACTGTAATTGATTCTTCATTCCACCATTATATCAATAGCATAGATGTCGCACTTCCAGGTATAACGTAATTAACATAGCCACATACCACATCTCCACCGCTATATCAATAGCATAGATCGCACTTCGAAAATAACGTAATTCACATCACCACATATTCACCACATACGAGCAACTGTTGTATCGTTGCTTTTATCTATCGTTCTTATCTCATACATTCATACCTCACGTTCACACTGACCTACAGAGTATTGCCAACAGTATTCCCGTGAGAGAGAAGATGTCACGTTAAGTTGGGAAGTATAGCTGAGAACAAACTCAAAATTTACATAGGGAAAGAAACTAAAAATGAAAGTTAATTTAGAATATACGTCACAAAGTCCAGAAGCGCGTCCGGGGCCGACCAGAGGGAACCATTTAAACATTCGCGTCCCCATACACGGAGAGTATGCGGAAAACCCCGAAAAAACCGCAGACTAAATGGCCAGCAGGACCGGGATTAGAACACCCGTCAGAAATGTCAGCCTCCCACACAGTGCAAGGCGACCTAACCAACTGTGCCATGAGGGTGGTTCCCTATAACAAGTGGTCCTAAATTAAGAACGGATGACTGCTTATAGCCGTAAGAGTTGCTCAAGATTGTTGTCACCCCGCCTCCTCCCCCAAAGAAAAAAATCTTAGGATCATAGACGCTGTACACCACAAACTAAAGTCAGAACCACAGATGTTTTGACGTGCTACAGAGGAAAAGCATGTGTCAAGGCAAAAAATATTCAGCGGTACATTCCGTCCATGTAACTTAGTTGGGACAGCAACTTACTCTTGAGTGACGGGGGCTCAGATTCGATCTCCGTCACGGACAAATTTGTTTTCACATTGGCACCCGAACGGAAAAATGGATCCACTGGCCGTTGGGTTCTTCGAAAAATGTGTGATGTTTGTTCCACACATTGTCTGGAATTAGTGAGGGCCGCGGGTGGCCTAGTGGTCAGCGTTCTTGACTATCATGGAGATAACCTCAGGTTCGATTCTGGGCAGGTACGAACGTTCGAACCACTACATACCCGCCGTGCGTCGGATGGGCTCGTTAAGCCGTCGGACACCGGGTACTGGTCCCCCGGTAGTAAAAAAGGGCGTCTTCTACCTCGCTTCCGTGTCACTTTCCTATCGGGCACTCTAGCCCAAATCTCCTAGCTTCCTATTCCTAAGGGTTGTGTAAGACCTGGGGTCAGACACTTTATTAAGGAGTTCCATACTTTCCTCCTAAGCATGATTGTATTATTTTTTTTTAAACTTATGCAGCTCATGTCAACATATTGGAAAACAAGTGTCAATGAAAACACGCTGTACGTAACAAAGAGGAATCTAAACCAAAGATATTTCAATATTGCCATATTTGGGGACAAAACACATGAAGTTTCTAAAAAAGTTATTAAATAAATAAAAACGTGGAAAGATCCCAATGATCAAATATGAACTCAGCGGTTGCTCTGGCTTTTTTAAAGTTTTCGCCAACCCATTCGCAAAATTCAATTTTTTTTCGCCAAATGCAATCTGAAGTCGCCAATTTTTTTTCACTCTCCATTGGAAATGTAAAAGCCATAAAGCAAAGTGTCAATATAGTACAAAAACAATAGGCTATGTATTCTTTACAATTGAACAGCAAAATATTATTAAAAAAGGCAATATCATTGGGGAAAAAAAAAAAAAAAAGGTAATCGCTAATGTTTTCGCCAAAACTTTTTATCCGGCGGCAAAACGATTTCTTTTTCGCAAATTGCGAAGAACGCGATCGGCAGCGTGACCTCTGTGAACTAGTGAATATAAATTAGCGTAAAATACATAACAAGAAGTTATACAACACAAACCGATCTGTTCGTTCTTCATTTGGAATGGAACCATTTTTTTTATAGGAGGTTTAAAGACCACCCTGAGCAACTCGATGACTGAGTTGGAACAAATTACTGGAGTTGCAGCTAATAAAGTGAAACTCTGTAATGAAGAATTGCCAGGAAAATACAGCCATCATCATTATTTCATACCAGTGGAGAATTCAGATTTGCAAGGGCCCTGCACAGAGAATAGATTTTAGAGAGCCCCCTCACCATTCCAGCCATCCTTGAAAAATATAGTTTTTCCAGCTCACAGCATTTGTACTCTATCTGCGTGTGTTGTGGTCACGAAAAGAAACAATCAACTTCAAGATTTGAACAAAAGTAAACATTTTGGACTGCCGAGAACACGATTTGACAATTTTTACAGCAGTGCCTGTATACCAGTCAGCCTGTGTTTTGTTGAAAACATGACTCAAAAACTAAAACGGCTTTCAAGAAGGAATTTAATGTAATTAGGTGTTTTGTGATATCTTAAATGCTGATTAGATTTCTGCAGAAATCGGAAAGACGAAAGTGGCCGTCCCTCCATGATTTTTTTAATACCGAGAAGTTTTATCAAAATATCATGGGCTGATTAGGTATTGGTTGAAATCGAAAGACTGGAAATGGGCGTTTTCAATAGAAATGTTTTCTTTCATTTTCAATTTCTTATGTAATCCAATAATTTCAAATTTGACAAAGAGAGGACAGGATGATAATCGATGGCATTTATGTTGCTTAGCTCCGAGACAATATACTGAAGACGTGAGGTGCGCTAGGTGTCTCACTTCTTGGGTATATTGCCTCGGAGCTACGCTACATCAGGGCCTTATCAGAGGTGAGATGGGCTGTGTGGGAAGGCGATTTCTGAAAATCGTTTCCCTTTCTTCTGAAGGAAAGAGTATTGAAAAAAAAAAGGGGAGGGGAGGGGGGATCCTGCCGTATTAAATGCGTAATTAAAGTTCATTATATTATAAACAAATTTGCCAGAAATAGAACCCAATCTCTGAACTCAATTGCAGTGCACTGTTAAGTGAAAACTCCATTAACGGACACCTCTGAATCATAAGCGCCGACTACAGCGGGCCAAGGTGAATCTTGCCCCCTAATAATTTTACTAGGGGGACAGTGCCCACCCAAAATTTTTCGTCCTGTTTAATTAAATAATCGTTTTGGCCTTATAAAATGGACCAAGCTCCATCTTATGAGCCCAAAGCGATTTATTTACAAAAAAATTATAAATAGCAAAATAAGTAAACTTTTTTCTCCATATAAAGCATTGCTTATTTGATAAGAAACTTCATTACCAGTCCCGTATTTTGTTTGACATGTTTTCGTGATGTTTAGCCCCGTAACTCTAGTAAATGAATTCGAGAAAGTTGAAAAAACATTTCTTAGACACCTTTTTTACAAATCGACTGGTGTTTATATAGCGGACATCCTGACCGCTGATTTTCTGACATTCTTCAATATGACCTCTCTGCAATCGAGAAGGAAGGCTCTCCAACTCAAGTTCCTATACGGCATCATCAATGGAGAGATTGATGATACCCAAATTGTAAACCAATTAAGTTTCCGTGTCCCACGTTTACCGAGGACAAAATGTGAACTATTTGCGGTGCCATTTTGCAGAATTGATGCTGGAAAAAATTCTCCGTTATGTAAAATGTATAGGCTTCACAACTCACTTGAAGAATGTCCGGATATTTTTAATGTAAGTAATAGTTTTCTTCGTAAAGCATGTTTTGCAAGATTGTAAATATCACTTGGTAATTATCACTGTAAATATAACAATAGCAATTTCTGTAACTTGATATACCATCTGTAGGGATGTGCTTACAAATAAATAAATAAATAAATTACAATTGCGTTTCAAAATATCCGTCGAATCTCGTAGTTTATCTTTTCGCTCCCCCCTCCCTTTAACTTTTATTTTCCTCCTGACAAAGGAACAGACGTGCTCCTCCCACGTCAGATCTCTTCACGCCTGTCTCCTCAATAATTTGATGGTCGGCGAACAAAGAAATCTTACACTAGTGGTCAACGGACACTTCACTCTCAGTCGGACCTGAAGGAAATCTAACGGACACCTCCTCTCAGAGGGGTAACTAGGCATTCCGGCTCACAAGGCAAGCAATTAAATATGGCGCCACTAATCTGTCTTGCTAACGCGCGCGCGCGCACACACACACACAAATATTCACTGCCTGACGAAATTAACATCACACCCCAACATTATCTTTATGTGGGAGGCACAATCAAACTGCGGCCATTTTTATAGCTTATCCCAACTACTTCGGAGTTCGAAACTTCCATACCACATCAAACGAACCAAATGTTGCTGTCAGTAATGAATCACAGTGGCAGTAATTATCCAATAGCCCCAGAGAATCTTCAACAACGTGAACAATATTCTTATGCAACGTACGTAGAACCTCGCCTTCATTCCTGAATGTGAGCAACTGGCATCTGTTGTGTTCTTCAATGTTTAAAACGTTTATTTGTGGCTTAGGGAATATTACGTAAAGTTCGTTTTTTTTTGTTTTTTTTTTTGGTCGCTCACTTCAAGTGAAACAGGAGTCACTCAAATAAAGTTCAAGAAAAGTTACTTACAGTTCTTTTTTTATTCTGTCAATACCTCAGGCACTTCACTCGATATCTAATACTCATGAAGAACTAATTCTTAAGAGCATGAACAATTTAATCTGATTATAACACCACTCGAAAACGCAAACTTCAAGATATGGCTTCAGAGAAAGACAGCTTCCACGAATGCTACACTACACTTTGTCTGCTAGCTCCAGACATTATACACCGTTCTTAGCTTGTAAAACATGTACATGTCCTTCACTCTTGATCGCAAGACTGCTGCCAACATAACATTCAGTGAGTGAGAAAATATAACGCTAATGTTGAAACGCTAAAAGAGAACGAACTCAAAATGTACATAGAGAAAGACGACTAAAAATGAAATTTAAATTAGGGCATACGTCATACATCTCCAGAACATTTGAGGAAAAAATGAGTTATAAGCTGCCAAGGCTACCGAAACATGCGGAACATATTATGAGCAAATGCTGTAAGGCCATTCCATTTCAAAACAGGCAATTTTCCAAAAAGTGTGTTGGTGACCTTCAGGAATTTTTCTAGAAAAAATATATTTAGAAGCCCAGTCACAAAATGACAAAAAGTGTCACTTTTATATCTGAAAAAAATCCGCATGCAAATTATGCTGCAGTGAAGCCTTCGCCGCAGAAGGAAATTTTTGATTTTTAGGATTTAATAACCCTTGAAATTTTAAAGTACAGCTTGCTTTTAATGTGACTGTGTCTCATGTTTATGTTAAAAAAAATAGCAAAATGTAAAAAATAGCAACGCCCCCCCCCCCCCCAAAAAAGTAAAAGAAAAGGAGTTTATACAAGACAGTTAAAACTGCAATTCTTAATTTTTTAAAGAAAATTATACATTTGTTTCACTTTGAAAATTCATGTACTACGGTTCCCTCTTTGCTCATATTTTTTTAATAACTTACTATGCCTGCATTTCAATTTTATTTTTGTCATGATATATATGGATACACTGAAAAAAAAACCCCCGAAAGATATAAAAAAATGTTAAAGTTTAAAAAATAATATTTTAAAAAGGCCATTTTTTATAGATTTAAAAATTTGGTACATGATAGTCATTATGCGTATGCTAGTATATGATAAATTAATATAAGAAAAGGTAGTACATCAATTGTAATTTTTTTATACTCAGACTAACATTGTACATTTCATTTGGAAAATTTTCTTACCCGAGCTACTGCTCGGGTTTCCACTAAGAAATTTTATATTTTATTGAACAACTGAATTAGACTGGATACCAATATTAGATTGAATACCAAGAGACAGCGAAAGATCCTGAAGCAGACCACATAGGAGATAGGTAGATGAAATTCTAAAGCATGCTGGAGGGACAGGGTCAAGATCGAAAGTTGTGGAAAAGACTTGGGAAGACCTTCACCAAGCAGTAAGTTGATAATGAATTGATGATGAAAGTACATAACATAGGTATTAGAAAAAAATATATGAAACACTGGAAATTGAGGATATTTTTAATATCCTTAATTTTGAGTGCTTGTCTACATATCACTTTATCAATACTTCCATGATCCCCCCCCCCAAAGTAAAAGAAAAGGAGTTTATACAATTATACAAGACAGTTCCGAAGCATTAGTGACATATAGTCTTTTAGAGATAACAACTGAAAATGGTGAAGGTATCATTGAAAAAATTTTGCCTTTTGGTACATCACACATATGTCATCATGTAAAGATCATCTAAAGCTATTTTGATGAGCCATGAAGATTCACAAATTTAATTGTTACATATTTGTTTTCATATGAAACATTTTACGCTTTGCTCAATCCAACCGTTGTCTCCATAACTAAGTGCTACAAAATAATCTCTGGCTAAGCTATTAATTGCAACTTCATTCTCAGGTTTTGGGCAAGATTCAATCAACACTTCTACCAATTCATGGATTACCGTCCTTTTTATTTTTGTTGCTTTATCAGCAATCTATACACATGAAAACCTGATTCCTAGGCATGGTTTTATGTACTTTTAACAATCCCACAATTTCTTTCAAATCTGTAGGAGAGAATGTCACAGGAGAACAATATTGGATAACTTCTTACTGACAGTGCTCACAAAAGAATTTCTCTATTTATCAATTACTTCTAGATTTAAAACATTGTGCTGAACTTCCTGCTGCTTCACAAGGCATCCTATACTATTACAGTGTTATTTTCCATGGTTACTTGCATTTAATAACCACTTCCTTTTATTGCCTATTTTTTTAAACTAACTGAGCTGATATCTACTTTTAATAAGTGCAGCAGCTCGATCAGAAATATAAGCTGCTTACCTAAATTATATCTGACTATTGGATTTAATATACTCTTCAGTTTTACTGATGGAAAACACACCATGGATAAAATAAGGTACAATGTCATCAGAAACTAAGGACCTATGTAAAAAAAAATCCGTTGTAATATGGTACACATGTGAATATTAACCCATGAGTTATATTTTTCCAGTGATGTTATTCCTGGATTTCATTTTGCAGTATAACATAACAGTTCTCAGCAAAATCAAAAGTTCAAAACCAAAAGAAAACAAGAAAGATGACACCGAATTTTCGGGTGTAAGCACGTCTTTTGAATCCGTTCTGATGCAAATTAAATTTATCAAAGCTATTGAAAGTGAATGGAGCCGGTATGGAAAGCAATAGTATCTGACGGAAGAAAGAAATTTTTCAATCGGGTTTTTAATCCCTCAGATATTGCTGTAAACGGAATCGTGAGCTTACGCCCTCTGGATGCAGACTTGTGTGTTAAGAAAAACATGAATTTATATGAGAAACATTTCGCACCGGAAACGCTCTCCAACACAGAAAGAATTTTTCAAATCGGACTCTTAGAAACAGAGATATCGACAAAAAATAAGATGTGACTTTACGTCCCCTGGTGGGAAAACCATGCATTATTTTTGAAAGAAAGTATTCTCAAAAGGATTTCCCATATGAGCGGTATCGGTCCAAGAAAAAAAAAAAACTTAGTCGGGTTTTCAGGAGCCTCGATTTTGCTACAAATACATTAGAAGCAGAAATTAACAATTATGCACCCTGGTGGACAAACCATTCTTTACCAAACATTAGAATTTATGTGAAAAATATTTTCCATCAGGTCTTGTATGCAATACAGAAAGAATTTTTCAAATCGGAGTTTTAGAAGCAGAAATAACGCAGAAAACGCAATTTACCTTTGTGCCCCCTAACGGAAAGTCTATGATTTACTTGAAAATTTTGAATTTATAGGAAAAATGTTTCGCATTGCAAACACTATCCAACAAAGAAGGAATATTTCAAATCGGTCTCCTAGAAGTAGAGATATTGACAAAAATAAGATATACATTTACGCTCCCTGGTGTAGAAACCATGCATTATTTCAAGAAGAAAATGTTCCTAAAACCTTTATCGACACCAGTAGTATCGGTCAACAAACGACTTTTTTTTCAATCGAGATTTTGGAAGCTCGTATTATGCTGCAAATACATCAGAAGCGGAAATTAAGACTTACGCCACCTGGTGGCCAAACCATTTTTTGCAAAAATTAGAAATTAAATGCAAAGGATTTCCCATCAGGAGCTGCATCCGATGCAGAAATAATTTCTCAAATAGGAGATTTAGAAGCAGAGATGTAGGGGGAAAGCAATTTACCTTTAAGACCCCTAGCGGAAAGTCTATGAATTACTTGAAAAATTTGAAATTATATGAAAAACATGTCACACTGGAAACAAAGAGGAAATTTTTCAAATCGGACTCCTAGAAGTAGAGATATTGACAAAAATAAGATATACATATACGCCCCCTCGGAGAGAAACCATGCATTATTATATGAAGAAAATGTTTCTAAAAGGTTTGTCGATATGAGTACCATCGGTCTACAAACGACGTTTTTTTCAATCGAGAATTTAAAAGCTCATATTTTGCTGCAAATACATCAGAAGCGGAAATTAAGAAAAACGTGCAGAACAACTGTAAAAAAGAACACACCAAGCAGCGTGTTTTGGGATTTGGACAGAAATTAAAAAATGTTGTTCAGGCAATAGAGATTAAGCCCTCATTTTCATATATGAATCACGTATGAGAACCACGGATGTCACATGCAGTCGGAAACATAACGGATCCTGTCATTATCATAAAAATATTTCTGGACGAGACATAGCTATCCACTACTGGAAGTAACAGAGCCATCCACCATCAATATGTGCTGAAGGAAGTCATGGCCCAGTATCGTAACAGGCTTGTAAGATTTATAAGAATTTTAGCTTTCGTTTTTAGTTTAATTTTTTACCTCTTACGTATATTTACATTGTGACGTCATATCAGAACTACCAAGTACCTTCGGCGTTTTAGCAAAGAAAGAGTAAATAAAATGATAATCTCGATGTACAGAGAAAAAGGTGACAAGCGAACCTGTCAAAGGAATGTTATCTGCGACTCAGTGATATGTTATATACTCTGTCAGTTATAAGGCCTATTAATGTACGTTACGACGAATTATGAAGCTGTGATTTCTTGGAGTTGTGTTGTGAATCAGCAACTGCCTATTAATAAAGACGTTGTGGATTTACGACAAGTGCTTTTTCTCAGAGTTACGATCTGTGTCCCATCGGTACTATCAGTATTTTTGTTATACTTATTCAAACACTAGGGTTATGTATCGAGAAACTATTTAAGGACACCAAAATAACCTGAAAATAACTTTAAAGCGTTATATGCTTCATCTCTAGGTATACAGCGAGCCTGAAAACTGTTTCACTTTGTTGTCAAATAGGAAGGAAAGTGTTTGCGTGTTTGGAGAAAAAAGATAGCGGTTGTGGAAGAAATGAGCTCCAAATAAGTCCAGAAAGGAAGAAATAACTTTTTTAAGATACGAAAATTTAATATGAGTACGCTAAGAAGTCCACAATAAAAATGACCATGAGTTCAGCTGTACAATGAGACACAGTCATGGAATGCAACATAAAATTATGAGAGAAATTTGGGATGCAACCCTGCACTGCAAGACAGCTTCAAAGAAACCTGTAAGAAAGGTTTAGGTAAATGTTTATACAGCCCACGACCACCACAACATCTCATGTTGATACTTTCGCTCTGACAGCCAGTGGTGAAAGTAGGCGGGAACGGCGTTCCCTTAAGAAATTGTTAAGGGGAACGGCGTTCACCCTAAATAGTGGTGAACAAAAGTACACAATATTTGAAAAACAAAATGTGCTGCAGAACTATGAAAAAATTATGAATTCTATTCTTAATTTGTGTATGATTTTTACGTTTGAAAATTCTGTCTCTGATTTTGCAGTTTTCAGAGTTTTTGACCCGAGACAATAAATTTTGTCCTTCGGACTATTAGCTAAAGGCCCGTAGCCAGAGGAGATGCTCTCGTTAGACTGTTTTGCTTTCATATATTTCAGTATATCATCCCGCAGGAGGAAATGTTGAACTAGTAACAATGTTGCAGGCTTGATTTAGAACAAGGTTAATACAACTTCAACTAACCTTGGCTTTGCCGCCCCGGTGGCGCAGTGGTCTAAGCAATGGCCTCTGATTCGAATCCCGGTGAGGCATGGATGTCTTACGGCACTGGTTCTCTCCCTTCCCTGGAACCAGTGACTCTAAATTAGGGACGGGCGACTGCTTATAGCCCATTGAGTTGCTCACGGTGGTCGTTAAACTTCCAAACAAAAAAAAAAAACCTTAGCTTTAGAATACCAAACTCAAATTCATTCACAGTAACAATTCGGTACATAACATCCCATCAGGACAGCACTGGCTTCAGGAAAAGATGGCAGCTTGTAATTGTTTGGCGTCTAACAGCAGCGATTTTTTTTTTTTTTTTTTGGTAACTTAAATTTAGAAATGAGCACCCTTTGAGGTGTTTCCTTCTAAGTTCAAATTACCCGGGTTTGTAGTTTTTGTCCTTTTGATACTGCATAACATCGATGAACTGAATAAGCTTATTTACTACGATAATTACCATGTACAATTAGGTAGGAAAACAATTAGTGAATTCCAAATGCTTTAATTATTTTTGAGCTGCGCAGTTACGAAAAATGAAACTTCTTCAGCCGATGCGTAAACTTCTTCAGCTCTTTGTGATGTAGACATTTTTAGCTGAATTTCGATATAAATTTTTTAGGGTTTAGTTTTTATTCATTACAATATTTTTTATTTCTTTTTATGTGCACATAAAAGAACACGGGCGTATAAAATGTGTGTGTGTGAGAGAGAGAATCCGCCCAGACTTTAAACACTAAACATTGCGTTCCCCTAAAACAAACCCTCTACTTTCACAACTGCTGACAGCTGTCAGCGAAACTATTTAATCTAATCCGTTCTTAACGTCTCCACACAAAACGTGAATTCTTATGATTTTTTGTAACCATTCTCTTGTCTGAAATCCTGTTTACATGTGATACGTCTGTCTTTTGTCTTCCGCTATTATTGTATACTTCACACAGTTTAAGGAATTGTTTCACATCATGAAGCATGAAAAGGGACGAAAAAATCATGATTTCAAAGCTCCCTTAGTGTTGTTTTCCAGTTGCACGAATGACTAACTACCTTTGACACTGAACCATTGGTCCTGAATTCGCAAAAGTATGCAATGGTTGTTTTCGGAAATTCCGATAATTGACCATATTAAATTTCGTTTACTTAAAATTTCGCATTCATCGCACATAGTAGGACTGCTCTGTAAGAAAAGTTTCATTTCTTTTTCTTATTTTCTAGTTTAGTTTTTCACGGAGTTTATATTACCACGAAGAATAATATAAATAATGATTATAGTTTGTTTGACAGTTGATGATCTATCATTTTCTCTTCTGATTTCCAACCTCCTTCATCTTCCTATCATATTGCTCATCCTCAACACTTTACGAATATTTCCACACAGTTAGAAACTGAAACATTGCAGTGGGTTGTCAAAAACAAACAAAACACTTCTCCTAACAGTGATTCCTATTTAATATTATATTTCACTGCGTTTTTTTTAGGATGTAATGGTGATATTTTGTTTTAATAATATCACATCGCTTGCTACGTTGTACGAATATCGGACAGTGCTCGGTTGTCGAAAGAGTGGGAGAATTAATGACAAGTAAATATTAATCAGGATTCATTACGAACCAGCAAAGCAGTGTAATGAACTGACCGCTTTGCGATGTTGAAATCTAATGGAATACAACCCGCATGACTTATTCCAGGACAAGTCAATGATCTGCTTAAGTTAATTTGTTGCACGTGACGTCCCTTTCATGTCAATGCAGATAAAGTTATGTTGAGCAGATACTAGATAAACCGGATAAGGGAATAAAATGCATAAATTCCGATTTCCATCTCTGTTTAATCCACAATGCTCTTGTTTTAGTAGTGAAATGGCCCATTCGAATTGGAACATGATGTCTCTTTAAATGAAATATTTTTTTACGATATACGTATGACATAAAAGTGGGAAAGGGACATACATTACAGCGATTGCTCGGTTTTTTTTAAAGTTTTCTCCAACCCATTCGTCAAATTAAATTTTTTTTCGACAAATGTAATGTGAAGTCGCCAAGTTCTTTTCACTCTGCATTGGAAACATAAAAACCATAAAAACAAAGTGCTAACATAATACAAAAACAAGAGGTTATATATTCTTTACAGCTAAGCAGCAAACATGTTATTAAAAAGGTAATATAATTAACAAAGGTAATCGCTAATGTTTTCGCCAAAACTTTGTATCCATCGCCAAAACTATTTTTTCGCAAATTGCGAAGAATGCGATCAGCAGCGCAACACCTGCATTATATTGATTGTCGTTGAGTAAGTTCTACTGACAGTGGACGATGAGCCAATGACATAAAAGTGTTAAAGGGGCATGCATTATGCTGATTGTCGTTAAGGACGTTCTACTAACAGTGGACGATGAACCAAATATCCTACCCAACACAGATGCTTCGAAAAATTGACGCATAATGTCTCTTTACAAGTAACATTTTTTTACCATATACCTATGCATAAAAGTGGGAAAGGGACATGTTGACTGTCGTTGAGGAAGTTAGTTCTACTGACAGTGGACGATGATCCAAATATCCCACCCAATACAGATGCTTCGAAAAATGATGATGAAAATTAAAATTTCTGTGAATGTCTTTTGAAATTTATCGATGATACTGAAGGTCATTAATATTAACACCATGCTAAGATTTTACGTAATTTTACTTCCTAATAATTCTAAATTCTGAAATAAAATTTTAAATAGTTTTTTTTTTACTTTCTGGAACTAAGAAACTTTATGTTACGTCAATAGTTTGAGAAGTGGTGTTTTTTTCTTTTTATCACATCAAGAAAATGCGCAACTGCTATTTTACTTAAAATACGCATACGACATATATGGAAATTAAAAAAAAAGGGGCGAGAAAATAGCCGACCTATGTTGTTTTGCTTCGTTTTTGTGCAAGACGTGACGTTTACATTGTCCGCATGGGTCAAATGGACAATGAAGCAGGGATAAGCCTGCCGGCATAGTTCAATAGGGTGAACAGCCACTCTAGAACAGGAAGATGTAGGTTCGAATCCCACTGTCGGCAAAAGAAAAGTTATATTAGCGCCTGAACGAAAAAGAGTTCTTGGCCGTAAGGATTGAAAGAAAGATTTGTATGACTGTTCTTTCGCAAAACGTATGTAAATAATAATAAATACTTCCGCAATTAAATGTTCAAAGAGTGTTGCTGTCAGTTGACTTGAAACCTGCTGAGACATTTCGTGCTTACCCTTTCTCAAGAGGAGGGGGGGGGGTGTAATGAGACGTATGAATCAAATGGACAACGCAGCAGCAATAAGCCTGCCGATGTAATGCAATTGAGAGAACATCCGCTCCGAAGTAGGAAGAAGTGGTTTTGAATCCAAATATCAGCAAAAGAAAGGTTATAACCTCTGATTTTCTGATTTAACCCTCCTCTTGAGTTCCTCTATTCTTATGTAAATTAGTTTTTTTCGTGTTAAATATTTTGTAAGCTTAACGTCACGAATTTTTCTCGGTGAATTTGAAGTTGGCAATATCTGACAGCAGATCAAAGTCCAATCAACGCAGTTAGAATGAGATATAATACCTTTTGGGTGCAATGTTTCTCAGGCAATCTTAGGGTAATGTTTGAAAGGCTATGTTAGAGGCCTGGCTTGTGTAATGAGATAAATACAATCTTTCACGCACACTTGTTTGTGCTATGTTATATGCTATGAGAGAGTAGAAAGATACAGTTTATTGTATTGAGTAAGCGTTCACGTTTGTTGTGATTCAAGTGCTGTTGAAATTATTATCTGACTTACCATCCTTGTCACATTTACGCCAAAAATCGGATTGTCATCTTCAAAATTTGTATTACATGGCGTAATCCCGTATTTCTTTCATGATTTATCTGCTTCACCGGGCAAACACGGGATAAGATTCTTAACCTCCAGATTCGCTAAACATGAATGCCGGTTGCTTCGACTAGCGAATCCTGTGATGGTTAAATTCAAATTGATCAGAAACTTGAAACTTGGTCGTTCTGGGTGGTGTAGTGGTTAGCATACCCGGGCGTTTTCTGGGAGACGCGGGTTCGAGTCCCGCTCCAGGACGATGAAAATTTTCAAGTTTTCGGATATTATCTGACTTACCATCCTTGTCACATTTACGCCAAAAATCAGATTGTCATCTTCAAAATTTGTATTATATGGCGTAATCCCGTATTTCTTTCATTGTATTATATGGTGTAATCCCGTATTTCTTTCATTGCATTATATGGCGTAATCCCGTATTTCTTTCATTGCATTATATGGCGTAATCCCGTATTTCTTTCATTGCATTATATGGCGTAATCCCGTATTTCTTTCACAACTTGTTGTGACTACGAACAAGCTAATGGATGATTAAGTATCGACATGTTGATCGAGACTAATAAAAGATTTTGATTCGTAAGTAACCTTGTTTTCTATGAACCCTTGTTTTCAATGTTGAAGTAAAATACTTAAATTAATTAAGACTTTCAGCTGCTATGACATCACGGGACAGCCATAGAAAAGATAGAAGCCATGAATCTAGTTAAGCCTTACGTGAAATAAATTGTTTAGTGTTTTATAGTAAAACTAAAGGTAACTGTTAATAAAGCGAAGCTTCTAGTGTTCTACGGAGAAGTTAACTTATTCATTTGTAAGCACATCCCCACATACAGCAGATCTAGCTACAGAGACTGCCATAACATCAAAGAGCGTTAACATCAAAGTGCACTGAAAGTGATTATTACAATCTTGTAAAACATGCTTTACGAAAGAAATCAAAACTTACATTAAAAATACCCGGACATTCTTCAAGCTAGTTGTGAAGTTTATACATTTTGAATAACGGAGAATTTTTTTCCCAGGTTCATTCCTGCAGAATGGCAGAGCAAATACTTCAAATTTTGTCCTTGGTGAACATGGCACACGGAAATTTAATCCGTTTACAATTAGAATATGTGACGTACTACAGAGGTGAAAACATTTGAAAGCAGCCAGACACTCTGTCCGAGTAGCTCAGTTGGAAGAACGACTTACTCCGGAGTGACGGGGGACACGGATTCGATGGTCGTCGCGGACGAACTTGTGTTTTCACAAATATCATCTACAGAAACTTAAGTGGAGAGCCTTCCTTCGCGAAACTTAAATTGTAGAGCCTTCCTTCCTGAAACTTAAGCTGGAGAGACTTCCTTCGTGAAACACAAGCTGGAGAGCCTTCCTTCGTGAAACATAAGCTGGAAAGCCTTCCTTCGTGAAACATAAGCTGGAGAGCCTTCCTTCGTGAAACATAATCTGGAGAGCCTTCCTTCGTGAAACACAAGCTGGAGAGCCTTCTTTCGTGAAACATAAGCTGGAGAGCCTTCCTTCGTGAAACATAAGCTGGAGAGCCTTCTTTGGTGAAACATAAGCTGGAGAACCATCCTTCGTGAAACATAAGATGGAGAGCCTTCCTTCGTGAATGTATATGGTGATGTAAGATGTGATTTCTTTCGTTTAAAATGTTTGAAGAGAAGGGATTCAACTCAGAGAGTGACCCCCTTCCTGTTAACACTTTCGTGCTACTTGCATCACCATATTATGGAGACCAACTTCCCCACAGGCGCGACGCTACGAGTGGGCTGTGGTGGGTTTCAGCCCACCTAACGTTTTTTCGAGCCCATCCTTTGGCTCCCTCAAAATATTTAAGCTGTTGGAACATATTCCAGGGTACTTGAATAAATGTATGAGAATGTTTCGAATTCACTGAAATTTTGTTACATAAAATGAATTCTTTGTTAAATTTAATGTTTGTACTTATGGGAAAGGAAGGACACCTCTGAACGAATTTCTAAGAGAGTAATAGAAACACACCATTTTTGTAATTATAGTTTAAAACGATGAGAGAGAGAGAGAGAGAGAGAGAGAGAGAGAGAGAGAGAGAGAGAGAGAAGAGAAGAGGAGAGAGAGAGAAGTAAATATTCCTTGTCATATTACAAACTAAAATTCATAAACAGCCTTATGAAAGCAAAAAAAAAAAAAAAAAAAAAAAAAGGAGTTAGAAAAGCCAAAATTGCGAAGAAATGGTAATAGAGATTACATTAGATGCCATAGAGATTTGTATCCATGGTTCCCACACTACAACATTGAATAAATATTTCGTATGATATTCACTTGAAAACTTTTTTTTTACTAAGGATAACATTATCGGCATAGGGTGAAAACATTTTTGCCAAAATTTCTGCCAAACAGTTCAAATTTGGGCCCCCCTCTCATCATACTTACCCCTCCAAACAGCCCACCCAGTTCTGAGCGGTTGGCGTCTCCACTGCTTTCCGATGATTAAACCGCCCAGGTTGAATGTCTCCGTAACTTATTGGTTGATCGGTGGAAAGTCATCAGAACTCGGTAATTTCTACCCTCGGTCCCAGGACTCTCCTCAAAGCAACTGGGGTTGCTAGGACTCAGTTTGTTGTTTCGACAGCGAGTCTTGAATGAATCCCTTAACGATAAAGTTCCATTTAAAGAATTGCGAAAGAGAAAAGGTAAATTCTTGCTCTTTCATGCATTTTCTACTACTGTACATGATCTTCAGAAAACAGAGAGAGAGAGAGAGAGAGAGAGAGAGAGAGGCCGAAAGACAGGGAACGAGAGAGAGATATAAAGAAAGCAGCGGAGAGATAGAGAGAGATACAGAGAAAACCCATTACAGACCAAAAGACAGCAAACAAAACAGAGAAACAAAGAAAGCCGCAGAGAGAGATAGAGAGAGATACAGAGAAAACCCATTACAGACCAAAAGACAGCAAACAAAACAGAGAAACAAAGAAAGCCGCAGAGAGAGATAGAGAGAGTGATACAGAGTGAAACCATGAGATTCAGACCAAAAGACAGCAAACAAGAGAGAGAAAAAGGAAAGCGACACATAGAGAGAGAGAGAGAGAGAGAGAGAGAGTAAATAAAAATGAGAGAGAGAGAGAGTGGTAGAAGAGACAGACAAATCAAAGTTTTTCACATTAAAATGCAATACACTTTCACTAACGACAAACCCATTGTTGAAAGTTTATGTGTATTGAATGAAATTGTTTCAATCTGTGGGAGCTCAGCGCTACAAGTCTTCAAGCAGCCGAATAAACCAATCGATCTGGATTCATTGGAAATGATTTTCTGTTACCTTCATTTTTCTCTGATAGAATCCAGTGAGTGTATTAAAGCAACATGCAGTTTTGATCTACACATGCATGCAGTCATGTTCCTATTCAACACGGTAAAATATATGCTGGAAGATATGGAAGACTACCATTGATACTTTTTCATTTGAATTCATCCACCTTTTGTTCTTGTTTTGTGGCGGAAAGAGTCGGCTTGACCATAAGGTTCCATTTCAGTCAACTAGAAAAACAGCTGATCCTGCATGAGGACAATACTGAGCTATTTTTATTCCCTTTGGCCTATGTTTCCACTTTGTGGGTAACTGTACTGTAGAGTGATGGGAGTAAATGACTGAAACCACGATATCACTGCAATTACAAAATATGCGCAACAAGATGATGGAGTGCACAGATCGGCTGAGACAAACCACTTTGGGTGCTGGGAGCGGTAAAATCTGCGCAAGCAATTGTACACAGTGCTTTCATGAACACCTGCCACGTTAATTGAAATCGAATTGTATGTTAACATCTGCGCTGTAAGAAACACCTGCTAGTCGGTGAAAAGGTGAATTCTTGCACTTTCATGCACCTCCTACAGTGCCTTACAACATTCACTAAGAGAAAGAAACAAATGCATAATGCGCCCCACATTTCTATTTTTCACATGCTACTGCGTTTTCAAAATTTGTAAAGTTCTTATCCCTCAAGTTCTTCAGATCTTCGGCTATTTCTCGCCATCATATGCTGAAAAATGCGATAAAATCGACGCCATCTGCAGTTTTCTAGTATCAACAATACTGGGGCTGGAAAACTGGCTGAGAGACTGCGAGGACTTCAAAAATCTTTAAATGAATTGCTGTCCGTTTTAAGCACGTCTTTTGATTAAAGGGGAAAGTAGTATAACTTCATCCATTCCGTCTGTGTATATATTATAGAAGCGATATCCCGTATCTATAAGTTCGTTCGGAAAATCCTTTCTTCTTGTAGGATAACGTTAGATGATGACGGTGACGATTTGTTTCCCTTCGAATTACAGCGAAATGTTATTCATCCTTTAGGTAGCGTAGACGTGTTTATGTTTGGCTCAATAAAGCTCCCTGATAGGAAAAGTTCTTTCTGCACTTCACAGCTCGAACTGTAAGCAAAAACCTTCGTAAATTTTCGGTATGTATGACTAGATAGCGTAAATATAAGACTCCGTGTGGTTACTTGATTTGCATTTGTCACCGCGTTTTTAAAAGTTCGGTTTGAGGAGTTCTTTTTTAGCACCAGGTAACTGAAATTATCATGAAAATGCGCCAAGCCTTAAGCATTTTTTTATTTTTTTTTCACGTGAAAAAATGTGTCCTTCAGGGGATTAAAAAAACAGATTCTTATAACGATTAAAAGGTTTTATAATGTATATAATTAAGAATTTTTAAATAAGATAAAATAAAATAAATAAAAAATATTTTGGGTAAGCTTTTGCCGAGATTAGTATATAATCCACGTGTGCCGCCATTAACACCGGAACATCGCCGACTCCGTTTGCAGTGGTGCCAGACCAAATCGACCTGGAACGCCACAGACTGACTACGTGTCGTGTTTCGCAATGAGCGCCACTTCGTTTTAGAGACAGATGATCATCGTGTCCGGGTGTGGAGGTCCCCGGGTAAACGGTACAATCCCAACCTCGCTATCGAGCGCCACACCTCCTCCACTACAGGTATTATGGTTTAGGGAGCCATTGCTTACAATAGCCGATCAGCTTTAGTAGTGGTACGTGGATCATTGACGGGCCAGCGGTATATCGACGAGATCCAAAGGCTCCACGTGGTCCCATTCCTGGCCGGGATTCCAGGTGCGCTATACCAGCAGAATAATGCCCGCTCGCACACGACTCTGGTTGCCCAGGACTACCGACGTCATGTCCAGACACTTCCATGGCCTTCCCGCTCCCCGGACATGTCCCCTATCGAGCATGAGTGGGACCAGTTGTAACGCCGGCTGCCGTCGTGTCGCACTGTCCGGGATTTGGAGCACACCGTTCAACACGTGTGGGCCAGTCTGCCGCAGGACAACATCAGGCGTCTGTTCGTCTCCATGCCGGACCGTATTGCAGCATGTATCGCCACACGAGGCGGGGCGACCGGACTGCGTGCCACAGATCCCTCTGTAATTGTCCTGCAGTTCTGTTTTTGCCATCATGTGTAACATCCATCCGTATCATTACGTCCATAAAATTTCAGTTCAATCCGATGCTACCTTCTTGGTGCGCAAATTTCATTGTCTTGTCTCGGAGTGTAGTTCACACTTTAAAATCATCCATTCACAAAATTTTAACCGAGAGTTTGGGCACGAAACGACTTTGTTCAGCTTGGGTTGCCCATTTCTTGACAAAGGAACAAATGAACCGTTGAGTTGAGATTTGTCAACAATTAAAGCAAATGGAAAACGAAGATCCAGAAGTCATGCAACGGGTGATTATTACAGGCGACTAAACTTGTTTACCCTATTTTGATCCACATACCAAAAAGTAGAAAGCTGCGTTTGGAAATCGCAGTAGTCGCCTAAAGCGAATAAGGTTGGTCAAACAGAATCAGCGCGAAAGGTCATGCTGTTTGCGTTCTTTGATTGCCAAGGTATGATCTACTATCACATTGTTTCTCCAAAAACTATGATAAATGCCGACTACTACAAAACACTGCTACAGAATCTGCAGAAGCATGTGACTACAAAACAGTGCTACAGAATCTGCAGAAGCATGTGACTACAAAACAGTGCTACAGAATCTGCAGAAGCATGTGACTACAAAACAGTGCTACAGAATCTGCAGAAGCATGTGACTACAAAACAGTGCTACAGAATCTGCAGCAGCATGTGACTACAAAACAGTGCTACAGAATCTGCAGAAGCATGTGACTACAAAACGACTACACCTGAAAAAGAATTGGGTGTTACACCACGATATGCCGCCCCGGTGGCGCAGTGGTCTAAGGCGCTGGCCTATGATCATTCGTCCGTAAGGGGTCCGGGTTCGAATCCCGGTTAGGCATGGATGTTGTGTTTGTCTTACGGCACTGGCTCTCTCCCTTCCCTGGAGCCAGTGACCCTAAATTAGGGACGGGCGACTGCTTATAGCCCATTGAGTTGCTCACGGTGGTCGTTAAACCTCCAATAAAAAAAAAAAAAAAAAAAAACACCACGATAATGCAAGGCCGTGTATGGCCAGATTCTGTCGTTTCTTATTTGGAGAAAATGAATATTAAGTTGATGTCCCAACCTGCATATAGTCCAGACTTGTCACCATGTGACTTCCGGTTGTTCCCCATTTTAAAAAAACACATTACAGAGACGACAATTTGAGACTGACCAACAACTTATTTCATCTGCGCAGGGGTGCTTCATTTCAGAAGAAGTATTCCAGAAGGCATTCAAAAGGTGTGGGGAACGTTGGTATACACCTGTATTCGATCCAATGGGAAGTATTTCGAAACAGATGACCACTTCCTTGATAATTAAGGTATGCATATTTTTTTTTTTTTCATAAAACATTCTCAGTTGTTCTGAGACAATCCTTGTACAAATTGCATTTCTATTTTTGGAAGGATTTCTTCCATTTTTGCCCTTCCCCCAAGAAAAAGAAAACACAAAATCACAAAAATTATATTAATATCAATGAACTAAAAAACAGTTCAAACATTTTATGATAGCACATTGTTGATATTAATAGCGTTAACTTGCTCTCCAAAACGAGAGAGAGAGAGAGGAAGGGTAAGCGGTGATCGAGTGAAAAAATATATATATACTGTCTTGTCAAATTCACCTGATACACACGTATGAGACGATCTTTTCCCAAAATTTGGGTAACGACCCACTTTGGGGTATCGAGCCAACTTTTGATGAACTGCGAAAAGTTTACGAAATGTGAAAATTTCGTGTTTTTTTAAAATGAAAAAAAACCTTTGTAATTATTGAGAAAAAAACTCTTTGCAACTGAAAGTGAATCGCATCGACCTTGTCGTCCATGCCGTCATAAACTGAAACGAGAAACAAACGAATGCTTCTTTATAATTATTTTTAAAAAATAATTGAAAAACAGTTGTTTAAAAATTTTGTAAAACCGCAAATAGTTAATTCTGTAAAACAATTGTTTACAAAACTATATTTCAAAAACAAATTCAAACAACAGTGGTAAAAATAATTATATTAAAAATTTTGATCAGCTTTTCTTGTAAAATTACATACAACAAAAGCTTAAAAAAATAGAAGTAAGAATAATTAAATTAAAAAATAACGCCTTTCCCCATCGCTTATATTAAAACAAGGGGGTCGCGAAAGTTTGTCCTTCCAAAAACAGGGTCGCTGTCCTAAAGAGTCTAGGAACTATTGAATGAGTGGAAACCAGTGCCAGTCTGGCTATTAATAAAAGGCCCTTGGTGAGGACCTTTCGGGGGGCCCACTGTTTAGGAAAGATTAGGAAATTACCTCATTCCTAAAATTAACGATACGTCAGCATCTTCATTTCTTGTTTAAACGTCTAAAGTCCGCTCAATGCTGTAGTTCTTGAGCTCAGGAAATCATGAAAGAACAGCATTTTACCCATTTTTCTGGGCTGCAGAATAAGCTATGCTTTGTGAAATTTAACATAAAAGAAAAAGCATTAATTTAGTTACTGAAGCAATAGATATGGTATGTTAGAACTTAGGCAACTCTAAGAGCGATACTGTTGGAGATTTTATTCCACTCTTCTGAATTTCGTTGCAACTGCTGAATTCGGAATTCTTTTAGTAAGGAGCGAAATCTAAATGTGCTAAAAACTTATTTTTCCAAAGCTTTACCTATCAAAAACGAAGTAATTACGAAAAAATCCCTTGAAAAGAACTGAAAATTTATGGCACTGCAGGAATTTCAGTGCAAATTATATACATATAAAGTGAGGTAAATTAAAGAGGAAGCAAAGTAATGTTTGTTAAAATACATTTATCGTCAACAAAATAGTTGCACCCAGAAGGACGCGTCGGATTGCAATGCTATTCGGGAGGAAGGTAAATGTTACCAGGAACAATAAATGATTAAACATTGAGACTGATATAGGCAATATTTATTGACCTGCACGCTAAAGAGTAGTACCTCTCAGTACGGCGTCCGGCAGCCATTTTTGCTCACACACCATGAGGACGTCTTGGGATGGAGTTGTACAGGTTCTTAATGATGTCCTGCGATAATCCGTCGCATGCAGCTTGAATCTTCTCTCGCAGTTCCTGCGGATTGTGCGGTATGGGTGGAGTGTGGATAGCGCGTCCAATAGCACCCCACACATTTTCAATCAGCGATAGGTCTGGCGATGAGGCTGGCCATGACAAAGTGTCAGTGCCTTGAAGACAAGCTCTCGAGATAGCAGCAGTATGCAGACGAGCGTTGTCCTGTTGGAAAATCGCGCAAAAGGGAGCTTTCAGAAAATGTAGGGCCACTTGTTGCAGGACCTCATTAAGGTTATAACGAAGTAATTTCCTCCGTAATTTCTGTCCACGCCAGGATTCGAACCCGGATCCCCTCATTCCGGATTAAGTCACTCTACCAATTGAGCTACGCGGACGTTTATTCTGATTCCTATATGCCTTTATGTCGTGTGCGTCCTGCTGGCAGGTACGTCACATCTCCTGGTATACGTTACATCATCTTCCCCTTATTTTTTTTTTTTTTTTTTTTGAAGTGCTGGAGAAAAGATTCTCTGATTTTTCCTATCTCGCGGTGTGGAAAGAACATCACACCATTGCGAGATTTTGAACGGTCGGGTCATCCGGATAGTTCGGGCGCCATTATAACGAAGTTAATTTCTCCGTCATTTCTGTCCACGCCAGGATTCGAACCCGGATCCCCTCATTCCGGAATAAGTCACTCTACCAATTGAGCTACGCGGACGTTTATTCTGATTCCTATATGCCTTTATGTCGTGTGCGTCCTGCTGGCAGGTACGTCACATCTCCTGGTATACGTTACATCATCTTCCCCTTATTATTATTATTATTTTTTTTTTTTTTTGAAGTGCTGGAGAAAAGATTCTCTGATTTTTCCTATCTCGCGGTGTGGAAAGAACATCACACCTTTGCGAGATTTTGAACGGTCGGGTCATCCGGATAGTTCGGGCGCCATTATAACGAAGTTAATTTCTCCGTCATTTCTGTCCACGCCAGGATTCGAACCCGGATCCCCTCATTCCGGAATAAGTCACTCTACCAATTGAGCTACGCGGACGTTTATTCTGATTCCTATATGCCTTTATGTCGTGTGCGTCCTGCTGGCAGGTACGTCACATCTCCTGGTATACGTTACAAGGTAACGTTGGGCTGTCAAAGTGCCTGTAACGAACACCAAAGGTGATTTAGCATCGTAGGCAATTGTACCCCAAACAACGACACCAGGCCTTCTGGACGTGTGATGTTCGACAACAGACCGTTAATCTTGACGCTGACCATGGTGACTTCACACGCGGATTCGGAGGTTGTGTCCTCCAAGACGAAAGTGGGACTCGTCACTGAAGATCACCCGCTGCCATCCTGAGTGGCTCGATGACAGTCTGGCACGACATCATTGCAGTCTTTGGCAAAGATGCAATGATGTTCAGGGCAGTCGTCGTAACGGACTACATGCGTGTAGGCCTACGTCGTGCAGACGTCTGCCAATGGTGCTGGCACTAATCGGACGATGCATGGAGGGCACAACTGCTCGCTGAATATCCGTAATCGTGGCTGTTGGGCCACTCCGCTAATGTCGGCCAACCCGTCGGTCCTCTCTCTCTCAGCGGTTCGTCTAGGTCTCCCAGACCCTTCCTGTTCCTGCTGCGTGCCTTGTTCTATCAACTGCCGCCAGCAGAGTACTATAGTGATATCCGCACGACCGGTATGGCGCGCAATACGGCGACGCGACCATCCCGCTTCTCGGAGCCCAACGATCCGGCCTCCCTCGAACTCCTGAACTGCTCGAATTTCTTCCGAACTTTTCTACGAGGCATACTTCACTTGCAAAGGATGCAACCAACACAACAGCATGAGTCAGAATGGCAAGCACGCGCAACGGAACGACCTTATATAGCTAGCCAGGCATAGCGCTACGACCCCTCCTTGCTGGCGTCACATGTGCGGCCGAGCGTGTTGCTTGAATCATTTGCACGTCTCACGATGTCAAATCAGCCCACCGAGTTTAATTTCCGTCGGTTGCTTACTTCTGGGTGCAACTATATTTTTGACGATGAGTATACTTTCAAATGAAGCAAGCATATTTGCTGTAATTGAAACAGATTTTTCAAAACTGCAGTTTAAGAATTCGTGTAACTGTAAGGCCCAAAAAGCAGTAAATCAGATTCACATCGCGTAAGAGAAAATAAATATACACACAAAGCAACCGACAAATTTTACCATGAATGAAACACTATGAATTAACGTATGACTTTAGTTTCCATCCCACATGTTTGTGCAATGCCCGGGTTTCGAAATGGAAAATTTAACACTTTTATTGATTTCATGCTGTTTTATTGATAATTTTGTTTTTTACATAGATTATTTCATTACAACTCCAATTAATCAAATTGATAATAGCGGATGAGGTACAGAAGATCGGCCAAGTGTGAGGGGGCTTAAATTTGAAAGTGGCTGAGGGTGGGGAAGGGGAGGTCCACATGAAAACACTGTTTGGGTTAACTGAATACTTCTGAATGAGTTTTTTTCTTTTTTCTTTGTTTTAAACAAACTTTTTCTTTTCAACATAAGTCGATATTGTCGCAGAATGAATATATATATATATATGTCTGCATGTCGTCGTTCTGTCTGTGGTTCGGACGCCTAAAAGATGAACAGCTACAACCGGCTAATTACAGAACTTTTCCTTTACGAGTTTGAACTTGGCCATAACGCTGCTCAAGCAACACGAAACATTCGTCATGCGAAAGGGGAAGGTTCCGTGGACCACAGCACCGCAACCAGATGGTTCAAGAAATTTCGCTCAAGTGACAGAAACCTCGACGATCATCCAAGGTCAGGTAGGCCGCGAACCGTGGATTCGGAAGCCGTGCGCCATACCGTAGAGGCAAATTCGACAACCAGCACTCGGAAATTATCGGGCGAGCTGGGCATATCACAGACCACCGTGGTTTGTCACCTTCAGAACCTTGGCAAGGTCTACAGGAGCTGCAGCATGGTCTCTCACGAACTGACGCCAGCTGAAGTAAACCGCCGAATGGAAGTGTGCACGAAACTCCTAAAAAAAAAAACCTCGCGATATACGTTTAATCAAGAGAGTTATTACCTGTGATGAAAAGTGGGTCTATTTCCGTGATCCGAACACACAACGGCAGTGTTTGATCCCGGGAAAGCTTCCTGAATCTGTTGCCAAAAGTGGGCTCTTCTAGCACAAGGTGATGCTCTGCGTCTGGTGGAATTTCGAGGGGATAATCCATTACGAATTTGTTCCAGGCGGTTCGACCATCGCCAACCACTATTCTGAACAGCTGGAACGTATGTATGCCGTTTCGGAGGAGAAGTATCCGATACAGGTGAACAGAAAGCGCGCTCTCCTACAGCAGGACAACACTCAGCCTCATACCGCGCGAGCGACCCGGGCAAAACTCCAGGAACTTGAGGGCATCAAACTGATGCCCCACATAGCATATAGTCCAGACCTTGCCCCGTCGAATTATTACTTGTTCCGGTCCATGGCCTACTTCCTTCGCGGACGGCACTTCAACAACCAGGAGCAGGTGACATCTGGGGGAAGGAGTTCTTCACCTCGAAGGACAAGAACTGGTACAGCCGCGAAATCGAAGAACTGACAGACAGATGGCTAAAACGGTGCAACACGATGGTCTATACTTTGAATGCTAGTCAGCTTTCGTCGTAAAAGTACGTATGGGGACATAAAGTGATCCAAATATTGCAAAACTTTCAACTCATCCCCTGTACCACTCTGTTACACACACACACACACACACACACACGCGCGCGCGCGCGCACACATCATCATCATCATTAACACTGTCAACCATTATCAATCCCGGCTGGATGACCCCTCCAAGTTTCTTTCGCAACCGTCTGTCTTGAGCCTGTCTCCTCCACGTTACTCCCGCATGCTTTCGAATTTCATCATTCATTGCTGAAGGGTCTTTTTCTGTTCCTTGAAATCCAGTTTATAATTTCGGTTGTTCATCGGTGGTTCGTTCTTCTGGTGACATGTCCAGCCCACTGCCATGTGCGTGTGCCTGTGCGTGTGTGTGTGTGGTTCAATTAAAAACGAACTTTCAGAAGACAAAACGGATATACAGTGCTTTTACAAGAAAGGAAGATTTTGCGATTGATGGGGAAAATCTAGAGGTAACCGATACCCACATTTGCTTTGGACAACGGATATGAAGCAAGAATCACATTGATGAAGAAATTAATCGGCGTATAAAGCTTGGCTAAAGAGCTTTTGGAAGAAACAGTACAATTTTGTGGAGCAATATGCCATTATGTCTTAAAAGGAGAGTGTTTAATCAATGCATCCTTCCAGTTCTTACATATGGAGCAGATACGTGGACCTTGACTAAAAAAGACATAAAAAGGCAGCAGACAACTGAAAGAAGCATGGAGAGATAGATGTATACTTGGTGTAACCAGGATAGATTAGACGAGGAACTCGTTGGTAAAGAAAATGACAAGAATGGAAGACATTGCGATTAGAATAAAATCTCAAATGGCAATGGGACGGTCATATTGCCAATAGAACGGACCACCGATGAACAACCGAAATTTTAGACTGGATACCAAGGGACAGAAAAAGGCCACATGGGATATGGGTGGATGAAATTTGAAGCATGCTGGAGTAACATGGAGGTGACTAGCTCAAGACAGATGATTGTGAAAGAAACTTGGGAAGACCTTCATCCAGCAATGGATTCGCATGTTTTGGGTTTTTTTTCTGTCCTTAGGAATCGAGTCTAGTGTTTCAATTGTCTAACATTCATCAGTTCTAGCAATATGTCCAACCCTTTTCCATTTCAGGGACTTTATCCTGCTCATGACTTCCTCAACTGTTGTCATTTCCTTATTACATGTGTTGCTCTTCCAATGTTTCCTGGTTTTATCAAACGTACATTTCTTCGAGTTTCAGTTGCACGCAGCCTCTGCATGTCTTTTAGAGTTGACGCCCGTGTCTCTGATCCTTACGTAGCAACTAGATTGATTAAACACTTTTGTTTTAAGACATAATTGTAAATTGCTCTTAAAAATAGTACTACTTCTTCCAAACGCATTCCAGCCAAGTTTCACAAGCCTATCAATTTCACTTTCGAAGTGGCCCTTTTTTGGTGCTTCGGTGTACATATATCCAAGGTTATATGTACGCCGAAGCGCCAGAAAAACTGGTACACCAGTCTAATACTTAGTAGGTCCCCCACAGGAGCGCAGGATTGCAGAAATACGACTAGGCATGGACTCAACTAGCTTCTGGAAATATGCTGTAGGCAATGCACACCATACTTCCTGCAGAGCGTTCCACAATTCCGGTGTATTCCGAGGTCTCGGATTCCTGTGTTCGATAGCGCGTTGCATGGCATCCCAAATATGTTCTATCACGTTAAGATATGGGGACTTAGGGTGGAAATGACAACACCCCAAACTCAGATGAATGCTCCTCTAACCACATTGTGGCGTTCCGACACTTGTGTGGAGGTTTATTGTCCTGTTGGAACAGGCCCAATCCATCAACATGAATGCAGGACATGAACGGGTGTACCTCGTCAGAAAGGATGCGCACATAGCGTTGGCCGGTCACAGATATTTGTAGACGCACAAAGGGTCCCAGTGAAGTCCAGCTAAACACATCCCATAGCATTACGAACCCCCACCAGCCGGTACAGTTCCCTGTTGACAGGCGGAATCCATGGCTTCATGGGGTTTGCGCCACACACGAATCCTTCCATCTGCCCGATATAGTTGGAAACGCGACTCGTCAGACCAGGATACTTGTTTCCAGTCATCAAGTGTCCAGGGTCGGTGTTGCCGTGCCTAAGTGAGGCGCATAGCCCTGTGTCGTGCACCCATCAAGGGGACTCGAGTTGGGCGTCTGCTCCCAAAGCCCATATCGTGCAGGGTACGTTGCACAGTCCGGACGCTGATGCTTGTTGAGGCTCCAGCATTGAATTCCGATGATACTTGCGAGAGTGTTGCACGCCTATCGCGTGAAATGATTCTTGACGGCCGACGATGGTCACGTTCACCCAATGTCTTTTTACGGCCACACTGGTATCGCAGGTTGGAAGTTTTGTCGAAATTCTTGTAGTCACGGTACACCCTTGCAATGGTCGTCCGTGAAAATCCGAACTTCGTTTCTACCTCCGAAATACTGTGGCCCATCTCCCGAGCGCCAACTATGACACCGCGTTGAAAATCGCTTAAAAATCGTTATTACTTGTCATTCTCATGCCGAAAGCAACTCTGACAGCTGGTAAGGATGTCTATCGCTTTATAAACGCACTAGCGGACTCAGCCGAGTATGCTCATAGGTGACGTTGCTATGTATTTTGCATAAGCTCGTCTGTACCAGTTTTTCTGGCACTTCAGTGTATATACTGAGTTTGTATAAGGCGTATTGACCCAGAATACGCCTGTCCACCGGGAATTCTTTCGGTGTTCCGGTGTCCCAGTCAGCGCTTGGAGGAGCTTCCATTTTGTAACAGCAAATCTGCTGTAATAATTACATAAATAATGTATTGAATTAACAGAAAACATCGAAAATTTTAAGGTCCTCTTAAATTGGAACATCGGCGTTTTGTTTGAATGAGTCATCAGTAAAAGCAAAATCGAAACTGAAGGCATAGGACCATGGACGCCCATCCATAAAGGGGGCAAGAGGGGACATTCGCCCTCCCCTGGGAATTGGACCGTGCCCTGTCTGTTCTCAGAAGGTACTTTAGATATTTTCGCGATAATACCAATTCTGATTGCTAATTTTTCTGTAGAACTTCTGTATGCGCGTTTATGCAAAAAAATAGGAAACAAGTTGGAATTTTACAGTAAAAAGTAATAATTAAATTTCCAATTACATGTTAGAGAACAGAGTATATACAGGGGTTGTCCAAAATAATAAGCATCTTAAAACAACAGGTGTTACGCACCTAATATGGTGTGGGAGCACCCTTGACATTTAAAACTGCTTGAATCCTCCTTAGAAAGGACGCATACAAGTCCTGGATGGTGGTAAGTGGTATGTTGTATCATTCTTCCTGCGGAAACTGCTCCAATTCCTTGAGAGACGCCGGAGGAGGATAACCGGATCGCACTCTGTTTTCCAATACAGACCACAAGGGCTCAATGATGTTGAAGTCCGGTGATTGTGCAGGCCATGGAAGTTGTAAAAATTCATCCTCGTGTTCCTCAAACCATGCATGACTGAACAGCTCGAATTCCGTGAATCGGGTATTATCATCTTGAAAGGTGCAATCTCCTGACGGAAACAATGTCTGCGCCATTGAATGCACATGGTCGACTAAAAGAGTGACACAATCACCGCTAGTGATCCGTCCGTGTAAGGTGATAACGGGACCTGCTGCACACCACGAAATCGTGGCCTAAACCACTACGGAACCGCCCCCATGCTTCACTGTAGGAATGAGACAGTCTGGGTTGTAGGCTTCTGTGGGGGTTCTGCACACGTAAACCCGTCCTGTGGTGGTGAATAGTGAGAAACTTGATTCATCGGAAAATAAGACATGTTTCCATTGATCCGCAGTCCACGTTTTATGTTTCTGGCACCACTGTGGTCTCCGTTTCATATTCACCTGTGACACCAGGTGTTTTGCAATCGCAGCACTGCAGTAAATATTGTGCTTATGTAATTCCCTTCTCACAGTATGGGTTGACACTGGGTTTTGGAGATGTGCATTAAGCTCAGCAGTCACTTTTGTCGCCGTGGTCACAATTTTCTCCTTGCGGTCACAATTTTCTTTAATGTCCTCCTGTCTCTTGCAGTGAGTTTGGTTTTCCTTCCACAGTTGTGTCTCGCAGATGATGTTGTGACGTGAACATTGTATGCTGTCATGACCTCTGACACGGTACCTCTCGATACCCCCAATACCTGTGCCACTGTGGTTACCCACGCACCAACCAGACGGGCTCCTACAATCTGCCCTCTTTGGAACTCCGACAGATCACTCATTGTGTCTTCACCTGGAACGAAATTATGCAAACACCGATTTACAATGCAATCACATAGACCCTTGAGACAATAAGCAACACTTTCTCACAAAAGAAAATTGTAACTACATGTTCGTTTTACTCAAAAAGCAGCACATACCAAAGTCGCTGTTTTCAGCGAGGTGTTTCCATTATTTTGGACAACCCCTGTACGTACAGTATGGTAAAGTATGAAAGGCAAACATGAAAAATATATCATCATCTGCAGCAGCTACTCACAACTCAACAAAGATCTCTCGAAAATTTTCCCCGAAATTCGTCTTCATTCTTGATGCCAAATTGAGTAGTCTCTGGAGTTTTGTAGGGCACTTGATACAAGTGGCCAAAATGATGAAAAGAACGACAAAAAAATTTCCTTATTGTCTAATTTCAGTTATTAAACTTTTTTAGTTAGCTTTTTTTGGGGGGTTTTCTGGTTTCCAATTAAATTTATGTGTTGAGAGTGTGGCAAAAGCAGACGACAGGAAGGCACAGTGGAAATTTGCATATGGTGTTTTATATGTTATTCGTAGTTATAATTTCTGTTCGCCCCCTCCTAAAAACTAAGCTATGGGCGCCCATGCATATTATAATGTACCGCACGTGGTTTTTAATAAAAAAAATCCCCAAAGAAATAGAGTCCTGTTTATTTTCTCAAAGTACTGCATAAACAATTATCAATACAAAAATTAGAATTAAGTGCAATACCCTGCTTCCAAAGGTCAGTACACCATATTTATGGCTGTATTTTAACACAAAGGAAAGCCTAAGAATGGAGGAACTTGATAAAGAAAGGAGAATTGGATAAAGAAATAAAAAAAAGGCCAATGCGAGCCCTAATGCAGTTCGTGATCTCTAACTATGAGGAGCGGACAGCAAAATAAATAAAAAAAAAGTGCAATAATAAATGTCTTTTACCCTTTCAAACACAAAACTTCCAAACCGGTCGTTAACCTGGATGTTTAACCTATTGTGATAAGACTGGGTGTTCCTAACTGCAGCGTCTTATCATCATGGTACTTATGTTCGTTTGGCGTTTTTCGTAGAGCGAGGATTCGAGCGCGATTTGTCTTGCCACCCACACGTACAACACATGCCGGTTGACATCCCTGGGGGCGGGAAACCCTGGAGGGATATCGTGCCTGATGCCCATTAAGGAAGGGTGGGGTTCTGCACTTGCGAACTGAAGGAATGTCAGGTCAACTAAATGATGAGGTATGATGGTCGACCACTCAGAAGCCTCAGAACAGACCTACAGCCAATCGTTAAGGTTTGTTTTGCCCGACGTCATGAAATACCAATGATAGCATCGCTAGATAGACAGTCAGTTCATCGTATCTTTCGGACCCCGGAGGAAAAGACTCAGCTTCACATCAATTAATGTTCTTTTCGCTCTTGCTACTGGTCTTGAAATGCAACGACCAGGCAAATAGGACCACAGGAAGCGAGGAACCTGAGGAACAAGAATAGCAGAATGGGAGGAAAAATTACGTTTCCCTGCCATGAGAAATAACAATGAAGCCAGAGAGCTCTGAAGTGCAGCGGGCACATCTTCTGACTAGAAACATTCCAAACGACATGTTGGTCACACACTAAATAGTACGTTAAGTTTCGCAATGAAAGATATATTACAATTAAGCATTCACTCCCATTATTAAACCCAGCACCAGCATTTTACACACCATATTCAATTGCAAAGACTTCATTTTTGGGGAATCAGTTCACTGCTGGATGATGGTCTCCCGAAGTTTCTTCCAAAACTTTCTCTCTTCACCCAGTCTCCTCCATCTCACTCCGACATGCTTTCGAATTTCATTCGCCCATCTTCCACATGATCTTACAGGTCTTTTCCTATCCTTTGGAATGAAGTCTTGTATTCTAGTTTTCTAATGAATGTCAGCTCTTTTAGCAATATGCCCATCCTTTTTCTACACTGACGGAAAAAAAAAATCCCAACACCACGAAAAAATAGTTGTAGAGGAATGAAATGGCGGCAATACATTTGTATAGGTAACATATTTAATCGATTAAGGTTTCAAGATCACAGCTTATTGTAAGCGCGAGAAGAGCCATTTTAAATGTGAAATGCTGGTACATTAATAACCGGTGTAACCGCCAGAATGTTGAATGCAAGCACGCAAACGTTCATGCATTGTGTCGTACAGGTGCTGGATGCCAGTTTGTGGGATGGAGTTCCATGCCTGTTGCACTTGGTCGGTCAATACAGGGACGGTTAATGCTGGTTGGGGGTGACGCTGGAGTTGTCGTCCAATGATGTCCCATACGTGCTCGATTGGTGAAAGATCTGGTGATCTAGCAGGCCACGGCAACATGTCGACACTCTGTAGAGCATGTTGGGTTACAACAGCGGTATGTGGGCGAGCGTTATCCTGTTGGAAAACAACCCCTGGAATGTTGTTCATGAATGGCAGCACAACAGGTTGAATCACCAGACCGACGTACAACTGTGCCGTCAGGGTGCGTGGGATAACCAAGAGAGTGCTCCTGCTGTCATAGGAAATTGCTCCCCAGACCATAACTCCAGGTGTAGGTCCAGTGTGTCTCGGCCGCAGACAGGTTGGTTGCAGGCGCTCACCTGGCCTCCTTCTAACCAACACACGGCCATCACTGACACCCAAGCAGAACTGGCTTTCATCAGAAAACACAACAGATCTCCACTCCGTCCTCCAATGAGCTCTAGCTTGACACCACTGACGTCGCAAACGGCAGTGGTTTGGAGTAAGTGGAATACACGCTACAGGGCGTCTGGCTCGGAGCTGTCCTTCAAGTAACCGATTTGTAACAGTTCGTTGTGTCACTGTGGTGGCAACTGCAGCTCGAATTGCTGCCGCAGACGCGGTACGATGCGCCACGGCCATACGCCGTACACGGCGGTCTTCCCTCTCAGTAGTGCCACGTGGCCGGCCGGAACCCGGTCTTCTTGAAGCAGTACCTTCCCTTGACCACCGCTGCCAACAATCATGCACAGTGGCTACATTCCTGCTAAGTCGTTCTGCAATATTGCGGAAAGAAAATCCACCTTCTCGTAGCCCTATTACACGACCTCGTTCAAACTCCGTGAGCTGTTGATAATGGCTTCTTCGTCTTTTTAAAGGCATTCCTGACTAACATCAATACCCTACGTCGAATCTCAACGATAACTAACGCTCACGAACGTTACAGCGCGTATTTACAGCAAACCTGTTTTGCATGTTCCGAGGGGCGCTACTAGCGACACAGGTATGCGCCGAGCACGAAATTTGCATAGACGTCATCTTACAGATGTACTCTCACCGCCTACCAACTGTCGTTTATCTAACACAACCCCTTCTTGGTGTTGGGATTTTTTTTTTCCGTCAGTGTATTTCAACGATTTCATCTTGACCATGATGTCATCAACTCCTGCCATTTTCCTGTTCCATGTATTCCTTTTCTTATCTTTCCCAAGCATTCACTGCTCCATTCTTCTTTCAGTAGTTTGCAGCCCCTGTATGTTTCTTTAGTTGAATTCCGCGTCTCTATTCCATAAGTAAGAACTGGAAGGACACACTGATTAAATACTTTTCTTTTAAAACGTAATGTTAGATTGCTCTTGAAAATTGTACTGTTTCTTCCAAATGCTCTATTTTGTACGCCTATTAGTTTCTTCTTTGATGTGGCTTTTGCTTGATATCTGTTGCTCAAGGTTACAGAAGTGACCAAGGCACCGGATACTTCTCAAAATCAATTGCTAAATCATCAGTTCTTGTAAAAGCATTGCGCATCAATTTTGTTTTCTGTAAGTTAAGTTTCAAGCCCACTTCTCTATTGTTGTCAGCAAGCTCCTGGACTATACCTGGCAGCTCTGAGTAGGTACTTGCAAAAATTATAATATCAGGAAAATACAGGTGGGTTACATAATCTCCATTAACCTTTATCCCTTTGTGCTCCACATTCAGTGATTGAAAAGCATTCTGCAATTGGCATTCAAAAACTTGGGAGATCTTTTTTTTTTTTTTCTCACTCCTTCCTAATTTTTATAAGTGCTGTTACACTCTGATATATACACGGTCGAGTCACATTATTGTGACCACCAGCTAATATGCAGAGTAACCGTCGTGTGCAGCGCGGACAGCAGCTAGACGGGAAGGGAGTGACTCAATAGGGTGCAGGAAGGTTTTCACAGGTATGTAGAGCCATGCGGGCTGCAGTGCATCTGACAGCTGCTGGAGAGTGCGTGGTGGAGGATCCATAGAGCGAACAACACGATCGAGGTGGTCCCACAGATGCTCAATTGGGTTTACGTCAGGGGAATTAGGGGTCAGGGAAGTACTTTGAAATCATCATCGTGCTCTTCCAACCACTCTCGGACATTTCTAGCTACTATACTGTGCAAATTATTTGGGACAAAGTAAAAAAATCACTCTTTTTTCCAAAGCTATGCCTTTATATCATTCTATGCCTTAATATACACTGATAAATACTTGCATTAGTATGAAGTATGTCCTCCTTTAGCAGAAATGACCTTTTTGAATTCGTTTTGGCATTGACTCCACTAACTGAGTGTACATATTTTTGACTTCATAATCGTGAAACCACACTTTTATAGCATTCGTCATCATGCATTCTTTGGTTGTACAGTCCATTTTACCAAAACATCTCTTCAAAATATTCCACAAGTTTTCTATAAGTCAGTTGAATTTCCAGGCCAATCAAGCAAATGAATTTGATTTTCCAGCATGAAGTTCTTGAAAAATTTCGAATTGTGACATGGGACCAAGTCATGTTGAAATGTCCCGTCAAATGTTTGCAAGAATGGAACAATCTTACGTTGTAATATTTCTACGTACTTGGCTGAATTCATCATACCTTGAATAGGAACTAAGCTTTCAGTGCCATTTGATGTGAAAACAAACCCCAAAACATCAATTTTAGAGGGTGTTTTAGTTTGTTTGACATGCTCAGGTCTTAAGGGTTCACAGTTGCTTCGTCTAACGACATTTGCTTGGTAACCCTGCACAAATAAATGAGTTTCATCATTGAAAATTACCTTTTTCCGGTCGTCAGCAGTCCTTGATTTATATTTTTCGCACATGCTAAACGGTTTATCTTCATTTTCGGATTCAAATATTGTTTTTTCGTTGGTCTTCTTGCCTTCCGGCCAACTTCCAGAAGCCTACGGCGTACAGTTGAATCACTAACATCACAACCACTAGCCAATAAATCTCTTTGAAGGTCAGTGTTTTTTTTTTTGGGGGGGGGTCATTTTACTATTTCTGATTAGATATTAATCGGTTCGTGGAGTTGTTTTTCGTTTTCTTCCACATTTACCTCTCCTTTTTGGAGACGATGATCCAGATGCATTGTATCACGTAAGCAGTCTTGATACACTTGATTTTCCTACACCAACTGCAGAAGCGATATCTCTCACTGTCATAGAAGTGTGATCCTTCAGAATAATTACTTTCGCACGCTTCCTTTGGGGAAATATCCATTTTTCAATGCACCAAAGTAACACGTACTCACAGAGAGAAAAAACTAACATCCACCTGTCGCACACGAAAGCTCACAACTGAAGCTGAAGTGCCTATTTCCTGTTTAAAACCGGTCAAACCACATTCTTACTATCAAGTTCTAACAGTCACACCACCTCACAGCTGATAAAACCGGTTTACGTGGGTTTCCGACATCAACTGGCGATCACATTACAATTCTGAGAATAAAATAGCTTGTCCCAATTAATTTTCACGGTATAGTATGTGACACGTCGTATTGTCGTGCTGGAACATCCCATGTGCCCCAGAAAAGACAACAGTTTGTATTGGTGAACGTGGTCTGCAAGGATGGATTCATAACGAATTCGGCCCATAGTGCCTTCCACATGTATGAATGGACCCAGAGAATGCCGCGAAAACATTCCCCAGACCATAACACTGCCCCCACCAGTTTGTGTTCTTCCAGTAATGGTTGAAGAGTGTTTGTTCTCCGATGTTTCTCGCCTTATACGCCAACGTCAATCCGTTAGATGAAGCAGAAAACGTGACACATCGAAGAAGGCAATCCTTTGCCAATCAGCGGAGGTCCAATTCCGATACTGCCGTGCAAATGTAAGCCTTTTCTGCAGATTCACCTTCGTTAACAAAGGTGCAGTGACCATCCGTCTGCATCGGAGCCCCATACGCCACAGGTTTCACTGAACTGTCGTTTTAGACACACTCCCGGTAGCCCCCTGGTTCATTCGGTCAGTGAGGTGCTCCACTGTAGCGTGTCGATCAGCCCTCACGCACCTTCGAAGCCGACGTTCGCCTCTCACATCAATGGCACGTGGTGCTCCGCATTTGCCACATCGTTTATTCGCAATGGTGCCATTTCTCCAATCACGATACACTTTAACCACAGCAGCAAGCGAATAGTTCACCAACTGCGCTGTTTAAGAAATATTGCCACCCTTGGCCCGCAAGCCGATAATCATCCCTTTTTGCAAATCTGACAAATCGCTCCTTTTATCCATGACAGCAACGAGTAATATGTTTTCAGATTGCGTTCAGCAAACCTTATATATCCTACAAGGCAGCTCACGTCCCGTGCCTTCTTTCATTGGCTACGCACTGTTGACGTCAAAAGTAGGAGGTGGTCACAATAATGTGACTAGACTATGTATATGGAACATCATGGTCATACCTTCTCTGGTAATCTGGATAGTATTCCCTGTGTGGAACTCCGTAAGATAATGAAAACGGGTGCTAAGTATAGATTGACAGGGCACCAACATCGCGCTAAATGTTCAACTACTTTCAGGTCGGATGTCACCTAATTCGCCTTAAGATTTTTATACGGTTTCACCTACCATATCAGGAGTTTGCCCAGTGGATAGACTGTGTTTTTTTTTTTTTTTTTTTTTTTTTTTTTTTTTGGACTTCAGGCGAGTTGTGCTTCTAAATCGTACGTTTAGTCATTGACGTGGTCACCTGAAACTTCTCACCCAAATAAAAGCGTTGAAACTGTTTATTATCATCCCTGTTGTGACAAAGCAGGTTAGTAACTTTGGATTTTGGTGTAAACAACTTTATATGGACACATTTTGTAAAGAACTTCACTGTAGCATTACTCATTCATCGGTATCTACAGATAGCCGTATTGTTATTAAGAAACTTCTCGCTCTCAGCAAACGTTTGGAGATCAGTAATACAACGACCAATTTCCCCTTTATCTATGCCGTGCCCAAATTTCGCAAAATCCCAATATCGTTTCGTTACATGCGGCTGCTATAACATCCAAGCAGGCATTATTTTTGAAATGTTGAAAAACATGTGTCAACACATTACTGACACCTGGATTATAGACAACTCTAGGGTACCTAGACTTCTTAAAGACAGCACCAAAAATTCAAGAAATTGCTACCTACGACTTTAGCAACCTCTTTACATCTATATCTCTACCCAGTTTGATCACCGCATGTGGAAAGCTATTTAAACAATTTGGTTCATTTCATTAAGACTACTGTGCAATATTGGAATAGAAATAACTTGACTGACTTCTTATCTTAATCTTAACTACGCCCGGATTGGAGACATTCATTTTCAAACTACAGGAATTCCGATGGGAAACATCTATTCTAGCACGCTTGCCCGCATCTTTATTTGAAGCTTTATGAGTTTGAATTTAGAAAGACCAGAACTCGGGACTTTGAGGCCACCTTTTGATACATTGATGACCTGCTAGTGATTAACAACTCGGACTTTCAAGAACTGGCGAGACACATCTGTCCAGAAGATTTGTTATTGGCAAAAACCAGTTTACAAGATCATAAAATTCACTATTTGGATATTAAAATCACTACTATTAATAAAAAGAAAATTATTACTGATTTTTCCGACAAACCACGTGACTTTTGCTTTACCATCAACTACAGTCCATCCCTATATATATATATATATATATATACTGTGGGATGTAAGGTCAGGTGATGCGTAACATCACAGCCTCTCCTTGACAAATGTCAACCCCGCCTTATCGTGGTGCACCCTGTTCCCACTAAAGGGGCTCTGACGCCCGCCAATAGCGGTATAACTATACCATCGGGATCAGAGGAAATGCTGTCCCACACTCACCAACCCGCTTGGCCAGCGTGGTGAGTTATGGCCAAACCCCTCCAAAATGACTCCACAACTTAAATCTTGGCCCTCAGTCTCCGGCAGCTGGAATGTACCTGGCCAAGGCAGCGGCCAGTGCGACATGAAGGCAGAGGGTGCTAAGAATCCCCGGAGGACCGGACTAGGCTGCATTCTGATGCTGACCTTGGCTACGTATAATGGACGCTCTCTATCTTCTGATTCAAGGCTTCTTGAATTGGACGAGGAACTACAAAGAATCAAGTGGGACATCGTCGGGCTAAGTGAAGTAAAGAGAAAAGGAGAAGATCTCATTGAACTGAAAAGTGGACATCTCTTCTACTATCGTGGGACAGATACTGGCAGAACTAGTGGTGTTGGATTTATAATAAACAAGAAACTGAAGGATAAAGTGGTAGAAGTTGAAAGTTCCTCTGACAGAGCTGCACGACTCGTTATCCAACTCTCGAGAAGATACCAGGCTCAGATTATTCAAACTTATGCACCCACCACAAGTCATCCTGAAGAAGAAATTGAAGAATTTTATGAGGAAATTCGTCATCTAAATAATAAAGGTAAGCAGCACTTGAAGATAATTATGGGAGATTTCAATGCAAAAATAGGGCACCGGCAACAGAATGAAACTTCAGTAGGTAAATTTGGTCACGGCAACAGAAACCACCGTGGAAATACTCTCGTTGAGTTTGCAGAGGCAGAAGGGTTTTTCATCTTGAACTCCTTTTTCAAGAAAAAGCCACACAGGAAATGGTCATGGAGACATCCAAATGGGACAACAAGTGAAATTGATTTTATTATGTGTAACGAAAAATTCGTCATAGAAGACTGCAGTGTGCTAAACAAGTTCAACACAGGTAGTGACCATAGATTAGTGAGATGTAAGATGCACCTCAACACTAAACTCGAACGTGGCAAGCTCATAAGTCAAACAAAATGCATTGACATAACCAACCTTAAAAAACACCATAATACCTTCAAGTTGGAACTGCAGAACAGATTCTCTGCTTTAGAATGCCTAACATCGGAAGAAGTGGATATTTCTGAAGTTAACAGAAAAGTAACTAAAGATGGAAACAGCAACAAAATTAGCTGGGTCTAAGAACAAGTTGCATGTGAACAAATTATCAGGAAAAACCAAAATGTTGATGCAAAAAAGAAGAGAGATGAGGACAACTAAAGAAGATGTGACTTCCAAAGTAGAATACATAGAGCTATGCAAGACAGTAAGAAAAAGTATCACTGAAGACGTAAGGAAATTCAACTGTGAACTAGTGAGGAAAGCAATTGAAAACAACCAAAGCCTAAAGATAGCAAAGGGACATCCCAGTAAATGAAGAAAACAGATTATGGCACTGAGAAAAGAAGATGGTTCTGTAACAAGAAATAGAGGCGAAATTTTGACAAGAGTGAAAGATTTCTACTCCAAGTTATATGAAAGGGATGATGCATGTACTCCAGACATCATGGAAGGTACCAGTACCAGAGTTCTTCCAGTCTTCCCAGCAGAAGTTGCACATGCAATCAAGAACATGAAGCGGGGAAAAGCTCTAGGAGAAGATGGATTTACTGTAGACATCATACAAAGAGCAAGTGTAGAAATTGGAACAGTAGTCGCCCAAATTTTCAGTCGATGCCTTAATGAAGGGAAGATTCCTGAGGATTGGAACAACGCTATAATGATCCTGCTACATAAAAAAGGTGACATTGAGGATCTCAGGAACTACAGACCTATCAGCCTCCTATCAGTCGTTTATAAAATCTTCACTAAAGTTCTTTCACACCGCTTGAAGGTAACACGGGACATAGCTCAACCGACAGAACAAGCTGGATTCAGGAGTGGCTACAGCACAATAGATCATATCCACGTACTGAGAGAACTAATTGAAAGAGCGAGAGAATATGAACTTCCATTGTGCATGGCTTTTATCGATTATGAAAAAGCCTTTGATTCGGTGAAACCATCAGCAGTTACAATGGCTCTGAAATCCTGCGCTATTAAAGATGCATACATTAATATTATTAATAACATCTATGAAAATGCAAGTGCAAAGATTCGGCTGTTTGTAAATACAACACACATAAAAATTGGAAAGGGAGTGAGACAAGGTGACACCATATCTCCAAAGCTCTTTAACGCCACATTGGAAACTGTCTTTCAATCACTGAACTGGGAAAACAATGGGATAAAGATTAATGGAGATTATCTAACCTACCTTCGTTTTGCTGATGACATAGTCATTTTTACAACTACCCCTTCAGAGCTGCAGAGTATGATCCTAGAACTTGCTGACAAGAGTAAAGAAGTGGGATTAAAAATGAACTTTCTGAAGACAAAAGTGATGTTCAATGCTTTTACACGAAATGAAGATTTATCGATTGATGGAGAAAAGCTGGAGATAACAGACACGTATGTTTATCTTGGACAGCAGATATCAAGTGAGGGTCACATTGATGAAGAAATTAATAGGCGTACAAAACTTGCTTGGAGAGCTTTTGGAAGAAACAGCATAATTTTCAAGAGCAATATGCCATTATGTCTTAAAAGAAAAGTGTTTGATCAATGCATCCTTCCAGTGCTTACGTATGCTGCAGAGACGTGGACCTTAACTAAAAGAGACATACAACGGTTGCAGACAACTCAAAGCAGCATGGAGAGGTGCATGCTTGGTGTAACCCGGAGAGGTAAGAAGAGGAACTCGTGGATCCGAAAAATGACAAGACTGGATGACATCATGATCAGAGTTAAATACCTGAAATGGCAATGGGCTGGGCATACTGCCAGAAGGACAGACCATCGATGGATAGCCGAAATTTTAGATTGGATTCCAAGGGACAGGAAAAGACCCAGAAGAATAACACATGGGAGATGGGTGGATGGAATTCGAAAGTATGCGGGAGTGACATGGAGAAGACTGGCACAAGACAGACCGTCGTGGAGGAAACTTGGGGAGACCTTCGTCCAGCAGTGGATTGATATTGGTTGACGATGATGATGATGATGATGATGATGATATATACTGTATATGGAAACATAATTTTGTAAACGAAAACAGTTGCATGCAGAAAACAACAAGGACTTCTAGTAGGATATTATGCATTATGGTCAGCAACATGATATAGACACGCTAAACGCTGTTGATAACATATACTTAACATAATGTTCTAGCTTTATGAAATCAAACTATGTAACATTGTCCCAGAATTATATTGAAACAAAAAACAACAACAAAAAAACAGAAGAATATTTAAATGGCAAACACAATTAATAATTAATGTACTTTCCTCCAAGCGCAATAAGTTGAAATATGCATTCTGGCATACTGTATATTAAATTATGCATAATTGCACCGTCAATAATATACCAACAGCTCAGGATTTTGGTTTCCAGATTTTTAATGCTTGAAAACTGAGGGTGATTGGCATAAACACTTCGAATCAAAATTCCCCAAAGATTTTCAACTGGGTTGAGATCCGGGCTGCGAGCTGGCCACGACAGTAATTTGACATTGTTCGACCTCAGCCAGGCCATGTGTGCTCTGTGAACGCTAGCGTTGTCCTGCTGGAAAACCCAATCAGGACCACCTACTTCACCAGCAGCTGGAAGAAAACTGTCTTTTAAAAGTTCCTGGTATGTTACGGCATTTTGACGTCCTGACAAAACGCAGATATTCCCTTGCTCATTAAATCCACAGAAGGCCCATACCATCACAAAAATCTCCTCCGTATTGTCGGCTGAATATTTGGCTTTTTCCGTTCTCCTATCATGCCAATAACATTTCGCACCGTCTGAGCCATCTGAATTAAATTTCTTTTCATCACTAAATAATACTTGAAGCCATTCGTCCTTCCATGACATATGGTCTCTGGCCTAGTTTAATCGAGCTTGTGTGTGCTGCGCAGTTAAAGGCGGTTTCTTTAACCGTCTTGCATATTTCGCGAGGGGTGTTTGCGCTGTAATATTCTGTGATCCGTACTTTTCGACATTTTCACGTTTCCATGTTGACTTATATTCCGTACAGACAGATTATCATGCACAGCGAGCTTCCGGATGTGTCGTTTCATTCGAGGCGAAATATTACTATGCCGTCTAGTTCTTTTCTGAGCTGGATATTTTTTGCTACCACTTAAAACGTTATAAATAGAAGATTTGGATCGTTTTAATTTGTTTGAAATCGCACTTACATTCATTCCTTGATTGTGCAACTCCCGAACGTGAATTACCTCCTCCACCGACAGCTCTTTTCCACGTGGCATTGTTAAAACTGAATCAGCCTCATCACGTTTACTCACTATTTATCCTGCTCTGACGCCAGGCTAATTTGCACAGCAATGCGTGTTAGTTTTCGCGCGTTTGTGTGAAATTCTATATAATTGCAGGACAGTTTCAGTACACAACATGTTTAAAACGTTTAATACATACACGAAATTATTATTTCCTCATCCGCAAAATATGTCTTTGCAGACATATTTTGCTGATATTTTCACCACTGTGTTAAATGAGTTGCATACATTTTCACTAATCGTACATTTACTCTGTTTTAACAACTTTCCATATAATTGTGGGACGGATTGTATTATTCACATTGGCAATCCAATATCTCCATGGCAATACACAGAAAAATTATTACATCACAAACCCTGAGAATCACTACTACTCGTATTTGTAACACTACTGCTGACATCATTAAAATTTAAGGTCATTGTTTCTTCAATTACAGTTCACACACACACACACACACACACACACACACACAATCAATCAATGTCCTATTCGCGTAGCTTCATTTACAAATATTTTAAACAGCATATATTTAAGTTAAATGTAAACTCGCCCTCCTGGATTTTTATACATTTATTAAACAAAGATATTACAATCTTAATCGGCAGGATATATTAAGTGCTGTTCGATGGATAACTTACAGCTGAAGCCTCTTACTTCCTCTAGCGGGAAAACAACAAACTTACAGCTGAAGCCTGTTTTTTACGCTGTCCAAACGTAGGTTCGACAGCGTAAAAAACTTAAGAAAATCAATACACAAACTGCTTATAATTAAGTCTTAAAAAGTATGCGTTTTGAAATGGCTGTTTGCAAAAAATTAAGAAAATACTCGGGTGAAAAATTTCAAGAAGGGTCCGGATCCCTAAGGCCCCCTTCCCCTTCACTACGTTTCTCTCACTTCTATAAACACAAAGAATTAAAGCAGCACCTTTCTTTTTTCTTTGTATTCACTCGCATAACCACAATTATACGTAATTAAAGTAACATTCAATGTTTTTTACGCTTTCCAACCGTAGGCTGAAGAAGCGTGTATGCTCCAGCTTTGTCCGTCTGTCTGTCTGTCTGTCTGTCTGCACGATAACGCGTAAAAATGGTTCGATTTCGATGAAATTTTAGTATGTGGTAGGGGACAACCTGGGAAGAAACCCTTTTGAAAATGGGCGAAATGGGGTTAAAGGTCAGGACACAGGAGCGGGATCCATTCCATCGCCCTTATGTATGATAAGTTTTGTCGCAAAACATATCATGTTGTATCTCCGGAACAACATGATAAGTTTTGCGACAAAACTTTATCATGTTGTTCCGGAGATATACTGAACCGGTTATGCTGAATATCATCGAAATGGGGTCAAAGGTCAGGGCACAGGAGCGAGATTTATTCCACAGCCATTATCCTCATAACTTGATAAAATGCTTCTATTGCGACAAAACTTTAGTACGTTGTTCCGGAGGTATACTGAACCAATTCTGTTTAATATCATCGCAATGGGGTCAAAAATCAGGGCACAGGAGCGAGATTTATTCCACAGCCATTATTCTCATAACGTGAGTAGTAACTTGAGTAATGATTTCTGGTATGTTGGAAAGAGTATCATAATCAATGCATTGCATGATTTTATTAACTTGTTTAGTACCTCTTTTTGGGAAAAAATGAACGTGCTTATGTTAACACTATGTTCGTCCTTGTGTCTGACAGTGGACACCAAGTTTCTGAACCAGCTAGTCCCTTTTGTGGGAAATGATGGTGTCTTTGCCTTTTGATCTTCTTCCGAGGTATAACGTCGCAGCTAAGTTAAGGAGTAAATGCAGAATATATTTCGTTCCCTATCATTACTTTTAGAATTCCGATTGAACGAATTCCTCCTTTTGTGCCATGCCTTTTACAACGAAGCCCATGTTTGCATCGAATTTCTTCTCCAAAAAATTCCCAGTTTTCCCGCTAGAGGAAGTAAATGTACATGCATTTGCCCCGATATCTCTGCTTCTGAAAGTCCGATTTGAAAAATTATATTTATGCCTGACTGAGTTCGTAGCCTAAAATCTCATTTTTGGTAATGCAAAGTTCGTTACAATGACCGCAAGAATTTGTTTCCAATGTGTTTGAAGCAACATCTGCACTCCTAAAAATACGATGAAAAGAATACCTCTTCGGTAAGATACCGCTCATGAAGAAGAACTTTTTGGTGTACTTCCTGCTCACAAAGTAATGCACAGTTTTCCCGCCAGAGGGCTTAAATCTATATTCCATTTTCCTCGAATCTCAGCTTCTATCAGACCTATTTCAGAAGTTCACTTTGTATCGGGCAGTATTTCTAGTGGATAATTTTTTCGACTGATTTCCATTTTTTTAAAGCGCACTAGAGGGACTAAGTGCAATGTCTATTTTACAACATATTTGCGGCAGTATGTGTACGTCTACAAATCCAATTTAAAAATTCGTTTTTGGTCAAATGGGGATCACCCCGAAATTTATTGGGTATTTATAACAATAAATTTGTTATTAATAAAATTATATGGGTATTTATGGATATTGTACGAGTATTTCCTGCCCAATACAATATACCTGTTAGGGGCGAAAATTATATTCAATTTTTCTCAATATCTCTCCTTCTGAAAGTCGTATTTCCAAAAAGTTTTAAACAGAAAAAGCCATTTACTTTTGTGCAGCATTTTGTGTATATTATTGGGATTTGTGTGATGCATGGTTCTTTCGGTAGGTGCCGATAGTGTGTACTCTTGCTTGCAGCTGTATCTGCACTTTGAAAACCTAACAGAAACGATTCTTTCTACTGTACGAATTTCTTTATGGTAAAAATTGCGAGAATAATGCTGTTTAAATATTGCAGTTTACCTGCCATGAGGAACATATGTAAAAAAATCTAGTTATCTCTACAAGTCATACCTGAAAAACTATTTTTCCATTCTGTGGTTTTCATAATAAAAAATATTTAGCGCATGTTTTTTATTTCCCATAGTTGTGCGCCAGGGAACGTGAGCGTATATTTCTGTTTGTGAAAAAGTTTCTCCAATTTTAAAAATCCTTTGTAAAAAATACTTCCTTCAAAGGAATAATGCCGCCCTGGTGGCGCAGTGGTCTAAGGCAATGGCCTCTGATCATTCGTCCGAAAGGGGTCCGGGTTCGAATCCCGTGAGGCATGGCTGTTGTGCTTGTCTTACGGCACTGGCTCCTCCCTTCCCTGGAACCAGTGGCCCTAAATTAGGGACGGGCGACTGCTTATAGCCCATTGAGTTGCTCACAGTGGTCGTTAAACCTCCAATCAAAAAAAAAAAAAAAAAAAAAAAAAGGAATAATACATAACAATATGAAGAATGTTTTGAGCGGATTTCTTCAAGTAACACTCAGGGGGTTAAGTACATCATAATTCACTAACGCATCGGGGGTTAAGTGCATCATAATTCACTAACGCACAGGGGTTAAATACATCATAATTCACCAACGCACAGGGGGTTAAGTGTATAATAATTCACTAAGGCACAGGGGGTTAAGTACATCATAATTCACTAACGCGCAGGGTTTTTTTTTTTGATTGGAGGTTTAACGACCACCGTGAGCAACTCAATAGGCTATAAGCAGTCGCCCGTCCCTAATTTAGGGTCACTGGTTCCAGGGAAGGGAGAGAGCCAGCGCCGTAAGACAAACACAACATCCATGCCAGACCGGGATTCGAACCCGGACCCCGTTTGGTCGAATGATCAGAGGCCAGCGCCTTAGACCACTGCGCCACCGGGGCGGCGCGCAGGGGGTTAAGCACATCATAATTCACTAACGCACAGGGGTTAAGTACATCATAATTCACTAACGCACAGAGGGTTAAATACATCATAATTCACTAACGCACAGGGAGTTAAGTGTATAATAATTCACTAACACACAAGGGGCTAAGTGTATCATAATTCACTAACACACTGGGGGTTAAGTTATATCAAGTTATTTTCCACATATCTACTCCTAATTGTTCGAATTAAAAAACTGCTTTTGCCTCGGATATTTTCCGCTTATGAGTAATGTATTGGATTCCATTTGTAATTTTTCGTTACGCATATTTCTGCTGCTAGTGTGACTAAGTAGCTATTTCTGTTAGTGGATGCTTTACCGATACTGGAAATACGGTTAAAAAAAATTACACGGTTCTATTCACTATGGTGAACGCAACACAAATTATGTATTTTAAATAATGAGAATTCTTTTCTTATAGGGTTTTAAAACATTTTTTTGCATGCTCATGGGGTTTTTTTTTCCGAAAATTTACTTAAAATCCTTTCGTGTTGGAAATTATTCAGAAGACTTGCTAATTCCACTCGAGATTTGGTTTCGTCTGTCTTGTTTCAACATTTGGCTGCGTAAATGTAACTGTAAATAATTGAAATACCACTCTTGAGTTTCATACTTCCAATTGCAAATGGTAGCGTGCATAGACCCCCATCCATCGGTGGAAAGCACCCAAAAAAAAAAGTCACTGATAAAAATAAAAGTTCACTCTCTCCCACACACTCCCAGAGAAAAGAGATAGATTGGCAGAATTGGAATTTTCAGTGGGGTAACATTCAAGTCTTCTTTTCAGTACTTTTACATATTTCAACGCGAGTGCATGTTGTGAGCAAAGCAAATATTTAAGTCTCTTTTGTATCCATTTGGGAGAGATGAAAAGTTATGTGGTTAATATATCATAATTATGAGGATATAAACAGAGTCGGAGCAAAGCTTTTTTCATCTGGGAGAGTGAGACTTGCAATTACACCCCTCAAGTTTAAAAGTTCTTTACTTACACTCAAATAGTACTAACCTTCCCCCTTCCCCCCAATTTTTTTTTTTTGATTGGAGATTTACCGTGAGGAACTCAATGCGCTATAAGCAGTCGCCCGTCCCTAATTTAGGGCCACTGACTCCAGAGTAGGGAGAGAGCCAGGGCCGTAAGTCAAACACAACATCCATGCCACACCGGGATTAGAACCCGGACCCATCTCGGAAGAATGATCAAAATCCCCTAAGTTTAAAATATCCGTACTTCTATTCAAATAGCAATCACCTTCCTACCTCCCCCAAAGTTTAAAAGTTCCCTACTTCCACTCTAACAGTAATCACGTTCCTCACTCCTCCCAAGCTTAAAAGTTCCCTACTTCCAATCAAATAGTACCCCCACCCCCAAGTTTAAAAGATCTCTACTTCCACTCAAATAGTACCCAGTTTTTACTTTCTCATACCTCTATTATTGGAAAGTATTACGATTCTTGAAAAATCTCACTACCGGTTTTGAGAGTAATTTTACTAAAAAGTATGAAATCTAGGAAAATATCCCAAAGTTATGTAAAACGTAAAAGTTTTGTAAATGCTCTGGAGAAATGCAGAATGGGAAACGAACCGCCAGATAACGAATGACTATCAGACAGTGAACGTAACAATAAGAAGACGATTTCGGGGAAGAGCTTGGAAAAATTCCTTTGCAGGTCTCACCCAGCTTCCCGCTAACGAGACGGGAGGGGAGGAATCGAATCATTCTTTCAGAGACATGAAAAAATATATGACCTGTGCTATGATAATAATTAGAAATACCTTGTTAGAGGGAGGGATTAGTGAGTCCCCGACGTTAAAAGCTGGACTTCCCCGCAGAAAGGTGGAGGTCGAAGGGAAATCCTCTGCAAGCCCCCTTATACATCAGGTGTTACTTGATCACGAGCAAAATGAACTAAGCATCCAAGATTACGGCGAGCTGGAAGAGAAAATCGAAGGCTCGACCGCTGTTGGCAGACGAAAGACCAGAACTTTCACTCGAACTCGGGTCAGCATCAGCGATCCGTCTTGGAAGAGGAGAGGAGAAAACTCTGTTCCTCATCGGAGTAGGGGGCGGAACAGACATCTATCTATTCTGAAGCAAGAGCCAAAGATTCAGTACCAGCCCAGCTTCATAAAACAACTGCATCCGCATCTTGTGAGTGCCATGTGACGTACTACAGAGGTGAAAACTTGTGTCAAGACGACAAATTTGCAGCGAGATATTCTGTACGCGTAGCACAGTTGGGAGAGCAACTTACTCCGGAGTGAGGGGACACGAACAAACTTGGTGTTTTCACAGTCATTTTGCGGAAACAAGTATCCACAGTTGTGTGTGTGTGTGTGTTGTGGTTCACGCTTCCGCTTAAGTAAGCAGTACGCTCTGCGTGCCTAGTAGTGATTACCACTACGAAACTTGGGTTTAATCAGCTCTGCACAAACTGTAAGTACTGTAACATTTATAAATTTGACTGTCACTGGTTTAAAGAAAAATAACTCGGAGTGCAGGACTCAAACCTACGAGAACTTACAGGCTAAACTGAATTAATAAAGAATTGTATTCGGCTATCAGTCAGTAGTTATGCAGGTTCCAGGCTAAAATGGCGATAAACTGAGTCTGCCAGTTGGCAACTGATATCGAGGCTGCTCTACGTATTTTTACATAGTACATTCGACAATGACGTCTTCTTTGTCTTACTTTATCTTTCATTGTTTGTTTTAATGAATTAAATACTGTATGTCTGTCGTCTTGTGCCAACCTCTGAATTCAAATGAGCTATTCAGTGAAATTTGCTTTTGATTGATTAATAAGTTTCGATTACAAATTTTCTCTCCCCAGTAAGATTTCGGTGATAAAGAATCCCGGAATAATTTATTCACATTTTCTAAATTCTAATGTCTACTTCCTAGGCGTGGGCATCGACTGGCAAGACACCATTCTGATTTCTTGAAATGTTATTTTATTTTGATTCAGCCACCCCCGGGGCGTAAAAACGTGTGCGCTGAAAAGGAGGGATTTTTAGTCACCACATGTTATGGATGTTGCCTCAGAGCTGACAAATGAAAAAAATGTGGCAATATTTGTTGGTAATTTGCAAACAGTTAAAAATCTATATTCCAAGTTTGCTTTCGGTAGAAGGTAGCTAGCTGCAGGGAGACCTGTCATGCAGAAGAAAGGCAGAAATCGAACTTACAATTTAATAAAATATTTAATTAACTATAGAAGGTAAACAATATGGCAGTGGTTAGCAAACCCGGGCGCTATCTGGGAGACGCGGCTTCGAGTCCCGCTCCAGGACGATGAAATTTTCAAGTTCTCGAATGATATCTGACTTACCATCCTTGTCACATTGACACCGAAAATCGGATTGACATCTTCAATTTGTAATATTAGAAGATTTAAAGCACAACGTCATATTAACATATCCCTTCTTTTGTTGAACGAAGACACACTTATACACATCGTCTATATACTACTCAAAAACTCGAAGTAAATAGAGCAGTATCTAGACAACGCTCACTAACAGCAAACAAACAGTAAACAGCGAGCGGCAGCGCCACCTGCAACTCGGTTAAAGATGATGCCTCTAGGCTGAATGTCACAGGAGACTCCGACAGGTATAGTTCCTGTAGGAATTTCTAAGACAATATTGGACGAGGGATTGTCTGCTTAGAAAACCGTAACATGTCAACCAAACAACACATCGCAGGATATACACGGACAGTGAGCTATTTGTGGTGGATTGTTTTATTGAAAAGTTTCCAAAGGGGCCATGGTCTTTCATGGCAGGATAATTTGTGAATCCGAAAAGTGGGTACAAGATTGTTAAAATTAACTTTCTCTGCTACTACACGCAAGTTCTGGATCCAATGTCCTGTTAAATGTTTTAAACATTTCTTATAGCTGTTTGTTGTTATTAAAACCACTTGAATCCTGAGTACTAAAGGTACCAGTAACACTAACGGACACAGTTCGTGAGTCTGAGAAATAAACTATTTACTGAAGTTTACTGCGTTCTTTGTTAAGAGTCAGATGCTAATGTGCACTTGGCGAAACACAACTTAGTGGAACCCTTCACTTGGAAACACTTAATGCATAACATGGTATATCGCTGAATCACAAATTAACATTAGTTTGACACTTGTTTTACAGATTATCGCGTAATTTACTCATAGTCTCTAATTATCTGAATTTCCCCTTTTTTGCAACCTTTTGTTTACAATCAGACTGCCTGTCTGTTGTTGCCAAAATGAACGAAGAAACTTCGAGGTTTCGATGTGCCATTCAGAATGAAATTACAAAGGAGTAACAATTTGAAAAAAAGAAAAATCAAAAATCCGGAGGTTACAATAGAGATATACATTCCAACTGGGAGGTATGGATACATCAAGGAGAGAGATAAATGTCGTGCCTTCTCTTCCTTTTCTTTTATTACAGTCCTACGATCTGCCGTTCGAAGAAGTTTCCATATTTTTTTATGTCCTGTGTGTCCTCCGTTTTTTGCCTTGGTCCTTCATGTCTTGAAATATTTTTCTCCCATCTTTTTCTAGGTCTTCCTAATTCCCTATTTTCTGGTACACCCGTTTCCTTTGCTATTAGAAGTGTCTTCCTTCACACATATCTGCCTGATCTTCCACGACCCTCTCTGATTTGCTCTGTGTCTTAATTTTTTCTGACTTTTCAAATCTGTTTCCTCGTGTTCTTTTCTTGGTATTCCTTTTGTCCACCTAAGCTTCCCTATTCCTGCTCTTTCTAGTTGTTCATATTTTTTTCTAATTGTCAGATGTCGTATAGTTATCCTAAATAACTCCCATTTTGCTTTTATTGAGGCTTTCTTGCCGCAAATTGCAGCTGATATCACTTTTCATTTACTCCATCCTGCTCTCATTCGCTCCCTCGTTGTCCTTTTGTAGGTACAATTTTTCGTAAGACTAAGCCCAAGTATTCAAACTGTCCCGTTTAATCTTGTTGCTTACCTTTGCTGTCATGCACTAACAAATCTTCTTGTTCACGTCTTGCATTGACCACCATTTCTGTTTTTGCCTCGTTTACCTTTAGAATAGCTTTTTCAAGGACCATTTGCCTGGCAGCCCACAAAAAAAAAAAAAAAAAAAAAAAAAAAATATTTGTTTGAGCCTCTGGAGTCAAAAACACCTTTTACTCCAGAGGCTCAAAAAACCTTTAAGAAATATAGATATACACTATATTGACAAAGGTCAACGGACACCCCTGCGCTGTTAAGATGCGCGGTACAGCTGCAAACGGTAGAAAAACAAGCCTGCAGCTGACCGCGATCATATCGCACTGTGAGGTTGAGTGAAAACGTCACGGCGGGAGAGAACTGACTTTGAGAAAGGAAAGATTGTTGGGTGTTATATTAGTGGGTTGTCCATAAGAGAAACCGAGAGGCGTTAAAACATACCGAAGTTAACTGTTTTGGATGTACTGAATAAGTGGAACACACATGGCGTGCCTGAAACAGCAAAAGTACCGGCAGACAAAAGAAAATCGCTGATAGACAGAGGACGTCGAAGCCTCAGGAGAGTCGTTACAGCTAATCGACGGAGTGCTTCAGTGTACAGCTGAGTAAAAAATGCTGGAACCTCGGTATGTACACGTACCATTAGCAGAGAACTTCATTCCATGGGTTATCGTGGTCGTGCGGCTGCTCATATGCCTTTCATCTCCACTCGGAATGCTACTCGTCGTTTAGCATGGTAAAGAACATTTATCGTGGACCGTAGATCAATGGAAACGGGTCCTATGGACTGATGAATACAGATACATTATCCATCAGTCTGATGGCCGTGTGTGCGTATGGCGGCAGCCAGGGGAACGCTATTCACCACAGTGTACTACTCTTCTTACGGTCAAGTTTGGAGCTGGCAGTGTACTCATGTGGGGGTGTTTTTCGTGGTACGGTCCCAGCGCATTGGTTATCCACTAAAGAAGAGTCCAGTTCACAGAATGCTTATCATCTCAATATCCATCTATTAAGTTCTCCATGGAATTTGAAAAGAATTATACATTACCATTTTTGGATTTCTATTTAAAACGAGACCCTCATAGACAAACAGTTCAATATTCAGTGTATCAAAAACCCACATCCTCTACAGTCATGATTCCATCTCAATCATCTCATCCATTAAACCAAAAACTCGCATCCATCCAATTCCAAGTACGACGAGCATTTAGCCACTCATCTACAGTAACATTACGAAATCAAGAAATAGCCAAAATTAAAATATCTGCATCTCATCATGGCTACTCAGATGACATCGTTAATTCTATAGTAAAGAAAATGAAACGCACATTAGATACCACATTAATAAGAGATCACAGACCAGTTAAATATGTGGGATCACTTCCATACATTCCCAGCATCATCAATATACTCAAAAACGTTTGTCATCGTCACAATATTGGCTTCGGAGTACGAACACACAATGTACTTTCAGGAATAAAAAATGATAGAGATGTTGTTCCTTTAGACAACCGATATGGAGTATATGTCATCCCAATGAAGACAATAGACATTGAAGATGAAGATCGTATATATGTTGGATCTACACTTCGCTCATTAAAAACTCGTTTAAAAGAGCACCAATATAACATAAAGACAAACTCATCAAGGACTTCCCTATCAAGGCTATCATGCAAAGGATCTCATTACCCATGCTGGAACGAAGCCAACATCCTCGCCACGCCCTACTCAAAGGCATCAATCCTACTACTAGAAAGTCTATTTATTCACAAATATGGTGAAGAATGCTGCAATGATGATACTCCTTGTCACATCCCTTTACCTTGGAAAACGGTGCTTAATGAGTTATAACATGTAGAGACTTACACCAATTATTTCCTTCAAACATAGTTTTTAACACGTTGCTTGACACGTAATATATTTATCGATGTTACCAAACCTTTCACGAGATATGATGTCCATCACGAGCAGGTCACAATATCAAGAAAACCACATAACATTAATGTATTTAAATCATGCTCAGTTCCATTCTGTTAATAACATCTGAAGATGGGTCCGTTGCGGGCCTGAAAGTTCGAATGTCTTCTATATGAATTCAATAAATCATCTAAACAGTCAAATGTGTTTATTTGATTCTGTTTTTAGAATAATGATCGTGTAAAGACGGCGGAAATCAACACAGAAATTCAACGTAAACACGAAATCAACATTTACTTAGTACCATGTCTACCTCTATATTCTGGATAATTATGCCCTATCAATTCTGTGGCAATACTATGAAACCGAGCCTTGTTGGTACCAGCAGGATAATGCACTGATCCATATAAAGCAAGGACTGTTACGGCGTGGTTAGACGATAATTCCGTATCGCGTGTGGGCTGGACAACACAGAGCCCTGATCTTAATCCCATAGAGCACCTATGGGATAAATTAACGCCCAGCATAAGAAGTTTGGAACCAAGGCCTCCTACTAAGCAACAGTTAGCGGTGTTGTGTTTCTCGTCTAGGTGTCCGGTGACTTTTGTGAATATAGTGTATCATCAACGATGACACACGGAACTGAAATTCAATCTATACATTCGACGACATTCCATGAAGTTACCGTAAATCTTTTCACGATGGGCTTTTGACATGGGTTCTGGGACAAACGTTGACCGTTGTTGATTATAGAAAGCTAGTAATGGGAAATACGACGGCCTGCATCAAGCCTGACTAGAAAACACAAGGCCATGGCATTATAAAGATAAGTTCCCTCTTTTAGTGACGTCACGCGGAAACCAAGCTTCCCAGTGGTTTCCAACGATATAGTGTGTGACGTGAAACACGACACAGACGTACCAGCCCACGTAACATGAAAGTGACGTCACAAATGGAGGGAACTCATATCCCTATTGTTATATTCAGTCAAGGCCGTTTGGAAAACACAATACGGCACGAGACGGCCTTGACTGAAAATCTATTGTTGTGTTCAGTCAAGGCCGTCTTGTGTTTTCCAAACGGCCTTGAATGAATACAACAGTACTTACAGTATCCTCTCACAGGTACTAGACAACGCTGACCGTTGATGATTATGGAAAGCTAGTAATGAGAAATGCGACGGGTTGAATGCAACAGTACTTCAGAGTATCCTACTATACGTATGTTCTGACTTAAACGTTATGGTGATAACGGAAAACTAGCGAAAAGATGTAGAACAGACTGGATACAACCATGCTTCTCAATATCCTATTACAGGTTCTTTGGGAGGGTGGTTCAAGACCCTATACTCACTTGAGACCGTAAGGATTAGTCCGTCCGTAAGTTAGGAAAGGTACAGTACCAGCACCATAGGACAAATACACCTCTTATATATGATTAGGTCTCAACTCGGATGATCAGCTAGAAGCTCGAGATTGTTACGGTAGTGTACCTTCCATTGCAGTAACGGTGGTCGAACCGTCTACTTCTGCAGCATAACAGGAACTCCACTGTTCATTGATGTTCAATGCTGGTGACAGAGTCGGTGGTATTTCTACTTTGGAAAAAGGGATATGATGCAATCAGCCTAAATAGACATTGAGATGCCAGGCATTAGGTACACCTGCCGTTGTCGCATAAATGGCTCACTGCAACATACAGGATGACACGCGAGCACAATGCACGATATAAATCAGACATACCAGCTCGTCGAACCGCATCAGTTACCGGAATGGATAAAAAGAGTGATCTGAGAGACTTTTAACATGCCTAAATGGCTTGGTGCTAGGCGTTGTGGTTCGAGCCTTCCCTAAACGGCCGTACCTTTGGGCTATTCACACAAACCCGTTGCTGGAGTTTCTTGTAAGATCAAGTCGCCAGTTTCCTTTGACCCCTTTTATCCACCAGCTGTTTTTGTCCACACCATCGCCAATTGTTCGAAGTTTTTTACGTGTCCCACCATTCAGGGTAAACCCTTGCTACGGTTGATAGTGAGAGGATGATCATTTTTCTCAAACTGAAACGCCTGGCGCCAACTATCATGTCACGTTCAAAGTCGCTTAGATCGCTCGTTTTGCCCATTCCAATCACAATCGATCTTTAAAGCACCAGCCCCTCCTCGACGGTGTTTGGCTGTAGTGAGGAGCGAACATCTGAATGATCTGTTAGATTCTTTTCCTGAGACATATATATACCACTGGATAAGACAACTGTTAGCAGGATTTTCACGCCGGCCAAGACTGTCCGACCTGTAACGTCTGCTTTTCTTCGCGAACAATGTAACATTTTGAATGCAAATGTGTTTCAGTTAAATAAACTTTTGTGTTGCTGCAAGCCGGACTTACTGCAAGCATATTATGATTTTCAGGAATGAATAAAAGTGATCCAAATCCTTGTTAAAGAACATGGGTTACATTAGACTTGATCAGGAGTTGGTAGATTCCAAGTTTTGATTATATGTTTAACTGTTGTGTAGTGCATCATCATCATCATCACCATCATCATTTTCAACCATTATTAATCCACTGCTGGACGAAGGTCTCCCCAAGTTTCTTTCACAACGATCTGTCTTGTGCCAGTCTCCTCCATGTTACTCCCGCATACTTTCGAATTTCATCCACCATCTCCCATGTGATCTTCTTCTGAGTCTTTTCCTGTGCCTTGGAATCCAATCTAAAATTTCGACTGTCCATCGATGGTCTGTCCTTCTGGCAGTATGTCCAGCCCATTGCTCGTTCGTGATAGACGTAGTGTTGGTGGCTCCAATATTTTATGCGTTTTAGTGTGGAATACCTTGTCCCTCACTCACCTGTTGCGTGTCCCGGCTGTCTAAAGGTACTATGTACGTTTTGAGCTACTTTTCAAGCGTTCTCATCCTCATATTAGTTCATATTCATCCGTTTTCTTATCGTTTGCTCGTTTGTTTACGTTTGGAAGCTGCCAACATGGCGGCTTCCGGTATTTCGTTATCATCTATGGGCGTGGCGGATGCACGTCACGTCGCACTTCCCACGTCCATGGAAGTTAACATACTCTCGTCCTCAGATGTGTCTGCTCAGATGCCTTCCCATCTTTCTAGTACTCCTGCACCGGTGCCTTCACTGGACTTGGCTGCGCTTTCTTCTTCAGCTCCTGCATCTGTCTCGGTGCCCTCCCTGGGAACTACTGATTCTACTGCCTTGCCTTCGGCCTGTGCTTCTCTTCCCTCACAGCCTTCTGTGCCTGCCGGATCCGAACAGACTTCTCTTCCGAGGATGTCATTTGCCTCTAAAGTGCAACGAGGCGCTACTTCTACGTCCGATTTCTCTGAACCAGATGGTCTTTTGCAAGCAACACCTATTATTCAGGTATCCAACCACAAGGTGAAGGTAACGATTGATGACAATTCGCAGATTGGCCGTGAGTTCCATAACCTCCGGGATAGAGGTGTGCTCTTTCATGCTTTACCAAATACTCCATTGCCACGCTACATGGAAGCCCTCTCTGTACATGTGTCGTCTGCGTCCATTGCAGGAATTTCCCGTACTCCTCGGGGTATTTCGGTACAGTTCAATCACAAGGAGGATGCTGACTTATTTCTAGCTAACGGACTTTCGATTGGGACAAACCATCTCATCCCGTCGCCTCTTTCCAAGAGACCGGTAAACATCACGTTCCATCCTGTTCCACAGGAAGTGCCGGATACTGCACTTCCTCTCCTTGTCAGTCATGTTTGTAAAATTGTTGGCAAGGTCCGTCGCCTTTCTGACGCTCCCCGCGGAACTCGAATTGCACATGCTACAGGACCTCGCCGTCAGTTATTGGTCGTCTTTCCCACCGAGAGAGCCTTGGCGGATTGCCCTACAGAAGCTACTGTTGAAATTGGCGCACGAACGTACAGTTTCAAGATTTTCACTGCTCACTATTGTACACACTGTTTAACACAAAATCACACCACTGCCTCCTGTGACCGCGTTCGACGTGGACGTTCATCAAGTTCGCATTCCACTGCTGACCACGTTGGTCTTTCTACTATCCCCACTACCGGTAGTTTGCCTGACGCGAATTCTTCGTTTCTCCGTCAGACGAACATTTCCGTCACGGACAATGCTGCCTTTCCTCTTATCCCGATCCGTACGATTGTGCATCCGCCTTCAAGATTGACAGAGTTGTCTTCGACTACAGATGTGTCTACAGCGGAGTGTTCCGATCCGGGTGTGTTGAGTGGTGGTTTGGCGGATCGGCCGTCTGGCTCTTCTCCTAGCCTCTCGGATATCGGATCTCCATTTACAACCTTGTCTACCATGCCCTTGTTGCAACATCTTCCTGAAGCCTCGGCTGTTGTACCAGTCTCCACTAAGGCAGCTCAGCTACGTACTGCTTCTTCGGCGACGTTCGTTTCCTCGTCTCCTGACTTGGGAGGTGAGCCTGATCCACTAATGGATACATCCGCCTCAGCTACTTCTTCGAAGCGGACTGGAACTTCCAAAGGCGCTGTAAAACAGAAAAAGTTAAAACAACTTTCTGTGCCACATTCTGAGGATTCATCTAGTATTCCCGAGGTTACCGGTTCCGGTGTTTCTCCACCTGATGTTTCTTCAAACAGTATGCTTCTCCGCTCAGGTCATGTCAATCCTCTCTCGGATGCTGAGGTTCTACAGGCAGTTGATATGTTTCCTCCAGTTCCTGGCCCACTTACCAGACAGCAACTTTTACGTCTTTTTCAACCTGCACGTACGATTGTTGGTTCTGAAGAATTCCTTCACTCACCTGATCTGGACCTGTATGCAGCGGTAACGCAATTCGAAGCTTATGTGTCACTTTTTAAATCTCTGTGTGCCACCGATCCTCGGTATCAGCCTTTTTGAGACGTTACACGCGCCGTCTCGCCTCCTTGAAGGAGCTCGTTGAGAAACATGTATGTGATACCTTCTATCCTTTTACCGATGACCTTTAGCTCTCTTCCTCACACCGATTACTTTTTGTTCTCTCAATGCTAGAGGATTTGCGAACCCGTTCGCAGATTCCCTGGTTTTGCAGACTTAGTGCATGTTGATTCTGATGTTTTCCATGTGTGTTTTTACTGTGATTCACAAGTCATGTATTGTAAATTTGCTTTATTTGTGTGTTTGGCTGTGTTTCACAAGTAATGTATTTAAAATTTGCGATAATTGCGTGTTTTTGCTGTGTTTTCACAACTAATCGGTCTCGTTACTTGTGTGATCTCCTCATTATCTCATCATTATCTTATCTGTTGTTTCCTGAATTTGTGCCTGTTTTTAAATTACCTATAATTGTGAGTATTTGCTGTGTTAGTGCTTTCCTCTATCGCGGATTATTATAGTGGTACGTTTGTTACCTTTGTTATTTTTGAATAGTTGCTGAGGTACTCCATGTTGTTTTGCTCTCTAACCACATTTCAGTTCCGTTCGGTTGATTTATGATAGCATAGTACATTTCATGCATTTGTGCACATGTGTTATAGTGTTTGACATGCTGTTAGGCCATTCATTGTTCGTGTGCATATTCATTTCCTTTCTGTGTAACGTTGTGCTGCATCGTGGATATACTTCCTTTCCGCACTGTTGTTTTCTGTACTGCAGCTTTTAATGAATCTCCTATGTCTGTATTTCGTTATAGCAATAAACTGGGTACCACTATGGTACCCACAGTTACCAATACCAATACCATTGCCATTTCAGGGATTTAACTCTGATCATGATGTCTTCCAGTCTTGTCATTTTTCGGATCCACGAGTTCCTCTTCTTATCTCTCCTGGTTACACCAAGCATGCACCTCTCCATGCTACTTTGAGTTGTCTGCAGCCTTTGTATGTCTCTTTTAGTTAAGGTCCACGTCTCTGCGCCATACGTAAGCACTGGAAGGATGCATTGATCAAATACTTTTCTTTTAAGACATAATGGCATATTGCTCTTGAAAATTATGCTGTTTCTTCCAAAAGCTCTCCAAGCAAGTTTTGTACGCCGATTAATTTCTTCAACAATGTGACCCGCATTTGATATCTGCTGTCCAAGACAAACGCACGTGTCTGTTATCTCTAGCTTTTCTCCATCAATCGATAAATCTTCATTTCTTGTAAAAGCATTGAACATCACTTTTGTCTTCAGAAAGTTCATTTTTAATCCAACTTCTTTACTCTTGTCAGCAAGTTCCTGGATCGTACTCTGCAGCTCTGATGGGGTAGTTGCAAAAACGACTACGTCATCAGCAAAACGAAGGTTGGTCAGATAATCTCCATTAATCTTTATCCCTTTGTTTTCCCAGTTCAGTAATTGAAAGACAGTTTCCAATGTGTATTGCACTTTAATGATAACTCACATGTGTGTTTATACAGGGCGTTCTTAACCAAAAGCTAATTGTCCCAGAATGTTATAATTCATTTCATCTGATCAATGTTCTTATAGTTTTAGTATTTTTTTTCGTGTTATAAAATTCAATAAGCCAGGTGTGCGTGTCACGCCTGTAGGTTTCTATAGTGACCTATTTACGTGAAGAGAGCAGGAGTACCTAAAAAAGTGGCATGTAAATGCATATATCCCTCCACAAGGTGGACCCCACAATACGTTGCAAAGTATCAGCTTGGATGAGCACTAGACCTGGAAGCACGCACTCAGAATTAGTTGTCGTGCACCATTCCAATAATCCAACAATAATCGACACTGTCACTGCACGATTTAAAATCCAATATAACAAGATCACATTAAAGGTTTATTACATTAAAATATATTATTTACCAGTCAAATTTTACTCGATCTTTCGGGCTGTCAAACGTGCCCATCTTCAGGTAAAATGTAAGGGAGGTATCAGATTAGATCAGATCAGATGTAGAGGATTTTAGGAAGGGAGTGTCTGACCCCAGGTCTTAAACAACCCTTAGAAATAGGAAGCTAGGAGATTTGGGCTAGAGTTTCCGATAGGAAAGGGTCGCGGAAGCGAGGTATAAAGGGGGAAGAAGACGCCCTTATTTATTACCAAGGGGCCAGTACCCGTGGTCCGACGGCTTAACGTGCCCATCCGACGCACGGCGGGTATTTAGTGGTTCGAACGTTCGTACCTGCCCAGGATGGAACTTGAGGCAGTTACGAACGCTGACCACTAGGCCACCCGCGGCCTTGTAAGAGAGGTATACAGACAGCAGGGATTTATATACAGTTGGTTGTTGGTTGATGACGTAAAAAAGTCATCCAAGCGCATGCTCAAAGAGTTAGAATCTTAAAGGATTGAGATGGGCAACTCCACTTCCTATTGCAATGTTGGGATGTTCTCTTCGTCAATTATCTTAAAGGATTGAGATGGGCAACTCCACTTCCTATTGCAATGTTGGGATGTTCTCTTCGTCAATTATATTGCAATGTTGGGATGTTCTCTTCGTCAATTATATTGCAATGTTGGGATGTTTTCTTTGTCAATTATATTGCAATGTTGGGATGTTCTCTTCGTCAATTATGTTCCTTCCATGAGGGATTTTCACAGTTGTGACACTAAATAAAGCAAATCCTCTTTACAGCATTTATCACCAAAGGTAGATATGTACAAACTCTCGGTAAAAAGGGTTGAGGCCTTGGTTTTTCGACTACCCAAAATTGAAGCTTCATTCCGTATTGGCATATATGAGCCTTCTCTTGTGAGTCGAGAGATAGTTGTTGAATGGTTTAACGTTATATTTATGCTCATTTATTCTTACGCCCAAAGTACGTAAAGTTGACCCTATGTAAACTTGGGGTTTATCTGCTGGATCGTAGCTTTCCAATGGTATACAATATATACCAGATTTATTGATATCGTCAATCGAGTCCCAAACTTTTTTAATCATTGAAAACAGATTTGAAGTGGTTTCACCGAAATCCAAGTCATATTTTCTGCAAGCGTTCCTTATAACTGGTGTGACCGTGGGTAGATGGTTCATAGTGCCGACATAATTGATGGATCGTTTCTCACGTTCCAGAGTTGTGAATTCCGAGCGTCTTACATTTTTAATGATCTTATATACGCAGTATGCGTGGTACCCGTGCATCGTTGCGATGTTTAATATTGTTTTGAACTCCAACTGTCGTAATCGTACCGTGGAGGAGTGTACGTGCCAGACGAATTATGTGCTGAAAAGCTGCTAATTTATGTTTCATCGGTTGTGCAGAGCGCATTGGAATAATAGTGGGAGAATTAGTTGGTTTTCGGTATACAGAGAAGCTAATTTCTTGTGTTGTAGGGTTTCGGTGAAATAATATATCTAAGAATGGTAGTTTGCAGTCCTGTTCGATTTCCACAGAAAATTGGATGGATGGGTATCTTGATGACATGATATCTACAAATTGTGTTAGACTTTCTTTTGAGTGAGTCTAAAATATTTAAATGTCGTCAATGTATCTCGTATACGGGGCAGCTTTAAACTCGTAATTAGCAAGAATACTATCTTCTAGGTTCTGCATTAGAAGTTCAGCCAGGGTTGCGAAGAGTGCAGAGTCCATGCGTTTTTTGTTTTTTTTTTTGATTGGAGGTTTAACGACCACCGTGAGCAACTCAATGGGCTATAAGCAGTCGCCCGTCCCTAATTTAGGGTCACTGGTTCCGGGGAAGGGAGAGAGCCAGTGCCGTAAGACAAACACAACATCCATGCCTGACCGGGATTCGAACCCGGACCCCTTACGGACGAATGATCATAGGCCAGCGCCTTAGACCACTGCGCCACCGGGGCGGCCCATGCGTTTGGATGACTTCTTTACGTCACCAACCAACTGTACATACAGTAAATGTCCTTGCTGTCTGTATACCATCCTTACATTTTACCTGAAAATGGGCACGTTTGACGGCCCGGAAGATCTAGTAGATTTTAACTTGTAAATAATATATTTTAATGTAATAAACCTTTGTTGTGATCTTGTTATATTGGTTTTTAAATCGTGCGGTGACAGTGTCGATTACTGTTGTATTATTATTAGAAGCACGCAGCAAGAAAATGAACGGTTCTTACACTGCAATAAGGGTACAGATGTCAGATCTTATCCGTGTTATTGCATTCAAAGACATTAGAATAATTTTAAACAACGTTTTATAAAACTTACTTTAAAGTGGTTGAAAAATAATATTTCAAATTTTCAACCCATTTTTATGATCGGCGCTTTCTTTCCGCGATTCCTCTGACTTTCTGACTTCAGTATTCTTCACTTCTTAGGTAAAGTGACTGAATTCTGGGATCGAATGTGCCTTCGACTTATAGCTTGTTCTACAAATTTTGGCTAAAATTTTATTATTCTTTGTAGGTTTTTCTTTTACTTCAGCTATATTTTAAAGCTGCTTAATGCTTATTTCAAGAACTCTGTGCTCACAATATATCGTTTATTATCACATACAGCAATTTGATTGTTAAGATCTTGTCACCGCTTCAGAGCTCTTTCACTTTAAAATTTTTGTGGACTTGAACGTATGGTGATAAAACGGAGTTGCAAGTTTATACTAACTAGATGAAAGCCCGTCAATAATAACGGGGGAAAATAAAAATTTTGATGCAGAAATATTGACATTTATTTATCGAGTTTTTGAGTTCCACGTCAATAGATGGCGACGTTGCCTCACAGCTTTCTGAAAATTTCCAGAGCAGTCGGTTATGGAATTTGATACTACAGGCTGTCTGTTTGTTATGTGTTTTGTAAAGCCTTTAGTCCCTATTTCGTCAACATTTCCTTGTACACAACATTTTTCGTATACACTGACTGTGAACCCTGTATCAATTTCCCCTGTTCTTTTCCGTGAACTATTTTTATCTTGACGTCGTCAGGTCGTCGTACTCTTGACGTTGCCACATACAGATGGCTAAACACCGGTTCAGGTAGTGAACCAAAATTCCTGATGAAAAGTCTAAGCGATGGCCTCTGATCATTCGTCAGCAAAGGGGTCCGGGTTAGAATCCCGGTGAGGCATGGATGTTGTGTTTGTCTTACTGCAGTGCATCTCTCCCTTCCCTGGAACCACTGACCCTAAATTAGGGATTGGCGACTGCTTATAGCCCACTGAGTTGCTCACGGTGGTCGTTAAAACTCCAACCAAAAGAAAAAAAAAGTTTTCGTATCTTTAGAGTTGACCGTGTGACGTAACGCATCTCTGACGTCTGACGTCATGTGAGAATGATTTGGATTAGATGACGTCACACCAGTAGCTGTGTTCTTTGTTGCTATGACAACAAAACAAAGTGGTATACGCGTGGACTGTGCGCATGTAGGTGATGACATCACCTACGCGAAAAGCTAAGCGTGACGTCACAAACATTTGTTTCTCGGTTGTTGCTATGACGACTTAAAAAGTAGCACGGAGGAGGAGGAGGGCTCTAGCAGATTATATATTAGGATGAAGGCTAGGAGCGCCACCTTTGCAATGTGATAAAACACAAAATGCAGTAATCACAAATATTTACGAAGTCGACGCTTTAAAATTTCTTTCTGATCTTCATTTAATTTATTCTGAAAACAAAACGTGCATGTGGATTAAAAATAATTATGTAACACTCAGAAATATAAGCACGACATCTCTTTCGTTCTTCAGAACATGGCAATAGTACGATAAATATCAACAAACACATGCATCCATTTTAATACAACACACACTCAGTTTACTACAGCTTTGCGAACAAATTTTCAGAAGGTATCCGCACGGAAACGTAACAAGCGTTTCACCAAAAACTACTAGGGAGTGACCCTGGAAACTCTTGACTGGTGGTAGTTCATCAGTAACAGAGTTGGGCAAAACCGTAGTTGAATTAATCGGTAATGCATTACAGCGTAATGATAATGAGAACATGAACTTAGCGTTACCATTACATGGTTCATGTAACATGCTGGCCACCTTTACGGTATTTCTTCTACTCCTGTTATGTTTTTAGCAAAATTGCAGCATCTCCTTATCATTAACATTTTTCATTGCAGTATAAATTTCTCAGTTGCACGAGTTGTACAATGTTTTTCTGTCGTTGTTAATTCACTTTTACGTATGCCTACACTATGTAATGTTACCTCTGCATATAATTGTCATCCTATTTCATCATTGTGTTGCTCAACCTATGCCTGTGTTATCATGCGTTTTAAGTTTTCACTACTGTTAGTCTGCCTATATGTTCCTTTAATGTCATGTGACATGCTGGCCATCACTTTACGGTGTTTCGTCTACACCTGTTGTGTTTTAGCTCAATTGCAGCATCTCCTTATCATTAATATTTCTCATTGTAGTATATATTTCTTCGTTGCGCAAGTCATACTATGTTTTTCTATCGTCGTCGTTTCGCTTCTACGCATGCCTGCGCTATGGAATGTTACCTATGTATATAATTATCATTCTATTTCATTTTTTGTTTTTGCTCAACCTGTGCCTGCTTTTTCATGCGTTTTAAGTTTTCAATACAGGGTACCTGGAAATATGTTCCTTCAGTGTCATGTGACACGTTGACCAACTTATGGTGTTTTCCCCTACACCTGCTGTGTATTTAGCTCAATTGCAGCATATCAGTATCATCAACATTTCTCATTGCAGTGTAAATATCATTGATTTTATCAGTATGAATTTTGTTTGTAAGACGCTCCATGCTGAACGTCTATTTTATTTCGGTATACCATTACATAGTAATGGAGAACTGGTCATTAGAATTACATGGTAATGGTGAACTGGTCATTAGAATTACATGGCAATTGTAATGACATGTAGCAGTTACCCACTATAATCGTAATGGCTAATGGTTAACTATATGTTGGTAATTAACCAATACCTTATGGGTAACAATACAACGTAAATAAACCAGCGACCAGTACACCCTTACACGTTGTGTAGGTTATTTGACAATTATTCCACCCCTCGGACCTCAAATGCGTGTATGTAGTGTGACGTACCTGCCTGCAGGACGCACACGACATAAAGGCAGATAGCAGTCAGAACGAACGTCCGCGTAGCTCAATTGGTAGAGTGACTTATTCCGGAATGAGGGGATCCGGGTTCGAGCCCCGGCGTGGACTAAAAGTTACGGAGAAATTTACTTCGTTATAGTAGGTATTGGAGATTGTACGTGCATGACATGAGTAGTTGCCCCCGTCTTCACCGCAAGTAAAGTGTTTTGAACGAAATAATACATATGAAGCACGTACCAATGGGATATTTATTTCGGTTAGAGAATAGTACAAAAATGAAAGAAAGATCAGTGCATGTGCTCTTAGTCTTCAACAAAGAACAATTCACTGAAGCACACACACACACAAAAGGGAAAAAAAAACAGTCAGGAAATAACAAATTGTGCATTAAACGCCAATGGGAACCACTCTAAGACACTACATCACTTGAAATGGAAGGACTGAAATGTCTGATTGCTACAATCCGTTGCCAAAATACTCATTTCGGCCATCTCCAGTACAGTATTTTCGTCCATTACATACGTTTCACTGTCCAAAATAATTACCCCACTATAGCCACAAGCACATATTAGCACTACATTCACAGTTCAGCAACTCTGGGTGCACTGCCGAATATTACAGAAATTTGCGAACTCTTTTGACATTTTTGCCGTACTTCTCAAGCAGGGGCGGCGGAAAGTGAAGTTCGTTGACCGGGCCCGAAATTTCGAATCGTGGTGCACCCCTATCCCTTCCCTCTTTCCGGAACAAACAGAAAAAAAACAAAAAAAACAATGGCTAAGGTGCTTTGTTAGGGATTAGGACCACCTGACCACTTACCTAGAGGAACTTTCTAAAGCACATCACAACACAAAATCCCACGTATGCCAAATAAAAAAAATAAAAATAAAAATTTTGGCTAAAATTATTGACCGGGCCCAGGTTCCGCCGCCACTGTTCTCAAGTGTTGTTGTCCATTACGAACACTGGACTAGCGATGATCTCTCAAGTATTTGTCATTTTCTTGTAGGACTTCCGTCCACAGTGAGTGAGTTTAGGTCCCAGCCACCTACAGCGAGTTTGCCTTTTGGGCAGGACACAGAAACGGAAGGAATGAGAGCAAGTCTAGCGACTTTGACAGAACAGTTTGTAGTGAGATTAGAGTACAGTAGATGGCGCCACCGTACAAGTACTATATTGCACATAGAGGGGTGAGAGAATTTCAGGGGGGCATAGGAAAGGATACCCATTTAACCAGTGGGTCCACCCTGGGGGCCGTCACTTAACGTGCTCGTCCGATGCACGGCGGATATTCAGCGATTGTTAGTAAATCACACTATCTCCGAAAGATCAGCCAAGAAACCCCTTGCATCGATAGTCTGAACTGCTAACCACTAAGCCATCCGCGGCTCTCTGGACTAGCGAGCGACTGACTCCTTTATATATACTTCACGACAGGACCTGAACCTTCTGGAATATTCTTGATTTACATAAAGCTCACCAACTTCCCACTGGGCGATCATTCTGGAACATTCTACAAAAGTCTAACCCATTCTTGTCGCTTCTAGAACATTCTACACGACACTTCGGTCTCTGTCTGCTATGTTACATGGCCGACGTTTCTACACATAATTTTTGGCACACGTATATTTCTATAAACTATTAGTATGTAATTATTATTTGCAAATTGTGTAATTTCATTACCAAATAATTCCATTGCGTTTGAATGGCATTATTAAATAATTGAATTATATCCTCTTTATTGTAATGCATCACAGATTAATTTCATTACCTTGTGCAAACCATACATGGGATTACCTTGTAATGCATTACCTGTTACTGTACCTTGGAATGCATTACACGTCAATTGTAATCTGTACTTCCATTACTTTGTAATGCATTCCTGCCCAACTCTGATCAGTAACATGGAGCAGCACATCTTTGGCACGTGAACGCTGAATGGTGGATTTAATTCGCCCATTATTTTCTAACCAATTTAATTTTCTCATTGTTATTTCATTATGCTTTTCCCGTTACGGGTCGTAAAATTAAATTTTTTTCATTAAAATATACCCCTGAAAAAAAAATCAGATCTTGAAATATCCTTAGTGTACTACGATTTTTGTCAAAGCACCAACTTATTTCATGTTGTTATTTTTAATACACCGCAATATGAATACTCAAGAAACGCACATAGCGTGTTAAATCCGTTCATTTCTTATGCTGTAATAATCACAGAGATTCGCCAAGCTTCGCACTCTACTGGGAGGCTTTTTTAAGGCAATGGTAGACATAAAAATGCAGGGAATTAGACCGCTGGAAGATCTCATCTTTCTAAAGTGTATCAAGAAACCCCGAGGGTGGATCCGCTACGCTGACGATATATTCTTCATATGGGAACATGGAGTAGACGAATTAAAAGACTTCATGCGTAGGATAAACAGTCTAAATAATACGATAAAGTTCACCATGGAGGTTGAAGTGGATGGAACGTTGAATTATCTTGACGTCGCGCTCAGAAGAAATAGAACATCCAGCTTCGATTTTAACGTTTATTATAAACCGATCGCGGTGCCGAACCTCCTGATTCGCACTGCCCAAAAGAGTACAAACTTTCTGCTGTTAGAGTATAGTTCTATAGAGCGTATAACGTATGCCAACCCGACTACCTAAATAACAAGGAAATTGATAATATTTATAGCAAAGGTCTAAAAGCTGGATATAAGAGGGATGAAATAGACAGAATACATAGAACTGTAAGAAATCGTATAATGTCGGCTACAACAAAACCACCTAGTAAGACCATGAAGTACGCAGGATCCATCTAATTTATCCCAGGCTTTGCCTATTGGTTAAATAATCTTTTACGTAAATACAAAATATTAATAGCAATGAAGTCTCAAACCCCATTATCACATATAATATCAAGCTGCAAGGGGAGGCAGTGTGAATAAGAAAAAGCGGGTGTGTAGGCAATTCCGCTGGCATATCCTGACAACACGGAAAAGATATATATCGGAATGACAAAGCGATCCTTGGATACTAGACGTAAATAACACACGCGGAGTGCCAATCAGGACATGCATAAATACAGCATTCGCCAGAGAAGTCATGCATTCATCGGTCACTCCAGTATGGAATAATAATAGAAGAATTGCCCCTTACACGAACCTTAAAGAGACTGCCATCAGGGAAATTGTCGAAATCCTCTAAAGCAAAGTAGCATGCGATGACATGATTTCTACTGAACTACCAATGATTTGGCAAGCGTTATTAAAAGACGGGAACACGACGCCGCGCGCCGTGTATTTACATGCTAAAAAAATTCACGAAATATGCTCGTGATGCCACCCGCGTTATTTTCAAAAATCATCTTTGTTCCTTATGTGTTCCAATTCCCTGCATTTTATGTCTACTATTGCCTTGAAAAAGCCTCCCAGTGGAGTGCAAAAGCTTGGCAAATCTCTGTGATTATTATACCATAAGAAATAAACGAATTTAATACGCCATGTGCGTTTCTTGAGTATTATTTCATGTCTCTGCCATCTTTTTTGTTTTCTTTTGCAAAACGCGGGCAGGTTGGTAATTCTTGAACAGCTTACTAAAAATTATCGGCATCTTTGAACAGAAGAAAGTGGCCGGATGTTTCGCAACAGTAGCTGCGTTGTAAAATGTTCTTCTGTTTTTTTGTTTTTTTTTTTTGTTTGGAAATTGCATGGCCACTTTCTAAAACAGAAATATAGCAAGCATCGTGTTGGCTGGGAAACATATCGTTGAAGAGAAAGGCAAGAGCCATTCAGGATTAGTTCCAACCCGTTGAGTGCCGAGCTTTAATATAACGCTCACGACGTCGTAAAAAGTTTCTCAGCAAAGCAGAAACATAACAAGCTCTTGAACTAAATGGAATATTAAAAGAACATGTGACTATGTAGTCGTTATGGAGTCTTAACTCTTGGCTAGAAGAACACAGCATTTACTTTTTACTTAAATGGCACACAACAGCAACGCTTATATTTATTAAACGCTCGTGGGCTGAATAAAGTCAATTGGAATCCTCACTGATGGCATGTTTCAGAGGTTATGTCAAAAGCGCCATGGTCTCTTAAAAATGACTGCTTAAATGGAAGATTGTACCTAATCATGCGTTTAAAAACAATTATCTGAGGAACATCCTATTGCTCTGTTTTTTCCAACTGAGCAATTTACTCTGTGCACCCAATTAGAGAAAAGAGGATGCGCATTTAGTGTCAGTGGCCTGGCTAGTGAAATTCCGAAATATGAAATCACGGTATGGATGCTTTTTCGAAAACAAACCAAAATACTTTTGCAAACAATAATTTCCACATTTCCGGAGGAAAGGACTCAATTGTCTCCAATGCAAGCCTCTGGTTAGTAACGCTGCTTGGAATCCTAATGGTGAAAGGGGGCCAGAATTCAGACTAAAATCTGAGCTGGGGTCCGGGTTCGAGACTAGGGTGAGGCACGGTTGATGGGCCACTCCTACGCGCGTGCACCCTTCCCTGGAGTCAGTGGGCATAAATTAAGGGAGGGCGACTCCTCTTAGCCTCTGATGCTCTGCAGGTTAAACCCTCGGGCAGGGGGATTTCTGGCTGATGGGTCTAGTTCCAATCCATTGAGAGATAGTAATGGTGATTTTACTACAAACAGCTGCACTAGTTCCCCCGATATTTTAGTCATTCGTACCTTTCTTCAGAGTGTGGGATCAAACTTTCTGTGGGAACTCAAGCTTAGGAGACTCGGAAAACCACTGCGCACTTTGACGTGCACCTCTATTTCACCTTCCTTTTGAGTTTCTTGTTTTTTTATGTAAATTTCGTTACTCCTTGGTTAAACATTTTCTGATTAAACGGCACATTATTTCTCGGAATAGCTTTTACAATTTGGCAACGCTAACAGTTAAAAGAAAAATATGTAAACGACGTTTAATGTGAATAGAATGGTGGCGGTCGGCGGACAGCCTAGTGGTCAACGCTCGCGGCTGCCGCAGAAAAGTCTCAGGATTGATCCCAGGCAGGTACGAACTCTCGAACCACTAAATATCCGTCATGCGTCGTATGGGCACTTTTAGCTGTCAGACCCCGGGCTTAACATGCTCATTCGGTATTAAATAAGGGCGTCTTCTTCACTCTTTCACGTGAAGCAATCACTTTTAAACTTATTGTACATGACTTTTCTCTCTGGATCATAGGAGTAAAAAAGTCATATTTGGAAAACAGAACATTCTGTGTTGAAATAAATGGGAAAAAAATTATCGATGAGAAAAACAGAAGCAAGAGTGCATTTAAAAGATTTTTACCATAAAAATATTTTAAACTGTAAAAAACATTAAAAAATGTCAGCGTAATGACACACACACAAAACAAGAGTGCATTTGTGCATTCTCCAAAGCAAGAGTGCATTTAAAAGATTTTTACGGTTTGTTGCCATTCTCCAAAGCCAGAGTGCATTTAAAAGATTTTTACCGTAAAAATCTTTTTTGCGGATTTTTTGTACCTCAGTGGCCTTCGGTTTGAAACATGTAACCTCAGTTTTGTTTTAAATGTTTTCTATACCTTAGTGGCCTTCATTTTTTTACCGTAGTGGAAACCGATTTAAAGCAGCTTTCTTTTCGCTGTTTTCTATAACTTAGTGGCCTTTTTTTACCTTAGGGGAAACCGATTTAAAGCAGTTTTCTATTCGCTGTTTTCTATAACTTAGGGGTCTTTCTTTTTTCCTTAGGGGAAACCGATTTAAAGCAGTTTTCTATTCGCTGTTTTCTATAACTTAGTGGCCTTTTTTTACCGTACTGGAAACCGATTTAAAGCAGTTTTCTATTCGCTGTTTTCTATAACTTAGTGGCCTTTTTTTACCTTAGGGAAAACCGATTTAAAGCAGTTTTCTATTCGCTGTTTTCTATAACTTAGTGGCCTTTTTTTAACCTTAGGGAAACCGATTTAAAGCAGTTTTCTATTCGCTGTTTTCTATAACTTAGGGGCCTTTCTTTTTTCCTTAGGGGAAACCGATTTAAAGCAGTTTTCTATTCGCTGTTTTCTATAACTTAGTGGCCTTTTTTTTTACCTTAGGGAAACCGATTTAAAGCAGTTTTCTATTCGCTGTTTTCTATGCCTTAGTGGCCTTTTTGTGTAATGCGGCCTTCCATACAAATATGGAGGTGATTGGTGTACACCTAATACAGCTTTTAATAATTTAAGCGAGAGTGCATTTAAAAGATTTTTACGGTTTGTTGCCATTCTCCAAAGCAAGAGTGCATTTAAAAGATTTTTACAGTTTGTTGCCATCCTCCAAAGCAAGAGTGCATTTAAAAGATTTTTACCGTAAAAATTATTATTAAATAATAATAATGATTCTGTTAAACAGAAGCAAGAATGCCACAACAGCAATTATTCCATTTTTATCATCAACACTTTATTCCATTTTTATCATCAACACTTTATTCCATTTTTATCATCAACACTTTATTCCATTTTTATCATCAACACTTTATTCCATTTTTATCATCAACACTTTATTCCATTTTTATCATCAACACTTTATTCCATTTTTACGTCAGAATTTCCTGCGTTTAATAACAAAAATCTGGCGATACACAGAGATAGTATGTACTTCCAAAAACAAAAATTAAGCTGCATTTATGCTGCAATATTACGTGCAAAATTTAGAGAAATATTTCTTAGACTGGAAAATTAAAATTAATACTGATAAAACGCAAGCAATTCTCTTTTCTAAGAGAAGAAGGGATTATAATTCAGACTTTGAAATAGAATTCAAGAAGTGGAATAATTAATACGGACATAAATCAAGCTGTTCTTCCATGTAACGTAACCGCAGAAATTTGAAAATTTTTATCGTCCTGGAACGGGAATCGAACCGCATCTCCCGATGAAGAACAGCTTGATTTATGTCAGTATTAATTATTCCATGTGTTTTCAATTTGATATTTACTCATTTGCTTAGCGCTATGATGGGACACGTTTGTTTCGACTAGTGTAGTGAAATGTCTGACGTCTCAAATAAGCCTCAGTTGTTGGGGGTTCATTGTTCTGGCTTGTGTAATAGTTAGCATACTCGAGTGCAAATCGGGAGATACCGGCTCGACTCCCGTTCTAGAAGGATTTTTTTAATTTTTACGGTTACGTTATATGGAAGAATAGCTTGATTTATGTCCGTATTTGAAATAGAATTCTATGGAAAAAATTTCCTGGGTAAAAGAAGTTAAATACCTTAGATTGATCATGGATCATAATTTAAATTGGAATAAACATATTTCTGAGACTCTTACATGAGCGATGAGGCTACGAAGATGCACTTATTACCAAAAATAAAAGGCTGAGTCAAAAAAATAAAGCACTGCTATGGAAAGCCTGCTTCAGTCCACTAATTGCTTATGGCAGTGCGATTTGGAGTGCTTCCACTAAGCAGGAAAAAAAAAATCACCTAATTTAAAATAAAACATTAAGAATGATGCTAGGTCTTGATGCACGTACCTCGAACCATAAGATTAGGAACATGCTAAAACTGGTCTATTCATTATCACTCTGTATCAATTAGCAAAGAGGCATTATGACAAAGCCGGTGATCACACCAAACCCATTGGTAATGAAAGCCCTTGATTATGACATTAAGGACTCGATGAAGTATAAAAGACCAAAAAATATTCCGGAAAAAATACCAGGAAAAATCTCCTGAGAACTCGAGCAAATAACACAAAAGATAATTGGGATTAAAAAAAAAAGGGGGGGGGGAAGCAGCTGATCTGCGCGAAATCCAGAAACCTGGAAACTTCCTATATTAAATCATGGCAAGGACCCTTGTTCAAGCCTAGATGGTGATGAATGTTAAACTTCATTTGAATAGCGGACGAGCACGTTGACTGAAAGCACCGGGATACCCCCCCCCCTCCGTATAAATAAGGGCATCTTTCTTCTCCCCTTTCCCCTTTTCTGATATGTACACTGGCGGTTAACTGCGCTGCTAGGTAGTGTATCTCGACGTTAGTCGCAATGCGACAAGCACCAATCTATCCCTACTATTCTTTCTCTGTCTATAACTGCTCTATCCTGGAACCACTAATTGTCTACAACTGTTCTATCTAGGACACATTAGTTCTTATAATTCTGTCTACAACTGTTCTATCCTGGACACAGCAGTTCTTATAATTCTGTCTACAACTGTTCTATCCTGGACACAGTAGTTCTTATAATTCTGTCTACAACTGTTCTATCCTGGACACAGTAGTTCTTATAATTCTGTCTACAACTGTTCTATCCTGGACACAGTAGTTCTTATAATTCTGTCTACAACTGTTCTATCCTGGACACAGTAGTTCTTATAATTCTGTCTACAACTGTTCTATCCTGGACACAGTAGTTCTTATAATTCTGTCTACAACTGTTCTATTCTGGACACAGTAGTTCTTATAATTCTGTCTACAACTGTTCTATTCTGGACACAGTAGTTCTTATAATTCTGTCTACAACTGTTCTATCCTGGACACAGTAGTTCTTATAATTCTGTCTACAACTGTTCTATCCTGGACACAGTAGTTCTTATAATTCTGTCTACAACTGTTCTATCCTGGACACAGTAGTTCTTATAATTCTGTCTACAACTGTTCTATCCTGGATACATTAGTTCTTTACAACGAAGTAACTTACTCCATCATCTTTGTCCACGCGGGACATCGCAATCGGGTCCCCTCACTCCGGAATAAGTCGCTCTCCAAACTGACGTATGCTCTCGCTGCTATCTGCCTTTACCTCATGTGCATCCTGCGGTGCAGGCACGTCACACCTTATAATTCCGTCTACAACTGTTCTATCCTGGTCACTCGATCAAGAGCCTGTCACAGGTCAAGGAAATCGAGTCTGTACCTTCTCTGTGGACAGAAATCCTACGTAAAAATGTGATGTAGTCTCACACATACAAAGGCCCTTTTCAGGGCATTAGTGATAAAGTGCATGTTTTCTGCGTAGTTTCTTTATGGTGTTGCTTTTATTTTTATTTTAGGCTCCTCTTTTTCCTGCCCGTTGCTCCTTTTCAGCTTCCTTAAGCCTGTGTTCTCTTCGGTGTGAGATTAGGGATTGCGGGTATAGTACATGGGGCAGCTTATAACTTCACATTCTTAACTGGAAACCGTATACTTCTAAAACTCAAACTTTTTGCGAACATTTTATATTCTTTCCTATCAATGCACCCTGTCACCACTTCGAAATTTTCTAGTTTTTCAACCCTTCTCAGGAGTTGCAGCCCGAGGGTTTCTGAACCTTTTTAGGAATTCATGGTTTCGTTTCCTCTTGCTACCTCGCTTCCGTGTGACTTTCCTGTCGGGCATTCTAGCCCAAATGTCCTAGCTTCCTACTTCTAAGGGTTGTTTAAGACCTGGGGTTAGACATTATCTTCCTAAAATCGTCTACACCAATCTCGATAATGTGATGATGCTGGAAAGAGCGGAGATTGCGAATAGATTGTAGTGAGTTGATATAGCGAAAGAGATTGAGGTTTGTTTGATATCTATATGAATCGACAGAGACGTATTGTTGTTATACGATTAAAGATTGATGTATCAATGTATAAATTACAACTTGACGATTACCGTTTATTTAGTTCCAGTGAGTAGAGAACAAAGAAGTTAAAAATACATGTAAGTGCTGATTCTTTCAAACTGGCCGTTAGTAATTAATCACTTAATTATTTCAAAAGTGTGAATATATGTTTAATGAAGTTATCTAAGAACATTAGCTACTTAGCTAATTAATCAAACAACTACATTACTGAGTTAAAATTCTTCAGAACAAATAATTAGGGAAAGAGTGGAAATTGCGAATGCTTTGCAGTGAATTGATATATCTTAGTTGTTAGTTGATAACTTTAATTTTTATCTGTTGCGCTGTTTAATTCCAGGGTAGCACTGTTTTATAATGTATTTAATTACTTTAGTCGTTCGCTATTCAAATTTTGGAGGAGTGCCTTTGTGTAACCCCAGTGGCCAAGTGGTCAGAGGCGATGGTTTCTGGCTAATCGCTTGACTTGAGTCTTGGTTCATGTATTATTGTAGAGGATTTTAGAAAAGAAGTGTCTGACCCCAAGTCTTTCATTTTTTTCTATTTTTTGTTTAGAAGTTTAACGATCACCGTGAGCAACTTGATGGGCTATAAGCAGTCACCTGTCCCTAATTGAGGGTCACTGGTTCCAAAGAAGGGAGAGAGCCAGTGCCGTAAGACAAAAACAACATCTATGCCTCACCGGGATTTGAACCCAGACCCATCTCAGACGAACGATCAGAACCCCTGCACCACAGTTCACCCAGGAAAGCTCATGTTGAGTGTTTGGCGGGATTTCAAAGGAGATTTTCATATTCAGTTCACAATATCTAACGAATTCGTTACTTCTGAGAACCCATTCATCGGCTCAACCAATGGAAGGCTACTTTTGCTTCTGGCCAGTCAAAGGAGAGTCATGTCTTACAAGGATAACGCATGTAAACTCAATGATGGAATTATTCAGCAGATGAAATACGGTACGTACAGCATGGCTCCCGTTCCTTTTTCGCTTCCAAATCTGAGCACTACTTCAGTGGAGTGCGAATTTGGAAACTTATTGGTAAGATGTCAAAATGTCATCAATTCTGATAGTTCATGCACAGCTGACTGACCACATATCATCCGCGCGGGTGTCTGTGTATATTTCTTTCGTCAAGCCCAGTCAACAATTCGAGCCATTGGTACAGATTTAGACAGTACTGAGTGTTCTTTTTTCTTTCTTTCTCTTTATAATAGAACAGTGCGTCACAGGAAAGGTCGTGCATACTCCCACAACGTTCAAGGATCTCAAATTCTAGACAATTTTACGCCACTGATCACGGCTAAGAGAAAAATAAGCAGGTTGTGAAAAAAATGATAACCTATTGAGTAAATGAAGAGCATTACCTAAGTTTGTACGGTTATTATTTTTTTTACACAATTCCGATCGGTCGCTCCGGCAGCGTAGTGGTCTAAGCGCTGGCTTCTGACAATCTATACGACATGGATCCTGGTTCGAATCCCGGTTAAGCATGGATGATGTGTTTGTCTTACGGCACTGGCTCTCGCTCTCTTGTCGGGGGCCCTAAATTAGGGACGGGCGACTGCTTATAGCCCAACGAGTTGCTCACAGCGTTCGTTAAAACAAAAAAAAAAAAAAAAAAAAAAAAAAACGCACACACACACACACCATTCTGAATGCTGGTAGATCAATGCTCTCCAACTGACAGGGTACGGTTACGCCAATAAATCGCTTGGCTAGTACATTATTTCAAAAACAGCACTTAAAAGTCCCATTTTGCACTGTATCAGTTACACAGCAAATATAGAAATAACTGATGCCTACATTTACCATTGACAATAGATATCAAGCAAGGGCCACGTCGAAGAAGAAAATAAAAAGCCTATAAAACTTAAGTGGAGAGCGTTTAGAAGAAACAGTACAATTTTCAAGAGTAATTTACTAATACTGCATGTCTTAAGACTAAAATGTTTTATCAATGTATCCTTCCAGTTCTTACCTATGGATCAGAGATACAAACTTTAACCAAGAAGGCTCCGAATAACTCAAAGAAGCCTGGAGACATGCAGGCTTTGTATAACCAGGAATGATAGAAGTAGGAATGCGTGGATCAGGTGAAATGAAGGGAGTTGATGACAACATGATTAGGGTAAAATATCTGAAATGGCCATGGGTTGAACATATTGGTAGAAGAACTCACCACCGTTGGCCAATTAAAATGCTAGACTGGATTCCAAGAGACAGGAAAAAAACCCAGGAGACCATATGGGAGATGAGTGGATGAAATTCGAAATCATGTGGAAGTAACGTGTGGGAGACTGGATCAAAACACAAAATTGTGGGAGAAACTTGGGGAGACCTTCACCCAGCAGTGAATTGATAATGGTTGTTGATGCTGATGACATGAATAATGTGAATTCATAGCTTGCTGAGTGAGACACAGTAACATTGCTTTGCCTTGAAATACAATTTCTTGGGATCCGATCATTTGACTGTTCGTTTTAACATGGAAGTTAAGTGTCACGTCCTCTATATAGCATATCATCTTTAACAACAATTATCCATCCACTGCTGGATGAAGGTCTCCCCAAGTTTCTTCTACAACGGTCTATCATGCGCCAATCTCTTCCATGTCACTCCCGCACGCTTTCAAATTTCGTCCACCCATCTACCATGGAGACTTCTTCTGTGTCTTTTCCTATTCCTTGAAATCCAGTCTAGAATTTCGGTTGTCCAACGGTAGTCCGTTCTTCTGACAACATGTCCATCCCACTGCCATTTCAGGGATTTTACTCTTATTATGATGTCTTTCACTCTTGTCATTTTACTTATCCACTAGTTCCTCTTCTTATTCTTCCTGGTTACACTAAACATGCATCTCTCCGTGCTTCTTTCAGTTGTCTGCAGTCTTTGTATGTCTTTTGTAGTTAAGGTCCACGTCTCTGCTCCGTACATAAACACTAGAAGAATGCATTGATTAAACACTTTTCTTTTAAGACATGATGACATATTGCTCTTAAAAATTGTACTGTTTCTTCTAAAAGCTCTCCAACCAAGTTTTATACGACGATTGATTTCTTCATCAATGTGACCCTCTCTTGAAATATGCTGTTCAAGGTAAATGTAGGTATCGGTTATCTCCAGCTTTTCCCCATCAATCGATAAATCTTCATTTTTTGTAAAAATGAAAAGTTAAGAAGTGGGATTAAAATGAAAGTTCATTTTTAATCCCACTTCTTTACTCTTGTCAGCAAGTTCCTGGATCATACTCTGCAGCTCTGAAGGGGCAGTTGCAAAAATGACTACATCATCAGCAAACGAAGGTGAGTTAATAAGCTCTATTAATCTTTATCCGTTTGTCTTTCCAGTTCAACGATTGAAAAACATTTTCCAATGTGTCATTAGAGAGTTTAGGAGATACGGTGTCACCTTGTCTCACTCCCTTTCCAATTTTTATTGGTGGCTCAAATAACAGAACCTTCACACTTGAATTTTCCTAGATGTTACTAATAATGCTAATGTATGCATCTTCAAATACCGCAGGATTTCAAAGCCATTGTAACTGCTGATGGTTTCACGGAATCAAAGACCTTTTCATAATCGATAAAAGCCATACATAATGGAAGTTCATATTCCCCCTTTCTTTCAATTAGTTCTCTCAGCACAATGTAGCAAATAAGTTTCCATTTATGATGAAAAGCAAAGGAGAACATTTTTTCCAGGGAAATTTGGCAACTTCATTTAGCTCAGAAACCTAGGAGGAGCCCATTCTAAATTTCGGGTTGGTCTTCTCAGAACGTCGTAGGAAGAATCAGGCTCGGAAAACCAACACAGCTTCGCTTTGCGATGCTTTTTGTCTTTTTGAAGCTCGTTAAAGTTCTAAATTTATTTCTGAATATTATGGGAATGAGTGCAACAGAAAAGAAGAAATAGCTATGGGGAAAGGGGGACAGAAAGAAAGAAAAGTTCAAACGGAAAAACAAAACAATATCCAATGAATTTATCTCTTGTTTCATCTACGACCATCTGAAATCTGTCTGCCAATGCCAAGGTCAGACTGCAACAGTTCTGCTTCAGTAGGTGCAGTCGAAAAAATACTTGCAAAAAGCAGTAAGAAAATCAATATTTCCAACTCACTTCCGTAGAATCTATGAGGACAATAAGACGGTGCACGTATCTTTATATGTGTGAACGTCATTTCCGGAAAACAAAGAAAGTGGAACTTACAAAAGATAGGCAGACGTACTAAAGAAATCTTCACAATGTGCGTGTCTGAAAAAAAAAATATTTCATATATTTCTACGGACATTTTGTTAACATCTTCTAAAAGTACAACGGTTTCCAATTGTGTTGCAAAGCAACTGAGAACAACCGTAGTGTTTATACCAACCGTTGTTATTTCAGTAGAAGCGTCTTCACCGTTAGAGGAGAAAGCACAAAAAGGTTGCACGAAAATGTTAGGGATATTACGATTGGGAAGGCTAGGCACGTGATTATGCAAATATTACCAGGTAGAAACGGTATCTGAGAAGTACAGGGAGCAACGGTACACAAATTTATGGTTCCGCATTGCAGTCACGCATGCGCAGGTACGAGGGATAACTGGACTTCGAAGCAGTCAATGTGTTAATTTGTCTTAACGTTGCGCGTACGCTACTCTCGCACTGTGAATAATGCAGATGAAACATTGGGCGCCTAGAGAACGCAAAAGACCATTGGAATGTTAAACTCGGGCCTGAGACAGGCAGATGTTGCATCAGATTTCCATGCATCTCATTTTGTCGGGAACACGACAATAAGAGGCCGTCCCAGTAAAACTATGGCCCGGCAAGATCGGTACCTCACGACAAACACTCCCACAAACCCCGAAATGTCCAGCTGTCACATCAGAGATACTCTGAAAAGTACAAACGGCGTCGCGGAAAGTTATCAAATAACCATAATACACTGCACGAGATAGTCTACGGTCTAAAAGTCCATTGCACCAACTACCACTCTCTGCGCTAACCCAGCAAGAAAGTAGTTAGTGGGCATAACACCTATTGTGGCAGGAAGAGCGGCATAGCACCCCGCTCTTCAATGTGTCCAGATTTGGTCTGCATTCCTATAGTCTGGATTTCGTGTCTGGAGAAACTCATGCGGCAGTCAGCATTTGTGCGAACCTGTGCATCAACTACGGGGTAGGTCAGTCGTGATGTGGGGGTCGTACAAATCTGTATGTATGGTGTCAGGGGCAATATATGTATGTCTGTAGAGGGGTATATGAAAGCTAGCGTGTACCAAGACGGAATCATAAATAGTACTGTGACACTTTTCAGTGATGCAATACGTCAGTTTTTACTCTCTGTGAATGATAATGCATGACCGCATCGAGCTCAGATTGTAGTTTGAGGGCTGGAAGCAGGGGTCGGAAAGTCGGCTAGTACAATGGCCGGGACTATCGGTTTTAATGTTAGGACTAAAGCAAGATTTTTGTAATTAGTCGGGACGACCGTTTAAAAGCTTACTGTTCCAAAGCTGTGGCACTTAAGCCGGTGATATTTTCTCAGATATTTTACGTCAGCTGTTAAACCTCACACGTTTTTATTTCTAACATTTCTATTTCAGGAACAGCATCTACTGAAAAAAAAAAAAAAAAAAAAAAACAGCCCACAAGGTTAGATGTGGGTGGACTATACCGGGAGAGATATAATTCCAGTTAGTCCGGGACTAAATGGACAAAAAATAACTTTCGATCACTGGGAAGACCGCAGCATTTCACGTTTGCCTCCAAGGTCGTTCGACCTTAATGCCATTAAACACGTCTGAGATGCATTGCACAGGAGCTTTGACGGGTATCGCCTTTCACGACGCTTTCACGATTTTGTGATTTCTTGCCTCGAATCATGGCATTTGGACTACAGCACGCAGGTGCCAAGAGGGTGCGAACAACCAAGTACATGACACAACGTACTGACTGACCAAGGTCAGCCTCGTGTGCTTCTCATTCTTTCCGAGTCAATGAGGTGTTCCCTTCTCTGAATGTCGAATGTACCACTTAAATACCTTACATGGTACGAACGAAAGTCAACAACTGAGGGAGTATCACAACGTACTAACTGACCGAAGTAAGCCTTGTGTGCTACTCACTCCTTTTGGGTCAATGAAAGTTTCCTCTTACTAACGCCGAAAATTCCACGCTGCAACTTTTGCCTGACCATTTTCATATACAGTATGTTTTGTGTTCTCCATCCTATGTCGACTCTAATTAAAAGCCACGGTTACTTTACGTGCTACAAATTTATTTTTTCCCATATCTTTAACCCTTCTGTAGCAGAGCATTTTATTTTCGAAATAATGTTGTCGGTTGAAATTTTGAACGAGAAATAACCCAACCAATTCTCCTGTTGCAAGTGGGGTTTCTTTCAGACGGGATACTAATATCGTGCCGCGAAGGAAATCAGTGTGATACTGACGACGACAATTCCAGAGAGCAGGGATGCTCTTTCTGCTTTAGGAACTAAGGAAGAGTGTATCCTAAAAGAGCGAGCAAGAAAAAAACAAAACAAAAAAACAAGCCAACATTTGGGTCTTTGAAAACCTTGAAAGATGACTAAAAACACTGGACGGTTAATATAAATGCTCATGCAGCTGAAATATCATCAAAAACTCATAAGACCAAAATCATAAGGACATAAGTTAACAGGACAACGATAAATCGCCACTTAAGAGAGGGAGACTATCTTAAAACCAGCAAGTGAAATAAGTGGAAAGCATCCGGAACTGTAAACACAGCAGGACAAAGATCAAGCAAGTGTGAAATTCACATTTTGTCAGTGACGGGGTTCGAAACCGCGCCTCCTCGGCCCGAAGTCAGTTCTTCTAACGGACTAAACTACACTGATCTCTGCAGAAACGTCGTCTTGACACGTGCTTCACCTCTACTCTGCAGAATCGTTGTCTTGACACGTGCTTCACCTCTACTCTGCAGAATCGTCGTCTTGACACGTGCTTCACCTCTACTCTGCAGAATCGTCGTCTTGACACGTGCTTCACCTCAACTCTGCAGAATCGTTGTCTTGACACGTGCTTCACCTCTACTCTGCAGAATCGTCGTCTTGACACGTGCTTCACCTCAACTCTGCAGAATCGTTGTCTTGACACGTGCTTCACCTCTACTCTGCAGAATCGTTGTCTTGACACGTGCTTCAACTCTACTCTGCAGAATCGTCGTCTTGACGCGTGCTTCACCTCTACTCTGCAGAATCGTCGTCTTGACACGTGCTTCACCTCTACTCTGCAGAATCGTCGTCTTGACACGTGCTTCACCTCTACTCTGCAGAATCGTCGTCTTGACACGTGCTTCACCTCAACTCTGTAGAATCGTCGTCTTGACACGTGCTTCACCTCTACTCTGCAGAATCGTCGTCTTGACACGTGCTTCACCTCTACTCTGCAGAATCGTCGTCTTGACACGTGCTTCACCTCAACTCTGCAGAATCGTTGTCTTGACACGTGCTTCACCTCTACTCTGCAGAATCGTCGTCTTGACACGTGCTTCACTTCTACTCTGCAGAATCGTCGTCTTGACTTGTGCTTCACCTCTACAGTACGTCACATCATCTCCCTCTTAGTTTTGTTTGTTTGTTTTGTTTTTGTTTGAAGCGAAGGATAAATTTTTCATTTCCAGACGATGTGTGGAGCAAACATCACACATTTCTCGAAGAACCCAACAGCCAGTAGATCAATTTTCCACATCGGGCGCTAATGTGAAATTCACAAATTTTGTTGATGACGCGGATCTAAACCGCGCCTCCTCGCTCCGGAGCCAGCTGTTCTAACCGACCAAACTACACCGACTGAATGTATAAATACAGAATTATCGTCTTCACACGAGCTTCATTTAGTAGTGCGTCACATAAGTAATAAGCTAGTTTCATTTACATACAAAGCTTTGGCTTAATTCTTCAATATTTTTTTCACCAGCTCAGACGAAATATTTCAAGACATTTTTTTAAATCGCTCAGTGGCAGAAATTATGAAATATAGGTCAGTTCTATTTATGTTCAATTTAGGTCAATTCTACTAGAACGGCATTTTATTTAAGCCTCCAAAATTAACTTATGAATTTGCGAACTAGACAAACATGACTTTTTCGGCTTGATATAAGTAGGTTTGAACTCCGTCTGAGACTAACTAATATTTGTGGCAAAATAATCATATTAGTAAAGGAGCAATGTTATGGCGTAGTAGTTATCGCTAAACTATTCAAAAAATTACTTCATTAAAAATGATATTCAGTTTGAGTGACGAATCTTTGTAAAGTGTGAGTGAAGATGGTCCTACCAGAAGTAGAGAGAAAGGGAGGAAAACGGGAAAAAATTGGAGGAGGAAAGGGAGAGAAAAGTAAAGAAAGAGAATGAGAGAGAAAGCATAAAGAACGAAGGCGCGCGCGGGCACGTAGAGGAGAAAAAGAAGAAATGAGTGAGAGAGCAGGAGGAAACGGAGAGATAAGAGAGAGGTAGAGATAAAGGGGAAGAGAGAAGGAGAGGAAAGAGAAATGTATACAGAGAGAGGGAAAGGAAGGAGGATAGGAAGAAGGGGAAACAGAGAGAGAGGAAGAAAGGGAGCACGGGAAGGACATAGGGGGAGGGAAAGGGGGAAGAGAGAGAGAAAGGGAAAGTATGAATGGAGGAAAAGGAAAGAGAAAAGCTGCAGTCATTAGAAGGATGAGGAAAGGTTAAATTTTGACGAAGACAATAAAGAAAACGTAATTTAGGCTTAGTGCTGGTGAAGGTATTCCGAACTGCAGATTCGAATACCCTGCTGTATTGTAACAGAAAGATTTGAAAACCTCAAGGAAAAAGAGCAGTTAGTGAAAATAAATTTAATTTTCTTATAACCGTCACAAAAATGCCCAAATGTCTCCGCCTAAAGGGAGGACGGACGTTGTCGAAAATACAGTTTGTGTCCTTTATGTAATAATTATATTTGTGTGCGAATATTATTTTCTTTTATTAAAGATAATTTCTTCTGTGGGTCATACACGTAAGAAAAATGGTTTCTGTCTGTTGGAACAACACCTTTCCTTTAAAGAAAAATAATGTCTGTAAAGGGAGCATTGTTATCATGTTACTAGGACTGTCCAAAAAGAATCCAGACAGATTTAATAAGAGAGAGAGAGTAATGCAATTCTACAGGGGAGACTTAATGTAAGCATAGAAAGAATAATGGAATTCTACAACCGATCCTTAATGTATTCATGGAGAGAGTGAGGCAGTTGAACAACCGGTCCTTAATGTAGGCATCGTGCATATTTTGCCCAGAGATCTCGCCAGAGCTTGAAACAATTTCAGAGGCCGTTTTGGAAACGTTCTCCAGTAACTATTTTATTTGTTCTCACGCCACTATTTTTTTTAAGTTTTATTTATTTTTAAGAGTAGGCTTTTTATAAGTTATATTTATTTTTTTACTGTTTAAGTTTCATTTATTTTTCACTGTAGGCTTTTTTATAAAAGCGACATGGAGTCATATATATATAGCCAATGTTAGTTCATATTTTAAAGAAGTTCTTGCGGACAAGGGATTTCCTTTCTGCCAGCTGTCTCTAATTCAATTGGGGTACAGAAGCCATCGTCCCACGAGGGTACCGCTGCTGACCGCACATCACAGGGTGCAAAGATCAACTATGGGGTACAGAAGCCATCGTCCCACGAGGGTACCGCTGCTGACCGCACATCACAGGGTGCAAAGATACTCTATGGGGTACAGAAGCCATCTTCCCACGAGGGTACCGCTGCTGACCCCACATCACAGGGTGCAAAGATTAACATGGGCGAGGGAACACTGCCACTGGACCCTAGACATGTGGGAAAATGTTGCCTGGACTGATGAGTAGAGATTCACTTTGGTACATGCGGATGGCAGGATACGAGTACGGCGCAAACCACATGAAGCGATGGATCCTTCTTGCCAGCAGGGTACTCTTCAAGTTGGTGGGGTTGGCATTCTCGTCTGGGGACTGTTTACGGGGACTGAAATGGGACTCCTGGTACGTGTGACATCGTCCCTTACAGGTCAAAGTTACCAGGATATTCTGGACGATCATTTGCTCCCGTTTGTGCGTCTTCAACATCCCACTGGGGAGCTCATCCTGCAATAAGACAATGCATCGTACCATCGCTCCCGAATTGTATCCGAACGTGACCTCGCTTCCTTGGCCAGCTAGGTCACCTGACCTCAATCCCATAGAGCACATCTGGGTTACCATCGAGAGTGATGTACTAGGCTCTGACCCCCCCTCCCATCAAATCTTCGTGAACTGTGGGAGCTTGTTCAGGGGTCGTGGATCCGTATGGCTTCCCAACACTTCCGTTGTCTTGTCGAGTCCATGCCGAGACGAATCGCCGCCGTCATCAGGGCGAAAGGTGGTGTTACACTTTACTAGACAGGTATCTCTAATTCAATTGCTCTTAAGTGTACAGGGTGCATAGGAAAGTTCCTTAAGCCTGGAATAACTTGCGAACGGAGAGAGGTACAGTTATGCAAGGGAGATAACGGTATAGTAAAGCGACTACGCTCAATCGAATGCAACCGATAGCAGCGCACCTAGTGGCGAAATGCGGAAGTTACCCATCGCAAATCGAAAACGAAAAGAGATAGAGCAAAATTTCCAATTACAAAGTTGTAGAGCATCAATTAGTTAGTACAAAACGACATTTGTTTCACACGATAAGATGAAATGTCACATGTCGCCGTTGGTTTTGGAAATTTCGGGACGGAGACAAAAGCTATAAAGATCAACCACGTCCTGGACGTCCATCCGTGGCTTCTGACGAGGATGTGGACCAAGCAAAGACCTTGTAGAGAATAGACTGGCAAATACCTAGCTACTTCCGTCAGTTTTTGAAAACCGGATGTTTCGCCATTAGCGAGGAGTGAAAGCTATTCCTGAGCATATATATGCTGGTTGCGTGCGTGTTGCAAATCGTGCTTTAAATAGTTCTCATAAACAATAAATATTGTCAGGTTTGGGTCAGGTACTGTTTTAGACGTGGATACAACATAACGGCCGACATAAAAAACGGGTATTTCACAAGTAACTTAAATGTTTTGCTCATTGTTGTTCATAATGTCTTTGGCTGTAATTGCATAGATGATGCTCTTTACCAGTATGAAGGAATATATGGATATTACATCATGTTCAAAATATAATAATTATCCATAGAACAATGTTTTTTTGGTTTGAATATAGGACTGTTAACAATTTTTGAACACCTTCTCTTGTTCATTTCAATTTTTTGTACTCAATGTTCAAAAAATCAAACCTCGAAGCACATGTTTTACATCCAAATAGTCACATTTGGGGCCTAAGGATTGTTTGCGATTGAGGTTTTCGAACATGGGATATTAAAATTTCAAAAACTGTGTTTTATGGCATCAGAATTTCTAAATTGGGCCTGGGAGCTCTAAAAATGCAAATACAGTTCCTCGACAATCATCCCTGTAAAAGGCGACTTGCTGTTCCTCCCCTGTGAAAAGAAGAAATATATTTATTGCCCCACATTTTTTTTTAATTTGCTGAAAACCCCAGTTTTAAACTATTTCCTCCTACGAATTAAAATTTTCAATCACTTTTTTTTAATAAGATTGCCCAAAACATGGTGAAAAGGCTCTCTGCCTAAACAGCTATGTATGTGTGTTCCTACCCTGTGGAAAGATGAAGTATTTGTATTGCCTCACAGTTTTTAAATTTGCTGAAAAACACCAGTTGGAAACTATTTCCTCCTATGCATTTAAATTTTTAATCACGTTTTTTGAAAGAGCTCTGCATGTCTGAGGAAAAGCAGTGATAGTTTTGTAAACATGATATCTGTAGACCCCCTTTTTATTTTATGCGATATTAATTTTTCATGAGCACGTGTGGTAAAAATATTTTTCAATAAAACAATTTGAGGAACAAAAGCGGGTGGTTAAAGATGATAACATGAAGGAACGATAATGCGGTATATTTAAATTCGCATTGCTGCAACTTCACGCATCAGGTGTATGTAGCGGCGTGTTTTCTATTTCATAGCTGATTTTAATCGAAATTGAGAGCTTGCTGATTAAATTTTGATCTATGAATTTGTTGGTTCGCACTTGCACCCGAATATTCCTTCTGCGCTATTTATACGATATATTATGCGTTGAATCGAACACTGTATGTACCTTTCCAATAGCTATGAATTTCTCATGAACTCCTCGCGGTAACAGATGGCGCTGATGTCTCAATTACTGTTCGTTGCCTCCGAAGTGCAGCATTAGGTTTGCCAGTCTATTCTCTCCAAGGTCTTTGGGACCAAGCCACAACAAATTACCAACATCCAATCGTTCAGGAACTATAGCGGAAACGTTGTCCGTACACAGAACAACAGTCGAAAGACGGATGCTTGCGCTTCGGTTCAGCGCCAAGTTCGATAACTGGGTTCCGCACCTGCTTTCTGCAAAGCAACGAGAGGAGAGAATCCGTACCTGTATTTCTTTGCTTTCTCGTCACAGAAATGAACCGTTTTGGGGACGAATTGTAACGGGTGATGAGATAGGGGTACTGTATGGTAATGTAAAGCGTCAACGGACTGTGAGCCAAGGTGCGGAGCCTGCTCCATCGACCTCAAAAGGAGGACTGCATCCCAAAATGGTTTTGTTGGGTGTTTGGTGAGATGTCCAGGGAATAATCCACTGTTAGGTGTTGGCACCTAACCGAACATAAATGCTGACCTCTAATGCCAACAGTTCGACAGATTTCGAGAACAAGTGACGTCGAAGCGACCAGCACTCATCAATCGCAAAAGAGTGATCCTTCATCTTGATAACGCCAGACCTCATGCTGCTTTAATCACTTGGTAAAAATTATTGGAGTTTGGTTGGGATGTGTTACCCCACCCGACGTATTCCCCTGACCTGGCACCTACGGACTACCACCTTTTTCGATCATTACAGAACGCCCTGCTCTCCAAACCTTCGATGATATGGACTATGTGAAAATGGCATTACATGAATTTTTTTACTCTAAAACACAGGAGATTTTTCGGCGTGGAATTCACCTACTCATAGACAGATGGAAAAAGGTCATACAAAATGATGGCAAGAGGTCATACAAAATTATGGCAAGAGGTCATACAAAATTATGGCAATTATGTGAAATCCTAGATATGTTATTTTGTTGTGTTCTCCTCCTTTCTTTGTGGCCTACAAAAACGGGTAGAACTTATGCACACACCTAATACATAGACGGACTGTTGTTGGGAGAGGTTTGCGTATAGAGCGTCTGCTCTTGTAGTTCATCCGTACCAGCGCGCGACGGATAATCTCGCTGGATATTGTTTTTGGTTGAGTCATCAAATGCGAAATGTCTGTTTTCCTCTACAAGGCGACGCACCGGCACTTCACCTCTCGAATTAACCTTTCCCTGCGTTTTACAGTTAAGGTGTACCACTCCTGGTACACCTTAACTACGGACACTCTCAAATAACCCACAATGACACCCTCAAATAACCCACAATGACACTCTCAAATAACCCACAATGACACCCTCAAATAACCCACAATGACACTCTCAAATAACCCACAATGACACCCTCAAATAACCCACAAGTGTCATCATTTCCGAAATGGACGCATCAACCCTTCCTCCTCCCACAATTTGGCTTTTGGTAAACTACGATAAATCCTTCGTTTTACCCATCACGTCCGTAACTTCGCTCTAAGCTGTACCAGCTTTTGTACATACCCTACACAGGCCACGCCCTCCTCCTCGTTACGCTAGTTATGCTGGTAGACATGCTTTGACATCAGACCTCGCTATTTGAAACATCCTTCCAATTCCCACAAAAGCTCGGGCGAAATACATACGGAGCTACGTACAAACATAAGATGCAACATTTAGTTTTGTGAACTAATTTTTAAACCTGATCTCATCATACCAAATGTTACAAATCAACAAATCTCTGGGTACGTGTATTGCGCTTGATCTGAGAATAATGGAGCCTTTCGGAAAACGCAGTATTGATATTGCGAGGTGGCGGCCAAATCGCCTAAAATTAAATCAAGTAAAAAAGTTTTAATCGAGTCATGGATTAGAGACTGCCGTAAGGATTTAATTACTGATGCAAAATTGCATATTGTGCGATGTGTGAAAAAAAATCGTTTACACGAAAGAATATAAAAACCGCCTTTCGGACTGCGAAAGAAAATTAAGAACTATATCCCAGTACAAACGTAAAAATAAAAAAAATATGTGAATGCACATTTTACACTTTAAGTGCATATTTCATGCATTTTAATTGCATATTTCCATTCATCGTTTAGCTGTTCACTTAGTGCATGTAATCCGTTCTCTACTAATGATAAAATTAAGACGGAGACGCAACAGAAAAGTTGAAAACCCCACTGCGATGTATACTGGTGTCCAAAGGTTAAGGGTAATCAACAAAAAAGGTTAAATTACAAAAACGAGAAAGCACAGTGAAAAGGGCTGTTTACTATACATAGATATTTTCGTGAGGTAAATGCGCAGTATAAATCACATAAAAAATTAATGAGCCAGGAAAACCTACCCATAGTCCAAAATGGTGAAGACAGCAGAAAATTTTCGGAGGCGTTTCTGATTTGTTACAACGATCTAGTAAGGCTTATGGTGACTTCTTATAGCGATACAAGTGCCACACCGATGTCTCATGATGTTTACAAGTGAAACAAGAACACTGTGGTAGCAAATTCCCACTACTGAACAAGAGCAGATCGGAGTTCTTTCAGAGTTCTGGCAGGAGGTTGACGACCTGCACTGTTTCTCCCCAGTTCACCCCGCACGTGCTCTATTGGGTTGAGTTCCGGGGAAAGCGTTGTCCATAGCATATACTTGATACCTTCATTTTCCAAGTAATCATCGACAATAGCAGCTTTATGTGGTTTGGCGTTATCATCCATGAAGAGGAAATCTGGGCCAACAGCAGCCCCTAAAAGGATCACTTAGAGATCAAGGATTTCGTCTCGGTATCTCCGACCTGCAAAAAGTTCCACCAGAATAGACATGGAGCTGTTGGACATAATGCCACTCAGACAAGTACCACCTCTGTAATGATGCATTTCTCGGATGTTTGTGGGGGTTCCACACATTTTTTCCACATGAGAATACGGCGACTGTCACTTCCGCGACTGAACATGGATTCATCGGAGAAGAGAACATTGGCCCATTGATTTCCGTTCCCAGTCTGGATGCTGTCTGCAATGTAGTTCCATGGCATTTCTTGCTGATGGAATGAGTGGGATGTAAAGTGCAGGCCTTCTCGCGTACAGTCCTTGTTCGTGAGCCTTCTGTATACTGTTTGCCTGGAAACAATTCGTCATCGACCTGTTACGTCTCGCCGTTTCTGCTACATATCCTGAGCTGTTGTAATCCATGAACGACCTGCCACAGGTTGATGATTAACATCTCTGGTGTCCTGGTATCTGCAAAATCTGGATACAATGGATTGATCCACACACCACTGGCTCTGGCAACATTACTCTGCGTTCGGATGGATTCCAACAATCTGATGATATCCACACTTGCCGTCTTTCTGACAAATAGTTTTAATACAAAATAAATTCTACTACTAGCAGGGCCGGATGACGACAAGAAATGTCGCTTTTCGAATTTCCTCAGCTCTTTCTCAACTCCCCAAACGTGCTGCTTTGCATTTCATGCCAATTATCGTTCGTCACAGGGTATTGCGTCATGATTTCCATATTTGCATCTTCCCGCGCCCTCTGTACTATATTACCTTTATTTCTCCTTTCCTTTATTCTAAAATGTCTTTTTATTTACTACGCTTAACTTTTGAACACTAGTGTATTATTACAAGTGGTTCCCGCGTGAAAAGCGTTTGATTCCGTGGCTTGTGCGTAGTTTTTGTTGTGATCTTAAACTTAGAACCTAATTATAATGAGAACATGTCATCATCATCATCATCATCAACAAAAACAATTTTCAACCTACTGTTGCAGAAGGCTTTTCCCAAATCTATTGTGTGCCATCGTATCCCCCCCCCCATCTCCCACGTTGTCTACATTTGGATCTTTTCCTGTCCATTAGAATCCAGTCAGATATTATTTCAGTTTTCCAATAGTGGTCAGTTCCTCCAGCAATATGTCCAGCCCGTTGCCACTTGAGGATATTTACTTTGATCACAATTTCATCCACTGTTGATATTTTCTTGATTCCTCTTCCTATCCTTCTTAGTTACACCAAGCAAACATCTCACCATGCTTTTCTGAGTTGTCTGCAGCCTCTGAATGTATTTTTTAGTTGAGGTCCATGTTTCTAATCCATAAGTAAGAACTGGAAGAATGCATTGAATAAGCACTTTTCTTTTAAGATATAACGGCAAATTACCCTTGAAAATTACACTGGGTCTCCCAAATGCACTCCAGCTAAGTTTCATCGGCCTATTAAGTTCTTCGATGTGGCTTTCGTTTGATATCTGTCGTCCAAGGTAGATAGATGTAAGCATCAGATGCTTTTAAATTTACTCCATCGACCTCTAAGTCTTCGATTTTTTTAATGACATTGGACATCAGTTTGGTTTTCTGCAAGTCCATTTATAACGAAGTAAATTTCTCCGTCATTTTCGGTCCACGCCGGGGATCGAACCCGAGTCCACTTATTCCGGAACAAGTCGCTCTACCAACCGAGCTACGCAGATGTTCGTTCTCGCTGCTATCTGCCTTTATGTCGTGTGCGTCCTGCGGGGCAGGCACGTCACACATCTTTAATCCCATTTCTTTACTCTTGTTCGCAAGTTCCTGGATCATATTCTGCAGTCTAAGGGGTTACCTACAAAAATGGCAATATCGACAGCAATAATCATTTAGATTATGATAGTCAATGAGGGGTTACTTGCAAAATGACTATATTGATAGCAATAATCAGATGACGATACATAATTGATTGAAAGTCATTCTGCAATGTGACGTTGAGGAGATTGGGAGATGAGGTGTTACCTTGGCTCACTTCCTTTCCAAGGCTTCTAGATGCTGTGTTCACGATCAGTTGAACCTTATAATATTAAAGTATACATCTTTAATACCGCAAGTTTTCAAAGACATTATCATTGTCAATGGTTTCACGGAATCAAAAGCAATACAAGTCATACCTATAGTAGGAGTTTACATTCGTTCGCTCTTTCCGTTAGCTACCTAAGCACATAGGTATGATCAAATGTGCGGTACGTACTGCTGAATCCAGCTTATTCTCTTGGTTGATCCATACAGCCTTGCAATTTAACGTAGGTTCAACTCTGAGTCACCGCCTTCTATTCATAAAAGACGGTGACTCAGTGTTGGGCCTACATATCACTCCGGAACACTTTTGAATTTGATCCAGTTTTCTTCCACGTGGTCTTCTTCTGGGTCGTTTATTATCTCTTGGTGCCCAGGCAGTCTAAAATTTCGGTTGTTCAACGTAGGCCAGTTATTCTAGCAAAATGTCCGACCCATCGCCACTTGAGAGTCTTTACTTTGATCATGATGGCATCCATTATCTTGTTACTTTCCCGATCTATGAGACACTTTTTCTATCTTTCCGGGTTACACCAAGCATCATACTTCATAACGTACAAGTTTGCCGGGTCCCCTCACTCCGGAGTAAGTCGCTCTCCCAACTGAGCTACGCGGACGTAAGCTCTCGCTGCTATCTGGCATTATCTCATGTGCGTCCTGCGGGGCAGGCACGTCACATCTCTGACCCGTGGGAGGGAGATGTGACGTGCCTGCCCCGCAGGACGTATGCAAGATAGATAGCAGTGAGGCCCAGGGCCGGCTGGACCATAGGGGCAACCGGGGTGGTCGCCCCGGGCCTCGCGCCTTTAAGGGGGCCCGCAGTTTGAGAAAAAAAAATAGCTAGAATTTTTTACAATTATTATTTTGTGTGTGTAAGTTTTCGGGTGCGAGGCCCTTAAAAGATGTTTCTTTCTTTTTTAAGTTTTTTTGTGTTTGTTTGTTTCCAATCGCCCGGTTTTCGAATAGGCTATCGCCCTTCGCCGTACAAATGCGGATATCTGTAGATTTCAAGTGATTATTGTAACGACCTTGATATTTTCCGAATTCATGAAATCGCAAATTTAATTTCATCATTTTGTGGCCCTTGCTTTTATATATTTAACAATTTTCGTGCAAACCAGATACTTAAATTTAAATAAAAGAAAAAAGAAAAACATCAAAGTTTGTTTCGGGCTACACTTAGAGGCCATTTATTCAGTGACTTTAAAAACATTACTAGAAAGTAAAAAAAAATAATCATATATGAGCGCCTATAAAAAGTTTAAAAAGTCACTAATTTGTCAGTTACTCCATTTTGCATTAAAAATCAATCACTAAGACATGTATCAGGAGAAAAAAACTATTTATACGAATTTATTATTTAATATTTCTACACTAAAATATTCGCAATCCAAAAATTGTCGCTACGCATGTAGCTTTTTGTCATTTTGAGAAGCAGTTTTTATACAATAAGTGAAAATACAACCTCAACCCCATCTCCTCGGAAAGAAAATCGTAGATTTTAAGTTTCTCTCTCTCTCTCTCTCTCTCTCTCTCTCTCTCTGAACTTTCAATGGTCTTTTTCTTGAGCTTAAAGCAAATGCTTCTTTGAGAAAATCATTTTGTCTTTACGATAGTTTTCGTTTTGAAGTACTACAGAGGTGAAGCACATATCAAAAAGGAAAAGTTACAGGGATAAATTCCGTCGGTGTTGTTGCCGCGGAACTACTTCGTAGTTCAGGTCACATTGTTTGCGGCCTAATTAAATTTAAAAACCAGGAGTAATTTACCTAAATATTTTTTTTACTTAATTTAAATTATTTTTCATTTGCTCCCTTCCTGTCTCATAAACCCCCTTTTCCCCACTGAAGCAGAAAACCCAGGTGGTCAAAACGGTTTGTCGGACACCCGTGGAGAATGCCCAAGTAATTCACCTTCTTTTCAAGAAGCACGGCATTTACAAAATTTACGAAAAGGCCCCAGTGCTAGCGTTTCTGATAGGACAATACATCCCGGCATTTCAGGACGCACAGGCAAGAGTCCGAAATGTGGTCAGATGAATAGGCGTAGGCGAGTTGCGGTTTACTACCATCTCCTCTATGAGGGAGGCACCAGCGAAAGTCGTAAAGTAAAGTAGATCGCGGTGTCACAGGAAAGTCGTAACTCTGGCAGAGGAAAGCCTCTTTAAATTCTTCGCTATTCATCTGAGAGTTTACAATGGGCCCTATTGAATTCGAAAAAGCACCACCTGCACAACAGGCCAGCTGCCGCGAAAAGGTAGCTAACTGGACCAGAGGACCAACCAATAGCCACTAAGCCCGAGCACTGGTCAGCTCAGCTGACCAATCCAGACCCCAGGCGAAGAGTTCGTAGAAGGTTGTTGGCACGCCCCTATCACGTGAAAAATTAAAGGGACGGAAATATATACACAGACAGAGGTAGAGAGAAAAAAGGATATAGTCACAAGAGATGAGATAAAAAGAGAGAATAATTTTGTATCGGAGATTCGTATAGTCGGAGGACAAGTTTTAGAAGATAGCCGAGAATGAGAGGATAGAGAGAAAGATTAGTCGAGAGAGAGAGAGATCCAGAGCCAACATCCACGCAAGTTTTCATCTACCAGCGTAGGGCTTCAACGAGCGACCACGTAATCTTAAAGGAAGGCAAGATGACGTTATTTTCCCCAATTCCGGTTCCCATGTTAACTAGTTATATACATATGCATGGTCGCTATGCCTCCTCGAAATAGATTGAGGGAGTTAATTTAAAGTTAATCTCAAGGGTGTGACAGGCGTACGCAACAGTTGACCAGTACACATGGCTAATTCTAATGTTTTTTTTTATTTAACGTAACTTTTATTTGGCCTCCACCTAAAGGATGTAATTGCTTATATGTACTTTTTCTATTAATAAACATTGTTAATTACTTAACCTGGTGTAGATAACTTCTCTAGGGTGTATATTTCTCTAAACTCACAATTTGCGGCATATGGGTTTTTTACGAATACCTCGTAACGAGCCCATATGAAACACAGCGCGACGTCCGTAAAGTTTGAGATTGGGTTCCTTACATTTAGGGGAACGCAACCTCACTATTTATCCAATTAAACGAGTATTAAGTATTCCGCGACCACCGTACTACCGGGGCCGTGGTAATAGTGTACCTTAATCGGTAAAGCATTCAGCTCCGGAGCAGAGGGATGCGAATTCGTCGCCGTCACAGGCAGATTTGTGGGTTTCACATCCTGTGTATTATTTACGGACATCTTCACGTAACGACTTTATTAAAATATGAGATTTATTTCCTAGTGCAAGCAATGAAATTTTGCTCCGCGGCCTTGCAATGAAATTTCGCCCCGGGCCCCGCAAAAGCTCCATCCGGCCCTGGTCAGAGCACATGTCCGGGTATCTCAGTTAGGAGAACGACTTACTCCGGAGTGAGGGGACCCAAGTAAAATGTCCATCGCGGACAAGCTTGTACTTTATAACTTCTTTTGAGTTGTTCGCACCTTCTTTAGTTAAGGTCCGTGTCTCTGATCTGTACATATACGCATGTGTGAGTGCGCGCGCGCGCTTTGTACGATTGTATACCAGTGGTGTATATTCGAGGCTAGCTAAGCTAACTGCGAAGCCCAGAAAATGCACAAATAAAACTGAATTAAATACACACAAATAAAAGCCAATTATCAACGGTATTAAAATATGTCGATGCTTTCGCTGCGAAAAAAAAAAAACGCGTGTATATTCGCTTCTTTGACTCAGTCTGGCGAGCGAAAACCAACGGCATAACGCTGGTTTTTACTCGCGTGACTGATGCGAAAACCTAAAGCAGCTCTTCCAGAGACCGCAGTTTTGATGCGAAAACCTTCCGTACCGTCGCCTGTTAGCGTTTCCATGACAACATGAATCAGCTGGTAGAGGGGAATGAGCCATTGCTTTGGGAAACGGTTCGCTCAGAATAGAGAAGACTTAGACTATCTCAGGCACTCGCATACTCCCGCCCATAAGAGTGTTCCGCGAGAGTTGTATCAGTTTGTGTGAAGTGTCAATGAATTAAAATCAGTGATATTATATCCTAAATTCGTGGCTTTGTTGGATTCGAACTGTTTTGATAAATTTAGTGAAAGCTTCCCTGAACATCTACTATCAGAGCTTAAAGAACTCTATGCTTCAAATTTTGATACAGCTAGACTAAAAAATGAACTGAAGGTGTTTTATTCCCTTGATGAATACAAAAACAAATCAGTAAGAGACATTACGTATTACATAAAGTTGAATAAATTGGACATATAGTGTTTAGTGAGGTGGACAAATTAGCAGACCTCATATTAAGCTTTCCATCAACAACTGCAACTGCCGAAAGAAGTTTTTCAGCATTAAAAAGAATCAAGATATATCTTAGAGCCACACAAGGACATGCAGATTCAAAAAACTTGGCTGCTTTGTCAGTAGAGGAAAACATTATTTTTTAATACGAAAGTACTCGGAAGAAACATTTTATGAAAACGTAATACTCAAGTTCACACAAAAGGAAAGAAGAATGGAGTTCATGTACAAATAAGTGTTCAAATCGTAATCCTCATAATTATTTGATATCATGTTAGCAATGGCATGTACCTAAAATTTAGAAAAGAAGTTACTTATATTACTTAACAATTAAAAATTAAATTTCGCAATTAAAAAAACAGTACTTGGGGGGGGGGGGACGGGTGTGATAGCCAGGGTCTCGGACCCAAGATATGCCACTGTTGTATACGTATATTGAAAGAGAGATAGACTGTATACATTATAGCGAGAAAAAAGGGAAGAGGGAGAGAAAGATGTCGCCTTCCTGAAAAAATCCTGGCTACGTCACTGAACCTGACAGATTGTAAGGGAAAATAAATAAAATTCCTTGGTTGCACATACGTTTTACTAATTCTTCTATTAGAACTTGAAGTGTTAGCCAGCGAAAGTAATCAACAAAGGTGAAGGTGATTAACATGATTTTTGTTAATGTTTATCCTTTTTGCCGTCTGTAATGATTGAATGAAAATTAGAAGTGATAGTGCTGCTGCTCTCACTCCACCCCCACCCCCACCCAAACATTTATGGTGTTTTTAATTAAGTAATGCACGATTATTTGACATGGAATGGCGCGAGTCAAGAGCTATTTCACAATCAAAGGAAGAAACACGTTATACAAACCCATGCGATGTTTCAGTTACATTAGTCAGACACTTTCTTTGATATGTGACTATGATCTATGCATGGTGTTATGTCCGCTCTGCAAGTTAAGACGCAACGAAAATGAAATCTCGTGCTCAAGATCATGGCGCAGAAAAAATGAGGTAATTACTTAAGAATTACCGTGAGGTTACCATATTAAAACTGTGCGCTGAAATTCAAGACATTCTAGGAGCTTTTTTTTTCTTCTTACGTGTGCAAAATGTAATCTATCAAAAGCTGACACTGGATGTGTTTTTTTACGACCTGAACACCGTCATCACTTGGACAGCATTTTGCTTGCACTATGCGATGAAACAGAGGAATAGGAGGAGTGGAAGAGTTGTGGAATGAATAAAAAATATCCGCTGGAGGTTAAAGGTGCAGCTGAAATCTCGGGGTTAAAAAGGTCCGCAGGTGGAGTAGCTCGCTGGTGCGGACGACAGGGAGGGTGAAAAGAGGGAGGGAGGGAGGGCAAAGAAGAAATTACGCGCACGTACACAAGCAACGAGGGAGCGAGGTATGCATCATCGTCTTCGGTTGCGAGGGCCTGTCCTTGACACGGTCACGGCCAGGACACAGGAGCCAAATGGATGTGGCCTTGCTTGTGCTACCGTAGACTTTGCGAACTGCTAGGCACGAACACATGGTCCGCAAATGGAAGAAAATTAGAAAATTCCTGCACAAACCCAAACCCAGCAATGAAGAAAATGTTTCTACCGGGAGATAATAACTCTCCAATGTTCTTATGAGGACTTGATGCTCAACATTCGAGATGCGCATAGAATAAATAAAACAATGCTGCAATGGCAAGAAATGAAAGTTTTCGGGAGACGGCGGCAGCATTACTTTTCAAAAAACGATGCTACTGACGCTTGCTCACTATGTGAAGATATAAATTGCTTACGAAGATATATAACGATTCTTATGGTGATTTAAAGCATAATAAACATGTGGAGATTTAGACGTCTCTTGAAGATTTAAGGTTAGGCTTGCTTGTCAGTGCTAGAAACTGTATGGCTTCAAGCTTAAGCAGGGCCGGCTGGACCATAGGGGCGCCCGGGGCGGTCGTCCCGGGCGCCGCGCCTGTAGAGGGCCCCGCAGTTTAGAAAACAAAATAATTTTCGGTAAAAAAAAATTTAACTACATTTTTTTTTTGTAACTTTTGGGGCGCAAGGCCCTTAAAAATATATTTTTGAAGTTTTTTGTTTGTTTCCGATCTCCCCATTTTTGAATACGTTATCCCCCTGTTCGTCGTACGGACACTGAGATTTGCAGATTCGAAATGATTTTTGTAACCATCTTAATCTTCTCCGCATTCATGAAATAGCAAATTAAATTTCATCATTTTGTGGTACCCTACTTTTATATATCCAACAATTTGTGTGAAAACCTGATACTTAAATTTAAGGAAATAAAAAGAACAATATCCAAGTTACTTTCGGACTACATATGGAGGCCACTTTTCCAACATTACAAGAAAAGAAAAAAAAAGAAGGCAACTTTCATATATGAACGCGTATAAAAGTTTAGAATGTCACTAATTTGTCAGTTACTCCACTGTGCATTAAAAATCAATAACTAAACATGTATCAGGGGAAAAAAACTATTTACACCAATTTATTTTAGAGGGATCCTCATTTTATTTCCTATACAAAAATATTCGCAATAGGAAAGTATTCGCTAAGCAGGTATCTTTTTATCATTTTGTGAATAAGCTGTTATAAGTCACAATGCAACCTAAACCTCCTCTCCCGGGAAAGAAAAAGAAAATCGTAGATTTTAACACTTTTTACTTTCTCTCTGTCTCTCACTCGCTCCTCTCTCTTCTCTATCTCTCTTCCTCTCTCTCTCTCTCTCTCCCTCTAATTTTCTCCCCTTCTCTCTCGCTCTCATTTTCTCTCTTTCTCTCTCTCCCTCTCATTTTCTCCCCTTCTCTCCCGCTCTCATTTTCTCTTTTTCTCTCTCTCTCTTCCCCTCTCTCTCTCTCCCTCTCATTTTCTCTCTTTCTCTCTCTCCCTCTCATTTTCTCCCCTTCTCTCTCGCTCTCATTTTCTCTTTTTCTCTCTCTCTCTTCCTCTCTCTCTCTCTCTCCCTCTCATTTTCTCCCCTTCTCTCTAGCTCTCATTTTTTCTCTTTCTCTCTCTCTCTCTCTCTTTCTTTTTCTCTCTCTCCCTCTCTCTTTTCTCTCTCTATCTCTCTTCCTTTCTCTCTCTTTCTATCTCTCTTCCCTCCTCTCTCTATTTTTCTTTCTCTCTCTCTTTTCTCTTTTTCTCTCTCTCTCTGTCTCTCTCTCTGAACTTTCAGTCCTTATTATGGTCTTTTTCTTAAGCTTAAAGCAAATACTTCTTTGAGATAATCGTTTTGTCTTTACGGTAGTGTTCGTGTGTCTTCCTCACGAACGATAATTTTCAGAAACGACTTTATTAAAACATGAGATTTATTTTTTAGTGCCCACAATAAAATTTTGCTCTGGGCCCCGCAATGAAATTTCGGCCAGGGCCCCGCAATGAAACTTCGCCCAGGGCCCCGCAAGAGCTCCATCCGGCCCTGAGCTTAACTATGCATTTGTAAATAATAATAACTAATCACTCGCAAGTGTAGGATAACCCTAACGGTGGGGAACCTGCTGCTTTTTGAGTGAATCCAAATTTTGCAGAACAAATCCTTTTACTTTTATTAAAATGTTTTTGTTCGTCCTTTATTATTTTAATTTTAATTTTAAAATAACGGTATTTAAAATTCAAAAGAGTAAAAGAAGATTCAAAGAAATAATGCTCTCCGACGGTCGGCCACAATTAAAACATTAGTAAGTCAATAAGGGCTATTTTGACACCTGCTGCGCTCATGATTTCATTCTATGGCTCCTAAAAGAACTACAGATGAAATTGATTCAACTCTCCGAAGATGACATTTTAAAGTCCTTATTTGACGCTAAGTTGAAATATGGAAAAATGCAATAGAATACCCACGACTTCGGCAACATGTACGAAAAACACATTCTCGTACCTAACCCCAATCTTTAAGGTCACAAATAACGGATACCTATCTAGAGGATTGGATAAAAGTGCGGACCTCCATGTTGCAACTAAATATTCAAACGTTTTCCAACAAAAAGGAGTCACAACAAAGTCATTAAAAGATTTACTAACAGTCACCACAATCGGCTTCATTTAAAAATTATTTTGAATTTTCTGTGGGTAAGAGCGTGGTTAATAGATAGTCTTGGTGTAGACAGTTCTGCCATCTTCGTCTTTGTAGTCGGCAGTAATTTGCGCCTTTGTTACTCTCAGGTTGGTTGCAACTGTGCGACAGAGACATCGATGGCCGCGTTTATTCACCACCTTTCTCCGTTGACCGGCCGTTGTCAGAGGCTGGTTGAGTGAGTACTGTGTGATTGATTGCGAATCAAATCGACTGCTGTTCCAATAAGACTCTGTTAGCAGAGCGAGGGGAGTTGTTTCTCCCCTCAAAAACTTGATTTTTCTTATCTTTCGTTTCTCAAAACGAAGGGAAGAAAAATTTTTTTCATTAATTTGAAAAAAGTGTTTCGGTGCAGTCAGTTCGGACTTAGAAAAACTGTCCTTGTAAGGGCAAAGTCCGGGCTGCGGTCAAAGCACGGTGCGCAACTCTGACACACGAGCGGGTACGTCGTCGTCGTGCCGGTCCCCCTGATCTACGGATCAGGCCAAATCCCGCACTCAACCAGGGTCCAGTGCAGGTTACAGCGGAAGAACCCTAGGGTACCGCTGAGCACTTGACTGTCGAACGTACCAAGTCTAACCGACCAGGGACACAGGTCCCAGGGCTTGCACTCGGTTAGCAACCCGAGTAGAGAGATGACAGAGGACGCAGGGGCTCAAACCCCCGGTCCAAGTGAGCCCGTTGAGGCAGACTGCGGCTTAGAAATTCCGTCGGAATTCGCAAGCGCAGTCAACTCCTTCTTCCAAGAGTTGGAGAGGATTCTAGAGAATCCTTCAAACAAGGTTCTGGTTAACACCAGAACCAAGATAAGGAAAGTAGCGAACTCGCTACAAGCAGCTTGCACCAAGCAAGTGATAGAGATGAGTCTCATCCAAGGGAGACTCCAGGAAAGAAGTGAGCACGCTAGCGCGGCTCCAAAAACATATGCCGAAGCGGCTCGAGCGAAGCCCGGCAAGGGGAATACGGCCCCTAAGCAAAAAACGGCTAAGAAGGAGGTAGCCAAGAAGGTGGCACCCAAGAGGGTCGAGAAGAGGCACGTGCTTCTCGTTTACCCCGCAACAGACAAGGGTTCTCCCTCGTCAGAAGACGTTAAGGCGGTTCTGCAAACACAGATTTGCCCCGCCAAACTCCAGATTGGGGTTAAGGGAGTTAGAAAGGTCAATGGGGGAGGAGTAATGGTGGAATGCTCCTCCGCCAAAGAAATAGAGAAACTGGATTCGGAGCTAAAGAGCAATGCAGTGACGAAGGAGAACCTTCGGTCCAGATTGCCAGCTAAGAGGAATCCAAGGTTTATCGTCTACGGGATAGACGGAAACCTGTCAAGGGAAGAGGTCGAGCAATGTCTCGCGGAACAGAACCCAAAGTTGGAGGAGAGCAGCCTCCAGCTCAAGTTCTCATTGAAGGTGAAGGGTGGGAAACGCCACTGGGTAGCAGAGGCGGACCCACTGACCTTCAAAAGAGTAATGAAGCGAGGCAAACTCGGAGTGGGATGGACCGTCCACTCAGTAAGGGAATATCTGAGGGAGGTCCGTTGCTACAGGTGTAACGGGTTCGGGCACTTTAGGTCAAGGTGCACCGAAGAGCAGGATAGATGTGCCCGGTGTGGGGAAACCGGGCACAAGCGCCAAGAGTGCAGCAATAGCCCGGTCTGCACTAACTGCTTGGCAAACAACAAGAGATTCAGGCGTCGAGTGGATGTAGGCCACTCGAGTCTAGACAAGGAATGCCCAAGCCTTGTCAGAGAACTGGCTCTGCTAAAAGAACGCACTCATTATGGATAATAAACCAAAGAGAGGCGTTAAGGTGCTTCAAATCAATCTGCACCACGCACGGGCAGCAACAACACAGGCCCTGGTGACAGCCACTGAGCAAAAAGCTCATATTCTGCTATTGCAGGAACCATTCGAACAGGGGGAAGAGTGGTGGGCTTCCCTAACTCCTACCGGATCTACCACCCTAGGGTGGCAAAGCCCAGGGTGGCCACGGTCGTGAAAGACCCGTCCCTAGCGGTTCTCGAGATAAAATGCTCCGAGAACGTGGTCGCCCTGGGCGTGGAATGTGGTGATGCAAAATTTTTAATGGTGAACGTATACAGTTCTCCAGCAGGCAATTTGAGAGAAACGCTGAATGAGCTAATGACTCTATTAGGGAATTCCCCAGTCATGAGATAATAATAGCAGGCGACTTCAACGCGAAGAGTCCTCTCTGGGGCAATCAGAACGAGGACGAACGCGGCCAGCTACTAGTGGACTTTGCCAACGCGGCAGACCTGAGTTTCTTGAACGATCCAGAGAGCACCCCGACCTTCCAAGGGGCGAGGGGCTCCTCTTGGATCGACGTGACTCTCGTCAGAGTCTCAAAGCGCAGCCTTGTCCAGGATTGGCAAGTACTGGACGACGAGAGCTGCAGTGACCACCTAGCGCTATCTTTCGTTTTGGGATCGGAAAAGCCCATCCGACCCAAGCGCAAAAGATTCTTAATGAAGAATCTAGACTGGTGGGCTTTTAAAGCCAAGTTAACTACCTTGTTGGGGGGTAGGAGGGAAGAAGAGGCCGCAGAAGTGTCGGACCTCAACTCCCTCTTTGAAGAACTTACCAGTCAAATAACAACGCTATGCGAGAGTAGTAGGGGAAATAAAAGGGGAGCCAAGGACTCCCACCCCTGGTGGTCGGAGAAACTAAAAGCTCTAAGGGCGAGAGCTAGGCGGAGTAGAAAAGCTCTGCAAAGAGCAAAAGCTACTCCGCAAGACAGGGAGTGCACAGAAGTGCATAAAAAGGCTCGTTCAGCATACAGGAGAGAACTGAATCTCTCGAAAATCTCCTACTGGAGAAAACTGTGTGAGTTTCAAACTCCGGCTAACCCTTTCGGGATCCCCTATAAGATCTCGAGGGGATCCATAACCGAACCGCTAAAACTAGCAGCGGTAGAAAGGGCAGACGGTAGCCTATCAAAGACTCTTGATAGTACCGTAGAAAGTCTCTTGGATTACCACTTCCAAGGAGACGAGGGAGAAGGGGACTCCCCTCAACAAAAAGAAATAAGGGAAGAAAGTCGGATCCCGCCGGACACTGGTGAGGACCCCCCTTCACGAGAGACGAAGTGGAGAATGCCCTATCCAGTCTAAATACGGGCAAAGCACCAGGCAAGGATGGGTTCGACCTCAGCATAGTCAGAGAAATCTACTATGCAAATCCCGGGTATTTTGTGGCGCTCCTAAACGAATGCCTCGGGAGGGGAATCTTCCCAGACTTGTGGAAAACAGCGGTGCTAGTTCTTTTCAACAAGACCGGAAAGAACAAAAATGACCCCGCAGCCTATAGGCCCATCTGCCTCCTCTCGGCGTGGAGCAAGGTGCTGGACAAGCTCATAACGAACAGAGCGCTTGGCTTCCTCATGGAGCAGGGAAAGCTAAACAGGAACCAATTTGGTTTCCTTCCGGGGCGTTGCGCAACGCAGGCAATTCGCAGCCTCCGAGAGAGGGCAGAGAGGAACAAAGCGGAGGGCTCCATACCTGCTTCATCTCACTAGACGTGAGGGGGCATTCAACAGTGTCTGGTGGCCAGTGGTTTTAACCAGACTTAAAGAACTTGGCTGTCCAAGGAACCTGTTCAAACTGATCAGCAGCTACCTGTCTGATAGAAGAGTCGAGTTCGAAGCGGGGAATGGGCAATCCTCGCGTTCGTACCATAGAGGGTGTCCGCAAGGATCCAACTCCGGGCCGCTCTGGTGGAATATAGTTGCTGATTCAGCACTGAACCTAGACCTGGGGCCCGCAGTGGAGATTCAAGCCTATGCGGACGATTTCGTTCTCGTGGTCTCCGCCTCAGGGAGACACGTGATCGAAAGAGAAGCACATAGGGCCTTGGATGTGCTAGAAAATTGGAGCAGAGAAAGCAAACTGTGCTTCGCTCCTGAGAAGACCACTCTGCTAGCAATAGCTAAGAGAGGAGTAATGAAAACACCACCCCAGTGCAGATTCCAAGGGTGCACTATCAAGGCGGTGCGTGAAATGAAATACTTGGGTGTGGTCCTGGATCAGAGTCTATCAGGGCTGCCACACCTGAGGCACCTTAGAACAAGGTGCACGATGATTCTCAATAGATTGAATGGCATGAGGTTAACGGGCAAAACCAAGAAGGCCATCTATCAGAGAGGAATTGAAAGAATTCTGACGTATGCAAGTGGGGCATGGTGGAATCCCACAGTCAGAATGAAGAAGGGGATAAACCAAATCCAAAGGTTGGCCCTACTAGGGATAACCGGTTGTTTTCGCACAACGTCAACCCTAGCACTCCAAGTGCTGGCGGGGTGCGAGCCGGCAGACCTAGTAGTGGAAAGGGAGGCAGCAATGCACTGCCTAAGGTCAGGCGAGGACGCCTACCTTCTCGGTGCGCCGCATCGAGCCTCCGACATGGAGATGGAAAGTGTGGACTGGCAGATCCACCCTGCCGAGGAAATTTGCCCACCGTGGGACAAGGAGAAACCCACGGGAGTTGGGCATGAGCTGTTCACGGACGGCTCAAAGTTGAAGGGACAAGTGGGGGCAGGCTTCTGTGCGTTCTCGGACGGGAACGAAGCCACTGCAGGAAGCGTGAAATTATCGCAGAACGCTTCTGTCTTCCAGGCAGAACTGCTGGCGATAGAGATGGCACTCACCTGGGCACTCCCCAGGCGTAGTGAAGAAAGAATAAAACTCTACTCGGACAGTGAGGCAGCACTGCAGGCTCTGAGTAGATTCAGGGGAAGAAACCCCATCGTCCAGAGGATCAAAACCCTCTTGAGGGCAGAGGGAGATGGGGCAGTTAGTTTCCACTGGGTACGAAGCCATGTCGGAATCCTAGGAAACGAAAGGGCAGATCAGCTGGCGAAGGCAGCCACGCTGAAAGAGACAGTAGACGTGCAATGCAGAACGCCGCGAAGGTGTACTCGCGCAGCATTAGCACGTCGGACCATGACCGAATGGCAGGTCAGATGGGACACGGGAGAGACAGGGCGGAAGACACACAGAGTGTTTCCGAAGGTCTCGACCAAACGAGCACAGACAAATAAGTTCCTGAATCAAGTACTCAGTGGCCATGGCATCAGCCCTGAATACCTAGGCAGATTTGCCATCAGGAACTGCACTTGTCCCTGTGGAAAGAGAACGGCAAGCATAGAACACTGCGTACTTGAATGCAGTGGCTTCGCCGAATGGAGAAACACACTGATCCCAGGTGTGCAAAGAACGCGAAGATTGGATCTGCTCATCCAATCTTCCGTTAACAGGAGGGGATAATAGCCTTTGTAGAAAGGCTAACCCTCCAGCAACATACCATCTTCCCCAATCAAACGGGGACCGAAACGCAGGAGGTTAAAGTGCACACCGAAAGCGAATCGGAAGATGAATGAGGGTAGAAGTCTGTGGGAAAGCAGACGAAGAGACCACCAATGTAAATATTCTGTAAATAAATTTTGCTATCTCTTGATGTTGTAAGTCCTAAGCATGAGGACAGTGTATACATGTGTGTAGGTGTTTGAAAAAGAAAATAAAGGGAAATTATTCCCCAAAAAAAGTTCGAGGGCAAGGAATCTTCCAGTCAGCGAAAAAGTAAGAAACGACCTATCCCACCAGACAGAGCGGGAACCCAGACAAGGTATTCTAGGTCGCCTGCCAGCACGTCACCACGGGCTGGTCTCTGGGCCACTGGGGTGGCCAGGGTCCGAACCGCGTCTCAAGGCAGGATAATTGTCGCAACATTTCAAAATAACATCCAAGGTGCTCAACAAGTCCCCGTGGAGCCAAGACAGATTGGCGGAACGGGACAATGAAATCAGTATATTACCTTTCTCCGTTCACAGCGCTGCCCACGATGCGATGTTATTCCGGAAATCGCATATTCCCGAAACACCCTTATTACGGGGGACCTAACAAAAGTTCTTCAAACTATCCATTTTTGAAAAAAGTGTGAAGTAACGGATAAAACTTCCTTTATTGCCGTCCAATGTACTCCCCTCCGCTGCTAATGCCAGCTGCCAGCGGTGAGGTAGGTTCTGGATGCTCCGTAGTCCGCCATCTTTGTTCAGCTGTCGTATTACTCGAGTCACGTCCAATGACAGTTCGCCCAGCGATTCGTAGCGGATGTCACGAAGCTGGTTTTTTAACTTTGGGAAAAGATCAAAGTCGGGTGGACTGAGATCAGGGCTGTATGGTGGGTGGGATAAAGTTTCCCAGCCATATTTCGACAAAAGGTCCCCGTACCGACGTTGCACCATGACACGATGCGTTGTCATGCAGCAAGATCGCCCCCGTTTCCATCAAATTGGGGCGATTTTGACGAATCCTCGGTCTCAACTTTGTCCTCACAAAGTCACGATAATACTGTGCGTTGGCATTTTACCCTACCGACATTCGATCAGAGACCACAACACTCTGGGCATCGTACGCAAATATCATCATTTGTTTCACTGTGTTGCCGACGACACTTTGAGGGTCGTGGGGAACTTGGATGCCTCCATTCCGCTGATTGTGACTTCAGTTCCGGCTCAAAGTCACGTGTCCAAGTCTCATCAATTGCGACAATTCTGTCCAAGAAGGTGTCACCCTTCCTTTCGAATTTGTGGAGGTGATCCTGTGCGATGCTCACTCTGGCTGCCTTCTGCTCGGGGGTGAGTTGGTGGGGCACGCATCCCTCGGCGATTTTTTCCCTATTGAGCAGGTCAAAATCTGGTGAACAGACATGGTGGACAAATTTGCCTGATGAGCAATCTCTTCGACTGTCAAACGGTGATTCTCTTCGAGAAGTGTTGCAACAATACTTACAGATGTTTTTTTGTCTGTCGTCGTTTGAGGTCCGCCTGAGTGGTGATCATCTTCGATGCTGCTTCGGCCCTCCCGAAAGCGCGATGCCCCGCGAGAAATTGTACCTCGATGAAGTGTTCCTTGCCCACAAACTTCATGCAAGGTAGTCTGGACCTGTGTCGGAGTTTTTCCTCGCAGAATTTCTATATTTACGTACGAGCTCTGGTCAAACTCTGTGACTCAGGAACAGGACGATTCCATTTCCAAACCCTGCCACGTCCACACAGCAAATGATAGCGCGCCGTTCTGACACCACTGCTTTGCTGAAAGTTTGACCTTGATATGACATAATCATTTTCCCAATTGCATCACCTGCTTCCGTTTTAGATTAACGTGCGCAGAACTTTTGTTATCACCCTCCTACTGCAATTCCTGTACCACCTCAGCGATAGGGTGACCCATGCGTCAGTCGCCCACTCATCCCTCTTTCAAACTCTGTTAATTCACGACGTTTATCCATAATTTCATCAAATTAACATCTACGTGAATGTAGTGATGTCCTTCCACATATAAACCTGTCATGCGATGGATTCGTCCACAGCATGACAGGTACATAGGTGGAGGCGTGGCATTGTGGATTCGTCCACTAGCGAGAGAAGTGAGAGCGTCGCGTTGCCCAGGAACTAGGTGTTTCATGATTTCTTTCCTCTCAGTGTACACAGCGAACCTCAGAGGTCAATCCTTTCCCTAGTCCAGCCGCGGGCGTTCGATTGAATCTCGCCTATTTATTTGCGAGAGGTGCTTGCTACGCTCACGGACAATGAAATTTGCGCACCCAGATGAAAACATACTACAACCGTGAAACTTTACAAATAGCTAGAGTGCGTGCTGATATGCAAATGATCCACATTTGGTGCGAGTGCGCATGACCGCACGCCCTGTGGTGGCGCTGCAAGCACGAACCGGTAGCCTTATAAACCAGCGTGTAGTCGATGCCCCACGAAAGCGAAAACCACCAGTCGACGCAAGCAAGAGTGCAGAACGACAAGAATGCCAGGTAGATGCGAGAGACGTTGATTTACGCAACGCATGGACTTTGAGAGAGGCCGAATCATCGGGCTGAAAACCGCAGGGTGGTCGGCGCGCCGTATAGCCCGCCACGTGGATCGTTCTGGCCATACCCCGTGCGACTGTGTTGGGATCAGTGGACACGTGATGGCACTGCCACACGGCGGAGCAGCTCCGGACGGACCAGGAATACCATCGGTAGAGAGGATTGACGGATCCTGCGCCAGGCACGAACGAATCCCACGGGAATCCGGTTCACTATACAGGCAGATGTAGAGACTCTTGTGTGTCCACGAACCATTTCCCGATGTCTCGCGGAAGCGAATCTGCGATCCCAGCGCCCCTTACGCGTGCTGCAAGTAACACTGGAACATCGCCTGCTCCGTGTGCAGTGGCACCAGGCCAGGGCGACGTGTGGTGTTTAGCGATGAGTGCCGCTTCGTTTTGGGGATAGATGATCACCGTGTGTCTGGGTGTGGAGGTCCCCGAGCCTACAGCACAGTCCCAACCTCGCTATCGAGCGCCACACCTCCCCTACTACAATTATTATGGTCTGGGGTGCCATTGGCTACGATAGCCGATCAGCTCTAATAGTGGTACGTGGATCATTGAGGGGCCAGCGTTATGTGGATGAGATCCTACGGCCCCATGTGCTCCCATTCCTGCCCGTCTGCACACGGCGCGGGTTGCTCAGGATTGCCGACGTCATGTCCAGACACTTCCATGGCCTGCCCGGTCCCCGGACATGTCCCCTATAGAGCATGTGTGGGACCAGTTGTAACGCCGGCTGCCGCCGTGCCGCACCATCCGGGATTTGGAGCACACCGCTCAACACGCGTGGGCCAGTCTGCCGCAGGACAACATCCGGCGTCTGTGCACCTCCATGCCGGACCGTATTGCAGCATGTATCGCCGCACGAGGTGGTGCGACGCGTTATTTAAGATGACCGGACTGCGTGCTACATATATTTCTGTAAGTGTTCTGTAGCTCCGTTTTTGCCGTCATGTGTATCATACATCTGTATCATTACGTCCACAAAATTTCAGTTTAATCCGATGCTTCCTTTTCTGTGAGCAAATTTCATTGTCCTTGAGTGTAATATCTGGATTTCCACTCAAATTTCGTTCGCTGATCATCAGCCTCTACTCTTCAGCAAAAATCAGAGTGAAAAACGTGGCTGGATCACTGCATCTATATCTTTTAAACGTGGTAACAGGCAGGACTGCCATTGAATAAAAGCTTTTTTGTTTTTTGTTTTTTGTTAGTGAACCATTTATTAGACAACTTCATCGTCGTTTACTAGTTTATTCACGCACAAAAGCCTCCAAATTACAATATTAGATGATTGAAGTGGCTGTTTGTGCTGATGATGTCACTATTCGTTCATAAAGATCTTGAACATCAAATTGTAGAAACAGTTTATCAACAGTCAGGGACGACGGCTGATAATGTTGTTCTGCTCTAAAAAAATAAAAAAATATGACTGATACAGAGACTAAGCTTTGTAAAGGATCACACACACACACACACACACACTGGCAGATCTGGCTCTCTCTGGCATTGCACAGCTTTTTAAAAACTTTCTCCAACAAAAAATTTGCGCTAAACTTTCAAAATCATAAAGTGGAAAAAACAACAGAAAAAAAAAAAAAACAGCACTATTTTCAAGCTGTTCAACTGTCTGCTTTGTCAGGAAACGAACTCCGTGCTTTTTTAAATATCAAGTCTAAATAGGAACTTTAAAAAAAAATTTGAACCTTTCTTTTCGCGCAGCTTAATTTAATTGAAAAAATCCAGCTTGAATCATCGAATCATTCCTGAGCACTATGACCGGTAGTTCCAACATAAAATATTATTTTATTCCTTCGCAACGCATGCTTCCCATTTCTTTTGAAAAGTAATTTCATTTACATGGTCCAGTCACATTATTGTGATCACCAGCTAATAACCGCAGAGTAACCGCCGTGTGCAGCGCAGACAGCAGCTAGACGGGCTGGGAGTGACTCACTAAGGAGCTGGAAGGTGTTCACAGGTATGTGGAGCCATGTTCACTGCAGTGCATCCGACAGCTGCTGGAGGGTGCGTGGTGGAGGATCTATAGGGCGAACAACACGATCGAGGTGGACCCACAGATGCTCAATTCGGTTTAAGTCTGGGGAATTAGGGGGCCAGGGAAGTACTGTGAAGTCTTCATCATGCTCTTCCAACCCCTCTCGGACATTTCTAGCTGTGTGACACGTCGCATTGTCGTTCTGGAAGATCCCATCCGCCCCATGGAAGACAATCAACATGTATGGGTGTACTGTACGTAGTCTGCAAGGATAGATTCATAACAAATTCGTTCCATAGTGCCTTTCACAGGAATGAGTGGACCCAGAGAATGCCACGTAAACATTCCCCAGACTATAGTGCTGCCCCCACCAGCTTGTGTTCTTCCAGAAATTGTTGAAAAGTATTTGTTCTCCGATGTTTCTCGCCCTATACGCTAACGTTCATCCGTTCGATGAAGCATAAAACATGACTCATCGGAGAAAGCACTCCTTTTCCAATCAGTTGATGTCCAATTCCGATACTGCCATGCAAATGTAAGCCTTTTCTGACAATGCACCTTCGTTAGTATAGGTGCAGTGACCATCCGTCTGCATCGGATCCCCATACGCAACAAGGTTCCCTGAACTGTCGTTTTAGACACACTTCCGGTAGCCCCGTGGTTCATTCGGCCAGTGAGTTGCTTCACTGTAGCTTGTCGATCGACCTTCACGTACCTTAGAATCCGACGTTCACCTCTCACATCAATGGCACGTGGTGCTCCGCAGTTTCCACATCGCTTATTCGCAATGGTGCTATTTCTCCAATCACGATACAATTTAAGTACAGCCGCACGCGAGCAGTTCACAAACTGCGCTGTTTCAGAAGTACTTCCATCCTTGGCCCGAAAGCCGATAATCATCCCTTTTAGCAAATATGATAAATCGCTCCTTTTATCCATGACAGCAACGAGTGATATGTTTTTAGAATGCCTACAGCACACCTTATATGCCCTCCAAGCCAGCTCACGACACGTGCCTTCTTTCATTGGCTATACGTTGTTGACGTCAAAAGTAGGAGGTGGTCACAATAATGTGACTCGACTGTGTATTTCACTTCATAACGTCATTTCTGCGCTAACATTGTCTTTGCTTTTTTCTTGTTTTGGCGATTTTCTTTCGGTAGTTATAAATATTTCATCAAACAAAGCACACCCATTGGTTTTTATGATGAGTCCAAATAAGTCTCTCTTCCCTTTCGCACACAGCTTTTTCTGTGTTTCTGAAACTCTTTTTCTTTTCTTCCTGCTCTCTCTCTCTCTCTCTCTGAAGCTAGGACAGAACATTTAATCTTCAAATTCATACCAAATTTTAATCTTTATAAAAATCTTTACGAAAATCTGGGCATTAGTTACTACAATGTTACAAAAATAAATACATTAATTACTTAGGATCTTGGCCATTTTGAAAGGAAAAGTCTATTTTCGGGAAAGTGATCGCCCCAGTCTACCCCCCCCCTACCCCTGTCATATGCGTACGCGCTGGCTTCAATTCAAGGGCATTATTAAACATGGGAAGCCGCGGTGGCGCAGGGGTCTAAGGCGCTGGCCTCTGATCATTCGTCCGTAAGGGGTCCGGGTTCGAATCTCGGTGAGGCATGGATGTTGTGTTTGTCTTACGGCACTGGCTCTCTCCCTTCCCTGGAACCAGTGACCCTAAATTAGGGACGGGCGACTGCTTATAGCCCATTGAGTTGCTCACGGTGGTCGTTAAACCTCCAATAAAAAAAAAAAAAAAAAAAAAAAACATGGGAAACAACAACTCCCTTTGGTGCAGCAAGTGACGAGGTAATTATGAGATATTTCCACCTGCGCCACCTTTCGTTACAGCAGGGATTAATTGAACTCTCTTTGGTTTTGATATTTTTGTGGAGTTTATGTATATTTCCACCTGCACCACCTTTCGTTACAGCAGGGATTAATTGAACTCTCTTTGGTTTTGATATTTTTGTGGAGTTTATGTATATTTCCACCTGCACCACCTTTCGTTACAGCAGGGATTAATTGAACTCTCTTTGGTTTTGATATTTTTGTGGAGTGGCGACAACAATCCTCTTCCGCGCGGCTCCGCCTGTCCGGACACTGCCACTGTCTGAGAGGGGCCCGTGCCTCAAGGAGAACTTTCCATGACTGGGAGACCCGCCAGCCACACAAACAATCCTCCATTTCCTTTATTGTCTTTCTTGCATTACATTTTGTTTGTGTACTAGTATGTTATTTACAATCTGTTTTTTCATTCATTTTGACATTTTTGAAGTGTACAGGGTGATTCATAAAGAAGTATACAGTTTCAACGCACTATCAAACAAGAACAATGTAAGATATTTTATGTTACCTGAAACAGAATTGTAGGGGAATGTTTCAAGTTTTTTTAGAGACAGTCACAGATGTTCTATGTGTGCACCCTTAGTCACACGACACACATCGAGCCGGTAATCCATTTCCACCCAAACGCGAGGTAAGATATCTGAATCAAGTGCAGTGTGATACGCTGTTTCAGCTCCGCTAGAAACAGATGATACGCTGTTTCAGCTCCGATACGCTGTTTCAGCTCCGCTAGAAACAGCGTATCAGCGGGACTTTTTCCTGTGGGGGTACGTAAAGGACAAGGTATCCGCCCCTCCCCTTCCTGTTGATCTAGCGAAGTTGAAACAGCGTGTCACAGCCACTGTTACTGCACTTGACTCAGATATCTTACCTCGCGTTTGGGCGGAAATGAATTACCGGCTCGATGTGTGTCGTGTGACTAAGGGTGCACACATAGAACATCTGTGACGGTCTCTAAAAAAACTTGAAACATTCCCCTACAATTCTGTTACAGGTAACATAAAATACCTTACATTGTTCTTGTTTTATAGTGCGTTGAAACTGTATACTTCTTTATGAATCACCCTGTATTATGACAGTTTTCTTTAATTCTTGGTTATATTCGTTTCATTCTGTCTTTTGAGTCTTTTCTTGCATTTTAGTTCTTTAAGTTTATTGTTGTTGTTGTTGTCCACTGCAAGACCGAGAAGAGGAATGGGCCATCTCACCCTCTGTGTTTGATACTGGACCATATGAGCGTGAGGCTGGTCAACTCGAGTAGCTAGTTACGAAAGGTTCTGAAAGGTCAGAGCTGTAGTGGAGGGTATATGGCGGTATACCCTCTGCTTTTTTTTGACAGAATAGCGCATACCTTTAATATCCATATTATCAACAGAACTTCAATCTCGAACAAAATCGCTGCCAAGAGCTGAAATTTTAATAAAAATAACCATAAGAATTATAGAGAGCTTCGGAGAAAATCCTGGGGAAAAAACTCATCTAGCATTAGAAGCGAACGAGGAATTATTATTTAAAAATATCCCATTGATTCATAACAACAAAATTGTACCTATTAACCAAACCAGTTTATTCAAAGCACTGTTGATAGGATAAAATCAAGACTGCGTTCAGATTCAAACAGTGAAAATGTACAACTCCTTAAAGATATTTCTTCATTAGAGCGAATAAATATTAAAACAGGCGACGTGCGCTATGGAGAACTAGAAACGAGGCAAATCTGTAGACGTTTTAATGTTGATGAAATACAAGCTCTTCAGAGACTGAGAGAATATACTGAAAACGTCCGAGTTGTACCAGAACACTTAAAATCCCTCTTAAGAACGATTTCAACTCTGCCTTGTTCGACAGCTGAATGCGAACGAGGATTCAGTTTAATGAACAACATTATAACCGATCTCAGAGCATCTTTGTTAATCTCCAAGGTATCTAACCTGATATTCATAAATTCAAATGGACCACCCATTGAACGGTTTAATCCAAATAAATATGTAAGATCTTGGTTGATGAATCATCGTTCAGCAACTGATAGTAGATCAAGAGTTTCTTCTAGAGAAGAACAGTGCTGTAAGGACTTATCTCGTCTTATCTCGTCAGGCCTTTTTTTCTTTTTTTTGATTGGAGGTTTAACGACCACCGTGAGCAACTCAATGGGCTATACGTAAGCAGTCGCCCGTCCCTAATTTAGGGTCACTGGTTCCACGGAAGGGAGAGAGCCAGTGCCGTAAGACAACTGTCAACACAACATCCAGGCCAGGCTCATCGGGATTAGAATCCGGATCCCTTTCGTACGAATGATCAGAGGCCATCACTTAGACCACCTCGCCACCGGGGCGGCTCAGGATTTATGGGATATATTTCAATAAAAATTAAAATAATCTTGTGCATGCTCTTCAACATGTCATAATTGATAATTGACAGGAGAGAGGAGAAGATACTTTATTCATATCGGAAAGTGAGCTCATAGTCATAATTGTTAAAAAGGCACGGTACCCTCGTCGGGACACCGTGCCTTTTTTTTAATCCATGTAGTATAACCTCTGATTTTTTAGGATTTGCACATAGTATATACCCTCTGCTGATTTTACGACTACAGCACTGTGAAAGGTACCTTGAAAAGTCTTGATACCTTCGATACAGTCCAAACTTATCGCCCGTCTGTTTGGAGCGGTTTCGTCTTTCATTTCTTAGAAATTTCTGGGTATCCACCCGGGAAATATGATCACGAAGACAGAACAACATGGCGACCTCTCAGGGAAAATACAAATTCCGGCTTTACACGCTCGCTTCAGTGAAGGCTTCGATTTCATACCGGGTCAGAGTCAATGTTGTAAATACCTTAGTTACACCAATTCTTTGGTATACTGTGATGATTTTTTTGAGGGGGTGGGGGTTGATGATCGCTGTGAGAACTCGGTGAGTTATCAGCAGTCGCCTGTCCCTATTTCAGGGCCACAGGTTCCAGGCAATGGACAAACGAACGAACACAACATCCATTCTTCACGGGGATTGGAACGTGGACATCTCGGACGACTAGTAAGAAGCCAGCACTCAGTTCACTGCGCCATCGGGGCGGCACTGTGAAGACCGTTTCGTCTCCTAGATAGTTCGTCACGTCTACTCAATGCTTCTTCGTGACCTTTGTATGGCAACGCATTCATTGTGTGAACGCCCCCACTCTGCACCTACCTCTTTAGGGGCTTAACCTAGTTTCAAATGAACTGAAGATTCGTGCTTTGCGGATCACCTCAATTAGACGTCAGCTACTGCAAGTACATCCTGATGCATCCATTACTCTATCGACATTGCTCCACTCACTCATATTTTAACCCAGTTACTGTTCATCAAATATTACTTGCCTAGTCTAAAATGTCTTTCACAACAGTATTGAGGAGCCAATAATTATTTTAAAGCACTCCCTGTCACTCGCGACGCAACGGTGCGAGCAGCGGCGTTATTAGACACCCCTTTGTTTAGAAACCTGCCCCTACGACTACAGAATGGGACACATTTCTTCTTTCCCTCGTGAATCAAGGAGGATGTATGTCACATAGGGCACCTTTTACCCTGTATCGGAATTCGTTCGCTCATCTCAGTCCTAATATCGTTGGTACTTCTGAAAATAAAGCAGAACTTTACATGTCCTAAGCAACACTTCTACAGGGTGCAGACTTTCTGGATATAGCGGGTTTTCATCATTTTCGAGCAGCGTCGTTATTCGTTAGTTTCTTCTGCGAAGATGCATCGACATCACCATCTGTTCCTGTCCGAAAGAACACGAGCTCTTCACAAACTGCACAGAAGAGCGCAAGATCTTTACCATTCAAGATTAATGATTTGCTGCTGATTGCTGACTTACGTAAAGATTGACCATGAAAGTAAGACGGGATTACACCAGAGATTACACCATATAATACAAATTTTAAAGATGACAATCCAATTTTTGGTGTAAATGTGATAAGGATGGTAGGTCAGACAACATCCAAAAACTTGAAAATTTCATCGTCCTGGAGCGGGACTCGAACCGCATCTCCCAGATTGCGCCCGGGTATGCTAACCACTACACCACCCAGAACGACCAAGTCTCAAGTTCCCGATTAATTTGAATACAACCATCACAAGATTCGGCGTCGAAGAAACCGGCATTCATGTTCAGCGAATCTGGAGGTTAATCGGAAACTTGAGTGAGACTTGGTCGTTCTGGGTGGTGTACTGGTTAGCATACCCGGGCGCTATCTGGGAGACGCGAATTCGAGTCCCGCTCCAGGACAATGAAATTTTCAAGTTTTCGGATTTTATCTGACTTACCATCCTTGTCACATTTACACCAAAAATCGGATTGTCATCTTCAAAATTTGTATAAAGACTGACACTTATTAATTCTCTACATTACTTTTCTTAATGGGAATTCATTTCCGAACTCATGCGGGCGGTATAAAATTAAACGTGCTGCGACTTCATTGTGGGTCGCAGTGCTTCACAGCTGTGAGAGCGAACCATTCGTCATTCACGGTGAACAGTCATTCGTTGTGAACAACTCTTCACTCAACTCGTCGTTAGGGGTGAGTTGGTATCGAACGTAGGCCACAGAGCGGACTTAGGCGTTTACTTCTGATCATTCATCAGACGTGTTCCCGGGTTTTGGTCTCGGAAGACGCATGGATGGTGCGCTTGTCTGTATTCAGAGGCGTCGAAACTATATTTTTTGGACAACCGGGGCAAGACATATACTCGTATCCTTCTTGGTCAGAGCATAAAACTTATTGCACTGTTCTAAAACGCTACGTGATGACGTCATTAGAAAAGACTACCGATAAAATGATGAATGATAAAATCTAAGATAATATAAATCATGATCATATGTACAGGATTTCAGGAAGAGAGTGTCTGACCCCAGATCTTAAACAACCCTTAGAAATCGGAAACTAGGAGATTTGGGCTAGAGCGCCTGATAGGAATGTGACACGGAAGCGAAGTAGAAAAGGGAGGAAGACGCCCCTATTTATTACCGGGGGCCCAGTACCCGGGGTCAGACGGCTTAACGTGCCCATCCGACGCACGGCGGGTATTTAGTGGATCGAGCGTTCGTACCTGCCTGAAATCGAACCTGAGGCCCCTCCCGTGGCAGTCACGAACGTTGCCCCATCGGCCACCCGCGGCCTAAGATAATATAAAATTTGTGTTTTATATCGATATAAAACATTTTACCATTTTATTAACGATGTTAATCTGTATTGATCTGGACAATTCTACATTAGTATGGACTCCATAAGAACAGCAGTCTTGACATCATAGATCAAGCAACATATGTATGAAGATATCTCATTCCTTTTGCTGCCTCTTCGCCTTCCATTTTTTGTTTTCAAGAGAGTCTATGAATTTATTTTACGTAAATAGAAAATGTACCTCCTGTTCTTATAAAAACACAATGCATTTCTGCAGAAATGCATTGGTGCATCCACGGGAGGTGGGGGCTGAAAATTAATCCCCCTCCACACACACACACTATATTGACAAAAGTCACCAGACACCTAAAAGAGAAACACAACAGAGCGTTTATTGACATACATTAGTACTGTGTCGGTCCACCTTCGGCCTTAATGCATGCACTGACCCTTAGAGATATGCTTTCGACAAGGTTTTGGAACACAGCGATAGGTATGCGCTTCCATTCAGTACAGAATGCTGCCGCTAAATGCTGCTTAGTAGTAGGGCTTGGTTCCAAACTTCTTATGCAGTGCTATAATTCATCCCATAGGAGCTCTATGGAATTAAGATCAGGGCTCTGTGCTGGCCAGTCCACACACGATTCGGAATTATCGTCAAACCACGCCGTAACAGTCCTTGCCTTATGGCTCGGTGCATTATCCTGCTCGTACCAACAAGGCTCGGTTAAATAGTATTACCACAGAATTGGTAGGGCATAATTGTCCAGAATATCGAGGTAGGCGTTCTGGTTAACAGGTTTGTCTACGATAACCAATGGGCCGGGACCATACCACAGGAAACACCCCCACACGAGTACACTGCCATCTCCAAACTTGACCGTAGGAACAGTACACTGCCAGCTCCAAACTTGACCGTAGGAACAGTACACTGTGGTAAATAGCGTTCCCCCGGCTGCCTCCATACCCACACACCGCCATCAGACTGATGGATCATATATCTGGATTCATCAGTCCATAGGACCCGTTTCCATTGATCTGCGGTCCACGATAAATGTTCTTTACACTATGCTAAACGACGAGTAGCATTCCGAGTGGAGATGAAAGGCTTATGAGCAGCCGCACGACTACGGTAACCCATGGAATGAAGTTCTCTGCGAATGGTACATGTACATACCGAGGCTCCAGCATTTTTATTCACCTGTACACTGAGGTCTTGTGCAGTACTCCGTCGATTAGCTGTAACGACTCTCCTGAGGCTTGGACGTCCTGTATCACTGATTTTCTTTGGTATGCCGGTACGTTTTTCTACTTCAGGCACGCCATGTGTCTTCCACTTATTCAGTACATCCAAAACATTTGACTTGGGTATGTTTAAACGCCTCTCGGTTTCTCTTATGGACAACCCACTAATATAACACCCAATAATCTTTCCTTTCTCAAAGTGAATTCTCTGCCTCCGCGATATTTTCACTCAAATTCACAGTGCGATATGATCGCGGTCAGCTGCAGGCTTGTTTTTATACCATTTGCAGCTGTACCGCGCATCTTAACAACGCAGCGGATCCGTTCATTTGCTTTTGAAGGGGTGTCCGGAGACTTTTTTAATATAGTGTATATATACATCATATAAGTTATTACTAAATTAATAGAGGGACCAAGTGCAATGTTCGGAACAAAATTTTCATGTGCGTCTGTGTATATAAATTAATGTGAAAAACAATTAATAAAAATAAAAATAATAATAAAAAATAAAATAAAAAATAGATAATGCAAACATGGATTCAAAAAGAAAAAAATCCAAAAGTTCAACTAGGTGAAAAGACAAAGTTTGCAGAACATAGAGCAATTCTTCTTGAATCTCTATTTGTTATATACTGTATATAGTATACATATACATAGAGAGAGAAGATAAAAATGCTTTTCGAACATACCCAGAAGATGAGCATGTACATTGGTAATGTCCTTGACCGTGACTTATTGTTACTGTTTACGTTTCTTTGAGAGGGATCAGCTGCAAGTTGTCAATTTTCAATTTTATACTTTTCAAGTTTTGTACTTTTCGGTTAGAAGTTTTTTAAGTTCAAGTAGGGAAAACAGAGTGCAAAAAAATTTTAACATCTCAAAATTTAATATTGACGTCGCATTTTGTATATTTGGGAATATTTAAGCACTCTCATGAAACCTGAACTCCTGACTCAGGTGCTGCAGACGTTTCCTCCTGAAGATTGGTCTGGAGCTCCTGAGCTACTGTTTTCATTTTTTGCTTCTCATTTGATTTATTTGCTTCTCTTTGCTAATTTTTGTCTGTATATGTCTTCACATAATTTCGCTTGAAGCTTGGATGAAGAAAATTTCAGGAAAAACAAAAACGTTGATTCAAAAGAGAAGGAGATGAGGACAAATAAAGACGTAACTTCCAACGCGGAATCTATTGAGCTATGCAAGACAGTGCGAAAAGGTATCACTGAAGACATAAGGAAATTCAATTGTGAACTAGTGAGGAAAGCAATTGAAAGCAATTAGAGCTTGGAGAGAGCAAAAGGATATCTCAGTAAGGGAGGAAAACAGATTACGCCTCTGAGAAAAGAAGATGGTACTGTAACAAGAAATAGAAGCGAAATTTTGACAAGGGTGAAAGATTTCTATTCACAACTATATGAAAGGGATGATACATCTATTCCAGACATTACGACAGGTACCAGTGCCAAATTCATTCCAATCCTCCCTGCAGAAGTTACATATGCAATTAAGAACATGAAACGGGGAAGAGCTCCAGGAAAAGATGGAATTACCGTGGACATTATACAAAAAGCAAGTGGAGAAATTGAAACTACACTAGCCCAAGTTTGCACCAGATGTCTTAATTAAGGGAAGATTCCTGAAGATTGGAACAATGCTACAATAATCTTGCTCCATAAAAAAGATGACATTGAGGATCCCAGGAAATACAGGCCCATCAGCCTCCTTCCATTGGTTTATAAAATTTTCACTAAGGTTCTTTCACATCGCTTGAAGGTAACACTAGACATGGCCCAACCAAGAGAACAAGCTGGATACAGGAGTGGGTACAGCACTATGGATCATATCCACGTACTGAGAGAACTAATGGAAAGAACAAGAGAATATGAACTCCCATTATGCATGACTTTTATTGACTATGAAAAGGCCTTCGATTCCGTGAAACCTTCAGCAGTAACAATGTCTTTGAAATCCTGAGGTATTGAAGATCCATACATTAGCATTATTAATAACATCTATGAAAATGCAAGTGCAAAGGTTCGGATATTTGACCATACAGCACAAATAAGAATTGGAAAGTGAGTGAGACAAGGTGACACCATATCTCCCAAGTTCCGTAATGCCACATTGTTAAATGTCTTTCAATCATTGAACTGGGAAAACAAAGGGATAAAGATTAATGGAGATTACTTAACTCACCTTCGTTTTACTGATACGTAGTCATCTTTGCAACTACATCTTCAGAGCTACAGAGTATGATCCAAGAACTTGCAGACAAGAGTAAAGAAGTGGGACTAAAAATGAACTTTCAGAAGACAAAAGTGATGTACAATGCTTTACAAGAAACGAAGATTTAGCGACTAATGGAGAAAAGCTTGAGACAACCGATTCCTACATTTATCTTGGGCAGCAGATATCGAGTGAGAGTCACATTGATTGAGAAATTAATCGGCGTATAAAACTTGGATGGAGAGCTTTTGGAAGAAACAGTGCAATTTTTAACAGCAGTATGCTAGTATGTCTCAAAAGAAAAGTGTTTAATCAATGCATCCTGCCAGTGCTTACGTATGGAGCCGAGACATGGACCTTAACTTAAAAAGGCATACAAAGACTGCAGACAACTCGAAGCAGCATGCAGAGATGCATGCTTGGTGTAACCAGGAAAGATAAGAAGAAGAACTTGTGGATAAGGAAAATGACAGGAATGGACGACATCATGACCAGAGTGAAATCCCTGAAATGGCAATGCGCTGGACATGTTGCCAGAAGAACGAACCACCGATGGACAACCGAAATTTTAGACTGAATTCCGAGGGACAGGAGAAGACCCAGAAGAAGACCCCATGGGAGATGTAAGGATGAAATTCGAAAGTATGCTGGAGTGACATGGAGGAGACAGGCAATTGTGGAAAAAATTTGGGGAGACCTTTATCCTGCAGTGGATTGATGATGATGATGATGATTATGATAATGATATATCATCATCATCATCATCATCATTGTCAACCATTATCAATCCACTGCTGGACGAAGGTCTCCCCAAGTTTCCTCCACAACGGTCTGTCTTGTGCCAGTCTCCTCCATGTCATCCCTGCATACTTTCGAATTTCATCCACCCATCTCCCATGTGGTCTTCTTCTGGGTCTTTTCCTGTCCCTTGGAATCCAATCTAAAATTTCGGCTGTCCATCGATGATCTGTCCTTCTGGCAGTATGTCCAGCCCATTGCCATTTCAGGGATTTAACTCTGATCATGATGTCTTCCACTCTTGTCATTTTTCGGATCCACGAGTTCCTCTTCTTATCTCTCCTGGTTACACCAAGCATACACCTCTCCATGCTTCTTTGAGTTGTCTGCAGCCTTTGTATGTCTCTTTTAGTTAAGGTCCACGTCTCTGCACCATACGTAAGCACTGGAAGGATGCATTGATCAAACACTTTTCTTTTAAGACATAATGGCATATTGCTCTTGAAAATTATGCTGTTTCTTCCAAAAGCTCTCCAGGCAAGTTTTGTACGCCGATTAATTTCTTCATCAATGTGACCCTCACTTGATATCTGCTGTCCAAGATAAACGTACGTGTCTGTTATCTCCAGCTTTTCTCCATCAATCGATAAATCTTCATTTCTTGTAAAAGCATTGAACATCACTTTTGTCTTCTGAAAGTTCATTTTTAATCCCACTTCTTTACTCTTGTCAGCAAGTTCCTGGATCATACTCTGCAGCTCTGATGGGGTAGTTGCAAAAATGACTACATCATCAGCAAAACGAAGGTGGGTTAGATAATCTCCATTAATCTTTATCCCCTTGTTTTCCCAGCTCAGCGACTGAAAAACACCCTCCAATGTGGCATTAAAGAGCTTCGGAGATATGGTGTCACCTTGTCTCACTCCCTTTCCAATTTTTATGTGTGTTGTATTTTCAAACAGCCTAATCTTTGCACTTGCATTTTCATAGATGTTATTAATAATATTAATGTATGCATCTTCAATACCGCAGGTTTTCAGAGCCATTGTAACTGCTGATGGTTTCACCGAATCAAAGGCTTTTTCATAATCGATAAAAGCCATGCACAATGAAAGTTCATATTCCCTCGCTCTTTCAATTAGTTCTCTCAGCACGTGGATATGATCTATTGTGCTGTAGCCACTCCTGAATCCAGCTTGTTCTCTCGGTTGAGCCATGTCCAGTGTTACCTTCAAACGGTGTGAAAGAACTTTAGTGAAGATTTTATAAACTACTGATAGGAGGCTGATAGGTCTGTAGTTTCCTAGATCCTCAATGTCACCTTTCTTATGTAGCAGGATCATTGTAGCGGTGTTCCAATCCTCAGGAATCTTTCCTTCATTAAGGCATCGAGTGAAAATTTGGGCGAGTACTGTTTCGATTTCTCCACTTGCTTCTTGTATGATGTCTACAGTAATTCCATCTTCTCCTGGAGCTTTTCCCCGCTTCATGTTCTTGATTGCATGTGCAACTTCTGCTGGAAGGACTGGAGGAACTCTGGTACTGGTATCTTTCATGATGTCTGGAGTGCATGTATCATCCCTTTCATATAATTTGGAGTAGAAATCTTTCACTCTTGTCAAAATTTTGCCTCTATTTCTTGTTACAGAACCATCTTCTTTTCTCAGTGCCATAATCTGTTTTCTTCCCTTACTGAGATGTCCCTTTGCTATCTTTAGGCTTTGGTTGTTTTCAATTGCTTTCCTCACTAGTTCACAGTTGAATTTTCTTACGTCTTCAGTGATACTTTTTCTTACTGTCTTGCATAGCTCTATATATTCCACTTTGGAAGTCACATCTTCTTTAGTTGTCCTCATCTCTCTTCTTTTTTGCATCAACATTTTCGTTTTTCCTGATAATTTGTTTACATGCAACTTGTTCTTAGACCCAGCTAATTTTGTTGCTGTTTCCATAAGAGCTTTGGTTACTTTTCTGTTAACTTCAGAGATGTCCACTTCTTCTGATGTTAGGCCTTCTAAAGCAGAGAACCTGTTCTTCAGTTCCAACTTGAAGGTATTATGGTGTTTTTTAAGGTTGGTTATGTCGATACATTTTGTTTGTCTTATGAGCTTGCCACGTTCAAGTTTAGTGTTGAGGTGCATCTTACATCTCACCAATCTATGGTCACTACCTGTGTTGAACTTGTTTAGCACACTGCAGTCTTCTATGACGAATTTTTTGTTACACATAATAAAATCAATTTCAATGATATATATATATATATATATATATATATATATATATACACTCACCAACCCGCTTGGCCAGCGTGGTGAGTTATGGCCAAACACCTCCAAAATGACTCTACAACTTAAATCTTGGCCCTCAGTCTCCGGCAGCTGGAATGTACCTGGCCAAGGCAGCGGCCAGTGCGACATGAAGGCAGAGGGTGCTAAGAATCCCCGGAGGACCGGACTAGGCTGCCATTTGATGCTGACCTTGGCTACCTACAACGGACGCTCCCTATCTTCTGATTCAAGGCTTCTTGAATTGGAAGAGGAACTACAAAGGATCAAGTGGGACATCGTCGGGCTGAGTGAGGTAAGGAGAAAAGGAGAAGATCTGATTGAACTGAAAAGTGGACATCTCTTCTATTATCGTGGGACAGATACTGGCAGAACTAGTGGTGTTAGATTTATAATACACAAGAAACTGAAGGATAAAGTGGTAGAAGTTGAAAGTTCCTCTGACAGAGCTGCACGACTCGTTATCCAACTATCGAGAAGATACCAGGCTCAGATTATTCAAACTTATGCACCCACCACAAGTCATCCTGAAGAAGAAATTGAAGAATTTTATGAGGAAATTCGTCATCTAAATAATAAAGGTAAGCAGCACTTGAAGATAATTATGGGAGATTTCAATGCAAAAATAGGGCACCGGCAACAGAATGAAACTTCAGTAGGTAAATTCGGTCACGGCAACAGAAACCAGCGTGGAAATACTCTCGTTGAGTTTGCAGAGGCAGAAGGATTTTTCATCTTGAATTCCTTTTTCAAGAAAAAGCCACACAGGAAATGGACATGGAGACATCCAATTGGGACGACAAGTGAAATTGATTTTATTATGTGTAACAAAAAATTCGTCATCGAAGACTGCAGTGTGCTAAACAAGTTCAACACAGGTAGTGACCATAGATTGGTGAGATGTAAGATGCACCTCAACACTAAACTGGAACGTGGCAAGCTCATAAGACAAACAAAATGTATTGACATAACCAACCTTAAAAAACACCATAATACTTTCAAGTTGGAACTGAAGAACAGATTCTCTGCTTTAGAAGGCCTAACATCGGAAGAAGTGGATATTTCGGAAGTTAACAGAAAAGTAACCAAAGCTCTTATGGAAACAGCAACAAAATTAGCTGGGTCTAAGAACAAGTTGCATGTAAACAAATTATCAGGAAAAACCAAAATGTTGATGCAAAAAAGAAGAGAGATGAGGACAACTAAAGAAGATGTGACTTCCAAAGTGGAATATATAGAGCTATGCAAGACAGCACGAAAAAGTATCACTGAAGACGTAAGGAAATTCAACTGTGAGCTAGTGAGGAAAGCAATTGAAAACAACCAAAGCCTAAAGATAGCAAAGGGACATCTCAGTAAGGGAAGAAAACAGATTATGGCTCTGAGAAAAGAAGATGGTTCTATAACAAGAAATAGAGGCGAAATTTTGACAAGAGCGAAAGATTTCTACTCCAAATTATATGAAAGGGATGATACATGTACTCCAGACATCATGAAAGGTACCAGAGTTCTTCCAGTCCTCCCAGCAGAAGTTGCTCATGCAATCAAGAACATGAAGCGGGGGAAAGCTCCAGGAGAAGATGGAATTACTATAGACATCATACAAGAAGCAAGTGGAGAAATTGAAACAGTACTCGCCCAAATTTTCACTCGATGCCTTAATGAAGGGAAGATTCCTGAGGATTGGAACAATGCTACAATGATCCTGCTACATAAAAAAGGTGACATTGAGGATCTCAGGAACTACAGACCTATCAGCCTCCTATCAGTAGTTTATAAAATCTTCACTAAAGTTCTTTCACACCGCTTGAAGGTAACACTGGACATGGCTCAACCGAGAGAACAAGCTGGATTCAGGAGTGGCTACAGCACAATAGATCATATCCACGTACTGAGAGAACTAATTGAAAGAGCGAGGGAATATGAACTTCCATTGTGCATGGCTTTTATCGATTATGAAAAAGCCTTTGATTCGGTGAAACCATCAGCAGTTACCACGGCTCTGAAATCCTGCGGTATTGAAGATGCATACATTAATATTATTAATAACATCTATGAAAATGCAAGCGCAAAGATTCGGCTGTTTGAAAATACAACACACATAAAAATTGGAAAGGGAGTGAGACAAGGTGACACCATATCTCCGAAGCTCTTTAATGCCACATTGGAAAATGTCTTTCAATCACTGAACTGGGAAAACAAAGGGATAAAGATTAATGGAGATTATCTAACCCACCTTCGTTTTGCTGATGACGTAGTCATTTTTACAACTACCCCATCAGAGCTGCAGAGTATGATCCAGGAACTTGCTGACAAGAGTAAAGAAGTGGGATTAAAAATGAACATTCAGAAGACAAAAGTGATGTTCAATGCTTTTACAAGAAATGAAGATTTATCGATTGATGGAGAAAAACTGGAGATAACAGATACGTATGTTTATCTTGGACAGCAGATATCAAGTGAGGGTCACATTGATGAAGAAATTAATCGGCGTACAAAACTTGCCTGGAGAGCTTTTGGAAGAAACAGCATAATTTTCAAGAGCAATATGCCATTATGTCTTAAAAGAAAAGTGTTTGATCAATGCATCCTTCCAGTGCTTACGTATGGTGCAGAGACGTGGACCTTAACTAAAAGAGACATACAAAGGCTGCAGACAACTCAAAGCAACATGGAGAGGTGCATGCTTGGTATAACCAGGAGAGATAAGAAGAGGAACTCGTGGATCCGAAAAATGACAAGAGTGGAAGACATCATGATCAGAGTTAAATCCCTGAAATGGCAATGGGCTGGACATACTGCCAGAAGGACAGACCATAGATGGACAGCCGAAATTTTAGATTGGATTCCAAGGGACAGGAAAAGACCCAGAAAAAGACCACATGGGAGATGGGTGGATGAAATTCGTAAATATGCGGGAGTGGCATGGAGGAGACTGGCACAAGACAGACCGTTGTGGAGGAAACTTGGGGAGACCTTCGTCCAGCAGTGGATTGATAATGGTTGACAATGATGATGATATATATATACAGCCATCATTGTACAGCTTTTCCCCAATTAATCTATATAACGAAGTAAATTTTTCCGTCATTTCTGTCCACGCCAGGATTCGAACCCGGATCCCCTCATTCCGGAATAAGTCACTCTACCAATTGAGCTACGCGGACGTTTTATTCTGATTCCTATCTGCCTTTATGTCGTGTGCGTCCTTCTGGCAGGTACGTCACATCTCCTGGTACGTTACAACTAGACTTTGGACCTCAGGTACCACATCAAACGAGAAGTGTAATGACGCCAGAACGCAGTCGCAGTAATGACCAAATAGCCCCCAGAGAATCTTCAATTGTGTGAACGATATCTTTATCTTGCAACGTACGTGCAACCGAGCCTTCATTTCTGAATTGAGAAACTAACGTCCACTGAAATTTTGAAGTAGAAATGCCAATATTAAGCTGCCAAGGCTACCGAAACTAGAAAAACTTCTAAGTAAATTCTGCTAATGGACAAATTACAAAGCATGGGACGAAAAAACTATGAGTTTCAAGTAGAGTTTTAATCAGATTTTAAGCAGCGACTTTTGCACCTTCTGTTAACCTGTACCCTGGTTATGCCTCTGCCTTGCAGGAATTTCAGGTTAAGTACTTTTGAATAAGGTTCTTTTTTATTTATTTATTTATTTATTCTTTGATTGGAGGTTTAACGATCGCCGTGAGAAACTCAATGGGCTATAAGCAGCCACCCGTGCCTAATTTAAGATCACTTGTTCCAGGGAAAGGAGAGAGCCAGTGCCGTTCGGCAAACACAACATCCATGCCTCACCGGGATTCGAACCCGGTCCCTTCTCGAAGGAATGGTAAGCCAGAGCTTAGGCCACTGCGCCACCGGAGCGGTTAATTAGGTTCAAACTGCGTCAATTTCTTTCTTTCTTTCTTTCTAGTACTGGCGATTACAAGGTAGGTACTTCGTGAAACAATCTTTTTCTCTACTCATAACTAAAAGTATGCCATACTTGTGGTGGCCGCCCTGATGGCGCAGTGGTCTAAGCACTGACTTCTGATCATTCGTCCGAGAAGGGTCCGGGTTCGAATCCCGGTGAAGCATGGATATTGTATTTGTCTTACGGCACCGGCTCTCTCCCATCCCTGGAACCAGTGACCCTAAATTAGGGACGGACGACTGCTTATAGCCCATTGAGTTACTCACGGTGGTCGTTAAACCTTCAATCAAAAAAAAATAAATAAAAATAAAAAAAATACTGGTGGTGCGGTGATCTGCCTGCGGGTACGAGTCCCGGTGAGGCAGGGATGCTGTCTTTGTCTTGCGGCACTGGATCTCTCCCTTCCATGGATCCAGTGGCCCTAAATTAGTAACGAGCGACTGCTTATATCCTATTGAGTTCCTCACGGTGGTCATTAAACCTGCAATAAACAAACTAAAAGTGTTATACCTCGGGAAATTTATTTTTCTTCATGCTGATCAAATGATCATATGTAGAGGATTTTAGGAAGGGAGTGTCGGACCCCAGGTCTTAAACAACCCTTAGAAATAAGGAGCTAGGAGATTTGGGCTAGAGTGCCCGATAGGAAAGTAACACGGAAGCGAAGAAGAAAGGGAGAGGAAGACGCCTTTATTTCTTACCGGGGGCCAGAACCCGGGGTCCGACGGCTTAACGTGCCCATCCGACGGACGGGGGATATTTAGTGGATCGAGCGTTCGTACCTGCCTGGGATCGAACCTGAGGTCCTTTCCGTGGCATTCACGAACGTTGCCCGCTAGGCTACCCGGGGCCCTTTCTTCATGCTGAAAACAGCGAGGAGAATTTAACCGGCGTCTCTGAAGTGGCATTAAAACATTCACAGTTCTATATGGTTAATAATAAAATCGGAAGATCATATTTAGTTTTATAAGAAAGGATTTTAAATAATAGGAAATGGAAAAGAAGAATCCAAATATTAATACGATTTCCAATTACGAGCGTAATTATAAAAGGAGAAAATTGAGGGGACAAACGTGATGTCTCGCCTCTGCACATAAGTGAGTGCGGGGAGCAGCTGCCCCCTCTGCCCCCGCAGCTCCGACGCCACTACCTGTATTGGTTCTGGCTCCGTGCATTTCTTAGAATCATCCGCCCCCCAAAAAATTAAGAACTGCTCGGAGAGGTCATTTACTCCTTCCCGCCAAAGAAAGTGTTCGCATGTTCTGCGTTATTTGTTTCGACTTAGTAAATGTAATAAAGCGCTTTGTCGGCTGGGAAAAATCCTAATATCTTACAGAGCTTAGTTACAAAGGCTGATGCATAAGAAATTCGACATATTTTTACTTGTGTGTACTTGCATAACTATGAAAAATGCTCTTTACTTTCAACCTGTGTGCAACTTCGCACCACCCAGGTTGAATGCCATACCGTAGCCCATAACTACAGTCATTAGTAAAAGTTTAAGATCACCTGTCAATTTATTGAAAATTAATATTTCACAGATATTTGAAAAAAATGACATCATAGATGAATACTTGCATTTTTTAGAACACAAAAGGACTGAAATCAGTAGTTTGTTTGGCCACCTCTGTTTTTTAGAACGGATAGAATATGATGTGGCATACTCTCAATGAGGGATTTGCAGTAGTCACTTGAAATGTCTTTGCACTACACTTACTTTATCGCGTCAATCAAAGTTTAGGAATTTGATTTCTGTTTTTCTGCTACCTTGTCTTTTAAAATGGTTCACAAATTTTCGATGGGGTTAAGGTCGGGACTATTACTGGGCCAGTCAAGCACAGTTATGTTTTTCCTCTACAGGTAGTCCTTTACTGTTTTTGATCTGTGGCATGGAGCAGAACCTTGCATAAAGATTGTGCATCTGTGCACTTGCATATGAGTTAACAGCTTCTCACGTAACATGTCCACATAAAAAAAAGGACTAGTCATGGTAGTGCCTGTCTGCAGAAAGGATAATGAAGCAGTACCGGATGCTGACATAGCACCCCATATCATCTGACTAGGCGGATGTATCACGGTGCTAATAGCGTATTTTTCATCAAACCTTTTGGTCGCCGAACGTATGCTTCGCGTGATTCAAATTAACGCACAGTTGATTCATCGGAAAAAAGAACTTGGCTTCAATTTTCAGCAGTTCACGATTAATGAGGCTTCGCAAACAGGAGTCTATTCTTTTTCATGACAGAGGTTAGTCTAGGTTTATATGCAGGTTTATAAAACTTTAATCCAAAGTCGTTGCTAAGACGTCGGAAAACAGTGCTGATACTTATATCAGACCCTTTTGAATGTAGAAAGGCCTTGCTTTTCTTGCACGAACTCCTCGAAGAACGCATAACTATTCGCCTTATGATATTGTTACTTCGTAGGGTTGTTTCCTTGGAAGTCCACTTCTCTCTCGGTAGCTAAATTCACCTGTATCTCGATACTTCATGATCATATTATGAATAGCAGTCTTGCTCACGTTCATCTTTCTGCTTATGTCACGGTCGGAGTATCCTTCATGATATAAAGTCACTATTTGTGCCCTCTGAGTACTTAAAGACGCGTTTTTGCCCATTTTTCGCTATATAGAAAATACGTACAAAACTTCTCAGCATGAAAACCAGAAGCAAACTGACGCTCACACGCTTTCCCCAACTCTATCAACAGCTGCCGCTGTAGGGTGATGCAACACCGACAGGAAGGTGAGTAATACAGACAGTACCTGACGCAATCTGCAGAAATCTCCTAATATCAACAAGTGGTCTTAAACTTTTGCAAGTGACTGTACATCACATTTTTGTGTATTTCGTGCATCACTCAATGGTTTACCTTTTTCCCAAATGTGGTGCGGGTGATGTAGCACCACTTTTTAGTGCAACCTACCACAAAATTTAACAGTGTTTACAGAGACTGCGGACAACTCAAAGAATCAAGGAGAGATGTATGCCTTTTGTTACCAAGAAAGATAAGAAAAAAATATCTTGGGTCAGGAAAACGACAAGAATGGATAATCAAAATGATGACCTTCAAGAGACAATGAGGCTGCGCTTATTGTTAGAACTAGCCACCGCTATCCCACTGAAATTAGACTGGACAGAAAAAGACCCAGAAGCAAAACGGAGCGGGAGATGGGTGAATAAAAATTGTGGAAGAAATTTAGGGATAGCTTCATCCTGCAGTGGATTGAGAATGGTTGTTGAAGATATTTCTTAGAGGAAAATGCAACCAAGATTTTTGCAATGTTCGGTCTTTTGCCTGAAAATAATTTTTAACCTAAATGACAGAATTGTATACAAACTGGAATAAAAAAAATTCCACCCAGAAAAGTAGGACTAAGAACTTTTAATTTTCGTAGCCTAAATTTTCCGTTCTTTTTCTTTTTGCACAGAATATTTACCCTGTGTGTGAAAGTAGGTATTGGAATAACTGGAGGAACAACATTGGTAGACGTAATGCTGATGGCTACTGATTCCTGGGATTTTTCTCGAATTTTTCACGCAGTCCTGTAACGTTTAATGAAAATTTGACACATTCTGAAAAAACTCTATGATATTCCGTACACATCTTTTTTTTTTTTTCATTATTACCCTCTGTGGAATTTTTTCTTTTCTGGAATATTCCACACAATTCTGTGATTTTTACGTGAAATTTGAAACATTTTGAAAAAAAAAATTCTATAATACTCCGTGCGTTTATGGAATTTTTTTATTCCTAATATTTTATAATTTTGGAAATCAAATGATTTCTTTCTTTTTTTTTCCCAAAACGTTTTGTGCATTTTCTGAAAAATTTTGGAAAATCACATTTTCCTTTAGATTTAGTGATTTACCGTCTTCCTTTTACTTTTTAATGCTTCTAGAAAATCGCGAAATATTTTAAGATATCATAAGTCCACTTAATTTTTCCTTCTTCACTAATTTCTTCAAAATTGAGAAATATTCCCGAAAAATTCTTATTTTCTGGAAACTTGAAGAGCTTCTAAGGAAAAGTTACTAATCATCGTAGACAACATATGGAAAAAAGCAAAGAAAAAGTAATGAGAAACGATAACAAAGCACTGGTGAGAGTAGACGGTTTGTTTTGGGGGAGCTCAATGTTCAGTGTTTAAAGTCTCGGCGGATTCTCTCTCTCTACACACACACACATCACACGTTTTAGACTCCCGTGTTCTTTTATGCCCTCATAAACAAAATATACATAAAATTTTGTCTTTGACTCTGCTCTTGGGTATCATCATCATCATTGTCAACCATTATCAATCCACTGCTGGACGAAGGTCTCCCCAAGTTTCCTCCACAACGGTCTGTCTTGTGCCAGTCTCCTCCATGTCACCCCTGCATACTTTCGAATTTCATCCACCCATCTCCCATGTGGTCTTCTTCTGGGTCTTTTCCTGTCCCTTGGAATCCAATCTAAAATTTCGGCTGTCCATCGATGATCTGTCCTTCTGGCAGTATGTCCAGCCCATTGCCATTTCAGGGATTTAACTCTGATCATGATGTCTTCCACTCTTGTCATTTTTCGGATCCACGAGTTCCTCTTCTTATCTCTCCTGGTTACACCAAGCATGCACCTCTCCATGCTTCTTTGAGTTGTCTGCAGCCTTTGTATGTCTCTTTTAGTTAAGGTCCACGTCTCTGCACCATACGTAAGCACTGGAAGGATGCATTGATCAAACACTTTTCTTTTAAGACATAATGGCATATTGCTCTTGAAAATTATGCTGTTTCTTCCAAAAGCTCTCCAGGCAAGTTTTGTACGCCGATTAATTTCTTCATCAATGTGACCCTCACTTGATATCTGCTGTCCAAGATAAACGTACGTGTCTGTTATCTCCAGCTTTTCTCCATCAATCGATAAATCTTCATTTCTTGTAAAAGCATTGAACATCACTTTTGTCTTCTGAAAGTTCATTTTTAATCCCACTTCTTTACTCTTGTCAGCAAGTTCCTGGATCATACTCTGCAGCTCTGATGGGGTAGTTGCAAAAATGACTACGTCATCAGCAAAACGAAGGTGGGTTAGATAATCTCCATTAATCTTTATCCCCTTGTTTTCCCAGCTCAGCGACTGAAAAACACCCTCCAATGTGGCATTAAAGAGCTTCGGAGATATGGTGTCACCTTGTCTCACTCCCTTTCCAATTTTTATGTGTGTTGTATTTTCAAACAGCCTAATCTTTGCACTTGCATTTTCATAGATGTTATTAATAATATTAATGTATGCATCTTCAATACCGCAGGTTTTCAGAGCCATTGTAACTGCTGATGGTTTCACCGAATCAAAGGCTTTTTCATAATCGATAAAAGCCATGCACAATGGAAGTTCATATTCCCTCGCTCTTTCAATTAGTTCTCTCAGCACGTGGATATGATCTATTGTGCTGTAGCCACTCCTGAATCCAGCTTGTTCTCTCGGTTGAGCCATGTCCAGTGTTACCTTCAAGCGGTGTGAAAGAACTTTAGTGAAGATTTTATAAACTACTGATAGGAGGCTGATAGGTCTGTAGTTTCCGAGATCCTCAATGTCACCTTTCTTATGTAGCAGGATCATTGTAGCGGTGTTCCAATCCTCAGGAATCTTTCCTTCATTAAGGCATCGAGTGAAAATTTGGGCGAGTACTGTTTCGATTTCTCCACTTGCTTCTTGTATGATGTCTACAGTAATTCCATCTTCTCCTGGAGCTTTTCCTCGCTTCATGTTCTTGATTGCATGTGCAACTTCTGCTGGAAGGACTGGAGGAACTCTGGTACTGGTATCTTTCATGATGTCTGGAGTGCATATATCATCCCTTTCATATAATTTGGAGTAGAAATCTTTCACTCTTGTCAAAATTTCGCCTCTATTTCTTGTTACAGAACCATCTTCTTTTCTCAGTGCCATAATCTGTTTTCTTCCCTTACTGAGATGTCCCTTTGCTATCTTTAGGCTTTGGTTGTTTTCAATTGCTTTCCTCACTAGTTCACAGTTGAATTTCCTTACGTCTTCAGTGATACTTTTTCTTACTGTCTTGCATAGCTCTATATATTCCACTTTGGAAGTCACATCTTCTTTAGTTGTCCTCATCTCTCTTCTTTTTTGCATCAACATTTTCGTTTTTCCTGATAATTTGTTCACATGCAACTTGTTCTTAGACCCAGCTAATTTTGTTGCTGTTTCCATAAGAGCTTTGGTTACTTTTCTGTTAACTTCAGAGATGTCCACTTCTTCAGATGTTAGGCCTTCTAAAGCAGAGAACCTGTTCTTCAGTTCTAACTTGAAGGTATTATGGTGTTTTTTAAGGTTGGTTATGTCAATAGATTTTGTTTGTCTTATGAGCTTGCCACGTTCAAGTTTAGTGTTGAGGTGCATCTTACATCTCACCAATCTATGGTCACTACCTGTGTTGAACTTGTTTAGCACACTGCAGTCTTCTATGACGAATTTTTGTTACACATAATAAAATCAATTTCACTTGTCGTCCCATTTGGATGTCTCCATGTCCATTTCCTGTGTGGCTTTTTCTTGAAGAAGGAGTTCAAGATGAAAAACCCTTCTGCCTCTGCAAACTCAACGAGAGTATTTCCACGCTGGTTTCTGTTGCCATGACCGAATTTACCTACTGAAGTCTCATTCTGTTGCCGTTGCCCTATTTTTTGCATTGAAATCTCCCATAATTATTTTCAAGTGCTGCTTACCTTTATTATTTAGATGACAAATTTCCTCATAAAATTCTTCAATTTCTTCTTCAGGATGACTTGTGGTGGGTGCATAAGTTTGAATAATCTGAGCCTGGTATCTTTTCGAGAGTTGGATAACAAGTCGTGCAGCTCTGTCAGAGGAACTTTCAACTTCTACAACTTTATCCTTCAGTTTCTTGTTTATTATAAATCCAACACCACTAGTTCTGCCAGTATCTGTCCCACGATAGTAGAAGAGATGTCCACTTTTCAGTTCGATGAGATCTTCTCCTTTTCTCCTTACCTCACTTAGCCCCACGATGTCCCACTTGATCCTTTGTAGTTCCTCTTCCAATTCAAGAAGCCTTGATTCAGAAGATAGGGAGCGTCCATTGTAAGTAGCCAAGGTCAGCATCAGATGGCAGCCTAGTCCGGTCCTCCGGGGATTCTTAGCACCCTCTGCCTTCATGTCGCACTGGCCGCTGCCTTGGCCAGGTACATTCCAGCTGCCGGAGACTGAGGGCCAAGATTTAAGTTGTGGAATCATTTTGGAGGGGTTTGGCCATAACTCACCACGCTGGCCAAGCGGGTTGGTGAGTGTGGGATAGAATTTCCTCTAATCCCGATGGTATAGTTATACCGCTATGGGCGGTCGTCAGAGCCCCTTTAGTGGGAACAGGATGCACCACGAGAAGGCGGGGTTGACATTTGTCAAGGAGAGGCTGTGATGTTACGCATCACCTGACCTTACATCCCCTTGGGTATATACGCATATATATATTATAATGAACAATAAATTTATAATTCAGCTAAAAATGTCTCTATCACAAAGAGCAGGTTATGTGTCAGCTGAAGGAGTTTGGTTTTTCTTAATTGCGCAGCTGTAAAATGGTGAAAACATTTGGAATTCACCAATTGTTTCCCTACCTAATTGTACATAGTAATTATCGTAACAAATGAGTATATTCAGTTCATCGACGTTATCCAGAATCAAAAGGACAAAAACCTACACACCCTGGTAATTTAAACTTAGGAACACCTTAGAGGGTGTTTATTTCTAAATTTATATTACCAAAGAAACCGCTTCTGTTAGACACCACTTTAAACAATTACAGGATGCCGTTGCTTTCTGAAACCAGTGCGGTCTTGGTCAGCTGTCATGTACCGAACTGTTACTATTCATAAATTAGAGTTTGGTATTCTAAAGCGAAGGTTAGTAGACTCTATTAACCTTGTTCTAAATCAAGCCTGCAACATTGTTACTAGTTCAACATTCCGCCCAGCAGGATGATGTACTAAATTATACGAAAGCAAACCAGTCGAATATGAGCATTCCCTCTAAGGTAATTTATGTAAAAAATATTAAGCAATGAATATATATTAAGCAATGATATTAAGCAAAGCATGAATGAGTTTTCAGAAATATTAAGCAATGAATGTATATTAAGTAAAACATGAACGAGTTTTCAGAGTCTCTGGCTACGGGCCCTTTGCTAATAGTCCGAATGACAAAATTTGTTGTCTCAGGTCAAAAGCTCTAAAAACTTCAATATCAGTGACAAAATGTTCAAACATAAAAATCTTACACAAATTACGAATAGAATTCATAAGTATAAATAAACTCAGAGACAAAGTTTCCTCGAATACACTTCTGCAACACAGTTTGTTGTTCAAATATTGTGTACTTTTGTTCACCACTATTTAGGAAAACGCCATTCCCCTTATCAATTTCTTAAGGAAACGTCGTCCCCACCGTTCCTGCCTAGTTTCATCACTGTAACAAAGTGATAATAAATATCACTTTTGTTTATTCCTAAAAACGATCGTCTCGTAAAACTGTTTCTTGAGGTTTTAAAAGTGCTCGGAAACTTTTAGCGTTCACGGTGAGAAATGATCGTCTTTCGCCACGGGATCAACAACAGAATGGCGAAGAGTCGATAACATTTCTCCAGCAGTCAGTCGTCGAATGTGTTCATCGCTGATGTTTGAAAGCCATGAGGCAGACGAGCGGCAGGTGGCTAACGTCTGGGCTGCATGTGATCTGCAGATGTTGCTTGCTCTGTGAGGCGCGTAAGGAGCTTGCTTCGCTGGGGGAGACCACCTTCTTGTTTTGCCTACTTACACGTCAATTCTCCCAGTGCCCTCGCTCCTCTCTCTCTCTCTCTCTCTCTCTCTCTCTCTCTCTCTCTCTCTCTCTCTCTCTGTTTTCTTTCTACTCTCCCCAGTTGCTTTCCACCATTCTTGTGCATGCTATTGACCTTCTAAGGTGAAGTCGGGAACCATTAGTTGATGCAAGTGCACGGTTTGTGTCTGTGAACAGTTCACTACAAACGTTTATCATCGTTTTTCGCATTTTTGATTGACTTCATTTATTTATTTTTTCTTTCTTCCTTTTGTTTTCCTTTTTCACGCAGTGTGACTTCGTTGGATTTTCTTGACACTATTATTGTATCCCCGCCATGCTGAAAATTGCACATGCGTAATTATAAACATGTGCACATTGCGAAAGATAAAAATGTTTTAAGAACAGCATAACATCGTACATATCTCCAAATCTAGTTAATGAATCAACATTAAAATGGTATGAAGATACCGGCACCCACAGTTTCAAAGAAAAAATTACAAAACAAATGCAAACACAAAAACTACAGGTGCTAAAACCTGGCCTATCAAGAAAAACATCTTAGACAAAATAATAAAAAAAAAAATAAAAACGTAAAATGGGAAGATCCCTACTAAATCTCAGACTTCAAGATAAAATGAAGAATAGAGATATAAGATCCGGAAGGAAATGGACTGGCTATATAGCAAGAATGGAAAATAATAGATGGACTAAAATAGTAACAGGATGGTGACGATATAAAGGAAAGCGAGGAGTAGGAAGACCAGAGAGAAGATGGATGGATGATATAAACAAAACTGTAGGAAAGCTGTGGAATAAACAAACCCACGACAGGAACATCTGGAAAGAGACGAGGGAAACCTATTGCCTCAATTGGCAATAAAGAGGGTTGGAAGAAGAAGATATATCACATGCGTTCCTCTGTGTTTCTGTATATCATTATTACACACACATATACACATGGTCCTACCATTAATCATACATGAGGCCGACCAAGAGACAAAAACTGTTTAATCGGGTGCAAAATTAGGACGCGCAAGGAGAAAGTGTGAGTGTAATGTACCATGAGCAAAATAGAATTTTTCATTGTAATTTATGTAAATATTAAACTGAAGCAGATCACTGCATTCACAATATAAAATTATTGAATTCAAAATGTGGTTTTAAAAGACATCGCTTCAAACACAGTATTGCTTTGCTTTATTGTTGTGCTTTCCAGAACATGAGCTCAATTTTCCTCCCGCGTTGCTTTCTTCTCAGCAAGTTTCACAGCCATATTTGTCTTTCATTGACTCTCCAGCTGCACAGCGTTCGTTGCTCAATTTTTATTTCTGTTGATGTCATTCCCTTCTCATTTCTTCATTGTCGCTTTTCGTTTCTTTTTTTCTATTCCCTCAGATGACAATTTTATCCATCATGCTGAAAGAACTTACAGCCTGCGGAGCATGAATGTACGATATCAAAGCTTTCACTATTTTAGATAACTTTGAGAATATGCACCAATTCTTACAAATTTTCCAACTTCGTGACTCGTGACTTCCGTTTTTGAAAAAATTTCCCTCCGTTTTCAAGGTATGGGGGAAACTAACATTTAACAGCACGGGATAGTGAGAAATGGGGGGGAGTACGATCGGAGAAATTTTCGCTTCGTCCGACTTCCATTTTCGGAAGAATATTTAAAAACAATGCTGGGAAGAAGAAACACCGCGAAACAAAAAAATACGATTACGGGAAAAATCTTCACTCCCTTTAACTTTCATTTTCGAAAGTTCGAAGTACGTCCTCAAACTGAAAACAAATATCCCCCCACCTCTACCGATTCCCTAAACATTTCTGTTCAATTATGCATTGATCTCGAGAATGAGATCAATACAGAATTGAACAGAAATAATTAAAGGAAATGGAATACATATATATACATATAATTTCCCTTGCACTCCCTTCTATAGCTCTACGTATGTTTGACTCTTTCTCTTTCTGCCTCCTACACTGTCTACCAGTTCCCTTTTGTTGTGTTTCTTACTTAGTATATCGCTTCCTCACATTTTCTTCTCTGACACTGGAGCTCCCTCTCAGAGCCCATTTAAGAGAGGAGGCGTAATTCTAAGGCGCGTTGAAAAAAGGCGCCTCAGAATTATGCAGGATACTTGAAGATTTAACACAGTTCTACATTTTTTTTCAGATGGCACAGCAAAGATTATAAAAAACTGTGTTGTGAATTTTTTTCTATTTCCATCCCCTTTTTTAGGAGTTTGCAAAAGTCCATTTTTCAACCATGCATTTTTATATTTTCTTACTAACATTGATTCGTCCATAAATCATGGGATAATCACACTTCATTATGGAGGGGATATTTTCATGGTTCCCTCATCATATTTTGGGAATGTTTCCTCCTGAGTATATTTATTCGACTACTCATAGTGAAATCCTAGATGTGCCACTAATACTGGGGATCTTAAACGGTCTCTCTCTCTCTCTCCGCTTCTCTTTGGTAGTATTTCATTAGGTATCTCAGTTTTTCACTATTGCGTTAACTTATTTGTTCTGTATCAGTCTTCCTCTATTGGGAAGTGCCTTTTTTGGAAAAAGCAAACTTCAATTCGCCTTTCAATATTGACGATAGTTTTCTTCTGAACAATGTCGGACACTACATAGAGTTGTGCTTTAGACATTATGTTACAAATTCGTCAAATCTTAGACTAATGTTGCTGCACTGAGGGTACTACTCCGAAGCCCCTCTGAAAGTTCATGATACTGTCGAAAAAAGAGCTGATAGTTTGATTGCTACCCAGGACTCACTAAATATCTTCAATTCCTTTCCCTCAGGAAGATTACGGCAGCTTGATGTATCTTTTGCCGATACTACCATCGACATCGTTTTAATCAGCTGTCAGTGCTTTCATCGCATACCCATCGGTTTTCCGCCATACAACAAGAAACATCATCTCCGAAGACGCACACATAGCCAAACTAAAAGTTTTGACGGGAACATGAATAACACAGTTCATGGAATATACTCACAGAATTTGAAGTGCTTCGTCAAGAAATAAATGCAATTCAAATTTGCACCAATGATAGCAGAGGTGTGGAATTTTATAATGGAATCAGAACAGAACCGTTTGACATCCGAACAAGTCTGACAAAAGGAAGTTATTCCCTCACTCAACGGAGGCTACGGCACCTGGATGCCCTGTTGGGTGGAAACAGGCCATCGGCGGCGGTGTTATGCTGTGGGCTATGTTTTCTTCGGACACCTGAGGCCCCATTATCCCAATAGCACAATCCCTGACAGCCGTCAGGAATCTGAACATCGTTGCGATATGATATGTTTATATTTATCGTGCTAACAAAAAATGTCTTGAGTTTCCTGAGCGTTTCATAAAAAAAAAAAAAAAAAAAAAAAAAAGAGAGAGAGAAAGAGAGAAAGAAAAGCATTTAAATAAAGCATTTCATAGTCAGCATTTTGGAAAATACGTATAAGGCATATAGCAAAATAAAATAGCAAAATATGCAGATATGCTCCAAATCTATTACTTAACGAAATCCAGTTAGTCAGCTGATGTTGGATTTATTTAAGCGAATATCTTTCCCCATAACTTAAGAAATAGCTCTAATGACCGCACGTTAACGCTTAATTGTGTGTATTATTGTTCAAAGTATCAAACAGCACAAGAATTTGAATGTTTACAGAAATTCATTTAAAAATTATCTACGCGGTATCTGGTGCTGTAGGGTTACATTATTACAGGTGAATAGAGAGAAAGAGAGATTTTAAAGACCACCAGTGATTGCTTATATCCTAAGTATTTAAGGATATAAACTGTCAGTCACCCATCCCTAATTTAGAGCCACTGGTTCCAGTAAGTCAGGAGAAAAGAGCCATGGGACAGATATATCGCCCATGGGTCACCAAGGCCCATCTCAGACGATTGGCATAGGCCTGAAGCTCTGACCATTCGGTTGCTGGTATGGCATTTGAAGGATTGTAACCAACTGTTGAGTTGTAAGTTCAATTGTCTAACCTGATTTTCCCTAGAATTTCCAAGTTATTAAATTTTCCGCACAATTCTTAAAGAAAGGAACCATCGTCATATGTAGGGGGTACTTAAAAGTACGCAGAAAGGGTAAAAAATATAAAAAGTTTTTTCTGAAATTAACAGCACTAATTTTAAATACACTATATTGACAAAAGTTACCGGATACCTAGAAAAGAAACACAACATAGCATTTATTGACATACATTAGTACGGTGTCGGTCCACCTTTGGCCTTAATGCATGCACTGACCCTTCGAGACATGCTTTTGACAAGGTTTTGGAACACAGCGATTGGTATGCGCTTCCGTTCAGTACATAATGCTGCCGCTAACTGTTGCTTAGTAGTAGGCCTTAGCTCCAAACTTCTTACGCGGCGCTCTAATTCATCCCATAGGTGCTCTATGGGATTAAGATCAGGGCTCTGTGCTGGCCAGTTAACACACGATACGAAATTATCGTTAAACCACGCCGCAACAGTCCTTGCTTTATGGCTCGGTGCATTATCCTGCTGGTACCAACAAGGCTCGGTTCCATAGTATTGCCACAGAGTTGGTTGGACATAATTGTCCAGAATATCGGGGTAGACGTGCTGGTTAACAGGTTTGTCCAAGATAACAATGGGCCGGGACCATACCACGAAAAATATCCCCACACGAGTACACTGCCAGCTCCAAATCTGACCGTAACAGTACACTGTGTTAAATAGCGTTCTCATGGCTGCCGCCATACCCACACACAGCCATCAGACTGATGGATCGTGTATCTGGATTCATCAGTCCATAGGACCCGTTTTCATTGATTTGCGGTCCACGATAAATGTTCTTTACCATGCTAAACGACGAGTAGCATTCCGAGTGGAGATGAAAGGCTTATGAGCAGCTGAACGACCACGGTAACCCATGGAATGAAGTTCTTTGCGAATGGTACGTGTACATACCGAGGTTCCAACACTTTTACTTACTTTTACGTTGAGGTCTTGTGCAGTACTCCGTCGATTAGCTGTAACGACTCTCCTGAGACTTCGACGTCCTCTATCACTGATTTTCTTTGGTCTGCCGGTACGTTTTGCTGCTTGAGGCACGCCATGTGTCTTCCACTTATTCAGTACATCCAAAACAGTTGCTTGGGTATGTTTAAACGCCTCTCGGTTTCTCTTATGGACAACCCACTAATATAACACCCCACAATCTTTCCTTTCTAAAAGTCAGTTTCCTCCCGTCGCGACATTTCCACTCAACCTCACAGTGCGATATGATCGCGGTCAGCTGCAGGCTTTTTTTATACCGTTTGCAGCTGTACCGCGCATTTTAACAACGCAGCGGATCCGTTCATTTGCTTTTGAAGGGGTGTCCGGTGACTTTTGTCAATATAGTGTATATTACTTCCTTCAGATATCTTGAAGTAGAAACTTCTGAAACTGAAATTACCCACAAAGGGGATTAAAGTCGAATTTCAAGCAGCCAGTAAGGCTTCTTACTATATATTTTCTACATCACTTATCACCAAGTAAAGAATTTTCAAACAGACCAATTATAACGCATCACGCAGGAACTTGGAATACAACAGTTAACGAAGAGGAAATCTTACCGTTTTAACAGGATCCTTAGGAAAATATTTGGACCGTAGCACGTCTGAACGGAGGTTCATTCCTATCTCTAGTCACACGTGACAAAAGGGAATAAATGAGCTAATAAGAACTTACTGTACATATCTTGATCGTCCTTGCCCTAATCCAAAGTTGTACATATGAAGTTCGAAACACAAACAGGTGAATTAACCCTTTAAGCGGCCGATGTATATGGACCAAATGCTGCTCACACTTTTCTGCGCTTCCCAAACCTATATGTTCTCATAGAAGTCTGGATTTACGAAAGCTGGGGCAAAACATTCTCTTTCACCTTTTCATATAAGAAACACCAACCACAAACCTGTCACTAGGCGTAAATACTGTCTCTCTGTCTCTCCGTCTTTTTCTCTCTGTCTCTGACTCGCTATGTCTCTGTTTCTCTCTCATTATCTGTCTCTTTCTATCTCTCTGTCCCCCATGTTATCTCTCTGTCTTTGTCTCTCCCTCTCTCTCTCTCTCTCTCTTACTATCTGTCTGTGTCTGTCTCTCTCTCCCCATCTCTGTCTCTCTTCCGCTATATCTCTCTCACGCTCTCTCTCTCTGCATCTGTCTGTCTCTCTCTCTGTTTCCTTTTCTCTCTCTTTCTCTCTCATTATCTGTCTCTTTTTATCTCTCTCTCTCTGTGTCTGTCTCTCTCTCCTCTCTCTCTCTTACTCTCTGTCTGTCTGTCTTTCCCCCTTCTCTCTCTCTCTCTTTCTCTCTTGCGCGCTCTCTCTCTCTCTCTCTCTCTTTCTCTCTTTCGCTATTTCTCTCTCTCTCTCTCTCTCTCTCTCTCTCTCTCTCTCTCTCTCTCTCTCTCTCTCTCTCTTGCTCTCTCTGTTCTAGTACCTTATTCGCTGCTTCATGACTGAAGTCCCGATGAGGAACTGCTAGTTTCTCCGGCGAGGACATCATGCCATTGGGTAGAAACAAGTGATTCAAACATGCAACGCAATATGATGGATAATATCACTCGTTTAATCCTCGTTCGGTCCACTTCTTAGACAGCGAATTCATTCAATCGAGCTGATATCAGCCCATTTTGCTAATCCCGAGTTAATTCGTTCCAGCCGGTTAAGGGGTTAAGTGAAGAAATATGAGCAATTAAACTAAGATTAATACAGTAACGAACGCCTCGGCTACCACAAACAACTCGGTAAGAAATTACAGTCTGACAACAACACAGCTAGAAGTCTCAAGCTTGATAGCTGAATTGCGTATGCCACGTCCATTGCTTAAACAATGAGCTTTTATCTACGTCTGACTTGACTGTCTTCTAGGAGTTTCCAACAGGTTAGTAAAATCATGCAATACATGATATGATACGCTTTCCAACATACCAGAAATCACAAGAAAATGCCTTGGTTTTGAGGGGACTATAAACTATGGTATAACGTTTGAGGTTACGTATATCAAAATTAAATCTCTTTGTGCCCGTGTTACCCATTTCTATTATCAAGAGCTACCACACATAAGCTGTTTTATAAGTAAAAATCCAATCTAAATCGGACAATTTTCACGGAAGTTATCGTGCGAAAATAATGGCTAACGAATCTCACGTATGCGCACTGCCCGTAATTTCTGACAAAAACACATTTCTCGCGGAACTGCTTCCAAAGTCGTTACGGAACAACGTATTGTATTTCATCGCAATATAAGTATTTTTAACCAAATTATGAGGATAATGGTTGTGGAATAAATCTCGCTCCTGTGCTCCGACCTTTAACCCCATTTCGATGATATTACACAGAATTGGTTCAGTATACCTCCGGAACAACATGATAAAGTTTTGTCGCAATCGATACACTTTTACGTAAGTTATGACGCATAAGGGCTATGGAATGGATTCCGCTCCTATGTCCTGGCCTTTGATCCCATTTCGTCCATTTTCAATAGGGTTCGTCCCCAGGTTATCCCCTACCACATACTAAAATTTCATCGAAATCGAACCATTTTTACGCATTATCGTGGGGACAGACAGACGGACAAAGCTGGAGCATATACGCTTCTTCAACCTAAGGTTGGAAAGCGTAAATAAAGCAGGAGAATGGAAATGAAAATATGAAACATATCGTTTGCGTGCCCCTCCATTGTTAACAGGGGAAATTATTTTGTACAGGGTGAGACTGCTTGAACACGTGGAACGGATGGGAGATGACAGACTGTCTATTTATTTATTTATTTATTTGTAAGCACATCCCTACAGATGGTATATCTAGTTACAGGAATTGCTATAGTTATATTTACAGTAATATTTACCAAGTGATATTTACAGTCTGGCAAAACATGCTTTATGAAAAAATTATTACAGTACTTACATTAAAAATATCCGGACATTCTTCAGGTGAGTTGTGAAGCCTATACATTTTGCATAACGGATATTTTTTTTTCCATCATCAGTTCTGCAAAATGGCACCGCAGATAGTTCACATTTTGTCCTCGGTAAACGTGGGACACGGAAACTTAATTGGTTTACAATTTGAGTATCATCAATATCTCCATTGATGATGCCATACAGGAACTTGAGTTGGAGAGCCTTCCTTCTCGATTGCAGAGAGGTCATCTTGAAGAATGTCAGAAGGTCAGCAGTCGGGATGTCCGCAATATAAACACCAGTCGATTTGTAAAAAAGGTGTCTAATTTTTTTTTTTTTTTTTTTTTGACGTTTTCGATTTCATTTACTAGAGTTACGAGGCTAGGGCTACAATCAATCGCCGCATACTCCAGTGAGGATCTGACCATAGTCGCAAAAATGCGAATAAGTGATTGAGCATTCCAGAAATACTTGGAATGTGGCATGATAAATCCAAGATTTCTGTACACTATAATTCTTTTGATATGACTTTTAAAGTCCAAGTTCGAATCAAACGTGACTCCCAAGTCCTGGACATCGTTTGTCCGGCTAAGAGTATAGTCGCTAGAAACTCAAAATGAAACCCGGTGGATTACAATTTATAGACAGACGGCGTGCAGGTTGGGAAGATAATCTTCAGTCTTGGAAGGATAGGGATTCATAAACTGAGTACAAGAATATAGGATAAACAGTGGGAGAAGATGGGTGCTAGACCCTTGGTGGTTTGATAACTAATGACGGAAAAGAGAAGCTAAAGCATTAGACCTTCTGAATGAGTTATTCGTTACATGAAAAAGGTGTACCCCCAAATGTTTTCCAGAGTCAGGTGCATTCTTTTGTTCACCGTTGCACGAGACGTAGTTAAACCGGAGGCAATAAATAAGTCAATTAATTAATACAGAAATAAGCAAAATGAGAAAAGGAAGGCAGAGAATAAATAATCCTGGCCTTTAACGCTGCTATGCCCCCGGCCTTAACGGAAGTTCCGTCCAAGTCAATTCTTTCTATACCGCAAAACTAAAATAGGTATGAAAGGGGGTTTCTAATGAGACAGATTCTATTTCGTTGAGGTGTTTCAGACTGATATGTCCGCAGGGAGGTGTAGGGCGTATAAGTATTCAGCAAACCACCTGCCGGAAGGCGTGTGTGTGCGTGCGTGTATCGAGAACTACCTCATTTTTTCAGACCACCATACCCTGACCAGAGCGAGTCTATCACAGCGATCGTCGTCAGATATCCGGTTCTTTCAAGCATCGGAATGAACAGGAGCCACGCTCACTCACCGGTTCTTCTGAGCCTCGAAAAAAAAAAAAAAAAAAAAAAGAGTTTCAAAAATTAAAACGGACAATATAGGACTTTTAAGAGAAAACTGAGAACGTGTTAACCCAACAACAACGAAACGAATTCTGAAGAAATTTCCAGTTGGTAAGAATAAAAACTTCGAAGTAACTTCGGTCAATGAATATTAGTTACGCCTTTTTGCTATTTCGCATTTGAGCAAACGAGTTTGAATCAAGCTTCACACCGCGTACGTATAAAAGTGTTGACAAGATTCTTTAAAATGTGTTTATGCACAGTGGTGGAAATGGGAATTATTCACTGCCGGAACCCAATGTACAATTGAATGCCATAAAAATGTAATATGCACAGCATATTAACTAACATCCGCAGTAGATATAAAACCATATGAGGAAATGTCGTTATAATCTTGTGACGTATATTCTAATTTAACTTTCATTTTTAGTTCCTTTTTCTATGTAAATTTGAGTTCATTCTCTTTAGCACCTTTCAATCTTAACGTGATATATTCTCTCACATGAATACGGTTGGCAACACTGAATACGGTTGGCAAGATCCGGGATCTGTGCTGGCCAGTCCACACACGATACGAAATTTCGACGCCCTCTATCACTGATTTTCTTTGGTCTGTGAGAGAGACGTATGCTTGTAGTGATAAGAACAAGATTAAGTTCAGTTTAGGTAATCACAAGACTGTTATCGTACGAGTAAAATGACATTGGAAAACGTGTTTTACGAAGCACAGAAATAGATTTTATCCATGTTCGGACTGTCTGAAAGGAAACTAACTATCACTGGGATGAAATCTGACGATATGCAACAGCAGATCCCACACCGCATGTAACACAAATGTCAATTAAAGCAGTAACATAAACGAAAATGTACTGTAGTTCAGTGGTCATCTTTATAAAAGTTCAGACTTTTCTTCCTTAACAAAAGGCTTTCCACTTTTAGTTCCCATCAGGGTATCACCAAAAAAAAAAAAAAAAAAAAAAAAACTCTCAGTATTAAATTTCGTCTTGATATCTATAACAGTTTTTGAGTTATGACGACAACAAACCACACACTCATGAAAATAGGCAAATCATGTTCGGGGGAGGGCAAAATGGGTATTTCTGTTGAAATCTGGACGTCAATTTGTTTTTGCGATTGGGGGGTGGGGGGGGTGGAGGTTTAACGACCACCGTGAGCAACTCAATGGGCTATAAGCAGTCACCCGTCCCTAATTTAGGTTTACTGGTTCCAGGGAAGGGAGAGAACCAGGGCCGTAAGACAAACGCATATCCATGCCTCACCGGAATTCGAACCCGGACCCCTTTCGGACGAATGATCAGAGGCCATCGCTTAGACCACGGCGCCACCGGGGCGACGTTTTTGCGATTACAATACTTTTTTATGTATTAGTGAGAGCGAGTAAAAATGCGCGGTTTATATTTTAAGGATGCCCCGCAAAGTGAGGGGGGGGGGCTGGGACCGACGCCGTGCGCAGGGCCCCGGTAACTATGAATCCGCCACTGGCTATTAACAAAAAAAAAAAAAAAAAAAAGAAGAAGAAAAGGGAGAGAGAGAGAGAGAAAAGAAAAGGCTTGACTTGTCAGTTCATCGTATCCATTGATTTGGAAGCTTTCAAAGCACTCGTCATGTGTAGCCAAAATTCTACCTATTTTAAGGTCCCATTCAAAACCCAACGCATGACTCTTTGTTTTAAGTCCAAATGCTTTTTGAATCAAATGATAATGAATATAAGTCTTGATCACGTATTTTTTCATATGCTCGTAAAATTTGACCCACAACCAGTGGCGTAACCATGTTTCGAAATCGGGGGGGGGGTCCGATCACACATTATATATATACATACACTGAAGCGCAACTGAATTAGAGATACCTGTCTAGTAACGTGTAGCACCACCTTTCGTCCTGATGACGGCGGCGATTCGTCTCGGCATGGACTCGACGAGACACCGGAAGCGTTGGAATGCCATACGGATCCACGACCCCTGAACAAGCTCCCACAGTTCACGAATATTTGATGGAGTGGGGTCAGAGCCTCGAACATCTCTCTCGATGGCATCCCAGATGTGCTCGATGTGATTGAGGTCAGGTGACCTAGCTGGTCAAGGGAGCGAGATCACGTCGGTGGAGTGTTCATTCAACCATTCGGATACAATTCGGGAGCGATGGCACGGTGCATTGTCTTGTTGCAGGATGAGGTCCCCAGGATATCCCGGTAACGTTGACCTGTGAGTGACGATGTCACACGTACCAGGGCTCCCATTTCAGTCCACGTAAACAGTCCTCAGACGAAAATGCCACCCCCACCAGCTTGAATAGTACTCTGCTGGCAAGAAGGTTCCATCGCTTCACGTGGTCTGCGCCGTACTGGTATCCTTCCATCCGCATGTACCAACGTGAATCTCGACTCATCAGTCCAGGCAACATTTTCCCACATGTCTAGGGTCCAGCGGCGATGTTCCCGCGCCCATGCTAATCTTTGCACCCTGTGATGTGCGGTCAGCAGCAGTATCCTCGTGAGACGATGGCTTCTGTACCCCATAGGGAGGAGATGGTTCTGGATGGTGTGGCTGCTTACACGTTTTTGTGCACCAGCATTAAATTGCCGAGTGATTTCTTGCACTGTGGCCCGTCTATCCGCTGTTACAATGCGAGATAGTCGACGATGACCCCGCTCATCCACACGCTGTTGTCCACGGCAGTTGGCCCTTGCAGGGATGGTTTTACCGGATTCGATGCACTCACGGTGCACCCGTGACACAGTGGCTTGTGAAAATCCCAGTGCCTGCAATTTACCCACGATCAAATGTACTTAGATCCTTCGTCTTACCCATACTGCGTCCGACTCTTACTGATTCCCATCGCATCACTCCTTATATTGTCAGATCGCTGCATACGTCATGTCGTTTCCGTTTACAAGGCCGTCTCCAGCGCCACATTTGCATAACGCCAGCTGTCTTTAATTCAATTGCTCTTCAGTGTATACATATATACAATATTATATGCATACTATATAAGATAAGAGTTTGGGACCCCCTTCCTGCACACACACACACACACACACACACACACACACACACACACACACACACACACACAGGAGCAAAGCAGTTGCTGAGGCGCGATCTAACGGCCACGACATAGGCGCCTCTGTTGGCGAATTGTGGAACTTAGCGAACACAACTTAAAAACTATGATAGATGGGGCAGAAATGTAAATTACAAAGTTGTAGAACTGGCTTTGCTTATTAGGAATCGATATCGCTGTTTTATTAAGTACACATTATACACGTGTTTGCATTCTACGAAAAATTAGAATCTTATATTATTATATTCAGTTGGTTCACATCATATTGTGTGCATTATATCATTATATTCCCGAAAAAATTGAGAGGGGGTCCTTTACATTGGAAATCCCCGGCTGTGAAAATCTGGGGGTCCTGACCCCTCGACCTCTCAGCAGTTACGCCTATGCCCACAACGCTTCCCTCCCCTCTTCTTGGACATGGATGGCTAAGTTCATGAGCTGTTGAAAAATATGAACATGCATATAAGGTGGCAAAGTGAAATACGGTAAAGTGAATTGTTTTCAATCTGGAACTGAAAGCTTTAACATTATTTAATAGATAAATCAATGCATAACGCTTCTTCTAGGGCGATTCCCAGATGGTCCGATTGCCAGCTTTCTTTTTATACGGAGCCTAACATTCCGGAAAATAAGGTATCGTACTTTTACAATCTGTAAAGCTTCTTGAGAAATTCTCTTTCAATCTTTTGTGAATTATGTTTCAGAAGCAACCTTGGGAGATTTTGTAGAAAACATTCTTTACACAACTTATTTGTTTCAAAATAGCACCATTAAAAAAAAAAAAAAAAAGAAAACTGGATGGTCTGCGTAATACGTTGCAACTTCCAGTTATTGAAAACGTTCATTTCTTCAAGTGGCTCAATAGTGCTGGTGCTATTTTCGACAATATAATTGTTACTGCTGTTACGGCAGGAAGTTATTTCTCCAAAATGAAATTAAGAAATATATGCATTGGAGCAATGGTATGGTTTTAAACGTATCGTTAGATTCGGCCGTATTGAGAACCTAATATTGATGAAGAAAAAATTCAACTCTTCACGAAGTTATACATAACATGACTCCACCAAACGCTTGCAGCTGGTATAAATTCAGCCTGGGTCCAAAATTAAATTTAACTGTTTAGCTCAAGTGATCAATGACACCCATTGGAATTGACACATCAAACGAATGCTTAAGGTAGTAAGTAGCAGAACTTGTAATGAATAACAAAAAAACACTTACTGTAGTTACTATGTAGATCATTTTATGTTAAGTGGTTTTTTGGTGTGAATTTCTCTGTTCTGTCCGGTGAATAGAATTTCTTATAGGATAAATTTCATGTTGTTGGCTAATTACTACATCAGGGGTCCCAAAACTACGGCCTGCGGGAAGTCGTGATCCGGCCCTCGGCAAATTCCCAATTTTTTATCTTCATTGTTTATGAGTGAAAGTTTATAACCTTTTATTCTCTTTTGCCTAGAAATAGTTTTACAAATCTGTAAAGCTTTTCAAAGAAAATGCTTTCAGTGTTTGGTAGCAAACATGCTCGTGAGAACAAGTTTTCTCTAAAAATAAAAATGTAAAATCAAAGCATCGTTATCGATTGACTGACAACCGTCAGACTTTTTAAAAATTGGGTTATCCAGCCTGAAACCGAATATCGAAAATGTAGCTAAATCATCCCAGAAACAATGCCATTGTCCTCAATGACCTTTTTTTTTTTTTTCAGTTTTAGATGTCATGAAATCAATTTGTTGAAGTCAACTTACAAAAGACTAAACTTTAGTTTTTACTAAGTTTAGTTTTGTATTTGTTTTAGTATTTATTTGAAAACTTTCATGTTGAATTACAGACCATACAAAACTTGTTTGAACTTGACAAATATTTGTTCATTGAAAATTTACGATATCTGCATTACTTGATCTTCGGTTTACCAATTTTTTTTAATCCGCCCCCACCCTACCCCCGAGCTTTGGCCAATTTCCCATTTGGCCCCTCTCTCCAAAGGTTTGGTGACTCCTGTACTAAATCGTTGGAAAAAATATATTCAATTTGAAATATCCTTTGAATTACGTCCATGTTGTACATATTTATTAAAAATTATTGCAGATCCAGGGCCAGCTTTCAGCTTTAAGTGTTGTGACCGCGGGTTCGAATCCTGCTGTCGCGTTGACGCTTCGGCTAGGCACAAAAATCGGTAGCCATAAAATACCATATAGGGTCCTGACTTTCGATACGCACTGATTGCGATTAACATAAAAAGAGAAATCCCTCTTTCATTGTAGAAAGTAATTGCTGTTGTTTACTTCAACACTTCGACGACTCAGCGAGAAATATTTTCTTTGATCCACTTAAACTATTTTTCTCGTTTGAAGACTTTTTTTTTTTATATAAAATGATTTTAAAAGTTTAATCATAGCATGTCTCTCCATCTATAGAACGCGAGAATTTTTAAACGCCGTTATGTTTACAGACATGGGCGGCGGAACCCAATAAATTCAGGGGGGGCTGACCAGCTTCCCTAAGAGTTAAAGCAATAAAAAAAGATTAAAAAACCGTAATATATATACAAATCATTGTCACCTACCATAATTCCCTGCTGGATGATGGTGGATAAACTTCTGCCTTCAGAATATCTCTTCCAAGCCACTCCTGCATGCTCCCATCACCCATCTCCCACGTGGTCTGCTTCTCCTTACCCATGGTGAAATCCAATCTAATATCTCAGTTGTTAAACGGTAGTCAGTTCTTCTAGCAATATATCCAGCCCATTGCTATTTGAGAGTTTTTTAACGATTCCTTTAACAACCATAACGCCCAAAACGCACGTATATAGAAACGACCATAGCCGCCTGAAACGCCTGTCTAAAGTAAGTCAGATTTCCTACCCTTACCTGTTCTTCAAATTTTCTCGACCTATGAGGTATCAGCTGGAATCACCCTCAGTTGCTATTGTTGTCACTAAACAAAGAAGTGAACAGACAGTTTCGGGCGTTATGCTGTTTAGAGTGATACAAGATTTTTGGGTCATGGTCGTTAAAGGGTTAAAGAGAAAAACACAACGGCGAGTTAAACATTTCAACTTATTGGTACAAAATCAATTTTTAAAGTTGTATTTAATGCGTTTTCCAGAAAACTGCGAAACGTGGTGATGATCATCAGGAAATTTTCATTAAAAAAAACAACAACACTGCATCATATATGAACCACAAATTTTGAAGATGTTTCGTAGGAAGATCCCCACTGTGGGGACCATGAAATTCCAGGTGGTTCCTGACCCCCACGTCCCCTACCTTCTGCCGCTTGTGTTTACAGAAACCGGCATAACAAATATTTCATTTGATTGCCGTGAACTTATTTCTTTGCTTTTAAAGTTTGTTCTCGATAAATTATATTTTTAATGAAATAATTTGAAATGTGCCAATTTTTAAATACGGATATCTTCACAGATCGTATCATTATTAACAGTAGAAAATAATGCACCGCTTAGTAAGGATTTTGACGAAAAATCAGCTCTCAATTAAAGTTATGAAAATCAATTTGCGTATCCACATTTAATAATAGTTCCTTATGTCATGTGAGAGAAAAGGTTGGAAGCATGCTCTTTTACAAATTTAATTTTGCGATATGTAGATAAACAATTTTTTACTGGAATAACTTGAGATTTAAAAAAATGATTTCGTTCTTTCTGACCTACTCATAGTACAAAAAAAAAAAAAAAAAAAAGCACAGAACTAAGAGAAAAATCTATTTGTGAATTTGTTTAAATTTTGTTCCCCATCATTTTTCTTTCAAGGAAGTATTTTATATTCATATATGTTTCAATATATTTTTTTCATAGATAAATATGTTTGATAAGCAGTTAGAAATAATTTTTGATATGATTATATTAGCAAAATATCACAAGATATTAATAACAGCAAAACTGTAAAAACTCACCAGAGCGTTAGTCCACAGCCGTTGTAGAAAAAAGAAATAAATAAAAATATATTTCAGATCTTCAAGATGAAGAAATCAGCTTTTTGCACGGGGAAATTTTTCCACAATACACGGTACTGTTAAAGCAGATGCAATCAGAGGTCTCCAGTAAAATGCCTGGCATATAAACAAAAACAAGCGAAGTCTCACTTTTTTGTATCCATGCAGAATGAATTCTAGGTGATCTTAATTTATGCTATTCAATGAGTAACACATAATCCTTTGTTATTTATCCAACACAAATGACTTGTGGCGAGTCAACAAGTATCTAATAAGGGGGAAATGCTTGCCTGAAACTAAAATAGTTCGCTATAAATAGTGAAGTTCTGACCAGAACGGTTTTCCAAATCTGAGTTTTTTAAATCACATGAGGCACGATTGTTTGCTGTTTAAAGACTGTAAATCATTTGCATTCCCATGTGGTGAGAGATTAAATTTCTGTATGTAAATCCTCTGTGTCTGTGAATTTTCTCACGATGTGCTTCACGGTGAGGCAGTAAGTAGCGGAGAGATCAAGGCCGGCAGACACCCTTCGCACATGGCGAGCGCTGAAGAAGCCAATGGCGACCAAGTCCCGAGAAACCTCGGACCTCGGCAGTTCAGTCACGTGACACGGGGCTGAGTGCCAATGATGAACCGGGTAGCCGCGTGCCATGTGGAAGTGACATGTAGCCGCGTGGGGTTCCCTCCAGACAATTTCCCTCTGCTGATGCAAAACCCCCTGGCTGATGCCAGCGAGTGCCAAAAAATCTCGCAATGCCCCCAGGTGACCAAGAATTTTTTTGTTATTCTACTTTATCATGAAATGGGGAAGGGGAGAGGTTTAGATAAACAGGACGAGGAGCTGTTATCTATTGTATAGTCTCAAACCAGGATCTCTCTAGAAATACGATCAGGATCAGATACTGAAGGGGAGTCCGGGGATACTGAAGGGGAGTCCCTTAGCGTGTTTGCTTTCTGTTTTGGGCGTAAATTATTTTCAGAAAAAAAAAAAAAATCAAAGCGATGTGTAAGGAAGAAATAAACATGATATTCAAATGGGTGTGAAATTAATCATGCAAGTTTACTTCAGGAAACTTGAAAATTGCACCGTCCTGGAGCGGGAATCGAACCCCCACTGCCGATTTACGTTCGAGTAAGTTACAACTGAGAACCTGCGGTACTGAAGATGCCTACATTAACATTATTAATAACGTCTATGAAAATACAAGCGCAAAGGTTCGGCTGTTTCAGTATACAGACAGCACCAATACAAATTGGAAAGGGAGTGAGACAAGATGACACCATTTCTCCCAAACTCTTTGATTCCACATTGCAAAATGCCCTTCAGTCGTTGAACTAGGAAAACAAGGGAGATAAAGATTAATGGATATTATTTAACTCAGCTTCGTTTTGCAGATGACGTAGTCATTTTTACAACTACCCCATCAGAGCTGCAGAATATGATCCAGGAACTCGCTGACAAGAGTAAGGAAGAGATACTAAAAATGAACTTTCAGAAGACAAAAGTACTGTACAATGCCTTTTACCAGAAAGGAAGATTTATCAATTGATGGGGGAAAGCTGGAGATAACCGATACCTACCTTGGACAGCAGATATCAAGTGACGGTCACATTGATGAAGAAATTAATCGGCGCATAAAACTTGGCCGGAGAGCCTTTGGAAGAAACAGTACAATTTTCAAGAGCAATATGCCTTTTTTTTAAAAGAAAAGTGTTTAATCAATGCATCCTTCCAGTTCTTACGTATGAAGCAGAGACATGTACTTTAACTAAAAAAGACATACAAAGGCTGCAGACAACTGAAAGAGCATGGAGAGATGCATACTTGGTGTAACCAAGAAAGATAAGAAGAGAAACTCGCGGATAAGGAAAATGACATCATGATCAGAGTAAAAACCTGAAATGGCAATGGGCTGGACATATTGCCAAAAGAATGGACCACAGATGGACAAGTGGAATTTTAGACTGGATTCCAAGGGACAGAAGAAGACCCAGAAGAAGACCACACAGGAGATGGATCGATGAAATTCGAAAGCATGCCGGAGTAACATGGAGAAGTGGCTCAAGACAAATGCTTGTGGAATAAACTTTGGGAGACCTTGATCCAGCAGTGGATTGATAATAATGGTTGACAATGATTATGATGATGATGTTACCGTTACACAGTGCTCGAAATGTGCCCGTATAATTCGGTATGGCATACCGGCATTTTTTTCCTAGGAATTTACATACCGGAACTACGTTTAGTAATGGGAACTGCAGAAATGATTTTTTTTTTTTTTTTTTTTTTTGTCTGTAACTTACGAGTGCGCATTCTTAAACATAGGAACCTTATGTGCCTCGTGCCCTTGAGAAATAGCAGTGTGGGAACCGTAAAGGATAGGAGACTCAGCAAAAACAGTCTTGCTGGGCCAGCAATTGCCCAGCACTATGTTGCCGCTGCCGAACCGTCAATAAAATGTCCGGGCGGCCAACAGAAGGGCCAGCAGTTCAGGCCAACGGCTGGCCAACAGTCGGCACCCCATCAGTTGTTATATGCCACAACAGGGCCATCAGTTGTCCATGTAAGGGTTACTCTAAAATATTTACCATGTGGATTTTTGACAGTGGGGGTAGTGTGAAAAAAAATGTGTATATATAAATATATTCACCTTAAGCAAATTTTGCTTCGGATATTTTATATATATCATGTAGTTCTTTTTTTTTTTTTTTGATTGGAGGTTTAACGACCACCGTGAGCAACTCAATGGGCTATAAGCAGTCGCCCGTCCCTAATTTAGGGTCACTGGTTCCAGGGGAGGGAGAGAGCCAGTGCCGTAAGACAAACGCAACATCCATGCCTCACCGGGATTCGAACCCGGACCCCTTACGGACGAATGATCAGAGGCCAGCGCCACCGAGGCGGCTATCATGTAGTTCCTTGGAGAATTTGTATCGTTGAGCATGACTGTGGGGCAGGTCAGGTTTCAGTTGTAATCCATGCTTGGGTCAGTAAAAAAAAAAAAATAAAGAAATAAAAGTGTAAATGTTTTTTTCATTCAGGTTATTTTTTTTTTTTTTTTTGTTATATGCTGTGTAAAGAAATCTCCATGTCATTTTCTATAAATAGGAAAGTCTATATTAAAGGGGAAAGGCAATGCGTAATTTTTACATGTGCACGGAGTATCTAATATCAACTGTGTTAATAAGCTATTTTGAAGAACCTCTCAAACCAGTATTTTTTATTTTTTTATTTAGGAGATTTCACCATTTTTGTGCTTGGTAGTTTGTAACGTACCAGGAGATGTGACGTACCTGCCAGAAGGACGCACACGACATAAAGGCAGATAGGAATCAGAATAAAATGTCCGCGTAGCTCAATTGATAGAGTGACTTATTCCGGAATGAGGGGATCCGGGTTCGAATCTTGGCGCGGATAGAAATGATGGAGAAATTCACTTCGTTATAATGGCGCCCGAACTATCCGGATGACCCGGCCGTTCAAAATCTCGCATTGGTGTGATGTTATTTCCACACCGCGAGACAGGAAAAATCAGAGAATTCCTTCTCCAGCGCTTCGAAAAATAAAAATGTGTGATGTTGCATTCCACACAGCAGATTGACAGGGAGTTCTCAAGTGCACGTTCTACAGTGGATGGCTGCCTGCAACGATTCATGGTCACGGCTGACCCGTGGGCCATGCCCCCGGCCCTCTTTCGGGGGGGGGGAGATGTGACGTACCTGCCAGCAGGACGCACACGACATAAAGGCAGGTAGGAATCCGAATAAACGTCTGCGTAGCTCAGTTGGTAGAGCGACTTGTTCCGGAATAAGCGGCCTCTGGTTCGAATCCCGGCGTAGACTAAAAATGACGGAGAAATTTACTTCGTTATAAGTTTTAATAATATATAAATTGCATTTGTATTTATATACACGCAGGGCCATGTAATTGAAATTTGTGTCATTGGAGACAGGTTATGGTGAGTTTCGAGTTTGGCAAGTAATGGGTGTAAAATTGTCTGTACCATTTTGTAGTAGGGTGGATTAGTTTCCAATATCAGTCGGTGGATCTGAAAAATGAATTTTCATGAGTGGGAGACATTAAAAAAGGCATGCACGCAGACTAGGTTAATAAAGTGTTGGCCTGTATATTACCCTTGTATAATGTTGGAATTCTTCAGGAGGTGATGATTTCTGGAAATAGATAGTTCTTCGATAGGTGTAATTTTCTGGAAATAAATGTTTCGGCTATGTAGTGTGTTTTCCTGGGGAAAAGGTGATTAAGTGGTTTTTCTGGGAAATAATGATTTTAGTGTATTTTTCTGGAAAGTACTGTTAATTCTCCTAGAAGCTGTGTGCCTAGGGAATGAAAAGATAAGGATATTTCTGGAAATAATGTGAGTCTTCGTATGGTGTTTTTTCTGGAATCTGTGTGTACCAGGGAAAAATAATTTGGGGGCAAGAAAGTTCTTGCAGGGTACTTTCCTTATGTGGAAAAATGCTTCGTGTCTGAAAGGGTATAGATGGAAACAATTGGGGGATTGCTCTCCCACCCCCGGTAAGCCGAAGACCCGTAGGAAGCTATCCCGAGCAAGGCGAGTGCAGGTGTGTTTTCCCAAAACAGTAAGTGAAGAAAACAGGACAGGGGGATATGTCACACTTATTCTTCCATTTCGGTGCATAGGCCTGATTGGATTCACGACCCAATCTCACCTTCAGCCTAAATAATACTTCCTCACAGTGAGAATTTTTGGTTTCAGTGAAATTGAGTGATTTCAATGAGATGTTTGTCTAGCTAGTGCCTGAATTTACTATATGGATCTGTTAAATTGGTGAAAAACTTAATATGCCTTTGCAAATGTAGGTTAAGCTGTGTAACGTATACTCTAGATTCAGTTTCTTTTTGATTTTACTATCTCTTGTTATTTTATTTTCCTATGCAAATTATCTTCTCACTTAACGAGATATTATTTCTCCCGCTGAATTATATGTGGCAACGAGTGTAAGTCATGACGTGGTGGTATGCAGTATATATAGGCGCGCTCAAGTATACCAGAGAGGTTCGTGGTATATATGATAGGTTCTTCCTAATTATTGTTATGCGATTCTACGACAGTTCGGTCTAACAGTAGTTGTGTTATATTTTAGTGTGTATTGAGTAATACCAGGAGTTTCCCAATAAAAGGTTAAAAGTGAGTACGTTTTCTTAGTTCATTTTATTGTCAGACCTCTGTCTGCCCGTTAAGTCTATTTCATTGAGTGTCTTACCTAAACAAACTCTAGCACTTTGATGATTAAGCACGCTTTAGCTACGTCAAGTAACCTTTCAATAACCCTAACGTGATTTAACGTGAGCTTTCCTGCACGACACATCCAGCCGGAGAACTTACTTCGTTATAATGGCGCCAGAACAATCCGGATGACCCGACCGTTCAAAATCTCGCAATGGTGTGATGTTCTTTCCACACCGCGAGATAGGAAAAATAAGAGAATCCCTTCTCCAGCGCTTCGAAAAATAAATGTGTGTGACGTTGCATTCCACACACCAGATTGACTGGGAGTTCTCAAGTGCACGTTCTACAGTGGATGGCTGCCTGCAACGATTCATGGTCACGGCTGACCCGTGGGCCATGCCCCCGGCCCTCTTTCGTGGGGGAGGGGGATTTGACGTACCTGCCAGCAGGACGCAGACGACATAAGGGCAGATAGGAATTAGAATAAACGTCCGCGTAGCTCAATTGGTAGAGCAATTTATTCCGGAATGAGGGGATCCGGGTTCGAATCCTGGCGTGGACAAAAATGACGGAGAAATTTACTTCGTTATAGCTGATTTAAGAGTTGCATGTCAGAAATAGTGGTGCATTTTAAAATTTTGGTGAGCTGTAAGAGTACATTAAATATAAGTTCAAATTCAGGAGTGTCGAGAGTTAGTGTTTGCCTTTTATTTACATGGTGGGATATTGAGTACTCAGAGCAAGTTTGTATAGTGAAGTATTTTGAATTTTTCCAGATGATGGGGTGAATTATGAGTATATTTGTCAGCCTTACTGTGTAATGATAACTTTGGAGGTAATTGAGTAAGGTATTTAGTGCAGTATGTTTAATAGAGTGTTGAGAGTGATTTTGTATCAAGTAATGCTAGAATGTTGAGTATATTAAATTTTAACGCAGATTTTCCTAGTAAAGTAGGATTGTTTACTGAAGTAACTTTTGGTTATTTATAAATTTTTGCTCAGTTATTGTATTTTTAAAATTCCTGCTGGCTAAGGAACTTGGTTTGAGGGGTGTGTTCGAAAGGAAATGAAACCTGTATTGTGTATACAATAAGCTATAAATTCATGAAGAGAGGGAGAGGTTGCACTTCAGCTGTCCAAACTTATCCACAGTGTTTATGTTATGTTCCCTAAGTCAAGAGTATTTATGTGTTTTTGCAAATCTTGATTTTCTGGGTGAAATATGTTCGCAGACCACCCGAAAGGGACAAATTTGATTCTTACGTCATAGGAGTGTTGTAAAAAAAAAAAAAAAACTAAATAGTGTTGTAACAACTAGATTTAAGTTAAGTGAGATTATTGCCTGTAAAAGTGACCAATGGGAAATTCAGGGTAGCAAATTAGTATTCGCTGGCAGAAATATGTGTTCCTCCTTTCTGAATTATGGAAATACATCAAGTGTGTGTGTCATTTGATTTTTGTTTTTTATCATTTTATAAGGCCGGTTTGCCAAAGGTTGGAAATTTCAAAAATGTGAAAAGCTGATTGTGCTCGAACGGAAACAAAGTGTTGATTTGAGTATTTTTTCGATTGACCTTGTTGTTGTTTTGTTGTTATTTGGTTAAGTTTTTAAAATAAATGCAGGCCAAGTGGCCTTTCAAAAACCCAAACCTTGTGCAGTGAAGAATTAGTTGACACAGTTGAAGTTCATCGCAGGGTCACATGCTAAACCACCTTAGCTTGTATATAAAGCGATAGACATCCTTGCCAGCTGTCAGCGCTGTTTTCGGCATGAGAATGACAAGTAATAACCATTTAATCGATTTTCAACGCGGTGTCATAGTTGGCGCTCGTGAGATGGGCCATAGTATTTCTGAGGTAGAAACGAAGTTCTGATTTTCACGGACGACCTTAATTGCAAGGGTGTACCGTGACAACGAGAATTCCGGCAAAACCTCCAACCTACGATACGAGTGTGGCCGTAAAAAGGCATTGGGGGAACATGACCATCGTCGGCTGTCAAGAATCGTTTCACGCGACACTCGCAGGTATTATCGGAATTCAATGCTGGAGCCTCAACAAGCATCAGCGTCCGGACTGTGTAACGTACCCTGCACGATATGGGTATTGGGAGCAGACGCCCAACTCGAGTCCCGTTGATGGGTGCACGACACAGAGCTAAGTGCCCCGCTTGGGCACGGCAACATCGCCACTGGACACTTGATGACTGGAAACAAGTAGCCTGCTCTGACGAGGCGCGTTTTCAACTGTATCGGGCACATGGAAGGATTCGTGTGTGACGCAAACCCCATGAAGCCATGGATCCCGCCTGTCAACAGGAAATTGTACACGCTGGAGGGGGGGCGTAATGGTATGGGGAGCGTTTAGCTGGACTTCAATTGGACCCCTGGTACGCCTACAAACGTATGTGGCCGGCCAACGCTATGTGCGCATCCTTTCTGACGAGGTACACCTGTTCATGTTCTGCATTCATGCTGATGGGTTGGGCCTGTTCCAACAGGACAATAAACCTCCACACAAGTGTCGGGACGCCACATTATGGTTAGAGGAGCATTCATCTGAGTTTGGGGTGTTGCAATTTCCACCCAAGTCTCCATATCTGAACGTGATAGAACACATTTTGGATGCAATGCAACGCGCTATCGAACACAGGTATCCGAGACCTCGGAATACACCCGAATTGTGGAACGCTCTGCAGGAAGTATGGTGTGCATTGCCTACAGCATATTTCCAGAAGCTAGTGGAGTCCATGCCCCGTCGTATTTCTGCAGTCCTGCGCTCCCGTGGGGGACCTACCAAGTATTAGACTTGCGTACCGGTTTTTCTGGCACTTCAGTGTGTGTTGCTCAAAGCAGTTCTGGGCATCAGTTGTTTTTAAATTTGTGCCAACAACCTCTAAATTTTCAGATCTTGTAAAATCGTTGCACATTAGCATTGTTTTCTGTACGTTCATCTTTAATTCCACTCTTTTATTATTGTCAGCAAGCTCCTAGATCATACTTGGCAGCTCGGAGGGGATATTCGCAAAAATTACTATGTCATCAATAAAAAGAAGGTGGGAAAAATAAACTCAATTTATTTTTATCCCTTTATCTTCTCAGTTTAATGATTGAAACGCATTTTGAAATGAGGGATTGAAGAGCTTGGGAAATATGGTGACACCTCGTCTCACTCCCTTTTCAATTTTCATAACTGCTGTATAATAAAAATAAACAGTCGAGTCTTTGCTCTTGAATTTCCATAGATGTTATTAATAATATTAAAATGTGCATCTTCAGTGCCGCAGAATTGCAAATACATTAGAACTGCTGATGAATTCAATGAATCATCTACACTGAAGAGCAATTGAATTAGAGATACCTGTCTAGTAACGTGTAGCACCACCTTTCGTCCTGATGGCGGCATGGACTCGACAAGACACCGGAAGCGTTGGGAAGCCATACGGATCCACAACCCCTGAACAAGCTCCCACAGTTCACGAAGATTTGATGGAGGAGGGTCAGAGACTAGAACATCTCTCTCGATGGCATCCCAGATGTGCTCGATGGGATTGAGGCCAGGTGACCTAGCTGGCCTCGGAAGCGAGGTCACGTCGGTGGAGTGTTCATCCAACCATTCGGATACAATTCGGGAGCAATGGCACGGCGCATTGTCTTGTTGCAGGATGGGGTCCCCAGTGGGATGTTGAAGACGCACAAACGGGAGCAAATGGTCGTCCAGGATATCCCGGTAACGTTGACCTGTGAGGGACGATGTCACACGTACCAGCGCTCCCATTTCAGTCCACGTAAACAGTCCCCAGACGAGAATTCCACCCCCACCAGCTTGAAGAGTACCCTGCTGGCAAGAAGGATCCATCGCTTCATGTGGTTTGCGCCGTACTCGTATCCTGCTATTCGCATGTACCAACGTGAATCTCGACTCATCAGTCCAGGCAACATTTTCCCACATGTCTAGGGTCCAGTGGCGATGTTCCCGTGCCCATGCTAATCTTTGCACCTTGTGATGTGCGATCAGCAGCGGTACCCTCGTGGGACGATGGCTTCTGTACCCCATAGCGAGGAGATGGTTCTGAATGGTGTTGCTGCATGCACGTTTTGTGCACCAGCGTTAAATTGCCGAGTGATTTCTTGCACTGTGGCCCGTCTATCCGCTGTTAGAATGCGAGCTAGCCGACGATGACCCCGCTCATCCACATGCTGTTGTCCACGGCAGTTGGCCCTTGCAGGGATGGTGTTACTGGATTCGATGTACTCACGGTGCACCCGTGACACAGTAGAAAATCCCAGTGCCTGCACGTCTTCCGAGATGGAGTGACCCATTCGTCGTGCCCTGCCAAATTTTCCACAATCAAAATGCGCTTAGATCCTTCGTCTTACCCATACTGCGTCCGACTCTTACTGATTCCCATCGCATCGCTCCTTATATTGTCGGATCGCTGCATACGTCATGTCGTTTCCGTTTACAGAGCCTTCCGCAGCGCCACGTTTGCATAACGCCAGCTGTCTCTAATTCAATTGCTCTTCAGTGTATAAGGGTGAGCCGAAAGTTTTGGAATAATTTATGTCTTCATACATACCTTTATACGGCGAAAGCTGACTAGCATTCAAAGTATATGCCATCGTGTTGCACCGTCTTTAGCCATCTGTTTGCCAGTTCTTCGTAACCGCAGCGGTACCGTTCTTGTCCTGCGAGGTGAAGAACTCCTTTACCCCAGCTGTCATCTCCTCCTGGTTGTTGAAGTGCCGCCAGCGAAGGAAGTGGGCCATGGACCGGAACAAGTAATAATCCAACAGGGCATGGTCCGGACTATATGCTGGGTGTGACATCAGTTCGATGCCGTCAAGTTCCTGGAGTTTTACCCGGGTCGTTCACGCGGTATGAGATCGAGCATTGTCCTGCTGTAGGAGAGCGCACTTTCTGTTCACCAGCGCCGGGTACCTCTCCTCCAAACGGCATACATCCACTCCAGCTGCTCAGAGTAGAGGTTGGCGATGGTCCGACCGTCTGGAACAAATTCGTAATTGATCTTCCCTCTCGAAATTCCACGAGACGCCCTATCTGACCTTGGCTGATCGTCGAGGTTTCTGTCTGTAGGGGCGGAAGCTCATTATGTTAATTAATGCTCATCGGCCAAACAACACTGGCTTCGAGCGCTGATGAAAATTCCCCACAGCAGGAAGAAAAATTATTTATAAGCTTCTTTGTGTCTGGAGACTGTCTATCAAGGAACAGTTGAAGACAGCCCAGCGTTCTTGCTCTCCCAGCTTTACTATAAATCTGCTATTCAGGAGACGGGAAGTAAAAATAATGGCAAGACAATTCCAAGCATGAATTCACTCTCAGGCTTGCTGAAAATTTAACAAAAACATTTAATCAAAAGTAATCGTTCCGGCAGCTATTGTTCCTTGACCTGAGTTCCTGCAACTGCAGTTCCACGAAAAAATGATCAGAGTTCCTATTCCTTACAGAATACGCTTTCCTGCTAATACTCTTTGCTCGTTCTTTTTCTATCACAGACGTGAAAGGTTTTAATTGTCGTAACCTTCCGTTCGTCTCCCTTCCTTTGTTCCGGAAGCTATGCCTCGTGTTCTGTCCCGAACACGTGTCCTCTCAATTTGCTTTCTCCGTACGTAGTTACAGACCCACGTGTCTGCTTCCAACTACAATCTTTTCCCCCGTGCTCTAGCTGGCACGTTCTATCACCAACTTTCTTTCCCAGCGCTGACACCAAGCACTGTCCAATCGCTCCCAGCTTTCGCTGTCCGTGTTGTTCCCAGCACCATTCAACCGTTCACAGCTCACGCTGTCCGTCGACCGTTCTCCGCTCACGCTGTCCGTCCACTGTCTTCGTTCCTGACTCCTATCCTGAAGTTTTTCCCCCGTGACTTCTCCTCGCCTCTGATTGGCTCCTGCCTCCCTTGCCTGAGGCGCTCCTCTTCTTCCTAATCGGAGCACGTGAAGAGCAGGCGACTCCCTCGTTTCTCGGTGCCCCCTACCCTTTTCTCCCTGACCTGTGCCTTTGGCCGCTGACCTTGGGCTATTCTCTCGTTGACCTCTAGCTCCCGTGTGCCCTGCAGCTTGCATTTCCCCCTGGCCAGGAACAATAGCGGTGCCTCCGTGAATACAATCGTCATGACAAATAGACACATCGGAATGTCCCCTGGTCTGGTACATTTCCACATTTTACATCCGTTTCTAAATAATACACATGGAAATAGTTGTTCTGAAATGTTCATATCTTGCAAGATCGATGGGATTTAATGTCCATCACACAATTTACATAGGGGCGTAATTTCTCGCCCCTACACTGTCACCTGAGCGAAATTTCTTGAACCATCTGGTTGCGGTGCTGTGGTCCACGGAACCTTCCCCTTTCGCATGACGAATGTTTCGTGCTGCTTGAGCAACGTTATGGCCGAGTTTAAACTCGCGAAGCAAAATTTCTTTAAGTAGCCGGTTGTGGCTGATCACCGTTTAGGCGTCCCAAGCACAGACAGAACGGCGACATGCAATACTGTACACAGCAACAACTACCACTTCATATCCCTTTCGTCTGACTGTAGTGCGCGACTTGAACTAGTTTAAACACGTGACCTACCCGCCGCACCGCACGTGTCTACGCAAATTTTGCAAAACTTTCGATTCACCTTAATTGGGGAAAATGGGAAAATGCGAGTGTTTCCGTCCGCGAATTGTTCGACCACTTCTAAATGACCCAGATATCTGAAAATTGGTATGCTGATAGGTCTTAGCACGTTTATCTAGAAAAGTCAGAAAAAAAAATGGCGGCTTTGGAACATTGCTTGAATTTTTCGCATATTGTTCGACCACTTTTACATGACCTAGAGATCTGAAAATCGGTATACTGATAGGTTTTAAAATCCGGATACCTAGAAATGTCTGTAAAAAAAAAAAAAAAAAAAAAAATTGTTTCTTTGGAACATTCTCTGAGTGAAATTTTCGTGAATTATTCGACCACTTCTAAATGACCTAGAGATCTGAAAATTGGCATGCTGGTAGGTCTTAAGGTTCAGTTACCTAGAAAAGTTCGAAAACCAATAAAAACAAAATGGCGGCTTTGGAATATTGCTTGAATTTTTCGCAAATTGTTGGACCACTTCTACATGACCCAGAGATCTGAAAATCGGTATACTGATAGGTCTTAAAATCCGGATACCTAGAAATGTCTGAACAAATCAAAATGGCGACTTTGGAACATTCTCTGCGTGAATTGTTCGACCACTTCTAAATGACCTAGAGACCTGAAATTTGTCATGCTGATAGGTCTTAAGGTTTGGATACCTAGAAAAGTTCGAAAACTAATAAAAACAAATTTGCGGCTTTGGAATATTGTCTGCTCGAATTTTTCTACCACTTCTGCGCTTAGACAAGCGTGAAAACCGAAAAATTCAAAAGGGTACCTTAGCTTTACAGCCTTTACTGTTCGAAATGCTGATATGTTTAAAGATAATTATGCCAGAAACGTTGAAATGCTGTAAAAATTCAATGAGATTTTGATTTAAAATTAAGGGGGCACCAAAGCTTGGTCCGATTTACGTCAAACTGTGTGCGTTGCATCACGACCCTGTTCTAAATCGTAAAACGCGGATCTTAAACAACTTTTCTTTCCCTTAATTACTTTTTCCTTTCTTTAATTTTATGTTAAGAAAATAATTTTATAGATTCACCATTCGGAGAATGGGCATGACTGCTAGTAGTCAATAAAAGCACCAGATAATGGTTTGTTGTTGTTAAGTTCCATCGAGTCGTGTTCGACTGTTGGTGACTATCAACAAAAGCTCGCCATCTCGATCTCTTCTCAGTGTGATTTCGCAACTCTTCTACGATCATCCCACAAGCGTCTTTGATTCTATCCAACCATCCTGTTCTCTGTCTTTCCCCTTCTTCTGCTTCCCACAACCTTGCCAAGTGTCATCATTTTTTCAAACACTTTACTGGCACGCATCACGTGTTCAAAATATGTGAGTGTTTGCTTACAATACATAACGGTAGTTGTATTAATTCGCTCTTTCATTTAGTTCTCTCTGTGCATGAATAGGATTTATGATACTATGTATAAGCTTTTAGAAACCATTTTTCTTAATTTTTAATTTTATCCGGTTCCTGTAACTATAACTACGCTATTCTATAAACTTTCCAATTTTTCAGTTCAGTAGCATTTAACATATTTTTATTTTTAGAAAGCTGCTGTTCGCACACTTTAAAGTAAGAACAAAAAAAAAAAAAAAAACATTTGCACGGAAGCGCTTTTATCTTAGTAAGTAGGTCTGAGGGTTTTTGTCAAAGGACGTGTTCATTACTACTGAGACTAGACGAACCCGAAAGCCAGAATGTGAGCCTGGTCCCGAACTGAGCTCTGGCTGCAAAATATTTAGTGCGTTTCGGGCTCGGGTGGGCTCCGACTCTGATGGGGTTTTTTTTCTTCCAGGTGAGATTTTATGTGATTTAGCATACGAGTCTTTAATTACACCGAGTTATTACAGAGAATCCTTCAACATATAGGCGTAACCACTGGAGAGGTCGGAGGGGTCAGGACTGCCCAGATTTCAGAGTCGGGGATCCCAAATGCAAAGGACCCCCCTCTCCCAAATTTTCGGGAATATAATGATATAATGCACACTTTTTTATGTTGTGAACCAACTAAATTTAATGATATAAGATTGTAATTTTTCGTAGAATGCAAACACGTGTATAAGGTGTACTTAATAAAACAGAGGTATCAATTCCTAATAAGCAAATTCAGTTCTGCAACTTCGTAATTTACATTTCTGCCCTATCTATCATAGTTTTACAGTTGTGTTCGCTTATTTCTACAATTCGCCAACAGAGGCGCCTGTGTCGTGGCCGTTAGATCGCGCCTCAGCAACTACTTTGTTCCTGCGAGTGTGTGTGTAGGGGGGAGGGTGTCCCAAACTCTATTTTATACAGCTGGCAGTGGAGCGGAAACTGGGAAGATCCATTTATTCTGGGCTTACGAGCCCAAGCCCCATAGGGGGCCGCGGATGACGTAGTGGTAAATGTTCTTGCCTGCCATGGAAAAGTCTCAGATTCGATCCCAGGCGGGTACGAACGCTCGAACCACTAAATATCTGCAATAAGTCGAATGCGAACGTTAAGCCGTCGGACCCCGGGTACTGTCCATCACTCGGTTATAAATAAGGGCGTCTTCCTCCTCCTCCGAACCTAGCTTCCATGTGAGTTTCCTGTCGGAAACTCTAGCTCAAATCTCTTAGCTTCCTACTTCTGAGAGTTGTTTAAGACTTGGGGTCAGACAGCACCTTCTTAAAGTCTTCTACTTAAATGTTAAATGCCATAGGCCACGCAATAATGGATTTCTGCAAAGAAGGAAAAGTTTCTTCACGAACTGTTGATATCACGCCATCGAAATTTCGCTTCCTCCTCACCAAGAAGCAGCTTCCTATTAATTTTAGTCAGCAACGTGCTTAGATTGCAGCGCAGCCCAATTTTCCCGGATTCCGCCGTCGGAAGCAGTTTAAGAGGAAACGACTGGTCAAAGAAAATCATTCAGCTATACTACAAAAATAGGTAGATGTCCCTTCCTAACTCCCCAGTTGAGAAAGACATTGGTTTACTAAAAAAAGGGAGGGGGAGTGAAGTCAGTAAGAAGAGATTATTTTAATTATTATTATTAATGCCAAAACAGCGGTTAGTCGCAGTTTTCGGGCCTGTGCTCTGCTTCGCAATCTAAAATTCGGCGTCAGGCTGGCATACTTCGGGCTCGAATGCTTAAAATTGAGCTCGAACTCAGCTTTGGCGCGGATCACAACTGCGAATTAGATATATTTCTTTTTCCCATTCGGTGAGGTATGTTGCTGTCAGAATCGTTCTTGAACACTTTACGCTGCAGCTGAATGGTAGGCAGAGAAACGGATACTACCGGAAATACTTCTCGTCGTCGGTCAGGAAACACCTCCTAACAGCTGTCAAACAAAACAACTGATGAAACAATAGGTCTGGCCACTACAAGAACGTTCATAAGGCGTCCTTCGCCTCGGGCGACTTCATTCAAAAAAGTAATAACACATCAACATCTGTCGCTCCATGTCACTCCACGTAGCTTTAATAAATCCCTTGAAGCTCTTGCTGAGATTACCGATATCAAGAATTTGCTGACAGCCGATCAAATTCTCAGGTCAGATCTGAACGACGTTTCTGCCGTCTCAGACCATCCCAGGCTTGAAGAATCATAATTTCTTTCAGTTTCCTGTCTTGAAATTTGTATAAAACAAAATATTTTAAGAGAGTACACGGTAAAGAATCCAGTAAAAAGCTTTTTGCTCTTTAAAAGATTACACAACAGATGTGCCATTTCGAAACACTTCGTATTGCTGACCACGTGACAGTTAAACAACCGTACTTATGAAGTAATGAACATTATTTGTCTGCCTTGGGGGGGGAGGAGTTACGATCACCGTGAGAAACTCCATGGGCTATGAGCCGTCGACTGTGCTTAATTTAGGGACACTGGTTCCAGGGAAGATAGGGAGCCAGTTCCGTAAGACAAAAACAACACCCGCGCCCTGCCGGGATTCGAACCCGGGCCCACCTCTGACGAATGGTCAGAAGCAACCACTTAGACCACTGCACAACCGTTGCTGCCGCGTGCAGCTGCATGCACCCATTCAGCATGCTGCCAGCCCGAATCAAGAGTCTCCCATTACCGTAGTGTTGGAAGGAAGATTTCTGGTTCCCACGTCTCTCCAAATATACACACTCGTCGAGAATTCGTGTTTAGGTTGTAAAGCAACTCTCCGCTGAAGAGAACACAGGCCCATTGATCAGAGATCCAGGGGCATGTGATCGGGCTCAAATCAGGCAGACCCTTCTGTGCACTGCGGGGAGTGGGATACAAACCTTTGGCCTTCTTGCATACAGACCTCTCTCGTGGAGTTTTCTGCAAACTGTTTCCTCGATATCGCGGTAACAGAGAAGACCTCCTGCGAGAGTTGCCCCGCTGTCGGCTCCATATGGTTGCGAGCTGTTAGAGACAAATACCGATTGTCGCTTGTTGTGGCTCGTGAGCATCATTGTCAAGCCTTCCTGGTGTCTCCAGAGATTGGAGACCACCTGCCACGAGACATTCAGCCATCTTGCTATTTCAGCTTACGATTGCCTTGCTTCTAATCAACCGATCGCTCTACACCGTAAAGAGCCTTCTAAGCGGCGGTGCGCAGCTATTCTTGCACTAACAGTCCAACTGAAGCGTCAACTGCCGCATCCCGCTCAGAACAACCTTTATCAAGGTCACGTGCCAGCCAGTTTGATGACGTCGATCGTCATTTGCATGTTTACATAGTAGCTACCACAATGTTGCTTGGGTACGTCGACTTAGAATTTCCTCTTGCACATGTCTCTGAAAAATCTTTACAGTCGGTCATCTCGTTTCGGACACATTCAAGAATTTGTGTTTCTCACGTTCATTTTGGACAACAATGTATTGTCTCCGTACGATTCGTCCAATGACGATTGGTCAAATGCCATTTAGCCCAATGGGCAATTCGTCCAATGTACGATTGGTCCAATGCCGGTTCGTCCAATGGTACAATTAGTCCAATGACGATTGGTTCAATGCCGTTTGGCCCAATGGACTATTCGTCCAATGTACGATTGGTCCAATGCCGATTCTTCCAATGGTACGATTAGTCCAAAGACGATTGGTCCAATGTTTTTTAGCCCAATGGACTATTCGTCCAATGTGCGATTAGTCCAAAGACGATTGGTCCAATGCTTTTTAGCCCAATGGACTATTCATCCAATGTACGATTGGTCCAATGCCGGTTCGTCCAATGGTACGATTAGTCCAATGACGATTGGTTCAATGCCGTTTGGCCCAATGGACTATTCGTCCAATGTACGATTGGTCCAATGCCGATTCTTCCAATGGTACGATTAGTCCAAAGACGATTGGTCCAATGTTTTTTAGCCCAATTGACTATTCGTCCAATGTACGATTGGTCCAATGCCGGTTCGTCCAATGGTACGATTAGTCCAATGACGATTGGTCCAATGCCGTTTAGCCCAGTGGACTATTCGTCCAATGTACGATTGGTCCAATGCCGATTCGTCCAATAGTATTATCCTACCAACGGCCAACTTTTTTTTTTTTTGAGGAAGGAATAATAAATAAAGTTATTCTTCTCTTTATATCCTTTTGAAAAATGATTTCGATATACGTATTTTGTATTTGTAAACATAGTTTGGTATTTGTAAACATTTTATAAACCTGGTAAAAGGCACACAACGGAGCCTTTCTCAGCTCTTTACGAGAAACCTAGCCCGTGGGTTTTTTCAGAAGATTTAAGTTACAACTTAGATATTTGGCATTTGTAAACATTTTATAAAACCTAAAAAAAGGCACTCAACGGACCATTTCTCAAATTTTTACAAGGCACCTAGGCCGTGGGTTCATAGGCGCCGACGTGGAAAATTACTGGGGGTTCCGGAAATTAAAAATCAAATGACCCATGCATTTTTCAAAGGATTTAAGTCTAATTTAAATTTCATTCAGTCAGATTATTTGGACCAATAAGACGTCTGAAATGCTAAAATGAAGCAAATACAGAAAAATATTTTTTTCTCTAGAAAATTATTTATTTTGCTTTTGTTGGCATAGCATTATTATACACAGATGAGCTATTATACTATGACCACCTACTTAATAAGCTGTATGACCCCCTTTACCCCACAAAACAGCAGCCACTCAGCAAGACATGGATTCAATGAGATGGCGTTAGGTATCCTGTATTATCTGGTACCATAATGTCAACAGCAGGTTCTCCAGTTTACGTACATTTCAGGATGGTCGGGATTTAGCGCTAATCTTCTGTTCCAAGTCGAACCACAAATGTTCGATTCGGTTCATGTCAGGTGAAATGAACTTTCAGAAGACAAAAGTGATGTTCAATGCTTTTACAAGAAATGAAGATTTATCGATTGATGCAGAAAAGCTGGAGATAACAGACACGTACGTTTATCTTGGACAGCAGATATCAAGTGAGGGTCACATTGATGAAGAAATTAATCGGCGTACAAAACTTGCCTGGAGAGCTTTTGGAAGAAACAGCATAATTTTCAAGAGCAATATGCCATTATGTCTTAAAAGAAAAGTGTTTGATCAATGCATCCTTCCAGTGCTTCCGTATGGTGCAGAGACGTGGACCTTAACTAAAAGAGACATACAAAGGCTGCAGACAACTGAAAGCAGCATGGAGAGGTGCATACTTGGTGTAACCAGGAGAGATAAGAAGAGGAACTCGTGGATCCGAAAAATGACAAGAGTGGAAGACATCATGATCAGAGTTAAATCCCTGAAATGGCAATGGGCTGGACATACTGCCAGAAGGACAGATCATTGATGGACAGCCGAAATTTTAGATTGGATTCCAAGGGACAGGAAAAGACCCAGAAGAAGACCACATGGGAGATGGGTGGATGAAATTCGAAAGTATGCAGGGGTGACATGGAGGAGACTGGCACAAGACAGACCGTTGTGGAGGAAACTTGGGGAGACCTTCGTCCAGCAGTGGATTGATAATGGTTGACAATGATGATGATGATGATATAGTTTTTTTAGTCATATGTTCTTTTTAAGACTTAGCAACACTGTATGCGTCTGGTGTACGTGGAGGTCAATTGGACACTCAGAAATTTCGGGTCTCGTCCTCTGAACTAGTGTTACACGGGTAGTTTTCTTGTCCAGTAGTGAGTCTTTTACTCTTTATAGCTGTTAATTGCCTTTAACTCCACTGCACCACTGCTCAATACTCTTCACCGCAGCACAGCAACTGGGTTCCATCTCTATTCTATATTCTAAAAAACCCTCCAAACATGGGGAAAAGATCAACATTTAAAGAATATCAATTCTGCGCTGAAAATAATCCTAAAACTGAAGATCTCGGGGATACAACGGTTGTGAGTGAAATTAAATTAAAAAAGCAATTGAATTAAAAATGACAATTATAAATTTAAAAAAATGCGCAGTTTTTTTTCCATTACGGAAGTGGAGGGACGGGTGAGTTCAAGGAAGTGAAAAAATCAAACCCCTTTCAGCCCCCCCCCCCTTTTAATATTCTTTATCTAGCGACGTCCTAGAAGCTAGAACTGACGAAAAAATTTATATTGTCTTCATTCACAATGAATCTATAGTCTAGGTATATTAAAACATTTCTTGAGCTAGCGAACGCGAACTCTTGGTTTCTTACGGCGATGTTAAATATATTCGAAGACGTGAACTTCTTACTTTCTTATTTTATGTCCCAGCCTCTGATCCATAATCCTGCATTCCTTTCTTTAAAAAAAAGAAAGAAAGAAAATCCTTCTGTCAGTCAGAAAGAGAGAAGATTGCCACTACTCCGGCCATTGCAAATCACAAAGAAAACATGCGAAAAAGAAAATAAAAGGCAGGAATGAAAGAGAGAGAGAAAAAAATGGATCTCAGACAGAAAGGTAAAAGAAAAAAAAGAGAAGGCCAACTGCAGACTATATTTAAAAAATCATACAAGAACTAAACTAAATAATGCACACATAGATCCACTTACGAGCTTCACATACATGGAACAGAACGCTTTCTTAACTCGCTAACCTTGACCGTGAACCGCTTTTATGTGCCGAGCCCTTTATTTCTCCGCTGACTTAATTTCAAGCCGAAAGAATGCTTCCCGTTCAGACTTGACTGCAAAAACAGCTGAAATATCAATTCTGCAGCGCTTCAGAGGAAAAACACTTCTAGCAGCTACCTAGGTTCCCTGTACATAAAAAATGGGGGATAGAAGAAAGATTCTCAAAAGCATAGGTGTATTTCATATTAACTTTTCAACTGCTTTCTTCTATCAAAAGAGGACTCGAAACACATTTTATTGTTCCATCAGGAGCTACTACTGGGGGGGGGGGTATCTTACTTCCATTTTCTGTATTGTGATTGGACTGGGCTGCGGTGCACCCAGCGACACGATTTTGCGCTTTCTCTTTGAAAACAGTGTCTACAACGACAACTTGTCTCAAGTTCTTTTTTGCATCCTCTGAATCCGCAAGTATTAGAAAAATGTTACCACAAAAGCTAGATGTAAAGGAATCACGAATACTGAAAGTATTGGGTTATCGGAAAAGTCATGACGTATTTTAGCCATGTTTTGCAAAGGTCATTTATTGATAGAAAGAACAAAGATCAATCAATGATATAATGCTCGTTTTATTCGATAACCTTTTGCCATCTTTCAGTGAGCAGGGGAATGCCTCGTTCATAGAAGGAAGGACCTGTCTTTCGTGGCGAAAAACTGTACAAGGTGCAGACTTACAGCCTCATCTGAATTGCACGTTATACCACGCAAGGACTGTTGAAGAGAGCGAAACAGGCGAAAGTCTGACGGCGCAAGGTCAGGCTAGTATACTGGGTGTGGCAACACATCCCACCCAAGCTCCAATAATTTTTGGCGGGTGATCAAACCTGTGTGTGGTATCGCGTTGTCGTGATGGAACACCACACCTTTATGGTGAACGAGCTCTGGACGTTTCTGGATGATGGATTCGTTCAAACTGTCCAATTGCCGACAGTATACATTCGAATTGATTGTTTGGTTCCATGGTAGGAGCTCGAAAAACACGACACCTTTAAAATCTCACCACACTGAGACCAGAACCTTCTGCTGATGAATGTCTGCTTTGCATGTCGTTTGAGGCGAAGCAGAACATCGGGACCAAGACCGTTTGCGCAGCACATTGTTGTACACAATTCACTTTTCGTCAGCAGTTATCAGTCGCTTCAAAAAAGGATCGTTTTCCTCACGTTTAATGAGCATATCGCAGATGTTTATACGCGCCGTCAATTGAGCTTCTTTGAGTTCATGAGGAACTCACACATCGAGCTTGCTTACGTATCCCAGCTTCTTCAGGTGTTCGTGAACGCTTGAATGATGGATGTGCAATGTGTCTGCAATCTCTCGTGTCGTGTAACGTGGGTTTGACAAGATCAATGCCTTGATTTGTTCGTCATCAACCTCGGTGGGCGTTCCGGACCGAGGAGCATCGTTGAGGTCAAAATCACCAGTACGGAATTTTGCGAACCACCGCTGGCACTGACGTTCTTGTAGAGCATTATAACCGTACACTTTACGCAACGTTTCACAAGCTTGACGCGCGTTCTCCCCTTTACGGAAGTAAAGAAGTAAAATATGGCGAAAATGCACAGTTTGGTCTTCCATCTTCAACTTGATGTCAAATCTCCGCAAATCAACCACATCGCTCACTATTCCTTTTAGACTGCAGCTAGAACTGGCACCTGTCGAATGCCATAGCGATAACAGAGCTGCGCATGCGTCTAGTACTTCCAAAACCGCCCAACCGCCATCGGGTGCCTAAATACGTCATGACTTTTCCGACAACCCAATACATAATTAATCTAACCACGAGTTCTAAAAATGGTGAATTACATGTGCAGAAAAATGAATCTAAAAATCTTAGAAATACAATCAAACTTCGATTTAACGAACTTCAGTGGACCAACATTCTTGTACGTAAAATCGAGGAAGCCTTTCAAATGAAACATTCAAAATAAGCTAGTGTTCATAAGAGAATATGTAAGCAGCTAAAGTTCTTTCTTTCAGTGAAATTTGAATTATGTATAGTACTTTTAATTATGAAATTTTTATCAAAATTTTTATAATACCTACACATTTGCCTTGCATATTAAATTACATAATTTCTAGATATTAGACTTCAATATGTAGCATCAAATTTTAAGCGTACTTTGAAATTGTGAGAAAAGTATGATAGTTGATTTTGTTCTGAGCATTTAACTTCTTAAATAACAACTTCAGTGTTCATTTTTTCACGTTTGTGCCGTCACGGAATCAAAACTTTTACTTTCGCCGGATACAGCTCTATACACTATTTTATGTCTTTTCTTAAAACCATCAATCCATCCGTTTGATGTGGTGAGTTCCTTTATTTGGAGTCGGTGGGCGAGGTGAACTGCTTTTTCCTTCAGAAGTGATCCATTAGTAGGCAAATTACCAGACCGTGTTTATTGGAACCAAGTGACAAGAGCGTTTTCCAACTCAGGTGCGATGCTTTTATAGATTTCCTCTTACTCGAAAATTGCCCACACTTTGATGCACAGCTTTCAATTTCTTTTCTATTTTTCGCTATGGTATACAGCGTTGACTTGGAAATTCCGAGTTTCTCTGCTACAGCAGTCTGTGGTCCTGGGTTCGCATCAAACTGCGAAAAAATGTCCATTTTATCACATTGAAAATCTTTTCCGCTTTTTTTTTTTTTGCTGCTGCAGTCATTTTTTTAATGTTCTCATAAAATGCATTTTTGCACATTACAGTGCTTAGTAAATTTCACTTCTACCTTTTCTAGTTCTATTTATGTTCATCACAACTTTGTCCGTAAAAGAGTTGCATTGTTTAATTTGACCTATAGATTTAACACTGAGAAGAAAAGAAGAAGCGCAATTTAGGGAAGAATTCCAGAGGACCAGTAATGGGTACGTACAATGTATGTCCCCCGACTTCAAATAAACCTATCGTTCTGTACGTAGCTGAAAACAAGAATTCCCAGGGTAATATAGATTTCCTCCCCCACACCGCCTTCGTTTTCCTGCTTCCTACTCATGCAAGAAAACGTTGCGTTCCTTTGGAACTTGTTGGTCATTTGCTTCCTCCTGTAAGAAGCTTACGCTTGATAGTCGGAGGAAAAGCGAATTATTTATGATTCCATCAAGCTGTGTCGTACATGGTGTTCTTTAAAACGCTGGTTAACTGCATGTGTAAAATCTTCGTATTACGCAAGGCTATCTTTCTAGTTAATTTTTAACATGAAAATGCTGATTAACATAGTTTGGTGGTTTAAAAAAAAGAAAAATTTTCGCTAAATTGAGGAAACGTGTAAGTTAAATCGGGAAACGCCAAGCATTAATTTCAATGTGGTTTATTCCAGATCATAAACAATGTACGTAAAATCGCGAAATTCGTTAAATCGCAGTCCGTTAAATAGGAGTTTGACAGTATAAGAACCATGGACGATATGTAGGGCGTTCAATAAGTTCTAAACCTAGCATACAAAGCTAATTTTTTTTTCGAAAATGCACCTTTATTTTTTCTCGTAGTGTCCCCTGTCTTGGATACACTTGTTATAGCGGTCATGGAGTTGGCGAATCCGCGCTGCGAAAAGGTTTTATCTTCTTTCCTCAAACCAACACTTCGTTGCATCCTTCAGTTCAGAATCATCAGCAAAACGCCTACCCCGTAGATCAGATTTTTTAAAAGAAAGAAGTCACTAGGAGGGGGGGGCAAGATCAGGTGAGTAGGGTGGGTGGGAAAGCAGTTGGAAGCCACATTCTGCCATAACTTGCGTGGAAACACCAGCGGTGTGGATTGGAGCATTATCCTGCAGAAGCAGAACACCCTGTCGCAATTTTAGTCTGCGTTTACTCTTGATGGCTATACACGATTTTCGCAACAGCGCGGTGTAGTAGACAGCATTCGTAGTTCTTTTACGAGACAAGTAATCAATTAACAGCAACCCTTCTGGGTCCCCTTAGAAAATGGTGGCCATAATCTTCCCTGCAGATGGCTGTGTTTTGAGCTTTTTTGGTGTTGGTGATCCATGATGTTTCCACTGCATGCTCTCTTGTTATGTAGCAGGGTCCCAATGGTGAAGCCACGTCTCATCACCAGTCATAATGCACGAATAGAAGTCATCTGGGTCCTCCCTGCAGATGGTTGTGTTTTGAACTTCTTTGGTGGTGGTGATCCATGATGTTTCCACTGCATGCTCTCTTATTTAGTATTAGGGTCCCAACGGTGAAGCCACGTCTCATTACCAGTCACAATGCAGGAATAGAAGTCATCTGGGTCCTCCCTGCAGATGGTTGTGTTTTGAACTTTTTTGGTGGTGGTGATCCATGATATTTCCACTTCGTGCTCTCTTGTTTAGTATCAGGGTTCCAATGGTGAAGCCACACTTCATCACCAGTCACAATCATGCAGGAATAGAAGTCATCTGGGTTCTCCCTGCAAATGGTTGTGTTTTGAACTTTTTTGGTGGGGGTGATCTATGATGTTTCCACTGCATGCTCTCATGTTCAGTATCAGGGTCCCAGTGGTGAAGCCAGATTTCATCACCAGTCACAATGCAGGAATAGAAATCGTCTGGATCGCGGTAAATGAGGTCAAGTTGTAGCCGACTTGCTTCAACACGATTATTCTTCATCTCAGGTGTCAACATTGGAGGAACCTATCTGGCACAGACATTTGATAACCCTAAACGCTCATGCAAAATGGTCCAAACACTGCCAGTACTTGACTTCAGTTCCTCAGCAATCTTTACGACACGGATTCCCCGGTTTGACATCATCACCAGTTCCTCCACTTTCTGGCGTATTTCATTTGTGATCACCTCCATTGAGCGTCCCTCGCGAGGGTCGTCTCATCATGAGTCTTTTCCCTTCGTAAAGAGAGCAGCCCATCTTTTGATTGTGGCATATGACGTACACATGGAGCATCCGTTCATGAATACTGAGTGTCGTTGCACCGTCCTGCGTGAAAAATTCAATCACCGCTCGGTTCCGCAATTTCATCTGTCGCTCATCCATTGTTACCTTATAGACTTCAATGCACTGTGGCGCCGTCTCAAATGTTAGCACAGCGACGTGGCGTGGCTGTTATGACGCAATACTCTTCAATGCTTGCGTCAGCCGCTAACCACTACTGTCAAGGTCAGACTTAGTATTTATTAAACTCCCAGCGTATAAATAATGAAACCATGAATGCTAGAAACAAAGCAACAGCGGGTGCTGAAAATAATGAAGCCGCGAATGCTACAAACAATAAAGCCACGGATTCTGGAAATAATGAAAGCACAAATGCTGCAAACGACGAAACCACAAATGCTACAAACACAGAACTCATGAATGGGATAAATAAGTGTTAGTCGTCGGGTCTTACGAGTTACAGAACCCTGTTTGAATCGTTCAGCCGAAATGCAGTTAAAAGGATCACTGAACTTGCGTCGTTCTTCGAAGAGAAGACGCATCTGTTTACACGTTGCAAATCACCTCAACAAGTAACAGTTTCCAACATACACGTACGCTTTGAAGTGATATTCCAGTTCACATGCCACCATCGTGCGGTTTGGAAGACTGCAGTCTGCGCCCAGCTTTTCCGCAGTGAAGAATAAATTAAAGCCATTTCTCGTTTATCTATTTTACTTCGAATGATAAAAAACCGCAACATTTTCTTCATGCCTATTTTTTAACTTTCAATCTTGATTTTGTGCCACATCCTAGGGTAATCACCTTATGTGTGAATGTGTATCTTTAGAGGCATTTCGTCTTCATTAAATATTGGATTAAACGTGCCTGTTCTTCTGTGCAATCAATGTACGTTGCGTTCCTGCTTCCTTTTGCATGATGTGAACTCTTTATGATAGATTCACGCTTCGCCACTCTGCTACGTTTTTTACTTATAACCTTCAGTGTTGGTATCGCTGTCGTCTGACAATATGGAAACCCGTAATGTCAGAAATAAAGCAACAGCTCGTGCCAAAAAAATTACCGAACCGCAAATGCTATAGACAATAAAACAACGGATGTTAAAAATAATGAAATAATTAATGCCTGAGATAATGAAGCACGAGTGTTGGGAAAACGAAACCATAAATTTTAGAAATAAAGAAACCATGGGTGCTGTAATACACTGCTGGCCACACAAAATGCAGCACCAAGAAGGAAGCATCCGATTGGCCTGAAATTTGCAGCATGCGTCGCCCGCCAGAGGACATGCAAACGATTAGCATTGCAGGGCATATGCAAATCATATGCGCCCGGCACGCCACCGAGAAGCACTATAAGAAGGGTGCACAGAAGGCGGGATATAAGTAGTGGAAGTGTGTTGTGTTGCCGGACCTGTGCGTGGGAAGCTTCCTGATGCCCCGTTGCAGAATACGGCAGTCATTCCAGCACGTTTCGGAGTTCGGCGGAGGACGAATAGTGGCTTATCGCGACAGCGGTTTATCGTACCGAGACATCGGCGCCTATGTGGCTACAGTGAGGCGAGTATGGATTCGGTGGGTGCAGGAGGGACGGACGGACTGACGTGAGCGATTGCCGCAGCCGCGGCAAACCACCGAACGATAGAACTGACATGCTGTTATGCAGCGGGCATTGACGGCTCGCACCGCCACATCACGAAAATTAGCGCTGGAATTAGGGTGTGTTACACAACAACCTGTGGCAGTACGTACCGTTCGACGTCGTCTTCAGGAGCGGGGACTTGTCGCACGGCACCCATTGCTCCGATTACCATTGACGTTACAACACCGGTGTGTGTGGCGGCAGTGGGCCATTTAACGCCGCACCTGGACTACGGAATGGCACGACATTGTCTTCTCCGACGAATCCCGCTTCTGCCTGCAACACCACGATGGATGGTCGGATCCACGTGTGGCGGCACCGCGGCGAGAGACTCTATGACGCCTGCATTATGCATCGCCATATCGACCCGTCGCCTGGCGTTATGGTTTGGGGCGCAATTGGATATGACGCCCGCACCCCTCTGGTACGCATCGCCGGTACACTCAACAGCCACCGCTACATCTCCGACGTTTTGGAGCCTGTAGTCCTCCTTTACCTGCAGGACCTGCCAGCGGCCATGTTTCAACAGGACAATGAGCGCCCGCACGTGGCACGCATCATGCAACAATTCTTCACGGCCCACCAGGTGTCACTGCTGCCGTGGCCCGCCTGTTCTCCCAATATGTCGGCCATCGAACACGTCTGGTCGCTGATCAGCAACCGAGTGGCACGGCAAGCACCACCCGCGGCTACGCCTGATGAACTGTGGCAACGTGTGGAAGCAACCTGGACCGACATACCCCAAGCCCACATCCAAAGCCTCTTTCGTGCGATGCTGCGTTGTGTAGCGGCCGTTATTGCCAGCCATGGGGGCCACACGAACTATTGATGTCTGCGTGTTCCGCAAGTCGTACGGGTCTGTAAGCTCAATCGTTTCATCTTTGTATCTGTTGTTATGTGTCTAGTAAATCTGGCTTTGCTATCTCGTGTCCTTCTTGGTGTTTCATTATGGGTGTGTAGTTTTGGAACTACGACATTACTTCCTAAACAACTTGTTCATTTTGGAAACGCTGACTATGAATCAGAGCAAAATGTGTAGACGAGGTTGAATGTGAATGGGGTGATTGCTATTGTGACGTACACTGTAATTTAACCTTCCGTTTTAGTTACTGTATTCATATGTAAATGAATGGCAGTGCTTCATCTACTTTTAATCCTTCGAATATTAATATCGTGAGTAAAGAGCTTTTCTAGTTAGCGAATCTGCTGAATTCATCATTTTTTGCTACAAATTACGATGGAAAAAAAAAGGGCCGCCCCGATGGTGCAGTGGTCTAAGCGATAGCCTCTGATAATTCGTCCAAAAGGGGTTCGGGTTCGAATCCCGTGAGGCATGGATGTTGTGTTTGTCTTACGGCACTGGCTCTCTGTATTCCCCGGAACCAGTGACCCTAAATTAGGGACGGGCGACCGCTTATAGTCCATTGAGTTGCTCACGGTGGTCGTTAAACCTCTAATCAAAGAAAAAAAAAGAAATAAAAAAAAAAAAGACGGAAACAATTGCGAAGGCAGACCCACATCTTCGGAAAAAAAAAAAAAAAAAAACGCTGTAAAAGTATTGTCCGCCGTTTTTACTGTTCTTGATATTTTGATTATTCGTTGCTGTGCGGCTGAGAAAAAAAAAATGAAGAGACTTAAACGTTGGCTGTGTTTCCTGTTTTCTCTAAATACAAACGCGTGGACTTAAGATGATGTGCACGACTTGGTCAGTTTCAGTCCTGTAATAACTTCATGAAAAAGAAACAAACAAACAAAAAAAGCTAATATAATTTTGTTTGAGCTCACCTCCCTCCCAATTTCCTCATTTAATTCCGCTATCCTCCCCGAGAATCTTTGACTGGAGGATGAATACCGGGCAGTTCTGGTGTCAAGAATACGTGGTTCTGTTTTATACTTTTCTAGAGACAAGTAAAGTTTTCGAAAATTAAAATTTCTGTATTTGTGTTTGTAAATAATCCCCCCCCCTTCAAAAAAAATTGAGAGAGTACCCTGTTAGATAATTATGCTATGTATCTTTCGCATGCCAAGATCTTTGCCGGTGCGAAATCGAAATTTTAGTCTCGCTGTGTCAGTTCTCAAATCACCGCCACTACCTTTTTTTTAAGCACGTCTTTTCCAAAAAGACAGTGCTTATGTTACCGGTTTGTTTGTCCGTCTGTACTCACGATATCTCTGCACCTATTAGTCCGATTTGAAGAATTATTTTTGCATTGGGAAGCTTGAAATGTCCGGATGATGAACCTTTATTACTATTTTTTTACTATGCACAATTTCGCCGCTAGAGGGCGTAAATGCAGATGATATCGAATTCAAAATACATTTTATTCCATATATTTGCTTCTAAACATCCGATTGAAAACATGTTTTTACCTTTCGATTCCATTTATGTCGAAAACTATTTTAGTTATAGTCACTTTTTAAAGTTACGCATAGATTTTCCGCTAGGGGCGTAAAATTTAATTGCGTTTTCCCCGATATCTCTGCTTCTAAAACTCTGATTTGAAAAAATTCTTTCTGCAGCGAATATACACTATCTACCAACAAGTAATATACTGATTTCATTGTCCCGTTCCGCCAATCTGTCTTGGCTCCACGGGGACTTGTTCAGCACCTTGGATGTTATTTTTTAAATGTTGCGACAATTATCCTGCCTTGAGACGCGGTTCGGACCCTGGCCACCCCAATGGCCCAGAGACCAGCCCGTGGTGACGTGCTGGCAGGCGACCTAGAATACCTTGTCTGGGTTCCCGCTCTGTCTGGCGGGATAGGTCGTTTCTTACTTTTTCGCTGACTGGAAGATTCCTTGCCCTCGAACTTTTTTTGGGGAATAATTTCCCTTTATTTTCATTTTCAAACACCTACACACATGTATACACTGTCCTCATGCTTAGGACTTACAACATCAAGAGATAGCAAAATTTATTTACAGAATATTTACATTGGTGGTCTCTTTGTCTGCTTTCCCACAGACTTTTACCCTCATTCATCTTCCGATTCGCTTTCGGTGTGCACGTTCACCTCCTGCGTTTCGGTCCCCGTTTGATTGGGGAAGATGGTATGTTGCTGGAGGGTTAGCCTTTCAACGAAGGCTATTATCCCCCTCCTGTTAACGGAAGACTGGATGAGCAGATCCAATCTTCGCGTTCTTTGCACACCTGGGATCAGTGTGTTTCTCCATTCGGCGAAGCCACTGCATTCAAGTACGCAGTGTTCTATGCTTGCCGTTCTCTTTCCACAGGGACAAGTGCAGTTCCTGATGGCAAATCTGCCTAGGTATTCAGGGCTGATGCCATGGCCACTGAGTACTTGATTCAGGAACTTATTTGTCTGTGCTCGTTTGGTCGAGACTTTCGGAAACACTCTGTGTGTCTTCCGCCCTGTCTCTCCCGTGTCCCATTTGACCTGCCATTCGGTCATGGTCCGACGTGCTAATGCTGCGCCGCGAGTACACCTTCGCGGCGTTCTGCATTGCACGTCGACCGTCTCTTTCAGCGTGGCTGCCTTCGCCAGCTGATCTGCCCTTTCGTTTCCTAGGGTTCCGAAATGGCTTCGTACCCAGTGGAAACTAACTGCCCCATCTCCCTCTGCCCTCAAGAGGGTTTTGATCCTCTGGACGATGGGGTTTCTTCCCCTGAATCTACTCAGAGCCTGCAGTGCTGCCTCACTGTCCGAGTAGAGTTTTATTCTTTCTTCACTACGCCTGGGGAGTGCCCAGGTGAGTGCCATCTCTATCGCCAGAAGTTCTGCCTGGAAGACAGAACCGTTCTGCGATAATTTCACGCTTCCTGCAGTGGCTTCGTTCCCGTCCGAGAACGCACAGAAGCCTGCCCCCACTTGTCCCTTCAACTTTGAGCCGTCCGTGTACAGCTCATGCCCAACTCCCGTGGGTTTCTCCTTGTCCCACGGTGGGCAAATTTCCTCGGCAGGGTGGATCTGCCAGTCCACACTTTCCATCTCCATGTCGGAGGCTCGATGCGGCGCACCGAGAAGGTAGGCGTCCTCGCCTGACCTTAGGCAGTGCATTGCTGCCTCCCTTTCCACTACTAGGTCTGCCGGCTCGCACCCCGCCAGCACTTGGAGTGCTAGGGTTGACGTTGTGCGAAAACAACCGGTTATCCCTAGTAGGGCCAACCTTTGGATTTGGTTTATCCCCTTCTTCATTTTGACTGTGGGATTCCACCATGCCCCACTTGCATACGTCAGAATTCTTTCAATTCCTCTCTGATAGATGGCCTTCTTGGTTTTGCCCGTTAACCTCATGCCATTCAATCTATTGAGAATCACCGTGCACCTTGTTCTAAGGTGCCTCAGGTGTGGCAGCTCTGATAGACTCTGATCCAGGACCACACCCAAGTACTTCATTTCACGCACCGCCTTGATAGTGCACCCTTGGAATTTGCACTTAGGTGGTGTTTTCATTACTCCACTCTTCGCTATTGCTAGCAGAGTGGTTTTCTCAGGAGCGAAGCACAGTTTTCTTTCTCTGCTCCAATTTTCTAGCACATCCAAGGCCCTATGTGCTTCTCTTTCGATCACGTGTCTCCCTGAGGCGGAGACCACGAGAACGAAATCGTCCGCATAGGCTTGAATCTCCACTGCGGGCCCCAGGTCTAGGTTCAGTGCTGAATCAGCAACTATATTCCACCAGAGCGGCCCGGAGTTGGATCCTTGCGGACACCCTCTATGGTACGAACGCGAGGATTGCCCATTCCCCGCTTCGAACTCGACTCTTCTATCAGACAGGTAGCTGCTGATCAGTTTGAACAGGTTCCTTGGACAGCCAAGTTCTTTAAGTCTGGTTAAAACCATTGGCCACCAGACACTGTTGAATGCCCCCCTCACGTCTAGTGAGATGAAGCAGGTATGGAGCCCCTCCGCTTTGTTTCTCTCTGCCCTCTCTCGGAGGCTGCGAATTGCTACCAACAAGTAAATGGACATTCCTGCAATCGACGATATCTGCGGTCCTGATACACGTCACGGCCACCGCCGTTAAATATCGTGTGGGAAACAACAACGCAACCAGTCGCATGCAAGATGCCACGCAATTCGGAGCTCTCTGATTTCGAGAAAGGTGTAATCGTCGGGTATCACAGAAATGGCCGATCCATACGTGACATATCCAGCGAGTTGAAGTACCCAAAATCGACAGTGGCCTACGTGATTGGCAAGTGGAAGATGAGAGGTGACTGTCAGAATGTGCCCCGACACGGCAGACCCACAAAACTGGAAGTTAGAGACCGACGGGTGCTGGCCAGAGAAATTCGGAAGAACCGCACCAAATCGATGGGCCACATCCGCGAGGAGTTTCAACAGGCATCCGGGAGTGTTCTTCCGCTGCGAATACCTTCCGTAAGGAAGCCCATCTGCTCGGTTATCATGGACGTGCTGCCACCCACAAGCCTTTGATCACCAAGTCCAACAGCGCTGCTCGGCTAACGTGGTGCAAAGAACGTTGACAGTGGACCGTTGAACAGTGGAAACAGGTTCTCTGGAGCGACGAATCAAGGTTCACCCTCTACCGTTCGGATGGCAGGGTCTGGGTTTGGCGTCTACCTGGAGAACGCCTCCTGCCTGAATATATTGTGCCAACTGTGAAGTTCGGCGGCGGTGGAATTATGCTATGGGGGTGTTTCTCCTGGTATGGCACGAGACCCTTGGTCGCAATTCCTAGTAGACTCAACGCCGAGACCTACTGCACCGTTTTGGATGACCATGCGCTTCCTACGTTGTGGCAGTTTTACGGGATGGACCCATGTTACTTTCAGGATGACAATGCCACCTGTCATGTTGCGAAGTCCACCATGGCTTGGTATGGTGACAATGGGGTTAATCGAATGGACTGGCCTGCGCAGAGCCCGGACCTTAACGCTATCGAGCACCTCTGGGACGTGTTGGAACGTCGACTTAAAGGGTGCCCCCACCGTCCGAAATCGGTGAAGGAACTGACCTGTCTTCTCCAAGCCGAGTGGAAGAAAATACCGCTAGCCGTCGTACAACGCCTGGTTGAGAGTATGCCCCGGAGGGTCGCAGCTGTAATCGCCGCTCGTGGATTCTCCACCAACTATTGAAGGTGAATAAACTTCGTTTTCCTTTGCTATCACAGGTGTCCAATTACTTGTCGGTAGATAGTGTAGCTTTCAATGGGAAATCTTTTGCATATAATTTCTAATTTTTGGTAAAAAAAATGGTGTGGCCACAGGGGGCGTAAGTGTTAATTTCTGATTCCGATGTATTGCAACAAAATCTGAGCTCATAAAATCTCGACTGAAAAAAATCGTTCACGAACCGATGCATTCACGTCGATAAAGCTTTTGGAATATTTTCTTCATAAAATAACTGCAGGATTTTTTCTGCCAGGGGGCGTTGACGTATATCTTATTTTTATCAATATCTCTGCATCTAATTGTTCGATTTGAAAAATTCCTTCTTTGTTGGATAGTTTCCGGTGGGACATATTTTCATATAAATTCAAAATTTTCAAGTAATTCATAGATTTTCCGCTTGGGGGCGTAAAAGTAAATTGCGTTCTCCCCGATACCTCTTCTTCTAAAACTCCGATTTGAAAAATTCTTTCTACACCGGATACAGCTCCTAATATAATTTCTAATTTTTGGTAAAAAATGGTTTACCAAAAATTAGAAATAATTCCTAATTTTTGGTAAAAAAAATGGATCTTTCATAACAATTTCTAATTTTTGGTAAAAAATGGTTTGTCCATCAGGGTGCGTAAGTTTGAATATCCGAATCTGAAAATCTGAGCTTCACAAATCTCGATTGGAAAAAAAAAAAAATGGTTCGTGAACTGATTCTACTCACGTCGATAAACCTTTTCGAAATATTTTCTTCTTAAAATAATGTATGGTTTCTCCGCCAGGGGCGTCGATGTATATCTTATATTTGTCGATATCTCTGCTTCTAAGAGTCCGATTTGAATATTTTTTTCTTTTTGGTGAGCGTTTCCGCTGCGAAATGTTTCTGATATAACTTCGAATTTTTTCTTAACGCACTGTCTGCCACCAGAGGGCGTAAGTTCACGTTTCCGTTTACAGCAATATCTGAGGGACTAAACACCCGATTGAAAAACTTCTTTCTTCGGTCAGATACTACCGTTTTCCATATCAGTTCCATTGACTTTGAATAGGTTTGATAAATTTAATTCGCATCCGAAGGGATTCAAAAAGACGTGCTCAGTACAACCGAAAATTCGGTGTCATCTTTCTTGTTTTATCGGGGTTCAGATCTCAACGTGAGTACTTTATTTTTATGATTGAAGGTTTAACGTTCTCCATGAGCAACTCAATGGGGTATAAGCAGTTGCCCGTTCGTAATTTAGGGCAACTGGCTCCAGGGAAGGGAGAGTGAGCCAGTGCCGTAAGACAAACACAGCATCCATGCCTCACTGGATTCGAACCCGGATCCCGCCTGGACGAATGATCACAAGCCATCGTTTAGACCACTGCGCCAACGGGGCGGCAAACGTGAGCTCTTAGAGCAGTAATTAGTTACCGTTCCAAACTTGGGGTCACTGGTTCTATTTATGGAAAGGAGGGTGTCATCGACGTAGAAAAAAGGCACCACCCATATTTCATCTGGAGCTCGGACGATCAGACGTAGGCCTGCAATTCTGACCACGGAAACGTCCATTGCTATTCTCTCAAAAGTCTTTGACCTTATGCTCTCGCATTCATTAACCCTTTAACAACCATGACCCAAAAATCGTTTACCACTCCAAATACCATAGAGCCCGAAACTGTCTCTTAGTTCACTTCTTTGTTTAATAACAACAGTAGTGACAGAGAGTGACTTCTGCTGATACCTCATACGTCGAGAAAATTTGAAGAACAGGCAAGGGTAGGAAATCTGACTCACTCTAGACAGACGTTTCAGGCGTTTGTATGTATGGGCGTTTTGGGCGTTATGGTCGTTAAAGGGTTAACTCACATCTTTCTAAATCATAAGTCACTCTGCTTTCAATACTTAACTAATAATTGGTCATATACTTAACTAATAGTTGAGTATTGAGGCAGTTACTTAACTCTCAATAATCTTTCTCACTCCTTGATTTATTTTTTCTACAATCCTTAATTCACACTACTTTTAGCCAACTGCCTCAATACTCTCTCTCAGTTCTTAGTGTCGACCAACTTTTTCAACTTTTAGCGTACTGTCTTTACTAATACTTCTAACTTTGCGTGCGAGCGAAGTTTGAGGGTTAAGGGTGAGTAAAAGGTGGAAAAAAAAAGAAAAGAAAAAGGTACGCGAAATAAGGATTGTTTGGTAAAGAGGGAGGAGGAACTTCACACCGATTTACACATGTGTTTCAACTCTGGCTGGACAAAATGACAACTAAATTGCTGATTTCGATCCAAAACTCCAGCGAAAACCTTTTGTCAAAAAGAAAAAAAGAAAAATTATGCCTTAACCACGCAACCAAATCTAATGCGTTGTTTGACGCTCAAAAATGTATTGTGTGATGATCGCAGATATGAAAAAATGAGTGGCGCAATAAAAAAAAGCGAAATTACTGTGCCTAAAAACCTTCGTTCGGTCCTTTTTCTCCTCACCGCATCAGTGGAAATGGAAAAGGAAGAGCCTTTGCCTGACATTTGAATACCTGCCCACTGCAACCCAAACTGCGAACACAAATAAGAAAGATATCTGGAATTTAAGATCCTGCTGACAATAGCGCAACAACGTGGTGGCTGACTTAAAACTCCACGCTCCGTTCACAAAAGACCAACCGACGAAACCAGTTAAGGTCGACCGACTTGACTCCAGAACAAACATCGGAGCGAAGAATTGTGGTTTTATCAAGATTTTTCCATGAGAATCGCTTCGGAGAAATCTTTCCAAAGTGGACCGAGCAGCGAACCATGGAGAAATAAGAGTCGTAGAAAGAAGAACAGCCCTCTTAAGAAATCAGCCACAAGAACAAAGAACGTCCTTGCGTAAACACGACAACTACCATAAGCACAGTGTTGGCTTGGAAAAAAAAAGGCTTTGAATACCTCATTCCAGTGTATGTGGTTCAATACGCATGCGAAACGGTAGTTTAACCCTACTTCTCTTAGTAATTGATTTCCTCGCAAACCATATATTTATTCCACAAATGACACTACCTTTTAAATTAAAGACTGACAAAGGAAAACAAGACCTTCTGCATAAAATGCTATCTAACCGTAGTTCTTTATTTTGATTTGGTAGGACTCTGTTCCTCGTAAATAGCAAAATTTGAGGTTTCACACGAACGGAGGGTGAAATATTTGGCTTCAGAGAATTTTTCAGACCTCTCCCGTGCTTTTTACCTACTTTTTTTTTAATTTCTTTAGGGTGATTTTTGGCGTAACAAACGATCTACTCCCAGGGGTCTGCTGCTTATAATAACGACTGTAGAATTAGTAGTGTAGCTCTTTTTATTTTCCTCTTTTCTCTATTTTTGTGATGATATTATGGTCATACACGATCAGGCTTTTTCAACGTTCCTCTTCCGCTTTTTTTTCCCCATTTCAAATAAGGTCTCAGGACTTCATCTTTTTTTAATTTCTCTCTTTCCGTTTCTGTACACCATCAGGATTGATTCAATTTCTGTATGGATGCCGACTTCATCAAACTATTAGGGGATGGGCAAGCGTGAAGAGATCAGACGCGGGAGGCGCATGTCTCTACCATTCCCAGGAAGAAAATAAAAAAAGGGGGGCAAAAACTACGACATTCGACTTATATTTAAACTCGCAATTGTCAATGCTCGTCAGCAAATGGACAAGGAAACAGAAATATTATTTTGCTGAATATTAATAATTTAAAAAATAAAATTCAACCCGTGATTTTGTAGAAATATCCAGAGAGATTTTATTTCTAAACGTTTATAAAAGATATGAGAAATTAGCGCAGTTACTCAAACAAAGAACGAGAAGCGCAAAAAATAAATAAATGTGCTAGAGATTACTTCATCTTGATTTTTTTCTGTATTTTTTTTTTAATAATTGTTTGAAATATTTACATATACACTGAAGTGCCAGAAAAACTGATACACCAGTCTAATACTTGGTAGGTCCACCACGGGAGCGCAGGACTGCAGAAATACGACGGGGCATGGACTCCACTAGCTTCTGGAAATATGCTGTAGTCAATGCACACCATACTTCCTGCAGAGCATTCCACAATTCGGGTGTATTACGAGGTCTCGGATTCCTGTGTTCGATAGCGCGTTACATGGCATCCCAAATGTGTTCCATCACGTTTAGATCTGGGGACTTGGGTGGGAATGGCAACACCCCAAATTCAGATGAATGCTCCTCTAACCATAATGTGGCGTCCCCACACTTGTGTGGAGGTGCATTGTCCTGTTGGAACAGGCCCAACCCATCAGCATGAATGCAGTACATGAACGGGTGTACCTCGTCAGAAAGGATGCGCACATAGCGTTGGCCGGTCACAGACGTTTTGGCATTTTCTCTGTCAGGCAGGGTATTTTAGGGAACTACATAGAACAGTATGTTTTTGTTCAACACATTTCATTTCGAAGAAATTTCGGGGCTCCCTAAAAATGGAGCTCAATCGCTTGTGCCGCCCTTCTAGAGCTAACACTAAACTTTAAAAAATTCAGTTTTAGACAAAACGTCTAATTTTTTTATGAACTTCAATTAACTTCTGTTGGTAATTATCGCCTGTTCTGCCGCTCTTATCTTCCACCACATCATTCATGTTGCTGCTCATGCGAACCGGCATTTGGAATAATGAATATTGATTAGCACAATATTCATTATTCCAAATGCCGGTACAGGAATATTGATTCGTAGTATAACGAGCACAGGAATATTGATTCGTAGTATAACGAGAGAAGTCCGTCCATGACGATAGAGGATGGAGCCATCGTGACACTCAGATTTAACTAACTGTAATCCGACAAAAGAATTTTCACCAGCTACCATGTATTTGCGTGCACTTAAATCATAGAAAATGTGACTTTTAAGTTATTATACATTATATTGACATCAGTTTTTATTTTCAATTACCAGTCCCAATTTTGTCAGTGTACATTATATTTCTCATTGAATGGTACGAGGACTAGATGTATTTTTTCTGTCGCTTAAGAAGCAACAGACTTGGAAGCTGCTGTTTTACACAGCATTCGCCATCACAGTTTAAGGGCTGCGTCTTATGTCATAAAGCATCTCATATGTCCCGTTTTAATAATAACAGAAGACAGGCGTAATTTATCTTTTATTCCTTGAGGCTAGCAATGAGAAAGACGTCGCGTGCCAATTTCGGACAGATTAGCGATTGGCGGGCATCTGGTTGTCAGTAGCACTCTGCAAGGCTGTCGTGAAGAGATCGCTTAGACATACACCGATGAGAAATAGTTCTTTCCACTGACGCTACCAGGATTTGATATTATAATCATGTGATCACGAAAGCACCCTTCTCCATCCGTGAGAGCACACTGCTGTGTAACACGTAATGTATGGATCGTATGATGTACGATCGTAATGTATCTATTTTAATCTACAAGGCTAAGATATTTTACGCAATGAAAAAGCAACCTCGTACTGCTAGGAAGAAACTCTTTCAGAGCTGCAAACACTTCAATAAACATTTTGTGCTAGAAATCAATAGAAAAACTTTATACACTGCTGGCCACACAAAATGCAACACTAAGAAGGACACGAGATAGCAAAGCCAGACTTACTAGACACATAACAACAGATACAAAGATGAAACAATTGAGCTTACAGCCCCGTGCGACTTGCGGAGCACGCAGACATGAATAGTTCGTGTGGCCCCCATGGCTGGCAATAACGGCCGCTACACGCCGCGGCATCGAACGAAAGAGGCTTTGGATGTGGGCTTGGGGTATGTCGGTCCACCTGCTTCCACACATTGCCACAGTTCATCAGGCGTAGCCGCGGGTAGTGCTTGCCGGGCCACTCGGTTGCCGATCAGCGACCAGACGTGTTCGATGGGCGACATATCGGGAGAACAGGCGGGCCACGGCAGCAGTGACACCTGATGGGCCGTGAAGAATTGTTGCACGATGCGTCCGATTGTCCTGTTGAAACATGGCCGCTGGTAGGTCCTGCAGGTAAGGGAGGACTACAGGCTCCAAAACGTCGGAGATGGTGCGGTGACCGTTGAGTGTACCGGCGATACGTACCAGAGTGGGGCGGGTGTCATATCCAATTGCGCCCCAAACCATAACGCCAGGCGACGGGCCGGTATGGCGATGCATAATGCAGGCGTCATAGGGTCTCTCGCTGCGGTGCCACCACGCGGATTCGACCATCGTGGTGTTACAGGCAGAAGAGGGATTCGTCGGAGAAGACAATGTTGTGCAATTCCATAGTCCAGGTGCGGCGTTCAACGGCCCACTGCCGCTGCACCCGCCGGTGGTGTAACGTCAATGGTAATCGGAGCAATGGGTGCCGTGCGACAAGTCCCCGCTCCTGCAGATGACGTCGAACGGTACGTGCTGACACAGGTTGTTGCGCAACACACCCTAATTCCTGCGCTAACGTTCGTGATGTGGCGGTGCGAACACTCAATTCCCGCCGCACACCATGTCGTTCGGTGGTGTGTTTCGCTTACTTAATTAAAGTGTTTGAACAACTCACAGATCTTCGTTGACTTAATCACAATATTTCAACAACTTACAATAGATCTTCGTTGACCTGATCACAATATTTTAACAACTCTCAGATCTTCGTTGACTTCATCACAATATCTGAACAGCTGGCAAAACTTCGTTGATTTAATCATAATTTAGAACAATTCACAGAGCTTTGTTGACTTAATCACAATATCAATCTCCCAGATAAAACTTACTGTGAGATTTGATCTATAAAACATGCGGTCCAAAATTCAATCAGTAAATCGCCTTTCTTCGTATCACCACCAGACAGTTTAAAACTCTTTGTGTCTTTTTTATTTACCTTAGACTCACTATAAATTGTTACCAGAAAGTATAAAAGAATTCGGGGAAGTAACATGTTGTTCAGAAAGAAAATCTAACGGATATTTGCATTGGAACAGGAACTCAAAAAAGGAAGGTTAAATTAGAGATATGCGTCACAACTATTTCAAACTCAGTTTATGGAATCTCTTAGAGATGTTCTTAGTATTTTGCTCAACTCTTTCCAAACAGCGCTTTAAAGTTTTTTTTTTTAAATCAAGGAAACAAATAAAAAAAGCACAGGAAGCCATTAATATCCTGTAAGTACAGGGTAATTCAAAGTTATTGCCCCGATTACAAATGACAATACCTGGTTTATCAACATAGATACAGAGATCACATTGTTGCACAATAAAGAAGGAAGTTTAGAATTTTGTTTCCATACCTTACAAATGTTCTATGTGACTCCCGCGGGTCACATGGACAACTTCTAAACGGTAATTCATTTCATGCCATACATTATGAAGCATGGCTATAGTCACTGAAGCCAGTGCAAGCTGAATGTGAATCTTTAATTCGTGCAGTGTGCTCGAACGGCAAAGGCGGCACATACACATGGTCTTTGACATACCCCCACAAAAAGAAGTCACAAGAAGTAAGGTCCGGAGACCTGGAGGGCCACTTGCAGAAAACTCTGTCATCCCGTCCACAACGACCAATCCAACGGTTTAGAAGAATTAACAAGACCATACCATTTCAGAAGAATTTTCGGTAGACCATAGCAACACAGCAGTAGGTTCCAATAAAATTCTAAACTTTCTTCTTTCTTGTGTAGGAATATCAGCAGTCTATTTATCTTCATAAACACCATATATTCATCATATCTCTAAGCTGTTCTCTGAGATTCAGAGGTTAGCTCCAAAAAGAAATACAAACTTCCAGATATTTTTACTTATTGTTGTCGTATCAAACTTCCCATTTACAGCGATCTTGACATACAACTCGTGCTTCACTAATATCCATTACACGCCGTACAGAAGATCTTTTATACTTCATACTCATAATCATTTTCTCATGCAGACACTCCTGAATCTGATCCACCCATGTCTTCCTTGGCCTTCCTCTGCCTTTCCTTCCTGCCACTTGGGCTGAAAAGATTTTCTTAGTAAGCATTTCATCACTCATTCTTTCAACATGGCCGAACCACCGAAGCATATTGGTCTCCACCTTGCTAACAACATTTTGCTTCACATCACACAACTGCAATACATCTTCATTTCTCACACAATCATATCGTGTCTTGCCACAAACCCCACGTAAGTAACGCATTTCTCCAGCACACAAATGACTCCTATGTTTCTTCTGCAGTACCCAGGTTTCACTACCATACATCAGAGTAGGAACAATTACTGTTTCATACACAGCCATGCGGGACTCTCTAGAGAACCCATCATTCCTGTGAAAACCTCCCAGAGCAGCTATGACTTTCAAAGAAGAATTCACTCGCCTACTAATTTCACCATCCAGCTTGTTCTTTCTGTCAAACATGCTTCCTAAATACACAAACTCACTCACCTGGTCAATCACAGTGCCATTTATACTTACAATACATTCAGTGCTACACATTCCTCTCTCAAACACCATAACTTTGGGTTCTCCCTTATTTATACTCAGTTTGAATTTCATGCAAACTTCGTGCATCCGAGTCAACATACTCTGCAACTTACTTTTGCTCTCTGCCAACAGTACAGTGTCATCAGCATACAGCAATCTGCACACACGGATATCACCAAGACATAAACCACTATTATCTATTTTGGCATCACGCATGCATGCATCCGTAAATATATTAAACAGCCATGGTGACATTACACAACCTTGTCTAACTCCTGCACCAATGAAAAACCATTTTGATAAAACACCATTCACTCGTACACAAGCTCTACTACCAGCATACATGGCTTTTACACTATTAAGTAGATTCTCAGTAACACCATATTCATTCAATACCTTCCACAAAAGTGTCCTATTGACTCGCTCGTAAGCTTTCTCTAAATCTATGAAGGCAGTAAAAACTTTCTTCCCAACAGCCAGATACTTTTCAATCATCGTGCGTAATGCAAAAATCTAGTTAGTACAGCCTTTACCAGGCATAACACGTTATTGTCATTTGTAATCTGGGCAATCATTTTGAATTACCCTGTTAATTTCGACATGACATGTCATGGGAACGGGATGTTAGCACATCAATCGAAAACCTCTGAATGCTCAATGTAAAAGATGCGATGTTAAAAGTAACTCTTAATCATACAGTGAACTTTGCACGGAGAGAGTGAATCAGCTGAGAAGCAGGAGAATGGCGTTTGCCTGTACCTTCCCCTGGACAACCGCACTGTAAAAGAACGCAAAGGAAGAATCTGTTTACGATATGGTGTCGGTGTGTCTGACGTCGGTTGGTGAAAATCTTCGTTGCTTTATGAAAGAGACGACAATATTTTTGCATGGCAAATCATTATTCACTCCGTGGGCACTAGTATCGACTACAGAATTCCACAACGCGCATTTTTCTTTGGAATATATTTATTCTCTTTTCAAAAGTAAAACGAGAATAAAACCAGGTCAAAATCGGGTCAGGAACTCCTTGACCAGACCCGTTGGCCCGTGACCCGTTTCCATCTCTGGTGTGCAGATTGCTGTATGCTGATGCTACAGTCATGTTGGGGGAGTATGTTGTCTCAGATGTACGAAATCTATATGAAATTCAAACAGTATAAATAACGGAAACCCCAAAGTTATGGTTTTTGAGCAAGGAACTGTTAGTACTGCAAGATAAGTCTAAATGGCACAGTGATTGACCAGGTGAATGAGTCTGTGTATTTGGAAAACACGTTTGACAGAGAGAACAAATTAAATGGTGAAATTAGTAGGCGAGTGAATTCTTCAATGAAAACCATATCTGCTTTAAGAGAATTTCATAGGAATAATGGTTTCTCAAGAGAGTCCCACATGGCTGTGTATGAAAGTGTAATTGTTCCTACTCTGATGTGTGGCAGTGAAACCTGGGTATTGCAGAAGAGACATGGGAGTTGTTTGTGTGCTGGAGAGATGCGTTACTTATGGGGCGGGGGTAGGGGGTGGCAAGACACTCTCTGATCATGTGAAGAATGAAGATGTGTTGCAGATGTATATTGTGAGGCAAAATGTTGTCAGTAAGGCGCAAACTAATATTCTTTGGTGGTTTGGCCATGTTGAAAGAATGAGTGATGAGATCTTACTAAGAAATTGCTTTCACACCAAGTGGAAGAAAAGAAAGGTAGAGGAAGGCCAAGGAAATCATGGGAGAATCAGATTCAGGAGTAACTGCATGAGAAAAAGATTATGAGTTTGAAGTACAGAAGGTCTTGTGTATACCATGTGATGGATGTCAGTGAAGCTCGAGCTGTGTGCCAAGATCGCTGTAAACTTTTGAAGGCAACAGTAAGTAAATACTCAGTTAAACATTTATCTGGTGGATTTTTTTCTTCTTGTGGAGCTAACCTCTGAATCTCAGGGAACAGTTTAGTGTGATCTTTGTATTTCTACGCATAGCCTGATGCCTCTGTCAGGGAAACAAGCCCTTTCCCGTCATGTTTGATCATGCAGCAAAGAATAAACGACTGGAAGGGAGCGCTTACCAACGGCGACAGGTGTTATGGCCTGTACTGCTGATATGACGGGGAGAAGGAATTAGTTTACCGTAGCTTTCGTGAAACCCGACCCCTACATGAAAATGTCTGTTTAGGGAAGCGCGCAAAATTTTGGGCACCTTGTGGTTCAGGTGCAGTAAAAGAAACAACGGTTAAACAGTATTAGTTTGTTGTTGGAAATAGTGGTTGTGGCTCGGACGCCAATGTGAAAACCGCGCGTATCTCCGAGTGAGACGCTATTTTAAGGCAGGTCATCATTTTCACTTGAATCTGCTCTCTCCAGCAAGCTGCCCTTTTATTCAAACTCCTGTGCTGAACAATGCTCTTTACTCAGGAGAGGGTAATGATGTTGGGAGACACTGATTTACATACCCCTACTCCGCCGTCAAAGGTAATTGGAAACTACTTATTGATCAGCCTTGCCTTTTTAATCCAATTCCTGCCCCGAACAATGCTCTTTAGTCAAGAGAGAGAAATGATGTTGGGAGAAACCCAGTTACATGTCTCTACTCCACCGCCAAAAGTAATTGGAAATCTCTTATTGATCAGCCTTGCCTTTTTATATAAACTCCTGTACCGGACAACGCTCTCTAGTCAGGTGAGGTTGAAGACGCGGTGAAACGCCGATTTACATACACTATCTACCAACAAGTAATTGGACACCCCTGCAATCGACGATATCTGCGGTCCTGATACACGTCACGGCCGCCGCCGTTAAATATCGTGTGGGAAACAACAACGCAACCAGTCGCATGCAAGATGCCACGCAGTTCGGAGCTCTCTGATTTCGAGAAAAGTGTAATCGTCGGGTATCACAGAAATGGCCGATCCATACGTGACATATCCAGCGAGTTGAAGTACCCAAAATCCACAGTGGCCTACGTGATTGGCAAGTGGAAGATGAGAGGTGACTGTCGGAATGTGCCTCGACCCGGTAGACCCACAAAACTGGGAGTTAGAGACCGACGGGTGCTGGCCAGAGAAATTCGGAAGAACCACACCAAATCGATGGGCCACATCCGCAAGGAGTTTCAACAGGCATCCGGGAGTGTTCTTTCGATGAATACCATCCGTAAGGAAACCCATCTGCTCTGTTATCACGGACGTGCTGCCGCCCACAAGCCTTTGATCACCAAGTGCAATAGCGCTGCTCGGCTAACGTGGTGCAAAGAACGTCGACAGTCGACCGTTGAACAGTGGAATCATATTCTCTGGAGCGACGAATCAAGGTTCACCCTCTAACGTTCAGATGGCAGGGTCTGGGTTTGGCGTCTGCCTGGAGAACGCCTCCTGCCGGAATGTATTGTGCCAACTGTGAAGTTCGGCGGCGGTGGAATTATGCTATGGGGGTGTTTCTTCTGGTATGGCACGGGACCCTTGATCGCAATTCCTGGTAGACTCAACGCCGGGACATACTGCACCATTTTGGATGACCATGCGCTTCCTACGTTTTTACGGGGTGGACCCATGTTACTTTCAGGATGACAATGCCACCTGTCATGTTGCGAGGTCCACCATGGCTTGGTATGGTGACAATGGGGCTAATAGAAGGGACTGACCTGCGCAGAGCCCGGACCTTAACCCTATCGAGCACCTCTGGGACGAGTTGGAGCGTCGACTTAAGGAGTGTCCCCACCGTCCGAAATTGGTGAAGGAACTGACCTGTCTTCTCCAAGCCGAGTGGAAGAAAATACCGCTAGCCGTCGTACAACGCCTGGTTGAGAGTATGCCCCGGAGGATCGCAGCTGTAATCGCCGCTCGAGGAGGCTCCACCATCTATTGAAGGTGAATAAACTTCGTTTTCCTTTGCTATCACAGGTGTCCATTTAATTGTTGGTAGATAGTGTATATTTACACATCCCTAATCAGCCACGAAATGTAAATGGAAATTATTTATCGATCAGCCTTACCTTTTTATCCAAACTCCTGTGCCGAACAACGCTCTTTACTCAGGAGAGGGTAATGATGTTGAGAGACAACGATTTACATATCCCTAATAAGCCGCCAAAGGTAATTGGAAATCCCTTATTGATCAGCCTTGGCCTTTTTATTTGAACTCCTGTACCGAAAAACGCTCTCTGGTCAGGTGAGTGTAATGGTGTTGGGAGACACCGATTTAACATATCCCTACTTCGCCGTCAAAGGAAACTGGAAATTACTTATTGATCAGCCTTGCCTTTGTAGTCAAACTCTTGCGATGAACAACGGCTTCTTGTCAAGACAGGATAATGACGTGGGGAAACACCGATTTACATAAACCTAATCCACCGTCATAAGCTATTGGATTTTTTTTACTAATTAGCTTACGTACATATTGCTATGCACGCATAATAATAACGATAGTAGCTATATCTGTAACACAGATTGTCATAGTAAGAAGCCAAAATGAAACATTGCTATTGAATTTTAAATGAAAGCACAATGTGTTGTCTATTTCCACTTTAAGACTTAGTGTATTGATCGAAATGTACTACTTCAAATACATCGGCACTATTGCATAAAAATGAACTGGAATCTTTGCTACGAGTTTCAGCTGAGATAACGGGTTTTTATTTATTTATTTTTATTTCCAAGAGAAGTACTAAGCCGCCCCGATGGCGCAGTGGTCTAAGCGCTGGTTTATGACCATTAGTCTGTGAAGGGTCCGGGTTCGAATCCCGGTGAGGCATGGATGTTGTGTTTGTCTTACGACACTGGCTCTCTCTCTCTCTTCCCTGGAACCAGTGACCCTAAATTATGGACGGCCGGGTGCTTATAGCCCATTGAGTTGCTCACGGTGGTTGTAAAACCCTAAATATTCAAAAAACTCCGATGAAGGATTTTATTGATAATAAATTTTAACAAATGAATTTTATTGGTGAAAAATATAGATACGACATTTTCAACGAATGAAAAAAAAAAAAAAAAAAAACGCACGGAACTTTATTCTAGCTGGTATCGTTTGAGCCGTAAGAAGACCTATGAGAGATGGCTGCCGAGAGTGTCGGTTAACCGAACGAACTGTCAGCAGGTGCCGGACGACCGCTCAGACACCTGCCACTACCCCGCTGAGCATGACTCGCAAGTGATTTGCGAGGAACAGCCAGTAAAAAAAAAAGAAAAAAAAGGAGACAGTCAACCCGTGGCCTGCGCGTGTCGTTAGATGAGTTAATGGTGGTTCCTTTGGTAGCCTGCTGTGTTCCTTGGTAACTTCCACACCCGTCTTAATACCCGAAAAGAATGACGTACAGCAGACAGATAAAAGATATGCTCTGTACACTTGGATCTTTTTTTTTTTTTCATTTACCTCTTTATTCGCGTCGCTTGAAACATCCAACATTCCTCAGATAAGAAGGTGAAAAGAGCAAAACGCTGAACTTCAAAAAAAAATTTCACATTGAGCCTACTACTGGCTGCGTGAAAAGGGGGAAGGCAAGGGGGAAGGCTCTGTTGGAGGCATTCTTTCGAAGCTCTTTCTAGTGATAGATCCCTGAAACTCGATTAAGCCATGGAATTGGAATGTCAGCATTGCAAAAATAGTGTAGTTTCCAAACTCATCTGTGTGGCGCAGTGGTCTAAGCGATGGCCTCTGATCATTCGTCCGAATGGGGTCCGGGTTCGAATCCCGGTGAGGCATGGATGTTGTGTTTGTCTTACGGCACTGGCTCTCCACCTTCCCTGGAACCAGTGACCCTAAATTAGGGACGGGCGACTGCTTATAGCCCATTGAGTTGCTCACGGTGGTCGTTAAAAATCCAATTAAAAAAAAATCTCATCTGTTTACATTTTGGTATCGTTACTTTGCATAGCAAAAAAGTCAGTATGTAAATTTGTCCAGTCAGCATCGGGAGATGCCTGTGGTTCAAAATTGTGTTATCTGCACTGGGAACAGATTGCTTCGAATACCAAATATTAGGGTACAGGGATCTTTTTTTATTTTATTTTTTAGCCACTGGTTTCGGGAAGGTGGGGGGGGAGGAACCGTAAGACAGACACACCACTAGAGCTGGAGAACTATTGATTGCTGCGACTATCGTTAGTTTCCGTTAGAAAAAAAAACAATCGATAACTATCGATAGCGTGTTGGTAACAATAGTGTTACAGGTCTTGGAGCTGAATTCTATTACAGCACCCTGCGTGGAGGGTTCCTTTGATTTTGTTCAGCAGTAAGTTCGGTATCGGTAGTTTAATCCGTAATTCTTCCAACTGGAGCAGCCGCCCCGCCCCGGTGGCGCAGTGGTCTAAGGCAATGGCCTCTGATCATTCGTCCGAAGGGGATCCGGGTTCGAATCCCGGTGAGGCATGGATGTTGTGTTTGTCTTACGGCACTGGCTCTCTCCCTTCCCTGGAGCCAGTGACCCTAAATTAGGGACAGGCGACTGCTTATAGCCCATTGAGTTGCTCACGGTGGTCGTTAAACCTCCAATTAAAAAAAAAAACTGAAGCAGATAAAAACAATACAAAGCATATAGAAAAGTGAATCGACTGAGGCTGACTTTTGCAGTGAGAAAAACGTTTATTCAGATCATACGGGGAATGTCACCAAGCTTCTGTCCTTTTCGTGCTTTCATTCTTTCCGTTCTCCCTCAGTATTCTACACCGCCGAAATCCTTCTCTCTCTTTCCGGCCACTCAAAACTATATCCTCCTCCGTCCCTTTCGTCCCCAAGGCATAGATGAAATGTTGCTTTCTGTAATGAAAATGATTTCTCATAGCGTATCTTTACACGATCCATTCTATCTAATTTTCGTGAGTGAGGGAAAGTTCCGATAAAATATTATTCATGACGCACGAGCAAATTTATCTTAGTTTATCACATTCTGTTTTGCATTTTGCATCATATTTTCGTCATTTTTCTTTCCACAAAAGCGGAAGAAAATAATTTTGCACTTTTACTAGGCAAAGAAATAAAAAAAAGAAAAAGAGACAAAACTACCAAATCGCCGAAATAATGCGTAAGAAAATGAATACATAAATAAGTTTTCAGTGGGGCTGTGTATTTTTTCGTAAACTTAACTTCGATGAGTTAACATAGAGAATGATGGTGTAGGCGGTGAGCGGCTCTAGAGCAAATGTGTGTTAGCTAGCTGTCCAATCTGACTGCAGAAAACCTCTGCCCTAGAGAATGTTTTGGATAAAATGTCGAAGAAAGCAGTGAATCTGTAGGACATCGAATTCTAAGAGGGGTGAAAATCTCGGGTTCAACAGGAAACTGTATAATCTGCACTTGAAATGGGTTCGAAATCCTGTAAATTGATTATCAACTGCAAACGCGCATGTTTGGGCTTGGGGTGAGTTGCAGATGCGACAAAAACCGACGTGGCACACCCAGGAAACTACCCCTATTGGAATCCTCCGCAACATGATGATTGCGAACTTCAAAAATTTGCAGCAACAGTTTTTTTGAAATTTAACATAGCATGAGAAGCATTTCAGTGATAAAAAAATTCGGGAAAGAATTTGCGATGAAAAACTACAGTGCTACACCTAAATGATATGTGCTAAATAGCTTAATTTTCTATTGTTGAAAGAAAAATGAGTCAATGGCTGTGTTCCATTTTCTAACTCCAGCAAATGAGATAAAAGTGGGCGTTCCGATCACTAGTGTCGCTGGTTTACACTTACGCTTTGAAAACCGGAAAACTATCGATAGTTCTGGAAAAATATCGAAGAACTATCGATATGCGGATTTTGGCCGAACTATCGATGGTACCTCCAGTTGTATACACCGCTCCTATCTCATCCGGCTCTTGGGCCTGAGCCCACTCGGACCATCGGTCAGAAGCCAGCGCTTAGACCACTGCTGCACTAGGCGGCGTACAATAGTGTTTTAGTGCGCAGAAAACTATTTAGTCTACCGTAGTGTTCCTAATACCCACCTACCTTATACACTGGTGTCCATAAATTAAGGGGCAGTTATATTTTTAGAGAAAAAAAATTCTGACAGCATGATGATATTAACTATGTTAATATGACATACAGACAGACTTAACAGAAATTTATACGCATAAAGAAGCAGACGTTTGTGAATGTACAGGTTATATAGGGTACAAGAACAAAAGTACCATTTTTGGTCCTTAGCAAAGCAGAAACAAAACAGCAATAACACTTGGTGTACTGTCCCCTGTCAAAGTTTAATAGGGCGTGACATCGGTTGCGCATGCTCTTGACAAGATTGTTCAGCAGATCTTGAGGTAGGTTGCACCACTCCTGTTTCATCCAAGGAGGTTATATTACTGGAGACACCACTCCTATCCACGCAGCATTGGCCGCCATAAGTCACCGTCCGTGCTGCAAATGACGTCATGAGCAGGCACGACGCAGCCGCAGTAAAGAAGCTGCTTTGAAACCAATGGAACAAAAGCTTCTAAGCGTATAAACAGATAAAATGAGTAATTCAATAATCTTTATCAATGATACACAAGCTTACTGTTTCATCAACGGTATAATTTAGTTCGTTTTTGCCTGCTTGTGACGTCACACCCCAGATTTGCTGTAACCTATGGCGGCAGAGCCAGTGGTGTCTCCAGTAATATAACCTCCTTGGTTTCAGCGCCGTATCCAGATCATTATTAGTACGCGGTAGGGGATTGCGTTCCGCCATGGGCCTCTCAAGAGCATCCCATGCATGCTCTATGGGATTCAGGTCAGAGGAGTACGCGCGCCGCTCAATGGAGCCTGTCTGAAGCTCTCTCGTGCTAACCTGCCAGCAATTATGCGGCGACATCTTTTTTCCTTCGTTGTTGAGCAGGTCATCAACACAGGCCAAACGATGGCAACGGGCATTGTCATCTATAAAGATGAAGGCATTTCCAACAGCACCACGAGAATTGCATACATGAGGAACGATAACATCCTGAGCAATAACGCTGAGCATTCATGGTTCCACTTTGCAACACGTAAAGTTCAGGACGCCCATTTGTAATGATACCGGCCCAGACCCTCACCCCACCACCTCTGTAATGGTCAACTTCCACGATGTTGGTGGAAGAATAGCCAGTGCATGGTTCACGCCAGATGCATTGACGCCTCGAATCAGACGCCAAACAAAATCTACTCTTGTCCGAGAACAGGACATTGGCCTATTGCTCGTCAGTCCAGTTGGCGTGTTCAAGACACCATCGGCACCTTTGTGCTTTGTGTGATGTGGTCAAAGGTGCACATCGTACCGGTTTGCGGGCATACAAACCAACACCATTCAATCGCCTTGACACAATCTGGCGCGATATTTTGGTCCCCGTGCCTGTCTGAAGCTCTCTCGTGCTAACCTGCCAGCAGTTATGCGGTGACATCTTTTCGCTGTTACCATTGTATAACGATCCCCAGCAAGGGCTGTTTTTCGTGGTCAACCACTGCCGTATCGTCTGGTAGCTGTTCCACTTTTGGAAAATTGTTTCCACTGCCGTATCGTCTGGTAGCTGTTCCACTTTTGGAAAATTCTTTCCACTGCCGTATCGTCTGGTAGCTGTTCCACTTTTGGAAAATTGTTTCCACTGTCGTATAAGGTCAGGTGATGCGTAACATCACAGCCTCTCCTTGACAAATGTCAACCCCGCCTTCTCGTGGTGCATCCTGTTCCTACTAAAGGGGCTCTGACGACCGCCAATAGCGGTATAACTATACCATCGGGATTAGAGGAAATTCTATCCCACACTCACCAACCCGCTTGGCCAGCGTGGTGAGTTATGGCCAAACCCCTCCAAAATGACTCCACAACTTAAATCTTGGCCCTCAGTCTCCGGCAGCTGGAATGTACCTGGCCAAGGCAGCGGCCAGTGCGACATGAAGGCAGAGGGTGCTAAGAATCCCCGGAGGACCGGACTAGGCTGCCATCTGATGCTGACCTTGGCAACGTACAATGGACGCTCCCTATCTTCTGATTCAAGGCTTCTTGAATTGGAAGAGGAACTACAAAGGATCAAGTGGGACATCGTGGGGCTAAGTGAGGTAAGGAGAAAAGGAGAAGATCTCATCGAACTGAAAAGTGGACATCTCTTCTACTATCGTGGGACAGATACTGGCAGAACTAGTGGCGTTGGATTTATAATAAACAAGAAACTGAAGGATAAAGTTGTAGAAGTTGAAAGTTCCTCTGACAGAGCTGCACGGCTTGTTATCCAACTCTCGAAAAGATACCAGGCTCAGATTATTCAAACTTATGCACCCACCACAAGTCATCCTGAAGAAGAAATTGAAGAATTTTATGAGGAAATTTGTCATCTAAATAATAAAGGTAAGCAGCACTTGAAAATAATTATGGGAGATTTCAATACAAAAAATAGGGCAACGGCAACAGAATGAAACTTCAGTAGGTAAATTCGGTCACGGCAACAGAAACCAGCGTGGAAATACTCTTTGAGTTTGCAGAGGCAGAAGGGTTTTTCATCTTGAACTCCTTCTTCAAGAAAAAGCCACACAGGAAATGGACATGGAGACATCCAAATGGGACGACAAGTGAAATTGATTTTATTATGTGTAACAAAAAATTCGTCATAGAAGACTGCAGTGTGCTAAACAAGTTCAACACAGGTAGTGACCATAGATTGGTGAGATGTAAGATGCACCTCAACACTAAACTTGAACGTGGCAAGCTCATAAGACAAACAAAATCTATTGACATAACCAACCTTAAAAAACACCATAATACCTTCAAGTTGGAACTGAAGAACAGGTTCTCTGCTTTAGAAGGCCTAACATCGGAAGAAGTGGACATCTCTGAAGTTAACAGAAAAGTAACCAAAGCTCTTATGGAAACAGCAACAAAATTTAGCTGGGTCTAAGAACAAGTTGCATGTAAATAAATTATCAGGAAAAACGAAAATGTTGATGCAAAAAAGAAGAGAGATGAGGACAACTAAAGAAGATGTGACTTCCAAAGTGGAATATATAGAGCTATGCAAGACAGTACGAAAAAGTATCACTGAAGACGTAAGAAAATTCAACTGTGAACTAGTGAGGAAAGCAATTGAAAACAACCAAAACCTAAAGATAGCAAAGGGACATCTCAGTAAGGGAAGAAAACAGATTATGGCACTGAGAAAAGAAGATGGTTTTGTAACAAGAAATAGAGGCGAAATTTTGACAAGAGTGAAAGATTTCTACTCCAAATTATATGAAAGGGGTGATACATGCACTCCAGACATCATAAAAGATACCAGTACCAGAGTTCCTCCAGTCCTTCCAGCAGAAGTTGCACATGCAATCAAGAACATGAAGCGGGGAAAAGCTCCAGGAGAAGATGGAATTACTGTAGACATCATACAAGAAGCAAGTGGAGAAATCGAAACAGTACTCGCCCAAATTTTCACTCGATGCCTTAATGAAGGAAAGATTCCTGAGGATTGGAACACCGCTACAATGATCCTGCTACATAAGAAAGGTGACATTGAGGATCTCGGAAACTACAGACCTATCAGCCTCCTATCAGTAGTTTATAAAATCTTCACTAAAGTTCTTTCACACCGCTTGAAGGTAACACTGGACATGGCTCAACCGAGAGAACAAGCTGGATTCAGGAGTGGCTACAGCACAATAGATCATATCCATGTGCTGAGAGAACTAATTGAAAGAGCGAGGGAATATGAACTTCCATTGTGCATGGCTTTTATCGATTATGAAAAAGCCTTTGATTCGGTGAAACCATCAGCAGTTACAATGGCTCTGAAAACCTGCGGTATTGAAGATGCATACATTAATATTATTAATAACATCTATGAAAATGCAAGTGCAAAGATTAGGCTGTTTGAAAATACAACACACGTAAAAATTGGAAAGGGAGTGAGACAAGGTGACACCATATCTCCGAAGCTCTTTAATGCCACATTGGAGGGTGTCTTTCAGTCGCTGAGCTGGGAAAACAAGGGGATAAAGATTAATGGAGATTATCTAACCCACCTTCGTTTTGCTGATGACGTAGTCATTTTTGCAACTAGCCCATCAGAGCTGCAGAGTATGATCCAGGAACTTGCTGACAAGAGTAAAGAAGTGGGATTAAAAATGAACTTTCAGAAGACAAAAGTGATGTTCAATGCTTTTACAAGAAATGAAGATTTATCGATTGATGGAGAAAAGCTTGAGATAACAGATACGTACGTTTATCTTGGACAGCAGATATCAAGTGAGGGTCACATTGATGAAGAAATTAATCAGCGTACAAAACTTGCCTGGATAGCTTTTGGAAGAAACAGCATAATTTTCAAGAGCAATATGCCATTATGTCTTAAAAGAAAAGTGTTTGATCAATGCATCCTTCCAGTGCTTACGTATGGTGCAGAGACGTGGACCTTAACTAAAAGAGACATACAAAGGCTGCAGACAACTCAAAGCAGCATGGAGAGGTGCATACTTGGTGTAACCAGGAGAGATAAGAAGAGGAACTCGTGGATCCGAAAAATGACAAGAGTGGAAGACATTATGATCAGAGTTAAATCCCTGAAATGGCAATGGGCTGGACATACTGCCAGAAGGACAGATCGTCGATGGACAGCCGAAATTTTAGATTGGATTCCAAGGGACAGGAAAAGACCCAGAAGAAGACCACATGGGAGATGGGTGGATGAAATTCGAAAGTATGCAGGGGTGACATGGAGGAGACTGGCACAAGACAGACCGTTGTGGAGGAAACTTGGGGAGACCTTCGTCCAGCAGTGGATTGATAATGGTTGACATGATGATGATGATGATGATGATATCGTCTGGTAGCTGTTCCACTTTTGGAAAATTGTTTCCACTGCCGTATCGTCTGGTAGCTGTTCCACTTTTGGAAAATTGTTTCCACTGCCGTGCCACTAAGCTTTTGCCAACTCCAAACTCATTGGCTACATCTCGCGTTGAACGTCCTGCTTCTGATTTCTCCACAATTCTTCCACGGGTAAAATCATCGAGATGCGTTCTTCGTGGTCTTGTGCCACTCGCTATTACAACAAATGACCAATAACAACAAGTAATCAACAGTTTAACTCACTTAAAGACAATTCTATCGCTTCAGCTTTTGCGCATCATGTTTAGCAATCTCGTGCTCTCACGTGTTTCCACATACGTATGCAAATTATGGGCAGCCAATCGGTCGTATCTGCCTCTCGGTTGCTACCTTCAGCGATTTTCCGCCAATAAAGACCTATTTCAACGTCCGCAAATTTGCATATCGCCTCTGCCCCTTAATGTATGGACATCACTGGTAGTTTGAAATAGTTTTATTGCGTAAAATATAATATTTAATACACTTTGCGTACATTCCAGAGTGAGACAAAGGTTCGTCCCGTTTGGAGCTACATGTAACGTTGGGCCACTGTTCCTGTGCGAAATGCCTGCCAGCGCCAAATTGGTTCCGTGATGACGTGGAAAACACGAGCCTGGGTACGTGCATTTGGCACGGGGGCCACTTTGCGTTATCAGGCGAGCAGAGGATGGAGGTTGGTAAACGTGCTGTTCGGGTGCTCGCAATTATTGGGAGGAGAAAAGCGATTAAAAGCGGTAGTAGCGAGAGAAATTTGTGCATTTGAAGGTAAGGAAGGAGTGGACAGCAGCCCTGCACGAAACTGTTATTTTTACTTTTGTGCTAATTCTTTTATTCTAATTTCGTGATAAAAACTGAGTCGAGAAATTATATATGATTTCCAGTGGTGTAGTGCTAATTGAAAAAAAAGCGCGGTGCCTTTACGTCTTCAGTGCCTTCCCCCTCTTATCCCCCCTACATTCCGACTCTTCCTTTTTTACTGTCTTATATTTATACTATAAGAAAGTATAGTGATCGGTCGAAATAAGACTTTGTTAAGAAAACACTAAAATGTTGAGGCCCAAATTGGGGCCGTTTTGGGGTGCAAAAACTAAAATCAGCCCCATATTATCGAGTAAGACGTCGTTGGAAGCCGAAACTAATTTAGAGTGCAATAGTGAAAGCCATGTATTACTGGGAGTCTTAGTGCTCGACATATTTGGGCAGGGACATTGTGGGTACAGCGCAGACAATTCTATAGTATAAGGGCAGTGTGGGTACAGCACGGACAATTCTATAGTTCGCCCGATAACGAGCGGTACAATAGCTTGGACATTATTTGCTTCGACGGATTTTTCCGCCTGTGTGAAACGGGCCTAAAGCTCCACAGAGAAAAATAATCCCCTCTGCTTTCAGCGTAATTAAGGGGCACTCGTAACGGAATTACATTCACTGAGTCTCACAACTAGACTCTTTAATAATGACTAGATTAATTTAATTCCCTGACTCACAACTAGACTCTTTAATAATGACTAGATTAATTAAATTCCCTGACTCACAACTAGAGTCTTTAATAATGACTAGATTAATTAAATTCCCTGACTCACAACTAGACTCTTTAATAATGACAAAATTAATTAAATTCCCAGACTCACAACTAGACTCTTTAATAATGACTAGATTAATTAAATTTCCTGACTCACAACCAGACTCTTTAATAATGACAAAATTAATTAAATTCCCTGACTCACAACTAGACTCTTTAATAATGACTAGATTAATTAAATTCCCTGACGGCGCAGTGGTCTAAGCGCTGACTTCTGACCATTGGTCCGAGATGGGCCCGGATCCCGTTGAGGCATGGATGTTGTGTTTGTCTTACGGCATTGGCTCTCTCCCTTCCCTGGAGCCAGTGATCCTGAGTTAGGGACGGGTGAAAGCTTACAGCCCATGAAGTTGCTCAAGGTGGTCAATCAAATAATAATAATAATAATAATAATGATAATAATAATAAATTCCCAATTACAATAATTTTTCCACTGCATATCCCTACCTCAATGCTCTTAACAATAGAAAAAAAAAAAAAAAAAATTCAAGGGACTGCCAAGCGAGAAGGGCTTCAAGGACTAATTCTGCGTTCAAACAAACGTGGAACGTTAATTCCACTAACTCTACAGTTTTTCTGTTGAATTTTTTTCTTTTTTTGGAAAAAAATATAGGACATTATCATTTTAAAAAGAAAACAAATTATGCTGCATAGGGTTCACCGGAACGCGTGCCAGCTAGAAAAAGAAGTACAGGAACGACTTTCCGGCCCCACTATACCTCTGATTTGACGGAATTGTGAGGTGTCCTGTGCACTATACTCCGAGTCATCCTACAGAGGGTGAGTCGAAAGTTTTGCAATATTAGGATCACTTTATGTCTTCATATGTACCTTTACGACGAAAGCTGACTAGCATTCAAAGTACAAGCCATCGTGTTTCATTGTCTTTAGACATCTGTCAGCCATTTCTTCGATTCCGCGGCGGTACCACAGTTCTTGTCCTTCGAGGCGAAGAACTTCTGCACCCCAGCTGCCACGTCCTCCTGGTTGTTGAAGTGCCGCCAGCGAAGGAAGGTGGCCATGGACTGGAACAAGTAATAAACCGACAGGGCAAGGTCCGGACTATATGCTGGGTGTGACATCAGTTCGATACCCACAAGTTCCTGGAGTTTTGCCCGGGTCGTTCGCGCGGTATGAGACCGATCGTTGTCCTGCTGTAGGAGAGCTCGCTTTCTGTTCACCAGTGTCGGGTACTTCTCATTCAAAACGGCATACATCCGCTGCAGCTGTTCAGAGTAGAGGTTAGCGATGGTACGACCGTCTGGAACAAATTCATAATGGATTATCCCCTCGAAATTCCACCAGTCGCAGAACATCACCTTGAGCTAGAGGCCCCACGTTTGGCAACAAGTTCAGGAAGCTGACCCGGGCTCAACCACTGCCGTTTGTGTTATGATTAAGGAAACAGACCCACTTTTCATTGCACGTAAAAATTTTCTTGATGAAACGTTCATCGTGCGGGTTTTGCAGGAGTTTCGTGCACAGCGCATTGCCCTGTTGGTAGACACCATCACCACCATGGTAAACGTCCAACATGAAGGGATGCATGTGGTCAGCGAGGATAAACAGGTAGCCATTGGCGTTCAGGGACACACCCAGTGGTACCAGCGGTCCTAGGGCATACCAGGAAAACATACTCCACACACGCACACTGCCATCGCCGGTCTGTACCTGACCGACAAGCGTTTCCGGGTGTTGGTTCTCGTGTGTCTGACGCCGTATCCGTCACTTCTGTGAAGTAGAAACCTCGATTCATCGGAGAAGGCAACCTTTTCCCACTCTTCCACTGTCCAATGACGGTAGTCCCATGTGAACTGCAGGCGTCTTTGCCGATGGACAAGGGTTAACATGGACGCCTTGACGCAGCGTCGACTCCGGAGAACTCATGCGTAACAGGGTTCGCTCTACTGTTATCTTGGCCACCTACCAGGGTGCCTCAGCGTTCATTTGCGTGGTCAATTGCTGCACTGTTGCGCGTCAATTGCCCTTTACCAGTTGACAGAGGCGACGTTCTCTTCTGGGATCGATGGCCTTTGTGCCTCCACAGTTATGACGTCATGAGGTACTCGGTGTGCCAGCGGTCCATTCTTGGTACACCCTTACTACAGCACCTCGCTAACAGCCCACGAAGTATGCTGTTTCTGAGACGCTTCCACCCTTGGCAGCGGTAGACGATGAGCATTCCTTTTTGAAAGTCCATCAAATCACTACCTCTGCCCATTGTGCTTACGTAACGCACTATGGCTCATCTGTCCTGGTCGCCCGCGTATATCTCCGCTTTGCCAACCTTGTGACGTGCACTCTGTGACCGTTTGGGCTGGTACACTGTGATTCTGGGGGTTGTCATATTATCCTGATAAGACCGTGTATGCAGCAAAGTTAAGGAGAAAACATCTTTCACATCATTTCTTTTTTTCAATGTATAAAATTAAATTCCTGGTGACTTTAATGTCTCACTCTATCTTCGCCAGTTCTCTTCCACAGGTTTTATTTCCAAGTAACAAGAACTAGAGAGAGAGAGAGAGAGAGGGGGAGGGTGGGTGGGTCGATATCATGCTGGCATCAAGATATAAAAAAACTTAACCCGGAGCAACTGGAATGAATGTCAAAAAAGAAGAAATAATTATCTTTGCTATATTTCAAGTCCCTTTTGTTTTACAAAACGAGCTGCTTTTTCAGAAGGTGCAATAAAAACATATCTAAAGAGCTTTTTCGAAAAAGAAGGCTCGGGGGTCTTCTAAAGAAGTCAAAGAATCGTTACAAAGGTTGTTGCGTGAGCGAAAATGACACTTTTTTTTTTTTTTTTTTTTTGTTAAAAGAAAAAAAAAAAAAAAGCTACGTAAGGAAATGGGTGTTTCAGTTGGCACATTAGGCGTGCGTTGACCTTTCTCGAATGCAGTAGATATTTATTCAATTGGAAACTGGGGTCAGTGTTTTAGGAAACGGCCTTCAGATGACCCTCATTATGCTTACTCACTAACTGGAGGACCTTCGTCTCGTCGTGTTTCAAGTGCGACCGCATGCGAGAGCACGAGCAAACATCCCAAAATGAAGAATTCCCGAACCTCTTCAACCGGGATGCTGCATCAGCTGATTTCCATCCATGACATAAGAAAAAGGCACTTTGTTAGACGACCTTGATGCCCCCCTCCCCTCTCTCCCATCACCTTCATCCATCCTCTGCACTCGCCCTTGCCGAAAACAATGGCCATCCATTTTCGGGTCATGACTTGGTGCTCAGTCATTCCCTTTCCGTGCACCCCTCAGCTACCCACCTTTGCCGATCATGCACGCCGGAATTGTAATCGCAAAAGCACGTTCTTCAATGCAAGCGCTGTACTTTTTATATCAAGATCTACTGAAACTGAACTGCATTGTATTTTGCAATAATTTATCATTTTCCAAGAAACTTAGGAAGGAAAACAAGAAAAATATACAAGGTTTTATTGCACCCTTCCTCCTGTTGCAGCAAAAACACTTTCTATTCCGGACCACATTATTCTTTAACCCTTTTGTACTAGGGTTTAGGAGGTTTTACAGATTTCAGAATTCTTTCTCAATAAAGGAGTATTCAGCGATAAGTCTTTTTCAGCATGGAAACATTCGAAGATTCTTTCTATGGCGGCAATCGAGTTGTAAAAAGTGTTCCCAGGCAGTCGTTCTTTGTATTGACCAGTTTGAAAACGTTAAGTGCTTTCTATCGTTTTATTGATCTACGCTGCAAGCATGTACATTGTGATCCGAAAGGATCAATCGAGACAGCTAAATCAGTTTATTGCTGAGGAGGCATCAGAGAGAAACATTCTCCCCTTCGAACTAGGGGAAAGAGGCTTGGCCGAAGACCGGAGGTCACGCGAAGAATGGAGTACGACAAAGAGGAGAGATGTCAGAGGATGATAGTTTGAGAAGGAACACTTTTTCGGGTCACCAGACTAGGACAGCGAAACCGAAAGAAAAGTCGCGTAGAATTAGAGAGTAAATATAAAAGAGATAATAATTGCAAAGTAGAATAAGCAGCGAGAACATTAAGTTACAATTTACTAAGACCATTCCAGGACAACCTGCACAAATAAGTTTAAGCAAATAATAAATCATTTGAATCTAAAACTTTCCCAACCATTTCTTTCCTACATATTTTCCGCAATGAGCTGCAATTAGGCTTGAATATCGAACCCGAAGGAGGCTTATAATAGAACGACGCAGCCGTCTTACACTTTAATCAGCTAAAGAAACGACGTATAAGTCGTGAACTCCTTTCATTTTTTTCTTTCTTTCCTCTCCCACTCCAGACTCGTCAGAACATCCTGCTGGCAGTACTAGTATTGTAACATCGTGGCCAAGTCAGCACATTTCGTTCACCGCATACACCCGTGGGAACGGCCGAATCTATTTACTGTAGGACCCCTTTTGAGAAAGAGAAAGAAACTCCCATAATTCAAGTAGTAATTGTCCCCAGCGTTAAGCTGGCCAAAGAATATAAAGCTTGAAGGACGCCAACTCTCATAGAGATAAGGTCAAACAGGCGACAACAGCGCCACCGCATCTTAAGAGGTAATATGCTCTGCGGGAAAGGTAACATTCAGGAGCAAAACATGTTAGAGAAACTACGGCAGTGAAGCTTTTCTTTGATCCACGATGGTTTCCTTCGATCTGATGACTATTTGCTTAGAGCCATGGGGCCGTAGACAAGGAGGGGGATCTTAGGGACCGATCCCCTCCGAAATCGCAGTCAATTTTTTCGAAATTGAACATCAACAAATAACGCTTTTGTTTTTTATTTGGCCTTATACGTCCATTGTAGAGAACATTCTCTACATTTGGCACTAGGGGATCCTTGCAGGGCCGTAGCCAGGGGAGGGCCAGGCCGAGCTCGGCCCGACCTGTGTTTCCTTTTGCCCGTCCTAGCAACTCACACAACAATATAGTGCCCGACTTCTTTAGCCCGACCACTTTATGTCCTTCGCCCGATCTCAATCATCAGACGTCCCTCCCAACTTGCTTGTCTGGCTACGGGCCTGGATCCTTGTACAATTTCATGTACGTATGTGAAACTGTATAGGCACAATTCAGTCTTTTGGAACTTTTTTAGCTCATCTGCGAAAAACAACGATGTTCTCAAAGGTTTCATCAAGCAAGTATTACCAGCTTCGACACACACGACATTAATATCAATGTGTGAAACACTTTGGGTTTACAAGCATGAAGCTTTATTGAGATTCCGAGAAATCTACGTTGTAATAGTTCTATCGTTACAAAATTTGCAAGATATAAAAAATCACAAATCCTCACAAAAAGCACAGCAGCTATTATGTGCTATTACCCAAGGCCAGTTTGTAGTCAAACTTTGCACACTTTGTATTTTCGTGGACATTACCGCAGTCGAAAACTCTTCAAAACGTAGACTGCGATTTCACGACATCACTGGAACATTTTGTTCTCGTGGTAACTTTTCTCGACCATCTAAGAAGTAACGCCATCGATAAATTAGTGTTACTTTTAATGCAGCGTCAAAATTGATCACATAAGTTGATAGAATAATCACAATGACAAGAGTTACATCCAGGATGATTCAAAGAGGGAATATTTCATCAGAAACTCCAGAAGAATATTTTCGGAAGAATCTTTTCGTGCCATTTGTTGACCACAAATTAATGATCGATTCGAGACTCACAAGACATTAGTCATAGCGCTTCAAATATTTCTACCTCTTCATGTTATGTTAAACTGCGAAAAGCAGCTAACGACTTGAAAAGGATTTTTGAAAACATGCACGCAGAGAGCAGTACTCTCATAGTCCGTTTGGCGAAATAAATGGATCAACATAGATGTTAATTCAAGACCTGGTAACGCAACGGAGGCCCTTTTATAATGCATTCAGATCTTTTCCCAGCTCACACACCTTGTTACAGATTCCTGCTATAATTCCGATTTCCACAGTTACGCCAGAAAGGACATTTTCAATATTTAAACGATTGTAGGCATATTTAAGAAACTCAACGGGAGAAAACAGACTGAGTAGATTAGCACTTTTAGCAACCCATTGCAATACTGAGGTGCAACCGGACGAAATTTTAAATCGGTTGATTAAATCTCATGGCGCGCTAATTTTTTATAAGGTGAGTGAAATGTAAACCCTATTTGTTCTTCTTAATGTAAAAATTTCTTGAATTTGCTGATTTGTACAAATTATATTATACCTGTGTTAAATGTTTTAATTTTCGCCTTAAAATTTAAAACTTTCAATAGGTACATACTGTAATTGTTATTGCTTGTATCAAAAACATTGGTTCAACATAATTTTTAAATCATTAAAAACAATTATCTGAAGGAATGACCTCCCGTTGTGTTTGGTTTATGTTTATTGTAAATTTACAGGCGGAAATTTTACAAGTAACGCAAATTTATGAGGAACATTTTACAAATACTAATCCCCAAAATGTGAGGGGGAAGGGAAGGAAAGGTTGTTATAGTTTTTTTAATTGTAAACAAAAAAATTTTAGTTTCTATTCAATTTTTTTTTTTTGATTGGAGGTTTAACGATCACCGTGAGCAACTCAATGGGCTATAAGCAGTCGCCCGTCCCTAATTTTAGGGTCACTGGTTCCAGGGAAGGGTGAGAGCCAGTGCCGTAAGACAAACACAACATCCATGCCTCACCGGGATTCGAACCTGGACCCCTTTCGTACGAATGATTAGAGGCCATCGCTTAGACCACTGCGCCACCGGGGCGGCTTCTATTCAATCATCAAAAGAAATGAATACTACACCGATAAAAACATTTTGGTCCTCTCCCGAAAAAATTCCTGGCTACGGCCTTGCCTAGAGCAGTTTTGTTGTTGTTGTTGTTGCTGCTCTTTTCTGATATCCCGCCCATCCCTTATTTTGGTGAGAAAAATATGCAATCCATTAGTATTACTATTTAAATTAAATTTTAGCAAATATTATACTTAGGCCTAAGGATCCGTACAAAATATTACTGAAAATTTTTCTGAAAAACTGAAGAACAAACAAAAGCCTTAACTAACCCGATTGGCGTAACAAAACTGACATATCCGATTTGCGAAGTGATTATGCTACCGAGAAGGTAAACAATCACGTGCTGTGATTAGCTCGGCTGACTGTTCTTTACACAAAGAAATGAAGTCAACAGAAATACGAATGCGCAGTCTCCTCCGGCGTCAGCCTGTATGTCGGCTTCTGCGCAATGCATTTTTAACTCTTAAGATATGTCAGCACTAGTTACGTCTCGCCGAGCCTTAACTTCTTCTCAGTTAGATATTCTTTGAGCTGGCTAAGCTGGACAGACATTTTGAGCTGTCCAAAAGTTCCCATATCCGAGTCCCGGCCAGGTGAACAGTCAAGCAAAAGTTTTATGACCACCTTCTTTGAATGTCTACTGGGTAGGTATCACCCCAGAGCCACTAGGTGGTCATAATTCTGTCAGAAAAAGCTGTCTTAATATTTCCCCATTTTCAAGACGCAGGGAAAAATACACCAAACGGCCAAAACATTATGACCAGCGCGCCTTTATGTAAATCGATGCAACTGCAGGTAAACAACGGCGTGTGTGTAAGTCATGAAACCGTATAAATAACACCTGATATTGAGCTAGATCTGTTAATCAGTATTATTCTTGTTCTTCAGATGGGAAAGGCCAAATTGTAATGGCCTCTTTCAGAAATAAGTTCCAAATTGGCAAGGCTTGTGGAGTGCTCACGACCAACAGTGGTTAGTATCCTCAAAAAGTGGTCCGATGAGGGGAAAACCACGAACCGAAGAGGAGGGGGAAACTACGCATCAGCTCTAGCATCAATGAGCCGAACACGGCTCCAGAGTTGGAAACAGGTCAAAAATTTCGGACAAGGGCCCGACACGGACCCGACCTGGACAAATCTGCTTTGAACTATCATCATCATCATTGTCAACCATTATCAATCCACTGCTGGATGAAGGTCTCCCCAAGTTTCCTCCACAACGGTCTGTCTTGTGCCAGTCTCCTCCATGTCACCCCTGCATACTTTCGAATTTCATCCACCCATCTCCCATGTGGTCTTCTTCTGGGTCTTTTCCTGTCCCTTGGAATCCAATCTAAAATTCTAAAATTTCGGCTGTCCATCGATGATCTGTCCTTCTGGCAGTATGTCCAGCCCATTGCCATTTCAGGGATTTAACTCTGATCATGATGTCTTCCACTCTTGTCATTTTTCGGATCCACGAGTTCCTCTTCTTATCTCTCCTGGTTACACCAAGTATGCACCTCTCCATGCTGCTTTGAGTTGTCTGCAGCCTTTGTATGTCTCTTTTAGTTAAGGTCCACGTCTCTGCACCATACGTAAGCACTGGAAGGATGCATTGATCAAACACTTTTCTTTTAAGACATAATGGCATATTGCTCTTGAAAATTATGCTGTTTCTTCCAAAAGCTCTCCAGGCAAGTTTTGTACGCCGATTAATTTCTTCATCAATGTGACCCTTACTTGATATCTGCTGTCCAAGATAAACGTACGTGTCTGTTATCTCCAGCTTTTCTCCATCAATCGATAAATCTTCATTTCTTGTAAAAACATTGAACATCACTTTTGTCTTCTGAAAGTTCATTTTTAATCCCACTTCTTTACTCTTGTCAGCAAGTTCCTGGATCATACTCTGCAGCTCTGATGGGGTAGTTGGAAAAATGACTACGTCATCAGCAAAACAAAGGTGGGTTAGATAATCTCCATTAATCTTTATCCCCTTGTTTTCCCAGCTCAGCGACTGAAAAACACCCTCCAATGTGGCATTAAAGAGCTTCGGAGATATGGTGTCACCTTGTCTCACTCCCTTTCCAATTTTTATGTGTGTTGTATTTTCAAACAGCCGAATCTTTGCACTTGCATTTTCATAGATGTTATTAATAATATTAATGTATGCATCTTCAATACCGCAGGTTTTCAGAGCCATTGTAACTGCTGATAGTTTCACCGAATCAAAGGCTTTTTCATAATCGATAAAAGCCATGCACAATGGAAGTTCATATTCCCTCGCTCTTTCAATTAGTTCTCTCAGCACGTGGATATGATCTATTGTGCTGTAGCCGCTCCTGAATCCAGCTTGTTCTCTCGGTTGAGCCATGTCCAGTGTTACCTTCAAGCGGTGTGAAAGAACTTTAGTGAAGATTTTATAAACTACTGATAGGAGGCTGATAGGTCTGTAGTTTCCGAGATCCTCAATGTCACCTTTCTTATGTAGCAGGATCATTGTAGCGGTGTTCCAATCCTCAGGAATCTTTCCTTCATTAAGGCATCGAGTGAAAATTTGGGCGAGTACTGTTTCGATTTCTCCACTTGCTTCTTGTATGATGTCTACAGTAATTCCATCTTCTCCTGGAGCTTTTCCCCGCTTCATGTTCTTGATTGCATGTGCAACTTCTGCTGGAAGGACTGGAGGAACTCTGGTACTGGTATCTTTCATGATGTCTGGAGTGCATGTATCATCTCTTTCATATAATTTGGAGTAGAAATCTTTCACTCTGGTCAAAATTTCGCCTCTATTTCTTGTTACAGAACCATCTTCTTTTCTCAGTGCCATAATCTGTTTTCTTCCCTTACTGAGATGTCCCTTTGCTATCTTTAGGCTTTGGTTGTTTTCAATTGCTTTCCTCACTAGTTCACAGTTGAATTTTCTTACGTCTTCAGTGATACTTTTTCGTACTGTCTTGCATAGCTCTATATATTCCACTTTGGAAGTCACATCTTCTTTAGTTGTCCTCATCTCTCTTCTTTTTTGCATCAACATTTTCGTTTTTCCTGATAATTTATTTACATGCAACTTGTTCTTAGACCCAGCTAATTTTGTTGCTGTTTCCATAAGAGCTTTGGTTACTTTTCTGTTAACTACAGAGATGTCCACTTCTTCCGATGTTAGGCCTTCTAAAGCAGAGAACCTGTTCTTCAGTTCCAACTTGAAGGTATTATGGTGTTTTTTAAGGTTGGTTATGTCAATAGATTTTGTTTGTGTTATGAGCTTGCCACGTTCAAGTTTAGTGTTGAGGTGCATCTTACATCTCACCAATCTATGGTCACTACCTGTGTTGAACTTGTTTAGCACACTGCAGTCTTCTACGACGAATTTTTTGTTACACATAATAAAATCAATTTCACTTGTCTTCCCATTTGGATGTCACCATGTCCATTTCCTGTGTGGCTTTTTCTTGAAGAAGGAGTTCAAGATGAAAAACCCTTCTGCCTCTGCAAACTCAACGAGAGTATTTCCACGCTGGTTTCTGTTGCCGTGACCGAATTTACCTACTGAAGTTTCATTCTGTTGCCGTTGCCCTATTTTTGCATTGAAATCTCCCATAATTATTTTCAAGTGCTGCTTACCTTTATTATTTAGATGACAAATTTCCTCATAAAATTCTTCAATTTCTTCTTCAGGCTTTGAACTATAATATACACTATATTGACAAAATTCACCGGACACCCGTTCAAAAGCAAATGAACGGATCAGCTGCGTTGTTAAGATGCGTGGTACAGCTGCAAACTGTATAAAAACATGCCTGCAGCTGATCGCGATCATATCGCACTGTGAGGTTGAGTGAAAATGTCGCGGCGGGAGAGAACTGACTTTGAGAAAGGAAAGATTGTTGGGTGTTATATTAATGGGTTGTCCATAAGAGAAACCGAGAGGAGTTTAAACATACCCAAGTCAACTGTTTTGGATGTACAGACATTTGACGTGGCCCAGGAACATCAAATAGAGGTCATCGCTCTTTCCACGTTTATAAATGAGTCACGGAAAAATTCTTATTGGCCGCCACCGGTAATCGAACCCAGAGTCATCCAGTTCCGCGCCAGATATGCTTCCACTGCACCACAGCGGCCACAAATTCCTCCAGACTCACACACACTAACTGCCAAGCCAATTTCGCAGGTTGCTAACTGGAAGACCCTGGGTTCGATTCGCGGGGGCGGCCTGTGAGAATATTTCCTTGACTCACTTATAAACGTGGAAAGAGCGATGACCTCTGTTTGATGTTTCGATGTACTGAATAAGTGGAATCACATGGCGTGCCTGAAGTAGCAAAACGTACAGGCTGACCAAAGAAAATTAGTGATAGGGGACGTGCCTTGTTGGTACCAGCAGGATAATAGCAGGATAATGCACCGAGCCATAAAGATAGAGGATTAGCCTTGTTGTACCAGCAGTATAATAGCAGGATAATGCATAAAGTAAGGACTGTTACGGCGTGGTTTGACGATAATTCCGTATCGTGTGTGAACTGGCCAGCACAGAGCCCTGATCTTAATCCCATAGAGCACCTATGAGATGAATTAGATGGCCACATAAGAAGTTTGAAACAAAGGCCTACTATTAAGCAAAAGCTAGCGGTAGCATTCTGTACTGAATGGAAGCGCATACCTATCACTGTGTTCCAAAACCATGTTGCCGCCCCGGTGGCGCAGTGGTCTAAGCGATGGCCTCTGATCATTCGTCCGAAAGGGGTCCGGGTTCGAATCCCGGTGAGGCATGGATGTTGTGTTTGTCTTACGGCACTGGCTCTCTCTCCCCTCCCTGGAACCAGTGACCCTAAATTAGGGACGGGCGACTGCTCATAGCCCATTGAGTTACTCACGGTGGTCGTTAAACCTCCAATCATAAAAAAAAAACCTTGTCGATCTCGAAGGATCAGTGCATGCGTAAGGCCGAAGGTGGTCCGACACGGTACTAATGTGTGTCAATAAATGCTGTGTTGTGTTTCTCTTCTAGGTGTCCGGTGACTTTTGTCAATATAGTGTATATATTAACCACTTTCGTACGTGATTTTTTCAGCCCCCTGTGTATACAAATTATTAAAAGATAAGTCTACATGCTTTAACCTTCGCACATTTTAAGAGGGACGGACCCCAGTTCTAGCTCCTTCTTCCGGGCTCAGAGTCTGATGTTACGTCACTTCATTGTATAAATGGAAACACTCTAAAACTGGAAACATTAAAAAGCAACTGATAACGACGAAAGTCACTCGGAAAACGCCATTATCAAAAGGAACATCAATTTCCGCCCCCTTCTCTCTTTTCATTTTCTATTTTGGCGTGCCACTCTGATAGACAATACCCTCGTTGTTGTTTTTTGGAATGCGGTGGCGGCCTCTATCGAGTGAAATTCCCAGTGGAGTTTTTTTTTTTTTTTTTTTATAGTTTGACTTACGACGACCTTAGCGACCTATATCATCCATCCCGTCATTCCAGAAGCCTCCCAGATATGTGTCAAATGTGGCATGTGGAACAAGAGATGGCATTTGAAGCCCCAGCTCAAGACGGATCTCCCTGTATCTTACTCATGCTTTTAGATATGCTGTTTCCTTTTTATTTTTATTCATTTATTTTTTTTACTTTAGCACGGATAGCGAGATGCCAGAATCCCTCCCTTTCGGTTTTGAGCCTTCACCTGATATGTCATAGTTCGTTGACACGGACGTCAAATGAATAACTGAGATATTCCACCAAAGTGGGAGGGCAATACGCGTATTGTTTGTTTTGCGGATTTGATTTGCCTGTTGCCTTCAATAGGTGCTGCAATTTCCTCTTTCTTTCACGAACTATCCCGCTATCCACCCACGAAATTTGATGACTTAAATCTGAATGAATATGAACTTATATTCGGAATTTCAACGATAGCTCGTCCTCGAATGTCGATAAATTAGGCAGTTTCGAATGGAAGCATTACCAATAGCATCAGAACCGCGGCTGCTCGCATGCCTTCAGGGGCGAAACATCACATCTGTCCCCTTACTTTTCTTCCTTCCTTTTAAACTACATCCTGCCGCCCCGGTGGCGCAGTGGTCTAAGGCGTTGGCCTCTGATCATTCGTCCGTAAGGGGTCCGGGTTCGAATCCCGGTCAGGCATGGATGTTGTGTTTGTCTTACGGCACTGGCTCTTTCCCTTCCCTGGAACCAGTGACCCTAAATTAGGGACGGGCGACTGCTTATAGTCCATTGAGTTGCTCACGGTGGTCGTTAAACCTCCAATCAAAAAAAAAAAAACTACATCCTCAGAAATCTGATAAATACACTATGTCCATAAAAAATAGAACACCCGAAATGAGCAGAACTACGACTTTGATTTTTACGCGATATGCTAATCAGGCAATATCGCAGAAATAATTAGCATTTCGGCGTCATAAGGTGCGTAGCATAAATATAGAGACAGTCGACTTTGCGTCGTGAACGCAATGCGAATATAGGTAGGAAGCTGAAGTGGTATCTAATTAGGTGTAACCCTACAACAAACGTTTCGATTCGTCGACATGACCGGATTGTGTGAAAAGAACACCACAAAGTGAAATAGTGTACTTTTAGGTATCTCATAAATATAAAGACAACTATGTAAAGTAGCCACATGCAAATGAGATGTACAAATTAGCATGCTGTAGGCTCGCGCATGGGCCGTAATTCGGTCCAGCCTACAAAAGACAGCGGACCTACCATCAGACATTCATTTGCCGAAATGCCACGCAACAGTGAAATTTCTGGTGAGGAGGTGCAGAAGATTTGGAGACTGAGAGCAAATGAATTGCCTGTAGCAAAAATTTATAAAGCCATGGGGAGGAGTAGGGCAGTCATTTATGAGACTTTATCGAAACGCGGTGCGTAACCACTGCCAGAAAACGGCCTGGATAGCCTCGAATAACATCCAAACGAGATGATCGGGCTATTATGCTTTTAGTTTCATCCCAAAGGTTACCCATACGTCACGTTTCTCGGACTGTTGGTGTCACCGTCTCAAAGGACACAGTTCATCGACGAATTAAGGGAAAGTCGCAACATTGTGCTCCGTAAAATGCGCCATCTGCCACACCTTACGCGGCGCCACATGGAAGCTAAATTGTTATGGGCAAGAGCCACATGCACTGGACGGACGAATGGATCGCAACTATTTTCTCCGATGAGAAAAAGTTCAACCTGGACGGCCCTGACTGTTGGAACTGCTATTGGGATGATTTACGAGGCGAGCCAGGCACCTTCTTAAACAGACAGAAAGGAGGGGGAATCTGTGATGGTCTGGGGTGCTTTTGCGTTCAATGGGACAACGGATATCGCTTTCCTGCAAGGCAGCCATACTCAGCAGCCACCTTCTACCGTTTGCTGAAACTCTAGCGGTTGCTGATTATCTGTTCCAGCAAGACAATGCATCTATGCATCGGTCTGCATCAACGAAAAGCTGGTTTAACACTCATCATGTGACCGTAATGGTTTGGCCAGCACTCAGTCAATATCTGAACCCTATCGAGAAACTCTGGAGTATCCTAGCTCGTGATGTGTATGCGAATGGACGGCAGTTCTCAAGTGTGGTGGCATTGAAAGAGCAGATTGAACGAAGCTGGCACGCACTCCGTCCAGAACACTTACATCACTTGGTGGATAGCATGCCCAATCGGGTTTTCAGTGTTATTCGGAACAACGGCTCCACTATTCGTTCCAGAGATGCTCATAACTAGTAAGTCTTTATATTTTTGAGACAGCATATTTCTGTTTTTTTTTTTCTTGTACTTGCCGTTGGAATTGTTATGTTTCCGTCAAACTATTATGCAGCTGCGTTCCCTATGCTATTTTTGCTGTAAATATGAGGTGTACATTTCAGCTCGTTGTTGTTTCTTTTTTATTCGAGAATTTGTTCTGTCTCTATATTTATACGACGCACTATAGGTGCATGCATACTGCGTCTAGGCAAATCAGATCGCGCAACTTCACATACAAAAAAAAAACCGGCCTTTTTTTCTGTGGTAAGCTCCGCGTGGCTCCGTCTGCATGTCAGAGTTTGGTCGGCAGTGGGGAACAGAGCTGAGTTCGGGCTCGATTTGCGGAGCCTGAGCCCGTGGTATATCAGCCCGAGACCACCCGAGCCCGAATAAGACAGAGCCCTGGCCTGAACGAGCCCGAAGACTGGCCAAGCTGTTCAACCATTAATAAAAAACATCTCCTTTTCCACACTTCCACACTCTCTCTCCTTCTCCTGCAATTAACCAATGTATTTCTCAAATGGGGAGAGGAGAAGGGACCTCTATTTATTTTTATAATACAAGGAGTGTTCAAATGAAAAGGTACGAAACGACACTGTATGTATAAATGAAGACTTTATTCAAAGTATACACCATAGGCCGTAGCACAATGATCCCATTGATTAACGAGCCGAAGGATTCCTTGTTCCCAGAATTCCTGTGGCCGTGACGAGACCCAGTCCTGCACAGCGTCCTTGAGGTCGTCGTCCGAGTGGAAGCGCTTCCCTTTCAGATGTTTTTTCAGGGGACCAAACACATGGAAATCGCAGGGCGACATGTCCGGGCTGTAGGGCGAATGGTCAAGCTGCTCCCACTGGAACTTGGCCAGTTCCGCGTGTGTGACCCTGGAGACGTGTGGACGCGCGTTATCATGGAGCAGAACCACACCCTCCGCGATGAATAGCGGCCGGTTTAACACCTTCCGCTGTCAGAAATCGGATAACGCCTCGCTGCTCCTCAATCGTCGAATTTTGCAATGTGAACGCCAACCTGTCCTCACACGCACTGCCGCGTCAATTGGACGGCGCTCTTTATAAGAGCCTCTGCTCTCTCTCCTGCGCATGCGGGCGCCCGCGCATGCTCCGATCCACGCCGGCGACTCCAATCGCATCCCTAGATATGTCGCTACGTTCTCCCATAGCGGCATAGGCAAATATGTTAACGGTTACGTTCTTATGACGTTTCGTACCTTTTCATTTGAACACCCCTAGTATAACTGTACGATTTCTTTGATCGTTCGTTTCCACCTGAAGTGCTTCGAGCGGTCGGACATCCGAAATAATCGGGCGGTGCTGCAATTGTATGTTGCTCAAATAATGCTAATACTATCGCGCCATGATCCGCTGCAATATGTACGTTGCTAAATAGAAATAGCAGGAAGCTATTACGTGGAGATAAGGGGTAAATTATCGTTGGCAAGCTATCAACTATCCAATATCTATAGTTCTTGAAAAAGCTTTTTTCTTTCTTGCAGAAACACGCTAATGGGCGGCCTATTGTATTTTCTACACAAGCCTGGAATAAAGAGCCGTCTCGAATGCTCGCTCCCAAACCAGAACCAGTTGCCGAAGAATTCCCTTTACCAATTATAAAGTGTCTCATTTGCTAAATCATATAAAATCACATTTATATATAAAAAAATTATCTCGCTCTTCCTCTCGCTAAGAGCCCGAGCCCGCCCGAACACGAACCGCAGTAAATATTCTACAGCCAGAGCCGGGCCAGAGCTCTGCTTCGGGCTTTCGATCTCTGGCTGAACCCGTTTCAGCTCTGGTGGGGAAGGATGCCTCGCCGTCGTGTAAGACATTCGTACCGTCACATCAGCGAGTTCGACAGAGGTCGCATTATCTGCAATGCCTCACTCCGGAAGATTGCCGGTCGCGTGTGTGTGTGTTTAGGGTTGTCAGTCGTGGCAAGAGTGTGCAAGTAATGGCACGAAGAAGGGCGTGGGACACGAAGAGAAGGTTCTGGACTTCGTACACAGACAACAACACCCAGCAAAAAACACAAGTGTTGGGAAACTGCTGGCCACCAGCTGGCAATGATTGGCCACTGCTGGCTAAAATCTGCCGCTCATGGCACGCTAGCGGTCCGTTGGTGGCAACACCATCAGTTGGCAGCCATTGATGGCGCTGCAGCATCGCCGTGAATTGCGGGCCTTCCCGCAAGTACCACCAGTGGCTCGTAGCTGACAACCCATGCAATCCCAACACGAGGTGGAAGCAACGAGACTGCGCATGTGCAGTAGCAACACGTGGTGTGTCTCTCGTGGTACCAGTTAGTTGAAGACGACGCTGTAGCCACTGTGTTATTTTAGTGGATGTTAAGAAAAGAAAAGCCGTATGTAGACAGGCGAATTAATTTCCTAATGAAATACCACGTCGACGAAGATTACCGTCGGAAGAAAAATATATATAAATAATTAATAATTAACTGTGGGAAATAGTAATTTATTCTCATGTATTTATAGAAAATCATTTCGTAGCAAAATTCCTGTACTTACACCCAAAGGATCCAGAATACAGACAACCATGAAATACACCCACTCCATTCCCATGAATAACAAGAAATAATTTCTGTACAATCCGGGGGCTGAAGATAGCCAGTGCCACAAGACAGGGGCGTTATGCCAAATTAGTAACAACCTGTTTGCATGAGTAGCAACTCGAAAGATGGTAGTGGAAGATAACTGTGACAGAACAGATGGCATTACCAATAGAAATTATTTGAGTTTCTAAAAAAAAGAATCACACGTTTTGCCATTAACTGAATCTTTTTTTTTTTTTTTAAGTTCAGTATCAGCCCTATACAGGGCTTGCTTTACGCGCCGACCAACATGGCCCAAACCTTGGGGCCATGTTTTTAGGAAGACCCGAAATTTCTTCAAGGTGCATTGTGTCGAACAAAAAAAATAATGTTTTGTGTGGTTCCGTAAAATGTAAGGGCCCCGATTTTCAGGTAGGCCCAGAGTGTCCTTATGTGACTTGTGGGAAAAATAGAAAAAAAAAAAAAAAAAAAAACTCAGTAATAAACTGGCAAGTATTTGCTTTCATATTTTCCGTCCGAGCGTTTGATTTAAAAAAAACAGTTCGCGCGAACCGGATCGAACCATTTGCATATCCTCCCTGCGTATGACAAAGAGAAAGCCACCTTCTGCAACTCAGCTCTTCCTTTGTATGGTATTGTCACGTACCCATGCCTTGCGATCCCGAATAAAGTTTGAGAAATCACACACAAGATGGAGCTGAAACCGTTCGGTCTGTACTGTGAATCGAAGAGCAGTTAAGAAGATAGTGTAAACGCAGCATAATTTCGTTATACAATGGAACTGAGGTAAAGCATATGTTAATTAATGTTTCTGCCGATAGCTTCTGAGTTCGGAAAGACAGTAGTTTTCTTTTCACTGTGAGCTTTTAATGTCCCTATATCTGGCTTTGAATCGGAATACACCGTAGTTGTTTCCGTCTTAAAACAACAGCTTACATTTTAAACTTGTGAGCGTGTATACATTTATTTCATTCAATCTTTTAACGCACAGGTAGTTCATTGCCTACACTCATATCTCACTCTCTGAACAGACTTTACTGTTTCTTCGCCTGCTACAAAACCCGAAGTGCTATCAACATATCACCTGCATCGGCAATTGAACACATTTCTCTTCTCCATAACTCCAAATGCTGTAATGTATTTTTACGTAAACAGTAACAGACTGGGGCGAACGGATCTTCACGCCTCAGAGAGACCGGTGGCATCGCAGAAAAGTTATCTTTTACCAATTGCAAAGCTTGAACTTCCAACACAACTTTCTTTACAGAAACGTCAGCAAAGCACTTAAAATGATCTTTAAGACGTCGCCTTAATATCCACCCTTTGAAACAGAAAAGGAGTTGTCACATTCGTAACAGTATGAAAAGAACCAGTTCTGCAACGAAATCGGTCGAATAAAGTTTAAAGGAATTTTTGGATTTTAGATAGGTTTCGTTTCTTCTAAAAAAGAACTTAAATACCCCTGAACAGTTTTGTAGCTCAAGAATTGCCTAGGTATTTTATATATCTGCTTTCGGTTCTGGTTTGGTTTGGAATTTCAGTTACTTGAGAGCCAGATTTTGATGTCTTACGTGCGAAGAGGCCATAACCGTAGTGAAGAAATTCCTTCTGGGAGTTGTATTTTACATGAAAGAAGACGGGAGAAGTAATTCTCATCTGCTCACATTCATGCATGATTGTACGTGTGTATGCCTATGTATGTATACATGCACGTATGTGCGTATGCACCTTTGCTGATGATATTGTCATGCAACTTGTGTGATGCAGAGACATTGTTAAAAAAATGTTTCTCTCATTATATTTGAAGCATCTGTCATTTTTTTTGTTGAGGTCGTTATGCTCCTCATATCGCTCAGAGCGGATAAGGGTTCCTAAAATGTCAACTTAAACGCAAAGAATTTGGTTTCACAACACAACAGCACGACGGCGTCAGAAGACACTTCGCCTTTTGATTACAACATGCGTTGGCAGGAAATTGTCAGGTTTCTTTCTTTCTTTCGTATTTTACGTGGGATAACGCAAAAACAAGTCTCCCTAAATCAGTCTAGGACTTATGATAAAAAGAAAAAAGAAAAAAAAAAAAAACAAGAAAGGAAAAAAAGAAACGAAGGGAAAAGCGCGCTTTATCTGATTTGTTAGCACGAGATGGGATTTGTTGGAAGCATTCTGTCTCCAGCATGGCGAATAATTTCATTTTTTTATTTGTATCTTTAAGGCAATGTCTGTTTCCACCCCACTCTCACACAGTAGCGGATCTATAAGCTCATATTCGGGGGTACTCCCCCCAAAGATGAGCTTCGCTACCAATTTTTTTTTAATTTTCCATTAAAAAATTGTTCTAAATATTTAAATCACAAGCTGCGTATGAGAACTGAAAAATTAGCATTATTTTCATGGCGTTCAATTGCTCGCTTTCCGAGGAAACTAACTGGATGCTTTTTAAATCTGTCTGGTACACCCTCATTTGGGCGCCCCGGTGGCGCAGTGGTCTAAGGCGTTGGCCTCTGATCATTCGTCCGTAAGGGGTCCGGGTTCGAATCGCGGTCAGGCATGGATGTTGTGTTTGTCTTACGGCACTGGCTCTCTCCCTTCCCTCGAGCCAGTGACCCTAAATTAGGGACGGGCGACTGCTTATAGCCCATTGAGTTGCTCACGGTGGTCGTTAAACCTCCAATCAAAAAAAAAAAAAAAACCACCCTCATTTGGGACCGATTTTTATTTCTTTTGTTTTCAATTAAACGCCGCCACTGTTCCCAATGGACAACGGACTGCGTTGAACCTGTGAAAACGTAAACTAATCGTAATACGACTGTTGTGGCTTTTAAAACAGCTGTCGAGTGTAATATTTTTTACTGTGATTTTACAAAGTTTATTAAAACTGTTATGTTCAAAAATAAAATCTCCCGCATAACTTTCAGCGAAAATCTCCCGCATAACTTTCTTGTTGAGAATATGATGTACTCTCCCGTCCATTGCTTTTCTACCAACATTCATCCACTAGCACACCAGGCTCGCTCCCTTCCCTGGAACACACGGCACTGGCTCGCTCCCATCCCTGGAACCTACGCAGTAGAAATTTCTTCCTGTGTGCCACCATTTTCTATTCCTTTATTCCAGAAAAGTACGTAGCAGCAGATGACTCGTTAAATATGGAATGCCATTCAATTTTGTTACTTTGCTTGTTAAAAGTGATCATCTTAGATTCTCTCTCTCTCTCTCGTTAGATCCGGAGCAGCCCAGGGGGTGCAGTGGTCTAAACGATGGCTTCTGAGCCCGAGGTGGGTCCGGGTTCGAATCCCATGAGGTGAATGTTGTTTGCCTTGGCTTCTAAGCATTCGCCCAAGATGGGTCCAGGTTTGAACCCCAGTGAGGTGAATGTTGTGTGCCTTGACTTCTAAGCGTTCGCCCAAGATGGGTGCGGGTTTAAATCCCGGTGAGGCATGGATGCTGTGTTTGTATTACGGCACTGGCTCGCTCCCTTCCCTGGAACCAGTGGCTTTAAATTGGGGACATGCGACTGCTTATAGCCCACTGAGTTGCTCACCGTGATCGGTAAACCCCCAACTAAAAAAAAATCTGGGGACTTCATTAAATGTTGTTCCTTTAAAAACGATCAAATTAGCTTTGAATTAACATTGTACCAAACAAAAGTTCCTGTTCTGCTCATTAAATCCGAAATCGTGGGTGTGTTTGTGTGTATCACCAGGGCCTGATTTACCTGAGGGCATTCGTGGCACCTGCCCAGGTCCCCGACCTTTGAGGGGCCCTCAAAATAGTTATATATTACTTGCTTTGCATCAAATTGATTCGCAATGTTCATTCACTGGAAAAATTTAAAATGGTAATTTTGTAACTGTGCGTTGAAACAGATGGAAATGACTATTATAATTTCCACAAATAAACAGAGTACCATAATATTGGCAAATTAATGCTTTAATCTGCCAATAACAATGTAATCCGTCCTCAGTTATTCATGCATGCACATAACACGGGATGGCGAGGAGGAGGGGGGGGCTGAAAGCCACTTGCCCAGGGCGCCAAACTGTCTAAGTCGGTCCTGTGTATCACGTGACATCTCCAGCGCTATACAAAAGATTTTGTTTCGATGTGGGGCCCCAACACTTCTCCGGCCCTGGGTCTCCAACAGGGGCGGATTGGGGCGATGGAAGCGGGCCGGGAATTTTAGTCTTGTGGGATCCTCCATTACAGAAACACCTGTACTCAGAGGGGAACACTTAATAAATTTCCTCATGAAAAAAATTCTGTTAACTCGTTAACTTCTGAATGAACGGGAACTGTTGAAATATGCATTGTGAAACTAATTAATGAGTTGTGAACTATTTAAGGGTGAAATAATTTTGAAATCCACTCATGATTGAATATAGCATATCAAACCATGCTCACAACAAGGTCGTGCAGATAATTAATAACCAGACTTATTTGATCACTGATCATCTATTGCGCAACGCTATTAACACTATCTCCTTGAATAGATAGATGCCTTTTCTTTCTTTTTTTTTTTTTTTTTTCTAAAGTCTACCTATTATTTTAACTGATACACTACCGTTTTGATCCAAGAACCGGTAAACGGCAAAAATACCCCCGGGAAAAACTACCCCCGGAGAAAATACCCCCGAAAACTGAAAAGCGGAAAAAATGCCCCCGGAAGAAATACCCCTAGAACAAAAGGTTCACTGTAAACTGCCACACAGGAACACTGATGTGTGGCAGTGTTCCGTTGTGGCAATTTACCGGCAACCCTGCCACACATCTTTCAGCAACTTGGCCACAAAAGTTCAAAGGGGGGGGGGGGGGGCTATAAAGATTGCCGTTTCTGGGCCTATATTGAGAACTGAATTGGGAACTCCAAACGAATTTCGCGAAAACGTTCCATGTAAGCCAAGCGAGAATTGTACTTTAATTTGAAGAAATAAATTGCCGAGGATCCGAGGTACACTTGATGGGGGAGGGGGGGAGGCCTCAACCCCCAACTTCCGTAATATTATATTCTGGGCCGCTGGAGCTTGTCAGTGTATCCAGGCTGTTCCCCTTGAAGCGCCCGCGAGGTCCGTGAGCTTTGGGGGAGGGGCGATTCCCCCAAAATGTTAAAATGGACGTAGAGCTGTAAACATTAGAACCATGCTTTACATAATGATTCTGTACACGACCACGAATTTTCAGGAGGGTGGGGTGAATTCACCCTCCCCAAGTTTCTAAGAGCGCAGACAAGTGTTCAAGGTAAGGGATTTGCTCGCAATTTCTATGCTTCATGTTGTGTTTAATGGCAAACTATGTACGCCCCGTCCCCCTCCCCAGAAATTTGGTGAAGCCTGTGAAAGGGATACGAGATACTTGGTTTGGAGGGCTCTACCCCCAACTTCGGTAATTTTATATTCTGGACCTCTAGAGTCGGTCAGTGTATCCTCGATGTTACCCCTGAATAGCTCTTAGAAACTAGGGGAGGGTTACCCCACCCTCCTGAAAATTCGTGGTCGTGTACAGAATCATTATATAAAGCATGATACTAATGTTTACAGCTCTACGTCCATTTTAACATTTTGAGGGGACCCCCCTCAAGCTCATGGACCTGGCGGACACTTCAAGGGGAACTTCCTGGATACACTGGCAGACTCCAGCGGCCCAGAATATAATATTACGGAAGTTCAGGGTAGAGTCCCCCTTCCCAAACCAAGTGTACCTCGTATTCTCGGCAATTTATTTCTTCAAATTAAAGTACAATTCTCGCTTAGCTTACATGGAACGTTTTCGCGAAATTCGTTTAGAGTTTCCGATTCAGTTCTCAATATAGGCCCAGAAACGGCTATCTTTATAGAACCCCCGCCCCCTCATCCCTTGAACTTTTGTAGCCAAGTTGCTGAAGATGTGGGGCAGGGTTGCCGGTAAATTGCCACACCGGAACACTGCCACACATCTGTGTTCCTGTGTGGCAGTTTACAGTGAACCGTTTGTTCTGGGGGTATTTCTTCCGGGGGTATTTTTTCCGGGGGCATTTTTTCCGGTTTTCGGGGGTATTTTCTCCGGGGGTATTTTCTCCGGGGGTATTTTTTCCCGGGGGTATTTTTACCTACATCCCCATGAACCAGTCAATCGTTGTTTCTTTTAGGACTAATGTGGATAGGACACGGATTTCGAAACATCTCTTCCGGAGAATCCCTTCGTGCTCTATGTCTGTACGTGGATAAGGTATTGGGGATGATTTACCACCAAAATTGTTACTGTGCCTCCTTGAAGATTACAAAAGAAGGGCAGGGCAGGGCCTATGAATGATCCTTTGGTTCCAAGTCCAATGACCTAAGGTTAATCGTAGTTAGTTTAACTTATTTATAACAGCGTGCTTTGTCGTGCGGCACATTTTTCACTGAAGTAGAGAGAATATTTTGCTTTGCCATTTTAGAGCAATCGCCTAACATACGAATATATTACAAATACTCGTATGTAGATAGAAGGAATCGCAATTTTTTAAAGACTAACGTTTTAGACAGATAATATAAAGCTCAAATAAAGTTAAAGATTCTTATTCATAAATACCAAAAAGAGTACTCGTTCTTTCCAAAGAATCCGGAGGAAGATGATACGAGGAAGTGGGCCATTTCTCGAGTGGTCCACCGGGGAATGTCCCAGTGCCACCGGGACGTAGCCAAGGGGAGGGATCTTAGGGACCGGACCCCCTCCGAAATCCCAATATTTTTTTTTCGAAATTGAACATCAACGAATAATGCTTTTGTTTTTTTATTTGGCCTTATACGTCCATTGTGGAGAACATTCTGTACATTTGGCACTAGGGGATCCTTGCAGGGCCGTAGCCAGGGGAGGGCCAGGCCGGGCTCGGCCCGACCTGTGTTTCCTTTTGCCCGTCCTAGCAACTCACACAACAATATAGTGCCCGACCTCTTTAGCCCGACCACTTTATGTCCTTCGCCCGATCTCAATCATAAGACGCCCCTCCCAACTTGCTTGTCTGGCTACGGGCCTGGATCCTTGTACAATTTCATGTACGTATATGAAACTGTATAGGCACAATTCAGTCTTTTGGAACTTTTTTTAGCTCATCTGCGAAAAATAACGATGTTCTCAAAGGTTTCATCATGCAAGTATTATCAGCTTCGACACACACGACATTAATATCAATGTGTGAAACACTTTGGGTTTACAAGCATGAAGCTTTATTGAGATTCCGAGAAATCTACGTTGTAATAGTTCTATCGTTACAAAATTTGCAAGAAATAAAAAATCACAAATCCTCCCAAGAAGCTCATCAGCTATTATGTGCTATTACCCAAGGCCAGTTTGTAGTCAAACTTCGCACATTTGACTTTGTATTTTTGTGGACATTACCGCTGTCAAAAACTCTTCATAACGTTGACTGCAATTTGACGACATCACTGGAACATTTTGTTCTCGTGGTAACTTTTCTCGACCATCTAAGAAGTAACGCCATCGATAAATTCAGTGTTACTTTTAATGCAGCGTCAAAATTGATCACATAAGTTGATGGAGTTATCACAATGCCAAGAGTTACATCCAGGATGATTCAAAGAGTGAATATTTCATCAGAAACTCCAGAAGAATATTTCCTGAAGAATCTTTTCGTGCCATTTGTTGACCACATGCGAACACAAACTAATGATCGATTCGAGACTCACAAGACATTAGTCATAGCGCTTCAAATATTTCTACCTCGTCATGTTATGTTGAACTGCGAAAAAGAGCTAACGACTTGAAAAGGATTTTATGAAAACACACTTCCAGGGAGCAGTACTCTCATAGTCCGTTTGGCGAAATAAATGGATCAACATAGATGTTAATTCAAGACGTGGTAACGCAATGGAGGCCCTTTTACAATGCGATTCAAATCTTTTCCCAGCTCACACATCTTGTTACAGATTCCTGCTATAGTTCCGATTTCCACAGCTACGCCAGAAAGGACATTTTCAATACTTAGACGATTGTAGGCATATTTAAGAAACTCAACGGGAGAAAACAGACTGAGTAGATTAGCACTTTTAGCAACCCATTGCAATACTGAGGTGCAACCGGACGAAATTTTAAATCGGTTGATTAAATCTCATGGCGCGCTAATTTTTTATAAGGTGAGTGAAATGTAAACCCTATTTGTTCTTCTTAATGTAAAAATGTCTTGAATTTGCTGATTTGTACAAATTATATTATACCTGTGTTAAATGTTTTAATTTTCGCCTTAAAATTTAAAACTTTCAATAGGTACATACTGTAATTGTTATTGCTTGTATCAAAAACATTAGTTCAACATAAATTTTAAATCATTAAAAACAATTATCTGAAGGAATGACCTCCCGTTGTGTTTGATTTATGTTTATTGTAAATTTACAGGCGGAAATTTTACAAGTAACGCAAATTTATGAGGAACATTTTACAAATACTAATCCCAAAAATTGGTGGGGGAGGAAGGATTGGTATAGATTTTTGAATTGTAAACTAAAAAATTTAGTTTCTATTCAATCATCAAAAGAAATGAATACTTCACCGATAAAGACACTTTTGGTCCCCTCCCGAAAAAAATTCCTGGCCACGGCCTTGCCCGGTGGGCCAATACGCCCGTGGTCTCCAAGTGTCTTGGTGAGCCCCCTGTATATTTATGAATGATTAATATTTGAGATCACGCTCCTATCTCTGCTCAACAGGATCTGAGAACGCAATTCTAGATCGTAAAATGTAGGAGGGTAAGGAGGCTATTTCAAAGCACGGTAGGGCGCCTAAGCGGTCCACTGCAACAATAGCACATTAGCCTTAATGGTAGTCTGTTCCCCTTTTACGACCACTCATGCTTCGTGTTGCCATTGAGGAGAGTTTTCGTCCCCAGAACACATTGTTTACCGTTCTCTGTTACCATAAATACGGAACCCTAGTTCCCTATTCATTCTGACAATGCATGGGGTAGGACTGCATTCATTGTTGAGGGACCCTTTTACCGACATCATCCCACAGTAGATCCCTTTGTCACTGACACTTTTCGGAGATGCCTCACTGTTCGAGTGAAATAGCTTCACGCCTATGCACGAAACAAACCGCAATGGCTGCCACTGTTTGATGCACGATCAAACCGCGGTGAGGAGGAAAGAACGACCTCTAATGATGAACGGAATTGTTTGTGTGAAACACCAGGCCTTGAAAAGCACAAAGAAGTCACCACACACCAAAATACATTAAATGGACATCATAGAATACGTCTCTAGATAAGAGAAGTGACACAATTCTCGAACGTAGTGCGCATGTCTTTTAATAAAGGTCACAAGTCTTGTGAGTCACACGAGCCTCCAGGTACCTTTTTTTTTTTTTTTTTTTTTTTTCAGGTAGGATATCAACATCAAACAAAGATCTTTGCTCTTTCCACGTTTATAAGTGAGTCACGGAAAAATTCTCATTGGGTAACTGGAAGACCCTGGATTCTTTTTTTTTTTTTTTTTTTGAGATTTAACGACCACCGTGAGCAACTCAATGGGCTATAAGCAGTCGCCCGTCCCTAATTTAGGGTAACTGGTTCCAGGGAAGGGAGAGAGCCAGTGCCGTAAGACAAACACAACATCCATGCCTGACCGGGATTCGAACCCGGACCCCTTACTGACGAATGATCAGAGGCCAGCGCCTTAGACCACTGCGCCACCGGGGCGGCGACCCTGGATTCGACTCCCGGTGGCGGCCAATGAGAATTTTTCCGTGACTCACTTATAAACGTGGAAAGAGCGAAGATCTTTGTTTGATGTTCCTGGTCCACGTTAAATGTCTGTATTAATTGTTCATTCGCCTTCTAATTATTTCTTCAGTTGCTGCTTACCATCTTTGGTGAATCCCCAGCATTGTGCGGGGGCTCCAAGAAGCAACCTGCCAACTTGGCTTGGCAGTTAGCGTGTGCGAGTTTGGAGGAATTCGAGGCCGCTGTGGTGTAGCGGAAGCATATCCAGTGCGTAACTGGAAGACACTGGGTTCGACTCCCGGTGGCGGCCAATGAGAATTTTTCCGTGACTCACTTATAAACGTGGAAAGAGCGAAGATCTTTGTTTGATGTTCCTGGTCCACGTTAAATGTCTGTATTAATTAGGATATCAACACTTTTCCATGAAATAAATAAATGGCAGCCTCGATGACTGAGTGGTCAGAGGCGCGGTTTTCTGGATAATTTCCCGAGCTGGGGCTGTGTTCGAGCAGTGGAGAACCATAAGTGGAGTATTTGCATTTCGACCCCTGCTCTGCGCCCTTCCGGCGGCCAATGAACTCAAACTAGGATCGGACGACTTCCGATAGCTTTTTGGACAGAAAATAAAGTGCAATGGATGAAAAAGTAATTTTGTAAATACAACTTGTTGGGGGCGAAGATAAATTGTAAAATGCTAATTATATCGCGATGTTCTCTAGTGGGAAAATGAGTTTAGGACATTTGGGCACCCGGACATTTTGGCACAAATCTTGAGGGGCCGTACAAAAATTGCCGTTTCTTGGCGCTGTGAGGGGAATTGAATGGAGAAAACGTTTCCAGTAAGACAAACGACAATTATAATTGAATTGAAAAAAATATTACAATGCACAAATTTTGAAGATGATAATGCGTTTTTTTGGGTGTCAATATGACAAGCATAATATCCGAAAACTTGACAATTTCGTCGTCCTGGATCGGGATTACATAGCTCATAATCATGAATATGGATTACATCATATTCATGAGTACATAGCATCATATTCATGAGTACAACGGTGCCCATGGGGGAGCGCCCCCAGCCGTTAATATAGCCAAATTTTTTATAAATTTAAAACACGAAAATAGATGAAACCTTTTTTTAAACGTTTGACAGCCTTGAAGGAGGTAAGGATTTTTCTTAGCCCCCCCCCCCCCCCAACAAGCACACATAAAATGTCCGTAATTTCGTATTTTCTTATTTACGATGTTTTTCTATAAACTATAACTAAACAAATTCTCTGCGAGTATGAGCAAACCCAGGAAACGTGGGGGGGGGGGGCCTTAAAACCCAAAATATGAAATATAAAGAATTTGTGGTCCGATCGGGAGATGTTCAGCCATTACAAGCTACAAGTCATCGAATTGTCTGAGGGCATCTGCTGCCTCAGGAAACTAGTGGGGAGGGGGGTACCAAAAGCGTAAAATATCAAGAATTTTTCTCATTTCCCTTCCGATCGGGAGATCTTCGGCATTTACAAGCTGCAACTCGACAAATTTTCACAGCACATGCGCACTCTCTGGAAACCTGTCGGCGATAGGGAGGGGGGGGGTTAATACCAAAAGGGTAAAATATGATGACGGTGAAGCTTTTATCTTATATTAAAAGTTATTTATCCGTCTTCGAGGCAACGTTACTTTAGTAATCAGAAAGCAGTTTTAACTCAGACAGTTTGTTGTCACAAACATATATCCCGTTTTTGTCTTCTTGCTCTCCCGGAAAAACGGTTCTAATGCTTTACAATTTTCTGTTTTCCGTAAACCTATCTTTTGCCTTTCCATAATCCCATACGACTCCACCCACGCTTGGAATCATAAAATTGCTGCCTTCTGGTTTCTAGTTAAGCGTTCTTTTACCCACTCCTCTTCGAGGCACTTACAGCGGATTGAGCTTTCTAAAATTAGAGATATTGCCGTTTCTTTCGGTTATTCGCCAAACGTTTTCTTCACTCTTGTGCGATATTTTTATAGACGAAGTTCTACCACTCTGGGAAGGTGCCCAAACGAAACATCGGTTTGTTGGCGCCATTAACTTTCTCCCTCAAGTAGTAAATGTGTTGAAAAGCTTCTGTAAACGTTTTGACTCAGATTTTGGTATTCGTACTTCTAATGTTTTTTCCCTTATCCGCTGTGATCGAGATCCTGTTGATACTCTTAGCAGGCATGGTGCATACTTCGTTCCTCTGACTGCTCACTCAACGGGGAATGAGATGATCTACATCGGCTCTACTTTGAGGACATTGAAAGTCAGACTCTCAGAACATAATATGATATTCGTTCAGGACATTCTTCGACTGCTTTAGCCAGGACTGTTGCTGAGGGAGAATTTTATCCTGAATGGAACAAATATTCTATTATTGCTGCTGCTTCTGATAAATGCTCTCTGTTATTTACAGAAAGCTTGTGCATTCAACGCTTCTCCTCTTCTTGTTGCAACGACGAGTTACCGTTATCTGTGCTTTCACCCTGGAGTTTTCTTCTGAAAAACTGCTTTCCTGATGATTCGGACGTACCTCATAAATAACTCATAACTATGGCGTTACTATTTGTCTTCACCGCCCCGGTAGCGCAGTGGTCTAAGCGATGGCTTATGGCCATTCGTCCGGAAGGAGTCCGGGTTCGAATCCCGGTGAGGTACGGATGTTGTGTTTGTCCTACGGCACGGACTCTCTCCCTTCCCTGGAACCAGTTGCCCTAAATTAGGGACGGGTGACTGCTTTTTGCCCATTGAGTTGCTCATGGTGGTCGTTAAACCTTCAATTAAAAAAAAAATTAAAAAAAATACTCTGAATATGAAGATTTCGTACTTAATAGATGAAAATGAGGAACACAAGTTTGCTGTCTGTAGTACGATAAATTAAAACAAATCCCTAAAACTGCCGAATGAAACTCAATTTATTTACAATTTTAAAAACCTATTTACGTAGCTAGCACTTTCGGGGCTCACATGGCTCCATTTTCAAGCCTGGAGACGGATGGTCGCTCCCCCATAACGCATAAGGGCGATTGAACGGATTTGTTTTAACTTATCGTACTACAGACAGCAAACTTGTGTTCCTCATTTTCAAATAAAATACTATTTGTCTTCTATAATAATGTTTATTTCAGTTGGCAACGTACTCTCCTCGACTGGGGGTATGATGGTATTGCTTGTGAGTGTATTTATACGTGAGACACTTCCATTTCTGCTCGCCAGGTCTGAAGATGGAGGTATAGTACCTCCGAAAGATCTCGCTATGGTCGTTTTTTACGCTTTCCAACCGTAGGTTGTGGGATCCATTCCATTGCCCTTGTGCGTCATAACTTCCGTACAAATGGATCGATTTCGATGAAATTTTGGTATATGGTAGGGGACCATCTAGAGACAAATCCTATTAAAAATGGGAAAAATGGGGTCAAAGGTCAGGACATAGGAGCGAGATCCATTCAATCGCCCTTATGCGTTATAACTTACGTAAAAATGCTTCGATTGAGACAAAACTTTATCATATTGTTCCGGATCTATACTTTACCGGTTCTGTTGAATATCATCGAAATGCGGTCAAAGGTCAGGGCATATGTGCGAGAATTATTCTATAGCCATTATCCTCATAACTTGAGTAATAACTTAAGTAATGATTTCTGGTATGTTGGAAAGCGTATCATAATCAATGCATTGCATGATTTTACTAACTTCTTGTTTAAATTACATGTGTGAAGTTTTTAAAATATAAATAAATAACATCTTTTATTTGGCATCTAGTGAGTTGTTATCATGCTCAGACAGTTATATATAGTTTTTAGTTTTAGTTCAAACATATTAGGCTATGTTTCTTTACGTTTGTTACTGAAGGCATGTTGACGATTTGATGTTCAAAAAGGCTTTCTATGTTAGTCAACCTTTGATGCTCTGTCAATATAACTTAAGTATGTGAGTAATCAACGAGCAACGTGCCTATGTTAAAAGTATTCAGAGGATTTAGTTTAGTCGCTGTATTCTGTTTCCAAGCTATTTGATTGAGTAGAGTATGCCATATTACACCGTATTGACGAACGTAAAATAAGAAGGCTGAAACCTATAAGTAAGATTTATTTGGCATTCTTCTGGCCGTTGTGGTTTCTGCTGTCTAACACTTAATTCATTTTAATTAAGAACCAGATGTGACTAAGTGAGTCATTCGGAATTCAAGTAAAGAGATTCACCAAATTTGGTAAACTTTATAGTGAAGTCATCTGGAATTCAAGTAAAGAGATTCACCAAATTTAGTCAACTTTACAGTAAAGTCATCCGGAATTCAAGTAGTCAACTTTACAGTGAAGCCATTTACCTCAGCAGGTTTATCTTTAGCCTGTAATCAGATTACTGCTATACAGTGAAGTTCATATGTGGGTACAAGTTTGAACCATAAACGATTATTCGAGTAAGACAAATATACTTTTTCCCAAATTACCTCAGGTCCAAATATGGAAACGCATCGAAGAGGGTATATCAAGAGCAAAGCTCGCGCGCTGGGACAACTATGACAGCGGATTTGAGTTGCATTAACCTCCACAAACTGTAAGGATGCCTTGATGTCCCAGCAAAAACACAAGTGCTGGGAAACTGCTGGCCACCAGCTGGCAGTGATGGGTCACTGCTGGCTGAAATCTGCCGCTCACGGCCCGGTAGTGGTCCGTTGGTGGCTGCGCTATCAGTTGGCGAGCCATTGATGGCCCTGCAGCATCGCCGTGAATTGTGGGCCTCCAAGCAAGTGCCACTAGTGACCCGTTGCTGGCAACCAATGCAACCCCCAACAGCAGGTGGAAGCAACGGGATTGCGCATGCGCAGAAGCAATACTTGCTGTGTCTCTCATGGTACCAGTTAGTTAAAGACGACGCTATCACCATCGTGTTATTTTAGTGGATGTTAAGAAAAAATCCGTATGTGGAGAGGCGAATTAATTTCCTAATGAAATTTTACGTCGACGAAGATATCCGATTAAGCCGTGAAATACTAGATTACAGCCATGAAATACACCCACTCCATTCCCATGAATAACAATTCATGGAATGGAGTGGATGAATAACAAGAAAAAAATTGAAACCGCTTGAAACACATCCTGGAAAACCATTAAAACAACGTTTGTTGGAAGAAAAAAAAGAATTATACGCGTACAAAATTTATTAATTATTTGAAAGAAAAAAAAAGCAACGCTATGTGGTGTACTCATCCATGGGTTGAATACACAAGACTGGGAGGAATTCGCTTCTAAAAATAACGAGAAGTAAAATAAAATATATTTTACTTTTTAAAACAAATGTAGCTTCGGACAACGGAAAGGAAAGACACAACGTTAAAAATGTAACAGAATGTGACATGAACCCGGGTAAATATATATTTATTCAACAATCTCTTTTTCAAGACGGCAAGGACAGTACAAAACTTTGGAAAGCGACTCTAAGTATGTACACGCCTTGAAAATGAGTGAAGTTCCCTTAAGGTAAAAAAAAAAAAAACTATCGTTACGTTGAAAAAATAAATTTATGAATTATATGAAACTGACTTTTATGAAAAATACCTCGCAATATTGTAAAATGAAAGAGGGAAGCATTCGATTACACATTGCATACCAAACAGACAGCTTTAAGCATATGCTCGAGCGTGGCATATTAGTCCGGTCGGTAGAGAGCTCAGCTGACACGCGAATGGCCCTGGTTCAGATGCAAACTGGCGTTTTTCCGGTCTTTTGAGAAAATTTCCGCATCGCAGTGCGTTAATTCACAAGCTTCGTAAGGGTAAAAAAAAAAAAAAAAAAAATGTGGCTTTGGGAAATTGCGGTTATCCTCGCTTTTTTTTTTTATTATTATTATGGCTACTACTGGGAAATTGGCGGACTAGATTCGGCAAGCCACCAGTTACGTCACGTGGTTGCTGGCTGCCACTAACGGCACACTAGCGGACTACATTAGGCTAGCCATCATTTCTGGCACGTGCTTGCAGGGCCACTGAAGGGCCACTTGTGGCAGCTATTGCCTGTGATGAACCACTGATGACCCTGTTGTGGCATATGACAACTGATGGGGTGCCAACTGTTGGCCAGCTGTTGGCCTGAACTACTGGCCCTTCTGTTGGCCGACCGGACATTTTATTGACGGTTCGGCAGCGGCAACATAGTGCTGGGCCATTGCTGGCAGTGCTGGCTGCCAGCAATGGCGCATTGCTGGCCCAGCAAGACTGTTTTTGCTGGGGTCGGATCCGCGCACAATACGAGCAGTTGAGCGAATTTGAGAGATGACGCATAGTTGGGCTGAGAGAGGCCGGTTGGTCAAGTCGGCGAATTGCCAGGCATTTGGATCGAAGCGCAGCAGCAATCGCTCGATTTTGGCACCAATGAGTCGAGGAGGGCACAACTCAGAAGTATGCAGGCAGTGGACGGCCGAGGGCAACGACAGAACGTGAGGATCGAGCGATTGTAAGAGACTAACGAGCAGAACCGAATTCGTCGCTCTCAACCATCCGTGGCAATGTCGCGTCGTCTGCAGGTACGGAAGTGGTCATCCGGACCTTTGCCACACGACAGGGTACTAGAACAAATTTGGAGCTATTTTCATTACTTCGAATGAAAGTGAAAGTTTTATTCGGAGTAATGAAAATAGCTCCAAATTTGTTCTAGTACTTTGTGCTTTAAAAGGCATTTTTTTTAAAGGAGACTCCATTCGAGGAGGCCACTCTGCCGCTTACTACTCACTGACCAGCGAGCATCGCCAGCACCGATCGCAGTGGTTTCGGGCCCCATCAACGTGGGAAGGTGTCCAATGGCATCGTGTTGTCTTTACTGACGAGTCACGGTTTGTACTTGGTGCCGATGACCAGCGCATATAGGTGTCTGGAGACGATCCAGGCCTGCGCAGGAATCCTGCCTAACCATGAAACGGCTTACGGCTCGCACACTGGGAGTGACTATCTGGAGAGCTATTTTCTACGATAGCCGTACATCCTTGGTAGTCCTCCGTACCCGCCATCATGGCTCAACGGTACGTCGACGACATTCTACGTCCTGCTGTATTGCAGTTTCTGTCGCAGCATCACCGAGAAATTTTTTCACAGGGTAACGCCCGGCCACACACGGCACGGCTCTCTCAGTGCTGCCTCCGTAATGTCAACACCCTTCCGTGGACTGCCCAATCGCCCGACCTCTCACCAATCGAACATGTTCGGGACATGACTGGACACCACCTACGCACATCCTGGAATGTCTCCGAACTGGCCCGCAGTTTGGACTCCATACGGCATGCTGTACCTCAGGACAGTATCCGTGAACTGTATGCGTCTATACCACGCCGGGTAACCGCTTATATTCGAGTCAGAAATGACGCTATAGCGTACTGACTTATTCCAGTCGTGTAGCTGTTTTATAAATGGCCCAAGTGCTCTGGAATTGGAATCATTTTCTTTTCTAAACATGTACATTGCACATACCAATGTTCATCTCGATTGGATCTTCTGAAAACGTTTTTTTTTTTTTTTTTTTTGCAAAGAGTGTATTACTTCACATTCAACTATTATCCCTCACAATAGCTTTTCCAAATTTTTATATACTTCATGTTTCATGTCACACTTTTTAATTTTCTTTTTTAGACAAAATATGGAGAATGCAGTCTGTTGAGAGAAATCTTTTCATTACTCCGAATGAAACTCTGACAGTTTTGCTTTAAAAGGCCTTTTTTTTTAAAAAGAATAGTAGCACTCTGGGAATAGATAAAATCTGAAATGGCTAATTGTATCTTATGGCTTTTACCCGCCTCATTTTTTTAACCTTAATAATTCAAACACACATGCTAAAAGAAAAGATTTCAGCAGGAACGAAATCCACAACAAACTCAGAATCGATGCCTCCGATTAAGAACAGTGAGTCATTGACCATCACATCACACAGGATCAGTAATTGCAGTCTACCAGTCCCTTGCACTACACTTTAAAAATCTCAAGGTATGCTGTAATGATAGATATTTGGAAACATATCTATTCTTGGCGAGTTTGTCGCATGCTATGATTAAAAAAGGCGTGCACTTTGAGAGCACTTTTGTGCCGTTTGTGTCCTACAGGGTCGTTAGGGAACTGATGGCCATTAGCGAGAGCATTCTTCACTCGCTGGTGTTGCGTGAGAAGCGACACTGTTCAACAATGCCTTCGTTTGAAGACACAACGGAGGTAGAATTTTCATGATGATGATGATGATGATGATAGCATGGCTGATTTCTGAAGAGAACTCAGGGAGAACTAACAAGGTGATGAAATTAAAGAACTGCTGCAAGGGTAAAAAATATTTATACACAGACTTCGGAAGAGTAGGGCTTGGAGTTAAAACAAAATGAAATTTAATTTGGTAGATTCGTCAGTAGAAACTATGAGAGACAGAACATTCTTATTGGACTTAAGCAGAGAGAAGAGCTTTTCATCATGAACTGATTTGGACATGACAGTGTCAGCGATTGGAAAAACATTCAATTTGGAGATGCCTTTTCATTTTGGGCTGATTTTGGCATGAAGTACAAATGGTGCGGGCACATCCGCGGATGATGGAAGCTTTTTTCTCCCAAACTGATTTTAATGTGAGAATAAAAAGGATGGCGAAAATATTCTTGTTAAACTAGAAAATGCTGAATATGTTCTAATGGGCGCCCATAACTCAGTTTCCAGGACGAGGCAAACAGAAATTGTAACTATGAATAAAATACACAAATATCATTTGCACATTTTGCCTACACCTTCCAGCTTTCTAAAGGTTTTTACCTCACTCTCAACACATAATACAGATTGGAAAGCAGAAGAACTAAATATTTCATAAAAGTAATGGATAAATGAAATTAGACAGCTTGTTGTTGCAACACGGAACTTTTTTGTTGTTCTTCCGAGTCTAGTGTCTTTTGCGACTTGTGTGGAGTGCTCCACGAAATCCCAGCGATCATTTAATCGGTCATCAAGAAGAAAAGATACCTGTAATACAACGTTCTGGAAAACACTTCTGTAGATTTTTGTCCAGCAGGGAACGGCTGCTACAGAGGATGCTGTATTGTTCAGTTCTTCACTTTTCATACTTTGTGAAAACACAAGTTCGTCCGCATCGAAACCGTGTCCCCTCACTCCGGAGTAAGTCGCTCTCCCAACTAAGATGCGCGGACAGAATGTATCGCTACAGATTTGTCGTCTTGACACATGTTTTCACCTCTGTAATTCGTCACACCATCTCCCTCTTAATTTTTTTTTCTTTGAAGCGAAGTAGGAATTTTTTATTAATTCCAAACAATGTGTGGAACAAACACACATTTTTCGAAGAACCCAATGGCCAGTGGATCCATTTTCCACAATCGGGCGCCAATGTAAAAACACAAGTTTGTCCCCTCACTCCGGAGTAGGTTGCTCTCCAACCTGAGCTACGCGGACAGAATGTCTCGCTGCAGATTTGTCGTCTTGACACATGTTTTCATCTTTGTAGCACGTCATAACTTTTCCATGCTGCAGTGTCCCTATGTACTGTGTGCTCCAAATGAAAGGGAAAATTTCCTTATTCCTTTCTACTGCACATTTCCGGTTTTTCTACAGAAAATTTCCAAAGTTTTTCCTATTTGTACTGCGTACTCACGCATCCAGAAGTTCAGCAGTAAAATTAGCAATTAAGATCAGTGCTATGACGAAAATCTCTGCAGTACCTTCCAAGAACAGAAAGTGCATGATCAGATTTCTAGGGGCGGACAAGTGCCTCACCAACCTATATCGACGGCCATTTGTGTTTTCATCATACTCTTGCTTCTCAAGAATCTGTGGCATTGAAAGTGAACATAGAGACAATGAAATGGCGAAAAAAAGTGAGATGTGTTATATAGCATGAAATTTATCATTAAAGGTGGCGTAGGCGATATTCTTAAATATATACAACCTGAGGACCGGTTAGTAGAGTGTTCGGAGTCAGAATGGAAAAAGCTGCCGATTTACCGAAGTTTGATAAAGGACAAATTGTGATGGCACGGCCCTCGGAACTACGATCTCGGAAACGGCGCAGCGTGTGGGTTGTTCACGTGCCGCTGAAGTGAGTACGTATCAAAAGTGGTGCACAGATGGTCAAATGATGAACCGCCGTCCAGCCGTGTGTCGTCCGCAGCTCATTGATGCCACAAGAGAGAGGAGACTGCCGCGCATTGTTGACAGCGACCGCAGGGCCACAGTGCGACAAATCATCCGCAGCTACAACAACGGTGATCAGGGCAATGCGTCACAGCACACATCATCGCAGACTTCTGCGAATGGAATTGCGTAGTCAAAGACCCAGCAGGGTCCCCTTGCTCACTGCACGTCATTTGCCAACAACGCATGAAATGGATCCAAGATCATCGACATTGGACCGTGGATGATAGGAAAAAAGTGGCCTGGTCTGACGAATCAAGATTCCTGGCGCATCACGCACACGGCCGAGAGCGGATACGCCGATTACCAACGGAGGCTATGGTACCTGGATGCACTTTTGGGTGGAAACAGGCCGTCGGTAGCGGTGTTATGCTGTGAGCGATATTTTCTTGGGACACTTTAGTCCCCATTATCCCAAAAGCATAATCCCTGACAGCTGTCAGGTATCTGAACATCGTTGCGGACCAAGTTCACCCATTCATGGAAACTGCGTTCCCTGTTGGTGATGGCCATTACCAACAGGATAATGCGTCATGCCACGCTGCCAGAATTGTCGAGGAGTGGTTCGAGTAACATGTTGGTGGCTTTCTGTTAATCCCCTGGCCTCCAAATTCACCTGATATGAACCCAATCGAACATCTGTGATTCGACTTGGAAAAGCGGGTTCGCGTTTAATCAGCACCACCCCAAAATGTACGGGAACTGGAGGAGTTCAACAATTTATTCAGAAAATTATAATACAATCACACCTCGGGCGATGAAAACATAAAAAAGAACAATGAATGACAATATCTACAGATGAATGCATGTAACAAGATAAAATCACTGATGCAGATATAGAACAGAAAATGACATACGTACAAAAATGGCCCAGAGACGATCCGGGATAAATTACATACAATGACGTACTATAAAGTCCGATAAGGAGGGAAATGAAAGTCCAGAGAAGCTGTAAAAACGCAGGACTAGTCCAGGAGCAAGTAATAAGTCAGGAAAAGTCCTACTCATCAGCAGGGGAATGTCGAAGAAATGAAGCCGAAAGTTGAGCGGTGTCCTCCATTTCATAGAGCCGTTGATAACAAGAAAGGAACGTACAGTCCGTCTTGCAAAGAGCCTCAAGGTCAGCTCTTATACACGTCAGCCGACGATGAACATCATCCGGAGGAAATGTGGAGTGAGAAAGGTAAGAGGCCATATCGACGATGGATCCCGGAAGAGCGAAAATAGGCGAAACAGTTGTCTATGGGTAAAGGGTCGAGTGAGCACAACGGTATCTTGACAAAACTGTTCAAATCGCGCTTGGAGCGCAACTTCTGTGAGTTCCTCTGGATTTTCCGTAAGGCTAAACCCCCTGGGGGACGCTGGAGGAGAACGAGTGCTAGAAGATGAGCGAGAGCGATACACTCGTGGACGTCCACGTTTAGCTGGAGCACTAGGAGCTTTGAAGACGGTACGTTTTGCGTATCGACCACTGGAATCAACAACAGTCTCATCAGTAATGGCCAAGTCATTCACACTGGTGGGATCTGCAGTAGGAGTAATAGGAAGGTGAAACAGTCCAGGAGTGTCAGGAGCAGTCATTAAAGCACCCCGGTAATCATCAAGATCAGTTGCCGATGAATCAATGGTAACCATGGCCACCTCCGTAGAGTGAGCCTCACCAGGAGAAGTAGAAAGCACCACCTGAGCAGAAGCGTCCTGCTCAGAAATCGAGCAAGGAGGTGAAAACGGTTCAGGTGAAGTTGAAGAACCAAGGAGAGGAGGAAAGTGAGCTTCAGTAAAATCAGGAGCACGTAAGTCAGGCTCTGCACGAGAACCAGATGGGGGCGTATCAACAGGCACTGATGTAGACATTAATCCAGAAGAGGGTCCAAAAGAAGAGGAAGGTCCAGGACACTCTTTATAAAAATGCCCTAGGCCTTTACACTTGCTGCAGTGGAACTCAGTTAAGAGATCGATATGTCTCCGTTGACCGTGACAATGGACAATAAGTTGTGTAGGTAAAGTTGCAATATCTTCCTGAGAAGAAAAAATGACAGGCACCATGCGACGAGCACCGTAAATGAGGCGATCCGCGAAGTCGTTGGACGCTGCCGAGTAGGTTACGACGTCCCCGGCAACGCGACCAAGAGATGAGATAACTGAAAGGAGCATGACATTTGTGACTTCAGGTGGCACCGGATAAAATGACACGTTAACCGGGCGCTGTGTCACAGGTTTGGGCATCAAGAGGTTATTATTAATAGTAATACCTTTCTCCAAAAGAGAGGCCACATGGTCAGGTTGAGAAAGATAAACAACAATAGTCCGAGTCCGACGATAGAGATGAGTAATAGCAGACGGAGATAAAAGCTTCTCAACTGCCGTAGCATAAACTTTCAACTTGGTATCGGGAAGGGCTTTAAAAAAACTCCTAAAGCCATATGCGAGGAGAACTTTTCAGCTTGAACAGATGACGCCGGAATATGAAGATGAATAGAGTTGCCGGTGCGACGAACATGAGGTCTCAAAGCATCGACTTGCTGTAACACAATCGAGGATGGAAGATCAGATGAAGAGGTCGCTGCAGCAGAATAAGACGATGGCAATCGAGCTGCTGTGGAAGGTGGAGGAGTGACGTCATCGTGAGTATGCATTGCATCAGTAAAAGTCACAGTAGAAGCTGAAGCAAAGGAGCTGTCTGACTGGGCAGCAGCCGAAGAGGTGCCGAATGACGCACCGGAAGAGGGCAGTTGAACAGCGCCATGAGGAGAAATCAGCGTAGCGGCGCCAGCAGCAGAGTCGCCGGATACAGCAAGAGTGGAAATAGGGCTACTGAACATGACATCTCCACCGGAAGCCGTCATTACTATTGGCGGCGCCCAGCAGTTCTTCTGGCCAGCTCGACCAGAAGGTAAATAAAGCTTGGAATGAAGAAAATATCGTACTTACGAATCGGAAAGTAGAACAAAACAATGTACTAGACCTTTAGATACACGAAAAACACAAAATTAGAACTGGGAGGGCACTGTAAACGGAACTTTAGACTCTAAAATATCGGAGCTGATGCCGAGCACTGGAGGACCTGCTGTTGACATTATGGTACCAGATACCCCAAGATACTTATCGCCACCTCATTGAATCGATGCCTTGCCGAGTGGCCGCTGTTTTGCGGGCTAAATTCGGTCCTACAGCTTATTAGGTAGGTGGTCATAATGTAATAACTCATCGGTGTATAAGTCTCAGCACATACTACCTATAGGTCATACCGTAGGGCGGTTAATTAATATTTCCTGTCCGAGCGTAGAGATCGTGCCAAACATAAAGATACGACAAAGCTACCTTGAGTGAAAACTGTGAATTACAGGTATTCTAAGCGGGGTTCATCCTCACAACTGTCAGTTGCAGGAAGGATCAGGATTTTCTGAATGCGACGTACAGATGATGAGATGAATTGACGTCGAACGGATAGACGGATGAATAAAACTACACTGTAATACTTCTTTAAAAACAGAAACACTAAAAAGAGAGTGTTATATAACATGGAATAGAAAAACGCTCTGACGGACTGGGTAACAGTGAGTCGAATGCCATCGAAAAATACTCCAGACCAATTAACTTTGATTAATAATGGCAAAATAAAGAAAGAACTCCGTTACGCCAACGAAAGTGGTGCCGAATTCCAAATAACTTCCGAAGGAAGAGAGCATTGATTACAAAAGAACCCCAGCGTGTGTAGGAAAAATGCTATATGAAATGAGAACAGAAGATGATACAAAAAGACCTGAACGACGGAGACGCTAACAGACTAGGAGAGAGGTTTAAAAGTACCGCTGATGTAAAACGCATCGGGATGCTAAAATGCCACCCAAATACAACAATAGGAAACAGATTGTAAATCGCTTTTAAATTAAAATTTAAGGAAATCACTGACTGTTTATAAGAACAGGAAATTTATAAAAATGAAGGAAAAAATTGTAGTCCAATTATTCTGAAAGGCTGTTTAATCTTAAATCTGCTGAAACAGAATTTACAAACCCTGCGAAGTGACTTACCAAAGTGTTTGTGTTACTACATAGAACGCTCCCTCCTATGCAGGGCCGTATCAACGGAGGGAAGGGGGTTGTCTTCCCAGAATTGTAATATACTAGGAACATAAAGTCATGCACTGAGGGGTGTACAGTAAAAATAACATTTCTGAAAATTGTACCTCAAAAAGAAAGTTATGCACTATAGGATTTTCTTTTTCAAAAGCTGTAGTTAGCCTCATATAGTATTCCGAGAAGCTAGCCAGGGTATAGGTATACAGCCCTAACGTGCACGAAAGGAATTGTCTGAATCAGTGGAGAGAGGATTTTAAAACAATATGCAGACATACCTAACGTCCGCGATCTTTCCAAGGCCGCCGCGGTGGAGTAGTGGTCTCTGATCATTCGTCCGAAACGGGTCCGGGTTCGAATCCCGGTGAGTTATGGATGTTGTGTTTGTCTTACGGCACTGGCTCTCTCCCTCTCCTGGAACCAGTGACCCTAAATTAGAGACGGGCTACTGCTTATAACTCATTGAGTTGCTCACGGTGGTCGTTAGACCTTCAATAAAAAAAAATAAAAATCTTTCCAATTATGACTTGGAGATGAAGAGCTAGTGAGTCATCTGTGCTCTGCAGGAGAAAGCCTCACTGAGAGTTTTACCTTGAACGGAATTTTTCCAAGCCCCACCCGGCATAAATACTTACTACGTAGTTTTATGCCGGTTTGTTTTTCACTCGGTATTTCTGCGAGGTGTTGTGCTGTCGGCGTTCACCTAAATTTTACGTTTTACTTTATGTATAAAACCTCTGGTTTTTGAGTATTTACCTAGTTTTAACATTTTTAATAAAATTGTCAAAAACCAGAAGTGTAATTTTTTAACAATCATAATGCTTCCCTACAATAACAAAGCAAAAACTGCGGACTATTTGTGTGAAAGTAGAAAAGTAGAGACGAAGCTCGGAGGGGATTAATTTCAAATATACCCACCCCCTTTCCTCAGATATGAAAGATTGCTCTGGCGCTGATTCTATGGTGCGCGTATTGTGCAATAATCTTCTTAGTATTGTATCATGATCTTACAGCACAAAAGATGACTAGGAAGTTAATGGATATCAGTTACTAGTAAGTTAATTCTTTACACTAATCAGAAGCTGTAGGGAAATTTATAGAAGTGAAGCATCTTTAGCAATGATCGAATTTTTAAGAAAAGAAGAAGCCGAGCTAGTCAATATTCACGTGCGTATGTTTACCCTGTGAAGTTCTGTAGCGTCCCTGATGCTAAATGTTACAGAATCTCCGTGGAACACATTTCACAGACGATGAAAAGACTTAAAAAGCCACACGAGCATGACTTGAAGGACACAATGAAGATTGAAGGACCAACACGAAAGAAAAGAAAAAAGGAAAAGAAAAAAAGGCAACATTACAAAAACCTGGTGAAACCAGAAAACACTAAGCAAAGCTTAATACTGCAAAATGATCTTTACTCAGCTTTATTTCTTATTGGTGCTTCTTTCACCTGAGGCTGAGTCTTCTACCAAGCAGCACTTTAGGACACGCGCTGCCACATATACAAGCACCATTGGTCCGCCAGTGCTGTTAGATCCCAACTGGTTCATTCCTTCTGACACTGACCGAAGAAAAACGCGCATGACGCCTATATGTACCAAGTGCTCCTTTATAGAAGACTCAATCTCTAATAAAAGAGGCAGTATAGGGACTTCACCGTGGCAAAATTAATTTTTTTTTTTTTATTTAGATGACTCAATGTAAAAATGTAACACGAAATACATAAAGACAATGTTTTCATTCTTGGTAATGGGTATCCCCACCCAGCTCTATGGACCAAGTCAGCAAAACTTTGTGCAGCAAGGTGGTTTCGCAGGAGGGAACGCGGAGCTCGCTTGGAGAAGAAACACAGAAAATGTGGGAGAAAGAGAAGTCTTGTGGGGAGCACCAGTGGAAGGGAAACAAGCGGTGTACCTTGTGGTAACGAGCAGTGCTGAGACGAGCTGAACCACCCGAACCCGCTGCCGAACGGGGCTCGGTCTGTAAGAGATAATTTTTTTTAATTTTTTTTTTTTGTGATTTTGTATGCTTTAGCGTACGAGACTTTCATTATACTTTCTAGTTGGTAAAGAGAATTCTTCGAGAACTGGGTCTGGGGAAGCCTTTTTTTTTTTTCTTCGAGCTCGGGTATCACATCCATAGACCAAACATTAATGGATTTCTGCGGAGAAGGAAAAGCTTCTTCATGAAATATAGATACTGTATAGCACATAGCAAGCCGACGAAATCCCCCCTACCACCAAATGGCAGCTCCCTGCTCATTCCATTTAGCAACGTACGTAGGTTTCAGCGCCGCCTGATCCTTCCGGATACCGGCCATTCGAAGCACTTCAGGAGGATAGGAATTTTCGGGCGGCTATACAATAGAAATGGATACAGGGTCTCTTCCCCACTTTCTAGTTGAGGAAGATATCCGGTGATTGCATGGATGGTGGAGGTTGGAAGTCTGAAAGTGGTTAGTGATAGTTTTCGGGCTCGTCCAGGCCCGGGCTCTATCTTGAAATATAAAATCCGGGTTTGGGCTGACATCCACACAGAACAAACAATACTTAGCGTAACCTATAAATCCAAAATTGATGCCGCGACGACCTGGTCTGCACGTGAGAAATGGGATGGCAATGCGTGCAGGAAAGACAAACGATCATTGATTTTATATGCAGCAAAACGTTTGCTGGCAGAAATTTTCGGTGTCAGCAAGTCTGTTGCGCCCAACTAAATACTTGGCTGAATGTTTAGCTCCAAGTTCGCTGCAGTTGCAAAATTGTTCATGGCAGTAAATATGGCAAAGTGCATTGTACAACTTTAAAAGTTTTAGCTGCAACAGAAAAATTCTGTTAATGCTAAAAGTCTATCGTACGAAAGGTCACTATAAAGTAATTCACCGATGCTGTCACACGTACGGTCATTCACAAACATAATTTTCAAATTGCAGGTCAAGATTAAAAACACTTTATTTACAATTAAAAATTAATATTTACACGCGAGATCTTTCGGGGCTGAACATAGCACCCATCATCAGGCTCAAGCGCCACGAAACACAGGAGCAGACATTATATACTGTCAACACGACCCACAATTCACTCGGTTTTCTCAATCACCGGTGATGCCATCAACAAATCGTTAAAGTCAACAATCGTTGGACTTTAACAATCCCCGGTGATTGAGAAAACCGAGTGAATTGTGGGTCGTGTTGACAGTATATAATGTCTGCTCCTGTGTTTCGTGGGGCTTGAGCCTGATGATGGGTGCTATGTTCAACCCCGAAAGATCTCGCGTGTAAATATTAATTTTTAATTGTAAATAAAGTGTTTTTAATCTTGACCTGCAATTTGAAAATTATGTTTGTGAATGGCCGTACGTGTGACAGCATCGGTGAATTACTTTATAGAGAAAAATTCTGAGCAGCTGAAAAATATTGTGCATGCACCTGAATGTGCTTTGCTATATAAACAAAGAAAAAATTCCTGCTTGTTATGCCAATAAGATTATTACTCAATGTGCAAAAGTTAATGCAGCAATATCTTTCTTGCTGATGCAGCAAGAGATTTTTTTCTTTTTTTCTAGGTATGTCAGGGGCTCCGACTTCACCAAATTATTGGGGAAGGGCGGCAGGCGTAAAGAGATCAGACGTAGAAGGGGGGCAGTCGTGAAGATATCAGACGCGGGAGGGGCACGTCTCTTCCATTTTCAAAAGGAAAATAAGGAAAAAAAGGGGCAAAAAGAAAAACTACGAGGTTTGACGTATATTTTAAAACGCAGTTGTATATGCTCATCAGTAAATGAATAAGGAACCAGAAATATTTTTTGCTGAATTTTAATATTAAAAAAAATAAATTTCAGCCTGTGATTTTATAAAAATATTCAGAGATTTTATTTCCAAACGTTAATAAAAAAATGTGAGAAATTAGTATGGTTGCTCAAAGAAAGAACGAGAAGCACAAAAAATAAATAGATAAATAAAGGCGCTATATATATTTTTATTGTAAAAAAATACTAAAAAAATAGATAAATAAAGGCGCTATATATATTTTTATTATATATAGCGCCCCTTATTTATCTATTTGGGATGTAAGGTCAGGTGATACGTAACATCACAGCCTCTCCTTGACAAATGTCAACCCCGCCTTCTCGTGGTGCATCCTGTTCCCACTAAAGGGGCTCTGACGACCGCCAATAGCGGTATAACTATACCATCGGGATTAGAGGAAATTCTATCCCACACTCACCAACCCGCTTGGCCAGCGTGGTGAGTTATGGCCAAACCCCTCCAAAATGATTCCACAACTTAAATCTTGGCCCTCAGTCTCCGGCAGCTGGAATATACCTGGCCAAGGCAGCGGCCAGTGCGACATGAAGGCAGAGGGTGCTAAGAATCCCTGGAGGACCGGACTAGGCTGCCATCTGTTGCTGACCTTGGCTACGTATAATGGACGCTCCCTATCTTCTGATTCAAGGCTTCTTGCATTGGAAGAACTACAAAGGATCAAGTGGTACATCGTCGGGCTAAGTGAGGTAAGGAGAAAAGGAGATCTCATTGAACTGAAAAGTGGACATCTCTTCTACTATCGTGGGACAGATACTGGCAGAACTAGTGGTGTTGGATTTATAATAAACAAGAAACTGAAGGATAAAGTTGTAGAAGTTGAAAGTTCCTCTGACAAAGCTGCACGACTCGTTATCCAACTCTCGAGAAGATACCAAGCTCAGATTATTCAAACTTATGCACCCACCACAAGTCATCCTGAAGAAGAAATTGAAAAATTTTATGAGGAAATTCGTCGTCTAAATAATAAAGGTAAGCAGCACTTAAAGATAATTATGAGAGATTTCAATGCAAAAATAGGGCAACGGCAACAGAATGAAACTTCAGTAGGTAAATTCGGTCACGGCAACAGCAACCAGCGTGGAAATACTCTTGTTGAGTTTGCAGAGGCTGAAGAGTATTTCATCTTGAACTCCTTTTTCAAGAAAATGCCACACAGGAAATGGACATGGAGACATCCAAATGGGATGACAAGTGAAATTGATTTTATTATGTGTAACAAAAAATTCATCATAGAAGACTGCAGTGTGCTAAACAAGTTCAACACAGGTAGTGACCATAGATTGGTGAGATGTAAGATGCACCTCAACACTAAACTCGAACGTGGCAAGCTCATAAGACAAACAAGATGTATTGACATAACCAACCTTAAAAAACACCATAATGCCTTCAAGTTGGAACTGAAGAACAGCTTCTCTGCTTTAGAAGGCCTAACATCGGATAAAGTGGTTATTTCTGAAGTTAACAGAAAAGTAACCAAAGCTCTTATGGAAACAGCAACAAAATTAGCTGGATCTAAGAACAAGTTGCATGTGAACAAATTATCAGGAAAAACCAAAATGTTGATGCAAAAAAGAAGAGAGATGAGGACAACTAAAGAAGATGTGACTTCTAAAGTGGAATATATAGAGCTATGCAAGACAGTACGAAAAAGTATCACTGAAGACGTAAGGAAATTCAACTGTGAACTAGTGAGGAAAGCAATTGAAAACAACCAAAGCCTAAAGATAGCAAAGGGACATCTCAGTAAGGGAAGAAAACAAATTATGGCACTGAGAAAAGAAGATGGTTCTGTAACAAGAAATAGAGGCGAAATTTTGACAAGAGTGAAAGATTTCTACTCCAAATTATATTAAAGGGATGATACATGTACTCCAGACATCATGAAAGGTACCAGAGTTCTTCCAGTCCTCCCAGCAGAAGTTGCTCATGCAATCAAGAACATGAAGCGGGGGAAAGCTCCAGGAGAAGATGGAATTACTATAGACATCATACAAGAAGCAAGTGGAGAAATCGAAACAGTACTCGCCCAAATTTTCACTCAATGCCTTAATGAAGGGAAGATTCCTGAGGATTGGAACAACGCTATAATGATCTTGCTACATAAAAAAGGTGACATTGAGGATCTCGGGAACTACAGACCTATCAGCCTCCTATCAGTGGTTTATAAAATCTTCACTAAAGTTCTTTCACACCGCTTGAAGGTAGCATTGGACATGGCTCAACCGAGAGAACAAGCTGGATTCAGGAGTGGCTACAGCAGAATAGATCATATCCATGTACTGAGAGAACTAATTGAAAGAGCGAGGGAATATGAACTTCCATTGTGCATGGCTTATATCGATTATGAAAAAGCCTTTGATTCGGTGAAATCATCAGCAGTTACAATGGCTCTGAAATCCTGCGGTATTGAAAATGCATACATTAATATTATTAATAACATCTATGAAAATGCAAGCGCAAAGATTCGGCTGTTTGAAAATACAACACACATAAAAATTGGAAAGGGAGTGAGACAAGGTGACACCATATCTCCGAAGCTCTTTAATGCTACATTGGAAAATGTCTTTCAATCACTGAACTGGGAAAACAAAGGGATAAAGATTAATGGAGATTATCTAACCCACCTTCGTTTTGCTGATGACGTAGTCATTTTTGCAACTACCACATCAGAGCTGCAGAGTATGATCCAGGAACTTGCTGGCAAGAGTAAAGAAGTGGGATTAAAAATGAACTTTCAGAAGACAAAAGTAATGTTCAATGCTTTTACAAGAAATGAAGATTTATCGATGGATGGAGATAACAGACACGTACGTTTATCCTTTTTTTTTTTTTTTTTTTTTGATTGGAGGTTTAACGACCACCGTGAGCAACTCAATGGGCTATAAGCAGTCACCCGTCCCTAATTTAGGGTCACTGGTTCTAGGGAAGGGAGAGAGCCAGTGCCGTAAGACAAGCACAACATCCATGCCTCACCGGGATTCGAACCCGGACCCCTTACGGACGAATGATCAGAGGCCATCTCTTAGACCACTGCGCCACCGGGGCGGCACGTTTACCTTGGACAGCAGATATCAAGTGAGGGTCACATTGATGAAGAAATTAATCGGCGTACAAAACTTGCCTGGAGAGCTTTTGGAAGAAACAGCATAATTTTCAAGAGCAATATTCCACTATGTCTTAAAAGAAAAGTGTTTGATCAATGCATCCTTCCAGTGCTTACGTATGGTGCAGAGACGTGGACCTTAACTAAAAGAGACATACAAAGGCTGCAGACAACTCAAAGCAACATGGAGAGGTGCATGCTTGGTGTAACCAGCTGAGATAAGAAGAGGAGCTCGTGGATCCGAAAATGACAAGAGTGGAAGACATCATGATCAGAGTTAAATCCCTGAAATGGCAATGGGCTGGACATACTGCCAGAAGGACAGACCATGGATGGATAGCCGAAATTTTAGATTGGATTCCAAGGGACAGGAAAAGACCCAGAAGAAGACCACATGGGAGATGGGTGGATGAAATTCGAAAGTATGCGGGAGTGACATGGAGGAGACTGGCACAAGACAGACCGTTGTGGAGGAAACTTGGGGAGACCTTTGTCCAGCAGTGGATCGATAACGGTTGACGATTATGATGATGATGATGATTTATCTATTTATTTTTGCGCTTCTCGTTCTTTCTTTGAGTAACCGCACTAATTTCTCATATTTTTTATAAACGTTTGGGAAACAATAACCTCTGATTTTTTTTTCGTTTCTATTTTTTTATTTCTTTATTTTATTTTTGATAATTATTTTAAACATTTACCATATATCACGAGAACATGTCAAACACAATACCAGGCTGGCAATCAAGTTTCTTATCAAATGAGCAATGCTGAGTATGAAGAAAGGGAGAGATTTTACTTTGTTATTTATTTATTTTTTGTAAATAAAGTGTTCCGCTTGTGATTTTCCACTGGTTGGATTGCTTTGGCAATCCACCTCCTTAAATAAGCTCTAATAATGCTTAGTAAGACCATGAGGCGGAACAGAATTAATTTTACCAGTATCTTACCAAATTAAGTATTTTTTCATTGTGATTTTTTCGGAGCAACAGAATGCTTTGGAACTTGAGATCTTTTTAAACTGACAAATGCTTTCAATTATCTTTAAGAAAAGGTGAAATGTACTGTTTTATTGTGTTATTTCACAGAGCTCCTAAATATAATATTTACTCTTGATAGATATAATAACTTTTGTTCTAAGGACTTCACAGACTGATAGATAGACATCGCACAATCACCTGTACACTAATTTAAATTCCCAGTTTCTTAGGAACACGATAGCTGGTGCACAAAATGGGGGAAAAGAGAAGAAATATCCTGTGCCACAAAAATTGAAATTCATGCGGATACAATATCCGATCTCGCTACAGAACTTCCAAATCCACAATATCCGATCTCGCTACAAAACTTCCAAATCAGGTCCTTCAACAGACGATTGAAATTTAACAGTTAATCAAACTTCGAATATTAACGCGAATCAGTCTTATTACCTGAATTTTCGTCATATGGATGCGGAAAAGGTGATAACGTATTTTTTTTCCGCTAATATACGAAAGAAATAGCGAAAAGGTTTCTGAAAATTCAGAATTTTCCGTTAACACATCTTAAAAACGGCAATTTGCCGCCAATGTAAGAAAATAATTGCGGAAAAGTTTCTGAAAATTAGAATTTTCCGTTAACACATCTTGAAAACGCCGATTTACCGTCAATATAAAAAAGGAATTGCGGAATGGTTTCTGAAAATTCAGAATTTTCCGTTAACACATCTTGAAAGCGCCGATTTACCGTCAATATAAGAAAGGAATTGCGGGATGGTTTCTGAAAATTCTGAATTTTCCGTTAACACATCTTGAAAGCGCCGATTTACCGTCAATATTAGAAAGGAATTGCGGAATGGTTTCTGAAAATTCTGAATTTTCCGTTAACACATCTTGAAAACGCCGATTTACCGTCAATATAAAAAAGGAATTGCGGAATGGTTTCTGAAAATTCAGAATTTTCCGTTTACACATCTTGATAGCGCCGATTTACCGTCAATATAAGAAAGGAATTGCGGGATGGTTTCTGAAAATTCTGAATTTTCCGTTAACACATCTTGAAAGCGCCGATTTACCGTCAATATAAGAAAGGAATTGCGAAATGGTTTCTGAAAATTCAGAATTTTCTGGCGTAAGAAACATCCGTGAAATTCAGGTTTCTTTCCGTCATTTCACAAAAAGAATTACGGAAAGTGGTTCCTGAATTTCAGAAGTTTTTTACATAGTGACGCGAGTAGACGAAAAGTTCTTGCGTCACTATTCAGTCGTTCTGTTCTCAGACTTCGTTGGCTGAACATGTGAATTCTGAGAATGAAGAAAAATATTTACGAATTATGTTGGCTATTAATTATACGAACAAAGGTAACGATTTTCTGCAACTTGGATAGTCCATCCTTCAGGAGCTTCAGATACTGACGATGCTCTTAAAGAAAAAGATGAAAGCCCTGCGTTGAAGGCACAGACAAAAATCTTTGATGTATTATTACATTCCGCTGGAATAGCAATTGGTAGGAAGAAGGTATTCAAACTAGATTCCAATTTCGCAGAAGAGTTCATCAATGAGTCCAAGAAAAGTTGTAATTGAGGGGCGTTACGCTGGCTTCAGACATCCAAGCAAACTCGTTAGCAACCAAGTTTTGAAAGCCTATTGTTCCTTTAAACGAATCAGGATGGGACACGGCAAAAAAGCAGTGTCTGTTCACCGAAACGAATGGAGAAGTGAATTTAACTAGTTTCTGAGTAATAAATCATTAAAGTGACATATGAATAACGAGACCTGCTTGCAAAATTAGAGGTTTTAATTTGTCTTTGAACTGATGCATTTTCAAGTTGTGACCGCGCATTCCTTCGTCCAATTTGTCAGGCTTATTAAAATTAGTAATGAGTGAGTTCCGCGCTCAATAAATAGCGCCATTCATCAGTGTAAAACCGAACTTTGGTGCGATTATTCTCTTTTCATGCACTGACACTGACGTATTCTGGACAGCTTTTTCAGAGGAAGACTTCCTACCAAGTTACAAAATATTGCTTTTTAATTGGATTCTTTCTTTTCGGGGAAAGGAATGTTTTGTCAGCTTCTCCGTAGGAAATAAAAATAAACAACAAAAAAAATCAATTTTTCCTTTTTTGCGATGATAATCTAGTGTAAAATCTGCGTTTGTCATTTGTAGCATACGTTTCTTCTTGAAACTTATGTCCATGTCCATCTATTCAATTTCCTGTTCCGGCATGTGGATGATAATGGAGTTTTATAAGTCGCATAGAATCGTTATACATTGAGTGCTTTAAGCTAAGACGAAGAATTTAAAAAAGTGAAAGCTTCAGCACAGTAAGATACAGTGTATTTGCAGAGAGTGGTCAGAAAAATATACCTCCGTAAGCTCAGTGGCAAGGTATCAAATTAAAACAAAACAAGAACAAAACTCAGAATTTCTACTTTAATTCATTTTATTTTTCTAGATAGTTGCCTTCATGCTCGTGACAGATCCGACAACATTTAACAAGCTTTTAAAACCCGCCTCTGTAAAAATATTTAGGTTGTTCTCGGAACCATTTCCTCGTAGCGGCTTGAACATCTTCGTCACAGATGAAATGAATTCCTTTCAGATGTCTCTTGAGAGCGGAGAACACAAGCCAATGATTTTCATGGCTTGTGCACATATTGAGGTGAACGATATTACGCCTCAATATGTCCCACAGCCATGGAAATCCTTAATTTCCAGGACTGTTAATGATTAATTAAATGAGCCAACCCACGTCTGAATCGTAATCTCATCAATGAACTTCACAGTGAACTCTGTCGACGTTGCAGTAAACTATGGAGCATTAGGTCTGCACATATTACATGTAATTAAGTGACGTGTTTTATTTAAGGACCTTTCATCATCCGCTTTTTCTAGTCACATCTGAAGATGGGTCTGATTAAATTTTTTTAAATTGGAGGTTTAACGACCACCGTGAGCAACCCAATGGGCTATAAGCAGTCGCCCGTCCCTAATTTAGGCTCACTGGTTACAGCGAAGGGAGAGATCCAGTGCCGTAAGACAAACACAACATCCATGCCTCACCGGGATTCGAACCCGGACCCCGTTCGGACGAATGATCAGAGGCCATCGCTTAGACCACTGCGCCACCGGGGCGGCATGGGTGTGATGCAGGCCCGAAAGATATAAAGTGTTTTTATCTAATGATTATAACGTAATAAGTAGTTTTTAACTTGTAAAGTCATTACTTTTTAGAGGTTTTAATCGTGCATTCACAGCATTTACATTAATTCCTCCCTTGAGGGATAGCTATAGTTAATCCGTTGATCCCGGAGTTGAGACTCCTGGTTATAAACAAGTCTCACCCCAACTCTCGGTGTAGCATACGTAATTCCCGCTGGGGTCCACAAACTAACCAACTCTAATCGACTGTCATCGTTTCTGACTTATGGTGCAATAGTATTCCACGGAACTGTAAATTACATCTTCAAATAAAGGAGTTTTTCTTCCTGAGATTTTTTATTTTTTTATTTTTTCAGTTTTGGTGATTTTCTGGCTAAGGTATTTTTTTCCGGAGGATTTTTAGCTAAATATAAGCATACCGGCACTTCAAAAATTTCCATTTCGAATACTGTTGGTGAACGTGGCACATGGAAACTTAATAGGTTTGCAATCCGAATTTCATCTATCTCTCCATTGATGATATCGTACGGAAACTTAAGTCCGAGAGCCTTCCTTCTCAATTGTAGAGAGGCCATCTTGAAGAATGACAGAAGGTCAGACGTAGGGATATCCGCGATATAAACACCAGTAGATTTGTGAAAAAGGTGACATAAATTTTTTTTTACTTTCTCAATCTATCTCTTCATTAATGATATCGTACAGAAATTTAAGTCCGAGAGCCTTCCTTCTCGATTGTAGAGAGGTCATCTTGAAGAATTACAGAAGGTCAGATGTCGGAATATCCGCGATATAAACACCAGTAGATCTGTGAAAAAGGTGACGTAAATTTTGTTTTTACTTTCTCAATCTATCTCTCCATTGATGATATCGTACGGAAACTTAAGTCCGAGAGCCTTCCTTCTCAATTGTAGAGAGGTCATCTTGAAGAATTACAGAAGGTCAGATGTCGGAATATCCGCGATATAAACACCAGTAGATCTGTGAAAAAGGTGACGTAAAATTTTGTTTGTATACTTTCTCAATCTATCTCTCCATTGATGATATCGTACTGAAATTTAAGTCCAAGAGCCTTTCTTCTCGATTGTACAGAGGTCATCTTGAAGAATTACAGAAGGTCAGATGTCGGAATATCCGCGACATAAACACCAGTAGATTTGTGGAAAAGGTGTCGTAAAAATCTTTTTTGTATACTCTCTCAATTTAACTCTCCATTGATAATATCGTACGGAAATTTAAGTCCAAGAGCCTTTCTTCTCGATTGTAGGGAGGTCATCTTGAAGAATTACAGGTCAGAAGTCGGGATATCCGCGACATAAACACCAGTAGATTTGTGAAAAAAGGTGTAGAAATATTTTTTGTACTTTCTCAATTTCATTTATTGGTGTCACGAGGCTAGGGCTTCAAATGATTGCCGCATCCTCTAGTGAAACTCTGACCGAAGTCTCAAAAATGCAAATAAGTGTCTAAGAATTGGAAATATACTTAGAATGTCACATGATGAATCCAAGATTTCTGTATGCTGAATGTACAATTCTTTGGACATGGCTTTTGAAGTTCAAGTTGGAATCAAACGTGACTCCCAAGTCCTGGATATCGTTTGTCCGGCTAAGAGAATAGTCGCCAACCTTGTAGTAAAAAAGAGTTTGGTTTCTTTTCCGTGTAAACGAAATGACATGACACTTGGAGATGCTGAGGTGGAGTTTGTTTAACGTGCACAACGCTCACATACAGCTACCGCATACATTCATAAACACACGATAACCGAGGATGGGTAACTCCCGATTTATGCAATAGCCCCGTAGAATTATGTCTCCTGGGTGCTACGTACAGCATGCAAAAGACTCAAATCAGGCACTGTATATGGACACAGTCTTCTGTATTTTCAAACCAAGGGCCAATCACTGATTTTGAATGCCATAATCGTAATTAGCGTCTCAAAATCAGTTAAAAACGGTTGTTTTTATTTCCCAAACAGTTGCAGTGTAAAGCAACCTACTTCTACGGTTCCTCTTCTTTTATGTAGTTACAGTATTGTTACAAGTATTTAGGAGATTTTATAAAGGATTTTAGTATTAATTCATTTTCAAGTCCTTTTCAGTAAGTATGAGGATGTTCGAATAGGATTATCCACGGCGGCAATCGGTAATTAGAGGTTGTAAAAATGTGTTTCCCAGGGAATCGTTCTTTGCATGGAAGAGCCGTTTCAGATCGTTTGCTTTAATCGTTTTATTGGCCTACGCTGCAATCATGTACATTGTTATCAGCAAACGCATTTGAGTGGGCTAAATTAGTTTATTGCTTTGCAGGCATCAGACTCCACCCCTTTCTAGCGAGAGGGGAGAAGCGCATACACACAGGGGGTCAAGCTAAAAAGCCTGGATTGGAGATCACAGGTCAAGCTAAGAAGCCTAGATTGGAGATCACAGAGGTCCGAACAGAGCTGGCGGTGTGATGCGTTGAGAAAAGAACGTTGTTTGGAGCTACCAAAGAGGGCGGCGAAAGAGAATGCAAATTTGGTAGTTTCATAGGAGATGAATAGGAAAAAATTAATACGAAAGAGCGAACAACTGAGAAATAAAACGAGCAGCGAGAGGACAAAAACATTAAGATACAATTTTCATTTAACATGAATCCGGCACAGTCTGCATATATAACGTATAAGTTGTTAAACAATTTAAGGCTACAGCTCTCTCAATTATTCATTTGCTACATATTTTACGCCATGAGTTGCAACTTTGCATAAAGTTCGAACCACGGAAGTCCCCAATATATCTGGGACACCGTTACAACTTCGTAACAGTATATCTGTTTCTCATCAGCTATTTACGCTTTCCAACCGTAGGTTGAAGAAGCGTATATGTTTCAGCTTTGTCCGTCTGTCCGTCCGTTCGTCCGTCGCACGATAACTTGCGCAAAAATGGTTCGATTTCAATGGAAGTTTAGTATGTGGTAGGGGACCACCTGGGGACGAACCGTATTGAAAATGGGAGAAATTGGGTCAAAGGTCGGGACATAGGAACGGGATCCATTCCATTGCCCTTATGCGTCATATCTTACTTAAAAAGGCTTCGATTGAGTCAAAACTTTATCATGCTATTCCGGAAGTATACTTAACCGGTTCTGTTGAATATCATTGAAATAAGATCAAAGGTCAGGGTATAGGAGCGAGATTTATTCCACAGCTATTATCCTCTTAACTTGAGTAATGACTTGAGTAATTATTTCTGGTATGTTGGAAAGCGTATCATAATCAATGCGTTGCATGATTTTACTAAGTTGTATTATCTTTCATACCCATATGCAGGTGTCAAAAAATATGATACTTGTCCACTAGTCAGCAGAAAGTGTCACTAGTCATAGATTTTGGCATTCTCCTCCCCAGTAACAAGACTGCTCGGTGCCCTCCCCATCAACTTCTTGCAGTCCCCAATCTTCCGACTACATCTCCCTTCCTCACCTTAACGTTTCAAGTGCGTGAGCTCTTTGTTCTATATTCTAGGACTGGCCCCCACCATTTCACGCCCGCCTTCAATCCCCACTTGCCAAGCTCAGGACGCCGGGCAACTCGCCGCCTCTCCTGGCACAGCTGTTAGTATTTACGGAACAGAGCTTCTACCTTAATTCTTTGCCTTATTGAACGAATTAACTCGGGACTGAAATCAGCTCCAACGAATGTATTCCCTGTCTAAATAGAAGTGAACCTGCACATCAAAGAACTCTGCTTTCCCTTAGCTTTGTTGTTCAAAGAAAATTGTCATTTACGGGAATCCTTTCTAACTACTAAAAATGCTATAACAATGGCGCCGAACCTGAGAAAGGAGAAAGATAATGTTTCAGTTACTTGTTTCTGCCCAGTGGCATGATGTCCGTGTCAGAGGGAATATCCCTTCTCCATCGTGCGTTGGGTCATGGAGCATAGAATATAGGACTAAAGGGGATATCTTCTCACCGCGATAAGTAGAAGAATTTTTGTCGTGCTGTTGAGATTTACTAGTGTACGATCGTTCATGCTGTCTTAAGCACGAAAAACAGGACGTAACCAATTTCAACACAAAGTAACCAAGCCAAACTATCGCAAGCTGCGAATCTCCTTTACTTACGCAAATAAAACTTGTTAAAAACGATTAAAACCAGTGTGCGAGATCTTTCGGGTCCGTCTCCACAGACCCATCTTCGGCGCTGGCTTATATACACACATATATGCATCGACGAGAAACTACGAATTTTTAACCTTTTAAACAAGTTTTATTTTCGTAAGTAAAGGTGATTCACAGCTTGCGATAGTTTGGCTTGGTTACTTTGTGTTGAAATGGGTTACGTCATGTTTTTCGTGCTTAAGACTGCAAAAACGATCGTACACTAGTAAATCTTCTCACCAATCACAGGTTTATTGTCCGTACCGCTGAGATGATGGAGGGGCAGGGAGAATTTTTTTTTTTTTTTTTTTTTTGTGAGCAGTTCTGTTTGCAAAGAGCAGAAAATTTTGGGCATTATATATGGTTCAGGTACTTTGGCCACTTAAATAAAAGCAAGACACTACTAGTCTATTCTCAAAAATGCAGAACAAGAACGTAATTAGCCACATATACAATGACTAATTATGTTCTTGTTCTGACGCATGTTATGAAAGAAAATCAGGATTTTTTTTTAATTTTCATGACAACGATTAAAACCAGTGGATTCAACTTGTTTGGGAATTTAAAAAAAAAAATGCTTTCCTTGGCGCGTCACTCGTCAGCTATAATTTTTGATTCGTCATGGGCGAGTGGATGAGTGTAATTTTGGACCCCTGTCTAAATTTCTACTTTTCTCATCCAGGTCATTCGACAAAATTCATCTGTACTTCTGGTCTCACCTGAATTGGGACAATAACGTCAGTATATCTGAAATGGTTGATCATTCTGCTGATCATTTTTGATGGTAACTGAAGCTTTTAAAGCTTCGGTTTGAAAATCAAGGAAAACAAAAAGCACTGAAATTATAGAAATTCATAATTCATGAAAACATGATTAATGAAAAAAATGCATTGTAATTGAAGCTAGATTTTTTCTTTTTACCGTAGCGAAATTGCTCAAACACAAATTCGTACCAAAAATGCTAACATAATCAAAGCAGGTAAAAATTTAGATTCACTAAGAAAAAAAGTAAAGATATGAAACAAAAGCCCCGCCAAAACTTAAATTTGTTATATTCTTTTAACATGCAGAAGTGTAAGGTTTTCATATACTTTCATGAAAAGTTAAGATCCTTTATTAATTTATTATTTTCTACTTGCAGACCGACAACGATAAAATCTAAAATTCAAGACAACCAGTTAACGAAAAACGTTTTTTTTTTATAAGTTGTCACTTCAGTCGCGATTTTTTTCGTTACCATTATTTCACTTTGGTTAGCCACAATTGTACAAAAGGAAGATCGGAAAGCATTATTCAAATTTACGACAAATACTTCTTTTGCTGAACGCCTTCTGGAAATGGAAAGCTCAGACTGTTGCGTTTCCAATCCATTAAATAGAAACTTAATAACAATAATCTCTTCAATCAAATGTGTGACGTATGCTGCTTAAATTGGCAGCGATACGAATACCAGTAATAAGGATCTTGCTGCCTGTATCCGCTATGATATCATTCACGGAATGCTGGTTAAAATTTTCTAGTTCAGCTTGTTACCTTTCATGACCGGTGAACCCACGATAACCGAGAATTCAAATCCACTTCCCTGAAAGTAAAAAAGTAAAAATTCTTTTTTCTTTTCTTTTTCCGTACGTCAGGTTCATGGACTATGCTGGAGTGAATACGCCCCAAAACACTGAATCATTCATCAATCCTTGATTTGGGAATCACTAACAGATGGCGCAGTAATAGGTGGGCCGACTTTGATTGATGGGACAAAGTGATGTCATTTAATGACAGGGAATTATGGGAAATCCAGTTGTATACGTTGTACCTTTCGTAATGCAGGTTATTGGCTGTTTTAGACAATTGCACCTTATGCAATTGCTATATTGTTATGAAGGAACGGAATATAGTCGGACGTAGAATGATATACTTGAAACAAACTCGTTAGATAGCATTCATATTATAAGCATGTTAAATTAATGCTAATTCGGCTCCAGTCTAGATTTCATCCTATTTAATTAGCTGCCAATTGCATCTGAAAAGTAGAGCCCTCCACGATAGAGAAAGAATAAAGAATGAAAACATTTCTGTAATTATGGTTAGCAAATAGAGCCCAGGATACTAATAAAATCATAGGAAAAGAAAAATGAATATTATGTGTGATCGAATAACAAACTGGTGAAGTTCCGGCTCTTGCAAGTTTCAGTGTGGTACATGTACCTCCCGATTTTTTAACTTCATAAGGATACGATTCTTGCGTGGCTATTTTTCAACTTCATAAGATTGATTTTTGCGTGGCTAGAAAGAAACATGAACAAACAAAATCTATAAAAACCCCAAATACAGTGAAACCTCGTGTATACGTTTTTCGAGGGGGGTGGATTTAGGAAATGTATAAATGTAAAAGATGTATAAAAGAAATTTAAAATAAAATTTATGCTTTGAAGGTGTACAAAAGATTCTTTAGTAATGATTTATTTAAAATCGAACTTTCGCCCAAAGAAAAAAAAAAGCGTTACAACTTATAATAAACTATGAAAGCCCGTTAATAATAACAGGGAACAATAAAATATAGATAGATAGATGCATATACACTGAAGTGCCAGAAAAACTGGAACACCTGTCTAATACTTGGTAGGTCCCCCACGGGAGCGCAGGACTGCAGAAATACGACAGTGCATGGACTCCACTAGCTTATGGAAATATGCTGTCGACAATGCACACCATACTTCCTGCAGAGCGTTCCACAATTCCGGTGTATTCCGAGGTCTGGGATTCTAGTGTTCGACAGCGCGTTGCATGGCATCCCAGATGTGTTCTATCACGTTCAGATCTGGGGATTTGGGGTGGGAATGACAACACCCCAAACTCAGATGAATACTCCTCTAACCATAATGTGGCGTTCCGACACTTGTGTGGAGGTGCATTGTCCTGTTGGAACAGGCCCAACCCATCAGCATGAATGCAGGACATGAACGGGTGTACCTCGTCAGAAAGGATACGCACATGGCGTTGGCCGGTCACAGACGTTCCTAGGCGTACCAGGTGTCCCAGTGAAGTCTAGCTAAGCACATCCCATACCATTACGCCACCACCCCCACCCCCTCCCAGCCGGTACAGTTCCCTGTTGACAGGCGGGATCCATGGCTTCATGTGGTTTGCGCCACACACGAATCCTTCCATTTGCCCGTTACAGTTGGAAACGAGACTCGTCAGACCAGACTACTTGTTTCCAGTCATCAAGTGTCCAGTGGCGGTGTGGCCGTTCCCAAGCGAGGCGCATAGCTGTGTGTCGTGCACCCTTCAAGGGGACTCGAGTTGGGCGTCGGCACCCAAAGCCCATATCGTGCAGGGTACGTTGCACAGTCCGGACGCTGATGCTTGTTGAGGCTCCAGCATTGAATTCCGATCATACCTGCGAGAGTGTTGCACGCCTATCGCGTGAAACGATTCTTGACAGCCGACGATGATCACGTTCACCCAATGTCTTTTTACGGCCACACTGGTATCGTAGGTTGGAGGTTTTGCCGGACTTCTTGTAGTCACTGTATACCCTTGCAATGGTCGTCCGTGAAAATCCGAACTTCGTTTCTACCTCCGAAATACTATGGCCCATCTCACGAGCGCCAACTATGACACCGCGTTGAAAATCGCTTAAATCGTTATTACTTGTCATTCTCATGCCGAAAACAGCTATAACAGCTGGCAATTATGTCTATCGCTTTATACACGCACTGGCGGACGCAACCGAGTACGCGCATAGGTAACGTTGCTATGCATTTTGCATAAACTCGTCTGTACCAGTTTTTCTGGCACTTCACTGTATATACTCCCATTATGTATGGCTATTATTGATTATGAAAAGGCCTTTGATTCCGTGAAACCATCAGCGGTTACAATGGCTTTGAAATCCTGAGGTATTGAAGATGCATACATTAGCATTATTAATAACATCTATGAAAATGCAAATGCCAAGGTTCGGATATTTGAGGATGCAGCACTAATAAAAATTGGAAAGGGAGTGACACAAGATGACAGCATATCTCGCAAACTCTTGAATGCCAAATTGTAAAATGTCTTTCAATCATTGAATTGGGGAAATAAGGGGGAAAAGATTCATATGGATTATTTAACTCACCTTCGTTTTGCTGATGATAGTCATTTTTGCAACAGCTGCTTCAGAGCTGCAGAGTATGATCCAGGAACATGCTAACAAGAGTAAAAAAGTGGGATTAAAAATAAGCTTTCAGAAGACAAAACTGATGTACAATGCTTTTACAAGAAATGAAGATTTATCGATTGATGGGGGAAAGCAGGAGATAACTGACACCTACATTTACCATGAACATTAGATATCAAGCGAGGGTCCCATTGATGAGAAAATTAATCAGCGTATAAAACTTGGTTGGAGAGCTTTTGGAAGAAATAGTACAATTTTTAAGAGCAATATACCATCATTATGTCTTAAAAGAAAAGTGTTTAATCAATGCATCCTACCAGTGCTTACGTACGGAGCAGAGACGTGGACCTATACTAAAAAACGATATACAAACACTTCAGACAACTGATAGAAGCATGGAGTGATGCATGCTTGGTGTAACCAGGAAAGATAAGAAGAGAAACTCGTGGGTAAAGAAAATGACAAGAGTGAAAGGCATCATGACCCGAGTAAAATCCCTAAAATGACAATGGGCTGGACATATTTCCAGAAGCACGGGCCATCTGTGGGCAATGGAAATTTCAGACAGGACTCCCAGGGACATGAAAAGACCCAGAAGAAGACCACATCGGAGATGGTTGGATGAAATTCGAAAGCATGTGGGTGTGACATGGACAAAACGTTGTGGAATCCAGTCTCAAGACAAAACGTTGTGGAATAAACTAGGGGAGACATTCATCCAGCAGTGGATTGATAATAGTTGTCGATGATGATGATATACAATATATATACAAAAGTCACCGGACACCCCTTCAAAAGCAAATGAACAGATCCGCTGCGTTGTTATGATGCTCGGTACAGCTGCAAACGGAATAAAAACAAGCCTGCAGCTGACCGCGATCATATCACACTGTGAGGTTGGCTGAAAATGTCGCGGAGGGAGTGAACTGACTTTGAGAAAGGAAAGATTCTTGGGTGTTATATTAGTGGGTTGTCCATAAGAGAAAGCGAGAGGCATTTAAACATACCCAAGTCAACTGTGTTGGATGTACTGAATAAGTGGAAGACGTGGACTTACTGAAGTAGCAAAACGTACCGGCAGACCAAAAAAATTCAGTGATAGAGGACGTCGAAGCCTCAGGAGAGTTGTTACAGCTAATCGATGGAGTACTACACAAGACCTCAGTGTACAGTCAGTAAAATTGCTGTAACCTCGGTATGTACACGTACTATTCGCAGATAACTTCATTCCACTGGTTACCGTGGTCATGCGGCTGCTCATAAGCTTTTCATCTCCACTCGGAATGCTACTCGTCGTTTAGCATGGTGTAAAGAACATTTATCGTGGACCGTAGATCAATGGAAACGGGTCCTATGGACTGATGAATCCAGATATATGATCCATCAGTCTGATGGCCGTGTGTGGGTATGGCGGCAGCCGGGGGAACGCTATTTACCACAGTATAATGTTCCTATGGTCAAGTTTGCAGCTGGCGGTGTACTCGTGTGGGGGTGCTTTATGTGGTATAGTCTCGGCCCATTAGTTATCATGCTGGTCAAACCTGTTAACTAGCACGTCTACCTCGATATTCTGGACAATTATGCCCTACCAATTCTGTGGTAATACTATGGAACCGAGCCTTCTTGGTACCAACAGAATAATGCACCGAGCCCTGAAGCAAGGACTGTTACGGCGTGGTTTGACGATAATTCCGTATCGTGTGCGGACTGGCCAACACAGAGCCCTGATCTTAAACCCACAGAGCACCTATGGGATGAATTAGAGCGGGCATAAGAAGTTTGGAACCAAGGCCTACTACTAAGCAACAGTTAGCGGCAACATTATGTACTGAATGGAAGCGCATACCTATCGCTGTGTTCCAAAATTTTGTCGAAAGCATGTCTCGAAGGGTCAGTTTTCACACAGTATTTATTAGAAGAAAGATACAGGAGATGTGCTTGAATAAATCATCTCAAATGATGTATGACAAAAGAAAATATTTACAGGTGCTTGTAGCTTACGCTACTGCTTATTTACACGGTTCTGTACATTGATGATAGTAAAAAAACAGTTAATTACACTCGAGTGTCAGGTGAGGCAACAAAAGTCTCTGACAAAGCAAAGAATAGGAACAATTCAGCTAGAAGAGCGTTATTCAATATTAATTTTGCACAGTATTGATGCAAGGAATAATACAGAATTCGAGCTTGCAGACATAGATTCAAAAGACAGGTGATGAGAAATTAACAGATGTATGCAGCTTGCGCTACGTTAATTACAGAATTCTGTGCAACGTTGACATGTTAAGTACAGTAGAAATCTGGCAAGGCAATATGAATCTCTGGTATTACAGAGAGTAGAATCAATCCAGCATGATGAGCACTATAGAGTATAAATTTTACACAATATTGATGAAAAAAAAAGTTCTGACCGAAAGGTGATACATTGTGGGTGACCTGGAAAACCAGGAGGTTGCAGGTGATCAAGGGACAAACATGAAATCGAAAGTTCGAAAGACAGATGATGAAAAATTTACAGATGAATGTGGCTCGCGGTACTACATGTTACATACAACGGTGATATGAAAAATAGTTATATACAATAATTTTCCTGAGAATACAAAAGAAAAAATAATCTCTGAAAATACAGAGAGAAGACACAACTCATCACAGTGAGTATTGGAGAACACAAATTTACACAGCTGAAAAGTAAAATTACACTGTTGAATCAGGAATTGAAGATAAGAATATACTGTAAAAACCACAAAGTTTACAGATGTCTGTGGTTCGTGAAACGACCTATATACATGATTCTGTACAATGAGAAGTTACAATTTATATATATTGATTTGTCAGAGGTGGTAAAAAGAAATAGTCTCTGACATCGCAGAGAGAATACATAATTCAGCAAGATGAGTAATGAAAAACAAAAAAATTTACACATGAGTTATACACGAAATGATACATGTGAAGAGGATGAGAACAGAGTTTTAAAAAAAGCGTGAAAAGAAATTGACAATTATAAGTAGCTCATGCTTCGAACAATTCATAGGATTCTATACAATAATTGATCTACTAAAAGTTATGTACAATAGTGAGACAAACAAAAAAATTCTGATAAAATAGAGAGTACAAATAATATAGTGCAGTGAATGTTGAGGAACAAGATTGCACTCAGTTGCGAAGCAAAAAAAAACAAAAAAAAACAGGAAATGTGTATAGAAAAATCGTCTCAAAATGACATATGAAAAGAAGATTTACAGGTGCTTGTAGCTGACGCAACGACCTATTCACAAAGCTCAATATAGTGGTGAGAGAATACAGTTTATGTATGATAATTTGTCGGAAAAGACAAAAAATAGTCTCTGATGAAGCAGAGATTGAAGACAAATCAGCATGGCAAAAATTGTATCTATCAGGAGGTAGGTGAAACAAAAGTTCCGACTGTAAGGTGAAGCGTTGTGGGCGACCCTGCAAACCAAGTGGTTGCTGGTGACCAAGTTGATAGGAACTGTGGTTCACTGCAGCGTGCAACTGCAGTGGTAAGTTCTAGTCGAAGGCGGGAGAGTAGGCGATTACGAAAATGACAAAGTAACGCAGTACTGACTTTATTTATGTCAGTAGAAGCTTCGGGGGGACGCTGAAGATGATACACGTGAATTATATGTTTTACAAGCACGAAGATGTAGGAGCAGACTGCCGGAAGGTGAATAGGGCGAGAAGAGTTCAGAAGTAGTGTTCGGTAGGCGCTGAAGGTGAGGACGGTCTCACAGGATCGTTGTGCTAGCGTGAAAGCGAGATGGAGTATTGGCAATAATACTGTGCAATTCATGAAGACATGCTGAACGTCAGCCTCCTCGCCACAATACGGACAAGAGGGTGAAGATAAAATGGTCATGCGATGTAAAATCGACGGCACAGGGAAGCGGTTGTGTAAGAAAAGCCAATGTGAATTGACTTCAAGGGGTGCTGAAAGTGGGGAAAGCGCAGCGGACCACACTGCGGAGGTAGAAGAAAGTGGAATACCAGAAATGGGAAGAGGTGCGGAAGAGCGAGAGGGAAAACGGTAGAGATCAGCTGTTGAGAAAGAGACAAGAGGAAGAGGTGGACCAATGGACGACAGAAAAAATGGGAGAAGGAGAGAGGCAGAGTGAACAGAAATGAGGCCTGAGGGAGTAGCAAGCTCAGGGAACAGGGAGATTATAGTAGAAATAAGAGAGTTGTGAACAAAGTGAGCGTTGGCATTGAAACGGAGAGCAGAGGGTAGAGAAGAGACGGGGAGCCAGGAAAGATCGGTGTTAACAAGATCGCTGACAGTAACGACTCCAGCTCTGAGCCATGAAGGAAAAGCAAAACATGGGAGATGGGGAGGGTGTAGCAGAGAAGAAAAAAAAGAGGTTCGGAAAGTAGGTCATTTGTGGAGGCAGGGAGAGAGCGAGAAAGAGGGAGGGAACGAAGAAAGGAAATAGCCTCTTTGTAGACAGGAGGGAAAAGTGTGAGAAGGGGACAGTGGTCCATGAGTAAGAACGAAAGGAGAGTAAAGCGTGGGTTATGCGGAGATACTATGACATCACGAGCAGCAACTGCAGAGGGAGCAGGTGCCGCAAGTGATCGTAAAAACGTAGACACACGATAAGCCTTGTAATAGGATCTGACGTCGGGTAGACTAATGCCTCCGTTGGAAGGAGACAGGCTGAGTTGAGGTGCTCCGACCCAGTGATGGCAGGGCCAGATAACCTGAGTTTGACAGCGGGTGAGTTCAAGAAGACGTAGTGCTGGTTACTTCGAAGCCAACCAGGAATACGTGCACATTGAAAGCAGGTAAGTGTGCGTTAGACGTGCTCTTTGAAAGACGGAGGTGCAGAATTGTGCGCGCCGCCAGATTGCTACCGAGCGATGTAGGCGTGGCCGGAGAGTCGTCCAGGTGACGAGTGAAGCAGTTGCTGGTTTTCCAAGGTGGACTCCTAGGAATCGTTGAGAGGTGTTGGACCACTCTGCTCCCCAAGGAGAGTCAGTGCGGTTAGTCCACGAACCGGTCCATAGGCCTGTGCTTTTCGTTGTGTTTAGCGCTGCTCCGGAACATGAGGCGTAAGTATTGTAGAGATTGTGGAGATCGTGAAATTGTGAGTCTTGCCGAATGCAGAATGTAATATCGTCGGCGTAGGCAACATAGGTAGCAACATGATGACGTGTGCTGGCTACCACCGGTGGTAGTGAAGCAAAGAAGGATCGATGGACTGCGCGTAAAAAAGGTTCTATTGCGAGGGCGAAGAGCTGCCCGGATAAGGGGCAACCCTGACGCACGCCGCGACGAAAGGGTATGGGAGCTGTGAGAAGGTTGAGCAGCTTGACGTGGAAAACTGCGTCCCGGTAGAGGGAGATGAGAAGAGAAGCAAAGGAAGGAGGAAATCCGAAATTTAGTAATGTAGCAAGAAGGTAATCATGAGAAATATTATCGAACGCTGAGCGTTGATCGAGGGAAAGAAGAGCAAGGGGTTCTGAGCGAGAGCGGGCGAGGTGAATTAGATCATTAAGAAGCTGAATATTATGGGAGATGGAGCGCCCGGGTACAGTATAGGTTTGATTAGTGGAGAGAATATGAGGGAGTATGGGGTTAAGCCGTCGGGACAGAAATTTAGTATAGAGTTTATAATCAGTATTTAAGAGTGAGATGGGACGCCAATTCCCCAAGTCAAGCGGATCACCCTTCTTGGGGAAAAGTACAACATGTGCGAGCGTGAAACTCCTTGGAAGAGATGTAAGATGCATGGCAGTAGAAAAGGCACAGAGGAGAAATGGAAGGAGGGCAGGAAGAAAAGCCTTATAGAAAGAAACAGGGAGACCGTCCGGGCCAGGTGAAGCCCGGGGGTTGAGGGACGAGAAAGTGTCAGAGAGCTCAGTTAAAGTGGGAGGATGAAGGAGGCTGGCTGAAAGATGAGAAGGGACCTGAGGCAAAGAAGAGAACAGAAGAGCAGAAGCCGTAGGGGAGGGAGGAGGAGTTTCACAAAATTTTGAAATGTAGTAATTACGTACCATAGAACAAATTGGAACTGGTTCGGATGAAACTACTCCAGTTGGAAGACGAAGGTGCTGCAGAACAGAAGAGGATCGGCGAGTTGACTCAAGTGACGTAAGGAATTCGTACGAACAAGCATCAGGTTTCAGGTGTTGTAGTTTAAGGCGTTGAAGGGCTTGTTTTGCAAGTGGCACCAAAAGTGAATGTAATTCTGCCTGGTAGACTTGAAATAGGGGATCAGCAAGATTGAGCAAAGAAAGCATTTGCCTAGTATGATCAAGTCGCATCCTCCGTTGTGTCATGATCGAGTATGACAGGTTTCGTACCAGTAATATGAGGTGGCGTTTTACTTCCAACCAAACGTTGAGGGGGCACGGTGCAGAATGAAGCCTTGTACGCCAATCCGCAAGAAAATCTCGCACCGATGAGCAGAAGGCTGAGTCATCTAAAAGAGTGTCTTCAAAAGTCCAAGGCCGGATTGTACGTGGCTGTGTTGAAGTAGCAAAAACTGTTATGGCAATGGCGCAATGATCCGAGGAAGCTGTGGGTGTACAGCATGAATCTGATATTGCTGGTAGAAGAAGAGAAGTTGCATAAAAGCGATCCAATCTTGCTGTAGGAGGATCAATGGCTCTTGGTGCACGCCATGTATGTGTAGTCAGGGTTGGTGACAAATGGCGTTGAACATCTACTAGTGAGAAGTCTGAAGTGATAGACTGTAAGAGATGTACTACTTCCGTGCGGTGTTCTCTGGAAGAAGAAGAGCGATCAGTTAGGGGATGTAGAGTGCAATTGTAGTCACCTCCGATAAGTACCCGGTCGGTGATGGGAATACGTGACAGAGCCCGTCGAAGTTTTGCAAACAACTCTGGCACGTGAGTAGGAGTGCAAGGAACATAAATGTTGAATACATGAAATTTTTCAGCTGCGACGGTGAAAGAGACTCGTTGTAATAAGTCTCGACATAAGTTTTTCACTGAGAAGGAGGAAAGAGTTGAACGAAAACGTGAGTGAACACCAACTGCCATGCCACCACGCGACAGTTGGCTGTAGGCGTGATGGAAAGTATGATCCCACTGACGCCATTGATGAAATTGAGTGGTGGAAGTACAGTTTGTTTCCTGCAGAAGTAATATATCAGCATTCAGCGGAGCAAGATCCTCTCGTACCAGCGCATTCGCAAGAGGTGTCGCAAAACCGCGACAATTAAGTGACACCACCTTGAATGTCTAGGTTAGTTGTGGGATGCAGTAGGAATTGACTGGCTGTAGTGATGGAGTGGAGTCGACGGAGAAAACAAGCACTCCACGGGACCTCATCCGCAGTGCGCCGAAGAGTGTTTTCAAGTGAGTGTAATTGAACCAGCACTTGTGGAAGAGCTGCTTCATACTGCTGAATGGAAGTGCGTGCTGAGGAAGGGCTAGAGGACCCTAAAAGGCAATCCAGCACGTCCTCGTATGGCAGAGGCTCAGCAGGGAAAGCATTTTCAGCAAGAAAAGTTGTGAATTCTTCTAGTGAGGGAAAAGCACCCTCACATGCTGTCTCAGAGGAAGTGTGTAGAGGCGACCGGGAGAACGGTCGTCGAGAGCTGACGGAGCGAGAGGATGAGCGGGTAGAAGACCGAGATGATCTTCGGGATGCCAGAGTCTTTGCCTTCTTCGTCTTGGAGCGAGTAGCACCACTGCGTTTTCCAGCAACCACTAAAGCTTCATGATCGTCTGGAGAGTCTGAACCCGAAGCGTTACCTGTGACTCGTGTCATGGAGCCAACGGTAAAAGCTGAGGAGTGGTCAACATGTACATCAGCAGTGGTTGTAAAAGTACAAGGGGAGTCGATTTTGGAAGCCTGGGAAAATTCTTAGGATCAGCAGGAGGTGGAGGCATTAAAGTCGTTTGTTGACCAATGGCAGTAAGCTGACTTTTGGAAGATCTTGATTCCGCGACTTTCCTCGAATAGGAAGAAGTCTGTGAAGCGTTGGTGGACAAAGTAGAAGAAGATGTAGTGTGTGGAGCTGTTTGCAGGGAGGCACGTGGGCACTGAGCCCTTATGTGACTTTCGCTCTGACATATAGTGCAATACTGTGAAGTGATTATCTCAACTCTTCGGCGTTGCTGTCCACAGCGGATGTGCAAAACATTCGGAACCGCTTTCAGCTGAGCATCAGATGAAAAGAGGACTCGAGCAGTGCGGCGAAAACCTCGAATCGATTTGTCTTCAGGATCTCTGGGAGCCGCAGAGAGAGTTGTTATGGAGCCAACAACTCTGCCGTACCTGCTGAGCAAGGTGCAAAGTGCAGCGTCGGATACTTCTGGTGGTACGGGGTAGAAGGTCACCTGCACCGGGCGGTGCGCAACCGGTTGTGCTAACAGATGCACGTCATTGATGGTTAGACCTTCCGTAAGGACCTGGTCAGCATGCGCTTTATCCTTAAAATAGACCAAGACAGATCTGGGTTTTCGAGCTACAAAGTCTATTGCATCCTTTGGTAAGATAGTTTTGAGGGCTCGGCTATATTGCCACAGCTTAGTGTCGGGAAGCGCATCAAAATAGACGCCCCGTTCCATAGTGGAGGAAAAAAGTGACCAGCTCGGGAATCCTCAGGTATGTCAATTGTAGCAGTAGAACCGACGACAGTGACATAGGATTCAGGAAAAGGCATAGCAGATGAAACTGGGGGTGTGAGGACCCCAGAAGTTGCAGAAGCATAGGATGCTTGGGCAGGCATGGGTCGAGAACTCGATGAAGCGGCTCCTAGCAGTGAGGGCGGATCAGAAAGTTGATGAAAAGTAGAAGCTATGAGCTCAGTATCGCTGATCACGGAGACGTCATCATCTGCTGAGATGTAGATAGGAGACTTGGCACCACCGCACTTGGTGGGAAGGGAGGAAGTTATTGCTGGAGAAGAAGAGGTATCCATGACGTCGCAATGACGTTCGGGAGCCACCTCATTTAGCTGAGCAGGAGCTGTCGCCGTAGAAGAAGAAGAGGGTGCTGGCTGATCTGCCAAGATAAGGATGTGGGCGTCACCCTTGTCTGCCTCCGCCATCGAAGCAATGGCGAGACTTTAACGAAAAAAGACCAGCTCGGTTGAAAAATAAAACAGTGAATAATGAAAAAATATGGCACTCACCAACCTGGGAGATACACGAACGTAAAGCGTGGACTTTCAACTTGAAGATACACGGAAACACAGAAACTAAAGCACTCAATAAACACCTTATAGCAACGAAAATCACGGAGCTTAAAACCCAACCACTGAGCTTCGAAGGGTCAGTGCATGCATTAAGGCCAAAGGTGGACCGACACCGTACTGTGTCAATAAATGCTGTGTTGTGTTTCTCTTCTAGGTGTCTGGTTACTTTTGTCAATATAGCAGGTATATATATAGATATATTCTTTTCTTTGTGATGTTCAAATATGAAATTATGTTTCATGAACATTGCAACAGTAAAGAAAGAGAAAAAATGTACTACTTCATGCAATTGTTATGTTACACGCTAACATTATTTTCACTTTGCATTCACGGAATGGCTGTCCGAAAACACGAAAAGCTAAGCGGGATGTCACAAATATTTCTTTCGAGTTGGTACTATCTATGTTGCTATCACCTAATTATATCCCGGAAGCACTTTTCATTCACTGAACACCTACACCATAACACGAGAAGCTAAGCGTGATGTCACTAATATTTATTTCTCAGTTGATGACTCTGCGCCATCAAAGTTGGATAAACGTTCAGACAAAGCAATTTTTTTTTTTTTGGCATTGCGAAAATCATAAAGCCTCTATAGACGACAACTCTACCGTGTGTCAAGTCCCTAATACTAGATAAAGCAGAATCCTCACAACTAAGAATCCGAGACCAGTGATTTAATATGTAACACATGAATTGACGTTTTTTTTTTGTTTGTTTTTTTATTTCTGTGGATCCTGGGTGCATCTATTTGAAACAGGAATGTTGGTTATTGATGGCACATCTAGAATTCTATTCTATGATTTCACGGGTTTTTTTTTTTTTTTTTGGAGGGCGGGGGGGGGGGGGGTGTTACTATGGATCGTGGATCCTGGGTGCATCTACACTGCCGGAAAGTGAAAAAAGAACACCAAGAAGGAATTGGCGGACGATAATGAAATTTACATACACTGACGGAAAAAAATCCCAACACCAAGAAGGGGTTGTGTTAGATAAACGACAGTTGGTAGGCGGTGAGAGTGCATCTGTAAGATGACGTCTATGCAAATTTCGCACTCGGCGCATACGTGTGGCGCTAGTAGCGCCCCTCGGAACATGCAAAGCAGGTTTGCTGTAAATACGCGCTGTAACGTTCGTGAGCGTTAGTTATCGTTGAGATTCGACGTAGGGTGTTGATGTTAGTCAAGAATGCCTTTAAGAAGACGAAGAAGCCATTATCAACAGCTCACGGAGTTTGAACGAGGTCGTGTAATAGGGCTACGAGAAGGTGGATTTTTTTCCGCAATATTGCAGAACGACTTGGCAGGAATGTAGTCACTGTGCATGAATGTTGGCAGCGGTGGTCAAGGGAAGGTACTGCCTCAAGAAGACCGAGTTCCGGCCTGCCACGTGGCACTACTGAGAGGGAAGACCGCCGTGTACGGCGTATGGCCGTGGCGCATCGTACCGCGTCTGCGGCAGTAATTCGAGCTGCAGTTGCCACCACAGTGACACAACGAACTGTTACAAATCGGTTACTTGAAGGACAGCTCCGAGCCAGACGCCATGTAGCGTGCATTCCACTTACCCCAAACCACTGCCGTTTGCGACGTCAGTGGTGTCAAGATAGAGCTCATTGGAGGACGGAGTGGAGATCTGTTGTGTTTTCTGATAAAAGCCGGTTCTGCCTGGGTGTCAGTGATGGCCGTGTGTTGGTTAGAAGGAGGCCAGGTGAGCGCCTGCAACCAACCTGTCTGCGGCCGAGACACACTGGACCTACACCTGGAGTTATGGTCTGCGGAGCAATTTCCTATGACAGCAGGAGCACTCTCGTGGTTATCCCACGCACCCTGACGGCACAGTTGTACGTCGGTCTGGTTATTCAACCTGTTGTGCTGCCATTCATGAGCAGCATTCCAGGGGTGTTTCCAACAATATAACGCTCGCCCGCATACCGCTGTTGTAACCCAACATGCTCTACAGAGGGTCGACATGTTGCCGTGGCCTGCTAGATCACCAGATCTTTCACCAATCGAGCACGTATGGGATATCATTGGACGACAACTCCAGCGTCACCCCCAACCAGCATTGACCGTCCCTGTACTGACCGACCAAGTGCAACAGGCATGGAACTCCATCCCACAAACTGACATCCAGCACCTGTACGACACAATGCATGAACGTTTGCGTGCTTGCATTCAACATTCTGGCGGTTACACCTGTTATTAATGTACCAGCATTTCACATTCAAAATGGCTCTTCTCGTGCTTACAATAAGCTGTGAACTTGAAACCTTAATCGATTAAATATGTTACCTATACAAATGTACTGCCGCCATTTCATTGCTCTACAACTATTTTTTCGTGGTGTTGGGATTTTTTTCCGTCAGTGTATGTTAATGGGGTCGAGTTTACGTAGGTGTGATGTTAATTTCGGGACCAACTGGTGAGCGCTTACGCCACAGCACGGCATATTATGCAAATTATCGTCGGTGGTATTTAAGGAGTACGGCGAAGTGAATGTAATCAGTCGTCGGCGTACGGACACGTGCGACGACCCTGAAGAAGCTGCAGTGCCTGGACATGGAAGACGTGTACGATTTCAGCAGTTATCGGACTTTGAGCGAGGTCGTCTAGTAGGACTCCGCGAGGCCGGGTGGTCGTATCGCCGTATTGCGAATTGGACGGGAAATATCGGTGGTGGTACGATGGTGGCGTAGATGGTCCGAGGAACATTCCCACACGAGAAGACGTGGAACCGGGAGTCACAGACGAACTGATGAGCAGACCGATCTACGCATAAGAAGAGCGGCGTTGTCAAGCAGAACATCCACTGCGACGCAAATCCGATCTGCCGTTGCACCTGAGGTGACTGTGCGAACAATCCGCAACCGTCTACTGGATGCAGGACTACGTGCACGTGTGCCTCTGGCATGTGTACCTCTGACTCCAGCACACCGTCAGGAACGGCTGCAGTGGTGTCGCCAACGTCTGCACTGGAGAACGCAATGGCGATCTGCCGTGTTCAGTGATGAAAGCAGATTCTGCTTGGGAGCCTCCGATGGCCGTATGCGTGTTCGCAGACGCACAGGGGAGCGTCTCCACCCTTCTTGCATCCGCCAGCGACACACAGGGCTTACACCTGGTCTCCTGGTGTGGGGAGCGATCAGCTATCATTCCCGTAAACAACTAGTGTTTGTACCGGGTACGTTGAACAGGACCTTCTACATCAACAACATCATTCAGCCCGTTGTTGTGCCATTTGTAAGGTCGGTCCATCGTGGTGTTTTCCAGCAAGATAACGCACGCCCACACACGGCACGTGCAACGCAACATGCACTTCAGGGTGTGATACAACTTCCATGGTCTGCACGTTCACCGGATTTGTCCCCCATTGAGCGCGTGTGGGATTTTATGGGACAACGACTTATCTGGTCTCCACGGCCAGCCACGACCATCCCCGATTTACGCGTCCAGGTTGAGGATGCTTGGAACTCAATACCCCAAACTTACACCCAACATCTGTACGACAGAGTCCATGCCAGAATTGCACAGTGTGACGCAGTTCACGGCGGTTCAACCTCGTACTAACCATGATACATGGAAATGTTATTTTTCAGTTTACCAGCAAATACAGCTGTATTTTGCCATAATGTTTTGATCACGTTATCCTCTGTATTCTATTATTATGCTGTATAAATTTCGTTAGTATCAGACGTCTCCTTCTTTGTGTTCTTTTTTCATTTTCCGCCAGTGTATTTGAAACCGCAATGTTGGTTATTGATTATGGTACATCTTGGATTCTATTCTATGAATTGACTCTTTTTTTTTCTTCTGTGGATCCTGGATGCATCTATTTGAAACCGGAATGTTGGTTATTGATGGCACATCTAGGATTCTATTCTATGATTTGACGGGGTTTGGGGGGGGGTGCTATGGATCCTGAGTGCTTCTATTTGAAACCGGAATGCTGTTTATTGATGGTACATCTAAGACTATTCTATGAATTGACGGGTTTTTTGTTTATTATTACTGTGGATCCTGGGTGCTTTTATTTGAAACCAATATGTTGGTTATTGATGGTACATTTAGGATTCTGTTCTATGAACTCTAGGTTGTTGTTTTTTTCTTTTTTTAACTGTGGATCCTGGGTGCACTATTTGAAACCGGAATGTTGGTTATTGATGGTACATCTGGGATTCTATTCTACTACGTCACGAAATGGTGAAGGTTATGCCCCATAGATTTGCTAATTTTAAATAAGGAGTCGTGAAGAGTGCGAAACAATTTTTCATCCAAACCGAAAATAAACAACATACCCTTCTCTGATGGGATCAAGAATGAACTTTGGCTGCAGCGAGAAGAAACACAGCAAAGCTACCTCGATTTCCTTTGAGTTGCAACATACCGTGTTACGTATAAAAGAATCAAGGAACCATGTATTTTTGATCATCTAAAACTCTGTTTTTAACGTATAATTGCAGGAAGCGTGTAGGTAAATGAATTACGTATAAAAAAAATTGATAAAACAGTAAAACCTATACAGCAAAATATCGGGACTAGCTCATAATCTCTATATTTAAAACACAAGGTCGCTTCTTTCTACAATCCGCCAGCGTCACCAACTGGAGCGATTTTCAAGATTTTTTTTTCTAAAATAAAAGCTACTGACCCACAGATTTGTCATTGCTAATTTTAATTTTTATTGTCGTAAGTAATTTTTTTTTTTTTTTTTTGGTACCATGGCATTTTCTTTGTACAATCCACCGTTCGTTATTCTGGCGTTTGTTCTCGCTTCAGTACTTGCAGTGCCATCTGCCTTTCTGCGGTGGTCGGACTTGGAATTAAGGCCTCTGCTATCAACTAAGTAGCTGTAATTATCCGAATCAGTTCAGTGGTTTTCGAGATTAGTAAACAAAATTCCGTATATTATCGTGAACTATTTTCTTTCACGTTAGGTGTGATCAGGTTGTATGTAAACAAAGCGGAACGATGCAAGGGAAATCGGGAGCTACTTGAAAGCGATGTGATTCGGTAGTACAGCCAAAATTAATAAAAGTTAATTAAAACTATTAAAAAATAAACGAAATAGCCTACGTCCACCAGAAAGAAATAAGCTTCTCAACGGCGAAAAAATTATCCAAATCGGTTCAGTAGTTTTTGGGATTACCTCAAACACACAAACAAACTTGGTATAGATTATGTAATGATAACAAAAAAAATGTTAAAATCAAACTGGCAAAATAAAACACATTTTTAACCCCATTGTGTCGTTACTAAACACGATATCATTTCGGGTCACTGAAAGAATACCTCAATACTCTAATGTAAGCATGTCAACGACGGGTATGCACATGTTTGAACGCCATTGTTAAATTCGTATGCGAGTAGTTGGAAAAATTAAAAATTAATGGAAATATTAGGAAAATTTTGTTGTTGGGGACTTTGTTGTTGGTGACCCATCTTATACACTGCCCATTAATAATTCAACCGTTTATTATAGTTGTGCATTTTATTACAATTCGTGTTATATGAAAAGAAAAAATTTTAGTCACAGCTTTTTCCACCGTGCGTGGCACGCGTTAATGACTAGTTCCATATAGAAGAGAAAAACATATAACCGAGGTTCCATTGTATATTTGTATGAAAAAAATATCAGATAAATTTTCTCCAAACTGTATTTTTAAGCAACTTCTTATTTCCTAAACTATATTTTCCTGACTTGTAAACCACGGCGCCTTACCCGAAGGGGGGGGGGATGCCGTTCCACGCCCTCACAGATTAAAGGTTGTGTGGGCATTGACTCCACGGGCTCCGTAAGCCACAGGATCTTAGTAAGCACCATGTTTGTATGTTGTTGTTGTTTTCGAAATCTCTCACCAAATGAACATGAACATGTATTAGGAATTCTCCTGATTCTACCAAATCAACCTTTTTTACTACGTAGATTTACTCAGTTGTAAGTTTAGAGCTTAGAGCAAAGACGTTCCCTCTTATATACGTCACATTGTCGCATGTACCAGTGTGTCCTTTTCTATGCCCATGCCCTCTATATGCCAATAAACAGTAGCGCACCGGAAAAACTCGCCGTACCTCAAAAAATGTCTTTGAGGCTCTTGTTTCGAAAATTACTGAAGTTTATAAATTCTATATGTTTTAATTTGGTTTTATAGGCGTTTTAGTTATTCAAATTCCTTGTAACCCAGGAATTTTCGATAAAACCAAAATTACTACGTTTTTATTGCATGTAACAAAAATGTGCACGTTACAATTTACGGATTGTCCAATACCAATACAAAACACCACGAAACATTTACCCCAAAGTTGATCCTATTAGGTGTGTGCCGTTTTTTCAGTAAAGAAGGAAAACAATTTTTTTTCAATAAATAACATATTTATTCTTCTACATAATTCATATTTATTCTTTTACATAATTGGACTTTAAAGAGCCCTCACGTAAACATCAATGTCAATCGCTCTAAGGACACACTGGACAAGCTACATAAAGCTATGAAGAATAAACGACCCGGCATGCTTTCGGTGGTGTAATTCTGTTGCACGACAATGCTCGTCCGCATGTTGCGAACGTTGTGCAGGTTGTGCAGGATACGTCAACACGGAAAGAGTGGGAGGTTCTGTCCCACCCAGCCTGTAGCCCCGATCTGTGGCTTTCATTTGTTCTGACCCTTAAAAAAAGCTGTTAAGGGACAACGATTCCACTCCGATGCAGACGTCACAGCCAATTTGACAAAATCGTTCAAGGAGCCACCAAAGTCATGCTTCGCGGACGGTATCCGCCATTTTCCTAAGCAGTGGGATGCGTGTCTGAATGCCTACGAGAACTTCTTTTAACAAAGACTGGTGCATTCTCGTTTTTTTTTTTTTATTGGAGGTTTAACGACCACCGTGAGCAACTCAATGAGCTATAAGCAGTCGCCTGTCCCTAATTTATGGCCACTGGTTCCAGGGAAGGCAGAGAGCCAGCGCCGTAACACAAACACAACATCCATGCCTCACCGGTATTCGAACCCGGACCCATCTCAGACGAATGATCAGAAGCCATCGCTTAGACCACTGTGCCACCGGGGCTGCCAAACACAACATCCATGCCTCACTATGATTCGAACCCGGACCCATCTCGGACGAATCATCAGAAGCCATCGCTTAGACTACTGCGCCACCGGGGCTGCCAAACACAACATCCATGCCTCACTATGATTCGAACCCGGACCCATCTCGGACGAATGATCAGAAGCCATCGCTTAGACCACTTAGCCACGGGGCTGCCAAACACAACATCCATGCCACACTATGATTCGAACCCGGACCCATCTCGGACGAATGATCAGAAGCCATCGCTTAGACCACTGCGCCACCGGGGCGGCATTCTTGTTTCCTTATCCACAGTCGAGTCAGATTATTGTGACCACTTTTGACGTCAACAGCGCGTAGCCAATGAAAGAAGGCCCGTGTCGTGAGCTGGCTTGGAGGGTATATAAGGTGTGCTGTAGGCATTCTGAAAGCATATCACTCGTTGCTGTCATGGATAAAAGCAGCGATTTATCAGATTTGCAAAAAAGGATGATTATCGGCTTTTGGGCCAAGGGTGGCAGTATTTCTGAAACAGCGCAGTTTGTGAACTGTTCGCGTGCTGCTGTAGTTAAAGTGTATCGTGATTGGAGAAATGGCACCATTGCGAATAAGCGACGTGGAAACTGCGGAGCACTACGTGCCATTGATGTGAGAGGTGAACTTCGGCTTCGAAGGTGCGTGAGGGCCGATCAACGCGCTACAGTGGAGCAACTCACTGGCCAAATTAACCAGGAGGCTACCGGAAGTGGGTCTAAATCGACAGTTCAGAGAACCCTGCTGCTTATGAGGCTCCGACGCTGACGGATGGTCACTGCAGTTATGCTAACGAAGATCCATCGGCAGAAAAGGCTTACATTTGCAGGGCAGTATCGGAGATGGACCTCCGCTGGTTGGCAAAGGATTGCTTTCTCCGATGAGTCACGTTTTCAGCTTCATCGAACTAATGGACGTTGGCGTATAAGGCGAGAAACATCGGAGAACAAACACTCTTCAACCATTACTGGAAGAACACAAACTGGTGGGGGCAGTGTTATGGTCTGGGGAATGTTTTCGTGGCATTCTCTAGGTCCACTCATACCTGAGGAAGGCGCTATGGACCGAATTCGTTATGAATCCGACCTTGCAGACCACGTACGCCCATACATGCTGATTGTGTTCCCTGGGGCCGATAGGATCTTCTAGCACGACAATACGACGTGTCTCACAGGTAGAAATGTCCGAGAGTGGTAGGAATAGCACGATGAAGACTTCAAAGTACTTCCCTGGCCTCATATTTCTCCAGACTTAAACCCAAGTGAGCATCTGTGGGACCATAGCACCTCGATCGTGTTGCTCGCTCTATGGATCCTCCACCGCGCACCATCCAGCAGCTGTCAGATGCACTGCAGTCAGCATGGCTCTTCATACCTGTGAACACCTTTCAGTACCTTACTGGGTCACTCCCAGCCCGTTTAGCTGCTGTCCGCGCTACACACGGCGGTTACTCTGAATATTAGCTGGTGGTCACAATAATGTGAATCGACCGTGTATATTGATTGCTTTGTTTAATTCTGCCACACTTGCGGATTTACCTTTCCGTTCGTCATAATAAAGCCACTCGAACGGGTTTCATTTGATCACGCCTAATAATAATGGACCATTCGTGAATGATTCGTTCACAATGAATTACTCTTTTCCGTGAATGCTGAATAACTCACTCTCGCCGCTGTGAAGAATAATTCAGTTCGCCATAACTGCGACAAACACGCGTTTAACTTCCTTCCGCCCAGATAAATTCGGAAGCGAATTCTCAATAATGAAAATAATGTTGAAAATTAGCCACCTCGGTGGCGCAGTGGTTGCGCGGGCTTCTGACATTCTCTATTCGTCCGAGAAGGGGCTGGGTTCGAATTCTGGTGAGGCATGGATGTTGTGTTTGTCTTAAAGCACTGGCTCTCTCTCTCTTCCGTGCAACCAGTGACGCTAAATTAAGGACGGGCGACTGCTTTCACAATGAATGAAGCCCATCGAGTTGCTCTCGGTGGTAGTTACACCTTCAATCAAAAAATAGTATCAACCGTTATGTAAATTAGCAACCAGCAGTCAGCAAGGCAATTATGGTGAAACTTAAGAATGGTAATGATACGCAAATGCCATTCAGTTGAATGGTGTGCCCGAATCATTTTTAGTGGCAAATCATTCATCGTGAATGGTTGAAGAGCTTAATCAGTGAGCGTAAAGATAACCTGGAAGTTGAATAATCATTTGTGAATGACTCTTTTGTGTGAATGAACATCCAAGAAGGAATTATTTATGCCATCACTAGTCACGTGGATTTTCAGGGAGTTCATCCTCAAATGCACCGTCCACGCATGGTTATCGGCCTACCAAGGTATACACAGTTGTTAATCTCAACAAATTTGCAGTGACACCTTGTGAGTAAAGGCGGCTACAGGCACACACGTTTGAGTGTCACGCCAGCAAATGGGGAGTTTTATGCCTGAGGCGGCATGTGGCGTGGAGTCAAGCAAGAATGAAGCTCTTTAACTCCTGCCAAAATTCTTCTTCACTCCTCGCTACGTGCCGCCTCAAGCACAAAACTCTCCCATTCGTTGGCGTGACACTTAAACGTGTCATTCAGACTTGTGTGTCTGTGGACTACTTAAGAATCCTTTCAGCTGTGACGTACCTACCTCAGAGGTGACGCACATGTCAAGACGGCAAAGTTGCAGTGACCGACTTCGTCGGTATAGCTTAATTGGGAAAGCTGGCTCCGGAGTGGAAGGACTAGGATTCTAGCTCCGCTACCGGAAAATTTGTGTTTTGAGCTTGGAGCCCGAACGTAAAAATGGATCTACTGGCCGTTAGGTTCTTCGAAGAGTGTGTGGTGTTCGTTCCACTCATCGCTTGGAATTAATGAATTCCTTCTTCGCTTCGAGAAATGTGTGATACTTCTTCCATATATCGTCTAGAATTAAGTGAACATTTCTTCTTCTGGAATGATCTCTTCTTTAAGACTGGTTTGCTAGCTGACCTGGAAACCTACGATTCAGTCCCATCCCTTTCGGGGGGGGGGGGGTATGTGTGACGTGCTGAGGGAGTGACGTACATGTCGGGACGGCAAGCTGGATTGTCTCCCACTTCGGTTAGTGCCATTTCTGTATAGTTTCACCGCGCCTGGTAACAGACGTGCGGAATAATAAGGGAGAAAGTAAATTCTGATTTCCTGTCGAATTTCTCCGACGTCACAGAGATCACCATTCATTGTTTTCGTCAACCGATAGGCGCTAACGGTGGGATAAGCGGGAATAGCAATAAAAACTGAAAGGCAAACAGGCTGCTCATTAATGCCATCTTTACGGTCTTCGGCATTCGTCGCAGTTGTTTAATTTCAAAACGGCGAAAACAAAATGCTTTTCTTTTTAATAATTCGTTCACAGTTGCCGTCAAAAATTCCAGGTTACTCCTTTAACTAGTTTCGAATAAAATTTCCACAAAAGATTTTGTAAAAAATTTTTCCTGAGACTAGAGGCTCTTATAGCCATGAACCCTCCCGCAGTGGGGAGGGGTGAGGGATTCCGGGGGTTATCAGTATGCCCCTGATCCTGTGTGTTCCTTCACTCCTTACGGATCATCAAATCTGTGTACGGAAATGGGACGACATGGGCAAATGACAGTGATGGACACTCGTCGGTGTAGCTTAATTGAGAAAGCATTCGGCTCCGGAGCAAACAAATTCGATTTCCGCCACCGGCAAATGTACTTTACGCTGTACAGCGCACAAGAGTTTTCTGGCACACTTTGGAACGTATTTTGCTTTGATGATGTTGAGAGTACGTAAATAGTAACTTTGACGCAGTACTAGGTCTAACTCCGCGGATAGTATGGGGCGACTTACGGCCGACCGCCTGTGACAAAAATAGGTCCCAGTTGAATTCATTATAACGTTAAAAATACGTGCCGCACACTAATCGTCTTAGCATATTCGCAAACAGTATGGAGTCTAATTCACGTACTGCGCAACACATAGTGCGTGCGACGCTCCCCTCGCTACCTGTGCTCGGGGTAGGTGATATAATATTTCTGGGTGTGCCACCGCGTTTGACTCAGTCTATCTCGGCAACCGTGAGCGCGATACGACTGTGCGTGGTATCGGTTTAGAGCTCTCGACGAGATCTATTCAAATATACGTAAAGCATGTTGCAGTGCTTTGAATTGAACATTTGAAAAATTGTTTTCTTGTGAACCGGTGAACATTTTCGGCAATATCGCGGTTTATCTGGACAACCGTGAGTGCAAAACGACTGTGCGTGGTATTGTTTTAAAGCTCTCGACGAGATCTATTCAAATATATAAAGAACATATCGCAGTGAGTTAAACTAAAAATTTTCGTGCGAACGGGTTAACATTTTCCACAATGCCGCGTAATTCGCAAAATGAACGCAAGCAAAAGTGGAGAAAATCAAAACGAAAGACAAGAGCAAGTGATGAGGAATGTCTAAGAAGCCCAAGAAGACAGAACACCACGTCGGGTAATTCGTGTATCGATCTGCTTTGTGTTCGCAATATATCCAGCAATATTTGTAAAAATTATGTAAGCTACTTTTCGTATCATAGACCTGTATTGGCTATAACAAATTAAATAAACGCTCTGAAACCATACTCGACTAGCTCATTTCAACTCTCCGATCTGCAAGTCGTAGTGCTACGTTCCAAACTGACGGCTCAATCAGATCCGAGACTATCTGTATTTTCCTTTTTTTATTGTTTCTTTTAAGGTAGCAATTTATGAAATAATTTTTTTTCTGGGATCTGTCTAGAATCAAAGCTGTGTGATGTACGACTAAGCTGAACTCTTAAAGAACGGAGATGCATTACCTGCATTTCAGAGTTCCTATGCTTCACAAGGCTCACAAATGTTGACATAAACATCGTCGACTGGGGAGGTGTTGCAAGTTTTTCCTTCTGACTCCATCATTCACTGATCTTTATTGTCTGAGATTAGTAAGGCACGTGATACGCCTGACACTTTCGAGCATTTCAGGCTACAAGCTGCGTTACGTCAAGAACTGCGGTGACCTTCTGTATCTAGCGAAATAGATGTCTTTTTTCTTCACCTTTGTAGTGTGACTTGCATTCGCTAACAGGAAAATCAGGAAATGCTTTGTCTTGAATCACAAGTCGCATCTGACGCATTTTCTCTCTTAATCTTTCTTTGCTGAAAGTGCATAGTGTAATTGAGATGTTAAATATACTGCCGTGAACCTTATTTCCGTTCCAGAAAACAATTAGGTATTCATAGCACTTGTATGTGCCACTTTTGAAGGTGTTCAAGCAACCCCACCTTTCATTTCAAAATTATGTTTACGATTTTTTTTGTGGTATTTCTGCATAAACCGGACGCATTTCTCGAACATAATTCCTTGCCTCACAACCTTCATTATGGTGATATTTCGTTTATTATTATTATTTATTTATTTATTCATTTTAGAGCGTGAATAGTGACTAGCCAGGATTTCAATTCGGTGGGTGGAGATCGATGATTCGGATGGTGAGATCCCTCACCTCGAAATGATATATATATATATATCATCATCATCATCATCATTGTCAACCATTATCAATCCACTGCTGGACGAAGGTCTCCCCAAGTTTCCTATACAACGGTCTGTCTTGTGCCAGTCTCCTCCATGTCACCCCTGCATACTTTCGAATTTCATCCACCCATCTCCCATGTGGTCTTCTTCTGGGTCTTTTCCTGTCCCTTGGAATCCAATCTAAAATTTCAGCTGTCCATCGATGATCTGTCCTTCTGGCAGTATGTCCAGCCCATTGCCATTTCAGGGATTTAACTCTGATCATGATGTCTTCCACTCTTGTCATTTTTCGGATCCACGAGTTCCTCTTCTTATCTCTCCTGGTTACACCAAGCATGCACCTCTCCATGATACTTTGAGTTGTCTGCAGCCTTTGTATGTCTCTTTTAGTTAAGGTCCACGTCTCCGCACCATACGTAAGCACTGGAAGGATGCATTGATCAAACACTTTTCTTTAAGACATAATGGCATATTGCTCTTAAAAATTATGCTGTTTCTTCCAAATATATATATATACTTAAGAGCAAAACTGAAGACTAAGGAAAAACTTTAGAATTTAAAACGAAAGTTGCAAAATAACCTGAAGATCAAAACGCGCAACGCAGCAGTTTTGAAAATTCAGAATTCACATTCTATTAAGAAGATACCTAAGCAAAAAATACATATATAATTTTGACTCACACCAAGTACAACATAGAAAAGGTTATGTATCTACCTGTGTGAGTAAAAGGAGAAAAGATAAAAAAATAAAATAAAACGACTGAATGTAGAAGGTGTCGAGAATACTGGAGCCTTGGCTTTATCAAGGACCAGCAAAAACTCTGCATTTTCTCACTTCCACAAAGACCTAGTTGGAAATGGGTTTCTGCAAGGCCATAGATGCAAGTAACATTCCCACCTAAAATAGTTTTTAAAAAATATATATATGTGTCATGTCCTCCGCAGAGTTGCATGACCTAGCACTAGTTAACAATTTCGCTTGCATCCATTAACCTTCCTGGCCCGACCCATGCTCTTCATCTGTTACTATTAAACAGAGAGAAGAAGATTAAAGAGAACTCAAGCTGTGAGAGTGACATAATAATTAGAAATAATTTTCAGCTATAACGAAATGCCAAGTTCGTTTGAGAGAGAATTTAAACCTGAAAATCAATGCAAAAGAAATCCAAATTTTTACATTGCAATTAAAAAAGGAAATATTAATTTTTAAAAAACAGATTTTTGAAAGAAAACTTGAGTCTAAAACCCCTACTCTACAACTTATGACAGCACGAAAACGAGAATAAGTTAAAGACAATAATTAACTAAAGAAAACTTTGTGAAAGTTATATGCCTTAAACAGTTAGTTGCAATATGTACAAAGTATTTCAGCAGTGCTTTAAGTGCATAATTAATTAGTTATTAAGAACTTAACTACTTTGAAAATACAGCGCATAGAAAAGGAACAAGCTTAGCCAACTTCTGTTCCTAGGTACCCCAAAAACGCGCAAAGTTACAAAGAAAAGAAAGAGTTAAAACCCGCAAAAATGTTGACAGACAAGCCAGTGCCTAAAAGCTGAAAAGCTAAAAATCAACAGAGAAAAAGTACATGAAGTACAAACATCGAACTTATAAAACCTAGAACCCAAAAACAAGGAAGAGAGCTTACCTCTTGTGTGACAAAAGCTTTCTCCTCACAAGAGTAAAACATGGCTGACCTCTTCCGCCACTCCCTAGTCGCTGGGGGGCAGAGAGGGTGGGGCTGATGGCCTCCTCAAACAGAAAGAAGCCAACTCGCGGAGATTTTAACCAGAGAAAAAATATATAAACTTAAGACTGTGGATCTGTATGATCAGAAAGAGCAGAATTAATCCTCCAGAATACATGAGAAATATTATAAAATACACGAGTAGTGTACTCAATAATCTTTGCATGTATTAAATCACCTTAGTGAGCTTCTATAGATTAATCAGAATCTTATTAATTTTAATGTTGGTTTTACTATTTTTAGTATAGCTATAGAAGCTAAAAGGTCACTCTCCAAACTACAAGACCAATTTATCTTTACCACTACGGATAAAGCTAGCAATAATTTTGCAATTATCTGTAAGAAGTTCTATTTTGAATTGTTAACTATGGAACTCAATAATAGAGTAACATACGAGCCCGTAAGTTATTCTACCAAGCAGTTAGAAAATCGGTTTAAGGCATTCTTCAAGAAACTTAAAATTCCACAAACTAGAAGATATGAGCCTGAATTTCCATTTCTTTTTGCAACGGTTAAGTTTTCATAAGGATCCTGTGAAGTTCAGGTTCATAGCTAGTGGAGTAAGGAGTCATAAAAAGAAAATAGATCTTGCTTTTGAAGATGTCTTAAAGAAGGTTTTGAAACACATTAGAAACTGTTCTAACTTGATGTACAGAGATTTTTGGATAATTAATAATAATGCAGAAGTAATTTCTACTATACTCAAAGTTTGTCCCCTAGATATTAATAGTTATGATTTTGAAAACCTATATACTAATCTGCCTCTATCAGATATAATCACTACCTTTAAAGAGCTGTACGCAGAATTTAAACTTAACCAATTTGTTAATGTAGGAACTTGGAACTCTTATCTCAATTGCTGCATAAAAAATAACCATATCTTATATAATAATACTCTCTATAAGCAAGTGAACGGTATTCCCATGGGAACATCAACGTCCACGAATATCGCTAATCTATTCCTGTTCTTTAAGGAATATAAATTCATGAAAAATCACCCCACCTGCTTAGATAACTACCTTTACACTTTTAGATATATTGATGATCTGCTGTGTATCAATAATTCAGAGGTTATAGAGAGTGATTTTGATAATATCTATCCTAGCTCTCTTAACTTATGTAAAACCAACCACAGTAATCAGGAACTTGAGTTCCTAGACTTAAGCATTAAGCTCAACAGAGGTAACCCATCTATTAGCCTCTTTGATAAAAGAGTTAATTTTCCTTTCAAAGTAATTAAATATCTACACTGGAATAACAACATTTCAACCAAAGTAATTGAGAATGTACTAATTTCTCAGGTCCTAAGAATTTCAAGAATTTGCAGCAACAATTTGGACTTCAATTACCACATTAATATACTATTAGATAGTTTTCTAGAGAACGAAATTCCTTCTTCTTTCATCAAAAGAACTTTAAGAAAAATTATTCTGAATAATAGAGTAAGGTTGGCAGATCTGCTTTAATTTTCTACACAGTTAATAATATGATTCTGACCAATCAAAGCCGTAAGGAAGTTGGCTAGAGGATGGGAACCTTAGTGCTATGGATATGAAGGTCCTATTAAAACAAAAAAATTAAATAATATAAAACAAAATCACAAAAAAAAGCTTAAAAAATCTGGTTATAAAAGAAAATAAAAACAAATAAAAAAGAAAACTAGTTATTCATCACTAGGATAGCTATACTAAAAATAGTAAAACCAACATTAAAATTAATAAGATTCTGATTAATCTATAGAAGCTCACTAAGGTGATTTAATACATGCAAAGATTATTGAGTACACTACTCGTGTATTTTATAATATTTCTCATGTATTCTGGAAAGTTAATTCTGCTCTTTCTGATCATACAGATCCACAGTCTTAAGTTTATATATTTTTTTCTCTGGTTAAAATCTCCGCGAGTTGGCTTCTTTCTGTTTGAGGAGGCCATCAGCCCCACCCTCTCTGCCCCCCAGCGACTAGGGAGTGGCGGAAGAGGTCAGCCATGTTTTACTCTTGTGAGGAGAAAGCTTTTGTCACACAAGAGGTAAGCTCTCTTCCTTGTTTTTGGGTTCTAGGTTTTATAAGTTCGATGTTTGTACTTCATGTACTTTTTCTCTGTTGATTTTTAGCTTTTCAGCTTTTAGGCACTGGCTTGTCTGTCAACATTTTTGCGGGTTTTAACTCTTTCTTTTCTTTGTAACTTTGCGCGTTTTTTTGGGGTACCTAGGAACAGAAGTTGGCTAAGCTTGTTCCTTTTCTATGCGCTGTATTTTCAAAGTAGTTAAGTTCTTAATAACTAATTAATTATGCACTTAAAGCACTGCTGAAATACTTTGTACATATTGCAACTAACTGTTTAAGGCATATAACTTTCACAAAGTTTTCTTTAGTTAATTATTGTCTTTAACTTATTCTCGTTTTCGTGCTGTCATAAGTTGTAGAGTAGGGGGTTTTAGACTCAAGTTTTCTTTCAAAAATCTGTTTTTTAAAAATTAATATTTCCTTTTTTAATTGCAATGTAAAAATTTGGATTTCTTTTGCATTGATTTTCAGGTTTAAATTCTCTCTCAAACGAACTTGGCATTTCGTTATAGCTGAAAATTATTTCTAATTATTATGTCACTCTCACAGCTTGAGTTCTCTTTAATCTTCTTTCTCTCTGTTTAATAGTAACAGATGAAGAGCATGGGTCGGGCCAGGAAGGTTAATGGATGCAAGCGAAATTGTTAACTAGTGCTAGGTCATGCAACTCTGCGGAGGACATGACACATATATATATTTTTTAAAACTATTTTAGGTGGGAATGTTACTTGCATCTATGGCCTTGCAGAAACCCATTTCCAACTAGGTCTTTGTGGAAGTGAGAAAATGCAGAGTTTTTGCTGGTCCTTGATAAAGCCAAGGCTCAGTATTCTCGACACCTTCTACATTCAGTCGTTTTATTTTATTTTTTTATCTTTTCTCCTTTTACTCACACAGGTAGATACATAACCTTTTCTATGTTGTACTTGGTGTGAGTCAAAATTATATATGTATTTTTTTGCTTAGGTATCTTCTTAATAGAATATATATATATATATATATAGTATGCGGGAGTGACATGGAGGAGACTGGCACAAGACAGACCGTTATGGAGGAAACTTGGGGAGACCTTCGTCCAGCAGTGGATTGATAATGGTTGACAATGATGATGATGATATATATACACTGAGTGGCCACTTTATTATGACCACCCCCTCAGTACTTCGTTGGGCCCCCTTTTGCCTTTAATACTGCGTCGATTCTTCGTGGCATGGACTCCACGAGATGTTGATAGATGGTTTGTGGAATCTGAAACCATGCTTGTTGAATAGCACTTTCCAGGAGTGTGAGATTGCAGGGTTGTGGATCCAGCTGTCTGATGGCTCGTTCAAATTCATCCCACAAATTTTCAATGGGGTCGAGATCTGGAGATTGTGCGGGTCACCTAAGCAAAGTAAACTCACCGGCATGTTCCTAAAACCAATCCTGTACAGCACGAGCACTATGGCAGGACGCATTATCTTGTTGAAAGTAGCCATCGCCATTGGGATAAACCATCCACATGACAGGACGCACTTGGTCCGCAACGATGTTTAGATAGGATTTGCCAGTCAGACGTTGATCAACACGAATTAAAGGGCCCAAAGCATGCCAGAAAACATTCCTCAAACCAGAACTTTGCCTCCACCAGCTTGAAGTGTTGTAGCAATGCATTTGGGGTCCATGCTTTCGTGCTGTTTCCGTCAAATTCTCACTCGGCCATCGGCATGGTATAACTGAAAACGTGATTCATGGGACCACATAATCTGTTTCCAATTATCGACTGTCCAATCCTTGTGCTCCTGTGCGAACTGGAGACGTTTTCTTTTGTTAACTGCAGACGGCAAAGGTGTTCGAACAGGCCTTCGGCTGCCATATCCCTTCCGATGCACTGTACGGTGAACAGTGCGTGTAGAGATCATTTGAGAGGATCCTTGATTAAGATGGTCTGTAATTTGCTGCACTGTTGCCCTTCTGTTGTCTGTTACCAGTCTGGACACTCTCCGTTCCGCACGAGCAGTCACTAGTCGATGACGACCACACGTTGCACGTAGAGACTCAGTTTTTTGGCTGACAGTCCAGTCTTTAAACACTTTAACAACAGCTGCTCTGGAACATTTCACGAATGCGGCGGTTTTGGTGATACTCGCTCCATGGCTCCGAGCTTCTACGATCATGCCACGTTGAAAGTCCGTCAAATCGCAATTTTTACCCATCTCGTCACCCAAAAATCACTCTACTACTGTCGCAAGCACTAAGCTTTCCGTTTTTATACTAGCCTCGCCCTCTGGCGGCAACAGTGTGCAGCCATAGCTCATTTGCTTAAAACTGTCAGGTGGTCATAATAAAGTGGCCACTCAGTGTATATTGTTTAGGGGTTTAAAGACCACTGTGATCAACTCAATGGGCGATAAGCAGTCGCCCGTCCCTAATTTAGAGCCACTTGTTGCAGGGAAGGGAGAAAGCCAGAGCAGAAAGACAAACACAAAATCTATACCTCACCGGGATTCGAACACGGTCTCATCTCGGATGAATAGTCAGAATCATCGAGTGATGACTAAATTATAACCACTTCTATCAAAAGTGGATGCGGCCAGTTCACCACGTGATTTCCAACAGGGCGCGATTAGTCCACCGACGTAGCATATATAAACTATGAATGGAGCAGTAGGTAGTAAAATTCGGAGCGTGATGGGTAAACGGAAGGATTTATGGGACTTTGAGAAAGGACAGATTCTGGGAGGTCGTAAAGCGGGTGCTTCGATTTCCCAAGCGGCTGAACTAGTGGGGTTTTCGCGAGCCGTCGTAGTTAAAATGCATGTGGACTGGCGTAAAAATGGTCAAACAACGTCCCGAACTGCACAGAACAGCAAACGGTTCATAGCGGTGGCGAGCGCTGTGTCCGACGACTCGTATAGGCCAACAGACACAGCACTGTTCAACAGTTGACTACCCAAAACATCAGAGGTCAACCTGGAACATCATCTGTCATGATTATGCGTCCCACTCTCGCACTTACGGGCTATAACAGCAGACGACCCCGACGACATTCTCTGCTATCCGTGGTTCATCGACGCAAAAGGCTCACCTAGTGCAAAGATCGTCCAAGTTGGAAGTTGGATGCCTCGAGAAAATGTACTAGTCTGACTAGTCGCGTGTTTTTACTCCACTAAATACGTACACGACTTTTATTCCGTGGATGGTCGTGTACGTATTTAGAGCAAACAACATGAGGCACTCGATTCATCCTGAATGGTCTCCACAGTGCAAGCCGATGGTGGGGGTTGTATGGCGTGGGGCATGTTTACCTGGCAGGAACTTGGATCTCTGGTGCATGTGGAACAACGCATGACTGGTGCATGTGGAACAACGCATGACTGGTGCCCACTCTCGTGAATTGCTTGCTGACTCTGTACAACTCAGTTTTAGCTTACTTAGGTCGCTCTTTTTTCTTTCAGAAGGCTGCTTATGAATTTTAATTTGTAGCCTGATAAAGAATATCTATTTCTCTCTCTCTCTCTCTTCCCCTGCTCTCTTTCTCATCGTTTAAAACCATATTACAAAAATAATGAGTTTCTACTGCTCTCTCAGAAGTTCATTAAGATGATCATGATGATCATATGTAGAGGATTTTAGAAAGGGAGTGTCTGACCCCAGGTCTTAAACAACCCTTAGAAATAGGAAGCTAGGAGATTTGGGCTAGAGCGCCCGATAGGAAAGTGACACGGAAGCGAAGTAGAAATGGGGAGGAAGACGCCTTTATTAATTACCGGGGGACCAGTACCCGGGGTCCAACGGCTTAACGTGCCCATCCGACGCACGGCGGGTATTTAGTGGATCGAGCGTTCGTACCTATCTGGGATCGAACCTGAGGCCCTTCCCGTGGCAGTCACGAACGTTGCCCACTCGGCCACCCGCGACCCAAATTCATTAAGAGAACTCCCTCCTTTCCCATAAGTACACTCTGTAAATTTACAAAGGGTTTACTTTATACAACAAACTGTCAATGAATTCGGAAATTCACATCCAAGTTTCCTAGAATCTTAGATGGTTGCACCCGCCATATGTGCCAACTGCTTAAATATTTGGGGGGGGGGGGGTAAAGGGTGGACTCACCGAAAAGTTGGGTGTGAGCTGTAACCTACCCCAGACTACACCTAGCGTCGCGCCTGCAGCAGTTAAGATCCTCTCCAGACACACTAAGGGACCTAATGTGTCCCACGAGAAGGCTCTCCAAACCACCACTGCCTTGAACAAAGCTGACTTGACACTATGGGGCCATGGACTCATGTTGTCGACAGCCTAGGCCACACCCGTACCCGCCCGCCAGCCCGGAAGAGCTGGAAACGGGATTCGTCTGACCACACAACGCAGGGCCACTCTACAGAGGTGCAATTTTGATGTTCCCAGCACCGCAGGAGAGGCGTTATGTCCGATGACGAGCCATCTACAATGGCTCACGAGTACGGCACCGACTCGACTCTACATAACCTGTCTCGTAGCCCAGGGTATGAAGTGTGCGCTGTACCATTGTCTCGCGGTCGCTGCCTAGGCATCCGACATCTAACCAGGATGTGATTTGCGCCGCCCTTTGCCAAAAAAATCGGTTTCTACGAGCCTGGATAGTCTACGTCGACACAGATTTTCAATGGTATGTGCTCGGCCACCGTTTGCTCTCTGGGCGCTATTACGTTCGTCGATGGTGTATTCGCGGTATACCCTTGATACCATTGCCCTCGGGAACCCTGTGGTTCTTACCACTTGTGCGATAGAATGACTCATCTATGTTGTACCGACAATGAGTCAACGATCACCGTCGCTCGGACCACCACATTTACCCAAGTTCCTTGATTGCGGTACACTGTTGGGAAGCCCTGTTGTCCGCCTATTTATCACCTGCGTTCGGTTTGGGTCTGTTACACTCTGCACGGGGGATGCCCATGTCAACTACCCATCACACCTATCTGTAATGTTTGTAGATTGCAATACGGTGTTGGGAAGATCAAATCAGATTATATGTAGAGGATTTTAGAAAGGGGGTGTCTGACCCCAGGTCTTAAACAACCCTTAGAAATAGGAAGCTAGAAGATTTGGGCTAGTGACCGATAGGAAAGTGACACGAAAGCGAGGTAGAAAGGGGGAGGAAGACGCTCTTATTTATTAACCGGGGGCCAGTACCCGGGATTCCGACGGCTTAACGTGCCCATCCGACGCACGGCGGGTATTTAGTGGTTCGAACCTGCCCAGGATCGAACCTGATGTTATCTCCATGGCAGTTACGAACGCTGACCACTAGACCACCCGCGGCCCACACTGGTTGGGAAAAATGATCATATGTAGAGGATTTTAAGAAGGGAGTGTCTGAACCCAGTCTTAAGCAACTCTTAGAAATAGGAAGCTAGGAGATTTGTGCTAGAGTGCTCGATAGGAAAGTGGCACGGAAGCGAGGTAGGAGAGGCCCCTTATTTATTACCGAGAGGCCAGTACCCGGGTCCGACGGCTTAACGTACCCATCCGACGCAAGGCGTATATTTAGTGGATAGAGCGTTCGTGCCTACCTGGGATCGAACCTGAGGTCCTTTCCGCGGCAGTCACAAACGTTGCCCACTAGGCCACCCGCGGCCGTACACTGTTGGGAAGCCCTGCTGTCCGCCTATTTATCGCCTGCGTTTGGTTTGGGTCTGTTCCATTCTGCACGGGGATGCCCATGTCAACTACCCATCACCCCTATCTCTAATGTTTTGCCTACTGAGTGCATATTATCAATTATTATTATTCTCATTTTGAATTACTTTAAAATTTTTATGTGATGACTATTGAGCAGCAAGCGGACTCTTGAATATGGGAGTGTTGTATTAATTTTACCTATAATAAGAATTATGTAATCTACAAAACGAAACAAAAATTATGCATTCATATAATATTAGTCGAGTATATTACCTTAAATAGTATAACTATGCTAGTAATCCGAAATTTCTTGGTGTACAATAGAAATCAAAGTTTCCAAGCTTTCACACATCAACCAGCGTTCTGTTTTTTTGGGGATTTTTTTTTTTTTTTTTTAATTGGAGGTTTAACGACCACCGTGAGCAACTCAATGGGCTATAAGCAGTCGCCCGTCCCTAATTTAGGGTCACTGGTTCCAGGGAAGGGAGAGAGCCAGTGCCGTAAGACAAACACAACATCCATGCCTGACCGGGATTCGAACCCGGACCCCGTTCGGACGAATGATCAGCGGCCAACGCCTTAGACCACTGCGCCACCGGGGCGGCATTTTTTTCTAGAAATACAATTGTTCAAACAATTGTAATACTACGTGGTATATGAAACATTATGCCGCCCCGGTGGCGCGGTGGTCTAAGCGATGGCCTTTGATCATTCGTCCGAACGGGGTCCGGGTTCGAATCCCATGAGGCATGGATGTTGTGTTTGTCTTACGGCACTGGCTCTCTCCCTTCCCTGGAACCAGTGACCCTAAATTAGGGACGGGCGACTGCTTATACCCCATTGAGTTGCTCACGGTGGTCGTTAAACCTCCAATGAAAGAAAAAAATATGTGAAACTTATATAATGCACAGTGTGTATTTGCTTATAATTATTGTTACTCACGTTATTGATACCGAATATGAAAGACTCGTTAAGAAATAGGTTTATATTTTCAAATATCAGTTATATACAATACAGTTAAAAATTCCAGCAACCTGCTATGATTTGGTAAGCAGCCTGTAGGTCCGTAAGTTCAGTGTTATAATTTTAATTGATAAATTAAAATTATAACACTGAACTTACATACCTTCAGGCTGCTTACCAAATCATAGAAGTTGCTATAATTTTTAACTGTATTGTATGTATCCGATTTTTGAAAATATAAACCTATTTCTTTTGTACATACAGTTTTAACGTGTCATTCATATTTGGTATCAATAACGTGAGTAACAGTAATTATAAGCAAATATGCACTATGCTTTATATAAAACAGAGTTCTATTATGCAGCTTGTTGTCTACCTTCCTTGAAAAAGCCATCTGGTTGATGTGCGAAAACTTGGAAACATTGATTTCTATTCTACACCAAGAAATTTCGGATTACTAGTATAGTTATACTATTTAAGTACAGTTCCTTGTTATTTAATTAGAGTATATTTCCTATTATCTATTCAATTAGCTGATCAGGGCAGCGGGTGACCTAGTGGTCAGCGTTCGTGACTGCCACTGAGAAAACCTCGGGTTTGATCCCAGGCAGGTACGAACGTTCGAACCACTAAATATCCGCCATGCGTCGGATGGGCACGTTAAGCCGTCGGAACCCCGGGTACTGGGCCCCCGGGTAATAAATAAGGGCGTCTTCTTCCCCCTTTCTACCTCGCTTCCGTATCACTTTCCTATCGGGCAGGGTAGCCCAAATCTCCCGGCTTCCTATTTCTAAGGGTTGTTTAAAACCTGGGGTCGGATACTCAATTCCTAAACTCCTCGGCATAAATCGTAATTACCTGATAAGCACAATGCATTTAAAACTTATGATTGCAAGAGCAAAGATTTTTTATCTATATATAAACCATGTTCAAAGATTTAAAAAAATTTTTTTTTTTTTTTCGGCGTGAGGAGGAGCCTCATTAATGGTTTTTGCACCCGGATTACGGTAAACCACGCATTGACCCTCTGCGTCACTGAGCGAAAATAGTTTTAAAGTTACTGGAAAGGTGAATTCGTCAAAAGGCCGTCTACTTTTTGAAAGATCCGTGAACTATGCGAACACAGCGTGTTTACTTTGTTTGTGATTCGAAACAACACTTCTGCTCTCCTCCTATTTATAATCAATTATCACCAACGACCCAGCAAATTAAGACGTCAGGCGCGGGACATGACTTTTGACGACCAGCAAACAAATCTTGACCTCTGTCAATCAAACTGCCGGACTTCCAAGGGGTGTGGTCCAATCCTCAAACTGACGTTCATTGCTGTCTGCCACTGGTTCCTCGTCCCCCCCTCCCCCCAAGCTCACCTTCTCCACCCATTAACCAAACAGGGTGGGTGGGTTATCTGCTGGGGAGGAAGGGGGGGGGGGGGCTGTTGAGACAGTGGGTAGGCAAATATCTCTCCACTTCACTTGTACTTCTGGCGGATCTTGCAGATTCCAGACGGTTTTACCGATCAGAGGTCAATGTGCTATGGTTGATGTGGAGGCCTAAGCAAGGGGACAGACAGCGCCGTCTCGCTTTCGTGACGTCATGTCACCGACAGCTCTTTTTTTTTTTTTTTTTTTTTTAATTCGTCAGGCTGACGTCAGCAGGGGATGCTATCATATCTCCCGCCTTGGCATTTTTTCCCTAAAGAGGAGAAGGAAGAAGAAAGATAAATTCTTCAGTCTGCTTTTGGTAGCGAACTGTTAAATTAACCCTGGTAGATTTCCCCCACGGTGGTTGCATTTTTCTTTTGTTGAATTCATACTCAACTTTTGCCGAAAGGTGTTTACATTTTTTCGAGCCCTTACCTTTTTTTCTTTCTTTTTTGCTTACAGTTTTTGAAACCCCATTTTTTTTTTTTATATACTTTTCGACATTAATTAAATTGAAGCATTCATCCGTTAGGAAGACTGTCAAGTTCACAGCACGGAGAAAAAAATTTCGGGCTGCAAATATTTTATAAACATTTTTCTTTTTTTTTTTTTTTTCTGGAATTTCCGCTCAACAGTGAATTTCCTCGATACGTAAATACAGTCGCAACCGCATTCTTTGGATATTCAGTGGAGAATGCTCCTGCAGATTGAAGGATCTGCCCGATGCTGGGAGTAGGACAAAGACGTAACAAAGGCTCCCTGCTCCCGCTGTACGGAAGGCCCAGAAGAACAGTGGCCGCGATATCCCTGCAAATATTTTTTTTTTTCTTGGAGGTTTAACGACCACCGTGAGCACCTCGGTGGGCTATAAGCAGTCGCCCGTCCCTAATTTAGGGCCACTGGGTCCAGGGAAGGGAGAGAACCAGTGACGTAAGACAAACACAAGATCCACGCCTCACCGGAATTCGAACCCCGACCCATCTCGGACGAATGATCAGAAGCCATCGCTTAACCACTGCGCCACCGGGGCGGCGCAAATAATAAAGTCGTGAGCACAAAACGTGAGTCACTCGTACAATATAGCGTAAGGTAAATAAATTACCCACAATGTACGAAAAAATCAATTTATCAAGTAAACCAAATAATACCACAAGAGTTATATCATCAGGTACTGACTTTAGAACTTTAAAATCTAAAATACACTGCTGGCCACTCAAAATGCAACACCAAGAAGGAAGCATTCGATTGGTCTGAAATTCGCAGCATGCGTCGCCCGCGAGAGGACATGCAAACGATTAGCATTGCAGGGAATATGCAAATCATATGCGCCCAGCACGCCACAGAGAAGCACTATAAGAAGGGTGCACAGAAGGCAGGGTGTAAGCAGTGGAAGTCTGTTGTGCTGCCGGACCTATGAGTGGGAAACTTTCTGATGCCTCGTCGCAGAATACGGCAGTCATTCCAGCACGTTTCGGAGTTCGACAGAGGACGAATAGCGGCTTATCGCGACAGCGGTTTATCGTACAGAGACATCGGTGCCCGTGTGGGACGACATCCAGACACAGTGAGGCGAGTATGGATTCAGTGGGTGCAGGAGGGACGGACGAACCGACGTGAATGTTTTGCCGCTGCCGCGGGACACCACCGAACGAGAGAACCGGCATGTTGTGCGGCGGACATTGACGGCTAGCACCGCCATATCACGAACGTTAGCGCAGGAATTAGGGTGTGTTGCGCATCACCCAGTTTCAGCACGTACCGTTCGACGTCGTCTGCAGGAGCGGGGACCTGTCGTACGGCGCATATTGCACCGATTACCATTGTTGTTACACCACCGGTGAGTGCGGCGGCAGTGGGCCGTTGAACGCCGCACCTGGACTGCGGAATGGCACGACATTGTCTTCTCCGACGTATCCCGCTTCTGTCGGCAACCGAGTGCCCCGGCAAGCACCACCCGCGGCTACGCCTGATGAGCTGTAGCAACGTGTGGAAGCAGTCAGGTCCGACATACCCCAAGCCCACATCCAAAGCCTCTTTCGTTCGATACCGCGGCGTGTAGTGGCCGTTATTGCCAGCCATGGGGGCCAAACAAACTGTTGATGCCTGCGTGTTCCGCAAGTCGCACGGGCCTGTAAGTTCAATCGTTTCATCTTTGTATCTGTTGTTATGTGTCCAGTAAATCTGGCTTTGCTATCTCGTGTATTTCTTGGTGTTGCATTTTGGGTTGCCAGCAGTGTATATACACACATCAGTGCTTTCGTTCCACTGAGTGAACCATCTTCAGATGTACAAAGCGTCAGCAGATAACATGACTATATATATATATAGAGAGAGAGAGAAGATCTCATCGAACTGAAAAGTGGACATCTCTTCTACTATCGTGGGACAGATACTGGCAGAACTAGTGGTGTTGGATTTATAATAAACAAGAAACTGAAGGATAAAGTTGTAGAAGTTGAAAGTTCCTCTGACAGAGCTGCACGACTTGTTATCCAACTCTCGAAAAGATACCAGGCTCAGATTATTCAAACTTATGGACCAACCACAAGTCATCCTGATGAAGAAATTAAAGAATTTTATGAGGAAATTTGTCATCTAAATAATAAAGGTAAACAGCACTTGAAAATAATTATGGGAGATTTCAATGCAAAAATAGGGCAACGGCACCAGAATGAAACTTCAGTAGTTAAATTCGGTCACGGCAACAGAAACCAGCGTGGAAATACTCTGGTTGAGTTTGCAGAGGCAGAAGGGTTTTTCATCTTGAACTCCTTCTTCAAGAAAAAGCCACACAGGAAATGGACATGGAGACATCCAAATGGGACGACAAGTGAAATTGATTTTATTATGTGTAACAAAAAATTCGTCATAGAAGACTGCAGTGTGCTAAACAAGTTCAACACAGGCAGTGACCATAGATTGGTGAGATGTAAGATGCACCTCAACACTAAACTTGAACGTGGCAAGCTCATAAGACAAACAAAATCTATTGACATAACCAACCTTAAAAAACACCATAATACCTTCAAGTTGGAACTGAAGAACAGGTTATCTGCTTTAGAAGGCCTAACATCGGAAGAAGTGGACATCTCTGAAGTTAACAGAAAAGTAACCAAAGCTCTTATGGAAATAGCAACAAAATTAGCTGGGTCTAAGAACAAGTTGCATGTAAACAAATTATCAGGAAAAACGAAAATGCTGATGCAAAAAAGAAGAGAGATGAGGACAACTAAAAAAGATGTGACTTCCAAAGTGGAATATATAGAGCTATGCAAGACAGTAAGAAAAAGTATCACTGAAGACGTAAGAAAATTCAACTGTGAACTAGTGAAGAAAGCAATTGAAAACAACCAAAGCCTAAAGATAGCAAAGGGACATCTCAGTAAGGGAAGAAAACAGATTATGGCACTGAAAAAAGAAGATGGTTCTGTAACAAGAAATAGAGGCGAAATTTTGACAAGAGTGAAAGATTTCTACTCCAAATTATGTGAAAGGGATGATACATGCACTCCAGACATCATGAAAGATACCAGTACCAGAAATCCTCCAGTCCTTCCAGCAGAAGTTGCACATGCAATCAAGAACATGAAGCGGGAAAAAGCTCCAGGAGAAGATGGAATTACTGTAGACATCATACAAGAAGCAAGTGGAGAAATCGAAACAGTACTCGCCCAAATTTTTACTCAATGCCTTAATGAAGGAAAGATTCCTGAGGATTGGAACACCGCTACAATGATCCTGCTACATAAGAAATGTAACATTGAGGATCTCGGAAACTACAGACCTATCAGCCTCCTATCAGTAGTTTATAAAATCTTCACTAAAGTTCTTTCACACCGCATGAAGGTGACACTGGACATGGCTGAACCGAGAGAACAAGCTGGATTCAGGAGTGGCTACAGCACAATAGATCATATCCACGTACTGAGAGAACTAATTGAAAGAGCGAGGGAATATGAACTTCCATTGTGCATGGCTTTTATTGATTATGAAAAAGCCTTTGATTCGGTGAAACCATCAGCAGTTACAATGGCTCTGAAAACCTGCGGTATTGAAGATGCATACATTAATATTATTAATAACATCTATGAAAATGCAAGTGCAAAGAGTCGGCTGTTTGAAAATACAACACACATAAAAATTGGAAAGGGAGTGAGACAAGGTGACACCATATCTCCGAAGCTCTTTAATGCCACATTGGAGGGTGTTTTTCAGTCGCTGAGCTGGGAAAACAAAGGGATAAAGATTAATGGAGATTATCTAACCCACCTTCGTTTTGCTGATGACGTAGTCATTTTTGCAACTACCCCATCAGAGCTGCAGAGTATGATCCAGGAACTTGCTGACAAGAGTAAAGAAGTGGGATTAAAAATGAACTTTCAGAAGACAAAAGTGATGTTCAATGCTTTTACAAGAAATGAAGATTTATCAATTGATGGAGAAAAGCTGGAGATAACAGACACGTACGTTTATCTTGGACAGCAGATATCAAGTGAGGGTCACATTGATGAAGAAATTAATCGGCGTATAAAACTTGCGTGGAGAGCTTTTGGAAGAAACAGCATAATTTTCAAGAGCAATATGCCATTATGTCTTAAAAGAAAAGTGTTTGATCAATGCATCCTTCCAGTGCTTACGTACGGTGCAGAGACGTGGACCTTAACTAAAAGAGACATACAAAGGCTGCAGACAACTCAAAGCAGCATGGAGAGGTGCATACTTGGTGTAACCAGGAGAGATAAGAAGAGGAACTCGTGGATCCAAAAAATGACAAGAGTGGAAGACATCATGATCAGAGTTAAATCCCTGAAATGGCAATGGGCTGGACATACTGCCAGAAGGACAGATCATCGATGGACAGCCGAAATTTTAGATTGGATTCCAAGGGACAGGAAAAGAACCAGAAGAAGACCACATGGGAGATGGGTGGATGAAATTCGAAAGTATGCAGGGGTGACATGGAGGAGACTGGCACAAGACAGACCGTTGTGGAGGAAACTTGGGGAGACCTTCGTCCAGCAGTGGATTGATAATGGTTGACAATGATGATGATATATATATATATATATATATATATACAACACACATAAAAATTGGAAAGGGAGGGAGAGAAGGTGACACCATATCTCCGAAGCTCTTTAATGCCACATTGGAAAATGTCTTTCAATCACTGAACTGGGAAAACAAAGGGATAAAGATTAATGGAGATTATCTAACCCACCTTCGTTTTGCTGATGACGTAGTCATTTTTGCAACTACCCCATCAGAGCTGCAGAGTATGATCCAGGAACTTGCTGACAAGAGTAAAGAAGTGGGATTAAAAATGAACTTTCAGAAGACAAAAGTGATGTTCAATGCTTTTACAAGAAATGAAGATTTATCAATTGATGGAGAAAAGCTGGAGATAACAGACACGTACGTTTATCTTGGACAGCAGACATCAAGTGAGGGTCACATTGATGAAGAAATTAATCGGCGTACAAAACTTGCCTGGAGAGCTTTTGGAAGAAACAGCATAATTTTCGAGAGCAATATGCCATTAAGTCTTAAAAGAAAAGTGTTTGATCAATGCATCCTTCCAGTGCTTACGTATGGTGCAGAGACGTGGACCTTAACTAAAAGAGACATACAAAGGCTGCAGACAACTCAAAGCAGCATGGAGAGGTGCATGCTTGGTATAACCAGGAGAGATAAGAAGAGGAACTCGTGGATCCGAAAAATCACGAGAGTGGAAGACATCATGATCAGAGTTAAATCCCTGAAATGGCAATGTGCTGGACATACTGCCAGAAGGACAGACCATAGATGGACAGCCGAAATTTTAGATTGGATTCCAAGGGACAGGAAAAGACCCAGAAAAAGACCACATGGGAGATGGGTGGATGAAATTCGAAAGTATGCGGGAGTGACATGGAGGAGACTGGCACAAGACAGACCGTTGTGGAGGAAACTTGGGGAGACCTTCGTCCAGCAGTAGATTGATAATGGTTGACAATGATGATGATGATGATGATGATATATATATATATATATCCGAAAAATGACAAGAGTGGAAGACATCATGATCAGAGTTAAATCGCTGAAATGGCAATGGGCTGGACATACTGCCAGAAGGACAGATCATCGATGGACAGCCGAAATTTTAGATTGGATTCCAAGGGACAGGAAAAGACCCAGAAGAAGACCACATGGGAGATGGGTGGATGAAATTCGAAAGTATGCAGGGGTGACATGGAGGAGACTGGCACAAGACAGACCGTTGTGGAGGAAACTTGGGGAGACCTTCGTCCAGCAGTGGATTGATAATGGTTGACAATGATGATGATGATGATATATATATGAATGTAAGGTCAGGTGATGCGCAACATCACAGCCTCTTACTGACAAATGTCAACCCCGCCTTCTCGTGGTGCATCCTGTTCCCACTAAAGGGGCTCTGACGACCGCCAATAGCGTTATAGCTATACCACCGGGATTAGAAGAAATGCTATCCCACACTCACCAACCCGCTTGGCTAGCGTGGTGAGTTATGGCCAAATTCCTCCAAAATGACTCCACAACTTAAATCTTAGCCCTCAGTCTCCGGCAGCTGGAATGTACCTGACCAAGGCAGCGGCCAGTGCGACATGAAGGTAGAGGGGGCTAAGAATCACCGGAGGACTGGACTAGGCTGCCATTTGATGCTGACCTTGGCTACTTACAATGGACGCTCCCTATCTTCTGATTCAAGGTTTCTTGAATTGGAAGAGGAATTACAAAGGATCAAGTGGGACATCGTCGGGCTAAGTGAGGTAAGGAGAAAAGGAGAAGATCTCATTGAACTGAAAAGTGGACATCTCTTCTACTATCGTGGGACAGATACTGGCAGAACTAGTGGTGTTGGATTTATAATAAACAAGAAACTGAAGGATAAAGTTTTAGAAGTTGAAAGTTCCTCTGACAGAGCTGCACGACTCGTTATCCAACTCTCGAGAAGATACCAGGCTCAGATTATTCAAACTTATGGACCAACCACAAGTCATCCTGATGAAGAAATTGAAGAATTTTATGAGGAAATTTGTCATCTAAATAATAAAGGCAAGCAGCACTTGAAAATAATTATGGAAGATTTCAATCCAAAAAAGGGGCAATAGAATGAAGCTTCAGTAGGTGAATTCGGTCACGGCAACAGAAACCAGCGTGGAAATACTCTCGTAGAGTTTGCAGAGGCAGAAGGGTTTTTCATCTTGAACTCCTTCTTCAAGAAAAAGCCACACAGGAAATGGACATGGAGACATCCAAATGGGACGACAAGTGAAATTGATTTTATTATGTGTAACAAAAAATTCGTCATAGAAGACTGCAGTGTGCTAAACAAGTTCAACACAGGTAGTGACCATAGATTGGTGAGATGTAAGATGCACCTCAACACTAAACTCAAACGTAGCAAGCTCATAAGACAAACAAAATGTATTGACATAACCAACCTTAAAAAATACCATAATACCTTCAAGTTGGAACTGAAGAACAGATTCTCTGCTTTAGAAGGCCTAACATCGGAAGAAGTGGATATTTCTGAAGTTAACAGAAAAGTAACCAAAGCTCTTATGGAAACAGCAACAAAATTAGCTGGTTTTAAGAACAAGCTGCATGTGAACAAATTATCAGGAAAAACCGAAATGTTGATGCAAAAAAGAAGAGAGATGAGGACAACTAAAGAAGATGTGACTTCCAAAGTGGAATATATAGAGCTATGCAAGACAGTACGAAAAAGTATCACTGAAGACGTAAGGAAATTGAACATTGAACTAGTGAGGAAAGCAATTGAAAACAACCAAAGCCTACAGATAGCAAAGGGACATCTCAGTAAGGGAAAAAACAGATTATGGCACTGAGAAAAGAAGATGGTTCTGTAACAAGAAATAGAGGCGAAATTTTGACAAGAGTGAAAGATTTCTACTCCAAATTATATGAAAGGGATGATACATGTACTCCAGACATCACGAAAGGTACCAGTACCAGAGTTTATCCAGTCTTCTCTGCAGAAGTTGCACATGCAATCAAGAACATGAAGCGGGGAAAAGCTCCAGGAGAAGAAGGGATTACTGTAGACATCATACATGTACAAGAAGCAAGTGGAGAAATTGAAACAGTACTCGCCTAAATTTTCACTCGAAGCCTTAATGAAGGGAAGATTCCTGAGGATTGGAGCAACGCTACACTGATCCTGCTACATAAAAAAGGTGCCATTGAGGATCTCAGAAACTACAGACCTATCAGCCTCCTATCAGTGGTTTATAAAATCTTCATTAAAGTTCCTTCACACCGCTTGAAGGTAACATTGGACATGGCTCAACCAAGAGAACAAGCTGGATTCAGGAGTGGCTACAGCACTATAATAGATCATATCCACGTACTGAGAGAACTAATTGAAAGAGGGAGGGAATATGAACTTCCATTGTGCGTGGCTTTTATCGATTATGAAAAGGCCTTTGATTCGGTGAAACCATCAGCAGTTACAATGGCTTTGAAATCCTGCGGTATTGAAGATGCATACATTAATATTATTAATAACATCTATGAAAATGCAAGTGCAAAGATTCGGCTGTTTGAAAATATAGCACACATGAAAATTGGAAAGGGAGTGAGACAAGGTGACACCATATCTCCCAAGCTTTTTTATGCCACATTGGAAAATGCTTTCAATCACTGAACTGGGGAAACAAAGGGATAAAGATTATTAGAGATTATCTAACTCCCCTTCGTTTTGCTGATGACGTAGTCATTTTTGCACCTACCCCATCAGAGCTGCAGAGTATGATCCAAGAACTTGCTGACAAGAGTAAAGAAGTGGGATTAAAAATGAAATTTCAGAAGACAAAAGTGATGTACAATGCTTTTACAAGAAATGAAGATTGATCGATTGATGGAGAAAAGCTGGAGATAACAGATACGTACGTTTATCTTGGACAGCAGATATCAAGTGAGGCTCACATTGATGAAGAAATTAATCGTCGTATAAAACTTGCCTAGAGAGCTTTTGGAAGAAACAGCGTAATTTTCAAGAGCAATATGCCATTATGTCTTAAAAGAGAAGTGTTTGATCAATGCATCCTTCCAGTGCTTGCGTATATTGCAGAGACGTGGACCTTAACTAAAAGAGATATACAAAGGCTGCAGACAACTCAAAGAAGCATGGAGAGGTGTATGCTTTGTGTAACCAGGAGCGATAAGAAGAGGAACTCACGAATCCGAAAAATGACAAGAGTGGAAGACATCATGATGAGAGTTAAATCCCTGAAATGGCATTGGGCTAGACATACTGCCAGAAGGACAGACCATCGATGGACAGTCGGAATTTTAGATTGGATTCCAATCTACAGGAAAAGACCTAAAAGAAGACCACATGGGAGATTGGTGGATGAAATTCGAAAGTATGCGGGAGTAACATGAAGGAGACTGGCACAAGATAGAGCGTTGTAGAAGAGGCTTGGAGAGACCTTCGTCCAGCAGTGGATTGATAATGGTTGACAATGATGATGATGATGATGATGATGTACAGAAGCCGAGGTGGCACAGGGGCAAATATGTAAATGAATTAGCAATACGTGTCACAAGGTCCTAACATAATTGCATGTGTTTAGGCCATTAATTAGGTTAATAAAGTTTGAATAATGTCCTCTTAGACTTTGAGTAGATCTTAAGGTAAGCTGTCGTTGCAGCAAGCATCACCATATGTACAGGTAAGTATACTTTCTGCGATGTGAAAGGAAAACTTGTATTTTGGAGTAATCAAAAGTTTAATGTTATCCCATTCTGGGTACAGTTCTCCTTTGGCGACAGTCCTAGCTAGATTTCAACATGTTTATTGAGAAACTAGGATGGAAAAAAACAGAAATCCTGTATTTACAGTGCCAACAGAAACATAAATGACGACATATGTACAATGGTGATGAAAATTTACAGATGCAGATGTGCTATACACAATGACAATAAAAACAAAGGAAAAAGTGACAACAGGGAAAAGTTGAGCAACAAAGTGAGCGGGAACAATGATGTATGAGTAATGCTCAAGAGATACACAATGAAAGAATCAAAATGAACAATTCTAGTAATGGGTACCGAGATGAATGTGTGGTTAAAATGTTATGTACATTGCAGTACTGAAATGAAAGTTTAAAAAGAAAATATGTAGTGCAACAAATTAAAAATAATATGTACAAATGTATTCAAAGGCATTAACAAAATACTTCGATGGGGAAAACGCTCATCTCAGAGAGCGGGTGTGATGATCAATGTACGTCACAAAGACATGTATGAAAGTACCTGGAGAATTTCAGTAACCGTTATGTAGAGGTACCGAAAGTTTGTTCAGACAGTCAGTAGAGTAAGATTTAGAAGAACAGTTCTCAAAGAAGGAGTTGTAGATGAACTGTGGGATCAGTAAACCAAATTCGATACGGAGACCAAACCTGGAAAAAGCGATGTTTCTGAGAGTCAGTTAAGGCAGACGCATATGCAAGGCGCAGTCGCGACAGAAGGCTGTTGCGGAAGATACTACACACTGCATCCCCTGCCTGGAAGATGGTGGGTGTTACTGGAATAGATCGAAGCTGTTGATGATAAAGGTATGTGACGTGACGGGCCAGGATGAACACATAAGCACTTGCTGTAGCAGTGCATCGGCTACGTGTCCTAATGTTATATTTGTGTTCTTTTATTCTTTGAAGGAGATTGCGATCCGTAGCACCTATATAATATGCACGGTGAGCACCAACATTATCGATCAAGGGTATATAGTACACTCCCCATCTTTGAATGAGCATTAGCAGGCTCCATATAACTAATCTTTTTATATTTTCACTGAACAGGTCGAGCTACAGAGGATTTACTGGCGTCTTCTTGAACTCCAGATAAAAGAGGAGTGTTATGAAGAATTTAAAGATTATTTGTTTCCAAGAAAAAATATAAATTAGAATAATAAAGGCCTTTCTTTGTTATCAGCGTGACAGTCACCATAGCAGTGATGACAGTAGATCATCTGTATTTGGGGAACGCAATGTTTAGTTTAAACAGCAAAAAACAAATTTTAATTATAATTGCAAAGGCTATATCACTATTAAATGCATTGGCTAAAATTTGGAAGAGCAGAACGATTAGCCTCAAAACTAAGTTCAGCATTCTCGAGATATGCATCTTCAGCAGCATGCATATAGATGCGAGACTTGGACATTGACAATAGGAAGCAGAGGGAAGGATACTTGCTTTTGAAAGAAACTACTATCGTAAAATCTTACGAATCGGATGAACCTAGAGGATAAGAAATGAAGAAGTGTACAGAAGAATGCAATTAAAAGAGACCATGTTTCCAAAAAAACATACAGAGAAAACTAAGACTTATTGGACACATCTGCAGAATGAAAAATGACAGTAGGATAAAGATATTGGTATTTGGCTTAATGAACGGAAGAAATGCAAGAGGACGCCCTCACCATGTGTGTGCTGACGATATTAAAGACTGGTGCAGTGGAACTCTTCAAGAACTGGGGGCCACTCTGCAATTAACAGACTTCAATGGGACAATATAGTTAAAATGGCAGCACACATCTACGGGAAATGTACCCATTATCGATGATGATGAGTGTTTAGCGTTTCAAATCTCGGCGAATTTGCACAAACACATACGAGCATACATTTTATACGTCTGTGTCCTTATACACTATATTGACAAAAGTTACCGGACACCACTTCAAAAGCAAATGAACGAATCCACTCCGTTGTTAAGATGAGCGGTACAGCTGCAAACGGTATAAAAACAAGTCTGCAGCTGACCGCGATCATATCGCACTGTGAGGTTGAATTTTAATAAGCTCGGCTGTAATATGAGCATCAAGGTCCATTACCTACACAGTCACCTACCTAGATCGCTTTCCAGAAAACCTTGGTGATTTCAGCGAAGAGCAAGGTGAAAGATTTCACCACGACATAAAAACTATGGAAGACAGATACCAGGGTACATGGGATACCCACATGATGGCAGATTACTGCTGGAGCCTTCAGTGGGACTGTCCTCGTAGATCTCACTGTAGAAAGTCCTATAAAAGAAGTTTCTCATATGTTGAATGACTGAGCCGCGGGTGGCTTAGTGGTTAGTGTTTCAGACTATCGATGCTGGGTCCCCAGTTTCAAGCCTGGGCTGATCTTTCAGAGATGGTGTGATTTACTAACAATCGCTGAATATCGGACGAGCACGTAAAGTGACGGCCCCCAGGCTGGACCCACTGGTTAAATGGGTATCCTTTCCTATGTCCTCCCTGAAATTCTCTCACCCATCTATGTGCAATATCGTACTTGTACGTTGGCGCCATCTGCTGTACTCTAATCTCACTACAAACTGTTCTGTCAAAAGTCGCTAGACTTGCTCTCATCCCTTCCGTTTCTGTGTCCTGCCCAAAAAGGCGATCTTGCTGTAGGTAAGTCCTACCTGTGGACGGAAGTCCTACATGAAAATGACAAATTCTCCTCCGGCGTTATATTGAATGACTGATCAGTTTATATGTTGTTGTGTTGAAATATACAGATTTAGTAATATGTTCTTGTTTAAATAGTATGTAATATTAATGGCATCAATATTTGTCAAAATCATGTAAAAAATAGCAGATCATGCGAACTAGGATCCCGAATTTTGACGGATGACCGGTGGAATCAGCATATAGGGTGGGTATTCCCAATCTCCAAAACTAGATAGCTGATAGGGCAAAACTGATGCCATTTTTGGAATCAGCGTCTCAAATATATCCAAGAATAGGTTTAACTTTCGAGGCACTAAAATGTGTGTTGGGCAGTGTAATCAATGCATTGCATGATTTTACTAATTGTTAAATATATATTTGGGTAAACTGAGGGAAGCTCCACTCGGAGTTAAGTTTGATCAGTTTTATGAATGAACAGGGGCTTAAAATGTGTTTTTGGAGGAAGCTCAGGACCTGTGAGCACCCCACTTGGTTGCGCTCTTCGTGATGATGATATACATATATAAGTTTGGGGGGTCTTTGAAAATGCTAAAAGAACTGCTAGAATTTTAGGCCCCTTTTCTTAATATCATCATCATCATCATCATCATTGTCAACCATTATCAATCCACTGCTGGACGAAGGTCTCCCCAAGTTTCCTCCACAACGGTCTGTCTTGTGCCAGTCTCCTCCATGTCACTCCCGCATACTTTCGAATTTCATCCACCCATCTTCCATGTGGTCTTCTTCTGGGTCTTTTCCTGTCCCTTGGAATCCAATCTAAAATTTCGGCTGTCCATCGACGGTCTGTTCTTCTGGCAGTATGTCCAGCCCATTGCCATTTCAGGGATTTAACTCTGATCATGATGTCTTCCACTCTTGTCATTTTTCGGATCCACGTGTTCCTCTTCTTATCTCTCCTGGTTACACCAAGCATGCACCTCTCCATGCTGCTTTGAGTTGTTTGCAGCCTTTGTATGTCTCTTTTAGCTAAGGTCCACGTCTCTGCACCACACGTAAGAACTGGAAGGATGCATTGATCAAACACTTTTCTTTTAAGACATAATGGCATATTGCTCTTGAAAATTATGCTGTTTCTTCCAAAAGCTCTCCAGGCAAGTTTTGTACGCTGATTAATTTCTTCACCAATGTGACCCTCACTTGATATCTGCTGTCCAAGATAAACGTACGTGTCTGTTATCTCCAGCTTTTCTCCATCAATCGATAAATCTTCATTTCTTGTAAAAGCATTGTACATCACTTTTGTCTTCTGAAAGTTCATTTTTAATCCCACTTCTTTACTCTTGTCAGCAAGTTCCTGGATCATACTCTGTAGCTCTGATGGGGTAGTTGCAAAAATGACTATGTCATCAGCAAAACGAAGGTGGGTTAGATAATCTCCATTAATCTTTATCCCTTTGTTTTCCCAGTTCAGTGATTGAAAGACATTTTCCAATGTGGCATTAAAGAGCTTCGGAGATATGGTGTCACCTTGTCTCACTCCTTTTCCAATTTTTATGTGTGTTGTATTTTCAAACAGCCGAATCTTTGCACTTGCATTTTCATAGATGTTATTAATAATATTAATGTATGCATCTTCAATACCGCAGGATTTCAGAGCCATTGCAACTGCTGATGGTTTCACCGAATCAAAGGCTTTTTCATAATCGATAAAAGCCACGCACAATGGAAGTTCATATTCCCTCGCCCTTTCAATTAGTTCTCTCAGTACGTGGATATGATCTATTGTGCTGTAGCCACTCCTGAATCCAGCTTGTTCTCTCGGTTAAGCCATGTCCAGTGTCACCTTAAAGCGGTGTGAAAGAACTTTAGTGAAGATTTTATAAACCACTGATAGGAGGCTGATAGGTCTGTAGTTTCTGAGATCCTCAATGTCACCTTTTTTATGTAGCAAGATCATTGTAGCGTTGTTCCAATCCTCAGGAATTTTCCCTTCGTTAAGGCATCGAGTGAAAATTTGGGCGAGTACTGTTTCGATTTCTCCACTTGCTTCTTGTATGATGTCTACAGTAATTCCATCTTCTCCTGGAGCTTTTCCCCGCTTCATGTTCTTGATTGCATGTGCAACTTCTGCTGGAAGGACTGGAAGAACTCTGGTACTGGTACCTTTCATGTTGTCTGGAGTACATGTATCATCCCTTTCATAGAGTTTGGAGTAGAAATCTTTCACTCTTGTCAAAATTTCGCCTCTATTTCTTGTTACAGAACCATCTTCTTTTCTCAGTGCCATAATCTGTTTTTTCCCTTACTGAGATGTCCCTTTGCTATCTTTAGGCTTTGGTTGTTTTCAATTGCTTTCCTTACTAGTTCACAGTTGAATTTCCTTACGTCTTCGGTGATACTTTTTCGTACTGTCTTGCATAGCTCTATATATTCCACTTTGGAAGTCACATCTTCTTTAGTTGTCCTCATCTCTCTTCTTTTTTGCATCAACATTTTGGTTTTTCCTGATAATTTGTTCACATGCAATTTGTTCTTAGACCCAGCTAATTTTGTTGCTGTTTCCATAAGAGCTATGGTTACTTTTCTGTTAACTTCAGAAATATCCACTTCTTCCGATGTTAGGCCTTCTAAAGCAGAGAATCTGTTCTTCAGTTCCAATTTGAAGGTATTATGGTGTTTTTTAAGGTTGGTTATGTCAATACATTTTGTTTGTCTTATGAGCTTGCTACGTTCGAGTTTAGTGTTGAGGTGCATCTTACATCTCACCAATCTATGGTCACTGCCTGTGTTGAACTTGTTTAGCACACTGCAGTCTTCTATGACGAATTTTTTGTTACACATAATAAAATCAATTTCACTTGTCATCCCATTTGGATGTCTCCATGTCCATTTCCTGTGTGGCTTTTTCTTGAAAAAGGAGTTCAACATGAAAAACCCTTCTGCCTCTGCAAACTCTACGAGAGTATTTCCACGCTGGTTTCTATTGCCGTGACCGAATTTACCTACTGAAGTTTCATTCTGTTGCCGTTGCCCTATTTTTGCATTGAAATCTCCCATAATTATCTTCAAGTGCTGCTTACCTTTATTATTTAGATCACGAATTTCCTCATAAAATTCTTCAATTTCTTCTTCAGCATGACTTGTGGTGGGTGCATAAGTTTGAATAATCTGAGCCTGGTATCTTCTCGAGAGTTGGATAACGAGTCGTGCAGCTCTGTCAGAGGAACTTTCAACTTCTACAACTTTATCCTTCAGTTTCTTGTTTATTATAAATCCAACACCACTAGTTCTGCCAGTATCTGTCCCACGATAGTAGAAGAGATGTCCACTTTTCAGTTCAATGAGATCTCCTTTTCTCCTTACCTCACTTAGCCCGACGATGTCCCACTTGATCCTTTGTAGTTCCTCTTCCAATTCAAGAAGCCTTGAATCAGAAGATAGGGAGCGTCCGTTGTACGTAGCCAAGGTCAGCATCAGATGGCAGCCTAGTCCGGTCCTCCGGGGATTCTTAGCACCCTCTGCCTTCATGTCGCACTGGCCGCTGCCTTGGCCAGGTACATTCCAGCTGCCGGAGACTGAGGGCCAAGATTTAAGTTGTGGAGTCATTTTGGAGGGGTTGGCCATAACTCACCACGCTGGCCAAGCGGGCTGGTGAGTGTGGGATAGCATTTCCTCTAATCCCGATGGTATAGTTATACCGCTATGGGCGGTCGTCAGAGCCCCTTTAGTGGGAACAGGATGTACCACGAGAAGGCGGGGTTGACATTTGTCAAGGAGAGGCTGTGATGTTACGCATCACCTGACTTTTCTTAATATATTACGATATATATCAGTTTTTTTTAATAGAATCGTGCCTCTATTATTTAAGAAAAATTCTGGATCTGCCACTGATCATTGCAGATGTGTTTTGCTGCTGACATAGGCTGACAAGAGGGGCATCCCCCCTGGTAATCTGACCCTGCTCTTCTGTTCTTGGAAGATATTGCGGAGGTTTCCATGATAACCCTAAATTTTCCGTTGAACTTTTGGAATGCGTGTGTATGCAGTAAAATTAAAAAACAAAAACAAAAAAAAAAAAAACGTTGGGAAGTTCCCGTAGAAAAACCGAGAATTTTCATGGGTGCCCATAAAGGGGAGCAAGAGGAGGCATTTGCCCACCCCTGGAAATCGGACCCATACTCTTTCTGTTATTGGAAGGTACTACACAGATTTTCTCGATAACACTCATTTTGATTGCTGATTCTTTTTCTGTAGAACTTCTGGATGCATGTATAGGCAGTAAAAATGGCAAAAACCTAGGGGTAATTTTCAGTAGAACAAGTGGAAATTTACGGCTGAAGGGAATAATAAAATGTCCCATTGCATGTTTGAAAACAGTATACAAACGTACAGCGTGGAAAAGCATGAAAAGCAAAGAAATGAAAAATATATTATCCTCTACAGCAGCTACTCAGTACTGAACAAAGATTTCTCGAAATTTCTCCCAGAAATTTGTCTCGGGGGTGCTTTTTTCCTTCTTAGTGACCAATTAAGTGATATTTGAGGTTTCGTGACATTAGTGGCCAAAAGGATCAAAAGAACAACAAAGAAATTTCATTATTGTCCTTACACGCCGTTTATTTTCATTCATTCACCACTTTTTAAGCAAGTTTCAGGTCTGATTTTCAGTTAAATTTGTTTGGGGTAAATGTGGGAAAAATGGTTACATAGCAAAAAGGGACAGTGGAAATTTTTACATGGTGTTTGAATATGTTATTCATAGTTTGCAATATATGTTTGCCCCCCCCCCCCCCTTTAAAACTAAGCTATGGGCGCCCACGGCTGCTGAAATTGGAAAAAAACTTTCTAAATGTCACCGTGGAAATTGCCATTGCGCTGGCTACTCTTTGGTTAGCATCATAAATTCCAGAAAAAATATTCTTTTCCGGGAGTTCTAAGTTTCTTTACATAACATCTCATGCTTGCAAGGACTTGTTCTTTAAGTTTTAGCCTAAAGGGACTTCCACTCGCGTTTTTCAATTAAGAATAAAATACGACTAGTGGCGCCATCTGTGCGCCACTCTTTACTTCATCCACAATTCGAAAACTACATAATTTTATTGAAATTAGACAACATAATAATATTACTGCAATTAGACGGGAGTCGAAAAGAATTATTGTGACAGGGCACAAGACGAAAGATTTACATGTGATTTGGCACAAAACCAAGGGGCGTATATAGAATTTTTTTCGGGGGGGGGAGACGAAAAATGGAAGTTTTTGAAATTCACCAGAACAAATTTAAAGTTAATGAAAAATAGAAGAAAAAATTATGCCTATTTTTTAATGCAAGTTGATGCATTTTTATTAAATTAAGGCATCTTTTTTCGTAAAGTAGGTCGCATTTTAATCAAAAACTTTAAAAAATGAAACACTTTCGAGGGGGCAAGACCCCCTTTCCCCCTCTAGATACACCTCTACATAAAACAAGCAGTAAGTGAAAATTACTGTTTGTGACGAGTTATCAAATAACTGCGTGAGAAACAGGACGGTTCAACTACTAGGCGACTGCCTAGGGTGCCAAAACTTCGGGGGACGCCAAAATAATCAAATGAGGTAATAAATTAAAAAAAAAAACACGATAAAGACAATTTCATTTTCTGTTGTCCTTTCGATATTTGACATAACTTGTAATTTTTTATTCCTTGAGTAAGCGTAAAAAGTCTAGGTAAGTAGAGTCTGACGCCGACGCAATAGCACTCATCAGATTACCTGTGAGATTTGAAGACACTAGTTGGGTAATTTTGCAAACAATAAAGCACAGGGCTAAATGAAATTTTTTAATTTACAGTGGAGCAGTAAGTAAATAGATGTAGTTTCCATTAGTTTCTTTCTATTTGGTCTACATAATATTTTTGCGTCTTAAAATTATTGAATTAATACAACGTGTTTAGCCACAAAAATGAATAACACATTTTTGGGGAGGAAGGCAATGCGATGGCTTGTCTAGGGCGCAAAGCATCCTATCACCGGTCCAGATGACGAAGAAGGGGAAATCATGCAAAGCAGAGTGATTTGTAGTATCTCAAACTGAAGTAAAATTCCCACTATTGTTTGAATAATAGGAATTGTTATGTAATGTGCAACGTAATTTAAATTACAATGGGTAACGTCAATAATGAAAAATTGCCTAAACTATAAAAACGCATAGGTAGCGCAGAGGGCTTGTATTCTGAGGATAATATCAAAATCACAGAATTATCTATACTAATAAAATTCACGAGTAAACTGCAATATTTAAATTATTCGGATTCACGAGTGACAAGCAAAATAATTAAAATTGTAGGCAGTGGCGTACCGGAAACACTCCTCACCCCTCCCATTACAAAAAAAAAAAAAAAAAAAATCGAGGCCCTTTTGCGGAAATCTATTAGTTTTTAATTGTGTGTGCTGAACATTTTAACTTCCATATTATTTACTAGACTTGACGGGCGTTTTAATAAAAAAACAGATTCTTTGGAACCCACAAGTATTTTTCGTAAAACCAAAATTGCTAGATTTGGGTGAAACAGAAATGTGCACATTGTTATTAAAATGATTGCTCTAGTTTCATGTCCATACAAAGTGCTCCAAAGCACTTACGCCAAAGTTAATCAAATCATGCAAATTTTATTCTTTTACAGAACTAAAGCCAGCCTCAGAAATGCCTCACGATCACACTCACACAAAACACGTGACTGCGTTGTGGCAGTTTCTAATGACCTTTTCTTGTTTATACGAAATTAACAGAAGCAAATAAAGAAGTAACAATTAAGAATTCTTGCACAAAATACTTAACACTGCTTAAATTATTTACTCTCGAGTATAAAAAACACACTTAACATAATGCTACAACGTTTTGTCCATAGTAAAACAGTTTTCTCTTGAATTTCATTAAAAAAATGACACACTTCTCTCCTTCTTCGTTTCCGCGAAGAACACGTTTTAGTTTATTATATCCTGAAGGATGCGTAGTTATGTACTAACATCTGTAATACGTAACACCTTATCCTCATTGGTAGAAAAATTCCACTCCTTGAACTGATATTTCTTCCACATTCTGATGTTAACATACAACTACCGTTCCATAAAAACTGAGAGTAAAATCACACAAACTGAAGAAATATAGGTGCAGCAAAATATATGTTATTGTTTCTCAAAGTATCTTCCCTCGGATGATACACAACGGTCCCATCGTTCAGTCCACTTTTCAAAGCACGTGGCGAAGGCATTTTGTGGAAGCTGACCCCTGTACAACTTGAATAACGTCAGCATCTGTGTTGAATGTTGCGCCACGGTACTTCTCCTTCATTGTTGGAAACAACTAGAAATCGCACGGGGCGAGGTCAGGACTGTAGGCAGGCTGTGGCATGATTTCAATACCGTATTTCGCAAGAAACTGTTGAACACAAGCAGCCACATGTGGGCTGGCGTTATCATGGTGTAGGGTCCACCAGTTCCGGTCGCTTAATCGATATGTGTCGTCGCAGACGCTTCAAGACTGAATTGTAATACTTAGCATTGACAGTAATTTGGGGAGGAATGGCAGGCTGGTAAACTACATTTGTATGATCAAAGAAAATTATCATCATCACCTTCCCATCAGATTTGGTTTGGCAGACTTTTTTGGCAGGAGGGGGGGGAGCCTCTGTGTTTCCAGTCACTCTTTGCGCGTTTCGTGAGGGGGGGGCGAAATAGTGGTCCCATGTTTCATCGCCAGTTATTACTGTGTTTAGAAAGCTTCGATCCTTTGCAATCATTTGTTTCTACTCATGACACACCTGAACTGTGGCTAACAATTGTTCAAACAAAGGTCTTCGCTCTTTCCACGTTTATACGTGAGTCACGGAAAAATTCTCATTGGCCGCCACCGGGAATCGAACTCAGGATCTTACAGTTGCGCAAGACCCTGAGTTCGATTCCCGGTGGCGGCCAATGAGAATTTTTCTGTGACTCACGTATAAACGTGGAAAGAGCGAAGACCTTTGTTTGATGTTCCTGGTCCACGTCAAATGTCTGTATTGTAACAATTGTTCTCTCGTCAGGGGATGAGGTACCCATCTGGAACCCACACAATGTAGTAATCATTTGTCGTATAGAATACGGAATGCCGACGTCTTTGAAATATTAGTTGACGTTTCTATGTCTTCACACATCATTCGTCGATCTTCTTACAGGATTGCTCAAACAGTTTTAATAATACACTCCGCTCCGTAACAACACTTTCAGGTCGACCAGGCCTAGGAGCGAGTTCTTCCGACAAACGCCCTTTTCGAAATCATGGTGCCATCTAAAAATCGTCTACTCACCCAAACATTTATCTTTGCAAGCTTTTTTCATTAAATCAACTGTTTCTGAAGCCGTTTTACCCAAATGATAGCAAAATTTTATCGCACAACGCATTTCACTTCTTAACTCTGAATCACTCGCCTCCATCGTTGTATGACGAAATGCAGACGTACCTTAAACAACTGCGCAAAAACAAAACCAGAATGGTCTACCACTGCTAATAACTGTTACCATAGATACTTCCTTAATTCAGTTAGTCGTCGGAGTGATTAATTTTCCCTTTTGCACTGTTACCAACTCAAAACAAATTACTCTCAGTTTTAATGGAACGGCATTTGTAAATAAGGAATTAAATCTGAATATGTTATTACCCTACTGTTTGTGAAAATTGCAATACCAAAAAAAAAAAAATAATCGCGCTATTCAAATAAAATTTATGTCACAGATTCCTCATATTACAGGAGATAACTGATTACATTTGTAGAGCTATACAAGATTTTTTCGCTTCAAAACTCAGTATTGTGTGAAACCACCTTGAACAACAATAACATCCTCCACACGGCGTGGTACTGTGGGCGGCTGTTCAGACAGCGTGGCTCAACATCTCTCCAGAAGCCTTCCAGCCACTTGTGGAATCGATGCGATGTCGAGTTGTTGCACTACGCGAGGCTAGAGAAGGTCCTAGACGGTACTAGGCACGTGTCCAATGACTTTTGGCACTTCAGTGTATGCCGATGAGCCATTACATTATGACTACCCCCAGCCTACAGGTATGAGTGCGTCTGGAGACCAAACGATGGCGCCAATGAAGTTCACAGAGCAGTATACACATACAACCCGTGGACCGGCTTTCGGTTAGTAGAGTTTTCGGAGTCAGAATGGGAAAGCTGCCGATTTATCGGAGTTTGATAAAGGACAAATTGTGACGTCACGGCGCTTCGAAACTACGATCTCAGAAATGGCGCGGCTTGTGGGTTGTTCACGTGCCGCTGTAGTGAGTACGTATCAAAAGTGGCGTACAGCTGGCCAAACGACCAACCGTCGTCCAGCCTTGCGTCCACCGCAGCTTCTTGATGCCAGAGAGGAGTTAAGACTGTCGCACAATGTTCACAGCGACCGCAGGGCCCCAGTGCGACCAATCACCGGCAGCTACAATATTGGTGATCAGGGCAATGTGTTACCAACCTTCTGCGCATGGGTAGACCCATGCTCACCGCACGCCATCGCCAACAACGCATGAAATGGGCCCAAGATCCTCGAGGTTGGACCGTGGATGATTGGAAGAAAGTGGCCTGGCTTGACGGATAAAAATTCCTGGTGCATCACGTAGACGGCCGAGCGGGAATACGCCGATTACAGGCGGAGGCTACGGCACCTAGATGAATTGTTGGGCGGAAACAGGCCGGCGGCGGTGTTTTGCTGTGGGCGATGTTTTCTTGGGACACTTTAGACCCCATTAGCGCAATAGTAAAATCCCTACAACTGCCAAGTATCTGAACATCGTTGCGGACCAAGTTCATCTATTCATGGCAAATGTGTTTCCTGCTGGTCCATTACCAATAGGATAATGCGCCATGCCACTCTGGCAGAATCGTTAAGGAGTGGTTCGAGGAACATGCTGGGGACTTCCTGTCAATGCCTTGGCCTCCAAATTCACCTGACATCGAGCATTTTGGTTCGATTTGGAAAAGTGGTTTCGCCCTAAATCACCACTAGCCCGAAATGTACGGGAACTGGAGGACCTGCTGTTGACATTATGGTACCAGATACCCCAGGATACCTATCGCCACCTCATCGAATCGATGCCTTTACGACTGGCCGCTGTTTTGCGGCGGGCTAAAGGGAGTATTACAGCTTATAAGGTGGGTGGTCGTAATGTAATGGCCCATCGGAACTTTAAAGTCCACATCCAAAGAATTGTACTATACACGGGATTGGTGCATGATACAATTCTTTGGATGTGGATTTTAAAGTTCAAGTTGGAATCAAATGTAACTCACAAGCCCTGGACAGTGTTTGTCCGGCTAAGAGAATAGTCCCTAGCTTTGTAGAGAAAAACAGAATTGGGTTTCTTTTCCGCGTAAAGGAAATGGCATGACATTTGGAGATCGTTTAACATGTACACCACTGAAGCAGATGGCTGATGTCCGTTTGAAGAGCAAGACAGTCATCAAGAGTCTGTACATTGCGATATAGCTTGAAATCACCAACGAACAAGAGACAAGATCCATCCATGTACACTTTTCAGGGATACAAAAAAACTTTTGTTTTTCTTGGAAATTTCTGGGGAAGGCTTCCAACATTTTTATCAGAGAGCCATGAAGAAGCCCATTAATTCTCATGTAGTCAATGGATCACATGAACTTTTATTTCTTCATCACTAGTAAAAATGACGCTCCAGCTTGTGGATGTAAATAGTGTGTGTGCATTAGAGAGGAGCACAGGCCCGGGCTATGACAAAAGTCCCGGAAATGGATCCGGGCCCTGGCAGGCTCTTATATCAAATCTTTAACTAAAACCCGGGCCCAAATTCATTTTCCCTTTCACTTTTTTAATTAATTTTAGTTAACACTGCTAACCGAATTAACTAACGCAATAGAAAACACACAACTGAATGGTTAGGCTGTAGTCTCTCTTTTGTTCTTGGCCTAAAATTCTTAATTATTGTTTTTTGCGTGCATTTCGTAACTCAAAAATGTCTGGGAGTATTTTAAGTAATGTATTTTTTTCTAGATATGATTAAAACTGATAGTATAAAGTTTTCTGGCAACGAAAATTTAAAGTTATGCCAGCTATAATATGAAAAAATGGGAATTTTTGATCATTCCGTGAAAACATGAAGGTGAGCCGAGGTAAACGAATTAACTTGATACACTTGGGAAACAAAATGAATGGACATTTTATTACCTGAATATGATGCACATAATAATTATAATTCCTCTCTCTTTTTTTCGGTGGTGGAGGGGGGGGGGAGGGTGAGACATGAACGGAAAGCACTGCCATTCTTATCAGTTGATGAAAATATGAATAGGAGTAAAACAACGTTTCATTTTTTTCCTTATTCACATTGGAAATTTTTCACAAATCTTCAAACCCGGGTCAGACATAAATAACGATATAACGGGCCCAGGCGGGAACCGGGCTGAACACGAGCCTTAAAGAAAGAGTCCGTGCGCATCTGTAGTACGTGCAGGTCTTCTTCCATCGACATGCCTGGTGGATGGGCATAAAAGAAGGTTTAAAATGTGCTTAAATTATATGCTCACGTGTTTTGCAGATGATTTTAATTAATGAAAAACAACGTAAAATCATAATAGCAAATAGTTATTGTCGCAGTTGTTTGCGACTCTGGAAAGAAAAAAGACTTTACATAAATAGACAGGAGTTCTGCAGAGGGCGTGAGGATAAATGTGGAAAGTTCACATTTTGCTCTAGTTTTGGGTTGCATTTTTGTAACTCCTTTCTCTTCTGTTTTCTCTGTTTACACCCATTTTTTTATTGCTTTAAATGAAATGGCTACTTATATTTCCCTCTCTCTCTCGTCCATTTTACTTGAAAGTCAGGGTGCAGTGTGTTTTTTTCTAAATCACATGTTTTTTACCCATTTGCAGACAGACGATCTCGCTCGGGGCTACGATGTTTTATACACACTGCAACAAAGAGTATTACCACCGGCTTAGCGCAGTTGACTAATCACCAGCCTCGTGTACACCAGCCTAAAAATAAAGTAAGTGTTGATTATTTGTGATGTTCCTACAAATAAAGTACGGTAGGTGTTGATTATTTTTTATGTTCCTACAAATAAGGTAGGATAAGTGTTGATTATTTGGGTGTTCCTGCAAATGAAGTAGTGTAAGTGTTGATTATTTGTTATGTTCCTACAAATAAAGTAGGATAAGTGTTGATTGTTTGTGATGCTTCCACAAATAAAGTAGGATAAATGTTGTTTATTTGTGATGTTCTTGCAAATAAAGTACGGTATGTGTTGATTATTTGTGTGTTCCTTCAAACGAAGTAGTGTAAGTGTTTATTATTTGTGATGTTCCTACAAATAAAGTAGAATAAGTGTTAATTGTTTGTGATGCTCCTACAAATAAAGTAGGATAAGTGTTGATTGTTTGTGATGTTCCTACAAATAAAGTGGGATAAGTGTTAATTGTTTGTGATGCTCCTACAAATAAAGTAGGATAAGTGTTGATTATTTGTGATATTCCTACAATGAAGTAGAGTAAGTGTTGATTATTTTTGAATTCTTTGAGCTCAGATAGAATATTAAATTATATATATAGCACGTTTTATAAACCTAATTCATTTTAGGTGTTTTTTGAATGAATTGTTTAGTCAAATTTCATATATTTTAAAATATTTTATGTGTATGGTATTGGACTAAAAGGATCAAAAACATTTCAAATATGTGCTACTGAGTTACATCTATCACTAAATGTTTAGTACGATCGAGTTACATCGACCAATAAGCATTTATTGTGTGTTCTTGAGTTTTCGAACATCAATACATATTTTATATGTTTCACTGGGATACAAGCATCAATAAATATTTAAAATATCACTGAATTACAACCACCAATAAATATTTTACGTGTGTATTATATTAATAAGTTATTGTGCCTATCAGTAAACATTTAGTGAGAGCGGTATTTAGTTACAGCCACCAATAAGTATTTTTTTACAATGTTCTCGAGTTGCAACAATCAATGCGTATCTTATGTGTTATTGAGCTAGAATCATCAGCAAATATCTTACATATCTGCCACTGAGCACATGTAAGATATGATTAAAAAATATAATCATATCTTACATGTATTACATTAAGATATGAAAATAAGCAGTTTATTGTGTGACTTTTCGAGCATCCAGTATTTCCTAAGGATAATGCTTATGTTGTACGTAGTGAATTTCCAAAAATCAAGTGTCACGAGTGATGCTGCATTATTTGGTGTTGTGCTTCGAAGGGTCTTATACCTACATACAACTGTACAAATACTGAATACTTAATCTGAGATCTGTCTTGAAATCTGAGAAAATTCTAAGCTTGGTTTGCCACAGATTGATATGCATTCTCACGCATGGCAAATGAAACTTGACGTTGATACAGAAATGTTAAAGTCGTTAAATCAGACCGTGACCTTGTTTTCTGACGCTGTAATTTACCTCACATATCCCTATCACGTGACGCGAGGAAAAATCGGCCCCATCAGGATGCATAAATTATATCTATCGTGACGGCTTTATTATACACCCGCGAAAGATCCTTGACTGGTTTCTCCTCGATCATTAACTTTTTCAGTTCCCCTTGAAGCGCATATTGTTTAAAACAGTGCTAAGCCCCTTCAGCATATTTGACAGTTTGAACTCAGGTCTCTGACTTACGCGTAGCAACATCAACGTAAATTGTTCCCGTACCTTACTTTGCTCTTACTAGAAACAAATAATTCAAAAGTAAACCGACTCAGCTGTCACTACTTCCCCAGGGTAATCAGCTGATCGAAATGAAGTTACATAAATATGACTGCGAATATTACACTCACACTTCAGTTTTTCACTACTTCCTCTTCGCAAGTTATTCTGTATGTATGTGCGCGCGCATTCTAAGAAGAAAAGTATAGAAAATATAAACGTTAAACAAAAAATAATGGACAGTAAACATTTTGAAGATGACAATCCGATTTTTGGTGTAAATGTGACAAGGGTGGTAAGTCAAATAATATCCGAAACCTTGAAAATTTCATCGTCCTGGAGCAGGACTCGAATCCTCGTCTCCCAGATAGCGGCCGGGTAGCATACCCGGGCGCTATCTGGGAGACGCGGGTTCGAGTCCAGTCAATTAAAGTTTCAAGTTTTCGGATATTACACTGTTCAACAAATTTTAACTTTTTTTTCTACGAAAACAAAGTCAGCCAGCCATCCTTTATAGATTTTTGGTCGCTCAACACGAAAATCACAGTTAAAATACTCTCCCAGCTCAAATTTCCGAGTAAATCGACCATTTGTGTTTCATATATGTATCAATGGGATGTTATAATAGCGACACTCATAAGTCAGCTCGGCAAATGTTAAATTGTGGTCCAGGTGAGTTGATTCACGAGGCGAAGACTCGTGAATCACGTGATCATAGCGAAGAAGCTGTTGGAACTGGATCGATCTAGATTCTTTTAGTTCGCTGGAGCGTATGCATCAAACTGCGTCAGTTTTATCGCACTGCATGTTTCTGTTACTGTTGATTAGTGAATTTATTTTAATAAGTGAATTTTATTCCATTCACGTTTTATTCTGTTTTTGTTCGAGTGTTGGCTTTCACTACAGTGTTAATGCCCCGCAAATGAATTAAGAATCCAGATAACCTTTGTTTTATTGGTGGTGACGTGATTTGTGGCTCCAGGAGGCGACCATTGACTCCAGCAGTGAAAAAAGCATATTTCATGTATTTTGGGTGTTGTGTGGGAGCCCAAGATTTATCTTAAGCTCAAGATGTGTGCTGTACGACATGTTCATCAACTCTGAATGCTTGGATGCTTAGGAAGAAAGTATCAATGCGCTTTGCTATGCCCGACATTTGGCGTGAACCAACAAACCCGTCAGCCAATTGTTATTTCTACATGATACCTCCTTTGAAGAAAGGAATAAATACGAAGAGGAAGAGAAATATTGAATACCATATAATACTATCCGTTATTCGCCCCAGTGGCCTATGGAGAGGGATTGCCGGTTCCTGATCCCCCAGTTAACGTTCAGACAAGTAGTGATAGCGATGATGATGAACTTATAGAATCAGTTGATATACAAGCTCATCCATCCACCAGTGCTGCGGATCCTATATATGTGCCACCATCTTCCTCCAGTGAACTACACCACAGAATCACACAATGTGAGATCAAACAGGGAATATTCATTGCACCACATATATGCCAGCTCTTGGGAGACCAACAGTTTGAGTGTATCCTGAATCCTGATGAGCAACATGCTTGCCAATGTTTTAGGAATGTTGCAACATTGTTCTTGGGAAACAAGAGGGCTGACAATTACACGGACCTTGTGGAAGAAGTATTACGTGCTTATGAAAAACTTTGCTACAACATGACACTCAAGATGCCCTTCCTACATTCACATAATCGATGTCTTCCCTGAGAACTGTGGTGCTTTCAGTGATGAACACGGGGAGCGATTCCACCAGGACATTTCTGCAATGGAACAACGATACAAAGAAAAGTGGAATGCTGAAATGTTAGTAGATTTTTGCTGGATGCTCCAGAGAGATGCACCAGACGTTCCCCAGAAGCGGCAGGCAAAACCGCAGCGCGTGTAAAGTAGGTGAATTCGGTTAAATTTTATTCCTTGTATTTGGACATCCCATTGAAATATATGTAATATATACTAAATATAAATGGTCCGATTAATACGGAAGCGTAGCTAAGAAAGGATTTTTACTGTTATTTTCGTGTTCAGCACCCAAAAAATCAGTAAAGAAAAACCACTTCCATTCTTGTAAAAAATTCATTATTGAACAGTGTTATCTGACTTACCATCCTTGTCACATTTACACCAAAAATCGGATTGTCATCTTCAAAATTTGTATTATATGGTGTAATCCCGTATTTTTTTCATGACAACGGACAGTATTTCGCTGCCCACTTGCCACTCTTAATCATTATAAGAATAAATTTTGTAATTGGAGCCTTACGTGCTTTGCGCAATTCCACCGATGAATTTCGGAATCGGAGTTCGATGTCTCTCAGCATCACTCAACCACTGAACTTTTTGAGCTGAGCTTGGTGTGAAGGATGTTAGAGGGAGGGAACGCCTACTCTGGTTCATTCTACTGATGAAATTCAAGATTGGTGTGGAGAAATATTACAAAGAGAATGCAACTTTCCACTGTGAGTCATTCTACTGATAAATTTCGACGCTGGTGTAGAATGTTGAAGAGAGAGAGAGAGAACGTCACTTGCCACTCTGCGTCTTTCTACTAATGATTGTCGACATTAGTGTGTAGAACACTAAAACACCGCTTGTCACTCTAGGTTTTTGTACTGATGAATTTAGACATTGGCATGGAGAATATTATAACGCCACTTGCTCTTCTGAGTTATTCTACTGATGAATTTCGACGTTTGTGTATGGAATATTAGAACGCCACTTGCCACTCTGGGGCAGTCTACCGATGAATTCCGATGCTTGTGTGTAATGTTGGAGAGAGAGTTTGAAAGAGAGAGAGAGAGAGAGAGAGAGAGAGAGAGAGAGAGAGTGAACGAGCCACTTGCCACTCAGGGTCATTCTGCTGATGAATATCTACATTGGCGCGGAGAATATAGGAACGCCACTTGGCATTCTGATTCAATCTACTGATGAATATCGACATTTGCGTGGAGAATATAAAAACGCCACTTGCTTCTCTGGGTTATCCTGCTGATGAATTTCGACACTGGAGTAGAGAATATTAAAACGCCACTTGCTTCTCTGGGTTATCCTGCTGATGAATTTCGACACTGGGGTAGAGAATATTAAAACGCCACTTACCACTGTGAATAAGTCTACTGATGAATTTCGACGTTGGTGTGGAATATTAGAGGGCAAGAGAGAACGTCAGTTGCCACTCTGGGCCTTTCTACTGATGAATTTCGACGTTGGTGTGGAATGTTGGAGGGCAAGAGAGAACGTCAGTTGCCACTCTGGGCCTTTCTACTGATGAATTTCGACGTTGGTGTGGAATGTTGGAGGGCAAGTGAAAACGTCAGTTGCCACTCTGGGCCTTTCTACTGGAGAATGTCGAAATTGGTGTGAAGAACATTAAAACACCGCTTGCCACTCTGGGTTTCTGTACTAATGAATTTCGCATTGGCGTGGAGAATATTGGAACGCCATTTGCTCTTCTGAGTTATTCTGCTGATGAATTTCGACGTTGGTATATGGAATATTAGAACATCACTTGCCACTCTGGAGCAGTCTACCGATGAATTCCGATGCTCGTGTGTAATGTTGGAGAGAGAGAGAGAGAGAGAAAGTGAACGCGCCACTTGTCACTCAGGGTCATTCTGCTGATGAATATCGACATTGGCGAGGAGAATATAAGAACGCTTTTAGGGACAGGTGATTGTTTACAGCCCTCCTAGTTTCTCTTGACTGTCGTGAAGCATGGAAACGAAAACAACAACAACCACAAAGAAACGTAAGAACAATTTAGTTCGCGAGGCACTTTCTTTTCCTGAAAGATCTTCGAATAGGTACTGAAAGCTCAACGGACACATTTCCAGACAGGACTCCTGTACTGATGTAGATAGAGATGAGGAGGAGAACTTGGAGCAATCGTGCATCTTTAGATACTGTGCAACCTCGAGGCGATCTAAGGAGGCTATGTAATTTTTGGGAACTGCTGATTTGTTTTACACATAAACCATTTTCATAGCAAGCACAGCTGCATCATGCTGACTGAGTAATACGGTGAAATGCACCAATCTCACTACTCTGTTGTGAACATGACACGGGTAACTCCCCTATTACCCAAGGACTTAAATAGAGTCAACACAATCCAACAGGACATATACCTTTTTTTTTTATTTAATTGAGCTTACCAGAAGTAACTGACGTTATATGGGGTTATTCTGTGTCCCACAACATGTATGTGTTTCATGTTTGTTCTATCATTTGTGACGTATATTCTAAATTAACTTTCATTTTTAGTTCCTTTCCCTATGTAAATTTGAGTTCGTTCTCTTTTACACTTTCCAAACTTAACGTGATATCTTCTCTCTCACATGAATGAGGCTGGCAACACTTTTGAGGTCAGAGAGAGTGACGTATGAATGTGATACGAACGATAGATAAAAAGGACGATACAGTAGTTGCTTAGTGTATGTGTTTGTGTGTGTATAGATGTTTGATCGCTGTTAAGAGATACGTGAATAGTAATATTATAGCAGTGCTATAGTGTGAATGTCATCATTCGTGCTGGACCAATAAAAGATTATCGTAAGTTGACTTCTGTATATGTTTCCTCTGGCCATAAAAGCTTAAAAAGAACTCTTGCATCGTATTTTCATTTAGTTTAACATTTCCTTAGTCATGGCCTTAGACATAGCGTAATACCGATCACGTACACGAAAAGAGCTTACGTTATAGATTATTATTTGGAAACTTTCCATCTCCACAGTGGATAAGAGAGTTGTACAATTTCCTAGAGAGCAAAAGGAGTACCGACTCTGCATCTAAGATCAGTATATATGTATAATATATAGCAAATTCGAAAGCATGCGGGAGTGACATGGAGGAGACTGGCTCAAGACAGACAGTTATGGAAGAAACTTGAGGAGATCTTCATCTAGCAGTGGATTGATAATGGTGATGATGATATATAGATATACACTATATTGGCAAAAGTAGCCGGACACCTAGAAGAGAAACACAACATAGCATTTATTGACATACATTAGTACGGTGTCGGTCCACCTTTGGCCTTAATGCATGCACTGACCCTACGAGACATGCTTTCGACAAGATTTTGGTACACAGCGATAGGTATGCGCTTCCATTCAGTACATAATGATACCGCTTACTGTTGCTTAGTAGTAGGCCTTGGTTCTAAACTTCTTATGCGGCGTTCTAATCCATCCCATAGGTGCTCTATGGGATTAAGATCAGGGCTCTGTGCTGGCCAGTCCACACACGATATGGGATTATCGTCAAACCATGCTATAGCAGTCCTTGCTTTATGGCTCAGGGCATTATCCTGCTGGTACCAACAAGGCTCGGTTCCATAGTATTGCCACAGAGTTGGTTGGGCATAATTGCTTAGAATATCGAGGTAGACATGCTGGTTAACAGGTTTGTCTACGATAACCAATGGGCCGGGACCATATCACGAAAAACACCCCCACACGAGTACACTGCTAGCTCCAAACTTGACCGTAGGAACAGTACACTGTGGTAAATAGCGTTTCCCCGGCTGCCTCCATACCCACACACGGCCATCAGACTGATAGATAGTGTATCTGGATTCATCAGTCCATAGGACCCGTTTCCATTGATCTACGGTCCACGATAAATGTTCTTTACACCATGCTAAACGACGAGTAGCATTCCGAGTGGAGATGAAAAGCTTATGAGCAGCCGCATGACCACGGTAACCCGTGGAATGAAGTTATCTGCGAATGGTACGTGTGCATACCGAGGTTACAGCATTTTTACTGACTGTACACTGAGGTCTTGTGTAGTACTCCGTCGATTAGGTGTAACAACTCTCCTGAGGCTTCGACGTCCTCTATCACTGAATTTTTTGGTCTGCCGGTACGTTTTGCTACTTCAGTAAGTCCATGTCTTCCACTTATTCAGTACATCCAACACAGTTGACTTGGGTAAGTTTAAATGCCTGTCGCTTTCTCTTATGGACAACCCACTAATATAACACCCAAGAATCTTTCCTTTCTCAAAGTCAGTTCTCTCCCGCCGCGACATTTTCACTCAACGTCACAGTGCGACCTGACCGCGATCAGCTGCAGGCTTGTTTTTATACCGTTTGTAGCTGTACCGAGCACATGAACGCAGCGGATACGTTCATTTACTTTTGAAGGGTGTCCGGTGATTTTTATCAATATAGTGTATATCTGTGACTTTTTTAATTTCTTTTAATATCATCGAAGTACTATTGGCTGTTTTGGAGTGGTGAGTGAGAAGCAGATTCTTTTCTTTAACATCTCCAGAGCAATTGGTTGATATTATAACCGACGAATGGTACCACATTCCACTGCAGACTATTCAAAAGCTGGATGAATCTATTCCAAGAAGGTTTGAAGCTGTATTAAAGGCAAATGGTAGTCGAACTGCTTATTAATTAAGACATATCACTTATTTACCAGGTGTTCATATTCTTTTGTCCAAACTCTGTACATATATTTTCTTTCTATTTGGGGCGTTTAACGACCACCGCGATTGTTTCCAGGGAAGGGAGATAGCCGGTGACGTAGACAAACACAACATACATTCCTAACCGGGATTCGAACCCGAACCCATCTAGGACTGATGGTCAGAAAGAAGCCTGCGCTTAGACCATCCCGCCACCGGAGGCGGCTCCACCACATAAGATATTTAATTTTACTATTGCACGAATCACAGATTTTAAAAATAAGGCTCAAGTGATGCAATAAATTAACTTTATCCGACGATACTTTACAGTCCGTGTGTTCTTGAACGAGTACAGTGAGGAACAGAAACACAACACACATAAAAAGTGCAATGATCAGAGAAGAAATGATGAACGCATAACCTAATGTATATTCAAACTCATTTGTAATAACTACACCTAATCTGATTCGCCTTACACACTTAAGGAAAAAACAATGCACAAACTGTACATCATTATGTCGAAAAATGTGCGTACTTTGAAATGCTGTATGAAAACAATAAAAATTTCAGTTAGGAGGGGTCCAGAATCTAGGACCCTCCATTTGGCCACGTACCTACTGCGGCAGTACGCCCCTTTCCCCCTCCAAAAAAAAAAAAAAGCGATACACAAAGGCAGAGGCGTAACAAGGTATTTCTGCGCCGGGGGCAAACCACAAAGTATTGAGCCCCCCACTATCTGTCTTTCTATTATATATATATCATCATCATCATTATCAACAATTATTATCAATCCAATGCTGAATGGAGGTCTCTCCAAATTTCTTTCATAGCTTTCTGCCTTGAGACAGTCTCTTCCATGTCAGACTGACTGTTTCTACTGCTTTTTGCAATTGTTTCGGAGTTTGGATCTTCAGTACCGCATCAAACGTGCAGAACGCCGCTAGAAGTCATGGCTTGCAATCGCAGTAATGATCAAATAGCCCTCAGAGAACCTTCAACAATGTGAACGGCATTCTTCTCTTGAAACGTACGAACAACCGCGCCTTCGGTTTTGAATGTGAGCAACTAATATCCCTGGCACATTTTGAGAAAGAAACGCGAATTTTATTTGGCCAATGTACCCAAAACTGGCGAAACATATTATAAGCAGATTCTGTAATTGGACAAATGAGAAAGTATGGTGCGAAAAAACTGTACCAGAAACTAGTGCAAAAGTTTCAATTCCAATTTTAATCAGTTGGTAAACAGTATTTTTTGCTCCTTCTGAAGGATCGAAGCTTTCACAGATATTATTACTCTGTGTGTTTGTTCCTAATACGTTGTGCAATCAAAATGTTCCGAGACTACGTACGTAGCGCACCAACAGATGGCAGTACACGGATGCGCGAGCAGCGGTTGAGGGTAGTGACCTTCATGAGTCATTGCGCCGAGTGGCGTCGTTCTGTGTACATCGGAAGCTGTACTACACGATATTTGGTGACCACGTGCAGAACACAGCTGCGATTTCGGTATAGATTGCAAACTAGAGCAGCGAGCGAACATCAAATTCTACGTCAAACTCGGCAAATCGGGAGCCCACGTTGCTGTCGCGGTTCATCACTGGGGACGAGACTTGGGTCTACGGTTACGACCCGGAGACTAAACAACAGTCGTCGCAGTGGAAGAGCCCGGCGTTTCCACGACTGAAGAAGGCCCGACAGGTCCGGAAGGCAAGAAAAAGTATGCGTATCGTGTTCTTCAGCTTTCGTGGGGTTGTGCACCGTGAATTCGCCCCCCAGGACCAGACCGTCACCGCCCCTTTTTTTACTGCGATGTTTTGCGGCGTCTTGTGGAGAACATTCGCCGCAAACGACTTAAAATGTGGCGCAGGGGAGACTTCCTGCTCCATCACGAAAATGCAGCAGCTCACAGAGTGTTAGCAACACTCCAGTTTTGCAGCCGCAACAGCATGACTACCCTTCCTTACCCGCCCTACTCGCCGGATTTGGCCCCCTGTGACTTTTTTCTTTTCCCGAAGATGAAACTGAAGCTCAGGGGTCGTTGTTTTGAAACCGTGGACGAGATCCAGAGCGAATCGAAGACGGTGCTTGATGCGTTTCGTGAACAGGACTTCCAGGGAGCGTTCTAACAGCGGCAAAAACGCTGGCAGAGGTATATCGCTGCCCAAGGAGACTACTTTGAGGGAGATCACAGCCAGACCTTAAATAACGTAAGTACTTTGTTGTACACTATATACCAACAAGTAATTGGACACCTGTGATAGCAAAGGAAAACGAAGTTTATTCACCTTCAATAGTCGGTGGAGCCTCCACGAGCGGCGATTACAGCTGCGACCCTCAGGGGCATACTCTCAACCAGGCATTGTACGACGGCTAGCAGAATTTTCATCCACTTGGCTTGGAGAAGACAGGTCAGTTCCTTCACCGACTTCGGACGGTGGGGGCACCCCTTAAGTCGACGCTCCAACTCGGCCCAGAGGTACTCGATGGGGTTAAGATCCGAGTTCTGCGCAGGCCAGTCCATTCGATTAACCCCATTGTCACCATACCAAGCCATGGTGGACCTCGCAATATGACAGGTGGCATTGTCATCCTGAAAGTAACATGGGTCCACCCCGTAAAACTGCCACAACGTAGGAAGCGCATGGTCATCCAAAATGGTGCAGTAGGTCTCGGAGTTGTGTCTACCAGGAATTGCGATCAAGGGTCCTGTGCCATACCAGGAGAAACACCCCCATAGCATAATTCCACCGCCGCCGAACTTCACAGTTGGCACAATACATTCCGGCAGGAGGCGTTCTCCAGGAAGACGCCAAACCCAGACCCTGCCATCCGAACGGTAGAGGGTGAACCTTGATTCGTCATTCCAGAGAACCTGTTTCCTCTGTTCAACGGTCCACTGTCGACGTTCTTTGCACCACGTTAGCCGAGCAGCGCTATTGGACTTGGTGATCAAAGGCTTGTGGGCGGCAGCACGTCCATGATAACCGAGCAGATGGGCTTCCTTACGGATGGTATTCATCAAAAGAACACTCCCGGATGCCTGTTGAAACTCCTCGCGGATGTGGCCCATCGATTTGGTGCGGTTCTTCCGAATTTCTCTGGCCAGCACCCGTCGGTCTCTAACTCCCAGTGTTGTGGGTCTGCCGGGTCGGGGCACATTCCGACAGTCACCTCATCTTCCACTTGCCAATCACGTAGGCCACTGTCGATTTTGGGTATTTCAACTCGCTGGATATGTCACGTATGGATCGGCCATTTCTGTGATACCCAACGATTACACCTTTCTCGAAATCGTAGAGCTCCGAACTGCGTGGCATCTTGCATGCGACTGGTTGCGTTGTTGTTTCCCACACGATATTTAACGGCGGCGGCCGTGACGTGTATCAGGACCGCAGATATCGTCGATTGCAGGGGTGTCCAATTACTTGTTGGTAGATAGTGTATATCATCCTAGTCTCGGAACTTTTTGATCGGGCACGTATTACGCAGAAAAAGCATTTTGGAAAAAAGTCATGTCATCTGGAGACTAATGCTTTACATTGTTTTGGTATTTGCATTTAAATTATCAATTATAAAGCTGAGAGACGTAAAAAGTATTTTCAGTTTGGCGACTGCTAATTCAAAAAAAAAAAAAAAAAAAATCTTAAAGGAGAATTTCGCTTTGGTAATTTCAATTTTTATACGGCATGTTTAGTTACTATGCCTTTTGCTGTCAATATGATTTCTCAGTTGTACCCCCCCCCCCCGTAAGACCCTCGAGCGTTTGCCACATTCCTTCAGCTTGCTAACCACAGAAGTTTTCCTTGATCAGTACGAGATTGGTAAATTACAACGTGCCTCGTTTCATTACACACTTTGTCCTTCATATCGGCGGACTGACTGGCTCCCAACCCACGTGACCCCGACCTGGCTGCAGCGAGTCCAACAGGTGTGTCCATTTATTTTATTTATTTTAACAAATTCGTTGAAATTACGGTAGGTATTTTTAATACCCTTTTCCTGAGTAGCTTGGTAGGGGAATAAAAAAAGTGGGTAGAATGAAAGGAAAGATAGACATTATCGTCCACTTTATCGGCCGTTTCTTTGTTTCCCAAAATCGTGAACCAGAAGCATGATGGTCATTTGCGATGAAAATGCGTTTAGAGATGTATCTGGCAAAGTGAACTTTCAAAAAAGAAGAAGAAATTTACGAGGAGAAGGGGTATCGGAATGAGATCTAAATAAAGTACCACTACGTTTTTTCGGTAATCGTAGAACACGTTTTAAAGTAATGACCCGTCACTCACGGGAAAAACACGTTCTTCGGCTCATGTGCGGTTTGACAGAAGAAATAAATGAATACGGAAACGCTGGTGGCAAGCTTAAAAATACCGTTTTGGCTTTTTAAATTTTTAAATATCCATACACAATTGAATAAAAGTTGATCAAAGCCACGATGTTCTAAATCTAATGTATTTCCGTCTAGGCGACCATGTAGTCAGAAGCGAGGGTTTCTGGCTAGACGTGCGAGTCAAGCCCGGGTATGAGTCTCGGATGAAGCACTGGGAATGTGTTTGTCTCACGTCCTTGGTTCTGTACTTTCTGTAAAGCCAGCAGCCAGGGTTGCGTCAAGCCGGTACGCAGGGCACCAGGGGGCAATCTCTCGGAAGCGCCTTTGACAACGCAACTCTTGTAAAATTTTAAACGTTAAAAAGTCTCTGCGGAAAAAAAAATTCTGTTGTTCTTATAGCTTTATTTCGTTTTATTGCTGAGAACACAAGAAGTAATTTTTCCCTACTGACCAATTTATCCTGCCTTCCTTTATGGCCACAGTCTACAGGGGTTGTCCAAAATAATGGAAACACCTTGAAATAATAGGTGTTACGCACCTAACATGGTGTGGGAGCACCCTTGGCATTTAAAACTACTTGAATCCTCCTTGGAATGGACGCATACAAGTCCTGAATGGTGGTAAGTGGTATGTTGTACCATTCTTCCTGCAGAAACTGTTCCAATTCCTTGAGAGGCGCCGGAGGAGGATAACGGGATCGCACTCTGTTTTCCAACACAGACCGCAGTGGCTCAATAATGTATAAGTTCGGTGATTGTGCAGGCCAGGGAACGTGTAAATCTTCATCGTCATGTTCTTCAAACCATGATTGAACAGTTCGACTTCTGTGAATCGGAGCATTATCATCTTGAAAGGTGCAATTCCGTGACGGAAACAATGTCTGCGCCATTGAATGCACATGGTCAGCCAAAAGAGTGACATAGTCACCGCTAGTGATCCGTCCGTGTAAGGTGATAATGGGACCTGCTGCAAACCACGAGATCATGACCCAAACCATTACGGAACCGCCCCTATGTTTCACTGTAGGAAGGAGATAGTCTGGGTTGTAGGCTTCTGCGGGGGTTCTCCACACGTAAACCCGTCCTGTGGTGGGGAATAGTGAGAAACTTGACTCATCGGAAAACAAGACATGTTTCCAGTGACCCGCAGTCCAGGTTTTATGTTCCTGGCACCACTGTAGTCTCCGTTTCATATTCACCTGTGACACCAGGGGTTTTGCAATAGTAGCTCTGCCGTAAATATTGTGCTTATGTAATTTCCTTCGCACGGTATGAGTCGACACTGGGTTTTGGAGATATGCTTTAAGCTCAGCACTCACTTTCGTCGCCGTGGTCTTCCTTCTTGCGGTCACAACCCTCTTTAATGTCCTCCTGTCTCTCGCAGTGAGTTTGGTTTTCCTTCCACAGTTGTGTCTCGCAGATGATGCTCTGTCGTGAACATTGCATGCTGTCATGACCTTCGACACGGTACCTCTCGATACCCCCAATACCTGTGCCACTGTAGTTACCAACACACCAACCAGACGGGCTCTTACAATCTGCCCTCTTTGGAACTCTGACAGGTCACACTCTGTGCCTTCACCTGGAACGAAATTATGCAATCACACAGACTCTTGAGACCATAAACAACACTTAAAAAAAATGTAGCTACATGTTCGTTTTTCTCAAAAAGCAGCACATACTAAAGTAACTGTTTTCAGCGAGGTGTTTCCATTATTTTGGACAACCCCTGTATCTTGCTTTGTCACACCTGTAAACTCCTCTTCTTTTCCCTTTCACATCCCTCTTTTCCTGAAGAAACGAAACGCAATGTTTGTTTGCCTGAAACTTTCCCTTCCCCAGCATTGCCGTATTTCCTATTAAACAACGGGAGCAACTGCTTGCAGTGGAAGTTAACGGTGGGGGCGGTACTTCACTCTCTAAAAATTTCACGGAACACCTGTTTTTCGCATGAATAAAAATTAGAGGACATTTTTCTCGCTTATTTTTATCTCTGTATTTTGAGTAGAGAGAAGCATCAGAGGCGCCGATACCGCTAGTACAATAATTTTGCGTCGTGGGCAGTATATATATAATATTTTTTCACGTGAATGAAATCATCATTCACCCCGTGTGTTACTGAGTGCTTGGAAGATACTAAAACAGCGTGCCTCCGAAGTTTTGGAAGTGTAGTAGGGCTGTAAGATTCTCTAACCCCGGTTTAGAAGCGATCATTATAACTATGGAATTATTATGTTCATTCCCACGTAGGGTTCTCCATTTGGACCAATTTGACGGAAATGTCAAGTATGTCAAGGTATCGTACTGAAGCGGTTGGACAAGGGATTATCGATTTAGGGTGTATGAATGAGAGACGGGCGCTAAGAGCAGTTTATATTATTTTATTTTATTTTTGATTGGGGGTTTAACGACCACCACTAGGCTATAAGCAGTCGCCCGTACCTGATTTAGGGCGCCTGCTTCCAGAGTAGGAGAGAGCCAGTGCCGTAAGACAAACACAGCATCCATGCTTCACTGGGATTCGAACACAGACCCATCTCGGACTAATGATCAGAAACCATCGCTGTTTCTCAGACAGAGCTGCGCTACTCGCTATCCAACTTGTGACGTGCCTCCCGGCAGGACGCATATCAGATAAAGGCAGACAGCAATGAGAGAACATGCCGGTGTAGTATAGTGGATAGCACTCGGAGCTCCGGAGCCGAGAGTTGTAGGTTCGAATCCCATTCCTGGCATTAAAATGATGGAGAAATTTACTTCGTCATATTGGCACCCAAACTTCAAGGATGATCTGGCTGATAGGTTTCTTGTAATGGTGTGATGTTCTTTCCACACCGCTGGATAGGAAGCATGAGAGTCCCTTCTTCAGTGATTCGAAAAAAATAAATCAGTGGGATGTTACGTTCCACACACCGAATTGTCTGGGTTTTCTCAAATGCACATTCTTCATTGAATGACTGCCTACGGCGACACATGGTCCTGGCTGACCCTTGGACTATGCCCCCGGCACTCTTTTTTTGGGGGAGGGGCGATGGACGTGCCTGCCCTGCAGGACGCACATGAGATAAAGGCAGACAGCAGTATGTCAGTGTAGTATAGTGGATAGCACGCGGAGCTCTGGAGCCGAGAGTTGTGGGTTCGAATCCCGCCCCCTGGCATTAAAATGATGGAGAAATTTACTGCGTCATAACTCTCAAAAAGATACTAGGCTTAGATTATTCAAGCTTACGCACCCACTAGAAACCATCTTGAAGAAGAAACTGAAGAATTTTACGAGGAAATTCGGCATTTAAATAACAAAGGCAAGTAGCACTTGAAAATCATTATGGGTGATTTCAATGCGAAAATAGGGCAACCGAATGAAACTTCGGTAGGTAAATTCGGTCACGGACACAGAAACCAGCGTGGAAATACTCTCGTGCAATTTGCATATGCAGAAAGGTTTTTCATCATGAACTCTTTTTTCAAGAAAAAGGAGTTCATGATGAAAAACCTATCCACGGTGTCACGTGTGTACAGAGAATACCTCGCGGAAGACATGACCACCCACCGTGGTCAGCGCAGTGGCTGACCATGGGTGCTGAATGGCCGTGACCAGCGACGTCTGAACAGAATTGTCCATGCTAACAGACAAGTGGCACAGACTCAAATAACATCTACATTCAATGTAGGAGGTACAAGAGATATATCCATCAGGTCAGTGCATTGTAATTTAGCGCCCATTGAGTACGGGAGCAGAAGACCCATCAGCGAGTGTCTTTGTAAACACCACGACAGCGGACACAGCGCCTCACCTGGGCTCATCAAGACGATAATTGAGCCCTGGAAGACGGACAACATGTGGGGTGGTCCGATGAATCACGCTACCAGTTGTTACGAGCTCATGATAGGGTTCGGTTGTGGCGCGGACCCCATAAGGCCATGGTCCCAAGATGTCAACAAGGGACTGTGCAGGCTGGTGGTGGTTCCATACATGTATGGGGTGTCTCTACATGGCACGGTTTGGGTCTTCTGGTCCTCGTAACCACGTCATTAACTTGAAGTCGCTTTGTTGCTCTGCTGGATGATCATTTGCAGTTTTTCCTGTACCCCAATGACGATGGGATTTTCCAGGCGGACAATGCACCATGTCATCGGGCCCAAATTGTCGAAAATTGGTTCGAGGAGCATTCTGGACAGTTCCGACGGATGACGTGGTCACCACGTTTGCCCGACATGAACCCAATAGAGCACTTATGGGACGTGGTGAAAAGGTCCATTCGCACCCAAGATCCTGCACCTACAAATGCGAGGGAACTGTGGGCGGCTATTCAGACGGCATGGCTCAATATCTCTCCAGGAGTCTTCCGGCCACTTGTGGAATCGATGCCACGTCGAGTTTCTGTACTTTGCCGGGATATAGGATGTTCTACACTATACCAGGTATGTATCCCATGACTTTTGACACTTCAGTGTATTTGCTAAAACTTAGCCATAATTATATTAAAAATCAATCATTTTTTCCTTTGGCTAATGTTGAGACCTGATAATAGATGGCGCGACGAGTACATTGACGTCAATGACAAACAAATGTTTGATGGCTTATATTGGAATTAGAAATCAGCAGTACCTACAACATTGAAGAATTGTTTTTTCAATAATGTTATTAATTTTCAGAATGGCATCGAATTTGAGTCTGTCCATGTGATAGTCTGGAATGTTTAGAATGATTAGAGCAACTTATATTAAATGTTTGCACACTATTTAGCTTAAAAGTTAAGTATGAGTGTTTTTTATGATCATGCGCAAGAAAATGCAAGAGTTTCAGTTTTGTTTTCCGATCGAAATTTGGGGAGGTAGGATTGCGTGTAGATCCTCTAGTTGTATATGTTTAAATAAACGACATTTGACTGGATTAGTTGGGAACAGAACAAAACTAACGACTTACAACAATTTTCGTATACACATAAAAAAAAAAAAAAAATACGAAACACAAAACTGAAACCTGCTTACGGCTTAACGAAACTAAGTTAGACTTTAAATGCACGTCAACCGCGAACGTGTTCGGAATTGAAATACACTTTAGTGTAAATATATATCAGAAGCTATGTAAAACGTTGGGCTTACAACTTGTGGCCTGATATAAGTTACAGTATGTAACTGACCCTCTGAAAAACCTTGGGTTTTCAGTGGATGACGTATCCAAATATAAAAAATACGTAAGAGTACGTAACTCAAACTCAGCAAAACGTAGGACTTACATGATCAGCAGCATGCCAGAAAATGAGATAGAGAGAGAGAGATGTTGAGTAATCCGCAAAACGCAGGACTTACATGATTAGGAGAGTGTCAGGAAATGAGAAAGAGAAAGAGAGAGAGAGAAGTTGATGAGTAAGCGGCTCGAACTTTCTGAACTGTTAAACATACTGTGAAAGACAGTATGTTCCGAAAAGAACGATCCGCTACGAAACGTAAACCAAACTAAAAAAACGGTTCTACCTAAAGAAGGCTAAAAATATGTCCTAAAATGAGACACTTTAAAGTACATGGTCCGAAATTTGAGAAATGGTGTACTTGCAGTGAACAATGTGTCTTAAATGAGATCGACTTTATAGGTAACCCAAAGTGCAAGACGTTATCCCTATAGTAGACGATAATGAGATAGACATTACTGTCCATCACTGAAATTCTGCAAAATGTTGGCCCCCACACTGGCTTACAATGTCTCGCGAAATGAGATACACGTTACTGTACGTGGCAAAAACTGCTGAAATCTTACTTACAGTGGACAAAAAGTATTCCAAAATGTAACAGACATTATAACACAACTCAAATTCTGTATAACGTATTTTTATGTACTTACAGCAGACGACAATGTGTCCCAAAACGAGATCAACGTACTTATGACTGAAGCTGACTGAAACTCCGTAAAACATTGTGGTCGACAATGTGTTCCGAAATAAGATCGACGTTACTGTACGTAACAAAAACTCTGTAAAACATCGCGTTTACTGGTAACAACAATATGCCGCTAAATGAGTTAACTGAAGCTCTGAGAAATCTTGGTTTTTGAAAACACGTAACTGAATGTTAAATAAACTAAACGGCTCCAGTAGATTCTTGTTCCTCCTGACCAAGAAAGCAATTTTTCCAGTGTGCCGTTTTGGAGCAAAAATACATGATAAATGCTAGTTTGATTTTATGTCACCTGGTGAGAGAAGTCCGCACGTGGAAAAGTACCATATATGGAAAGTCTTTGACATCCAGCCATATATTAGAATTTCGCAATCCGACTTCCACAAGTGAGAACTTTGTGACCACTGGCAAGCACTCGAGCGGGCAGACACGTACATTAAGGCGGGGTGGATTGTAGGAGCTATAGACTTGGGGCCCACCATTACCAAGGGTCCAGGATTCATGCTTAGGCAAATAATGTAGATAGATAGAGAAAGAGAGAGAGAGGTTGTGACGTACCTGCCAGCAGGACGCACATGACATAAAGGCAGATAGGAATCAGAATAAAATGTCCGCGTAGCTTAGTTGGTAGAGCAACTTATTCCGGAATGAGTGGACCCGGGTTCGAATCCTGGCGCGGATAAAAATGACGGAGAAATTCACTTCGTTATAATGGCGCCCGAACTATCCGGATGACCCGGCCGTTCAAAATCTCGCATTGGTGTGATGTTATTTCCACACCGCGAGATGGGAAAAATAAGAGCAGCACTTTGAAAAAAAAAAAAAAAAAATAAGGGGGAGATGATGTAACGTACCAGGAGATGTGACGTACCTGCCAGAAGGACGCACACGACATAAAGGCAGATAGGAATCAGAATAAAACGTCCGCGTAGCTTAATTGGTAGAGCAACTTATTCCGGAATGAGTGGACCCGGGTTCGAACCCCGGCGCGGATAAAAATGACGGAGAAATTCACTTCGTTATAAGGTTTATAAAACAGTTTTACTTTTCGTATGATTTCCACTTGGTCAGGAACAGAGGCTGGTAGATGAACAGATTTCAAGGCAGTGACTCACCGAGGGTAAAGATTTCAGGTCGCTGGGTCCAGGGGGGTCAGAAAGACAGATTCAGCTTTTTCATTACCATCAACCTACACTTCCCAATTTGCACTTGGAACTGTAATGGTCGAAGTCCCCTGTGACTTCACATTGCATAACAAAAACGATGCACTAAAGTATTGTGACGTGCCTCCACCGCAGGACGCACATGACATAAAGGCAGATAGCAGCGAGAGCATATGTCCGCGTAGCTCAGTTGCGAAAACGACTTATTCCGGAATGAGGGGACCCTGGTTCGTAGCCCGGCGTGGATATAAATGCCGGAGAAATTTACTTCGTTATATACACTGAAGAGCAATTCAATTAGAGATACTTGTCTAGTAACGCGTAGCACTACCTTTCGCCCTGATTACGGCTGCGATTCGTCTCGGCATGGACTCGACAAGACACCGGAAACGTTGGGAAGCCATACAGATTCACGACCCTTGAACAAGCTCCCACAGTTCACGAAGATTTGATGGAGGGGTGTCAGAGCCACGAACATCTCTCTCGATGACATCCCAGATGTGCTCAATGGGATTGAGGTTAGGTGACCTATCTGGCCAAGGAAGCGAGGTCACGTCGGTGGAGTGTTCATCCAACCATTCGGATACAATTCGGGAGCGATGGCACGGTGCATTGTCTTGTTGCAGGATGAGGTCCCCAGTGGGATGTTGAAGACGCACAAACGGGCGCAAATGGTCGTCCAGGATATCCCGGTAACGTTGACCTGTGAGGAACGATGTCACACGTACCAGGGGTCCCATTTCAGTCCACGTAAACAGTCCCCAGACGAGAATGCCATCCCCACTAGCTTGAAGAGCACCCTGCCGGCAAGAAGGATCCATCGCTTCATGTGGTTTGCGCCGTACTCGTATCCTGCCATCCGCATGTACCAACGTGAATCTCGACTCGTCAGTCCTGGCAACATTTTTCCACATGTCTAGGGTCCAGTGGCGATGATCCCGCGACCATGCTAATCTTTGCACCCTGTGATGTGCGGTCAGCAGCGGTACCCTCGTGGGACGATGACTTCTAGTGATTTCTTGCACTGTGGCCCGTCTATCCGCTGTTACAATGCGAGCTAGCCAACGATGACCCCGCTCATCCACACGCTGTTGTCCACGGCAGTTGGCCCTTGCAGGGATAGTTTTACCGGATTCGATGTACTCACGGTGCACCCGTGACACAGTGGCTCATGAAAATCCCAGTGCCTGCACGACTTCCGAGATGGAGTGACCCATTCGTCGGACCCCGACAGTTTGCCCCACGATCAAATGCGCTTACCCATACTGTGTCCGACTCTTACTGATTCTTTTTTTTTTTTTTTGCAGTATTTGTCATTTTCTTGTAGGACTTCCGTCCACAGTGAGTAGAGTTTAGGTCCCAGCCACCTACAGCGAGATCGCCTTTTGGGCAGGACATAGAAACGGAAGGAATGACAGCAAGTCTAGCGACTTTGACAGAACAGTTTGTAGGGAGATTAGAGTACAGTAGATGGCGCCACCGTACAAGTACGATGTTGCACATAGAGGGGTGAGAGAATTTCAGGGGGGATAGGAAAGGATACCCATTTAACCAGTGTGTCCAGCGTGGGGGCCGTCACTTAACGTGCTCGTCCGATGTACGGCGAATATTCAGCGATTGTTAGTAAATCACACCGATTGTTAGTAAATCACACCATCTCTGAAAGATCAGCCCAGGCTCGAACCTGAGGACCGTGCATCGATAGTCTGAATCGCTAACCACTAAGCCATCCGCGGCTCATTCTTACTGATTCCTATCGCATCACTCCTTATATTGTCGGATCGCTGCATACGTCATGTCGTTTCCGTTTACAGGGCCGCCCGCAGCGCTACATTTGCATAACGGCAGCTGTCTCTAATTCAATTGCTCTTCAGTGTAGTATACAATGCTAAATCATTAGAAAATCCAAGACGGAATCTTAAGCTTTTTAACACGTGTTCTTATGAGAACAATGCAAAACACAGTGACTTATTATGAAAACTCTGCTGATAATTTATTAGTTTGAAGAATGCATTGCGTATTATCTCAAGCATATTGCTACAATTTCGTGTTTTAACGGACTTCATAACAATTCCCCGTCATAAGTTCTTTGGAGACCACTCAGATGCTTTAGTTTTGGGGCCTACTCAAATGTCTTAGCCTAGGGGCCCACTAGTTCCTTAATCCGGCCCTGTACGCAGACAGACAGACAGGTAGGGAAAGCAACAGCATGAGAATGTGTCAAAAGAAATACAAATAAAGAATCACTCTCAGAAAATTTGGGCTGGGTAAGCACGTGGCAGCGTTCATGGTGTTATTTGTGTTTTGTGCATTCTTTATTGTGTTCATGGTGCTATTTGTATATTGTGCATTGTGTGTTAATTTCTTGGTGTTATTTGAATATTGTGCTTTGTGTGTTGTGTTAATGGTACGGGGTGTTAGTTTCTAGTGGTTGTTTTTTTCTCTGTGTTGCTGTCGGTCTTACTGACCGAGATACGCTTTAAATGTAAATTTTTGTTGTTCGTCGGCTTACAGCCATTTGTCAACGCATATCTCCGAACTACCAGGTTTTGTTTTTTTCGGCTGCAGCTTGTTGTCGGACCGTGTGTGTGTTTGTTTTTTTCCCTTGACAGTTTTGACAAACTCGGCTGACTTTTCTTTACCGCCTTGCTTCATTAGTGGTCTGTCCTGTATGTATTGTTTGTTGTGCAACTGTTTTCTTTTTATTTCGCCGTGTGTTATTCTTCAACTTGCTCTGATGTCGTCTGCTTCTTCCTGTAGAGTACTCTGTTTATTGCGATATTGATTGTGTGTTGTTATTGTCGTTGCCGGTGAGTTATTGTGCAATTTTTTTTCCCGGTGAAAATTTGTGTTTGTATGTTGTCTTTTTTTGTAAATAAATGCTCTTTTGAATAAAAAAAAAAAAAAAAAGCGTGCAACATGTCCTCAGCTTGCCGAAAAAAAAAAAAAAAATGAATTCGCTTTTGTTCTACTGGAACAAAACTTGACACCGCTAATCATTTTCCGAATCACTTGTTTCAGCTGTTTAGTTGCTAACGATCTCTTCGTGTTTAAATGTTAATTGTCACTTTCAAATTTCTTCACCTCACGAACATCATGTTGTAGAACGGCTGCTGCCATTTTCTCAGCGGTGCTATATAAGTGCGTGCGTGTGTGTGTGCGCGCTCCCGCTTGCGTACGTGCGCGCGCGTGATTGCGTGTATGTGAGGAAGAACCGGCATTAATAAGATAATCATGCCCGAAAAAAGCAGGTTTATCGTCAACCAAATTTAGAGACAGGTTCCTCGAAAAATAAATAAATAAATAAATAATGAATAAAAAAAGGAGAAGTAGAATAAAATCAAAATATAAAGGTAGATCGTTTTCGTGATTTCGGGCCGTGACGGAGTAGGAAGCGTACGTTTCATTAGATGATTTACTGAGACGAATTCAATTTTTCATTTTATGACTTTTCCAGGTAGATTCTCCAATTGGTTAAGTATCACGATCCATGAAATACGCGAACTCATAAAACTTGGAAGAGTTATTTATAAACTGGAATCTTTCTTTGCTGTTGGTTGCTCTTTACTTCAAGAAGCTTTCAAATGCAGTAGCACTTCGTAATTATTTGGCACTTTTATCCTGTGCTACATTATTAAACTCTTTTTAAAGCCGCAATGCTTAAAGACTTGACGAGCGTGGTTTATAATGATTTACGTTCAAATTCGCATGAAAGATGCCACATAGATTTGGTTAAGCGAATCACCAATGGAAAGGAATATTGAACACGTAAGAAAATAAAGAAAACAAGAACACGCACCTTTAGCTTATAAAATCTTTCCATCAAATTTCATTAATTTCTTGTTTAATCGTGCATTAAATTTTATGATCACTAATGTGTTTATTATATGCTTTATTCAAATTTTGGGAAACAATGCTAGAGAATGCGCTATGTAGGAGGCGAACGTTTCTCACTGGTGTTCGAATCCAGTTCCTGCCGGCCATCTTGTCCGGGGTTTTCCGCACACTCCACTTGGTTAGGGACGCGAATGCGCAGATGGTTCCCTGTGAAGTTGCGCATACGCAGCAGATGAATGGCAAGCCGGCTGCATTCATTTGCCAGTTACTCTCAAGGGTAAAAAAAAATTCTGAAATTTTCGAGTCACTTTTCGTTATTTCTTTCGTGAATTAACGAAGCACATTTCTGATACAACTCTTTCCGTGAAATGACGGAAAGAAACCTGAATTTCACGGATTTTTCGTACCACGGGATAATTCTGAATTTTCAGAAACCTTTGTGCAGTTTTTTTCTTGTATTGACGGTAAATTACCGTTTTAGAGATGTGTTAACGGAAAATTGTGAAATTTTCAGAAACCTTTCCGCAATTCATTTCGTATATTAACGGAAAAACTCCCGTTCTCACTTTTTCCGAATCCGTATATTACCGATAATAGGAGCGATTAGTGAGAATACTTGAGGTTTGATTAACTTTTAAATTTCAATCGTCTGTCGAATTCTGAAGTTGCGTAGCGGGATCGGATATTGTCAATAGCATATCGCATGAATTTTGTTTATTGTGGCACAGGATGTTTCTTCTCCTCTCCCTATTTTGTGCATCAGCTACTTATTATATGTTGCATTACTGTAAGAAACCAGGTACTTATTGTGTGGCGCGCCTCAGCCGCAGGACGCACATGAGATAAAGGCAGATAGCAACGAGAGCACATGTCCGCGTAGCTCGGTTGGGAGAGCGACTTACTTCGGAGTGAGGGGACCCGGCGAGGACAAACCTGTGTTATCACAATTGTAGAGATGAGTATACGATGTCTGTGTATCAGTCTTTGGACAACTTAAAACAAAAGTTATCAAGAGTAAATTTCATATTTAGGAACTTTTCTTTTTTGGGTGAAATAATACTATAAAAAGTACATTTCACGTTTTTTTTTTTTTTTTTTTTGGTAATGATATCTGAAAGTCATTGTCAGTTTAAAACATAAAGTTGCAAAGCATTTTGTTGTTTCGAAAAATCACGATGAAAAAGTGAAAGCCGTCCCCGGTGGCGCAGTGGTCTTAGCGATGGCTTCTGATTATTGAAGGGGTCCGGGTCCGAATCCCGGTGAGACATGGATGTTGTGTTTGTCTTACGGCACTGGCTCTCTTACTTCCCTGGAACCAGTGACCCTAAATTAGGGACGGGCGACTGCTTATAACCCATTGAGTTGCTCACGGTGGTCGTTAAACCCCAACCAAGAAAAAAAAAACGAATAAAAAAAGAAAAAGTGAAAAGTCCTCCTACAGGGAAAAAAAAAACAATTATTACCAACCTATTCAGAAAAAAAAATCCTCCAACAGAAAATAAAATGACTAAATCACTCGTATTAAAGACAAAAAATAAAAATAATTCATTGTCGCGCAATTTGTTTTAGAATGTACGTGACTTGAGCTTCTGAGTGTCTGTGGCTCAGTAGTTGAAAGCACCATTGCGAATAAGCGGTGTGGAAACTGCGGAGCACCACGTGCCGTTGATGTGAGAGATGAACGTCGGCTTCGAAGGTGCGTGAGGGCCGATCGACACGCTACAGTGGAGCAACTCACTTGCCGAATGAACAAGGGGGCTACCGGAAGTATGTCTACAACGACAGTTCAGCGAACCGTACTGCGTATGGGGCTCCGATGCAGACGGATGGCCACTGCACCTATGCTAACGAAGGTGCATCGGCAGAAAAGACACATTTGCACTGCAGTATCGGAATTGGACCTCCGCTGATTGGCAAAGGATAGTCTTCTCCGATGAGTCACGTTTTCTGCTTCATCGAACGGATGGACGTTGACGTATAAGGCGAGAAACATCGGAGAACAAACACTCTTCAACCATTGTTCAACACAAGCTGATGGGGGCAGCGCTATGGTCTGGGGAATGTTTTAGTGGCATTCTCTGGGTTCACTCAAACCTGTGGAAGGCACTATGGAGCGAATTCTTTATTCTTGCAGACCACATACACCCATACATGCTGACTGTCTTCCCGGGGACGGATGGGATCTTCCAGCACGACGATGTGACGTGTCACACAGCTAGAAATGTCCGAGAGTGGTTGGAAGAGTACGATGAAGAATTCAAAGTACTTATCTGGCCCCCTAATTCCCCAGATTTAAACCCAATTGAGCGTCTGTGTGACCACCTCGATCGTGTTGTTCGCTCTATGGATCCTCCACCACGCACTCTCCAGCAGCTGTCAGATGCACTGCAGACAGCATGGCTGCACATACCTGTGAACACCTTCCAGCACCTTATTGAGTCACTCCCAGCTCGTCTAGCTGCTGTCCGCGCTACACACGGCGGTTACTCTGGATATTTGTTGGTGGTTACAATAATGTGACTCGACCGTGCATATACCTTCTAACCCAATACAGGGCCATGGCTAGGTCTCAAAACCGGGCGCAACGCTACGGTTGGGCTGGGGTTGGCTACCAGTTACCCAACTTTTCTTTGAGATCACCCTTTAGCCTCCCCCCTCCCCTCTTAAATATTTCAGCTGTTAGAACGAACATATGGCTGGTGCAACCGTCTAAGAATTTAGGGAACTTAGATAAGAATACCTGAACTTTTCGAATTCACAGAAATTTTGTTATATAAAATGATTATTTTTGGTAAATTTAGTGTTTGTACTTCTGGGAAATGGAAGGAGTCTTCTGACCAAATTTCTAAGAGAATAGTAGAAACATGCCATTTTTATAATTATAGTTTAAAATATGAGAGAGAGAGAGAGAGAGAGAGAGAGAGATTCCCTGCCAGGTTGCAAAGTGCAAGGGGCATCCTGAAAGTAATGCCTCCTCCTTAATAACTTTCGAAATTTTGAAGTGATTTTAATGAAACTGCACTGGCATGTTCTATGACATGTTGCCAATGTAGGAATACATTTTTTCGGAATCAGAAATGAGATCATGAATGACAGAGAAAAGCAGCGAGCCGTAATTGAATTCCTAGAAAAAGAGGGATGCGAGGCTCCAGGAATCCACAGAAGGCTCCTGGTGGTGTATGGAGCTGCCATAATCGATATGATGAAAATGGATGAAGAGGAAGATGACACTGAACTTTCTCCCTCTCGAAACCTCTTTATCCATTTTCGCATTGACGGAACCTCTTCATCAATCCGAAGATGGATGAAGAGGTTTTGAGAGGAAGAAAGTTCAAACAACGGAATGGAAGACCCGCAACTGCAGTGACAGATGCCAACAGGCAACGAGTGAAAGACCTCATCACAGCTGATCGTCGTGTCACTATCCAGGAGTTGCAACAATAAACAGAGCTTATTATGCGCAGACATTGAAGAAGCTAAACGATGCTATCAGAAGGAAAAGACGTTACATTCCACTTCATAACGTTGTTTTACACCATGATAACTCATGTCCTCACACCTCAATGGAGACTTCACAGGATATTGCCGAAATGCGGTGGACGGTGGTGACCCAACACCCCGACAGTCGTGATTTGGCTTCCTTAGACTTTTCCCTGTTTGCCCATTTGAAAAGCATCCTTTGTGGGGAACGTTTCGACGATGCGACAGCTTTAAACTGGATGTGAACTCATGGGCGAAACAACAGCCCCTGGAAATTTTTACAAAATGGATTTTACCAATGAGTTCAAAGATGGCGGTAATGTATAGAAAGTGATGGACAATACTTTGAATAGGCTAGCATTATTAACAATATGTCCAAGTATTTTGCCACCAAGTTTCACATTTTTGATGCTACGAATAAAAATCTTATGAGGGACGACTCATTACTTTCAAGATGCTTTTTGTAAAATTCATAAACAGCGTTATGACAGAAAAAGAAAGAAAGAAAGACAGAAAGAAAGAAAGACAGAAAGAAAGAAAGGAACTGCGTAGGTAAGCTAAAATTGCGAAGAAATAGTAACTTGCCATAGAGATTCGCATCCATGCTTTCCATACTACATAAGTTGAATAAATACTACGTACAGTATGCACCTGAAAAATGTTTTTTGACTAGGGATAACATTATCAGCGTCGGGTGAAATTCGCATGAACGGAAATTTTTGCCAAAATTTCTGCCTAGCACTTCAAAATTTATGCTCCCACCCATTATGCTCATAGCCTAACCAGTTCTGAGTAGCTGGCGTCGCCACTGCGCAGAACCAGAGGGGGTGCTGAAGGTTCATGTGGGGGGTTAGGCGGTCTGTGTTCAGCAACAAACTATGTGCAAGTTTTGTTTTGTATTTTTGTTTCTTTTTTAATTTAGCAAACAATTTCACCACGCTGGAAAGTAAAAAAAAAAAAATGAAATTCAAGATATGAAAGGGAAGGGGGATACTCTCTTGAAATATAAATAATAAATCCCTTTATCGGAATTTGTTTGACAATGGCTGAGTAACAAGGGGCCATTATCGCTGGAGAAAAATAACTCCCTACTTGTATAAAAAAAAACTGTTTATTTAGTTTTTTAGTTTACATGTTCTGGTTCGTTTCCGTGGATCCACGCAGTGGCGTTATTGATGCCAAATTTCGGCACTTTCTCCGAATTTTCCTTTGCTGGTGCTCGGTGATAGCCTCTTCTTACAGTGGTCAACAGCCAAACTTCCCTTCCGCACTCGAAAACTAAACGCCTCCAGATTCCCGCCAATGAACACTTCTTCTAGTTATGCATCGCAAAAGCATTCCTACTGTTCGCAAAATAATGACAAAACCCGCTGCATCAATTTTCGGTGCATGTGGTGTAATTCAGCACAATAACGTTCTGCAGTGATGGTTTGGCCTCTTGCCAAGAAACTCCGATGAATTATCCCTGATGTGGGCCACCAGACAAGGAGCATCGTCTTCTTGGTGTGTAGGGGTGGCGTAGGATGCCGTCCAGCAGGCTTTGCCTTGCTTAACCATTGTGCAGATCGTTTTTGATTATCATAAAGGATCCACTCCTCGTCGCAGGTGATGATTCGAGACAGTAGCGGTTCCTGTTTATTTCTTGCAAGCCGCGACGTGCAGACTTCCAAACGCCTAGTCTTGTTGGCAGTTGTCAACTCATACGGCAGCCACATGTCCAGCTTTTTGACCTTACCCAGCGCAGCCAGACGCAGAACAACTGTCGTGCGGTGGACATCTACCTCTGCCGCTATCTCACGACACGTTTTTCGGGGTCCGCTTCAACCACACGTAACAGAACATCGTCAGAAACAGCAACATATCGGTGACCACGTGCTTTGTTTTGCAGGTCCGCATCTCCGCTTCGAAACTTCCCAAACCATCGCCAAATGGTTCGTTCGTTGGTTCTATTCTCCCCAAATGCTTTGTTACCGTTTCGAGCGTTAATTCCTGCAGAAAGGCCCAGTTTAAATTCATACAGGAAGATGACTGTCAAATCCGGCGTCTGCAGGTTTACTTTGCCAGCCACGTTACTACCAAACAAACCACGCCTGAACCTTGTTTTCCAGATCAGATCAGATCATATGTAGAGGATTTCAGGAAGGGAATGTCCGATTCCAGGTCTTAAACAACCCTTAGAGTGCCCGATAGGAAAGTGGCACGGAAGTGAAGTAGAAAGGGGGAGGAAGACGTCCTTACTTATTACCGGGGGCCAGTACCCAGAGGTTTGATGGCCTAACGTGCCCATCCGACGCACGGCGGATATTTAGTGGATCGAGCGTTCGTACCTGCCTGGGATCGAACCTGAGGTCCTTTTCATGGCAGTGACGAACGTTGCCCACTAGGCCACCCGAGGCCCCAACCTTGTTCTTCACACACGTGCTAGCTATTTATAGTAACTCTGTGACGTAATACCCGCAACACCTGTGGGTGGTTCCATTCCGCTGTGGTGGGGGCCTGTCTTCACTGCTCGTTCGCCCCGGGCATTTCATTCGCACCAACTCCAATACGTAGGAAAAAGTCTCCGCGAAGAAAATATATTCCGAAGGATGCGTAGAAATGTGCAAACCATTGTAATACACAACTCCTTATCCTCATTGGTATAAACATTTCATTCACTGAACTGATGTTTCTTTCACATTTGCCATGGCTGTAAAAAGGGGCACTTCTCAAGTTGCTGCTTTTCCGTCATCCAAGTTTTATAAACTAAAACCGCGAAACTTATTTCTAAATTTTTTACTTTATTTACTGAAAATAAAAAACTGGTTTTCTTTTTAATATTTCTTTCAAAACTGCCCTCAGAATTCCCCGCTATTTCCTTAATCAGCTTCATACGAAATTTCCGCCAAACATTTTGTAAAATATTTTTCCTGAGGCTAGGGGCCCTCTTAGGCGTGATTCCCCCGCCCCGCACTGCGTGGGTTGCGGGGGCTATAAGTACGGCCGTGGCCGCTGCTCTACCATAATGGGCCGCGGGTGGCCTAGTGGTCAGCGTTCGTGACTGCCATGGAGATAACCTCAGGTTCGATCCTGGGCAGGTACGAACGTTCGAACCACTAAATACCCGCCGTGCGTCGGATGGGCACGTTAAGCCGTCGGACCCCGGGTACTGGCTCCCCGGTAATAAATAAGGGCGTCTTCCTCCCACTTTCTACTTCGCTTCCGTGTCACTTTCCTATCGGGCAATCTATCCCAAATCTCCTAGCTTCCTATTTCTAAGGGTTGTTTAAGACCTGGGGTCAGACACTCCCTTCCTAAAATCATCTACAATCAATCAATCAAAGCTCTACCATAATGTCCCTCACTGTGCAACTCTCTGTGGATAATTATGGTACTAACCGAGCCATTACGAACATTTTCTACTTCAGCAGCAGAAGAAGAACAGTATTTCTTAACAGTTCTTACCATGGCTCTTGTGTCACGTTCGTTCAGATTGTGCAGTCTTCCAGATAGTTTTTTTTTTTTTTTTTTTTAGTTGCACTGTTCTGCTTCTATCTGTTCACGATATATGCATATGAAATTCGCAAAACGGGGGAGGGATAAATAAATAAATAAATGAAAACTTGGCATTCTTCCAAGCTGTAACTCATAATATGATTTTATGTCATTTAAATCCTCAATTTTTTTCCGAATAAATAAATAAAAATACCTTTTTTGAAATGTATTGTCTTTTTCAGATATAATTTTTGTTGACATAGGCCACTATGATCTGATTTCGGTAAATCAGAAGAAAAAAAAAATCAAGAAACATATTGAATGACAGATCGTTGTATTTCCACGTGATACCCAGCTGCCCCCCCCCCGTTCTTAGAAAAAAGAAATAAGAATAGGAACGGCTATTGTGCCGTCACATCCATTTACCCACGACGATATAAGACTTGCACAACAGCTTCTCGATCTCTTAAGAAACTGCTCTGAAAAAAAGGGTATAAAAATTAGCAGCTTTAATCTTTTCGTCTAACATTCACTTCTGAATTGAAGGAGAAATCCATTAATAACAAACCCAACGATACAGTTAATTATTTATCGCGAGCGCTATCTCTTTTCTTGGAATCCCAGCAGGTGTATCCTGAGAATAATCAATCACCCGCGGACTCATGTAATTATTTTAAAAGAGCTACATGGGTGACAAGGCGTATTTTATGATACGCGCCATTCTTGAACCGGAACCGTCTCAAGACAACTTCTGCGAGCGCCTGTCCGTCTTCTGAATTCATTCGCCACTGTTTATTCCGTTCCCGCTTTTAATTTTGTTTCTCCTTGTTACCAGATCGCCCTAGGAGATTTCAGCATTTATTTCCGATGTTATTTCCTTGGTGGGCGATTGACAAATATGTTCTACGACTCAGAAGGAAACATATGAATTATTTTTGTTATCTTAAGATAACAGTTCGTGTACGAATCTCCATAGTGTGTGTGTGTGTGTCCATTTTCCTTTGCCACAACTACTGAAAGAAAGGCCAGATTTGCTTTTTTTTTTTTAAAGACGATGTTATTAGCTGAAAAAAGTAAGAGTAATAAAAGAAATGGCCTTGAAAGATCAAACCCATATGCACGTAGCATTATGATCAGGACGAAGAAGTCCATAATTTTAAGAATGGAAATTTGTTACGTTCAGAAAAATCTTTCGAATAGGAATTTTGAAGATTTTTGTATGGTAAGGAAGAATAAGCAAAGGACGTTTTCAGATGCGTAACCATGCACTTTTACGCCAGGGCAAACCACAACAATTGGGAGGGAGACGGGGTGCACAAATAAGTGTTAACTAACTTTTTCGTGAAGGGGGGATTCTCCGAAAATGCTGCTGTACAATTGCCATTAGTTCCATAACTTAGGTTTTTTACATGCCTTATACACTCATCGTCAAAAAAATAGTTGCACGCAGAAGGAAGCAACCGACATGAATGAAACTTTTGGGGAGGGTTTGACATGGTGAGACAAGAAAATGATTCAAGTATCACGCTCGGTGACGCAAGCAAGGAGGGGTCGTAGCGCTGTGCCTGACCGGCTACATGAGGTCGTTCCGTTGCACGTGCTTGCCATTATGACTCGTGCTGTTGTGTTGGTTGCATCCTTTGCAAGTGAAGTATGCCTCGGAGAAAAGTACCGAAGCAATTTGAGCAGCTGGAGGAGTTCGTGAGGGGCCGCATCGTCGGGCTTCGGGAAGCGGGATGGTCTTATCGACGTATTGTGTGGCGATAAGACCATCTTGCTTCAGCACGAGTCAGAAATCGCAATTTCGTGATACCGGTCGTGCGGATATCACCATAGCACCCTGTTGGCGGCAGTGGATAGAACAAGGCACGCAGCAGCGACAGAAAGGGTCTGGGAGACCTAGACGAATCACGGAGAGAGAGAGAGAGAGAGAGAGAGAGAGGACCGACATGCACGAGTGACCCAACAGCCCCGATTGCGCAAGCATTGGTGCCCTCCATGCATCGTCCGAGATTAGTGCCAGCACCATTGGCAGACGGCTGTACGACGTACGACTACACGCAAGCAGACCGTTACGACAACTGCCCTTAACACCATTGCAACGTCGCAAAAGACTCAATGGTGTCGTGCCAGACTGTCATGGAGCCACGCAGAATGGCAGCGGGTGACCTTCAGTGATGAGTCCCTCTTTTGCCTTGGAGGAGACGACCAACGAATCCGTGTGTGGAGGCACCGTGGTCAGCGCCAAGATGAACGGTTTGTTGTCGAGTGTCACACGTTCAGAAGGCCTGGTGTCACGGTGTGGAGTGCAATTTCCTACGATACCAAAACATCTTTGGTGTTCATTACAGACACTTTGACAGCCCAACGTTACGTTAATGAGGTCCTGCAACCAGTGGCCCTACCTTTTCTGAACGCTCACTCCGGTGCGATTTTCCTACAGGACAATGCTCGTCCGCATACTGCTGTTGTCTCCAGAGCTTGCCTTCAAGCCACCGACACTCTGCCATGGTCAGCCGTACTGCCAGACCTATCGCCGAGTGAAAATGTGTGGAATGCTATTGGACGCGCTATCCACACTCCACCCCTACCGCACAATCTGCAAGAACTGCGTGAGATGATACAAGCTGCATGCACCCTTAAAAATCTGTACAACTCCATGTTGAGACGTCTGGCTTGCTGTGTGAGCAAACATGGCTGCCTGACGCCATAATGAGGGACACTACTTATTGGCGTATAGCTCAATAAATATTGCCCTCAATGTTTAATAATTTATTGTTCCTGATAATCTTTACCTTCCCCCGAATAGCATTGCAATCCGATACGTCCTTCTGGGTGCAACTATTTTTTTGACGATGAGTGCATATCCAAAACTACGAGGTGTGCGAGCGAGGCTTCCGTTTATTCCCCTAATGCGGATGAAAAAAGATGCCTTTCAAAGCACCTCATACAGTTATCTGATGATCATCATCAGATGAGTACATGCCATTGTGCATGGAATGACTTCTGGAAAGCAGTTATAACAATGTTTGCTATTGCGCCGCATTGTTCCCTTGGCTGTGTGTCACACTTTATAACATTTAAAAGGCGAATGACTAGTTATAATTTTTTCGACTTTTTCAGTTTGAGAGGGACGTGCCTCCCTATGCTCTTCCCGACGCTACGCCTGTGACCCCCGAAAAGCCAAAACATTATAATCTCCTGCTTAATACACTGCCGGACAATTGCTAAGGACGGATGACAATAGCAACGATAGCAACCATAAAATGGAAGGCAGGAAAATGTGGAAATTAGCATAAGTGCGGGATGTAAGACGTGTTGTGCGTATGCAAATTTTGGATTGCAGAACTTGTTCGTGACGTCATAGCGCTGATAAGAGATATAAAGGATTTGACGCGTATTGACCGTTGTTTTTTTTTTTTTTTATTGGAGGTTTAACGACCACCGTGAGCAACTCAATGGGCTATAAGCAGTCGCCCGTCCCTAATTTAGGGTCACTGGTTCCAGGGAAGGGAGAGAGCCAGTGCCGTAAGACAAACACAACATTCATGCCTGACCGGGATTCGAACCCGGACCCCTTACGGACGAATGATCAGAGGCCAGCGCCTTAGACCACTGCGCCACCGGGGCTGCCCGTTGTTGTTCAAACGCAAAGTTGAAAGGGAAAGAATCAATTGACGAACTTGCAATTTTCAGTATGTCTTCCCGACATCACCTATAGATGATTTTACGCGTGGACGTATTATTGGCAAGATTGAAGAAGGGCAAAAAATAACAGATGTTGCCAGGGAGTTCGACGTCAGCCACAGTGTTGTTTCAAGGCTTTGGAAATCATTTCAAACAAATGGAGAGTGTAGCAAACGTCACGGGGGAGGTCGTGTTCGCAGTACGACACCTGCAGAAGATCGGTACATAGTGCTATCAACAAAAAGACACCGGCTCAGCACAGCTAGTGAAGTAGCAAATCAGTTTATGGCTGCTACTGGCAAGCGGATCTCCCGAAAAACTGTCGCCAGACGTTTGCATGAAGGAGGACTATACGCCCGCCGTCCTGTTGTGTGCATCCCATTGTCCAGACGTCACCGTACCGCCCGTTTGCAATGGTGCCATCAACATCGCAATTGGACTGATAACGACTGGTCTGCTGTCCTCTTCTCAGATGAGAGTAGATACAGTCTATCGTCTGATTGTCGACAACTGATCTGGCGTGACAGTGGTACCGCATATTGTCCAGCAAACATACAGGAAAGGGACCGATATCCGACATGTAGTGTCATGGTATGGGCTGGCATCATGATCAAAGGCCGTACGTCCCTCTATGTGATTCCAACTGGGACTATGACTGGCCAACGATACATTAATGATGTTCTACTACCTCATATTCGCATGTTCCGTAGTGCTGTCGGTGATAGATTCATTTTCATGGACGACAACGCAACATGTCATCGAACAGTCGCTGTCCAGGAGTGTCTTGAGAGCGAGGATATTCAACGCCTCGTATGGCCAGCACGTTCTCCAGATCTGAATCCCATTGAAAATGTGTGGGATGCTTTGGGGAGGAGTCTTGCTGGTCGCCAATGCCCTCCAATAAACAAGGACACCCTCATCCGTGCACTGACAGAGGAATGGGATAAATTACCCCAACAGCTGCTTGATAATGTTGTGCAAAGCATGACACGACGTGTGGAATCTTGCATCGCCCTCCATGATGGCCATATCCCGTATTGACAGCTTACGCCGGAACGCCTGCGGACGGTAATTGCATTTTTTTCACGTTTACGTATTCTGCACAAAATGGCCTGTTTGTCCCTTGAACACGTTCCAAAGCCTTCTGGATTTCAGAGCACAATAAATTGTCTTTCTTGTAATGTCCTAGCATTCTGACATTATTTTATTTCACTTGGCATCCAACCACACTTACTTTGCGCTATATGGCCGTTTATGATCCGTCCTTAGCAATTGTCCAGCAGTGTATGATGCTGGACTCCACGTTCCGCCAAAACAGCTTTTACCCGAGGAGACATGGACGCTACAAGATTTCTAAAAGTTTCTTGTGCAGTGTGGTAGTAACACGTTATCAGCAGATCCTTCAACCCTTGTACGTTATTTGAATGAGCCACCGCAGATTGAATTTGCTGTTCCAACACAAACCACAAATGCTAGATTGGATTGATATCTGTGGAATTTGAAGGCCTGGGCAATGCCTGACAGTCTTCCTCTGCTTCCGGGAGCCATTTTCGAACAGTCTGAGCAGTGTAGCCTGGAGCGTTATCCTTCTGAAAGAAGGCTCAACTAAAGGGGAATACCGTTGGCACGAAAGGATGTACCTGGTCTGCAATCATGTTTACGTAGGTAGAAGACGTCATAGTTTCTTGCAGGTGAATATTGAACACAGGATTTCGCAGCTGAACATTGTCCAAAGCATTACATTTCCACCTCCGATTGTTTTCATCCCATGGTTCGTCCTGGTGCCAACACTTCGCCAGGTAATAACGCACATCGGTCCACATGGTGCAACAGGAAACGCAATTTGTCGGACCAGACAACCTTCTTCCAGTCATTCAAGGTCCAGTTTTGATGCTCGCATGCCTCTGCAGACGCTTCCGACAGTGAGATTAGAATGGGCACTTGGAGCGGCCTGCGGTTACGCAGCCCCATTTTCAGCAGGATTTGAAGTACCTGCATTGTGAGACATTACATCCCGTCACCAGCATTCCTATTACAGGCGAGTTACGCCACAGTATTCCTGTTGGCTCTTACCGTTCACCTCTAACATCGATGAGCCTTGGTCGCACCCTACCTTGCCGGCGGTTGGTAGTTTTGCCCTCCTCGGACCACTTTTTAAAAGTACTAACCATGGCTGACCGTAAGCATCCCACCAACCTTGCCGTACCGGAAATACTCTGACCCTGTCGTCTGGTCATTACAATTTGGACTTTGTCAAACTTGCTTAAGTCTGCTGTCTTTCTCATCTGAAAAACGAGAATAACACTGATTAACAGAGCTCAGTATCAGGTGTTATTCATACCGTTTCATGACCTTCATACGTGCCGTCGTTTACCTACAGTTGCTTCTCTTTACATAGAGACGCGGTGGTCATAATGTTTTGGCTCTTTACTGTATTACCTGAAGAATTGACCACCGTTGGGCAACTTAAATACTTGACCGAATACTATGACACAGGAAAAGATCCAGAAGGAGACCACATGGAAGATGGTTGGTTGCGTTCGAAAGTATGCAGGAATGACACGGAAGAGAATGTCTCAAGACAGAGGGTTGTGGAAGAGATTTAGGAAGACCTTCATCGAACAGTGGATTAAGAATACATAGTTGATAGTGATGTAAAGATGAAACTCACACACACACACACATCGATCAGCCAAAACGTAAAGGCCACTTCTGCGTTAGGCAAATAAGCGCGCGTGCAGCCAATAAGTGCCGTGCCAAGGTCGCGAATGATATAAATAACACTCTCTCAGTCACTATCAGTGTTAGGGCCGCGGGTGACCTAGTGGTCAACGTTCGTGAATGCCACGGAAGAATACCTCAGGTTCGATCCCAGGCAGGTACGAACGCTCGAATCACTAAATATCCGCCGTGCGACGGATGAGCACGTTAAGCCGTCGGGCCCCGGGTACTGGCTCCCCGGTAATAAATAAAGGCGTCTTCCTTTCCCTTTCTACCTCGCTTCCGTGTCACTTTCCTATCGGGCACTCTAGTCCAAATCTCCTAGCTTCCTATTTCTAAGGGTTTTTTAAGACCTGGGGTCAGACACTCCTTTCCTGAAATCCTCTACATGTGATCTGATCTTATATGAGTATCAGTGTTGCCATAGACTTTTACCTGAAACCAGTAGACCAGAGCTCAAAAAATCAGTAGATCAGATTCTTTTGCTTGAAATATGCACCGCCTTACAAATGTAATGTAGTTTAATAGAATATTTCATGGCAACCAGCATGAATTAAAAAAAATAACAGGTAGCAGGTGTTGAATAATTTTAGTCTTCGTCAGTTTTCTCTGCAGACCAGTTCTGAGGTGCGTCTGGTCGATTGTATCAGTAGATGGTGAGTACCGAAAGAATGTAGACATTCTTTGACAGCATGCCCTTGAGTGCGTACGTAGTTTTAAAACAGAGAAGAATCAGTAGATTACAGAAATCTATCAGTAGACTGGTGTCAAAATCAGTAGACTGGAGTCAAAATCAATACACTGGAGCCAAAATCAGTAGAATGGCAAGACTAGTCAGTATTTTGTTTCGTCTCAACATGGGAAAAGCAAAGGATTTATCTTATTTCCACAAATGCTAGATCGTTATGGCAAGACGCCTTGGTAAAAGCATCTCCGACACAGCGACGCTGGTAATCTGCGCAATGCTATGCAGTAGTCAGTACTCATCAAAGACGGTCCGAAACAGGTGACACTTCGAGCCGTCGACAAGGAGTGGGCAGGCCATGCCTCATGGATGCTAGAGGTCAGCGCAGGCTATCTGGTGTTGTCTCCAGCAACAGGAGGGCTAATGTGCGGCTGACATTACCCATAATTTCAATTGTGGTGAAAGGCCCAACGTATGCGAACACACAGTTAGTTCATCTTACGCTCTTGGATATGTGTCTGCGCAGCCGCACACCCGTTCGTGTGCTTATATACACAGCCGTTCACCGTCGTCAACGCTTGCAGTGGGCATGTAATCATCGAAATTGGACCATAGAAGACTGGAAGAGGGCCTTATGGAAATAATCGAAATTGGACCATAGAAGACTGGAAGAGGGCCTTATGGAAATCATCGAAATTGGACCATAGAAGACTGGAAGAGGGCCTTATGGAAATCATCGAAATTGGACCATAGAAGACTGGAAGAGGGCCTTATGGAAATCATCGAAATTGGACCATAGAAGACTGGAAGAGGGCCTTATGGAAATCATCGAAATTGGACCAAAGAAGACTGGAAGAGGGCCTTATGGAAATCATCGAAATTGGACCATAGAAGACTGGAAGAGGGCCTTATGGAAATCAAAACTGGATCATAGAAGACTGGAAGAGGGCCTTATGGAAATAATCGAAATTGGACCATAGAAGACTGGAAGAGGGCCTTATGGAAATAATCGAAATTGGACAATAGAAGACTGGAAGAGGGTCTCATGGTAATAATCGAAATTGGACCATAGAAGACTGGAAGAGGTTCTCATGGTAATAATCGAAATTGGACCATAGAAGACTGGAAGAGAGTCTCATGGTTAGACGAATCTCGCTTTCTGTTACACCATGTCGATGGACAAGCTCGTGTGCGACGTTTATCCAAGAAAGTCTTCTCGCCTGGATGCAAATACTCGTAGGTTCCAAAGAATTTGATTTATTAAATCAAATTCTTTGGAACCTATACGAGTATTTTTCGTAAAATCAAAATTATGTATTTCACTTTATTGCGTGAAACACAAATGTGTACACTACAATAAAAATTATTGCCCTGGTTACCGATACAAATTACTACAAAATACTTACGTCAAAGTTAATTATATCATGCAAAATTTATTATTGTAAAGAATGAAGGCCTGCTTTTTGCAATGGCTTACGATTGCACCCACAAAACATGCAACTGCCGTATGACAGTTTCTAACTTTTACGATTTTTACGAAATGTCACAACATACAGTAAGTAAGCAAATAACCAAGTAACGATTAAGAACCGTAGCACAAAAAACGTAAAACTACTAAAATTATTTACTCTGGAATATAAAAACACACTTAACATAATGCCACAATGTTTTACGCATAATAAAAAAAAATATTTAAATTCTGTTATAAAAAAAATGACACAGGACTATGGCTTTTCGCTTCCGCGAAGAACGCCTTTCAGTTCATTATATTCGGAACGAATACATAACACCTTATCCTCATCGGTATAAAAATATATATATACAAGGTCTGTCCGGAAAGTAATGAGACTCATTCAATATCAGATGTTTAATTAAAGTTATACTTACGTAACATTAAAACTCCTCGAAATAACATCCTTGAACATCAATACACCGCTGCCAGCGGTTCTGCCATTCCTTGTAGCTCGCCTGGAAGTTGGGAACAGGGATCGCTTTCAAAGCACTCGTCACGGCAGTTTACACGTTTGTAACAGTCCCAAAATGGTGTCCTTTCAGGCTAGATTTGAGCCGGGGAAACAAAAGAAGTCAGCCGGGGCCAAGTCCGGGATGTAGGGAGGTTGGGCCAGCGTTGCCACGTTGTGTTTCACCGGAAACTCTCTCACTCTCAGCGACGCATGGCTCGGCGCATTATCGTGGTGAAGAACCCAAGTGTTGGTGATCTTCGGGCGGACGCGCGCAACTCTGTTCTTCAGCCGTTGAAGCACTCCCACGTAAAATGCAGCGTTGACCGTTTGTCCGGGTGGTACTAACTCCTTATGGACAACACCTTTACAGTCAAAGAAGACGATGAGCATCGATTTCATCTTCGATTTGCACATTCGAGCCTTCTTTGGTCGAGGAGACTCGGGTGTGTAGCAATCTGAGCTCTGTCTTTTCTTCTCCGGATCGTACTCAAAGACCCACGTTTCATCACCTGTTATCACTTTCTCCAAAAAAAACCAGGTTCTCTCCTCACACGCACCACAAACTCACGAGAAATCGACACACGGTTGTTATCGGTCAAAAACCTTAGGAACCAATTTGGCGCAAACTTTCCGCAACTGCAATTCTTGCGTGATGATTTCATGCACAATGGATTTCGCGAGTCCCAAGTGCTCTGCTACCAATCTAACACTCAGACGTCGGTCAGAGTCCAAAACCGCTTTCACCTTTTTCACATTGTCCGAAGTGTGAGAGGTTGAAGGGCACCCTGGGCGTGACTCATCCTCGACGCTCTCTCTTCCCTCTGTGAAGGTTTTCTGCCACCGAAACACTTGTGCTTTCAATAAAGCACCCTTCCCGTAGACTTTCTGTATCATAGCAAGCGTCTCGGTCGCGGATTTTTCAAGTTTAACACAAAACTTTACCGCGTATCGCTGTTCGGCATTCTTCTGCATTTTTGACCGTTACTCGACGCTCACACAGCTGTAAACTTCGCAAGCGATCCTCACTCTGTTAAAGCTCAGAGCCAACTGACGAGACATCGATCGTTTACCTAACATACCCCGCCACTCGTCATGCCCAGAGACTCCGCCCTCCGGCCTTTCTGATTGGCCCAGGAAAAGTGGTCTCATTACTTTCCGGACAAACCTTGTATAAAAAGATATCGCTCACTGAAATTATATCCCCCCCCCCCATTGTCTTGTTAATATACCTACATAGAAACTATTGCAGGGCTGTGAACTCGAGGCCCGTTGTAACAGCAAGGGCTACTACAAGGGGCCTCAAGTTCTTTTGAATACTTGATTTCCCGTCATCCAGTTTTTATGAACTAAAGCAACGAAAATGATTTCTAAAGATATAAGGTATTTCATCATCATCATCATTGTCAACCATTATCAATCCACTGCTGGACGAAGGTCTCCCCAAGTTTCCTCCACAACGGTCTGTCTTGTGCCAGTCTCCTCCATGTCACCCCTGCATACTTTCGAATTTCATCCACCCATCTCCCATGTGGTCTTCTTCTGGGTCTTTTCCTGTCCCTTGGAATCCAATCTAAAATTTCAGCTGTCCATCGATGATCTGTCCTTCTGGCAGTATGTCCAGCCCATTGCCATTTCAGGGATTTAACTCTGATCATGATGTCTTCCACTCTTGTCATTTTTCGGATCCACGAGTTCCTCTTCTTATCTCTCCTGGTTACACCAAGCATGCACCTCTCCATGTTGCTTTGAGTTGTCTGCAGCCTTTGTATGTCTCTTTTAGTTAAGGTCCACGTCTCTGCACCATACGTAAGCACTGGAAGGATGCATTGATCAAACACTTTTCTTTTAAGACATAATGGCATATTGCTCTTGAAAATTATGCTGTTTCTTCCAAAAGCTCTCCAGGCAAGTTTTGTACGCCGATTAATTTCTTCATCAATGTGCCCCTCACTTGATATCTGCTGTCCAAGATAAACGTACGTGTCTGTTATCTCCAGCTTTTCTCCATCAATCGATAAATCTTCATTTCTTGTAAAAGCATTGAACATCACTTTTGTCTTCTGAAAGTTCATTTTTAATCCCACTTCTTTACTCTTGTCAGCAAGTTCCTGGATCATACTCTGCAGCTCTGATGGGATAGTTGCAAAAATGACAACGTCATCAGCAAAACGAAGGTGGGTTAGATAATCTCCATTAATCTTTATCCCTTTGTTTTCCCAGCTCAGCGACTGAAAAACACCCTCCAATGTGGCATTAAAGAGCTTCGGAGATATGGTGTCACCTTGTCTCACTCCCTTTCCAATTTTTATGTGTGTTGTATTTTCAAACAGCCGAATCTTTGCACTTGCATTTTCATAGATGTTATTAATAATATTAATGTATGCATCTTCAATACCGCAGGTTTTTAGAGCCATTGTAACTGCTGATGGTTTCACCGAATCAAAGGCTTTTTCATAATCGATAAAAGTCATGCACAATGGAAGTTCATATTCCCTCGCTCTTTCAATTAGTTCTCTCAGTACGTGGATATGATCTATTGTGCTGTAGCCACTCCTGAATCCAGCTTGTTCTCTCGGTTGAGCCATGTCCAGTGTTACCTTCAAGCGGTGTGAAAGAACTTTAGTGAAGATTTTATAAACTACTGATAGGAGGCTGATAGGTCTGTAGTTTCCAAGATCCTCAATGTCACCTTTCTTATGTAGCAGGATCATTGTAGCGGTATTCCAATCCTCAGGAATCTTTCCTTCATTAAGGCATCGAGTGAAAATTTGGGCGAGTACTGTTTCGATTTCTCCACTTGCTTCTTGTATGATGTCTACAGTAATTCCATCTTCTCCTGGAGCTTTTCCCCGCTTCATGTTCTTGATTGCATGTGCAACTTCTGCTGGAAGGACTGGAGGAACTCTGGTACTGGTATCTTTCATGATGTCTGGAGTGCATGTATCATCCCTTTCATATAATTTGGAGTAGAAATCTTTCACTCTTGTCAAAATTTCGCCTCTATTTCTTGTTACAGAACCATCTTCTTTTCTCAGTGCCATAATCTGTTTTCTTCCCTTACTGAGATGTCCCTTTGCTATCTTTAGGCTTTGGTTGTTTTCAATTGCTTTCCTCACTAGTTCACAGTTGAATTTTCTTACGTCTTCAGTGATACTTTTTCTTACTGTCTTGCATAGCTCTATATATTCCACTTTGGAAGTCACATCTTCTTTAGTTGTCCTCATCTCTCTTCTTTTTTGCATCAACACTTTGGTTTTTCCTGATAATTTGTTTACATGCAACTTGTTCTTAGACCCAGCTAATTTTGTTGCTGTTTCCATAAGAGCTTTGGTTACTTTTCTGTTAACTTCAGAGATGTCCACTTCTTCCGATGTTAGGCCTTCCAAAGCAGAGAACCTGTTCTTCAGTTCCAAGTTGAAGGTATTATGGTGTTTTTTAAGGTATTTACTGACAACAAAATGCTTTTTTCTTAAAACTTCATTCAAAGCTGCCTTAATTATTGGCTATTTCTTTAACCAGTTTCATATAAAGTTTCCGCAAAATATTTGGTAAAATCTTTTTTGCTCAGGCTAGAGGCCCTTTTAACCTTGAGCCCCTTACCCCCTCCCCCCGGCCCCCAATGCGGGGGTTGCGGGGGTATCAGTACGCCCCTGCTATCGAGCATTTGTGGTTTGAGTTATCAAGAGACACCTACCAACATCTCGTTGAATCTTGCCTCATCGGGTGAGAGGTCTTTCTGCTTTAGAGGAGGACCTACATCATATTAGGTAGGTGGTTTTAATGTTTTGGCTGATCGGTGTATAAGACTGTTTTATATATGTTTATCCTATTCCTTTAAAAATGAGCGCCTTTGTTTCAAAAGTAGGATATATATAATTATGTTATGTGTGTACATATACATATGTATAGTTAGTTACAGGGGAGGGACCGAGTTTTTCAGTCTTTCTATTTTTCTAAAGAAAAAAGTTTAAATAGATAAAAATATTTGTATTCATAATGTACTTATTTAGTTGTCAGTAGCAAACGCATTTTTTTAAAGCCATGCAACTTTCCTTCAGAAATAAGCTTTCTTACTTAGTATACGGATCAATATAAAACATTGAAAAACGATTGATGGCCGGCTTTAAACTCGAAACATATCTTGAGATTAGCTATTATTTTTAAGAGTTTAATTTTTCAGTTATTTTCGTGACGAGTGTTTTTTTAATTTGAAGATTTCCTTTCAGAAATGAAATATGTCCTACGAATTGAACTTAGTGTTCATGACGTTAGAACCTACCCATGTACTTCGTAAATTTATAATGTTCTATTACACGATATTTTCGTATGTGACGGAAAGCGCAATTTTTTGTGGATGTCAAAAGGTAAAAAAATAACGCAATTGTTTTTATTCAGAATCATTTGAAGGAGAAATGTATGAGCTATTTATTGGAATTTACTGTGAAAAATATACTTGTAGTTGTACTGAGCTTTTATTTTTGTACTGCGTATTCGTTTAAAATCATAATTAAAGACGTGCCTGAATAAAAGGGAAAACCCGGAAAAAAATACAGCTAAGCTCAGTTCTGATTGAGCCATCAGTTAGGATCGTTGGACTACGACTTGCAGATCGGAGAGTTGAAATGAGTTAGCCGAGTACGGTTTCAAAGCGCTTATTTAATTTGTTATAGCCAACACAGGTCTATGATATGAAAAGTAGCTTTCATATTTTTTTCAAATAATGCTGGATACATTACGAACACAAAGCCGATCGATACACGAATTACCCCACGTGGTGCTCTGTCTTCTTGGACTTCTTACATTCCTCATCACTTGCTCTTGCCTCTCGTTTTGATTTTCTCCACTTTTGCTTGAATTCATTCTGCGAATTCCGCGGTGTTGTCGAAATTGTTAACCCATTCACTCGATTTTTTTTTATTTTTATTTTAGTTTAAACCATTGCGATAAGTTCTTTATATATCTGAATAGACCTCGTCGAGAGCTTTAAAACGTGTAGCGTTTGTGTGTAACTGACTTACTAAAAACACTACGTAGATCAAAAACTTCCCCTACAGTGAAATACGAGCCACTCAAATGAAGTCAGGAAGTTGTTACTTACAGCTAATCCTTTATTGCTGTCAATAAGCACCAACAAGGTAAGATCACGAAAACTTGGGTTGATATCCACAATCAATTAACTATGAAACACAATACTGGAACTTGAATTAATATCCACAACGGCACAACACTGTTATGTAAGCAGAACACGTATCCTTCACAAATACTTAAAAGGCCATTAAGCAGTTGCGTACCCAAAAGAAACATTACCGTTCACCATCCAACATCTCCCTCCTCACAGCTACTGCGTAGCCATTATATATCTCGACTTGTCCTTATCACATTCATACGTCCCTTACGTACAGACCTCATGGTGTTGAGAGAGAAGATATCACGTTAAGTTTGGAAAGTAAAAAAGAGAACAAACTCAAACTTACATAGGAAATGGAACTGAAAATGAAAGTTAAAATAGAATATACGCCACAAACGATACCACGCACAGTCGTTTTGCACTCACAGTTGACCACTGCAAACTGTTCTTCGTATATTTGAATATTTCTCGTCGAGAGATTTAAAACGATACCACGCACAGTCATGATAAACTGAGTCAAAAGCGGCAGCACACCCATAAATACCGCATCACCTCCTCCGTGCGCAGGGAGCGATGGGAGCTTCGCGCGAACGATGATTGCGACTGAGGAGAATGAGATGAGAATCGCCCTGACATTCATGAACGGTCCGTAAAAGTCCACGCGACGTGCGTCTCAGGAGCTATCCATGCCGAGAACGTCTTTGCGATTCTTAATGCGCAACTTGAGATTGCCGTCGTACCGTCTAAGATTCTTGCATGGCCTTACGGAGAACCATTCAGACAGTCGGTTGCAATTCAGTAAGATGATACGCAACCAAATTTCTCGTGAACCAGACTTTCTTGATAAAATCTACTGGTCAGATGAAGCCTGACCAGATGATCTGGTTGCGAGTTGACAGGCCAAGTGAACAGGCATAATTCTGTATGCTGGGCAGACAAAAATCCTCATGTGACTATCACAATCGAACTGAACTGGCGGCGTCAGTGTGTGGGATGGACTGCCCAGCGATGGTGTCATGGTGCCTGTTTCTTTCGATACAACTGTTGATGGTAACAATTAGTTAAACATGTTGCGCAACGTGGCGGTGCCACAACTCACAACCAGGGCTGACTTCGCCGAACTGTTCTTTCAATAAGATGGGGCGCCTCCTCATTTAATTTGTCGGTATGGAGCTACCTGGAAAACACCTTCCCACAGCGTTGGATCGGGCGACATGGCAGCATTGACTGGCCGCCACGTTCACCGGACATGATACCTATGGATCTGTTTTTTTGGGGGCGTAGTGAAGAAAGGGTTTTTGAGAGGAAGCCACAACTTTGGACGAATTGAAGGAATTCGTCTCGAAAGCATTTATGGACATTGATGCCAACCAGAATTTGTGTGTTACTGTGTGTCACAGTGTCGGGGACAGGTTCCAGGAATGTTGCAAGGTTGATGGACGACATTTCGAGCACCTAAGAGACAAAACAGTGTCGGACAGGTTCCAGGAATGTCTTCGAGTATGGACAGTTTCCAGAAATGTTGCAAGGTTGATGGGCGACATTTCGAGTGTAAGGGTCGCCCGCAATCAAACTGTCAATTATGAATTTATTTAATTTTAATATTGTGATGAACACGTGCGGACGGACGTTTCATTCCGCCATTTTGTTGTTTCAGATAAGAACTGATATTCTTCCCCACCCACGTGGTACAATTTTAATCCTTTGTGGGATTAAGAGAGGGGTGCATGAACACCTGGGGCACCTGACCAGTCAGCATAGTTAAAGTCAGCTGGTCGAGTGCTTCTGTTAAACAAGTTGTCATACCGCTTTGGTATACGTGCAAGGTTGTAATCGCCTGCGGTTATCCGACGGCATTCCCGAGTTCAGGTATTTCACATGCTGACCGGGGAAACCAGTTTTTCTTGCGCATGCGTGGGAGAGGACAGAACGGGCGAGGAGAATGGAGTGAGATAGTTGAGCTTCGGTCGTCAAGGAGAGGGGGTCCTGGTTTGGACACCGGTTTCTGACGGAAGGGCTGCGGTTATTGTAGAAGTGCAGCGTGGTGAACGGGAAGGAGGATTCCTTCGTCCACCGGGTATCGCGGAAAGAATTATGGAAAGGTAGCACGTGGTCAGCACGGGAACCTGAGCGGAAAGTCATCGGAAACCCGTGAACAAATGTTATCGGAATAATAAAGTCTTGCTGTTGTGTTTATTTCCGTGTACTGGACTGAGTTTGTCGAGGTAATTATTCCTCTACACAAGGACGCCTTCAGCCGCCTTCATAGCCAGATCGTATAGTAAAGGCGAGGCGGTAGCTCGCTATACGGCGGGAAACAAAAGGTTTTATCTAAGAATTGATATGCCTGGCCCTACATCGAGCATCTAAGAGACTAAACAGTGTCGTGGACAGGTTCCAGGAATGTCGAAAAATTGGCGGAGGATATTTCGAGTATGGACAGTTTCCAGGAATGTTGTAAGGTTGATGGGCGACATTTCGAGCACCTAAGAGACCAAACCGGTTCGGGGACAGGTTCCAGGAATGTCTTCGAGTATGGACAGTTTCCAGGAATGTTGCAAGGTGGATGGGCGACATTTCGAGCACCTAAGAGACTAAACAGTGTCGGCGATGGTTCCAAGAATTTTGAAAGGTTGATGGAGCATATTTCGAGTGTCACAGTGTCGGGAACAGGCTCTAGAGATGTTGCACCAAAGAGACTAAACATGACTCGATCAGCACTTTATACCTACTTTTGGCCCACTCTGTATGTTACTGGTCTATCTAAATTTTGACAAAATTTCTGAAAACGCAGATATTTTTGTTCGAAGTCAGATAAATAATCCAATTGGAGTTGCACGCTGCGGAATGGATTGTGTAACCAGTTCGCTCTCCTTCCCTGTCATCTACACTACCCTGAGGGCCTTGGTCTTACGGAAATCTGATTCATGGGGTAGACCATTCCGATTTCGGATTTCCTACGTCACCCTGAAATTTGTTAAAATGCCTTGTAAGAATTATCCACTCCAGTCTCAAATCTTCCCATGCTTACGCACCCATGGCTGTCGGCCAGCTCTGTTCAAGGAATGTCACCCTCCCCTCTTGCTTTTGATTTCTAAGTTTGACCTTGCCAGGAAGAAGTAACTTCGTTGACTTACTGAGCTCACCTTATCCAGTGTTCGTTGTAGCCCTGTTTCAAATTGAATTGATATTTTTAATAAATAAATAAATTGAAAGAGCATTAATACAATTCTAATATTAACTCTATTTTACTACTCAGTTTTATTTATAGAAATGCTCTTTTATTGCCCCCTTTACCTCTTTTTTTTTATTAATTCCATAGTAAGGTAAAACTGTTTTGCACATGTATTCCCAAAATTTTGGTGCCCCTAGATATGCAGCGCTCTGGGACATGGCCTAGGTTGGCTCAATGGTAAACTCGCCCCTGGTTTGAGGCGATGGCTGGACTACTAAATTCTTACTAGAGGTTTCTCACAACTTTCCGTAGACATATTAGTATCATTACTTATTCGTACAGACTTGTATTAAAAGGTATTAGGCCGGCCAAAACCCATAGCACGACGTATCGGATTACAGCTGGTAAGAAACACGCCTTCAATTTGAGCTCCATTGTTCATTATGCCTTATATACAGGGTTCAAAGGAAAGTCCTTATTCAGGGTCTATGTATAGGAAAGGGACAATGGCCGATCGAATGAAAGCGATTGGAGCTCTCCTAGCGGCAAAGGTAAAAACTTAGGAAACCTAACTCGCGAACAACGCGAGATAGTAACAAAATTCCAATTACAAAGTTGTAGCGCATCGTTTGATTAACAGGAAACGACATATGGTAAGCACGAATTATGTAAATGGACGGGTCAAAAAGCTGATAAAGTGCACGCGGTCGCTGGATATTTAGGCAATGCAAAATACCGGCCCACGATGGAGAACGATTCAAATGCGTATGTAAATACTGATAGTGACGAAGAATCCGGTCGGTGAGATAAAATACCGCGGCTGGGGATTTGAACGTTAGTCAACGTACACGTTGCAAACACTGATGGCGGGCTACTCGAACGCTGAGAACTGTGAAATGGTCGCGCTTTGCGGTGAATGTCATTGCAATGCCCACGAAGCTGCAAGGCGGTATATGCCGAGCGTTTTCCGACTGGTCAACATCCAACTGCAGCGACTATTAACAACTATGTTCGCTGCCTCAGAGAGACCAGACCTACGGGTTCGGGTGTTACAGTGCATCCTGAGGCTGTCTTGGGATATGTCCTTGCCAATCCCAACATTAGTACCATAGAAGTCGCCGAAGCATGCGGATTAACAGCACAACGTGTTTGGTAAATCCTAAACGAGCATGGAGCTCACCCGTACCACGTTCAGGTAGTGCCAGGTTTGATGGATGAAGACCAGGGAAGGCGTTTCGATTTCTGCAACTTTGTACATAGCACGCTGGAGGTTAATCCAAACTTCTTGACCGGTATATTGTGGACAGATGAGACCCGTTTTACACGGGACGGAATAGTCAATCGGCATAACACCCATTACTACGCTCTGAGCAACCCATCTATGGGACGAGCTGCTCGACATCAACGACGTTGGGCAACTAACGTTTGGTGCGGTATTTGGCGAAACACGCTAGTTGAACTCATTTTCAATAATGGGGCGTTAATAGGTCAGCGGTACCTTCAGCTCTTACATAGCCCGATATCTGATTTTCTGGATGATCTTCCCCTCAGAGATTTGCTGCGCATGTGGTACCGACATGATGGTGCACCACCTCACGTGGCAGCCAACGTACGGAGTTTCCTGGCTAAAACATTCATACACCAGATAATTGGTTATGGCAGTACGGTGGAATGGCCTCCGCGGTCACCGGACTTAACACCTTTGGACTTCTTCCTGTGGGGTTACTTGACGGAACAGGTGTATGACACAGAACCTACTAGTCCGGAAGATTTACGACACCGCATTGTGTGCGCCTGTAACACAGTGATACCTGCCATGCTAGATAGTGTACGAGAAGCTATTCTTACACGCCTCGTAATGTGCATGGTAGCCGATGGTGGCCACTTCGAACCGGCTGTATATTAACTTCGCGCAGTTGTGCGTTGTGCCTGTAAGTAGGCATATCTCCTGTAAACATTTTTCAGTATTATAAATAAACCTGCGCAGCTTCTATCATGTGTCATTATTTTTGTGTCTGTTGCACCCGCTTTACCGATTTCGAATTAACAGCATTGTGACCCGTCCATGTGCGTAATTCGTGCACAGCATATGTCGTTTCCTACTAATTAGACGATGCGCTACAACTTTGTAATTGGAATTTTGTTTCTATCTAGCGTTGTTCGCGAGTTAGGTTTCCTAACTTCTTACCTTTGCCACTAGGGGCACTCCAATCGCTTTCATTAGATCGGCCATTGTCTTTTCCCTATACATAGACCTAACTTGTGTACCACTCGGACCCTTTCTTCCGCAGTTATTGCCCTGAATAAGGACTTTTCTTTGAACCCTGTATAAATAAGTCAGCAACTGTGCAGGTTCTCAGAAGCGGTTCATATATACAAGCTAATAAGATGAAGGTTCAAAATAATAATATGAAGTTTTATAATATTGCATTACATATTACTAACTACGTAATTAATAAGGGACCTGTTAATATGTTTAACTACTAAATTGAAAATGAATTAACGAATGAGACTGTGAAAACACAGTTTTGTCCACGCCGAGCTTCGAACCCGGGTTCCCTCACTCCGGAGTAAGTCTCTCTTCCAACTGAGCTACGCGGACATATGCTCTCGCTGCTATCTGCCTTTATCTCATGTGCGTCCTGCGGTGCAGGCACGTCACAAGACTTAAATAACACCCTTATATGCTGCATAATTACGACAAAATATTGATTGTCTAACCTAGCATTTAAGATGTTATATTCACGTTCATAAATTATTGCGTTATTCAAATAAGCACAAACATATGCGTTAAATCACGAGCTTATTAGGCTTGTATATTTTAAATGATTCTCTCCATGTTGTTGTTATATTCATCTGACGATGGATTCAGAGTGGACTAGAAAGATCTCATGTTTTTTGAACCTTCATCTTATTAGCTTGTATATACAGTATAAACCGCTTCTGAGAACCTGAAGAGTTGCCGACTTATATATATGGTATAGTTATACCGCAAATAGCGGTATAACTATACCATCGGGATCAGAGGAAATGCTATCCCACACTCACCAACCCGCTTGGCCAGCGTGGTGAGTTATGGCCAAACACCTCCAAAATGACTCTACAACTTAAATCTTGGCCCTCAGTCTCCGGCAGCTGGAATGTACCTGGCCAAGGCAGCGGCCAGTGCGACATGAAGGCAGAGGGTGCTAAGAATCCCCGGAGGACCGGACTAGGCTGCCATTTGATGCTGACCTTGGCTACCTACAACGGACGCTCCCTATCTTCTGATTCAAGGCTTCTTGAATTGGAAGAGGGAACTACAAAGGATCAAGTGGGACATCGTCGGGCTAAGTGAGGTAAGGAGAAAAGGAGAAGATCTCATTGAACTGAAAAGTGGACATCTCTTCTATTATCATGGGACAGATACTGGCAGAACTAGTGGTGTTGGATTTATAATAAACAAGAAACTGAAGGATAAAGTGGTAGAAGTTGAAAGTTCCTCTGACAGAGCTGCACGACTCGTTATCCAACTATCGAAAAGAAACCAGGCTCAGATTATTCAAACTTATGCACCCACCACAAGTCATCCTGAAGAAGAAATTGAAGAATTTTATGAGGAAATTCGTCATCTAAATAATAAAGGTAAGCAGCACTTGAAGATAATTATGGGAGATTTCAATGCAAAAATAGGGCACCGGCAACAGAATGAAACTTCAGTAGGTAAATTCGGTCACGGCAACAGAAACCAGCGTGGAAATACTCTTGTTGAGTTTGCAGAGGCAGAAGGATTTTTCATCTTGAATTCCTTTTTCAAGAAAAAGCCACACAGGAAATGGACATGGAGACATCCAATTGGGACGACAAGTGAAATTGATTTTATTATGTGTAACAAAAAATTCGTCATCGAAGACTGCAGTGTGCTGAACAAGTTCAACACAGGTAGTGACCATAGATTGGTGAGATGTAAGATGCACCTCAACACTAAACTGGAACGTGGCAAGCTCATAAGACAAACAAAATGTATTGACATAACCAACCTTAAAAAACACCATAATACTTTCAAGTTGGAACTGAAGAACAGATTCTCTGCTTTAGAAGGCCTAACATCGGAAGAAGTGGATATTTCGGAAGTTAACAGAAAAGTAACCAAAGCTCTTATGGAAACAGCAACAAAATTAGCTGGGTCTAAGAACAAGTTGCATGTAAACAAATTATCAGGAAAAACCAAAATGTTGATGCAAAAAAGAAGAGAGATGAGGACAACTAAAGAAGATGTGACTTCCAAAGTGGAATATATAGAGCTATGCAAGACAGCACGAAAAAGTATCACTGAAGACGTAAGGAAATTCAACTGTGAGCTAGTGAGGAAAGCAATTGAAAACAACCAAAGCCTAAAGATAGCAAAGGGACATCTCAGTAAGGGAAGAAAACAGATTATGGCTCTGAGAAAAGAAGATGGTTCTATAACAAGAAATAGAGGCGAAATTTTGACAAGAGTGAAAGATTTCTACTCCAAATTATATGAAAGGGATGATACATGTACTCCAGACATCATGAAAGGTACCAGAGTTCTTCCAGTCCTCCCAGCAGAAGTTGCTCATGCAATCAAGAACATGAAGCGGGGAAAGCTCCAGGAGAAGATGGAATTACTATAGACATCATACAAGAAGCAAGTGGAGAAATTGAAACAGTACTCGCCCAAATTTTCACTCGATGCCTTAATGAAGGGAAGATTCCTGAGGATTGGAACAATGCTACAATGATCCTGCTACATAAAAAAGGTGACATTGAGGATCTCAGGAACTACAGACCTATCAGCCTCCTATCAGTGGTTTATAAAATCTTCACTAAAGTTCTTTCACACCGCTTGAAGGTAACACTGGACATGGCTCAACCGAGAGAACAAGCTATATTCAGGAGTGGCTACAGCACAATAGATCATATCCACGTACTGAGAGAACTAATTGAAAGAGCGAGGGAATATGAGCTTCCATTGTGCATGGCTTTTATCGATTATGAAAAAGCCTTTGATTCGGTGAAACCATCAGCAGTTACCACGGCTCTGAAATCCTGCGGTATTGAAGATGCATACATTAATATTATTAATAACATCTATGAAAATGCAAGTGCAAAGATTCGGCTGTTTAAAAATACAACACACATAAAAATTGGAAAGGGAGTGAGACAAGGTGACACCATATCTCCGAAGCTCTTTAATGCCACACTGGAAAATGTCTTTCAATCACTGAACTGGGAAAACAAAGGGATAAAGATTAATGGAGATTATCTAACCCACCTTCGTTTTGCTGATGACGTAGTCATTTTTGCAACTACCCCATCAGAGCTGCAGAGTATGATCCAGGAACTTGCTGACAAGAGTAAAGAAGTGGGATTAAAAATGAACTTTCAGAAGACAAAAGTGATGTTCAATGCTTTTACAAGAAATGAAGATTTATCGATTGATGGAGAAAAACTGGAGATAACAGATACGTATGTTTATCTTGGACAGCAGATATCAAGTGAGGGTCACATTGATGAAGAAATTAATCGGCGTACAAAACTTGCCTGGAGAGCTTTTTGGAAGAAACAGCATAATTTTCAAGAGCAATATGCCATTATGTCTTAAAAGAAAAGTGTTTGATCAATGCATCCTTCCAGTGCTTACGTATGGTGCAGAGACGTGGACTCAACTAAAAGAGACATACAAAGGCTGCAGACAACTCAAAGCAGCATGGAGAGGTGCATGCTTGGTATAACCAGGAGAGATAAGAAGAGGAACTCATGGATCCGAAAATGACGAGAGTGGAAGACATCATGATCAGAGTTAAATCCCTGAAATGGCAATGGGCTGGACATACTGCCAGAAGGACAGACCATAGATGGACAGCTGAAATTTTAGATTGGATTCCAAGGGACAGGAAAAGACCCAGAAAAAGACCACATGGGAGATGGGTGGATGAAATTCGTAAATATGCGGGAGTGACATGGAGGAGACTGGCACAAGACAGACCGTTGTGGAGGAAACTTGGGGAGACCTTCGTCCAGCAGTGGATTGATAATGGTTGACAATGATGATGATGATGATGATGATATATATAGGCATAATAATAATGGAGCCTAGATTGAAGGTGTGTTTCTTGCCAGCTGTAATCCGAAACATCGGGCTATGGGTTTTGGCAGCCCTAATATCAATTAATTAATTTCCGTAGACAGTTAGTTAAAGACTAGCTGAATTCAGTTTCGAGAAAATGTGTATTCTAGTTATTCGTTATCGTTACACTATGGTACAGACTGGACAATGGTCTTTCTCTACGGAACTAATAAATCTAAGATAGGACCTGTCAGTAGACTGTAAATGGAGTCAGTAGTGACGCCAGCCTCTCAGAACTGGGTGGGCTATTAGCATGATGGGAAGGGAGCTTAAATTTAAAGTGTTTGGAAGAAACTTCGGCAAAAAAAAATTCCGTTCATGTGCATTATTTTATCCGACACTGATAACATTATCCCTAGGAAAAAAAGTTTTCAAGTGAATACTGTAGGTAGTATTTGGTGTGTGGAAGCGCACATTTATTTTTTTTTAATTGCCCCTGTCTTTAAAAAGGGTTCTCTAGCAGATATTAATAATTATCGACCTATAGCTAAATTATCTATATTCGCTAACATTTTTGAAAAATTACTATTTGTTAGATTATTTGCCTATATTGAAAAATATAAAATTTTGCCCAAAAATCAATTTGGCTTTTTACCAAATTCCTCAACAGAAATCGCCCTTTTACACTTAAAAGATAAAGTTCAATCTAATTCCATTAATAATAAATTTACATTGGGACTTTTCATTGATTTATCAAAAGCATTTGGTACTTTAAATCATAACTTATTATTATCAAAATTGTACGCAATTGGTATTCGGGGTACATTACATAATCTATTTATAAACTATCTCACTGGTCGCCAGCAATATTCAGAAATTGAACATACCAGATCTAACTTACAATCAGTCATTTCAGGGGTCCCTCAGGGCTCGGTACTTGCTCCATTATTATTCAATATTTATATTAATGACTTCTGTACCTGTTTACACGATTCAGATATCATTTTATATGCAGATGATGCAACCATATTAATACATGGAAATGATGTTGAGACATTGGTGCGACAACTACAAGTCCGTTTTACATCTATCACAAATTGGTTAACTAAAAACGATCTGGCTATTAATATTAACAAAACAAGAGTAATGATTTTTTCAAGTACGTCAACCCCCACCTCATTAATTCAGAATATTAATTTACTTGGATCATCTATAGAAGTGGTTCAAAACCATAACTATCTTGGTATCATTATTCAGCACGATTTAAAATCGAATTCACATGTTGACTACCTTTCTAATAAGATCTCAAAAAATATAGGGGTTATAGTAGTGCAGTGGCCAATTTAACCCCAAAATTAATGATTTTATTATACTACACTTTAATCCAGTCTCATCTAATCTATTGTATATCTGTTTGGGGATCGATTACTTTATACAATATGAAAAAACTTCAGTCGTTACAAAATAGATTCATAAGACTATTACAATTTAAACTACAAAATACTCAATTTTCAAATACAGTCTTTCAGGCTAGACTCAGTCCAAATGATCTTAATATACTAACTATTCAACAATTGTATATCTATAGTATAGGTAAACTAATGTTTTTGAGAATTAAAAATGGTTATTACCAAGATTTAATTTCAATAAGTACTCACAGTCATGATTACTCCACGAGACAAAAAACAATACTAATACCCATGTTTCCACTAACAGAACGATTTAGATCATTTATTAATTATATTGGTCCTGCATTATGGAATACATTTCCTACTGGTATTATATCACTTAATAATATTAATACATTTAAAGGAAAACTCAGGCATTTCTTACTGACCGAAAGCTCATAATGTACTATTACCTTTATTAATTGACAGTACCATCCTAGGTGTGTTTGATATTATGTGGACTTGACTTGTTTATGTTTTTTTTTCATTTTTTTTTATTTTCATGAAAATTTTGATAATGCTGTGGGAGAAGATACAGGCCTATAAGGCCTTTTCCCTCCTCATTCCCTGTTGTTGCAAAAATATATTATATGTGTTATATATTTATGATTATGTAATACCATGTATATAACAACTAAAATGCAATAAAATGAAATGCAAAAATGAAATGAAGTATTTATTCAGTGTATGTAGTATGGAATTATGGATAGGAATCTCTATGGCAAGGCAAGTTACTATTTCTTCGCAATTTTAGCTTACTTAGGTCGTCCTTTTTTTTTTTTTTTTTTTTTTTTTTGTTGTTGTTGTCGTTTTTCTTTCATACAGCTGTTCATGAATTTTAGTTTGTAACCTGACCTGACATGGAATGCCTATTTCCCTCCCTCCCTCCTTCCAGGGCCTGATTTCTGCACGTGCACAGGTCCTCAGAATTCGGAGGGGCCTCCAAACTACCTTAATAATAATATAAATTTTCAGAACCAAAATATATTTTCCGTTATAGCACGAAATTATTATATTGTTCGGTTTCAAAATTCAGGATGAGATTTTGGAAACCAAATTATTATTATTATTTCGTATAATAAAGCTCAAGCGTTGCGCTGAGCTGTGATCGGCCAGTGTAACATCTTAATCTCACCCTTATTTGTAACAATCAAAATGAAATGGTAACAGCCTGTATTCGGAATAATACCACATATTATACATGAAAAACATTTCAGCATACATGTAGAATTTACTAAAAAAATATTTTTATTATTAATATTAGTCTTGTAAGAACAAAAATTTTGAATCAATATTCTTAATTATGTATAGTTTATTTTTACATAAATAAAAATACATAAAAAAATCAATTGACACTATTTAATTTAAACACTGTTGTGATAATTTACATGGAGTGTTGAAATAATTTATCCCACAATGTGTGTGGTCAGCTGTAAGACTTTATGAGGGATTACTTCTTACAGCTTAAACTATCATTGGTTCATTTCCATTAAATTTATGGTAAACTAGGTGTTTTAAATTATATGTCAGGGAGGATAATTAATTGTTTCCGTAAAGGATACTATAAAACAAAAAAAGAATTCCAGAGTAATTAATGTTACAGCTCAAGCTCTGCGGGTGCGAGGAAGTACAAGTGGTGTGAATGCTCGTCTATTACAAGCCGCGTTGGATATAAAATTGACTAGCATGTGGGATGTGTTTTAATGTTTTCACTGCTAGAAAAACTGCTTGCAAAAAATATTTACCAGTACATATTCTTTTTAACTGACTGAAAATTTTAATCGAGGGGGCCCAGACATATAATGTGCATAGGGCCTCGCCTGACCTAAGTCGGGCCCTGCCTCCTTCTCTCTCTCGCTCTCTTTCCCTACCTACCTACTTACCCTCTCTCTCTCTCTCTCCTTTTAAACTATAATTACAAAAATAGTGCGCTTCTACTACACTCTTAGAAATTCATTCAGAGAACTCCCTTAATTTCCCATAAGTACAAACACTAAATTTAACAAAGAATTCATTTTATGTAACAATTTTAGTGAATTCAAGAAATTCCCATACATTTATCCAAGTTCCCTAGAATCTTAGATGGTTGCACCCGCCATATGTTCCAATTACTTAAGAACTGGGGGGGGGGGGGGATTAAATGGTGTGCTCAAAGAAAAGTTGGGAGGGCTGAAGCCCACCCGTTGCGTCGCGCCTGAAAGGAGTTAGAATTCTCAGTTTGGAAAAAATTGCATGAAATTGCAGTCTAAAACTACGCTTCTTCTATGGAAACCTTATTTGGTAACAAGTAAAAATGTTTTAATTAGTAATATGATGTATGTTCTCCTCATTGTGAGTCATTTTCTCTTTTGTGTGCATTTTCCGCGCGGCGCGTAATTTGTTTCCATATAGTTGTAACCTTTAATGCGAACTCCGTTGACGTGATACAGGGGAGATAATGCTTCCAAACACATGTCTAGATGTTATCATTTATGTTTTTAGATCGTAAGTTCTCGTCAAGTGATTCCGCAGTGTCGGGACCTCTGGTGCCTTACAAATTTACCATTCTGTATCAAGTGTGTGTGAATTTCGGCGCACTCACAAAACACGGTTTGCGTGTTGCACGATGAAATAAGAGCTTTAAATAATAATAATAAAAAAGCTCTTATATCACAAAACAACACCTGCAGAACAATAATTCTTTCTCGCACTTTGGCTTCTTCACCCAACCGAGGGACGACCGATACGGCGTGTGGTTTTGGCTTTCGCGCTAGCACGAGAGAATGACAACTCGTGATCTTCTTCAATCTCAGAGAATAATGATTTTCGTGGTCGTGATACGCACGCTCCACCATGGGAAATAAAGTGCAATCTTCCTCCTTATTTTCTTCCCTCCCTTCACTCCCTTTTTATCAGAGCTTGCTTTTGTGATTGACAAGTTGCGCCTACAGGCATATTTTAATGCAAGGTTGTTTTTATTTCCTCTATTATTTATTTCTTTAAGAAAATGAAGCGAAAGAAAGATGTCCAACACTGATTATTTCGGTCGCCCAATGATGTCTTTTTACTTGAAAGATGTCCTCTGCCGTCTCGACCCTTCCTCGTATATAACCCATCACGCACTCTTATCCGCAGCGTAATTCTGTTTTTCACTCCGCAACAACTCGGACCAACTAACAATTAGGATGTACCCCAAGGTAAGTTTCATTCGTACCATACTACATTTTATGGAGGGCATTTCAAATTGCAGCTTCAGCAACACTGCACTGCACCAGTAGTATTATAGTGTTACATCAGCAGTGTTGTAACCAGGGGCGTACTGATATCCCCGCAATCCCCGCGTGGGGAAGCTCACGGCTGAGAGGGCCTCAGAAAAGATGTTACGATTTTTTTAGCGGAAATTTCATATGAAGCTGGTGAAGGAAACCGCCGGGAATCTTAACGGCAGTTTTGAATAAAGTATTCAAAAGAAAAGCATTTTTTCTCAATATACAAGTAAAATATTTAAAATTCATTTTCGCGGTTCCAGTTTATAAAAATCTGGATGACGGGAAAGAAGCTAATCAAGAAGACTTGATGGTCCTTTTCACAGCCTCAGTAGTTTCTGCACGAGGTGAAGGGAAAATAAATATCAGTGCAATTCATGAAATTTTTATACCTATGAGCAGGGTTCCAAAATTGCACTCGTCCACTCGTCTATGACGAGTCAAAAATTACACTGGTCAACAGTAATTTTATTGCCGACAATATTTCAGTGGTTTTAGGCTGACTTTGTGGCGCTGATTACGAATATGGCATCGGTTTGCTAGATTAGCTCTACTTTTTGAGAAAATGCAATGGTGAAGTGTAACCTACCCAAAAATCATATTGAAATTGTCTCAAATCATACAGAAGTAAACATAAGAAATATCTAATGGCGTTGTCTTCAGTACAATGACACAAAAAGAGTAAGATGATTCAGATATTCACAAAGAATGCATAGAAAAACGCTTTTTGTACGATTTTCTCTTATGTGGATCATCAGGACAATCACGTGGAGGCTCGAGCAGTAGTCTGCCATTGTGTCTGTCCCATCTGCCTTGATACCTTTCCTTCATCACCTTGATATCCTGATGGAATCTCTACCCTTGTTCCTCACTGAAATCACTAAGATTTTCGAAAATCTGCCTAAGTAGCTATAAAGAAAGTGTACCTTTTTGCTCATATTAGTACCCCAATTGTTAAAGTTAGCGAGCATGTTTTACAATAATTCTTCATAATTGTCTGCTTTGTGGTTACCCAAGACGTTCTTGACAACTAAGACATAATAACTGCATTAGGCAGGTGTTTCAACATCATTCATAAATTTTGCTGAAATTCGAATCGTTGATGAGTTCACGAGTTTGAGTACCGAACCTTCAAAGATCCACGCTTTAAGTTTTTCCAGAACTCAGTCCCAGGAACGATCTACAAATGTATTTGAAGCAATCTCCATCTTTGTCCAAGGCCTAAACAAATTGCTTCATTAGTCCAAGCTTGAAATGGGGTGGTGGGAGAATAATGTTTTCTCTGTCAACCAATGGTTCAATAGTGATGTTAGCTGCACCTATAGTCATGTTTTACCTTGAAAGTCACGTTACTGTTTTTCAATTATTTTCCTTTGTCCTACTATTCCACAAGCAGATGAAACAAGGGTACTTTGTGTATCCACTTTGCTGTCCGAGCAAGAAGTTAAACATCTTTAGATCAACACATATGGTGCTCATGATAGCAGAGCTTCTGCAAGACCTTTTTGATATTTTCATATACTTCTTTAAGTTTTGTTGAGTGAGCAATTGGAAGAGATGCATAGCTGTTACCATTGTGCAATAAAACACATTTTAAGCTTCTGGTGGAGCTGTCTATAAAAAGCCGCTAATCTTCTGGTCGGCATTCCGGTAGTCTCATTTGGAGAATAAGTCCAGGAATGTTACTGCCGTATGCAAGTCCATCTTGGCTGAAGTAAGGAAGATCTTCCTCCTCTCTTGTCCGATAAACTTTTATTTTAACTTCTGGCTTTAGATAGAAGTTAAAGTAACAGTTTATCAGAAAAGAGAGGAGGAAATTCTTATCCTTAGCTTGGATTGGAAGTTCTTTTATTTTAGCCTGGATGCTAAGAAAGACAAGAGAAGAGGAAATTCTTATCTTTAGCTTGGATTGGAAGTTCTTTTCTTTTAGCCTGGATGCTAAGAGTTCAGATGCTTGCTTTCTCGTGTCAGATCATTGAGTTCTTTTTTTTTTTTTTTTTTTTTTTTTTGGGAGAACTGCTGAGATGTTGAAAAGCTTCCCTCACATTTACTTCCATTGCTACCACCTGCGGTATACTCCAAGTCCTGCATTTCTTCAACATCTGACAATGTAAGGTCAGGTAATGAGTAAACACTGGTATGGGAACGTCTTCACTGTGCGGCACAGGTCTCCTTGCTGATTCCAAATCAGGATACTCCCACTTATGTTTTTTGTAGCGATTCAAGCCTTTCACATTCATAGCACATAAACAACAATCATCGTTGTGTTTTTGCGCCTCTCTCTACACCATAGCCACACCAAAGTGTAAACATTTCCTTTCTCGATTTTTCCACTATCGTAAGCACTCTGCACAGGTTTTGCAAACCTTATGGGGAGCCCAAGACTTATCTTGGTCTCCAAGCTTCATTCCAAAATAAGCAAGATATGCTTGTCTTACAAAGTCAGTGATGTTTTGCCTTTGTTTTTGCAGAGTGTATACGCTACAAATGTAGCAGAATGCATTAGGACTGTTTACGCAACTTCTTCGTGTAGAATTAATATTTCTATGCTAAAAAAAGAAGAAGAAGAAAATATAATAATTATGACACGACATGCAAGGGATAATCTTTTAAAATCAAAGATTATATTAGATAAAAACACTGCTAAAGCGTAAAAAGCCAGATCAAAGGCTGCACCATATGTTAGCAGCCACAGGTAGTATTGGGGTACAATCAAAATTTGAGGGGTATGAATTATCTCAAAAACTAGAGCCAATTCGGCAAAATTAATGTCATTTTTGGATTCAGCATACCTCAAATTCCCGAAATGCGTTGAAAAATCCTCGGCAATAATTTTTGTTGCTGTTGTTGTTGAGCGGTGTTATAGCTGACGAGTGACGCTACAAGGCAAGCATTTTTTTAATTCCCATCCAAGTTAAACCCACTAGTTTAAATCGTTGACATATATTTTTTTCCCTTCTTTTCTTCCGTGACATGTGTTAGAACAAGAACGTAATTAGTCATTATATATGACTAATTACGTTTTTGTTTTACATTTTGAGAATAGACTAGGGTCTTGCTTTAACTCTTTAAGCGGGCCGAAGTACCTGGACCATATACTGCCCAAACTTTTCTGCACTTTCCAAACAAAAATGTTCAGAAAGCTGCTGGGTTTTACAAAAACATCAGCAAAACGATTCCTTCTCCCCCCTATCTCAGCGGTACGGACCATAAACCTGTCATTCGCGAGAAGATATCCCCTCTAGTTCTATATTCTCTGCTCCATAGCCCAAGGCATGATGGGGAAGGGATACTCCCTCTGATATGGACATCATGCCACTGGGCTGGAATAAGTGTCTGAAACATCTTGTCTCTCCTTTCATAGGTTCGTCGCTATTGTTATAGCCCTTTTAGTGGGTAATCCGTCAGAAAAGGATTAGTGTCAATCATCCCCATAAATGACCATTTTCTTTGAACAACAAAGCTAAGGGAAAAGCAGCTTTTTCTGAATCGCAGGTTTACTTGTTGCTGTCTCATTTCAGACAGCGAATATATTCCCTGTAGCTGATTTCAGTCTATTTTGCTAACCCCGAGTTAATTCGTTCCAGCTAGTTAAAGGCTTAAGGTAAAACACAAAAGTGGAAGCTCTGTTCTCTCAAATGCTAAAAACTGTGCCAGTAGAGCCAACGAGTTGCCCGGCGTTCTGAAATGTGCAGGTGGGGGTGCAGACGGGCGTGAGATGGAGGAGGCTGGTCCTAGAATACAGAATAAGGAGCGCGCACGTGAAACGTTAAGGTGATGTCATGGGAAGATTAGGAAATGCAAGAAATTGATGGGGTCTTGTTACTGAGGTGGGAAATGACGAAATTTCTCACTAGTGACATTTTCTGGCTGACTGGAGGACAAGTATCATATTTTTTTACTCCTGCCTATGAGGATAAGGAGTTACGTATTACAGTCGTTTGCGTATTACTACGCATCCTTCAGAATTCAATGAACTAAAAGATGTCCTTCACGGGGACTTTTACTACATGCAAAATATTGTGGCATGATGCTAACTGTGTTTTTTATATTCAAGAGTAAATAATGTAAGAATCTTTGTCTTTTTTCGGCGTGGGAGGGGGTGGTAGAATTCTTATTCTTACTTATTAATTTGCTTACTTATGTTCTGTATTTTCGTATAAATCGGAAAAGATCCTTAGAAACTGTCAGACAGACGGGTCGTGTATCTGGATTCATCAGTAAACAGAACCCGTTTCCATTGATCTACGGTCCACGGTAAATATTCTTTACACCATGCTAAACAACGAATAGCATTCCGAGTGGGAATGAAAAGCTTATGAGCTGAATGAAATTCTCTGCGAATGGTACGTGTACATACCGAGGTTCCAGCATTGTTACTCACCTGTACACTGAGGTCTTGTGCAGTACTCCGTCGATTAGCTGTAACGACTCTCCTGAGGCTTCGACGTCCTCTATCACTGATTTTCCTTGGTCTGCCGGTACGTTTTGCTGCTTCAGGCACGCCATGTGTCTTCCACTTATTCAGTGCATCCAAAACATTTGACATGGGTATATTTAAACGTCTCTCGGTTTTTCTTATGGACATCCTACTAATATAACAACAACCAACAATCTTTCCTTTCTCAAAGTCAGTTCTCTCCCGCTGCGACATTTTCAGCCAACCTCACAGTGCGATACGATCGCGGTCAGCTTCAGGCTTGTTTTTATACCATTTGCAGCTGTACCGAGCATCATAACAACGCAGCGGATCCGTTCATTTGATTTTGAAGGGGTGTCCGGTGACTTTTGTCAATATAATGTGTATAAAGCTTTCACCAATGTACCAAATCTATGGACCAACCCCTTAAGAAATTTCTAGCTACCCCACTGGTGCAGATACAAAGAAACGTGGCGAATAGGTAGTCTTACGATGGCGATTTGGACAGTGGTTTCACAAAGCAATCACCAGAAGAGCAGGATCAGCTTAGCCTTGTCATCTACTAACCTTGTGCCTTTTGAAGGAAGATGCTGCCCATGACGTAAGAAGTTGTTGCTAACTGGTGGGGGTTCCAATTCTCACGCGGGGCATCTCTGAGAAAGTTTATCCTTCCTACATTGGGTATAAAGAAGGGGGAGCTTCGTTCTTTTTGTTCCATGGGTGGTCCCGGTTAACGAAGGGACATATGTTCCCCGAAGGATCTGTTAAGTGACTTTTTCTCTGAAGGTGGATTTCTATCTGCTGTTCTCGTTGTATAAATTCAAGTCACCATTTAATAGTATTTCAAATGTATTTCTATATAACAATTCTATTCTGGTCACTTTCCATGGAAAAAATAAACAGGGGAGGACAGAGACGTGGCCAGAGTGGAGGGTTCGGGGTTTGAACCCCTCCCTTAAGGGAAGACTGAGCACGAATTTAAAGTGATATATACGTGTATACGAGGCTTTCACCAATGAACCAAACCCATGAACTCCCTTCCCCTTAAGAAATTTCTGGCTACGCCACTGGGGGAGGAGTATAAATATAAATAAACAGGGGGTGGTGATTGTGGGTTGTAAAATGAGCCGCGGGCGGCTTAGTGGTTAGCGAGTCAGACTATCAATGTGGGTTGTAAAATGAGCCGCGGTCCTCAGGTTCGATCCTGGGCTGATCTTTCAGAGATGGTGTGATTTACTAACAATCGCTGAATATTCGCCGTGCATGGGATGAGCACGTTAAGTGACGGCCCCCAAGCTGGACCCACTGGTTAAATGGGTATCCTTTCCTATGCCCCCCCCTGAAATTCTCTCACCCCTCTATGTGCAACATCGTACTTGTACGGTGGCGCTATCTACTGTACTTAATCTCAGTACAAACTGTTCTGTCAAAGTCGCTAGACTTGCTCTCATTCCTTCCGTTTCTATGTCCTGCCCAAAAGGCGATCTTGCTGTAGGTGGCTGGGACCTAAACTCTACTCACTGTGGACGGAAGTCCTACAAGAAAATGACAAATACTGTGGGTTGTAAAAGGGTGGCTACAAGAGCTCGGTTTAGTTCTTTCCTGCTGAATTGTGGTATATAGCTATATGCCTTTCTTTTGAAAACCGAACCTTTTTATTTATGGCCTAACCTAATATGTCATCTACTTACATGCATTTACCCCAGATAGCAGAAATCCCCATTTGTACAGAATTTGGGTACACAGCAGTGCTGAGACCGGCCTAGCCCGGGCCCGAAAGCCCAAAGAGGAGTCTCGGCCCGAACCGGGCTCGGGCTGCATAATACTGTATTTACTACGGTTCGGGCTCGGGATCTGAGACAGAGCGAGAGAAAATGATAATTTCTTTCTTTTTCTTTTCAAATGTAATGTATATGTTTTAGCACACGAGACTTTTCTGACATTGTATGTGGTAGACTTTTTACATACTAGTATGAATATCAATTATTGCATAACGAAGTGTATTACCTACGAAAAAAACACTATAAGAAATTTTTATGATATTTTCTTGAGATGAAAAGGAAAAGACATACCTAGCAGTAATTTTAGATTTTAGATGATAAGGACGTGAATGCTCACGTGTGGGGCTTGGACCTCGTGCCCCGACGAGCAGGGGGCTTCAGGTATTCTGAAAACGTCCCTGTTCAGATAACCAATAATTTTCTTTCTACAATGCTCTTCATTATCAGACTTTTGTTTATATCTAATTAACAATTATCTCGCAGTAATTATCCATCAAAGACAATAGAGGGCAAAGATATGCTCATTCCGCACTTCCGGTGATCGCTTCGTGACGTCAATGTCCAGATCGCCGCCTAGTAAAGCTATGTGATCGCCACTTTTCTATATACCTTCGCCATAGGAACGTGTGGGAATTATTATTTGTAAACTACGAGGAATATCGTTCATAAATTCTACCAAAGCATTTAAAGCACAACGTTTTCAGCTTATTCGTGGAATGTTTCCGGGATATTTTTCTGTTATAAAGAAATTTTTTATGTTATATCACATTAATATATTATAGTTTGTACTCTGTTTTTTTTTTTCCTTTACATTTTTATAAAAACAGGCAGAATTAACTCTCCAATTAAATTAAAGTTAAAAGTGTAATCCGTTTCCCTGCCTTATCTTATAAATATGTGAGTATTTCTGAAATCTTTATTGGCTATAGTCAGGATCTAGTGCTTAGAACATCCCCCCCCTCGGTGGCGTAGGCACTCGCTCACCACCCTCCCCAGATTCAGTGGCCCAAAATTAGGGACGGGGACTGCCCATGGGTCCATAGGTTTGCTCACGATGGCTGTTACTCCTACCTTAAAAAATTCAAAGGGCTACAAGCAGTCGCCCACCCATAATTAGGGCCACAAATTGCAGCGAAGGTGCCCGTCGCATAAACACACGACCCACGCTTCAGCCGGGCCCATCTCAGACAGATGTTTAGGCAGTAGGGTCTCAAACCACTCGATCATCGAGATGACAAAATTTTGGTTAAATCAAGGCACTGTGCAGTATAATCTGTGTATAATGTACGTAGATCTGCTTGTTCTTAAACTTTAACTGCAATTGTGCAGTTTTATGCCCTATCTGCGTTAAAAGCTAGAGGCCCGCAAAGCCCGAGCACGGGCCGGGACGACCAATTCTTTTATCGCAATGGTAAAAAAATAAAAATGCCGTATTCCCCGACTTTTTGGTCTGTTTAACTGTTTTGCTGGCTTTACTTACTTCCATGACATAGCCCAGGGCGTAATCACAAAAGCAAGGAGAGGCACTCACAGTGTTTTTACCATTTGCAGGTATTCAGATGGTAAACCAACTTTAGGGCTTGTTGACAACAAAAAGATTCGACCCCGAGCGGGAGTGTGTGTATGTGTAGTGTAGATCAGGAGACGGGGGGTGTCTGTAGCGTGGTGGTGGTGGTAATGTGTGCGAGAGAGAGAGAGAGAGAGAGAGAGAGAGAGAGAGAGAGACGACGACATCAATTTTTTCTCCTATCTCTAATCTGTATAGGGATTAACTTTTGTAGTGTTACCGTTTACTAGTTCAGAGAAAGGGAGATTTTGAACGTGCATAGTCTTCCTTTTTCTCTCTCTTTAAAGGTTATATTCTTCGATAATTGTCAACGTTTAGTTAATATTTTTAGGTTTACATTCAACTAAATACACTGCTGGTCACCCAAAATGCAACACCAAGAAGGAAGCATCCGATTGGCCTGGAATTTGCAGCATGCGTCGCCCGCGAGAGGACAGGCAAACGATTAGCATTGCAGGGCATATGCAAATCCTGTGCGCCCAGCACGCCACCGAGAAGCACTATAAGAAGGGTGCACAGAAGGCGGGGTGTAAATAGTGGAAGTGGGTTGTGCTGCCGGACCTGTGTGTGGGAAGCTTCCTGATGCCTCGTCGGTGAATACGGCAGTCATTCCAGCACGTTTCGGAGTTCGACAGAGGACGAATAGTGGCTTATCGCGCCAGCAGTTTATCGTACCGAGACATCGGCGCCCGTGTGGGACGACATCCAGCCACAGAGTGAGGCGAGTATGGATTCGGTGGGTTCAGGAGGGACAGACGGGCCGACGCGAGCGATTGCCGCAGCCGCGGCACACCATCGAACGAGAGGACCGGCATGTTGTGCGGCGGGCATTGACGGCTCGCACCGCCACATAACGAACGTCAGCGCAGGAATTTGGGTGTGTTGCGCAACAACCTGTGTCATCACATACCGTTCGACGTCGTCTGCAGGAGCGGGGACTTGTCGCACGGCGCCCATTGCTACGATTACCATTCACGTTACACCACCGGCGAGTGCGGCGGCAGTGGGCCATTCAACGCCGCACCTGGACTACAGAATGGCACGACATTGTCTTCTCCGACGAATCCCGCTTCTGCCTGCAACACCACGATGGTCGGATCCGCGTGTGGAGGCACCGGGGCGAGAGACTGTATGACGCCGGCATTATGCATCGCCATACCGGTCCGTCGCCTGGCGTTATGGTTTGGCGCGCAATTGGATATGACACTCGCACCCCTCTGGTACGCATCGCCGGTACACTCAACAGCCACCGCACCATCTCCGATGTTTTGGAGCCTGTAGTCCTCCCTTACCTGCAGGACCTGCCAGAGGCCTCGTTTCAACAGGACAAGGCGCGCCCACACGTGGCACGCATCGTGCAACAATTCTTCACGGCCCACCAGGTGTCACTGCTGCCGTGGCTTGCCTGTTCTCTCGATATGTCGCCCATCGAACACGTCTGGTCGATGATTTGCAACCGAGTGGCCCAGCAAGTACCACCCGCGGCTACACGTGATGAACTGTGGCAACATGTGGAAACAGCCTCGACCGACATGCCCCAAGCCCACATCCAAAGCTTCTTTCGTTCGATGCCGCTGCGTGTAGCGGCCGTTATTGCCAGCCATGGGGGGCACACGAACTATTGATGTCTGTGTGTTCCGCAAGTCGCACGGGCCTGTAAGTTCAATAGTTTCATCTTTGTATCTGTTGTTATGTGTCCAGTAAATATGGCTTTGCTATCTCGCGTCCTTCTTGGTGTCGCATTTTGGGTGGCCAGCAGTGTATTTTCAATAATATCTCATTTCATTATTTAATTTTCACAATTTAATAAAATAGAATAGAAAAACAAAATAATACCAAATGGCACATCACAGGTAAGGCGAGGCCTAAATAAGAGCTGCAGCAATTGACGGGCCCTGGCCGAACCGAATGTCTACTAATATTTGAAACAGACCGGGCCGGGCCGGGCCGGGCCTTGAACGCACGGACTTGGGCCGGGCCGGCTCACCAAATAATGTCCGTGCAGACCTCTATCAAAAGCTGTTGACAAGGTGTTCTATCCATAGCTTCAGTTTGGATCCACGATTCCCCTATTAGGACGGTGACGTCATTGAGTGACGTCACCCATTCTTTCCTGGCGAATGAGGCGAGTTGAGCAAATCTTGTGCTAATCTTGATTATCCATAAGTCAGTCTCAGCAAAATTCGAATTTCTTTTTCTATTTTTCCCTCCCCCATTATCATCTGTCTTTTTTTTTTCATTTTTTCCATGGAAAACGGTTTTATGGGAGAAAAAACGTCGCTCTTTATTAGGAGGTTTTCACAGGTAATCAGGGTATACATTTTCATTTCATTAAATATGAGGTTTTGGTGACACACAGACAGTAAAAAAACTTTCCCCATAAATTAAAATATAAAATTGTTTCCGATATAGTTTGCAATTTTTCATTTTAATATTTCACGGACTTCTTAATGTCCAAAAGGCATCCGCTGAAAAACACACCAGTCGTCTGTTTTGTTTTTCAACGCCCGCTTCGCTGTTCGTAAAGTGTTTTCCTTTTTAATTTTTCAGGTTAAAACCCCAGAAGTATCTCCGCCTGTAAAAAGTCGCAGATCGCTAATTTCGGGTCACTGGATCTAGTGAAAGAACAAAACCTAGCGTCGTGGAGTAAGCAAACAGTCCATACTTTTATCCCGGACTCGGGCATTGAGCTAATGAGGGCGATTTTCCAGAGACCGCGTCTCTCACTACACTCAGCCATAAGGGTATATTAAAACTATTTGTTGAGCATCACAGAATCGTTTTGACGCCACATTAACAGCAACTATTTATTCTGTTGCTAAGTAAACATCAGTAATTCATTAATTGTTTTATAGGTAAATATAAAAAATATTTAAAAAGGTTTTCTAAGATATTTTTTTCCAGGAAGAAATATCAAAATATAGAATAAAATATTCTTCTGCACCAAATTCTTTGTGGTGCGAACAATAGAGAAAAGGGAAGCCAGTTTATACATAACCATATCTTAGCTCAAAAATTTAGTAATGGTAGCCCCGTATGGCAGAGTGATCAGAGGCACAGACCTATGGCCTGTTGTCCAAGCGAGTCCCGGATATGGCATAGGTATTATGTTTTTCTCACTACGTTTTCCCTATCCTTAGCCTGGCTCCAGGAACGAGCTACTCCACATAGCCTTAGATGCTCATGGTCACTCTACAGCATAAAAGCCATTTGCCGATAATCGAAACCACATCCTTCTGCTCCGGAGCCGAATACTTTCTTAATTAAGCTACACCGACAAAGTTTGTAGCTGCAACTTTGCCGTCTTGACATGTGCGTAACCTCTGAGCTGGGAGTGTCACATATATCCTCCCCTTGAGAAAGGGCTGGGACGGAATCGTAGGTTTTCGGGTCAGCCGACAAACCACGCTTGGAGGAGGCAACATCAGAAGAATGAGTTCTTATTAATTCCAGGCAATGTGTGGAAGAAGCATTACACACTTTTCGAAGAACCGAACGTCTAGGAGATTCATTTTATGTTTAGGCGCCAATATGAAATTCAAATTTGCCGGTGGTGACTCGAACCCACATCCTTCTGCTCTGGGGCTGAATGCATTCCCAATTAAAATACGCCGGCAAGTGCTTTTTGTTGCTACTTGCCGTCTTAACATGTGTGCCACCACTGAGGTGGTTACGCTACATATTGTACATAGCATCATAGTAGCCTTATTGTGCGATATTTTTTAAATGTTTTGTGATGCTTCAAACGGTTTCTTATTTGATATTTTACTTTCTTTCCAGTGGTCATGCGCAATCGTCATCGTGTCGTTAATCTTAGGTGTGGTTTTTACAAAGAAGAAATCATCATCGTCCAGTAGCAGCAGCACGACAACAAGGAAACCTATCACTATCGTCGAAGGATTCGATGATCTGCTTGTCGAGGCTACAGGCTGGAATGGAGGCGGTGGAGGCGGCGGCGGAGGAGGCGGTGGTGGTTGGCCTAGTGGCGGAGGAAGTAGCAAAGGAGGAGGAGGAGGAACCACTGGCGGAGGATCTCTACAAGTTCAGGCTATTCCTGTTCAGATCAGCATTATGCAATCGGGTATGACTGGTGGTATGACTGGCGGTATGACCAAAGGTGGAGGCGGAGGAGGTGGATGGCCAAGTGGAGGAGGTGGTAGTGGTGGAGGCGGCGGTTGGCCAAGCGGAGGTGGTGGAGGTGGAAAAGGTGGTGGTGGTGGTGGTGCAACCACTGGATGGCCCATGGGAGGATCGACTACCAAAGGTGGTGGAGGAGGAGGAGGAGGCGACAACCAGATGGCTCTTGCTCTTTTAGCGGTGCCTATACGAATTCAGCAGCAACAGCAACAAGGCGGTGGGAGTACTAAAGGAGGAGGAGGAGGAGGAGGAGGAGGAGGGAAAGGAGGAGGTGGAGGAGGAGGAGGAGGAGCTGCCGGTGGCGGCTGGTGGTGAGGTGAGTACAACATTTGATGATCCTTCAGTTTCTTGTGTTATGGTTATCATAATAATAGCAGAAATTTGTAACTCTTGCTTTTCGTAACATCTCTTTCAGTAAAATGTTGTAGGCACCATCCTTTCCTACCTTTTCTCAAATTACTTCGCAGGGCGAAAGCGAATTACGGTGAGAAGAAGTCAGAGAGACAGAGCGAATTACGGTGAGAAGAAGTCTTTCGCCACTACGGGGCAAAAGCCTTCCCGTTCTCTTTGAAGTTGTCTTTCCTTTAATCTTCATTCTTTTCCTGCAGTGATTTCAAATGTCTTTCACTCATCTCTGTCTGGGTTCTTTTTCATTCAATGTTTCTGAGTCCAGGTTTCCATGTATACAGTAGTATCAGAATAGTATGACCACATAGCTAATAATGGGAATCACTACCCTCGGTCCAAATGACAGCTGCGAGACAGCGTAGCATGGGCGCAATGAGGCCCTGGAGGGTTGCCCGAGGTACACGTGCCCATTCGGACTGCAGAAGAACACGATGGTCCCGGAAATGACGTGGTTGTGGGTCGGAACGCCAAATCTGCCGATCCAATTAGTCCCACAAATTCTCTATAGGATTGAAGTCGGGCAATTTTGCTGGCCAAGGGAGAACGGAGACATCGCTACCGTGTTCCTGGAACCAGTCATGCACCCCCTTTAGCGACGTCGCACGGCGCACTGTTCTGTTGGTATACACCATCACCACCATGGTAAGCGCCCAACATGAAAGGATGCATGTGGTCAGAGATGAAGGGTAGGTAGTCATTAGCGTTCAGGGACCCATCCAATGCTACCAGCGGTCCCAAGTCATACCAGGAAAACATTCCCCAGAGATACACACTACCACCGTCGGCCTGTACTTGACAGACAAGCGCGTCGGGTGTTGGTTCTCGTGTGTCTGACGCCGTATCCGCCACCGTCCGTCATTTCTGTGGAGTAGAAACCTCGATTCGTAGGAGAAGGCAACCTTTTTACACCCTTCCACTGTCCAATGACGGTAGTCCCATGTGAACTACAGGCGTCTTTGCCGATGCACCTGGGTTAACATGGACGCCTTGACGCAGCGTCAACTCTGAAGACCCATGCGTAACAGGGTTCGCTCTACTGTTATCGGAGACACGTACTTGGGTTCCCCAGCATTCCTTTGCATGGTCAATTGCTGCACTGCTGCGCGTCGATTGCCCTTTACCAGTCGACGGAGGCGACGTTCTCCTCTGGGGTCGATGGCCTTTGGGACTCCACAGTTATGGCCTCATGAGGTACTCGGTGTGCCAGCGGTCCATTCTTGGTACAGCCTTACTACAGCACCTCGCGAACAGCTCACGAAGTCTGCTGCTTCCTAGACGCTTCCACCTTTGGCACGGTAACCGATGGTCATTCATTTTTGAACTTCCGTCAAATCACTATCTCTGCCCATTTTCCTCACCTGACGCACTATGGCTCATCTGTCCTGGCCGGATATTTATATCTCCGTGTGGACATGCACTCTGTGACACGCCTGGACGGGTACGCTGTGATTTCCGGGGGTGGTCATATTTTTCTGATAAGACTGTGTAATCATTCTACCAGACGCGTTCTCGTCTTCCCTTCGGGTCAAATGATCTGATCACGTCTACGCTGCTCAAAATAATTAGGGAAACATGTGACTTTGGCGACACTATGCAAGACAGTGTTATAAAAACATGGAAAACGCTAGTCGAGTGTGATGTAGACAGTCGAATCACTCCTATCCTTATTCAAGTTGGCATCTGTGAGGTCAGAATGCGTAAATCATAGATTGGGATAAAAACGAGGGCTTTACGAGAGCTCTCTTATTCTGTCGCGTATATCGTGATTTCTTTTCTTGAAGTCGTCCATATGAACGATGTCTCAACAGCATGATTTATAGGGATCAACGACGTGGAGAGCAAGGCAGGTTGGAAGCATGTCAGACACAACGGATGGTAGATGTCAGACACAGCGGTTTACGAAGTTGAGGACGAAGCATTAAAATTGAGGACTGTTCCCAGAAAATGAGGACGTCTGGTCAGCTTAACGTAGACCAGTAATGTGTGTCCCTTTAAACGCACGACACCGCACGTCCCGTAGAAGCTGGGCTGAGGAACTTCGTGGTGGAGGACACGACGAGTCAAAGTCACTTCTGTGGCCGGTCGGGATTCCGTTTAGTGTCGTACAATCGGCGAGTTGTTATCTGGAGAGAACACGGCACACCAAATAACCCAGCTTTAATATGGGTTGATGGTCTGGGCAGGCATAAGTATCGGTGGACGTAGAGAGCTGTACGTCATCTGAAACCGCAGTCTGACGGCACAGAGATATGACGTACGCTACAGCCGTCGGTAGTTCGTTCCTTTATATGGACGTTAACACTCGACCTCATAGAGCTCAGCCAGTGAACAACATGCTTCAAGAGGAAGGAATCGAGCATATGGAGTGGCGAACGTGGTCCTCTGACTTAATTCCAGTTGAGCATAACTGGCGCGCACTTGGCAGATGCATAGCAGCTCGGTTGGCACCTCTGTTGACCCTCCGTGAGCTGGAGACTGGCACATAGTTGATGCAGAATGGTAAACTTGAAAAGCACCAGAGCTCCTGATATTGCCGAACCACTTGACGAGAACTTACGATCTAAAAACATAAATTATAACATCTAGGCATGTGTTTGGAAGCATTATCTCCCCTGCATCACGTCAACGGAGTTGGCATTGAATTTGGCAACTACAGGGTGAGCCAAAGATCCCTGTACACCTGGCGTACTATGATAAGAAATAATAAGAATAAATCTATAAAGTGTAGTTACCGCGCACGTACATGCAATATTATAAATGGAGAATGTTCGTGTGTTTGGGGTGGGCTTACGAGCAACCTGCTGTCTGACCATGAACGACGCAGCCGGTATTTCCGGCTTTAGGCAGTGATTGAATCAGTCAGTAGTGAGGCGTCACAGTGGCCGGTTGAACATGGTGTTGTCGCTTGAGGATCGAGTGTTTCTGATTGAACATGTGTTCCGTAGTGGAGGTGAATATAAGGACGAAGGGAAACGTAAGCACGGAGAACAATTTCCCGATACTGAAGCACCCCATCGCAATGCAGTGGGGCGGTTAATTGAAAAGTTTCGTAAAATCGGACTAGTGGGAGATGCTCCGAGAAGCGGTAGGCCGCGAGTGTTAACAGAAGAAAAGGTGGAAGATATATTTGTTCCCATCGCTAAAAGTCCAAAGTAATCTGTTCAAAAATTGGCACAACAAGTAGGTGTGTCGTACAGCGGCACGCGTAGGGCACTGAAGAAGCGACTGCAGCTCTACACCGTACAAAATCAGAACAGTGCTCGAACTGAAACATACAGACTACGATAAGAGGGTGAAATATTACAGATGGTTCAAGAACTTCATTAGTGACAACGGAGAGGATATTCTGGACGTCACGTTTTTCTCCGCTGAGGCGCTGTTCCACTTGTTGGGATATGTGAACAGCAAAAACAGTCGCATATGGTCTTCCAATAATCAGCATTAGATACACGAAATGTCATTACATGATCAGAAGATTGGTCGGTGGTGTGCGATATCTCGAAGACGCATTATTGGGCCTATATTCTTCGAGGGGATCATAAACGCGTCAAGGTATTGTGACAATATCCTGTACCCACTCATCGGGCATTTAACCGAGGTGGAAATTGTTTATGGTTACTTCCAGAAGGAGTCCGCTACGTCCCATACAGCTCATACCTCCATGGCGTTGTTGACTGATGTGTTCGGAAACAGGATCATCTCCAAAGGCACATGGCTGCCACTTTCGCCCGATCTCACGCCTCCAGATTATTATCTGTGGGGTTTACTGAAAAACTCTGTTTACAAGAACAATACCCGTTTTCTGACGGAACTACAGGAAGCCATCACAACAGTAATCAGCAGTACTTCTCCGTTGGACTTGTCAGGTGTCTTTGAGAACATGTTCAGACGCGTGGATGCATGTCTACACACAGGAGGGGGCCATTTCCAGCATTTATTGTAGCAGGTACGCTTGTAGTTGTTGTACGTGTTTTGTGTTGTCAGGTGCAAAGTGACTTTTGCTCACCCTGTATATGGAAATAAATTACTCGCCGCGGAAAAAAATATGTTACATTCATTACCAAAGACTATGACATAGCCTTAGGTAATGTCTTAGGTCAATAACATAGGCCTAAGATATAGTCTTAGGTCATAAGCAAAGAAAAATAGACCTAATACATAGTCTTGGGTAATGAATGTAATACATAGTCTTAGGTAATAGATCTAAAACAAGACATAGACCTAAGATATAGTCTTAGGTAATGTCTTAGGTGTATGACATAGACATTGACCTAAGACATTATATAGTCTTAGGTCTATGACATAGATCTACATTCACCTAAGACTATGACATAGTCTTAAGACATTACTTAAGACTATGACAAATACCTTAAAAAATGTGTTACATTTTTTACCTAAGACTGTGGTATTTCTGGTTTCGTCAATTCTGCACAAAACTCGGAAAAAAAGAGAGGAAATGATTCACAACGAAGAGGACATACATCAGATCACTAATTAAAACGTTGTTTCTTGCTACCAAGTAAGGTTTTCATCAAAGAAGCGTAGCTTTAGATTGTAATTTCATGCAAGTGATGTATTTTTTTTCTAACTGAGCATCTCAACTCCATTTTGCAGTCTGCTGAAAAATTTTGCAGTCTTAGGTTTATTTGTTCCATAGAGAATATCGAGTGTGTACCATAGTGTAACGATAACGAATAACTAGAACACATATTTTTTCGAAACTGAATTCAGCTGGTCGTTACCTAACTATCTACGGAGAGTTGTGAGAAACCTCTCGTAAGAATTTAGTATTCCAGCCAACGCCTCAAACCAGGGGCGGGTTTATCATGCGGCCAACCTGGGCCAGCGCTACATATTGAAGGGCGTCAACATTTTGCGAATACATACGCAAAACTGTTTTACCTCATCACGGAAACTAGCAGTTCTGCCCGTTCTCCGAACGGTGAATCTATAAAATATATTTTTTAACATAAAATTAAAGAAAGGGAAAAGTACTTAAGGGAAAAGAAAGGTAATATAAGATCCGTAACTGTTTTGCGGTTTAGAACAGGTTCATGACGTCAATGCATACGGTTTGACATAAAACAGTAGCAGGCTTTGGCACCCCTTCATTTTAAATCAAAATTTCACGGAATTTTTACAGCACTTCAATATTTCTGGCATAATTATTTTTATTTTTATTTATTTTTATTTTTTTGATTGGAGATTTAACGACCACCGTGAGCAACTCGATGGGCTATAAGCAGTCGCCCGTCCCTAATTTAGGGTCACTGGTTCCAGGGAAGGGAGAGAGCCAGTGTCGTAAGACAAACAGAACATCCACGCCTCACCGGGATTCGAACCCGGACCCCTTTCGGACGAATGATCAGATGCCATCGCTTAGACCACTGCGCCACCGGGGCGGCCATAATTATCTTTAAGCCTATCAGCATTTTGAACAGAAAAGCTAAGGCACTATGATTTTTTTACGGACCCCCCAGCAGCCGGTACGGTTCCCTGTTGACAGGTGGGATCCATGGCTTCATGGGGTTTGCGCCACACACGAATCCTTCCATCTGCTCGATACAGTTGGAAACGCGACTCGTCAGACCAGGCTACTTGTTTCCAGTCATCAAGTATCCAGTGGTGGTGTTGCCGTGCCTAAGCGAAGCGCATAGCACTGTGTCGTGCACCCATCAAGGGGACTCGAGTTGGGCGTCGGCTCCCAAAGCCCATATCGTGCAGGGTACGTTGCACAGTCCGGACGCTGATGAATGTTGAGGCTTCACAGTTGAATTCCGGTGATACCTGCGAGAGTGTTGCACGCCTTTCGCGTTAAACGATTCTCGGCAGCCGACGATGGTCACGTTCACCCAATGCCTTTTTACGGCCACACTGGTATCGTAGGTTGGAGGTTTTGCAGAAATTCTTGTAGTCACGGTACAACCTTACAATGATCGTCCGTGAAAATCCGAACTTCGTTTCTACCTCCGAAATACTATGGCCCATCTCACGAGCGCCAACTATGACACCGCGTTGAAAATCGCTTAAATCTTTATTACTTGTCATTCTCATGCCGAAAACAGCTCTGACAGCTGGCAAGGATTTCCATCACTTTATATACACACTGGCGGACGCAACCGAGTACGCGCATGGGTGACGTTACTATGTATTTTGCATAAGCTCGTCTGTACCAGTTTTTCTGGAACTTCAGTGTATATAGCATAGCGTTATTGCGACAATGGCTATCCTCCACTCCCAGATATAGTGCACCTGCTATTGTATATTGTAAGAAAACGGTTACTTATAAAGTTGTATGGGTGCGTGATGTACACATATTAGTCTGTGGACCCATTAACACAAAAACTATTATACTTATCAAGAGAAAATTTTATATTTAGGGTTTTTTGCGAAATAATGCTACGAAATAGTGCATTGCACCTTTTCTTAAGCATAATTAAACATTATTGTCAGTTTAAAAACGTATCTGAGTGCAAAACATTCTTCTGCTTTGCAAAATCATGATGGAAAACATATAATGTGTGATAAGTCTTCGTACAGAAAGAAATTAAATTATTTTGTAGCCCAGCAAAAACACAAGTGTTGGGAAACTACTGGCCATCAGCTGATGGGTCACTGCTGGCTGAAATCTACCGCTCACGGCGCGGTAACAATCCGTTTGTGGCACCGCTATCAGTTGGCAGCCGTTGATGGCCCTGCAGCATTGCCCTGAATTACGGGCCTCCGAACAAGCGCCACTAATGGGCCCGTAGCTGGCAACCAAAGCAACTCCAACACGAGGTGGAACCAGCGGAGTCTGTGTATGCGAAAAGCAACACATGCGCAGTCTCGCGTGGTACCAGTTAGTTGAAGACGAAGCCATCGCCATCGTGTTATTTTAGTGGATGTTAAGAAAAAAAGCCATATGTAGAGAGACAAATTAATTTCCTAATTAAATGACCCGTCGACGAAGATTACCGTCGGAGGAAAATTATATAAATAATTAATGAACTGTAAGAAATAGTCAATTACTTTCATGTATTTATAGAAACTAATTTCGTATCAGAATTTCTGCGGTAGCACACGAAGAATCGAGAATATAAACAGCCATATAACACACTCGCTCCATTCCCATGAATGGCAAGAAATGATTTCTGTATAATCTTCATACACTAAACCACTTCAAACAGAAGTCCCGAAAAGACATTAAAAATCGTTATGTTTACTGGGAATACATTTCTTCTTTTCTTAAATGTAAGTGAAAGTCATTTTCAGTTTAAAGAAATTCGCGTTCCAAAACATTTTCTTGCTTTGAAAAATAATGATGAAAAAAAATTATAATTAAGTTTATCTATATAAAAAATGAAAATATTATAAACCTATGCAAAAGAAATAATTAGCTCCTACAGAAAATAAAGAGACCAAATAACCGGCATTCATAGCGAAAACCATTTCATCTTTGCGCGGATGCAGTTCTCTTTGTTTCTACCTCAAAGGTGATCTGGAGCCAAGTATCGTGCTAGATCTGTCTGTAGCGTTCTTTACTGAAGTGGAAGCCATCGCGGATTCGATCCGCACCTTAGGAGGATTCTTTGCACGTCAAGAAAAAGTTTTGCAATGCGTCTGTGGGAAAGGAAGTTTCTTCTGCATAGGGACTGAAAATGTTAAAATCGAGATACGTTACGTAATTTGTGCACTTCCATTTCTGAAATATAAATTCGTTAAATATAAGGGGCATCCTGAAAGTAATGCCTCCTCCTCAATAACTTTCAGAATTTTGAAGTGATTTAAATGAAATTGCACTGACATGTACTACAGTATGATATGTTTCCAATGTGGGAACACATTTTTTTCAGAATCGTTGATAAAGATCATGAATGAGAAAAAAAAAGCAGCGAGGCGTTATTTCTATGTGCATAAATACGTCTAAAAATTTTAAATTGAGTGTAAAATTTTTCTTATGCTCAAATCGCAAATGCGAATTCCAAGAAATCTACACATATAAATGATTAAAAATGTAAATATGTTATATCTTTGCTTTAATTCAGTGATGCACCACGGATTTCCCCATGGGGTGGTGTAAAATATTGAGGATGCTTGTAAGATAACGCTGTGCAAGAGAAATCCCCACCCCACCACCCACCCCCAAAAAAAAACATCAGGGTTGGTTTGTCCTCCCCTTAAAACAAGCATGTTTCTGATTATTAAGGAATCATAACAGTGTAACCTGAAAACCTATGGTTTCAACTATTCCCTTGCGACTTAGTTCAGCCCCTTTAGATTATTTCGATTAGCACATAGTAGTAAAAAAAAAAAAAAAAAAACTAACTGTTTGGATGCCAGTTTGAGGTGCCTCGATTTATTTTTTTATTTTTTTACAGAGTGTAAACCACCACCCGCCAGGGGGAAAGACCCCTTTTTATAAGAACGATTTCTAATAATAATTTGCTATTGTTAAAAATTAGGTAGCAAATATTTTGTTGTGTTGGCAGCACTAACGTCACGTGCTACACTGAGGCTTAACCGTATACAGGGCAAGTCGGCATCCAGAAGACTATAAAATAAAACTGAATGCCAGCTTCCAAAATATAATGATGTATTGCAGTGCAAACATCCCTACTCTGTGGAATTAGGTTTTTACTGCGGTAGTCCGAATTGACAGTGCTTGAAAAATTGGCTCTTCAGAGAAGACTATTTAATGTTTTGTTGAAAGATGATAGAAATTTCAGATTGAAGTCCTTGTGGATGATTTTTTTTATTATAATATTTTCCATCATTTTCTAAGTTTTTTTTTAAATTAATTTCTCCAAATATTCAGTTATAAGCGAAAACAATTAGACTAAATATAAAAGGAAATCACTTAAAAACCTACAAGGGGGCTTTCATGGATTTTCGGGGGGGGCTAAGCATCCCCGAGAAGATGCCTGAATACATACATCACTGGCAGTGACAGATACCAACAGGTGCCGCCCCGGTGGCGCAGTGGTCTAAGGCGCTGGCCTCTGATCATTCGTCCGTAAGGGGTCCGGGTTCGAATCCCGGTGAGGCATGGATGTTGTGTTTGTCTTACGGCACTGGCTCTCTCCCTTCCCTGGAACCAGTGACTCTAAATTAGGGACGGGTGACTGCTTATAGCCCATTGAGTTGCTCACGGTGGTCGTTAAACCTCAAATCAAAAAAAAAAAAAAAAATACCAACAGGCAACGAGGGGAAGGCCTCATCACAGCTGATCGTCGTGTCACTATCTAGGAGTTGTGTGATGCAATTCATTGTGGTCATAGTGCTAAGGAAACATTAATTAGAGATCTGGGCTACAGAAAAATTTGTTCAAAGTGGATCCCAAGAAACCTAACCCGTGAACAATGTGAGCACATGTGCCGGAACCTCTTGGACTGTTGTGAGAGGGAGGGTGAGGTGTTTTTCTCTAATCTTGTGACGGGGGATGGAATTTGGGAGTTATTTCATGACCCAGAAACAAAACGTACGTCAATGGAATGGCACCGCACATCTTCAACTCGAAAGAAAAAGGTGAAAACAACTCGAAAGAAAAAGATGAAAGTAATTTTCTAGGATAAACGTGGTGTCATTTTGACTGATTTTTTTGAACGGGGTGCAACAATAAACAGTGCTCACTACGTGCAGACAATGAAAAAGCTAAAGCAAGCTATCAGAAGGAAAAGACGTAACATTCCACTTCACAGTGCTGTTTTACACTACGATAACGCACGTCCCCACATCTCAATGAAGACTTCACAGGCTGTTGCCAAAATGGACGGTGATATCCCAACCCCCATACAGTCCTGATTTGGCTCCCTCAGACTTTTTACTGTTTGCCCCCTTTGAAAAACACCCTTCGTGGAAAATGTTTCGACAATGTGGCAGACTTTAAACTGGCTGTGAACTCATGGGTGAAACGACAGCCTCAGGAATTTTCCCAAAATGGATTTTATCAATGGGTTCAAAGATGACGGAAATGTATAGAAAGTGATGGACAATACTTTGAATAGGCTAGCATTATTAACAATATGTCGAAGTATTTTGCCATAAAGTTTCACATTTTTGCTGCTACAAATAAAAATCTTATGAGGGACGAGGCATTACTTTCAAGATGCCCTTTGTACTAACAATATAAAATAACTGAATAATAATTCTGCCAACAGATCTACGTTTTTCTCATTTTTTCCCCATGCAATGTAGTTTCTGTGGTTCTTTGCAATGAACTGTACAACGAAACATTCCCTATTAAGCTGGTACATGCGATCAGGCAATTTGCTTCAACAAAGGCATCGTTAAGTCAAAGCATTAACGACGCCTATTAAGTGTCGTAAATCGAATCGTCCGTCTTGTGTTCACCTTTTTGTATTTATCGTTTTCTTTTTACCTCAAAACATCTCTGAACGTTTATCTGAAGTTGCTCTCAACTCGTTCGATTTTTCGTAAAGCGAATGACGAAAAACAGGAAAAACAAAAAGAGTGATTTAGCAGAGTGACGCAGTTTCGGGATGGGCGAGTGACGTTTCGTAAAAATCGTCAACAGCGATCAATGCTTGTTTGTGTATTCCGCGGAGGTAGAAAAACATTAGAGCATCCTCCATCCCCTGCCTTACGTGCAAATTATAGTTTACGCGTTAAAGTATATTTATTATCTGCATCCATCTTCGTATGCGAGGCACGTTGGTGCCGGAGTTTCGGCGATTACTCGCGAAAAAAGAAGAAGATTAATAAAAGAAGGCACCACACGCTCAGCGGAAGTAGCTTGAGCTGTCAAACATGGTTTCCAAGAGCGTAATCGCAATATATGAAAATAATCTGTATAACAAAGGAAAAGCGAAAAAGTCTTTCAAAAAAGTTAACTCAGACTACTGAGAGAAATATGGTTCATGAGATAATTCCTAATGATTTATTGGGCATAAAAGCGTGTTTAAATGGGCAACCACTTCGAGAAGAACAAAAAGAGCAGTTGAAAATTACGCTATGTAAGTGACAGGTAGTGCTCATACACAGAGCTCTGAACAGTGGTTTTATTCATGCAACATGTCAGGATGGCAGTGTCTTCTTATGACGTGTACGCGTATAATTCAAAAGTCGTTCTCTATCGATCTGAAAATATCGCTGAAGCGTATCAATTGTGTAAGGGGAGCCATATTTTAACATTCTTTTTCTTGGTTACTCCGTCCAAGGACTGGTTGTTCAGTAGATGTACTCTGTCTCTCCATTCCTCTCTATTCTCCGCCGTTCTCTTCAAGTTATAGTATGTCCTAGTATTGGTGTCTTGGAGTAATTGTGCCACATAACCATTCCTTGGTCGCCTTCTTCCTCTCTTGCCTTGAATTTTACCTTCCAAAACTATCGCAATCGGACCTCCATGGCCCAATGTGTGTCCCATCCACAACATTCTTCTTCGTTTTAACATTTTAATCAGATTCCTGGGTTCTCCCACTCTCTCCAGGACCTCCTCATTAGTGTTTCTACCGAGCCAGCTTATTGTCTCCAGTCTTCTGTTGTTCCATATCTCAAATGCATCCAGCCATTTCACTTCCCTCTTGGTCAATGTCCATGTCTCAGAATCATAGAGAGCTACTGGCCAAACATATGCCTTTAAAATTATCTTCCTCAGTTTTAGATCTATAATATTTTGGCTGTCAGTAGTCTTTGATTCTCTCTAAAAGCCGTTTTCGCCATCCCCAGTCTCATTCTGATTTCTTTTTCACATCTCGCATTTTCAGTAATAAATTGACCCAAATAGCGAAATGATTTAACTTGTTCGATGCATTGTCCTTCAATTTTAAGGAAAGCCTGTTTTGGATCCTTCTCTATTACCATTAGTTTTGCCTTATTTTTATTTATCTTCATTCCATAGATATCCGCATTTTTGTGTATTTTTGACATCATGCACTGTAATGATTTGGCTGATCCTGAAACTATTGCCTGGCCAACAGCAAACTTAATGGCCTTAATTCTCTCTCCATTAACCCAAATTCCTTCGCTGACGCTCCCCAAAGCCTGCTCCATCATAACTTCGGCATAAATACGAAAACGGCCACGTGACAACAACATCCCTGCCTTACACCTCTATTTATTGGGACTGGATTAGTCATTCCCTCTTGAATTGAATTTTTTAACATGTGAGCCAGTAATTCCTGAATTCATTTTTCCTGTTCTATGCACTAGTGGTAACTGTGTACAAAAATTTATAGGGAAACAAGCCCATTTTGCAAATGGTGATCACGCTTCCTCGCTCCGGACCAGCTGTTCTCCCAAATAAACTACACCGATGAAGCCTATGGCCTCAACTTTTCCTTCTTGACATGTGCGTTACATCTGAGGTATATACGTCACAATATCCCCCTCTCTTGAGAAAGGTCCGGGACGGAATCATTAGTTTCCGGATCAGCCGGCAAACCATTTTTGAAGTATCTCGTTGGAGAAGAAGGAATTCTGATTAATTTCAGACAATGTATGGAAGAAACACCACACATTTTTTTGAACAGCCCAACGGCCAGGATATTCATTTTTACTTTCAGGCACCAATGTGAAAATAACGTCTTATTCTCCGGTAATGGAATTCGAAATCTCGCCTCCTCGCACCGGAGCTAGTTTTTCTCCAATATAAACTACACCGACGAAGCTTGTCACATCAATTTTGCTGTCTTGACATGTGCGTCACGCCTGTGGTAGGTACGTCTTAAACTTCACCTGCCTTATGTTTGCTACTTAAGTCTTCAAATCACATTGCCTGCTCTTTCTTTTTCCCAGCCTCCTTTCTCTACCTCTCTGTTTCTTTCCTCTTTTGGTCTTCTGCATTGAATTTCTTTCCATCATTCTCTCTCAACAGAATCCTCTTCCTTCAGGCACTTGGCCCATCTCTCTCTCTCTCTCTCACTCTCTCTACATATATATATATATATATATATATATATATATATATATATATATACTTAAGAGCAAAACTGAAGACTAAGGAAAAAATTTTAGAATTTAGAACGAAGGGTGCAAAATAACCTGAAAATCAAAACGCGCAACGCAGCAGTTTTGAAAATTCAGAATTCACATTCTATAAAGATACCCAAGCAAAAAAAAAATATACAAATAAAATTTTGACTCACACCTAGTACAACATAGAAAAGGTTATGTATCTACCTGTGTGAGTAAAAGGAGAAAAGAAAAAAAAAATAAAATAAAACAACTGAATGTAGTATTCTCGACACCTTCTACATTCAGTTGTTTTATTTTATTTTATTTTTTTCTTTTCTCCTTTTACTCACACAGGTAGATACATAACCTTTTCTATGTTGTACTAGGTGTGAGTCAAAATTTTATTTGTATATATTTTTTTGCTTGGGTATCTTTATAGAATATATATATATATATATATATATACACTGGCGGAAAGTGAAAAAAAAACACCAAGAAGGAGACGCCTGATACCAACGAAATTTATACAGCATAATAACGGAATACAGAGGATAACGTGATCAAAACATTATGGCAAAATACAGCTGTATTTGCTGGTAAACTGAAAAATAACATTTCCATGTAACATGGTTAGTACGAGGTTGAACCGCTGTGCAATTCTGGCATGGAGTCTGTCGTACAGATGTTGGATGTAAGTTTGGGGTATTGAGTTCCAAGCATCCTCAACCTGGACGCGTAAATCGGGGATGGTCGTGGCTGGCAGTGGAGACTGGATAAGTCGTTGTCCCATAAAATTCCACACGTGCTCAATGGGGGACAAATCCGGTGAACGTGCGGGCCATGGAAGTTGTCTCACACACTGAAGTGCATGTTGCGTTGCACGTGCCGTGTGTGGGCGTGCGTTATCTTTCTGTAAAACGCCACGATGGACTGACCTTACAAATGGCACAACAACGGGCTGAAAGATGTTGTTGATGTAGAAGGTACGGTTTAGCGTACCCGGTACAAACACTAGTTGTGTACGGGAGTGATAGCTGATCGCTCCCCACACCAGGAGACCAGGTGTAGGCCCTGTGTTTCGCTGGCGGATGTAAGAAGGGTGGAGACGCTCCCCTGTGCGTCTGCGAACACGTATACGGCCATCGGAGGCTCCCAAGCAGAATCTGCTTTCATCGCTGAACACGACATATCGCCATTGTGTTCTCCAGTGCAGACGTTGGCGACACCACTGCAGCCGTTCCTGACGGTGGGTTGGAGTCAGAGTTACACATGCCAGCGGCCACGTTTCAACAGGACAATGCGCGCTCGCACCTGGCACGCATCGTGCAACAATTCTTCACTGCCCACCAGGTGTCACTGCTGCCGTGGCCAGCCTTCTCTCCCGATATGCCTCCCATCGAACACGTCTGGTCGCTGATCGGCAACCGAGTGGCCCGGCAAGCACCACCCGCGGCTACGCCTGATGAACTGTGGCAACGTGTGGAAGCAACCTGGACCGACATACCCCAAGCCCACATCCAAAGCCTCTTTCGTTCGATGTCGTGGCGTGTAGCGGCCGTTATTGCCAGCCATGGGGGCCACACGAACTATTGATGTCTGCGTGTTCTGCAAGTCGCACGGGCTTGTAAGCTTAATCGTCTCATCTTTGTATCTGTTGTTATATGTCCAGTAAATCTGGCTTTGTTATCTCGTGTCCTTCTTGGTGTTGCATTTTAGGTGGCCAGCAGTGTGAATGTAGAACGTCAAAAGAAACGTATCACATTCTGACTGTCTCGTATAAACAGTCAGACATGATGGAAGTTCAATGCATGTTTGGAGGCTGCTGATCGGAATATTCATTAGGTCCCATAGGTCCCATTGTCAGAGTGCATGCTAAAATTACACCCACTGATTACGCACACCTATCTGGTGGCAAGGTGGTATGCAAACATACCACCTAGTATGATAACGTATTTCAAGACGGTATGGCACACAGCCAGATTTGAGGTAAATGTTTTGCAAGCTAGGGCTGGGCATGGAGTATAAGATTTAGAATTTCGATGTTGAATTAAAGGAGACACATGTTGGTTGACGAAATGGGGGCAGTTTTGTGACATTATCAGTTGTTCCTTATATTACCTCTGTAACGTATACTCTAGATTCACTTTCCTTTTGATTTTACTATCTCTGGTTATTTTATTTTCCTATGTAAATTATCTTCTTACTGAACGAGATGTTATTTCTCCCGCTGAATGAGATCTGGCAATGAGTGTAAGTCATGACGTGGTGGTAGCCAGTATAAATAGGCGCGTTCAACGATACCAGAGAGAGCTTTTGTTTATGTGCGTAGAGAGCTTTTTGTTGACGTGCGTAGGGAGAACTTTGTTTTATGTGTAAAGAGATCTTCGTTTATGTGAGTAGAGCTTCGTTCGTGTGCAAGGAGCTACGTTTTATTGAGTAGCTGTGTGACCTGAGAAGTGTATGTTGGATACTACCAGGAGTTTTCCCTACTAAAAAGTTGTTTTAGTAAGTACGTTTTTCTCAGTTCATAGTTTTGTCAGACCTCTGTCTGGCTGTTAGTTTTATTTCATTAGTTGTTATTATTAACAACCAGCATAAGACTTTATTCATCTTAATTACTACTACAACATTACTAGCAGTTAAAAGCTTGTTTATTATTATTACTACACTACTAGCAGGAAAGTTTATTCATGATATAATTAACAACACAACAACCATTAGAAGAAGCTATATTCATTATACCTCTCAATTCGCAAATTAGCACGTAAGATGAACCAAATTTGATTTCGTAAAAGAAAAAATCGAATACAAGTTGCATTCGAAAGTCGATTTTCTTGAAATACGTATAATTTAAGAGGCATTTGATTTAGATTTTTAAATAGAAATATTTGTCTTATGTCTGTCTTCCCTATCACCGTCACACATGCTCCTGTTTCAATCCAGTGGAAAAACTGAACTGTAAAACGTTTAAACGAAACTTGATCTCCCCTGTGATCTATCCAGTTGTCTTTAGATCCCACTAAGAGAGCGCAGATTTGAGAAGGTAACAGTGTAAAAGGAAAGCACTAAATTGCAACACTATCCCAGTGCGTTCGATGCAGCTCAAATCAACCAGTCGGATAACAAGTTTCAAGAGTTAAACTGACCGGAAAGCCTTAAATGGGACGGGTTATAACTCCTAAAACCTGAAGCAGGCTGGGCCTTAAACATTTTAGTACAGATCGGGGCTGGTCTTCTAAAATCAAATCACGTGCAGATTTCTAAACTAGATTCCTCCTAAAGTCTGCACAGTCACTTGTTTATACGTTCAAATACAGGTCGGGCTGGGCTTCCTAAATTATAGCCCGTTCAAATCTCTAAGGCAGATTCCTCCCAAAGCCTGCACAGTCATTCAGTTTAAAGAGTAACGGTGGTGAGCTCTTGAAAATAGGATGATAAACGGACATACCCGCGCTTTCTTCGAAAACGGAGCTCTGAAGATTTTTTTCGAAAAAAATGGTGCAATATTCTTCTCATAAACTTCCAAAACTTATTCCCAACCATTCCACGCACAAATGTATACAAGCTGTGAAAAAAAAAAAAAAAAAAAAAAAAGTTGTTCCAACAGGGTACGCTCGTATTAATAAACACATTTGGGTAGAGCCCCAGTGGCCGAGGTGTCAGAGGCTTGAGCTGCTGGCCAGCCGTCCGAGGCCTGCATGGATCTGAGTCCCGATAAGGTATGCGTGATATCCCTGCTCTTCAGCGATGGCCCGGAGTTTTGAACGGGTTTGTCCTTACAGTCCTAGTTGATCTCAGAGTTTGGTAAACTCGGGGGAGGGTGGAATGGTTTTTCTCTCCAACGTTTCCATCTTACCCCGCTCCATATTTTTCTTGACGCGACGGCCTTCGTCTTCTTCTCTTCATTGAAGTTTTTCCTGACAGGGTCTGAAAATGGTTCCTTCTTATGCCGATATATTCCTTCCAATGGACCTTATTCATGTGACGTCAGAAGTGGATTTCTGCGGACCAATATGGCTGCTGATTCAATTTTGAATTGCTATTAGATTACCCCTTATAACGAAGTAAATTTCTCCGTCATTTTTTTTTACGCCGGGCGGCTCGAACCCGGGCCCCCTCATTCCGGAATAAGTCGCTCTACCAGTTGAGCTACGCGGACGTTCGTGTTGCTGCTATCTGCCTTTATGTCGTGTGCGCCCTGCTGGGCAGGCAAGTCACATCTCCCCCCTGAAAGAGGCCCGGGGGCATGTCCCACGGGTCAGCCGTGACCATGAATCGTCGTAGGCAGCCATCCGCTGAAGAACATACTCTTGAGAACTCCCAGTCAATCTAGTGTGTGGAATGCAACGTCACACACATTTATTTTTCGAAGCGCTGGAGAAGGGATTCTCTTATTTTTCCTATCTCGCGGTGTGGAAAGAACATCACACCATTGCGAGATCTTAAACGGCCGGGTCATCCGGAAAGTTCGGGCGCCATTGTAACGAAGTAAATTTCTCCGTCATTTTTGTCCGCGCAGGGGCTCGAACCCTGATCCCTTCATTCCGGAATAAGTCGCTCTACCAATTGAGCTACGCGGACGTTCGTTGTTGCTGCTATCTGCCTTTATGTCGTGTGCGTCCTGCTGGGCAGGCACGTCACATCCTTACTGTTGGCCAATTTTTAAAATTTTAAGGTCTTGGAGTATGCCAACGAATTAACAGAGCTACAGGGCGAAGAAGAAGAAATTAATTTTTTAAAACAAATCAAGGTTGCAAAAATATACCAAGACAATTTCGTAATAGATGTTTATTTCAAAGAGATGCAGGATAAATGCCAAGAAAATTTTGTGTTAGATGTTTATTTCAGAGATTCGGGATAAATACCAAAACAATTTTGTGTTAGTTGTTTTCTTCAAAGAGATGCAGGATAAATATCAAGAAAAATTTGTGTTAGATGTTTACTTCAGAGATGCAGGATAAATACCAAGAAAATTTTGTGTTAGATGTTTATTTCAGAGATGCAGGATAAATACCAATACAATTTTGTGTTGGATATTTATTTCAAAGAGATGCAGAATAAATAACAAGAAAAAATTGTGTTAGATGTTTATTTCAAAGAGATGCAGGATAAATACCAAAACAATTTTGTGTTAGATGTTTTTTTCAAAGAGATGCAGGATAAATACCAATACAATTTTGTGTTAGATATTTATTTCAAAGAGATGCAGAATAAATAACAAGAAAAAATTGTGTTAGATGTTTATTTCAAAGAGATGCAGGATAAATACCAAAACAATTTTGTGTTAGATGTTTTTTTCAAAGAGATGCAGGATAAATACCAAGAAACATTTGTGTTAGATGTTTACTTCAATGATGCAGGATAAATACCAATAAAATTTTGTGTTAGATGTTTATTTCAGAGATGCAGAATAAATACCAATACAATTTTGTGTTAGATACTTATTTCAAAGAGATGCTGGATAAATACCAAGAAACATTTGTGTTAGATGTTTACTTCAATGATGCAGGATAAATATCAATAAAATTTTGTGTTAGATGTTTATTTCAGAGATGCAGGATAAATACCAATACAATTTTGTGTTAGATACTTATTTCAAAGAGATGCTGGATAAATACCAATACAATTTTGTGTTAGATACTTATTTCAAAGAGATGCAGGATAAATACCAAGAAAAATTTGTGTTAGATGTTTATTTCAAAGAGATGCAGGATAAACGCCAAGACAATTTTGTGTTAAATGTTTATTTCAAAGAGATGCAAGATAAATTTGTCGTTTGTCATGGTAAAATTTTTAATGACGCATTTCTCATACACGGTAGTAAATAGTAACACTGTACTAGTGATCCGATTTATTGGCGTAGGAAGTAGACATATTCCTACGCCAATAAATCGGATCACTAGTACGGTGTTACTATTTACTACTTAATTAGCGTACTGTTCCTCGTTATCAATTTTCATACACGGTTTATTCAATTTTCACGTTCTTATTGTCAGACATTGGATATATATCTGAAACATAAACTTGGGAACTTTTTTAGCAAAAACAAAATATTTAGAAGCCTAGACAAATACACAATATAAAAACAAACTGAGGTTAAAAAAAACACTCTTTACAGCTCTGGACTTTTCAGAGGAAACTTACGAAAAGTTATCTTTTCCTCTATATATTTTGAATGACAGGGCTTGTTAGCACAACCATACGATGAACAAAAGTTAGGCATATCGTTAATGTTAGACTCATCGTAAACATGAAAAATCGCGATTTTCCTAAATCCCTGCAAGATATTCCTTAAACCATGGAAATAAAAAAACGTTGCTGGTCGTCAGCCACCGAATATATTTCCCATGATGCAATACGAGGTTAATAAAGTCCATTATTCCGATGTTTTAAACTTATGAAATTTATGTGGAAGTTCCCCAGATTTCTTGTAAAACATTTAATACCATTTCAACAACGGTTTTGCAATTTTCGGGTACGTTCATAAAAAAATTTTATATTCTTTTCTCACTTTCTTGAACAACAATGTAAAAGTTTTCTCTTCATTCTAACAGAATTTTCTTTTTTGCAGGAAACAACGTAATGAAAAAAAAATTCCTCTGTGATGCCATCGCTTCCTATTTCATCATCCTCGGATCATCAGCAAAAAATTTCATTTCATCAGAAGAAATTTCGCGAGCGTTCTACAACGACAAATTTTCACCTGAAGAGACATGATATGATGCCTGGCATGCCATCTTTGAAATGGCGCTTTGACGCTGTTCATTGATGAAATCCTTGAACTATGGAGTGCAGAACTAAGCAACAAGAGGGAAAATGAATGTAAAATAGGAATGAAAGAAAAATACACTGCATTTTTCTTATAAAAATTTCACTTTTCTTGTAGAAAGGTTGATATGCATTTATGTTGCTGCAAAACTCTGTTTTCAAGAAGCAGACGAATATAGTAAACTAACTGCATTAAATTAAAATTTAATATTCTGTCGTTGAAAGTACTAAACAACAGAATAATTTGAGCAGAAGTTATGTATGCGAACGCATCCATTTTTTTTTTTTTTTTTTTTTTTTTTGGTAGGAAACTGCTGTCGGAGTTGCTCGTGTACGTACATTCCTCGCTTTCTACAATTTGCTGCTTGAAAGCAACGTTATTTTACATGCATCAATTAGTTTCTCAGGCAGCTATAAATTTCATGCAATGTTGTTCCCTCCTCTTTCTTTTGAGCGCACATGCTTGTAACTCAGATATAGCATCAATTACAATTTGCGTGTAGAGAAAGGAATTTAACACAAATCGGTGATAGAGAAAAAAATATAAAAAATATTATAACAAGCTTGAAAATTCCACTTTACGTTATCAGAAAAATCGAATAACTTAAATAAAAAATTAAATTTGATATTACATTATTGAGAAATAAAAAAATAATGGGTAGATTTTCAAATTTAACGTTCAATCATTAAAGATATATGGGAAAATGGAATAATTTCCGTGCAAATGAAATAAAATAACGAAGAGTACACTTTCAAATTTAGCAGTCATTCAGTAAATAAGCATGGGGGAAATGGAGTAATACTGCGTGTAAATAGATTATTTTTAAATTTCAACGTTCAGACATCAAGAAAGTAGAAAAAAAAATTGAGTGATTTATATGTAAGCGTTTAAACTGAACGTTCTGTCCAAAGAAGAAAGCGGATCGTCGATCTATATGTACGCTCAGGTCAAAGCATTAAGAGCTTCCTAATCAGAATTCGACTTATATTACACTCTCTCTCTCTCTCTCTCTCTCTCTCACTCTGGCCAAAAAATAAGAAATTTTATTTAATAACAAACTGTTGCGCATGACAGCAACTATGCGACGCGGCATGGATTCAATAAGGTGTGTAACACACGCTTACATCTCTACGAATCACATCAAAACACTATAAGTACTTGAGAGTTTGTTTTGGTCTAAAAATAGCCATTCCTGCTGCAAAATATCGTACAACTTTTTCAGTGTTAATGGAAGAGGACATCGCTTTCCAGCATGTCTCACAAACTTAAAAAAAACAAAACAACTGAGATCAGGGAACTGTGAAGGCCAGGAGGGACAGCAGAATTTCTCTTCGTGACCATCAAATCATTCTTGCACCATTAAGACATGATATGCTGCTGCATTGTAATCCATAAAGATGCGATGACATTTTTTTCGGGAGGACACAGTTAACGATTACCGTAAGCAACGCTAAAGGCTGAGCAGTCGCTCGTTTCTAATTTAGAGCCACTGGTTTTAGGGAATGGAGAGAGACATTGCCGTAAGATGAACACCCCATCCATGTCTCACTGGGATTCGAACTCGGGCCAACTCAAACGAACGGTCAGAAGCCAACGCCTACACCTGGGGCGGCGATGCCATCATATGCAGAAAAAAAATGTAGCATTGCAGGGTTTACTTGGTCCATTGCAGCACTTAAGATGTCATGTAACTTTCCTGTGGAATCAGCGGACCCAGTACGTATATGTTTGAACTGTATTCACTAGGCATACTGGATTCATCCAAGGCCGTCTAGAAAATACAAGGCCATGACGTCAGAGAGACAAGTTCCCCCTTTTAGTGACATCACGCGGAAACCAAAGCTTCTGAATGGTTTCCAACGCTGTCGTGTAGGACGTAAAACATGACACCGACGTATCAGGCCGTGTAACATGACAGTGACGTCATAAACGGAGGGAACTCATCTCTTTAATGTCATTGCCTAGTACTTTCTAGACAGCCTTGGTCCATCCCTTAGTGAAGCACTTGCTACATTTTCTGCCGAGCATTCTTTCAAAATAATGTATAGCGTTAGCGTGTTTCAACTGACCTCATTATTTTCTTCCATTGCCACACTGCCCATAAATGGCGTTTTCGGCACCCTCGTAAGCAGATTTTTTTTGTCTTTTGCTGTAAATGAAAGACGAGAAATTTGGTTTGCAGTGGTGGGCAGACGACTCGGTATGCACAGAGGATTTGCCGCCCCGATGGCGCAGTGGTCTAAGAGATGGCCTCTGATCATTCGTCCGAACGGGGTCCGGGTTCGAATCCCGGTGAGGCATGGATGTTGTGTTTGTCTTACGGCACTGGCTCTCTCCCTTCCCTGGAACCAGTGACCCTGACTTAGGGACGGGCGACTGCTTATAGCCCATTGAGTTGCTCACGGTGGTCGTTAAAAAAAAAATCCAATCCAAAGACGATTTCCGTGTCCTAATTTCTTTGACTCCATAAGCATGGTTCGGGTTGTTTCTAACCTTGGATGAATACAGCAGTTAGTTGCTGCACACAAGAAGACATCTCCTTCCATACAATCCTCCTCATAGCACGACAGCCGCGCTCTTTAAGTGTAGTTTCCCATCCACATTTATGTCTTTTGGATGACAAAGATCTGCTTGTCCTCTAGAGTCGCTAAACAGCTCTAAAATGGTTGTTTTTGAAAAGCCAGTAATTTCTTTTGTTTAGTTAACTGTGGCTCCCGCTAAACGTTTGCTTGCAATCAGACGCTTTTTTTGGAATGTCAACAGATCCTGAGTTTTATTTCAAGCCTATATAAGAGTTACTGTAGCCGAATAATGTGTACGTTCTTTGGAAAAGAAAAAAACAAAATATCATCATCCCATGACAATGATAATAGTATAGTGCACACACCGGGATGGCCAGTTGATAGTGGCATGCCCATAATTTTTTTTTCGGGTGGTGGTGGGGAGGGGGGGGGGGGGGTACGAATTTTTTTCGGAGTTTACGAAATTTATATTTTATACAATTAAATGTGTGTGTTATGAGTGCATTTACTGACAATATATTTCTGAAATATTGGAAGGTTCCAATTTTTTTTTCGGGGGGAAGGGTGGGTTAAAACGACCCCTACCCTGGGTACGCCACAATCCTCTGGGTCCGCCTCCACCCCAAAGACTGTCCTTGTCCTCCGTTCATCAGATAAAGGAAACAAATTATGATCTTTTATAATAACACATTTTTCCAACAAAGGCAAAATTTTAAACAAGTTAGTAAAATCATGCAATGCATTGATTATGATACGCTTTCCAACATACCAGAAATCATAGGAAAATGCTTTAGTTTCGAGGAGACTAAACTATGGTATAACGTTTGAAGTTCACATATATCAAAATTAAATCTCTTTGTGCCCATGTTACCTATTTTTATCATCAAGAGCTACCACACATAAGCCGTTTTATAATTAAATCGGGCAATTTTCACGGAAGTTATCAGGCGAAAATAATAGCTAACGAATCTCACGCATGCGCACTGCCCACAATTGCTGACAAAAAACATTTTTGGCGGAACTGCTTCCAAAGTGGTTATGGAACAACGTATTGTATTTCGTCACAATCGAAGCATTTTTAGTCAAGTTATGAGGATAATGGCCTAGGAATAAATCTCGCTCCTGTGCCCTGACCTTTGAGCCCATTTCGATGATATTCAACAGAACCAGTTCAGTATACCTCCGAAAGAACATGATAAAGTTTTGCCGCAATCGAAGCATTTTACGCGCGCTCCTATGTCCTGACCTTTGACCTCATTTCGTCCATTTTTAATAGGGTTCGTCCCCAGGTTGTCCCCTACCACATCACAAAATTTCATCGAAATCGAACCATTTTTACTCGAGTTATCGAGCGGACAGACAGACAGATAGACGGACTGACAAAGCTGGAGCATATGCTCTTCTTCAACCTACGGTTGGAAAACGTAAACAAGTTAGTAAAATCATGCAATGTATTGATTATGATGATACTCTTTCCAACATACCAGAAATCATTACTCAAGTTATGATGATAATGGCTGTGGAATAAATCTCTATCCTGTGTCTTGACCTTTCACCCCATTTCGATGATATTAAACAGCGTTGGTTCAGTATGCCTCCGGAACAACATGATAAAGTTTTGTTGTTGTTGTAAAATGGAAGCATTTTTACGTAAGTTATGACGCATAAGGGGGATGGAATGAATCCCGCTCCTATGTCCTGACCTTTGAACCCATTTCCACCTTCTCAATAGGGTTAGCTTCCAGTGGTCCTCTACCACATACTAAAATATCATCGAAATTGAACCACTTTTACGCAAGTTATGAAGCATAAGGGCGATGAAATGGATCCCGTTCCTATGTCCTGACCTTTAACCCCATTTCATCCATTTTTAATAGGGTTCGTCCCCAGGTGGCCCCCCTACCACATACTAAAATTTCATCGAAATCGAACCATTTTTAATCGAGTTATCGTGCGGACGGACGGACAGACGGACAAAATTGGAGCATATACGCTTCTTCAACCTACGGTTGGAAAGCGTAAAAAAAAGGAACATATACTTTTAGCAATTACATATTTTCGTTATGATCAGTTATTTTTCTTAGTTCTGGTTTTTGTAATGATCGTTCTTTTTCAACACGAATCTTAAAATGATTATCAAATTTGTCTTACTTATTCAAAATAGTGAGTTCTTTTAACTTGCGTATACATTAGTGTTGATTTATGCCAATATTCCTTTAAAAATAGCAGTAGTTGGAATCAGAGATGGAAACGCGTCATGAGTCAATGGGTTAGCTGGTCAACGGGTCGACAAGTTTTAGGGAGTCAAACGGGTCAGGTCAAGGTGCTCCTCACCCGATTTCGACCCGATTTTATTTCTGTTTTATTTTTGGAAAGCAAAAAAAAAAAAAAAAAAAAAAAACATTTTTTTCACAGAAAAATGCGCGCTGTGGGATTTTGTGCTAGATACTGGTGCCAGCTGGCTGAAAAATGATTTGTCATGCAATATGAAGGAAGAGTGCCCTCAGAAGGAAAAGTGTCCTTTCTTTCTGAGGGGCAATGATGAAAACAACTTCCACAATTTGGAAACTTTCAACTCATCATGAACTTGTGAAAATTGATGTTGCTATGAAACATATTCTAAAGCTTGATATGTTAACAAGAAAACAACAAAAACTGAAATTAAACGTACAAGTTGGTTAACTCAAAAATAAATTTTGATTGTAGCACCATCAAAATTAAGTGGAATAGCCTTAACATTACTGCAGAGGGACTTTTTGACTCACGCAAAATTGTTTGAAAACATGTGTAAAACGGGCAGGTTATGTCTTGCAACTGAAGGACGACAGTTTCAATACTTCCTGTAAGTGAGTAAATCATACGTTCCTATAATACATTTGTTTGATTTCCATATACCGTAAGATACCCACCGCTGAGAGACTTTTTGAACGCTTTATATATATATTATAGTTCAAGGCAGATTTGTCCGGGTCGGCTCCAATTATATGACGTCCGGATCGGCTCCAATTATATGACGTCCGGGTCGGCTCCAATTATATGACGTCCGGATCCAAAATTTTTGACCAGTTTTCAACTCTGAAATTTTATGCATAATATGGCGCATTGTTTTTTCGTCCCATAGGTTCCTTGAGGAAATTCTGTGTGCGCTACTGACTGTAACATTTGCGTATGCTGTCGTTTATTGTCTGTCTCATCTTAAAGGTTCGTAATTTTTTGGCCAGTGTATGTATATATGAGCATAATACACACGCAACACACAGAGATACATATATATGTGTAGTATATTTAAAATAGAATACTAGTTATGCAAGTAATCATGCTGGAATATATATATAGCATACTAGATTCCAATCTAATCGGGCGGCCATGGTGGCGCACTGGTTTGAGCGATGGCTTCTGATCATTCGTCCGACATGTGTCCGCATTCGACTCCCAGTGAGGCATGAATTTTGTGGCTGTCTTACGGCACCAGCTCTCTCCCTTCCCTGGAGTCACGGGCAGTATTTCTTTCAGGACTTTTTGGCAGGGGGGGAGGGCAAATGGAACCCTAGAGGGGCAAGTCTTCCATTTGCTATATATATAATTTTAACTACCATATTTACATATATAGAAGTAATTACTATATATCTAGCACAGGGGCGCATTTAGAGAGGGCCTTGCCCCCCCCCCCAGTAAAATGTGCTGTTTTTTTGTTTTTTGGTTAAAATGCAACTTACATTAGAAAAAAAAGCATTAATTTAATAAAAATGTAATGACTTACAATGAAAAAAAAAAGCTTTAAGTTTTCTTCAATTTTTCATGAGCTTTGATTTTGTTCCAGATGGTGGATTTCAAAAACTTCCAATTTTCGCCCCCCCCCCCCCCGAAGAATAATTCTATATACATCTCTGATATAGTTATTACATTACTTCTTCAAACATTTCAGGAATAAAAACTTTCTTCAGCTAAAGGAGGGAGGAGGGGGGGGGGGGTGCGCAGGATTGAAATTTTCATCTATTAAAATGCATTCAACGCATTCTTGATCCTGAATCACGATTCCCAGGCAATTAGATATGATTAGTCTACTAATTATATTTTGAAGAATACCATGCGTCGTAATGCACTTTTTAATAAAATAAACTAAAACTAGTACCATTTGAACAAATATTTGAAAAAATATAATTGGAGAAATATTTCTAGCATAAAAAGAAACGAAACTTCCTTTTTCATCATAGTCTGAATTTATTAAATGGGGCTCAGTATCCTAAAATGTCTTCAGGGGAAGAATGGTCGAATGGTCGTTTCCGGGAGGGCTCTGCCCTCTCGGAAACGACCATTCTCTGGATGTATGCCTGAAAGAAACATTTGTCACGGGCGTCTGCTTATAGCCCATTGTGTAGCTCACGGGTTTGTTGAAGCACGAATTTCAAAAAAAAAAAAAAAAAAAAAAATAACTTTCTTACGTATACTATGTGCAGTGTGTAAAATCTTAATTTATGCACTAATACTTTAATGAAGTGTTTTCGCCACATAGATTCACATATTTTTCGTTTTATTCGTGAATTACATGACTTATTTTTTTATCTATATATGCATTATATTTCATACTTGGTTCCCCGAAACACATGCTTTTAGTTTTCACTGCATTTAAATAAATGTGATTTTGGTTTAGACACTTACGTTTTATTAATACGCTCGAGTTTTTCAAAGGACTGTCTTACTGAACCCAGCAGTTTCACAACACAGTTTTACTCTCAGAAGCGAAGCAGTTACAGCATAAGCAGATTTCAGAATGCAGTTTATGTATAAATGTGGTATATAGTGAAATCTTCAGTGATTTGCTATACAGTTATGCGCGTGTAACATAACATTAGGCAGTTATTTAAAAATGTATCCCAAATCTTTATTTCACTGAAAACCCTGTTAACTACAGAGCATTACATAAAACGCTGCTAATAAATTCCTTATACTTACCAATGCGAAATAGTAATAACGCAACATCAAATTTAAATCATTTACGTTTTTCTTTAGCCGCAGCTTTCGACGTACTCGATAAAATAAATTCTCATTGCTTACGTACCATCATTATTTGAATTCTTCACCAACATCTTACGCTGAATGCAAGTTTGTTGTTAAAATTTGGTCAATTTTTGTGATAAATAATGAATTTACTTTTTGAAATATAAGTCTTGTATTCGGAAATGTCTGAAGTTCTGAAATACTCATTTATGATTGTCATAAATTATGAAAGCGTAGTTTAGTTGCCAAATACTTTCGCCCCTCTTACTAGATCATGATATGTTATCCTTTCACAGTTATGTTCTAAATAAAAAAAAGACATTTTTATGTTGTGTTATATATATTAAACATTGATTAGTGGCATTTTAGAAATGAAAATCATGTGCTTTTATTGTAGATTAAAGATATGAATAAAAGACTGCTTTTGAGATTGCGTTTTAATTATTTATATCGTAAAGAGTGACATTTAGAATGCAAATCGTGTGCCTATGTTGTGCATTGAAATTATTAATAAATCTTTGCTTTTCAATATGGTATAGGCTTATTTTTTTACATGACGACCACTTTAGCAAGCAGACAGTAAAATTTCTACTAGGTTAGCGATATGCGAAACGAACGTAGTAATCATATGCACGTATCAATTCTGTTGAACCCACATGTAAATATAATTTGCTATAATACGAAGTTCCGCACAAACAGAAGTTTTTATACATCCCTTGAACTTTGTAACATACTGAAGTGCCAAAACTCATGAGATAGCAGTATGCAAATTTTTAACTGGCGCTGCCGTTGTATTAAAGCTTTGACGCCTTCACGATTTGTCTCAGTTGCGAGGTGTAATCTCATGAGTCAGGTTGAACAACCACCAGTAGGATTATGGCAAGCCGACGTGAATTATCGGAGTTTGAACGAAGCATGATAGCGGGATCCAGACGGATGGGACATTCGATTCGCGACGTTGTGCGAATATTCGACATTCCTCGATTCACGATGTCACGTGTGTACCGAGAATACCTCATTGAAGACATTACCACCCACCGTGGACAGCGCAGTGTCCGACCACGGGTGCTGAATGACAATGACCAGCGGCGTCTGTTACCAGGATTGTCCATGCTAACAGACAAGAGACATTGGCTCAAATAACATTCACATTCAATGCAGGAGGTACCAGATACATATCCATCAAGTCAGTGCAGCGTAATTTAGCGTCCATGGGGTTTAGGGGCAGAAGACACACCTGAGTATCTTTGTTAGCACCACGAAATCTGACACATCGCCTTACCTGGGCTCGTGAATGTTAGTAGAATTACAAAGATGTGTCTGTCGCAGTTCGAGGAAAATAGGTGTCGTTACTGCACGGTAATTGGACCCTGGAAGACTGGCAACATGTGAAGTGGTCGGATGAGTCACGCTACCAGTTTTTACGAGCTGATGATGGTAGGGTTGGTGTGTGGCTCAAACCCCATGAGGCCATGGACTCAAGCTGTCAACAACGCACTGTACAAGCTGGTGTTGGCTCCAAACATGTGTGGGATGTCTTTACGAGGCACGATCTGGGTCCTGTGGTGCTCGTAAACGGTCATTAAGCAATAATAGCTTTGTTGTTCTGCTAGGTGATCATTTGCAGCCCTCCATGGATTTCACGTACCCCAACAACGATGGGATTTTCCAGGCGGACAACGCACCAAGTGATCGGGCCCAAGTTGTCCAAAATTGGTTCGAGGAGCGTTCTGGACAGTTCCGACAGATGGCGTGGTCCCCACGTTCTCCCGACATGAACCCAATAGAGCACTTATGGGACGTGATGGAAAGGTCCATTCGCACCGAAGCTCCTGCACCTACAAATACGAGGGAACTGTGGGCGGCTGTTCAAACGGTATGGCTCGACATGTCTTCAGAACTCTTTCGGCTACTTGTGGAATCGATGCCACGTCGGGTTGCTGCATTTCGCTGGGCTAGAGAAGGTCCTACAGAACAGTAGGCACGTATTCTATGACTTTTGGCACTTTAGTGTACATGGTTGTTACAAATGAAAGAAACAGTTTCAATATTTTATAAAACTAAAAGTATTTAAGATATTGAAACACACGTTGCACCGCTTTGTAGGAAAACTCTTGAAATTTGTTACACCAATTTACCGATATTCGATGTGTGCACCATTAGTCACACAGCACACTATATTGACAAAAGTCACTAGACACCTAGAAGAGAAACACAACATAGCCTTTATTGACATACATTAGTACGATGTCGGTCCATCTTTGGCCTTAATGCATGCACTGACACTTCGAGACATGCTTTCGACAAGGTTTAGGAACACAGCGATAGGTATGCGCTTCCTTTCAGTACATAATGCTGCCGCTAACTGTTGCTTAGACATAGGTTTTGGTTCCAAACTTCTTAAGCGGCGCTCTAATTCATCTCATAGGTGCCCTATGGGATTAAGATCAGAACTCTGTGCTGGCTATTCTACACACGATACGGAATTACCGTCTAACTACGCCGTAATGGTCCTTGCTTTAGGGCGTGGTGTATTATCCTGCTGGTACCAACAAGGCTCGGTTCCATAGTATTACCACAGAGTAGTTAGGGCATAATTGTCCAGAATATCGAGGTAACTGTGCTGTCTAACAGGTTTGTCTACGATAACCAATGGACAGGGACCATACTATGAAAAACACCCCCACACGAGAACACTGCCAGCTCCAAACTTGACCGCACGAACAGTACACTGTGGCAAATGGCGTTCCCCAGGCTGCCGCCATACCCACACACGGCCATCAGACTGATGGATCGTCTATCTGGATTCATCAGTCCATAGGACCCGTTTCCATTGATCTATGGCCAAAAATAATTGTTCTTTACACCATGCTAAACGACGAATAGCATTCCGAGTGGAGATGAAAGGCTTATGAGCAGCCGCACGACCACGGTAACCCATGGAATGAAGTTTTCTGCGAATGGTGCGTGTGCATACCGAGGTTCCAGCAGTTTTACTCACCCGTGCATTGAGGTCTTGTGCAGTACTCTGTCGATTAGCTGTAACGACTCTCCTGAGGCTTCGACGTCCTCTGTCACTGATTTTCTTTGGTCTGTCGGTACGTTTTGCTGCTTCAAGCACTCCATGTGTCTTCCACTTATTCAGTACATCCAAAACAATTGGCTTGGGTATGTTTAAACGTCTTTCGGTTTCTCTTATGGACAACCCACTAGAATAACACCCAGCAATCTTTCCTTTCTCAAAGTCAGTTCTCTCTCGCCGCGACATTTTCACTCAATCTCACAGTGCGATATGATCGCGGTCAGCTGCAGGTTTGTTTTTATACCGTTTGCAGCTGTAACGCGCATCTTAACAACGCAGCGGATCCGTTTATTTGCTTTTGAAGGAGTGTCCGATGACTTTTGTCAATATAGTGTATGCCCATCAACTCCAGCAATAGCTGTTGTGATATGTTGCTGCAGATCAGCTACATTAACCGGAAGGGGAGAGACAAAGACGTTGTCTTTGACCTAGCTACATAAGAAAAATTACAAGGTGTTAGATCCGGATTGGTGGCCGACATGTGAGTGACATGGTGTTGCCTGTTGCGCAGGCCAATCCAGCGCTGTAGAAAGTTTTCATCGATATAATTTCTAACTTCCCGATACCGGTGAGGTGGTGCTCCGTCCTGATGGAAAATGAAGTGGTCATTTTCCAACAAGATGGGTCTTTGTGCAGCTGAGGCATCAACCAAATAATATCGAGATAAAAACTTCCCCATTAATCTTTGGGGAATCCTGCACGTGTTTCACTCTTGCTCTAGGATTTTCAGTCTCCAATATGTGAATGTTATGTTTCTTAACTTTCCTACTTATGCGGAATGTCGATTCGGCGCTGAAAATTAGGCCCTCATTTAAACCATCTTCTACGAAACGCTCTTACATTTCTGTTCGGAAATCGTTACATGTGGCCAGGGTCGGATCCAGGATTTTCGCGAGGAAGAGGGGGGGGGGGGCGCGCAAGTGTCGGGAATAATCAGGGACCTTCTGATATTTTCCCGCAAAATAAAAAAGTGTTCTTAGTATGTCTATAAATTCCTCCAATTAATAAACGAAAGTAATATACTTTTAAGTAATACCTTCTTTCACGGAAAAATATTCAATTTGTTATTAAAACCTAACAAATCGAAGCTTTTCCATGGTTCCTGAAGAGGGGCGCCCCACCCCCTCTGGATCTGCCCTTGCGCGCGGTTCTGTCTTTGTCACTTTGCAATAACTGCAGTTCGTGGAGAGTCATTTTCAGCCGTTTTCTCCAAATTTTCCAGTGGGTTGCGGAATTTGTAACCCCCAACCCACCAGCGTTGTGGATTTCCTTAGGCTGCGTTGGTAAACGGTACGAACACGTACTACTTGCTTATCATATACACATGGTTATCAGATATTGGTAGTTATGGTATTTAATTGACAAATACAGTCGAAACTCGTTTTAACGAAATTTAAGGGGAAGGGAAAAAATTCGTAACAACGAATTTTCGTTAAAAGGTTATTCCGAAATTTCTGTTAAAAAGTTAGAACGTACTACACAAATTTTCATTACGCATAAGATCGCAACGCTGTAATTGCGAAATAGTGCCCATAAAGACCAGAAGCAAAGCTAATTTATTTGTAATGGGAAGCTTTTGCCAAAGTAGCAATGAAATTATATAAGCTTTAATCAATTTATATGTATGAAATTACGTACTGTATATCAACATCATCATTGTCAACCATTATCAATCCACTGCTGGACGAAGGTCTCCCCAAGTTTCCTCCACAACGGTCTGTCTTGTGCCAGTCTCCTCCATGTCACTCCCGCATATTTTCGAATTTCATCCACCCATCTCCCATGTGGTCTTCTTCTGGGTCTTTTCCTGTCCCTTGGAATCCAATCTAAAATTTTGGCTGTCCATCGATGATCTGTCCTTCTGGCAGTATGTCCCGCCCATTGCCATTTCAGGGATTTAACTCTGATCATGATGTCTTCCACTCTCGTCATTTTTCGGATCCACGAGTTCCTCTTCTCATCTCTCCTGGTTATACCAAGCATGCACCTCTTCATGCCTTTTTGAGTTGCCTGCAGCCTTTGTATGTCTCTTTTAGCTAAGGTCCACATCTCTGCACCATACGTAAGCACTGGAAGGATGCATTGATCAAACACTTTTCTTTTAAGACATAATGGCATATTGCTCTTGAAAATTATGCTGTTTCTTCCAAAAGCTCTCCAGGCAAGTTGTGTACGCCGATTAATTTCTTCATCAATGTGACCCTCACTTGATATCTGCTGTCCAAGATAAACGTACGTGTCTGTTATCTCCAGCTTTTCTGCATCAATCGATAAATCTTCATTTCTTGTAAAAGCATTGAACATTACTTTTGTCTTCTGAAAGTTCATTTTTAATCCCACTTCTTTACTCTTGTCAGCAAGTTCTTGGATCATACTCTGCAGCTCTGGTGGGGTAGTTGCAAAAATGACTACGTCATCAGCAAAACGAAGGTGGGTTAGATAATCTCCATTAATCTTTATCCCTTTGTTTTCCCAGTTCAGTGATTGAAAGACATTTTCTAATGTGGCATTAAAGAGCTTCAGAGATATGGTGTCACCTTGTCTCACTCCCTTTCCAACTTTTATGTGTGTTGTATTTTCAAACAGCCGAATCTTTGCACTTGCATTTTCATAGATGTTGTTCGTACTGTATATATTTTTACTTATATGTATGTACGTACACGCTGTATTTTTATTCCCCCATATAAAGAATTTGTCTTTCATACGTCTTAATAAAATACTGGCGTATTCTACAAGATATTGGCATTACATATCTTTAATTTTAAAGTACTGTAATAAAAGCAATTTATTTAGTTCCATTTTGATACATAGCATGTTTACATATGGCGAACTGTAAAACAGTTCAAACATATCTATTGGGTTTTGAAGTCCGTTGTAAGTACAGTCTGTCTTCGTTTTTCTATGGCGACTTCAGTTATGACTGTATTTATAACATTTAGATAGCTGCTAATTTCTTCACTATAAGGTCCTCGGTTCTGTAAACAGATTCAACTTTCTCTAGATATTCAGTTGCATTTACTGGAGAAAGATCAGAATAACAGTTTAGATTTTCCGTCTCATCTTTATTGGATGAAGCCTCACTTTCTTCAGACAATATTTTTTGGCGAAATGCGTAGTCACTGTTCTTCTGTTGGCTCTCCACGGCTGCTAAATGGTTTAGAATTTCAAAGAGAGGGAGAAACTTGCTTTATACAGTATAAAGTTTTGCTTGAGCATTTGTAATAAGGTGTTTTTCGTTGCAAAGTATTTCTTTATTATATTTTATATTTCTTATATATATATAAGAAATATAAAATGTATATATATATATATATATATAAGTTGCATATTATATATATAAGAAATATAAAATATATATATATATAAGTTGCAGGGGTGACATGGAGGAGACTGGCACAAGACAAACCGTTGTGGAGGAAACTTGGGGAGACCTTCGTCCAGCAGTGGATTGATAATGGTTGACAATGATGATGATGATGATGATGATGATGATGATATAAGTTGCACACCTAATATTTATACTACGTATAAATATTAGGTGTGCAACTTAATTCTCGGCCCCTAACCACAAGTGATAATAGAACGTCTGCAAATGCAAATAGCTGTGTGCCATAATGGATGATTGCAGCGCCATCCAACAGCTTTCCGGGCAACCGTAACCGCTCACAGCTGTAGTGACAGAAGGGACGAAAGTTGACGGTGAAAGCAATGTTGTTGAAGAAGCAAAATTTGGGGCACTGCCTCCTTCTCGCGTTTCAGCTGAAAAAAAGTGCCGCGTAAGCCCAGCAAATGATCTGTGCTGCTTTGGGTCAGGCTGCTGTGTCCTACAGTACGTGTAAGAAGTGGTTCCAGCGGTTTAAGCAGGGAAATTTCGATCTCCCTGATGCAGAACGGCCGGGACAACCACAGAAAGTGGACGATGAGGAACTGGAACAACTGTTGGACGCGGATCCCTGTCGCACACAGTCAGAGCTCGCCCAGGAACTCTGAGTAACACGGCAAGCCATTGCAAAGCGCCTGCACAAGCTTGGACAGATTCACAAGGATGGCGGTTGGGTGCCCCACACTCACAGCTGCGAACAAGTCTAGGCGCTATGATGTTGCTATGACCTTGCTTTCCAGATTCAAGGAGAAGGATTTCCTCCACAAGATTTTGACCTGTGATGAGAAGTGGATCTTCTACGATAATCCTAAGCTGCGCAAATAGTGGGTTTAACCTACCACCAGTACCGCCAAACCAAATATCCATGCGAGGAAGTTGTTGCTGTGCATATGGTGGGATCAGCACGGTGTCGTACACTATGAGCTGCTCAAACCTGGTGGAGCGATCAATGCTGAGCGTTATTGTCAGCAACTCATTCGTGTGAGGGACGCACTGGAGGCGAAAAGGCCATACACCGGCAAGGGCAGAAGGTCGGTCCTGTTGCTTCAGGGTAACGCGCGTCCTCACACCGCGAAAATGACTTTAAACGCGATCACCGACCTGGGATGGGAGATTTTGTCCTACCTGGCGTATTCTCCAGACTTCGCCCCGTCGGATTACCACCTCTTTCGCTCCTTGCAACATCACCTGAGTGATACGCACTTCACTTCTGTCGAGGAGGTCCACACAAGTATTGATGACTTATCAACTCGAAACATTCCTCTGTTTTCCGCAGTGGCATTCGGCAGCTCCCTGATCGATGCTCAAATGAACCCAACACGACGATGTTTATTTCTTCCCTAATTAGGTACGTATTCGATTTGCTATAATTTGCTGTCAACGTGTCGTGCCTGTTTCCGAGAATTAAGTTGCATATCTAATACAATAAACCAAAGAAGTTCACGACTTTTTTTCGTTGTAACGTGCTTTTTGTTATATCGTATTTCGTTAAAACGAGTTTTAATTGTATTATCTGCCTTTGATTAATCCAAAACAACTTATGATTGACTAGTTTTAACCTGACATTATGTAATATTCTAAAAATAGCGCTTTTTGATCTGTCGGGATAGGTGGCGTACCGGAAAAACTCGGTGCTATCCCCACAAAAATTTCTTCGAGACCCTTTTGAGAAAAAATATTAGCATTCAATTACTTGAATTTTTAATTCAATATTATTAAGTAAATTTTATAGGCGTTTTAATATTTCAAATTCTTTGGAACCTACAGGTATTTTTCGCAAAACCAAAATTACTGCACTGCGTGTAACACAAATAATGTGCACGTTGCAGTTGAAATAGTTGTCCTAATTTTACACTAACAGAAAGCATTTCATAGAAAACAGTTACGCCAAATTTGAATATATCATTCAAATTTTATTATTTTAAAGAACTAAGGCCTTGAAATTCTTCACGATCACACACACAAAACACGTAACTTTCATGTGATAGCATCCAATGATCTGTTTCGATTTATACGAAAATACAAAACATAAGCGAGCAAATAAATAGATATCAATTAAGAATATTAGCACGAAAAAAATGAAACTACTTAAATTATTTTCGCTTGATTATAAAAAAATAAACACACTTAGCATAATGCTATAAGATTTTGCACATAGTGAAATTTTTTCTCTTGACACTGTTACAAAAGTAATGATAGTAAAAATTTTGCTCTTGACTCTGTTATGAAAAAAAATGACGCAGACCTCTGTTTCTCCCCTCGATATAACACTGAAGAGCAATTGAATTAGAGACAGCTGGGGTTATGCAAATGTGGCGGTGTGTGCGGCCCTGTAAACGGAAACGACATGACGTATGCAGCGATCCGACAATATAAGGAGTGATGCGATGGGCAAGACGAAGGATCTAAGCGCATTTGATCGTGGACAAATTGCCGGGGCCCGACGAATGGGTCACTCCATCTCGGAATTCGTGCAGGCACTAGGATTTTCACGAGCCACTGTGCCACGGGTGCACAGTGAGTACACCGAATCCGGTAAAGCCATCCCTGCAAGGGCCAACTATACCGTGGACAACAGCGAGTGGATGAACGCGGTCATCGTCGGCTAGCTCGCATTGTAACAGCGGATAGACGGGCCACAGTGCAAGAAATCTCTCGGCAATTTAACGCTGGTGCACAAAAACGTGTAAGCAGCCTCACCATCCAGAACCATCTTCTTGCTATGGGGTACAGAAGCTATCGTCCCACGATGGTACCGCTGCTGACCGCACATCACAGGGTGCAAAGATTAGCATGGGCGCGGGAACATCGCCACTGGACCCTAGACATGTGGGAAAATGTTGCCTGGACTGATGAGTCGAGATTCACGTTGGTACATGCGGATAGCAGGATACGAGTACGGCGCAAACCACATGAAGCGATGGATCCCTCTTGCCAGCAGGGTACTCTTCAAGCTGGTGGGGGTGGTATTCTCGTCTGGGGACTCTTTACGTGGACTGAAATGGGATCCCTGGTACGTGTGACATCGTCCCTCACAGGTCAACGTTACCGGGATATCCTTGACGACCATTTGCTCCCGTTTGTGCGTCTTCAACATCCCACTGGGGACCTCATCCTGCAACAAGACAATGCACCGTACCATCGCTCCCGAATTGTATCCGACTGGTTGGATGAACACTCCACCGACGTGACCTCGCTTCCTTGGTCAGCTAGGTCACCTGACCTCAATCCCATCGGGCACATCTGGGATGCCATCGAGAGAGATGTTCGAGGCTCTGACCCCCCCCCCTCCATCAAATCTTCGTGAACTGTGGGAGCTTGTTCAGGGGTCGTGGATCCGTATGGCTTCCCAACGCTTCCGGTGTCTGGTCGAGTCCATGCCGAGACGAATCGTCGCCGTCATCAGGGCGAAAGGTGGTGCTACACGTTACTAGACAGGTATCTCTAATTCAATTGCTCTTCAGTGTATAACACCTTTCAGCTCAATATATTCTAAAGCATGCGTAGTTACGGGCAAAAAACTGTAATACATAACACCTTATACTTATTGGTAAAAGTTTTTCATTGATTGAACTGATATTCCTTTCACATTCTCTTGTTAATATACATATATGGAAATTATTAATATGACGAAAAAAAGGAGCAGCAGGTCTTCTGAAATAACTGCTTTCCCGTCATCCAGTTTTAAACAGGAAAAAAATCCTTTTCTTTTTACAGGGTGATTCATAATGAAGTATACAGTTTCAACGCACTATAAAATAAGAACAATATAAGGTATTTTTTGTTACCTATAACGGAATTGTAGGGATATGTTTCAAGTTTTTTGAAGACAGTTACAGATGTTCTATGCGTGCACCCTTAGCCACACGACACACATCGAGCCGGCAATCCATTTCCTCCCAAATGCGAGGTAAGATATCTGAATCAAGTGCAGTGATAGTGGCTGTGATACACTGTTTCAGCTCCGCTAGATCAACAGGAAGGGGAGGGGCGAATACCTTGTCCTTTACGTACCCACACAGGAAAAAGTCACAAGGTGTTAAATCAGGACTTTTGGGATGCCATTGGGTCAGTGGCATGTTGTTGTAGTCCGCGGCTCGTCCAATCCATCAGTGAGGAAGATGTTCATCGACTGACTAGTCACGTGACACGCGCGCTATCGCCTACGTCACTTCCCTCAGTAGCGGGACACAAACTCCATGAGTATACATCTAACTAACGGTTCGCAGTTGTGGTCCGTGTCTTCAAGTGTTACTGTTTTACAGCATCTGGGAACTGTATACTTCTTTATGAATCACCCTGTACTTCTTTCAAAGCTGCCGTAAAAAATTGATAGTTATTTCTTTATTCATATGAAGCTTCAGCAAATGAATCTGGAAAAGGTTTTCGCTGAAGCTAGAGGCCCTCCTAGCCGTGACGCCCCCTTCCTTCCCCCAAAGCGGTGTTTACGGGGGCTATCAGTATACGCCTGGTCGGGATATAAGTCGGCATATATTCAAAGTTTTAAACTCTCTCTTCAACTTCGTTATATCCTGGTTCGACTGCAATTCTGTGATTAAATTTTTCATTGCATGACAGGGTAATTTAGTAAAATATTGTGCATCTAAATAATTCCTTGTGTAATGAAATACAAGCAGAAATTATTATGTATCGAATCCAGCCGATTTTTTTTATTATTCAAAGTGCACCCCCTCGGCGTGCATTGAATAAACGAAAGTGGATGAACTATACGAAAAGGTTCGGATGCATTGGTTACAGGTGCAAGCAGATTGTTAATGCTTGCGAGCAACAGCAGTATTTCTTAGACACGGATGGCCGAGCCTGGCTTAGGAGTGTACGACAAACAATTTCATCAAGGAAAATATATATAGCAGTGTACAGACTCAAAACGCTTGTAATTTATGTGATTTACACCCGAAAGGAGGCGTATAATTCACGTACAAATGTAAGATTTACATGCTGAGTGGAGTCTTCAAATAATGTTCACGTTTTCCTTTAGTGGAGCTCCGCCTGGCTTGGAAGGGGGAGAGCGCAGGGCAACGCCAAATAATAATACATTATCTAGCGTAATAATAAATTTATCGAAGATGTTATCGCCTGCCTAGCCGATGATTAATAACATTTTTATCGCACTAATCATTCTTTAAATCCTCATTTGCTTCTTGGTCAGCCATATTTTATTGTGGAATCCCTAATCCGCCTACGCCACGTTCCTTCGACACACCCACTGGAAGGAGCCGAGAAGGGAAAAAACGAGAAGGGGGGGGGATGGAATAATGGGAGGGGAGCACTTGCCTTTTCTGTCCATGATACATTAGAGATGAGAACCGATTTATGGCTGAGGTTCAAGGTTGGGTTCAGTCAGCTCCTCGTTGATCTTGAACAGCTGATAACTAACTTCATTCCCCAGACGAAAGCAGCTCCCGTGTTCACAATACTTCCGAGAGAATTCCAAGGCGTATAAGCTGTAACCATCGAATTTTTCTTCATTCACCTGTGCTAATGCGATTTCAGATATAACAGTCATTTTTTTCTTTTCCTTTTCTTAAACTCTTGACGGTTTGTAATCGTTCGAGAAAACTAATCACGCCATGTGAGGTCACATTATCCATAAGGCCATTAAAAAGGATCTTTGTGCCCAACATTAGGAGGCCCTATTGAGTTAGTTCCTGTAATTCCTGTCATAATTATTGGTACTCCGAATGCTACGGTCGTTTTGAGCATTTGAGGACGGGACACGGATTTAACTTGAGAGACCGGTTTGGCGTTGCAATGAATTTCTACAATTTAAATTTTATGAGTATTCCGTTCTATTAGTTGCTGTCATGAAAGTATCAAAGTGATCTCGGAAATTATTAAATTGTTACGCCTCTTTAGTCACAGAAATTCTTAAGCCTAAAGCGCCGTTTGTGATTTTTTTTTACGTCTTGTGAAAACACAAATTTGTCCGTGACGAAGATCGAAACCGCACCACCTCACTCCGGAGTAAGTTGCTCTCTATTGCCATGACACCGGTTGTACGGTGAACGCGGAATACATAATACTCGTCTAATTGGATAAACAGTGAGGTTGCGTTCCCATAAAAGTAAAGAACCCAATCTCAAAGTTTACGGACGTCGCGTTGTGTTTCATATGGGCTCGTTACGAGGTATTCGTAAAAAACCCATACGCCGCAAATTGTGAATTTAGAGGAATATACACAGCCTATAAAGTTAGCTACACCAGGTTAAGTAATTAACAATGTTTATTAATAGAAAAAAGTATATATAAGCAATTACATCCTTTAGGTGGAGGCCAAATAAAAGTTACGTTAAATTAAAAAAAAATATTGGAATTAGCCATGTTTACTGGTTAACTGCTACGTACGCCTGTAACACCCTTGAGCTTAACTTTAAAGCAACTCCCTCAATCTATTTCGCGGAGGCATAGCGACCATGCATATGTATATATCTAGTTAACATGGGAACTGGAGTTGGGGGAAAATAACGTCATCTTACCTTCCTGTCGTTGGTGTGGTCGCTCGTGGAAACCCCACGCTGGTAGATGAAAACTTGCGTGGATGTTGACCGCGTGGTTGGTTCGCTGTATATCTTGTCTGCCACGCTGGGACCGCATACTATGTCCGTTTCCTAACTAAGCCTCATCCGTCTCATCCTCGACTATCTCTGAAAATTGTACTTCGACTACCATCACTAGATAATCATCTCGCATTTTTCCATATGATCACCCCATCTTTTCTCGTGTCTGTGTATATATTTCCGTCCCTTTAATTTTCACGTGATAGGGGCGTGCCTACAACCTTCTACGTACTCTTCGCCTGGGGTCCGGATTGGTCAGCTGATCTGACCAGTGCTCGGGCTTAGTGGCTATTGGTTGGACCTCTGGTCCATAGCCCTTATTTATTCCATAGCCCTTATCCTCATAACTTGACTAAAAATGCTTCTATTGCGACAAAACTTTAATGTGTTGTTCCGGAGGTATACTGAACCAATTCTGCTTAATATCATCGAAATTGGGTCAAAGGTCACGGCACAGGAGCGAGATTTATTGCACAGCCATTATCCTCATAACGTGGCTAAAAATGCTTCTATTGCGGCAAAACTTGTTCCGGAGGTATACTGAACCAATTCTGTTTAATATAATCGAAATGGGGTAAAAGGTCAGGACACCGGAACGAGATTTTTTCCAAAGCCATTATCCTCATAACTTGAGTAATAACTTGAGTAATAATTTCTGGTATGTTGGAAAAAGTATGATAATCAATGCATTGCATGATTTTATTAACTTGTTTGGTTATTATTTCTGCAAAATTTTAAGTATTCTCTGACTCCCAGTTCTACAAAATTCCTTCAATGAAGCATTTTGTGGAAAATCTTATTTTTAACAAATCACGCGCTGACAACCCTCGCTACATGACATAATGAAGTGTGGAGTTTAAGCTTTAAATAGCTTATATATTTAGTGATTATTGCTGTAGCTTGTTAGCAGTGGCGTATGCTGATTCCGGGAAGTAGGTAACCTAAAGCAAATGCAAACACACATTAAACAATTCATTTCACCTCAACATTGACATTTGGATTGCAGTTGCAAATTTAAGAGCGTTTTAGACAATGTACATCATAATATAATTATACTCAGTCGAGTCACATTATTGTGACCACTTCCTACTTTTGACGTCAACAGCGCGTAGCCAATGAAAGAAGGCACGTGTCGTGATTTGGCTTGGAGGGTATATAAGGTGTGCTGTAGGCAATCTGAAAACATAATACTCGTTGCTGTCATGGATAAAAGGAGCGATTTGTCAGATTTGCAAAAAGGGATGATTATCGGCTTTCGGGCCAAGGGTGGCAGTGTTTCTGAAACAGCGCAGTTTCTGCACTGTTCGTGTGCTGCTGTGATTAAAGTGTATTGTGATTGGAGAAATGGCACCACTGCGAGTATGCGACGTGAAAACTGCAGAGCACCACGTTCCATTGATGTGAGAGGTGAACGTCGCCTTCGAAGGTGTGTGAGGACCGATCGACTCGCTACAGAGGAGCAATTCACTGGCCGAGTGAACCAGGTGGCTACCGGAAGTGTGTCTAAAACGACAGTTCAGCGAACCCTGCTGCGTATGGGGCTCCGATGCAGACGGATGGTCACTGCACCTATGCTAACGAAGATGCATCGACGAAAAGGCTTACATTTGCACGGCAGTATCGGAATTGGGCCTCAGCTGATTGGCAAAGGATTGCCTTTTCCGATAAGTTAGGTTTTCTGCTTCATCGAACGGATGGACGTTGGCGGATAAGGCGAGAAACATCGGAGAACAAGCACTCTTCAACCATTGCTGGCAGGACACAAGCTGGTGGGGGCAGCGTTATGGCCTGGGGAATATTTTCGTGGCATTCCCCGGATCCACTCATACCTGTGGAAGGCACGATGTACCGAATTCGTTATGAACACATCCTTGCAAACCACGTACACCCATGCATGCTGATTGTCTTCCATGGGGCGGATGGGATCTTCCAGCACGATAATGCAACGTGTCACACAGCTGGAAATGTGCGGGAGTGGTTGGAAAAGCACGATGAAGACTTCACAATACTTCCCTAGCTCCTAGTTCCCCAGACTTAAACCCAATTGAGTATCTGTGGGACCACCTCGATCGTGTTGTTCGCTCTATGGATCCTCCACCACGCACCCTCCAGCAGCTGTCAGAGGCACTGCAGTCACCATAGCTCCACATACCTGTGAACACCTTCCAGCACCTTTCTGAGTCACTTCCAGCCCGTCAATTCGTGTTCAAGCTCTTCGCCATTCGCGAAATTTTTGCCGTCATACGTCGTACGTTTGTATGCATTTCTCTCGCTGGTACTGTTTGGCCTCCGACATTTAAACCAGATGTGATTCGCGCGGCCGTTGCCAAACAGTCGGTCTGTACGAGCCTGGATAGTCTAAGTTGACCCTGGTCATCAATGGCGTGTGGTCTGCCACCGCTTGCTCTCTGGGCGCTGGTATGTCCGTCGATGGTATACTGGCGGTACACTTTAGTGTGACGTACTACGGAGGTGAAAACATGTATCAAGACCACAAATTTGCAGCGAGACATTCTGTCCGCGTAGCTCAGTTGGAAGAGCGACTTACTCCGGAGTTAAGGGACATGGTTTCGATGCCCGTCGCGGACAAACTTGTGTTTTCGCACTTGATACGGTTGCCCTCCGGAGCTCTAGCGTTCTTACCATTTGAGCGATAGAATGACCCATCTGTCTTGCGCCGACAATGCGTCCACGATCAAAGTCGCTCAGATCACCACTTTTACCCATGTTCGTCGATTGCTATACACTACTGGGAAACCCTGCTGTCCGCCTATTTATCGCCTTCGATTGATTTGGGTCTTCCACCCTGCGCGAAGAGATGCCTGTGCCAACTGCCCATCACCCTATCTCTGATGTTCTTCCTACTTAGTGCATATTTGGAAATTTATGATCATTTCTTGAAATCTTTTCACTTAATGAGTTTTGAGCATAGAGATTTGTAATTGATCCTTGATACGTGAAGAGAGGTTGGAAGGAAGTGATTCGTAGTTGTTCTAAGAGCAGAAATGGTTTAAAATCTTGTTTTGTTCAACCTACCTTCGTGTACTTCCATCCCCAGTCTAAAGCACCGTGTTTAGGCGTATTTGGACGGAGCTGAAGAGGCGATTACACTGATCAGAATCATTCAGTAAGCTGTCATGCTGGATTCGTTTTGCATCCGCTCATTCGCGAAAGCAACGACTGACAAGAGGGCAAGGCAAACTAAAGAAATTAACAATAGATCATCAACTACCGGGTTTGCTCTTGGGCGGAGCTGTTCCTGCAGTTTACTCTTGAAATTAGCGAACTTAAGAGGTCGAACGACGACTGCCACTCTTATCTCCTGATGCTGTTTGTAGACACCCATGAGTCATTGCTCTACAATTGGCACTCAGAGAAGGAGAGAAAAAGATTTAATAACTGGAAAAATACGGAGAATAGGACCGATTTCTTGGGTGTAATAAGCATGTATTTCGACAAAAGTCTCACACATTTTAATTTCAAAGTATGTTTCGATTTTAAACTTTACCATTTGAAGAGTTTAATAAAAAAAAATGCATTTTACGTAACCTTGCCTAGTAATTAAAAAATCCAGAAAAGTGCATGGAAATACTTTGATTTCAGCGATCGACATGAATTTTTAAAACAGCACTGTTAGAAACATGAATTTAGTGACGAATAGAAATATGATACAGGGTAATCCTGAAAGAAATACGAGATTACGCCATATAATACAAATTTTGAAGATGACAATCCGATTTTTGGCGTAAATGTGACAAGGATGGTAAGTCAGATAATATCCGAAAACTTGAAAATTTTCATCGTCCTGGAGCGGGACTCTAACCTGCGTCTTCCAGAAAACGCCCGGGTATGCTAACCACTACACCACCCAGAACGACCAAGTCTCAAACTTCGAGTCCCGCTCCAGGACGATGAAAATTTTCAAGTTTTCGGATATTATCTGACTTACCATCCTTGTCACATTTACGCCAAAAATCGGATTGTCATCTTCAAAATTTGTATTATATGGCGTAATCCCGTATTTCTTTCATGATTTATCTGCTTCTCCGGGCAAACACGGGATAAGATTCTTAACCTCCAGATTCGCTAAACATGAATGCCGGTTGCTTCGACTAGCGAATCCTGTGATGGTTATATTCAAATTAATCGGAAACTTGAGACTTGGTCGTTCTGGGTGGTGTAGTGGTTAGCATACCGGGGCGTTTTCTGGGAGACGCGGGTTCGAGTCCCGCTCCAGGACGATGAAAATTTTCAAGTTTTCGGATATTATCTGACTTACCATCCTTGTCACATTTACGCCAAAAATCGGATTGTCATCTTCAAAATTTGCAGGGTAATCCTTTTGCGTATGGATAATTTGAAAATACTATGGTATGGCTTGAAACCGATATACTAGGGTTGTACCGAAAGTAATGTAAGCCGGTGGCGCAGTGGTCTAAGCGATGGCCTCTGATCATTCGTCCGTAAGGGGTCAGGGTTCGAATCCCGTGAGGCATGGATGTTGTGTTTGTCTTACGGCACTGGCTCTCTCCCTTCCCTGGAACCAGTGACCCTAAATTAGGGACGGGCGAGTGCTTATAGCCCATTGAGTTGCTCACGGTGGTCGTTAAACCTCCAATCAAAAAAAAAAAAAGTTATGTAAAAGTGGCATAATTTTTTTAACTGACAGAGGTCGTTCAAATTGCTCATGTTGATTGAGCAAGTCTTCCTCTATAGTAACCCTGCTTCTTCATAGCTGGTAAATAATGGATTCCAAGCATAAGTAACATGCTGTCATTGAGTTCTTGACGAAGGAAGGGTGCAGGCTGTCCGACGTCCACAGAAGGCTGCAGAATGTTTACGGAGATGGCACCATTGACAAGAGCAATGTGCACAGATGGATGAAGAAATTTAAAGAAGGGGAAACCAACATGGAAGACAAACCACGCAGTGGGAGACCATCATCTGCGACCACTGACACGAATAGGCAGCGAATGGATGAATTGATTCGCGCAAAGAGACGAGCTACAATCCCTGAGCTTGTTGCACAATTTGACTCTGATGGTCACAATGTCATACAGAAGATGGTGGGAAACTTAGGGTATCGGAAAGTGTGTGCAAAGTTGACACCCAATTTGAAGGAGAGAAGGGTGGATGTCTCCTCTGATCTAAAGAAGCGTTTGAAGCCAATGAAGACATATTTTTAGCGCGTCTTTTGTAAAAAAAGATCGTGCTTCTGTTATCGGTTTGTCCGTCGGTTTGTCAGTCCGTCCGTCTGTACCCACGATATCTCTGCAACTATTAGTCCAATTTGAAAAATTCTTTTTGCATTGGGAAGCTTGAAATATGCAAATGATGATCCTTCATTTCGGTTTTTTTTACGATGCACAATTTCGCCGGTAGAGGGCGTAAATGCAGATGATGTCGAATTCAAAAATACGTTTTATTCCACATATTTGCTTCTAAACATCCGATTGAAAAAAAATTTATATCTTTCGATTCCATTTATGTCGAAGAGTATTTTAGATATAGTTACTTTTTCAAATTACGCATAGATTTTCCGCTAGGGGGCGTAAAGGTAAATTACATTTTCCCCGATAACTCTTCTTCTAAAACTCCGATTTGAAAATTTTTTTCTTCAGCGGATACATCTCCTGATGGGAAATCTTTTGCATATAATTTAAAATTTTTGGTAAAGAATACTTTGGCCACCAGTAAGTGTTAATTTTTGCTTCTGATGTATTTGCCATAAAATCTGAGTTTCTAAAATATCGATTAAAAAATTCTTTCGTGGACTGATGCCACTCACATCCATAAACCTTTTCGGAATATTTTCTTCATAAAATATTCCCCAGTTTTTCCGCCAGGGGGCATAGATATACATCTTATTTTTGTCAATATCTCTACTTCTAGGAGTCCGATTTGAAAAATTCCTTCTTTCTTGGATAGTGTTTTCCGTGTGACATGTTTTTCATATAATTTCAAAATTTTCAAGTAATTCATAGACTTTCCGCTAGGGGGCGTAGTGGTAAATTGCGTTTCCCTCTATATCTCTGCTTCTAAATCTCCGATTTGAAAAAATTCTTTCTGCCCCGGATACAGCTCCTGATGGGAAATCGTTTGCACATAATTTCTATTTTTTGTAATAAAATAGTTTGGCCACCAGGGGGCGTAAATCTTAATTTACGCTTCTGTTGTATTTGTAGCAAAATATGAGCCTCTAAATTCTCGATTGAAAAAAAAGTCGTTTGTTGACCGATACTACTCATGTCGACAAACCTTTTAGGAAAATTTTCTTCTTGAAAAAATGCATGGTTTATACGCCAGGGGGCGTAGATGTATATCTGATTTTTGTCAATATCTCTACTTCTAAGAGTACGATTTAAAAAATTCCTTCTTTGTTGGATAGTGTTTCCGATGCGAAATGTTTCTCCTATAAATTCAAAATTTTCAAATAAATCATACACTTTCCGCTAGGGGGCACAAAGGTAAATTGCGTTTTCTGCGTTATTTCTGCTCCTAAAGCTCTGATTTAAAAAATTCTTCCTGTATGGCATACAAGACCTGATGGAAAATATTTTTCACATAATTTCTAATGTTCGGTAAAGAATGGTTAAGCCACCAGGGGTCATACGTGTTAATTTTTGCTTCTGAAGTATTTGTTGCAAAATCTGGGCTCCTGAAAACTCGACTAATTTTTTTTCTTCGACCGATACCGCTTATACGGATAAACCTTTTGAGAATACTTTCTTCCTAAAATAATGCATGGTTTTCCCACTAGGGGACGTAAAGGCACTTCTTATTTTTGTCGATATCTCTGTTTCTAAGAGTTCGTAAGCTCACGATTCCGTTTACAGCAATATCTAAGGGATTAAAATCCCGATTGAAAATCTTCTTTCTTTGGTCAGATCTATTGTTTTCCATACCGGTTCCATTGATTTTGAATAGCTTTGATGAATTTAATTTGCTTCAGAACGGATTCAAAAGACGTGCTTATTACACCCGAAAATTCGGTGTCAACTTTCTTGTTGTTGTTTTTTTTCGATCCGGTGACAGGGGATGAAACGTGGGCGTATGTTTAAGATCCGCAAACGAAGAATGAATCCATAGGATGGCGTTACACCTCTTCACTAACGCCTAAAAAATTCAAGAGCCACACAATTAGCACAGAAAGTCATGGTGACTGTTTTTTAGGATGACAGGGGTTTCTTGAGTTTCTGGGACGTGACCGTACCGCGACCAGCGAGCGGTACATTGAGACACTCAAGAAGCTTACGGAAGTCATAAGGAGGAAGAGACCGAACAAGAATCTGTAAAGGATCCACATTCACCACGACAATGCAAGACCACACACATCTGTGGCAACAAATCAGGCGATCAGTAAATTAGGACGGTAGGTGGTCCCCCATCCACGCACAGCCCAGATCTGGCACCCTCCGACTCCCACTTGTTCGGTCCAATGAAGGACAATCTCCGGGGACAAGGAATTGATAACACAGACGAGGTGAAAGTGGCTGTGAAGAAGTGGGTACAGCAGTCCACACCTGAATTTAGAGGATTCGAGAGTTGGGTTCAACGATGGCGCAAATGCGTCGCTTGTGATGGAGACTATGCTGAGTAGTACCTTTGTATAGAGGAAGCGTTACTCTACCAACATGTGCAATTTAAACGATCTCTGTCACTTAATAAAAAAGTTATGCCCACTTTTGCATTACTTTCGGTACAACCCTCCTAACAAGTCAATATTTGGCAGAAATTACCTTTATGAATGGGAGTGTATCAGGCCTCTGCATGGTCCCCTTTGCGGACTCGGCAGAGTTCATACCGGGTGCTCAATTCTTGCCACGTGTTTTCTAACCTCTGCGGGGTGATTTGTGCGAACGCTGCAGAAATGTTTGCCTTCGAGTCATCCAGGCTTTGAGGCCGTTGTGGGAAGACGATGTTCTTCACAAACCTCTACACGAAGAAATCGGATGGAGTGAGATCCGAGGAGTTTGCAAGCCAAGGAACAGGCCCATCGCGGCTACACCAGTTGTCATTGAATGTGTTGCTGAGGAAGTTCCTGACTTTCAGTGACTAGTGGGGTGGGGTCCCGTGTTGCTGTGAAATGACTTCGTTATCCCGTTGTGCTACCAAGAAGATCTACAGCATGTCTAGGTCTGGTCCTAATCGTAGAGTGTTCTCAGAGAAGAAAAAAGGATTGTATCGCTAGTGACGACGCACCCCGCATCGCACATTTACCTTGCTCTTTCCACTTCGCAGTAAGCATGGGGATTCTGGGTACCCGAAATGACGAGGCTTCGTTTCATGTGAGCGGAAGGGTGAATACTTTGTGAGTATTTCCCCTTCCGCTCACATGAAACGTAGCCTCGTCTGTGAATAGCCATCGATCCAAAAAAAAAAAAAAAAAAAAAAAGCGGTATCCACCAGAGATGGAAACGGGTCAACGGGTCGACAATTTCTTGTTGGTCAAACGGGTTGGGTCAAGGTGTTCCTGACCCGATTTCGACCCGGATTTACTTCCATTTTATTTTTTAAAAGAAAAAAATATTTCAAAAATTCCTTCAGATGTTCTTGAAATAATACTTCAGAGCTGCAGAGTATGATCCAGGAACTTGTTGAAAAGGGTAAAGAAATGGGATTTAAAATGAGCTTTCAGAAGACAAAACAGAAGTACAATGCTTTTACAAGGAATGAAGATTTATCAATTGATGGGGAAACCTGGAGTTAACCAATTCCAACATTTACCTTGAGCAGCACATAAGCAAAGGTCACAATGATGAAGAAATTAATTGACATAAAAATCTTGGTTCGAGAACTTTTGGAAGAAATAGTGCAATTTTTAAGAGCAATATGCCATTATGTCTTAAAAGAAAAGTGTTTAATCAATACATCCTTCCAGTGCTTACGTACGGTGCAGAGGCGTGGACCTTAACTAAAAGAGACATACAAAGACTTTCAGACAGCTGAAAGAAGCCAGGAGAGATGCATGCTTGGTGTAACTAAGAAAGATAAAAAGAGGAACTCGTGGATAAGGAAAATGACAAGAGTGGAAGACATCATCATCAGAGTAAAATGTCTGAAATGGCAATGGGCTGGACATGTTGCCAGCCGAACGGACCACAGATGGAGAAGTGAAATTTTAGACTGGATTCCAAGAAACAGGAAACTTCCCAGAAAAAAGACCACGTGGGAGATGGGTAGATGGAAGACACTGGCCCAAGACAGTCCGCTGTTGAAGAAAATTGGGGAGACCTTCATCCAGCGGTGGATTGATGATGATATATTCGAATTTATAGTTCAAAACATATTTGTCCTGGTCAGGTCCGGGTCCGAAACAAATTTTTGACCCCTTTCCAAATCTGGTATTCACTGTCATCCGGTCGCACATGAGTCAGGAAAACTCGAAACGGCTTAGGTGGCCACGCTCCCGAAGTGTTTGTACTCGTTCTAAGCGATCCCGAAGTGTTTGTACTCGTTCTAAGCGATCCCGAAGTGTTTGTACTAGTTCTAAGCGATCCCGAAGTGTTTGTACTCGTTCTAAGCGATCCCGAAGTGTTTGTACTCGTTCTAAGCGATCCCGAAGTGTTTGTACTCGTTCTAAGCGATCCCGAAGTGTTTGTACTCGTTCTAAGCGATCCCGAAGTGTTTGTACTCGTTCTAAGAGATACGAGTACATTTTCAGGTAACGCCGCACAATTGGTTGACATGTTGTGTGGGTATCGTTCACTTCATCGAAAGATCACTTGACCGAAAATGAGTTCACCGAAAATCACTTGCTCGAAAGGTACATTTCACAGTAGGGTCACTTGACCGAAAAGTTCATTTCACGAAAGGGTCACTTCGCCTAAAATGTTCATTTCATCGAAAGGTTATTTGATCGAAAAGTTCATTTCACCGAAAGCTCATTATATCGAAAGATCATTTCCCCGAATGGTCAGTTTATCGAAAAGTTAGAATTTTGCTGTTGGAGTGTGGTGCGGGTTTTTTAAAAAAACTGGCCACCCAAACCTTATGGAACTGTATAAAAAATGCACTTTTAATTTCTATGAAACACCTCCCCATGAGTATGTTTTCGAAATATAACGCTAATTATAAGGCCCAGATCTGGGTTTTTTTATCAAATTTTAATCCTCCGAGCTCATATTCATAAGGGTTACATAGCAAATCAAGTGAATAATGTTCCACTTTTACTCAACCACAAAACAATTTTTTGACTGTAGACCTAAATACAAGCCATTTTAACAAATTTAAACCTTACTCATATTAATAAACTTTGCATAATATTTAAAGTTAAATATGTTGCACTCTTATTCAAGCCTAAAACATTAATTTTAAGTCCTTTGGCCTAGATCTGGGGTATCTTCAGTGTTCATAAGGTTTCCATGTAAACCTTATGAACATGAGCACGCACGATTTAAATTTGCTAAAAGGCCTAAGCCGATGCCTAGGGTCCTAAAATTGATTACTTTTGCCTGAATAAATGTGCAACATTATTACCTTGACTTTTTACGTAAACCTTGTGAACATGAGCACGCACGATTAAATTTTTTTAAAATGTCTAAGCCGAGGCGTAGGGACTTAAAATCAATTATTTTTGCCTTAAAACAAACTTTTTGCGCTCTTTGTGACACGGAGAAATCAAAAGTGCAATTTGAGTATGATCCCCTAACGTTTCGGTGGTCTGTCTTCCGAACAGGCACTATGCTTCAACAGATCCTGTAATGAAATCCAAGGTTTGCGATAAACTCACCCTTCGGTGAAATGACCTTTTGATGTAATGAACTTTTAGGTAAAGAGACCTTTCGGTGAAATGAACTTTTCGGTGAAGTGACCATTCGGTGAAATGACCTTTTGATGTAATGAACTTTTAGGTAAAGGGACCTTTCGGTGAAATGAACTTTTCGGTGAAGTGACCATTCGGTGAAATGTACCTTCTGATCAAGTGACCGTTCGGTGAAATGAAAGTTTTGATCAAGTGATCTTACGGTGAAACAATCTTTTCGGTGAAGTGATTTTCGGTCAAATGACCCTTCGGTGAAGTGATTTTCGGTCAAATGACCCTTCGGTGAAGTAAACGTCGGGCAAATGAACCAGACCCATGTTGTGTAAGGCACTGTCAGTTCCAACGATAAACGTCGCAGACTTTTCCATGGAGTACGCTTCCAGGGTGCACAGACAAAAGTGCATCTTTTCGCAGGCTCTCACTTACATCCACCGAAATTTGGCTTCATGATGGACCCCGTTTCTTCAAATGTGCTATACTAACGCATTATACTCTCGTACTTAGACGCCTTCCTGACCCTTATAAACGTGACGATACTCTCGTTGAACAGCCATAACACTCTCAAACTTTCCATGTCACAGGATACCCTTTGCGCGTTGTTGAACGGTCGCGGCCACTTTCACTTTTGCCAAGATGCTGCAAAGACGCGTGAGCACTGAATACAAGACATCAAGCTCCCCTCTTTCCTCACCGTTCTAGCGCGTGCTACCTGGCTACAGCGCATGAAACTCCCATCTTTCCTCACACTTCGGGCAGAATTTGACCTCCTTACTGCAGCGTTCGTACACCCGTAAAGGTAATTTCTGCCAAATATTGACTTATTATATCCGTTACAAGCAACACCACAAGATTTTTAAATAATCGTTTCCGAAATGGATTACACTGCATATTCTTCCGCTCCTAATGGTAAAATAGTGCATCTGCAAAATATTGATTGTTGTCAAAATTAGCCAGCGCTACGAAAGATCTTTCCAGTCCGGCTAACGAAACGTGAGCCACAGAACGGAAAACTTGTTTTTCAAAAGAGTTTAGAAGAGTGCGGAAAGTGATTACTCCTGCGAAATTTGTACGCAAAAAGAATTTTCCCTTTGGGATTTTCCGAATCTCAGACGTGCAAACATAGATAACTTCGCACTAAGTATGTTCAAATGTAGTCTTCACCTGATGATGCAAGGGTCGCCCTTGTGAAAGATCTCGTGTTTGCATTTTTTAACTTGTAAATATTTTAATCATTAAAGATTTTAACTATCGTGCTTCAGACAGCAAATTACACTCGACCTTTAGTTATTCTCAGCACGAAGACATTTATTTCTTATATAATGACGTTCTGTAGCGGAAAAATACCTCTATCGTTCATTTAACGAAAGGTATCTTCACCGAAATTCAGTTGGGCGAAAGGTCACTTGGCCGAAACATTCATTTTTACCAAAGGGCTGCTTGATCAAAAGGTACATTTCGCCGAAGGGTCGCTTCATCTGAAAGTTCATTTCATAGAAAGATCATGTCACCGAACGGTCGCTTCACCCGAAAGTTCATTTCATAGAAAGATCATTTCACCGAAGGGTCGCTTCACCTGAAAGTTCATTTTGTAGAAAGATCATTTCACCGAAGGGTCGCTTCACCTGAAAGTTCATTTCATAGAAAGATCATTTCACCGAACGGTCGCTTCACCTGAAAGTTCATTTCATAGAAAGATCATGTCACCGAACGGTCGCTTCACCCGAAAGTTCATTTCATAGAAAGATCATTTCACCGAAGGGTCGCTTCACCTGAAAGTTCATTTTGTAGAAAGATCATTTCACCGAAGGGTCGCTTCACCTGAAAGTTCATTTCATAGAAAGATCATTTCACCGAACGGTCGCTTCACCTGAAAGTTCATTTCATAGAAAGATCATGTCACCGAACGGTCGCTTCACCCGAAAGTTCATTTCATAGAAAGATCATTTCACCGAAGGGTCGCTTCACCTGAAAGTTCATTTTGTAGAAAGATCATTTCACCGAAGGGTCGCTTCACCTGAAAGTTCATTTCATAGAAAGATCATTTCACCGAACGGTCGCTTCACCTGAAAGTTCATTTCATAGAAAGATCATGTCACCGAACGGTCGCTTCACCCGAAAGTTCATTTCATAGAAAGATCATTTCACCGAAGGGTCGCTTCACCTGAAAGTTCATTTTGTAGAAAGATCATTTCACCGAAGGGTCGCTTCACCTGAAAGTTCATTTCATAGAAAGATCATTTCACCGAACGGTCGCTTCACCTTAAAGTTCATTTCATAGAAACATCATGTCACCGAACGGTCGCTTCACCCGAAAGTTCATTTCATAGAAAGATCATTTCACCGAAGGGTCGCTTCACCTGAAAGTTCATTTTGTAGAAAGATCATTTCACCGAAGGGTCGCTTCACCTGAAAGTTCATTTCATAGAAAGATCATTTCACCGTACGGTCGCTTCACCGGAAAGTTCATTTCATAGAAAGATCATGTCACCGAACGGTCGCTTCACCCGAAAGTTCATTTCATAGAAAGATCATTTCACCGAAGGGTCGCTTCACCTGAAAGTTCATTTTGTAGAAAGATCATTTCCCCGAAGGGTCGCTTCACCTGAAAGTTCATTTCATAGAAAGATCATTTCACCGAACGGTCGCTTCATCTGAAAGTTCATTTCATAGAAAGATCATGTCACCGAACGGTCGCTTCACCCGAAAGTTCATTTCATAGAAAGATCATTTCACCGAAGGGTCGCTTCACCTGAAAGTTCATTTTGTAGAAAGATCATTTCACCGAACGGTCGCTTCACCTGAAAGTTCATTTCATAGAAAGATCATTTCACCGAACGGTCGCTTCACCCGAAAGTTCATTTCATAGAAAGATCATTTCACCGAACGGTCGCTTCACCTGAAAGTTCATTTCATAGAAAGATCATGTCACCGAACGGTCGCTTCACCCGAAAGTTCATTTCATAGAAAGATCATTTCACCGAAGGGTCGCTTCACCTGAAAGTTCATTTTGTAGAAAGATCATTTCACCGAAGGGTCGCTTCACCTGAAAGTTCATTTCATAGAAAGATCATTTCACCGAACGGTCGCTTCACCTGAAAGTTCATTTCATAGAAAGATCATGTCACCGAACGGCCGCTTCACCCGAAAGTTCATTTCATAGAAAGATCATTTCACCGAAGGGTCGCTTCACCTGAAAGTTCATTTTGTAGAAAGATCATTTCACCGAACGGTCGCTTCACCTGAAAGTTCATTTCATAGAAAGATCATTTCACCGAACGGTCGCTTCACCCGAAAGTTCATTTCATAGAAAGATCATTTCACCGAACGGTCGCTTCACCTGAAAGTTCATTTCATAGAAAGATCATTTCACCGAAGAGTTGCTTCACCTGAAAGTTCATTTCATAGAAAGATCATTTCAGCAAAGGGTTGCTTTATCGAAAACTGGATTATATTGTAGCTTCTGTTGAAGTGCAATGCGGGCCGCCCCGGTGGCGCAGTGGTCTAAGCGCTGGCTTGTGACCATTCGTCCGTGATGGGTCCGGGTTCGAATCCCGGTGAGGCATGGATGTTGTGTTTGTCTAACGGCCCTGGCTCTCTTCCTTCCCTGGAACCAATGGCCATAAATTAGGGACGGGTGACTGCTTATAGCCCGCTGAGTTGCACACGGTGGTCGTTAAACCTTCAAAAAAAAAAAAAAAAAAAAAGAAGTGCAATGCGGTTTCGGAAAACCGACCACGAAAGAGGTTAAGTGGTCGTATCAGCTTTTGATTTCACCGTATCCTCTTCCCCGTAGATCGGTCCTCAGACCTCTGATGTTAATTATATAACTGTATGCCTGGGCCTTTTCAGCGATTTTATTCTGCCGTATTCATATTCAAAAAGTTTGCATAGCATGTCAAGTTAATAACGATGTACTTTTACTCAGGTCCAAACAATTAAGTCGACTTTTTTAGGAAATTTTGTTCCATAGTGCCCGTATTCATAGAATCCATAATAAGCCACGTTAATATTGCTTCACTTTTACTCAGGCATCAAATACGTTATTTATACAACATTAAGCTTAGTCTTTTTTAGCAAATTTTTATCCTTCGGGCTCGTGTTTATAATGTTTGCATACCAAGTGAAGCTAATAATACCACACTTTTATTCTTAGGCATCAAATATTAATTGTCAGAGCCTCGGCCTAGTCTTTATTTTTAATTTCTAACCCGCAGTGCTCATATTCATAAGGTTGATACAGAAAATCAAGTAAATTGTATTTCACTTTTACTAAAAATAAAAAAAACTTTTAAGAAAGCCTCGGCATCTTGTGACTGAGTAAAAATGTAATACTATTAATTTGATTTGTTATATAAAGTAAAAATGCCTGAGTAAAAGTTCATTTTTACCTTGACTTGTTATGTAAACTTTACGAATATTACGAGTAGAACGACGGATTGAAATTCATTCAAAACACAGATTACCGTCTATACACGATTTTAAAAGTTACAGTTAAAAATATATATCATCATCATCATCATCATTGTCAACCATTATCGATCCACTGCTGGACGAAGGTCTCCCCAAGTTTCCTCCACAACGGTCTGTCTTGTGCCAGTCTCCTCCATGTCACCCCTGCATACTTTCGAATTTCATCCACCCATCTCCCATGTGGTCGTCTTCTGGGTCTTTTCCTGTCCCTTGGAATCCAATCTAAAATTTCGGCTGTCCATCGATGATCTGTCCTTCTGGCAGTATGTCCAGCCCATTGCCATTTCAGGGATTTAACTCTGATCATGATGTCTTCCACTCTAGTCATTTTTCGGATCCACGAGTTCCTCTTCTTATCTCTCCTGGTTACACCAAGCATGCACCTCTCCATGCTGCTTTGAGTTGTCTGCAGCCTTTGTATGTCTCTTTTAGTTAAGGTCCACGTCTCTGCACCATACGTAAGCACTGGAAGGATGCATTGATCAAACACTTTTCTTTTAAGACATAATGGCATATTGCTCTTGAAAATTATGCTGTTTCTTCCAAAAGCTCTCCAGGCAAGTTTTGTACGCCGATTAATTTCTTCATCAATGTGACCCTCACTTGATATCTGCTGTCCAAGATAAACGTACGTGTCTGTTATCTCCAGCTTTTCTCCATCAATCGATAAATCTTCATTTCTTGTAAAAGCATTGAACATCACTTTTGTCTTCTGAAAGTTCATTTTTAATCCCACTTCTTTACTCTTGTCAGCAAGTTCCTGGATCATACTCTGCAGCTCTGATGGGGTAGTTGCAAAAATGACTACGTCATCAGCAAAACGAAGGTGGGTCAATACAATACGATTATTTATTGAACACATTTGAAACTTACAGTTATATGAAAATGCAATACACCAGGAGGAATCTGAACACATTGGTTGTAAGGCGATTCCCCCTATCAGATGTAAGAAAAAGAATAAAACATATGGCATATATGAAAGCAAGTAAGATGGTTATAACAGAAGCACCACTTTTAGCAGCATGCTTGGAACTACAATTTAATGATAGGGTTGAGATTCGTTATGGAGATCAATGTGATTTACAATGTAATTTCGCAGAGACAAGGAAAACTTTCCAGGGATCTGATGCTCTCTGGGAGATTATTCCATAGGATAATGGCTGTATACAGTATGCTATTTAAATCATAATTAAGTCTAACACACGGCTGACATAATTTGTTGTTAGCAGCAGATCTGGTGAAGATAGAATAATCCAGATATTTGATGTCAGATTGAAAAATAGGCAGTTTAAGATGCATTATTTAAAAAAAAACATGATACCTAGTTTCAAGGTAAAAATTTCATGAATTTTTTAGAATATTTAGTTTTAGAAATAATGGTTTTGAATGAGACATGTAATATGTGTTCAGCATATAGCGAACAGATTTCTTCTGTAATATGAGCAAGCATAACTTATTGTTTGCACTTATATTTGAATACCAAGATTCCAAGTGAAGCTTTTTTCAATCTGACATCAAGCACATTAACGAAACAGTATTTTTTTTAATGCGCATGCTCATTACGTAATCATGTCGTTATACATTGGAGATTGGGTTGTTGTCGGTATTGTCTTTTTCGTTGTAGTAGTTACAAAGCAGTTTCCATGGTAACGGTATAGTGATAGAGGTATCGCAGTTACAACATTCTGCCCTGTAGTTATGGATGAATAAGCTTTCTGTCAAAAGGATAGAAGAACAGGTAGTCGGCGTATTTAACATAGTAGCATCGTCCCAGATAGGTTGGTGTTGACACTTTAGGCATATAGTCTTGAAAAGGCAGTGGAAGTAGAGCATGATTTAACATTGGATTTATGTTCAGAGACACGTAAATTAAGATTGCGACGGGTCGAACCTATGTATATCTGGTCGGATGCATCATCGTTCATAGCTTTTAGTGGGACTGCATACACACCATACTAGGAACCAAGGAAGGATCTGATCCCTGTCATTTTTAATATAGGCGAGAATGTTGCACGTTTTTATGCCAAAATCGATATTAAATTGTCGACATGCGTTTTTAGGGTATTTGTGACAGCAGGGATGTATGGTAGTTTGCCCACAGATGAAGAGGTTGGTCTCGTTCTTTGCAAAGACACGGCGCATATTGGAGTTAACGGGGGTAGATGGGTAATCATAGAATGCCGCAATGTCCTTAATTTTTGCAACTTCTAAGTCTCTTTGATCGGTTGAGGACGATTGTGTAACTGCTCAATGAAACATAAAGTGAAGGGCTGAGAGTTTTTGCCTGAGTAGGTGGAAGGAGTTGTAAGGAATCATAGATATTGTTGCAGCTGGTTTTCTATATACAGAGTGAGTTACTTCGTTCGTAATAGGGTTTCTTTCCAACAAGAAGACTAGATAGGGTGACGCATAATTGGTCTCAAATTCGGTAGAAAATGTTATGGAAATGTCAGTGGCGTAACTACCACAACGTGCCCCCCCGCCCCGCAAGATTTACTTCAACACCCCTAAGCACAATAATTCTTCAGTTATTTCGAACAAGAGGGAGGATGCGTTGTTTGCGGGGGGGATGTGGAGGGGGTGAGGGGTTAGGAAGTCACGGAGAGTGTCTGCAAAAGTAATGGTGGTACCTAGAGCCCTGTAGTTTTAACTTTTTAAGTAATAGATTTGACAATACGTGTAATTGCTTCGTCCAAAACTAAAATAAATCACTTGAAGATATCACTCTCTTACGCATGGCAGATCTGCGGTTGTTGTGAAAAAATGTAGACGACATGTCGTGCACGTAATCCTAGGTAACTGACTGTTTTCCCACATCCTCTACGGGGAATCCCACTGTGGCCTAGCGCTTTTCCTCATTAGAGAACGACCGTATTACTTACAACCCATTGCAGAGCAATCGTATTACAACCGGAAGTCAAAGAGCCGAACACTTCCAAGCTGTAGGGCATGCAGTATTTTAAAAGTGAAACTAGGCATTTATTTAGGGAAAGCTAAATTTATCTTAAAGCAAAATATGAATCTTTGGGTTAATTATTGTGCGCGTTCGAATTTTTTCATTAAAACTATAACTACCAGCTGCAGTACGCCCCTTCGTTACCTGCGCCCCCCCTCCCCACTACAGGACTGCGGGGGTGGTAGTTACTCATCTGGGAACTGTATTTTGTAAACAGCAAAGAAGTGAACTCAGTAAGGTTTTCAAAGGTGGATTGCTAAAACAATAACACATCATCCACGTATCTCAGGGATAGAATAGGTTTCACATGAAAGTTTGTAAGGACTTCGTTTTCCAGTTCTTGTAACAACAATTCAGCTAGAACGGCCGAGAGGGGTGGCCCCATAGCCCCCCCCTCTCCCGTTGACGATAAATAGCAGGGGCGAAGCGTCGGGGTAGGCCCAAGAGTAAAATGCCAAAACTGGTTTTGTTATTACTTATTATATTTATTTAGTTTTTCACAAATACAATGCAAAGAAATCCCTAATTAATGTAATGCTGGACAATTAATTTGCAAAATTACGTTATGTCCAATATTTCCTTTCAATCGTATTATCTTGGAATGAAAAGTGAGACTCGAAGTCATGAGTCTCACAGATCAACATACTAGTACAGCTGCTTCTGCGGGAAAGTTATTTTTAGCACTCTGTGGCGGTCTGTGGAGGCGAAAAGACTAGTTTCAAACGAAAGCGGATGCTGCTGATTGGCTGCTCCTTGCTCGATGCATTGTGGACTTGTGGTCGGGAATCTCCGCTCTTGGCCACAGAGCAGAGAAAGCCAGTAATCACTGCTCACGTGTTTGTTTTTGTTATAAAGTTCATGATTCTTCTGATTTAGTTAAGTATCTGCTGGAAAATCCGCTGTCTACCTTAATATTTCTATTAAGGACCAGGTGTGTGTGTTTAAACGATGTTCAGTGCTCTAAATATTTAGAAGTTTGGGTAAACGCTTGACAAAATTTTCTTTGTGAATGCGTGCAATCAAATCCTGCATTTTTCGGTACAGTAAGCAATGACAATGCAAACAATATGTTGGCACTAAAATATTCACATGAATATAATAAGCATCTTTGATAGCATGCTATCTATATATGCATTAGTTTAACTGCAAAAAATATAAACACATTTTTCTGGTCTCCCCAACACAGAGCACCACGCTTTGCCACTGATAAATAGCACCAAATCTAAAGAATGTTCTATTATACCGTAGTCTTAAGGCATTAACAATACTTTGAATTTCATTATCGGTTAAGTTCCTTGGGCTAACAGCATTTCTTCGATGATACGGCTCTTGAAGATTTGATGGTAGCAGATCCATCTTGACTTGATCCCACAAATGCTCCATTGGATTGAGATCCGGTGATTGAGGAGGCCAATGTAGCAGGGAAAAGTCTCCCTGATGCACCTCAAACCATCCGCGTACAATGTGAGCACTATGACATGGGGCATTGCCCTGCTGGAAGTATCCATCTCCATTGGGATAAACCACCAACATAACTGGGTGGACTTGGTCGGAAACGATATTTAAATATCTTTGGGAGGTCAGACTTTGCTCCACACAAATCAAAGATCCAAAAAACACTCCCACGAAAACGTGCCCCAAACCATAACGTTGCCACCGCCATCTTGAAGAGTAGTGCCGATGCAAGATGGTTCATGCGTTCGTGCTGCTGTCTCCATATCCTCACACATTTATTTACATGGTAGTTGAAAACGTGATTCGTCGGACCGCATCACCCTTTCCCACTCATTCACTGTGCATTTCTTGTGTTCCTGAGCGAATTGTTGGCGTTTCTTCTTGTTCGCTGCAGATAGCATTGGCTTACGGACAGGTTATCTGCTTCTGTAGCCCATAGGATGTAATGTACGGCGAATTGTGCGTGGAGAGGCTATCGGACTTGGTCGCTGATCCGGACTATCTGAGATCTGTACGGCGAATTGCACGTAGAGAGGCTTCGGACTTGGTCGCTGATTCGGATTATCTGAGATCTGTACGGCGAATTGTACGTAGAGAGGCTATCGGACTTGGTTACTGATTCGGATTATCTGTGATCTGTACGGCGAATTGTACGTGGAGCGGCCATCGGAATTGGTCGCTGATTCGGATTATCTGTGATCTAACGAAGTATTGCCCGTCTGTTGGACAGAACAAGTGCCTACTCTCTGCTCAGCTCGAGCATTCAGAAGCCATTGACGACCACACATTGCACTCAGCCCCGGTTTTTTTACTGGTAGTCCACTCTCTGTAAACTACAACAATTGCTTCCCTCGGGCATTTCACAAGTGCAGCCGTTTTGCTAATGCTCGCACCAATGCTCCGATCACCCACGATCATTACACATTCGAAGTCCGTCAGATCGCGTCTTTTACCCATTATTTCTTGCACAATGCACTTAATTAGTCTCTGCATGCTTTCAGCTTTTCCCTTTTATACCGATTCAGCCATCTTGCGTCGTGAAATGGTCTGGTGGTCACAATAATTTGGCCACTCAGTGTGCATATATACGTATATTACGTATATATATACGCTGAGTGGCAAATTTATTATTTGCCATACACTGCTGGCACCCAAAATGCAACACCAAGAAGGACACGAGATAGCAAAGCCAGATTTACTGGACACATAACAACAGATACAAAGATAAAACTATTGAGCTTACAGGCCCGTGCGACTTGCGGAACACGCAGACATCAATAGTTCGTGTGGCCCCCATGGCTGACAATAACGGCCGCTATACGCCGCGGCATCGAACGAAAGAGGCTTTGGATGTGAGCTTGGAGTATGTCGGTCCAGGCTGCTTCCACACGTTGCCGCAGTTTATCAGGCGTAGCCGCGGGTGATGCTTGCCGGGCCACTCGGTTGCCGATCAGCGACAAGACGTGTTCGATGGGCAACATATCCGGGGAACAGGCGGGAAACGGCAGCAGTGACACCTGGTGGGCCGTGAAGAATTGTTGCACGATGCGTGCCACGTGCTGGCGCGCATTTTCCTGTTGAAACGTGGCCGATGACAGGTCCTGTAGGTGAGGGAGGACTACAAGCTCCAAAACGTCGGAGATGGTGATGTGGCTGTTGAATGTACCGGCGATGCGTACCAGGGGGTGTCATATCCGATTGCGCCCCAAACCATAACGCCAGGCGACGGACCTGTATGGTGATGCATAATGCAGACGTCATACAGTCTCCCGCCGCAGTGCCGCCACACGCGGATCCGACCATCGTGGTGTTGCAGGCAGAAGCGGGATTCGTCGGAGAAGACAATGTCGTGCCATTCCGTAGTCCAGTTGCGGCGTTCAACGGCCCACTGCCGCCGCACTCGGAGGTGGTGTAACGTCAATGGTAATTGGAGCAATGGGCGCCGTGCGACAAGTCCCCGCTCCTGCAGACGACGTCGAACAGTACGTGCTGACACAGGTTGTTGCGCAACACACCCTAATTCCTGCGCTAACGTTCGTGATGTGGTGGTGCAAGCCGCCAATGCCCGCCGCACAACATGCCGGCCCTCTCGTTCGGTGGTGTGCCGCGGCTGCGGCAATCGCTCACGTCGGTACGCCCGTCCCTCCTGCACCCACCGAATCCATACTCGCCTCACTGTGGCTGGATGTCGTCCCACACGGGTGCCGATGTCTCGGTACGATAAACCGCTGTCGTGATAAGCCACTATTCGTCCTCTGTCGAACTCCGAAACGTGCTGGAATGACTGCCGTATTCTGCGACGAGGCATCAGGAAACTTCCCACGCACAGGTCCGGCAGCACAGCACACTTTCACTACTTACACGCCGCCTTCTGTGCACCCTTCTTATAGTGCTTCTCGGTGGCGTGCCGGGCGCACATGATTTGCATATGCCCTGCAATGCTAATCGTTTGCATGTCCTCTCGCGGGCGACGCTTGCTACGAATTTCAGGCCTATCGGATGCTTCCTTCTTGGTGTTGCATTTTGGGTGGCCAGCAGTGTATATACATACTGTATATATACGCTTTACGTCAAAACATAGCTGCCTACAGAAGGACGTGTCGGATTGCAATATTATTCTGGAGGAAGGTAAGTATTACCAGGAACAGTAAATAATTAAACATTGAGACTGTTATGGGCAATATTAATTGAGCTACACGCCAAGAAGTAGAGTCTCTCATTAAGGCGTCTGGCTGCCATGTTTGCTCACATAACATACCAAACGTCTCGGCATGGAGAGTTGTACAGGTTTCTAACGGTGCTGAGATAAGCCATCCCATGTAGCTTGAATCTTCTCACACAGTTCCTGTTGATCGTGCGGTAGGGGTGAAGTGTTGATAGCGCGTCCAATGGCATCCCATACATTTTCAATCGGCGATAGATCTGGCGATGGGGCTGGCCATGGCAGAGTGTCAGTGCCTTGAAGGCAAGCTCTTGAGACAGAGAAGTATGTGGACGAACTTTGTCCTGTTGGAAAATCGCACCGGAGTCAGCGTTCACAAAAGGTAGGACCACTGGTTGCAGGACCTCACTAACGTAACGTTGGGCTGTCAAAGTGCCTGTAATGAACACCAAAAGTGATCTGGCATCATAGGCAATTGCACCCCACACCACGACACCAGGCCTTCTGGACGCGTGACGCTGGACCACAAACCGTTCATCTTGGCGCTGACCACGGTGCCTTCACACAAGGATTCGTTGGTCGTCTCCTCCAAGACAAAAGCGGGACTCGCACTTAAGGTCACCCGCTGCCATTCTGAGTGGCTCCATGACAGTCTACCACGACACCACTGACGTCTTTGGCGAAGATGCAATGGTGTTAAAGACAGTCGCCGTAACGGTCTACGTGCGTGTAGTCCTACGTCGTGCAACCCTCTGCCAATGGTGCGGGCACCACTGTTCGCTGAATATACGTAATCGTGGCTGTTGGGTCACTCCGCGCATGCCGGTCCTCTCTCTCCGTGGTTCGTCTAGGACTCCCAGACATTTCCTGTCGCTTCTGCGTGCTTTGTTCTATCCACTACTGCCAACAGCCTACTGTGGTGATATCACTGGTATGGCGCTCAATACGACGATAAGACCATCCCGCTTCCCGCAGCCCGACGATGCGACCCCTCTCAAACTCCACCAACTGCTCGTACTGCTTCCGAACTTTCCTCCGAGGCATACTTCATTTGCTAAGGATGCAACCAACACAACAGAACGAGTCGAAATGGCAAGCACGCGCAACGGGACTACCTTATATAGCTAGTCAGCACAGCGATACGACCCCTCCTTGCTTGGGTCACATGCGCGGCCGAGGATGATACTTCAATCATTTGCATGTCTCGCGATGTCAAACCAACCCATTAAGTTTCATTCCTGTTGGTTGCTTCCTTCTGGGTGGAACTATTTTTTTGACGTAAAGTTTATACACCGAGTGGCCACTTTATTATGACCACACCCTCAGTACTTCGTTGGGCCACCTTTTGCCTTTAATACTGCGTCGATTCTTCGTGGCATGGGCTCCACGAGATGTTGATAGGTGGTTTGTGGAATCTGAGACCATGTTTGATGAATAACACTTTCCAGGAGTGTGAGATTGCAGGGTTGTGGATCCAGCTGTCTGATGGTTTGTTCAACTTCATCCCACAAATTCTCAATGGGGTTAAGATTTGGAGATTGTGGGGGCCACCTAAGCAAAGTAAACTCACCGGCATGTTTTTGAAACCAATCCTGTACAATTCGAGCACTATGGCAGGACGCATTATCTTGTTGAAAGTAGCCATCACCACTGGGATAAACCATTGACATGACAGGACGCACTTGGTCCGCAACGATGTTTAGATAGGATTTGCCAGTCAGACGTTGATCAACACGAATTAAAGGGCCCAAAGCATGCCAGAAAACATTCCTCAAACCAGAACTTTGCCTCCACCAGCTTGAAGGGTTGTAGCAATGCATTTGGGGTCCATGCTTTCGTGCTGTTACCGTCAAATTCTCACTCAGCCATCGGCATGGTGCAACTGAAAACGTGATTCATCGGACCACATAATTTGTTTCCAATAATCGACTGTCCAATCCTTGTGCTCCTGTGCGAACTGGAGACGTTTTCTCTTGTTAACTGCAGACAGCAAAGGTGTTCGAACAGGCCTTCGGCTACCATATTACATCCGATGCAGTGTACGGCGAACAGTGCGTGCAGAGATCATTTGAGGGGATCCTTGATTATGATAGTCTGTAATTTGCTGTACTGTTGCCCTTCTGTTGTCTGTTACCAGTCTGGACACTCTCCGTTCTGCCCGAGTAGTCACAAGTCGATGACGACTACACGTTGCACGTAGAGACCCAGTTTTTTGGCTGACAGTCCAGTCTTTAAACACTTTAACAACAGCTACTCTGGAACATTTCACGAATGCGGCGGTTTCGGTGATACTCGCTCCAAGCTCCTACATTCATCCCACGTTGAAAGTCCGTCAAATCGCATTTTTTACCCATCTCGTCACCCAAAAATCACTTCTAATATTGTCGCAAGCACTAAGCTTTCCCTTTTATACTAGCCTCGCCCTCTGGCGGCAACAGCGTGCAGTCATAGCTCATTTGCCCAAAACTGGTGGTCATAATAAAGTGGCCACTCAGTGTGTATAGTGGAAGGTATGATCAGAATAAAATCCCTGAAACGGTAATGGACATATTGCCAGAGGGACGTACCACCGATAGACAACTCAAATTTTAGACTGGACTCCAAGGGACAGGAAAAAGACCCAGAAGACCACATGGGTGGATGAAATTCGAAAGCATGAGAGAGTGGTATAGAGGTGACTGGCTCAAGATAGATTATTATGGAAGGAAGTTGGGGAGATCTTTATGAAGGAGTGAATTGATAATGGTTGACAATGATGATTATGTTATTTAAGTTACATATGCATGCTGCTTGGGAGGGGAGGGGGCAGGGAGTGAATAAATCCCTAAAAATTGGAATTCTTACAAAATCGTAAAATCATGGTGTCGCAGTTTGGGTGCGTAGTAAAATTGGAATTCTTACAAAATCGTAAAATCATGGTGTCGCAGTTTGGGTGCGTAGTAAAATTGGAATTCTTACAAAATCGTAAAATCATGGTGTCGCAGTTTGGGTGCGTAGTAAAATTGGAATTCTTACAAAATCGTAAAATCATGGTGTCGCAGTTTGGGTGCGTAGTAAAATTGGAATTCTTACAAAATCGTAAAATCATGGTGTCGCAGTTTGGGTGCGTAGTAAAATTGGAATTCTTACAAAATCGTAAAATCATGGTGTCGCAGTTTGGGTGCGTAGTAAAATTGGAATTCTTACAAAATCGTAAAATCATGGTGTCGCAGTTTGGGTGCGTAGTAAAATTGGAATTCTTACAAAATCGTAAAATCATGGTGTCGCAGTTTGGGTGCGTAGTAAAATTGGAATTCTTACAAAATCGTAAAATCATGGTGTCGCAGTTTGGGTGCGTAGTAAAATTGGAATTCTTACAAAATCGTAAAATCATGGTGTCGCAGTTTGGGTGCGTAGTAAAATTGGAATTCTTACAAAATCGTAAAATCATGGTGTCGCAGTTTGGTGCGTAGTAAAAGCGATCAACCATACGTAGTTTTCGTTCGACACGAATGAAGAGGAGTGGATAATATTTCTCCTCACAGAAGAAAAGGAAATGGCTTTATAAATTTAATACGTAGAATTAGCCTATAGCGGAGAACTATTATTTTCTGAGCCGACCCGCAGTGACTCAGAAAAATCATTGAGGGAACTCACTGAGAGTGGAAACAGGGGACCTGTCTATTGACGAATCCATGAACAATAAAACTTTATTTCAGTTAAGCATTCGACCGCGAAAAGCAACTGTTCAGCCAGATAGTAATTGAGAAAAGACTTCAACGCGCGTGTAGAAAAAAATTTCAAGTAGTATGCATATTCACAATAGACTTTTTCCTTTCTTTCTACTCTCTTTTTCTTTCTTTCTTTCTTTTTTTTTTTTTTTTCTCTCCTTTTCATCTACAGGATGTGAGGGTGATTGTGTGAGGTGAGGCGTGGTCCTGCTCGATTGGGTGTGGCCACGATCTGGAGCAACTAAGGACTGTGAAGTATGAGGTATGTAGTACTGACTTCAACATTCTTTTCTTTTTCTTTCTTTCTTTTCTTTTCTCTCTCTCTCTCTTTTTTAATGGAGAAGTGAGCTTCCTTTCTTACGGATACTGACAAAATAACATTTTGACAATGAAAATCCTTGATACCTAAGCTGCACCAATAATTCTGGCTGTCGTGATTGAAAAGAATTAACCGAACTAAAATAGGAAGTTCACCTGAGGAGCGAGTAAAGACTGTAATGGGGCAGATATCGTTTATACAAACGGAAATATGCTTGGCTGCCAAAGTTAATTTTTGTTTTTCTATTAATGTTTGATTGGGAAGTGTAAAGTTAAAATTTAGCTGATTAGCATAGTTCAAGACAATATTCATTTATTAAACACTGTTTCATGATGACCTAGACAGGGTGCCGACTTTACAAAATATTGGGTGGGGGGGGGGGGGGCAAACGTGAAGCGAACATACGCGGGAGGGGCATGTCTCTTCCATTGTCAGAAAGAAAATAACAAAAAAAAAAAAAAAAGCAGAAAAAGATAAACTACAAGATTCGACGTATATTTTAAAACGCAATTGTAATTGCTCATTAGCAAATGAACAACGAAACAGAAATTAAAAAAAAAATTAAATTCAGTCTGTGATTTTATCAAAATATCCCGTGAGATTTTATTTCCAAAAGTTTATAAAAAAAAATATGAGAATTTAGCGCGGTTACTCAAATTAAGAACGAGAAGCACAAAAAATAAATTGATTAATAAAGGTGCTAGAGATTATACGTTTCTGTATTTTTATTTATTTTATGTTTGATAATTGTTTTAAACAACTCCCACATATTACGAAAACATGTCAAACACAATACGGGGCTGCCAACCAAGTTTCTTATCAAATGAGCAATGCAGAATATGGGAAAAAAAAAAAATCTTATTTTGTTAGTTATTAATTTTTTGGAAATAAATCGCTTTGATGAAGCCGAAGTTTGCCGCCCCGGTGGCGCAGTGGTCTAAGGCGTTGGCCTCTGATCATTCGTCCGTAAGGGGTCCGGGTTCGAATCCTGGTCAGGCATGGATGTTGTGTTTGTCTTACGGCACTGGCTCTCTCCCTTCCCTGGAACCAGTGACCCTAAATTAGGGACGGGCGACTGCTTATAGCCCATTGAGTTTGTGACGTACCTGCCAGCAGGACGCACACGACATAAAGGCACATAGCAATCAGAACAAACGTCTGCGTAGCTCAGTTGGTAGAGCGACTTGTTCCGGAATAAGCTGCCTGGGGTTCGAATCCCGGCGTAGACCAAAAATGACGGAGAAATTTACTTCGTTATAATGGCGCCCGAACTATCCGGATGAATCGACCGTTCAAAATCTCGTATTGGTGTGATGTTCTTTAAACACCGCGAGATAGGAAAAATCAGAGAATCCCATCTCCAGCGCTTCGAAAAATAAAATGTGTGTGACGTTGTATTCCACACACCAGATTGACTGGGAGTTCTCAAGTGCACGTTCTACAGTGGATGGCTGCCTGCAACGATTCATGGTCACGGCTGACCCGTGGGCCATGCCCCCGGCCCTCTTTCGGGGGAGATGTGACGTACCTGCCAGCAGGACGCAAACGACATAAAGGCACATAGCAATCAGAACAAACGTCTGCGTAGCTCAGTTGGTAGAGCGACTTGTTCCGGAATAAGCGGCCTGGGGTTCGAATCCCGGCGTAGACCAAAAAAAATGACGGAGAAATTTACTTCGTTATAAGTTGCTCACGGTGGTCGTTAGAACCTCCAATCAAAAAAAAAAAAGCCGAAGTGATTAATTAATTAAACAGGACGAAAAATATTGAGTTGGCACTGCCTCCCCCCCCTCCCATTGAAATTATTGGAGGAACAAGATTTACCTCCCCTCCCACCTATAGTCGGCGCCTATGCCCCAGAATAGATTATGTGTCTCGTGCAGCACGGTCAGGTAAAACTGAGTAACCCTACTGCTATAACATGGGGCGTAACACATTTAAAAAATGCTAGAAAACACAAACATGTATTTACGGGCTATATACAATAAATAGGCCGTCCCCAATTTGGGGGCCCTAGTGCCAGGAAAGGGGGAGAGAGAGAGAGAGAGAGAGCCAGTAACATAAGATCATATCGGATCATGTGTAGAGGATTTTAGGAAGGGTGTGTCTGACCCCAGGTCTTAAACAACCCTTAGAAATAGGAAGCTAGATGATTTGGGCTAGAGTGCCCGATAGAAAAGTGACACGGATGCAGGGAGAAAGGGGAAGGAAGACGCCCTTATTTATTACACTGAGAAAAACGTTTTGTTAATTCAACAGCAAACTTTGTCGATATACAGTCAACAAAATTTTTTGTTGAATTTGCAAAATTTTTTTGTTGAAAATTTTTGTTGAATTTGCAAAAATATTTTGTTGAAAATTATTGTTGATTTAACAAAATTTATTGTCATTACGACAAAACGTTTTGTTCATTTAACAAAATGATTTGGTCGATTTTTGAGAATTTGTTTGATTCAACAAAACATATTGTTATCACGACAAAATGTTTTGTTGCTGCAACAAAACATATTGCTATAGCAACAAAACTTATTGTGACACGATAACAATATGTTTAAACAATTTGTCATGATAACAATACGTTTCGTTGGATCAAACAAATTCTCAAAAATCGACCTAATCATTTTGTTAAATGAACAAAACGTTTTGTCGTGATAACAATAAATTTTGTTAAATCAACAATATTTTTTAACAAAATAATTTTGCAAATTCAACAAAAAATTTTGTTGACTGTATATCGACAAAAAATTTTTTTGATTCAACAAAAATTTTTTCTCAGTGCACCGGGGGGGCCAGTACCCGGGGTCTGACGGCTTAACGTGCCCATCCGACGTACGGCGGATATTTAGTGGTTCGAACATTCGTACCTGTCTGGGATTGAACTTGAGGTTCCTCCATGGCAGTCACGAACGGTGACCACTAGCTTATCCGCGGCCCCAGTAACATAAGACGAACATAACATATACTTTATGCAGGACTGGACACTTGGACGACTCGGAGCCTGCACCTGCTCAGCCACCGCGCCGGCGTCATTTTTTAAAACTCGATAATATAGGAACTCAATATTTTTTTAAATAAATTTCTCAAGGATAAGAATTTCCCCAGACTTTTGGACAATAATTCAAAGAAATCGAAATACCTTCCAATCATGCTTGCACACGTATTGAATTCATACAAGCAGCAGCTCAGCTATGTTTCTTCCATTTTAATCAAATTTATATAAATACACGCACGCACCCAGTGACCAAGTCATTGGGACTACATACCTACTTAATAATGCATCAGCGTCGTCTTCCTCTTCCTCCGTGGTTTCCATTCCTTTTCAACTCATAACTCGAAAAAATAAATGATTCGAAGAGGCGATGTAATTTTCTGTTATGTTTATTATCATTCCAAGGCAATCAGGTGTTGACCTGTAATTATCTTACAAGGGAAACTATCGGACCTCCCGACGACAATCGTCGCGGAACGTCCTGTGGTGAACAAACATGACACCAAAGTAACAGGTGTGAAGTACGGCATTTCGCAATCGCCCACAACCCCTAAAACATGGCTTATAAAAGTGGGACGCCCGCCTGTAATGTATGCAGCCATAAAGTGTCAAATAACATGTAACTGTGGATGGGATGTGATTGGATGATACTGCTCATGCCTGGAAGGTGTGCTGCGTTATACAAAATAAATTGATGTAATGTCCACAAGGTTACTTAACGGTAATATGTAAGTGCTCAATTTGGTGCACATCATTCGCGAGCACTGCCTGCAGACGAGAGAAGAGCCCATGGATAGAATCAATATATCCGTTGGTGTAGTTGATAAATGATGTCGGATACAGTCTTACAACTTGGCCAGTGAAGTGGGACACTCTCTGTACATCCCTGACTTCAAGTAATACCATAACCAAAAAAGATGTATGCAGCCATAAAGTGTCAAATAACATGTAACTGTGGATGGGATGTGATTGGATGATACTGCGCATGCCTGGAAGGTGTGCTGCGTTATACAAAATAAATTGATGTAATGTCCACAAGGTTACTTAACGGTAATATGTAAGTGCTCAATGTGGTGCACATCATTCGCGAGCACTGCCTGCAGACGAGAGAAGAGCCCATGGATAGAATCAATATATCCGTTGGTATAGTTGATAAATGATGTCGGATACAGTCTTACAACTTGGCCAGTGAAGTGGGACACTCTCTGTACATCCCTGACTTGAAGTAATACCATAACCAAAAAAGATGTATGCAGCCATAAAGTGTAAAACAACATGTAACTGTGGGTGGGATGTGATTGGATGATGCTGCGCATGCCTGGAAGGTGTGCTGCGTTATACAAAATAAATTGATGTAATGTCCACAAGGTTACTTAACGGTAATATGTAAGTGCTCAATGTGGTGCACATCATTCGCGAGCACTGCCTGCAGACGAGAGAAGAGCCCATGGATAGAATCAATATATCCGTTGGTATAGTTGATAAATGATGTCGGATACAGTCTTACAACTTGGCCAGTGAAGTGGGACACTCTCTGTACATCCCTGACTTCAAGTAATAACATAACCGAAAAAGATGTATGCAGCCATAAAGTGTCAAACAACATGTAACTGTGGATGGGATGTGATTGGATGATGCTGCGCATGCCTGGAAGGTGTGCTGCTTTATACAAAATAAATTGATGTAATGTCCACAAGGTTACTTAACGGTAATATGTAAGTGCTCAATGTGGTGCACATCATTCGCGAGCACTGCCTGCAGACGAGAGAAGAGCCCATGGATAGAATCAATATATCCGTTGGTATAGTTGATAAATGATGTCGGATACAGTCTTACAACTTGGCCAGGGAAGTAGGACACGCTCTGTACATCACCTGATTTCAAGTAATACCATAACCAAAAAATCACATGGTGTAAGATCTGAAGATTTGAGGGGCCATTCGTGTTGAAAATGACGGTTGATAACACGATTTTCTCCAAACGTTGACTTCGGGAGTTGCTTAACAGGAGACGCGATATGCAGTGGCACTCCACCTTATGTGAATGTTACAGCATTCAAAACACGCCTCTGATGCAAGCTCGGTATAATGCTGTTTTGTAAACCTTTTTCATAGCATACACCTATAATGGAGATGGTTTCAAAAACAGTATCACGGACTTCCTTGAAAGAAAAATGGCCAATAATGGAGGACAACGTCACTCCACTCCACACTGTGACTTTTGGCTAATGGAGTGGAGTATCTGATCCAGCCCGGGGATTTTCCGTTCCCTAAACGTGGAAGTTATGTGTGTTTACAGCTCCATTGAGAGTGAAGTGTGCTTCATCTGTCTATAAAACATTTAGCAGCCAGTTCTCGTTTTCATCTGTTTGTTGCAAAATCTCTCCGTTTTGCGAAATCGAGAGCTTTCAGTTCCTGAAGGCGTTGAATTTTGTACGGATATCTACGAAAGACCAGTCTTTGTGCTCTCCGAACAGTCTCATATGAAATGCCAGCTCGACGGGTAACTTCACGAGCCATTGATTCCCAATGTTCGGATGCCATCGAAATGTTTTCGATTTCCTGTAACTTGTAGCCACAGCTGAAACTGGCGTTGCTGGTCTTCTCTGTCGTGGACTTGCTACCAAAGTCCCGGTCTTCTCAAATCACTTAATGATCCTCTGTAGTGCCGAACAGCCAGGGACGTCGGCAAGGGGATGCGATGGTGGGCTCTTCCCCGCCCTGAAAATTTTCTTGCCCACCCAGTTCAATATCTTGAAATTTTCCATTTTTCTTCACTTTAAAATACAATCTGAACTATACCAAGCCTCGTCTCGTGTTTTTCGTCGTCTAGCCCCACGTATTTCCCTCTAGAAAGTAAGTACGTTGTTTACTTCTCCATGGAAAGGCAATTAAAATAGCATCGAAAGGGTCATTAAATTTCAGTTGCTCTCCACTCTTCCAAACACTTATTTTAAGCCGTTTTCATGCTATTACGTCCAAGGGCGAATGAGTAGGCTGGATAGCAATTTACTGAGGGAGTTCTTTAATTGCTCTGCTGTATATTTGTGCTACGAAGTACGAGATTCCAACACGGAAAGTGAAGTCTAAATCTACGAGGGTTGTTCGGAAAGTAACGCAAAAGTGGGCATAACTTTTTTATTAACTCACAGAGGTCGTACAAATTGCACATGTTGGTAGAGTAACTCTTTCCTATACAAAGGTACTACACAACATAGTCTCCATCACAAGCGATGCGTTTGCGCCATCGTTGAACCCAACTGTCGAATCCTCTTTGAAACAATTCAGGTGTGTACTGTTGTACCCACTTCTTCACGGCCACTTTCACCTTGTCTGTGTCATCAAATCGTTGTCCCCCGGAGACTGTCCTTCATAGGACCGAACAGGTGGAAGTCGGAGGGCGCCAGATCTGGACTGTACTACCGTGGATGGTGAAACACAGACCAGCGTAATTTGCTGATCACCTTATTTTTCGGCAAAGATGTGTGTGGTCTCGCATTGTCATGGAAAATGTGGATCCTTTTCAGATTAATGTTCGATCTCTTCCTCTTTATGGCTTACTCTAAGCATCTTGAGTGTCTCAATGTACTGGTTACGGTACTGCCAAGTTCCAGAAAATCAAGGAGAATTACACCCCTGCCATCCCAAAAAACAGTCACCATGACTTTCTGTGCTGATCGCTGGCTCTTAAACTTCTACTTCTTAGGCTTTGGTGAAGAGATGTGACTCCATTTCATGGATTGATTCCTCGTTTCCGGATCGTAAAGATACGCCCACGTTTCATCCCCTGTCATCAGATCTGAAAAAAAAACGTGTCTTCATTGGGTTCAAAGAACTCAATGACGGCACGTTGCTTGTGCTTGGAATCCATTATTTGCCTGCAATGAAGAAGAAGGGCTACTATAGAGAAATAATTACTCCACCAACATGTGCAATTTGAACGACCTCTGTCAGTTAATAAGGAAGTTATGCTCCCTTTTGCATTATTTTCGGTACAATCCTCGTATATCAGCGCTCTTAAGCCTGCTTCGTGGCAGTGTGTGAGTAGGACGTGGCCGACGAATGCTTTTCAAGAGATATGCAGTAGTGGAAAATGGGAATCTTTCGCTGCAGAAACCTAAAGGCAAGTGAATGTCTTAAAATTTTTATATGCACAAACTCATTCGCAGTAGATATAAAACCATATGAGGAGATTTCGTTATTAAACTTTAAAATGAAATATTCACTTTTAGCTGAAGTCAGAGCTGTTTTCTTTATTCAGAAACGATACAAGTCATACAAGAAGTCGTCATTAATTGAAATGTATAATGAAATACGTAATGTTTTATTCACATTAAATGCTCCTTTTCTTTTGGTGTCGCATCGCTCCCGGAACGTCGGGTTTCTCTCCCGTAAGGGGGTTCCGCTGCGTTCCTGCACATTTCCACCAGTAGAGATAAGCACAAGACAAAGTCGCTGGATTTTTTTATTATTTTTATTGGAGGTTTAACGACCACCGTGTGGTTATAACCAGTCGCCCGTCCCTAATTTAAGGCCACTGGTTCCAGGGAAGGGAGAGGGTCAGTGCCCTAAAACAAACACAACATCCATGCCTCACGGGATTTGAACCCGTACCCCTTTCGCACGAATGGTCCGAAGCTATCGCTTAGACCACTGATCCACCGGGGCGGCGTCGCTGACTTGAAGGAAGGAAGTTAAGGAGGTATTGTATCTACTGTCCTTACTTCCTCTCAATTCTGCCGCCCCGGTGGCGCAGTGGTCTAAGGCGTTGGCCTCTGATCATTCGTCCGTAAGGGGTCCGGGTTCGAATCCCGGTGAGGCATGGATGTTGTGTTTGTCTTACGGCACTGGCTCTCTCCCTTCCCTGGAACCAGTGACCCTAAATTAGGGACGGGCGACTGCTTATAGCCCATTGAGTTGCTCACGGTGGTCGTTAAACCTCCAATCACACACACACCTCTCAATTCTAATCCAGAAAAACATCTCCTTTCAAACCTTTTTCTTAGGAAAAAGTTTTCTTTCAATCAGTGCATGCTACTATTGTTGATGGCAGTATGCCATGTTTACAATACGGTATACAACTCTTCATGTGTTAATAATTTTATTAGAAATACATGGACGGAACATTAATAAAAAAAAAAAAATAAAAAAAAGATCCCAAAGTTGTATTAGTAAAACGTGCAAAAATTTCAAGATAGTTCCAAAATTAATGTATATGAATCCGAGGGGTGGAAGGTGGGATGGAATCGCACGAATTTCTTTGCAGCTTGTAAAAATTGTCTTCCGATGTTGCTCCTCAACAGTGTATTGCAATCGAAGAACATGGGTAAACGTGGTGATCTGAGCGACTTTGATCGTGGACACATTTTCATCATTCTACCGCCCAAGTGGTAAGAACCCTAAGGTTCCCGAGGGTAACCCTATCAAGGGTGCACCGTGCCGCCCCGGTGGCGCAGTGGTCTAAGCGATGGCTTCTGATCATTCGTCCAGAAGGGGTCCGGGTTCGAATCCCGGTGAGGCATGGATGTTGTGTTTGTCTTACGGCACTGGCGCTCTCCTTCCCTGGAACCAGTGACCCTCAATTAGGGACGGGCGACTGCTTATAGCCCATTGAGTTGCTCACGGGGGTCGTTAAAAACTCAATAAAAAAAATAAAAAATGAAAAAAGGTGTACCGCGAGTATACCATCGACGGACGTACTAGCTCCCAGACAGTTAGTGGTCGCCGACCACACGCCATTGCTGACCGGGATCGACGTAGGCTGTCCAGGCTCGTACATACGGACCGTTCGGCAACGGCGGCGCAAATTACATCCAGGTAAAATGTCCGAGACCCAAACAGCGTCAGCAAGCAAACGGGAGATTGTGGACTCTCCGTCATCGGAAATTACGCCTCACCTGGTGCTGGGAACGTCAAAGCTGGACCTCTGCAAAGTGGCACCGTATCGTGTGGTCAGATGAATCCCGTTTTCTCTTTTTTTTTTTTTTGATTGGAGGTTTAACGACCACCGTGAGCAACTCAATGGGCTATAAGCAGTCGCCCGTCCCTAATTGAGGGTCACTGGTTCCAGGGAAGGGAGAGAGCCAGTGCCGTAAGACAAACACAACATCCATGCCTGACCGGGATTCGAACCCGGACCCCTTGCGGACGAATGATCAGAGGCCAACGCCTTAGACCACTGCGCCACCGGGGCGGCAATCCCGTTTTCAGCTGTACCAAGCTGACGGGAGGGTGTGGCGTCGACAGCGTACACTATTAACAAAAATCTACTTAAAAATGAGAACCTGAATCTACTCGTTTTTGTGTTGTTGTTTTTAAGTACAATACAATCGTATCGTAAACGAGTACATGACATGCTCAAATATAGCTAACCATACGTTCTTACAAGTAACTACGTCAATAAATATAAATATAATCTCGTATTACTTCATTTTACATATTATAGATTTCAAGAGAAATTGTTTAACAAATGTGTAAAGTGACACACATAAATAATTAGTACAAGTCACTGATCACAAGTAATTTAATTATGCATAAAGTATCTTTGTGTACAATTTTATTTTGTGTCAATCTCATAAATAATATATTGTCGCTTCATCGCCATATTTGTCGTAAAACTGTGCGGTCCATTTGCCCAGCATGTTACAAAAAGTATATCTATTATCCCAGATGTGACATCGAATAATATACTTCCAGTTGATTCTATGAATAAATGAGTATGTATAAAGTACACGTATTCCAAATTTGAAATCGAGCCGCGGATGGCTTAGTGGTTAGAGATTCAGACCACTGGGACCCCAGGTTCAAACCTAGCCTGATAGGCTTGAACTGGGGGCTTTCCGTAGTGGTGTGAATTTCTAACAATCGTTGAATATCCGCCGTGCATCGGACGAGTACGTTAAATGAAGGCCCCCGGGTAGGAATCTCCCAGTTACATATAAAGGTGTTCATTCCTATGCCCCCCCCCTAATTTCTCTTTGCAAAATCGTACGGTGGCGCCATCTAGTGTGCTCTCTCTCACTCACTTACAAACTATCCTGTCAGAATCGCTAGATTCGCTCTAACTTCCTTCAGTTTCTGTGTCCTGCTAGTTAGAGCACATATATTTGAAACATATGGATTTTTTAGTACATATATTTGAAATATATGTACTCAAAAATGAGAGCATACATATGTATAATTCAAATTAGAAATACTATATATACTCACAATTGATTCTCTATATGAACTCAAAAATGAGTACGTGTCTTTTCCAAAAATGAGACACAAGTACTCGGAGCTATTATAAGCCCAGAATGTACTCAAAAACGAGTACATTTTTCTTATTTCTAAGTACCAATTTGTAAGTGTGAGGCCAGCCTCGTCGTTCCAAGTCGGCTCCGTTCAAGGTGGTGGTGACTTTGTGATAGTTTGGGTAGCCTTCTCATGAAACACATTAGTGTATCTGGAGAGACTTTGTGATAGTTTGGGTAGCCTTCTCATGAAACACATTAGTGTATCTGGAGAGACTTTGTGATAGTTTGGGTAGCCTTCTCATGAAGCACATTAGTGTATCTGGAGAGATTAGTGTATCTGGAGAGACTTTGTGATAGTTTGGGTAGCCTTCTCATGAAGCACATTAGTGTATCTGGAGAGACTTTGTGATAGTTTGGGTAGCCTTCTCATGAAGCACATTAGTGTATCTGGAGAGATTAGTGTATCTGGAGAGACTTTGTGATAGTTTGGGTAGCCTTCTCGTGAAGCACATTAGTGTATCTGGAGAGACTTTGTGATAGTTTGGGTAGCCTTCTCATGAAACACATTACTGTGTCTGGAGAGGTCCTTAACTGCTGCGCGCTACCAGCATGTGCTGGCTGGTCACCTACAAGCTTTCATGGCCTTTGCTCATACTGAGGCCGATGACCTGTTTCAGAAGCGACAATGAGCTGCCCCACCCGGCCGCAAAAGCCCAGGTATGGCTCGAGGAATACTGATCTGAGTTTAAAACCATCCACAAGGTACCCGGATTTAAACCCAGTGGAAGATGTCTGCGATGCTATGAAGCGGAACGTGAGATCCATGGATCTTGGACCGACATCACGGGAGTTGTAGATAATGCTGCAACAGGCACGGCTGGCATTACCTCCGATAACCCTCCGGCCTCTCATGAAGTCGATGCCTCGGCGTGTAAGGTTGCTATTCGCGCTAGAGGACCAACCCGGTGTTAGGCAGGTATCTCTAATATTTCTCCACTGTGTGCGAGCTTGAGTGTGGTATGTATGTGTATCAGTGACGTATCTTTGGTCCGAGGCCTGGGTTATGTCACCCCCCCCCTCCCACCCCCCGTAGTACTGTTTTTTTTTTAAATTGCGAAGTTTTTTTTTTAATTGTTAAGTAATAGAAGTAACATTTTTTTCTAAATTTTAGGTACATGCTATTGCTAACATGATACCAAATTATTATGAGGATTAGGATTTGAACACTTATTAGTACACGAACTCCATTCTTTCCCTTTTGTGTGAATTTGAGTGTTACTCACCAAAATGTTTCTTCCGAGTACTTTTTCATATTTAAAAAGAATGTTTTTCTCTATTAACAAACCAGCCAAGTTGCTCGAATGTGCATGTCCTTGTGTGGCTCTAAGATATATCTTGATTCTTTTTAATACGGAAAAACTTCTTTCGGCAGTTGCAGTTGTAACAAGTAATGTTTCTTACTGATCTGTTTTGTATTCAGCAAGGGAATTAAACACCTTCAGTTCATTTTTTAATAGAGCTGTATCAAAATTTGAAGCATAGAGTTCTAAGCTGTGATAGTAGATGTTTAGGGAAGCTTTCACAAAATGTATCAAAACAGTTCGAATTCAACAAAGCCACGAATTTAAGATATAATATCACTGATTTTAATTCACTGACACTTCACACAAACTGAAACAACTCTCGTGAAACACGAGCAAGCATGGAGGGACTGAGAGAGTCCGAAGTCTTCTTTTTTCGGAGCATACCCTTGGCCAAAGCAATGGCCACTCACGAGCTCCGTAACTCATTCATGTTGTCATGGAAACGCTAGCAGGAGATAGTAATGAAGCTCTCGTCGCATCAGAACAGCGAAGTCTCTCGAAGACCTACTTGCTCATAATCGAAAGAAGCTAATCCGCTCGTGTTTTTTTCGTACCGAAAGCATCGACATATCTTAATACCGTTTATAATTGACTTTTATTTGTGCATATTGAATTAACTTTCATTTGTGCATTATCTGGGCTTCGCAGCGAGCCTAGCTAGCCTCGAATATACGCCACTGATGTGTATATATGCAATTCATCGATATTGCGAGGGCAGAAGAAGTTTCTCATAGAAGACGGAAGGTATTAGAGACAACGAGATTTCCAAATCGACCGGTCAAAAGAAGAAATATTGAAGAAAAAATTATATAGCTCTAGACCTTCTAGCGGAAGAATTTTGCTTCATGGAAAATTTGAGAATGGGCGAAAAGTATTCCAAAAGCTGTACTAAGGAAAAAAATTTCAAAAGCTATGCTAAGGAAAGAAAAAATGATATAGGTCTAGACCTTCTAGCAGATGAATTTTGCTTCACGGAAGATTTGAGAATAGGCAAAAAGTATTCCAAAAGCTATGCTAAGGAAAAAATTCCAAAAGCTATGCTAAGGAAAAAAATCCAAAATCTATGTTAAGGAAAGGAAAAATGTTATAGCTCTAAACCTTCTAGCGGAAGAATTTTGCTTCATGGAAAATTTGAGAATAGGGGAAAAGTATTCCAAAAGCTTTGCTAAGGAAAAAGAACTTTGCAAATGCGTCTCCCAGAAGCAGAGATACGGAGAAAAAGGTTTTGACATCTACTCGCCCCATCTTTATTGTACCAAATGGCATACAGTAAAGAAGAAATTTCTCAATAGGGTTTTTAGATCCGGAGATACAGCTGCAAACACAAGTATACAAGCACCACCCAGCGACAGAACTGTGAACTACCAAACTCCTCAAATACAAACATAAAGTATTCGCCAAGGTAACTGGTATCAGGTGTTAAACAATTTTTTTTTAAATCGCACGTTTGGAAGCAGAGATCTTGAGAAAAACGGATTAAACGTTTCGGCCCCTAGCAGCGAAATTGTGCATTATTTTGGAAAGAAAATAAGCACAAAGTCTTTTCATAGTTAGTATACAATAGTATCAGACCAAAAAAAGAATTTTTTCAATCGGGTTTTTAATCCCTCAGATATTGCTGTAAACGGAAACGTGTACTTACGCCCTCTAGTGGCACACTTGTGCGCTACGAAAAGTTTTAAATTATAACAGAAACAATTCGCCCCGGAACCACTCTCCAACGAAGGAATAATTTTCTTTTTTTATTTATTTATTGAAGGTTTAACGACCAGCGTGAGCAGCTCAATGGGCTATAATCAGTCGCCCGTCCCTAATTTAGGGTCACAGGTTTCAGGGAAGGGAGAGAGCAAGCACCGTAAGACAAATACAACATCATGCCTCATCGGGATTTGAATCCTGACCCATCACGGACAAATGGTCAAAAGACAGCGCATAGACCACTGTGTCACCGGGTGGCGAATAATTTTTCAAATCGGACAATTAGAAGCAGAGATATCGACAAAAATAAGATATACATCTACATCTCCTGGTGAGTAAACTATGCATTGTTTTAAGCAGAAGGTATTCTTAAAAGTTTTCCGAGGAGAGTTTTCTGATTAAAAAGTTTTAATCGGAAAATCTTTCCCAATTTTCAAAGTTTTCCGATCTACGCCCCCTGGTGGGTAAAGTATGCATTGTTTAAAGCATTGGGTATTCTCAATAGTTTTCTTCCATGAAAAACTTATTCTCAAAAGTTTTCCACGAAAGAATTTTTTTAATCGAATTTTCCGAAGTTCAGATTTTGCTGCAAGTACATCAGAGCAGAAATGAACACTTACGCCCCCCTGGTGGCCAAACAATTCCTTACCAAACATTGGAAATCATATGCAAAAAGAAACGTTTCTCATCAAGAGCTGTTTCTGGTGCAGCAAGAAATTTTCAAATTAGACTTTTAGAAGCAAAGGTGTCAGAGAAAACGCAATTCGTGTTTACGCTCCCAAGCGGAAAATCTATGCACTACTTAAAAAAGGGACTGTACCTAAAATAGTCTTCGATATAAATGGCATCGAAAGGAAAAATAATTTTTTCAATCGGATATTTAGAAACAAATGTACGCAATAAAATATATTTTGAAATCGATATCACCTGCATCTACGCTCTCTAACGGCGAAGTTGTGCAACGGGAAAAAACCCGGAATGTAAGGATCATTATTCTCACATTTTAAGCTTCCAAATGCAAAAAGAATTTTTCAAATCGGAGTAATAGTTGCAGATATGTGGTGTCTACAGACGGACAGACGGACGGACAAAGTGATAACATAAGCACGATCTTTTTTACAATAGACGTACTGAAAATTTCACCTTAAATCATCGAATTATTCCTAAGTAATATGGCCGGTTATTCCTCTTTAAAATATTCGTTCATTGTTTCGCAATGCTTGTTTCGCACTTCTTTTAAAAGAAACTTCCATTTACTTCACTTCATCAAGTCATTCCTGCGCCATTCTTTGCTTTATTGGCGATTTTCTCTCGGAAGTTTATGAAAGTATTACATTAAAAAAAGCACACCCATTGGTTTTCATATCAAACAAAATCTCTTTTCTCTTCCGCTAGCAGGTTCTTTTGTTTCTGAAATTCTTTTTTTTTTTATTATTGTGTTTGTTCTCTCTTTCAGAAGCTAGAACAGAACATTTAATCTCCAAATTCACACGAAATTTTAATCGTGGTAAGTACAAAGGCCGTTCCACAAAAACGGAGATTAATTTTTTTTTCGAGTTGGCAACAATGCGAAGGGGGGAAAATAACCACGTAGACGGCTAACTGAAATAAGGAAGTATCTATGGTAACAGTTATTAGCCGTGGCAGACGATTCTGTTTTTGTTATTGCGCAGTTGTTTAAGGTACGTCTTCATTTCGCCATACAGCTACGGAGGTAAGTGATTCAGAGTTAAGAAGTGAAATGCGTTTAATAAAATTTTGCTAACGTTTGGGCAACACGGCTCCAGAAACAGTTGATTTAATGAAAAAAGCTTAGAAAGATAAACGTTTGGGTGAGTCGACGATTTTTAGATGACACCATGATTTCAAAAAAGGGCGTTTGTCGGCAGAACTCGCTCCTAGGCCTGGTCGACCTGAAAGTATTGTTACGGAGCGTATTGTTAACACTGTTTGGGCAATCCTATAAGAAGATCGACGAATGGCGTGTGAAGACATCCACTAATATTTCAAAAATGTTGGCATTCTATGTGACAAATTGCTACTGCATTGTGTATGTTCCAGATGGGCACCTCATCACCTGACGAGAAAACAATTATTAGCCAGAGTTCAGGTGTGTCATGAATGGAAACAAATTATTGCAAAGGAAGATGATGATGATAATTTTCTTTGATCATAAAAGTGTAGTCTACCAGCATGCCGTTCCTTCACAAATTACTGTCAATGCTGAGTATATTACATTTCAGTCTTGAATAGTCTGTGACGACACATATCGATTAAGCGACCGGAACTGGCGGGCAAGTTGACCCTACACATAGGCGCCGACTATAAGGGGGCAAGGTGAATCTTGACCCCCTCCCCCTAATAATTTTACTAGGGAGGCAGTGCCCACCCAATATTTTCGTCCTGTTTAATTAAATAATTGGTTCCATAAAGTGGACCAAACTTCACCTTATGAGGCCAAAGCGATTTATTTCCGAGAAATTTATAAATAACAAAATAAGTAAACTTTTTTCACATTGCTTATTTGATAAGAAACTTAATTGTCAGCTCCGTATTTTGTCCCATATGTTGTCGTGATGTTTAAAACAATTATGAAAAATAAAATAAATAAAAATACAGAAAAATATAATCTCTAGCGCCTTTATGCATCTATTTTTTTTTTTTGTGCTTCTCGTTCTTTTTTTGAATAACAGCGCTAATTTTTCATATTTTTGATAAACGTTTGGAAACAAAATCTCTCGGGATATTTGTATAAAATCGTAGGCTGAATTTCATTTTTTAAATATTAATATTCAGCAAAAAAAGTATTTATATTTCCTTGGTCATTTGCTGATGAGCAATTACAATAGCGTTTTAAAACATACGTCGAATCTCGTAGTTTATCTCCCCCCCCCTTAATTTTTATTTTCCTCCTGACAAAGGAACAGACGTGCCCCTCCCACGTCTGATCTCTTCACGCCTGACCCCTCAATATTTTGATGAAGTCGGCGCCCCTGAACCTACGCCATGATAACGCCCACCCACATGTGGCTGCTTGTGTTCAACAGTTTCTTACGAAATGCAGTAAAAATCATGTCACAGACTGCCTAGAGTCCTGACCTCGCCCCGAGCGATTCCTGGTTGTTTCCAACAATGAAGGAGAAGTTCTATGGCGCAACATTTAACACAGATGCTGACGTTATTCAAGCTGTACAGGGGTCGCTACAGGAGCTTCCACAAAATGCCTTCGTCACGTGCTTTGAAAAGTGGACTGAACGACGTGACCGTTGCATATCATCCGAGGGAAGATACTTTGAGAAAGAAAAACATATTTTGTTGTACCTATATTTCTTCATTTTGTGTGATTTTACTCTCAGTTTTCATGGAACGGCCGTTGTACCTTTGCGAAATTCTGTACATTTATTGCTGTAATTTTACAAACATAAATACGTTGATTATTTACGATCTTGCTCATTTAAAAGGAAATGTCTGTTTTAGTTTAGGCGAGATCACTCCAGTGTGTGACGTCATACGGAAGCATTACTCTGACGTCATACGGAAGTATTTTTTAGCACATTCTGCTCACAGCATATTAAAACGGATTCTTTGTGGGGATGCAGAAAATTTCCGAAAAGCCTGTTCGTAAAATTTATTTTTTAGAATTGTTGGAACGAAGTTCCTCGGTTTACGCTTCAGGGAAAGAGTGAGATCGTCTTAAACCGTGTATCATCAGCAGCAAAAACTCCTGAACAAAGAAAGTTGTCTCGTCTGGTGTTTGTCTCTGTGAATTAATATCACCATGCATATTTATAGTGTAATTACAGCATATTCCAGACATGACCCGCTACTGGGCATCAGCTTTTAATAAGGGTATAAATAGACCATTACATTTTCATACTGCTCTGAGGTTACAGAAAGAAGGTCATCGTTCTCGCTTCGTAGTATTTTTTTTTTATTTTCACATTTCTCTTTTTTTCGCTTTATTTTTTATTTTATTTTTTGCATAGGCAGTTCTTGCTTTCATTAATTCTGGATTAAGTCCGAGCAAGTCCCTCCGTTCTGTGAGCTAATAGTCCAAGAATCATTAACTGCATTCCACTACCATGTTTACACATTCGAGAGACAGTTATATAAATCAATGGGTGGAAGTCCAGGTTTCAGAATGACCCGACACTGACCCTGTGATTATCCGATGGCTATCTGAGTCTTCCAGATTTATTAGTTGTGGAGACATTTTTTTAATTACCGCGAAGTTCCTACGACGGTCAAATGCAATGTGGCGAATATCATCTCGATGCCTTCGCCTGTGCGCCGGCGGCGGCTTCCTCGTCTCGTACCTTATTTGAGCTCATATAGTGTTCAGACATTTGGGTAGCATAAGATCCATTCATTAGCACTCTGTCGTGGGGTCGCAGCCTCAAACGCCTACCTTCCTCCACACACAGCTGATTTTACTGAGACTAAACAACAGAGTGTTCAAAGCGAGTTCTTCAAGTCAAAGACCTCTTGGCAACGACAAAGTGCCCGAAGGAACTGAATGTTCATTTCGAAAACACTAAAACGTGTAGTGAGACACACACTCCGCGGTCAAACAGTTTTTGGTTTTCTTTACAGGCGTCATGTTACTAAAAACAGTAGAATTCTTTTTTATTATTATTATTGGAGGTTTAACGACCGCCGTGAGCAACTCAGTGGGCTATAAGCAGTCGCCCATCCCTAATTTAGGGCCACTGGTTTCAGGGAAGGGAGAGGGCCAGTGACGTAAGACACCATCCGTGCCTAACCGGGATTCGAACCCGGAGCCATCTCCGACGAATGGTCAGAAGCTATCGCTTAGACCAGTGTTTATCAAACTTTGGTCTCTCATGGATCACACTTTAAGCATTTCTTTACTTATCGCGGACTACCAAGTGGGGGAGCCTGAGGAACTTCCCTCGGAGAAATTTGAAATTGAAAAATATATTGTCTGAAACTGAGGTTGTAAACCCTGGCTAATAATATTAGGACCTACCGGACATGCTCATCGGCCGGTGAGTGATAACTCCATAACTCCCCCCTCCGCTCCAAGGACAGACACAACCAAAGTAACCCCCCCCCCGCTCTAAGGACAGACACAACCAAAGTATCCCCCCGCTCCAAGGACAGACACAACCAAAGTATCCCCCGCTCCAAGGACAGACACAACCAAAGTATCCCCCCGCTCCAAGGACAGACACAACTAAAATATCCCCCCGCTCTGAACAGACACAACCAAAGTATCCCTCCGCTCCAAGGACAGACACAGCCAAAGTACTAAAGTATCCCCCCGCTCCAAGGACAGACGCAACCAAAATATCCCCACTGCCCTAAGGACAGACACACCCAAAGTATCCCTCTGCTCCAAGGACAGACACAACCAAAGTATCCCCCCGCTCCAATGACAGACACAACCAAAGTATCCCCACTGCTCCAAGGACAGACACAACCAAAGTAACCCCCCCCGCTCCAAGGACAGACACAACCAAAGCACCACCCCCGCTCCAAGGACAGATACAACCAAAGTACTAAAGTACCCCCCCGCTCTAAGGACAGACACAACCATAGTATCCCCCCCCGCTCCAAGGACAGACACAACCAAAATATCCCCACTGCTCTAAGGACAGACACAACCAAAGTATCCCTCCGCTCCAAGGACAGACACAACCAAAGTATCCCCCCCCCGCTCCAAGGACAGACACAACCTAAAGTACCCCCCCCCGACTTACGTGATTTATAGAAGGGCTTATTAGCTCCGGATCAATTTATCCCCCTTGAAATGTTATTTAGCTTCTTTCGGTAAATTTTAAGCTTTTTTCAGCAAATTTTCAGCTTTTTTTACTTGAAAATAGTACAGTCCCCAATAGGGTCAGTAAGCAATTACCACTGGCCTTAGGCAGAAAATCGCTAAACATTCCGACGAGGTGCTTAAAATGCCGGTCGGCTGCCAGCTCTATTTGAAATAAAGTAAGTTTTAGGGTACCTATATTTGATAAACAAAGAAAGAAAGAGTTTGGTGACTTAGGGTTTTATTTTGTCAGTTGTATAACGGAAAAGAGATCATTCGCTTAATTAAATAATTGGCAATGTAGTTACAGCATGGGCGTATAGTCAAGGAAGGGGGTTTGGGGGTTCAAACCCTCCTCGAAACGCGAAAAAATAAGATTTGTAACAGGTATTATTTATGGGAAATAACTTAAACCTTCTCCGAGAACCGATCCCCCCCCCCCCTCAAACTAAATTCGAGCCACGGCAAAAAAATAAAATAAAATAAATCCATACAATTGAAGTTACATCATATTCAAAATGTGATCTGGACAATTATACTTGGATTTTTTCTTTTGATTTTAATACTTTTCGGAAAGTCCATGTGTAAAGAATCAGTAATTAATAACAAAAATAATAACTACAATAATAATCATAGCATCTGTGAGAGCGATGCTGCTGCTTGCGATCTTTTAACAAGCTATCTATATCCGGTTGGATGATCCTTAGTTTGAGTAGTAGAGTAGCTTCCACATCTAATCTATTTCTTTTCTTGCTCTTCATTTCAACTAAATCCTAAAATCCAAACTCACAGTTGTAAGGAAAATGATTAATGACTCTATCTGATAGCTCTGGATATTCGTGTCGAGCATGCACTCAAAATTTAAGAGGAGGGATTCTCACATTCTTCATTAATTTTTCTTCTGAAATTTCCTGCGGAATGTAGTTACAGCATTTTCTTGGCAATGTAGTTACAGCATTTCCTTGGCAATGTAGTTACAGCATTTTCTTGGCAATGTAGTTACAGCATTTCCTTGGCAATGTAGTTACAGCATTTCCTTGGCAATGTAGTTACAGCATGGGCGTATGGATAGCACGCCGCGGACCACACTTTGAGAAACACTGGCTTAGACCACTGCGCCACAAGAGCGACGCAGTAGAGTTCTTCGGCTGTTGTCCAAAGCAGTAATCTCTGCCTTTTTAAAGCAAGTATTGTTCATTTACATTTTTCATATTCAAAGAGACTGAATTACATCAAAAGCTAATCCTCCTGTCTCGGGCGGGTTGGCCCACCGGAACATCGGGGCATTTGTTGGTGGACCATTTGAGAAATTGGCCCATCGGGACATTTTCCGGTGGACCATTCGAGAATTGGCCCGCCGGGACATCGGGACATTTGCCTGTGAACCATTTGAGAAATTGGCCCACCGGGACATTTGCCGGTGGACCATTCGAGAAATGGCTCACTTGGCTCAGAAATGGAATATCCCCTTTGTCTGAAAAGAACAAATAATTATTTCGGTATTTGTTAATAAGAATCGTTAACTTCATTTGAGCCTTTTATTTACCATCAAAAACGTTATTGTCTAAAAAAAAATTGGCGTTTCCTTCTGTCTGTATATATGTCGGATATTTGCTGTGAAATGACAAGGAAAATTATTATTTTTACTTCAGTGAAAAATTTGCCGCTGGACCAAGCACGCTGTTATAAATAAATTAAGCTGACCTAGTGGCGTAAAATTTAGGGAGCCAAATCTATGTATGTAGTTTTTTGTGTGTGTGTGTGTGTGTGTGTGTGTGTGTGTGTTTAAGCAATTTAATTTTAGACAAAAAAATTTGCCTTAAAATTTCTATCTTTTGGATACGAAAGTTTTTGAACTAAAGGGCCCCATTGACACAGACTTTTATCTGCACGCCGATTAGAGATCAGATCAGATCATACACTGCTGAGCAAAAATTAAGGACGAAGAGGAGAAATTAGCATAACAGCGGAACGAGCAGGCAGAACGGACCGAAAGACCACTCAGGAGATAGACTAGGGTCCGGTACGGTAGGGCATGCGCGCATATATGCAGCATGACGTGGAGGGGGGGGTCGGAAAGGTATAAAGCACACGGGCGGTGTACGCTCAGCAATTCGGTGAAAGCTATTGCACGGTGTTCATCGGTTTGAACGACGTTGAGTTGCTGTCTTTTGGATACGAAAGTTTTTGAACTAAAGGGCCCCATTGACACAGACTTTCTGAAAGGGAAATCTTTTCTGTTTCCGCTACCGATTTGTCTTTCCCTTAGAAAATATTGTTTGTTGAAAAACAAACAATATTTTCTGAAAGGGAAATCTTTTCTATTTCCGCTAACGTTTTGTCTTTCCATGACGATCATGATCATATGTAGAGGATTTTAGGAAGGGAGTGTCTGACCCCAGGTCTTAAACAACCCTTAGAAATAGGAAACAAGGAGATTTGGGCTAGAGTGGCCGATAGGAAAGTGACACGGAAGCGAGGTAAAAAGGGGGAGGAAAACGCCCTTATTTATTATCGGGGGCCAGCACCCGGGGTCCGACGGCTTAACGTACCCAGCCGACGCACAGTGGATATTTAGTGGTTCGAGCGTTCGTACCTGCCTGTGATCGAACCTGAGGTTTCTACCTTCGGTCATCGGACACTCAAAGTAGGTTTGATGGACTTGCGATGATAAGCATTGAAAATGACCGAGCCAGAAAACTAGACGTGACGAAACGAAACTGATTGAAATATTCGCTAAGAAGAAAGTTAGAAGGGAATCCAGATTTTAGTAACGTAAGTTTTCTTTATTTTGTAAAGTATGCTTTCTTCTTGAATTTAAAAGACAAGACACTAAAAAGAAACAATATCGCTGAAGTATTTAAAACTAGAAAAATATAAACACACTTGCTTTTCCTCTTTCTCAAAAAATATTGTATTACGGAATTAAACATCTTTCAAGGAAGTTCGAAACCAGACACTCGAAGATCAGTATTTGTTTTTACTTGATTTGACATCATGAACATTTGTCATTTGAAGATTTAGCACTTTTTTCCCTGAGTACTAAATTTATCGAGGATACTTACTGGAATAAGTGCTCACATAATTAAAAGCAATACATAAGTGATCATAGAATCAATATCTGGAAAATATATTTTTACTACGGCGAAGTTAAATATTTACCCTCAATGTTTGCATTAATTTTTACTATGTTGGGGGCCTGTTTAAAAAATTTCGCGGGGGAAGGGGAGCCCAGAGATTTTGCGTTAAGCCACTGCGTAGGTCGTTGGACTTGGAGCCAAAGGGTCTTTGGTAGGCTTACAGATTCCATTTTAATCTTGAAGGAGGTACAAATAAGAATTTTGAGGGTCCATCATCCCCTCACCCTTATCCACATACAGACACAGAGCACAAAGTAGTTCTCCGGTAGAGATGTTCTGAAATCCGTACTAGTTCTGGATAATAATGGTAGTTCATGAGACAAATTAATAGGTAGACTTTTTTAAGTCTACCTATTATTTTGACTCATGACACTTTATAATAATAGGTAGGCTTTTTTAAGTCTACCTATTATAGTCAAAATAATAGGTAGACTTTTTTAAGTTTACCTATTATAGTCAAAAAAATTTCATGACTGAATTAGTTTAATAATGCATATTTAAACAGCTCTCTTTCATCCCGCAGTTAACAGAATTTTTCTCATGGGGGAATTTATTGGGTGTTTTCCTGTGGGTACGTGCGTTTCTGTGGTGGACTACAAGACTACATTGAAGAGCAATTGAATTAGAGACAGCTGGCGTTATGCAAATGTGGCGCTGTGGGCGGCCCTGTAAACGGAAACGACATGACGTATGCAGCGATCCGACTATATAAGGAGTGATGCGACGGGAATCAGTAAGAGTCGGACGCAGTATGGGTAAGACGAAGGATCTAAGCGCATTTGATCGTGGGCAAATTGTTGGGGCCCGACGAATGGGTCACTCCATCTCGGAAGTCGTGCAGGCACTAGAATTTTCACGAGCCACTGTGTCACGGGTGCACCGTGAGTACATCCAATCCGGTAAAACCATCCCTGCAAGGGCCAACTGCCGTGGACAACAGTGTGTGGATGAGCGGGGTCATCGTCGGCTAGCTCGCATTGTAACAGCAGATAGACGGGCCACAGTGCAAGAAAACACTAGGCAATTTAACGCTGGTGCACAAAAACGTGTAAGCAGCCACACCATCCAGAACCATCTCCTCGCTATGGGGTACAGAAGCCATAGTCCCACGAGGGTGCCGCTGCTGAACGCACATCACAGGGTGCAAAGACTAGCATGGGCGTGGGAACTTCACCACTGCACCCTAGAGATGTGGAAAAATGTTGCCTGGACTGATGAGTCGAGATTCACATTGGTACATGCGGATGGCAGGATACGAGTACGGAGCAAACCACGTGAAGCGAGGGAGCCTTCTTGCCAGCAGGGCACTCTTTAAGCTGGTGGGGGTGGCATTCTCGTCTGGGGACTCTTTACGTGGACTGAAATGGGACCCCTGGTACGTGGGACATCGTTCCTCACAGGTCAACGTTACCGGGATATCCTGGACGACCATTTGCTCCCGTTTGTGTGTCTTCAACATTCCACTGGGGACCTCATCCTGCAACAAGACAAAGCACCGTGCCATCGCTCCCGAATTGTATCCGAATGGTTGGATGAACACTCCACCGACGTGACCTCCCTTCCTTGGCCAGCTAGGTCCCCTGACCTCAATCCCATCGGGCACATCTGGGATGCCATCGAGAGAGATGTCCGAGGCTCTGACCCCTCCATCAAATCTTCGTGAACTGTGGGAGCTTGTTGAGGGGTCGTGGATCCGTATGGCTTCCTAACGCTTCCGGTGTCTTGTCGAGTCCATGCCAAGACGAATCGCCGCCGTCATCAGGGCGAAAGGTGGTGCTACACGTTACTAGACAGGTATCTCTAATTCAATTGCTCTTCAGTGTAAAATTCCCGGCCGTGTTTCGTCGACCGAATCCGGACTTGCGTCCTGTTTTTACGTTTCACCATAGCTCAGGGTCTGGCGTTGCTCGGATTAAACTAACAACCATTGATCCGAAGTAGCGTGATACAAGTAGCGCTGCTACTGTAGCATGGTACTTTTACAGTGTCGGGACATGTAGCTGCGCTACAGATAGAAAAATGTATGCATTAAAACTAAGTGGAAGCTGTCTTATACACGATTTAACTTTTCCCTAAAAACTTGCAAAGTAAAATGATGTTTATTTACAAGTTAAAGACATACATGAAGGGCAAGAACTTTCGGAGTCACCCTAGCTCCATCATCAGGTCGAGTGCAGAACAGTCAGCGGTTAATATACACAGTATAATACTGGGTGTCCCACTTGCTACCGAACCCGGCATTTCTTTAATAATATTAACACCAATGAAGATATTTCCAACGGAATTTGAAGTGGACTTACCTCATTTCTTGCGAAATGTAATGGCATCACAACATCTTCTGGAAGTGACCACCATTTGCGTCTCGACAGCATTGAACCCGGTGCTGTACGCCAGCCAGCAGGACGCGCCTCTCTGCTGCTTTGTTATGCCATTTCTCTGAGCGTGTCTACACAATACCATTGTTGATAGTGAGTGTTCGTGCTCGTGGCTGTTCGCGTACGTGTGAAAATGTGTCGGTACACTCTGGAGGAGCGGGTGTTTTTTGTTCTTATTGAAAAACAAAATCGCAGCCCGGTGACGCAGTGATCTAAGCGCTGGCTTATGATCATTCATCCATGAAGGGGTCCGGATTCGAATCCCAGTGAGGCATGGATGTTGTGTTTGCCTTCCGGCACTGGCTCTCTCCCTTCCCTGGAATCATTGACCCTAAATTAGGGACGGGCGACTGCTTATAGCCCACTGAGTTGCTCACGGTGGTCGTTAATTAAAAAAACAGAATCGACAAAGTCTTGTCAATAGCAATTCCTAGAGATGTTTACAGGCAGACATCCGCCGAGCAAGTCCACCATTTGGGCATTAACGAAGAAATTGGAAACCAAGGGGACACTTGGTTTCTCTTCGAACAAATTTATTAGACGGCCATGCAGAAAGTCGTCCACAAATGTCTGAAGAAACGATCCACAATGTAAAGTATGCTATAAACATTGTAATTGGAGCAAAGCAATGTTGCCACCAACGGAGTACATGGTCACAAATGATAAAAAGTAGAAGAACTTACGTGTCAGAAATATTGTCAGAGGTTGGGAACAAAACTTTAAGTAACAGAATCAAGGGGCGAAGAAAATTCGTGGGAAAGTCATCATTGCAACAGCCCGTGGATGTCTTGAAAATACTGTACATAGACTTTCAAGAAAAAGGAGAGATTGTTTGTCTGGTGCAGTAGCCATAATCGGAACATGGTTCCTATGTCCACCCTGAGCAATAATACGTGCTAAGGCAGTAGAAGTAAAACCTGCCCGTATTGCATATTTATGATCAGAAGCACGTACTTTTAAAGTGCAGATAGTTGAACCTATGTAGACCGTATTAATGGCATTTGAAGATGTTGCAACAAGTAGTATGCTGTACACACCGTGCCTTTGTAGGTGATCGACAGGGTCTCGGTCGTTGCACACCAAAATACACTGCTGGCCACCTAAAATGCAACACCAAGAAGGAAGCATCCGATTGGCCTGAAATTCGCAGCATGCGTCGCCCGCGAGAGGACATGCAAAATGCAAATCATGTGCGCCCGGCACGCCACCGAGAAGCACTATAAGAAGGGTGCACAGAAGGCGGGGTGAAAGTAGTGGAAGCGTGTTGTGCTGCCGGACCTGTGCGAGGGAAGCTTCCTGATGCCTCGTCGCAGAATACGGCAGTCATTTCCAGCACGTTTCGGAGCTCGACAGAGGACGAATAGTGGCTTATCGCGACAGCGGTTTATCGTACCGAGACATCGGCGCCCGTGTGGGACTACATCCAGCCACAGTGAGGCGAGTATGGATTCGGTGGGTGCAGGAGAGACGGACGGACCGACGTGAGTGATGGCTGCAGCTGCGGCACACCACCGAACGAGAGGACCGGCATGCTGTGCGGCGGGCATTGACGGCTTGCACCGCCACATCACGAACGTCAGCGCAGGAATTTGGGTGTGTTGCGCAACAACCTGTGTCAGCACGTACCATTCGACGTCCTCTGCAGGAGCGGGAACTTGCCGCACGGCGCCCATTGCTCCGGTTACCTTTGACGTTACACCACTACGAGTGCGGCGGCAGTGGGCCGTTGAACGCCGCACCTGGACTACGGAATGGCACGACATTGTCTTCTCCGACGAATACCGCTTCTGCCTGCAACACCACGATGGTCGGATCCGCGTGTGGAGGTACCGCGGTGAGAGACTGTATGACGCCTGTATTATGCATCGCCATACCGGTCCGTCACCTGGCGTTATGGTTTGGGGCGCAATTGGATAAGACACCCGCACCCCTCTGGTACGCATCGTCGGTACACTGACAGCCACCGCGCAATCTCCGACGTTTTGGAGCCTGTAGTCCTCCCTTACCTGCAGGACCTGCCAGAGGCCACGTTTCAACAGGACAATGCGCTCCCGCACGTGGCACGCATCGTGCAGCAATTCTTCACGGCCCACCAGGTGTCACTGCTGCCGTGGCCCGCCTGTTCTCCCGATATGTCGCCCATCGAACACGTCTGGTCGCTGATCGGCAACCGAATGGCCCGGCAAGCACCACCCGCGGCTACGCCTGATGAACTGTGGCAACGTGTGGAAGCAGCCTGGACCGACATACCCCAAGCCCACAAGCAACGCCTATTTCGTTCGATGCCGCGGCGTGTAGCGGCCGTTATTGCCAGCCATGGAGGCGACACGAACTATTGATGTCTGCGTGTTCCGCAAGTCGCACGGGCCTGTAAGCTCAATCGTTTCATCTTTGTATCTGTTGTTATGTGTCCAGTAAATCTGGCTTTGCTATCTAGTGTCCTTCTTGGTGTTGCATTTTGGGTGGCCAGCAGTGTAAAAATGTTAGTTGTGCGAACTCCAAAAGAGAGATGAGACTTGGCACAAGAGTTGTTGAGAATGTTAACGATAGATGGGTGAAAATCAATAGCACCCACGTAGCGGACATCACGTATCTCTCGCTCTAAGGTGGTAAAACGTAGGCGGTTCATTCCACGTACCAAGCTTAAAATGATTTCAAATGAATAACCAAACTGTTGGGCAATGTCTAAGATCCTGCGTAGTTCCAAACGCTGTAACTGTAGTGTCGAAGAATGGGTATATAACGCTTGATTAACACTCTAAAGGCAGCAAGTTCATAGCTCTGGGGGTGACAAGAATCATTAGGTATAATAGAGGGACGAAAAGTCGGTGTTCTGTATACCGAAAATTGAAGACCATTAGAAGTGCGAGAAAGCAAAAAGTTCAAAAAAGGAGGGGAACCCTTTTCCACAAGTTCAATCATGAAATTAATCGTTGCATATATTGAGAAGATAAAAAATCTGCCAAAGATTGTAGCTGCTAAATAGAAAAGGACCAAAACAGAAGAATGTCATCTACATAACGAAGATATAGCAAAGGTTTGAAAATGTAGACAGAAAGAACATGGTCCTCCAACTCCTGTATAAGAAACTCGCAGAAGAAATGGGGGGGGGGACCCATAGGTGTCCCGCCCTGTTGGTGTGCTTTAGCACGCTCAGGGTGGACATACCCCGGATTGGAGCCATGTATTGATTATGGCTACTGCATCAGACAAACAATCTCTGCTTTTTCTTAAAAGTCTATGTATTTTCAAGACATCCACGGGTTGTTGCAATGATGACTTTCCTATGAATACTCCTCACCCTTGGATTCCGTTATCTAAAGTTTTGTTGCTAACCTCAGACAATATTTCTGACACGTACGTTCTTCTATTTTTCATCATTTGTGACCACGTATTCCGTTGGAGGCAGCATTGCTTTGCTCCAATTACAATGCTTGTAGTGTACTATTGCTGTGTATATTAACTGCTGACTGTTTCCTTCGTGCACTCGGCCTGATGATGGAGCTAGAGTAGCTGAGCTCCGAAAGTTCTTGCCCTTCATGTATGTTTTTAACTTGTAAATAAACATCATTTTACTTTGCAAGTTTGTAGGGAAAAGTTAAATCGTGTATAAGACAGCTTCACCTTAGTTTTAATCTATGTCATTTTGCACGAAGTTTTTATAAATCTTAGGAAAATGTAGTTGTCAATAACAGGCTATAAAACGAAGAAGCTTGTAGTTATGCTACAAATCGCGCTTCTTAAAAAAAAAAAAAAAAAAGTCACCTAACCTTTCCAGATTTCCTGAGTCTACCAGACTTGACTTTAATTATAAAAGCAAACTGATAAATTAGTTAAATACGTGTGAAAGATCATTTTCATTAGGACATTATACTGTATTACGTGAGCCAGAATCTTCTTTATTTCAACCAAAACTGGTCATTTTAACCATTAGCACACTTAACCGTATTACTCGTAGCGTGTAACACTCTTCATGTATAGGAAACTTACTAACAGGTTATTGCTGTAAGCTCGAAGCAATATAACAGTCAACTTCTAAGAAACTCGACCCTCGAAACATCTAACGAGCAAAATATATCAAAAAACAACACTTTGACGGAAATTAACTAGAAAGCATTTGACCAAAAGTCTGCTAGGATCTAGCTCGTAAGCCAGCGCAGATGCATTGTAAACATTATCCTTATCTCTGTTTTTCTCATATATGTACGTTTACTCTCGATCTCAATTCAGGCTGCCACAAAACATTCAGTGAGAGAGAAAATGAGGCGTTAAGCTTAGAAACCGTTTATATATATATATATATATATTTATTTATTTTTTTATTTGAGGTTTAACGACCACCGTGAGCAACTCAATGGGCTGTAAGTAGGGCAGTAATTCTGTCGCGGCGCGAATTTCCGCGATGATTTTTTTCGCGAATATTAGGAGGGGGGGTCTGCAATTTCGCGAATATCAAATATATCCGCGAATTTCAGATTTGTTTACCTATTTTTGTCTAATTTCTATTGTAATTTTTTGATTCCTGTATTTTTCCATGTAGGGTGTTTGATCCCGATCAATTTAAGCCCTTGGATCTTTTAGACGACGAAGAAGATTTTTTTTTTCAGCTACATTCCTATGTTCGAAGATGAGGATCAACTAAAATGTGAATTTCGCTCATATAAAGAGCGAGTGTAAAAGAATTTCTTGTCAGCGCAGGTTGGCTAGACTTCTCGAATACGAAACATTGTCGCTTTCCTAAGCTACATAAGGTCGCCATCCGTTGTCTGTCAGTACCCACAGGCAGTGTCGATGCTGAACGATCCTTTTATAAATTTAAAAACTTGTTGCTGGACAACAGACACTGCATTAAAGAAGAAAATCTGTGTATGTACAATATAATGTATTAAAATGCCGTCCACTTAAATGGAAATCTTGATCTCGTGTAACGGCGTTGATAACATTGCCGGAATTTGAATGGTTTATAAATGTATCAATTTTAAACACTTATAATGCTTATTTTGTTACGTACTAGTCATCTGTATTACTGCTTTGTAACTTAGTAGACTTTTTTTTTTTTTTGGAAATGTTAGTGTGTATATCATAGGCCGCAAAATTTCATAATTTAGACCGCTACCGCCCAGCGAATTTTGCCTTTTTTTCCTGCGATAAAATTACTGCCCTAGCAATAAGTAGTCGCAACAAATTTGGTGGTGGTGGTGGGAGGGAGGGGTCATCTTGTCTTGCGCCCATGTCTTCAGAGATACTTACTTCGTCCCTACGTATACTTCTTCTTTCATTATTAATGAACAGTCGTGCATATTGCAGACGATAGGCGTCATTTCCGTAATTCTTTTGCTTTTGCTCACTAAAGATATCAAAACTGATTTCATTTATAACCTTGTGGAATCCTGCGCCCGTTTCGACCATCAGCAGCATTTTTTTTAATTGTTCAATAGTTGTATAGAAATGGAAATAATCGTCATGTCTACTTTTATTTCTATTTCAATATTATTTATGACACTTTCTCAGCATCACTGAAGTGTATTCATAGCAGTCAATGTGCACATCATTTTTAATCTATTAGGGCTGTATGCAGCATTTGCTCAATTTCTTTTTTCTTATTTCTTGCAGAGATCGACGTCTGTGATAACCCTCTCTCACGATTAAGGCTTTGAGTGACACGTTAAATGGTTTGAGAAGGCAGACTTTCAGTTTTTGAAATCGCGAACGATTTAAAACCATTCAGAATTGCGCGCACTGAAAAATAGTTAGGAAACAAAAAGCAGAGAAGACACTTTTAATTTCTTACAGGCAGACGCTGAAGCGATCAGAATTCTGACTGAATAGTTTCATTTTTCGTTTCGCATTCCTATTACGCCTTAAGCGAAGTAAACAGTAATCATTGCGAAACTGAAAAGGAAATGTGTTTACTCCGTTTAAGTTCTTGGTGAATTCGAGCATGATGGATAGGTTTTTCGCCTCGAACTTGGAAAGCGTGGCGTATGTTTTATTACCCTCCCCTTTTTTTCATAAAATATCATTAATTACGTCAGTCAAGTGTTTGATTTCATCTTGCCTTTTGCAAGCTGTGAAATCTCAGTTTTGTTATTTTACATCGAGAAGGAATTTCATCAGTCAGTTTTTATAAGTTCTCTTCCAAAACAACTTTTGAATATCGCTTTCAATCAAATGGTACAAAAACTTCTATATATACAGTCCTTTCATTTCTTTTTCCATCAAATTATTTTCAGTTTAGCCAAAATGATTGAGCGAATTATTTCATCTGAAATTTTCACAGTGAACAAAGAACATTCCCCGCAAACGCTAGACAAACTAAAAGCTGTTTTTCTTTTCTTTTCCATTTTTCTTTCTTTTTTCCCCATTTTTCTTCTTTGTTTCTTCGGTGTGTGTGTGTGTGTGTGTGTGCGTGTGCAGGCCCGTCCCTAGGCATTAGGCAAATCAGGTGACGCATGAAGCAGGAACAAAATGTTTAAAGAAAACAGTCAGATTCAGTTCTGTTATATTGCGGAATTCGGGAAGATCAGAATTTAAAAGGTTTTTTTTTTTTTTTATTGGAGGTTTTTTTTTTTTTTTTTTTTTTTTTGGAGGTTTAACGACCACCGTGAGCAACTCAATGGGCTATAAGCAGTCGCCCGTCCCTAATTTAGGGTCACTGGTTCCAGGGAAGGGAGAGAGCCAGTGCCGTAAGACAAACACAACATCCATGCCTCACCGGGATTCGAACCCGGATCCTCTTACGGACGAATGATCATAGGCCATCGCCTTAGACCACTGCGCCACCGGGGCAGAATTAAATGGTTTGCAGTCCAGATCTGATGCATCTTCTCACTTTAAAAGTGTCTGCAATTTTAAATTTACACCGACGAGCCATACCATTATGACCACCCCTAGCCTAGAAAAAATGAGCTCTCTCTTGGATACCGAACAGGGGTACAGGTGAAGTTCACAGAGCAGTATATATACAACCCGAGGACCGGTTTCGGTTAGTAGAGTGTTCGGAGTCAGAACGGGAATAGCTGCTGATTTATCGGAGTTTGATAAAGGACAAATTGTTATGGCATTGCGCCTCGGAAATATGATCTCGGAAACGGCGCGGCTTGTGAGTTGGTAACGTGCCTCTGTAGTGAGTACGTATCAAAAGTGGTGCACATATGGGCAAACGACGAACCGTCGTCCAGCCATGGGTCATCCGCAGCTCATTGATGCCAGAGGGCAGTGCAGATTGTCGTGCATTGTTCACAGCGACCGCAGGACCACACTGCGACAAAGCACCCGCATCTACAACAGTGGTGATCAGGGCAATGTGCCACTGCACACAGTTCATCGCTGCCTTCTGTGCATGGGCCTGCGTAGCCGAAGACCCAGCCGGGTCCCCATGCTCACTGCACGTCATCGCCAACAAGGCATGGAATGGGCCCAAGATCATCGAGATTGAACTGTGGACGATTGGAAGAAAGTGGCTTGGTCTGACATATCAAGATTCCTGGTGCATCACGTAGACGGCTAAGCGCGGATACGCCGATTATCAACGGAGGCTATGGCATCAGGATGCACTATTGGACGGAAACAGGCAGACAGCGGCGGTGGTATGCTGTGGAGATGTTTTCTTGGAACGCTTTAGGCTCCATTATCCCAATAGCACAATCCTTGACAGCTGTCAGGTATCTGAACATCGTTGCGGGCCAAGTTCACCCAATCATGGCAACCGTGTTCCCTGCTAGTGATGGTCATTACCAACAGGATAATGAGCCATGCCACACTTCCAGAATCGTCAAGGAGTGACTCAAGGAACATGCTGGTGACATTCTGTTAATGCCCTGGCCTCCAAATTCACCTGACATGAACCCAATCGAACGTTTGTGGTTCGACTCGGAAAAGCGGGTTCACGCTAAATCACCACTAGTACGGGAACTGGAGGACCTTCTGTTGACATTGCGGTACCAGATATCCCAGAATACCTATCGCTACCTCATCGAATCGATGCCTCGCCGAGTGGCCGTTGTTGTGCGGTCTGAAGGAGATCCTACAGTTTATTGGGAAAGTAGTCATAATGTAATGGCGCATGGGTGTACATGTTCCATTTTCATTAAGTCATCATCATCATCATCATTGTCAACCATTATCAATCCACTGCTGGACGAAGGTCTCCCCAAGTTTCCTCCACAACGGTCTGTCTTGTGCCAGTCTCCTCCATGTCACCCCTGCATACTTTCGAATTTCATCCACCCATCTCCCATGTGGTCTTCTTCTGGGTCTTTTCCTGTCCCTTGGAATCCAATCTAAAATTTCGGCTGTCCATCGATGATCTGTCCTTCTGGCAGTATGTCCAGCCCATTGCCATTTCAGGGATTTAACTCTGATCATGATGTCTTCCACTCTTGTCATTTTTCGGATCCACGAGTTCCTCTTCTTATCTCTCCTGGTTACACCAAGTATGCACCTCTCCATGCTGCTTTGAGTTGTCTGCAGCCTTTGTATGTCTCTTTTAGTTAAGGTCCACGTCTCTGCACCATACGTAAGCACTGGAAGGATGCATTGATCAAACACTTTTCTTTTAAGACAAAATGGCATATTGCTCTTGAAAATTATGCTGTTTCTTCCAAAAGCTCTCCAGGCAAGTTTTGTACGCAGATTAATTTCTTCATCAATGTGACCCTCACTTGATATCTGCTGTCCAAGATAAACGTACGTGTCTGTTATCTCCAGCTTTTCTCCATCAATCGATGAATCTTCATTTCTTGTAAAAGCATTGAACATGACTTTTGTCTTCTGAAAGTTCATTTTTAATCCCACTTCTTTACTCTTGTCAGCAAGTTCCTGGATCATACTCTGCAGCTCTGATGGGGTAGTTGCAAAAATGACTATGTCATCAGCAAAACGAAGGTGGGTTAGATAATCTCCATTAATCTTTATCCCCTTGTTTTCCCAGCTGAGCGACTGAAAAACACCCTCCAATGTGGCATTAAAGAGCTTCGGAGATATGGTGTCACCTTGTCTCACTCCCTTTCCAATTTTTACGTGTGTTGTATTTTCAAACAGCCGAATCTTTGCACTTGCATTTTCATAGATGTTATTAATAATATTAATGTATGCATCTTCAAAACCGCAGGTTTTCAGAGCCATTGTAACTGCTGATGGTTTCACCGAATCAAAGGCTTTTTCATAATCGATAAAAGCCATGCACAATGGAAGTTCATATTCCCTCGCTCTTTCAATTAGTTCTCTCAGCACGTGGATATGATCTATTGTGCTGTAGCCACTCCTGAATCCAGCTTGTTCTCTCGGTTGAGCCATGTCCAGTGTTACCTTCAAGCGGTGTGAAAGAACTTTAGTGAAGATTTTATAAACTACTGAGAGGAGGCTGATAGGTATGTAGTTTCCGAGATCCTCAATGTCACCTTTCTTATGTAGCAGGATCATTGTAGCGGTGTTCCAATCCTCAGGAATCTTTCCTTCATTAAGGCATCGAGTGAAAATTTGGGCGAGTACTGTTTCGATTTCTCCACTTGCTTCTTGTATGATGTCTACAGTAATTCCATCTTCTCCTGGAGCTTTTCCCCGCTTCATGTTCTTGATTGCATGTGCAACTTCTGCTGGAAGGACTGGAGGAACTCTGGTACTGGTATCTTTCATGATGTCTGGAGTGCATGTATCATCTCTTTCATATAATTTGGAGTAGAAATCTTTCACTCTGGTCAAAATTTCGCCTCTATTTCTTATTACAGAACCATCTTCTTTTCTCAGTGCCATAATCTGTTTTCTTCCCTTACTGAGATGTCCCTTTGCTATCTTTAGGCTTTGGTTGTTTTCAATTGCTTTCCTCACTAGTTCACAGTTGAATTTTCTTACGTCTTCAGTGATACTTTTTCGTACTGTCTTGCATAGCTCTATATATTCCACTTTGGAAGTCACATCTTCTTTAGTTGTCCTCATCTCTCTTCTTCTTTGCATCAACATTTTCGTTTTTCCTGATAATTTATTTACATGCAACTTGTTCTTAGACCCAGCTAATTTTGTTGCTGTTTCCATAAGAGCTTTGGTTACTTTTCTGTTAACTTCAGAGATGTCCACTTCTTCCGATGTTAGGCCTTCTAAAGCAGAGAACCTGTTCTTCAGTTCCAACTTGAAGGTATTATGGTGTTTTTTAAGGTTGGTTATGTCAATAGATTTTGTTTGTCTTATGAGCTTGCCACGTTCAAGTAGTTTAGTGTTGAGGTGCATCTTACATCTCACCAATCTATGGTCACTACCTGTGTTGAACTTGTTTAGCACACTGCAGTCTTCTATGACGAATTTTTTGTTACACATAATAAAATCAATTTCACTTGTCTTCCCATTTGGATGTCTCCATGTCCATTTCCTGTGTGGCTTTTTCTTGAAGAAGGAGTTCAAGATGAAAAACCCTTCTGCCTCTGCAAACTCAATGAGAGTATTTCCACGCTGGTTTCTGTTGCCATGCCCGAATTTGCCTACTGAAGTTTCATTCTGTTGCCGTTGCCCTATTTTTGTATTGAAATCTCCCATGATTACCTTCAAATGCTGCTTACTTTATTATTTAGATGACGAATTTCCTCATAAAATTCTTCAATTTCTTCTTCAGGATGACTTGTGGTGGGTGCATAAGTTTGAATTATCTGAGTCTGGTATCTTCTCGAGAGTTGGATAATGAGTTGTGCAACTCTGTCAGAGGAACTTTCAACTTCTACAACTTTATCCTTCAGTTTCTTGTTTATTATAAATCCAACACCACTAGTTCTGCCAGTATCTGTCCCACGATAGCAGAAGAGATGTCCACTTTTCAGTTCAATGAGATCTTCTCCTTTTCTCCTTACCTCACTTAGCCCGATGATGTCCCACTTGATCCTTTGTAGTTCCTCTTCCAATTCAAGAAGCCTTGAATCTGAAGATAGGGAGCGTCCATTATACGTAGCCAAGGTCAGCATCAGATGGCAGCCTAATCCGGTCCTCCGGGGATTCTTAGCACCCTCTGCCTTCATGTCGCACTGGCCGCTGCCTTGGCCAGGTACATTCCAGCTGCCGGAGACTGAGGGCCAAGATTTAAGTTGTGGAATCATTTTGGAGGGGTTTGGCCATAACTCACCACGCTGGCCAAGCTGGTTGGTGAGTGTGGGATAGAATTTCCTCTAATCCCGATGGTATAGTTATACCGCTATTGGCGGTCGTCAGAGCCCCTTTAGTGGGAACAGGATGCACCACGAGAAGGCGGGGTTGACAGTTGTCAAGGAGAGGCTGTGATGTTACGCATCACCTGACCTTACATCCCTTTCATTAAGTATGACACATTAAACATCATATACTCAGTGAGTAAGCAATTACAATCCATAAACTTTGACATACTTTCGGGTGCATTGAATTTTTAAAAAGATTATTGGAAAAATGGATTCGCTAAAGTACAGCTTGCAGCGTGCGAGTTTTCAGCTATCTTAGAAATAACTCTGGAATTTCCTACAGAAGAACAAGTTAAAAGACGAATAAAAAAAAAGCAATAGCATTATAAAAGTAAAGATGAAACACCATTCCATAATCTAGAAAAAAATTTAAAATTGACGTTTTCAACAGAGTTGTAGACGCAACTATAAATTCAATACAAGATCGTTTTGAAAAAATGAATAAATCATAGTTCACATTTCGAGTTTTTGTATGAAATTAGCTCCTTAGGTAACTGGACGTCCGGAACATTGTTACAATATTGCAAAGATTTGGAAATTATTCTCACGGCGAATGATACATCTGATCATGAATGGAGCACGGGATTACACCATATAATACAAATTTTGAAGATGCGAGTCCGTTTCATGGTGTAAAAATAACAAGGATGGTAATTCAGGTAATATCCGAAAACTCGAAAATTTCATCATCCTTTAGCGTGAATCGAAACCGCGTCTGCGCCCGAGTATGTTAACTGCTATATAACCCAGAACGACCAAGTCTCAAGTTTCCGATTAATTTGAATATAACCATCACAGCATTCACTAGTCGAAGCAACCGGCATTCATATTTAGCGAATCTGGAATTTAAAAATTTGATGCATCTGATATTGGTGCAGTGGAACTATATGAAGAATTACAATTGTTGTGTCTATTTGTTAAGAAAAATCTCGACCATAAGATGTGATAAAACTAATTTATGACTGCAATTCAAAAATTTATCCAAACACAGAAACTGCGTTGCGTGTTCTTTTAAAAATGCCACTTACCAGTGCCGAAAAGAGTTTTTCGAAGTTAAAGCTGCCGCCCCGGTGGCGCAGTGGTCTAAGCGATGGCCTCTGATCCTTCGTCCGAACGGGGTCCGGGTTCGAATCCCGGTGTGGCATGGATGTTGTGTTTGTTTTACGGCACTGGATCTCTCCCTTCCCTGGAACCAGTGGCCCTAAATTAGGGACGGGCGACTGCTTATAGCCCATTGAGTTCCTCCAATCAAAAAATATATATATATATTTATATATGGTCACCTTAAAGTAAGGGGAATGCATTTTCGGAGCACATAAAGCTACCGCCATATTGAACATTTTTTTGACACAGCATTAATCTGTTGGGCAAATTGGTTGAGCGCTATTCTCCAGTATAGTCCAGACCACGGTGTATGATATGTCAGGTGATACGACCATCGAGTGTATATTAGATGGAGACACCACTGACTCTGCCGCCATAGGTTACAGCTAATCTTTGGAGTGACGTCACATACAGGCAAAAAAGAACTAAATTATACAGTTGATAAAACAATAAGCTTGTGTATAATTGATAAAAATTATTGAATTCCTCATTTTATCTGTTTATACACCTAGAAGCTTTTATTCCATTGGTTTCAAAGCAGCTTCGCGGCTGCGTCGTGCCTTGATGTGACGTCATTTGCAGTACGGACGGTGACTTATGGCGGCCAGTGCTGCGTGTATAGGAGATCAGATCAAATCATATGTAGAGGATTTTAGGAAGGGAGTGTCTGACTCCAGGTCTTAAACAACCCTTAGAAATTTTTTTTTTTTTTGATTGGAGGTTTAACGACCACCGTGAGCAACTCAATGGGCTATAAGCAGTCGCCCGTCCCTAATTTAGGGTCACTGGTTCCAGGGAAGGGAGAGAGCCAGTGCCGTAAGACAAACACAACATCCATGCCTGACCGGGATTCGAACCCGGACCCCTTACGGACGAATGATCAGAGGCCGACGCCTTAGACCACTGCGCCACCGGGGCGGCCCTTAGAAATAGGAAGCTAGGAGATGTGGGCTAGAGTGCCCGATAGGAAAGTGACACGGAAGCGAGGTAGAAAAGGGGAGGAAGACGCCCTTATTTGTTACCGGGGGCCAGTACCCGGGGTCCGATGGCTTAACGTGCCCATCCAGCGCACGGCGGGTATTTAGTGGTTCGAACTTTCGTACCTGCCCAGGATCGTCCCTGAGGTTATCTCCATGGCAGTCACGAAAGCTGACCACTAGGCCTCCCGCGTCCCCGCGTGTATAGATGTGGTGTCTCCACCTAATATAAACTCGATGGATACGACTCTCGTACTGTCAACAGTTTGTAAACGGACTGTTAATGTCACAGCTCTCCAGGGACGTTCAGGAGTTGTGGGCCGATCGTTCATGCTAACAATCAAAGGATTACATAGTGTTTATGAATTCATCAATGCTAAATCTGTATTTCTCTTGAGTATTTTTTATTTATTACTTTGTGTAATTACTGTATATTGTATGGAGTTCCAGAAACGTTGAAGTTTCTGTACAGAAGGTAAAGTACGTCAACTCTCTTTTTACTTAACGGGAGATAAATTTGTAGTGCAGCTAAATGTCGAACTAGGATCTGTTCAGTTCTGTGTTAGGTATGAGGCGAAAGTGTTTTGTATCGAACTATCGGTTATCGGACAGGTTATGCGACATATAAAGAACTTGTATCAACCTTTAATAACCCAACAGTGGTGGAAAAATGGCGGCAAGCATTAGAATGTGATACATTTTTTTATTGGAGGTTTAACTACCACCGTGAGCAACTCAATGAGCTATAAGCAGTCGCCCGTCCCTATTTTAGGGTCACTGGTTCCAGGGAAGGGAGAGAACCAGTGCCGTAAATGATTGTGATTGGAGGTTTAACGACCACCGTGAGCAACTCAATGGACTATAAGCAGTCGCCCGTCCCTAATTTAGGGTCACTGGTTCCAGGGAAGAGCCGTAAGACAAACACAACACCCATGCCTCACCGGGATTCGAACCCGGACCCCTTTTGAACGAATGATTAGAGGCCATCGCTTAGACCACTGCGCCACCGGGGCGGCCCAGTGCCGTAAAACTTTTTTTTTTTTTTTTTTTTTTTTATTGGAGGTTTAACGACCACCGTGAGCAACTCAATGGGCTATAAGCAGTCGCCCGTCCCTAATTTAGGGTCACTGGTTCCAGGGAAGGGAGAGAACCAGTGCCGTAAGACAAACACAACATCCATGCCTCACCGGGATTCGAACCCGGACCTCTTACGGACGAATGATCAGAGGCCATCGCTTAGACCACTGCGCCACCGAGGCGGCCCAGTGCCGTAAAACTAACACAACATCCATGCCTCACGGGATTCGAACCCAGACCCCTTGAGGATGGACGATCAGAAGCCATCGCTTAGACCACTGCGACACCGGGGCGGCGACCAGATATTGGAACACTGATTTGAGGACAAAAGGGCATGGTGTCCCCAAATCGGTAGCTCATTTGGGGACACATCATCATCATCATCATCATCAACCATTATCAATCCACTGCTGGACGAAGGTCTCCCCAAGTTTCCTCCACAACGGTCTGTCTTGTGCCAGTCTCCTCCATGTCACCCCTGCATACTTTCGAATTTCATCCACCCATCTCCCATGTGGTCTTCTTCTGGGTCTTTTCCTGTCCACATACGTACTCAAAATAAATATGCAAATATTTTTGTCACAAAACTGCATTGCTTCAATAAGTGTGATATTGCATATGAAAATTTATGTCTTAAAAGGATATATCTTGTAGAATGTTGGTAATTTGTTTTTTTTTTATTGGAGGTTTAACGACCACCGTGAGCAACTCAGTGGGCTATAAGCAGTCGCCCGTCCCTAATTTAGGGTCACTGGTTCCAGGGAAGGGAGAGAGCCAGTGCCGTAAGACAAACGCAACATCCATGCCTCACCGGGATTCGAACCCGGACCCCTTACAGACGAATGATCAGAGGCCAGCGCCTTAGACCACTGCGCCACCGGGGCGGGCGGCTTAGCAAAAGAATGCTTTACCTTGTATATGTGCTGAATTAAAATCAAGCTGCACACCAAACTAATTGCATGGCGAATTTGTCATTTTGCCAAAGTTTTTGGAGAAACTTAGATCAAGTACAGTCGAAATTTGACCGCGCCAGTAGTTCAGTGTCCTAGTACTGGCCACTGACCATTCGTACAAGTGGGTACGGGTTCGAGTCCCGACTGAGACATGGATGGTGTGTTTGTCTTACAGCACTTGCTCTCTCCCTACCCTAAAACGAATGTCTCCAAATCAGAGACTGGTGACTGCTTATAGTCCTTAGAGTTGCTCGCGGTGGTCGTTAAACTAGGAAAGAAGAAAAAAGTCAAAATCTGTTTTCACAAGAAGCATATGTCGGAAAATTAATACAACGAAAATTACTTTTGAAAACAGTTTTCATTAGAAATCTAACGAGCTAATAAGGAAGTGTAAATTCGAGGACATTTGAGGACAAACATCAAAATTTGAGGGCAATTTTCGTCCCCAAAGGCATCAGACGTTTTTGGGGACAGTAAACTAAATTCGAGGACTGCCCTCAAGAATTGGGGATTTCTGGTCAGCTTACCTTACTTTCCATTTATTCTTATGAGAAATTAGTCTGGCATTATGCGAGGTGTTCGATAGCACAATCCTCGTGGCTCCTTAAATACACCCGTAAATGACGTAACAGCAGCCTGTATGCCAAAGTTTATGGTTTGTAATTTCTTACTCACTGAATATATTATACTTAATATGTCATATACCAGATGATATTAAGGTGGTTCCACCTAAAATCTCTGGCGTTATGTTTCCAATGGTAAAACTTCTTTATGCCGCCCCAGTGGCGCAGTGGTCTAAGGCACTGGCCTCTGATCATTCGTCGGTAAGGGGTCCGGGTTCGAATCCCGGTCAGGCATCGATGTTGTGTTTGTCTTACGGCACTGGCTCTCTCCCTTCCCTGGAACTAGTGACCCTAAATTAGGGACGGGCGACTGCTTATAGCCCATTAAGTTGCTCACGGTGGTCGTTAAACCTCCAATCAAAAAAAAAAAAACTTATTTATATATTTTCTTCGCAATTAATTTATTCCCAAGGATGAAAATTTGCTCATCGATAAAAATAATTTTAAGCTATAGCATGGGGTTACTTAATACTTGCTAAAGCATGACCATAATTATAGTAAAAATCAATCATTTTTCTTTGAGCAATGCTCAGACTTGTTAATAGATGGCGGGATTTGTACATTGATGACGTCCGTAGACTAAGGTGACCAGATATCGGCACACCAATTTGAGGACAAAAGGGTGTGGCGTCCCCAAATCGGTAGTTCATTTGGGGACACATACGTACTCAAAATAAATATGCAAATCTTTTTGTCACAAAACTGCATTGCTTCAATAAGTGTGATATTACACATTAAAATCTGTGTCTTAAAAGGATATATATTGTAGAATGTTGGTAATTTGTATTGACAAAGCAGAACTATGATAGCGAGAACATACACTGGCGGAAAGTGAAAAAAGAACACCAAGAAAGAATTGGCGGACGATCATGAAATTTACATATGTTAATGGGGTCGACTTTACGTAGGTGTGATGTCAATTTCGGGACCAACCGGTAAGCGCTTACGCCACAGCACGGCATAATATGCAAATTATCGTCGGTGGTATTTAAGAAGTACGGCAAAGTGAATGTAATCAGTCGTCGGCGTACGGACTCGTGCGAAGATCCTGAAGAAGCTGCAATGCCTGGACATGGAAGACGTGTACGATTTCAGCAGTTATCGGACTTTGAGCGAGGTCGTCTGGTCGGACTCCGCGAAGCCGGGTGGTCGTATCGTCGTATTGCGGAGCGAATTGGACGAGAAGTATCGGTGGTGGTACGATGGTGGCGTAGATGGTCTGAGGAACATTCCCACACGAGAAGACGTGGAACCGGGAGTCACAGACGGACTGATGAGCGGACCGATCGACGCATAAGAAGAACGGCATTGTCAAGCAGAACATCCACTGCGACGCACATCCAAGCTGCCGTTGCACCTGAGGTGACTGTGCGAACAATCCGCAACCGTCTACTGGATGCAGGACTACGTGCACGTGTGCCTCCGGCATGTGTACCTCTGACTCCAGCCCACCGTCAGGAACGGCTGTAGTGGTATCGCCAACGTCTGCACTGGAGAACGCAATGGCGATCTGTCGTGTTCAGCGATGAAAGCAGATTCTGCTTGGGAGCCTCCGATGGCCGTATGCGTGTTCGCAAGCGCACAGGGGTGCGCCTCCACCCTTTTTGCATCCGCCAGTGACACACAGGGCCTACACCTGGTCTCCTGGTTTGGGGAGCGATCAGCTATCACTCCCACACACAACTAGTGTTTGTACCGGGTACGTTAAACAGCACCTTCTACATCAACAACATCATTCAGCCCGTTGTTGTGCCATTTGTGAGGTTGGTCCATCGTGGTGTTTTCCAGCAAGATAACGCACGCCCACACGCGGCACGCGCAACGCAACATGCGCTTCAGGGTGTGAGACAACTTCCATGGCCTGTACGTTCACCGGATTTGTCCCCCATTGAGCACGTGTGGGATTTTATGGGACAACGACTCAGCCGATCTCCACGGCCAGCCACGACCATCCCCGATTTACGCGTCCAGGTGGAGGATGCTTGGAACTCAATACCCCAAACTTACATCTAACATCTGTACGACAGACTCCATGCCAGGATGGCACAGTGTGACGCAGTTCATGGCGGTTCAACCTCGTACTAACCATGTTACATGGAAATGTTATTTTTCAGTTTACCAGCAAATACAGCTGTATTTTGCCATAATGTTTTGATCACGTTATCCTCTGTATTCAGTTATTATGCTGTATAAATTTTGTAGGTATCATACGTCTCCTTCTTGGTGTTCTTTTTTCACTTTCCGGCAGTGTATTAGCAAAAGTGAAATGCTTTAGCTTAGTTAGGTACATGCGCTGAATTAAAATTAGGCTGCACACTATAGTAATTGCATGGCGAATTTTTTATTTTGCCAAAATTTTTGGAGAAACTCAGAACAAGCACAGTCTAAATTTGACCGCGCCAGTGGTGCATTGACCTGGTCCTGGCTACTGACCATTCGTACAAGTTGGTACGGATTCGAGTCCCGAATTAGGCACCGGTGGTGTGTTTGTTATGCAGCACTTCCTCTCTCCCTTCCCTAGAACGAATGTCTCCAAATTAGAGACAGGTGACTGCTGATAGTCCTTAAAGTTGCTCGTAGTGGTCGTTAAACCCAGAAAGAAGAAAAAAGTCAAAATTTGTTTTCACAAAAAGCATGTTGGAAAATTAGTACAACGGAAACTACTTTTAAGAAAATTTTTCATTAGAAATCTAAAGGGTTAATGAGAAAGTGTAAATTCGAGGACATTTGGGGACAAACATTAAAATTTGAGGACAATTTGCGTCCCCAAAGGCTTCAGACGTTTTTGCGGACAGTAAACTAATTTCGATTACTGTCCTCAAGAATTGGGGACGTCTGGTCAGCTTACCGTCGACAAAAAAATGTTTGATTGCTTATTTATGGTTATGTTTTGACAAGCATTGAGTATCCCATGTTATAACTTAAAGTCAGTTTTATCGATGTGCAAATTTTTATCCTTGGGAATACATTAATTGCGAAGAAAATATGTAAAGAAGTTTTACCATTGGAAACATAAGGGCAGAGATTTTGGTGGAAAGACCTTAATATTTAGGAACAGAAAATCAATTAGCAAATGACTTTTTTCCTGTGTGAAAGTGAGTCAAGTCAGAAGCGTCGTCTGCATGCCTGCGAAAGTGCTTGTAGATTGAGACGAGAATTGTAATGTAGCGTCGTATTTCTTTTCTGTTTAGGTAGTGTGTTTAAATTTGTGTGACACACAAGGAATGAACTGCTGTGGCAAGGAAAATGAGTTTAAGTTAATATTCTCAGTAAACGAGTTTTTCTTTCCATTTTGTTATTAATGCTAATGCGAATAAAAAAATATACATATATTTTTTTTTTCGCATCACTGATGAATTCTTGTTACCCTGCTCAGTTATGCTGTACAGTAAGTAACTGGTTAGCTGAAATTTGCAAGTTGTACTGGGAATTAAGAATGATACCTCAGGATTTTAGAGAGGTATTCTCTCATTCTTCCCTTGTATAAGGGAGAAGGTGATCATCCTGATAAGGTACAAGGCTTTATATCACAGGTGTGGAATTACAGAGTAGTTTATACTTGGTAAGGGCTGCGTAATCAAATTTTTGCTTTACGTGATGACTGAAAAGTATCTGTCGGTAAGAAAGGCTTTGCAGTCTTCATAGACTTATAGAAAGCTTATGACCGAGTAAACACAATACTTCTGTGGAAGGTATTGAATAAATATGGTATAACGGAATCTGCTTAATAGTGTGAAAGCTATGTATGCTTACGGTTACCATATTTTTAGAGTTCGAAACAGGTACAGAATCTAACACTACCGGGACATAGTTTGGACAGTTACTCTAAACGATGTGATCGAATTATCACAACACTAGCATAAAATACTTGGATCAGTGTAAATTCAATCGTCTTTATATCCGCTATTTTCATGCAACCAAACCAAGGTTATATAGTGACTGGTGTAGGAGTGTTTTAAAAAGGAAATATTGTAGCTATTTTTATAATTTGTTCACCTGAAAAATTGAAATCAACTGATTGAAAGGACTGTACTTTAATATTGTACATACAAAGGCATCAATATAAATGGGAAGTCATAACAGACTATTTACTATAGGAGTAACAAACCTACTGCTAAAAACACTAATCTGGTTGAAGCCATTCATATTTGTTAGCCCAAACCTTTCTAAAAATTAATTTGCTGTTCTTAATTTTTTCATAAATTTTACTGCAGTGTAATTCATATTTACTTTTCAGTATATTAGACCACATTGTTGATTGGGCAATTCTACCTTTCTTCAGACCATGCATTGTTCATCACAGAGTGCAACCTTTTAACAGAAGCTGAAATGAAGTGCCTGGTAGGCTGAAAATGTGCTTCGCGACTCGGCTGAATTTTGAAGAACTAGAGGCTGCAGCCAAACTAGGCTTATTATGTCTTTCAAATTATCTTTTATGTTGGGGTCACTCACCATGAAACACTGGAAATTCAGATGAACACTTTTTAAATTGAACCCTATCAACATAGCCACACACCTTTTCCTGAAAAAGGTATTCTTCTGTAAAATGAATCAGTAGATACACTTTTGTTTTTCTCGGCATTTTTAAACTGCAAATTTAAATGATTTACAAAAAAAAAAAAAGTGAAATATCTATCACAGACATGACAAAATACTTCTCTTGCCTTTTGTATTAACTCATTCGATAAAGCCCATGAAACCATATTTACTTAAACTCTTCATTAATATAGTGTAAGTTTATCAGCCTCTCAACAAACAAGCTGCATGGCGCAATTTGCTGTTATCCAGAAGAGAAGGTATTTTTGACTAATTAGTGTTCCCTTTTTAATAAATGTGTTTATTTTTCTGACCAGGACATAACAGCTAACAGGCTAGGATGGCTGGACAAGACCTGAAAACCAGAAAAATCACGGTCAGACCAGAACGTATTGTAAGCCTATGTATGCTGGCAATAGAGCATGAGTTTGAGTATTTCTGTTTTATCAAAATGGCTTTCTATCGGTGCAAAAGTCAAACAAGGTTGTGTAATGCCACCATGGCTGTTTAATATACAGTAATCCCCCCCCTTTTCTGCAGTCTTGCTTTCCACGGTTTCAGTTACCTGTGGTCCGAAAATTTTAAATGGGAAATTCCAGAAATACTTCATAAGTTTTAAATTTTGTGCTGTTCTGAGTAGCTTGATGAAATCTTGTACTGTCCTGCCCAGGACATGAATCATCCTTTTGTCCAGGGTATCCAGGTTGTATACCATTAGTCACTTAGTAGCTGTCTTGGTTATCAGATCAACTGTTGTGGTATTGCAGTGCTTGTGTTTAAGTAACAATTTATTTTACTTAATAAATTCTTAATAATGGCCCTAAAGTGAAAGTATGCTGACCATTTTAATTTGCCAAAGAGAAACCATAAAGTGCTTCCTTTAAGTGAAAAGATGAGAGTTCTAGACTTAATAAGGAAAGAAAACAAATTATATGAGTTTGCTGAGATCTATGGTAAAAATGAATCTTCTCTTCTTGAAATTGTGAAGAAAGAAAAAGAAATTCATGCTAGTTTCTCATTCACATACTTTTATTACAGTACATTGTCAAAATTAGTTATTCTTGTTATCCCTTACTATGCGTAATTTATAAATTAAATTTTATCATAGGTATGTTTGTATAGGAAAAAGCACATAGTATATATAGGGTTCGGTGTTATCTGCGGTTTCAGGCTTCCACTGGGGATCTTTGAATCTATACCCTGTAGAAAAGGGGACATTACTGTATTTATGGATGTGTGCGTAAGTGATGCTAAAATAGACACTAGTTATACCTTGGTAATATCCATGTGCAGATTGCTGTATGTTAATGACAGTCCTGTTGGCAGAGAGCAAAAGTGAATTATGGAGTATGTTGTCTTGGACGTACGAACTTTGTATAAAATTCCAGTTGTGTATATATGCACAATTTGAATTTTATACAAACTTTGTTTTTCCCCTTATTTATATAAATAAGGGTCAAACACAGTTATGGTATTTGAGTGAGGAACTTGGTAGTTCTGAATGCAAGGTCAGTCGAAATAAAACAGAGATAGACCAGGTGTCACCAATGGAAGTGTATATTTAGGAAGCATGTTTGACAGTGAAAACAAGTGGCATGGTTAAATTAGTAGGCAAATGAATTCATCTTTGGAAGTTATAGCTGCCTTAAAAGGATTTCAGAGGAATAATGGATCTTAAAAAAGTACCGAATGGCTGTTTATGAAAGTGTAATTGTTTCTACTCTGACGTACAGTACTGAAATCTGGGTACTGCAGGACAGACATCAAAGTTGTTTGTGTGCTGGAGAGATGGATTACTTATGGGGGTTTGTGGCAAGACATGTAACCATGTGAGAAACAAAGATGTGCAATGTGAAGCAAAATGTTGTTAGTGTAATGTGAAGCAAAATGTTGTTTAGTGTAATGTGAAGCAAAATGTTGTTAGTATGTAGGTCGATCAAAAAGTAGCATGACTGCCATCAGAAAATGTTCAGGGCCCAATATTTCCCCAGAACACATTTTTTTTTTTTTTTGTCTGAAATTTCCCCCAAAACTGTAGCGGATTTTCATACAAGTTTAAGAAATTATTAGAGTATATATGTATGATCAAGAACTATCCTTTAAAGCCTATTACTTAAAAATTTGAAAAAAAAAGTACTAATATTTATTCCAATGAATAACTAGCTTTTTTTTTTTTTCACAATTTTTTTTTTTTTTAATGCACAAAAGATTTAGTGCTCCAGGTGAATCTCACCCCTCTAGCAGGTGAAAGTTTTAGGCAAGACAGGAATAGGCGAATCAAGAATTCTTTCCTCACTAAAATGGCGGAGCCCATTAACTTTCGACATACGAAGAATAGGAAAATCAAGAAGTAACCCGGAGAAGAGAGGCTAAAAGATAAACAGCTAAAAAATTCTGTAATTAACCATAATTTATTTCATTCTAGCATTCCAGGCATTGAATGTGCCAGGTAGTTTTACTGAATGAAATTTAAATTCAACTTAAATCCTTTGAAAAATGCATGGGCCATTCACTTTAAAATGTCTGGAACACCCAATAAGTTTTCAAATCGGCGCCTATGGCACATTCGCTGTCATTATTATTATTTTTTACTATTGGAGGTTTGATGATCACCTACAGCAACTCAATGGGCTATAAGCAGTCGCCCGTCCCTAATTTAGGGCCACTGTTTCCAGGGAAGGGCGAGAGCCAGCGCCATGAGACAAACACAACATCCATGCCCCACGAGGATTTGAACCTGGACCCATCTCGGACGAATGATCAGAAGCCATTGCTTAGACCACTGTGCCGCCGGAGTGGCCCATTAGTTTCGAAAACATTTATTAGCGTAACTAGTGGTTGCGTCGTACTTGTTACTCACCCCACGCTGTCTCCGCCTTGGCACTAGTAAAGTCGTTTAGGCTTGGTGAATTGTTGGCGAGCGGCAGTTCCTAGTACGCCACAGCCCTCATAACCTCTTGTATTCATAACGACACATTTTTCAAAATGATTACTGTGAAGTAAATTACTCCTATTTTTCATGTTATATTCTTTATTAATAAGTTAATTTTTCGTTTTATTATTACTATTATTATTTTACCCCTGGGCAAAAATTTCCCCAGATCTGCCCTAATTTCCCCGAACCTTGTTCGAGCGTTCGGACTTATTCTGTACCCCTGTGTATCGGAACACTTGCAAGGTCAGTAACATGATGATGCATCCTTACAGCGCTCCGTTAGCTCATTCTTATAGTCGACGGCGTAGAGTTCAGACTTGTTTCTGCAACCCAGTATGGATTTAAAACTGGAACAAACAGCAGTTATAAAATTTTGCTTGCATTTGAATAAAACCGCTACAGAAATGCACAAAATGATTAAAACAACCTATAAGGAAGATGCTTGGTTCTGTGCAAGAGTTTTTGAGTGGCACAAGCAATTTGTGAATGGTGAAGAATGTCTGGAAGATGCACCACACTCCGGTAGTCCTTCATCATCCACTATGGAGGTTAATGTCAATACCATTGAGACACTCCTGCATGAAAACCACCAAATGGTCATTGTGGAGGTTGCTAATGTGATGCAGATGTCCCTTGGTTCCATCGATATTTTGAGAAACCGGTTGGGGTATCGAAAAGTTGCTGCAAAATGGATTCCCCATTTACTTATGGATGAACATAAGGCAAATCGTGTTTCCACCTGTCACCAATGGAAGTGCTGCTACAACGTGAACCACACTTCTTGAATCGAATTGTCATGTGACGAAGCATTTTTTCACCATTTCGATCCAGAAACAAAACAATTGAGCACCCAACAGAAAAACCCACCCCCAATCTAAGCCTGAAACAAAGGTTCAAGCAAGTGCAGGAAATGTCATGCACCTGGTTTTCTTTGATAAAAGGGAATTGCATATGACCATGTTGTTCCACAAAGGAAAACTGTTACCAGTGCCTATTATTCTGAAATTCTCAAAGGTTCTCTAAAGAAAAAAGATTCCCCAAAATGTTGAGAGTATGCACAAACTGGTTAGATTTTGCATCAAGATAATACCCCTGCTTTGCTTACCCAGCAGGTTATCCAAGATCTAGGCATCAAAATGATGGCACACCTTCCATATTCACCAGACCTGGTGCCATGTGACTTTCACCTATTCCCTTGAAGTGAGAAAACAACTTCGTGGGCGTTGTGTTAAGCTCTGAGCAGAAGCCCAGCTTAAATGATTGGTGAATAGGCTATGGAGTTATGCATATGAGAGAGTTAGGAGGATTTTTGGATGGTTCTGAAAATGATGTGTGTATAGAAACAAATTTTTGTGATGTCTTAAAATTAAAAGCATGAAGAATCGAGTTAATTTAATATGTATATATCTGTTTTTGTAATGTAAACTGAAAATAGTAATAAGGTATTTTTAGTACCAAAGACTATACCTATATGTTTATAAGAGAAAACTGTGATTCTAATTTTTTTCTGTAAATATTAGTTTTTGTTGTAAAATTTTTGCTATTAATTTAAGACAACTGCGTTTTAAATTAACACATTTCTTAAATTCAATAAAGTGATTTTTTAATTTAAGGTACATTTTTAGTGTATAGCACCAAAAATACTAGCTATGGCTCTGGATTATTTTATACACAGTTGTATCAGAATAATATGACCACCTACCTAATAATGGGAATAACCACCCATGGCCCAGATGACAGGGGCCAGATGGCATGGTATGGATGCCATGAAACCCTGGGATGTTTTCTGAGACACATGTACCCATTGAGACAACAGCAGAGCACAGATGTCTTGGAGATGACGTGGTTGTGGGTCAGCACATCGAGCCTGTCGATCCGAACAGTCCCACAAGGGCTCTATGGAATTGATGTCAGGCGAGTTTGTTGAATGTTTGCTATTATTTTAAGACAACTGTGTTTTAAATTAGCAGTTTTCTTAAATTCAATAAAGCGTTTTTTTTTTATTTAAGGTGCATTTTTAGTGTATAGCACCAAAAATACTAGTTGTGGTTCTGGATTATTATATACACAGTCGTGTCAGAATAATATGACCACCTACCTAATAATGGGAATAACCACCCTTGGCGCAGATGGCATGGATGCAGTGAAGCCCTGGGAGGTTGCCCGAGGCACATGTACCCACTGAGACTGCAGCAGAGCACGACTGTCCTGGAGATGACATGGTTGTGGGTCAGCACGTTGAACCTGTTGATCTAAATAGTCCCACAAGTGCTCTATGGGTTTGAGGTCAGGCGATTTTGCCAGCTGAGGGAGAATGAAGGCATCGCTGTCATGTTTCTGGAACCAGTCACGCGCTTATGCACCCCTTAGTGACGTGGCATGGAGCATTGTCCTGTTGGCAGACACCATCACCACCAGGGTAAACATCAAACAAGAAGGGATGCATGTGGTCAGCGAGGATAGACAGGTAGCCATTGGCATTCAAGGACCCATCCACTGGTCCCAGGTCATACCAGGAAAACATCCCCCAGACATGCACACTGCCAGCCTGTACTTGACCAACGAGCATGTCTAGGTGTTGGTTCTCGTGTGTCTGACACAGTATCTGCCACCATGCATCACTTCTGTGGAGTAGAAACCTCGATTCATTGGAGAAGGCCAACCCTTTTCCACTCTTCTACTGTCCAATGACAGTAGTCCCTTGCGAACTGCAGGCATCCTTGCCATTGGACCTGGGTTAACGTCTGCATCTTGATGCAGCATAGACTCCGGAGACCCATGTATAACAGGGTTCGCTTTACTGTTATCTGGGACATGTACTTGGGTGCCCCAGCATTAATTTGCATGATCAATTGCTGCACTATCGTGCGCCAATTTTCCTTTACCAGTCAACAGAGGTGACGTTCTCCCAGGGGGTCAATGGTGTTTGGGGCTCCACAGTTCTGATGTCGGGAGGTAGTTGGTTTGCCAGCGGTCCATTCTTGGTGTACACCCTTACTACAGCACCTCGCAAAACAGCCCACAAAGTCTGCTGTTTCTGAGATGCTTCCACCCTTGGCACGGTAGTCGATGATCGTTCCTGTTTGAATGTCCGTCAAATTACTACCTCTCACCATTGTGCTCACATAACCCACTATGGCTCACCTACCCTGGTTGGCCACTTATATTTCCATGTGGTCAGATTTGTCACTTGCACACTGTGACGCACCTGGGCGAGTACACCGTGATTCTGGGGGTGGTCATATTATTCTGCGCCACCCCGATGGCGCAGTGGTCTAAGCGATGGCTTCTGCTCATTCATCTGAAAGAGGTCCGGGTTCGAATCCCTGAGGCAAGGATGTTGTGTTTGTCTTACGGCACTGGCTCTCTCCCTTCCCTGGTACCAGTGGCCCTACATTAAGGACAGGCGACTGCTTATAGCCCATTGAGTTGCTCATGGTGGTCGTTAAACCTCCAATAAAAAAAATTAGATATTATTCTGATACAACCGTGCATGTTCTAAATGTTTAGGCATATTGAAGTTAATTGTCTACTGGGGATAAATATTTACATATCAGATGCATATGTTTTAGGCAGTTATTTTTGCAGGTGGATGTTATTTTCATGATGATAGTTAATGCTTTCTTCCATGTCTGATGGCAAATAATATTTCAACTGTTTTTTTCTGGGTTTTTTTTATTCATATTGATTTGTTGTGTAGCATATGTTGATGAGTCTATGAGATGCTCCAAAGGAAAGCCAACAATATCCAGTTTATATGACTTTCAATACCACCATCTGACATACACCACAATTATTGCCCATGCTATCCCCACCCCCTGTTGTGGGGAGTACAGCTTTGAAGCAATTGGCAAAAGGTTGTAAAACTATCATGTAGTTTGCTTTTCAATTGATTCAGACTTGTTCCATTGCTTATTATTCATTCAGTAACCATGATAAGCATGCCTAGTCATAATAATGTTTTGTAGAAAAAGTAGCCAGTTCTGAGGTTTTGCTTTGCAAACAGTGTGATAATTTTGTGACTTGTAAATTACATATCATGTGTAGGCACAGTTTATGGATTATTATAACTGCGATGTATTATACTGGTAGTTGTGCAAATGTAAATGAACTGGTGTTGGCTTTCCTGCTGAGTGTATCACACATTAATCATATTTGTGATGAAAACATATGAATGAAAGAACACAGTATATTATTTCTGCCATCTGATATGGAGAAAAAGTATTCACTATGATAAAAGAAAGTGAGAGTGATGCAGTTTTCTTTTCTGCCATGTAAAAAAAATTTCCTTCACCAGTTAAAAGTTTACACAAACCAAATCACAGATTGCTGACTAGATTGACTGAATACACTATGACCAAGTGTGCCAATGTGCATGGGTGTACTGATTGCCCCCCCCCCCAGTGTGGGGGAGCCTTAAGGCTAAGAGGGCTTGTAGCCACAGCAGCAGGATTTTTCAAAATTTTTGCAGATACTTCACATGAAACAGGTTAAAGAAAAAGCCAGGAATTTTTTACAGAAGCTTTGAATGAAGAATTAAGAAAGAAAAGCAATTTTTTTTTTCAGTAAGTAAGTAAAATCTTCAAGAAATCATTTTTGCTGTGGTACATATAAAAACTGGCAGGAAAGCAGCTATTCCAGAGGACTTGAGACCCATTTTCACTGCCATACCAATAGTTTCTATACATGTATGTTAAGAAAAGAATGTGTATGAAATATCACATGAATAAATGAAAATTTCTATATATCAATGAGGATAAGGTGTTATATATATTACTTTTTTTTGCACATAACTATGCATCCTTCAGAATATAATGCTAAAAGGTGATCTTCGTGGGAATGATAAAACAGAGACCTCTGTCATTATTTTTATAACAGAGTAAAAAGAAAAGACATTTACTAGGTGTGGAACATTGTGGCATTATGTTAAGTGTGTTTTTTTACATTCAAGAGTAAACAATTTAAGTAATTTTACTCTTTTTGCGCCACAATTTGTAATTGTTACTTTTTTTATTTGCTTACTTATGTCCTATGATTTCATATAAATCAAGAAAGGGTCATTACACATTGTCACATGGCAGTTACATGTTTTGTAAAATGTGTGTGATTGTGAGGCATTTCAAAGAGGTTTAGTTCTCTGAAAGAATAAAATTCACATATTCACATGATATGATTAACTTTGGCATAAGTGTTTTGTAATACTTTGTATTGGTATAAAACTACGGCAATAATTTTAATTACAACTTGTGCATTTGTGTTACATGCAATAAAATGTAACAGTTTTGGTTTTACAAAAAATAGCTGGAGATTCCAAAGAATTTGAATTATTAAAATGCCCGTAAAATGTAGTTAATATTATGGAATTTCAGTAATTAAAAGCAAATAAAAACAAATAGCCTTTTTTTACAAAAAGGCCTCAAAAATATTTTTTGCAGGGGGGTCAGGTAAGCCACTGTGTTACAATTTTTTTTTATCTGATCCAGTCACAGCAGAATGAAATACATGACATAGCTTTTTTTTTGTTTTGGCTAAAACCAAATAAAATTATTTCAACACAAGCTTTGAATAAGTCAAATTCTTATCTAAAAATGTAGCTTATTTTTTCTGGGACAGGCTTCCTAGTCCTATTAATTTAAAACTGCACTATATAATATGGGATTTTTAATTAGGTTTATATTCTTTAACAATATTTACAAATTTTCAGAGAAAACTTTTCTCCTTCAAGTAGTTATTTGTTGTCACTCTTTTACACCACTACTATCACAGTTATGGTTAGCCTTGATGGTTATGTCTATTTCGTACTAGGTCTTGCCAGATGTTAGCTGGTGATATTGATGATGGAATCCTTTTTCTTCTCAATTTCTAGTCGTTCTTTTAATTTTCCTGTCAAGGAGTTTAACCATAACAGTACTGAAGTAAAACAATGACAACAAGAAACTTTGTGAAAAAGAAGTTTCCTCCAAAAATTTGCAAATATTGTAAAAATCACATATATTTGTTTCAAATTCATATGTTTGCTTTGTTATATACATTATTGTATTTTCCATAAGCTTAATATTATTTAATATAAAAATATATACTTGTCTCTGTTTCAGAAAAAGAAGTTGCCACAGTTCTATCTGTTTGTATTTTTGCTGGACTTTTTGTTTCATATTTGTATCAGCCATCAGTTGACTTTCTCCATTGGGGTAAAGGTGATGACCTGTCAAAGCAAGTACATAAGTTACCATCCCAAAATTATTCAGACTGTGAAGCATTTAAAAGAAGTTTTCAAGAGAACTATTGGAGCAGACTTAATTTGAAGAGCTTGGACATTCCAGCTGCAGTGAAAACTGAAGCATCTTCAATTGAAGTGAAATCTTCCAAGGTTTTTGTTAAAGTAAGATTTCAGATATTACCTCTTGAATAATTCATTGCATTTCAATTGAAATTTTTTTATGATTTAAGTACTATAAAACTACAGGATTCAAACTATTCATTTATGTACAAAATGAATTAGGTTGTTCATGAATGTTCATAACTGAGCACCTTGAAAAAGTTGCTTCTCATAGTATAAGTGACTGGAATTCTGTTCTAATGATTATAGTTTGGAAAATAATTTTATTTTTATTTTTTAATGTGTCATTAGTCCATTGCTATACTTGTATAAGCCACTGTAATAAAGCAGACTTATATAAATGGCAAGAGAAAAGGTAATCACTAAGCTGGTGGATGAGATATGGTTGAGGACTGAGCAGGCACATATCCAGGGAAAGGACCTGGGGGTCCAGACAACCTCCCCTCCCCCTGAAATGTTTAAATTTGCATCTTATAGGTAGATAATTTTTTGCAGTAGCACAAATATAATTGCAGAACCAATGCATGAGCTTTCATAAATTATTAAATTGATGTAAATATTTATGGTTTGATGTAGAGGTCTGCTCTGATCGGGCTGGGGCTCATGTACGAAGAAAGTGAAACATGATGATCTGGGGCAGAAAATAAGAAGTAATTTAATGGTCCAACTTTTTAACTAAGTTATGCTAAAAATCATGTCTTAACATTTATTTTTTAAAATCTCATTATGGTTCTTTGTTTTGTTTTTTTCAATGTCTAAGTATACACAGTCATACCAGAAAAATATGACCACCCCCAGAATCACAATGTACCCGCCCAACCATGTCACAGAGTGCACGTGACAAGGTCAACCACATGGAGATATAAGCAACCGGCCAAGACAGATGAGCCATAGTGCATGACTTAAGCACAGTGGGCAGAGCTAGTGATTTGACAGACGTTCAAAAAGGAATGATCATCAGCTACCTTGCCAAGGGTGGACGCATCTAAGAAATAGCAGACTTTGTGGGTTATTTGCGAGGTTTTGTAGTAAGGTGTACCAAGAATGGATTGCTGGCACACCAAGTACCTCCCGACGTCATAACTGTGAAGCTCCAAAGTCCACCAACCCCAGAGGAAAATGTTGCCTCTGTCAACCGGTTAAGGGCAATCAATGCGCAACAGTACAGCAGTTGACCACGCAAATGAACAATGGGACACCAAGGTACATGTCCCCGATAATAGTAGAGCGAACCCTGTAATGCATGGGTCTCCGGAATCGATGCTGTGTCAAGGCGCCCGTGTTAACCCAGGTCCATCAGCAATGATGTCTGCAGTTCGTATGGGACTACTGTCATTGGACAGTGGAAGGGTGTGAAAAGGTTACTTTCTCTGATGAATCGATGTTTCTACTCCATAGAAGTGACGGGCGGTGACGCGTACGGCGTCAGACACACGAGAACCAACACCCGGACACCCTTGTGGTCAAGTACAGGCCGGCGGTGGAAGTGTGCATGTTTGAGGGATGTTTTCCTGATATGATCTGGGACTGCTGGTACCGCTGGATGTGTCCCTGAATGCCAGTGGTTGCCTGTCCATCCATGCTGACCACATGCATCTCTTCATATTGGCCATCCATGCTGACTACATGCATCTCTTCATATTGGACATTTATCGTGGTGGTGATGGTATCTACCTACCAAACAATGCAAACTGCTATGTCGCTAAGGGAGTGCGTGATTGGTTCCGGGAACACAATTTAGCGATACTTCTGTTCTCCCTTGGCCAGCGAAATCACCCGACCTCAATCCCACAGAACACTTGTGGGACTATTTGGATCGACAGGTTCGACATGCCGACTCACAGTCACATCATCTGCTGGACCTCGGTGCTCTGCTGTAGTCCGAATGGGCACATGTGCCTTGGGCAACCTTCCAGGGCCTCATTGTGTCCATGTCATGCCGTCTTGCTGCTGTCATCTGTGCCAAGGGGGAGATAAATTACACAAATAATTTACCTTTGTATTTATCTTTGTGTATAACACATTTTGATACATTCAGTTGTGTATATTTCAAGCTAGACAGACTAGCTATGAAGCCCAGGGAATTCAATTAAAAGCCATGTATAATTCTAGTATATCTGTGAATTCATTTTCTTTAACTAAAGGAATTAAATCTCACAATGAAGGAGTGGTCTTCAATAAAACCACCAGTGGCATACACACCCCATGGGTAGTGATTTAAGCTCTGATTTCTGACCATTTGTCCGAGATGGGCCCGGGTTTGAATCCCAGTGAGTAATGGCATAGCCAGAAATTTCTTAAGGTGGGTCCATGGTTTTGGTTCATTGCTAATAGCCTCATATACTGTATACATATATATATATAAATATATATATCATCATCATCATCATTGTCAACCATTATCAATCCACTGCTGCCCAACCCGCTTGGCCAGCGTGGTGAGTTATGGCCAAACCCCTCCAAAATGACTCCACAACTTAAATCTTGGCTCTCAGTCTCCGGCAGCTGGAATGTACCTGGCCAAGGCAGCGGCCAGTGCGACATGAAAGCAGAGGGTGCTAAGAACTTCCCGGGAGGACCGGACTAGGCTGCCATCTGATGCTGACCTTGGCTACGTGACAACGGACGCTCCCTATCTTCTGATTCAAGGCTTCTTGAATTGGAAGAGGAACTACAAAGGATCAAGTGGGACATCGTCGGGCTAAGTGAGGTAAGGAGAAAAGGAGAAGATCTCATTGAACTGAAAAGCGGAAATCTCTTCTACTATCGTGGGACAGATACTGGCAGAACTAGTGGTGTTGGATTTATAATAAACAAGAAACTGAAGGATAAAGTTGTAGAAGTTGAAAGTTCCTCTGACAGAGCTCCACGACTCGTTATCCAACTCTCGAGAAGATACCAGGCTCAGATTATTCAAACTTATGCACCCACCACAAGTCATGCTGAAGAAGAAATTGAAGAATTTTATGAGGAAATTCGTCATCTAAATAATAAAGGTAAGCAGCACTTGAAGATAATTATGGGAGATTTCAATGCAAAAATAGGGCAACGGCAACAGAATGAAACTTCAGTAGGTAAATTCGGTCACGGCAACAGAAACCAGCGTGGAAATACTCTTGTAGAGTTTGCAGAGGCAGAAGGGTTTTTCATCTTGAACTCCTTTTTCAAGAAAAAGCCACACAGGAAATGGACATGGAGACATCCAAATAGGACGACAAGTGAAATTGATTTTATTATGTGTAACAAAAAATTCGTCATAGAAGACTGCAGTGTGCTAAACAAGTTCAACACAGGTAGTGACCATAGATTGGTGAGATGTAAGATGCACCTCAACACTAAACTTGAACGAAAAAAGTATCACTGAAGACGTAAGGAAATTCAACTGTGAACTAGTAAGGAAAGCAATTGAAAACAACCAAAGCCTAAAGATAGCAAAGGGACATCTCAGTAAGGGGAAAAAACAGATTATGGCACTGAGAAAAGAAGATGGTTCTGTAACAAGAAATAGAGGCGAAATTTTGACAAGAGTGAAAGATTTCTACTCCAAATTATATAAAAGGGATGATACATGTACTCCAGACATCATGAAAGGTACCAGTACCAGAGTTCTTCCAGCAGAAGTTGCACATGCAATCAAGAACATGAAGCGGGGGAAAGCTCCAGGAGAAGATGGAATTACTGTAGACATCATACAAGAAGCAAGTGGAGAAATCGAAACAGTACTCGCCCAAATTTTCACTCGATGCCTTAATGAAGGGAAAATTCCTGAGGATTGGAACAACGCTACAATGATCTTGCTACATAAAAAAGGTGACATTGAGGATCTCAGGAACTACAGACCTATCAGCCTCCTATCAGTGGTTTATAAAATCTTCACTAAAGTTCTTTCACACCGCTTGAAGGTGACACTGGACATGGCTCAACCGAGAGAACAAGCTGGATTCAGGAGTGGCTACAGCACAATAGATCATATCTACGTACTGAGAGAACTAATTGAAAGAGCGAGGGAATATGAGCTTCCATTGTGCATGGCTTTTATCGATTATGAAAAGCTTTTGATTCGGTGAAACCATCAGCAGTTGCAATGGCTCTGAAATCCTGCGGTATTGAAGATGCATACATTAATATTATTAATAACATCTATGAAAATGCAAGTGCAAAGATTCGGCTGTTTGAAAATACAACACACATAAAAATTGGAAAAGGAGTGAGACAAGGTGACACCATATCTCCGAAGCTCTTTAATGCCACATTGGAAAATGTCTTTCAATCACTGAACTGGGAAAACAAAGGGATAAAGATTAATGGAGATTATCTAACCCACCTTCGTTTTGCTGATGACATAGTCATTTTTGCAACTACCCCATCAGAGCTACAGAGTATGATCCAGGAACTTGCTGACAAGAGTAAAGAAGTGGGATTAAAAAATGAACTTTCAGAAGACAAAAGTGATGTACAATGCTTTTACAAGAAATGAAGATTTATCGATTGATGGTGAAAAGCTGGAGATAACAGACACATACGTTTATCTTGGACAGCAGATATCAAGTGAGGGTCACATTGGTGAAGAAATTAATCGGCGTACAAAACTTGCCTGGAGAGCTTTTGGAAGAAACAGCATAATTTTCAAGAGCAATATGCCATTATGTCTTAAAAGAAAAGTGTTTGATCAATGCATCCTTTCAGTGCTTACGTATGGTGCAGAGACGTGGACCTTAGCTAAAAGAGACATACAAAGGCTGCAGACAACTCAAAGAAGCATGGAGAGGTGCATGCTTGGTGTAACCAGGAGAGATAAGAAGAGGAACACGTGGATCCGAAAAATGACAAGAGTGGAAGACATCATGATCAGAGTTAAATCCCTGAAATGGCAATGGGCTGGACATACTGCCAGAAGAACAGACCATCGATGGACAGCCGAAATTTTAGGATTGGATTCCAAGGGACAGGAAAAGACCCAGAAGAAGACCACATGGAAGATGGGTGGATGAAATTCGAAAGTATGCGGGAGTGACATGGAGGAGACTGGCACAAGACAGACCATTGTGGAGGAAACTTGGGGAGACCTTCGTCCAGCAGTGGATTGATAATGGTTGACAATGATGATGATGATGATACATATATTTTGCTTTAAATTCATACTCAATCCACCCTCAAAGGGGTGGGGTGGTCCGGACCCAAGGAACCCCTCCCCTTGGCTACGCCTCTGCTGGTGATGCATGGATGTTGTGTTTTTCTTACGGCACTGGCTCCCTCCCTTTCCTGGAGGAACCAACGGCCCTAAATTAGAATCGAGTGACTTCTTGCAGCCGATTGAGTTGCTCATTGTAGTCGTTAATGCAGCAACCAACAACAACAAAAAAAAACAACATGCCTCGTACTTGCTGTCTTCTGGCTTTGAATTCAGATTTTCCAATTAACAATTTGGCGAGCTTTCACAGTGTAAGTTTAAATCAGGTAAATTATCATAAACAGAACACATTCGGACCCCCTATTACAGCCAATTACACTCCAGGGTCTGAAAATATCACGTGATTTGAAGAATGCAATTTTTCACTAATTTTTTTTTTTTTTTTTTTGAAGTAGCATAATTTTTTGCTACAAACTACTTTATTTTGTAGCGTGCTACTGCTATAGCTACTTTTTCCTATTTGTGACGATACATGCCATGCTACTCTAAAGGTAGTGTGCTATTTCCAATCACTGTGTACATGTGTGTGTGAATGATATGACTCCATCAGCACTGACTTCATTCTCACCATCATCAGCTGTACAGCTGTTATAGGCTCCATTGTTATCATGAATTAAATACCATATAGCAGCTCTTTCATCTTCCGTACCAGGTAATAAATAATTGCACGTGTTTGTTATGTCATAATCATAGTGCTTAACAGTTCCACTTTCTCAGGAGTTTATTCACTGGATAGACCGCATGACACGGAGCACAGCACTATAGGGCCTGACTGCATAAGTTGTGATCACTTACACCAAAATGTGGGTTACATATGGATTACAAGAATTTTCTGAAATATTCTGCATTCCTTATTGGGAATAGTATGAATAAGCCAAATGCTGCATGCCCATGGTGTATTGTGAACATGACCTTCATTTGTCCAGGCTTCTATAGAAAGTACCATGTACAGGGGCATCAATTTACTCCTGTCTTTAGTTATATTCATGAGAATGATTCCACATCTTGCTGATGAAGAAAAATATTATGTAAATTTATCCAAGTGTAATCTGGAAATTTTGTGCACTACCACATAAACGTATGCACATAGGCATTGAGTTATGTAAATCTCAGGGCATGCTGTACTAAAAAAAATGGCTTTTATAATGTTTCTATATGTCAATTGATTATTTTTCTCTGAAAATCTTTGTATATGTTTATAGAATGAATCATTTTTTCTGCTAATAGAGGACGAGTATTAGTATTTTGATTAGCACAGTTTGGAAGTTTGTTCTAATTTACACAAAGCATACACTTGCTTAGAAACATATTATCCTGGGTGATATAATTTTAACATACTCTCATGCAAAAAGATCAGATGTCAGTTTGAATTCTGCTCCAAAATTTTTTTTTTTGAAAATTTTCTACATGGTTGACAGTTGAGAAAGGCATTTCTATGGACAAAATAAGATCTTAAATTATTTTCATGTATTTGGTGATTACATGTCAGTTAATGTTTGTTTAGAAAAAATACCTCCCATTTATGTCATGATGTCATTCAAAGCTTCAAATTCTAGTGTATGTTCAGAAGATGTATGTATGTACCAATTTTATTAGTGTCTCTTTTATTGTTCTTCTGTAGTGCAGCAAATTTTGTTTGCTAGTTTGTTTCTTTTTCTAGTGAATACTAGATTTAATGCTGTGTCTTATTATTTAGAATGTTGCTATACATTATCTGTATGTGGCACCCATAAAACCAAAAGCAGATGGGATATCAGTTCTGCTTCTTCATGGACAGGCCTTCTCGTCAGCAACTTGGGAGAATATTGGCACAATCAGAATACTTGGTTCATTAGGTTACCACACTGTAGCCGTAGACCTTCCTGGTGAGCATGGTTGTTTTTCTGTTGTTTTTAAAATATTACGTTAAGCAGTGGTAGAATTTTGAAAAAAACTTCACTAGTCATACAGACCAGTGTATACAAGAAGTTAGTGGTCTACAAATAGTAATTCAGTTCATATGCACTCTATACTAGGTTTATTGTTTTATTGCCCTTCTTCGTGACTTTGTACAGTAGAGCATGATTTTTAATTTGAAATTAACTAAATTATACAGTACAAACATTACAAAATGTTTTTACACTAATTTATTTTCACAAGCTAATAAAACTTCGTTTTAACTTTGATTAGTATTTTGACAAGTGCAAGGTTTAGTAACAATTTCTTTGTCTTTTCATCTGATTGACTGTACCCATAGTGCCACTCCCAGAAGTGGATTAAATTGTAACATATCTGGGGTATCTATTAGTAACCTCATTAAGTTTGAACAGTTTCAGTGTTCAGCTTGTTTTGTCTGTCTGTTTTGATTTCTCCCATATTTCAAAATATCCAGCTCCCACTTGCTTGATGTGCAAGGAATAGAGTATAAAACATCAACCACATCCAAAATATTTCCATACCCAATATCAAAAGCGTTACTAACAATGTAATTATTTCTGCACCGAGGGAAAACCACAAAATATTTTGCCCTCATCTATCTTTCTATGTCATCCCCCCCCCCCACATACACACCAAATATACACATACATATGTATATATTTGTGTGGGAGGCACAATCGAACTGTGACTGTAAAACTTGACCAAACTGCTTCGAAGTTTGGACCTTTGGTACAACATTGAATGGACTGAATACGACTTGCAGTTGCAGTAATGATTGAATTGCCCCCAGAGAATCTTCAACCATGTGAATGACTTCCTTATCTTGAACCATATGTGTAACTACACCTTCATTTATGAATGTGGGCAATATATCAGGTCATCCCAGAAGTAATGTTGTTTTGCACAAGCCCAACAGTAGTGAGTCCCTTGGTGCTCAAACTATGACATCGACCACAGAGAGTATAAGAGAAATCATGCGAGCAGACCTTCAAGTCACTTGAGACTGCAAACGGGAGTTCCAGGTGCAGTCATTGTGTACTTAAACCGCATAGGAAATGGCAGTGTCAGAAGACCACATTAGACACATTTTGCTGTATGAGTTCCACTATCGACATTCAGCGATGGTAGCAACACACAACATCAATGCCGTGTATGGGCCGGGTACCCTGGAGGTCAGGAAATGTCAACACTGGTTCCAGAAATTTCGAAGGGGGGACACCAGCCTCAAGGATATGCAGCGACCCGGACGGCCTGTTGAGCTGGATAATGACGTGCTGAAAGCTGCTGTTGAGGGAAATCCGCAGGCAACAGTCAAGGAATTGGCCACACTTGTTCATTCAACCCATTCCGCTGTTCGCCGGCATCTGCAGGATCTCGGCTATGGGTCGAATAAGTGGGTACCCCATGATCTCGCTCCACAACAGCTGCAACAGCGTGTGGACATTTACGCTTCTTTGCTCTCCTGTGAAAAAAGAAGTCATTTTGCACATAATTGTCATGGGCGATGAAAAATGGATTGTTTAACACAACATTAAACGTAAATGGCAGTGGCTTCCCAAAGGGAATGTGCCTGCAGCAGTGGCGAAACCAAGACGTTTCCCCACAAAAGGTTTTGATGTCTGTGTGGTGGGATATGCAAGGCATAATCCATTACGAGTTGCTGCCACCCAACAAAACCATTACAGGGGAAGTCTACTGTCAGCAGCTGCAGCATCTATGCACTGCTTTGCAGGATAAATGTCCAGTACTCATAAATCGTAAAGGCGTGCCGCTGCAGAAGGACAATGCAAAACCACACACCGTGAAAATGACCAGTGCCACATTGCAGGACTTTGGATGGGAAAAACTTCCACATCCAGCATATTCCCCTGACATGGCCCCATCCGACTACCACCTCTTTGCAGCCTGCAAAACCATCTTGCTGGGACTACACTTTGAGATGTGGAGGAGGTACAGCAAACCCTTTCTGCCTTTTTTTGCATCGAAACCCATGGAATTCTACAAGTCTGGGATTCAAAACCTTGTTGATCGATAGGAGAAGGTTGTAATTACCAGGGTCACTTATTATATGGATTAAAACATCTGTTCCAGGTACATTTTTCTTTCTTTTCTTCACACACTGAAAAAACGACTATTTTGGGGATTTCCTGATACATCCCCAGGACATTTTGAGATAGAAATGCTAATGTTAGACTGCAAAGGCTACCAAAACTGGTGAAACATATAAGTAAATTCTGTAAATGGACCAATGACAAAATATGGTGGGAATAAACTATATCAAAAACTGGTGCAAAAGTTTCAATTCCAGTTTTAATCAGATTGTAAGCAGTGATTTTTGTGCCCTCTTGAGCTGTGTCTGGGGCAGTCACCCTACCTGCCCTGCCCTATTACACCTCTGCCCAGTATAATAAAGATAATACTATATATATCTCTTTCCATGGTAAACTGTGCTCTACATTGCAAAAATACAATTAATTTTTGAAAGAAATCCAAGCAACTTCTGTACTAGCTGTTTAATTTTCAATTTTCAGCCACAGGACTTTAAAGAGGATAATAACTAATTAGTTATTCATCATTTACCATGAATGAAAAATATTTTGCCATTTCACTTTATGGGGGAAAAAACCATGGCATTATTTTGAGATGAATGACATTAACTGAAAAAAGTGATTGTCCATCACACCACCTTTGTTTTGATTTTTAATGGTCTGGGCCTGTGGACTACCAAATAATTTGAACACTGATTGAGGAATAAAATAGATCATGGGGATTCCTAGAAGATTATACCTGAAACTTAGCATTTTTTACAAATTTACTCAGAATGAATTAAATTATTGCTGACTGAAAATGTTACTTATCATAAAGTTTGAAAAAAGGCAAAGTGTAAGCAAAAATTTGAGTTGATACTTCTTTAAATTCTTAAACAGCATTTCATAGGTATGGATTTCTTACTTATGACCAAATTTTCAGGCTAAACCATAGTCCATTGTCTGGATCTGTGCTCTAGTAGATATTGCGAGTCATGTTATAACCAGGGCTGTAGTGGAGGGTATACGGCGGTATACGCCGCATACCCTCTGCTTCCCCCCCCCCAAATAGCGTATGCCTTCAATATCCATATATTATCAACAGAACTTCTATCTCGAACATCATCGCTGCCAAGAGCTGAACATCTGATAAAAAGAACCATGAGAATTATAGAGAGCTTCGGAGAAAATCCTGGGGGAAAAACTCATTTAGCATTAGCAGCGAACGAGGAATAATTATTTAAAAATATCCCATTGATTCCTAACAACAAAATTTTACCTATTAACCAAACCAGTTTATTCAAAGCACGATTGACAGGATGAAATCAAGACTGGGTTCAGATTCAAACAGTGAAAATATACAACTTCTTAAAGATATTTCTTCATTAGAGCGAATAAATATTAAAACAGACAACATGCGGTGTGGAGAACTAGAAACAAGGTGAATCTGTAGACGTTTTAATGTTGGTGAAATGCAAGCTATTCAGAGACTGAGAGAATATACTGAAAACGTCCAAGTTGTACCAGAAAACTTAAAACCTCTCTTAAGAATGATTTCAACTCTGCCTTATTCGACAGGTGAATGCGAACGAGGATTCAGTTTAACGAACAACATTATAACCGATCTCAGAGCATCTTTGTTAATCTTCAGTGTATCAAATCTGATGTTCATAAATTCAAATGGACCGCCCATTGAACGATTTAATCCAAAAGAATTTGTAAGATCTTGGTTGATGAATTATCGTTCAGCAACTAATTCTTCTAGAGAAGAACAGTGCTGTAAGGACGATCAAGAGTTTCTTCTAGAGAAGAACAGTGCTGTTAAGGACTTATCTCGTCAGGCTTTTTTTTTTTTTTTTAATGGAGGTTTAACGACCACCATGAGCAACTCAATGGGCTATAAGCAGTTGCCTGTCCCTAATTTAGGGCCACTGGTTCCAGAGAAGTGAGAGAGCCAGTGATGTAAGACAAACACAAAACATCCATGCCTCATCGGGATTCAAACCCGAACCCCTTTCTGACGAATGATCAGAGGCCATCGCTTAGACCACTGCGCCACCGGTGCAGCTCGGGGTTTATGGGATGTATTTCAATAAAAATTAAAATAATCTGGTGCATGCTCTTCAACATGTCATAATTGACAGGAGAGAGGAGAAAATACTTTATTTATATCGGTGAGCTCATAGTACCCCCACGAGGGTACCATGCCTTTTTTTTTTTTTTTTTTTTTCATCCATGTAGTATAACCTGATTTTTTAGGATTTGCACATAGCTATTCAGAGACTGAGAGATTGCTGATTTTACGACTACAGCACTGGTTATAACTACCCTCATGGTGATTTAGTACAGCTCCTCCTCTCTTTTCTGTTTAGAGTCTTTTTTCTATTCCCCATTTGAAAAAATGCTGTTGACATCCAGTTATTATCAAAGATACCAATCTGTAGAATGCCTAGTTTGTTTTTTTAGCACACTGTGTAGTTGTGTTTCATTTGTTGTATTTTCATCTTCTGCCTTGTATTCAGCTACATGGATTTTCAATTGCTTTTCCATTTCTTTTCTGTATGGAGATTTGCGAGAACACTAAGTACTATTCATTACTCCTTCCTGTGACAAAATGTTATTTTCTTGCTGCTTGAGATCAAAATGGATTTTTTTTTTACTGTTAAGCCTGGTTCAAGTCAGGCTTTGAACTTCTGACTTGTTATTTGAAGTTTTTTGAAACATTGCTAATGATAAGTGATTATATTCAACTTCATATTTCTTTACTGGATGATTAACTAACTGTATTTTCTTTTAGTAATTTAATAGAAAAGTCAAGTGTTTGTTTTGTTAAAGAATTAGTTTTAATTCTGCTTTATTTGCATTCTTGGAATTTTCTGAGGAAGCCAACTTTCTGATTTTATCTAGAAATTGTTATTGGTATTTATGTTATTTCATATTCACATTAACATGCTTACTCTTGTCTCAGAGCACTACATGATTTGCAAACAGTAATGAGAGGAGGATGAAGGAATGAATCCACACTCCTGCTGTTGCTGTATGCATAACAGAGTCAAGTAATAATTTTCTTAATAATGAATCTTTGCACATTCTTACTTTCATGTAACTTTTCCTGCCTGCTCTGTGATTCTTCTGGCACATGTCTAGACAATCTCTGTGCATCGGGTAATTCCATTTCTTGTGTTTGGGTATTCTATTCTTTGTCTTCTCTGTATCAATGGAGTTCAGTGATGTTTTTGATTTTTCTGCTCTTTGCAATGAGTTGCTTCAAGCAAATACAACAGCTGTTGTAGCTTTTCCAGATATAAATCCATACTGTTCTACTATCTCTTGTCATTTATCTCAGTTCTTATAAAAAAAAATGTTTCTCCTGTCTTCACGACATGCAGAATCAATTTTAGACTCTGGTAACTGCTATTCTATACACCTCTCTTTCCTTCTAAGTTGCTGTTAATGTATCCCACTTCATTCATCCAGAATTATGCTGTGTTCAACAATATTTTTCTTTCCACTATATATCACAAGATGTCAATACCCACTTTTCTGGCTCTCAGGCATTTTTAATTTTTCACGCTTTTTAAGACATCAGATGCTGCTTTCCTCATTATTTCTACAGTTACTGGTTTATTTGGTTATTCTTTTTTTCACTTGTTAATCTCTGGTCCTCTTAATAGGTCTAGTCCCTGGCCATAAGACCCGTCGGAATTTTGAGGTGGACGAGGTTTCTCTTCAGATCCTGTTAGGGCATACCCAAAGAATGGATAAAATCTTGGGTAAATATCTGGCAACCCGGGCATAAATTTTATAGGACACCATTTTGTTTTGGGCATATACGTGCAGTAGTTAGTATTGAATTTTGTAATTTTCTGTTCTTTCCAATATACCTGTACAAAATACGACATGGTTTTTAGATTTCTCATAAAATTTACTATAAGATTAAATTATTTAACCAGTAATAAAACAAGTTTATGAAAATTTAACCATTTTTTTATTTTATTTAGTGATTTCTTGAAAGGATACTTATATTTAGCATACATACATACATACATATCACTAAGCTGTTCTCTGAGATTCAGAGGTTAGCTCCAAAAAGAAATACAAACTACCAGATATTTTTACTTACTGTTGTCGTATCAAACTTCTCCATTTACAGCGATCTTGACATACAACTCGGGCTTCACTGATATCCATTACACGCCATACGGAAGATCTTTTATATTTCATACTCATAATCTTTTTCTCATGCAGACACTCCTGAATCTGATCCACCCATGTCTTCCTTGGCCTTCCTCTGCCTTTCCTTCCTGCCACTTGGGCTAAAAAGATTTTCTTACTAAGCATCTGATCACTCATTCTTTCAACATGGCCAAACCTCCAAAGCATATTGGTCTCCACCTTGCTAACAACATTTTGCTTCACATCACACACACAACTGCAACACATCTTCATTCCTCACACAGTCAGACCATGTCTTGCCACAACCCCCCATCCCGTAAGTAACGCATTTCTCCAGCACACAAACGACTCCTATGTTTGTTCTGCAGTACCCAGATTTCACTGCCATACTGATACATCAGCGTAGGGACAATTACACTTTCATACACAGCCATGCGGGACTCTTATTTAGCTACACAAAAAATTTAACTGATGTGAATTTGCATTTTTGAACTTCACTTTTAGTTGGTAAAGTTCGATGAACACTTACCGCACGTAGATGACATTTTCATTCTATCAAAACTGAACGAAGAAGAATTAAAAAAATTAACAAAACGTTACAGCGCATTATATCCAACTATAGAACTCACGGTTGAAATGGAAAAAAATAATGCAATAGCCTTTTTGGATGTACATGTTATCAAATCCACAGATAAGTTACTATACAGAGTTTATCGGAAAAGTTCATTTGTTCCGGTCCTAATCCCATACAATTCAGCACATCCATATCCTCAAAAATGCAATAGTATAAAAACCTTAATTAAAAGAGCATATACGCATTCTGAAAATTGTCAGTTCATCAATGAAGAAATCAAATTCATAAAAAAAATTGCAAACAGCTTTGGTTATCCTAACCATTTAATAAAAAAATGGGACACAGAAGTAATAAAGAAAATAAAAAAAAATAATGCTGTAGTAATTAAAAAAGAAATCAAATATTTAAATGGTTTTCCTTACAATAAAGGCACTACCAATGAAATTAATAATATTTGTAAAATGCATAACATTCAAATTGGAGGAAAAGTAAATACCATCAAAAATATAGTAACAAAAAATAATGATAAAATAAGAATGTTAGAAAAAGCAGGTATTTATTCAATTCCTATTACTGAAAATCCTCCAATGGCTTATATAGGAAGTACCAAAAATAAGCTTAAACACAGATTAAAACAACACATAAAAAACTGGCAGAAAAAGAAGAAAAAACAGCACTGATTCAATACTGTCTGGATAACCAAAAATATCCAAAATTCGAAAATATAAAAATCATTAAAAGCTGTAAATCCGAAAAACACCTCAGAATAGCAGAGTCGGTAATGATTGAAAAAAATAGGACAAAAGTTTGCAACCACAATGACCCTAATAATTTGAGAAACAGCTGGAGAAATTTAATTAAAATTGAGCAAAAAAAAGAAAAAGTTCGAAAAAGGAGATCACTGACCAACAAGAGATGGCGCCACAACGCCCAAGAAGAAGCGATAGCAGATGACAGAAGCAGCCCGCGAGAACCACCGAAATGCCCAGCTGACACGGTCCGTGCTAGTTGGAGCAAAATGTCCCCTCGAAGACGGTATAGTAGTAGTACCGAAAGTACTCGGGTATGAATAAATATTGAAGTAAATGAGGATGCAGCAAAGGAAAAACTCATTTGGTGATGAGACAAAATAAATTCCAACGGAGAAAAAAAAAAAAAGAAGAAGCAGACCCGTGGCCAAATGAAAAAATCCCGTGCCGCATCCACGTAACGGAAATATGGATTGAAAGCCAAGCCCCACGTGCGGTAAGTGTTCATCGAACTTTACCAACTAAAAGTGAAGTTCAAAAATGCAAATGCATTAATGCACGTTAAATAATTAACCTCCAATATCGGAAGTAAATTGAAACTTTGATGTGAATTTTGTTTGTTTCAGACTGAATAAATGAAATGGAGATAACAAGCAACTTGTCAGCCTTCACCTATGCTGAGCGAGTGGAACTTCAATAGATGGGGACATATCAAAATGCATTTTATGCCAAAAACGCAACAAAGATAAGACAACTGCAACAGAAGGAAGACAAAAAATCTTGTCTGCAGCTGAAATATGACAAGGTGATGTTTTTAAATGTACCAGTCTCCTTGGACGTGATTCTGAGTTCATGTACCATTGTTCAAATGCATGTTATAAATCCTACACACTAAAGAAAACTTTGCTTCAGAAAAAATGAAGCCAAACAACTGGAAGAATCAAGTGAAGACCCACTCCAAGATTCAGCAATATTGCCACACAAAAAATTGAGAGGTGATGTTGTTTGTCGTAACCAGCCATCGTCTAATAAGGTGGAACCTACAAAACTTCCATGTATTATTTGTGGAAAACAGAAACACAGGAACTTCAAAGAAAAATATAGAGTTAGTGAAACCAATCGGGCTAAAACATTTCTTGCAGCCACTCTGTTCTTCAAAGACGATGTATACATCAGAACTTGTGATCTTGAAGATCAATCTGCTTTGTTTGGAGCAGATTTATACTACCACAAGCTCTGTCTTGAAGCGTATCATCAGAGATAGAAAACAAAATCAGCCAAATAATAAACAACAAACACAAACCAAAGGCCAAAGAATAAAGGATATTGAACCACTTCAAGACATTCTGGATCATGGCTGTGGTCTAACACTTAGTGAGATTCGTGATTATGCCAACAAACAGCCTGGAGAACAGTCGATTACAAATACAGAGGTAAAATTGTACATGATAAAACTATTTGGGGATAACATTCAGTTCTGCAAACCACCACAAGAAAATTAGTCCCAGCTTGTTCATTCATCAAAGCTCACTGTTGATCAAGTAGCAGATAAACTACGATCTGTAGACTGTGTTAGGGAGGCTGGCAAAATGATTAGACAATCGATCCTGGAAACAGATTTCAGCCTTGATGAGTTTGGGGATGCAAACCAGCTAGAAAAATCTTGGGTAAAACGTCAACCCCACATCCACTAATTGATTTCTTGTCTCACGCAATTAATGTTGATAAACTAACCATCCTTTCCCACATTAATGATAACAATCAACCATATACGACTTCAGGTGAAGTAGAAGAAGAAACAGACAATGATGAAATTGGAGAGGTCAGTGAGAAAACAGAGACCGCTATAACACGCAGAATCAAAGCCCTTTTTCAGATATTGTTCTACAATGTTCATAAGGGAAGAAAGACTCCTCTTCTGCATCTGATGACTGGCCATTCAATTCATGAGAAGTGTAAGAGCAAGCAGCTTATCACTTTATTCAACAAAGCTGGATTGTCAGTCAGCTACAATGAGATTATGGAATCTCGTCGTAACTTTGCGCAGTACACAATGAAGTCATGTTCGGTGAGCCCTGCACTTCCAAGTCATTTTATCAGAAGCAACTTCACCGTAGGTGCAATGAATAATTTTGACCATAAAGAGGCAAACTTTTCAGGTCTTTGGGGAACCCATGATACTGTTATGGTCTTATTTCAGAAAGCTCTGAGCATAATTCCCAGTAAGCCAAAGTTTTCAGCAGTGTGTCATAATAAACTTGGAAAAAGGTCTGTTGCTCTACTTCCATGTCAGCAAGTTAGAAATGTTAGCAAGCCATCTACACCAGTGAATATTCCTCCAGATTTCAAAATCATTGAAGAGGTTAACATTTTACCATGTGACGAGATCAAGAAGGAAGAGACAGTGACAAGTATGTTGTAAAGTATTGGAGGATTAACAAACCAAAGTACATTGACATGGACTGGCATTCATGCTATCATCTCAAAGGCAAATGTTCCATTACAGCATGTCGGTTTTCTCCCAATTACTGCCTTACCCAGTGATAACATATGATAGCGTGTATTCATGTATGAAGAATTTTCAAAGCTTGCTTTTACATCTTGATCAACAAGTACTGCCAGTTGCATGTGATGAAGGCGTTTTCCATATTGCCGCAGAAATTCAGGTGATTACAAGTGAATTCCCAGACCTTGTGCTACTCCTGGGATCCTTCCATATGACTAAAATTCTACTTGCATGTATTGGAAAATACATAAAGGGTAGCGGGTTAGAGAACGTCCTCATTGAAAACCATGTGTTTGGTCCAAAAGTAGTAGAGAGTGTCCCCAAAGGTAGCAATTATGTAAGATCAGTAAAAGGAATGTTTATGCTAGCAGAAGTGGTAGAGAGGCTTAAATGGAAAGCGTTTTTGAGTACCATTGAGGTGATGATGAATTAGCTACACAAGTTGGTGATGTGCTCAACTCTATGCAACACTCAACAGCGGAAGAAGCAGAACTCAAATTCCAAGAGCTGATTGCAACATCAGAAGAAACACTGAAATCATTGAATGTTTTCATACAGGAGCAAGTTAAGAATTCTGAGCAGAGCAAATACCTGAAAGGATTCTTGCATCTGATAAGTCTTTTGAAGAACCTCAAAAGAGCTGACAGGGAGGGGAACTGGAACCTCTACATGCAAACAGTGAAGGAAATCCTTCCAATTTTTCAAATTTCTTTATAGAGTCAACTACTGTATTTGAGATGGGGTTCACTGTTCTTTGAGCAAATGCTTAACCTTGAGACTCGTTATCCTGATGTATTTGACCGATTCAAAAAGGTCATTTTGCTATTCGAAGAACAAATGGAAAGTTTAATGCCGTGGGGATCGACATGGCTCTTGAGTAAACAATAAACCGCTCACAGAAGTCAGCCGGAGGGATCATTGGCCAAACAAAAAGAAGGAATACATTGCTGAATGGGAGCTTGCTTACCATAAAATCCTCATAAGAAAAACATTTCAAAGGCTGCTGAATATTACACCAGTTGACTATGAGCTGATAATGAATCATGAGTTAACAGGAAGTCTCAGAAATAGAATGGAAGCTAACATCCAACAGATGCTTTAGTATGTTGAAATCAGAGAAAACTCATACCTTGTAAAAGGTAAAGTTAGGCTTCACAACATTCTAAAGAATGAATGTGTTCCAGCATTGAATGCTAAGAAGATGCTCCAATTTTTAGTGACAGCGCAAGAAGTTTTCTGCATGTTTCGAAAGGAAAGGTTTATAACACGCTCAAAGCCACTATCAGTGCCTATCCATCAGCAAAAGCTACCCTTTTTTATAAGTGTAGCACAATCAGATATGCAGACAAAAAAGCAAACTGTGAAAAATGCCATCAAAGACCATTTGCTGGTTCAGAGAAAAATTGATATTGCGAAGGAGAGAGGAATGACAATGACAGAAATTATAACCTATGATATTTCACCTTCTGCCTTATTAGACGAGAATGGTGCTACCATGAAACCCATGAAGTCTCAACTCATGTCTGAGTTGACCAAAAAATTAGACACTACTGACAGAAATTTCTAAAAACAGCATACCCTGAAAACCAGTGTGGTTGTTGATGTCATGAGTCAGATTCGAAGGCTGTCAGTTAAGGGAAATAACACATTTGAAGATATGTTTACAATCTTTGACAGTGATGTTAATAATGTTTGTAAATTCAGTCGTGTGGACTATGATTTTGACAGCTACCTTCAATCGTCAATCAAAAATGCTGAGAGAGAAAGATCTGTGCAACCACTACCGTTGACATCCATTGCCACCACTACGAAGCGTCCTGTACAGATCGAAAGATTTTGGGCATCAGCTGACAACAAAATTCTGAATCAAGATGCCCTGAGCGAGTTTCTGAAGACGGTATCAGTTAATGGACAATGGGAAACTATCCTCAGCGGCGTGTTGCTTGAAAGTGGACCTACTCCCGCCATAGTGATAAAAGATAAAAGCTTCACACAAATCAAGAATACTCTTCTAGTAACTGTTGAGGAGGCTGACTTACATATCATTCCTCATGTTTTCCATGCTGTTAAAGAAGGTTTACAGCGTATCGTTGTGCTTTCAAGTGGCACAGACGTTTTTGTGATACTCACTCATTTCTACAAGTTTCTTAATGAAAATGGACTGTGGATGAGAAAGTCGGCATCAGATATCATACCAATTCATACTCTTGTGGACAAGATAGGTGCTACCACAGACATCCTTCTTGCTACTCCTTTTCGTACAGGCTCTGATGTGACCAGTAAGATAGGCACCAAATTATCATCGCTCAAGGCAGAACCAGAAAAATATCTCCACAATTTTGGCAGGCGTTATCCTCCAAGTACTCAATCCTTTAAGTTAGCTGAGGAGTACTTGGTGAAGGTTTTAAAACCAGGCTCCGTGGGCAAGACATTTGATGCACTTCGATTTGAAATAATGACCAAAGCTGGCATTCCAAACTTACAAGGCTTCCCTTGCACAAGCTCTTCATTACAAGGTTACCTGAAAAGATCATTTTACATGGTATACTTATACTCTACAGTGTTAATGATGGACGACCCATTAGCCCCAACTGATTTTGGATGGACAATCAATGCTGATGACTCATCATTCTCGCCAGACCCTTGCATTAGTGAACTACCTGAAGATATGATTCTTACCTGTACTTGCAAAAGCTGTCATACAAAACGATGCAGGTGCCACAGAAACAATGTTTCTTGTACGTCCTTTTGCAAATGCAACTTGTCTTGTGACATTCAGAAGCATGCATGAAATACTTAAAATTATCATTTTACACTGTGCATAATTTGTGATTCCTTATGTATCATAATTTAATAGTGGTACTTCAATACATTATTATCTTATTATCTATTCTTACCTTGTATGGTTTTTTCGGGTTTTTTGTTTTGTTTTCTCCTTCAATATTCACAGCCAAAGGTCTCAGAGGACTAAAAATAGTCCTATCTTTTAGGAAATTTTATGAGGAATCCAAAAAAACATGTCATATTTTCTATAGATATACTGGAATGAACAGAAAATTACGAAATTCAATGCTAACTACTGCATGTATATGCCCAAAACAAAATGTCATCCTATAAAATTTATGCCCAGGTTGCCAGATGTCTACCCAAGATATTATCCTTCCTTTGGGCGTGTCCTAAGAGGATCTGAAGAGAAATCTCGTCCACCTCAAAATTCCGACGGGTCTTATGGCCAGGGACTGTATTATAATTCACAAGTCCCTTAAAGTGTCATTCCATTTGGTATTTGTTCCTGGTTATTTGTTAACACTGAACCATGTTCACTCTTCATCTGCCTATTATGAGTGATATCTTTTATTGCCCTTGTACTCATCCTTGTGCAGTGTAGTGAGAATGGATTACTTGGCACTAATAATTTGTGTGGCACTTCACCAAAACTGGATTTAAAAACTTAGAGGGCAAGCAAACTTTTAGAAATTGTAGAGTATGGTGTTCTTTTGGGTTATAAAGTTTATCAGAAATTGTGTTCAATACAGACCTTCCATACTTTTGAACCATAGGTACATTGATACATACAAGTGAAACTCTAATACAGAGTGAAACATCAACTATTATTATCAGATTTTCAGCAATTTCTAAATAATACTGATAGCCATCTGTATTTGAAATGTTTTGTGCCTTCAAAATGTTACTGTTATCATGTGTCATGGCCGTAGATTTCTCCTGATTCCAACCATTTGTTCGGAATGGGCTCATTTTCATTGTCACGAGGTTGTAGAAAGAAATGGCCATAACTGTTTGAAGCTAATCTCATGGCTTCAAATATGTATTATTGTCATGAGGTTGTAGAAAGAAATGGCCATAACTGTTTGAAGCTAATCTCATGGCTTCAAATATGTATTATTGTCATGAGGTTGTAGAAAGAAATGGCCATAACTGTTTGAAGCTAATCTCATGGTTTCAAATATGTATTATTATCATGAGGTTGTAGAAAGAAATGGCCATAACTGTTTGAAGCTAATCTAATGGCTTCAAATATGTATTATTGTCATGAGGTTGTAGAAAGAAATGGCCATAACTGTTTGAAGCTAATCTCATGGCTTCAAATATGTATTATTGTTATGAGGTTGTAGAAAGAAATGGCCATAACTGTTTGAAGCTAATCTCATGGCTTCAAATATGTATTATTTTCACACTAATCAGTGGCTGCTTTTCTAAAATTTGAACAATTTGGATAGATATAGCGTAACTGTCCACTTAACGTAAGAAGTTGTTTAAGTTGCACTTAAGTGCAAATTTATCTCTTCAAAAGTTTACATGGATGCCATGAAATTGTGGTGTCATTGTACTTAGCTCCAAAAAGTAATTTAATAATACAGTAAAATTAAATGCGTTTATGACTGATATGCTTGTACAAGTCTTCTAACATATAAATGTGCATTGATGACCAATTTATTTGAACCAGTAGATCATTTTATGCAAATAGACTGACACACCATCTGTTATCATGTCATTATGGTCACATAGTCAAGTGAATAGGAACACTCCCAGTAGTAGTTTTGGACTAATGGCAAAGCGACATGATCCAACTGACTTTTAACATTGGATGGTATAGTGGGTGATGCACATATCAGCAACAGTAACATAAAATTAAGTGAGCACACACTGAGTTACATATAGTAATAAAATTCGTTAAAGGGAAGCTTTTGACTATTGTATGGTCTTGATCACCCATGATCAACTGAATCAGAGGACTGGTTGCCAGAATTACAATGTGAATTGGAGGTACAGGAACTGTTGCCAGATTTTAGTAGAGAGATCTAAATAAATGAGTTTTAGTGAAGAATTTTTGAATTGCAGTTCTTGGTAAACAAATTTTAATGCTTCCTTGAAAACATAGAGATGCTTTGTTAATAAAAGAGGCAGGAAAGAAACAAAAAAACTTGCACCGTTTATAAAAATTGGACATATACCGTATATACTCGCGTATAAGTCGATCCCCCCACTTTCAGAAGAAAAATCGTATGAAATCGGAAACTCGCGTATAAATCGATTCCGGAATGAGAAAAAAAAATTCAATGAATTTATTCAAAAACATTTGAAAACGAAAAAAATTATATATATAATACTAAATTTAATTTGCATGCCCAAAAACTTCATCGGAACCCTTCGAAATCCGATTCCGAGTCAGACTCGCCAAACAGTTAAAAAAAGTCTTTCTCCGTCATCGGCGCGTCATCATAAACATCAGTATTCCCATCTATGCCTGTGTCATCAGAATCACTGTCATCATCACTCATAAAAATCTCATCATCCTCTGTGCCATCAAGTTTGTTACTAATGCAACATTTCTTGAATGATTTCACGACCATGTCCGCAGGTATCGCATCCCAAGCATCCTTGACCCATCGCGCTATCAAAACGATATCCGACTTCTTTAGATTTTCGCCCTTGGTTTCAGTCTGCAAATCGGAACTTATCCAATCTGCCCAATACCTCTGCACATTGTCCTTGAAGGGCTTATTAAGGCAGACATCTAGTGGTTGAAGAACAGATGTCAACCCATCTAGGATGACAGCAAGAGTTGTTTTTGAATTTTCTGCAGTTTTTTTTCACTTCTGCACAACGGTGTGCAACAAACATATCCCACACCAAAAGAGAAGGTTTCCTCAAAAGTGTACCTGGCCTTTTGTTCCACCACATTCTTTAACCGGTCAATTGTTCCGGATTCGTTCATCCATCCTTTTTCATGGGCACGAACGAGCACACCAGACGGAAAGACAATGCTTTTCGGCAGAGTTTTGCATTTGAAAATAATTACCGGAGGTAGCTTACTGCCGTCGGCCAAACAGGAAAGAACAACCGTGAAACTGGATTTTTCGTGGCCAGTCGTTTTGATCAAGATATTTTTTTTGCCCTTTTGGTTCACCATCTTATTTCCAGGAAGGTCGAAACATGGCGGTTTCATCCATGTTCCCTATTTGGGAAAGTTCAAAAGCAGTCTCTTTTCTCTTTTGAATTACATACTTTTGAAATTCCATTATCTTTGCTTCAAGGTCACGAGGTAACTTTTGTGCAATTTTGGTGCGCTGTCTTAGACACAACCCATAGCAGTTCATGAACCTTGTGCACCAACCTGGTGAGGCACGAAAAGTGTTATTTGCGGCTGCAAACTTTTCATCTTTTGCGAGCTTCATTGCTCGCAAACGTATATCAGTTTGTGTTACAATGTAACCATTTTGTCTGCAGCACACAATCCAATCATTCAAGTCACTTTCCAGCTCTGGGAAAGATGTCGTTCCACCGCGCAGCGCCTTTGGCGATTTTGGGATTTTCACCAAGTTCGTTTTTCTTTTACGCCAATCTCGAATCAGTTTTTCGTTAATGCCAAATTGACGTGAAGCAGCACAGTTGTTAGTATTTTCTGCAAAAGAAACCACTTTCAACTTGAATCCTGCGTTATAGGACATCCGTTTCTTTACACAATCCGTGTCACCCATAATAGGAGAAGCGAGACACGTGCGACTAAGAACAAGAAAAACACGTGCGATTAAGATCAAGCAACACCTAACACTGGCTGTCGCATGGCTTTGTTACGTCGAAGGTCAGCGCAATCAACTGGTAGTCGGAAGGGCGGAGCTTTCTATGCGCGGCTGTGACTGCACTGTGGATACACAAAGCCAGGAGAGAGGAGATTTTTCAAAGCGCAGAGAAATTCGGAGGGTCGCGATTTCGTAATTCTACCACATCGGTGTTTTTTCTTTCTTTCTTTTTTTTTCTTTCGGAGGGTTGCAATTTTGTAATTAATACCGCATCGGCAATTTTATTTCTTTTGGGATGGATTGCCTTTTGCCTCACGGGAAGAACTTTCGGACTTACGATTTTTTTAGACCCCGCGTATAAGTCAACCCCATTACTTTGAAGCTCTCATTTTGTCCCAAATTTCTCGACTTATATGCGAGTGTATACAGTAATTTCCTTTTATTCCTTAGAAAAAACCCATAATTTGGAGATATTTATAAAGATAAATGTTCCTTAGTAGTGCAGAAGCACTATAAGTGCCCAAAATTTAAAAGAGTCATGTAATCTGATTTAATGTGATTTTTAACTGCACCATAACAATAGGAGGGTGAGAATTTTTAAACACAGGACCATGGATGGTCTTGCATGGTCACAATTCTCCAGGCTTGTGGAGGCTGTGCAATTGTGTGGTGCATGTTTCTATGAAGACGTTTTATGCCTCTTGATTTGAGTGGACCTTCACCTGAATGCCGAATCATATTGAAACTTCATTGCTGATAAAGTCCACGCAATGATGTTCAGTCTGTGTGTGTGTGTTTGTGTGTGTGTGTGTGAAATTAAGTTTCTTTCAGTTTTCTACTAACTTCAACTAATAAAAATCCAATGTTTTTTATTTTAGGCTTTGGTAAGAGCCCAAGTGTTCGCATTGAAGATAAAGGAGCTTTCATGAAAGATCTAATTGGAGCTTTGCAGATAAAAACAGTCATTGTAAGCCCCAGTATGAGTGGTAGTTTTTCATTGCCTTACATTACACATGAAAGGTCAAAAGTTGCTGGATTTGTTCCTGTCTCGCCAATGGGTACAAGACTTCTTGAAGGAAACCCATGTGGCAGTTTGAAACAAACTTGTTCAGTTGTTATGGATGAAACTTGTAGAAGTCTTCAGACCTACATTAAAAATCAAGATTCCCTGAAACTTTGTTGTATACAGGTTAGTAAATATTTTTTTCTTTCCCATCACACTTAATGTATGATATGTAGAATACTTTCTTGATAATAGTGACGTAATAAATATCAGTTTTCCTTTTTATATTAAATATGTAATCAAACAAGTTGCCCAGTATCCATGGGTTTTAATGCCAGGTGTTTATTAATGCTGAAATTTTCTTTAAGATTAAAAAAAGTGCACTTTCATAAAAACAAATTTAGGCACAAAGTAATGAGAATAATTTTGAGAATAAATGACAGACACACAAAAGTATCCATCTGTTTTCTTTTAGGTTTGAGTGTTTTCAAGGCAAGTGTGTACAGAAATGAAATTTTGCTTTATCTGTGCTAACTAATCTTTGTGTTAGGAATTCTAAATTGTCATGCGCTTCATTTTTTTCAAGAACAATGGAAAATAAATTGCATTCTTACCATCTTTGACCAAATCAATGGATATTGAGATAATTTTCTCATGGTATTACAAAAATTGTTGTCCTTACCCAGCAAAAACAGTCTTGCTGGCCCAGCACTATGTTGCTGCTGCCAAACCGTCAATAAAATGTCCGGGCGGCCAACAGAAGGGCCAGCAGTTCAGGCCAACAGCTGGCCAACAGTTGGCACACCATCAGCTGCCATATGCCACAACAGGGCCATCAGGTGTCCATCACAGGCAGTAGCTGCTACAAGTGGCCCTTCAGTGGCCCTGCAAGCACGTGCCAGAAATGATGGCTAGCCTAATGTGGGAGTGTACTTACTTAGAGTCGCTTTCCAAAGTTTTGTACTGTCCTTGTCGTCTTGAAAGGAGATTGTTGAATTAATATATATTTACCCGGGTTCATGTCACATTCTGTTACATTTTTAACATTGTATCTTTCCTTTCCGTTATCCAAAGCTACATTTGTTTTAAAGAGGAAATATATTTTATTTTACTTCTCGTTATTTTTAGAAGCAAATTCCTCCCAGTCTTGTGTATTCAACCCATGGATGAGTACATTATATCCACATAGCGTTGCTTTTTTTTTCTTTCAAATAATTAATAAATTTTGTACGCGCATAATTCTTTTTTTTTTTCCAACAAATGTTTTTTTAACGGTTTTCCAGGACATTTGTTTCAAGCGGTTTCAAATTTTTTCTTGTTATTCACCCACTCCATTCCATGAATTGTTATTCATGGGAATAGAGTGGGTGTATTTCATGGCTGTAATCTAGTATTTCATGGCTTAATCTGATATATTTGTCAACGTGGAATTTCATTAGGAAATTAATTCGCCTCTCTACATATGGATTTTTTTTTCTTAACATCCACTAAAATAACATGATAGCGATAGCGTCATCTTCAACTAACTGGTACCATGAGAGACACTGTTGCTCCTGCGCATGCACAGTCCTGTTGCTTCCACCTGCTGTTGGGGTTGCATTGGTTGCCAGCAACGGGCCACTAGTGGCACTTGCTTGGAGGCCCACAATTCACGGCGATGCGACAGGGCCATCAATGGCTCGCCAACTGATAGCACTGCCACCAACAGACCGCTACCGGGCCTTGAGCAGCAGATTTTAGCCAGCAGTGACCCATCACTGCCAGCTGATGGCCAGCAGTTTCCCAGCACTTGTGTTTTTGCTGGGTAGTGTCTTCACAATCTTTTGAGTGTCCTGTCAATCAGAAATTTGGGGCTACATGTCAACAATCTCCCAATAAGAAGTGTCTTCTTCTATGACATCCCAGAGTTTTCAGTTCATTCTGCCCATCACAATGGTTAAAATACGAAAAACACCAATTGTCACACCTAGTGGGAATTTTCTTAATATCTTGCAACTCTTTACATCCAAATTTATTTTATCTCTGCACATCTGACTTAATTTAATAAGTTATCAAAAATTAAAATGGGGAAAAAATTAAAAAGAAAGAGTAATGGTAAGATGTGTGGTATTACAAGGAATGCAATTCACATGTGACAAATAAATGCATGTAATAAGATTTTAGCATGCTATAGTTTCAACCTTCCTGATTTCTTGACCAGGTTAGTGGTGTACCCACAGGAAGGATTGATGGGGCCTGCCTCCCCCTCGGGCTGACAGAGTGAAAAATCATTACGTCAGAGTTTTAAACAAAAAAAAAAAAAGAAATCACGATGCATGATCGCTGTGCTTGTGACGCACTGCTGTTGTGATGACGTCGGAGATGCTGGAGCTCTCCTGGTGACTGAGTCATGCACAGCACTACTGGAGAGGCTGTGCAGCATTGCAAAGTGCACCATCTGTTAGTGCAACACAAGGAAGAACTACATCTGCATTCGATAAAGTATCAGAGGCTCCGACGCGTGACATCACAGAAAGTTCTGTGTATTCAGTGGCTTACCACTAGCTAATATATAAGCAGCGGGTGCTGTCAGAGCGGCAGTTAGCTCGGAAAACTCAAGGATTTGATTTGCCCAGCGAAATAAGTGTGCGTTAGTGGTTACGAGTGACGGAAGTGAATAGGTTGTGGAAGACAGCTTCATGAGTGGGAAAAATAGGCCCCTGAAAGCTGATCTCCACCTGTGGTACATGAAATAAAGAAACTAAGAACCCAATTGAACTGCTTAATTTTCGTGACTAAAGGACTTCTACTGTGTTTGAACTTTTAAAAATGTATGCCACCCTCCCAGTGTCAACAAGCAGTGCTCAGAGGTCATTCTCCACAATGAAGAGGTTGAAAAATTATCTTAGACACAATATGAGTGAAGCCAGACTGAATGGACTTACGACACTGAACATTCACCATGAAGTGAACATTGATCTAGACCAGATAATAATGCTCTAGCTATATGTATATAACTCTCAGATTTATTCGTTAATCTTTTCAAGTAATTCTATTATGTGGCACATAGATTTTGAGCATTATGACGTGAGTTGTCAAATTATTTCTGTTCATCGCGTTTTATTTTACCTTCGTCGGAAGAGCTACACAGGTTTTTGGTTGGTTCTTACTACTGTTGTGTTAATGTTATAAATAAAGGAATGTATTTACCCTAAGTCTTGCTTCTTGTTTTTTTTTTCTCCTTATGTAACTAATTCTTCGAGATAATATACATTTACATTGAATGGCATATCTGTAGTGCATACATTATTAATTACATAAATATAGTAGAGCATTTATAATGATTAGTTTTCCGTCATACTCATTTCATACAAAGAGATCCTAGTTTAAAATACTTCGCAATTGCACCGCCTCACTGGCTGACGAAATGGCAAAATGCAATTTGTTCACTCGAAGGTATTTCGTAGAACTTATATTTAGCCATCAATAAAAAAATTTTACAATTAAAACAAAAGTTAAAAAAGTTTACTTCATTAAAATTTGTGCAGTGAGAGGAGCCCAATGTCTCATAAAAAATCTTTCACTCTATAATCACTATCTTCCATCATATGTCCATGCATGCCATTGTTGAGTCGATATCCGTACTCATTGTAGGTTATCGGAGCTTGGCAGTCCTCCAAAAATTTCTTCTTTCATATTGAACTGAGGTCTTGCAACCGTTAAAACATTTTAATTACGAAGAGAAAGTTAAAATATTAGTTTTTACCTTGTAGTGCTCCCAACATGAAGAAACTAATGATTTGAGATACCTTGCATATCGTAGTTGCTAACTTCAGGTGTATACTGTATATGTACATGTTGTCACTAAGCTGTCATTGCTTAGTCATTTCTGCACAAACCAAATTTCCAAAATCCTGTGAGTGTCAAAATTCTTCTGTAGTGTTCTCCATGAAATTAATGACACAAGAGATTCTCCATTTCAAAGTATAGCATACAGACTCGGACATCTTGCTTCCTCTATGCAACCACTGGATACCAGCTCTTGCCGACTTAGGCCTACGCATAGACGTGTTTCGCTGTGTGACAACCACAGCATCTTCAGCTAAACTGAAAAAGCTAGTTTAATCATTATAAATGCTCTACTATAATTATGTAATTAATAATGTACGCACTACAGATATGCCATTCAATGTAAATGTATATTATCTCGAAGAATTTGTTACATAAGGAGAAAAAAGAACAAGAAGCAAGACTTAAGATAAATACATTCCTTTATTTACAACATTTACACAACAGTAATAAGAACCAACCAAAAACCTGTGTAGCTCTTCCGACGAAGGTAAAATAAAACGTGATGGACAGAAAGAATTTGACAACTCACGTCATAATGCTAAAAAAAAAATGCTCTAGCTACTCGGAATCTTCATTGGAATTTCAAAATTTTATTTAAATTCTGACAAGTGCTAGACCTATTCAAAATTTCAAATTTTTGATGAAGTTTCCAACAAGAACTGAATATGTATTATAAAACAAATTAGTGGATTGGATTTGAACTAAAAATATCGTAATGCCGGAACTCTTGAAAAGCTGCAAGAAAGATGCAACAAAAGACACATTCAGAATGCGAACATGGTAACAGATTGAATCTAATGATGTTAAACCTGTGAATGGGACAAGGTGAGTATAAGAACTCATAAATCAAGAACATATCTGGTAAACCTAATCATATGTTGATATTTACTAAATGAAATTATGAAACAATAAAAAATTACAAAAATAATAATTGTTTATCTGGTTGTATATCTCCTTTAAACATTAAAAGTACATGAAGAACAGAATAAAAAAGTATGAAAATATTTCAAATCAAAAAATCAAATGCTTCATACAAGTCTGAATCCTGTGCATGCACACAGTGCGCTGTTTATAGAACCATCTCAATGTCATGATTGCATACAGAAATGAAGATGGCATATATTTAACTACTATTGGGTGTACCCGATAATTTTCTACTTCAGTGTATGCAGAGATGCCAACTACTATGGAAATAGCTCTTGTACTACGGAAAATTAACACAAGATATACATTTTTATTTTGCTTGTTCCCCTTCCCAATGCAACGGCAACCACTTGACAGTCCATCATTTGTCTTGCGTGCGATACTGCCTGCAACACCATTTTGCCTCTCAAGGCTGTGAAAGCCCCCCCCCCCCCCCCAGCATGCAACATTCTGGGGATGTTGAGCATAGCTTGCATTGGTGGACGTGGGCGGAGTTTGGCCTGAATGCTCAGTGACAAGATGTAGAAAATCATTTGGTGTGGAGCGTGAGTGTCATTTCATTGCCTGGCATTGGTTTTTTTTTTTTGGTTTTTTTATGTGTGCGTCGGCCATTCATGTCAGTAATTAATATTTTGAAGTTTTTTTCTTGCATTGCAAAAAAGTATGCTTGGATTTCGTTCTTATGTGCAGAGTTTGCCAAAATGCATAATTACGCATCTAGTACGCATTGAAAAGTGTGTTTATGCACAGAAACTTTAGCAACGCCTAAAAAAAAATCTGGAATTTTTTGCGATGCGTAAAGTACACATCAACACGTAAAAACATGCATCGAGAAACGTGTAACATACACATCAACACGTAAAAACACACATCGAGAAACTTGTAAAACTATGCATCAAAGAATTTTACCAACGTGTAAAAATATGCATCGTGACAGCATTTTGCCTATCAAAAACAGAAATGAACGAAACAAAGATTTTTTTCCGTAATCGTAATTTCGTTTTCCAGCAATGTTGGCTCTGTCCAGTATTGTTGTTATACATCATTTTATTCCATAAATATTTGTATTTCACTTTGAAAATGAAGGGAAAATTCTGAAAACGGAAATTCGAAGGCTCAAAAATTCCCATGTAATTTTCAGGCAAGAGAGTGCCACGGCTTTGAGGAATTTCTCCTATTTCGTCGTAATTTGGGTTACCTTCAAGATCGATGCATAACTGAACATAAATTTTGGGGCAATTGTAGTGGTTAAGGATGCTCTCCCCTGAAACTTTCGAAAACGGAAATTTTGTGTTTCAAAACTTTCGGAAACAGTGAAGATTTCTCCTGTAATCATAATTTTATTTTTCATGCGATGTTTCCTCTGCCTAACATTGTTGTGAAATTTTATTTCATACATATTTGTATTGCTCTTTGGAAATGGAAAGGAAATGTCTGAAAACGGAAATCAGATGTAGCAAAGATTTCTCCCATAGCTGTAATTTTGTTCCCAACGATGTTCCAAACGTGTATGCTGTGTCCTTAAATATTCCCACAAAAAAGGTTTGCATTTCAGCTTGATAAAGGGGGAGAGTCCGAAAACGAAAGTGACGAAGCTGAAAAATTTGATAGAATTGTTGCATGATATTCAAAAGCATTCATATTCTCCAAGTTACACCATCTTTTATCTAAAATAGTGAGAGCTATCATGTATTCATGGTCCTCAGACTGAAAGTTCTTTCAGCATGATGGATAAAATTGTCATCCAAGGGATTTGTGAAGCCTACTGTCATAGCTGATGGTGATGTTGAGCTCAATTTTTCAAATAATAGTTTTTCAAAAAAGAAATATCGGAAAGAGGACACAGAACTGGTAATTGGAGTAAAAACAAGAATGTATTTAAGCGAAATCATTTTAAACGAAAATGAACTTTCTAAGTTCTATACATCTGTCAGAAAAAATTTCGTTGAAATATGTTCTTGTATTCAAGAAAAGATACTGATCTATGATGAATTCTTAAAACAAGCAGAAGTAGCAGATCCTTCACTTAGAGCCAGAACATCATTTACTTCTGTATTATACATAGTCAAGAGATTTCCATTTATAATAACTGAAAATGAACTTGATATACTGGAAGCAGAATTGCTTGTTCTCAAGCTGACAAATTAGAGACCATAGCAGAAACAGATAGAATAGATGTCACTTGGTCAGAAATTTCAAAATTAAGTGGCTGTAATGGAGATGTTAAGTATACTATTTTCCCGAAAGTAATGTTAGCAACACTTGTAGTTCCACACTTGAACACTTGAATGCTGCGAGTGAGAGAGTTAAATTTAGTGTGAAAAAATCAAACCCATTTCCAACCCAATTTAGGTTTAGAAACTGTAGAAGCACTTCTTATTGCAAAAATGAATATGTTCTCCTCTGGGCAAGTGTGTTATGAAAAAATATTTTCTGCTGAGGAACTCAAATCTGCAAAACAATATACATCCAAATCACTAAAGAAAGCTGTTTAATCAATTTTTTGTTGTGTAAAAAAAAAAAAATTCAGTCATGGTGTATATTATTTTCCATGTGAAAAATTTGAAATATTTTGATAGAGATTTTCATGTATATAAATGAATAAGTAAATAAAAGATACTAATTAAGTTAAATGAATAATAGCATGTTTTCCTGGGTTAAAATTATTCTTTTTGGTATGACTACTGAAAAATGGCCAAAACTACTGAAATTTGTACGACGAGTACTACTGAAAATATCTGAAACAGGTTGGCATCTCTGGTGTATGTGACTGTGACAGTGAGTGCCCTTATTGATTCCATATTGGTGGCTATGATGGGACTGAATTTCTTGGTTCAGTTCTAGATTTCCTAATCAGGAGGTGAAATGTATGTTTTTCTGTTTTTGTGATAATATTTGTCATTCTAGTTTCAGTGTGGTTTTCCTTTTATCTTTCTTCAAAAAATTCTTGAAGCCATAGTACATGTGCGGATCCAAGATTTTCATAATTGGGGACCTTTCTGATATTTTTTCTTCAAAGGAAAAAGTCATTATTTCAATTAATTAAAGTAATGTACTGTTAAGTAATACTTCCTTTCATAAAAAATTATCCTATTTGTTATTAAAACCTAACAAATCAAAGCTTTTCCTTGGTCTTGATGGAGGGTACACCCCCCTGTACCTCCCCTCTGGATCTGCCACTGGCATAGTATCTGAGTGGTCTCTAGCTATTAGGTGTACAAATAAGTTTTAAAGCATTTTTTGTGTGGCGAATATCGCTGATTTACATATCCGACATTCCCCCACATTGCTGTCATGTGACTGTAACTGGTCCAGAGTATGAAATGTGACACAGAAGTTTGCCCAACAGTCAAACGCACTTGCACATCGGTAGGTGAAGGATGGCAATCGATACTGCATTTATTCAACACTGCATTCATTACGAATTTCATCAAGAAAAAAAGTGCTGCAACAGCATGTGCATTGATCTGTTCTGTTCTGGGGGAAAATATTGTATCAAAAAGCATGTGTGAGTTTTGGTTTAGACAGTTTAAAGCAGATGATTTTGATGTTAGCGATCAAGAACGTAGCAGTGCCCCGCAGAAGGTTGCACATGAACTACAAACATTTCTGGATGAAGATTCGTCTCAAACACAAAAAGAACTAGCTGAACAACCGGGGGTAACTCAAAAACCATTTCCAATTCCAATTGTTTTCACGCAATGGGAAAGATTCAGAAGAAAGGAAAATGGGTGCCACATGACCTGAGCCAGAGGAACAAAAATGAGCGTGTCATGAAGTGTTTGAATCTGTTGAATAAACAACATGGAAAGTCTTTTCTATGGAAAATCATTATGGGTGATGAAAAGTGTATATGGTACGACAATCTCAAATGCAAAAAACACTGGGTAGACCCCGGCGAAGCAACGACTTCAACACCAAAACACAATATTCACTCCAAGAAAGTTCTGCTGTGCATCTGGTGGGATATGAAGGGTGTGCTCTACTATGAACTATTAAAACAGTGTCAAACTGAATCTGTCTAAAACGTCCATTCACAGGCAAAGCATTGCGTCCCATGAAATTACTGCATGACAACGCCTAGGCCGCATGTCACAAAATCAGTCAAAAAAACATTATTGACCCTTGGCTGGGAAGTTTTGGATCACCTGGCTTATAGTCCTGACATAGCCCCTTCAGACTATCATTTGTTTCAATTGATGCAACATGGTTTGTCTGCTGTATGGTTCCGGACATGTGACGAAGTGCAAACATGGGTGATGACTTCATCGTGTCACACGGCGAAGTATTCTTCATGGCTGGAATCCGTCAGCTGCCCAACCGATGGCGGAAGGTGATAAATAATGATGGCTGATATTTTTATTCATAAAGGACTAAAGATATTGTTGTTTTCTCTCAAATTACATGTGTTGTCTTAAAATGCTTTAAAACTTATTTGTACACCTAATAATAATCTCAGTTGGGCCGTTTTTCATGTACTGACTGAGGCATTGGTGGTATTTTTGTCTAGTGGCACTGATTCGGTTTCTAGCCTGGAATCAGTGGCCCTAGATTAGGGACAGGCCTTATAGTCTTACATGCTTATCATTGACTTTAAAAAACTCCAGACAAGAAAAAATCAGCAAATGTGTAAAGAATACTTTTCCAGTTGTTTGTGGGTTTTCATCATGTAAGTTTTTAGCCATATTTAAAGCCAGAAAATATCATATCAAGCCAAAATAAAAGGATAAAATATTGAACTTTTGTAGCTGCAATAATTAAAAAGTGTAAATATATGTAGGTGTCTTAAAATTTAGATGGTAGGTAGAAGGAAGCAATAGTTTACAAAAATTAGTCAATGTTATTTTCTTACCTCAGTGTATAGACTTTAACGTAATTTCACTGGATGTATAATTTATTGTATCTAAAATGTAAGAATTTTAATCTTTGTTTAGTGGCTTGTTATATGTAAATTTTGCTGTTGCTAGTGAAAAAGCAAATAAACTCCTAATAAAACTTTTAACCAAGGTTTTGAAAAGGCAACTGCACTATCTAAAAAGAGTGGTTTTAGGTTGCCTGAAAGCACTATACCAGTAAATGCCATGGTTACCTGAGCAATTACTTCTTTTCTTCCATAGTAAATCATCATAGAATGCATAATAAAAAAATGAAACAAAATGAAAAGAAAACATGTCTAAATGCTTGAGTGTAAATGTGAAGCAGTTTTAAAGGGTATTCAGTCTGTTATAAGCCTTTTCTGACACTAAATTTGTAACAAGACTTGTTTGTGTAATATTTAGCATGTGTGTTGAATGGATGAAGCTCAAAACTTTTCAAATACCACTCGCACATGATTGTCATGAAAACAAAAATCTGTGAAAATCTCAGGTGGCTGTACCAAACTTCCAATTCACTTTGATTACTGGATTCAGTTACATTACATAATACTATATGCATAGTATGCAATAAAAAGTAACATCAGCCCAAGAATTAAAACTCTGTCATTTGAAAAATAGCTTAACAGTGAGTAAAAAAAGATGTTTATGTGCATAAAATGTCAAACATATAAAGTTGTGCACCTCCATGGTAAGATTTTAGGGAGTGAGATCAGCACACACACACATTCTGAAGTTTGCCATCAGATTGCAAGAAATGAAGTCCATTTGCAAAGAGCTAAGTAAGCATCATACTGGTTGTTTAGTATTTCATTCCTTCCACATCAAAACACTGGAATTCCTTTCTAAGTAGGTGTTTTCTTTGAGCATCATCATCAACCATTCTTAATCCACTACTGGGTGCAAGTTCTCTCCAAGTTTATTCCACAACTTTCTGTATTATAAGCCTGAAATAAAAAAAAATCATAGAATATTTTTGTTTTAGGTTCACTGGAGTTATCATCCTCAGAGAGTTTTTTGGGTATGTGACCATCCTGTGTAGATTTGTACCTACACCACCAGTAAAAGGAATGTGATCACAAAATGTTAGGATCTTATATCTCGAAAAGTTGGCTTGAAATAAAATATTATCTACTTTTGAACTGTTCCACTTCTAAAATAAAAGAATTAATTATTGTAATATGCTGTGTAGGCTTTGATTTTTGCTATTAGCTCTCTGTTTAAAAGCCGTTTTCCTTTTAATTTTTATTTAGTTTCCCAAGTAAGATAAAAAGCACAAAAATGTTCCCTAATGCTGTGCTTTTTTGTTTTAGGTACCGGTTATGGTTGTGTTTGGAGAACATGATCGTGGTCCCAGTTCAGCAAGGCTGTGTCATTTTCCATGGAGTAGAGGTGTGGAGATTCCAAAAGGCAATCACGCTGCCTATCTAAATAATCCTGATTTGTGGCACAAAATTTTATACAATTTCCTCCTTCAAGTAGAAACTATTGACCCGTGTAGGTAGCAGTTTAAGTGTTATCTTGGTGTCAAAGCCATATGTTGTTTTGTGTTGTACTGTGAAGTAATTTGCATCATTTATAGGTTCAGATGTGATCTGAAAACATTTCAAACTGTAACTTGTCTGATAATCAGATTTTTATGTTAAATGTGTATGATGTTGTGTGTGTGTGTGGCCAAATTGATTTTGTTTCTGAAAAGACATCATAAGGTGTGAGTAGGAGAACTAACAGTGATTGTTTTATGATGCAGAGCTCAGCAGCTGGAGTTTATATTATGTTTATTATGGTGTTTCAGATGATAAACAGCAAATAATTAAAATGATGGAAATATATTAAATATTACATGATGGAATAGTTTCTCAGTCTAGGGTTGCCTTAAATTTTACATTCATTGAAAGGATCACTGATTGATGTTTGGTTTCATTGGATTCTTGCTGTTCTTATTTGGCCACATATTTCAGTTTCATGGAATCACAAACTTTAAAGACAAGGAACAAGGCAGTTGTAGGATGTCAACATGCATTTTTCAATGTTAGACCACAGTGTATAAACACACAATCCAATGTTATGGTTTGTTATATTTGTCGTTCATTACTGTATCATGCTTTTGTACTTTTATGCTCAGGCATGTATTTAGTATAGATACTATAAAAAAAATTCTTGTTTGTAATTAATTTCTTTTATCATTTTATGTCCATTGCAAGATTTTTAACCTCTGTCATATTGTCTCCTTAATCACTTATGGCTGATTTAAAATAATACACAATGTCAATAACTAAAAATCATTGCTCTCTTTTGCATTACATACCCTCGACAAATAAAATAATAAATGGCATAGGCTTAAGTAATTAAGAGTGTACTTAGAAAAATATATTACTTACCTCACAACTGCTTCTTTATAAACAGGGGTTGTGCTGCCAATCGCATTCTTGACAATTTGTGAAAAAAAAAATCATTTTGGCGATGGAAAAGAGTTTTGTCAAAAATATTGGCAATTACCTTTTTGTACTGTTATAAAACTTTGGCAGAAAAAAAATTGAACTTGACAAAAACTTTTAAAAAGCCAGAGCAGCCTCTGTAACATATATAGTATTTGGGCATGTAATCATCTGAACTTTGTTCTTCCAGTCTTACATTACAAATTATGTATATATGTAAATTTTTGCTTAAATTTACACACACACACACACACACACACACACACACACACACACACACACAAATGCATATATTTTTTGTTGCAAATTATTTTATATATATATTTAAATATTTGCTGAAATTTATATATATATTGCAAAAATTAATACACAAACAGATATTTAATATATCATCATCATCATCATTGTCAACCATTATCAATCCACTGCTGGACGAAGGTCTCCCCAAGTTTCCTCCACAACGGTCTGTCTTGTGCCAGTCTCCTCCATGTCACCCCTGCATACTTTCGAATTTCATCCACCCATCTCCCATGTGGTCTTCTTCTGGGTCTTTTCCTGTCCCTTGGAATCCAATCTAAAATTTCTGCTGTCCATCGATGATCTGTCCTTCTAGCAGTATGTCCAGCCCATTGCCATTTCAGGGATTTAACTCTGATCATGATGTCTTCCACTCTTGTCATTTTTCGGATCCACGAGTTCCTCTTCTTATCTCTCCTGGTTACACCAAGCATGCACCTCTCCATGCTACTTTGAGTTGTCTGCAGCCTTTGTATGTCTCTTTTAGTTAAGGTCCACGTCTCTGCACCATACGTAAGCACTGGAAGGATGCATTGATCAAACACTTTTCTTTTAAGACATAATGGCATATTGCTCTTGAAAATTATGCTGTTTCTTCCAAAAGCTCTCCAGGCAAGTTTTGTACGCCGATTAATTTCTTCATCAATGTGACCCTCACTTGATATCTGCTGTCCAAGATAAACGTACGTGTCCGTTATCTCCAGCTTTTCTCCATCAATCGATAAATCTTCATTTCTTGTAAAAGCATTGAACATCACTTTTGTCTTCTGAAAGTTCATTTTTAATCCCACTTCTTTACTCTTGTCAGCAAGTTCCTGGATCATACTCTGTAGCTCTGATGGGGTAGTTGCAAAAATGACTACGTCATCAGCAAAACGAAGGTGGGTTAGATAATCTCCATTAATCTTTATCCCCTTGTTTTCCCAGCTCAGCGACTGAAAAACACCCTCCAATGTGGCATTAAAGAGCTTCGGAGATATGGTGTCACCTTGTCTCACTCCCTTTCCAATTTTTACGTGTGTTGTATTTTCAAACAGCCTTATCTTTGCACTTGCATTTTCATAGATGTTATTAATAATATTAATGTATGCATCTTCAATACCGCAGGTTTTCAGAGCCATTGTAACTGCTGATGGTTTCACCGAATCAAAGGCTTTTTCATAATCGATAAAAGCCATGCACAATGGAAGTTCATATTCCCTCGCTCTTTCAATTAGTTCTCTCAGCACGTGGATATGATCTATTGTGCTGTAGCCACTCCTGAATCCAGCTTGTTCTCTCGGTTGAGCCATGTCCAGTGTTACCTTCAAGCGGTGTGAAAGAACTTTAGTGAAGATTTTATAAACTACTGATAGGAGGCTGATAGGTCTGTAGTTTCCGAGATCCTCAATGTCACCTTTCTTATGTAGCAGGATCATTGTAGCGGTGTTCCAATCCTCAGAAATCTTTCCTTCATTAAGGCATCGAGTGAAAATTTGGGCGAGTACTGTTTCGATTTCTCCACTTGCTTCTTGTATGATGTCTACAGTAATTCCATCTTCTCCTGGAGCTTTTCCTCGCTTCATGTTCTTGATTGCATGTGCAACTTCTGCTGGAAGGACTGGAGGAACTCTGGTACTGGTATCTTTCATGATGTCTGGAGTGCATATATCACCCCTTTCATATAATTTGGAGTAGAAATCTTTCACTCTTGTCAAAATTTCGCCTCTATTTCTTGTTATAGAACCATCTTCTTTTCTCAGTGCCATAATCTGTTTTCTTCCCTTACTGAGATGTCCCTTTGCTATCTTTAGGCTTTGGTTGTTTTCAATTGCTTTCCTCACTAGTTCACAGTTGAATTTCCTTACGTCTTCAGTGATACTTTTTCTTACTGTCTTGCATAGCTCTATATATTCCACTTTGGAAGTCACATCTTCTTTAGTTGTCCTCATCTCTCTTCTTTTTTGCATCAACATTTTGGTTTTTCCTGATAATTTGTTCACATGCAACTTGTTCTTAGACCCAGCTAATTTTGTTGCTGTTTCCATAATAGCTTTGGTTACTTTTCTGTTAACTTCAGAGATGTCCACTTCTTCCGATGTTAGGCCTTCTAAAGCAGAGAACCTGTTCTTCAGTTCTAACTTGAAGGTATTATGGTGTTTTTTAAGGTTGGTTATGCCAATAGATTTTGTTTTTCTTATGATCTTGCCACGTTCAAGTTTAGTGTTGAGGTGCATCTTACATCTCACCAATCTATGGTCACTACCTGTGTTGAACTTGTTTAGCACACTGCAGTCTTCTATGACGAATTTTTTGTTACACATAATAAAATCAATTTCACTTGTCGTCCCATTTGGATGTCTCCATGTCCATTTCCTGTGTGGCTTTTTCTTGAAGAAGGAGTTCAAGATGAAAAACCCTTCTGCCTCTGCAAACTCAACGAGAGTATTTCCACGCTGGTTTCTGTTGCCGTGACCGAATTTACCTACTGAAGTTTCATTCTGTTGCCGTTGCCCTATTTTTGCATTGAAATCTCCCATAATTATTTTCAAGTGCTGCTTACCTTTATTATTTAGATGACAAATTTCCTCATAAAATTCTTCAATTTCTTCTTCAGGATGACTTGTGGTGGGTGCATAAGTTTGAATAATCTGAGCCTGGTATCTTTTCGAGAGTTGGATAACAAGTCGTGCAGCTCTGTCAGAGGAACTTTCAACTTCTACAACTTTATCCTTCAGTTTCTTGTTTATTATAAATCCAACACCACTAGTTCTGCCAGTATCTGTCCCACGATAGTAGAAGAGATGTCCACTTTTCAGTTCGATGAGATCTTCTCCTTTTCTCCTTACCTCACTTAGCCCCACGATGTCCCACTTGATCCTTTGTAGTTCCTCTTCCAATTCAAGAAGCCTTGAATCAGAAGATAAGGAGCGTCCATTGTAAGTAGCCAAGGTCAGCATCAGATGGCAGCCTAGTCCGGTCCTCCGGGGATTCTTAGCACCCTCTGCCTTCATGTCGCACTGGCCGCTGCCTTGGCCAGGTACATTCCAGCTGCCGGAGACTGAGGGCCAAGATTTAAGTTGTGGAATCATTTTGGAGGGGTTTGGCCATAACTCACCACGCTGGCCAAGCGGGTTGGTGAGTGTGGGATAGAATTTCCTCTAATCCCGATGGTATAGTTATACCGCTATGGGCGGTCGTCAGAGCCCCTTTAGTGGGAACAGGATGCACCACGAGAAGGCGGGGTTGACATTTGTCAAGGAGAGGCTGTGATGTTACGCATCACCTGACCTTACATCCCATTTAATATATATATATATATATATAAAAAAATCCATATTTTCTTTTTTTTGCATGATGCTAAAAGAATGAAGTTTGAGGCAGTTCCATGCCTGATTACTGTATATGTTATAAGACATGATTGTGAAGTAATATGTTTTTTGCTTAGTGCATTCATAATTGCTTAGACCTATAGCATTTGTTATTTTACTATAATTGCTGATTTTGTACTTTCTGTCTACTGCCTTCTAGGCATACCTGTTGGTTTATAGCCTGATTCCAGAGTTCTGCCACTGTTTAAGCAGTTTTTCATTTCCATTTGACTATCTCAATATCGCCGCCCCGGTGGCGCAGTGGTCTAAGCGATGGCCTCTGATCATTCGTCCGTAAGGGGTCCGGGTTTGAATCCCGGTGAGGCATGGATGTTATGTTTGTCTTACGGCATTGGCTCTCTCCCTTCCCTGGAACCAGTGACCCTAAATTAGGGACGGGCGACTGCTTATAGCCCATTGAGTTGCTCACGGTGGTCGTTAAACCTCCAATCAAAAAAAAAAAAATATCTCAATATCTTATTAACTTTTTCTTCCACTGAAATGCCCAGCTCAATTCCATTGTTAGCATTACTAAATTTGTTTGGACATTGAATCCACATATTTTCCTTAGATGTTCATGTTACCACTTCATGTCCTTGACTTATAACCACCAACAGAGCCCTTTGCATCCAACTCTCACTTCCATAAAATATGCTAGGTCTAAATGCAGTATTATATACTCTGATTAATGTCTTTTCATGGTAAAAATATTCTTATACAGATAAGGTACTTTTGCTCATTCTGCTTCTAGTTATTAATCAAACTTTCCTGTCTCATTAATAATCACACTAAAATAATTAAAATCTGTCATTCTAGACTCTTTTGCTGTATAGTATATGGTCTGTATTTGGCACCTTGAACAAATAAGTTTGAAATTAGTGCAAAGTAATGCCAAGGGCCAGTAATCTCAGTTTCGGTGTCTGTAATTATAAAACTGAAATCTCCATGGTTGATGCAAAAGTATCCAGACAGTTCCAAATATGAATTTATTGTAAAAGAAAATAAATTTAGAGTAATATGTTTTTCAAAGAATTTTATCATCAAAATGGCAAAAACGATTTTCCCTTAACAAAAAATTAAAACACTGAAAACCATCCACTTTTTCTAAGCTGCTTTTGCTAGCAGAGCATTTCTAGCATTCTGTATCTTAGATCTGGAAGTTGTATGGGAAGATAGTTTATTGTAAGATTCATTTTATTTATTTTCTATTTGCTATTTGGTTGGATATAGTAACTTGTAATAAAAAATAAGATCCATTTAAGCAATGAATAGTAACCCTGCCTGCAAGGCTCACACATACATGGCATCAACGACCAACCATGTATGTAATCTGTACAACATCCTAAGCATAACTCTGAAGAGCAACGACATTCACTGTGTTCCTGTAGATCAGGAGCACTGATTACCAGTCACTGGGGGACAATGTCAAAGAGTCAGTTATTTTATACAACAAAAGACCTTAAAGAACACATTATTCAAATTTCTTTTTGTAATAAATTGAACACCCTGTGAAAAATTTATTACCTTGGACATTGCTTACCATAATCTAGGACAGCGACAGAATAAGGACCGCTATATAACTTAAGTGTTTTTAGAAACTAAGGTGTAACAGTCCATATTGTAATGTATTTCAGCAGATATGGCAACCCAAATTTTGGAAAAATGCCCCATCCAATCCAGAGAACTACAAGTCCCAGGGATTGTGCATGAAAAATCACATACTGTACTACAAAATTAATAATTTTTGGAGTCCAGCTGAAAACCGTTGATGTAGATTTATCATCAATGATTATCTCAAATTTCTCTACTGATTGAGATTATGATGTAACCTGTTTGCACTCTTTTCACTGAATCATCAACATACAGCAAAATGCTGATGTTAAAATAACCTATTTCAGTATCTGAAATTAAGTTATTCTTTGAACAGCCTATAGAGATAGATTGCAAACAAATATGAGACAGTCTGCATCCCTGTATTACTCCACATTAATCTTAAATCACTTCCCAGTACTTCAATTTATCGCCACCCCTGTGGTGCTGTGGTCTAAGCGTTGGCTTTTGACCATTCATCCGAAAAGGGTCTGGGTTCGAATCCCGGTGAGGCATGGATGTTGTGTTTGTCTTACGGCACTGGCTCTCTCACTTCCCTGGAATCAGTTGCCCTAAATTAGGGACGGGCGACTGCTAATAGCCAATTAAGTTGCTCATGGTGGTTGTTAAGCCCCCAAACAAACAAACAGAAAAACTTGAATTCATCTTGACTGTTGCTAGGTGTACAGGCTCATTATATTTGCGTGTTTTTAAAATAGTCTCTAACATCTGCACATCGTTGTACATACAAAATTTCCATTGTTTTCATTGGATAGGGAACACTACAACTTGATCACAAACTTTAAAAGTACTATTCAAAAATGGAAACTAAAGTGTTTTATGTTAACATACTATGCAAAAGTAATTACATATTGCTGAATTTATGGTTGTAGAATGGTTCAAATTTGGAAGTGTGGTAAAGACAAAATTTGTTTTTCTCACCAGTTCTGGTATCAGTCAGAAATGTTTGTGTGATTTGAAACCAAATTATAAAATATATCTTAGAAAAAAATTGTTGGAGGTATACTGTTCAAGCAATAAGTCAACATTTGGAGATGAAGGCTGAAAGCACACAAAACTGCTTGAAAATTCAGTTCTTAGTTTGTTGATGCTTGTCTAATATTGATCACATTATTATCCCTTAAGAAAACCCTTCTACATCTTAACACTTCAATTTTCTTAACATTTGCATACATTTTCTTAATGCTGAAGCAATAATTTCTTTCGTATAGCAGTATTTCCCTTTGTGTATATTTTGATGACAAATGAAATAAAAAGTAATGTTTTCATCTGAGAAGATTTTTATTTAGATTCAGTAAGCATAGTACTTGAATATTATTTATTTCTCAACATTGTTTAAGCTATACAAGATTCACTTTTTAACTGTCAGAAATGTATATGTTTATCATAGGCAGAATGCATTTCTTTAGTAAAAAATGTAAATTTTAACTCTGTAAAAGTATTTCTGTTCATATTTTTTTGTTCTCTCTCCTTTTTTTTTTTTAATTCTTACACCTGCTGAAATTTAATACACTTTTTGCCCCCCCCCCCAAAAAAAAACGAAGCACCCCGAGGAAGTTGTTTAATCCTGATGAAACTCTACATACAAGTACTACAGAGTTGAATATGCAAATGACTAAAAAATAACAGCCATTGACTTAATAGTGACCCACCACAGTGCATGAGAACTGTGCATCGAGGAGGGTGTATCAAGAGCAAAGCTTGCATGCAGGGATACTTGAGATAGCGCATCATGGTTGCATTAACCACCACTGACTATGAGAATGCCTCGACAGCAATCACCTGACCTCTCACCTATCAAACATCCAATCACATCTTGAGCAGTTGAGTGAGTTTTAGAGAAAACGTATAATTGGACTGAGAGATGCCAATTGGTCAAGTCACCGTATCACCAGGCATTTGAGTCGGAGCGATGTGGCAATTCCATGATGTTGGCACCAATGAATCAAGGAGGGCACAACAAAGTGGCACACGGGCAGTGGACAGCTGAGGGCAATGGCAGAACGCGAGGATCAAGAAATTGTGAGAGCTGCATGAATGGAACCAGATTAGTCACTCTCAACCATCCGTGGCAATTTGCATCGTCTATAGGCATGCAAGTGGCCACCTGGACCATTGCCAGATGACTTACAACATGAGGACCATATTCAAGGAGGCCACTCGAACACCTACCACTGACCAGCGAGCATCACCAGCACCAGTTGGAGTGGTGTTGGGCCCTATTAATGTCCAGTGGTATTGATTGTGTTGTCTTCAGTGATGAGTCAGTTTGCACTTGGCACCAATGGCCAGCGCATACGTGTCTGGAGATGAGCTGGCCAGTGCTTGGATCCTGCCTTTACCATGAAACAACACATGGCTTGCACACTGGAAGTAACAGGGAGCCATTTCCTACGATAGCCAGATACCCTTGGAAGTCCTCCATACCACCCTCGCAGCTCAACAGTATGTTGACGACATTCTACAACCTGTTGTGTTGCCATTCCTGTCGCAATAGTATCGAGCAGTGTTTAAACAAGATAATGCCTGACCACACCTGGCATGGCTCCCCCAAGCCTGCCTCCATAATTTCAACACCCTTCCATGGCCAGCCTGATCACCTGACCTCTCGCAATCAAACATTTTTGGGAGATGGGACGCAACTTATTCCCATCCCGGAATATCGGCAAAGTGGCCTGCAATTTGGACACCATCTGGCATGCTATACCTCAGGACAGTATCTGTGAACTGTATGCATCTACGCCATGCCAGGTAATCACTTGTATCCGAGCTAGGGTGGCACTACAGCATACTAATTTGTTCCACTTGTGTAGCTGTTTTGTGTGTGTTTCAAGGAAATGACCCAACAACTGCTCTGGAATTGCAATAATTTCTTTTCCTATACATGTACATTGCACATACCAATTTTCATCTGAATGATTCCTTCTAGGTACTCTGTTTCTGTTTTATTTGGCAGTGTATTTTTTGATGTATTCATAATTTATTTTTCCATACTGAGGTACTTTCCTTTGCTTTCTTTAGACTTTGGTGGTAATACCTATTCTTTTATTCTTTTTACAAACTTATGTGCCTGTGTGTGACTTTTGGCAACATCCACTGAGAAGTTACTAAGGATGAAAAATATTGATAATAAAAAGGAAATTGACCGTAATAAAACCAGAATTACTCAAGAAATATTATGTTTTACAAAAGGCTAAGAGACTTGCAGGATTTGCATGGGTCTGGAATTTTGGAAAATTTCTGGAATTTTATTTCAAGTATTTCAGGCAGGAAAGTGCTTGATTTTTTTTTTTTTTTTTTTTTTTTTTAAGTTGGCTGAAATAGTCCCAGTTTTTGTTTTTGGATGGAAAAGTGTATCACTTCTGCTGCTGAATCAAGTCAGTGTGTGAATGCTGATTTGATTCAGCAGTGGAAGTGGCACTTATGCATCAGGCAGTATTCAGAGAAGTATTTAAATTGAGCAGTATTTCAAATATTTAAATTGGGTCAATATTTATTTAAATTGCGCACAGAAATATTTAAATTCTGCAATATTCAGAGAAACCATTTGAAGAATTTTAAATGTGTCATGACATGGGCACAGGCAAGATTTTTTGCAAGGGGGTGCATATTACCCATATGTATATAAATGTACTTACTTGTAGTGTTATCCACTGAAAACATTTTTTCAAAAATTTTAGTTTGATGAATTGACCGTAATTTATGTTTAAATAAATACTAAAACTAATCAGTTTGATATTTCTTGTATATATGTTAGTGCTAAATTATATAATAAAAAGGTATTGCAGAAATCCACGTTTAACACAATGACATTTGACAAACATTGCTAATGTTACATAAAAAGGAAGTAATAAAGTTGTGAAATTGGGACATTTTGTTAGTTACCTTCAAGGAGGTTAGAATACATGGACTCTTGTGTAATCAAAATGAAGGCAGTGAGACGTCACAATCATGATATCACAGCCAATCGCAGCCTCTGTCACCATATTGGTGAGAAGACGGAAAATGGTCTATTCCCATAATGGTGAAAAAGTACAGGCAACATCTCATTGGATGTGGCCACCAGCTCTGAGTCATCTGCTCAAAAAGCTTAAGTTTGTGATGTCATCCTTACTCTATTATTCTTACCTCTATGTTTGTCAGCCATGGAATGAATGAAATTTACCTTTATTTGACGAAAAACACGAGTCTTTTATGAAAAGATTCTCTGTTTGTGCTAAAACGTTTTGCATGTTGCCTCCAGGTCTCCATGTTTTGCATAAGGAGGAAACTCATTGATAACTTTAAAAACTCTAAAATCCTTAAAATTATTGTAATTCCTACTGAAATGAAATATGATACAGCAAATACAAACTAGGTGAACATACAACCGGACTGGAAAAAAAAAAAAAAAAAGATGAATACGAATTGGAACGAATTTAAACGAATTGGGATATAATAAAAAAAAAAAAAAAGATAATACATCAAAAAACGAACTGGGAGAACATACCTTTCACACCTTTCAATGGCACTACTGTGAAAGGTATGTTCTCCCAGTTCGTTTTTTGATGCATTATCTTTTTTTTTTTTTATTATTATATCCCAATTCGTTTAAATTCGTTCCAATTCGTATATATATATTTTTTTCAGTTCGGTTGTATGTTCACCCAATTCGTATTTGCTGTATCATATTTCATTTTAGTAGGAACTACAGTAATTTTAAGGATTTTAGAGTTTTTAAAGTTATCAATGAGTTTCCTCCTTATGCCAAACACAGAGACATGGAGACAACATGCAAAAAGTTTTAGTACAAACAGAGAATCTTTTCGTAAAAGACTGGTGTTTTTCGTCAAAAATGACATTTCAGCATGTTATTTGGAAACTTAGAATGTCAAATAAGTAAAGCTCACGTACTTGGGTTATCACTAAAGATATCTTAAAAGTTTTTCTGTATTTACCTTTATGTTTGTCAGCCATGGAATGAATGAAATTACACAAGTTGTTAACACATGTTAATGAAATGTTGCCAGATATTAAAATTAGTTTCCAAATAATTACAATGTGATGAGGTGTTATTAAATTGCACGCAAAGAAAATAAGTAAAATATATGTATATTCAAAGGAAGTAGCAGTGTTTAAGGATTCTAAAGAAACCAATTATGTAAGTAAGTCATCCTTAGATTAAAACTCTAGGAACTGCATGGTTTTTTTTTTTTTTTTATGTAGAATATTTCACAGATGGATTTAATACATTGTTAATTACTTGTTAGAAAGCTAAATTAGCTCAAAATCCCATGACCTAAGAAGATACAAATCCACCATTTTGCAGCTTACTGCCTATGTGGTCTAATTACTACATGAGTGTACTTTACTTCTTTTTACTGATATATATATAACATCAACCATTATCAATCCACTGCTGGATGAAGGCCTCCCCAAGTTTCTTCCACAACTGTCTGTCTTCAGCCTGTCTCCTCTGTGTCACTCTGCATGATTTTGAATTTCATTCATTCATCTCCCTTGGGGTCTTCTTCTGGGTCTTTATATATATAAACTTAGAGAGAGAGAGAGAATGATATTGTGTGAAGTATTTAGTGTATGTGCTGGGTGATACATTTATTATGGGCAAGTTACCACAATTGCCTTGCCTACCTACGAATAAGGCTTACAGATCTGCATTGTCGAATGTTTAGGCTAACAAACAGATTAGAAACATGCCCAGTGCTAAGGACTTTTAATTTTTATTAAATAAAAACCAGTTTAGTAGTAGTTTTCTTCTGATTGTATAAGAGAGGGGCAGTTGGTAAAAGTATTTTAATATTGGTGCCTCTTGGCTGTGTAAACTCATTGTTTTCCGTTTTCCTTCGAACTTTTTTTGTTCAATTAAAACTCTCATAAAATATTTGGCGTCTATGTATTTGGAGTATTAAGCTGTGGGACGATTCAGCATTCTCATGGTGATGACCGACGAATATCTAAGATCTTTACGGAAATTGCGGATTGACTGCAACTATAGTTTTTCTTTTTTTCCATTTACTCTATTACTGGTGACTTATATTTCACTGAAAATTTGTTTCAAAAAATTTGTGAAATGTCAAAAATTTATGACATGAGATTTTATTCAACGAGAGCAACAAGCTGCATGCATCAAAATATCATTTTTTTTTAAAACACAATTGCCGCCAACTAACAATAAAAATCGTTATTTGATATGCTAAAGTTTTAGCCTCATCCCATAGGTGTTTATAACAAAATTTCTCAGTTATATCCTCATTTAACATCAAACCATATATTACGAAAACTCCCTTTCGTAACAAGGAACGGAAATCGTTCTGTACCTCATCAAATATGGCTGCCACTTGTTTCCGGTGGCTTCAACAGTTCGCCGATGTAACACTACGTACTTCTAACTCGTTGGTTTCAAGCCTATTTTTGGCCGCCCCGGTGGCCTCTGATCATTCGTCCGAAAGGGGTCCGGGTTCGAATCCCGGTGAGGCATGGATGTTGTGTTTGTCTTACGGCACTGGCTCTCTCTCCCTTCCCTGGAACCAGTGACCCTAAATTAGGGACGGGCGACTGCCTGTAGCCCATTGAGTTGCTCACGGTGGTCGTTAAACCTCTAATAAAAAAAAAAAAAACCCTATTTTTGTGTAGGCCGAATCGCCTTTTTTTTTTTAATAAAGGTTTAAGGACCACCGTGAGCAACTCTAAGGGCTATAAACAGTCGCCCATCCCTAATTTAGGGTCACTAGCTCCAGGGAAGGGAGAGAGCCAGTGCCGTAAAACAAACACAACATTTATATCTCACCAGAATTCGAACCCGGACCTTTCTCGGACGAATGGTCATTAGCCAGCGCTTAGACCACACAATTTCGCATCGCAACTTGTTGCCGATGTGTGAGAAAACGCTTAATTTATAAAATTCTTAATTATTTTATTGCTCTATTCCATTTTTATTTTAAATTGAAATACACAAACACTAGTGCGAATTCTAAACAAAAGATATCATTAAAATTGAAAACTTCATTCTTGCAAGAAGAATAATTCATTCTGGTTTCGTATTAACATGATTTCTGCTACCAAAAATCACGCATTTCAAAAATACACAAAGTTGAAATAACATAGGTATCATGTGAACTAATGTGAGTAACGGCTTCAGGGTTAAAAGACTCAGGCAAGGCCATCTTTATACCTCACCAGGCTTGCCACGGGGATTTGTGGCGTCACAATCGTGGGGTTATTGATTTTCTTTGCTCTCCGTGGTTACAGAAAAGTTTCGATATTTTCTGTTACCACGTATTTTCATATTATCGTTTCGTCTTTCAAGGGATATGCTATGGATCTTGGGTATTTCTGGGAACTATTTTGGAATGCAATTTTTTCAGCAAGATAAGTAGCACTTTTAATACTTTTGTGTGTATAGTATTCTTTTTTTTTTTTTTTTTTTTTTTTTTTTTGATTGGAGGTTTAACGACCACCGTGAGCAACTCAATGGGCTATAAGCAGTCGCCCGTCCCTAATTTAGGGTCACTGGTTCCAGGGAAGGGAGAGAGCCAGTGCCGTAAGACAAACACAACATCCATGCCTCACCGGGATTCGAACCCGGACCCCTTCGGACGAATGATCAGAGGCCAACGGCTTAGACCACTGCGCCACCGGGGCGGCGTATAGTATTCGTTCAAGTATACAAAATCGGCCGCCCCGGTGGCGCAGTGGTCTAAGGCGCTGGCCTCTGATCGTTCGTCCGTAAGGGGTCCGGGTTCGAATCCCGGTGAGGCATGGATGTTGTGTTTGTCTTACGGCACTGGCTCTCTCCCTTCCCTGGAACCAGTGACCCTAAATTAGGGACGGGCGACTGCCTATAGCCCATTGAGTTGCTCACGGTGGTCGTTAAACCTCCAATCAAAAAAAAAAAAAAAGTATTCAAAATCGAAACTTTTTCTTATGACTGTCAGTGTCAGCCTATCATGGCACGCAAAGTAATTTTCTCTACACAAAGAGGAAGGAGTGGCATTTTTTGAACAGCAATTTTGTTAAGAAAATGGGAAAATTCCTGCTGTGTTACTTCATATAAAAAAAGGGTGCGTAAGGAGTGGCAAAACATGCGTTTTAAAGGAAAATATCAAAAATTGATACTATCGTAGCTCCCTCTGCCGTAAAAACAATTTGACGGACCACGAAAATGCAGTTTGCTGTGCCGTGAAGAAGATTTTATGGGTCACGATTCCATCCTGGACAGATGAAGCACATAGTTTGAAATTTAATTTCGCTAGCACAAGTTGTGGAGGGAGGGCGGAATGCGAATTCCAATTACTGATTTCGAAGGAAAGACTACTGAACTAGGAAAACACACATTTCTTTAAGCAACAGAAATTTGTCAGATAAATTTTAAATGTGGAAAAACCCGGAATATTTCCATAGCGCTAGAACGGACATTACCACCGATTCCACAAGAAAGTCTCATGAACTTCCAGAGCCGCGGTGGCGCAGTGGTCTAAGCGATGGCCTCTGATCATTCGTCCGAACGGGGTCCGGGTTCGAATCCCGGTGAGGCATGGATGTTGTGTTTGTCTTACGGCACTGGCTCTTTCCCTTCCCTGGAACCAGTGACCCTAAATTAGGGACGGGCGACTGCTTATAGCCCATTGAGTTGCTCACGGTGGTCGTTAAACCTCCAAACAAAAAAAACAAAAACAAAAAAACTTCCAGAGCCGCAGTGGTCTAAGCGATGGCCTCTGATCGTTCGTCCGAAAGGAGTCCGGATTCAAATCCCGGTGAGGCATGGATGTTGTGTTTGTCTTACGGCACTGGCTCTCTCCCTTCCCTGGAACTAGTGAACCTAAATTAGTGACGGGCGACAGCTTATAGCCCATTGAGTTGCTCACGGTGGTCGTTAAACCTCCAATAAAAAAAAACTTCCAGAAGTGTAATAAATTCCGGTAAAAAACTTTTTCCTACCCGCAGACAACACGATCCGCAATACTTGGCAGGTATGCAATTACTACGAATTTCTTAGTTTTTTTAACACTTTTTAAAACATTTAGTGCAACTTCGCGATTTTCAGTCTTCATATAAATACGCTTTCGCAGTTCTCGGAGGGAAAAGAAATATAGATGAGGAGGAAATTAGTTTTTGAATAACTTGATATTAACAAGTCTCCAAGATTTTCAAAAGACGAAAATCCATCCACAATAAGCCCCAGAACGCAAGAATGAAAGCTATGTGTGTAAGGTTAAATACAGAATTACTAGTGGCATACAATAGAAAATACGTTTTGAAATTCCAAGTAATCAGTTTTAAATTCATTGAACAACCACTAAGGCATGCTACTAAAACGAAAATTTCGTAATTTCTTGTAATTCTACCATTATTCATAACGAACTTTTACAGAATAAAGAAATTATTTTTCATGACTTCAGAATCATGCTCCCATTCCTAAGATCACTTCAACAACGAATTACTCTAACTTGTACCATTTCCAGCTTGCACATAATACATATAACAAAATGTATAAAATTACATCCCTAAAATCTATAAATTACATCGCAGCAATGAGAACGTTTATGAAACACAAAACCCGCACTTCGTGAAGAATTAAGTGACGTTCAGTCAACAGCTCGAATTCATAAAATTTTACTACTGAATACTAATAAAAGAAAAGAAACATACTTTACCACTGAAAATATCCTCTTTTGTAATCGAGCAGGATGTTCACAATAAACTTAAAACGCGCTGTAAATATCCAAACAACATTCACCGGAACAGCACGACTAGCCAACAAGAACGAATATAATATCAACAAACTACGAAACGAGTCAAATCCGTAGGTCTATCATGCACCGTGACCGTGGTCTACTGAAAAAGAGTAGCCTACGATTGTGACGTCACGGAAAAATCATGTGACCCTATTGCAGGCCTGGTGAGGTTTAAAGATGGCCTTGACTCAGGGTATATACTCAGCTCAGGGTATCTCCAGAAGCATTACCTGGGTACTGGCCCCCGGTAATAAATAAGGGCGTCTTCCACCTTCTTTCTACTGCGCTTCTGTGTCACTTTCCTATCGGGCACTCTAGCTTTTCTAGCTTCCTATTTCTAAGGGTTGTTTAAGACCTGGGGTCAGACACTCCCTTCCTAAAATCCTCTACATATGATCACGATCATGATGATCATATGTAGAGGACCATCATGATCATATGTAGAGGATTTTAGGAAGGGAGTGTCTGACCCCAGGTCTTAAACAACCCTTGGAAATAGGAAGCTAGGAGATTTGGGCTAGAGTATCCGATTGGAAAGTGACACGGAAGCGAAGTAGAAAGGGGGAGGAAGACTCCCTTATTTATTACCGGGGGCCAGTACCCGGGGGCCGACGGCTTAACGTGCCCATCCAACGCACATGCGGATATTTAGTGGATCGAGCGTTCGTACCTGCGTGGGATCGAACCTGAGGTCCTTTCCGTAGCAGTCACGAACGTTGCCCACTAGGCTACCCGCGGCCCATGATCATCATGATCATCCAGCAGCATTATTTTAACCTCCTTGGGACTGACCCATCCGTTAATTCCAGGAATACCTCATATATTGTGTCCTAAAAACTGCCTCATCGCGGTGTATATCGATATTAACTTGCTATATGTCGATCGAGTTTCTTATTATCAATTACTAAATCGAATGCGAACACGATGCGATGATGTCATGCATGTATATTAACCTGTGTCGTGTTTGTTTGTATTGACGTGGAAGTCTATCATCTCTGCTAAATCGCATGGTAGATGTTGCTGCCGGCTTGATGGGCGTCATCAGTTTGTGTATTTAATTGCTTGTGTAAATATAATGGCAGAAGCTAGGCCGGAGGAGAATGGCGAAAGGAAGATTAGCAGCTCGGACAGCATAAACGAAAAATTGGCAGGAAAATTTACAGAGGTAAGGAATCCATTCCTTTTTTTCACGAAATCCACTTACATCATATTGACACCTGTATCTTGTTGAAAAAAAAATATACTTAAGTTTTTTTTTTTGATCATTGAGGTTATAATAATTTTAATAATCATTGGTCACCATAAGCAGCCTTTCATTACGCTTACGAAAAGCGAAGCCTTTTATTTGCTTGCAATTTATGTACTAATCAGACAGACAATTTAAGATAAACATCATACAGGGGAACATTTTGAAGGGATCACATTCACGTTGGGAACTCCGCATATGTGTTTGGGTTTCGTTAACAGCATTAGTTGAAAGTTAATCCACACAGATGTATCGAAAAGTATTTGCCAGTGCATGCGCTTCAAGTAGTGATTTGTATTTGAAAAGAAAAGTTAGCGGAAACGCGGCCCCTGAGACATACGTATATTCACTGGTTCTGTTATGAAAGTACAATTTACTTTAATTATTATTTAAAAGAACTATTGGGAGATAATGCATGATTTTCATCGGAAAGCAGCAGAAGCATAATTTTGTATATTTTATGTACAGATTCAATATACTTCATGTAGTCATTTCTACACAGAATTCTCTCCTCTGAGGTGTAGCATGTACATTACCTGGTGCCTACAATGAATATGTCCCTGAGATAATTAGTTATCTACTGGAGCTGACTTGGAGAGTTTGGGGCCTTTGGTAAGGGTCTTTCAGGAGCCCCTTCTGCATTTTGTGTTACATGCAGGCCCTGATTACCAACTAGGCACGTAAGGCACAGGCCCAGGGCCCCCAAAATCCCAGTATCCCCCCCCTTGATTTTTTTTGTTATATTTTTTTTACTTTTTAAGTTTTTTTCGAGAATGTGTATCTAAACATCAATTTTTGACCAATTTGGAAGCAAAGTTAATGAGACGTGTATTAGATCAAAATTTTAGACTTTCTTTATAAAGAGAATGGTGTTTGTTTCGGTAACCTAGAATAAACCAGTCCTGAGTAATGTAAGTTATCGTAAACACCTGCAAACGCAAAAATCAGTGCGTGCCATGAAAAAAAAATGGCCGCAATTGGAATTACGAAAAAAATATTCTTCTTGAACTCTATATTCATATAGGTAACCACAAAAAAAAATTGTTTTTTTCTAAAATTTTAAAACAACCTCTGTTGGATCACTTAACATAAGTTACCCCACTACCATATGATTTCAAACTAACGTTCACGTTCTCATCAGGTAGCCTAAGTACCAACAAGTGGTTGCATCGACATATGTCGGTATGTTTATAAAGGGGTTGGGGTAAAATGCTTGGGAAAACCACACGCAGGATAGAAAAACTTCTCTGCTGGTGTCCATAATCCCCGTTTTAAAAACAAAATAGGAATAGCGGAGGATATTGCTCAATACAATGATAGTCCATGTGAAATGCGTATACGTAGGTTTAGCAAAGAAAGAAAAATGAAAAGAGTAAGCAAAAAAGAAATCGGAAAGTGTAGTACCAAGCCGCCATCCATTCATAGAAGTAGGATCGGAAGAGGATGAAGTTCCAACTTCAAAAATTCTTAAAAAACAACAACCAAGAACCGGCCCAACATGAAACCAGCATTCATAGATGAAGTAAACAGTAATTGTGGACCAAAAAAAAACCCCAGGTAATAAGCATGCGAAGTCGTCGTATAGCGGAACCTCAGGTAGAAGTGTAGGGTAAATAAATATTCAGTAAATAAGACAGCAACCTATAGAACATTATATAATAACAAAAGTGTGGGCAGAAAACTGTCCTGAAGAGAGGTACTATTGAAAATGTCGGGATTATCATTTTGCTGTAGAGGCCCTGCAACGCTTACTGTGCCTAGGGCCCCATAAAACCTTAAGCAGGCCCTGGTTACATGTAGATATGATTAAAAATGGTCTGAAGAAAAAGCTCACAAATAAAAAAATAAAGTGTTTTTACATTGCTGCAGTAGTTGTCACAACTTTATTTTATTTATTCACTTTATCAGTAGGGTTTTTTACTGATATAACCACTTTTCATAGTTTGATTTGACTTTATAATTGCTTCTTATATTGAATTTTAATTTTAAACATTACAGAACTTTAAGGAACCATGCTTTTATTGAAGGGGTGAATATAATATTAGGAAAGGGGTTGGTAACCTTCCTATTATCAGTTCTTTAAGTACTTCTGTGTGTCACTCCACTTTGTTTACATAACACCCACCATCAGGATTTAAAGAAACTAGCATTGCCTTTGTAAAAAGAAAAATAAACAAATTTGTTGTACTTTTTTTATGGAAAATAATATATCTACAACTTCTATGTCTTGAACTGTATACACTTAATGATGTTCAGTAACAACAAGCCAGGAAAAAAGTAAAACAAAGTAAAGGAATACATGATAAAGTTAGAGCACGTTATAACCAGTATCTTAAACTGTTTACACTTTACATACTTCATGCTCCTCACTCTGCTGACCCATAACACATTCTTTGGGTAATGTGATAATCATGGAAAGGATGTTTAACTTATGCAAAGTAATTGTAATTTATTTGTAATTAAAAATAATTTGGTTCCTGTGTTTTAATTGGTTTGGGTACAATAGCTGGATTACCTTGTATAAGCTAAACCAAGGCTGAACTGGATGAAAAACAGGCTATATCATTAATCTTGGAGACAATTTCTGCCATTAGATGGCACCGTGTCCCAAGGTATGAGCAATACAGTTTCTGCATTGTTTGTATGGATGGATTCTGTTTGTTAAAAAAAAAAAAAAACACTACAGTTTAACAAACAAATCATTGCTTTTACAGCAAAATATAAACCATATTTATTACTGTTTACTGCTGTTTGTTGTTGTGTACATCTTCTGAAGAGAAAATTGTCGAAATGTCATTTTGGCAAACAGATCGATTTCCCATATATTATGAGGAATATTCCTTCCTTCATTGATTTGTCATTCTATGAGTTCCCATCAGACCGGAACCTGGAGCAACTGCAGTTAGAAGCAATATCTTGGGAGAATTTTCAACCGAATGACAAGTCACAATCACATGTTTGTGGTAAGCATTTTCAGTCTGATAATAACATACCTAACATGAGATACAAGTGGCTGAAGGAAAATGCTATACCATCTAAAAATTTCCAGATTATCCTCATTATATAGAAAGTGCCACATTTACCAGTGTGGTAAATGTGTAGATTAGTGCCCTAAATTATTTCGTTGGCAAAATGTTAGTACCTGGAAAAAATGCGACTTTCAGATTTTAGAGTATAGAAATTAATAGCAAGTGGTGCAGAAATTTCATATTTTAAATGTCTTTTAAATTTTTTTTATCAGAATATTTACCTGTAAGTGCAATGCTGTTAAGAGACGCTGCGGTAGGTCAAATGCATCGGTACGGCGATGATGGGAAGCGTAGCTCTGTTGAAAGGAAGATGTACTGTGACATGTAATTCACATGCGGATGACTACAAGTGCAACTGCGTACATTCTTGGCAGGAGAGCGAACCACGTTGTACTCATACGCTGGGTCATTCCATATCAACTCAACACAACGACTTGACTTGACATTCTCAGATTTTAATGAAATTTGGTACATAGTTGGCCTCTATATAGATTAAGAAAAACAAATTTCATCATCATATATCCACCAGTTTTGAAAGTACAGCTATATAAAATATCCCCAAACACCCCAAAATCGGAAGATTGATATGTTTTTAAATCGACAAAGAAAGGTAACTTGATCACGCTAGTTACGTTAACTAAAACTTTTACAAAAAGTTCGTAAGTTGGAATTCGACCTTATCTTAGGTCTTCATCACGTGATGAAGACCTAAGATAAGGTCGAAAGCTTCCAACTTACGAACTTTTTGTAAAAGTTTTAGTTAACGTAACTAGCGTGATCAAGTTACCTTTCTTTGTTAATATTGTTACGTGTTTTGCCCATAATCGTCATGTTTTTAAATCGTGATTGCAGCTCCCCTAATTAAGATAGAGAGATGGGAAAGGTATCTTTTTGTAGTATTTTTTATGCTCTTTTATTTGATGTACAACACTATAGGGGGGGGGGTTTAAGATAAAAAAAAAATTCAAATTTTAAAATTTAAATTTAAATTTTGACTCCAAAAAATTCGAAAGTTTTTTAAGACAATCTTTATATGTTTGGTATTTGATTGTGTGAGTTGTAACATGGGATGATAATGGGTGTACTTAAAAAGCTATATTCAAATTTAGCCTAACAAATTTAGCTTTGTGAGTTTAATAAAAAAAAAAACAAATTAAAAAAACATGTTAACTGAAAATAAATTTGGGCTAAATCTTAAAAAGTTTCATTAATAACAATAGATATAGTATTTTTGTTATTTAAAACCATTTATTTAAACAATGTTTTATTTTTAATTGATTTGTTTAAAATCTGAGACTACATGGGTTTAAAAATTTTATTAATTTCATTATTCAGAATTTGTAATAATTCACAATACAATATAAAAAAATTAAAGACTGTGCAGTTGTACTGTAGGCTACATTTTGTTTTGAGCAAAACTCTGCACGTTCTGACTTGAAAAACTGATTCTGTTGTTTAGATCATTGGTAACAAGACCCAACAAGCAGCAACTTGCATTCCTACCTTGCAGACCTCAGTCTGCTTTATGTTTTGGTGGTGATCAGATGTGTTTCTCAGTCTGCTTTAGGTTTTGATGGTGATCATATGTGTTTCATGCAGTGAAAGTGATATGTGTTTGAAAACTTTTGTGGTTGAAAACTTTAAATTGAATAAAGTATATCCTTTTCAGTTTTGAAATTAGACTTTTATAAATTGAAGCTGTGCAGGATTTTTTTAGGAAAAATAAAAAGAACAGGTAATGGGAGGCAGTTATTTTACTATTTGAATTTTACATTTTATGCACAAATAATCAACAATGGAAAGTACAAGATATGCAGTAATACAATGTTTCAATCCATTTAAAAAAAGTGACCGAGTAAGGGATAAAAAAAAGCTAAGAATGTGACAGACTGGATGTTGGAAAATTTTGATGACTTACCAAAAAAAGAGACTAAAATTTGTGATTCTTGCAGAAAACAGCTGAAAACTTAAAAATTAGTCAAGAAGCAAATGAAACCTGTACATGATGAGAAAATGGACGCAAATTTTGCATCTACGTTAGAAGTAATTGAAACACTGAATACTTCGCTCCATGAATTGGGTGAAACACCTGTCAATAAGAAAAAGCTAAAATTTAAATGTTATGCTTCAACCAAAATTCAAAAAATCAGTTCTGCTATGAAACAGAAGCTTTTTACAAATATTCAAGAGTCATCTGATGACAAGGATGTAATACTTCATGACTCTCTTATGGACAATCTTAAAAGTAATTTTTTTAACTGCACTAGAGATAAGCACTTCATGATTTTGACTTGCTTACCAGAGTCATGGAGTGTTAGGAAAATCATGCAAGAGTTCAATGCTTCAATTATATGGTAAGACAATCAAAAACAATTCTGAAGGAGAAAGGAATTTTGGAAAGCCTTAATAGAAAACCAGGTAAGAGTCTCTCTTCTGAATTAGTTGAAGTAGTACGATCGTTTTACCAAAGTGATGAAATTAGTTGGGTTTAACTACCTGGAATGAAAGATTGTGTTTATGTTAGGACTGAAAACGGAGATAAAGTTAAATTGTGCCGCCCCGGTGGCGCAGTGGTCTAAGGCGCTGGCCTCTGATCATTCGTCCGTAAGGGGTCCGGGTTCGAATCCCGGTCAGGCATGGATGTTGAGTTTGTCTTACGGCACTGGCTCTCTCCCTTCCCTGGAACCAGTGACCCTAAATTAGGGACGGGCGACTGCTTATAGCCCATTGAGTTGCTCACGATGGTCGTTAAACCTCCAGTCACAAAAAAAAAAAAAAAAAAAAAAAAATGTTAAATTGCCAAAGAGGCTGATTTTATGTAATTTGACAGAAGCTTATAAGTCACTCAAAGATAAATTTGCAGGCACAAAAGTCAGTTTTTCCAAATTTGCAGAGCTCAGACCAAAAATCTGTGTCATGGCAGGGTCTAGTGGTACTCATACGGTATGTGTATGCACCACACACCAAAATGCAAAACTGATGATGGAAAATGCAAGAATTGGTTCACTAACAAATGGACAATTATCTTCCTACAAACATTGTCTTGCAAGAGTATTGTGCAACCCTGCTTCCATAGATTGTCATTTGGGGAAGTGTCCCGCCTGTCCTGGGAATGTAGAAGTAAGAAATGTAATGGAACACGGTTTTGAGGAGAACTTGGTTGAAAAACCAACTTTTCGCCAATGGATTACAGTTGATAGATGCAACCTGGAGACATTAGAAAAATCAACTTCAGATTTTATTGATTTGTTTTGCGAAAAACTGTCTGCTTTGTCAGACATGACTTCATTGCTAAGCAGCAAAGCTCTTTTATGAATAGTACTAAGGAAAACCTCAAGGACTCAGAATTTCTCGTCATTTGTGATTTTGCCAAAAATTATAGTTTTCTTCTTCAAGATGAAGCCCAGAGCTATCACTGGACCAGTGGGCAAGCCACAGTCTACCCATTTGTCATCTATTACAAAACAGAAAAGACTGAACATGTAAGTTTTGTAGTAATTTCTGAATGTTTAGAGCACAACACAATTGCACTGTACTGCTTCAAAAAAAAAAAAAAACTTATTAACTTCTTGAAAAGTAAGTTTGGTGACAACAGCGTCAAACAAATTTACTATTTCTCTGACGGGTCTGCAGCCCAGTACAAAAATAAAAAAAAATTCACAAACTTATGTTTCCATCAAGATAACTGGCATTTTTCATTGATGCTGAATGGCATTTTTAAGCAACAGCACGCGGGAAGAGGCCATGTGATGGCGTTGGTGGAACGGTGAAAAGGTTAGCTGCCCAAGCCAGCTTACAACGCCCTTACGAGAATCAAATTCAAACACCATTTCAGTTGTACGAATGGGCAATTCAGAACATTTTTGTGGCAAACTTTACATATATGTAAGTCAAGAAGAATACATAGAAACAGACCAATTTTTGGAAAATCGCCTAAGCAAGTCTCTAACAATACAAGGTACCCAGAAACTTCATACTTTTATTCCTATCCCATTGAGTAATTCAAAAATAAAAGTGAAGATGTTCTCAGAATCAAACGAGTCAGCTACTGGAAAAGTATCAGCATTACAAGACAGACTGCAAATAACAGAAATTAGTGGTTACATAACCATAATCTATGAAAACAACTGGTAGGTAGTGTATGTTCTAGCAAAATAAGAGAGTGAGAATGAAGTTAAGGTCTCCTTTTTGCATCCAGCTGGTCCATCTACATCCTTTTCCTACCTTAGCCCACAAGATGTATTATGGCTTCCTGTAAGTTACGTCTTGTGTAAAGTAAATCCTGTGACTCCGACAGGGAGACTCTACAATCTCTCTGAAACAGAAATACACCAAACTACTGAAGCTTTTAGAGACTATATCAAGGATCTACAGGTGTGATTTCACTTCAAAACAATGATGCAACTTTTTTTAAATTTTAGAAGATTCTGCTTTAAGTGGCGATCTAAGTTTAAGATTAGGAATATAATTTGCATAAGTGTAAGCAATTCAATGCCATATGTTATTATTATTTTGATGTGTTTCTTGAGCAGTAATTGAAATTACTTTTTAAAGTCTGTTTTTTTTATATTGTATTGTGAATTATTTCAAATTCTGAATAATGAAATTAATAACATTTTTAAACCCATGTAGTATCAGATTTTAAACAAATCAATTAAAAATAAAACATTGTTTAAATAAATGGTTTTAAATAACAAAAATACTATATCTATTGTTATTAATGAAACTTTTAAGATTTAGCCCAAATTTATTTTCAGTTTAAATATTTTTTTTTTTTTCATTAAACTCTTGTGTTATGCTAAATTTGAATATAGCTTTTTAAGTAAACCCATTATCATCCCAAGTTACAGCTCACACAATCAAATACCAAACATAAAGATTATTTTTAAAAAATCTAATTTTTTGGAGTGTCGCATTTTGAAAAATTCAAAATTTAAATTCTAATTTTAAAATTTAATTTTTTTAAATCTTAACACCTATGGTGTTGTACATCAAATAAAAGAGCATAAAATACTACAAAAAATACCTTTCCCATCTCTATCTTAATTAGGGGAGCTGCAATCACAATTTAAAAACATATCAATCTTCCGATTTTGGTGTGTTTTTGGACATTTTATATAGCTGTACTTTCAAAACCGGTGGATATATGACGATGAAATTTGGTATTTTTCTTAATCTATGGCCTCTATATTATAGAGGCCACCTATGTAACCAAATTTCATTAAAATCTGAGATGGTGAGGTAAAAAATGTCTTCAAATTGTGTTGAGTTGATGTGGAATCACTCCACTACAGAATATAATTTGTTCATGTTTTGTCATTTTTTTAAGCAGATTTTGATAAATTTTTCATTCTTTCATGATTTCCCAATTCTAAATAGAAAGTACAAATATGCCTTTCTATGTTGCTATGTTGTACTAAAAACTGGGGAAGTATAACTTTAGGTTCTGCTTTAAACGGATTCGATTCGTAGCTGATTTGCTGTGTTAGGACAGTTTTAGTTGTCTTGTTAAAACCTTGTTTGCAGGTCAGTTTCTATCTCACTGATATGTATCTTTTGCAAATCAATTAGGTTTTATTCAGTTTTTCCTGCCAACAACGTACAGGATACAACAAAGTAAAGAGTGGATAATGGGGACCTATTTTCTGTAGCGTATCATTACATTTATCGCTCTTCTGCTAACAACGTAACAGCTTTCTCTTGTACTCCTCTGCCCATCATTTCGGTACAGCAATGAACCCTACCTTTCAATGGAGCAAAGCTTCATTTCGTCGCTGTACCGATGCATTAGGCCTACTGCAGCATCTCTTAACAGCATCACACTTGCAGGTAAATATTACGATAAAAATCTTTAAAACCCACTTAAAATATGCAATTTCTGCACCACTTGCTATTAATTTATATACTCTAAAATCTGCGCATCACACTTTTTCCAGGTACTAACATTTTTCCGACGAAATAATTTAGGATGCTAATCTACACATTTACCGAAAGTGCCTCCTACAAAAATAGAAAAATAGCAGACGCATTCTGAATAGAAGGAATTACGCTGCAGACTAACTATACTAGTACAAACAGGGGAACAATTAATATAACATACTTGGATAACACATAATCATTAGTTAATTTTGTAAATATTATCAGGAATGACTTTAATGACAGATTCTAACACGCATTATTTCCTCAGTTGCCATATGTTAGTCTTAGCTAGACATGGTAATGCATTTTGTAGAAAATGTAGTCAGTTCACATATTTTAGTCTGCAAGGTATGTAGTAGTTTTATGACTTATTAAACAAGGACCGAGATTTACTTATAAATGAAATCATTTTGTATAGAAAATTCCCTCAGTCAAATGATATGAGTTCAGAATGTAAATAAAATCTATTTTTGAAATGTGAATCATGATACAGAAACAATGTGCTTGTTTCTGAGCCACACATCAATAGATGGTGCTGCATAATGACTCCTAACTTTTGTCCTCACTGTTTTTGCTTAATGTTACAGCCTGGTATGTGATCTAGTTCAGCCATGGTTGAACATTCCTTCCGTGATAATCACACTAACCAAAGGTCGCCCCTGTGGTGCAGTGGTCTAAGCATTGGCTAATGACAATTCACCTGAGAAGAGCCTGAATTTGAAACCTGGTAAGACATGGATGTTTTGCACTATTTGAATTTTATAGGCATGAAACTTTAATTTGTTGGTGCAAGATATCGCAAACTGTCGATTTCGGAATGCACAGTTCTCTGCTTGCTTTACAAACGGAATTCCTGGGGCTTCGTCGGAAACTTTTATTAACTTGGTCAACTGTCTCACCACTGACGCTAGGCCTACTGGCTCCTCCACGATGTTCCACATTGCTAGTTTCTTTAAACTGTTTCATCCACCGCTTAATTGAATTCGTTGATGGAGGATTATAACCGTACTCTAAACGGTACCGTCTTTTAACTTTAATGACAGACTTTAATTCCGCAAGCCATAACACACACACCGCCTTCTGCTGTACGGATGACATGACTACTGATTGCGCATTTCTCATACATTCCTCATCAGGCCACACCTAGCGCCATCTATCAGATTCTGGGAATAACAATTCTGCAAAACAAAAATATAGGAACCGTGTTAGTGTTACGTGACATAGAAAAGCAGACAATGCTCATAGTTGTTTAGCGTTCTCCCTAGAGTTTTTTTACAGCTGGGTGGTAAGAAATTTTAGCTGGATGGTACTTTAAACGACTCCTTCCTCAATCGAAAAAAAAAAAGAAAGGATGTTTTGCTTAACATGACTGTACTTATTAAATATTTACTGATAAATCATGTTCAACACAGATTTCAGTTGTTTTCACCAATATTTATGGTGTAAGTTTTCTACTCATACTATTATGTGTATTGTGAAAACATTCATTACAGGAAATTTAGCTGGGTGGCAGAGAAAATTAGCTGGGCGGGCCGCCCAGTAAAAAGGCTCTAGGGAGAACACTATTGTTTTTTTTTTTTTGGACATAATTTTGTAATGTGTCCAATAATTCTTGGACACCCTTTATTATATATACACTAATGAGCCATTACATTATGACCACCTACCTAATAAGCTGTAGGACCCACTTTAGCCCGCAAAACAGTGGCAATTCGGCGAGGCATCAATGAGATGAGATGGTGATTGGTATCCTGAGGTATCTGGTACCATAATGTCAACAGCAGGTCCTCCAGTTTCCGCACATTTCAGGGTGGTGGTGATTTAGTGCGAGCCCGCTTTTCCAAGTCGAACCACAAATGTTAGATTGGGTTCATGTCAGGTGAATTTGCAGGCCAGGGCATTAACAGAAAGTTATCAGCATGTTCCTTGAACAACTCCTTGACAATTCTGGGAGTGTGGCATGGTGCATTATCCTGTTGGTAATGGCCATCACCAGCAGGGAACACAGTTGCCATGAAGGGGTGAACTTGGTCTGCAACGATGTTCAGATACCAGACAGCTCTCAGGGATTTTGCTGTTGGGATAATGAGGCCTAAAGTGTCCAAAGAAAACATCGCCCACAGCATAATACTGCTGCCGCAGGCCTGTTTCCGCCCAACAGTGCATCCAGGTGCCATAGCCTCCGTTGACGATCGACGTATCCGTGCTCGGTCATCTACGTGATGCCCCAGGAATCTTGATTCATCAGATCAGGCCACTTTTTTCTAATCATCCACGATTCAATCTGGATGATCTTGGCACCATTTCATGTGTTGTTGTCGATGACATGCAGTGAGCACGGGGACGTGGCTGGGTCTTAAGCTTCGCAGGCCCATGCAGGAAAGGCTGTGATGAACTGTGTGCTGTAACACATCACCACTGTTGTAGCTCAGGGTGATTTGTCGCACTGTGGCCCTGCGGTCGCAGTGAACAATGCGCGAGAATCTCCACTCCCCTCTGGCCTCAATGAGCTGCGGACGACACGTGGCTGAACGACGCGACGGTTCGTCGTTTGGCTATATGTGTGCCACTTTTGATACGTACTCACTACAGCGGCATGTGAATAACACACAAGCTGCGCCGTTTCTGAGATCGTAGTTCCAAGGCGCAATGCATCACAATTTGTCCTTTATCAAACTCTGATAAATCGGCAGCTTTTCCCATTCTGACTCCGAACACTCTAATAACCGAAAGCCGGTCCTCGGGTTATATTTATACTGCTCTGTGACCTTCATCTGCGCCACTGTTCGGTCTCCAGGCACGCTCATTTCTTTAGGCTGGGGGTGATCATAAGGGCATGGCTCATTAGTGTATGTGCATATGAAATGCCTAAGAAATTTGAGATATGACAAAGTGTAACCAAGTAAGCATGTTTAAGTCATATTTATCTCATTTTTGTTGTTAAAATTACCATGCACGTCTTAAATTTACAAATCTTTGGGAGGTAAATCCCTAAGGCTTTTGTTTGTAAGTCACACTCCCGTTGCAATATAGGCCTTAGCAAATTGCAGCCTAATCTTTCAGTGCCTTGATAAGGCAATACAAAATATTTAAAACAAAGTGATATAATTGATTAATTAAACATGGCTTTGAGAAGGTTTTGAGTGTGAACACTAGCTGAAGTAAAAATATAGTTCTACAGTGTGTATAGAGCTTAGATCATGAAGGATCATGAGTGTGACTGATGGTTAACAGACTGCAGAGTTAGATGACAGAAGTGAAAATAGCTCTGGCGAACATGATGTTAGTCTGTCATGTACAGAAGTGTTCAGTTCTTTAAACACAGCAATTAAATGGTTAGAAGGGCTAGAAAACTCTGATGATGAGTTCAGCTATATTTTAAAAGACTGAATGGCATGGTGACAAAAAAAAAAGTGTCTTTATCAAAGTAACAACTTTTTTTCTATCAGTTAAATACAAACTGAGAATGGAAGTGTGTTTGTTGTTATTATGCCACACTACATTTCAAACCCTTTTCAAATGAAATTTAGGTAAGGAAAGTCTTTTCCAATTAACTAGATTTTTGATTAGCTTGATCACACTTATTCCCAACCAGTTCAGAGAATTAGCACTCTGCTGTAATTTATACTTTAAAGCACAGTGACTGTTCTTGTTGAAAAAATTTCCATAATCTGCTAATTTTTTTTTTTTTTCCAGGTTATAGAAAGAGACCTTCAAGAACTTGAAGGAGTGGCTGAAGAGGCAGTGGGATATTTTCAAAACCATGGGTGAGAATTATTTTCTTTGTGGTGATGGTTTGCCTTACTTGAAATAAGATTTCACTCATTCACTATTAATTAATTTGTTGTGGGAATTTTTTTCAGGGGTGCACAAAGTTTTCCTCAAATTCATCATTTGCATTTTTTAAGATAAATTTAATTTAAAATTATTTACACATTGGGCCACAGCACTTTTCTCATTCATATGCTTTTGCCATGCTGTTTTTTTTTTTTTTTTTTGTCAGTTGAGATTGTATGTGCTCATGTGTTACAAATACACTGTTTGATTCTGTGTAGTCCATTGTGTGTTTGTTGGCCATTTACACCGTTTCTTGTAATGTTTCTTTTTTATAACTTACCTTTTGTTATAGTTTTGATGTTGCTTTTGTTTCTGATGTAAACCATGGAGCGTGGTGCTTTTTGGCCCATTGAGGCTCTTGTGCCAGTAAACTCCAACCAACCAACCAACCAACCAACCAAAGACACTGGCACAAATGTAGTAGCTTTGAAAAGGAACTGTGAGTGAAGGTCCCCCACAAAAATAAAATAAAACAAAGTAAAATGGTTTCTGCCTTGATGTGACAACCAAGCATTGGTCATCTGTTCCTTATTCACTGCAAACATTCTGTACACTACAAATTTCACAAAAATATGGGTTTTTGCTAAGGAATAAAATGATGTTACTTATTAGTCAGATTTTTGGGTAGTACCCCTACCCTTCCTCAGGACTACAGTAGGTGTTGCTATTCAAGGGCAAATGCCAAGCTTCCAAATCATTTAACGTTGTACCTCTTCTTCTCTCTACTTTCAGTCCTGTTAATTTTCTGATGAAAAAATGTTATTGATGTGTCAGAACTTCTTTAAAGTCCCATATCACTTTATGTCCTGTATTATGTAAATTGTCAAAATTTGTTCCTTGAATGGCAACACCTACTGTAGTCCTGAGAAAGGGTAGGTGAAAATTAACCTACCCTTTTTCAGGACTAAAGTAGGTGTTGCCAAAAAAAATTGCCTTAAAATTTGACTAATAAGTAATATCCTCTTAGTGAAAATTCATATTTTTGTGAAATTTGTATTGGGTTGGAAAAAAAGTAATGTCTGCAAGTGCAAGGCAACAGAAAAGTGCTAATTACTGAATATACAAGTACAAATCAGTCCAAAATGTAGTCGCAATCATTTGCCATGACCTGTTTCTATCATCTGGGCAGCTGTTGGATGCCGTCCCCATAGAATTGAGGCAGCTTGGACACAAAGAAGTGAGTAAGTGCACGTTTGACATCATCCTGGTTGGTGAATTGCTGTCCATCCAGAAAATGCTACAACAACTGGAAAAAGTGGTAGTTGCTTTGGGCAGTGTCCAGGGAATAGGCTGGGTGTGACAGTAGCTTCCAGCCCACCTTTAAACTATCAGTCCAGATAAGATTCATTGAGTCAACTGCATCTTGACCAAATTTTAAATTCAACAGCATCTTGACTGACCATCCTCCATAGCGCCTGTCAGCCAACGTGGAAGAAAATTTTTATTAAATGGATAACGAATGACATCAAGACAGGTAAACACATTTTTGTACAGTTTGTTCAAAGTACAATATGTTTTTAATGCAAGTTTCCCATTTTAATTTCAATATAATAAAAGGGACAGGTAGCAGCAGAAAAGATAATGCACAAAAAGTTGAAAACAATGAACATGTACACACGTTTCTACGAAACTTATCAAATTTATTGTGTTTTTTTCCGTGCCAAATTAGTGTACACTGGTAATGTTTTTTACAGCACTTGCAGGGGTGCTACCACAACAAAACTCATACAAATGCAATGGCAGATGTGCTTTTTGTCCACTTCTATGTTGGTCGGCACTTAGACTCTTTGCTTTCTGATGGCTAACTGCCAGTGACTTAAACCACCTACCTGCTAATGTCATGCCAGTGTGCTGTGTAGTCTCAGTGGCCAAATATGCACTATGGCCGGGGCTTCAACTTTGGGTTCCTCATCATCGGACATTACTTTCTTTCTAACCCAATAGTTTATTAGTCTAGGAATAGTCATGCCATCAATTATTCATCAGTAAGTATAATAGTACATTCCTCCTTCAGTATCGTGTGTGGTATAATGAGTTAGCAAAGTTTAATACACAGCCACGAAGAATAACAAATGAAGATAGCAAAGATCAGGGGTGAAGGCAGCAAAGATCAGGGGTGAAGGCAGCAAAGATCAGGGATGAAGGCAGAAAAGATCAGGAATGAAGGCAGCAAAGATCAGGGGGTGAAAGCAGCAAAGATCAGGGGTGATGTATGCAAAACATAGTCACTTCTATACACGTGCAGTATTAAAATGCAGCAATAACGCATGGTGCTCATATGTTATAATATTTTAAGTGAATTCATGGCAAATCGCATTAACATTGTTATCATTAAAATTAAATTTTATTTTACAGGATACTCACATGAATTTTTGTTGTTTCGCAAAATGTTTGGGTTGTGCTCCAACCCAAAAGTTAATCTAGTAATCCCCTTAAAAATTGAAGTTAATTTTAATGAATTATTTAAAAATTTACATACTGACAGAAATAAGATAGCATGACTTCATCAAACAACAGGGGTGTCATACAATGGTGTAAACTTCTGAACGGCAGTGTGAGATGCTATTAATATGTGGAGACTGACAGCACAAAATACAGGTTGAGCTGCGTGACTGTATGGGCATCATTTCCCCTTGTGACTCCTGTCCTACCAGGGATAGAAAAATTTCAAAACTGTACTATTCCTGGTCGAGCACGTTGTCCAAAAAATAATATATGCCCCCCCCCCACAACACACACGCACAATTCATGCACATACTGCACTATTTTTTTTTAACATTTCGGAAGCAATGTGAGAAACAAATTACTTTTTTACTGCATTTTACAAACTGTCCCCCAGCAATAAAATTTGAACTCTCCTGTATTTCACTGCATTTCATAAATTACACCCAACAGTGAAATATAAACTCACCATGGATCATTCCTGTATCAAATCAACACAAAAATGTAACATTTTTGACCTGAACCCTATTAATTTTCATGAAAGTTGGTGAACTTATAGGCTTTATAAACTAACCAGTGCAAAATTTCAGATTCCATACATACAATGCTTTTATAGTTATGGGACTTTGAAATTTACAAAAAAATCATTTTTGTGTCTGCCATGCCTATCACAGATGATAAAAACTGCAGGCCTAATTGGTCAACAGAGTGCATATAGGGCCCATCTGAAATCTTGTTAGGTGAGCTTTCTTTTTAAATACCACACAATGATATTATTACCAATTTAGTTTTCAAGGTCATCCATTTTGACCTTTAATCTCTCAGAACATACCCCATTAATTTTATTAAATAAGGCAGAGGGAGGGAGCCTCCAAGTAGTAAAAAAAGACACTGGGAAATAAAAACAAAACAAAAAAACATTACTTTTTTGAAAACTTTTTATCTTGTAAAGTGCTAGATTTTTTAGAAAGTAAAATGCATCCCCAGGTAGAATTTTTATATGCCCTGGGCATGTTGGGTAATATAATTTCCAAGCCCTGTGTCCTACAGCTTCCATGATCATCTGCTTTGTATAACAGACTTGGCATTACTCTGGTAGACCATGTTAAAACCTGGTGTGGGCATTGTGTGAAATTCCCACTTTCCACAATTGATTTTATATCTTTGTGCAGCCTGAGGCCTGACTGAGGAATGTGTGTGGCAGATTCTGCATGAGAATGGGCTCTGCATGTATAGCAAGGTACCCTAGTAGGCCGTGTGATCAGTGCCATTTGGACCACTATGTGTTCAGTGAATTAAATGGCATATCCCTCATTTTGTAGGAAACATATTATGGATGGAAGAATTCTCATTCACACATGACAGCTGTCTAAACAGGCAGTTGTCATGTATCCATCGTGGATCATGATGGATACAGGAAGTGTGCCCATCATCATGCATTGGCAGATTTACACAGAAGCCCAAGGTGCTGGACCCTGCAGTGCTGGAGAGCTCAAAAGTAATTATGTTTTGTTTTGCTCCTCAAAGAGATTAAAAAGAAAAAAGGCATAGAGCGAGGGATAAATTCACTGTTCTGAGTTTGAGAACACAATCCCTCCTGAACTTGTATGTTATTTACAAGTTTGAATTTACTAGCTTAAATGCAGGCTCTTTATCAGTCATTTTGAGAGTGATATTACTTAATACTACGCTAAAACTGAGCTCAAAAATTGGGGTGTTATTTCTGGAATTTTGTTAGAATGTAATGAATGTTTTGCTCTTTGATTTTCTATTTAATACAAAGGCCCATCTTTCCCTTAAAATTTATTTTACCTGATTCAATCTAGTTTAAGGGGCAATCACAAGATTGTTACTGTACAACCAAAATGCCATTTGTAAAGCTGGTTTTATAAGAGGCAGGAATAGATTTCATCCATGTTCAGGCTCTTTATACGAATGCTTGTGGAATGTTATCCTATGCTACAGCAGGTCCAACACAGCATGTAACATAAATGTCAATTAAAGTAGTACTATAAGCTAACCATACACAATATGTTAAATTTTAATACTGTGCTTCAGTGACCATCTTCATAAAAGTTTTGACTTTTGCACCTTAACAAAGCCTTTCCTACTTTCCTACTTGTAACTTCTACATCTAAGTGTTTAATTTTGTTTTGATAATTATAATAGTTTTTGAGTGATGATGGTGACAAACCACTTCCACACACTCATTTACTCACCAGCATAAAAATAGCCAAATCATATTTGGGAAAACCCTAAATGTGTAATTCTGTTGAAATCTGGAAGTCAGTTTTTTTCTTTTTTTTTTTTTTTTTGCAATTAAAATATTTTCTCATACATTAGAAGATTAAAAATGAGAAGGAGAAGGGAAGCTACAAAAAGTTATATTTCAAGTGAGTGGGAGCTCCCAAAACCAATGCTATGCATAGGACTCATGTAACTCTTAAGGTACATTGTCAGTTAACATCTGGGGCGGCGTCTGGAATAACAAACAGCCTTGCTGCACTAGAGTTCTTCGAAGATACTATTACTGGGCAGTGTTATCTACAGCTTCATGATACCATATAAGACTTTTGGGATGACATTATCCTTCATTCATGTGTTTTTAACTTGATGGCACATCTGCATGCTTTCCAGCATGGTTTAGCAACTGCCTCACTGCCACTTGGCAGTGGTGCATCATGGGCTGTAGTCATCCTGTTGACTGGTCACCAGATCATATAACCACACTGGATGTTTTCTTGTGGCATTACCATGCAGCTGGACTACTGGATTAACAAGATTGGATGTACTAATATTTCCACACAATTACCAGTGCCGTGCTGGCTGTTATTTGTGATAACTTATTGCCTTGCATGCATTGTAGCTGATGGTAGATATGCTGAACCATAACAGTTATGTTTTGCACTTGTAGTGTGCAACAATCTGTCTGCACATGATGGCTGGTATGAGTTGGGTGTACAAGGAGTGCCTAGTTAATGTTAACAATTCATTCTCAATCTAAACAACTGCTTAATGTGCTTTGTGTTTTGTTTATGTATTATTTGCATGCATACATGTACACATTCTGTTACTCTAAATTTGTGATATACAGCTCGAATGAAATTATGCATTATTTTTTTACATGTTCTGTAAATGTGTAAGGTTTTTCTTTCATGGACTAGTTGACATTTTGGTGGACCAGTGATTTGCAAATTCCAGTGGTCCACTGTGCCTGTAGAAAATTTATTTCTTCTTCTAACACTTGAAAGAAGTATACTGAGTAATAAAATATATTGCATATACTTTTATTACAATTGTTAGAATGAACCTTGGAGTGCTGCCTATGATTAAATAATAGCAATGGAGTTGTTTGATACTGTAAAGGAGTTGAGGGTACCTCATGACTGCTATATGGTAGTGAGTAAAAACTTTGCCCTGTTAAATGAGAACATAAGAACACAGCTGTTGATACCCCCTCCTCCTTAAACAAACTGATAAATGTTGCAATAATTCTGCTTCTCAAACTTATTTTGCTTCTTGATATAAATTTTTTTTTTTAAGAGTGTAGTTTTGATCTGTTGTGAGAATCACTTTAATATTGATTAAATGTTTACAAAAAGAAAAAAATCTATTCAACTAATGAATGGACTTATTCTGATTAATCAGAATTGTACATCCTTTTTTTTTTTTTTTTTTTTTTTTTTTGTTTACTGTTATTTCTACTTTGGTAAGAGTTTTGCAAATATAATTTTTTTTAAAAACAGTCTGTCTGTAGCTTGGCTCTCTTATCTTTTTGCAGTGATCTGACAGAAGATGATGAATTGCAGTCTAAGAAGCATACTCCAGGCCCACTTTCTAAAAAGTACGCATCCAATTTTTTAAACTGTTATTTTTTCCATTAGTTGTTCTTCATTTTTTCAGCATATGTGTTTGCAAAAGCAAAGTAAATTTGATTTTACATGAACTTGTGTATTCCATGATAGTTTAATTTTCAGACATTGTCAAAGCCATGCCAGTTGCTTGATTAAATGGTGGGATTTCCATGTACTGAGATGATTAACTTAATCAGTCGTATGTTTAGCAGCCCCAAACCTTACAAACTCCAATTCATCAGTAGCATGGAAAGGAGGGATGATCGGCTACTAGAGCTGATCGGCTATCATAGCCAATGGCTCCCCAGGCCATAATGACTGCAGTGGGGGAGGTCTGGCGCTCGATAGCAAGGTTGGGATTGTGCCGTTGACCCGGGGACCTCCACACCCAGACACGATGATCATCTCTCCCCAAAATGAAGCGGCACTCATCGCTAAACATCACATGTCACCAGTCTGTGGTGTTCCACATCTCTCTGGCCTGGCACAACCGCACATGGGCCGGCAATGTTCCGGGTGTTAATGACAGCACACGTAGGGGGTGCTGGGATCGCAGATTCGATTCTGCGAGGCGTCGGGAAATGGTTCATGGGCACACAGGAGCCGCTACATCTGCCTGTATAGTGGACCGAGCCCCCGTGGGATCCGTTCGTGCCTAACGCATGATCCGTTGATCCTCTCTACCAGTGGTCCTCCTGGTCCATCTGAAACTGCTCCACCATATGGCAGTGCTGTCACGTGTCCACTGTTCCCAACACAGTCGGAGGGTATGGTCAGAACAATCCACGTAGTGGGTTACACAGTGTGTCAAAGAATTTTTAAGACTGGGTCTGTAAAATGAAATAGAAGCAAGAAATTATAATTTGTTTTGGTTTGTTATTCAAAATAAGTCCCTCCAGCTTCAATACACTTGTTACAGCGATTTAATAATGATTCGAATGCCTGTTCCAGTTCACTTTGCGGAATTACCTCCAAAGCACGCGTCGAAGCTGTTTGTATGGTCGAAATATCATCAAACTAACACCCTTTTAACATCATTTTAAGTTTTGGGAATAAAGAAACTTTGCAGGGTGCTAAATCAGGCGAATACGGTGGATGATTCAACACACAGACGTTATTTTTCACCAAAAATTTACGAATAAGAAGTGAGGTGTGACTGTGTGCATTATCGTGCGACAAACACCAACTGTTTTCATCTCGATATTCTGGACGAATGCGACGAATTATGCCCATCAAACGCCTCAAAACATTTAAATAAAACTCACCAGTAATTGTTTGTCCACTTGGAGCAAATTCTTTGTGGATAATACCCTTACTATTGAAGAATGTAATGAGCATTGTTTTGATTTTCGATGGAACTTTTCTTGTTTTTTTGGCTTGTGGTGAGTTTTTTGACTTCCATTCCGCACTTTGTCGCTTTGCTTTAGGATCATATTGAAAACACCTCGTCTCATCACTTATAACAATCGATTTTAAAAAGTTTGGATCATTTTCAGTGGCTGAAATGATATCTCTGCAATGTGCACTTCTCCTTGATTTTTGTTCATTGGTTAACATGTGTGGAACAAATTTAGAACAGACTTTTGTTTTGCCCAAATCTTCATGCAGGATGGTTCAAATCGTTTCTTTGTTGATGTTTAAAGACTCTTCCATCATTCTTAGTGACGCACATCGATTGTTTGCCACGAAATCACACACTTTTTCAATAATCTCGGGTGTCCTAGATGAACTTGGTCTTTTCGTATGCTTATCATCTTCTAGCGTCTCTCTTCCGTCCAAAAAACGTTTATGCCACAGGAAAACATTTGATCTACTTAAACAAAACTCACCGTAAACTTGTTTCGTCATTTGGAACGTTTCTGATGCACTTTTACCAAGTTTTGCGTTAAATTTAATAACAGCCATTTGTTCTATCTTAATAATTCCACATGAAAAAAATTTTACTTCTCTAATGAACGCCCATTTAGTTTGAGTTACTTTAACAACTGCGCAGTACTTTTGGCAGAAAGCAAGCAGATGGTCACATTTTATAACGCATTCGCGATTACACTGGTGGCGCCACCGCAGGCTGAAATCTAGCACCAGTCTTAAAAATTCTTTGACGCACTGTGTATATGGCACGACGACCACCCTGCGGTTTTTAGCCCGATGATCAGGCCTCTCTCAAAGCCCGTAAGTTGCGTAAATCGACATCTCTGGCGTCTACCCGGCATTCTTGTCACTCTGTACTCTTGCTTGCATTGGCAGGTGCTTTTTGCTTTCGTGGGGCATTGACTACACATCTGTTTATATGGCTGCCGGTTCATGCTTGCAGCACCACCACATAGTGTGCGGTCATTTGCACTCACACCAAACTTGGATCATTTGCATACCAGCACATACTCTAGGTATTTGCAAATTTTTGTGGTTGTAGCATGTTTTCTTCTAGGTACACAAATTTCATTGTCCGTGAGTGTACGTTCACTTGTTCCTGCTGTTGCCAGAGAGCAGAAAAGTATTAAAATAGTAAAAGCCTTTTTGGAAACTTAGAATTGCCCAACACTATCATGGTAGTAGCCTACTGAGTGTGTCAGGGAAAGTGTTTGGTAAGGTATTTATTGAAAAAGTACGGGGTCTTACATCAGAGAAAGTGTGGGATGTCCAGAGTGATTTTATGCCTGGTAAAGGCTGCACTAACCAAGTTTTTGCATTACACATAATGACTGAAAATTATTTAGCTATTGGTAAGAAAGTTTATGCTGCCTTCATAGATTTAGAGAAAGCTTATGAATGAGTAAATTGGACACTTTTGTGGGAGGTATTGAATGAACATGGTGTTACTGGGAATCTACTTATCTACTTAACAGTGTAAAAGCCATGTATGCTGTCTGTACAGCTTGTTTACAAGTGAATGATGTTTTATCAAAATTAGTTTTCTATTGGTGCAAGAGTCAGACAAGGTTGTGTAATGTCACCATGGTTGTTTAATATATTTATGGATGCAGGTATGCGTGATGCCAAAATAGATAATACTGGTTTATGTCTTGGTGATATCCATGCGTGCATGGATATCACCAAGACATAAACCAGTATTATCAGAGAGCAACTCACTCTTGCTCTCTGTCCTGTTGACAGAGAGCAAGAGTGAGTTGCACAGTATGTTTTCCCAGATGCACAAAGTTTGCATGAAATTCAAACTGAGTATAAATAAGGGGAAAACCAAAGTTATGGTTTTTGAGCAAGAAAGTGGTAGTACTGAATGTAATATAAGTCTAAATGGCACAACAATTGACCAGGTGAATGAGCTTGCGTATTTAGAAAACATGTTTGACAAAGAAAATAAATTGGATGGTGAAATTAGTAGGCGAGTGAATTCTTTATTGAAAGTCAAGGCTGCTTTGGGAGGTTTTCACAGGAATGATGGGTTCTCAAGAGAGTCCCGCACGGCTGTGTGTGAAGGTGTAATTGTTCCTACTCTGATGTATGTCAGTGAAACCTGGGTTCTACGGAAAAAACATGGGTGTCGTTTGTGTGCTGAAGAAATGCATTACTTATGGGAGGTTTATGGCAAGACACTTTCTGATTGTGTGAGGAATGAAGATGTGTTGCAGTTGTGTAATGTGAAACAAAATGCTGTTAGCAAAGTGGAGACTAATATGCTTCGGTGGTTTTGCCATGTGGAAAGAATGAGTGATGAGAGGCTTACTAAAAAAATCTTTTTAGCCCAAGTGGCAGGAAGGAAAGGCAGAGGAAAGCCAATGAAGTCATGGGAGGATCAGATTCAGGAGTGTCTGCACGAGAAAAAGATTATGAGTATGAAGTATAGAAGATCTTGTGTACGGCGTGTGATGGATGTCAGTGAAACCCGAGTTGTATGCCAAAATTGCTGTAAATGGAGAAGTTTGATACAGCAACAGTAAGTAAAAATTATCTGGTAGTTTATATTTCTTTGTGGAGCTAACCACTGAATCTCAGAGAACAGCTTAGTGAGTGAGTGATATGCAAATGTTAAAATGTTACGGTAGTTCATGTGCAGAAGCATAAACAGTATTTTTTTCTTTCCTTTTCTTTCTTTCTTTTTTATTTCTTCTACGAATATAAATAAAAGAATGCCTAGTTATATTCTGTAAAAAAAAATTATTTATATTCTGAGAATTTTGTGGTTGAAAGAAAAAGAAAGTTCCCAAATCATATATATATATATATAAATATATATATATTTTTTGATTGGAGGTTTAACGGCCACTGTGAGCAACTCAATGAGCTATAAGTTCACCTGTTCCTAATTTAGGGTCACTGGTTCCAGGGAAGGGGAGAACCAGTGCCGTAAGAGAAACAGAACATCCATGCTTCACCGGGATTCGAACCCAGACTCTTCACGGATGAACAGCCATAAGCCAGCGCTTAGACCACCGCACCACTAGGGCGGCGATCATATTTCTTCAGCATACGCACAAAATAATAATACAAGTAACACCCTGTTACTATATTGGAACTCTCAATTTTTAGGCTTAAATGAGAAAAAAGAAACTGGTTTGACAGTCTAAAATAATCATTTTAGGTTCACAAGGGTAATCTTAAAATTAAATTTCATATGATAGGATTCTAAATGAAAAATTCATTTATGAACTATAAACTAGTACCAAAGTTCCTGACATAATGTTTTGCTGTTTGTAAAGAGTTGCTGAAACGATTTTAATCGTGTGACATAACATCTCTGATGTCATGTCAATGATTTGGATGAGATGACGTCACACAAGCAGCCTTGAAAAATGTCTTTGTTGCTATGACAACAAAGAAGAGTGGTACATGTGTGCTCTGTGCATGACAAAATGGGACAAACATTTGTATTCAAATGTTCAGACAAAGGAGATTATATTATACATATAATTGGGAAACAAATCTCCCTGAAGAAATAATTCTTCACAGATATATGGAAGGCAATATAAATGTAATCATTGGCTCAAATGTGCCATATTTTTACTGTTTCCATGTAGCAACTCCTTCAGAAAACTTGAAAATTACATTGCCCTGGAGCGGCATTTGAACCCATATCTCCCAATTTTTGTTCGAGCATGCTATCCATTACATCACCCAAGACAAGGAAGTTCCAAGCAACTGAAGATGAGCAGATGTAGCTTAGAAATCTGAGAACTGTTCAGATTTGTGCTAGTCAAAGTTATTCTGTGCTTCCTCATAGCATCACACGACCTTTTCTCACATCCGGGTTCAGTTATAAGCAACAAGTTCCTGTGCTTCAAAGAACATCGTGCATATAATTGGGAAATGAATCTCTCTGAAGAAATAATTCTTCACAAATACATGAAAGGCAATTCAAATGTAAACATTGGCACAAATGTGCCATATTGTCACTGTTTCAATGTAGCGGAAACAGTGAAAATATGGCACATTTACTGTACTTACCTACATCTGAACCTGGATGTGAGAAAAGGTCGTGTGACACTACGAGGAAGCACAGAATAGCTTTGACTAGCACAAATCTGAATGGTTCTCAGATTTCTAAGCTACATCTGCTTATCTTCAGTTGCTTGGAACTTCCTTGTCCTGGGTGGTGTAATGGATAGCATGCTCAAACGGAAATCGGGAGACACGGGTTCGATTCCTGCTCCAGGGCAATGTAATTTTCAAGTTTTCTGAAGGAGTTGTTTCATGGAAACAGTGAAAATGCTGCACATTTGTGCCAATGATTGCATTATAGATTATATTGTTTTAGATTGGAAGGTATTATAAGATACAAGTTATTAGGTTTATTGCATTTGTGAATAAAATATACATTTATAACTGATGGTCCACAGGACCACACAACCCAACTTCAGGGTTAATTGACAGCATTTCCATGCTCTATTGTTTTTTAATTGTCACTTTTTTTCAACTTTCTGACAATTTTTACATGTATTATTGTAAAAGAATTAAAATCTTACGTTAACCTGGTTGCTTGAGACACGTAGTTCAGAATTCATGGATATTAAATTCAGTTAAATGTCAGGATTATGTAACTAAAATTGTTTTTCAAGAACTTTTAGTGTTTTGAATATAAGTATTAAAAATTAATTAAGTGAAAAGTGGTACAGACTTGGAGGACCTTTGGAATCTATTACATGCCATAAAATACATTTGTCATCACTTGGTTTGGTAAGACATTATAATTAAACCTAGCTCTAAGATTATTTGTTTAGTTAGCATGTTATTTTTTTAGGAGAGAGGGGGTTATTTAAGCCTTTGAATAAGTCTAAATACATTCTTTTAAAATAATTCAATTCCATTTGCAAGGAAAACACTCACAAAATTACCAAATAGGTCAGGTGTAAAAGTATAAGAAGATGCATTAACTTACAGTGAAGAAACAGCGAAGTGGTAGAATTAGGTAAAAATTTCTGAAACTTCCCCAAAATGTGGTGCCATCTGTGAGACCATGCCTAATAAGCAAGGGGCGTGTGATGTGGGTGGCAGTCATACCATTTTTTTTTATTTGTGCAATAAAGGGTCAAGCTTCCCTTGGTAATATAATGACTCCCAGCTGGGAACCTGGACAGGAGCAGTTGAGTAATCAAAAACTTGCATGTTGAATGCAAAAGCTGTAATGCTGAGAATGGAAAAAAAAAAAAGAAAAAAAAGAAAAAGAAAAAAAGGAAGAACAATTTTTTTTATGATAAAGTTTGATTTACAAATGATGTTAAAAAGCTGTTGGAAACCCTGAAGAAATAATCGTCATTTCCCGTGAATTCCCAAACAAAGAAAATTATTGGCGCCTTAAATCTAATTACTAACCACAACTATTTCAAGTTGAATGGATGCATTTACAAACAAACAAAAGGGGCACCAATGTGTTCACCTCTATCTTCAGTCGTTGCGGAAGCAGTACTTAAACCGCTAGAAGATCTCATTTTTCTAAATTGTATCAAGAAACCCTGAGTGTGGATCTGCTACGCTGATGATATATTCTTGATATGGGAACATGGAGTAGATGAATTAAATGATTTCATGCACAAGATAAACAACCTACACAATACAATAAAGTTCACCATGGAGCTTGAAGTGGATGGGACATTGAATTATCTTGATGTCACGCTCAGAAAGAAATAGAACATCCAGCTTCAATTTTGACATTTTATTATAAACCAACTGCAGTACCGAGCCTTATTCCTTCTGATTTGCACTGCCCAAAAGAGTACAAAACTTTCTGCATTTAGAGCATGGTTCTATAGAGTGTATAACGTATGCAAACCCGACTACCTAAATAATAAGGAAATTGATAATATTTATAGTAAAGGTCTAAAGGCTAGATATAAGAAGGATGAAATAGACAGAATACATAGAACTGTAAGAAATCATACAGTATAATGTCAGCAATAACAAAATCACCTAGTAAGATGATGAGATATGCAGGCTTTACATATTGGTTAAAGAATTTATTATGTGAATACAACATATTAATAGCAATGAAGTCCCCGAGCCCACTATCACATATAATATCAAGCTTCAAGGAGAAACAGTGTGAGAAAGAAAAGGTGGGTGTGTATTCTATACCGTTGGTATATCCTGACAACATGGAAAAGATATATATTGGAATGACAAAGCGATCCGTGGACACTAGATGTAAAGAATACATGCGAAGTATCAACAAGAACATGTATAATACTTGCCCTTGCCAGTGAAGTCATGCATTCATCGGCTGCTCGTGCATGGAATAGCAGTAGTATAATTGCTCCTTACACAAACTTTAAAGAGACTGCGATCAGGGAAACAGTTGAAATCCTCTACAGCAAACTAGCATGCAATAAAATGGTCTCTACTGAACTACCAATGGTTTGGCATGCATTATTAAAAGATGAAAACACATCGCAGTGCAGCATATAATTGCGTGATAAAAATTCATGTAATATGCTCGTGATGTCACCCACATTATTTCCAAAAATCATCTTTGTTCCTTATGTATTCCGATTCCGTGCACTTTTATGTTTACCATTGCCTTGAAAAAGCCTCCCAGTGGAGTGCGAAAGCTTGGCAAATCTTTATGCTCATTACACCACAGAAATAAACGGATTTAATACGCTGTATGTGTCTCTTGATTTAATATGCTATATGGGCTTCTTGAGTATTCACAGTCTGGTGCATTTAAAATTACAGGGTTTGCTGTGTTTTTTAAGGTTGTACTGCAGATCGTTAGAATGTAAACAAACTACAGTGTAATCTCAGTCAGCTGAGCATGAGTTAAGAAAAATTTGAGATTAAGGTAAAGGTTTGAAAGTCTAAATCAGCAGTTTAGACTGGTGAAACTGCAATAATTGTGCAGTGGGGTGAAGGTTAAAATAGGTATCATCTTAACAGTTCAGGTATGATTATTGATGAAACAGTGACAAACAAAATTTTGCAAGAAATTAGACAGTAGATTTAATGAAGCAAGAAAATCTTTTATCATCCGAATAAAAGTGTTTTAGACAAGGAAGAGGATCGCCAAAGAACAAAAGTGGCTATGTGCTTAGTAGTATTTTTTAGTATTGAGACCCCTCTTTTATGACAGTGAGAATTGAGTAAAAGGGTTCTTTAGTGGGTTACATTGTTGACCATAGGCTGGTTTGAGGCATATCAGAGAAAAGTAGGAGGTAGACTCATTTGCAGAAAGAATTGATGATGAAAATGTTAAGACTGAGCTGGGTATTTCTTGGTAAAAGAAAATGCTAGTGTGCCACTCCTGGGTGTGACTGAATAATCAGATGTGATGGTTTCTGTTTAGTCATTTTTGCTGGCCCCGGGTTCAAGTCCCAAATGAGGCACAACTGGTGTGTTTGACATACGGCATTTTCCCTCTGCCTAGGGATCCCAAGATACATTGGAAAAAAATACGGGACACTTACAACTGAGGGTGAAAGTTTAGTATGCACATCCATCACATATGCCAGTCTTACAAAATAGTTTTAACTATTCTTATTAATCAATCAGTCTTGCTCACTCTTGCAATACTTTTCTGAAGAATGAATTTCACTTAACAATTGTTTGTTTTTAAGAATCATATCATGAAAAGCTACACAATCCTCATTGAAGAATGATTTTTTTCAATAAGTATTGATTTTACAGTTTTTACAGACAATTTGTTTTTCTCATCAGTCCACAGTGCATTCATGTAAGAAAATCATCTTTTGACACGCATTTGTTCCAGGGATACACATAATGAACTTCACTTTTTTTCTTTAAATTTGATAGTTCTCCTTCAACCTTTTTAAGAGATCCACCCAGACTTTATCTAAATGTTTGGATTTCAGACTTGTACTCACTATCATTACTTCATCAAACAAATCAGGTTCAACAATGTTTGATATGGCAGTGGTCTGATTAATACTTTGGACTGTTTGAAGAACATTTTCCCAAGGTAATGCTGTTTTCAGTCTTGAACTCTAAAATACAGGACAAAAAGCTGTACCAAAGAGTTTTCTCGGGACAACGGGATGCATTAGCCAAAATCGGGACAATCCCGTATTTTATGGGATGTCTGGGATCCCTACCTCTGCTCTGTCTGGAACCAATGGACCCAAATTACAGTTGGGTGATTGCTTATGGCTCTAAAAATTGCTTGTGTTAAAATCCTAAACAAAAAGCAAAACAGAAAATAAAAATTAAATAAAATAAAAGATTAGTTAGATCATATTGATGTATCACCAAAAGAATTTAATCCAGACAGAGTTGTTGCTACATGTAATATCAGTCTTGTATACCTAAGAACTGAAGATATACAATTCAGCCATTACAGATTGAGGAAGTGTTTTATTATGATATATGGAAAGAGTGACAAAAAGTTTATTGTGAACCGAAATTAATAACTTTTTTGTTAGTTGTTTTTGTCAATAACATGTCTGCATATCATGTTGGCATGCAGGTATGAGATGAAATCTTCAGTCTTGAGCATAATCATATGATTTCATTGCTATATATTTTTTTGGTATTATAGTGGTTTGTCGTTAGAAGAAATTCATCAGCGTCTTCTTAGCCTGATACAACAAGGTGAAGAGGAAGAAGAACTGAATAGTTTCAGCTATAACAGGTAATGTAAACAATCAAGTTCTGAAAAATTAAATGGGATATGGCTAGAAAAATTTGCCTTTTCCTGTGGAATATGTTTGCATTTATAGCCTTTATTGTGATATGCTTGAGGTGTCAAAAAATGTTTTTCTTCATTTAGCTCAATTTTTATTTCTTATTTCAGATTAATTGGAACTGTTTCAAATGATGTGCGAAAAGTTGCTTTGCTATCTCATACAGTCGCTGCTTATATAAGCACACTTGACAGCAGTCTATTACGCAGAATTGCAATTCAAATCGTGTCAGACTCAACTTTATGGATCAGCAGGCTGTTCCGGTAAGTTCTGTGTTGTTTGCTTAAAATAATGGGGTTTGCTGTGTTTATTAAGGTTGTACTGCAGATTGTTAGAATATAAACAAATTACAGTGTAATCTCAGTCAGCTGAGCATGAGTTGAGAAAAGCTTGAGTTAAGATAAAGGTTTCGAAAGTCTAAATAATATCGTGAAGAATCAGTTTGAGAAAATATGTTTAGCAGTTAGTAATGTTGGAATGTTGTGATTCCCCAGAAAACTTCGCATTTGTGTTTTCTTTGCTGGTGAGTGATGCATGTTTGTATTATTTACTAACTGAAAAATGTGGTGGAACATATCTTCAAAAAGCTGGTCGTCTGTAGGCACACAATGTATATTTAGTTTTCTTTATAAAGGTATTCTTGTAAAGTGGGAAGCATTTTGCAAAGAGTTCCATAAAGTGGATGATAGAAATCAGAATCTTTTATAGTGAGGATGGGCTGTACTGTGAAGAAATGTTCATTTCTGCATTTCTAGAACATAGATATGAGTACAGAGTTGTACATATTTTTCTGAGGGTTATCTTTGCTGTACCTCTGAGTAACTCTTGAAGCAGTCAGACTATCCTATCATTCTTGAATGTGTGTGCCTATGGGATGGATTCAGCTACTCTTCCTGCCAAGGTTTTGAGTTAACTATAGTTAATCTTTTAAATTTTCTGTTTTAAGCATAGAAAAATTATCAATTTTCAGGACTGGTAGACCAGTTTCATATCAGCTTCACTAAAAGTATTTTGGTAAAGTATTTTTAATGGGTATGATTTTTTCTTTCAGTTATGTTTGATTTTGAAGTGAACTCGAATTGATGGTCAAACCTGTAGTTTTTACTTTAAAGTGAGCTTTGAAGTGTGACTGCTTGACTCATAGCTGTATGCATACTTCAGCCATGAAGAGAATTGGTTCCATTCCACATGATAAAGACAGACCCATTTGTGGTAGTGATTTTTTTTTTTTTGGATTTTTAGGCAGGAACATTACAAATATTTACTCATCATAAATTTTTTGAAGTTTGAAGAGAAAAGCTAAATTAAGGCCCCTGTGTGTTGTGTGAAGTAGGAAGAAAAAACTGAATTTAAGCCCATTGTGTCTCTGTTTAAAAAGATGAAAAATGAGCAACTGAGAATTGATAAATGCTTTCAAGTATAATAAAAACATGTCACTTTCAGCATAGAAATGCTGTATTTTCCATTGTTCCCCATGTAGCCATCTCTCTCTTCAGGAAACTTGACAATTGCATCACACAAGAGTAGGAGTTGAATATGCATCTCCTGATTTCCATTCAAGTATGCTGCTGTTACACCATACAGGACAATGAACTTTCAAGCAACTGAAGTTAAGCAAATGTAGCTTACAAATCTGAACAACCTTCATATTTACAGTAGTTGTAGCAACAGTGAGTTAATCACAGTTTATCTGTAAAGTTTTCTGCTTCCTTGTAGTGTCACAGAGACTCCAACTCCTATGGATTCTCCGTAGTTTTTACAGAAATTTTCAGTCGACCTATGGATTACGGGAAGCATGGAATATATTACGGAAATTGAAATCTCTGTGAAATGTTATTAAAAGCATCTGTGTGAGTAATTTTCTTTATTCCTGTGTAAAACCCATAATTTAGTGAAATTTATAGTGTATCTGTGTGAGGTTTGTATCAATATGTAGGGATTCTAACATTCATTAAATGTTTTTGAAATTGCTTCTTGGAATTCCAAAAACATTTAATAAATGTTAATTCAATATTGTGACATTTCTTTAACATTTTTTTACATTTTATAGACGTCTTAGAAGTTTCTGCTCACATGGTTGTAGTTGGAACTGAGTGGGATGCTGTTTTATTTTGTTTTGTTTGCGCTAACCGATACCCGCGTGCTGCTGGCTTCTTTTCTAGATGTCAACAGATATTTCTACTGCTTTCTTCGATGTCGGATTGTAGTAGCAGCTAGCAGGCTTCTTATTTATTTAGTTTAAAGATTAGTGTTATTCGTGCTTCAAACAAATAAATTCTGGAAAACGAAATTCACCTTTTCCCGTGGCGCAAGCAGTAAAAAAATGCAAAAGCAATTGAGGATTTAAAGATTTATATAGTATTAAATTTCCATGTCTTCAACCATAAAAAATTCAGCCAATGTGGTGTTTTGTACTTATTGTTCAAAGGACATAAATATCGCCCACGGAGGACAAGATGATTGTTGTCGTGATGTGTTAAAAAACAAACAAAAAACACCAAGAATATACCCAAGCAAAAGTGAGTCAAAAGATGTTGCATCATTTTTAAGTGCCATAAAGTTTATTTGCTCATTTTTTGATTCAACACAATCAGCCGATATCAGCTGCCGATCACTCTAGACCGTTGTTTATGGCAATGTTCCCCAATTCCAGTGTAGCATGAAATTATAGTAGCGGCCATACGAAAGCCATGGCAATCATCACAAGTATAGCTTAAACAACTATGGAAGAAATTATTTCTTCCTTAAATTCACCCTTTGCAGTTAGTACTGATGGAAGCAATGACAGTGATGATATGAAACTGTATCCACTGTTAATCACATATTTTGAGATGGTGAATGGGAAGATAATTACTTTGCTTGTTTCTCTGTTGGCATGCAATAATAGCACTGGTGAAATAATTTTTAAAGCTATAAGTGATGAATTCGCCAAAAAAAGGGTTGCTGTGGCATAATTGTATTGCATTTGAATCTGATAATGCCAGCTCAGTGTTTGGCAAATTCAAAGGTGTTGCAGCATTTTGGAAAGGAGCAAACCCCCCCCCTCTCTCTCTCTCTCTCTCCAAAAAAAACAACAACCAAATATGTATATATATATCTTCTATTATCCTACAGACAACATAGTGCCTTCACAGGTTGGGAAGTAGTTCAACAAGCTGAGGCGTTTACTATGTTGCAAGATTCTCTTTGGAACATACATTGGCTTTTTGAGGAAAAACCAAAAGCAAAACAAATGTTGGTGCCACTTGTTTTCCACAGAAAGTTAAATTTTTTCAACAGTTTTTAAGCAAAAATTCACTGTTTTATGAATCTACACTATTAATTTGCCGTTACTCACATTGCGTTTGTTACAGAGCATGTTATACAATTTTATTCATTACTACTGAAAAAACTACTGATTTTTCCTAGTGTTAACTACTGAACTTTTTTAGCCTCTACTACTGAAAATTTTCTGGGAAGGTTAGAGTCTCTGGTGTCATTGACACTTTCTCATCCAGAAATGGACATGGCTCATAAATCCTTGGTGCTTCAGATGACATCAGAGAAACTGCAGAAATCATTGAGCTTCATATCTTCACGAAGAAATGATTGTGACATCTCCATAATATGGCAGACACATATAAATGTAATTCTCAGCACAAAAGCTGCATATTTTCTGGTCCAATTTTAAAGTTTTCTGAAGAGATATCTACATGAGAAAAGTGAAAATACTGTGCTTCTGTGCCAAAAATGACATTATGTGCTTGCCTTGTACTGGAGACATCAGAACCATTTCTTCATGGAGATTCATTTCTCAGTAACTTCTTTGTAATTAATGACATCATGGATGTAAGATGCATGAATGACATATTATTTATAATAGATAATGAAGATCAATCTCTACCCTCCCACATTCTGACACAATTCAACTCACTAGAAAATTCCCCGAAATGCACCTTAAAAATCCAAAGAGATCATAGCCTCAACTACCTGGATTTAACCTAACCTCAGAAGAAGGAAAAATCTTAACACAGATCTACAAAAAAACAAAAACAAAAAAACCCCAAAAAACCCACTAACATAGACAAGATATTAGACTACAACTCATACCAGCCACACTACATAAAGTCTAACACTGCGAGGCAATTTTTGGAGAAAATCAACTTCTTGTGGTGTCTACAGAAGCCCAAAAGGTAAAGAATATTTTTAAGAATAAAGCAAATAAGAAGCCAAAAAATTGCATCAAGTTCACAAGCAAAATTACTTGCCACAAAGCACTCTTTGGAAAACTAAAAGATCAACCATAATAGGTTGCTTACCTTTTGTACACATTTCCCTGCACATTTTATTCTTTTGGTTGTCTAGCTTGGTTCAAGCCGCTGGTGCGGTGGTCCTTTTTTGTCTTCAGGTTCATTCGATGCCTGGTGAATGCATAAGTCCTTGAAGTGACTTTTGGCCCCAACAGCATCTACTTCTTGTTCAACCACTCTTACCAACGTGTAAAACCCAACTTTTGTTGGTTGATTGATATTTATGTAAAAACCTAAATTCGTAAACTCAAAACAAACTGACAAGACCAACTAGCATAATCTTCCTATTTACATACACACGAAATTCCACCAAAAATATTAAAAACATATATGCAACTATTACACACAACTTATCTTATTCCCTTCTATGCCATTCCTTCAATTCCCATTCCCTACACCTCACAACAACCAGAGCATTCAGTCAGGTGTAGGGAACGGGAATTGAAGGAATGACATAGAATGGAATAAGATAAGTTGTATGTAATAGTTGTATATATATGTTTTTAATATTTTTGGTTGGAACTTTGTGTGTATGTAATTAGAAAGTTTGTATGTTAGTTGGTCATATCAGTTCGTTTTGAGTTTACGAATTTAAGTTTTTATAAATGTCAATCAACCAATGAAAGTTGGGTTTTACACGCTGGTAAGAGGGGTTGGAGGTAAGTAGACGCTGTTGGGGCTTAGAGTCATTAATTCAGTACACTTAATGGACCTATGCATTCACCAGGCATTGAATGAACTTGAAGATGGAAAAGGACCACCGCACCAGAGGCTTGAACCAAGCTAGACAACCAAAAGAATAAAACGTGCAGGGAAATGTGTACAAAAGGTAAGCAACCTATTATGATTATAATTGTATGCATGTAAATTACGAACAGTTATGGCATATGCTATAGATGTTCTAACACTGAATTAAAAAAGATCAGTTAAAAATATAAAATCAGGTTTTTCTCAGATCTGGAAAACAAGTTAAAAAAATTCCTTTTGTCTCTAAAACCGCAACAAAATGATATTCAATCACAAGAAGGGGTAGTCTATACCATAGACTGTACCTGCAGACTAAGATATATAGGTGAAACGGGGAGAAGTGTAAAAGTCTGTATGCAGGAACATACACAGTAACATACATGGTCGTGTCAGAATAATACGACCGCCTACCTAATAATGGAAATAATCACCCTTGGCCTGGATGAGGTGATGAGACGGTGTGGCTTGGATGCAATGAGGTCCTGAAAGGTTGCCCGAGGCACATGTGCCCATTCAGACTGAAGCGTGGAGGTCCTGGAGATGATGTGGTTGTGGGTCGGCACGTCAAGTCTGTTAATCCAAATAATCCCGCAAGTGCTCTATGGGATTGAGGTCGGGCAATTTTGCCGGCCAAGAGAGAACAGAGACATTGCTGCCATGTTCCTAGAACCAGTCATGCACCCCCTTAGCGACATGGCAGGGCACATTGTCCTGTTGGTAGACACCATCATCACCAGAGTAAATGCCCAACATGAAGGGATGCATGTGGTCAGCGAGGATGGACAAGTAGCCATTGGCATTCAAGGACCCATTCAGTGGTCCCAGGTCATACAAGGAAAACATCCCACATGCACACTGCCACTGCCGGCCAGTACTTGACTGACAAGCATGTCAGGGTGTTGGTTCTTGTGTGTTTGACGCCATATCTCCCACAGCCTGTCACTTCTGTGGAGTAGAAACCTTAATTCATCAGAGATGGCAACCTTTTTCCACTGTTCAATGACAGTAGTCCCATGTAGTGTCATGTTCAATGACACTACAGGCGTCGTTGCCGATGGACATGGGTTGACGTGTGCGCCTTGACAGAGCATCGACTCTGGAGATCCATGCTTAACAGGGTTCACTCTACTGTTATCAGAGACATGTACCTGGGTGCCACAGTGTTCATTTACATGGTCAATTGCTGCACTGTCATGTGTCAATTGCTCTTTAGAGTCGACGGAGGCAATGTTCTCTTCTGGGGTCAATGGCTTTTGAGGCTCCACAGTTATGATGGCAGGATTTACTCGATGTGCTAGTGGTCTATTCTTGGTACACCCTTATAACAGCACCTCATGAACAACCAATGAAGTCTGCTGTTTCTGAGATGCTTCAAATCCTTAGCGCAGTAGCCAATGATAATTCCTTTTTGAACGTTCATCAAATTGCTACCTCTGCCTATTGTGCTCATGTAACGCACTATGGCTCATCTGTCTTGGCCGGCAGCTTATGTCTCCATATGGTTGACCTTGTCAAGTGCACTCTGTGATGCACCTGGATGGGTACACTGTGATTTCGGGGGGTGGTCGACTGGTCGTATTATTCTGATATGACCATGTATTATTTTCTTACCGATGTTTCTGGCCTTTAGGTGACTATCAAGGCCTTTTATCAATGTTTTACTTCACTCCACCTTTGTTATTGACAGAGAAAACAATTTAAAGATTCAGTTTAAATCTTGAAAGTGCTTTCAGATCTTTACATGCATTTTATGTCAAAACAAAGGTGCAATGAAGTGAAACATTGATAACAGGCTGTGATATTCAGCTGAAAACCAGAAAAGTATGCAAGAAAATAATACACTCTGAGGACAAGTGAGTTCCTAAATTCATTTTGTAATTTCATCTTTAAATGCTTTTTATTTACTGTACAACCACATTAAACCCAGCCTTAAAACATGTTTAGTAGCAGATGTTAAGCAAAAAATATCATGTTATATTTATACAGGGTGTTCGGAAAGTCACTGTGTACCTAAGCTATGCACTTAGAAAAAATGTTTGAAGTGATCTTCCACGAGTGTCGATACAGCGCTGAACCCGTTTCAGTTTATTTGCAAACACTTGCTGCAGCTCTGCTTGTGAGATGTTTCTGATGAACGTAGTTATTGCAGTTTGTAATTGATCAAGCGTGCGTGGGCGATCACGATACACAGCAGATTTTGCTGCGCCCCACAGAAAAAAGTCTGGTGGAGTAAGGTCCGGGGAGCGAGGGGCCATAGGTTTTTTGAGATGACACATTCGCCGAAAACCGCATTCAGAAGTTTCATAGATGTGTGAGCTGTGTGCGCAGTACCGCCATCTTGTTGAAACCTGCTGTGGGTGATTTTGTCTTCTTCAAGGCGGCCGATGAAGTCGTGGAGTATGGAACAGTAACGTGCACTATTCATGGTGTCCTGAAAGAATAACGGCCCGACAGTGCGCCGTCGGGGTAGCGCAACCCACACTCCGATTTTCTGGTCATTCAAGGGTCGTTCCGACACAGCATGAGGAGTCTCTGTGGACCACAATCGTGTGTTTTGTGCGTTAACATACCCAGAGAGGTGGAACCACGCCTCATCTGTAAAGAAAGGTTACATCAAGAACAGCAACAGTATTCGTTTGAATAAAAGTTTTAAACCATTCACAGTACCGGAGTCGTTTTACGTGATCCGCCGGTTACAATTGTTGTACCGCTGTTACTTTGTATGGGTAGAGGTGCAATGATTCTCTCACCGCTTTATGCGCTGTCGCAAGCCCGATATTTTCCTCTTGCGCCAACTTGCGCAATGATTTTGATGGACTCTGCAGCAGGGAGTCGGAGATGTCCATCAACTTCCCATCGGTAAGTTTAGTTGGTCTCCCGCTTCGTTCGGCGTCGAACACTGAGCCTGTCGCACGAAATTTCTCAATAAGTCGACGAACACTGAGCCTGTCGCACGAAATTTCTCAATAAGTCGACGAACTGCATTACGATGAGGTACAGGTGTGTCTGGGAATTTGGCAGCAAATTGCTGCCGCACTAAATCGGTGTATTCGTTGCCTTCTCGAAAGACGTATTCAACCAGAAACGCACGTTCCGCAATTGAAAGAGCCATAGTGCGAAAAACTGAACAACAACAGCACACACGATAACTTCGATACTTACTGTAACAACGACTCGTCTCTGTTGACCTCTGGAACTCAACTGCCGCAATGCGGCAACCGACGCTTCGAGCAGCTTGCTGCGCATGCGCAGTGAGCCCCATGGGTTCCCGCGATCGGCTGCGACTGGGAGAATCCACTTTATTACATTCCGGTGGCACATACTGCACTTGATAACTGCGAAAACAAAACGGTAGCCTAGGTGCACAGTTACTTTCCGAACACCCTGTATAAAATAGGTGACACCATATCTCTCAAACTCTTCAATGCCATTTTGCAGAGTGTCTTTCAATCATTGAACTGGGAGGACAAGGAGATAAAGATTAAAGGAGATTATTTAATCCACATTCATTGTTTTTGCAAGCACTTCATCAGAGCTTCATAATATGATCCAGGAACTTGCTGACAAGATTAAAGAAGTGAGATTAAAAAATTAGGAAAACAAAATTGATGTACAATTCTTTTACAGAAACTTAGATTTAGAGATACACATCAGATTTTCAGAGGTAACTGGTGCACTTACCTTGGTGAACAGATATCAAGAGAACAAACACTGCATCATGGAAGAAATTAATTGACATATGAAATGTGACTGGTGAGCATTTGTGAGAAATAGTACAATTTTCAAGAGGAATTTGCCATTATATCTTGAAAGGAAAATGTTTAAATAATGCATCCTACTAGTTCTTACTTTTAGATCAGAGACATGGACATTAACTACAAAAATATGCAGAGATGGTAGCGAACTTAAAGTAGTATGGAGAGATGCATGCTTAGTATAATCATGAAAGATAGGAAAAGGAACTTGTGTGCATCTGGAAAATGACAAGAGTGGGTGACATCCAGAGTAGCAGAACGTAGACCGTACACGCATACGCCATACGCGGATAGTTTCCATATTATTAGCAGATTTTGCAGATAGATTTTGCTTGTAGATTAAGCAAAAAATGAAATGTTATTTACAGCAATTAAAACGCTTACTCAACTACTAAAATTGATATACTTAATTCTATTTTAACTTGAACTTTCAATTATTTTCCACATCTTCTGAGTTCTTTTGTTTTTGCAGACATTTCTGGCCTCTAGATTTTATCAAGGCCTGTTCTCCATGTATAGAAACTATAAAAAGTTTTGTTTACATAGAAAGAATTTAAATTTAATTGCCAGGTTCCTTTTGTAGTTGCTACTTATTAAATTAAAATATTTTCCTTATGTATTTTGTAAGTTTACTATTTTTAATGAAATTGTTGAAAATGCTACTTATAATTTTTAAAGTTCATTAGTAGAACTGTTTTTCTGGATATAAATTTTTTTCTTTAGTCTGTTGTTTTTATGAGATTCATGGTCCAATATTTTACCATAAAGGTCCATTTTGCACACATTGCTGCACATTCAACCGTAATGTACTTATTTTGTTCTAATTGGAATCTAATGTTCTAATAATTATTTATTGTTTTATTAATTTTTCTTTAAATTATCTTATTGTATTGTTATTCCTGATTCGCGGGTTTGCAGCAAGTTTTCTGTTTCAATGGTTGTGTATGCAGATACATTTTATTTTTATACAACTCTGGTGACATCATGATCAAAGTAAAGACCTTCAAGTTCCATTGGGCTCGAAATATTGATAGAATTGGCCACCATTGGATGTCTAAAATGCTAGACTGCTACCAAGGGACAAGAAAAGACCCAGAATAAAATTGGAGGAAGAGTGGAAGAAATTTGAAAGCTTTCTGGAGTGGCATTGAAGAGACTGGCTGAAGACCGAGAGTTTTGAAAGAGAGTTGGAGAGACCTCCATCCCCAGTGGACTAAGAATAATTGATCATGAAGATACTATCATCACCAACATCATCATGGTCATAATCTAGCTTCATAAGACCTTCATGTAACAGTGGATTGAGAATTGTTGATGATGATATCATCTTCAGCTACTTTCTATCCACTGCTAGATGGTCTCCCCATCTTTCTTTGGTAGCTCTCTATCTTGAGCCACTCTCTTCCATGTCACTGCAGCATGCTTTTGAAATTCTTCCCCCTATTTTCCATATGGCTTTCTTCTTGGCCTGTTCTTGTCCCTTGGTATCTAGTCTAGTACCTCAGTTGCCCAACAGTGGTCAGTTCTTCTAGCAATATGTTCAGCCCATTATTCCTTGAGGGTTCATATTTTGAACATGATTATCATCAACTCTTCTTATTTTCTCAGTCCATGAGTTCTTTTTTATCTTTCTTGGTTATACCAAGCATACACCTCTCCACGCTTCTTTCAGTTGTCTGCAGATTCTGTATGTGGTTTTTATTAAATGCCTATGTGTTTCATCCATAAGTAAGGACTGGAAGGATGCATTGATTAAATAATTTCCTTTTAAGACATAATGGTAAATTGCTCTTGAAAATTATTTCTTCCAAATGTTTTCCAGCTAAGCTTTATACACCTGTAAATTTTTTCTCTGACGTGCACTTAATATTTGTTGTCCAACATAAACATAGGCATCAGTTACTCCCAAATTTGCCATATCTACCTCAAAGTCTTCCATTTTTGTAACAGCACTGACCTCAATTTTGTTTTCTGTAAGTTCAGTTTTAATCTCACTTCTTTACTCTTGTCAGCCAGTTTCTAGATCACACTCTGAAGTTCTGAGAGATGTTTGCAAAAATGGTTACATCATCAGCAGAGTATAGGTAGATTATATAATCTCCATTAATCTTCATCTTGTCTTTTCCCAGTTCAGTGATTGAAAGATATTCTGCAATGTGGCACTGAAGATCATTCGAGATGTAGTGTCACCTTCTCTCATCCTGTTATCAGTTTTTATACACTCTGTGTCCTTGAACAGTCAGACCTTTGAACTTCTATTTTTGTAGATGTCATTGATAATATCAATGTATGAATCTTCAGTACTGCAAGATTTCAATGACAGTAAAACTGCTGATGGTTTTGCAGAATAAAAAGCCTTTTTAAAATTAATAAAAGTCATATGTAATGGTAGTTTCTGTTCATTTGCTCATTCAGTTGTACGCCGAAGTGCCAAAAGTCATGGGGTAGCAATATGCAAATTTTTAACTGGCACTGCTGTCTTATAAAGGCTTCAATGCATGCCACGATTCTTATCAGTTGCTAGGTGTAATTTAATGAGTTAGGTTGAACAACCACCAGTAGGATTATGGCAAGCCGACATGAATTATCGGATTTTGAACAAGGCATGGTAGTGGCGCCAGACAGATGGGACATTCAGTTCCCAAAGTTCTGCGAACATTCAACATTCCTCGATTCACGGTGTCACATATCTATCGAGAACACCTCATGGAAGGCATTACCACCCACCGTGGACAACACAGTGGCCGATCAAGGGTGCTGAATGACCATGACCATGGGCATTTAACCAGGACTGTCCATGCTAACAGACAAGTGATACTGGCTCAAATAACATCCACATTCAATGCAGGAGGTACCAGAGACATATCTATCAGTTCAGTACAGCGTAATTTAGCATCCATGGGGTATGGGAACAGAAGGCGCACCAGAGTGCCTTCGTTAATACCATGCCATTGGACACAGCACCTCACCTGGGCTCGTGAACAACGTAATTGAACCCTGGAAGACTAGCAACATGTGCCGTGGTCCCATGAGTCACGCTACTAGTTGTTACGAGCTGATGGTAGGGTTCGGGTGTGGCGCAGACCCCAGAGGCCATGGACCCAAACTGTCAATAAGGCACTGTGCAAGCTGGTGGTGGTTCCATACATGTGTGTGGTGTCTTTACATGGCACGCTTTGGTTCATCTGGTTCTCGTAAACACATCATTAACAGGTAATTGCTGTGTTGCTCTTCTGGGTGACCATTTGCAGCCCTTCATGGACTTCATGTGTACCCCAACAGCGATGGGACTTTCCAGGCGGACAATGCACTATGTCATTGGTCCCAAGTTGTTCAAAATTGGTTCAAAAAGCATTCTGGACAGTTCCGACTGATGGTGTGGCCACCATGTTCGCCCGACATGAACTCAATAGAGCACTTATGGAATGTGATGGAATGGTCCATTCGCAACCAAGATCCTGCACCTACAAATACCAGGGAACTGTGGCGGGCTGTTCAGACGTCTTGGCTGAACATCTGTCCAGAAGTCTTCTGGCCACTTGTAGAATCAATTCCACATCGAGTTGCTGCACTTCACTAGGCTAGAGGAGGTCCTACACGATACTAGGTACATATCCCATGACTTTTGGCATTTCAGTGTATATAATCATTAGTAAATTAAGAAGAAGGTAGTGTAGAACACGCTAAGTTACATATTAAAATTTAATGCAAATATATTTCAGCCATTACTATGGCCTTCATCAGTGCGACTACGATTGGTTTTTGTTGCCAGATTGGAAAGGTAAGTTTGGTAATGGTAACTCCGGGTGACGTGATGCAATGAGGGATTTCCAGATGTAAGGAATGAAAATGGGGAGCTCAGAGTTACAATTTTTGGAAAATAATATTTCCAAACTTTCTCTAAACCTCAGAGCATACCGATTTTGGTAGGGAGCCAACTTTTTAGTATCAGACCAAAGTGGAATAGCAGAAGTGTCAGCCTTCCTTGTCTCTTCTTACCATGGCTGACACTTCTGCTATTCCACTTTGGTCCGATACTAAAAAGTTGGCTCCCTTCCAAAATTGGTATGCTCTGAGGTTTAGAGAAAGTTTGGAAATTTTATTTTCCAAAAATTGTAACTGTGAGCTCCCTATTTTCATTCCTTACATCAGGAAATCCCTCATTGCATCATGTCACCCGGAGTTACCATTACCAAACTTACCTTTCCAATCTGGCAACAAAAACCAATCGTAGTCGCACTGATGAAGGCCCCATAGTAATGGCTGAAATATATTTGCCTTAAACTTTTTATACGTAACTTAGCGTGTTCTACACTACCTTCTTCTTAATTTGTTTGTTAGTTGTGTGCATTGCCTACCACTCATTTATGATCTTTAGTATTGTGAGCACTCCTAAATCCAACTTGTTCTCTTAGTTGCGCTATATCCAGTATTCCCTACAAACAATGTGATAGCACATTAGTGAAGAGTTTATAAACAACTGGTTGAAAGCTGGTGGATCTGTAAATTTCTGAGATTCTTAAGGTCTCCTTTTTTTATGGACAACTTTTATACTCGTAGGGCTGGAGGAACTTGAGTGCCTGTGTATTTCTTTTTGTCTGTAAGAGATGTATCATGCCTTTCATATAGTTTTGTGCAGAACCTTTTAACTCCTCAAAATTTCACCTCTATTTCTTGTTATAGTACCATCTTCTTTTCTCACTGCCATAATTTGGTTTCTTCCATTACTGAGATGTCCCTTTGCTTTCTTCAGTGTTTTGTTGTTTTTAATGTAGCTTTTCTCACTAGTTCACAATTGAATTTCCTTATACCTTTAGTGATACTTTATTGTATTGTCTTGTTTTGAAGTTACATTTTCTTTATTTTTATCTGTCTTCTTTTTTTGCATCAGAATATTTTTGTTTGCTCTGAGATTTTCTTAGTGTGGTTTTTGTTCTCAGTATCAATTTTTTGTTGTTGCTGTTTCCATGAGGGCTTTGTTTGTTAATTAAAGATGACACACACACACACACACACACACACACACACACACACACACACACACACACACACACACACTCACACACACACACACACTGGCGGATGGATTTATGTTTCCAGAAGGGAAAAAGGTTTTTAAATTTTGCATATCTTCCTTTTTCAACCTGGAAACAAATGTCACTACTTGGCTTTGTAATTCTGTTTTTTTTTTTTTTTTTTTTTTGAAAAACCCCTCTTCTATGACAATAAACATCCTGTGCAACCAGGTTTTCCAATTTAGAATTTCATTTCCTTTTAATTTTGCAGTTCAGTTGCTCTAGATTCAGCATTTCTTAATTGTACTAGTCACACATGCATGCTCGCAACACTGTTCACCTTTGCAAGCATTTTGAGAAAACATTTTGAGGTACTTCTACTTCTTCATGTGGCACCATAGGCAACTACACCAGAAAATTCATTAAACATTGAATATAAAATAGGAATTGTTACCAACTGAAAATTCTATTCTGAAAATGAGTAATTCAAAATCCTAATAGTATAAAGGTTTTTAATTTATGTGGAACAGTAGTGTCAATACATTTACTGTAAGTTAGGATTTTTTTTTAAGTTGCCTTCAGTCAAGAGTCTTATCAAAAATATAAATTTTCTGCCTTGTAAAAATTGAGTTATGACAGTTTTGACCAGATTGTAAAAAATGTATATATATATATATATATATATATGAGTAAAATCACAAGCCTTGATTTGTCATTCTTTTCTAATGCAGGTTTTTTGATTCATCAGTTTACTTTCACAATGAATGTCGTGAAGGTTTACTTCGTCTCACTCGCATGATCATTCATTCACGGTATCCAAAGTTCTCTACCGAAGGATACGAAGCATTGTACACACGCCCACCAGTGATTTACTACAACGATACCACACGGCCTGGCTTAGGACAGTACCTGTGTTCACAGGTATGCTAAGTAACAAACCTTTATGCATGTCATAAGGCATATTGTGTGCAACTTTGCATAACATTACCTGTACTTGTGTATCAATGTGTACTTCTCCCTCATATTTTTTCTGTGTTGGAGTGCTTTCCAATGATGATATAAATAAGTTTTATATGATTTTGCAAAATTATTATTTATAATTTTCTCTTTTGTAGCTTGGGCTTCCATTGTCTTGCCTCTCATCTGTTTCTTGTAACACAATGCTTGGTTCTGAGTACAAAATGGTATGTACATATTTTCCCGCGTGTTTACTCATATGGTGTTTCATATAGTTTTCTAAGTACTGTATGTTATTGTTTAGCTAAGAGATATCATTTCTATTTGTGGAGATGTGTAAACCCAAAAGGTTATTACTGAAGGTTTTTCATATGGTACAAGTTCTGTAGCTTAGTGCAAATTCTTTTATTTGCAAATTTACATATCAATTTCTTCATTGTAAAAGAAATTTGAGATGAGCAACAGAACATTTACTATATGAAAAACCTTTAGGTAAGATATCTTTTGCCTAAACAATAGCATGTAATATTATTAAGCACAGTTATTTTTATGTAGATTGAGTTTTGAAATTAAGAATCAAAACTACATATGTAACATTTGTAGCAAAGTTTTCTAACTGCTCTTTAAATAAGTGTTTCAGAAAGGGGTTTTCTTTTAGAGATTTAATTCTGTTGCATGATGAAACTAAAACGGATAATGTTGATGCCATAAATTGTGATCATTTTAAATTTTAGACTAAAACTTTGGTTTCCTTGTGCTCTTAGAAATGCTAATAAGAATGTCAATTTCAATTGGCTGTTTGGTTGTGATGAAATATTTCTTGTTAGTAGTTAATAAATTCAGTTTTTCTGCACCATCTGCTTTAGTTGAAAGACCAACAATAAAAATTTCCAAAATGAATAGGAAAATGTACATATTATAGGCTTATATCACTTTCTGATATATATGTTTGTGCTACCTAGTGGAAAAAAAGGAAGTGCATATAAAGTTTTGCTCAGAGTTCCAGTCATCAAATACAAAAGGAATTTTTTTGGTGTGACTTTTGAAAATCTACATGTTATAAAAATAAAAAATGGTAATTACACTACTTTGTAAATCAACACATGCACCACAGAAATTCAAACAGGCAAGAATCATTATACTCATAATTAGTGTCATCTGATGATTTAATTTTAATCTGATGTATAGATGTTGAGTTGTGTCTTTAAAGAAATGAATGACAAAATGGTACAATAAAAATGGAGGTGGTCCTTTTGTCATTAGATCTTCTTGTAACCAAAAACACAGTGATTGGAAAAACTACTATTTAAAAGTATCTAGCTACTGTTACAACTACTTTTCCTGAAAAGTAACTAGCTACACTACTTTTTCTGAAAAGTAGCTACTTTTTTACATTTAGGCTTTAGCTAAAATTGCAAATTTTATAGTGATCTTCATATATGCACATTCTTAGATATGACATTTAGAGCTAAATACTAAGGTAAATCACACAAATAATTTATCTTTGTATTTACATCGGTTCTGATAGTTGTATGTAACACATTTTAATACGTTCAGTGGCATATTATTCCAAACTAGATAGACTAGCTTTGAAAGCCCAGAGAATTTAAATAAATACCACCTAAAAAAATATATGTGAATTCATTTTCTTTGACTAAGAGAGTTAAATCTCACAATTTAACAGTCCTCAACAAAACCTTCAGCTGGATTATCTTATATGCGGTGTGTTCACAGGCTGACTAAGAAAGACTTTTCAGTTAACAGTTTGTGGCTAGCTTACACAATGCTTAGTCAAATTAAGTATGTGATTGTAGCCAGGGAACACTAAGCCACCCCCTCCCTTCCAGTTCAAACCAATAATGCTTCAGGAAATATAGACTTCATGTGATTTGAAGAATATTTTGTTTTTCACTTTTTCCTCAAGTAGCACAATTTGTAGCATGATTTTCTGCTACAAAGCTGCTTTATCTTGTAGTGCATGTTACTGCTATAACTACATTTTTTATTTGCAGTGATTGTACATGACACACTGCTATAAAAGGAGCATGCTGCAGTAGCAGCACTACATCTGATCCCTGCCAAAATGTTAGTAAGATTTTGTTGCTCAAATGCATTATAAATTTCAGTAGGATTTCTAAAATTTCACGAATGGTCAAATAATAATAACACCTTTCATTGAAGCTGAGGTTGCAGAGTATTGGCATAGGTTTTTATATGAAGAGATTTGAAGAGTATTGGGATAAATTTTTTATATGAATGGGTTTAGAGGGTATTGGAGTGCTTTTTAAGAAGATATACAAACATGTGCGTGAGTCAACATTTTTTCTCTTTGCTGTTTGATTTATGTCATCACACATAATGATGCTGGCAAGTGAATATCCTCCAATAGCAATAGTGTGAGAGCTTTGTAGTTTTGATTGTGGTTTTCTTCCATTGTGGGAAGGGGAGTATGTGGCATGTCTCACCCTATTCTTTCTGTCATATACAAATGGGAAATGAATTTCCCTGTAGAAATAATTCTTTATTAATACATGGTAGGAATTGTAATGCTATATTTTCACAGTATTCCATGTAACCACTTTCTTCCGAAAACTTGAAAATTTTCATCGTCCTGGAGCGGGAATCAAACCTGATTTTCCGGTCGAGCATGCTAGTTATTAAACTACCCAGGACAAGAAAATTCCAAGCTACTGAACATACATATCTGAGAACCTTCAGATTTGCACTAGTCGAAGCTATTCCTACCCTATCATAGCATCTCAAAACCTTTTCTCACATCCAGGGTCAGATGTAGGTCACAAATTCCAGTGATGAAAGGACGTCACATACAATTGGGAAATGAATTTCCCCGAAGAAATAATTCTTCATAAATACATGGTAGACATTGTAATGCTATTATTGGCATATTTTAACTGTATTCCATGTAATCACTTCCTTCAGAAAACTTATAAAATTTTCATCATCCTGGAGCGGGAATCGAACCCGCGGTCTGGCACTACCCGAATTCCGGTCGAGCATGCTAGTCATTACACTACCCAGGACAAGGAAGTTCCAAGCAGCTGAACATAGATATCTGCGAACCTTCAGATTTGCGCTAGTCAAAGCTATTCGTGTTACATTGTAGCGTCTCACGACCTTTTCTCACATCCAGGGTCGGATGTAGGGAATTGGAATTTCATCACTGGAAATTGTGACCTACATCCAACCTTGGATGTGAAAAAGGTTGTGAGACGCTGCGATGGGGCAGGATTAGCTTCAACTGAAGGTTCTCAGATATCTATGTTCAGTTGCTTGGAATTTCCTTGTCTTGGGTAATGACTAGCATGCTCGACCAGAAATCGGGAGGTGTGGGTTCGATTCTCACTCCAGGACAATGAAAATTTCAAGTTTTCTGAAGGAAGTGGTTACATGGAATACAGTGAAAATTTGCCAATAATAGCATTTTTCTTTCTGTGTGGTGTTCTTGAGAAACTATTATGTAATTACAGCTAGGTTCTTAAATGAACAGTTGCTGTGGTGGCCAAGTGGTGAGATGCTGGCTTCTAACCACTTGTCTGAGATGGGCCTGGGCTTGCCCAGTCTCAGATGCACGTGCCCAGTCTCAGATGCGACATGAGTTATGTGTTTGCATAATGGTGCTGGCCCTCCTTCCCTCCCTGAAATCAGTGTCTCCAAATTAGGGATGGGTGACTGCTATAGTCTTTAGAGTTGCTCATGGTGGTCGGTAAATCCCAAAACAGCTACAAAGAAAAAGGGATACTGGCAGTGCAGAGCTGCTTCATCCTTACTTCCCCACTATACTAACAATAGCAAGGAAAAAAGAAAAGAAGTAGTTGAATTCTTATTAGAAATGATCAAGTTGGATTTGTATTCCACTTTCTGCATAATTTGATTGTCGTGTGTACATATATTCAGTCTAAAATATTTTTAATAAGTGATATGGAAATAATTGTGAAGATGTTATGCTGTGCATTTGGAAGCCTCTAAGTAACAGTTGTGATTTTCTTTTCAGGATGTGTCAGTATTAGAAAAGATGATCCTCGAAGACATAAGTGCTGCTAAAACACCATTACTTGTTGTTGCTAGTGCAGGGACATCCTTGGTTGGTCACGTTGATAGTATTCAAAGGCTACAGGAACTATGTCGAACTCATAGCATATGGTTACATGTAGAAGGCCACAGCCTAGCAGCTCTATGCTTGGTTTCTGTTCCAAATCTTGTAAGTAAATGAAGTTTCTTCTAAGACTGAAGGAATTTATTTTTGAATTTTTTTTATTTTTCAAAAATAAATTCCTTCCAACCTAATTCTGAGTTAAATGAAGCTTATTAAAATATATATTTAGTTAATAACATACATATGCACAGACATATATATGATCGTATCGGAATAATATGACCGCCTACCTAATAATGGGAATAACCACTCTTGGGCCGGATGACAGCGGTGTGGCATGGATGCAATGAGGCCCTGGAAGGTTGCCCAAGGCACACGTGCCCATTCGGACTGCAGCAGAGCCTGGAGGTCCCAAGATGATGTAGTTGTGGGTCAGCACATCGAATCTGCCTGTCCAAATATTCCCACAAGAGCTCTATGGGATTGAGGTCTGATGATTTTGCCGGACAAGGGAGAATGGTGACATCGCTGTCATGTTCCTAGAACCAGTCATGCACCCTCTTAGTGATGTGGCCAATGTTTACCTGGAGGTGATGGTGTTCAGCATGATGAAAACGACGCATGTGGTCAGCGATGATGGACAGGTAGCCATTGGCGTTCAGGGACTTATCCAGTGGTACCAGCAGTTCCAGGTCATACCAGGAAAACATCCCCCAAACATGCACACTGCCACCGCCGGCCTGTACTTGACAGACAGGCATGTCCGGGTGTTGGTTCTGGTGTGTCTGACGCTGGATCCGCCATCGCCCTTCACTTCTGTGGATTAGAAATCTCAATTCGTCGTAGAAGGCAACTTTTTCTGACTCTTCCACTGTCCAATGACGGTAGTCCCATGTGAACTGCAGGCATCACTGCTGATGGACCTGGGTTAACGTGGGCGCCTTGACGCAGCATTAGCACTAGAGACCCATGCATAACAGGGTTCGCTCTACTGTTATCAGGGACATGTACCTGGGTGCCCCAGCATTCAATTGTGTGGTGAACTGCTGCATTGTTGCATGTCAATTTTCCTTTACTAGTCGACGGAGGCAATGTTGTCCTTTGGGGCTCCACAGTTATGACGTTGAGAGGTACTCCATGTGCCAGCGGTGCATTATTGGTACACCCTTACTACAGCACCTCACGAACATCCCACGAAGTCTGCTGTTTCTGTGATGCTTCCACCCTTGACACAGTAGCTGATGATCATTCCTTTTTGAATGTCCATCAAATCACTACCTCTGCCCATTGTGCTCACATTATGCACTATGGCTCATCTGCCCTGGCTGGCCGCTAATATCTCCGTGTGGTCGACCTTGTCACATGCACTCTGTGATGCACCTGGGTGGGTACACTGTGATTCCGGAGGTGGTCATATTATTCTTATTCAACTGTGTACACTGCTCAACCATTATCTGGACAACCATCTATTGATAGTGAGTTAGGTCATGTGCAAGCACCACATCAAACCTCCACTTGTAAATATGCTTGTCGGGCTATGATGAGACCCTAGAATGACTGTGAATGCAAGATGCCACGATTGACAGTTAAATGACATAAGCAGTTGCTCTATATGTGACATTTAATCAGCACTGAAGATCCCTAACAATGGAAGTGGTTTGAGGCCAAATCTGCCAAGAAACATCCTGGTAAACCTCCACAAAGTGTACAGAATGTGGGAGGAGAGCTCTGCAAACGATGCCTGCTTGAAATGCAAATCAACATTGTCTTAGTCACTCAACTATTGGGGATTTGATATGTAAATGGAAGTGATCTGAGGCTAAGTCTGCCAAGAAACATTCTGGTAAAACCTCCAAAGCTTAGAGAATGTGGGAGGAGAGCTCTGCAAAGGATGCCTGCTCAAAATGCAAACCAACGTTGTCTCAAATCACTCGGACCCTGTGTGGGATTATTGGGCCTCATGCTAACACTAGTTCTGTGCCAAGATCATACAACCATATAAGGAAGTATGATACAGCTTTTGACCAAAAGTCTTTCAATAAACTACCGATGTGGGACCAAAGACACACTTCGGTGAGTAACATTTTTAGGAATTTTAACTGAATTATATCTGAATTGAATAACTTAATGCACCACTGCAGACTGTACCCACTTTATAACGTGTAAAACAGAAAACTTACAGACGCTAAAGTGTCTTTGCGAAGAACCTTGTAGCCACGTAATGGTATGTGAAGTTTTTGATGGAATCACATGAGATATATCAATGCTGCATAACATTGGTTACCATGATCAACTAGTCATCCACAAGCAGCTGATCACCTCAACTAATGCCATATGTCGATTGGTGTGGTGTATGGAATGTCAATCTTGGACTGTAGACCAACAGAAAACTGTTCTTTAGGCTGATAAGGTGAAGTAAACAGTCTATCAGTCTGTTGATTATTCCTGGATGAGGCAGATTCCAGGGAAAAGGTACCTTCTGGACTTGATCATCCTGACAATGAAGTTTGGTGGAGGCAGTGTGATGGTGGTATGTAGTTTTTTTTTTTTTTTTTTTTTTTTTTTTTTTTTTTGTGGTTCAGCTTGAACCCATCCGTCGTTTTTGACAAAATCATGAATGCTGGGCTCTTACCTAGACATCCTGCACAATTATGCACTACGAGTATTTTCTCAGTACTTTGGGGAAGTTCTTTATCTCCATTAAGAGTACAATGCACCGTGTCGCACTGCTCACATTGTTACAGATTGGTTTGAGGATATGGGCATCAAGAAGTTGGACTGGCCATCCCAGAGTCCTGACATCCCTACAGAGAATATTTGGGATGAATCGGGTTGTTGGGTGTGTGGAAGAAGAGATTGCTTGATAAATAAAACTGAAATGGTCACTGCTTTGAAGGCTGAATGGTGGAACATATCAGTAAACATTCACAAAAAAAAAAAAAAAAAAAAAATTGGTGGAGAGTATTCCATGAAGGCTAAGGGCCATTATAAGAGGGCCACAAAGGTTTCAGCATACAATATTATTATTTTTTTTTTTAAATAAATATTATTTGTAAACATGCAGGTGCCCAGATGTTAATGATAGGGCAGTGTACATATATGTACTGTACATACTGAGAATTGATCACTGAAGTCATAATCCTTGGTGTATATAAAACGTTATGAAGAATAATCTTCCAAAGTACATGGCAAATATGTAAGCATGTTATTTCTAGTATTGAATCCATTGGTGCACCCATGGAGGGGGCTTTGGGTGCTTAACCCCCTCCAAGAAGATTTTTTTTTATTGGAGTTTTAGCGACCACCATGAGCAACTCAATGGGCTATAAGTAGTCGCCCGTCCCTAATTTAAGGTCACTGGTTCCAGGGAAGGGAAAGAGCCAGTGTCATAAGACAAACATAACATCCATGCCTCGCCGGGATTCGGACCCGGACCCCTTTTAGGTTAATGATCAGAGGCCATTGCTTAGACCACTGTGCCACCAGGATGGCCGAAGAAGATTAAGAGCGACGTTCGTCACAAATTAAACCTTCAAAAACACTATTTTACATGTTCAAAAAATTACGTAGTGTCTGACATAGTGTCTTTTATTACATGGTGTTTTCTTCCCAAAGCCCCAAAGAGATTAAGAACGACGCATATCACAACCTTATATAAACTATATATATATATATATATATATTCTATAAAGAAGATACCTAAGCAAAAAAATACATATATAATTTTGACTCACACCTAGTACAACATAGAAAAGGTTATGTATCTACCTGTGTGAGTAAAAGGAGAAAAGATAAAAAAATAAAATAAAACTACTGAATGTAGAAGGTGTCGAGAATACTGAGCCTTGGCTTTATCAAGGACCAGCAAAAACTCTGCATTTTCTCACTTCCACAAAGACCTAGTTGGAAATGGGTTTCTGCAAGGCCATAGATGCAAGTAACATTCCCACCTAAAATAGTTTAAAATATATATATATGTCATGTCCTCCGTAGAGTTGCATGACCTAGCACTAGTTAACAATTTCGCTTGCATCCATTAACCTTCCTGGCCCGACCCATGCTCCTTTTTTAATTGCAATGTAAAAATTTGGATTTCTTTTGCATTGATTTTCAGGTTTAAATTCTCTCTCAAACGAACTTGGCATTTCGTTATGGCTGAAAATCATTTCTAATTATTATGTCACTCTCACAGCTTGAGTTCTCTTTAATCTTCTTCTCTCTGTTTAATAGTAACAGATGAAGAGCATGGGTCGGGCCAGGAAGGTTAATGGATGCAAGCGAAATTGTTAACTAGTGCTAGGTCATGCAACTCTACGGAGGACATGACATATATATATATTTTAAACTATTTTAGGTGGGAATGTTACTTGCATCTATGGCCTTGCAGAAACCCATTTCCAACTAGGTCTTTGTGGAAGTGAGAAAATGCAGAGTTTTTGCTGGTCCTTGATAAAGCCAAGGCTCAGTATTCTCGACACCTTCTACATTCAGTAGTTTTATTTTATTTTTTTATCTTTTCTCCTTTTACTCACACAGGTAGATACATAACCTTTTCTATGTTGTACTAGGTGTGAGTCAAAATTATATATGTATTTTTTTGCTTAGGTATCTTCTTTATAGAATGTGAATTCTGAATTTTCAAAACTGCTGCGTTGCGCGTTTTGATCTTCAGGTTATTTTGCAACCTTCGTTTTAAATTCTAAAGGTTTTCCTTAGTCTTCAGTTTTGCTCTTAAGTATATATATATATATATATATAGCCCCCTCCAACAGGAATTCCTGGGTGCGCCACTGATTGAATCACCTTTATTTTACTGTTGGTCTCCATAAAGATGGCTCTTTAGAAAACTTGAAAATTTCCAGTGAAAAAATTGGTATTTTGGGTTTTATAGAAATAATTTGTGTATATTTGGTGCGGAAATTTTTGAACTAGAACCTATTTCATTCGCAGGACTATGCCACCAGAGTAGCTGTTACCATTCCAGACCTGCCAACTGTTACGATTTTATCGTATTTAGTACAATTAATCATACTGCAGTACACTAATACAATTTTGCAGCCAAAAATATGATTTTTTTAAATAGTCATGTTTTCCCCCATTTTTCTTTTCAGACAGAACGAAATGGGGGGGGGATTACGTGTAATCTGTTTTTTCCCCTTCAAAAGAGTTTTTTTCTCAGAGAGGTTTCCGATTTCTTGATGCTTAACTTTATTTTTTAAAGAAGAGTGTTGTGATGAAAATGAAAAAAAGATTGGTTTCTCTCCAAGAATTGGTTCATGTACCATTCCAAAATTGAATCATTCAAAATCAGAAAGTTGTAAACCCAATGAAATATTAAAGAGGAAAAATGTGTATTTGACTTCTGTTAATAAGAAATTTAAAATGACTGAAGTTGACACTGAACATGATAAAAAAGCAACAAGAACTGCATGAAAAAAATCTTGTAAAAAATGCATTAAATAAGCAAGAGAGGATTTTTTTTTACCTTGAGTTCAACTGTGAATCAAGTTTATGCACTGTTTCTTTTGACACGTTACAAAAGTTTTTGAAAAATATGATATAATGTTTCAGCAGGAGGAACCTTGTGTGCATACTCCTAAATCTGATATTGAAAGTCTTTTTAATGAACTAATTAGATTTGTAAAAGTGAGTGTTATTAAACAAGCAAAATCAACATTTAATATTAAATATAAAGAAATAGAGAACTAAAAAGACAATGCAGAGTTATCAGTCGGGTTTGAAATCAAAGAATTGATTAAAACTGTTAGCACTGAGGAACAGAAAGAATTTTTTTCTGAAGCTAGAAATTATTTTTTTAAAGGGCTGTGACTATGTAATTTCTAAAGTTCCATGGAATTTGGAAATGTTAAATCATGTCCAAGTTGCTGATATTTCTAGAAGAGAACAGTCTTAATTTTTCATCAATTCAGTATGTAATAGATATGTTCCCATGTCTCCTTTTAAGGTGTGAGAATGAAGTCATTCCTGAAGCTGTTGATGCCATAGAAAGTGAATTTTTAAAATTTCAAATAGCATCATTACCAGATAACATTTTAAATAGCCAAAGTATTAGTGAACAATGGTATTTATTATCAAAAGAAAAGAACTCTTGTGGCAAATTTCTTCATAGGAGACTTTGTAAAGTCATGTTAGGGATTTTAACCTTGCCTCATAGTAATGCCTCATGTCAAAGAGTTTTTAGTTTAGTAAGGAGAAACAAGATTGATGTATGAAACTCTTCAAGTACTTCAACACTTGAATCACTTTTAATTGCAAAAACCAGTGTCTGAACCTTGCTTCCAGCAAAAATATCTGTTAAATTAAAAAAAAAAAGCAAAGTCAGCCATACATGTTGATTTAAATAAAAGTTAGATTTCTTAATGGTTGTCATGTGTGAAATCTAATGTTTCTTTGCTTTTAATGGAAAGCAAAAATTCATGAGTTACATTATAGTTTTCTAAAGGTTTCATATTAATACATTTTTCCCCTGAACAATTAAGATTTTTGTTTAAATTTAATAAATGTTTGAAATGTTAAATATTGAATTTAATAATTAACAACATTAAAGTGTTTTCTGATTAGATTTAATTAGTTTCTCAATAAAATTTTGATGTAGGGAAAAAATCCCTACATTCTCATCATCAAGATAAATAGGCTTCAAAAATTATCAGCATGCATCGTGTTATGAGTTTTCTATCTGAGTGTTACATTTTTTGGTTCTGAGAGGTTAGCAGGTCTGCCATTCAGTCGGGAGTGACCAACTGCAATTATTGTTAAGTGTGGTGGTACTTCTCGTTATTTCCACCCCCTCTTCAAGTTTCCTCTGTACTAAATGTGATTGGGGGGGGGTGATTATTTTTATTAAGTTCCATTTTATGGAGTGTCCACTTGCTTGTATACGTGAATATCTGTCCAACCCTGTTGTGTTTGCAGTTTTTCTGATAGCTGCCTTAAGTTCTTTCACATGGACTTTTATACTCCTCCCTGTTTCACCCATGTAGCTTAGTCCATAAGTACAGTTCATGCTACAGACTACCCCTCCTATTAATTGGATGTCTTCTTCTTGCTGTTTTAGGGATGGAAGGAAATTTTTTACCTTGTTATTCAGATCTGTGGCAAGCCTGATTTTATATTCTTCACTAATCTTTTTTAGTCCTTGAAAAGTTTTTTTGTGGTAAGTAATTTTGCTGGTGAATTTGAAGTTATTTTCCTGCTGTTTCTTTTTTGCTTTATTCCTTAAAATATTCTCTATGAATGGAGAGGGAAAATTGTTTTCCAAGAAAAATTCTGTGGGTGTTTTTTTTTTTTGGGCTTCTGTAGAGACTAGCAAGTTGATTTTCTGTAAAAATTGTGTTTCAGCGTTAGACTTTATGCAGTCTGGATGGTACGAGTTATACTATATCTGTGTTAGTGTTATTTTTTTTGTAGATATGTGTTAAGATCTTTCCTTCTTTTGAGGTCAGGTGTTAAATCCAGGTTGTTGAGGCTATGATCTTTTGGAGTTCTATTCAACCTGCATCTCCTGATTTCTGTTCAAGTGTGCTGCCATCATTTCACCCAGAACAATGGATTTCTAAGCAACTGAAGCCAAGAAGATGTAGCTTAAGAATCTAAAGAAAGTTCATATTTGTGCAGGTTGAAATGTCCTCCTGCTGCTGCAGTGGCTGTGTGGTATGAAGTGTTGGCTTCTAACCATTTTCTGAGATGGGTCTGGGTTTGAATTTCAAGTGAGGCATGGATGATGATCTTGTCTTACAGCTCTGGCTCTCTGCCTTTTGTGGAACTAGTGCCCCTAAATTAGAAATGGGGAACTGCATGTATTAATCTGTTAGTATAATCCATTAAGTTGCTAGCACTGTAATTGCTCACATCATATACTTACTATGTAAATGGTGTTGAATGGCAGTAATCAGATCATACAAGTGTTAACTAAATTGAAGAATTTTTCCCCAGGTAATACACATTTGGACCGATTTTTTTTTTTTTTTACCTTAGGAATCTTATTTTTAATGTACAAGTTTCAAGATTGTGTGTGTTCTGTTTATAAAACATACACTGCATAAATTCTGAACTGGACTTAACTTACGGAGAAGCTGTTTGGAAGCTGATTTTTTTCTGGCTCTTCTCTGTCTCTTGTTTTTATATGAATTTGTAACAAGTTCAAACAAAATACAAACTTTCGGCAGGAATCATGTAATGCATAAAATGGGATTGTGTGTAAGTTATCTTGTGTAAGAAGTTTGTAGTTCTAACATTAAACGTAAAATTGTAAGTGGTGTCACATAGTTTTTAAATTCATTTGTGATAACAGTGGAATCTGGGAAAATATTGTGCAACATATCACATTGTTTATTTATAAATTTTGCTAGCTAGAGAAAGTGCAAATTTATGGGATGAATTAGTATTTTATTAGCAAAAAATAGCCTCAGTCATTGGCAGTGGTAATACTGATTGTGCTATGTCTTCACTATTCTTATCAGCTCTTACCATTTCACTTGTAGGCTTTGTATGCTTAGTAAGTTCATCAGAATTTCTAAATAGTTAAGTACTTGTAATTATCAGTGTCTTCTGTGCAGAAAATCTCATACCCAACTGAAAAAATGAATATGCTGTTTTGAAAGTATTTTGATAGTAGTAACTATACTCAGAGTGTATCAGTGATTAAAATTCTTGCTGCTTGTATTTTTGGAAGTTTTTATATGTGCTTTCAAGTAGGGTTGTGTGTATTTATGTATGAAAAAATGTAGCAGAAATTATGTTCTTCTGGTAATAATTCTGATTTTTTATTCAGCCATCGAATGTGGGGGATAGCATGACTTTACCACTAGGAATATGGCTTGGAATTCCATCTTTGCCTTGTGTTGTATCCTTCAATTGTTGTTTTGTTTTCAGCTGCACAGTATTCTAGTAGCTCAGTTAGTCTGTTCGGTAATTACAGTAAAAATAATTATTATCATGCAATAAATACCAACTTTCAGTTCCTGTTTTGTGTCTTTCAAAGTCTTGCTTTTGAAAGATTAGTTTTCTGGCAGGATTAATATGGAGCTTGTATATTTTATGTGTATCTAAAAACTTTGTAAAGTTTGTGTAAGAAAAAGTTATTGGTCATTAAATATATACCATACAAAATAAAAATATGTGATGGATAATCAGTTAAAATTTCAACTTGTGTAAAAAAAAAAAGTATAGATAGAAATACAAGATTTTTTCATGAAAGGCAAATCCTGAGTGCATAAATTTTTATTGTAAAATGTCAATAATTTATTTTTGATTTAAGTAACTGCAGTATTTAGTATTTGTGGGAAATCATCTCTGGCTTTGAAACTCTTCTGATGTAGCTCAAATAAGGCAAATTGAAGAGCATTCAATAGCATTTGCATGGATATTGACATGAGCAGTTTCTTATGATGCACTGGGTAAACTACAAGAGGTAGAATAAGTGCTAAAATAGTATAACTACACTAGATATCCGAAATTTCTTGGTGTAAAAATAGAAATCAAAATTTCCAAGCTTTCGCACATCAGCTAGATGGCTTTTTCAAGGAAGGTGGACAGCAAACTGAATAATAGAATGCTTCAACAATTTGAACACGGTGACTTGACTTGACAATAACAAAGAGATGCGAACGTAATTAGGTATTCAAAGACAAGAGGCGCCATGCTCGTTTTGCACGCAGAATCATCGAAGGAATATCAAGAGGTAATCACTATTTGAAGAACTGGTTCCAAATTCGTGACAACTCTAGTGAGACGCCATCATTGCACGACTCGCTGTTTGTTACGATCTCCAAAGTTTCACAAATGGTAGTAGATTTTGGGGTGGAGTAGGGAGCTAATTTCTTTACGTCATCTCACATAGGAGCAGCATACTTGAACTTGATTTCTCTGGATAGGGCCGTGGTTGCTTTGCCGTTCTTTATGTCCCTTTTATGTTCGTTGACTCTAATTCTAAATGAACGTTTAGTCATTCCAATGTAGCATTGCTTGGAGCCATCCGGATATAGTAGAGGAATGGCATAAACACCTGCTTCATTGGAAGGTGGGGTCTTATCAGTGTTTCTCTTAAGCAGGGCATATAAAGATGTTGGAGACCTGATGCCAACACCGAGGTTCGTCTTCTTCAGCACGTTCTTGAGCTGATACGAAACATTTGGTATATAGGGAATTGAGTCCAGGTAGCGTAGCTGCGGCATAGAAAGATCAGTACGACTGGTTCGGGTTTTCTCAATGTAGCGACGTACCAGGTTCGGGGCGTGTCCAGCCTCAGTGGCCAACTCGACGACATTTCTCAATTCGCATTGCCTAGAAGGAGCATCTGAGGAGACTGCAAATGCTCTTCGGATTCGAGAATGGAATAATGCTGTCTTGTAGTTAGAGGGGCAGAATGAGATGTGGAGCATCAGGTTAGGTACGGATATGGGTTTCTAATAGAGCTGTTGCAAAGGTGATTTTCAGGTAATTTACTCAGTAAATTACCTGAGAATAATTTACTCAGTAATTACTTGTCTGCTGCTTAGAATATTGTCTATGATAGTTCATAAAATGAAAAGAGTTCTCACTACTTTTGTTTGTGGAAGGAACTGATGGAAATTAATGAGCACCAGCAAACTGCTTCCCTATTCTTCATAGTGTCTGTAAGATTTAGAGTTGATTTGTTAATGCTATACATGTCTTAACCCCTTAAACAGCCAATCTACTTGAACCAAATGGCGCTCAAAACCAGCCGCAACTTGCAGATGCATCGGCTTCAATTTTTTCACATTCGCCAAACAGAAATGGTCACATAGAGGGTTTCACAAAAGCTGCTTGTTTTCACTGCCAAACAATTCTTTTCCTCCTGTAATCTCAGCAGTACAAATCATGAACCTCTCGCAGGTGATAAGCACTCCCTGAAATTTCTTTATTCTCTGCTCCATGAGCCAAGGATTGAACATTGAAGGGCTAGTTCCCCTGACATGGACATCATTTAAACATCTCTCTCCGTTCTTAGGTTTGTCACCACTGTTCTAGGCCTTTATCAGGTAATTAGAAAGCTTTAGTGTCAAGCATTACCCTAAATGACCACATTGAAAAACAAAACAACACTTTCTGATGCTCTAGTGTTGCAGAACTCTTGTTTGAATGGTGTTAGGACCACTGGACATACTACAAATGAATTGATTTCAGCCGTGTTGCCCACTTCTTAACCAAAGAATATATTCTATAACTACTACTTACAGTAGCAAAATACTATTCTTCATGTGTTTATACTAGCAATTTAAGCAGAAGTCAACAGGTTCCTGGTAATATTAACAAAAAGCAAACTACAAGCAGCATTGCAATCAAAAGAACTTACTCCAACTTTGAAAAGTAGGCCTACCCATTGTTGTCCGCTTTCCTCTGCCAGTGAAACTATCACAGATAATGATGTTTTTGGCTGAAACTATCACCAATAATGGTGCCTTATTAACCTACAATGACAACAAGTCAATCTTCGATAAATTGGGCGTATATTATATCCCGATAATAACGAACCCCACTCAAAAAAGATTCTATGTACATAGGTAGTACTAAGAGATGCCTTATTACTCGATTAAAAGATCATGTATACGATTGGAAAAGGAAAGGCCCAAAACAGCACTTATTCAATATTGCATCGAACACAATGCTGTACCCAACTGGGAAAATGTCAAAAGTTCTAACATCACTTCGATCTCATGAACAAATTCTCACTTCAGAGGCTTTAATTATTGAAAAATATGAATGGAAGTGTTGTAACAGTAATTCACCTATCGATATTCTACACGCATGGTACCTGTTACATTCTGAAAATCAACGTATGATTCAACAGAAGTCAGATAAACACTGCTTGCTTGGCTTGGTCGATCAGCAGGACAAATATGTCTGCGAAATCCCCACAGATGTCACTATACAAGAACTGCGCGATAGGGTATAGGTGTTCATAGCTTATGCAATGAAGTTAACATACTGTCTTTCATTCAGACATGTCATGTTACATCTGTGAACTCTTCCACTGATGAAGGCATAATATTTGCTGAAACATGTATGGATGCTGGTAGCATGGGTAGAATGTAGATAGGTTCCGTGGTTTTGTCATTTTCAACTTTTAACTTTGTTGGTTTTACTGCTCAATAGATTTTAATATTCTGATTTCATTCGAATTTCACCATTTTATACTTGGTTTTGTACCACTTAATTCACGTTTTATTCAATTGGTCGTTTTTAGCGTTCGTAGTGATAATGTCTTATCGACCGCTAATATTTGTTCACTAGCAGAGGAAGCCAGACGACAATGGATGTAGGCCTACTCTTCAAAGTTGGGGTAAGTCCGTTTGATTGTGCTGCTTGTAGTTTGCTTTTTGTTAATATTGCCAGGAACCTGTTGAATTCTGCTTAAAATTGCTAGTATAAACACGTGAAGAACAGTATTTTGCTACTGTAAGTAGTAGTTATAGATTCACATTCTTTAACCCACATATTATTCACTTTGTGCATTTATGCACTTAATATTTTCTAGTTACAAAGAATATATTTGTTCGGTCTGATTTCACTCCATTTTTCCAACCAAGATTAACTCGTTCCATCCATTTAAAGGGTTAAAGGTGTGAGTTGTAGATGATACATGCATGATGGAGTTATGGTGTCTGAATTTATTCAGTGAATCTGGACTTGGAGAGCTGACACTACTGAAATTTTCTCTAAGGCAGTTTTTAAAAAATTATGCTGCACTAAGGTAATGATAGCTTTTATCTGAAGAACTTGTAAAAGATATGATGGTGAACTTGTAAAAGATATGGTGAACTTGTAAAACTACAGCAGTATGTGTAAAAAAAAAAAACAAAAAAAAAAAAAAACATACCCACATAGCACTGAGTTCTCTTGAGTTTCAGAGGTTAGCTCCTCAAAGAAAGTTTAGCCGTCCAATCAAAGTTATTGACATTGACAGCAAGCAATAAAATTGCTTGCTGTCAATGTTAGCTGTATAGATAAATCCTTGTTTTGGAAGAAGAATTACAAATCTATTCAGATGAGTTTCTTTTTCATCAAGAATTCTTACCCCTAACAAATGCAGCAGTAGAACTAGAAAGTGGAAACATGGTAACTTTTTTAACATATTATTCACAAAAACAGAAAAAAACCCCAAAAAAACCCATACCCCCATAGCACTAAGTTCTCTGAGTTTCAGAGGTTAGCTACTCAGAGAAAGTTTATCCGTCCAATCAAAGTTACTGACAATGTTAGGTTTTACACCCTGTTGGTGTGTCAAACATCTCCATTCACAAGAGCCTTGACACTCAGATGTCACTGACATCCACCAGATACACTGATGAGTCATTACATTATAACCACCCCCAGCCTAGAGAAATGAGCGCGCCTGGAGACCGAACGGTGGCGCGGGTGAAGTTCACAGAGTAGTATACATACAACCCGAGGACCGGCTTTCGGTTAGTAGAGTGTTCGGAGTCAGAATGGGAAAAGCTGCCGATTTATCGGAGTTTGATAAAGGACAAATTGTAATGGCATGGCATCCTGGAACTACGATCTCGGAAACAGCGCGGCTTGTGGGTTGTTCACATGCTGCTGTAGTGAGTATGCATCATAAGTGGTGCACAGACGGCCAAACGATTAACCTTCATCCACAGCTCATTGATGCCAGATGGGGAGCGGAGACTGTTGCGCATTGTTCACAGCAACCGCAGAGCCACAGTGTGACAAATCACCCACAGCTACAACAGTGGTGATCAGGGTAATGTGTCACAGCACCCAGTTCATTGCAGCCTTCTGCGCATGGGCCTGTGTAGCCAAAGACCCAGTCTGGTCCCCATGCACACTGCACGTTATTACCAACAACACATGAAATGGGCCCCAAATCGTCAAGATTGGATGACCGTGGATGATTGGAAGAAAGTGGCCTGGTCTAACGAATCAAGATTCCTGATGCATCATGTAGACGACCAAGCTCAGATACATCGATTACCAACGAAGGCTATGGCGCCTGGATGCACTGTTGGTTAGAAACAGGTCTGTCGTCGCGCTGTTGCTGTGGGCAATGTTTTCTTAGGACACTTTAGGCCCCATTATCCCAATAGCACAACCCCTGACAGCTGTCAGGTATCTGAATATCGTTGTGAACCAAGTTCACCCATTCATGGCAACTGTGTTCCCTGCTGGTGATGGCCATTGCCAACAGGATAATGTGCCGTGCCACATTGCCAGAATCATCAAGGAGCGGTTGGAGGAACATGCCAGTGACTTTCTGTTAATGCCCTGCCCTGGCCTCCAAATTCACCTGACACGAACCCAATCGAACATTTGTGGTTCGACTTGCAAAAAGTGGGTTCTCGCTAAATCACCCCCACCCCAAAATGTATGGGAACTGGAGGACTTGCTGTTGGCATTATGGTACCAGATACCCCAGGATACCTATCACCACCTCATTGAATTGATGCCTTGCTGAGTGGCCACTGTTTTGCGGGCTCGAGGGGGTTCTACAGCTTATTAGGTGGGTGGTCATAATATAATGGCTCATCAGTGTACATGTCTCACATATTACCATTTGTACTTCGTACTGATTATCTTTTTCTCTTGCATTCAGTCCTGAATCAAGCCATTCATAAGTTCCTTGGCCTTCTACTATGTTTCTTTCCTGCTATTTGGACTGAATAAATTGTCTTAACACTTCATCTTTCTTTGAGCTTGGCCACAACACTTCAAAATATTTGTCTCCACTTTGATAACATTTGCATGACCTGCATTTGCAATACATCTTCACTGTACAATTGATCAGAATGAGACTTTCCACCACCCTCCTAACTCACTGAAAGTAACACGCTTTTCCAGCACACACACTATTTCTGTGCCTCGTCTGCAGTACTCTGGTTTCACTGCTGTACATTGGAACAGTAACAATTACACTTTCATGCACAGCCATTCGAGCCCCTTTTAAGGAATCCTCTTAAGGCAGCTATTTTCAAAGCTGAATTCCACTGGTCAGCTAATTTCACCATCTAACCTGTTTTCTCCACCAAACATGCTTCCAGAATATATATACTCAATCCCTATTGTTTAAACATGTACTATTTAGACTGGCTCTGCATTCAGTACAAAGAGTTCCTCACCCAAAAACCATAAATTTGGTTTTTCTCTTATTTATACTCGGTTTGAATTTCATACAAAGTTCATTCATTGTGGACAACATACTCTGCAACAGACTTTTGTTCTTTAACAACAGGACTGTGAAAAAGCAAAACCATTCAAAATATTGATTATGATTATTTACTTGATTATTTGATATGCAAAATATAATTTCAACAAACTGTAATCTTCCAATAAGAGCATATATACCGATTCCTGTAACCCAGAAGTACTTAGTATCATTAGTTGGATCAGAGACCACAAAGTCGATATAACAAGAAGATAATCAATCAAATAATCTTTATAATAAAAAAATCCTCAAATGAAGAGGAAAGTGAAAAAATATTGTGGAGTTGTTTTGTACATTGTTTCAAGAGATCACTAAACTGCAAAATGTGTATGGGAAAGAATTAATAAAAAAAATGGGAAAAACTGGTAAAAAAAGTTCTAAAACAGATGATCATTGAAGATAAAATTGTAGTTTACAAAATAACAGATAAGAAAATCTAAGAACTTGAAAAGAATCAGCTTTATATTTGTTTCTCTAAGAACCATAAAAATCAAGCTAACTGAGTAACTAGAACACAGAGGAAGTAAAACAAATCCATGTGTAACACCATACTAAAAATAATTCCTTTCCTGATTAGGGAAACACTGATATTGTGGTTAATGTATAAAGCAAAAGAAAATTTAATGACTGAAGCAATAATCTTAAATATTGAGAAAAAAAGGGGCAATCATAGCATCCTAGACCTTCCAGTACATCTGAAAACATTTAGAAAAAGAATAAAATGTGAACTATTATAAGTCAAAGCACTAACAGAAGATCTCACTGAAGCAGAATAGCAAGAAAACAACACAGAAGCACAAGTGTAAAACCAGGAGAGCAACATGTCCAAAGATCTATGAGTGTTATTCCAAAAGTAATGCCTTTTCTCTAGTAACTTCTGCAATTTTGGATATATCTGCATGAAAGTTTAAAAATAAATCTGGATGGACCTTCTGAGTAAATTTTGTGTTTAGATTTATCAACACAAAGGACAGATATTCGCCTAAAGCAAAGAGCTGTTATTGAATTTTTGGAAACTGAAGGTTCAAAGTGGCAGAAATCTGTAGAGACTGAAAGAGATTATTTCAGTGTGGCTTGTAATGTGCTTTGAATATGTACCATGTTTTGTGTGTTTCTATGTGGACATTCTTTTTCAAAATATTCATATCAATGCTTAATCATAAGTTTTAGTGTATAATTTTATTTACCAAGTTGTTAATGGGATTTTTGTAAAACATAAGGAAAATAATTTGATCAATCAATACATTTTGTCTTTATGTGTTGATTTTCTGAAAATTATTAACTGGCATTTTTTTATAGTAAAGGTTATTTAGGTTTCATAATGAAATTCTGAAGTAAGAAATGATATTTAATTTTTGTTTGTATAAATTGTATACTGATTCATTGATGAAAAAAAAAAGTCAAAATTAAATTGAACTCTCTATCTCTCTCTGAAGCTACTGAGAACCATTATGTATGTATGGCTTTAGTGGAACCAACAGTATTGTTATTTTTAGTATTTTTTTTTCTAGACATTTGAGCTCCATGGTTTTATGTTTTGCTTAACAGAATTTTAGACTATTTATAAAAGTAAGGAGGCCTCTCTGGTTCATGCAGCGGGTCTAAGTCAAACTTTACATGGACATTTAAATTTTTTTCCTCTATGGGTTACAATTCAAGCTTTGGGGTATGAATCCGTTGTCACAAAGACTCAGCATTGCTTTGAACTGGTAATTTATAACTGAAATGTTCTTTGTGTGGTATCATGTTTCTGTATATTTAATATGCTTAAATGCTAAAGTGTATTATAATTTGTATATATTCTTTATCTAGGGGAATTTGGTAGTTGCAGGCAATGTTGGTTTTATGTATAAATTATTTTATTGCAGCAATTTTGTAATTCTGAAAAGTAATAAAATAAAGAGGAATAATATTGGCAGAAGCTCATAAATAGGGCTTCCTTATACAAAGAATACTTTAAAATATTGGATATGCTTTCTCTTAGTTCTCCTCCATGAAAAATAAGAAGTCTTTACTCACAGTGTAGACTTAAGATTTCTAGCAAGGAAACCTGCAATTCATGGGCTCTTGTATGCACATTTCACGGTGTATGTTGTCACATAATGGCAAAAATTTGTGTGTTGGAATAAGGTGTAAATACATGATGTGATCTGTTGTTTATTATGAATGAACTCTCTTTTGAGAAATGACATACACAGAAGTTGTGTAAAACATGTGATGATGTAGCGAATGGTACTATTCACCTAAGGATTCTCAAGAATGATGCAAACTTAATAAAAATTCGAGGGTTATAAATAGTTGGTGGATGGGTGTTTTTCTGTTTGGGGACAGAATTCCGTATTTCAGATTTTCCTAAAACGGAAGTTAGACAGAGTGAAGATTTCTCTCCTAACTGGGGAAATTTTCACTCCCTCTGACTTCATACCCCCTCTGTCCAGTATTGTTGTTAAATATAATTTTAAAGCAAGCACTCACATGGTTTACATCGTTTCTTTAGCTGTTGCCAGTAGAGATTTCCAGATTATCAAAATATTGATGGGTGCATCCGAATCGCAAGAGTTTTTATAAACTCTTGCCATATTTAATAAAAACTCTTGCAATTCGGACGCACCCTTCAGTATTTCTATAATTTAAAAATCTCTACTGGCAACAGCTAAAGAAACGATGTCAACCATGTGAGTGCTTGCTTTTAGTGTGAACAAGGCTGATGCTGCAGCCAAAAGATCTTACAAATCTGACTATTCCTAAAGTTTAATATATAATAAAGTGTGCATGAAATTTTCTTCATTATTGGTTTTATATCCTAGATTTCACTATTGTTCAAATAGTGATTCGACAGATTTCTGAATATGGAAGTTGATTATGTAGAGATGTAGAGGAAGAATATCGCACATGCTCCAGTTCCAGTTTTTTACATCAACAGGAGGAGCTGTGGAAGTATGGTTCAGAAAATTAACCCATGAAACTTACAGGTCCCATTTTTTATTAGTTAATAGAAGATGCAAGCTAAGTATGAGTGAAACAGTAGTAGATACTGATTTCTCTACAACCAAGGAAAATAAGATTACTAAAAGGTAATACAACATTTGTCACAAATATTTTATTTTTTCAAGTCGACCAAGGTTTTGCCGGGTTCTGAACAATCATCATCAGGATGAATGGCACATAAATATTCAAATAGTACATGACATCATAAATGGTGTTTAGTCATGGGGTTTGGTTAGTTGCTTCCACATGCTTGATAGAAATGATGTGGATGCCATGTCATTAACAAGTTGAAAAGAATTCTGATATATATGAAAATCTTCCAAAATATCAAGTTTGTGGTTGAATCTGGCTTGTTAAGTAGTTTTGCTTCTTCAAAGAGAAATTTATGGTCCTTTTCATAACAGTATTTAGCCATCGAGGACTTCTTCAGGTCACAGTTCCAAATATAGGTCTTGTGCTTCTTCAATAAAAAAATGCAAGGCTCTACGGGTCCATGTTATATACAAAGCGCCACATTCACCTGGAATTTTATAAATTCCCCATGAGTTTTTATCTTCAACATAGTTCTTTGATCCTAAAAAGTTCATTTTGTTTATGGGTTTAAGAATCACTTTAAAAATAAAGGTTTTGAGAATTTTTTGAAATTTTGAAGGCAATATCACAGGAGAATGAAGTAATGGCAAAATTCTCTTGTAATGGGTGCATTGCAGGAGTTAACGTGGAGATAGGCTTCGGTTTCCAGAATTTTCTTAGAACCTTGTCTATAATGGAAGGGTTGTATCCTTGCTATATTGCAACACGTTTAAGGAAATCAAGTTCTTTTTCCAAACTGTCTTTATCCGAACATATATGTATCTCGTGATATACACAACTGTAAAAGGTGCTGAGTATTTTTGTTGCCAAGTGTGATTGGATTTGACATGTGGAGGTGAGAAAACAGAGAAAGGCTTCTGACAAATTGTAGTTGCGAGAGATCCATTTGAGTGGGTAGCCAGGTTGTCAAGGAATGGTAGGCATCCATTATTTTTAGAACCAAGCTAGTTCAGAACCCAGCAAAACCTTGGTCAACTTGAAAAAATAAAATATTTGTGACAAACATTGTATTATCCTAATACATATAGGTAATTATCACAAGACTATAGTCTGATTTCAAGAAGATTACTAGAATTTGAATAATTTTGTTTTTGTAAAGATTCATGTTGAAGGTCTTTTTACACTTTTCCAACCATAAGTTGAAGAAGCGTATATGTTCCAGCTTTGTCCATCTGTCTGTCTGTACAATAACTCATGTGAAAATGGTTCGATTTTTGATGAAATTTTAGTATGTGGTATGGGACAACTTGGGGACAAACCCTATTGAAAATGGGCAAAATGGGGTCAAAGGTCAGGACATAGGAACGGGATCCATTCCATCGCTCTTATGCATCATAACTTAAAAATGTTTCGATTGTGACAAAACTTTATCATGTTGTTCCGGAGTTATACTGAACCTGTTATGTTGAATATATTTAAAACAGGGTCAAAGGTCAGGGCACACGAGCAAGAAGAATTCCACAGCCATTATCCTCATAACTTGACTAAAAGTGATTCGATTGTGACAAAATACAATATGTTGTTCCATAACGACCTTGGAAGCAGTTCCGCCAAAAATGCTTTTTGTCAGCAATTACGGGCAGTGCACATGAGTGTGAGATTTGTTAGCCATTATTTTTGCCCAGTAACTTCTGTGAAAATTGCCCAATTTAGATGGGATTTTTAATTATAAAACAGCTTATGTGTGTTAGCTCTTGATAATAGAAATAGGTAACACAAGCACAAAGAGATTTAATTTTGATATATGTGAACCTCAAACGTTATGTACCATAGTTTAGTCCCCTCAAAAACAAGGCATTTTCCTATGATTTCTGGTATGTTGGAAAGCATATCATAATCAATGCATTGCATGATTTTATTAACTTGTTTAAATAGATGGATTGTCATAGTTTGAAACCCTAAAAAAATAAAAAAAATTTGAAGGTACAATCTGAAAGAGTACAGGGTGGATGTAAAGTCCTTCCCTCATTAAAAAATTTTCTATTTAAAAAACTATAATAGAAACAAGCAGTTTGTGCTGTGATGCATGTAAATTAATAGTTTTTTTTTGTTGTTATTGTGGGAGCATGCTCAGTAATAACTAGGTGGTGCTGCCAGCACAAGAAGTCAAAATGGTGTCTTTGCAGGAAAAGACACAATGTATTCTGTGGTACCACAAGCCCAAATAACCGATAACTGTTCAGCATAATTTCAGAAGAGAAGTATGGACATCCAGCACCTGAACATTAAAGCATAACACCTTGGTATGAAAAGTTTAAGGAGACTGGAAATGTTGATGAGTGAAAACAAATGGGCCAACTGAGTGTTAGTGAAGAAACTGTTGATGCAGTGCGGACAACTTTCATACACAGTTCCTTGAAAGCCACCTGCCTTGCTTTATCTGAACTCAGAATTCCCTGCACTACAATGAAGAAAATTTTTCACAAAAGGCTTCGTTTGTATGCGTACAAAGTACAGATTGTTCAAGCCTTGGAGGTGGAAGACTGCCCACGTAGTGCTGCTTTTGCAACTGTGATTGTACAGCATATTGAGGACAACAACAATTTAGCTAGCCCAGCTAGCCTCGAAGTATTATATATATTGACAATAACAATAATTTGAGGCTAGCTGCGAAGCCCAGAGAATGCACAAATAAAAATCAATTAAATATTCACAAATAAAAGGCAATTATCAATGGTATTAAGATATGTTGATGCTTTCGGTGCAGGAAAAAACACGAGCGGATTCGCTTTTTTGATTATGAGAATCAGTCTGGCGAGCGATGATCAACGGCATCAACGTAATGCAAGTAGGTCTTCAAGAGACTTCGCTGTTCTGATGCAAAGAGCTTCAATACTATCTCCTGCCAGTGTTTCCATGACGACATGAATGAGCTACGGAACTCGTGAGTGGCCATTGTTTTGGCCAAGGGTTCGCTCCGAAAAATGAAGACTTCGGACTGCCTCCATCCTTCCATGCTTCCAGCGTGTGTTTCGCGAGAGTTGCTTCAGTTTGTGTGAAGTGTCAATGAATTAAAATCAGTGATATTATATCTTAAATTCGTGGCTTTGTTGGATTCGAACTGTTTTGATAAATTTTGTGAAAGCTTCCCTGAACATCTACTATCAGAGCTTAAAGAACTCTATGCTTCAAATTTTGATACAGCTCAATTAAAAAATAAACTGAAGGTGTTTAATTCCCTTGATGAATACAAAACAAATCAGTAAGAAACATTACTTGTTACATAAAGTTGAATAATTGGACATAGTGTTTATTGAGGTGTACAAATTAGCAGATCAATATTAAACTGTTCATCAACAACTGCAACTGCTGAAAGAAGTTTTTCCGTATTAAAAAGAATCAAGATACATCTTAGAGCCACACAAGGACATGCACATTCAAACAACTTGGCTGGTTTGTTGATAGAGAAAAACATTATTTTTAAATATGCAAAAAGTACTCAGAAGAAACATTTTTGTGAAAATGTAACACTCAAGTTCGCACAAAAGGAAAGAAAAATGGAGTTTATGTACAAATAAGTGTTCAAATCCTAATCCTCATAATTATTTGGTACCATGTTAGCAATATCATGTACCTAAAATTTAGAAAAAAAAATGTTGCTTCTATTACTTGACAATTAAAAAATTAACTTTGCAATTTTTAAAAAACAGTACTGTGGAATTAACTTTTTTTACGGGTCTTATAGAGGTTATTATTCAAAAAAGTTGGTTGTCAAATTTTCGAACTAAAGCCTAGTTCGTCATCAGGACTACGTCACTGGAGTAGTTGCTGCCACTCAGTTGGAAGAGTCCAACCGCAATTATCGTTAATTGTGGTACTTCTTCTTCTTGCTATTTCGATCCCTTCTTCTAGTTTCCTCTTTACCAAGTTTGACTGGTGGGCGATTATTTTTACTGAGTCCCAATTTATGGAGTGTCCACTTGCTTGTATATGTCTGTCTAGCCCTGTTCTGTTACTATTGGGACTCAGTAAAAAATAATCGCCCACCAGTCAAGGCCGGAGTGCTTCCTCAAAACTTTGAACAGATAACCCAATATTGCCCAAAAATAAAAAATCAGATGTCTGGAAACTCGCGTAACCAACAACTGCAATTGCGAAGGCTAGATCAAAAGGAGGATCGGAATAGCCAAATCTACCCTGGGAGCAGTGGCATAACCTTCCACCCCCTCAGCCCCCACAGCTGCTGGGGGATGCAGGTAACCAAGGGGCGTACTGCAGCTTCCATTCATAGGCTTTTTGAAAAAATTCGAACACGCACAAAGACAAACAAACAAATAATTAACCCAAAGGTTCATATTTTCTTTTAAGGTACATTTAGCTATGCCTAAATAAATATCAAGTTTCACTTTTGAAGCACTGGATGTCCTACAGATTAAAGCTATTTGGCCCTTTGGCTCCGGGTTGTCATACGATCGCTCTTCAATCGCCCTCTCTCTGCACTGCTGAGGAAAAGCGCGAGGCCACATGCTGATTCCTCATGGAAGATGTGGGGAAGCAGTCAGTAATCCAGGATTACGTACACAACAGACGCCAACGTTTATTCACATCAGCCACGGATCTGCCATGTACAAGAAGATGATTTCTCCAAGGGATTTATTTTAGTTTTGTACAAAACAAATACATGTATTGTTAAATCTATTACCTAAAATGTTAAAACTACAGGTTTTTTTTTAACTTAAAATCTTAAAATATTAGTTTTGTACAAAACATTTACATGTATTGTAAAATCTATTACTTAAAAAGTTAAAACTACAGAACTCTAGGTACCAGCATTACTTTTCTAGACACTCTCCCTGTCTTCTTGCCCCCCCCCCCATCCACCTCCCCCCACGAAAAACGCATCCTCCCTCGTGCTTGAAATCCTGGGGAAATTACTGCGATTAGGGGCACTGAAGTAAATCTTGCGGGGGGGGGGGGCACAAGTTGTGCTAGTTATGCCACTGCCTAGCAGACCTTACAAAAAACTGGAAAGATTGCCACATCAGCAAAATCACCAAGCTGAGGCTGGTCAAAGCCCTCGTGTTCCCCATCGTGACTGACGGTTCTGAAACGTGGGCCTTAAATGCTGCATGTCGCAGACGAATTGAGGCATTTGAAGTTATCTGCTACAGATGCATGCTGAGAATATCCTGCGTTGTGCATAGGACTGATGCATCAATCTTGAGAGAGCTCTGCATAGACCCGCACAAGCAACTTCTTTTGACAATCCAAGGACATATACTAATCTTCTTTGGCCATGTCATCCGGCGAGACGGTATAGAAAAACTTTGTATTCAGGGGAAAGTTGATGGCAAAGAATTCCTAACTTCTTGCTCACTCATGGTAAAAAAAAAATAAAAAAAATATAAATATTTATACTGACATGGAAAACGTGTTTGACATTTTCAAAAAGGCTTTTTTTTTTAAATGCTGTACATATTATACAAAAGAAAACAAATTCTATTTTATTTTGTTAACATTCAGCATGTTATAACTCTCTTGTGTTGGTATCATTCTTTCAAAGAATAAAAGAAAACCTGGTAAGTGTTTAAAATATGTGATTTGTGAAATATTTGTTTTTAAAATTTGCAAATAATGATTTCAAGTTGGCCATGTTGAAACTGTCATAATACACTGAATTTAATTTCTATGTAATTGACAAAAAAGCTTTCTAGAAATCATTCTGTGGTAGGCTGATTTCAACACAACAGAGTTATAGTGTGTTGAATGCTAACAGGATTAATAGAGAAAATTGCACTTCACAATTTTTCCATCTTAAAATTTACAAGTTATTCATGAAAAATATTTTTTCTGTTTTCCATAAAGATATTTTTCTTTGTGTTTGTGTGTAGTTAATCAAAATACATTTACATTATTACTATACTGCTGTTGCGCATTTTAATAAGTACAGAATGTCATAGCTTCTTATATTGCATAATAAATTTCAGATTTTTAATTATTCATTTTGTGAAGTGTCATTTTTAAGACATTGTTACAATAACTGTGCTTTCTTCTTTTATGAATCAATATATTTAGAAATCAGTTTTGCAAAAGTACATGCAGTTGATATTATTTTGTTCTTAATTGTAGAGTGATCGCCTCTTAGCAGTAATTGAAGTATTTCCAGAACTAAGAATTATTGTAAGTTTATATTGTTTTCCATCTTGTTTGAACTATGTATGTGTTTGTGATTATTATTATTATTATTTGCATTGTTTATCTCCACTTTCTTCTTTAAATTTATGATAATGTTTGAGAGTGCACTTAAAAAACTAATTAGTATGCAGAAAATTTTTATTTTGTAGAATCAAAAATGCTCTGAAGATTTGACTACATAGATAAAAGTATATCCTGTTGTTTGAGAAACTGTGTAGAGAGAAGAGATAGAAACTAATGTTCCTCAGTTTCTCTGATGTTTCACTGAATTTGCATTTCTGCTTGAAGAGAAAGATTACTTGTGTATTTGTAAATTGTAGAGCTTTTCTTCTCTAAAGTATCAGTAGTATGATTTCACTTAGTGGTGTAATTAAATGACGAGAGCATCGGTGCAAAGACAGAACAAAGGAAGCTAGATTGAAACTCAGAGAAATGGAAAGACATCTGGATGACTGACTCGGAGGTAATGTTATAGTACAGGTTTTGGCCAAATTAGCATAGTGTAGAACAAAGTTTGTCATATTACAGTATGATAAGTGTGTGTTTCATCTTTCATACTGCAGACATTCAAACAGCTGGGTACTTCTTAAGGTAGAAACAAAAAAAATTTTTTTATTAGAATATATTTTGAGGTGGCTTTAGCATGTTTATTGTTAGGGAAATGAAACATTGCATGGACAGACATTAAATTCTCTGTTATCAGGCTGCAGATCAAGGGGTTTATCTAGAATAAGTTGGATTGACAGTTTAAAATCAGCTATTTGTGATTGAAGAAGCAGTGTATTTGAATAGAAAGAGATGAAGAGAGTATGTTGCAAATCAGCATAAATAATAATGTTTTGGTCATCTTTGCTAATAACATGCCAAACACCACATTGGTATACAGTTGTCAGTTGATGATGCAACACCACTACAGCCACCAACAAATGCTGACCTCCTCAGTCTCCAACAAAAATCAACAAATGATTGTGTCATACTCTTTGACATGAGGCATAATTGTGGTAGATAACAAATGAGTACTGCCTTCATCCAATGCCACTGCTTAAGGATTATTCCACACAACAGCTGTTGTACAGTCCATCCCACAATTATATGGAAAGATGTAAAAACAGAGTAAATGTATGATTAGTGAAAATGTATGCTACCCATTAACACAGTGGTGAAAAAATAAACCACATAGTCTTTGCAGACATATTTTGCAGATAAGAAAATAATAATTTCGGATATGTATTAAACATTTTAAACATGCAGTGCACTGAAACTGTCCCATAATTATACAGAATTTCACACAAACGTGTGAACATTAACATGCATTGCCATGCAAATTATCTTGGTATCAGAGCAAGATAAATAGTCAGTAAATCTGATGAGGCTGATTCAGTTTTAACCATGCCATGTGGGAAAGAGCTGTCAGCAGAGGAATAAATTCACATTTGGGAGTCACACAATCAAAGAATGAATGTAAGTGTGATTTCAAAAAAATTTAAACAATCCAAATCTTCTATTTATAGCGTTTTAAGTGGTAGCAAAAAATATCCAGATTAGAAACGACTGGACGGCATAGTAATGTTTTGTCTCGAATGAAACGACATATCCGGAAGCTCGCTGTGCATGATAATCTGTCTGTATGAAATATGTCAACATGGAAATCTGAAAATGTTGAAAAGTATGGTTCACAGAGTATTGCAGCAGACACCCCTCATGAAATATATAAGACTGTTAAAGAAACTGCCTTTAACTGCACAGCACACACAAGCTCGATTAAACTGGGCCTAAGATCATATGTCATGGATAAACGAATAGTTCCAAGTATTATTTAATGATGAAAAGAAATTTAATTTAGATGGCCCAGACGGTGCGAAATATTATTGGCATGATATAAGAACTGAAAAATGCCAAATATTCAGCTGACAATGTGGAGGAGGGTGATGGTACGAGCCTTTTTTTGGATTTAATGGGCAAGGTATTATCTGCGTTTTGTCAGGTTGTTAAAATGCCGTAATATACAATGAACTTTTAAAAGACAGTTTGCTCCCAGCTGCTGCTGAAATAGGTGGTCCTGATTGGGTTTTTCATCAGGACAACGCAAGCAAGCATTCACAGATTGACCTCTACAATTGCCTGGCTGAAATCAAACAGAGTCAAATTACTGCTGTGGCCAGCTCGCAGCCCGGATCTCAACCCAATTGAAAATCTTTGGGGAATTTCAGTTCAAAGTGTTTATGCCAATCACTGGCAGTTTTCAAGCATTAAAGATCTGGAAACCAAAATCCTGAACTGTTGGTATAATATTGATGGTACAATTATGCATAATTTAATATACAGTATGCCAGCCGTGGACCTTAAGTAAAAGAGACATACAAAGGCTGCAGACAACTCAAAGAAGGACGGAGAGGTGCATGCTTGGTTTAACCAGGAGAGATAAGAAGAGGAACTCTTGGATCCGAAGAATGACAAGACTGAAAGACATCATGATCAGAGTTAGATCCCTGAAATGGCAATGGGCTGGACATACTGCCAGAAGGACAGACCATCGATGGACAGCCGAAATTTTAGATTGGATTCCAAGGGACAGGAAAAGACCCGGAAGAAGACCACATGGGAGATGGGTAGATGAAATTTCAAAGTATGTGGGAGTAACATGGAGGAGACCTTCGTCCAGCAGTGGATTGATAATGGTTGACAATGATGATGATGATGCCAGAACACATATTTCAGCTTATTGTGCATGGAGAAAAGTCAATTAATTATAAATTGTGTTTGCCATTTAAATATTCTGTTTTTTGTTTTGTTTTTTGTTTCCTTATAATTCTGGGACGATGTTACATAGCTTGATTTCATGAAGCTAGAATATTATGTTAAGTATATGTTGCCAATTGACATGTGTATATTATGTTGCTGGTAATAATACATAATGTTTCACTAGAAGTCTTTGTTATTTTCTGCATGCAACTGTTTTTGTTTACAAAATTATGTTTCCATATATAAATGGAACAGACTGTACAGGAATAGTCTAACTGCAGCAAATGTCAATCAATCAATCACACTGAGCTGTTTTCCGAGATTCAGAGGTTAGCTCCACAAGAAGAAAAGAAAATCCACCAGATAAATGTTTAACTGAGTATTTATTTACTGTTGCCATATGAAAAGTTTACAGCGATCTTGACATACAACTCAGGCTTCACTGATATCCATCACATGGTATACACAAGACCTTCTGTACTTCAAACTCGTAATCTTTTTCTCATGCAGATACTCCTGAATCTGGTCCTCCCATGATTTCCTTGGCCTTCCTCTACCTTTCTTTCCTTCCACTTGGGGTGAAAAAACATTTCTTAGTCTGATCTCATCACTCATTGTTTCAACATGGCCAAACCACCGACACATATTAGTTTCCACCTTGCTAACAACATTTTGCTTCAAATCACACAACTGCAACAAATCTTCATTCCTCACACAATCAGAACATGTCTTGCCACAACTAACCCCCCTGTAAGTAACGCATCTCTCCAGCACACAAACGACTCCTATGTCTCTTCTGCAGTACTCAGGTTTCACTGCCATACATCAGAGTAAGAACAATTACACTTTCATACACATCCATTCGGGACTCTCTTGAGAAACTACCATTCCTATGAAATCCTCCTAAAGCAGCTATGACTTTCAATGAAGAATTCACATACATACATACATACATACATACATACATACATACATACATACATACATACATATCACTAAGCTGTTCTCTGAGATTCAGATGTTAGCTCCAAAAAGAAATACAAACTACCAGATATTTTTACTTACTGTTGTCGTATCAAACTTCTCCATTTACAGCGATCTTGACTTACAACTCGGGTTTCCCTGACATCCATCACATGACGTTCACAAGATCTTCTATACTTCATACTCATAATCTTTTTCTCGTGCAGACACTCCTGAATCTGATCCACCCATGTCTTCTTTGGCCTTCCTCCCTGCCACTTGGGCTAAAAAGATTTTCTTGGTAAGCATCTCATCACTCATTCTTTCAACATGGCCAAACCATCGAAGCATATTGGTCTCCACCTTGCTAACAACATTTTGCTTCACATCACACAACTGCAACGCATCTTCATTCCTTACACAATCAGAACGTGTCTTGCCCCCCCCCCCCGTAAGTGTAACGCATTTCTCCAGCACACAAACGACTCCTATGTTTCTTCTGCAGCACCCAGGTTTCACTGCCATAGTAGGGACAATTACACTTTCATACACAGCCATGTGGGACTCTCTAGAGAACCCATCATTCCTGTGAAAACCTCCCAGAGCAGTTATGACTTTCAATGAAGAATTCACTCACCTACTAATTTCACCATCGAATTTGTTCTCTCTGTCAAACATGCTTCCTAAATACACAAACTCACTCACCTGGTCAATCACAGTGCCGTTTATACTTACATTACATTCAGTGCTACCAGTTCCTCTCTCAAACACCATAACTTTGGCTTTTCCCTTATTTATACTCAGTTTGAATTTCATGCAAACTTCGTACATCCGAAACAACGTACTCTGCAAATCACTTTTGCTCTCTGCCAACAGGACAGTGTCATCAGCATACAGCAATCTGCAGACACGGATATCACCAAGACATAAACCACTATCATCTATTTTGGCATCATGCATGCATCATCATCATCATCATTGTCAACCATTATCAATCCACTGCTGGACGAAGGTCTCCCCAAGTTTCCTCCACAATGGTCTGTCTTGTGCCAGTCTCCTCCATGTCACCCCTGCATACTTTCGAATTTCATCCACCCATCTCCCATGTGGTCTTCTTCTGGGTCTTTTCCTGTCCCTTGGAATCCAATCTAAAATTTCGGCTGTCCATCGATGATCTGTCCTTCTGGCAGTATGTCCAGCCCATTGCCATTTCAGGGATTTAACTCTGATCATGATGTCTTCCACTCTTGTCATTTTTCGGATCCACGAGTTCCTCTTCTTATCTCTCCTGGTTACACGAAGCATGCACCTCTCCATGCTTCTTTGAGTTGTCTGCAGCCTTTGTATGTCTCTTTTAGTTAAGGTCCACGTCTCTGCACCATACGTAAGCACTGGAAAGATGCATTGATCAAACACTTTTCTTTTAAGACATAATGGCATATTGCTCTTGAAAATTATGCTGTTTCTTCCAAAAGCTCTCCAGGCAAGCTTTGTACGCCGATTAATTTCTTCATCAATGTGACCCTCACTTGATATCTGCTGTCCAAGATAAACGTACGTGTCTGTTATCTCCAGCTTTTCTCCATCAATCGATAAATCTTCATTTCTTGTAAAAGCATTGAACATCACTTTTGTCTTCTGAAAGTTCATTTTTAATCCCACTTCTTTACTCTTGTCAGCAAGTTCCTGGATCATACTCTGCAGCTCTGATGGGGTAGTTGCAAAAATGACTACGTCATCAGCAAAACGAATGCTGCATCCATAAATATATTAAACAGCCATGGTGACATTACACAACCTTGTCTAACTCCTGCACCAATAGAAAACCATTTTGATAAAACACCATTCATGAAGAATTCACTCACCTACTAATTTCACCATCTAATTGTTCTCTCTGTCAAACATGCTTCTTAAATACGCAAACTCATTCACCTGGTCAATCACTGTGCCATTTAGACTTATCCTGCATTCATTATTAACAGTTCCTCGCTCAAAAACAGCAACTTCGGGTTTTCCCTTATTTATACTCAGTTTGAATTTCATACAAACTTCATATATTTGGTACAACATACTCTGCAACTCACTTTTGCTCTCTGCCAACAGGATTGTGTCATCAGCATACAGCAATCTGCACACATGGATATTACCAAGACATTAACCAGTATTGTCCAGCAAATGTACATGTCTTAATGATAGGATGCATATTTTATGAAGTTTTGCATAAGGTATGCATTAAACTTATCTCATTGTGCCTTAGTTTTCACTGTTTGACCCACTTTATTTAGATTTTGTTCTGAAAAGTTTTAACATTTCGCTTTTAAACAGCTTCACATGGTCTGTATTTAGTAAATATTTAAGTTGTTGCATTAATGAATATCCCTTGACAAATATTTGCTGTGTTCTGAATGGAGCTTGCTTGCTGTACACTTTTTATTATGCTTTACTTTGAAATATTTTGAAACTACTTGATTGTATGTATAGAGACAGTAACAAATTATTTCTTATAGGGAAAAAGGAAGGCTGAAAACAAAAGAAGGTGTGACTTATGAAGTGTCTGATATTGGTAAAAATAGCATCAGCACGTCAGTAAGTCTTTGATTTTAGTGCCAGTACATTTCTACTATGTCCTTATTAAGCTTCTCATATGCTAGTGAAAATAATAAAACAGTAATGAAGCATGCAGTTTCTTGTCAATGTGATTGTGTTGCCTTTTTTAGATTCAAGTTTTATTAAATTTTCAAATGGACATTGGCTTTTTCAGACTTGAAAGCTATTTTGTGCAATGACTGATGGTAATGAAATTATTAGACACTAAGAAAGAAAAAAACTCACTTAAGCTGTAGAAATATTAAGGAAATTCCATGGAATCCAGTGCTCTCCTCCCCTATCTTTTTTACAGTTAAAGTGGAAGATGATTACAGATGGTTAACACATGAAAATTGATTACAGATGCTTACCAGTATGTTTATTTACTGATCTGGTTTTAAGATCAATTTCCATAACAGTTAGATTCACGGAGGGGAGGGGATGTGGTATTTATGAACTCCTGTGGTGTAAAGTTGTGTGATTGACAAACAGAGCAGAGTGTAGTTTTTTTTTTTTTTTTTCCCAGCAGGTTTTCTAGAGGTATATTGAATATTGACAGGCCTAGGCTAATTTGGGGGGGGGGATTTATAAATTCTGTGGTGCGAAGTTGATTGACAAACAGAGCAGGGAGTCTAGTTGTTTTTTCCTCAGCTTTTTTTTGTTGTTGATGTGCTATTGAATATTAAAAGACCTAGGTAATTTTTTGGGGAAAGAAACATTTATAAACTCTTATGATGTGAAGTTGATTGTCAAACACATGAGATGTCTAGTTCCTTTTCTTTCTTTTTCTTTTTCTTTTTTCTTATCAGGTTTGCAGAGGTTCTGTTGAATACAGGCCTAAATTGTGTCTGGGCTTCTATTTCAGCATTAGTTTTATATTCAGCCTATGTGGTTCCATTGCTATGGTAAGTACTACCTATAAAGTTCCACCACAGGAAGCAGATATTGATATATAATTAGTTTATTTTATGTGTATCATACAGCAGTGTGGTTTAAAACTCGGGGTTCACGCGACAATAACACATAAACATAGAAATTGAGCGAAAACACACACAGTCATGTATGGTAAAAGGTTGGTTTAGCAGTAGCTTATGGTCATCTTACAACCTTGATCACCCGCAATTGACTGGATGCGCTGGTTGCCAGAAGTACAAAATGAAGTTTGGGTGTTGGAACTGTTGCCAGATTTTAGTAGCAAATTGTAGTTCTGGTAACCAGCCCATCCAGTCGATCGGGGGTGATCAAGGTCGTAGGATGACCGAAAGCTACCGCTAAACAAACCTTTTACCATATGTGACTCTGTGATGTTTACATACAGCAGTAGTTTTTTTAAATAGGTAGCTATTAGATGTGATAGATATAATGGCGCTGTAGTAATGAAACTCTTCTGAAAACTTTTCTTAAGCAGATGAGAACATATATGCATAAATACGGTAGAAAAAGAATAGAGCCAATGTGAAGCAGAGATTTTTGTTCACTTTGCTGGATAGAAAGGCTTATTTTTTAATTTTATTTTATTAGTTTCAATTTACTTCCGATATTGGAGGTTAATTATTTAACGTGCATTAATGTATTTGCATTTTTGAACTTCACTTTTAGTTGGTGTTCGATGAACACTTACGCAAGCTTGGCTTTCAATCCATATTTTCAGCTACTGGATGCGCACGGATTTTTCATTTTTCTGTTTCTTCTTCTTTTTTTTTTTTCGTTGGAATTTATTTTCTTCATCACCAAATGAGTTTTTTGCTGCATCCTCATTTCAATATTTCATACTGAATATTTTTCGGTACTACTTACTATATGCCTCGAGGGGATACCGTGTCTGGGCATTTCGGGTATTTTCAGTGGCTGTTTCTGTCATTTGCTATCGCTTATTCTGTTGTGGCGCTTCTCTTGTTGGTCAGTGATCTCCTTTCGAACTTTTTTTTTGCTCAATTTAATTAAATTTCTTCAGCTCAAATTATTAGGTCATTGTGGTTGCAACTTGTCCTATTTTTCAATCATTGACTCTGCTATTCTGAGGTGTTTTCGATTTACAGCTTTTAATGATTTTTATATTTTCGAATTTTGGATATTTTGGTTATCCAGACAGTATTGAATCAGTGCTGTTTTTTCTCTTTTTTCTGCCAGTTTTTATGTGTTGTTTTAATCTGTGTTTAAGCTTATTTTTGGTACTTCCTATATAAGTTATTGAGGATTTTCAGTAATAGGAATTGAATAAATACCTGCTTTTTCTAACATTCTTATTTTATCATTATTTTTTGTTACTATATTTTTGATGGTATTTACTTTTCCTCCAATTTGAATGTTATGCTTTTTACAATATTATTAATTTATTGGTAGTGCCTTTAATGTAAGGAAAACTATTTAAATATTTGATTTCTTTTAATTGCTACAGCATTATTTTTTTATTTTCTTTATTATTTTTAAATCCTATTTTTTTAAATGGTTAGATAAGCGCTTGCAAATTTTTTTTATGAATTTGATTTTTCATTGATGAACTGACTATTTTCAGAATGCGTTTTAATTAAGGTTTTTATATTATTGCATTTTGAGGATATGGATTCGTATGGGATTAGACCGAACAAATGAACTTTTCCGATAAACTTGTATAGTAATTATCTGTGGATTTTACCATAAATATCCAAAAAGGCTATTGCATTATTTTTTTCCATTTTCAACCGTGAGTTCTATAGTTGATATAATGCGCTGTAACGTTTTGTTAATTTTTTTAATTTTCTTCGCTTCAGTTTTGATAGAATGAAAATGTCATTACGCATTTATACACTTCTGGTTTTCTTCCATATGATGTAGGACATTTTCAATTTCGCTCATCACAACCTCAGCATATAGAGTTGATAATGGTGAGCCCATTGGGCCTCCTGAATTTTGTTTGAATATTTTGTTCTTGTATGTAAAAATATTATTTTCATATAAATAAACTAAAACTTTTTTGAATTCTTGAATTTGTGTGTTATTTAAAATTTTAAGATTTTGCAACTTTTTTAATGATGATTTCAATAGCTTCTGGAACTGGAGTGCTTGATATAATGTTTTTAACATCCATGCTTGCCATGTTTAAGTCATTAGGCCAGTTTTTACATTTTTAATTTTCTATAAACTCATATGTGTTCTGATGGTGAACTTGTTGTTCATGAAAAGGGTGCTAGGAATTTGTAAATGTTTTTCTCTAATGTTATCAAAGGTGAGTTTTTTTGAAACTATCAGTCTCATTGAGCACCATTCTTTTAATTCTTTGCAACGAGCTACGCTATGCCCCATTGGTGGAAACGAGCTTGATTTCATCAGGTAATGTGCTATGATTTCTTATATCCGCTAAGAATTTAATTTGATTATCAGTTGGGTCTTCTAATTTCAGTACAATTTAATCCATCAATTGTTTCTGTCATTTTTTGTTCAAATTCATCAGTGTTGAGAATAATTTTTTCGATTTATCTGCTTCACAAAATTTGATATATCATTTTTCAATCTAATAGTTGTTTTTTCATATTTTAATTTTTCTCTATATAGAAGTTTTTGTTGTTTTTGGCATTATATTCTTTTAGAATAACTCTATATAATTTGTTCTCTACTTCAGTTTTATTCTTATTTTTGAGAATATTTTCGAGGCAAGGGATGATTTCTTCAGTTTTAAGGCAAATTTTTTCCTTTTTGTAAAATTGCTTTTTGTGTAAAGTTTAAATTTTATCAGACCGATTTTCATATACATTAAATTCATTTATGGGTTCTTTAATTTTTGTTCATCAAATAGTGCATTTATCTATCTACGCAACGCTTGGAGTTGGCTTCTTTGTTAGCAATTTCGCTAATTTTCGATGAACTAAAATGCGATCTTTCCAAGTGCCATCAGTCTGTGCATATTTTGAGTCTTTATCAGCCCATAATTCATAAACTTGAGCATTAAGTCTGAATATTTGTTTTCTTTTAGCTATAATTTCGTTTAAGTCGTTTTTGTTGACTTACAACAAGTAAGAAGGATTATTACATCCTGCTTCGATGTCAACAAAAACGACTTAGTAACGAAATTATAGCTAAAAGAAAACAAATATTCAGACTTAATGCTCAAGTTTATGAATTATGGAAGTTGATAAGGAACTCAAAATATGCACAATTTGATGGCACTTGGAAAGATCGCATTTTGGATACTACGTTCATCGAAATTAACGAAATTGCTAACAAAGAAGCCAACTCCAATAGCGTTACGGTAGATAAAAAATTAAATGCACTATTTGATGAACAAAAATTAAATAAAGAACCCATAAATGAATTTAATGTATATGAAAATCGGTCTGATAAGAATTTAAGCTTTACACAAAAAGCAATTTTACAAAAAGGGAAAAAATTTGCCTTTCCACAAGGCCTCCCTAAAACTGAAGAAATCATCCCTTGCCTCGAAGATATTCTCAAAAATATACCAGGCGCAGAGAATAAAACTGAAGTAGAGAACAAATTATATAGAGTTATTCTAAAAGAATATAATGCCAAAAACAACAAAAACTTCTATATAGAGAAAAAATTAAAATATGAAAAAAAAACAACTATTGGAATTGAAAAATGACCCATATATCAAATTTTGTGAAGCAGATAAATCCGGCCAAATCATTATTCTCAACACTGATGAATTTGAACAAAAAATGACAGAAGCAATTGATGGATTAAATTGTACTGAAATTAAGAAAGACCCAACTGATAATCAAATTAAATTCTTAGCGGATATAAGAAATCATAGCACATTACCTGATGAAATCAAACGCTCGTTTCCACCAATGGGAGCAGGCATACCACGTATCGTTGCAAAGATAAAAACGCACAAAGATGGTGCTCCAATGAGACTGATAGTTTCAAAAAAAAACTCACCTTTGATAACATTAGAGAAAACATTTACAAATTCCTAGCACCCTTTTTCATGAACAACAAGTTCACCATCAAGAACACATATGAGTTTATAGAGAAAATTAAAAATGTAAAAACTGGCCTAATGGACTTAAACATGGCAAGCATGGATGTTAAAGCATTATATCCAAGCACTCCAGTTCCAGAAGCTATTGAAATCATCATTAAGAAGTTGCAAAATCTTAAAATTTTAAATAACACACAAATTCAAGAATTCAAAAAGTTTTAGTTTATTTATATGAAAATAATATTTTTACATACAAGAACAAAATATTCAAACAAAATTCAGGAGGCCCAATGGGCTCACCATTATCAACTCTATATGCTGAGGTTGTGATGAACGAAATTGAAGAAAATGTCCTACATCATATGGAAGAAAAAACCAGAAGTGTACTGTCGATACGTAGATGACATTTTCATTCTATCAAAACTGAACGAAGAAGAATTAAAAAAATTAACAAAACGTTACAGCGCATTATATCCAACTATAGAACTCACGGTTGAAATGGAAAAAAATAATGCAATAGCCTTTTTTGGATGTACATGTTATCAAATCCACAGATAAGTTACTATACAGAGTTTATCGGAAAAGTTCATTTGTTCCGGTCCTAATCCCATACAATTCAGCACATCCATATCCTCAAAAATGCAATAGTATAAAAACCTTAATTAAAAGAGCATATACGCATTCTGAAAATAGTCAGTTCATCAATGAAGAAATCAAATTCATAAAAAAAATTGCAAGCAGCTTTGGTTATCCTAACCATTTAATAAAAAATGGGACACAGAAGTAATAAAGAAAATAAAAAAAATAATGCTGTAGTAATTAAAAAAGAAATCAAATATTTAAATGGTTTTCCTTACATTAAAGGCACTACCAATGAAATTAATAATATTTGTAAAAAGCATAACATTCAAATTGGAGGAAAAGTAAATACCATCAAAAATATAGTAACAAAAAATAATGATAAAATAAGAATGTTAGAAAAAGCAGGTATTTATTCAATTCCTATTACTGAAAATCCTCCAATGGCTTATATAGGAAGTACCAAAAATAAGCTTAAACACAGATTAAAACAACACATAAAAAACTGGCAGAAAAAAGAAGAAAAAACAGCACTGATTCAATACTGTCTGGATAACCAAAAATATCCAAAATTCGAAAATATAAAAATCATTAAAAGCTGTAAATCCGAAAAACACCTCAGAATAGCAGAGTCGGTAATGATTGAAAAAAATAGGACAAAAGTTTGCAACCACAATGACCCTAATAATTTGAGAAACAGCTGGAGAAATTTAATTAAAATTGAGCAAAAAAAAGAAAAAGTTCGAAAAAGGAGATCACTGACCAACAAGAGATGGCGCCACAACGCCCAAGAAGAAGCGATAGCAGATGACAGAAGCAGCCCGCGAGAACCACCGAAATGCCCAGCTGACACGGTCCGTGCTAGTTGGAGCAAAATGTCCCCTCGAAGACGGTATAGTAGTAGTACCGAAAGTACTCGGGTATGAATAAATATTGAAGTAAATGAGGATGCAGCAAAGGAAAACTCATTTGGTGATGAGACAAAATAAATTCCAACGGAGAAAAAAAAAAAGAAGAAGAAGCAGACCCGTGGCCAAATGAAAAATCCCGTGCCGCATCCACGTAACGGAAATATGGATTGAAAGCCAAGCCCCACGTGCGGTAAGTGTTCATCGAACTTTACCAACTAAAAGTGAAGTTCAAAAATGCAAATTTATTTTATTATTTCAATAATGATTTTTGCTGCAAGAAAAACAACCATGTGGATATGTTAATTTCATCTTCATATTTATTATTCTTAAAGGAAACTGAAAGGAAAGGAATAGTGTTTGTAACCTTTGTATATGATAATCAAATAGTTAGTCTAAATGGTCTTTACAGATGATTTTCCAGATCCATTTTGAACTTTTTTGTTAGTCGTCTTAAATTAATATAGGTTTGCGCTTGCTGCTAAGTTTAGATATTCATCTTTTCTCATTTTAAGTTTAGATATTCATCTTTTCTCATTCTAAGTTTAGATATTCATCTTTTCTCATTCTAAGTTTAGATATTCATCTTTTCTCTTAAAAACTAATTATGCAGTGATTCAGAAATCCATCTTTAAGTCAGATTATTTCACTTGTGGTGAAGGCAATTATGATAGGACGACATATTGATTAATTATATATTATTCACTTTCCACACTCATATTCCCAGGCTTAAGGTGAAATGCACAAAACCATTAATTATCCAGCAAATTCTCTTCAAGACTTTCAGGGTAATGGGTAGGTGTTCAGTGTTTTCTGTTTGCTAATTCCTTGTCTCATTAGAATTGGTCTACAGCTTTGCAATTTTCCAATTCACCCAGAATTTTGCCAGTAAGTGTTTGTATCTTGTATGGGAGTCTTTTGTACTTATATTCATAGAGTATATGTTGAATTTTGTAAATTGCTGTTATATATTTTTTACGCTTTCCAACCGTAGGTTGAAGAAACATATATGTTCCAGCTTTGTCTGTCGGCATGATAACTCGCGTAAAAATGGTTCAATTTCAATAAAATTTTAGTATATGGTAGGGGACAACCTGGGGATGGACCCTTTTGAAAATGGGCGAAATGGGGTCAAAGTTCAGGACATAGGAGTGAGTTCCATTCCATCACCCTTACGCGTCATAACTTAAAAATTCTTTGATTGCGACAAAACTTTATCATGTATTTCTGAGGTATACGGTCCGAACCGGTTCTGTTGAATATAATCAAAATGGGGTTAAAGGTCAGGGCACAGGAGCGAGATTTTTTCCACAGCCATTATCCTCATAACTTGAGTAACAACTTGAGTAAAAATGCTTCTATTGCGACAAAACTTTAGTATGTTGTTCCGAAGGTATACGAAACGAATCAATAGTCAGGGTAGGGAGGAGGGTTTTTCTGCGCATGATTCTTAGTATGTTGGAAAGCGTATCATAATCAATGCATTGCATGATTTTACTAACTTGTTGTCATTAGCAACTGTTCCGTCAATATTATGCTAGCTCAAGTCTGTTTGATTATCTTCTGCAGGAGTTCATTTTAGCTCACAATCTGTTCACTTGTTTTAAAATTGCTTTTGAATGTTTTAATGTGCAGGATAGATATCAGGGGTTACATTAACAAATCTGGATCTGCACTTTCAGCATTGCAAGTCTCAAAGCACTAAATTATGGTACTAAATATGTGCTCAACTATGTTCCATGTACTACTGAAAAATGAACTCTATTAGTTGAAAGTATTGTTCAATCCTTAACTTTTTAGCCTTTTGTCACATAGCACTATGTCTGGACGACTGGCAGAGATGGATACATCTGTTTTGATCTCACCGTCCCAATATAATTTACATTGTGTGTTATATAGAACCTCAATGGGTTGGCACTTTAATATGGTACTTTTGACACTGATAGTCCTGTATCCTTAGCTAAATATTGACGTATCATATTAGTGAGGTTGTTGTGTCACTGTGTATAATTAACACTGGCGAGCATGGTGTATCCATTGCAGATGTTTTGAATGGGCTCACTCACTGCACATGCCACATGTTCTACATTTATCATATTATTATGGATGTTCAAATTTGACCTGGACTTTTGTTTCTAATACATTAGTTTGTAAAATTGTGCATATTATTATTGTGTGTTTGGCAACACTGGTATCTCACGCTACCAGAATGTCACTTGTATCGCTAATTTCCATTGCCATGACAACTCCTGCATTGCAGAAAGAGAAATGGCGAATGAAGGTGTTTCAATTTCAGTGCAGCAGAGAATAATTAGCGAATTTCTTTGCGATGAAGGTGCGAGTGGCAGTGAAATTCACCAGAGACTTCAGACAAAGTTTGGTGATTCGTGTCTGTCCCGTTCATCTGTCTCCGAATGGTGTAAAGCGTTCAAGGAAGGCATACAAAGTGTCAGCAACAAACCGCACAAGACACGACCAGCAACTGCTGTTACCAACACCATGACTGCTTGCATAAATGAGCTCATATGGAACAACAGGAGGATTACTGTGAGTTATCTGAGTTCTGCACTGAACATCAGCGCTGGCAGCGTGCCTACCTTCATCCACGATAAGCTGCACTTCAGTAAAGTGTGTGCCAGATGAGTACCGAAGCAGCTGTCCGATGAGCAGAAAGCCAGCAGGTTGCAAGTTGGGAACATGATGTTCCGAAGACATCAGAGAGAAGGAGACAACTTTCTCAGGCGTGTGGTGACAGTGGACGAAACATGGATTCATCACTGAACGCCAGAAAGTAAACGTGCAAGCATGGAGTGGAGACACAGTGATTCGCCCCCACCCAAAAATTCAAGATCAGGGCATCAGCCACGAAGATAATGGCTATGGTGTTTTGGGACATTAATGGTATTATCTTACAGATTTCCTGGAAGATTTTCAATCAATGCCACCTATTACAGTGATCTCCCCAAGAACTCCATTAAGGCAGCACTGAGAAAGAAGAGACCAGGACTCCTCAACAGTGGAGTATGCCTTCTCCAAGACAATGCCAGGCCCCACACCACTAAAGTGACTATAGAAACATTGGAGGCATTGGGATGACACGCTGTACGACATCCTCCATACAGCCTGGATATGTCACCATGTGACTACCACCTGTTGGTCCCATTAAAGGAATGTTTGGGAGGTCAGAAGTTCAGATCAAATGAAGAGGTGAAGAGTGTCGTCCTGAGATGGTTTAAACAACAGAGTAAGGAATTCTATGAAACTGGGATCCAGAAGCTTCCAGAACTCTGGAAAAAATGTATGGACCACAACAGAGATTACTTCCAAAAGTAAGTGATGTAACATCAGCTGTATAATAAATAAATATCTGATTTAAAAAAATGTCCAGGTCAAATTTGAATCCCCTCATATTTATTAATTGTTATTGTTATATCCCAGATGAATTTCATGTGGTCTAGAAAAGTATGTCATAGCATGTGTTTTGTCATATTTCCAATAAGTAAATTAATAACATCTGCATCACCTAATTCTATCAGTCATAACATTTTTTTTTTTAGGTACTGTTTGATGTTTTGACCTCTGTTGTTGTGTTCCAGTATGTTCCCAAAACCTGTGCTGAAGGTAATTCTTTAACTTAAAAACCCTTTACATATAATCTGTTCAATTATCAGTATCTTGTTGAGATGATAAAAAAGCTTTCATTGAGTTTAAATCATGTGTGTTTAACTATACCTTCCTGATCCCCTGAAGAAATGCTGCAATTAAAAACTTTAAAAAATATGTTTTATATGTTAAGTACAGCATTTATAAGGGCAAGGAACTTTGTGCCTCTCTTTCATTTCTTACCTCCAACTCTACACTGTGTTAAACAATTTAATATGAATGAAATAAAACTGTGGAAAGATGGTGAGGAACTGAAATTGAAAAGAGACCCACAGAGTTATGTTAAAAAACAACAGCAGCAACAAAAAAAAACACAAGAATTATGTGTATACTGTCATCAAAACAGAAAACTTGCTGCAAACCCACAAAGCACCTGATCCATCATAACAACAGAATAAGGTAATTTAAAGAAATATTAATAAAAAAGTAGCATAGTTTGTACATGTCCTGGAAATTTTGAAAAAGTCCTGGAAAAGTCCTAAAATTCGGTTACATGTCCTGGAATTTTATCTATTCCTGCCATTTTGTCCCTATGCAATGTTTTGTAGTTGAGGATTTTTCTACTGACACACCTTGTGTCTGACAAATTTCTTTTCCCACCCCCTACAAAATGCATGCAGGGGGGGGTGTGTTTTTTTTGTCTGTTAGGAGAACTGAAGCTGCATTATTAGCACCTTTTGCGTCATGTTTACATTATCACCTTGTCTGTCCTACCGTGGAGACCATATCTCCGCAATTATTATTTGTTCAATTTGTAAAATAAATTCTTTTTGTATTGGGAAGCTTAAAATATGAGAATGATGATTCATGCGTTCCGTTTTTTTCCCGATGCACAACTTCGACCCTAGACGACGCAAATGGAGATCATATCAAATTTAAAATGCATTTTCTTTCATATATTTGCTTCTAAATATCCAATTGAAAAAATTCTTTTTCCTTTCGATGACATTTATATCGAAGACTATTTTAGTTACACTCCCTTTTTCAAATAATGCATAAATTTTCCGCTAGGGGATGTAAAGGTAAATTGCGATTTTCCCAATATCTCCGCTTGTAAAAGTGCGATTTGAAAAGTTCTTCCTGCATCGGATACACTCGAGCGGAAATGTCTTGCATATAATTTCTCAATTTTGGTAAAGAATGGTTTGGTGGTCACCAGGGGACGTAAGTGTTTATTTTTGTTTCTGATGTCTTTGCAACAAAATCTGAGCTAGAAACTCGATTGAAAAAATTCCTCCGTAGACTGATACTGCTCACCTCAGAACATTTTTTGAGAATACCTCCTGCTTAAAATAGTGCATAATTTTTCCGCCAGGGGCGTACACGTATATATATATTTTGTTCATATCTCTGTTTCTCGGAGTCCAATTTGAAAAATTCTTTCTTTGTTGGAGAACATTTTCGTTGCGAAATGTTTCTCATATAATTTCAAATATTTCTTAACTCACAAGTGCACCACTAGAAAGCGTAAGTTCACATTTCTGTTTACAGCAATATCTGCAGGACTAAAACCCCGACTGAAAAATATTCTCTTTCGATCAGATATTATTATGAAAACTCCTTGTGTGTATTTTCTTCCTAAAATAATGCACAATTTTGCCGCTAGGGGCGCAAATATTTAATATATTTTTCTCTATATCTGTTCTTCTAAATGTCCGATTTAAAAAATTCTTTTAAGTTTGTATTTGAGGAGGTTTGTGGTTTACAATTCTGCCACTAGGTGGTGTTTGTGTACCTACGTTTGCAGCCTATCTCTGCTTCTAAAAACCCTATTGAGAATTTTTTTTTTTTTTACTGTATGTCATTCACTAATAAAGATGGAGAATGAATAAGATTTTTGGTACAATCAGAAGATCCTCTTCAAATAATGTACAACTTTTCCCCTAGGGGTTGTAAAGGTCAAAACATCTTTCTTGCTATCTCTGCTTCTGGGAGACATATTTGAAAATTTGAAAAGTTCTTTTTCCTTAGCATAGCTTTTGCTATGAAGAATACTTTTTGCCTGTTTTAAACTTTTCCATTATGCAAACTTTTTCCACTAAAAGGCATAGAATTATATCATGTTTCCTTCTTTATCTCTTCTTGCAGTTGTACACAGCCTTTGGATTTAAGGTTTTCCCATTATTCTCTTTCATTTCATTTAGAATTTTTGTGCATACTTAGTTTGCTGGCAAGTACAAATTTAAAACATACCTACAGCATCAGTATTATGTTGAAAATTCCTTCCCTAAATAAAATATAACACAAATACTTGCTCCCATGATTATGTGTTTAAGAAATAACAATCCCTTTGGTCCTCTGAAAAAGTTCCAAATATTTCACCTTACCTTACCCTTAAATTTCCAGTGTAAACATTATTTCAAAATAATTAAATATAAATAGTATTTTATGTATTGATTGTGTGGTATATGAAAGCATTTCAAGAGTAATGCCACATACCTATGCATTTTTGAGTTTTTGGAGTTTTTTTTAATTCTGTAATTTGCTTCAATAATAATAATTGAACTAAAGCCAAAGTAGAAAATTAAAATTTTCTCAAAATTAGTGTAGTATACTGCATATAAATGTTTAATAGATATTAAACCTAGTCACATTTTCAGCGACAGTTTTGGTATTTCAGTATTTATCTGTGATTCTAAGTTTCTGATTAGCTGCAGTGAACATCATTTTTAACATTCTGCATTAAGTTTGCCCAAGCATGTATTGTACGAAGTTGTTTGTTGTAGGTTACTGGTTGAACAGACCTATGGTTTCACTATATTTTAAGTAGAGCGTTTGGTCTTGGAAAAAAATCCAAAAGTCCTCGAAATGTCCTGGAATTTTGTGATTGAAAAAGCGTATGAACCATGCAATAAAGAATTATGTTAGAACATTACAGATCCCAATGATTACAAAATAAGTACATTATGATTGAATGTGTAGCAATGAAATGGCTAGATTTGTATTTTACTTTCTACCACAAATGAGGTGGTTTCATATGATTCAATTCCATCATATTTCTTGTTATTTGGTGCAGGTACCTCACATTCATGTGGTTTACTAGTTTTGTCCTGGTCTAAATCTGTATTTCAGTTTTGTTATTAGGTGGCAATACAAAGCTGTACTACTAAATTGATGCAAATACGAAACCTGAAATAACTCAAAATTCAGAAAGTGGACGTGGACCATACGAATTCTACATGCCTCAAAGATATTCACCGAATTTTCCGTGACTTCCCAAAGGGGGAGAGGGAAGTTATTTTACTCATGCTCTTCCATGTGTAAAATTATAGATGTAAAGTGCTGTTCAGTTTTTGAAGTACAGTGATCTGTGTAACCTTGTAAAAAATATGTAGAATTATTTAGATTAAAAAAATCTTTGTCTTAACACTTTTTTAACAAAACAGTCAATATGTATCCTATTTTTAGGTGATCTTTTATAATAAAAGAAAATTCAACTGTGAATTTTTGAAAGAGCTGAAAACAATAATTGCTCAATAATGATAGTTGTACTCACTTGCAATTAAATATCCAACAAACAGAAGGAGGTGATATGGTGATTTTTTTTTATTATGAGTTTTTCCACTGATTTTAAAGTGACTCCCTCTTTAAGGTTATCACTTCATCTTAAGAAATGCCAGCTATTTCCAGTTTGTTTGGCAAAACATTTTGCCATAGCTTCCAAAATAATGTTATCACATTTAGTTCTCAGTAGTTTATTAGTGAAAATCATCATTTTGTGTAGAGCAGTTCCTTCATAAATGGGCCTCCTTTAATTATTGTGATGTTCGTATCTTCAGTTAGGGGTTGCAGACATAATAATGGAACCAACACAAATGCAATATACACTATCTACCAACAAGTAATTGGACACCTGTGATAGCAAAGGAAAACAAAGTTTATTCACCTTCAATAGTTGGTGGAGCCTCCACGAGCGGCGATTACAGCTGCGACCCTCCGGGGCATACTCTCAACCAGGCGTTGTACGACGGCTAGCGGTCTTTTCTTCCACTCGGCTTGAAGAAGACAAGTCAGTTCCTTCACCAATTTCGGACAGTGAGGGCACCCCTTAAGTCGACGCTCCAACTCGTCCCAGAGGTGCTCGATAGGGTTAAGGTCCGGGCTGTGCGCAGGCCAGTCCATTCGATTAACCCCATTGTCATCATACCAAGCCATGATGGACCTCGCAACATGACAGGTGGCATTGTCATCCTGAAAGTAACATGGGTCCACCCCGTAAAACTGCCACAACGTAGGAAGCGCATGGTCATCCAAAATGGTCCAGTAGGTCTCGGCGTCGAGTCTACCTAGAATTGCGACCAAGGGTCCCATGCCATACCAGGAGAAACATCCCCATAACATAATTCCACCACCACTGAACTTCACAGTTGGCACAATACATTCCGGCAGGAGGCGTTCTCCAGGCAGACGCCAAACCCAGACCCTGCCATCCAAACGGTAGAGGGTGAACCTTGATTCGTCGCTCCAGAGAACCTGTTTCCACTGTTCAATGGTCCACTGTCGACGTTCTGTGCACCACGTTAGCCGAGCAGCGCTATTTGACTTGGTGATCAAAGGCTTGTGGGTGGCAGCACGTCCATGATAACCGAGTAGATGGGCTTCCTTACGGATGATATTCATCGAAAGAACACTCCCAGATGCCTGTTGAAACTCCTCGCGGATGTGACCCATCGATTTGGTGCGGTTCTTTCCAAATTTCTCTGGCCAGCACCCGTCTGTCTCTAACTCCCAGTTTTGTGGGTCTGCCGGGTCGGGGCACATTCCGACAGTCACCTCTCATCTTCTGCTTGCCAATCACGTAGGCCACTGTCGATTTTGGGTACTTCGACTCGCTGGATATGTCACATATGGATCGGCCATTTCTGTGATACCCGACAATTACACCTTTCTCGAAATCAGAGAGCTTCGAACTGCGTGGCATCTTGCATGCAACTTGTTGCGTTGTTGTTTCCCACATGATGTTTAACGGCGGCAGCCGTGACGTGTATCAGGACCGCAGATATCGTCAATTGCAGGGGTGTCCAATTACTTATTGGTAGATAGTGTATCATTAGTTTCACAGTTTCATTTGCTGAAACTTGCTGAATAATACCGATGCTGGTAAGCCCCGTTGAATTTTTTTAGGTATACGATTAATTATCTCTTCAAGTTTCAATCAAAAGGTGCTATAGTGAGATTGCATCTCAATAATAGGATCATCTTTCAACTCATAGATGAGTTTTAGAGCTGAAAGTAAAATTTTAGACATGTGAGATGCAGCCGTCAGAGGAATTCCTTTTATTTTAAATTTTGTTGTACCCACAGTTTAAGATCTGTCATAATCCTGATACCATTTTCAGTGGGAGTATTTTCTTGGAATTTCCCAGGAATTTCTAATGAAAACAAAAATGTCAGTGCTTTTTCAACTACTTTTTTGACATCAGTTTTGATTTTAAAAGTCATGGGGGTGGGTGGGGGTGACCATCATTTACACACACCATGCTGGTCAAGCTGGTTGGTGAATGTGGGATAGCATTTTATCTAATCCTGGTGGTATAGTTATACCACTGTTGCTTAGTCACCAGCGCACCTTCATTGGAGCTCTGGCAACTGACCAGTAAGTGGTATTAAAAATATTAAATAAACAAAAAATGGGAGAGCATAATAAGAAAAACAAAAACAAAAAAATGCAATTTATTAGTAGCTAGTGAAATCCTCGAACCATGGAAAATGTTAATACAAAAGAAAAAAAGCTAAAAAAAAGGGAGAAAAAGAGAGAGGTAAAACTAATTAATGGAAGAAAGCATTGCTGAGAAGACAACGAAGGTAAGTGGTTTCGAGCGTAATGGTGACGTGATGAGACTGAAAACAAGCAGCATTGAAAGAACTGTGTGGAATAAGACTGACAAATTCACATGGGTGTTGTACTTTCCATCTAAAGATGGACACATGTCATGAACATCTGAAATATGTCATGAAAAAACAAAATAAGCTGGAATTTTCAATGGAAATAATGTAAGAAGCCTGCATCCAAGATGGAATTTTCAACATAAATTCCCCATGCTTAATCAAGACCTGAAGCTGAGAATTTCAAGTGATATATATGCGAGGAAAAAAACTTGAAATGTGTAGACTGAATATTTTCATGATTTTTTAAAAGAAAAAGAGAACAGTTTTTTTTTAATTCCACTTAGTAGTTCTAATTCTGACTATTATATAGCTCTAATTATTGTACTATTCTCTTTTACGTGCGATATTTCAAAGTAACTTATACAGAAAACTAGCTGATAATGCTTACCTTGGCATTCCTTTCTAGCGACGGGGACATTTCACGCACGTGTTTTCCGGTCTTTGTTGAGGTTATTGTCCTAAAGTCCGTTGTATGCGATGACTGGCTTTTACTTCTCACACTTTTCGCTAAGTATACTCATTGGATCTTTGCTTTAGGATTCCAAACATCAATTTTACCGTTTATACTCGAAATTTTTCGCCCATACTCTGGGCATCTTCAGGAGCGTGGCGATTTTTACCATGTGGCCTAACTTCGCGCTTTAATGGAGTCCGATAACTCCTTGTTGCCATTGCTGAAAACTTTCCTGATATATTTCGTTAACAAAGCCCGGCTGGCGCCATCTATGTTTAGTTAAGACCACTTTTTTTTTTCCCCGTATTTTTTTTTTTTTTTTTAATTTTTTTAATTTCTTCTTCCTATCCTGGTTTTCTTGTCTTTTTTTGCCTGTTTTTCTTTTGTTGTTGTTTTTCTTGTCTTATTAGTTCTTTCCATTTCGATAATGTGCTAGGTCGTTCTGGTTGCATACCCTTGCTTTATTTTTGCAGATTAATCATTGCTTCTTCCTCCTCATTTGCCTTTCCCATTTTTTATTCTTTTAGCATTTTAATTTCATCGAACTTTGGGAATGTCCGGTTTTCCAAGCAGAATTGCACTAAAGCCGTTTTGGCTTCTTTTTTTGCCAGTTAGATATGTGTTGTTTAAGTCTTTTTTAATCTGTTTTTCGTATTCAATGTCGATATTGGGGGTATGTGTGCTATTGGAATTTCGTAGGTTCTGATTCTTCTAGCATTTTTTCCTCTGTTTTTTTGTTGACAGTCATACTTTCACGGTGTGCACTGAGCTTCCTAGTTGTAAGTCATATTTAGCACAGTGCCCATTGATTTCTTTATCACTCCTTCCAGGTATGGGAAAGTTCCAATGTATTTCAATTTTTTATTTCTCATCTTCCTTTGGTTGTGCACTTCTTGGCCTTCTTTCCTCTGAGTCATATGCTTTTTACTCTCATGTATACATGAGAGTAAAAAGCATGTATACATGAGAGTAAAAAGCATATGTATACTCATGTATACTCTCATGTATACATGAGAGTAAAAGCATGTATACATGAGAGTAAAAAGCATATGACTCAGAGGAAAGAAGGCCAAGAAGTGCACAACCAAAGGAAGATGAGAAATAAAAAATTGAAATACATTGGAGCTTTCCCATACCTGGAAGGAGTGAGTAAAGAAATCAAATAGGCACTGTGCTAAATATGACTTACAACTAGGAAGCTCAGTGCACACCGTGAAAAGTATGACTGTCAACAAAAAAACAGAGGAAAAAAATGCTAGAAGAATCAGGAACCTACGAAATTCCAATAGCACACATACCCCCAATATCGTACATTGGAAGTACGAAAAACAGATTAAAAAAAAGACTTAAACAACACATATCTAACTGGCAAAAAAAAGAAGCCAAAAACGGCTTTAGTGCAATTCTGCTTGGAAAACCGGACATTCCCAAAGTTCGATGAAATTAAAATGCTAAAAAAGAATAAAAAATGGGAAAGGCAAATGAGGAGGGAAGAAGCAATATTAATCTACAAAAATAAAGCAAGGGTATGTAACCAGAACGACCCTAGCACATTATCGGGCCTGTGGAAAGAACTAATAAGACAAGAAAAACAACAACAAAAGAAAAACAGGCAAAAAAGACAAGAAAACCAGGATAGGAGAAGAAATTAAAAAAATTAAAAAAAAAAAAAATACGGGGGAAAAAAAAAGTGGTCTTAACTAAACATAGATGGCGCCAGCCGGGCTTGTTAACGAAATATATCCAGGAAAGTTTTTCCGACGAATGGCAACAAGGAGTATCGGACTCCATTAGCGCGAAGTTAGCCACGAACATCGGTGGTAAAGTCGCCACGCTCCTGAAGATGCCCAGAGTATGGGCGAAAATTTCGAGTATAAAGAACGGTAAAAATTGATGTTTGGAATCCTAAAGCAAAGATCCAATGAGTATACCCAGCGAAAAGTGTGAGAAGTAAAGCCAGTCATCGCATACAACGGACTTTAGGACAATAACCTCAACAAAGACCGGAAAACACGTGCGTGAAATGTCCCCGTCGCTAGAAAGGAATGCCAAGGTAAGCATTATCCGCTAGTTTTCTGTACAAGTTTTTTTTTATTTTGACTTTTTAAACGCATCTTGAATATGCCAAAGAATGCATTACAGTTTCTCCAAAAGAAAACAAACAAACATGGTAAGTGTTTTGAAGCTATATCTGTGTGATTTGTGAAATATTTGTCAATGTTTTTAGAGATCACACATAATGGTTACCTTGAAATTGTATTCATGAATTCAATGGAGAAGAGAAAGTGTAGCAATCAAAGCATATACTTCCACTGTCGCAAGAACTTTTAATTTATTCTTTCAAATTATTTAATGATAATAGATGTACCAGTGTTACATACTGGTTTAGTACCTGAATTCTGAAAAAACTACTGTTTTTTGATAATTCTAATATTTTATTTTGTCTCATAGGAGATGAATCTGTTCCTGTCACATTTTCCAAAAATCCACCTTATTTTGATAGTCTGAATTCTTGGGTAAGCTGTTTAAAACTTTTTGTTCATGTTTATATTAATATTAAAAAGAAGGAATTATTATATTGAATAAGCTTTTCTCTTTATATAGGCACCAATAAGCAATGCCCTTGTTTACTTTTTCATCTGTGTACATTTTCCTGTCTGTGGTAGTAGTTGTAGCATCTTCATCCTTCTAAATTATACACATATTAATTAAGTGTTTAAGAATAATTAAAAAATAATTTAAATGATAATATTTTTTTCTACTTAGATAGTTGTTCTGAAGGTAAAATGCTCACTGAACTGTACCAAAAGCAGTTAATACCAATAGATTAGATCACAACTCATAACAAAACAAATGTAGTGAGTCAGTTCATTGAAAATATAAGGAATTTTACTCAAAAAATTATTTGAAAAAATCGTACAGAAATATTTTTAGAAAATGATTATCATCTAACAGTGTGTTACTTCAGAATTATGTTTTTAAGCAAAGCTACCAGGGAAAAAAAATTACCTTCCATAGATTAATTTCTCCAACAAATTAGTAAAATGTTCAATATAAGTATGCAGCAGCTCTAAAAAAATTCTTTGAATGTTAAACAATGCCAGGGAAGAGAAGTCCTTCATACATAGCAGGATTATTTATAACTTGAAAAGCAGCTGTGGATTTTGATAGAATATTAATCAGTTATTAAAAAGATATATAATAGGACTGAAATAGACAAATATAATCCAAGCTATTATGAAAATTCATTTCTATCGGCACAAACAACTGATATGGCAGAGCTTTTGTGCACCTACAGTGGCTTTATTAAGGCAGACCGATACTGACCTATGTGGAAGCAGACTTACAAATGTTAGGATTTGAAAGGAAAACTTGTTGAGTTAACTTCAAATCATATGTGAATTCGAAATTTGCCTGTAAAAAAACAAGCAAGCAAAAAAACCTTAAGACCTTAACATTTTAGGATGTCCATCCAGAGGTGATGCAGATGATGTGAAACAGAATCATTGCATGCATTCTGTGTTGTAAGTATTTTAATGGTCTCTCTGATGAAAGTTTCAATTTGGTTAGGTCTAAAATTTACGTTCTGCCACATTCAGGCTTCAAATTATTCAGACAAACTTTTCTTGAATGGGCTGGGGTGTGTTAAGGGTTCCATTTTTTTACATTTCTTTTGTGTTTCACTTCCCGGGTGCCAGTTGAACTCTTAATCATTCCTATGTACCATTTTAACGTTCTGTCAAGGTATTCCAGTGGAATGGAGCAGGGGTTGCACTGGCGTTTTAAAAGTTTTTGCCAACTTATTTGATAAATTCAAATTTTTCCTACCAATGTATTATAACTGTACAAAAAGGTAATTGCCAAAACATTTTTTCTTTCATCGAGACGATTTCTTTTTTGCAAATTGCGAAGAATGCTTTAGGAGGTTTTCACAGGAATGATGGGTTCTCAAGAGAGACTGACAAGTCTGTGCATGAAAGTGTAATTGTTCCTACTCTGATGTATGGAAGTGAAACATGGGTACTACAGAAGAAACGTTGGAGGCATGTGTTTGCTGGAGAAATGCGTTACTTAATGGGGATTTGTAGCAAAACACATTCTGTTCGTGTGAGGAATGAAGATGTGTTTCAGTTGTGTAATGTGAAGCAAAATGTTGTTAGCAAGGTGGAGACTAATATGCTTAGGTGGTTTGGCCATGTTGAAAGAATGAGTGATGAGGTGCTTACTAAGAATTTTTTTTTTTAGCCCAAATGGCAGGAAGGAAAGGCAGAGGAAGGCCAAGGAAGGAAGTCATGGGAGGATCAGATTCAGGAGTCTTTGCATGAGTAAAAGATTATGAGTATGAAGTATAGAAGATCTTGTGAACATCATGTGAGGGATGTCAGTGAAACCCGAGTTGTGTGTCAAGATTGCTGTAACTGGAAAAGTTTGATGCAGCAACAGTAAATAAATAATCAGTTAACAATTTATCTGGTAGTTTGTATTTCTTTGTGGCGCTAAACTCGGAATATCAGAGAATAGCTTAAGGATATGTATGTACGTAAATTGTGAAGAATGCGATCGGCAGCGTGACCCCTGATGGAGTAAATGCATGCCTTCTCTGTGTCAGTTTTTCTCCTGGGAGAAAGAGTATTCATAACCAAGGCAATTGCCCAAATACCTGTTCCTAGACCTCTCTTCTTTAAGTCATTTATAAGGAAAAATGTGAAGCCATATACACTATACTGACAAAAGTCACCGGACACCTAGAAGAGAAACAATATTGCATTTATTGACATAGATTAGTACAGTGTCTGTCCACCTTTGGCCTTAATGCATGCACTGGCCCTTCGAGACATGCTTTCAACAAGGTTTTGGAACACGACGATAGGTATGAGCTTCCATTCAGTACATAATGCTGCCGCTAACTGTTGCTTAGCAGTATGCCTTGGTTCCAAACTTCTTACGCAGCGCTCTAATTCATCCCATAGGTGCTCTGTAGGATTAAGATCAGGGCTCTGTGCTGGCCAGTCCACACACAATACGGAATTATCGTCAAACCACGCCGTAACAGTGGCTCGGTGCATTATCCTGCTGATACCAACAAAGCTCGGTTCCATAGTATTGCCACAGAGTTGGTAGGGCATAATTGTCCAGAATATCAAGGTAGACGTGCTGGTTAACAGGTTTGTCTACGATAACCAATGGGCCGGGACCATACCACGAAAACACCCCCACAGGAGTACACTGCCAGCTACAAACTTGACCGTAGGAACAGTACACTGCCAGCTCCAAACTTGACCGTAGGAACAGTACACTGCCAGCTCCAAACTTGACCGTAGGAACAGTACACTGTGGTAAATAGTGTTTCCCCGGCTGCCCCCATACCAACACATGGCCGTCAGACTGGTGGATCGTGTTTCTGGATTCATCAGTCCATAGGACCCGTTTCCATTGGTCTACGGCCGACGATAAATGTTCTTTACATCATGCTAAACGACGAGTAGCATTCCAAGTGGAGATGAAGGGCTTATGAGCAGCTGCAATACCACGGTAACCCATAGAATGAAGTACTCTGCAAATGGTACATATACATACCAAGGCTCCAGCATTGTTACTCACCTGTGCATTGAGGTATTGTGCAGTACTGCGTCAATTAGCTGTAACGACTCTCCTGAGGCTTCAACGTTCTCTATCACTGATTTTCTTTGGTCTGCCGGTACGTTGTGCTGCTTCAGGCATGCCATATGTCTTCCATTTATTCAGTACATCCAACACAGTTGACTTGGGTATGTTTAAACGCCTCTCGGTTTCTCTTGTGGAGAACCCACTAATATAACACCCAACAATCTTTCCTTTCTCAAAGTCAGTTCTATCCTGCCGTGACATTTTCACTCGACCTCACAGTGCAATATGATCGTGGTCAGCTGCAGACTTGTTTTTGTACTGTTTGCAGCTGTACCACACTCCTTAACAATGCAGCGGATCTGTTCATGTGCTTTTGAAGGAGTGTCCGGTCACTTTTGTCAATATAGTGTATCATCATCATCATTGTCAACCATTATTAATCCACTGCTGGACGAAGGGCTCCCAAGTTTCCTCCACAACGGTCTGTCTTGTGCCAGTCTCCTCCATGTCACTCCCGCATACTTTCGAATTTCATCCACCCATCTTCCATGTGGTCTTCTTCTGGGTCTTTTCCTGTCCCTTGGAATCCAATCTAAAATTTCGGCTGTCCATCGATGGTCTGTCCTTCTGGCAGTATGCCCGGCCCATTGCCATTTCAGGGATTTAACTCTGATCATGATGTCTTCCACTCTTGTCATTTTTCGGATCCATGAGTTCCTCTTCTTATCTCTCCTGGTGGTTACACCAAGCATGCACCTCTCCGTGCTGCTTTGAGTTCTCTGCAGTCTTTGTATGTCTCTTTTAGTTAAGGTCCACGTCTCTGCACCATACGTAAGCACTGGAAGGATACATTGATCAAACACTTTTCTTTTAAGACATAATGGCATATTGCTCTTGAAAATTATACTGTTTCTTCCAAAAACTCTCCAGGCAAGTTTTGTACGCCGATTAATTTCCTCATCAATGTGACCCTCATTTGATATCTGCTGTCCAAGATAAACGTACGTGTCTGTTATCTCCAGCTTTTCTCCATCAATCGATAAATCTTCATTTCTTGTAAAAGCATTGAACATCACTTTTGTCTTCTGAAAGTTCATTTTTAATCCCACTTCTCTACTCTTGTCAGCAAGTTCCTGGATCATACTCTGCAGCTCTGATGGGGTAGTTGCAAAAATGACTATGTCATCAACAAAACGAAGGTGGGTTAGATAATCTCCATTAATCTTTATCGCTTTGTTTTCCCAGTTCAGTGATTGAAAGACATTTTCCAATGTGGCATTAAAGAGCTTAGGAGATATGGTGTCACCTTGTCTCACTCCTTTTCCAATTTTTATGTGTGTTGTATTTTCAAACAGCCGAATCTTTGCACTTGCATTTTCATAGATGTTATTAATAATATTAATGTACGCATCTGCAATACCGCAGGATTTCAGAGCCATTGTAACTACTGATGAATGTATATATATATATATATATATATCATCATCAACATTCTCAACCATTATCAATCCACTGCTGGACAAAGGTCTCCCCAAGTTTCTTCCACAACGGTCTGTCTTGTGCCAGTCTCCTCCATCTTACTCTTGCATACTTTTGAATTTCATCCACCCATCTCCCATGTGGTCTTCTTTTGTGTTTTTTTCCTGTCCCTTGGAATCTAGTCTAAAATTTCAGCTGTCCATCGATAGTCTGTCCTTCTGGTAATATGTCCAGCTGATTGCCATTTTAGGGATTTTACTCTGATCATGATGTCTTCCACTCTTGTCATTTTTCTGATCCATGAGTTCCTTTTCTTATCTCTCCTGGTTACACCAAGCATGCACCTCTCCATGCTGCTTTGAGTTGTCTGCAGCCTTTGTATGTCTGTTTTAGTTAAGGTCCACGTCTCTGCACCATACGTAAGCACTGGAAGGATGCATTGATCAAACACTTTTCTTTTAAGACATAATGGCATACTGCTCTTGAAAATTATACTGTTTCTTCCAAAAGCTCTCCAGGCAAGTTTCATACACCAATTAATTTCTTCATCAATGTGACCCTCACTTGATATCTGCTGTCCAAGATAAACGTAAGTATCGGTTATCTCCAGTTTTTCTCCATCAGTCGATAAATCTTCATTTCTTGTAAAAACATTGTATATCACTTGTGGGACGCCAACACCAGAAAACTAATTATAAATATAATGATCCGATTTATTGGTGTCTAAAGTAAGAAATCACACAAATTTCACTCCGCAAGCTTTCTCCGTCAACGGACGGCTTCATCAGGCGGTTACATAGAGAATATAGAATCAAAATTGTAGACAGAACGTTAATTCTAATATGACAAATGAAATCATGCCTGAAGTCCACGCGCATAAATAACCACGAACGTGGTGAATACAATATCTTAAAAGCTAATGCAAAAGCAAACAATGAAACTTTAGGAAGAAACTAGAATCATGAAGACCATCTTGCGATGCCTAGCAGATGGTTCCAAGCCACCGGTAGTTCGAAAGAGACATCGGTGTTGCATACATCCTGTTTCGTTAATATCTCAGCTGTTTCCCTTATGGCAGCTGTTCTTGCGTCTCCATATGGTGCGATCTTCGAGATATTCTGCCATTGGGGTTGAGCTTGATGGTTAGCTACTTCTTTGGCAAGTGACGTAGAAAGTTTCTTTTGTGCAACATCCCTCTTATGCTCATTCATTCTCTCCTCAAATGACCTTTTTGTTAGACCTACGTAAAATTTAGTTGAGGAGTCTGGGTATAACAATGGGATGCAATAGATGCCCGCATCTGTGAGCTTCAAGGTACTATTATTTCTTGCTGCGCCGAGGATGGTTGCCATGTGTTTAGAAGCTTTAAGGCCAAAATCCAATCCTTTCTTCTGAAAGTGATTTTTAATAAAATAAGATATTTTTGGGATGTACGGGATCGAACCAACAAATTTTAAAGGTGCTCTTCTGTTCGGTGTAGCAAGTGTGTTGGCTTCAACTTTCGCTATTGTGTCCTCTACACGGGAGACGTCAAACCCTCCTGCAAAGGCAAGATCTTTCAAAGACTTAATTTCGGCATCATAGTCAGATTTCAAGGTGCAAAAATCTTTGGCTCTTTTAGCCCGGTATTTGAATAGAGCATACTTGTGTGTTGTTGGGTTGGCTGATCCTGGTGGAATAGGGTTAGGTACGTGCATGGGTTTATAGTAGACTTTGGTAGTGAGTGTACCTGAAATCGATTTCTTCACAAGTACATCTAAATATGGTAACTCTCCTTGATTTTCTATTTCCATCGCAAATTTAATGTCTTCATGTATGTTGTTTATGTCTACCATAAAGTCTTGCAAGTAGGCTTCTCCGTGCTCCCAGACAAAAAAGATATCATCTGCATAGCGTAGCCATACTCTTGGTGTCCTGGGAAGAGTGGTGAGTATGATCTCTTCAATAGGTCTCATGATGGCTTCAGCGAGTATTGGAGACAAGGCTGAACCCATCGGGACTCCTTTTGATTGCTTGTAGACATGGGAGCCATAGGTAAAGAAGTTGGAATCTACAGCTAAGTCAAGAACAGCAAAGATATCTTTCAGAGCTTCTTTATCATAAAGGTTAGCTCCAACCAGGGTTCATTTGATGTTTTGCGTTGCTTCTGGTATTGGAACAGAGGGGTAGAGGGAGATAACGTCAAAGCTGCCAATAAGTTCATGTTGTGCAATGGTGATACCTTTTAGCTTGGAGATGAAGTCATTCGAGGATCTAAGGACTCTGTCTGTGTTCGGAAGGAATGGCATAAGAAAAGTTGCCAGGGCTTTCTCAAGGTGTGTTGATGGTGCTTTCTTCCTTGAAACGATCGGTCTGATTGGGTTGCCCTCTTTATGGTGCTTTAATCTCCCGAATAATTTGGGTATGGATGCCCCAGGAGGGAGTTTCGCTGCTCGCTTGATGGCGTCTGGAAGGGCTTTACAATTAGAAGCTTTCCTGACTCTTGCTTTCCATCTGTTGAGAGGGTCTTTTGTCTGCATAACGGCGTTCGAATCAATGAAAGAACGAATTTTTATGTCGTAGTCTTGCTCGTCCATTATGGCGATCTGTCCCGACTTATCAGTTAGCAGGAAAACAATGTCTCTATCATTTTTGAGCCTCTTTAATTCAATAGGGAGCTTCTGAATGTAATATCTACTCCGTGCCTTCGCGATACTTGTAAGCATGGCTGCGCATTTGTATCTGATAGGGTCACGCTCAGAAACTGGCAAATGTCGTAGGACACTTTCGATTTGTGGCACCACTTCTTTGTACCTAAGAGGTCTCTCAAATGTAAATTTCGGGCCTTTCTGCAGGATCACAAGCTCCGAATGGGTAAGTGTCTTAGAAGAAACATTAACGACTGGAATAATAAAATCTTGATGTTGAGGAACGTTCGGATGCTGTTCTGCCCAGAGCTTATCTAATTTCTTCCTGTGGCGAGCTCCGTGGGTTTTACGCTCTCTGCTGGCCAGCATGTTTATTTTTCTTAGCATTATATCTAGCTCCAAAGGTGAGACCAGATGCGCAAGATCAGCGTGCAGGCTAAAGGACTTGGATTCCAGCTCCATGATTCTAACTCTTTTGGAGCGAATGAGGTGCTTCAGCGTTTGCTGCTGGAATATCAACTTTTTACGTCGGAACCAAGGATTGTCAAGAGTAGATTTAAACTTGAGGAAAAGAGGAATCAGGTCCAGCGCTCTGCATTCTTGCAAGAAGTCAAAGTGCGATCGTTCCATCTCAAGCTTGATTCTAAATCGTCTAAGTTTATGATATGCGTCCATTATATGCCCGGAAACAGCAAACAAATATATAGCTTGTGGGACGCCAACACCAGAAAACTAATTATAAATATAATGATCCGATTTATTGGTGTCTAAAGTAAGAAATCACACAAATTTCACTCCGCAAGCTTTCTCCGTCAACGGACGGCTTCATCAGGCGGTTACATAGAGAATATAGAATCAAAATTGTAGACAGAACGTTAATTCTAATATGACAAATGAAATCATGCCTGAAGTCCACGCGCATAAATAACCACGAACGTGGTGAATACAATATCTTAAAAGCTAATGCAAAAGCAAACAATGAAACTTTAGGAAGAAACTAGAATCATGAAGACCATCTTGCGATGCCTAGCAGATGGTTCCAAGCCACCGGTAGTTCGAAAGAGACATCGGTGTTGCATACATCCTGTTTCGTTAATATCTCAACTGTTTCCCTTATGGCAGCTGTTCTTGCGTCTCCATATGGTGCGATCTTCGAGATATTCTGCCATTGGGGTTGAGCTTGATGGTTAGCTACTTCTTTGGCAAGTGACGTAGAAAGCATATAATTAGATAAGCTCTGGGCAGAACAGCATCCGAACGTTCCTCAACATCAAGATTTTATTATTCCAGTGGTTAATGTTTCTTCTAAGACACTTACCCATTCGGAGCTTGTGATCCTGCAGAAAGGCCCGAAATTTACATTTGAGAGACCTCTTAGGTACAAAGAAGTGGTGCCACAAATCGAAAGTGTCCTACGACATTTGCCAGTTTCTGAGCGTGACCCTATCAGATACAAATGCGCAGCCATGCTTACAAGTATCGCGAAGGCACGGAGTAGATATTACATTCAGAAGCTCCCTATTGAATTAAAGAGGCTCAAAAATGATAGAGACATTGTTTTCCTGCTAACTGATAAGTCGGGACAGATCGCCATAATGGACGAGCAAGACTACGACATAAAAATTCGTTCTTTCATTGATTCGAACGCCGTTATGCAGACAAAAGACCCTCTCAACAGATGGAAAGCAAGAGTCAGGAAAGCTTCTAATTGTAAAGCCCTTCCAGACGCCATCAAGCGAGCAGCGAAACTCCCTCCTGGGGCATCCATACCCAAATTATTCGGGAGATTAAAGCACCATAAAGAGGGCAACCCAATCAGACCGATCGTTTCAAGGAAGAAAGCACCATCAACACACCTTGAGAAAGCCCTGGCAACTTTTCTTATGCCATTCCTTCCGAACACAGACAGAGTCCTTAGATCCTCGAATGACTTCATCTTCAAGCTAAAAGGTATCACCATTGCACAACATGAACTTATTGGCAGCTTTGACGTTATCTCCCTCTACCCCTCTGTTCCAATACCAGAAGCAACGCAAAACATCAAATGAACCCTGGCTGGAGCTAACCTTTATGATAAAGAAGCTCTGAAAGATATCTTTGCTGTTCTTGACTTAGCTGTAGATTCCAACTTCTTTACCTATGGCTCCCATGTCTACAAGCAATCAAAAGGAGTCCCGATGGGTTCAGCCTTGTCTCCAATACTCGCTGAAGCCATCATGAGACCTATTGAAGAGATCATACTCACCACTCTTCCCAGGACACCAAGAGTATGGCTACGCTATGCAGATGATATCTTTTTTGTCTGGGAGCACGGAGAAGCCTACTTGCAAGACTTTATGGTAGACATAAACAACATACATGAAGACATTAAATTTGCGATGGAAATAGAAAATCAAGGAGAGTTACCATATTTAGATGTACTTGTGAAGAAATCGATTTCAGGTACACTCACTACCAAAGTCTACTATAAACCCATGCACGTACCTAACCCTATTCCACCAGGATCAGCCAACCCAACAACACACAAGTATGCTCTATTCAAATACCGGGCTAAAAGAGCCAAAGATTTTTGCACCTTGAAATCTGACTATGATGCCGAAATTAAGTCTTTGAAAGATCTTGCCTTTGCAGGAGGGTTTGACATCTCCCGTGTAGAGGACACAATAGCGAAAGTTGAAGCCAACACACTTGCTACACCGAACAGAAGAGCACCTTTAAAATTTGTTGGTTCGATCCCGTACATCCCAAAAATATCTTATTTTATTAAAAATCACTTTCAGAAGAAAGGATTGGATGTTGGCCTTAAAGCTTCTAAACACATGGCAACCATCCTCGGCGCAGCAAGAAATAATAGTACCTTGAAGCTCACAGATGCGGGCATCTATTGCATCCCATTGTTATACCCAGACTCCTCAACTAAATTTTACGTAGGTCTAACAAAAAGGTCATTTGAGGAGAGAATGAATGAGCATAAGAGGGATGTTGCACAAAAGAAACTTTCTACGTCACTTGCCAAAGAAGTAGCTAACCATCAAGCTCAACCCCAATGGCAGAATATCTCGAAGATCGCACCATATGGAGACGCAAGAACAGCTGCCATAAGGGAAACAGTTGAGATATTAACGAAACAGGATGTATGCAACACCGATGTCTCTTTCGAACTACCGGTGGCTTGGAACCATCTGCTAGGCATCGCAAGATGGTCTTCATGATTCTAGTTTCTTCCTAAAGTTTCATTGTTTGCTTTTGCATTAGCTTTTAAGATATTGTATTCACCACGTTCGTGGTTATTTATGCGCGTGGACTTCAGGCATGATTTCATTTGTCATATTAGAATTAACGTTCTGTCTACAATTTTGATTTTATATTCTGTATGTAACCGCCTGATGAAGCCGTCCGTTGACGGAGAAAGCTTGCGGAGTGAAATTTGTGTGATTTCTTACTTTAGACACCAATAAATCGGATCATTATATTTATAATTGTATATCACTTTTGTCTTCTGAAAGTTCATTTTTAGTCACACTTCTTTACTCTTGTCAGCAAGTTCCTGGATCATATTCTGCAGCTCTGGTGGGGTAGTTGCAAAAATGACTACATCATCAGCAAAATGAAGGGGAGTTAGATAATCTCCATTAATCTTCATCCCTTTGTTTTCCCAGTTCAGTGATTGAAAGGCATTTTCCAATGTGGAAATGCAAGTGCAAAGATTCTGCTGTTCCAGGATTGTATTGGGTGGTTAATTGGACCATTGTGCTGCGTTACAGAACACATGACATTTGTCATGGACATGTGGGAGCAGTTCGCTATTTTGGCTGTTGTCAAGATACTAGCACCTGAACATCATTCCTTTGCAGTTGTATCACATCCAAAATTAGAAAGAGCCCAACACTTACCCTATTTTTGAAGTAGCATGAAAATTGATTGCCATGTGTGTGATCTACAATCGTATATCAGCTGTTCCGAGTCTAGGGACATCACCTGCACCACAGACCAGTCAGTCTATTCTACGCAAAGGAGTGTTGCTACTACAAAGCTGACTTAGTGCACATGTGCATTTATTTGTATAAATTCTCTCAGGTCACTCTTGCTTTCATGGGAAATTTTTTAGGGTTTTCCCAGGAAGGTAGATGGGAAATACAGTGCTGAAGAAAAATTTAAACCATGGCACCAAACATAGTTATCCAAACAGGTGAAAGAATCACGTAACACTTCCCACTCACTGGTAATAATACTTGAGTATTTTTCGTGGCTTCCTTTCTAAGCCTTGCTTTCGCCCAGGGGAGCAGAGAAGTTGGAAACATTTCATGGGGGATCTGCTGTAAGTTCAAAATAGAAGGAAAAAAATTGACAGACTTTCATATTGACAGTTCCATTAATTTTTACCATTTAAACTGCAGGCACTGTCATTAATGAACTAAATAATCACAAAGACGTATTTTAGCTGTGCAAAGTTGTTTTTATGTAAAGTAAATAAATATTTTATTTTTTATTATTGTGTAAAATTCATGCATTTAATTTTGCCTTTCTGAAACATCTCTTATGAGGTCATTTTATGATTTTTTTTGTTTGTTATAGTTAGGTCAGCTACTGTCAAGACAGATACCATCTGTAAAAATTGATATATTAGATCTCGTTCAACATGGTATTTGCTTACGGATCTGCCCTCTGGAGTCAGCTCACTGTAAGTGAAATTGAGATGCAATGATATTCCTGTTTCTCCATTTTTTTTAATTTTTTTTTTGAAACAAAATGTTGCATAATTATTTATTTTTAATGGAATTTGTGATATAGAAACTCTATTTAATTTCATGTTGTTGCAAATTCTCAAAACTGATGGATACAAATTGTAAGGTGACAAAAATATCTTGTAAAACAAGAAAGATGACACCAAATTTTCGGTTTTAATGAGCACATCTTTTGGATTTGTTCTGACACTGATAAAATTTATTAAAGTTATTCCATAATAATAAATGGAATTGGTTAGAAAAAAAACTGTCAGATTTCTACAATCAATAAAATATCCAGAAACAGAAACAGCTACTTACTTTCACCAGCTGCTGCAAAGTCTGTTACCAAAATTAGCAAATTGTGCTCAAAAAGTTTCTCATAGCAGAAGGAACATATCATAGACAAAGGGATTTTCAAATCAAAGAGTTAAAAGAAGAAATATAGGATACATGATATAACTTTATGCCTCCTAGAAGAGGAATTTTGCATAGTGAAAAAGGTGAAAATATTTGGAAATCATTCTTCATGGCAAAAATTATGCTAAGAAAAAGTAACTTTCCAAACACATGATCTTTGATGAGTTCCCCAGGAAGTTCTTGGCACTCCATTAGTTTTTTTTTTTTTTTTTTACCATGAGAAACTAATGGAGCACTAAGAACTTCCTGGGGAACTCATCAAAGACCTTTATGACTGTTTTGATTCATTAGATAAGTATTCCTGTTTTGTTTACAATGGTATCTACTACCAACAAAAACAGGCATAACAATGGGCTCTCCGCTTTCCTTCTGAAATTATTGCTGAAATTTATATGCAGAATATTGAAAAAGTAATTTTTCCCCCATCCCCCTTAAAATCCTCCCTTTGGTTACGGTATGTAGGTGACATCTTCATCATTTGGCCACACCAGAAACACACTCTGTTTGAACTTATGTCCTCTATAGCTTCTAAATTCCCTCATATGAGATTCTCATCTCAAGAACAGGTGGACAATAATATTAGTTTTCTGGATGTTAACATCAACACCAACCCAGACTTCTCACTTGGTCTCTCTGTTTACAGGAAACCTTCTGCCACCCATAACATCATCCCTTACCATTCCTGCACCTCTGGTAAATACGAATTGGCTGCTTTAAAGACATACATCCACAGAGCTAACCTTATTTGCAACAGCCCTTCTGCTCTTCAAAACGAATATCAGAACATCATCAACATTGGCAAATTGCATGGCTTTCCACCCCTCTTAGTACATAGGCTAATTAAGAAATCTGAATCACAGAATAGATCTGCTAGTTTACTGCCTGAACTTTCCACCACTCATCAGTTTGTGGGCACTTCGCCCTTCAGCCTGGCTTTCACTCACAAAGTTTGCTCCATTTTCAAGTCTTTTGGCTACAGGATTGCTGTTAAACCACCTCCACATCTTTTTAACCTTATCCTTAAAGACAGAGAGATCCCAATAAACCCCTAGAGTTACAAAGGGTCTACTCTATCCCTGTCAACACTTCCACAGGTATTACCCACTATATTGGTAGCACTTACTGCAGCATCAACCGGCGATTGGTGGAACATATCGCTGATGTTAAGAAAGGCAACCCTTCCACCTCCCTTCCAATTTTAACCATTAGTGATACATCCGCGATTCCCGATTGGCAAAATGTTAAACGAATTGCTCCGTTCAGCAATCGGAAAGCCCTCAGGTACCGCGAAAGCATTTAAATCTTCCTTACTCCCAACACCTGTAATACAGATGCAGGGCAAAATGTCAAGGCACGATATTATTGTGACTTTCTGTGGACAAAGTTGAGATCGAAAATTTTCCAAAATTATCCCACCTTGTTGGAAGTGGGAGCAATCTTGCTGCATGACAACACATCATGTCATGGTGCAGTGTCGGTATTAAATCTTTTTTCAAAATAATATGTCTGGGAAACTTTATCCCACCCACCATACAGCCCTGATCTCAGTCCACCCGAATTTGATCTTTTCCCAAAGTTAAAAAATCTGCTCCGTGGCATATGCTACGAATCGCCAGAGGAACTGTCATTGGACATGACCAAGTAATAAGACAGCTGAACAAAGATGGCATACTACGGGACATCCAGGACCTACCTCACTGCTGGCAAGCTGTCATTAGCAGCGGAGGGGAGTACATTGAATGACAATAAAGTAAGTTTTCTCCGTTACTTCACACTTTTCTCAAAAATGGACAGTGTGCGCTTTTGTTAGGACCCCGGTAGAAAGGTGTGAGGAATGAGAGGTTACTTGCCAAGATCGCTGCTATGCAGCACCATCTAGTGCATATCGGTGTGACATCGTGTTAGCACGTTATCATAAAAGATTGGGGAACTTTTTGAACAGACTTCGTTTTACTCATCTTAAAGTTTCACCATTTCTCTGAAATAGTAAATGCTTTTGTGTCATACTTTTATGGTCCTTAAGCTGGAAGTTCTTTCAGCATGATGAATGAAATAATAGTGAAAAAGTCAGGAAGAATGAACTTTGTAAACTATTTAGTTTTACATGCAAACTTGCCCCATTTTTTAGGATATTGCATGATGATAATAGTGACAGTCAGAGAATAGTGCATTCTTGATACCTGAGATGATGACAGGGTTGTTCATTCTTGATATTGAGTGACAGCTAAAGACCTCAAAGGCCTCTAGTACTTTTTCTTGAACCTTTTTCACATATTGTCATGGTAATTAAAATATATCTGTCATGCACACTGTCGTAAAGAGCACCCTAAAGATGTAGGCAATAAGCTGTTTCAGCATGATAACAAAGTGTTATCCAACCCCATTGAAAAAGCATAAATACTTGAGAATGTGTGCTGTATAAGAACTGTACTACCTGCTCGATACATACCTGTGCCTGATGATGTGGTCAGAGTGACCGCGAAAGATCTCGCATGTGTTTTTAACTTTTTATTGTAAATAAAGTTTTTTAATGTATTTTGAAGACTGTTTTTCAATGTGGTTGGATAACACTTTGTTATCATGCTAAATGAAACAGCTGATGCCTACACCTTCAGGGTGCTCTTTATTGTCTTGGTGTCATATTTGCATATTCCTGTTGAAATGCTTGCATAATACCAGACAGATGCTCTTTTGGTACGTCAGAGGCTAAGATAAAAAGGCCTGTTGTTTAGGTTTTGTAGCCAGAGGTTGTTAGATGTCATTGGACATCGAGCACCTGAGCTCCTGGGTGGCTGCTTGTGTGTGAGTATGATGCCTTGACCAATTATGATGATGGAATGATGCTGCGTGAATAGTAGGTTATTGATCTAGAGAGGAAAGTAGCTAATCTTGGTTTGCAAGTTCTGGACTATGATTGCAAACAAGTTTGGCATATTATTATGGACTCTTCTCAGTGGCTGCTGCCACAGAGCCTGGCTATGAGTGATGAAGTGATGAGAACTGCTGTCCTCAACTTTCTTCTGTTGATGTAACCGTCAGACCTTCTGTCCTCGTCTGTTGTGTCTGTGGAGCAGAAATATGCTGTGGTGGATATTCATGGATTGTTTCTCGGTGGCTGCTGCCATGGAGCCTGGTTGTGTGATGTCTAACTGGTGAGAACTGTTGTCCTTAACTTTCTTCTACTGATGTCAGACTTTCTATTCTCGTTTGTTATGTCTGTGGAGTGGAAATGTGCTCATGTTTTTCTTCTGATGGCCACCACTACATGATTATCCATATGTATTAGGGGTATGCAAAAGTTTCCGCTGTTTTAAGGAGAAAGGAGACATCAGGAAACCAGTACACATTTATTCAACGAAATATTGGCCGTTAGCATCAGTGGCCTTTTGCCATTTTTCAGGCAACAAATGAATGCTTCTGTGATAGAAGGACTTGGGTTTTGAGCTGAAGAACACAATGACGAAGTTTTCTACCTCTCAAACTGTGCTGAACCGCTGTTGGGCTAGGGCATGTTGCATAGAGTGAAACAGATTGAACTCTGAGGGTGCAATGTCAAGGGAGTAAGCCGAGTGTGGTAAAACCTCCTACTGTAACTGTTCAAGGGTTCATTTCGTGGTGGCACTGACATATGGTCTGGCATTATCGTGTAACAGGATGACTGGGTGGCGTCCTTTATCTCTCCATGGGCATTTTTGCTCGATTGCTGCATTCACTTTCACCAACTGATCGTAATATCATTGTGCAGTGATTGTTTTGTCTAGTGTCAACAGTTCGAAATACAGCACTACATGCATATCCCACCACACACACAACAGAATCTTTTTCCCATTGATATCCTGTTTTGCAATGGATGTTGATGGCTGACCTGGGTCAACCCAAAATCACTTGCGTACGGGGTTGTCGCAATAGACCCATTTTTCATTCCCGGTGATAACGTTCCACAAGAAATTCTTCCCTTGGAACCTCTTCAGCAACGACACGCAGATGCCTAGTTGTTGACCAATATTATGCTCTGCTAAAGTATGTGGAACCCACTTACCAATCTTTTGGATCTACCCCAAGGCCTGTAAATGCTGTACCACCGTCGATTGAGCCACTTTCAAACATTTCGCCAATTGCGTGGTTGATTGTGTGGCATCGTCTTGCAACAGCGATTCCAGCTCGTCTGCGAGTTCCTGTGGTCTACCTGCACGTGGCTTGTCTTCCAAGCTTAGATCACCTTTCTTAAACCTGGCAAACCATTCTCGACACGTCTGCTCACCCATAACCATTTCGCCATATGCCTGACACATTGAACCGTATGCTTCACTAGCACTAATGAATAACAAACAGTACCGCAAATGAACTTTATCGACCGCCATGCTTTGCTTCATGTACGAACTGACAGCACGGATTGCTGGCCGATTAGACCCCTACAGCGCCGTTTAGCTGAGGCGGCAGAAACTTTTGTGTACCTCTAATAGATGCAGTGGAGATTATCAAATGGTATATTGCTTAGTCCTACAGGTGTGATTTCAAGATCTTTTGGACAAGGTAAATGTTACTTTCTGTACAGTTGCTTATCTATTGACTATAAATTCAACAATTAAATCTAAATTTGATGTTGTAAATATTTTTTTTTTCACTGTCTAAAAGAAATTAAAGTACATATTAACTTAACTTAAGACAGTCCTTCCTGTGGGATTGACCTAGCCTGGGCTGGGGTGCAGAGTTTAGGCAGGGAGTGACTGTTGCAAACTTCAAACAGCACAGATTAAGCCTGCAGTTACATTCTTCTGTGATGTGGGTTATTTGGGAGAAACAGCCGATTCCAACTTTGCCAAAATAAAAGACAACAAAGTGACAACAAAGAAGTGGGAATGGGAAGATATCAGGAGAAAGAAAAATTTAGCAATAGTTGTGGAGCTGCAGAGGATGAAAGACAAATATCATTGCAGAACTTGCTGCGAAGGAATCAGAGCTTGCTCGGAAGAGGAAACTTAAGCTGTTGTGCAAGCAAGTACAACAGTAATAATAAATAAGAAACAAACTCTGTGTTTGAAGCCATGTCTTTTTAAACTATTTTACTTTGTTTTGAATTCAGTACTTTTATATTGTGAATACAGTGATGCATTCCAGTTTGATATTTACATAAATAAATTATAGTGAATAATTTCATCTTTCTCATGCTAATTTTTTTTTTTTTTTTTTGCTGCAGTATTTTTATTTTTTTATTTTTCTCCAAGTTAAAAAGTTTAGGTTTTTTGTTTTTCTTTGTCAGCTCATGTATGAGTTGAACGTAAAATGTGTCATTCTTATATTTTTGCATGCACATGTATGCATTTAACACAATTTACTTTTTCAGTGTCTAATTTTGTGATTTTATTGTAGCTTTAAACACAACTATGAAAGATGTCGATCAGTTTGGTGTTTCCCTGCAGCAACAGCTAGTAAGTTTCGTTTCTTTCTTTCTTTTTTTTTTTTTTCTTCATAAGGTAAATTTTATCCAATTAATGATTTTTCAGCTCAAACTTCTTACAGAAATGTTAGGAAGACATTGAATTGGCAAGCAATTCTCCATTTATGAAGAATATACTGAAATTTAATTATTGAATTAAGTTTCCTTGTGTAACAAACATGCAAAATAAACTACAAATTTTACAAAAATATGTGTTTCTACTAAGGAATGAAAGGATATTGCTTAATACAGACAATTAACATGGACCAGGAACATCAAACAGAGGCCATCACTCTTTCCACGTTTACAAGTGAGCCACGGAAAAACTCCCATCGGCCGCCACCGGGAGTCGAACCCAGGGTCTTCCAGCCACGCGCCGGACATGCTTCTGCTACACCTCAGCGGCCTCGAACTCCTCCAGACCCACACACGCCAACTGCCATGCCAATTTGGCAGGTTGCTCCCTAGAGCCCCGCACAATGCCAGGGATTCACCAAAGATTTAAGCAGCAACTGAAGAAATAACTTATTTCTTCAGTTGCTGCTTACCTTCTCCTTCCTATCCTTTGCCTTACTCTGGTGAACCAGCTTAACTGCCTCATGCTTCTTACAGCAATATTCATCCACAGAAACTCTACCTTGCAACATCCCCAAATATGCTTCCTTCTTTCTCTTTACTGCCTCTTCAATCTTGCTATTCCACCAAGCATCACCTCTATTGTTAGCTACTATTGTAGTGCCACAGATATCTTCAGCAGCAGTGACAACACAGTTCTTAAAACATTCCCACTTGTTTTCTACATCCCTCTCACAAGACCAGCTCCTTCAGTCGTTCTCTGAGTATGTCAGAATAATGCTGATGATCTTCAGAGAGCCTTTCAACCATTTATTCTTTCGATCCTGGGCCTCTTCCTATTCCTTTTTCGCCTACCAACATTCAGTTTCACTTGTGATACTACCAAGTAATGATCAGAGCCAACATCTGAAGATAATTACTAGATTTATTTTGTAAATGATTGCAGATATTGCCCTGGATTTAACTCTGTATGCTTTCTCTCAGGCTTGTTCTTCTGAGACTCCAGGTATAACCACTAGTCAAGAATGACTCTTTTGCTTTAAGGCCAAGTAAATAAAAATAATGAAAAAAATGTGACTCTGATTCTACTTGTCACAATAGATTTTCACTCACTCACTTTTCATTGCAATGCATTTCAAGTACTGTTATATGTGTTTTTCTAGTTAGTGTTTCGTTTGGAAAAAGAGACCTGAGGATTCATCAGTTTTGAAAGTGTGAAAGTTAAAATTTGAAGTTAAATGAAAAGATAATGAGGCAAAAAATATTATTCAGAAACTAACTTCTCAAAAGCATCTGCATTCACGGTGCCTTGCTGAAATGGGCCGTTAGCTATAGAAGTCTTGCAGTGGAATTGCTAAAGTGGGTCATATGTTTTAGAGATCTTGCAGAATAATGAGGGGTTATATTCTCAGTTGCTACATGACTATAATGCTTCAATTGTCTTCCTAGGGTGATAGTTTCACATGTACAGAGTTGTTTATCTTCTCAGTGTCATCCATCTGTGGTAAAATTCTGGAAATAATCCTGTTGATTTCTTTTTCTTCTCCATTCAATCATTTCCACCATATTTTAGCTTTTATTATTTGCTTAAAGGCATTTGACAGAATAATTGGTTTGTTAGTATTGCATTATGAGTTTTAACTTTATCAGCATTTACTGCTTTTTAGCTTTAAGAGTTCCATTATGTGTTTTGTTCTGATTATAATTACAGTGTTTTATTTTTTTTTTTATCATGTTCAATAATTTAGTGCTATTTCTGGTTCATTTTTGATTCCAGTCTTTAATATTTCTTTTTTGTACTGCCTTTGCAGATAGCATCGGCTTTTGATATCCTGGTTTTAAATATAATTTTTCAATGCCTGCCTTTTTTTTATATAACACTAGTTGTATCTCAGTTTTTTAATAGTATGTTTATGATGATATCTTTAACTTTTTTGCCTACATTTACATTTGCTTTTTTTTTTTTGCATGTTTTGCATACTTTTTTCAAGGATACAGTAGAATGCCCACCCTGGAAGGGATATGTGTAACTTATATATCTGGCTCTTACTGCAGTTTTGACCTGTGTCAGTTTCACCTTATTTCAGTTTTTGAGTGTCACTGTTTATCAGTTTCATTTTATGTGGCAAGGAAGGTAAGAAGTGAAAAAGGACAGTATTCATTCAGTATAATGGGTTCCCTGTGATCCCTGTCTTCTCATGCTCAGTTTTTGTGACATTAATGTGTAAAGTTCAAATTGTTGTTTACATGTGTATTCCTGATCAAACTAATATTGTCAGTAAATTGACTAGTAAAAGATAGGAAAATATCTTACCCTGAAAATGTGCAGCTGTTTTAAGCCAGTACACAAAAGAAATCATAGTACAGATGTTGGAGGAAGCCATGAAGTCATTAATTACTAGAGGAGTTAAATGTTTCACAAAGTTTTCACATTTTAATTTTTTGCATCATGTTTCACAAAGTTCTCACATTTTAATTTTTTGCATCTCATTTTTTTAGCATTTTTACTGATTAATATTTATGTTTATTTGTTCTTTATTCATTTATTTCTGTTTCAGAGCATACTTAATGCAACTGTTAAACAAAAAGAGCTACTGTATCAAAATCACAAAATTATTCGCAAACTTCAACTTGTAGAAATAGCTAACTGGGCAGGGATGGGTGGAGCAAGGTATGTTTGATGTTTTTTTTTTTTTTTTTTTTTTTACATTGTGTCTTTATGTACTTTTATTGAAAACTATCGTTGAATTTACTTGACATATTTTTCATTACATTTTGACTTTTTTGGTTGCTTCATTAATCCTTTGTAGTAACTTAAAAGAGCTGTTGTAACATGTTATATATGATGTGCACTCTATTGTCAAAATTATTTTAATTCTATTCAGATTCCTGGTACGTGTAAATTACAAAGAGAACTGAAACTATCAGCAGTATCAGTAACAGCTGGTGTTAGATGTCAATGTAGTTAATCAAATTTCATCATGTTTGATAAAAGTATCATCAAGTCATGCCTTAAGGATACCATAGTGCAATAAATAAACCTACGTACCTTATTAGTGTTAACAACATCCACATTATTTCAAGGTGTAACATCATCTAAGGGACATTTCAGTAATGTAATAATATACTGTTCACCATTTTATGGATTATAATGATACTAAAATGGTGAACAGTATAATACGTTGCTGAAATGCCCCTTAGATATAGTGTCTCACCTTCAAATAAATAATGTGGATGTTGCTGGTGCTTAATAAGGTATGTAGGTTTATTTCTTGCACTATGATATCCCTATGCAATGACTTGATGATACATTTAAATAGTGTGGTGTGTTAATGGATATGAGTTCTTAATTGACTCAATGTCAAAATTGAGTAATGTTTGATAAATGCTGGTTAATAGTGTAGGAGTGTGGGAAATAGCTTGTTATTAAATTTAGTTGCATTGTTGACAAAATGACATTAGAGCAAATTATTACTGGTATATTCTGCAAGACCACATAAAATTATGAGTCATTATTCCCTCCCCTACCATCACCATCAGATGCTGCTTCCTGCCATACATATTCAGCACCTAACATAATTAGTATATCTATGTAAGTTCAGAACACACAAAAATTGTGTTGAACTCAATTTACGTGGCCTTATCAATTATTGCTATTTATTCATTAATTGAACCAATTTTTACTGTTTCGCACATTTGATAATGTTCTATGAATATATGGGGAAATGGCGTTCTGATTCTGCTATATATTAAATTGTGAACAATGAATGTCAAACTTACCTTTCACATTTCCCTGCTGCAAATCAATTTGTACCTTCTTCCCGCTTGCTGAACTTTATCAAGAATTCTCATTCCTTCCACAATTGCTCACTTGTGACAATGTTTATGCAAAATGGTATTGATTTGTTGTGCACAATGATATGAAGTCTCAAACGGACTTGAAGAATATATATATATTTTAAATAACTCCCATTGTAAAAGTTCTGCATAACATCTCCATCATTGGTGAATGTTATGCAGAACTTTTACAAAACAGCATTAGACCGAGCTTGCAGAAGAGGTCTAATGTTGTTTTGTAAAAGTTGTGAATGCTGTAACATTCACATAAGGGGAGTACCACTGCACATCGCATCTCCTGTTAAGCAACTCCTAAAGTCAACGTTTGGAGAAAATAGTGTTATCAGCCGTCATTTTCAACACAAATGCCCCCCCCCCCCCAGTCCCCAGATCTTACACCATGTGATTTTTGGTTATGGTGTTACCTGAAGTGAGGGGTTTACAAAGATTGTCCCACTTCATTGGCCATGTTGAAAGACTATCCGACATCATGTGTCAGCCATACCAATGGATATACTGTTTGATGTTGTCCATGGTCTCTTCACTTGTCTGCAGGCAGTGTTTGCAAATGATGGGCACCACATTGAGCACTTATTACCATATAAATCACCTAGTTTGGATGTTACATCAAATTACCTTGTTTAACTCACAATGAATCATTTGGCTGTAGGACCATCGGGTGACCACGAATAAAACTAAAATGTTCAATAAATGTTTTAAAATCCACACAAAATCCCATGTCATTCTGTGCATTTATGTGCAAACTGTATTGCACTTCTGCCAAAACTCAGTGAATTATTGATTTTTTAAGTTTTTCGTGATTTTTGGATCACCTAGTAAATGTGATGTTATACATTGTAGTATTTTAATAAAATATACTGTCATTCAGAGCCCATTTAAAGGTTGCAAGCCAATGTTTATGTACTTAATTCATCTACTGAGTTAATATTTTGGCTGTTTCATTCATGATGCATATAGACCTTGGGACCCAATACCTTAACTGTTCAATTTATGATCTACATAAATCTGGTGAATCAAAATTTGGGTTAATCCATTCAATATCCACATATGTTGTAGTGAGCCAATATTTTAGATGTCCCATTCTTCATTTCACATTTATAAGTCATTATCACTCATGCCTATGTACTTGTGCTTTGTTCAGGTACACACTATCATCTCATTCATGTATACCTGTACTGCATTGACTGCCAAGAAGTGTTCGTATAAAGGTCTATTGATGTGCACTACATGTTGCCTCACCTTGACAAATGTCAACCCTGCCTTGTTGAGGTGCATCTTTGTTCCCACTGAAGGGGCTGTGACGACTGTCCAATAGTGGTGGAGCTCTACCACTGGGATTGGAGCAAATACTATCCTACACTCACCAACCAACATGGCCAGTATAGTGAATTATGGCCACCTTCCAACTTCACAACTCAAAACTTCCTCCCCCTTCTATGGTGGCTGGAACATACAGGGTGATTCATAAAGAAGTATACAGTTTCAATGCACTGTAAAACAAGAACAATGTAAGATATTTTATGTTACATGTAACAGATTCGTAAGGGAATGTTTCAAGTTTTTTTAGAGACAGTCACAGATGTTCTATGTGTGCACCCTTAGTCACACGACAAACATTGAGCTGGTAATCCATTTCCGCCCAAACGCGAGGTAAGATATCTGAATCAAGTGCAGTGATAATGGCTGTGATACGCTGTTTCAGCTCCGCTAGATCACCAGGAAGGGGAGGGGCGAATACCTTGTCCTTTACGTACCCCCACAGCAAAAAGTCACAAATTGTTAAGTCAGGACTTCTGGGTGGCCATTGGGTCAGTGGCATGTTGTAGTCCGCAGCTCGTCCAATCCATCGGTGAGGAAGATGTTCCTCGAAATAATCTCGCACGTCGCTTCTTTCTCAAAATTCTTTTTTTCAGCTTCTTTCTCAAAATTCTCCAGACAGTGGGCTGTGAAATCTGCACTTCATGACTCACCCCTATGTGTTGATTTTCCCGGGCTTCGTTGAATGGCGATGCAAACTCTACTGACGACTTCTTCCGATACACACGGTCGTCCAGGACTTTTAAGTTTGCACAAACAGCCCGTAGTTTCAAATTTTTTATGCCAAACTTAGATAGATTTTCTGGTTGGAGGTTCTTTTCCGAATCGTGATCGAAAATGCTGTTGCACAACAGTTGCAGATTCGTTTTGCACAATTCAAGAACACAAAATGCCTTCTCCACTGCAGACGCTGTAATTTTGACTGACGAGTCACATGACACGCACGCTATCGTGTGCACCACTTCCCTCAGTAGCGGGACACAAACTTTATGAGTACATCTACCTAACAGTTCGCAGTTGTGGTCCGTGTCTTCAACTGTTACTGTTTTACAGCATCTGGAAACTGTATACTTCTTTATGAATCACCCTGTACCTCACCAAGGCATTGGCCAGTGTGACATTGAAGGCAGTTAGTGCTAAGAATCACCTTAAGTGTGGACTAGGCTGCCATCTAATGGTACACATAATGAGTGAACTCTGTCTCTGATTCAAGACTCCTTGAATTGGAGGGAGGAACTCCAGAGAATAAACAGAGATGTTCTACCAAGTGAAGGAAATGAAATTAGAGAGGATATCATAGATACTGAAAAATGGCCATCTCTTTTTCTGCTGTGAAACAAAATGTGGCAGTAGTGGTGCTAGATTTATAAGTAGCAAGAAACTGAAGGACAATGTTCTGGAGTTTCTTCAGGTATAGCTGCATATCCTGTTCTCAAGAAGATGCCAGATTCAGTTCATTCAGTGCTACGTACCCACCACAAGTCATCTTAATGAAAAAAAAACCAAAGAGCTTTTTGAAAAAAAAATCAGCATATAAATAACAAGGTTAAGCATTTCTTGAAGATTATCATAGGTGATTTCAGTGCCAAAGTAGGGCAACAGCAATGGAATGAAATTTTGGTGAGTAAATTTAGCAAGAATGCAAATAATCTTGTCTAGTTTGCAGAGGCAGAGAGATTTTTCATCATGAGCTCCCTTTTTTTTTTCCAAGGAAAACCACATGGGAAATAGAAGTGGAAATACTGAAATGGTATGACACATAAAATAAATTTTATGCCTAACAAGAAACTGGTCATCAGAGACTGCACTGTACTTCACAGGTTCAACAAAAAGCGGTCTAACTCTTGTTCTGGGTGTACAATTTAGTACAACAGATTTAAACACTCGTTGAGGTGTTTTTTTCATCTTTCATTCAACACACATCTATACCATTTCAGAATGTTCTCACATTTTTTTTCCTGAGAAAAAAAAATACCCAGTTCAATTATGATATCTGCATTACTAATTCTGTTTAGCCTCTGGTTCTGCCTATTTTTCCCCAGACATTCCTCTTACCATTCTCATATCTGCAACTCCTGACTTCTTACAGAGCTCTTTACTTTGCTTCTAGCTCTCATTTCCATAAAGAGGGTTGATCTAAATACTGCATTGTAAACAGCAAGATTAGTTCTCTGGCTAACCTTTTACTTGATGAAATTATTCCTTTACATGTGATAACCAAACTTCCCCTCCTTTGTCAGTTTTGATGTGCTGCTCCTTTCAAGCCTTCTGATCTCAGTAATTACATCCACATAATTAAAAGGAACCAGTATTTTACCAGGGTGATTTAAAAGTCATTGCTGTTTTCTGACAGTTGATGAAAACTTGTATAAATGCAGAAATATGTATGAATGCAGAAATATAAAAGTTTATCCTTTGTGCTCGATGGTCCTACACCATCGTGATGCCATGTCTTAAATCCCCCTACGAAAAAATTTCTTTGGTTTCGAGGCTCAAAAGCCTTGGACTCGTGGATGTTTTGGAAGTGTTCAACATCGTGGCTGTTTTGGAAGTGTTCAACATCGTGGATGTTTTGGAAGTGTTCAACATCGTGAATGTTTTGGAAGTGTTTCCCACATAGAAATTGTGTCATAGTTTGGAATAAGTGGTAGTCCAAGGTGTAAGATCTGGACTATGAGCAGGGTCGGGTATTAGCTCAATACCCTCCAGTTTCTGTATTTTTTGCTTAGTTGAGCGAGCACTATGAGCAGGAGCAGTATCCTGTTGGAGGATAACTCATTTACTCTTCACCAGAGCGGGGTACTTTTGGCTCAAAGCAGCATGCATCTGCTCCAGCTGGCTATAGTATAGCTGCATGTTAATGACTTGGCCATCTGGAACCAATTCCTAATGAATGGGCCCCTCAAAGTTCCACCTTACGCATAATATAACTTTGTACTCAAATCGCCCCTTCAAAGTTCCACTATATGCATAGCATAACTTTGTACTCAAATCGCCCCTTTTTGGGACTGGTGGTAACTTTTTGGGGATCTAACTGCTGTTTTCTCATGTCAGGATTCCAGAAAAATATCCGCTTTTCATCACATATCACAATTCGCTCATCCAATCATCCATCATCTTGGGGATTTTCCACTAGTTAGCAGCACACACATGCACACGTTGCTGAGCTTGAGCAGCCGTCAGTTCATAGGGTACTTGTCGCCAGCTTCTGTGTGTTTTGCCGAGCTCGTGCAGTTCGCTAACAGTTGTGAACTGAGGTATTCCCAGCTCATTTGACAGTTGTCCGGTGCTTGTGCAAGGATTTGACTATGGCTTGGTGTACAGCTTCAGAATTTACCGTCGAAGGTCTTTCAGCATGTGTTTGTCTTCAAAGCTGCATCCCCATTTTTAAATAGCTGAAATCAAAATCTTGCCATTCTGTCAGATGCTGCTCCTTCTACCTTCCACAATAATAATTTTCTTCACTGCAGCAGTCAACCCCCCCTTTTTTTCACAAATAAAACTGTAACAGCACTTGTATTGTGTATTTCTCATCCATTGCTTTTGACAGCAGGAAATTTTCCAATAAATCATGGCAGCATGTGCTCCTATTTATACCAACTAGATGATACCCATTTTCCAGTCATGCATTGTTTTTATCTGCATAACTCGTGCACACTGAGTAATTGCCTGACACAGGACAACTCTTTGAAATGTTAATGACTTTTGTATCACCCTAACAGTTATGGTGTTCATAGTTCACATAAGGAATCACCATTATTACTGTCACATGACACTGAGCAAATAAGCCACCTGGAAGGTAACTAGGTAGCTCTTGAGTCAATATTTTGTAGCACAGGCAATATGGCTTCGTTTTGTTTTTGTTTGTGCCATTTTTCTTTGTGGGTTTTCATATTGTCTCTATGTTCATAGTGACTTTCTTCTATTGTGCATTAAAAATGTGACCACATTATTATGATAAGTACACTTTAACTTATATACAGTGCTGTCTGTTAATTTATTAGTGTTTGTAATTGAAATAAAGAAGTTTTATTTGTATTTCTTCTTAGGTATATTCCTGAATTTTGGGCTGATAGGTTAAACGAATTAACTGATACTGGAAAAGAGGACATTAATAGGTTAAATTCTGAGCTTGTGACTAAGTTAAAAGCTTCTGACTCAGCCTTCTCATTAGGTATGTATTTTATCATCTCATGTTGGTATTAAGCCTCACTATTTTTTTCTACTTGTTATTTGCCACAGATTTTTTTTCTCTCGTAAATGGGTGTTTAGTTAAAGGCTCAAAAGCTTTTTTTGTTTTTGTTTTTGGAAATGAAAATATTATGTTGAAAGATTGATGACCAATTGATTACTTAACACTGTGATTTAAGCTGCTTATTAATAATAAATATTTGTGAGGCCTTTCAAATTGGCACACAGGGGCTGCTTGAATTTACATAGGAGTATTAAATCCCAGAGCTGTTGCCAAAACAGACTGTTAAATTGTTCAGATACTAAACTTTTTTTATGGGATTTATCTAGGTAAAGTCTCTAAATTCTGCAAATTTTCGGAGATAACTCCTCTCCTTTGTCAGGCAGTCATTCGTTCAATCTCTGTCACTGTCTTTGGTTATGGTTAACCTTGACGGTTATGGTGATTCTGCAAGATATCTTGCTGGATGTTAGGCAGCGAAAGTCCCTTACAATCATTAATGATGAAGTTCTAGTATTTTCCAATTTCAAGTCCCACTTTCATTTTATGCTTCAGGAAGTTGGATTTATGTCCAATGACAGTTAAACAGTCCCAGTCCATGCAGTGTACTGTTTGTCTAACATGCCTCTCTAATCCTGTCTTGTTTGAACAATTTTTTATTGCTGCCTTGTGCTCCGCGATGCAAGTTTCCAGGCTGCGACCTGTTTCACCTATGTAGTATTTTCCTAGCTGCAAGTTACTTTATAAATTACTCTTTGCAATTTTAACAAGTTTTCTTCTTTTTGAATCAAGCTAGGGCAAAAAATTTTAAGTTTACTACATAGGTGAAACAGGTCGTAGGCTGGAAACTCGCATCGCAGAGCACAAGGCAGAAATAAAAAGTTGTTCAAATAAGACAGGATTAGACAGGCATGTTAGAAAAACAGGACACCACATGGACTGGGACTTTTAACTGTCATTGGACATCAATCCAATTTCCTGAAGCATAAAATGAAAGAGGGACTTGAAATTGGAAATTACCAGAACTTCATCATTAAGGACTGTAAGAGACTTTTGCTGCCTAACATCTGGCAAGATATCTAGCAGAGGCACCGTAACCTTCAAGGTTAACCATAACCAAAGACAGCGACAGAGATTGAACAAATGACTGCTTGACAAAGGAGAGGAGTTCTGTCCGAAAATTTGCAGGATTTCGAAACTTTACCTAGATAAATCCCACAAAAAAAAAAAAAAAAAAAAAAGTTAACTAGCTAAATATTCATGTTATTCTTTTTCCAAGATTGGAATTGAGGTACAAAGGTTGTTTCAGTGCTTAGTTATTTGTTAAGTGTTTTTATTAATTTAGTTGTTGTTAAGGCAGACTTTTAATTGGAAGATGCATGGTAAACAAGAGGAACTGGAACTGCAGAAGAATCTTCTAAAGTAAGAATAGAAGAAGTAGTTGAAGGAATACCTTTAGTAACATTCATTGTTTGTTCATTTATGTCTGCCATATCCAATAAGTTGAGTTTTTTAGCACATCTTTTGTAAAAAAAGATCGTGCTTCTGTTATTGGTTTGTCCGTTCGTCTGTACCCACGATATCTCTGCAACTATTAGTCCAATTTGAAAAATTCTTTTTGCGTTGGGAAGCTTGAAATATGCAAATGATGATCCTTAATTTCGTTTTTTTTTTTTACGATGTACAATTTCGCCGGTAGAGGGCGTAAATGCAGATGATGTCGAATTCAAAAATACGTTTTATTCCACATATTTGCTTCTAAACATCCGATTGAAAAAAATATCTTTCGATTCCATTTATGTCGAAGAGTATTTTAGATATAGTTACTTTTTCAAATTGTGCATAGATTTTCCGCTAGGGGGCGTAAAAGTAAATTACATTTTCCCCCATAACTCTTCTTCTAAAACTCCAATTTGAAATTTTTTTCTTCAGCGTATACATCTCCTGATAAAATCTCTTTTGCGTATAATTTCAAAATTTTGGTAAATAATACTTTGGCCACCAGGAGGTGTAAGTGTTAATTTTTGCTTCTGATGTATTTGCCATAAAATCGGAGCTTCTAAAATATCGATTGAAAAATTCTTTCGTGGACTGATGCCACTCATATCGATAAACCTATTCGGAATATTTTCTTCTTAAAATATTACACAGTTTCTCCACCAGGGGTGTAGATGTACATCTTATTTTTGTCAATATCTCTACTTCTAGGAGTCCGATTTGAAAAATTCGTTCTTTGTTGGATAGTGTTTTCCGTGTGACATGTTTTTCATATAATTTCAAAATTTTCAAGTAATTCATAGACTTTCCGATAGGGGGCATAGCGGTAAATTGCGTTTCCCCCAATATCTCTTTCCGCACCGGATACAGCTCCTGATGGGAAATCGTTTGCACATAATTCCTAATTTTTGTAAAAAATAGTTTGGCCACCAAGGTGGCGTAAATCTTAATTTCCGCTTCTGTTGTATTTGCAGCAAAATATGAGCTTCTAAATTCTTGATTAAAAAAAACCGTCGTTTTTTGACCGATACTACTCATGTTGACAAACCTTTTAGAAACATTTTCTTTTTAAAATAGTGCATGGTTTCTACGCCAAGGGATGTAGATGTATATCTTATTTTTTTCAATATCTCTACTTCTAGGAGTCCGATTTGAAAAATTCCTTCCTTTTTGGATAGTGTTTCTAGTGTGACATGTGGTTCATATAATTTCAAAATTTTCAAGTAATTCATAGACTTTCCGCTAGGAGGCGTAAATATAAATTGCATTTCCCCCTATATCTCTGCTTCTAAATCTCCGATTTGAAAAATTATTTCTGTGCCGGATACAGCTCCTGATGGGAAATCGTTTGCACATAATTTCTAATTTTTGTAAGAAATGGTTTGGCCACCAGGTAGCGTAATTCTTAATTTCCGCTTCTGTTGTATTTGCAGCAAAATATGAGCTTCTAAAATCTCAATTGAAAAAAAGTCGTTTGTTGACCGATACTACTCATGTCGACAAACCTTTTAGGAAAATTTTCTTCTTGAAAAAATGCATGGTTTCTACGCCAGGGGGCATAGATGTATATCTTATTTTTGTCAATATCTCTACTTCTAAGATTATGATTTGAAAAATTCGTTCTTTGTTGGATAGTGTTTCCGATGCGAAATGTTTTTCCTATAAATTCAAAATTTTCAAGTAAATCATAGACTTTCCACTAGGGGGCACAAAGGTAAATTGCGTTTTCTGCGTTATTTCTGCTCCTAAAGCTCTCATTTGAAGAATTCTTCCTGTATCACATACAAGACCTGATGGAAAATATTTTTCACATAATTTCTAATGTTTGGTAAAGAATGGTTCAGCCACTAGGGGTCATAAGTGTTAATTTCTGCTTCTGAAGTATTTGTTGCAAAATCGGGGCTTTTGAAAACTCAACTAATTTTTTTCTTCGACCGATATCGCTTATATGGATAAACATTTTGAGAATACTTTCTTCCTAAAATAATTCATGGTTTTCCATATCTTATATCTCATTTTTGTCTATATCTCTGTTTCTAAGAGTTCGTAAGCTCGCGATTCCGTTTACAGCAATATCTGAGGGATTAAAAACCCGATTGAAAAACTTCTTTCTTCCTTCAGATACTATTGTTTTCCATACCGGTTCCATTGACTTTGAATAGCTTTGATAAATTTAATTTGCGTCAGAACGGATTCAAAAGACGTGCTTATTACACACAAAATTTCAGTGTCATCTTTCTTGTCTTATATACAAATATGCGAAATCCTCACATTTGTGGCTTTTTTTTAAGGTTTGATAATGGCTCTGATGTGAGTGCAGATGTGATTGACCATATGTTACTGGTTCACCCTGTTTCCATGTCACACCCTTTATAAATCTCCAGAGTGACCACTTGCAATGAGACAAAAAATATAGTGCAATTCAAAATGATTGCCCCGATTACAAATGACAAACCTGGTTTATGAACATAGATACAGAAATCACATTGTTGCACAATAAAGAAGGAAGTTTAGAATTTTGTTTCCATACCTTAAAAATGTTCTATGTGACTTCCCTGGATCACGTGGACATCATCTAAACAGTAATCCATTTCATGCCATACATTATGAAGCATGTCCATAGTCACTGATGCCAGTGCAAGCTCAATGTGAATCTTTAGTTCGTGCAGTGTGCTTGGTCGGCAAAGGCGGCACATACACATGGTCTTTGACATACCCCCACAAAAATAAGTCACAAGGAGTAAGGTCCGGAGACCTGGGGGGGGGGGCACTTGCAAAAAAACCTGTCGTCCTGTCCGCAAAACGCCTTTGCTGCTGCATTCTCCATTTCTACCCATTGGCTTTGGCTCACGGGCAGCTCACTTTCCTACATCATCATAGAACACAGCAGTAAGTTCCAATAAAATTCTAAACTTCCTTCTTTCTTGTGTAGGGATATCAGCTGTCTATTTATCTTCATAAACACATTATTGTCATTTGTAATTGGGGCAATCATTTTGAGTTACCCTGTATAATGCAAGAATTCATGACAGCTTGTAGCTCTTCACCAAAATTTAGTTTGACTAAAAATGTATAAGGATCATCAAAAAACAACTACTTCACTTCTTGTTTTGGGGGTTCTCCTTGAAATGGAACTCTGAGTATATCAAATACAGGGTTAACACAACCCCTGGGATCCTGGAAAAATCCTGGTATTTGATTTCACTTTTTTCCAGGACTGTGGCAAGTCCTTGATTTTTTATATTTTTGTGAAAAGTCCTGGAATTGTTTCTTGCAATAAAAAATAAATTAATATATATATATATATCATCATCATCATTGTCAACCATTATCAATCCACTGCTGGACGAAGGTCTCCCCAAGTTTCCTCCACAACGGTCTGTCTTGTGCCAGTCTCCTCCATGTCACCCCTGCATACTTTCGAATTTCATCCACCCATCTCCCATGTGGTCTTCTTCTGGGTCTTTTCCTGTCCCTTGGAATCCAATCTAAAATTTCGGCTGTCCATCGATGATCTGTCCTTCTGGCAGTATGTCCAGCCCATTGCCATTTCAGGGATTTAACTCTGATCATGATGTCTTCCACTCTTGTCATTTTTCGGATCCACGAGTTCCTCTTCTTATCTCTCCTGGTTACACCAAGTATGCACCTCTCCATGCTTCCTTGAGTTGTCTGCAGCCTTTGTATGTCTCTTTTAGTTAAGGTCCACGTCTCTGCACCATATGTAAGCACTGGAAGGATGCATTGATCAAACACTTTTCTTTTAAGACATAATGGCATATTGCTCTTGAAAATTATGCTGTTTCTTCCAAAAGCTCTCCAGGCAAGTTTTGTACGCCGATTAATTTCTTCATCAATGTGACCCTCACTTGATATCTGCTGTCCAAGATAAACGTACGTGTCTGTTATCTCCAGCTTTTCTCCATCAATCGATAAATCTTCATTTCTTGTAAAAGCATTGAACATCACTTTTGTCTTCTGAAAGTTCATTTTTAATCCCACTTCTTTACTCTTGTCAGCAAGTTCCTGGATCATACTCTGCAGCTCTGATGGGGTAGTTGCAAAAATGACTACATCATCAGCAAAACGAAGGTGGGTTAGATAATCTCCATTAATCTTTATCCCCTTGTTTTCCCAGCTTAGTGACTGAAAAACACCCTCCAATGTGGCATTAAAGAGCTTCGGAGATATGGTGTCACCTTGTCTCACTCCCCTTCCAATTTTTACGTGTGTTGTATTTTCAAACAGCCTAATCTTTGCACTTGCATTTTCATAGATGTTATTAATAATATTAATGTATGCATCTTCAATACCGCAGGTTTTCAGAGCCATTGTAACTGCTGATGGTTTCACCGAATCAAAGGCTTTTTCATAATCGATAAAAGCCATGCACAATGGAAGTTCATATTCCCTCGCTCTTTCAATTAGTTCTCTCAGCACGTGGATATGATCTATTGTGCTGTAGCCACTCCTGAATCCAGCTTGTTCTCTCGGTTGAGCCATGTCCAGTGTTACCTTCAAGCGGTATGAAAGAACTTTAGTGAAGATTTTATAAACTACTGATAGGAGGCTGATAGGTCTGTAGTTTCCGAGATCCTCAATGTCACCTTTCTTATGTAGCAGGATCATTGTAGCGGTGTTCCAATCCTCAGGAATCTTTCCTTCATTAAGGCATCGAGTGAAAATTTGGGCGAGTACTGTTTCGATTTCTCCACTTGCTTCTTGTATGATGTCTACAGTAATTCCATCTTCTCCTGGAGCTTTTCCCCGCTTCATGTTCTTGATTGCATGTGCAACTTCTGCTGGAAGGACTGGAGGAACTCTGGTACTGGTATCTTTCATGATGTCTGGAGTGCATGTATCATCCCTTTCATATAATTTGGAGTAGAAATCTTTCACTCTTGTCAAAATTTTGCCTCTATTTCTTGTTACAGAACCATCTTCTTTTCTCAGTGCCATAATCTGTTTTCTTCCCTTACTGAGATGTCCCTTTGCTATCTTTAGGCTTTGGTTGTTTTCAATTGCTTTCCTCACTAGTTCACAGTTGAATTTTCTTACGTCTTCAGTGATACTTTTTCTTACTGTCTTGCATAGCTCTATATATTCCACTTTGGAAGTCACATCTTCTTTAGTTGTCCTCATCTCTCTTCTTTTTTGCATCAACATTTTCGTTTTTCCTGATAATTTGTTTACATGCAACTTGTTCTTAGACCCAGTTAATTTTGTTGCTGTTTCCATAAGAGCTTTGGTTACTTTTCTGTTAACTTCAGAGATGTCCACTTCTTCTGATGTTAGGCCTTCTAAAGTAGAGAACCTGTTCTTCAGTTCCAACTTGAAGGTATTATGGTGTTTTTTAAGGTTGGTTATGTCAATAGATTTTGTTTGTCTTATGAGCTTGCCACGTTCAAGTTTAGTGTTGAGGTGCATCTTACATCTCACCAATCTATGGTCACTACCTGTGTTGAACTTGTTTAGCACACTGCAGTCTTCTATGACGAATTTTTTGTTACACATAATAAAATCAATTTCACTTGTCGTCCCGTTTGGATGTCTCCATGTCCATTTCCTGTGTGGCTTTTTCTTGAAGAAGGAGTTCAAGATGAAAAACCCTTCTGCCTCTGCAAACTCAACGAGAGTATTTCCACGCTGGTTTCTGTTGCCGTGACCGAATTTACCTACTGAAGTTTCATTCTGTTTCCGTTGCCCTATTTTTGCATTGAAATCTCCCATAATTATTTTCAAGTGCTGCTTACCTTTATTATTTAGATGACAAATTTCCTCATAAAATTCTTCAATTTCTTCTTCAGGATGACTTGTGGTGGGTGCATAAGTTTGAATAATCTGAGCCTGGTATCTTTTCGAGAGTTGGATAACAAGTCGTGCAGCTCTGTCAGAGGAACTTTCAACTTCTACAACTTTATCCTTCAGTTTCTTGTTTATTATAAATCCAACACCACTAGTTCTGCCAGTATCTGTCCCACGATAGTAGAAGAGATGTCCACTTTTCAGTTCGATGAGATCTTCTCCTTTTCTCCTTACCTCACTTAGCCCGACGATGTCCCACTTGATCCTTTGTAGTTCCTCTTCCAATTCAAGAAGCCTTGAATCAGAAGATAGGGAGCGTCCATTGTACGTAGCCAAGGTCAGCATCAGATGGCAGCCTAGTCCGGTCCTCCGGGGATTCTTAGCACCCTCTGCCTTCATGTCGCACTGGCCGCTGCCTTGGCCAGGTACATTCCAGCTGCCGGAGACTGAGGGCCAAGATTTAAGTTGTGGAATCATTTTGGAGGGGTTTGGCCATAACTCACCACGCTGGCCAAGCGGGTTGGTGAGTGTGGGATAGAATTTCCTCTAATCCCGATGGTATAGTTATACCGCTATTGGCGGTCGTCAGAGCCCCTTTAGTGGGAACAGGATGCACCACGAGAAGGCGGGGTTGACATTTGTCAAGGAGAGGCTGTGATGTTACGCATCACCTGACCTTACATCCCTATATATATATATATATATATATATATACCGATTAAAATGTTTGTATTGATTGCATCATTTTGTTCTATCTTACTGCGGCATCTGCACATGATGACATTACCACTTCCTTCCATGGAGTGTGGACACATGATGTATCTCTTTCATCTTATGTGATGCTGCAGTACAAGATGCTTGATGGCCATATTTTCAGCAACATTGGTTTGTGGTATAGCAGTTTTGTGCAGTGGAAGTCACAACAGCCTATGCACTTCTCTCACCAAAGAGAATTGATATTTGGCTTCCCTGGTGCCAATGTGTGTGGGAATAGTTGATTATGGAATAGGGAATCTTCAGTCCTGGCAAAATTGTTGTATTGTGTGCTAAGTTCCAAATTGCTTCATATAAGTTTTATGCACAGCAATTTTTTTTTTTTTTGTATGTGAAAATTTTGCCACTTCATTGAAGATGTAAAAACACACTGAAGGACACTGTAATAGCAAAATCCATAGGATTTCATAAGAATTCTAAATGTATTGCAAATTTCACTCCAGTTTTGCAAAATATAAAACAAAGTACTATAATTCTAGCATAAATTTAAGCTTCTGGAATATTTTGATGAACTCCTGGAAAAGTTCTGGAATTTATTTTCTGTACATCTGTACAAACCCTGAATTAAATAAAGAAAATGCTACATTGATAAGAAAGTTTAAAATCAAACCAATGATATAAAAAATGTGTATAACAGAAAATATGATAGTAAGAGGATTTTACTATTGAATAAGGTTAATCAGACCTTTAACACAAAAGTAGCTGCATCATTAAAAATCTAATTGCTGGAGATACATCATGAACATGACATTATCCAGACCGTATCAGCTAATGTAATTTTGCTTTATATTTTGCATCACTGGAATCTCAGATAAAGGTACATATGAATAAGAACTTTTAGAATGAGTGATGAAATTTTTTCTCTGATATTTCCCTATATGCAAAATTAGCTCGCTAACCAGGTAGCAGAACATTATTGATTGCTCTGCCAATTTAAAATCGTTTGATTCACTCAAGACATTGTGAAGGAAAAACAACCAATAAATTAACAGCTGTAGATTCACAGAGATCTTTTATTAAGAAACGCCAGTTCTAAATATCATCGTGTTAATACAGACTATTAAAAAAACGTGTGTTTTTATTGGTGTGGTAATGGATATGTGCCAAGTTTTCACATACCTATAAGTGGATTTCTCAAGGCAAACTAATGCAACAAAACCTGTGTGGGAGAAAGCAGCTGTGTGCTTTTGTTTGAACACTTCTTGGTGGTGTTATTGTCTTTTGTCGTGCTAGGCACAACTGATTTTAATTGTTAAATGAGCCAAACTTGTGGCAGTCCAGAATACCAACTGAAATGAAGGCTTTTTAAGAAAAAGCTATATTTACAACACCAAATAATAAGCATGGGCATTTGGAATATGCTGGCATGTTTCTGTGGCCTTTCAAATAAGGTTTATAGAGATTATTGTGAATGTTACTTCTGAACCCTTGCTTTCAAGGGTTCAGAAATTGGAAAATTACCATATACTATAAGACAGTCCATGGACAGGCTATGTGTGGATGGCCAACTTGTCTATCTACACTGAGAATCCAGGAACTAGCTCACAACTCTGGATGAGGGCAATCTCATTGAGTAAAAGAGATCTTCATCCTTGAGCAAAGAATTTCCTTTGCAGTTCACCATTGTTAAAGAAACAATAAAACTCAGGTTTTAATTTTTGTTAAAAGCATGTATGAGCAGATGATCTGTTAGCTTAGTGTGTTGTGAAAAAGGTGGAAAAGTCATGGAAATTACTGAATATTCATTCACCAAAACTAATGACAATCAAAATAATTATTCTTGATGTAGAAATTCTGTCATAAACTGTCATCAGCTTGACAGACTCCTCAGGAAACTTGAAAATTTTATTGTTCTGAAATGATAACCGAAAATGCATCTCCTAATTCCTCTTTGAGCACTTTGCCTCCCAGAATGATGCATTTTCAAGCAAAGAATATGAATAAACTAAATACAAATCATTTGTAGTGTGTGAGTAGTGTTTTTTGTTGAGTTGGAGCCATGAATCTTTCCTCCTGATAACAAGCATCCAGGTCAAAAATACCATTTCCTCATGAATCAGCATATCTTCAGATCAGTTCTTAGGTACAGTTTTCAAAGTCTTAAAAGAGTTCATTAACCACATGGATGACAAGTGACAGGATTTCTGTGCTCTAAAGAAATGATCTTAAGTGATTGTCACCTGTTTTGAGATCAAAACTTCATAAATTTTAATATATCTTCATGAAGAACTGGTGATTTATGACTTATATGCCTGTTTTAAGTGTTTTTTATTCATTCATGTGGGAAAAAAACGTTACTGCATTTTAGATATTTACATTTGTATTAAAGTAATGCACTTCATTCAATTTCATGTTTTGTGTTTGTGTCTTCTGTTTGTGAACATGCTCATTTTCTGCATTTACCCCCTCTGCTACACGACTCAGATTCCCCAAGTCACCTTTTAAAAGATCATAGTGATGTGTCTTCCATTTTTTTTTCTTGCATTGTGCTGGTGTTTGTTTTTCCATTTTCTGATTGTCAGCCACTTCCAGTGTTTCTTGTGTTTCTATTTTGTGACATACTTTTTTGTAATGTTTTAATTTTGTTTTCTTTACTGTTATATAAACCATTGGACATGGCGCTCTTTGGCCCACTAAGGCCCTTAAATGGCAATAAACCAATCAATTAAGGACTTAAATGGAAATGAACCAATCAACCACTTCATTCTTATTGTGCTACTTTATTGTTAAAACTATTGAAACTTGTGTAATCTAACATGCTTGCTGAGCATGTGTATTTGGTTTCTACGTAACTATTTCTCTTGCAAGCATCAAATTCATTTAATTTACTTTCCCGAACTCATTTTCCTTTAGTGGAAGATATCTCAAATGCACTATATTTAATTATATAGCCAGGTTTGAATTCCGAATATTTAAGATCATTGTGGTATCATAGAGTGGAATTCAAACTCTCAGCTTGTGCTCAAGTGTGACAGCCTTTTTATGCCACCAAGCACATTGCATTTGTGAAAAGTGGCAGTATTTTTAACCAATAGAGTTAACTTGAATGTTATAATGAAGAGAAAATACAGCTTTACTGGAACAGATCAGACATTAACTAGGAGATGCAGGATCAGTTTTTTCTATGGGGCCATCCATAAAGTATGTCCATGATTTTTTTTACTATTTTTAGACTCCCCCATGTTACACTTTGTTCGATTGTTGACATCCCCCTCCCTAAAAAGTACGTCCTAATTCCCGCAACCCCCTTTATTTTTGATGACTTCAGAAGTCTGTTGAGAAACAGAAGGAAAAAACATGTAGTTATTTAAAAGAATCTTGCATATATTTACACATTTGCTTCATAAAATATTTATTATTTAGACATTTATTTATTCCCAATCGCTACCCGAGTTTTATCAATCTGAAATAAAGATCTACAAATGAAAGCACGCATTCAAGGTTGCAACATTCCCGATCATACCATCTACAGAACACGATAGATTTTGTCATACAAATACAAGAACTTAATATTCTGATTCAGCTAAATGTCGTTAGAAATCTGAAATATTTCATACCTTTTTTTTAACTATAAAAAGAAAAAAACAAAGAAGTACCATCCACTATATTTTTGCTGCTGGACGTCTGGATTACTAATCCTCCCCTCCCCCTCCTCTCATGTCACATTTGGTCCGGTTCTCTGGAACTCTTCCTGTAATCGTGGACATACTTTATGGATGGCCCCTATAGGACAATGCAATTCTTAAAAGTTTTACTCGTAGAGTTCTCTGAATGGCTGATAAGCAGTGTAAGCATTTTTGTGTCTAAACAGTCCTCTGCAAACTAACCATAGGAAATTTAATAATAATTCCCATACTCCCTATTTTTCAGTATGTTATATGTACTTTTCTCTCTCTTAAAGGTGAAGCTGATGATGGGATGCTTTGTGTGAGGTTTGGCATGGTTGATGAAGGACTGGATTTGGAAGAACTGATTGCTCTTGTGTTATCTACTGGACAAGAAATTGAAGAGTCTTCCAAGGTGCTTATTTACACATGAGCAGTAATTCATTAGTTTTTTGTGTAATCTGATAAGTGTGTTGTAACAGCACTATGATTATAAATGGTTTCTACTGAATTGATGCTTAAAATATTTTGCTGACTCAAAATTATTGTCACAGTAAAGTGATGCCATAAGGTAAATGCACTACTCTGTCATGCACTTAAAGACAGTAGCACATGTGCATGTGTTTGTGAAATGTGTCATTCTGTCATGCACTTAAAAACAGAAGCACATGCACATGTGTTTGTGAAATGTGTTAGTCAGTCATGCACGTAAAAGGCAGAAGCACATGTACCACAATGACATGCATTTGGCATAGAGCCACATTGTGTTATCATCTGAGCAGAGGATGGAGGTCAATAAAAACGTACTGTTTGGGTGCTCCTATGCCATTATTGGAAAAAAAATAGTTAAATATGGTGGCAGCAAGAGAAATTTATGCAGTTGAAAATGGAAAAAAAAAACCAGTTAACAGAGCAGCATTGCATGGAAATGGCTCTGGCATTTTAGTGCTGGGAACACCAGTCTCAAAGACAAGCCAAGGTCAGAACATAAATGAACACCGACACCCTGGTTGCAATTGTGACAACAAACACTGATACTAGTACATGACAATTGGTAGCTGAAATGAGAGTCTTCCCAAGCCGCCATTGTGTCTCACCTGCACTAGCTTTGTTTCTCCTCCAGACACCTTGAATGGTTACCTGTGAAATGATACTTCAGCAGCTGGAAGAATGTGTCACCGTCTGTTGCAGATTGCTGCCAAATTCACTGGACAATAGGTTTTTGCATCATATTGTCACAGGTGATGAAAATTGAATGTGCCTGCATTATCTTTCCATTGTGAACCTGCCACTGAGACCTGCCAGGAAGCACACCCAATGGTGTGAAGAGGGTGGTTCAAGAGGAAAATCATGCTGTGCATTTTGTGGAATTGCAAGGGTCCTGTGCACTGGGAACTCATGCCAGGTGGCTAAACTGTGGACAGGAGCCTCTAAGCCAAACAACTGCAGAAGGTCCATGATGCTCTGGGCCAACACTACCAAGCACTCATCAATATGAAGCAGACATTGTTGCTGTGCTTAACGGAAAGAAGTGAGCGTGTATGGCTTTCTTGCATCATAAAACTTCTTAGCTGCAAATGGGACAGACTTTTGACTTGTAAAAGGGACCCAAGTGTGCTGTATGCATGCCACTTGTGTTAGTTACATGCCTCCACATTTGAAAGAAGCAGTGTAAATAATTATAGTACTGACTGGAAAAGTTAACAAGTTAGTAAAATCATGCAATGCATTGATTATGATTCGCTTTCCAACATACCAGAAATCATTACTCAAGTTATGAGGATAATGGCTGTGGAATAAATCTCACTCCTGTGTCCTGACCTTTGACCCCATTTCGATTATATTAAACAGAGTTGGTTCAGTATACCTCTGGAACAACACACTAAAGTTTTGTCGCAACAGAAGCATTTTTTAGTCAAGTTATGAGGATAATAACTGTGGAATAGATCTCGCTCCTGTGTCCTGACCTTTGACCCCATTTTGATGATATTCAACAGAACCTGTTCAGTATATCTCCAGAACAACATACTGAAGTTTTGTTGCAATAGAAACATTTTTATGTAAGTTATGACACATAAGAGCGATGGAATGGATCCCACTCCTACGTCCTGACCTTTAACCTCATTTCACCCATTTTCAATAGGGTTTGTCTCCAGGTTGTCCCCTACCACAAACTAAAATTTCATTGAAATTGAACCATTTTTACGTGAGTTATCGTGCTGACAGACAGAGAGCCAAACAGATGGACAAAGCTGGAGCATATACACTTCTTCAACCTACGGTTGGAAAGCATAAAAAATTCACATTTAGTTTAAATTGCACATTTATTGTGAGAAATCACAAACCAAACTTACATAACAAGGAATTCTGATTCATGTGTAGTCTTTCATTTCTTGCTTACTCTCACACTCTGCTTTTGTAGTCTCTTCTAATAGATTAGTGGGAGTTTTATTTGAAATAAGGAATCCATGTACCATAGCCTATTTTCTTTGATTAGATTGTTGTGCTTGTATGTGTTTTGAAATGTGTGTGTATGTGTTTCAAAACTATGTTTTCCTTCCCCCAGTTCTTCAGTTATTAACAGTGTGTTTTTTTCACTCTTTAGTTCCTTGAAACTATGGCAGAAATGGTTAGACAAGGCATTGAAGAAGCAAATAAAGAATTAATTCAAGAAAGTAATGAGAAGATCTATCAAGAGGTATTAACTCTCTATAAAGCAGTTGTAGTTATGTTCTATGTAATTTATGACTGATGAATTCTGAGGTAAGTGCTAAGTGCAAAACTGTTTTACGTACTTACAAAACTACCACGTTGTTCTGTAATTTCCTGCAGGAAGACAATGCGTTTCCCAGTTTTATTTTCTGTGGAACAAGCAGAACTCATCACTAACTTCCAACATTTTAATTTTAAACAGCTCGTTGAGTGAAGTAGAGCTATTTAGTTATAGATAAAGCATTTTGACTCCTTAATACCGAAGTCTGCTTCTCTTCCACATTCTTCTTTTCTAGATTTTATCATTATTTTTAAGAATAAGATAAAGTCTTTGTAATGGAGGCACTTTGGTGCCAAAAGAATATGCTTCCAGATTTTATTTCTGTTTGGTAAGATTTTTTACGAAGTGCAGTTTCATTTTCAGGTTTGAAGGTATCCGTTGTGAAAGTGATGCATGCCATATTGATAATAATAACTGGTTTGTATTGATTGCAACATGGATGATGGATGTGGTGGAAAGGGGTAGGGATGTCAAGTCATGTTTGTTGATTTAAATAAAGAAAATTCACTGCTGCACAGGATCTGTTTTATGCTAAATATTAACACTAACAAGAATGAGCAATCAAGTGATGTATTGATTTAACATACTCAGACATGCCAGTTTGTCTGTTAATACTAATGAAAACCAGAAAGATCTTGTACTTAACATGCATACGTATACATGTCACTAAACTGTTCTCTGAGATTCAGAGGTTAGCTCTACAAAGAAATACAAACTACCAGATAAATTTTTAACTGATTGTTTACTTTCTGTTGCTGTATCAAACTTCTCCATTTACAGCAATCTTGACACACAACTCGGACTTCTCTGACATCGATCACACGACATACACAAGACCTTGTATACTTCATACTCATAATCTTTTTCTCATGCAGACACTGCTGAATCTGACCTTCCAATGACTTCCTTGGCCTTCCTCTGCCTTTCTTTCCTGCCACTTGAGCTGAAAAAGTTTTTCTCAGTAAGCATCTCATCATTCATTCTTTCAACATGGCCAAACCACCAAAGAATATTAGTCTCCACCTCACTAACAACATTTTGCTTCACATTACACAACTGCAGCAAATCTTTATTCCTCACACAATCAGAATGTGTCTTGCCACAACTCAATCAGAACATGTCTTGCCAGTAAGTAACTCATTTCTCCAGCACACAAACAACTCTTATGTTTCTTCTGTAGAGATGATGAAATATGGTGGTGGTTCTGTAATTGACTGGTTAACTGAAATTTGCCAGTTGTGCTGGGAGTTAGGAATGGTCCCTCGGGATTGGAAGGATGCTATTATTGTACCCTTGTATAAGGGAAAAGGTGATCAGACTGACTGCTAGAACTATCGTGGTATTAGCCTACTGAGTGTGCCAGGGAAAGTGTTTGGTAAGGTCATTATTGAAAAAGTACGAGATCTTACATCAGAGAAAGTGTGGGATGTTCAGAGTGGTTTTATGCCTGGTAAAGGCTGCACTAACCAAATTTTTGCATTACACGGGATGATTGAAAAGTATCTGGCTGTTTGTAAGAAAGTTTTTGCTGCTTTTATAGATTTAGAGAAAGCTTACAACTGGGTAAATAGGACACTTCTGTGGAAGGTATTGAATAAATATGGTGTTACTGTGAATCTACTTAATTGTGCAAAATTTATGTATGCTGGCAGTAGAGGATGTGTATGAGTGAATGATATTTTATCAAAATGGTACTGATACAGGAGTCAGATGTGGTTGTGTAATGTCACCATGGCTTTTAGCTGATCTTACTGATGATAACTTTGTAAACTGGCAATCTTACTGTGTTCAATGAGTTTAATTATCTGGTAACAAGTCACTTATGAAATACTGAAATTTCATTGAAATGGAGAAAAAAATATTTATGGAGCTATTTTCCAGAACTGTAAATAAACACATCTCCCATGAATGGTTAAAATACTGATTCGGTTTCAGCAGTTTCCAACAGGGTAAGCCCTGGTTTCCTGAAACAGTATATCAGAGCTGTTTCCTGATGAATGCTGAAACAGTGTATAAAAATAAAATAAAAAGGTAATTTGACAAATGATTCTACTGGACCATCATAATTTTAACAAATGATTTATGTGAACGTGATTTATGTTGACTAAGATAATTTTTTCAGCCCAAGTGGCATGCAAGAAAGGTAGTGGTAGGCAAAGGAAATCATGAGAAGACCAGATTCAGGAATGTCTGCTTGAGAAAAAGATTGAGTATGAAGTAAAAAAGGTCTTGTGTGTGGCGTGTGATGGATGTTAATGAAGCTCGAGCTGTCTGCCGAGATTGTTTAAATGAAGACGTTTGATACACCAACAGTAAGTAAATATTAGTTCTTTCAGTTAAATGTGTACTTGACACATGATCTTTCCTTGAGGAGCTAACTTCTGAATCTCAGAGAACAGGTTAATGATACATATGTGTGTGTGTGTGTGTGTGTGTGTGTGTGTGTGTGTGTGTGTGTGTGTGTGTGTGTGTGTGTGTGTGTGTGTGTGTGTGTTTGTTTGTTTGTGTTTGTGTGTGTACGTGAACATGGTGAACCAGCTGCATAGCATCCTGGTTGTAAGTCTCAGTAAAGTCAGCATAAATAGCATCAGTTTCAGCATAGTACGAGATGCCATTCAACCATTGTGATGGTTGCTGCAGAGTAGTGCAGTGCTGTGTTACAACATAGTATGTAGTGCAATGTAGTATGTGTAGTGCATGTCATAACATGTGCTACAGAATGCTGAAGTACAGTGTTACAACATCACAGTATAGTGCTACTGTACATACCAGATGTATTATAATTTCTGTCATATAATCAGCAGATTATCGGTTGCAAATTAAATTCTATTTTAACTTGAAGAGCTTTCCATTGTTCTTCATATTTTCTGAGGTTTTTTTTTAATCAGAAGATATGAAGAATAATGGAAAGTTCTTCAGGTTAAAATAGAATTAAGCTATTAATTGGAGTAAAGTCTGTAAGAAAGTGTTTTTAATATCTATTAACAGTTATAAATTTAGGCATTGTGGATAATATGCTACTTTAAAATGAAAAACAAAATGTTTTTGTGGCAATTTGCTTCTTAAAAAACCATTGTTGTAATTGTCAGGAGAGGTCATATATTTGAAAAAATTAGCAAAAATGCATCAACAACAGAAAAATGTAACACAATATGAAGATGGAAGTCCACTAATGGTTGGAAAGAAGGTTTTTCTTACTTGCAAGCATTTTGTCAAAAAATACGACACAACAAAGTAGGTAATATTTGCTCTTGTAGATGATCATGTGCTGTGGGATACTTAGCTTTTCCCAAGATTATGGGTGCAGTACTTCTAAATTATGGAAATAGATGCTGCAGAATCTAACTGTGGTGCACTGTCAGGCCTAACAGTGGAGCTGCAGTAATGCTGCATGCATTACTGTAGCTCCACTGTTGAACAGTTCTTTTCCCCCTCTCATCAGCTCCACTGATGAGAGGGGGAAAAGAACTGTTTTGCTGTATCTTTCATAAAACCTAAAACCTAATAGCTAATAGCTATGCGAACCTTCAAAAGAAGATGCAGAAAATTTTGGGAACCATTAGTTCCGGTACATCTGCAGCTTAAAGAGTTAAGTAAGACAGAGTCGCTGGAAGATGGATCCTCATCTAGATCTCATCTAGATGAGCCAGATGGAGTTATTACAGAAGGAATGTACTTTTAAGTTTGAGAAATCTTCTATGGAAAGTAACTGTATAATGATTGCAGAGAGAGAGGGGGGAGGGCTTCCCAAAGGCGCGAATTTCAGTATCAAAATCACGGAATTGGTTTTGCATGAAAAATTCAACTGCTTTGAAGTTAAATTTGCAGGAGGGGCTCCAAGAACACTGATGCCAGAAATAAACAAAGATCAGATGGATTAGAGATGTCAGCTTTTGAAAAAGTCACTAGTTCAAATCTTGCACCTACTGACTTTTTCTATCTTAGAATTTGAAGAAGCACCTGTGTGAAACACATTTCAGAGATGACAAAAAAACTACAGGAGGGCAATAAGATATGGGTTGCTGGACACACTTGGAAGATGATTTGTAGATCACACCTGATTACCAAGGACTAACAGCTAATTAACTTCAATGCCTAGTGCATTGAAGTTAATTAGGGTTCATGTCAAAAAGGATTAATACAACATTATTAGAATGCAAGATGCCTGTTTTTAGACTTGAAACTTGGTGAATGCCTCTCTAGTGGTAAAGCAAGAGAATTAAAATTTTAAATATCAGATGAACAGTCCAGGTAAAAGTGTTCTTTCTCTCACAAACTTAAAATGCCACTTTTTGTTATAATCACTGTTTAATTTGTATTTTGTTGATATTTGTTTTTCTAAAAGCTGAGGTATATTATTGTGAAAATAATGAAAGTGCATTTTTATTTTTTAAAATGGTCATGGCCATGCAGTTTGTGTGTGTGTATGTGTGAATGCGTGTTCATGTTTACCAAACTGTCAGGCATCTTCCTTCATTCACATGAAAAAAACTTGTGTGTGCGTGTAAAACTTTAATTTAAAAATGAAAAGGAAATGAATGTACCTTATTTTTGCAGCTGAAAATTATTATCTTGAAATAGTTGCCACTCCTGTATGTGTTTTTTAATCAGACATGTAAATATTTCTGTAACAGTTAAGTTTCCAGAAAGTGCTGATTTTACTTAAACTACTTTGCATTGTGATATTTTCTTCCAGTATTTCTATTTTAAATTGTGTTTTAATCTTTAAATCCTTGTAGGGCATTCTCAGGCAAGTTCCTGTAATTGGATCCTTGGTGTCTTGGTGGTATCCTACCAGCACTGAGTCAGGGATCAAAGGAAGGAGCTTTAACTTATCTTCAGGTAATTTTCTATTAACACAGAGATAAAATCAAAACATTCACAAAACTCTATCTCAGGACTTGAAGCAATTTTAAATCTCAGTCAAGTTTATTTTACCTGTTTATTAGTGGTCTAATTCATAAGAAGTTGATATATTCAGTACCTTGTGACATACATAGAACATCTGGTTCTGCATGTTAGTTTATCATGTCCCCATTTGGCTATACTGCTAGTCTTTACTGATAGTATAGAAGATATTCTCATTCACCTCCATTTTTAAATCTGTCCGTTTTATCTTCAGCTTCATTATCAGTATTTTCATGCATACATGAAAAACGTTGATGTTAAACTCATGCTGAGAAACAGAAAAGCGGGATGCGAAAATGTAAAAGAAAGAAAAAAAGTAAAAAATATAAGTTTAAAAACAGAGATTAAAACTGGGGTAGCTAGAGCAATCCCCCCAAGCAGGCTTTTCTTTTTTTAATGGCCAAGATCGTAAATAATTGGAAATTAAATGGGCTGTTCTAACTTCAGAGAGAGAGAGAGAGAGAGAGAGAGAGAGAGAGAGAGAGAGAGAGTCAGAAACTGAGGAAGCTGAGAACTGAAGGAAAAGAGATTTTGACTGATCATGAAAAACACAATAGATGTGTACTGTGTTTATATAATATTTCGATAAACATCCAAGGGAAAATTGAAAATGAGACAATAAATGGAGCTGGAATTACTTGACAAAGTGAAATAAATGGAAGTTCCTTTCAAAAGAAGTGGGAATCATGCATTGCAAAAGAATAAATGGATATTTTAATGAAGAATTACTGGTCATATCACATAAGCATGATTCTATCGTTTAGGCATGATTCTATGATTTAAGCTGGAAGTTTTTCTATTAAATTAAGCTGTCCAAATACACTGGCGTGCAAAAATTAAGGACGAGACGGTTTTTCGAATGTAACGTCGTGCAGAAAGTGCTCCATATCGACTCAAATCATACCATAAGATCCCCAAGATGTAAGAATATGGGACAAGTGAGCAAAACCGTCCAAACAAGGAATCCAAAGGATACAAAGGCACTTTATTGAAAAGGTAGCTTCGAGCACAACTGGACAGAAAACAGAAATGTCCATGTGACAGGCGGCTGCCAAGAAAAATCCAGTCTTTAGTAGGGGATATGATCACCCCTGACTGCGTTGCAGGATTTACAACGTCTGTCCATGCTGAGGACGAGGTTGTCAAGGAGCTGTTGAGGCATCGCGGCCCATTCCTCTTGTAGCGCCAATTGCAACTGCAGAATCGTTGCTGGTGACGTGCTGCCAAGTGTCTTCCGAGAAGGTTCCACACGTGTTCAATTGGATTCAGGTCCGAGAACCTTGCGGGCCAATCCATGCATTGAATATCTTCACTCTCCAACAGCTCTGCGACAGCCACTGTACGATGAGGTGTAGCGTTGTCGTCCATGAAAAGAAACTCAGGACCCACAGCACCTCTAAATAGACGCACATGAAGCAGGAGAACCTCGGTACAATAGCGGACACCAGTGACTGAACCTCCTTGGAAAATGTGGAGGTCAGAACGGCTACCAAGCACGATACCGCCCCAAACGAAAACTCTGCCACCTCAAACGGTCCCTTTTGATGATGTTGGAGTGTGATTGCGTCTTCCCTGCTCTCTCCGGATGTGTATACATCCAGAATCGCTCATCAGACTGAATCGGCTCTCATCCGTAAAGAGAACTCGACCCCATTGCTGATGTGTCCAGTTCTTGTGTTTCTGGCACCACAGAAACTGCCGTCTCCGATGAGCAGGCGTTAATGGCACACACCGTACTGGTCGTCGTGCAAACAGACCACCTTTGTGCAGCCTCCTGGCCACGGTAAAACGTGATAACGGACGTCCAGTTGTCTGTTGCATGTGCCTTGCGATTTCTCCCGCTGTCTGCCTCTGTCTCTTCTTGCCTGTAGGACAATATACCGGTTGTCCGCCACGATGGTTGCTCGTGGATGACCACTGCTAAACTCTCAAACAGCTGTTCTTGTCGTTTTAAATGCTCTCCAAGCTCGTGAAATGATGCTGTGAGTAATCTCGAACTCCTCGGCCACACTAGTTACACTTCAACCTTCTTCCAACTTCCCAATGACGCAACCTTGGGTAAAGTCATCCAGATGTTGTCTACTGGATTGCCTGTTGGCCATATCACACGGTGGCAGCAACTCGACGTCGTTCAAACCAATATACACCGTGCAATAGCATTCACCGAATTGCTGAGCGAACACTGCCCGTGTGCTTTATGCCCTTCCAACCCCCCCACGTCATGCTGCATATATGTGCATGCCCTACCATACCGGACCCTAGTCTATCTCTTGAGTGGTCTTTTGGTCCGTTCTGCTTGCTCGTTCCGCTGTTATGCTAATTTCTCCTCTTCGTCCTTAATTTTTGCACACCAGTATAGAAGAGCTTAAATTTATTTTGACAGATTCTATCCATACCTGATATCTGAAAAGCAGGGGGCTTGTTTCCTCGCAAAGCAGGTAACTGAAGGACATGAAAATAGCACTGATTATTTTAGTTGTTTTTCCCACTGTGTGATATAAAAGTTTAGAGCAATTTTTGATCGGAAAAGTGTTTAAAAAGCCATGCAATGCCAGGAAGGGGCAGCACTGCCAGTTTGTGTGTGACCCTTTAGAAAAGTCTCTCTATCAATCTTTTTTTTTTTTTAGATCAAAGCAACTGCCCCCTCCCCCAAAGTAAGCTTGTGGATCCACTCCTCCCTGTTAAAGCTTGTAGCGAACAATATCCCATTGTTGTCCAGAAAACCTTCAAAAGAATCTTCCTGGTGTGAAGATCTTATTCAGGGCATTTCCTTGGTGGCTCATGAGCTGAGAGTAATTGATATGACAGACTGGCATTACAAAACAATACCTACACTTAGTGACCACTGAATTATGACCACCTGCCTAATACTTTGTATGTCCTCTTGTCACCCTCATTACAGCAACTATCTGATGTTGCATCGATTCAATAAGATGCCAGAAGCAGTTAGGAGGTATGGTCAACCAGCCTTCAGTGCAGATATGGAGGTGATTGGTGCATCCTGGTGCCTTATATGCCGTTTCAAAGTGTCCCACAAGTGCTCTATGGTATTGATATTAGGGCATTTCAAAGGCCAATGGGTATGCTGGAAATCTGAACTGTGTTCCTCAAACCATTCCTGCACAACATTGGACCTGTGGCTTGGTGCATTGTCATCTTGGAAGAAGTCGTTGCCATTCAGGAAAAAGTGCTACATTGCTGGATGTACACAGTCAGCAAGCAATTCACGATAGTGTGCAACAATCATACATTGTCCCACATGCACCAGGGGTCCAAGTAAACACAGTGCCGTCTTAACACTTTTAGGTGCCCTGGACCATCATACTTTTTGGGCCCTTAATCTTATATATACAAAATATATACAACATATCACATTATTACAATATGTGGTAATTTTTTTTTCACATATGGCATTATTACATTATATACAACATATGGGATGTAAGGTCAGGTGATGCGTAACATCACAGCCTCTCCTTGACAAATGTCAACCCCGCCTTCTCGTGGTGCATCCTGTTCCCACTAAAGGGGCTCTGACGACTGCCAATAGCGGTATAACTATACCATCGGGATCAGAGGAAATGCTATCCCACACTCACCAACCCGCTTGGCCAGCGTGGTGAGTTATGGCCAAACACCTCCAAAATGACTCTACAACTTAAATCTTGGCCCTCAGTCTCCGGCAGCTGGAATGTACCTGGCCAAGGCAGCGGCCAGTGCGACATGAAGGCAGAGGGTGCTAAGAATCCCCGGAGGACCGGACTAGGCTGCCATTTGATGCTGACCTTGGCTACCTATAACGGACGCTCCCTATCTTCTGATTCAAGGCTTCTTGAATTGGAAGAGGAACTACAAAGGATCAAGTGGGACATCGTCGGGCTAAGTGAGGTAAGGAGAAAAGGAGAAGATCTCATTGAACTGAAAAGTGGACATCTCTTCTATTATCGTGGGACAGATACTGGCAGAACTAGTGGTGTTGGATTTATAATAAACAAGAAACTGAAGGATAAAGTGGTAGAAGTTGAAAGTTCCTCTGACAGAGCTGCACGACTCGTTATCCAACTATCGAGAAGATACCAGGCTCAGATTATTCAAACTTATGCACCCACCACAAGTCATCCTGAAGAAGAAATTGAAGAATTTTATGAGGAAATTCGTCATCTAAATAATAAAGGTAAGCAGCACTTGAAGATAATTATGGGAGATTTCAATGCAAAAATAGGGCAACGGCAACAGAATGAAACTTCAGTAGGTAAATTCGGTCACGGCAACAGAAACCAGCGTGGAAATACTCGTTGAGTTTGCAGAGGCAGAAGGATTTTTTCATCTTGAACTCCTTTTTCAAGAAAAAGCCACACAGGAAATGGACATGGAGACATCCAATTGGGACGACAAGTGAAATTGATTTTATTATGTGTAACAAAAAATTCGTCATCGAAGACTGCAGTGTGCTGAACAAGTTCAACACAGGTAGTGACCATAGATTGGTTAGATGTAAGATGCACCTCAACACTAAACTGGAACGTGGCAAGCTCATAAGACAAACAAAATGTATTGACATAACCAACCTTAAAAAACACCATAATACTTTCAAGTTGGAACTGAAGAACAGATTCTCTGCTTTAGAAGGCCTAACATCGGAAGAAGTGGATATTTCGGAAGTTAACAGAAAAGTAACCAAAGCTCTAATGGAAACAGCAACAAAATTAGCTGGGTCTAAGAACAAGTTGCATGTGAACAAATTATCAGGAAAAACCAAAATGTTGATGCAAAAAAGAAGAGAGATGAGGACAACTAAAGTAGATGTGACTTCCAAAGTGGAATATATAGAGCTATGCAAGACAACACGAAAAAGTATCACTGAAGACGTAAGGAAATTCAACTGTGAGCTAGTGAGGAAAGCAATTGAAAACAACCAAAGCCTTAAGATAGCAAAGGGACATCTCAGTAAGGGAAGAAAACAGATTATGGCTCTGAGAAAAGAAGATGGTTCTATAACAAGAAATAGAGGCGAAATTTTGACAAGAGTGAAAGATTTCTACTCCAAATTATATGAAAGGGATGATACATGTACTCCAGACATCATGAAAGGTACCAGAGTTCTTCCAGTCCTCCCAGCAGAAGTTGCTCATGCAATCAAGAACATGAAGCGAGGGAAAGCTCCAGGAGAAGATGGAATTACTATAGACATCATACAAGAAGCAAGTGGAGAAATTGAAACAGTACTCGCCCAAATTTTCACTCGATGCCTTAATGAAGGGAAGATTCCTGAGGATTGGAACAATGCTACAATGATCCTGCTACATAAAAAAGGTGACATTGAGGATCTTAGGAACTACAGACCTATCAGCCTCCTATCAGTGGTTTATAAAATCTTCACTAAAGTTCTTTCACACCGCTTGAAGGTAACACTGGACATGGCTCAACCGAGAGAACAAGCTTAATTCAGGAGTGGCTACAGCACAATAGATCATATCCACGTACTGAGAGAACTGATTGAAAAGAGCGAGGGAATATGAACTTCCATTGTGCATGGCTTTTATCGATTATGAAAAAGCCTTTGATTCGGTGAAACCATCAGCAGTTACCACGGCTCTGAAATCCTGCGGTATTGAAGATGCATACATTAATATTATTAATAACATCTATGAAAATGCAAGTGCAAAGATTCGGCTGTTTGAAAATACAACACACATAAAAATTGGAAAGGAGTGAGACAAGGTGACACCATATCTCCGAAGCTCTTTAATGCCACATTGGAAAATGTCTTTCAATCACTGAACTGGGAAAACAAAGGGATAAAGATTAATGGAGATTATCTAACCCACCTTCGTTTTGCTGATGACGTAGTCATTTTTGCAACTACCCCATCAGAGCTGCAGAGTATGATCCAGGAACTTGCTGACAAGAGTAAAGAAGTGGGATTAAAAATGAACTTTCAGAAGACAAAAGTGATGTTCAATGCTTTTACAAGAAATGAAGATTTATCGATTGATGGAGAAAACTGGAGATAACAGATACGTATGTTTATCTTGGACAGCAGATATCAAGTGAGGGTCACATTGATGAAGAAATTAATCGGCGTACAAAACTTGCCTGGAGAGCTTTTGGAAGAAAACAGCATAATTTTCAAGAGCAATATGCCATTATGTCTTAAAAGAAAAGTGTTTGATCAATGCATCCTTCCAGTGCTTATGTATGGTGCAGAGACGTGGACCTTAACTAAAAGAGACATACAAAAGCTGCAGACAACTCAAAGAAGCATGGAGAGGTGCATGCTTGGTATAACCAGGAGAGATAAGAAGAGGAACTCGTGGATCCGAAAAATGACGAGAGTGGAAGACATCATGATCAGAGTTAAATCCCTGAAATGGCAATGGGCTGGACATACTGCCAGAAGGACAGACCATAGATGGACAGCCGAAATTTTAGATTGGATTCCAAGGGACAGGAAAAGACCCAGAAAAGACCACATGGGAGATGGGTGGATGAAATTCGTAAATATGCGGGAGTGACATGGAGGAGACTGGCACAAGACAGACCGTTGTGGAGGAAACTTGGGGAGACCTTCGTCCAGCAGTGGATTGATAATGGTTGACAATGATGATGATGATGATACAACATATGGATATACGTATGTACAATGTATGAGAATTATTATATACACTACCATCACCATGTTATCTCTATGAGAAGGAATATTCAATATCCAGTAACTTTTTAAATACCACTTGAATGAAACATAGTACATGAGAAAAATTTTAGAACTCCATGAAGTGTACCAAATGCACTCACATTTTGTTGCTTAGCAAATTATAAGAAAATGGGTGCTGAAAGATATGATGCTTCTTTCCCATTCTACAAATTATTCAACAAAAATTAAATTAAAACAGAAGAAAAAAAGAAACCAACCAGCGCCATTTCCAGACAATATGACGCACCTGACGAAATGCCAATATGCGGCCCCATCATTGTTATTTGTTTAAACAGCGACGATTTGGAAAATATATCAGTAGCCCAGGTGGGAAAACCCCTGTGATAAACATACGTGCACTTCTTCGTATGAACAACACAAATGTCGGCTTTCTTTGTTTTATATTTTGTAACAAAAGATCTATCCTAACACCTAACTTTCCTCCTGTCTCCTCGAGAAATCGAAGCTACGAGCATGGTTTAAAAAAAAAGGCAGAAGAACTTCCAACTTTCTGGATTGGTGTTTCTTATTTTCTTTAAATAAAAAAACCCCTGCTGGTGAGTGGCCAAAGAGTTTGACTTTTTGTAAACCCATAAGGCTCTTAATCTTTATAACAGGCAAGTCTTTTGTGCCAATAAACCACGGTTAGGAGAGGATGTCATCGGGGTCATCTGCTGCTATAGCACATACATGTGAGTATAAAACGCATCATCATGCCAGGTACTGTTCCAGGTTAACCTCTGTTGTATTGAGTAGTCACCTGTTGAAAAGTGTTGTCTGTTGGCCTGTACAAGTTGTTGGGCACGTCACTCACCTCTCACATCAACCTTTTGCTGCCCTGTGCATTTTTACCTCCGGGTCATTGTTTGACCATTTTCATGTCAGTCCTGATACACTTTAACAATGGCGGCTCATGAACAACCACTAGTTCAGCCGTTTGGGATATCGAGGCACCCGCTCTCCGAGCACCCACAATTTGTACTATCATAAAGTTCAATAAATCCTTCTGTTTACCCATCACACTCCAAATATTACTATCTACTGCTCCCCACACACCTTCTATATGCGATGTCGGTCAACTAATTGCGCCCTCTCGGAAATCACGTGGTCAATGGGTCATATCCACTCTTGATAGGGGTGATTGTAGTTCAGAGATCACCCATTGTATTTCTCATCACAAGTGATACCTTGCCACAGTAAAGTATAATTTTCCCCCCACAATAGCGGAGAGGAACGAGTGTTGAGGTCCGATTGCTTGTTCTCAGTTGGCATACCACTTCTCAAGTTTTCCCACCTTTCCTAGCTTATGAAGGTGTAGCCACACTTGCAGGTTCTCAGGTTACAAAATTGTTCATCATGTGTGAACAGGTTGGATAAGGATCTGACTTAATTAAGATATAGAGTTTGTTGTCATTATTGACAATTTGTGGGTGTCTGGAATGGGAGTCATCTTTCAGCATTTTGTCTGTGTTCCAAACTTTGAAAGCAGAAATTGTGAATATACAGGGTGTCCAAGAATTATTGGACACATTACAAAGTTATATAAAATAAAACATTAAACAGATAGGAAGAAACTGACTGGACTAACTTACAATGTAACTACACAAGTTAAGGAATTTCGATGTGAGATCCCTTGGTTGCTCGTAGTACGTCCAAGCGATACTCGATTTCATGCCATGTATTGGCAAGCATCTGAGGAGTTATGGAATTAATAGCAGCTGTGATATGCTGTTTCAGTTCCTGCAAATCAGTACAAGGCATCTGATATACATGATCTTTCACATAACCCCACATGAAATAATTCAATGGAGTTAGATCTGGAGAACGAGGTGGCCACGGAATGGGGCCACCACGCCCAATCCATTTGTTGGGGAAATGCTCATTTAGGCACTTACGTTTACATACACACGTTGACCAATGCAGGGGCATGCCGTCTTGTTGGAAAACGACGTCATATCTTTTGATCTGGGGTATGGCAAAATTTTCTAGCATATCCAAGTAAATGTCACCCTTTATGGTTTTTTTGCAGAAGAAGAAGAAGAAAGGGCCAATCACTTCTCTTTTTGATAGGGCGCACCACACATTAACTTTTGGAGAATCACGTTCCATTTCAATAGCAGCATGAGGCAGTTCACTGCCCCATATCTTACAGTTGTGACGATTCACAATACCTGATACATGAAATGTGGATTCATCACTAAAAATTACAGTACTGAGAAAGTTTCCGTCGTTTTCCACTCAATTCAGCATATCCACAGCAAAATCGTATTGCAGAGTGTGATCATTTACATGCATCTTTCGCACTATTTAAATTTTATAAGCATGAAACTTTAATTTCTTGTGCAAGATATCGTGAACTGTCGATTTTGGAATGCACAGTTCTCTGCTTGCTTTACGAACGGATTTTCTGGGGCTTCATCGGAAACTTTCATTAACTTGGTCAACCATCTCACCGCTGACGCTAGGCCTACTGGCTCCTCCACGATGTTCCACATTGCCAGTTTCTTTAAACTGTTTCATCTACCACTTAATTGAATTCAACCACACATGGCATTGAGAATTGTTGGCATGGTAGCATAAATGTGAACGCACTCTACTAGTTATCGAGAGATCTGGGGTTCGATCCCAGAGGTGTCGGAACACAATTCTTTAGTTGCTATGCGTTGTTTTTAAAATAACGTGGACAGAGCAATGACATCGTCCATTTAGCAGAAATTGTGCCTTATGATTGAAAAGTTCATCTTTTGCAAAGGCTTGATGTATGTTCTGATCCTTTTTGCTACAACTTTAAATTCATAAAGCCCCCACTACAGCACAACAAATTTGCACTTCTGTCAACAACACCATTTTGCCTTTTTGTCATGCTACTGGTGAGCAACTGACAGAACCATTGTGTGTTGTACCTCTGTAGATAAAGGCTGCTGTGCCGGCCCGGTGGCGCAAAGGTCTAAGCGATGGCCTCTGATCATTCGTCCAAAAGGGGTCCGGGTTCGAATCCCGGTGGGGCATGGATGTTGTGTTTGTCTTACGGCACTGGCTCTCTCCCTTTCCTAGAACCAGTGACCCTAAATTAGGGACGGGCGACTGCTTATAGCCCTTTGAGTTGCTTACGGTGGTCGTTAAACCTTCATTCCAAAAAAAAAAAAAAAAAGTCTGCTGTATGGTCATTGGTCAAGTGGAGCTTTCTAATTTGCCTACAGCACGTCAAACTTGTTGTTCAGGAACAAATTACAAGTCTTTCTGCAGTACCTGATGTGCATTAGGGGTGGTATAATATTTTGGCTTTTAATGCTGGCTTATGCCTCCATACACATCCACAATCAGCAGATCATGGCTAGATGTATATTCCTTGGATTATTGGCATATTTTCACTCTATTCCTTGTATTTACTTCATTCAGAAAACTTGAAAAATTTCGTTGTGCTGGAGTATGAAAATTTTTCAAGTTTTCTGAATGAAGTAAATACATGGAATACAGTGAAAATATTCCAATAATCCGTGGAATATTCTTCTAGTCATGATTTGGTGATTGTGGATGTCTGCGGAGGCATAAACCAGCATTAAATGCCTACCATGTATAAATGAATTATTTCTTTGGAGAAATTCGTTTCTCAAATATGTGATCTATTTTGGCTTTGTGATTAGAAAAACAAATCTGTAGTAGTTGATATTCTGTGTATTTTTTGTTTTACCTGTATGTAATGCAGTTTTAATGCTAATTAGATGGTACATATTTTGTGAGTGAACAAAAGAAAATGAGTAATCATGTTTATAAACTAAATCTTGTATTTTCTTTTGAATTTTAAGGCGTAGTTGAAAGCACAGAAAATATTTACAAGTATCATATGCAAATAAAAGAGGGATTGAATCAGACTCCTGCTTCATCCAAAAAGGTGCTCGTTTCTCCTAGTTCTAGTCAAGTAGAAAAAAAGTTCTGATGGCAAGTGAGCAAAATAAAAGTAATTCTGATGCATCTGCGACAGATTCAGAATGCATTTCTTCAAAAGAAGGTGAGTAACTCAAAATTGTGAATTTTTTGCATGATTAGTTCTACACATTTATCCAACAGAAGGCAAAGCCCTCATGTTTCACTCCCTTGTAAACAACTGTCAGTTAACTCAGTAAAGAATATACTAGTACATTCAAAAAGTTCTGGACATTTTTTGAATATTTGCCAAATTACGTCATTCCCCGCTGAGCAAGCGAAGAGCATAATGTGACCGACCAGCCAGAACCGTTTTGATCCAGATCCAACATGTACAGTGTATGTGCGTAGTTCATTATTACAGGCGTTCGAGGCTCTCCGTCGCGAGGACAACGATGTCGAATTTCGAACAGCATTCAAGTGTAAACTTATGTGTTCTGCTCGGAAAATCTTTTGTTAGACTTTTCAAATGATTAAGTCAGCGTACGGTGAGAGTGCAATGAGTCGAACTAGAGTTTATGAGTGGCATCGACGATTCGGAAACGGGCGACAGGGTATCAAGGATTATGAGAGGTCAAAACGACCTTCAACATCCACAACGGATGAACAAATCGCCATTGTCAAAGAAATTGTGAAAAATGATATTTGAAAAACTGTTGCAGCGATTGCAGAAGTTGCCGGCATCTCACTTGGAAGTTGTCATGCCACTTTAACAGGGAAACTGGGCATGCATCACGTGTGCCAACAAATTGTCCCTGAAAACCTGACACACAAAAAAAAAATTAAAAAAAATGGATGAGCGTATGCAAGTTTGGGTGGATAACATCAATGTAGTGGATTCAGATCCTGATCTCTTGAATTGATTGATCACTGGCAATGAGACTTGGTGCTTTCTGTATGACTTCCCAATCCAACCGACAGTCAAAAGTGTGGAAATCACCGTCGTCATTACGACCAAAACAGTTCAAGGTTGACCGCTCCAAAGGAATGGTCTTCTTAACAGTTTTCTTCTATTGCAAGGGGATCATACACAAGGAATTCCTTCAACATGGTCATACAGTCACTAAAGAAAAGTACGTCAACGTCCTTCAACGTCTCTGAGAATCAGTGAGACGCAAGCTACCCGATCTTTGGAAGACCAACTCGTGGGTGATCCATCACGATAATGCGCTGGCTCACAGATCCCTCTTGGTGTTCGATTACCTGTCCAAACATCACATTCCCGTTCTTCCACAACCAGCTTATTCCCCTGATTTCGCCCTGTGTGACTTTTTCTTTTTTCCTTGGATGAAGAATTTGCTTAAGGTGTGACGCTTCTTAAGTTCTGAAGAAGTGCAACGAGTTGCGACAGAGGCACTGGAGGATGTGGCAAAAGAAGGCTTGAAATCTGCATTTAAATCTTCGTGCGAGCACTGGGAGAAATGCATAGTTGCACAGGGTAACAACTTCAAAGGAAACACCGCATAAACAGGTATTATCTGTACTCATTCTTTTTTAATATAAAAAGTTCCAGAACTTTTTTAACGTACTGGTATAAGTACTGCACTGTGACTTTTTTTTTTTTTTGTCATCACTATTAAAAAAAAAATTCAAAAAGTAAGTCACTTGGCTACCCATATTGTACACAAACTAAGTGTTAAAATGCAGCTTGCATGTGGGTCTGCAACTTTTCCCTTGAAACATTCCTACCTCAATTACTTTTATCTGTTATTAAAGTGGATGTAAATGTTGTCCATCATTCTTGTGAATGCTTTCTGGTTGTACACATTTTTTGAACTAATCATATTTTCATTTGCTGGTGGAAGAGGGGAGGGGGAATTGTAATATATGCAAAAAAGTTACATCATTCTGCTAGAAAAAGGTCATTCATTCACTTGTGGCTGTTGTTGATCATGGAAAATTTGTGCCTTTAAGGAAGGTGAGGGATCTGTTTATTGTACATGCTGAGGTGTTTGCAGTTCTGTTATCCTTAATTATGTCAGTGACATATTTGCTTCATGTGCCAATTAAAACATGATTTTGTAAAACAGTTTTTCCTATTCATCTGCATGAATTATTTCCTGTGACTACATGGGTTTGGTGTATTTGAAACTTTTGAATTTCCAACAAAAAATTATGAATATTACTCAACACAATATCATAGTAAATAGTGCTACATTCAAAAAAAGAAAGAACCCAAATTTGTATGAACCACTGTTATAATTTTCAATTTTGAGTGTAATATTTGTTATTGAAACCACAAATGATAATTTTAGGAGGGTTTTGGAAAGTACAGAAACTGATATATAAAAAATAAGTGGACAAATAGCACAAAATGCGGAAGTTGTAAAATGCTGAATGATTATGAGTTTAAAACTAATGCCATCTCAATGTAAGCATATTGTGAACCATACAGATTCACACATTTTCTTGAAAAAAATAAAAATAAAAAAGGAGGAAATGTTTTATAGGTGGTGGTGATATGATGGCCACCAATGATATATTTTCATTCAGTGATTTTGAAGAGCAGCTAGCACTGGAGTTTTTGATCTTGTTCTTCCTAGAAGAGAAATATTTATTCGTAATATCATCCTTTATTTTGATCCTCTGCAGTATTAGCAGGCAGCAGCATTGATTCCAAAGATCTGTTAATGGCAGTAAAGAAATTTTTTTTTAAAATTACTACATTTATTTTAACAGCACAACATTTAAAGATAAATATCGTTTTTATCGATATATCTGCTGGAAAACTGTGTTTTCTTGTTCTTTCAAATTTTGAGCAGCTTTCTTACATGCATGCACATATAACTAAGCTGTTCTTTGAGATTCAGAGGTTAGCTCCTCAAAGAAAGCTCATCTGCCAGACTAAAGTTTAAAACTGTTGGAACTGGATTTTACTTACCATGGATGTATCAAGCGTCACCATTTACAGAGATCTTAGCACAGAATTCAAGCTTACTGACATCCATCAGATGTCTCACCGAAGACCTTCTGTACTTTATGCTCATTATCTTTTTCTTGTGAAGGCATTCCTCAATCTGGTCCTCCCATGATTTCCTAGGCATTCCTCTACCTTTCTTTCCTGCAATTTAGGCTGAATAAATTCTCTTAACATCTCACCACTCATTCTTCCAACATGGTCAAAGCACCTCAGGATATTTATCTCCACCTTGCTAACAAAATTTTGCTTCACATTAAATATCTACAGCACAGCTCCCTTTCTCACATGATCAGGATGTGTCTTACTACAAACTCCCTATATATAATGCATCTCAACAGCACACAAACGACAGCAGTGTCTGTCTTTTCTGCAGTACCCAGATTTCACTGCCATACATCAGGGTAGGAGATAATCAAAGCAGTATGATTTTTTTAACACTGTTTTCCTTCTACAATCCAAATGCTTAGTCTTTCTTTGTGTTTCTGTATTGATTTCATTTTATTATTTTGTCATGCTCTCCTTTACCCCTTCTTGTTTTTTTTTTTCTGTGAGATTTTATCTCAATATTCAATGTAGAGATGAGTTCGGGCTCAATTTTAGCAGCCTGGGCCCAGCCCGCTTTCTTTGATTTCATGTGTTTGCTAAGCATGAGTTCTCAGAAAATTTTGCTTAGCAAGGCTTGCATTATGTGCAGGCGAAAGCTATGGCTCAATCAAGGATTACTTTAAAAATTTTACTTCAATTAATCCACTTCATAATATTAATATGGTCTTCGAAAAGTATGCATAAAAGCAAATTTTCTAAAATGTGGACTAGAAAATAAATAAATAATTGATGCACATGCCGTTCGACTATACCAGGGGAATCTGTGATTTTGCCAAAAGCTGAAGGTGAGAAAATCTTTTAGAAACACAAAATATTCCATTCGTTATTTCTTTTGAATTTCTAAATTTACTTTTATTTTGAATAAATTGCATTACAAAACATACAGCTCTTTACACACAGTCTCATGTGTTTTAAATTTTGACTCTAGAATGCTAAACTTTGCAATATAGTTTACATATATGCTAACTGGTAAAGATATTATAAAAAAAGCATGTAAGAAAATTTCCAAAAGAAAAAAAAAAAACAGCGTGTGAGCATTCCAGACCAGATTATTGTGCATTTTATAGCATTAACAAAGATTTGCATGTAATAGTGTAATAACCATGATATTATTCTATGTGTGTGCAGTTTCCAGCAAATTCATCATGAAAATTGCTTACCTGCATCTTCTAACTCCCCCTCCCACAAAGAAAGTGTCTAATGCTTCAGCCTTAACCTTGACCTTTTTCCCTCTAAAACTTGACCTTCTGTACCAAACACTCTCTCGCTTGCATAACTACTGGCTGGTATACATAGTACACGTCCTGCAGTGCCATCTAACTTAGGAAATTGAGAATTCTTCCACCACAGTAACAAATCCACAGCTTCAAAGTGTGCTTCTCCCATGCGCAATTCCACATACAAATTTCATCTGAATCAGAATCATGAATTTCAAACTCATCTTCCAAATCTTCAAATAAGCCTGCTGATTTTTTTCCAAAAAAATCAAAAAAAAATCAGAGAGATGAAAAAAAAACATTGCTGAAGAAATCAAGCTACAGATCTAGAAGTGACACCACCATTGCACTTAACACTAGAAATTCTTTAATTTATTTTTGGTAACCAGTTTATAACAATAATATCCAAGAAATTATTTTTTAATTACAGTTTTTTGTGAAGGTAACTTATAAACAATGAAATTAAATATATATATATATATATATAAAGAATCCAGTAATGAATTCAACATGTGTAATGCCAAGCCCGGGCCCGGGTTTTTCGGCTCTTAATGAATCCTGAGCCTGCCGGAGCTCATCTCTAATTCAGTGTTCATTTTTATCACAATATTAATTGTAATATCTTGAATATTAATCATTACTGAATTACAGCACATCATTATGCAAACAGTTTCATTTGTGGAATGAATAATAAAGTTATTGTTTTTTCTTATTTTCTGTGCTCAATATTTATTGTGAAATATGTAATTTGTTATTTATTTTAAAAAACTATGTGCACCAGGGGGACAAAATTGTGGAAACCTTTAGGAATATTTATATTTTAAGGTTTGATGGCTCGTAACATTGGTCTTTTTTAGAATAATACCATAACATTACATTTATTAGAAAGATAATTCAATGCAGAATGTAATGCAAAAAAAAAAACCGTTCTGAATTAATTATATTTATTCTATCAAAAGTTATAGCCAAATAACCAGTAAAAGAAAACACAAATGCCTTATTAACATGATGTGGATTTCCTTAACTCAAAACTGTCCAATGAGACTGATTGTTCTAAGAGTCGATCAGGTGTTATTATGACACAGCATAGAAACAATAGGGTGTTGGTATGAGTCAGGTGTCATTTTCAAGTATGAGAGCTAATGATATAGCTCCTACTCAGATGTGTGAATGTCATCAAGTTGGCCACTGTTTTTTTTTTTCATGGATTTTTCTGTTCCTTGATAACTTTGTAAGCTATGTAACTTAGTAAGATGACAAGTAAGAGTGAAAAAGAGTTGACTGGTCACCTAGAAAGTGATGTAAAATACTAACTTTGCATAACGAATGCAACATTTATGAGGAAAAATTGTAAGAAAAGTAGGTGGAAATGTAACCAAGAGAGGTATTTTGAAACTGCAAGAGGTATCAGCATACTCAATCAATTCAAAACCAAACTGGTAAAAGCAAGAAAAGGTGCACGGCAGCATGTGATGATAGAAGAATTAAAAGACTGTGTCTAAGTGACAGAGAAAATCATCTGATTCAATTAAAAAGAATTGTTTTGATGTGGTTTGAAGATGAGTGTTAGGATTGTTAGACGTAGACTCAAATACTTTGGTTTAAATTCTATTAGAGGTATGCAAAAGTTTCCACCGCTTTAAGGAGAATGGTGACAGCAACAATCAGGAAACCAGTACACATTTATTCAACGAAGTATTGGTCGTTAGCATCAATGACCTTTTGCCATTTTTCAGGCAACAAATGAATGCCCCTGTGGTGGAAGGACTCTGGTTTCAGGCTGAAGAACTCAGTGACGAAATGTTCCATCTCTGGAACTGTGGTGAACTGCTGTTGAGCTAGGGCATGTTGCATAGAGCAAAACAGATAAAAGTCTGAGGGTGCCATGTCCGGGGAGTAAGCCAGGTGCAGTAAAACCTCCCACTGTAACTGTTCAAGGGTTGGTTTCATGGTGGCACCGACATGTGGTGTGGCATTATCATGTAACAGGATGACTGGGTGGCATCCTTTACCTGTCCATGGGCGTTTTTGCTTGATTGTGGCGTTCAGTTTCATCAACTGATCGCTATATCGTTGTGCAGTGATTGTTTCACCCAGTTTCAACAGTTTGAAGTACAGCAATCCATTTATATCCCACCACACACACACAACAGCACCTTTTTCCCGTGCATATTCTGTTTTGCAGTGGATGTTGATGGCCAGCCTGTGTCGATCCAGGATCGCTTGCGTACGGGGTTGTTGCAATAGACCCATTTCTCATCCCCTGTGACAGCCTTTCACAAGAAATTTTTCCCTTGAAACCTCTTCAGCAACCCAGGACATATGATGAACAAATACTGGAATTTATAACCCAGGATCCAAAAGTTCAAGTCAGCTTGTATCAGGTGGGCAACAACTTCTGATTAGCAAAGGCATGACGTGGGAGACGGGCAGTGACATGGACAGTGACATGATGACCATTGATTGGTAGTACCCATGTATGTACACTTAAGTTTCTTTGGGAGACTCCACATAACAGCTTGATAATGTTACTGAAGCGGGTATCAAAATGCATTGCGAATTCTGAAGATCATGCAAGAGTGTTGTGGTAATGTTGCCTTTTTGATGTTTTTTAACATGGTATTTTGTCCTTGATGTTTCCTTCAGATTTTAATTGTATAAAGTTAGCATCAATCAGTGAGCTTTGAGAATTTGTGTACTAAATGGTAATAAATATTTCCTAGTGAAATGTTCTCAATAGTAAGACTTCTTTTGAACTAAATAGTCCCTGGAACCTCTTGTTTTTAATATATTATCTACTACAATATCCAGATTGCTACAGTTTTTTAGTACATGCATCGAAGTGAAACTAAACTACTCACATGAAGGAATGTGCACAGAGTTTAAGATAACGAGAACTGTATTTGAGAAGTACACCTAATCAGATGTTATTTAGCACATTAATACAGACCATGTCCATATGGTTTTTATATACTCTTCAGCAATGATATGCAGATACCCAATTGTTGACCAATATTATGCTTCATTAAAGTACACAGAACCCATTTACCAATCTTCTGGATCTTCCCTAATTCCTGTAGACACCGTACCACCGTCGATTCAGCCACTTTCAATCATTTCGCCAGTTGCATGGTCAATTGTGTGGCATCCTCTTGCAACAGCGATTCCAGCTCAACGTCTGTGAGTTCCTGTGGTCTACCTGCACGTGGCTCGTCTTCCAAGCTTAGATTACCTTTCTTAAACCTGGCAAACCATTCTCGTCATGTTCGCTCACCCATAACCATTTCGCCATATGCCTGACATATTGAACCGTATACTTCACTCACACTTTTCCCTAAATTAAACACAAATAACAAGCAGTGCCACAAATGAACTTTATCGACTGCCATGCTTGGCTTTATGTACAAACTGACAGCACGGGTTGCTGGCCAGTTAGACCCCTACAGAACCCGCTAGCGGGTGTGGCGGAAACTTTTGCATACCCCTAATGGAATTCCAAGGAAAAAGCCATTTCTATCTCCCAAACAAAGAAGGAAGAGATTAAAATGAGTTAAAAACCATTTTAATTGTTCTGAGATACAATGGGACAGAGTCATTTGGAATGATGAGACTAGAATATCCTTATTTGGTAATGATGGAATAAAGTATGTAAGAAGAAGAAATATTTGTTGTCTGAATTCATTACAGCTACCACAAAGCATCGAGTTAGTGTTATGATATGGGGTTGTATGACAGCAAAAGGTGTGAACTAAATTTGTGTGATTAAAGACACTATCAATTGAATTTAGACTTAATTCTAAGGGACAGGAAAAGACCCAGAAGAAGATCACATGGGCGATTAGTGGATTAAATTCGAAAGCATGCAAAAGTAACATGGAGAAGACTGGCACAAGACAGACTATTGTGGAAGAAACTTGGGGCGACCTTCGTCCAGCAGTTGATTGATAATGATTGACTATGATGATGAAGAAATGGCAAAAAATGCATGATTGATATATGTGAGCCAAAACTGAAGTCTTCAGAGCATGATCTTTCTCAGAATAATGAAGCCTATATATTTCAACAGGATTCAGATCCCTGTCATGTTGCTACTCTGTGCAAAAAGTGGTTTCAAGAAAATCATATTACACTGCCAGAATGGCCAGGTAATAGCCCTAACGTGAATCCAATAGAAAATATGTGCAGCCAATTAAAGAAACTTGTTAATCTGAAGCAACCAAGAAATAAAGCACAATTGGTAGAAACAATCTTGGTTTCACATTATAACGTCTGACAAACTAAAAACTGTTGGTTCACTCCATGGAATGCAGTCGTAAGGCTGTCATGGCTGCAAAAGATTTCTCGACTAACAGAATGACGAGGTTATGAAATACACTTTATTGTGATTTTCTGTGTATAACTTCTTTTGAAATGCAATTTTCTAATAAAATGTGCTGCATTACATTCTACATTAAATTATCTTTCTAAGGAAATATAATTTTATGGTATTATTTTTAAAAAAGACTGATGTTATGATGCATCAAACCTTAGAAATATAAATTTCCCAAAAGGTTTCCACAATTTTGGCCTCTAGAGTACATGAAGGCAATGCATGTGATTCCATGCTGCATTTTTAAGAGATTTTCCAAACAAATGCATAATAAAAACAGTGTATCACAAATGACACACTATTTTGAATAGAGATATTAAATGCATGGCTGAAAGTAAAACTGCATGTAATGTGATGTTACTGTACAGTGTAAAATGTTTTTTTTTTACTTTTTCTGTTTTTCTGTTCTCATTTGTTGGAACTTCTGCATTAAAAATCTGTGCAGAGAGAGTGCTTATTGTACATTATTATTTTCCTCTCCCTTAGGAGGAAACGAGGAACCGAAAGCAGACCAGAGTCATTGATGATGTAATTAAAGTTTAGTTTTCCTGTACATGGTCAGCACAGTATATAGGTTGCACTATATAAAGCTTATGGCGTCAAATGAAATAAAACTTCACGTGGTGAAAATTTAGTCAGACTACTTATGTTTTTAAAAGAAACATTTATACTTTATAAACATTGTCAATAATATTTGTTTAACTGTTGGAAGATGTGATACCATTAATGTAATTTACATTATCAAGTGCACAGCAAAATTTATTTAAAGTCTTATTTGTCTAGTGAAGGATTTGTGAGCAGTAGAACATTTCTGTTAATAAAGTTTCATAAATTATATGCTGTTTTCCTTATTATTTATGTTTTGCAACACAATTTTTTCCTCATCATTTCATATCTACCTACCAAAATCTTTAGACTAAAATAATAGATGAAAGAAATCTAACACCCCCCCCCCAAAAAAAAAATATAATAATAAGAAAACAAAACAAAAAGTTTATTTTTCATGTGTAAATCAGTGTGAATAAAGTTCTTTTTTCATGTACAATTCCATGTGAAATCTGTCTACGTGTCAGAAAGGTGATCACTGAAATAGCTGCTACCCCAAAGAAAACTTAATATGAAATGCTTTCACTCTGTGACACAAGTGCAATACAATACATGCAAAAAGGGGACACAATTTGTTATTCAAACTGCCATACCATATTTTTCAGAGTGAGAGCCATACATCACAAAAATTGTTATTGAGAAAACAAATTTGTTGTAAGAGGCGCAGCCTAAAAATTTTGTAATGCCTTATCCATCAATGTAAGAGCTTTTACAAATAACATCATAATGCATTTGGATTACTATCTGAACTGCCTGCATATTCTTAGTCATTTTTCTCAGAATCTTGTAAGTTATTTTTGGTGCTTTAATGAGGTAATATAAAACTGAAATGGATTATGACATGGAAAATTCAAAATTTTTCTAACTTTTATTATCTCATTTATTTGCAGTTTATTGTTATTCTTAGAGGGTGATATTGATTAATTCCAGCTTGTAAATGCAGTTTTCATGGCATGAAATATTGGTGTTATTTGTAATGGAAAAGACTGATTTATACTATCAAATAATATCAGAATAAAAATAAAACAAGAAACATTAAATTGTCATTCTTATAGAAGAATGCTCATGAAATTTTTTAAATAAATGGATGAATGAAGCAGAAGCATGCTGCAGGGAAAAAATGAAAACTGCGTGAAAACTGCAAAGGCTATTTTTGATAAGTTTTAACCTTGTTTTCTGGAACAACACTACATTCTCAGAAGTGCTGCAGGTTGTGGCATGACAAGAACATGTTATCACTGCTAAAATTCCTGTTATATGTGTTTGGCTTTTAAGTTACTGCGACATTTTGTAAGAGAAATGTCCTCTAACTTCATCATGAATAGTAGTCATTGTCCTTGCCTTTAATTTCCCTGGTAGGGAAGGGACAAAAAGAGAGAACGACAGGAGAATCGGAAAGGTCATGTGTTAGTGGACAGTGAGAGAGGAAGTACCCATAAAAACAGAAAGTTAAATTTAGTCTGTCAACTCCCAAAGGAAAGAGTGGGGGAAAAGAGAAAGTGAAGGCTCCAAAACCATGGCGTACAAATGGAAGATGTACACTGAAGTGCCAGAAAAACTGGTACAGAAGAGCTTATGCAAAATACATAGCAACGTCACCTATGCGCGTACTCGGTTGCGTCCGCCAGTGCGTATATAAAGTGATAGACATCCTTGTCAGCTGTCAGAGCTGTTTTCGGCATGAGAATGACAAGTAATAACGATTTAAGCGATTTTCAACGCGGTGTCATAGTTGGCGCTCGTGAGATGGGACATAGTATTTCGGAGGTAGAAACGAAGTTCGGATTTTCACGGACGACCATTGCAAGGGTGTACCGTGACTACAAGAATTCCGGCAAAACCTCCAACTTACGATACCAGTGTGGCCGTAAAAAGACATTGGGTGAATGTGACCATTGTCGGCTGGCAAGAATTGTTTCACGCAATAGGCTTACAACACTCTCGCAGGTATAATAGGAATTCAGTGTTGGAGCCTCAACAAGCATCAGCGTCTGAACTGTGCAACGTATCCTGCACGATATGGGCTTTGGGAGCCGATGCCCAACTCGAGTCCCCTTGATGGGTGCACGACGCAGATCTATGCACCTCGCTTGGGCACGGCAACATCGCCACTGGACAACTGATGACTTGATTCAAGTAGCCTGGTCTGACGAGTCGCGTTTCCAACTGTATCGGGCAGATGGAAGAATTTGTGTGTTGCGCAAACCCCTTGGAGCCATGGATCCCGTCTGTCAACAGGGAACTGTACCGGCTGGGGGGGGGGGGGGGGGGTCCGTAATGGTATGGGGTGTGTTTAGCTGGACTTCACTGGGGCCCCTGTTACGTCTACAAACATCTGTGACCGGCCAACACTACATGTGCATCCTTTCTGATGAGGTACACCATAATATAAAATGCAGGGTGTCAACAAAAAATGTATTTGTTATAGAAATAATGTGCTATGCAATTCCAAATGCCATTTTAGTAATCCCTGTTGTAACAAATGATTTTATTGTGTCTTTATATAAATAACATTTTGTATGCTGTATAATTCAATCAAATTGTTTATTTTACACTTTAACTGTCTATCATTAGCTAATTTATAGAATACCTAGTTATTTCATAGAATAACTAGTTAAAGTGTGGAATTATTAATTTATTACACGCTTTAAGTAACTTGATCAGTTATTTCATGAAATAACTAGGTATTCTATGAAATAACTGAATTGCGACTGCTTATAGCCCATTGAGTTGCTCACGGCGGTCGTTAAACCTCTAATAAAAAAAAAAAAAAATAACTGAATTATACACTTTAACGGTAACATATATATATATATATATCATCATCGTCATTGTCAACCATTATCAATCCACTGCTGGACGAAGGTCTCCCCAAGTTTCCTCCACAACGGTCTGTCTTGTGCAAGTCTCCTCCATGTTACTCCCGCATACTTTCAAATTTCATCCACCCATCTCCCATGTGGTCTTCTTCTGGGTCTTTTCCTGTCCCTTGGAATCCAATCTAAAATTTTGGTGGTCCATCGATGGGCTGTCCTTCTGACAGTATGTCCAGCCCATTGCCATTTCAGGGATTTAACTCTGATCATGATGTCTTCCACTCTTGTCATTTTTCGGATCCACGAGTTCCTCTTCTTATATCTCCTGGTTACACCAAGCATGCACCTCTTCATGCCTTTTTGAGTTGTCTGCAGCCTTTGTATGTCTCTTTTAGTTAAGGTCCACGTCTCTGCACCATACGTAAGCACTGCAAGGATGCATTGATCAAACACTTTTCTTTTAAGACATAATGGCATATTGCTCTTGAAAATTATGCTGTTTCTTCCAAAAGCTCTCCAAGCAAGTTTTGTACGTCGATTAATTTCTTCATCAATGTGACCCTCACTTGATATATGCTGTCCAAGATAAACGTACGTGTCTGTTATCTCCAGCTTTTCTCCATCAATCGCTAAATCTTCATTTCTTAAAAAAGCATTGAACATCACTTTTGTCTTCTGAAAGTTCATTTTTAATCCCACTTCTTTACTCTTGTCAGCAAGTTCCTGGATCATACTCTGCAGCTCTGATGGGGTAGTTGCAAAAATGACTATGTCATCAGCAAAACGAAGGTGAGGGTGAGTTAGATAATCTCCATTAATCTTTATCCCCTTGTTTTCCCAGCTCAGTGACTGAAAGACACCCTCCAATGTAGCATTAAAGAGCTTTGGAGATATGGTGTCACCTTGTCTCACTCCCTAACCTACTTTTATGTGTGCTGTATTCTCAAACAGCCGAATCTTTGCACTTGCATTTTCATAGATGTTATTAATAATATTAATGTATGCATCTTCAATACCGCAGGATTTCAGAACCATTGTAACTGCTGATGGTTTCACCGAATCAAAGGCTTTTTCATAATCGATAAAAGCCATGCACAATGGTAGTTCATATTACCTCGCTCTTTCAATTAGATCTCTCAGTACATGGATATGATCTATTGTGCTGTAGCCACTCCTGAATCCAGCTTGTTCTCTCGGTTGAGCCATGTCCAGTGTTACCTTCAAGCGGTGTGAAAGAACTTTAGTGAAGATTTTATAAACCACTGATAGGAGGCTGATAGGTCTGTAGTTCCTGAGATCCTCAATGTCACCTTTTTTATGTAGCAGGATCATTGTAGCGGTGTTCCAATCCTCAGGAATCTTCCCTTCATTAAGGCATCGAGTGAAAATTTGGGCGAGTACTGTTTCGATTTCTCCACTTGCTTCTTGTATGATGTCTACAGTAATTCCATCTTCTCCTGGAGCTTTTCCCCGCTTCATGTTCTTGATTGCACGTGCAACTTCTGGTGGGAGGACTGGAAGAACTCTGGTACCTTTCATGATGTCTGGAGTACATGTATCATCCCTTTCATATAATTTGGAGTAGAAATCTTTCACTCTTGTCAAAATTTCACCTCTATTTCTTGTTACAGAACCATCTTCTTTTCTCAGTGCCATAATCTGTTTTCTTCCCTTACTGAGATGTCCCTTTGCTATCTTTAGGCTTTGGTTGTTTTCAATTGCTTTCCTCACTAGTTCACAGTTGAATTTCCTTACGTCTTCAGTGATACTTTTTCGTACTGTCTTGCATAGCTCTATATATTCCACTTTGGAAGTCACATCTTCTTTAGTTGTCCTCATCTCTCTTCTTTTTTGCATCAACATTTTGGTTTTTCCTGATAATTTGTTCACATGCTACATGTTCTTAGACCCAGCTAATTTTGTTGCTGTTTCCATAAGAGCTTTGGTTACTTTTCTGTTAACTTCAGAAATATCCACTTCTTCCGATGTTAGGCCTTCTAAAGCAGATAATCTGTTCTTCAGTTCCAACTTGAAGGTATTATGGTGTTTTTTAAGGTTGGTTATGTCAATACATTTTGTTTGTCTTATGAGCTTGCTACGTTCGAGTTTAGTGTTGAGGTGCATCTTACATCTCACCAATCTATGGTCACTACCTGTGTTGAACTTGTTTAGCACACTACAGTCTTCTATTACGAATTTTTGTTACACATAATAAAATCAATTTCACTTGTCATCCCATTTGGATGTCTCCATGTCCATTTCCTGTGTGACTTTTTCTTGAAGAAGGAGTTCAAGATGAAAAACCCTTCTGCCTCTGCAAACTCAACGAGAGTATTTCCACGCTGGTTTCTGTTGCCGTGCCCGAATTTGCCTACTGAAGTTTCATTCTGTTGCCGTTGCCCTATTTTTGTATTGAAATCTCCCATAATTATCTTCAAATGCTGCTTGCCTTTATTATTTAGATGACGAATTTCCTCATAAAATTCTTCAATTTCTTCTTCAGGATGACTTGTGGTGGGTGCATAAGTTTGAAATATCTGAGTCTGGTATCTTCTCGAGAGTTGGATAACAAGTTGTGCAACTCTGTCAGAGGAACTTTCAACTTCTACAACTTTATCCTTCAGTTTCTTGTTTATTATAAATCCAACACCACTAGTTCTGCCAGTATCTGTCCCACGATAGTAGAAGAGATGTCCACTTTTCAGTTCAATGAGATCTTCTCCTTTTCTCCTTACCTCACTTAGCCCGATGATGTCCCACTTGATCCTTTGTAGTTCCTCTTCCAATTCAAGAAGCCTTGAATCAGAAGATAGGGAGCGTCCATTATACATAGCCAAGGTCAGTATCAGATGGCAGCCTAGTCTGGTCCTCCCGGGATTCTTAGCACCCTCTGCTTTCATGTCGCACTGGCCGCTGCCTTGGCCAGGTACATTCCAGCTGCCGGAGACTGAGGGCCAATATTTTAGTTGTGGAGTCATTTTGGAGGGGTTTGGCCATAACTCACCAAGCTGGCCAAGCGGGTTGGTGAGTGTGGGATAGCATTTCCTCTAATCCCGATGGTATAGTTATACCGCTATTGGCAGTCGTCAGATCCCCTTTAGTGGGTACAGGATGCACCACGAGAAGGCGGGGTTGACATTTGTCAAGGAGAGGCTGTGATATTACGCATCACCTGACCTTGCATCCCATATATATATATATATATATATACAATTTTAACTACTATATCTACATATATAGAAGTAATTACTGTATATATAGTTCAGGGGAGTATTTAGAAGGGCCGTGCCCCCCCCCCCCCCGAAAGTATTTCATTTTTTTGTTTTTAGTTAAAATGTGACTTATATTAGAAAAAAAAATGCCTTAATTTAACAAAAATGCATCAACTTACATTAGAAAAAATGCTGTAATATTTCTTCTATTTTTCGTTAACTTTAATTTTGTTCTGGTGAATTTCAAAAACTTCCATTTTTCGTTGCCCCTCCCTCCCCTCCCGAAAAAAAATCCTATATATGCACCTGATATAGTAATTACTTCTTCAAGCATTTCAAGAACAAACTTTCTTCAGCTAAATGAGGAAGGGGGGTCGATTCAAGGTGTGGGTGTTTGTTTCGGCAGGCTTGATATTTTTCATTATATCCTGAATTTATCAACATTTGGCTTGGTAAGATAAAATGTCTCTGGAGGGGGCAAATGGTCGCTTCTGGGAGGGCTTTGCCCCCTGGATGTATGCCTGAAAGAAACACTGATCACCAATCGAAAGCTGTGGGGATTAGAGGAAAGTATCTCCTTGGCATACTTCATGGGGAACCATCTATACATTCACATCCCCATTCCAAGGAATCTATGGAAAAACCACAGACTGGATGACCAACACACCAGGCCTCAATCCTTCCATAGTAACCTAATGGCTTGAAATGAACCATCATCTCCTCCACCAAAGTAAGTTGCAGCAGGGTGTTCCTCCCAGTTTGGGTGGAAAAGCCAAAGCTAGGACCAGATGCAAAGTATGGTCTGGGCTATCTTCATGAGGAACCATCTACACATTCACATCCCCATGACCAGGGAGTCTATGGAAAGTCTCAGAAAAAAACAGACAGGGTAGCCAACAGTCCAGGCTTGAACCTTTCATAGTAACCTGAAGACTAGAAAAACATGCAATCATAATTATTTTTCTTTAGTCATTTTTATTCTTAAAATAATAGTTTGGGCACGAAAAAAGGAAGCTATAAAAAAAAAATTAGTGCTCCCCTTCCATTTGTGCCAAATTTATGTATTCCAGCAAGCTCTATATTTGAAGTGATTGGTGTGGCTGTCTGATAATGTTTGTTGGTGCAGATCTATTTTTTGAACAATGTTAGCTAGCATATGCAGTGCAATGGCTCTGCAATGTCTGATAAAATAGTTGTGTGTTTTTATCTTATAATTTAATAAAGCAAAACACAAAAGTTGTGGATTTTGATCTGATTGTTAAAATTTTATTATGTACTGCATTAAATTATGGTTGCAATATATTGTGTTTCCTTTAATTTATTGCTAGCATGAATGAAGAAAAGAAAAAGAAAGCAGGCATCCTTTTATAAATAAGGGAATTCAAATTCGCAACATAAATGCATTTTAATATATATATATATCACTTGGCTACAATACGACACATCCTTTTGTGAAATTGTGCATGTTGTTTTTCATTTTTAACGTGCCAAACCTTTTTTCACCATTGTTATCTCCGTTTCCCGATGATGCCAAAAAGTTTGCCAGTTCTGAAAAAGATACATATACATTTTTCCAGGAATATTTTTTGTTCAGTAAATATATTTGCATTTTTACATAAAACATATATTCCGTGTTAAATACAGTATATAACATATTTTGTTTTGTGGCCTTAATCAGTCTAGAATGCTTTGTATTGTGATTTAGAATAAGGCAGATATCATCATTAACTTCTGGATCTGTTTGTAGTAATGAAATGAACATCGTCATTACACTGTACACTTGCCTGATTTAATAACACAAATATCATTAACTTGAGGATCTGATGAGGTTAATGAAACTGGTGATGTCATTTACTAGTGAATATGATTGTATCAGTGATAAAAGTATCGCCGTTGTTAACTCATAAGTCCTAGCTGGTTGGCGAAAATTGTAATGTCATCAACCTGTAAGCTGGACTTAAGGAGATTTTTTTTTTTACTCTTAAGGTTTTATGACCCTCATGAGCATCTAAGGCTATGAGGAGTTTCCTGTCTCTAATTTAGGGCCAGTGGTTCCAGGAAATGCACAGAACCAGTGCCACGAGGAAAACACACCATCCATGCCTCATCCAGGATCTAAACCCAGGCCACAGTGTATGATAGTCAGGTAGTACAACTCTGGAAACAAAAATTGCCCATTAATATCACTTGTCACTAGATGGCTCGACCAATATGTGGGCCAATGACTCGACACAACCTATGTTCTTTTGGGAGGAAGGAGCAGAAGTATTCGTGTTTTAAGAATGCTATTTAGCTTAACAAACAAATCATTTATGAATCTGAAACACAACTGAAAATCATTGTTTTAATCAACTTTAAGCATGTTATTTCCTGGAGACTATGCGATCAGGCAAGAATAAGGTGTTAAAAGTAAAACAAACAAACAAACAAAAAACGAAACAGAGTCAGTAAAATTTAATACTTACTTTTACCAAAATAGGGCCTAGGTGACATTGTAGCAACTATTACAATCGCAAACCACATAACAAGAATATGCACTTCTTTTTAAATTAAGGCTATTAAAATATGGACTAAAAAATCAGCTATTATTGCTATTATAATATGAGCTAAAAATTTTACAATAACTTTGGTTTAAAAAGAAGTACATATTCTTGCTATGTGGTTTGAGCTTGTAATACTTGCTACAGTGTCACCTAGGCCTAACAGTATTTTGGTAAAAGTAAATACTAAATTTTACTGCACTATAAATTTTAGTCTCCTCCTAAGTTAAAAAGAATTGACACACTTTAACTCCTTTTGAGATATTTCAACATTCTGGAATTTCAATACCACACAACTACACAAAGTAATTAATAAAAAAAAATGCTCATGATAAATACAGATTTAGCACTGAAGAAATCACAAACACTATGTATTCCTATGTATGATTAGGGTAAGCGATCAACCCACAACTCCTGCGTGCCCCCTGTGGAGCTGTGACATTGACGATCCATTTTTCTAACTCTTAACTGTATGGGGAGTTGTTTCACCTGACTATCATACACCATGATCAGGACCAACTCAGATAATATGCCAGAAACCTATGACTTTGATCATTCAACAAATGAAATGGACTCTTTATGTTACGAATAGAATTTGTTTAATCGGCTGGTGCTACCGCTAATCTTCAGAAGCTGATTTAGTTAATAAAGTATACAAATTAAATTTTATTCAGACATTCCAAAAATAAACAATGAGGGATCATACACTCATGTACAGTGGCTGAATGGTGTTATGTGTCTTAGAATGTGCTACAAAATGTGAATTGCTTAGAACATGTTTTTAAATATGAATCATTTGGAAGGTATGCAATCTACTGAACCGTGGCAGAGGGGCGGCTGCCCCCATTACCATTTGCTTGCAGGGGCAAGACATCACATTTGTCCCCTCACTTTTCATCCTTTTAAATTATGTCTGTAATCGGGAGAATATTTAGTTTTTGTTTTTATTTCCTGCCATTTAAAACTCCAGGTGGCAAGAGTTTTGAAAGAGGCAATGCGAAATTATGTTGCATGAATAACAGGAGACTTTCCTAAAAGCGTCCTGTCTTTCCGTAATATTATCGTCGTCGTTAAGATGCGCACATATGCGTTCTCGCCGCTTTTGAACAGGTTTCCGATGAACGTATTATTGCGTCGTCGTCGCTTTGGGCACTGAAATCTACGAACGTATATATAACTAAATATTATTTTCTATTTTAATTATTATCTATATAGAACTCTGAATTTTTTATGACATTAGTGAGAAACAGTTTATACTATCCTCATTTTTCCAGTATCAGAAGACAAAGTTTCATGAAATACCAGCCTTATAATTATCAGTATGAGTAAAAAAAAGGCCCTCTCACAAAATACCAGCCTTATAAAAAAAAAAAAGAGCAGTTATCCTGAAAGATGTGTTTTTATAAGAGCGGGAATGATTTCTATTTAATACAATCAGACTTTCTTTAAAGAAAGAAAATAGAAGAGGAGGAAGAAGACGAATGAGATATTCTTACACGCACGCTGTTTGATGTGTAACGCAAAAGCTGCGGTTTTTGTGGAATTCATACTAACGTGGTGGTGGCCAAATTAATATACAGAAGGTGAGTCGAAAGTTTTACAATATTTGGATCACTTTATGTCTTCATACATACCTTTACGACGAATGCCGACTAACATTCAAAGTATAGACCACCATGTTGCACCGTCTATAGCCATCTGTTTTTTTTTTTTTTTTTTTTTTAGTTGGAGGTTTAACGACCACCGTGAGCAACTCAATGGGCTATAAGCAGTCGCCCGTCCCTAATTTAGGGCCACTGGTTCCAGGGAAGGGAGGGAGCCAGTGCCGTAAGACAAACACAACATCCATGCTTCACCGGGATTCGAACCCGGACCCCGGTCGGACGAATGATCAGAGGCCATCGCTTAGACCACTGCGCCACCGGGGTCGCATAGCCATCTGTCTGCCAGTACTTCGAATCGGCGGCGGTACCAGTTCTTTTCCTTCAAGGCGAATAACTCCTTTACCCCAATTGCTACCTCCTGGTTGTTGAAGTGCCGCCTACGAAAGAAGTGAGCGATGGACCAGAACAAGTGATAATCCGACGGGGTAAGTTCCGGACTTTATGATGGGTGTGGCATCACTTCGATGCCGTCAAGTTCCTATACGTGGTATGAGGCCGAACGATGCCCTGCTGTAGGAGAGCGCGCTTTCTGTTCACCAGTATCGGATACTTCTCCTCCAAAACGGCATACACTCGTTCCAGCTGCTCAGAGTAGAGGTTGTCGTTGATCGTCTGAAACAAATTCGTAATGGATCATCCCCTCGAAATTCCCCCAGACGCAGAGCATCACCTTGTGCTCGAAGTTCTTACGTTTAGCAACAGTTTCCGGAAGCTGGCTTGGGTTCAACCACTGCCGTTGTGTGTTAAGAATACGGAAACAGATCCACTTTTCATCGTATTTAACAATTCTCTTGATGAAACATACATCACGCGGGTTTTCTGGGAGTTTTGTGTACACTTCCACTCGGCGGTTTGCTTCAGCTGGTGTCAGTTCGTGAGAGACAATGCAGCAGCTCCTCTGGACCTTGTCGAGGTCCTGAAGGTGACAAACCACGGTGGTCTGTGATATGCCCAGCTCGCCTGAAAATCTCCGAGTGCTGGTTGTCAGATTTGCCGCTACGGCCTCCGAATTCACGGTTCGCGGTCTACCTGACCATGGCTGATCGTCAAATTTCTGTCACCTGAGCGAAATTTCTTGAGCCATCTGGTTGCGGTGTATTGTGTTTCACGGAACCTTCTCCTTTCGCATGACAAATGTTTCGTGTTGCTTGAGCAGCGTTATGGCCGAGTTCAAACTCGTAAAGCGAAATTTCCCTAATTAGCCGGTTGTGGCTGTTCTTTTTTAGGCTTCCCAACCACAGAAAGAACGACGATATGCGATGCTGTTCACAGCAACGACTACCACTTTATATCCCTTTCGACTTACTGCAGTGCGCGACTTGAACTAGTTTAAACACGTGACATACCCGCCGCAGCACAGGCGTTTATGCAAATATTGCAAAACTTTCGACTCACCCTCTGTAGTTTAACATCGTTTATGAGTGGAATGTTTTATATCGAAGAACCATATCATATAGATGTAAACTTCAAGTTTTACATTAATTTAGGTTTTATCGATGTAATCGTTTTATCTGTAGCATGTTCAAATGACCTCATCAGTGCTATTTTACAACAGCACAATGCGTTTTATGATCTGACTAAAAAATGCATATCCTGGTATCTTACCCCTGTTGTCAAAAAAAAAAAAAAAAAAAAAAAAAGTAGTTTCGATGTAAATGCTACTGAAGTGAAATAACTTCCGGTTGCATTTCAGAATTGAAGAATGCCGTGGTACTTTTCAACTTTCACAGAGCTTTTACTGAACTAAAATGTCATTCTGAAAATTTCACAAAACAACTGAAACCGTTTTCGCCCTCCTTTCCCCAGAATTAAATTATGCAAACAAACAACATATGAGGTGTTGCACAAAGCAGTGTGCTACTAATGAAATCAATCTCGTGCATTCCTCAGTGTTAGAACTTAAATGGAGCTGAAGTAGATTTGAATGTGAAGTAACCAATTTTTTTTTTTTTTTTTGTTGAAAGTTTAACGACCACCGTGAGCAACTGGATGGGCTATAAGCAATCGCCTGTCCCTAATTTAGGGTCAGTGGTTCCAGGAAGGAGAGAACCAGTGCTGTAAGACAAACAGAACATCCATGCCTCACCGAAATTCGAACCCGGACCCTTCTCGGACGAATGGCCATAAGCCATTGCTTAGACCACCGCGCCACCGGGGCGGCAAACAAATTTTTTAGTACAGGTTGAGGGGCATGCACTATTCGAAATGCTTGGGGCAGAATATGTTTTGGATTCTGGAATATTCTAGATTTTGAAGAATATCTGTAAGCGGTCTGCATTTTATCTTTATTTATTTCCTTAATTCATCAGTCTTCACCTACAATATTTTAATCCAAAGATATGCGTGTTTTAACCTTTTATTTGGATTTCACGGAATGGATGCAAACAAAGAACAAATTTAATTGCTGTTGAATGTGGTGAAAAGTATTTGTAAAAACATGTCAAAGAGGAGAAACATCTGACAATATAGAGGTGCAAGAAAGCAGATGGTTCTCTAAGGGTGAGGGTGCATTGTGCTAGATTGCTTTTTCTTCTAGAATCATTTGCTATGGTTTTCGTTCTCCATTTGATTATACAGATCGGCATGATTTGCTGTTCCTCCATGAATGCACATTGCCCTCTAGCTCTTCAATAAGTCCGTCACATGTGTTTGTCATTTTGTCTACTAACTCTACTTGCACTTTTTCTGCCAATGGTAACATCCTCATATTCACTGTTTTTATCACAATTACCTTCATTTTGAGATATTACAGGTATTTTCATAGTTCCACAGTGAAATTTTCGACTGCATCATCTCCATGCTACTGTTATCAATGTAATGGTTATCAACACAATTTCCTCCATTCAGAACCGTCACAGCTGCACTGGTTTCTTTTCCTGCCTCTAGTAAAAAGCATTAAAAATTCTTTCAGCGTTTCGTAAATAAATTTAAAGTCTAAATTTGAGGACAAAATTCAAGGACGATTTGCGTCCGCAGCTTCATAAATTATTTTTGCTGACAGAATTTAAATTTTTCAATTTGTTGAAAAATTTAAGGACGATTCTGCGTCCGCAGCGTCATAATTTAAATTTTTCAATTTAAATTCGACAGCTGTTTTCAAGAATTCGGTACTTCTGGTCAGTATAGAGTACTGGATGAGGGATGGGAGGTGTGCTTGTTGGACGTCGCTGGTTCGGTCCTTTTCCTAGATCCAGTGGTTCTAAATTTGGAACGGGCAACTTATAGTTGCTGATAGTGGTCGTTAAACCCTGAAAAAAAAAAAAAGAACTAAAATAAGGTCATTGGATGTAGCATTAAATGATTAAGGAGATATTTATCTTTGTTCCGTGACATTATGAGCCTTTACAGGTCCCCTGGTAATTCTGACGCAATTTGCATTATATAGCTGACATAAAGTGAGAGAAAAAAGGAATGCAATTTTAAGCATTCCTACATGAGCTGATTTCGTCTAGAAAGTGTATCAGGTAATAGGATCTGCAGAAGTATCGCCTCTTTCTCGCTTCACTCTAAGCCGGCCTGCCCCCACAACTCTTAATTTCAAATGGCCACGCGTAATGAAAGTTCTAAAATCAACTTCAGGTACGCAATCACACACACACATCGGAAACGAACAGATAAAAGTTCCTAAGCATTTGGAAATAAGCTTGTTATACCGAATAAAAGATATCTGGATTCATATCTAGTATAACATGAATCACGCAGTCTCATTTTGTAGCGTTAAATGGATCCGCATATGAAAAAGAAATACGTTCATTTTTAAGCGATTTGTTTGTTAACAGGAGCCTAAAAGATATGCCCAGAATGAGTTCTTTTCTAAACGAAAAATATGCAATAGTTGGGGTGAGTGGACTTGAAGGAAGGATATGCTACACAGTTGGAACGTGCAGCCAAGCGGAACACAATAGGGGGGAGAGCTTTATTCCCACTTTGTCAAAATTAAAGCTAACAAAGCTGACTGTCTACAGAAAGGGTGATCTGCCAGTCTAAAGCCTTGAAACCTACAGTATTTTGAAGTTCCCGATGCAAAATCTGGGAAGTAGTGGTGATTATATCCCAAAAAATCAAAGGATTGCATTTTTCGGGGTATGAAAGCGTTCAAAGATCCCGTAAAATTTTCCCCGCAATATTTAATTTCAAGAATGTCAGAACTTCAGTATACGAAATCATCTGCGTCTCACTGATTTCATTCGTAATCTTTTGTGACGTATATTGCCTTTCTAACCTTACGTTTTTGTGACTTTTCGCTTACGTAAATTGTGGTTGCTTCTCGTTTTGTTTTTTATACTGAACTTCACATCTGAACCGTCCTAAGTTTTTCGTCTCTTTGCTGTAACTGGTAGTCAATCAAGTCATACTAATACGTATAAATACACACGCAACTTGAATGTGTGTTCCTGTGGTTTACTACGACTAAATACTTTTGTGGGTGGCAAACACTAACTGCCTCACAAGAAGAGCATCAAGTAGTTTCCTTCCTTCGCAAGAGAAGCGTCCTTACAACACGCCATGAAGCAGGGCCGCATGGAACTTTAGCGGGGCCCGGGCGAAATTTCAATGCGGGGCTCTGAGGGAAATTTCATTATGAGCTCTAGAAAACGAATCTCATAGTTTAGTAAAGTCATTACGTGAAAAATTAAATCTCACGAAAGCTACCACAAAAAAAAAAAAAAAAAAAAGGATTATCACAAATTTCTGTGAGATTAAGGAAAAGACTATGAAATGGATTGAAAGTTCAGAGAGAGAAATGAGTAAAAAGCAATGGCGTACCAAGGGGGAGGGGGTGCAAAGGGCCATATGCACCCCCAAAATAATTTTCTCTAGTATTAAAAATTGATAAAAATTGTCGGTGACGTTATTTTGCTATTGTCGCCATTCTGGTGTTCCTTAAATTGCCCTTAGTTACTTCTTTGTTTGGAATTGACAGACGAGGTCACATGTGCCTATTGTTAATGCCTATTCCTCCCCGTGCGCATTTTCCACTTGTATGCCACCAAAAAAAGAAGAGAGCGAACTGGTGTTGTATGTAGTGGTCAGGGCGTCAGTCTAAATAATGGTGGGGGCTAGGGCTTGGGCGAGAAAGAGGGCAAGCCTTTTGTCTTGAGTACATACCACAGCAGGAAACAAAACTGTAGAATGAACATTACTTTGTAATTAATAGTATTTGAAAATAAAAATGACCTGTTCTCATGCACAGTTTTTTCATCACTTTGGGAAGGAATGATATCGTATCTGCAATGAAAACTTGATACAACTTGATGTAAATGTTATGTATAGTGCTTGAACAGTCTGATGTAATTGCAAAAGCGATTTTTTGATCAAATTTCATTTTTAAATAGCGATAATTCTAACTACAGAATTTTGCATTCGTAATTTTGACATTACGGCGATGACATGCACCCCCCAAAATTAATTTCTGGCTACGCTACTGGTAAAAAGTGCTAAAATGTTTAAATTTTTTTCCGGAGAGAAGGAGATTTAGGTTACTTTGTGATTTTTATATGAACTTTCTCAAAAAATGGTAAAAAGAGAACTTTAATTAATCTGCATAGCGATTACTTTTGCATGAAACATTTTTGCGAAGAGGGGTAATAGGGATCCCTCTTAAAAAAAAAATTGTATATGTATTTTTTTCCTGTTACATGTTTTAGTAATTGATTTTTGATGCAAGGTGGAAAACCTGACAAACTAGTGACTTTTATGCTTCGCTCATGTATGAAAATTGCTTTTTTACGTTTTCCAACCGTAGGTTGAAGAAGCGTATACGCTCCAGCGTTGTACGTCCGTCTGTCCGTCTGTCGGCACGATAATTCGCGTAAAAATTGTTCGATTTCGATGACATTTTTTACGCTTTCCAACCGTAGGTTGAAGAAGCGTATATGCTCCAACTTTGTCCGTCCGTCTGTCCGTCTGTCGGCACGATAACTCGCGTAAAAATGGTTCGATTTCGATGACATTTTAGTATGTGGTAGGGGACCACTGGGGACGAACCCTATTGAAAATGGATGAAATGGGGTCAAAGGTCACGGCATAGGAGCGGGATCCATTCCATTGCCCTTATGCGTCATAACTTGCGTAAATATGGTTCGATTTCGATGAAATTTTAGTATGTCGTAGAGGACCACCTGGGGACGAAGGTCAGGACACAGGGGCGGGATGCACTCCATCTCATCTTATTAAAGGAGCAATTCTTGTATATATGTAAATTTTATTTTGAAAACGGCTCTAAGGATTTTTATGAGAGTGGTTAACCTACCGTTTTCTGGTACTAGAAATCGATTTAGCTTGATCTCGACTTTGGAACAATTCGTTTAGTGGGTTAAATAACCACCCCGAGTTACCACGTGTTTAGTGTCATGGCGTCGTCCTATTAATGTTTCCCATTCTTAGAAATCTTATGACGTCACACTGTCGCGATCGCCTCGCGATTAAGATTTTGGCGCGGTCGCGCCATCTGCCTCATTACGTCACGCGTTGTTCGTGGATCCTATTAAAGTTTTATGGCGTCACACTCTCGCGACCATCTGCCTCATTACGTCACGCGTTGTGTGCGTATGTTCGTCCGCACGGTAACTCGCGTAAAAATCGTTCGATTTCGACGAAATTTTAGTATGTGGTAGGGGAACACCTGGGAAGGAACCCTATTGAAAATGGCCGAAATGGGGTCAAAGGTCGGGACATAGGTGCGGGATTCATTCCACTTGTCTTATACGTCATAACTAACATAAAAAAAGTTCGATTTCGATGAAATTTTAGTATGTGGTAGGGGAACACCTGGGAAGGAACCCTGTTTAAAGTGAACGAAATGGAGTCAAAGGTCAGTACATAGGAGCGGGATCCATTCCACTGCTGTTATGCGTCATAACTAACGTAAAAAAGGTTCGATTTCGACGAAATTTTAGTATGTGGTAGGGGACCGCTTGGCGTCAAACCCTATTGAAAATGGGCGAAATGGGGTCAAAGGTCAGGACATAGGAGCGGGATTCATTCCACTTGTCTTATACGTCATAACTAACATAAAAAAGTTCGATTTCGATGAAATTTTAGTATGTGGTAGGGGACCACCTGGGGACAAACCCTATTGAAAATAGGCGAAATGGGGTCAAAGGTCAGGACATAGGAGCGGAATTACTTCCATCGCCCTTATGCGTCATAACTTACGTAAAAATGCTTCGATTTGAATGAAATGTTAGTATGTTGTAGGGGCCTGCCTGGGGACGAATCCTGTGAAAATGGGCGAAATAATGTCAAAGATTAGGACACAGGAGCGGGATCTATTCCATAGCCCTTATGTATCATAACTTACGTAAAAATGCTTCGATTGCGACAAAACTTTGTCATGTTATTTTGGAGGTATACTGAGCCGGTTCTGTTGAATATCATCGAAATGGGATCAAAGGTCGCGGCACAGGACCGAGATTTATTACACAGCCATTATCGCCATAACTTGAGTAATGATTTCTGGTATGTTGGAAAGCGTATCACAATCAATGCATTGCATGATTTTACTAACTTGTTACTCAAGTTATGAGGACAGTGGCTGTGGAATAAATCTCGCTCCTGTGCCCTGACCTTTGACCCCATTTCGATGATATTAAACAGAATTGTCCAGTATACCTCTGGAACAACATACTAAAGTTTTGTCGCAATCGAAGCCTTTTTACGTAAGTTATGACGCATAAGGGCGATGGAATGGATCCCGCTCCTATGACCAGACCTTTGACCACATTCCGTCCATTTTCAATAGTGTTTCTTTCCGGGTTGTCCCCTACCACATACTAAAATTTCATCGAAATCAAACCATTTTTACGCGAGTAATCGTGCGGACAGACAGACAGAGAGACGGACAAAGCTGGAGCATATACGCTCCTCCAACCTACGGTTGGAGAAGCGTAAAAAAAGTAAGTTTAGCTGTTCTCTCTTTTTCGTGTTTCTCTTTTTCTCTCCGTTTTCTATTACATACACTGATCCCTATAAATTAAGGGACACTAACATTTTTCGAGAAAAAAAAATTCTGACTGGACGATGATGATAAATATGTTAATATGACATACAAGCAGACTTAACAGAAATTTATACGCATAAAGAAGCAGACGTTTGCGAATGTACAGGTAATATAGGGTACATGAGCAAAACGTATAATTTTTGGTCTTTGGCAAAGCAGAAGCAAAACGGCCATAACACTTGTCCCCTGTCAAAGTTTAATAGGGGATATGTCCACCATTCACTGCTATGTACGCATGACATCGGATGCGCATGCTCTTTACAAGATTCTCCAGCAGATCTTGAGTTAGGTTGCGCCATTCTCGTTTCAGCGCCATAACCAGGTCATTTTTGGTGCGCGGTGGGGGATTACGTTCCGCCATGAGCCTCCCAAGAGCATCCCATATAAGCTTTATGGAATTCATTTCAGGGAAGTACGCAGGCCACTCCATGCGGTCTATTCCTTCCCTGTTGAGCAGGTCATCAACACAGGCCGAACGATGACAACGGGGATTGTCATCCATAAAAATGAATGAATTTCCAACAGCACCGCGAAAATTGCGTACATGAGGAACGATAACATCCTAAGCATTCATAGTTCCACTTTGCAACATGTAAAGTTCGGTATGTCCATTCGTAATAATACCGACCCAGATCATCACCCCATCACTTCTGTAATGGTCAACTTCTACGATGTTGGTGGAACAATGGGCAGTGCGTGGTTCATGCCAGATGTATAGGTGCCTCGAATCAAAATGTACTTTCGTCCGAGAACAGGACATTGGCCCGTTGCTCGTCAGTCCAGTTGGCGTGTTCACGACACCATTAATATCTCTGTGCTTTGTGTGATGTGGTCAAAGCTACACATCGTACCGGTTTGCGGGCGTACAAACCAACATTATTCAATCTCCTTGGCACAGTCTGGCGCGATATTGTGGTCTCCGTGCTTACCTGAAGCTCTCGTGCTAACCTTCCAGAAGTTATGTGGCAACATGTTTTCGTCGTTACAGTTAGATAACGATCATCAGCAGGGGTTGTTTTGCGTGATCGAACAGTACTGCACCGTCTGGCAGCTGTTTCGAAAAATTGTTTCCACAGCCGTGCGACTATGCTTTTGCCAACTCTGAACTCATTAGCTACATATCGCGGTGAACGTCCTATTTCCAATTTCCCCACAATTCTTTCACGGGTAAAATAATCTAGATGTGTTCTTCGTGATCTTGTGCCATTCGCCATAACAACAAATAACCAAAAACAGCAAGTAACCAACAGCTTATCATATGTAAAGATAACTCCAACGTTTCAGCTTTTACCAGTGTTTAGCAATCTCGTGTTATCACGTGTTTCCACTTATGCAAATTATGGGCAGCCAATCGGTCGTATCTTCCTCTTACGTTGGTTGCTACCTCAGCGATTTTCAGCCAATAAAGGCGTACTTCAACGTCCGCAAATTTGCATATTGCCTCTGCCCCTTAATTTATGGACATCAGTGTACATAAGTCAAAAATCAATCTAAGATTGCTTATGAAATACTTGTAGAACTATTTTCAACATTGAGTAACTTTTCATTTGATTTCTGCTGCATATGTACATATATGTACAACCGTTGAGATAGTCGCGTAGAGAGTACTGTGCAGACTAAACTTTGTAACCGAGTAAATATCACATACACTGTCCCCCAGAAAAACATTCAATTTTTGTTTAATTTGCTGTTGGGCGGAGGGAATATTTTTTACTTTACATTTATGGCTGTGAAAATGACGGGGTGTAAGGCTTTCCAGGACCTCCCTCTGTGAATAAACTCGTCAAAAAGTGAATAAACCTGCAAATAAACTAATCAAAATCCGCCCCGTTTCTACAAAAAATTCTGCATCCGCCACTAGGCTACTTCACTGCGAAGAATAAACCAATGACTCTGGCGACTTGGTTGTAAATTAACTTACTGATTTTATGTTCCTTAGTGCATTGTCGAATACTAAATCATAATACCTTATTAAAATAAGGAATTAGGCTTTTAAGATTTTAAAGCATTTGTTAATTGTTGGACCTTAAAAAATTGTAAGCAATCATATATGCATATATACAGTGGAACCTAGGTTATACGTTTTTCCCTTTTACACAGAATTTGCGCTAGGCCTGATATTTTACAGTATGTAGTTTCTATTGCATTTTCAAGTCGGTTATACGTAATTAATTTATACGCTTTTTGCGATTATATGTTAAATTTTGAATTCCTATTAACAAAAATACAGGGTTCTGGGATTCTTTTACACATAACGCGGTATCAGTGGCTGCTCTTGCCGCTGAAAATGTACGTGCTATGACTTACGTGCACCGTCTTCCCCCTGTTCTCCTTTCCAGCAAAATCCTTGGAATTGGGACTCAACAGGCTCGACCTCCACCATACGCCGTAAAAAAAAAGATAATTAATAAAGGAGTGATAAATGTAACTGCAGAGGTTTTTCATTATTATATACAAATTAATATGAATTATTAACCATTTTTTCACATTTTTTATAGTCGGTAATTAGATTTACCGCCTTTTTTGGTGTTAGTGGCTAAATTTATAACCATATATTCGACAAAATATTAAGCCTAATACAGAACACACGAATTTATTAATCTGCGACGACTTCAATTGGCAAGAAAACATATTCACCTGTGGATTATCTAAAAAATTTATTTATTTATTCAATTTTTTTGAAAAATACGTTTTTATTTATTTCAGTATTTTTAATGAGAAATATTTTTGCGGTGTCTTTGTCTAATATACAACCAACGACCACCCTTGCAATTTTATTATTTGTGATTTTTAATGTACTTTTGCAGATGTTGAACATGAATTAACTAAATTACTCGGCATGTTATATTATAAAGAGTTCATGAAATATAAAAAGTATAAATAATTGCACATGGATAAAGCTTCATTTTCAGGTCCTCCGCAAAATTCATGAATCCTAAGGATTTTACTTCAATTTTTCCCACTAAAGTACTTGAAGAAAATGGTCGTTTCAATCGAATCTATTAAACTAATTGCAGTCACCATTCAGAAATTAAAAGATTACGAAAATTTCATTTAAAAAAAAAACCAAAAATACGAGAACGAAAGAAGAATTTACTAAACCCGATTGATCGCTCAAATTGCTTGAGAGCACGGTAACAATCAAATAAGCTTTTCTTCTGTTTTGATCAACTACCGCATCCTGTAGGAATTGTGGGTAAAATAGTCACCCTTTGCATTGCCCCCATTTCCGATAGGAGAAAGAGAGGAGGGCGACTTCACTGTAGTTTGCTGTTGGCTACCGAGCTTTGAAAAATTCAGAACGCTGCAAGTTCCTTGTGGCCTGCTTGAGAAGACCCAAGGGTTACGTAGACGGCAGGAGAGCCACGCTGTTTTGGCCGTGGTAACCGACACACAGCACGAAAGACCGATTGGCGAACAAGAGCTCCCGTTCACTACGGGCAATCCGTGGTAATTGCATATCATCTTTGTCATCATCATCATCATTGTCAACCATTATCAATCCACTGCTAGACGAAGGTCTCCCCAAGTTTCTTCCACAACGGTCTGTCTTGTGCCAGTCTCTTCCATGTTACTCCCACATACTTTCGAATTTCATCCTCCCATCTCCCATGTGGTCTTCTTGTTGGTCTTTTCCTGTCCCTTGGAATCCAGTCTAAAATTTCAACTGTCCATCGATGGTCTGTCCTTCTGGCAATATGTCCAGCCCATTGCCATTTCAGGGATTTTACTCTGATCATAATGTCTTCCACTCTTGTCATTTTTCTGATCTACGAGTTCCTTTTCTTATCTCTCCTGGTTACACCAAGCATGCATCTCTCCATGCTTCTTTGAGTTGTCTGCAGTTTTTGTATGTCTTTTTTAGTTAAGGTCCACGTCTTTGCCCCATATGTAAGCACTGTAAGGATGCATTGATCTAACACTTTCTTTTAAGACATAATGGCATATTGCTCTTGAAAATTAGACTGCTTCTTCCAAACGCTCTCCAGGCAAGTTTTATATGCCGATTAATTTCCTTATCAATGTGACCCTCACTTGATATCTGCTGTCCGAGATAAACGTATGTGTCTGTTATCTCCAGCTTTTCCCCATCAATCGATAAATCTTCATTTCTTGTAAAAGTTTTGTAATGTCTATAGTACATCACTTTTGTTCTTCTGAAAGTTCATTTTAATCCCACTTTTTTACTCTTGTCAGCAAGTTCCTGGATCATACTCTTCAGCTCTGATGGGGTAGTTGCAAAAATGACTATATCATCAGCAAAACGAAGGTGAGTTAGATAATCTCCATTAATCTTTATCCCTTTGTTTTCCCAGTTCAGTGACTGAAAGACATTTTCCAATGTGGCATTAAAGAGTTTGGGAGATATAGCGTCACCTTGTCTCACTCCCTTTCCAATCTGTATGGGTGCTGTATTCTCAAATAGCCGAATCTTCGCACTTGCATTTTCATAGATGTTATGAATAATATTAATGTATGCATCTTCAATACCGCAGGATTTGAAAGCCATTGCAACTGCTGATGGTTTCACCGAATCAAATGCCTTTTCATAATCAATAAAAGCCATGCATAATGGAAGTTCATATTCCTTCACTCTTTCAATTAGTTCTCTCAGTACGTGGATGTGATCTATAGAGCTGTAGCCACTCCTGAATCCAGCTTGTTCTCTCGGTTGAGCCATGTCCATAATCACCTTCAAGCGGTGTGAAAGAACTTTAGTGAAGATTTTATAAACCACTGATAGGAGGCTGATAGGTCTGTAGTTCCTGAGATCCTCAATGTCACCTTTTTTATGTAGCAGGATCATTGTAGCATTGTTCCAATAATCCTCAGGAATCTTCCCTTCATTAAGGCATCGAGTGAAAACTTCGGCGAGTACTGTTTCAATTTCTCCACTTGCTTCTTGTACGATGTCTACTGTAATTCCATCATCTCCTGGAGTTTTCCCCCGTTTTATGTTATTGATTGCATGTGTAACTTCTGCTGGGAGGACTGGAAGAACTCTGGTACCTTTTGTAATGTATGGAGTACATGTATCATCTCTTTCATATAGTTTTGAGTAGAAATCTTTCACTCTTGTCAAAATTTCACCTTTATTTCTTGTTACAGAACCATCTTCTTTTCTCAGAGCCATAATCTGTTTTCTTCCCTTACAGGCTTGGGTTGATTTCATTTAGCAATTGAAAACAACCAAAGCCTGCTGTTTTCAGGCTTTGGTTGTTTTCAATTGCTTTCCTCACTAGTTCACAATTGAATTTCCTTACATCTTCAGTGATACTTTTTCGTACCGTCTTGCATAGCTCAATATATTCCAGTTTGGAAGTCACATCTCCTTTAGTTGTCCTCATCTCTCTTCTTTCCTTATGTGACTTCTCCCATTCCACCAATGAGAAGCGCTGTTAGAAAAAGTGTTTCCTCCGACTGTGATTTCTTGTATGCTTGAATCCTGAAGTTCGCTTTTTGTCGTCTGTAAGTGCATGCGAGGTTTGTGTTGATAATTTAGTTCAATTTAGCTGTTAAAAATAATAGTTAACCCTTTAATCGGCTCGAACGAATTAACTCGGGGTTAACCAAATGTTCTGAAATTAGCACGAAATATATTCGCTGTCTAAGAAGTGGGAGGAACGCGGATTGAATAAATGAACCTGCGCATGAGAAAGCGTTACTTTCCTCCTTAGCTTTGCTATTCAAAGTGATGATATATCGGGATGACACTAATCTGTTTCGATTGATTACCTGCTAAAAACGCTATAGAGGCGAACCTAAGGAAGGAGAGAGAAGACATTTGAGCAGATTGTTTCTGTCCAGTGGCATGATGTCCGTGTCAAGGGGACTAACCCTTCGCCATCATGTCAACGGTCATGGAAGAAAGGATAAATCGCTCCTGTGGCACAGTAGTCTATGTGCTGGCTACTGACTAATCGGCCGGGATGGGTCCGGGTTCGAATCAATGTGAGGCATGAATGTTGTGCTTATCTTACGGCACTGGATCTCTCCCTGCTCTGGAACCAGTATTCCTAAATTAGGGACGGGCGACGGCTTATAAGCCACATCGAGTTGCCCCCTTTGGTTCTCCCAACAACAACAACAAATCCATCGGCCGCTTAAAGGGTAAAAATGAATTTTGGTTTTCGTCATTCTATTAATGATTATTTTGGATACGTTTTTCCATTAGGAGACGCTTTAAATGTCATCAAGAATTTCGAGATTTCTTCTGATACTCATTATTTTAAAAAACGTGGTGTAGTTCATAATCTTGAGCAAGCCCAGTTAAGTGATATTAAGGTTTGAAGAAGGATGTTACGTTCAAAAGAATGAAAAAATTCCAATGTTGAAAACAGGATACCGTTTGATGACATGGCATTTATCTCCATTGATTACTGTACAGTATATTACAGTGTGATCAAGGTTGTTCATTCAACAAAACAAAGTTGAAAGCAATCTAAGATCATGACTTCTTGAGTAGTAAAAGCAAAGTTCAAACAACAACGAACAATTTAAAGTTTCCTTCATACATGGCTTCTCTCGTGAAAATTCTATTAATAATGATGTCCAAAACCACACACATTCTAGGCACTCATGATAAATTTTATGAAGCCGTTTTCATACTAGCATCTGACTGGTTGAATCAGAATCTCTAACAGTAATTACTGAAAATAAGAAGATATTCGAAGCTAAAACACTGAATAAGGCTGTGTCAAAAAACAACCACGTTTTGTCAGCGTACAAGAAATCACAGTCGGTGGAGACACCTTTTCTAACAACGCTTCTCATTGGTGGAATGGGAGACGTCACATAAGGGACCGTATATGCGATTACCACGGATTGCCCTACAGCTGTCCAATATTATACATGACCTCAGCTTAAAATCAGATTATGTGCTGGCAGCAAATCATATGCATGCGCTTTCCTCTACAATAGACAATACGAATTGCAATTCCAAATTGTTTTGCATGCTACAGCATGGTAGCACGTAGTCACCAGCCACCACTGCCCGCCATGTTACAACTTCGTAAGAATCGAGACTTCCTTGTGTAGCCATAAAATAGATGATGCAACTAAAATTTACTAAATGACTTTTATCAGTTCTCTTTTTTTCTTCTTCTCCGAATTCAAGAAATTTGAAACAAGCAAATATTAGTGAATATTTCACTCGACACAAATGCTAAATCGACTAGTGGACAAACTGCATTAAAAAGAGCGATGCTTATAAGTGAAGGATGTGGAATAGGAGTATTGAATGTAAAAATGTAAAACAAAATCTTATCCGAATTTACTCCCTGTATTTTCAAAGTGATGTGACGCACTACAGAGGTGAATCAAGTGTCAAGACGACAAATCTGCAGCGATACATTCCGTCGGTGTAGCTTAGTCGGTTAGAACAACTCACTCCGGAGCAAAGAGACGGTGTTCGATCTTCGTCACCGGCAAATTCCTGTTTTCACAAGGAAGGTTTTTTTTATTTTTTCACATATTTGAAATATGAAATCCTACAGAATTCCCAAAGCATTATTTACTCTAATAAAAATAAATAAGCCTACACTAAAACATACCAACCCCAAATAATGGGGTGAGGAAATATCCTTTGAATATCGAAGCCACACCCCCTTAATCCCTAAATAAATCTCTCAGTTTTCATAACGAAATTATAATAAAATATTAGTACAAAAGTCAAAAGAGACATAGGCTTAAGGCATACGCCTTATGCTATAAATTAGCGTAATGTAACATTATGTGTCTATTTTTTTTTCTTTTTCGGAGGCATTCAAAATTTTACAATATTATCTATACCATTTTGAAATTTGTTCTAAACGGTTTTTATTTATACGTCTTTTAAGGTCATCTCCTAGAAAAACGTATAACCGAGGTTCCGTAAAACGAGGAATAAACCAAATGTACCTTTTTTATGTCTATTATACACTCGGGCCATTTCTTCATCTTCTTCGTTCTCCCTGAAAGTTATAAAAAAACTCTGTAAAATATTTACTTTTAAAATAAATGTCGTGAAAGAGATGTTCAAAAACATTCATGCTTCTTTATTTGTAACTGAAAAAAAAAAAAAAACCAGAAAAAAAGCTCAGTTGCCTGCTTCTTACGCTGAACGGAAAAAAACAACAACAACAAAATGCTTTCAGCTTAACTTTAACGTGAATAATTCTTCTTTTAAATGGGGTTTTATCGAATCTCAAAGCAACTACAAATGTTGTTTTAATTCTGACCACTTTGTTTTAATTCTGACCAAACGGGAGGGTAGGCAACTATAGTGCGTAGGTTGTTCTCGTAAGAACATCGCTTTTTCGTACTTAGCTTATTTATACATTTCTGTTTTTGCAGAAAACTTCCTTTCTGATTTTTTTAGGCTTAGGGCTACCATAGTCATTAGGTTATTTAATTATGGACTCTGGTGTGTTTAAAAGTTATTTTCTTTTTGCAAGCGATGAATATTTATCATTCCTTTTACGATTTACATTCAAACAGGCCTTGTCTTCACTTCATTATTTCAATTTCCGCATGTATGATAAAGCTGTTACATAGAATGTTCACACATTTTTAGAACATTTTTGATAAGAAATTACAGGAAATCAAAGAACTGAAACTGGCAACAGCGTGTTAGTTGAGCACGAACGAAACATCTGCTGCAGTTAAATATCGTCTGCTAAGTAAATGGCGCACGTAAACAAGCTGTGGATCGAAATTTGTGTTTTTGTTCGTACGGAGAGAAATATTCGTATTCTGTAATTAAATAACGCTGTGAAAGTTATAGAATTAGTATTTCTAAATGAAAAGTAAGCAATATTATTAATAATAGAGGGAAAGTAGTCAGGGAAAGTAGTCTTTTAACAGGTAAAGAAAACCAAACGAATATCCAAAGAATGTACGTATTTTAAGACTATTTCAAAAGTAAGGTCTCTGGTCTAAAAAGAAAATCCACCGACCCAAAGAGTGAGTAATCACTAAGTCGTTAAAAACCTCTGTATCAACTGTAAACAAGGTAATAAACAAAGATTTGAATCTCAAATAATAATAATAATAATATTGTTCACTACCTTTTGCCCAGGCACGCGGCTGAACACAGAACACGGCGTAAACTTCTTTATGAAAGTCCCTTAGTCGTAGACAGATGGAAATTTATTGTGACTATTGACGAAGCATGCCACTGAGAAAAACGTTTTGTTAATTCAACAAAAAGATTTGTCGATATACAGTCAAAAAATTTTTTTGTTGAATTTGCAAAATTATTTTGTTGAAAATTATTGTTGATTTGCAAAATTTATTGTTATCACGACAAAACGTTTTGTTCATTTAACAAAATGATTAGATCGATTTTTGGGAATTTGTTTGATCCAACAAAACATATTGTTATCATGACAATATGTTTTTCTGCAGCAACAAATGTTTTGCTGCTTCTTGAGAAAGTGAAACAAAAAAGAAAGAAGAAAAAGACGCGTTTCAAGTCTATATCTATTGCTCATATTCGTTCAAAGTCCGCTGATGTGTCACCAATGGACTATTGTGCATTCGGACTGCTAAAAAGACTGGTATCAAGTCTATACCTTTTGCTCATATTCCTTCAAACAAAGTCCCTTGATGTGTCACCAATGGACTATTGTGCATTCGGACTGCTTAAAGGATTGCTTTCTAAACGCAGACCTAAAACAATGATTGCACTATGGAAAGCAGTGGAAGAGGAGTGGAATAAAATACCACAAACAATTCTAAGAAATGCCCTGTTATCTTCGAAAGCTAGATGTAGGTTCATAGTCCAGAGAAAGGGCTATGAGATAGAACATTTAAGAAAGAAATAATTTTATTTTAAACATTAATTATATTCCTGGGAAATCCTTCTAAAAGTGAGTGAACATCGTCTGTACAGTTCGCAGCGCATTACATCGTATAGGCTACAGAAGTAGACGGTTTGTCCGTAACCCATTGCTATATGCATAGAACAAGAAAAAACGCTTCCAATTCGCTCAAGAACACAAGAATTGGGCAGTAAATGAGTGGAAATGGGTAATATGGTCCGACGAATCACGTTTTTAACTGCAGCATGCAGATGGAAGGGAGAGGATATGGAGGAAACATCACGAAAGCATGGACTCACCTTGCATCGTCACTACTCTTCAAGCTGGCGGAGGCAACGTTACGATCTGGGGGATGTTTTTGTGGGAGTGTTTGAGCTCTTTGATTCGCGTGGAGCAACGTTTGAACGCTCAAAGGTACTTAAATATCGTTTCCGACCAAGTCCACCCAGTTATGTTGATGGTTTATCCCAATGGAGATGTAGACTTCCAGAAGAACAATGTTCCATGTCATAGTGCTCACATTGTACGCGAATGTTTTCAGGAGCATCACGGAGACTTTTTCCCGCTGCTCTGACTTCCTCAATCACCGGATCTCAATCCTATGGAGCATTTGTCCGAGGCGAAGGCGAAAGGGGCATCGGACAGCTGGTTTGCTACCATTAAATCTTCAAGAGCTGAAGGGTGAAATTTATCACATTTGGGCTAGTATATCCCAAGTCACTTTCCCACATTTAATAGAGTCCATACCCAGAGGAATTCAAGCAGTATTAAGGGGGAAAGGTGGCCCAACAACGCGCTAATCAGGTGGTCATAATCATTTGGGCCCTCAGTGTATATGCGTATGTGTTAAATATATATAAATTTTATCTCTCGCTATGTGAACTGTATATCTGTACAAGCACACCGGATAAAAAATTAATCACCCCTGTCAGAACTTACCTAATAACAGGTGACGGCACCTCTTGTCTTGATAACAGCACGAATCCTGTGTGGTAGAGACACCACGAGGTTGTGGATGTATTGAACATCCATTTTCAGCCACTTGTGCACCAATTGGTCCCGAAGTTCCGCCAGAGTACGTGGGTGTCTATTCCGGGGTTCCACCTACTGTTCCAAATGATCCCACAGATTTTCAATAGGACTTAAATCTGGGGATTTGGCGGGCCAGTCGAGGTGAGACAGTGTTGCTGATTGTTCGTCGTGCCACTCAAAGACAGTTTTAGCCCTGTGCACACGGAAATTGTCGTCTTGGAAGACAGGAGTGGCAATGTGATGCTGCTCCTGGAGATGAAGGTCAAAGGGCAACACTTCGTCATTCAGAATGCGGAGGTACGCAGGCTGGTTCAAATTCATCATCACTGCAACGAGAGGGCCTATTTCGCGGTACGAAAAACATTCCCCAAACATCACAGAACCCTTCCAGCTTGAACAACACCTTCGACACAATCAGGATTAAAGGCTTCATTGGGCCTGGGATGCACGCGTCGCCTCCCATCATTGGAGTACAAACAAAAAGCAAGACTCATCAGACCAAATTACTCGTTTCCAATCCTCCACAGTAAAGTTTTGGTGCCCCTGAGCCCATTGATAACGTGCGACTTTGTGACTAGCTGTTAAAAGAGGCTTCTTCCGTGGTACTCTGCACCAGATGTCCATCGCATGCAGTTCTCGTCGCAATGTCCTTTCGGAAATTGGTTGGAGTGGACTTTCATTGACTCTTTGGAGCAATTGTTGCCTGGTTTGAAACCGATTTGCAGTTATTAGGTGTGAAACATGGCGGCTGTCCCTGTTCGTGATAATCGTTTTCCGGCCACAGATACATCGCCGATTTGCAGTTGACTGCGAACTACACCACTGTTTTGTAGACCCGTTGGATGTTACGCTTCGACACCAACAAATTGGGCGACTTCGTTCACTTTGTGTCCGTGGGGGCGGCCAAACACGATGGCTCTTTTTTACCACTCAGTCTCGCCTGTCTTACGGCCCATATATTGCAGACTAAATTCAACACACACTTTGCTCTTCACCACTGCACGAGACAGAAATCATCCTGTAGACCACGTCAGGGCTATTTATCTTCCAACAATGCTATCACGGCGCCCTCTGTGCAACAGGGAACTTCCTGCTGTCATTTCTGTTAGGGGTGACTAATTTTTTGTCTGGTGTGCTTATTACACATCTGTAAGTATTAAGGTGGAAAGCGAGAATGACAATGGAAGAAGGGACAGCAACACAAACAATGCGAGAAAGGAAGAGAAAAAGGGAAACAACGCGAGAAAGGCATGACAGTAGCAACAGTAGTTGATGGTTGATATTGGTGTAGGGACAGGAACGAAACGCAGGAGCGAGAGATAAGCCAATAAAAGACAGAGAAAAAAAAACCGGAACAAGACTGGAAGAGAAAGAAAAATGCAGAGAATAACCACAAGTCAATAGGAGGATTCGTGAGAGAGAGAGAGAGTCCCTGCGTTCAGCTGAACGTATTTTTTATGCAAATAAATGCAAAAGAAAAGCTAAAATTACGAGTTACAAACTCGCAGAGTTGCATTTTGATCAGGGTCAAACTTTAAAAACAGCCCCGTTAAATGCAGCGATTCAAAACGAATAGCCCACTTTTTTTTTTTTTTTTTTTTTATAGAAAATAAAGTACGGTAGAAAGTAGCTAACGCTTGATACAAAACTACGGTGCATGCAAATATGCATTTAACCGAACATGGTCGAAGATTTGTTTTGAATATTAAGATTGCAGGAGCGGCTTCATCATCTGGGTGGCAAAAAGGAACCGTTTAAATCAGTTGTGGATATGCGAATGTGAATTTAATGAGCAGATAACAGCGGTCCATATACACGCGGAGCAGGTGGCCGATTCAGGTGCTCTGCATAATAATAGTTCCAGTTTAACGAACCCGTTCCCTTCGAGATAAAAAATTATTACCTGACGCTTAATTCTGGCGGCAAAAATCCACGTAGGCTTTTCATAAGATCTCTCTGCACACTTTTTTTTTTTTTTTTGATTGGAGGTTTAACGACCACCGTGAGCAACTCAATGGGCTATAAGCAGTCGCCCGTCCCTAATTTAGGGTCACTGGTTCCAGGGAAGGGAGAGAGCCAGTGCCGTAAGACAAACACAACATCCATGCCTCACCGGGATTCGAACCCGGACCCCTCACGGACGAATGATCAGAGGCCAGCGCCTTAGACCACTGCGCCACCGGGGCGGCTCTGCACACTTTGTTCAGCGGGAACAGAAAAAAAAGAAATGGATGAATAAATGAACAAATAAAACCTTCATTAAATATAGCGTGCTCTCAAAGTTTACAAAAGGACTCATCGCACCACCTTGTGATTTATGATCCTCAAAGCAGCGGCATGTTCAGAAAAAAAAGAGGAAAAAGAAACTTTTTTGAGAACGAAAAGCATTTAAATTATTAGTTATTGTGCCTTATTGTTAGAAGGCAATGCATTTCCTGGTTACAAATAATGTTTCTTTTTCTTCTCATTTTTTAAGTTCCTACGGAATGCATGTGCCAAATTATGCAGTTCCTTGAATGAAAATAAAATATCCTCAAATTCCATAATGGGATCGAATAGTAAATTATTATTCATACTTTGAGACTTCCGAATGGTTCAGTATGGTGCAAAACGTTTACTGAAGAAGAGGAAAATTTATGAAATACTGCACACATTTTATGAAATATTTAGGAAAAGAACTATATGGTAAACAATAGCAAATATTGTATTCCAAATACACGCAATATTGAGAAAACCTTAGCATACACTGTAAAAAAGTAAGTGGTATGAATTCAAGGAAAATTTCGTGCAGAGAAATTGCCAGTAGGTGTCTATCTTTTAACAAAATTTCCGTTTTTTCTAACTCCAGTATTTTGACAGAATTTAGGTAGTCATTAATTCCGTTTATTTCTGAAAACCGTATTTTTACTGAAATTGCCCAGAATCTTCACACATCAGACTTTTTCTGTCAGTTTCTTTCCGGGCGTACTGAGTTAACGAGCCTTTCCTTAGTGGGATTTGAACCAGCAATCTAATGAACGAAAAACTCGTGTCTTACCGTTGAACCAGGAATTCTCTTTAATACTGTTTGCGTGTAAAGTTCAACTCTAATGCTCGATGATGATTTTGTTGTTAGTAATGTGGAGGAATTAGACACTTTATTTTCTGTTGGAGATTATTATTTTTCTGAATGCATTTGTAATAATTTCATTTTTTTATTTATTTTTTTTTTTTTTTTTGCAGGAGGACTTATTACAAATTACGTATTTTTTTTTATAGTGGTTTTAATGTTCGATGATGATTTTGTTGTTAGTAATGTGGATGAATCAGACACTTTATTTTCTGTTGGAGCTTATTATTTTTCTGAATGCATTTGTAATAATTTCATTTTTTTTTTTGCAGGAGGACTTATTACAAATTACATATTTTTTTTATAGTGGTTTTTCGAAGTAACAGAATGCTTTGGAACTCAAGTTCTTTTTAAACTGACAATGACATTCCATTATCTTTAAGAAACAGTCAAATATACTGCTTTATGTTATTATTTCACAAAACTAAATATAAAATTTACTATTTATAGCTATAATAGCTTTTTTCTTAAGCGGTCTACAGACTGATAAACACCATATACAGTTAATACTGTATAATAGCTAGTCAGACCTCAACTCAAGTATGCCCGCGAATCGTTCCTATTATCGGAATTCTTCCGTTATATGGATATGGAAAAAGCAAGAACATAATTTTCCGTTAATATACAAAAGGAATTTTTTTTTTTTTTTTTTTTTTTGTAGGTTTAACGACCACCATGAGCAACTCGATGGGCTATAAGCAGTCGCCAAAAGGAATTTGAGAAAAGTTTCTGGAAATTCAGAATTTCCGCCTCTTACATACGGCAATTTATCGTCAGTATAAGAAAGGAATTGAGGAAAAGTTTCTAAAATTTCCAAACTTTCCTGGCGTACGAAAAAATCCGTGAAATTCAGGGTTTTTTTTGCTCTCATTTCATGGAAGAGGTTGTATCAGAAATATGCTTCGTTAATTTTCGAAAGGAATCACTGAAAATGCCTAGTGAGTTAAAATATTTTTTTACAGTGTAGTATATATAAACTATATTGACAAAACTCAGCGGACACTCATTCAAAATCAGATGAACGGATCCGCTGCATTGTTAAGATGCGCGGTGCAGCTGCAAATGTTATAAAAACAAGCCTGCATCTGACAGCGGTCATATCGCACTGTGAGGTTGAGCGAAAATGTCGCGGCGGGAGAGAACTGACTTTGAGAAAGGAAAGATTGTTGGGTGTTATATTAGTGGGTTCTCCATAAGAGAAACCGAGAGGCGTTTAAACATACCCAAATCAACTGTTTTGGATTTACTGAATAAGTGGAAGACACATGGCATGCCTGAAGCAGCAAAACGTACCGGCAGACCAAAGAAAATCAGTGATAGGGGACGTCGAAGCCTCAGGAGAGTCGTTACAGCTAATCGACGGAGTACTGCACAAGACCTCATTGTACAGGTGAGTTAAAATGTTGGAACCTCGGTATGTACACGTACCATTCGCAGAGAACTTCATTCCATGGGTTACGGTAGTCGTGCCGCTGCTCATAAGCATTTCATCTCCACTCGGAATGCTACTCGTCGTTAAGCATGGTGTAAAGAACATTTATCGTGGACCGTAGATCAATGGAAACGGGTCCTATGGACTGATGAATCCGGATACACGATCCATCAGTCTGATGGTCGTGTGTGGCTATGGCGACATTCTGGGGAACGCTATATACCGCAGTGTACTGTTCCTACGGTCAAGTTTGGAGCTGGTAGTGTACTCGTGTGGCGGTGTTTTTCATGGTATGGTCCCGGCCCATTGGTTATCGTGAACAAACCTGTTAACCAGAACGCCTACCTCGATATTCTGGAAAATTATGCCCCACCAACTCTGCGACAATACTATGGAACCGAGCCTAGTTGGTACCAGCAGGAAAATGCACCGAACCGTAAAGCAAAGGCTGTTACGGCGTGGTTTGACGATAATTCCGTATCGTGTGTGTACTGGCAAACACAGAGTCCTGTTCTTAATCCCATAGAGCACCTATGGGATGAATTTTAGCATCGCATAAGGAGTTTTGAACCAAGGCCTACTACTAAGCAACAGTTAGCGGCAGCATTATGTACTAAACGGAAGCGCATACCTATCGCTGTGTTCCAAAACCTTGTCGAAAGCATGTCTCGAAGGGTCAGTGCATGCATTAAGGTCAAAGGTGGGCAGACACCGTACTAATGTATGTCAATAAATGCTATGTTGTGTTTCTCTTCTAGGTGTCCGGTGACTTTTGTCAATATAGTGTATATAAATCTTTCACTTCATAATTTTTCCAAAAATATTGGAGAATTTCTTGAAAGTGATCAATCACAAAGGAAGCACTACATTTTACTCATATATTCTTATTTTCTATCTATAGATGTAAGGATTCAAGCTGTTAAATGTTTTAACACATGTACAGAAATGCACAGGAAGGAAATTACGACACTACGGTTATCAAATGTTCCAAATGATAGGGGTGAAATATTTAAAGAGGCAGAAAAAAGAAGAAAAGCAAAAGAGAAAGTAATTCTTAAAGATGCCAGCGTGCTTAATTTCAAAAGTCAAACCTCATTCTTTCGATATGCATATCTTCTAAAATGGTGTTCCTTTTGTGGACAATGCTGACAATTTCCATGACAAGCTTTTCTTCTCTTTTTATTTGTTTCTGTGTCTTCTTATTATCTAAAAAGAAGCAGGATTTTTAAATTTTTTAAAATATGACACTTTGACCACTAGCAGTATATTTAGGCAATTAATAAGCCATTTCATTTAAAATTGCACATGTGTAATTCGTACAATAACCAGGCTTTTTCCGTGCAAAAAATGAATGTTCTGGTACTCATTCCTTAATAGAAGGAAAAATTGAAAATATCTCTTGCCTCAGCATTAAAAAATTAAAAGGAAAGGACTTTTCGATACGGTGATATAGTTTTGGAACAAAGACATCCATTTTGGTATATTATCGTGAAATTTATCATGCATACATTTTCAATACAAGCCTTTGAAAAATTCGTAAAATATTACTTGTTTCCATAACAATGATTTTATAAGTAATTCCAAATGTTTACCCGTCCAATATCATATCGCAACTTTTTCCCTTACTGTTTGTGTCATAGACACAAACAGTATCACATATATGAATCCACATATTCCAAAGTGTGTCAGAGGTAGACCTACAATTTTATATATGAATCCACATATTCAAATATATGAATCCACAATATATATGAATCCACGTATTCAAATATATGAATCCACAATATATATGAATCCACATATTCTGCATGTCAGCATCATCAGCATCAGATGCTGACCTTGGCTACTTACAATGGACGCTCCCTATCTTCTGATTCAAGGCTTCTTGAATTGGAAGAGGAACTACAAAGGATCAAGTGGGACATCGTGGGGCTAAGTGAGGTAAGGAGAAAAGGAGAAGATCTCATCGAACTGAAAAGTGGACATCTCTTCTACTATCGTGGGACAGATACTGGCAGAACTAGTGGTGTTGGATTTATAATAAACAAGAAACTGAAGGATAAAGTTGTAGAAGTTGAAAGTTCCTCTGACAGAGCTGCACGACTTGTTATCCAACTCTCGAAAAGATACCAGGCTCAGATTATTCAAACTTATGCACCCACCACAAGTCATCCTGAAGAAGAAATTGAAGAATTTTATGAGGAAATTTGTCATCTAAATAATAAAGGTAAGCAGCACTTGAAAATAATTATGGGAGATTTCAATGCAAAAATAGGGCAACGGCAACAGAATGAAACTTCAGTAGGTAAATTCGGTCATGGCAACAGAAACCAGCGGGGAAATACTCTCGTTGAGTTTGCAGAGGCAGAAGGGTTTTTCATCTTGAACTCCTTCTTCAAGAAAAAGCCACACAGGAAATGGACATGGAGACATCCAAATGGGACGACAAGTGAAATTGATTTTATTATGTGTAACAAAAAATTCGTCATAGAAGACTGCAGTGTGCTAAACAAGTTCAACACAGGTAGTGACCATAGATTGGTGAGATGTAAGATGCACCTCAACACTAAACTTGAACGTGGCAAGCTCATAAGACAAACAAAATCTATTGACATAACCAACCTTAAAAAAACACCATAATACCTTCAAGTTGGAACTGAAGAACAGGTTCTCTGCTTTAGAAGGCCTAACATCGGAAGAAGTGGACATCTCTGAAGTTAACAGAAAAGTAACCAAAGCTCTTATGGAAACAGCAACAAAATTAGCTGGGTCTAAGAACAAGTTGCATGTGAACAAATTATCAGGAAAAACCAAAATGTTGATGCAAAAAAGAAGAGAGATGAGGACAACTAAAGAAGATGTGACTTCCAAAGTGGAATATATAGAGCTATGCAAGACAGTTAGAAAAAGTATCACTGAAGACGTAAGGAAATTCAACTGTGAACTAGTGAGGAAAGCAACTGAAAACACCCAAAGCCTAAAGATAGCAAAGGGACATCTCAGTAAGGGAAGAAAACAGATTATGGCACTGAGAAAAGAAGATGGTTCTGTAACAAGAAATAGAGGCGAAATTTTGACAAGAGTGAAAGATTTCTACTCCAAATTATATGAAAGGGATGATATATGCACTCCAGACATCATGAAAGATACCAGTACCAGAGTTCCTCCAGTCCTTCCAGCAGAAGTTGCACATGCAATCAAGAACATGAAGCGAGGAAAAGCTCCAGGAGAAGATGGAATTACTGTAGACATCATACAAGAAGCAAGTGGAGAAATCGAAACAGTACTCGCCCAAATTTTCACTCGATGCCTTAATGAAGGAAAGATTCCTGAGGATTGGAACACCGCTACAATGATCCTGCTACATAAGAAAGGTGACATTGAGGATCTCGGAAACTACAGACCTATCAGCCTCCTATCAGTAGTTTATAAAATCTTCACTAAAGTTCTTTCACACCGCTTGAAGGTAGCACTAGACATGGCTCAACCGAGAGAACAAGCTGGATTCAGGAGTGGCTACAGCACAATAGATCATATCCACGTGCTGAGAGAACTAATTGAAAGAGCGAGGGAATATGAACTTCCATTGTGCATGGCTTTTATCGATTATGAAAAAGCCTTTGATTCGGTGAAACCATCAGCAGTTACAATGGCTCTGAAAACCTGCGGTATTGAAGATGCATACATTAATATTATTAATAACATCTATGAAAATGCAAGTGCAAAGATTAGGCTGTTTGAAAATACAACACACGTAAAAATTGGAAAGGGAGTGAGACAAGGTGACACCATATCTCCGAAGCTCTTTAATGCCACATTGGAGGGTGTTTTTCAGTCGCTGAGCTGGGAAAACAAGGGGATAAAGATTAATGGAGATTATCTAACCCACCTTCGTTTTGCTGATGACGTAGTCATTTTTGCAACTACCCCATCAGAGCTGCAGAGTATGATCCAGGAACTTGCTGACAAGAGTAAAGAAGTGGGATTAAAAATGAACTTTCAGAAGACAAAAGTGATGTTCAATGCTTTTACAAGAAATGAAGATTTATCGATTGATGGAGAAAAGCTGGAGATAACAGACACGTACGTTTATCTTGGACAGCAGATATCAAGTCAGGGTCACATTGATGAAGAAATTAATCGGCGTACAAAACTTGCCTGGAGAGCTTTTGGAAGAAACAGCATAATTTTCAAGAGCAATATGCCATTATGTCTTAAAAGAAAAGTGTTTGATCAATGCATCCTTCCAGTGCTTACGTATGGTGCAGAGACGTGGACCTTAACTAAAAGAGACATACAAAGGCTGCAGACAACTCAAAGTAGCATGGAGAGGTGCATGCTTGGTGTAACCAGGAGAGATAAGAAGAGGAACTCGTGGATCCGACAAATGACAAGAGTGGAAGACATTATGATCAGAGTTAAATCCCTGAAATGGCAATGGGCTGGACATACTGCCAGAAGGACAGATCATCGATGGACAGCCGAAATTTTAGATTGGATTCCAAGGGACAGGAAAAGACCCAGAAGAAGACCACATAGGAGATGGGTGGATGAAATTCGAAAGTATGCAGGGGTGACATGGAGGAGACTGGCACAAGACAGACCGTTGTGGAGGAAACTTGGGGAGACCTTCGTCCAGCAGTGGATTGATAATGGTTGACAATGATGATGATGATGATGATTCTGCATGTAGGAAGTGTGTCAGAGGTAGACCTACAATTTTCAGAAAGAGTAGGGGGGAAAAGGAATTTTGTCATCAGCGGAGTTCTGGCTGGTCTCGCGATCAATTTCACTCGTAGAAATCCACATTCGCTTGACGAAACTGATACTGTGGTCACAGTATTCTTCAAGTGTTTCAGTTTTTTCTTTTTTCTTTTTTTTTTCTTCAAAACCTTTTTTTCGATTAGGTATTCCCAAAATCAGCCTAAGTTCCAGTCTTTTGTTCAATTAAAGCCTAATTGACAGTTCTCTAACTTCGTTCTCACGAAATATCAGTTAAGATTTGATATCTTTAGGCCGGAACTTACTGAACTGCCACAAATCGTACTAAAGAATAAAGAAAAGGGCAATAAACACGAAATGGCTTCTGACCGTTCGTCCGAGTGAGTTTGGGTTCGCATCCCGGTGTCTTAGGACACGGGCTCTTTTCCTTCCCTGGAACCAATGGCCCTAAATTAGTGACGAACGACTGCTTATTAGCCTTGAGTTGTTTACGGCCCCCAACAACAACAACAACAAAATACACGAAACTTATCTTAGAAACAAAAGTGACACAGTTGACGCATACCAAAAAGAAGAACAGTGAAGAAGAACATGAAAATTAAAGCCAACTAATTCATTCAGAGTACGAAAAAGTCACAGAGACTGTATGGAAACTCGGGGCTTTACGTGCCGCGGTTAATGCCAAACAATCGTGGCCGGTTCGGTCAAGTGTCAACCCGACTCTAATTTCGACTTGGGCTGGAGCCTGGGCGTTTCCTTTTAACTGCTCCAGGTTTAAAGCGAAACATTTCTGCTCTTGAAATGAAGACTGACTTGTGAGCAGTGGCGTGTACTTAAAGGGATCTAGGGAATCGCAGATGGACCATCTCTTCTTCTTAAATCAATATTTTATGAAATTTTCCGTGCCACATTAATTTTTATTCATTCAAATATCCACTCAACTCTGTAATGGTGAAATTTGACGCTGCTATCTCAATGCGAAGCAAACGGATATCTCTCCAAGTTCGGAGAATTCTACCAGACAGTAGCCAGGAATCTCAGCTCAGCGAAAATTCCCTGGCGCTCCCGAAGATGCCAAAGTTTAACCTTGGAAACGAGGTTGCCACCCCGGTGGCGCAGTGGTATAAGCGCTGTCTTGTGAATATTCGTCTAAGATGGATCTGGGTTCGAATCCTGGTGAGGCATGGATGTTGTGTTTGTCTTACGGCAGTGGCTCTCTCTCCCTTCCCTGGAGCCAGTGACCCTAAGTTAGGGACGGGCGACTGCTTAGAGCCCATCGAATTGCTCACGGTGGTCATTAAACATACAGTAAAAAAAAAAAAAAAAGAAACTAGGTTATTGCGCATGCTCGACTCCAAACAAGCCACGGGAAAGCGACGATTTAAGACCATCTCTAGATGGGGAGATGGACTAAAGTGGATGGCGGGTGTTTAAAAGTTCGCGAGTAAATATCACACAACAAAACTTTACCACCCTTATAAATATTTTTGTTGTTTTTTCATTGTTTCATTTATAGAATCGCATAAATGTATGATAGATTATTTGAAGGGATGGCCTTTCAAAAGGAAGAGATAACGGGAAAAAACTGATTATAAATAATGGGAGACCAAATCCTGAACTAACCCTTCTGGAAAATACAAAGATAAAAATCGTGAATATACTAGGCACTTTTCCGATTCCGTTTATTCTAAATCATCGTGGTTAGCAGAATGTTCAAATGTAAATACATTTTGCTGGCCGTGTCGTCTCTTTGACCCTGAAAAAACTGTGTGGGAAAATCACTGGGCCAAGAAAGAATTGGTTAAGCTCTCCTCAGTCGATGACCTTACTGGAACAGCTGGGAAATGGTCTTCAGTTCAATTTCCATAACACTGTAATAGAAATTTTTTTGGCCCAAACGAAACCTCTTGAATTCATGTTTAAGTCAACTAAATGAAATTATATATTTTATAATTAGTTGTTATGTAAATTAGTGCGTAGATTACACTCACGGACAATAAAATTTGCAGACCAAGAAGGAAGCATCGATGAACTGAAATTTTATGGACGTAATGATACAGATGAATGGCACACATGATGGCAAAAACAGAGCTGCAGGACAATTACAGAGGGATCTGTAGCACGCAGTCCGGTCATCTTCAATAGCGCGTCGCACCGGCCCGTGCGGCGATATATTCTGCAATACGGTTCGGCGTGGAGGCGAACAGACGCCTGATGTTGTCCTGCGGCAGACTGACCCACACGTGTTGGACGGTGTGCTCCAAATCACGGATAGTGCGGCACGGCGGTAGCCGGCGTTTCAACTGGTCCCACACATACTCGATAGGGGACATGTCCGGGGAGCGGGCAGGCCATGGAAGTGTCCGGACATGACGTAGGCAGATCTGGGCTAACCGAGCCGTGTGCAGGCGGGTAGTATCCTACTGGTATAGCGCACCTGGAATCCCAGCCAGGAATGGAAGCACATGGGGCCGTAGGATCTCATCCTACGGCCCCATGAATGATCACGTAGAGCGATTGGCTATCGTAGGCAATGATCCACAATGATCCACGTAGCCCTACTAGAGCGATTGGCTCTAGTAGGGCTACGTGGATAGGCCCGTCAATGATCCACGTAGCCCTACTAGAGCGATTGGCTATCGTAGGCAATGGCTCCTCAGACCATAATGCCTGCAGTGGGGGAGGTGTGGCTCTCGATAGCGAGGTCGGGATTGTGCCGTTGACCCGGGGACCTCAACATTCGGACACGATGATCATCTGTCCCCAAAACGAAGCATCACTCATCGCTAAACACCAGATGTCACCAGCCTGTGGCGTTCCACGTCGCTCTGGCCTGGCACCACTTCACACGGAGACGGTGATGCTCAGGTGTTAATGGTAACACACGTAAGGGGCGCTGGGATCGCAGATTCGCTTCCGCGAGGCGTCGGAAAATGGTTCGTAGGCCCACAGGAGCCTCTGCATCTGTCTATATAGTGGACCGGGTCCCTGTGGGATCCATTTGCGCCTGGTGTACGATCCGTCGATCCTCTCTACCGGTTGTCCTCGTGGTCCGTGGGGAGCCACTCCGCAGTGTGGCAGTGCCGTCACGAGTCCACTACTCCCAACACAGTCGGACAGTACGGTCAGAAAGATCCACGTGGCGGGCTATACAGCGCATCGACCACCCTGCGGCTTTCATCCCGAAGATCAGGCTTCTCTCAAAGTCCGCAAGTTGCGTAAATCGACGTCTATGAAATCTACCCGGCATTTTTTGTCACTCTGTACTCTTGCTCGTATCGGCCGGTGCTTTACGCATTTATTGGGCATCGACTACACGCCGGTTTATAAGGCTGCCGGTTCGTGCTTGCAGTGCCACAATAGGGTGTGCGGTCATGCGCACTCGCACCAAACGTGGGTTTTGTATACCAGCAGGCGGTCTAGCTATTTGCAAATTTTCGCTGTTGTAACATGTTTCCTTCTAGGTGCGCCATTTTCATTGTCCATGAGTGTGGTTTTTATACATAAATATTTTATGATGTACATTCTCTGAAACGCTCTTAAATCTGCACCTGCAGTGCACATTTTAATGTTGCAGTAAAATGAATTTCTTAATTTGTGTGTTTGTATCTGCATTCCTTCGATTTACCACTAAGTATAGATTACCCACTTTTCGGAATCAGCATGCACCACTGCTTGTGACAGAATCGACTGTTTCGTATATTATCCCTCTATTTATACTATCTCTACGCTACTATCTGTTTTTCAAGGATAAAATAAGTATCCTTCTATTTGTTGTTTGACACACACGGGAAGTATTCCATTATTTCTGGAAGTTAAAAAAAAAAAAAAAGCAATCCTCAGAAGTAAATGGAAAGCACATTATTATGAGCACAGAAGCGCTTTAATTTCACCCTTATCCTTGTATAGCCGTCTGCTCAAAACACTTGAAAATTGCATCACCCTGGAAAGGAAATCAAACCCTTTTCTCCTGATTTCTGTTCTAACATACCACAATCACACCACCCAGGACAAAGAAAGTTATCTCCGTTACTCGGGAATTCCTTATCTTGAGTGAAAATCGGGAGACGCAGTTGCGACTCCGGCTTTAGGACGGTACACTGTAAAATATAAGAAGCGTGACTTCACGGAAAATTTCTGAAAATCATGAGCAGCAAAGTTGCCGGTAGGCGTCCATCTTTCAACGAAATTTCCGTTTTTAGAAAGTTCCCGTTTTTTTTTTTTTTTTTTTTTTTACGCTTTCCAACCGTAGGTTGAAGAAGCGTATATGCTCCAGATTTGTCCGTCTGTCCGTCAGCACGATAACTCGCATAAAAATGGTTCGATTTCGGTAAAATTTTGGTATGTGGTACGGGACCACCTGGGGACGAACCCTATTGATAATGGGCAAAATGAGGTCAAAGGTCAGGACATAGGAGCGGGATGCATTCCACTGCCCTTATGCATCATAACTTGCGTAAATATGGTTCCATTTCGATAAAATTTTAGTATGTGGTAGGGAGCTACCTGGGTACAAATCTTATTGAAAATGGGCGAAATGGGGTCAAAGGTCAGGACATAGGAGCGAGATCTATTCCATTGCCCTTTTACTTCATAACTTGCGTAAAAATGGCTCGATTTCGATGAAATTTTAGTATGTGGTAAGGGTCCACCTGGGGACGAATATTGTTGATAATGGGCGAAATGGGGTCAAAGGACAGGACATAGGAGCGGGATCCATTCCATCGCCCTTATGAGTTATAACTTACGTAAAAATGCTTCGATTGAGACAAAACTTTATCATGTTGTTCCCGAAGTATGCTTTACCTGTTCTGTTGAATATAATCGAAATGAGGTCAAAGGTCAGGTTATAGGAGCGAGATTTATTCCTCTGCCATTATCCTCTTAACTTGAGTAATAATTTGAGCAATGATTTCTAGTATGTTGGAAAGCGTATCATAATCAATGCATTGCATGAATTTACTAACTTGTTTTTAACTTCCGTATTTTCACAGATATTCCGTAATCAGTAATTCTGTTTATTTCAGAAACGTCCCTTTCAGATTTTTCGGTGTTTATACAGAAATTTGGCAAAAATGAGGAGATTGAATTTTTCAGCCAGGAGAATCATTTCGCACCAGTGCGATTCAAACCGACGTCTTTTGGGTTGGCTCAACAGAAACTGCACGTCTTAACCATTGAGCCACAAACACTCGGAGTTGCGGATCACGTTCAAGGTGAAAGTCTTTTTTGCGCGATGGTGAAATTTTTTTCAACGTCAATGTGAATGATTTAGTCATTTTATTTTTTGTTGGAGATTATTTTGAAGTAGAACTACGTCTAACTTTGCGGATAATATGGGGCGACTTACGGCCGACCGCTTTTCACAAAAATAGGTCCCAATTGAAATTATTACAGCGACATAAGAGGTCAGGACATAAGAGCGGGATCCATTCCACTGCTCTTATGCGTCATAACTAACGTAAAAAAGGTTCGATTTCAATTAAATTTTAGTATGTGGTAGGAGACCACCTGAGGACAAACCCTATTAAAAATTGGCGAAATGGGGGTCAAAGGTCAGGACATAGGAACGGAATCAGTTCCATCGCCATTATGAGTCATAACTTACGTAAAAATGCTTCGATTTGGATGAAATGTTGGTATGTTGTACGGACCTATCTGGGGACGAATCCTATTGAAAATGGGCGAAATGGGGCGAAAGGTTAGGACACAGGAGCGGGATCTATTCCATAGCGCTTATGCATCATAACTTACGTAAAATTGCTTCGATTGCGACAAAACTTTATCATGTTATTTCGGAGATATACTGAACCAGTTCTGCTGAATATCATCCAAATGGATCAAAGGTCAGGGCACAGGGGTGAGATTTATTCCACAGCCATTTTCCTCATAACTTGAGTAACAGCTTGAGTAATGATTTCTAGCATATTGAAAAGCGTATCATAATCAATGCATTGCATGATTTTACTAACTTGTTTCCCATTAGACATGGTAATGAACATTACATTTATTATTATTTCTTTGTCATTAGACATGTTAATGAACATTATGATCATTAGACGTTTTTATTTCCCGGTCATCAGACATGTTAATGAACATTATGATCATTAGACGTTTTTATTTCCCGGTGATCAGACATGTTAATGAACATTATGATCATTAGACGTTTTTATTTCCCGGTCATCAGACATGTTAATGAACCTTACGGCATTAGACGTTTTTATTTCCCATTAGACATTTTAATGAACATTACATTTATTATTATTTATTTGTCATTAGACATGTTAATGAACATTATGATCATTAGACGTTTTTATTTCCCGGTCATCAGACATGTTAATGAACATTATGATCATTAAACGTTTTTATTTCCTGGTCATCAGACATGTTAATGAACATTATGATCATTAGACGTTTTTATTTCCCGGTCATTAGACATGTTAATGAACATTACGGCATTAGACGTTTTTATTTCCCATTAGACATGGTAATGAACATTACATTTATTATTATTTATTTGTCATTAGACATGTTAATGAACATTATGATCATTAGACGTTTTTATTTCCCGGTCATCAGACATGTTAACGAACATTATGATCATTAGACGCTTTTATTTCCCGGTCATCAGACATGTTAATGAACATTATGATCATTAGACGTTTTTATTTCCCGGTCATTAGACATGTTAATGAACATTACGGCATTAGACGTTTTTATTTCCCATTAGACATGGTAATGAACATTACATTTATTATTATTTATTTGTCATTAGACATGTTAATGAACATTATGTTCATTAGACGTTTTTATTTCCCGGTCATCAGACATGGTAACGAACATTATGATCATTAGACGTTTTTATTTCCCGGTCACCAGACATGTTAATGAACCTTACGGCATTAGACGTTTTTATTTCCCATTAGACATGGTAATGAACATTACATTTATTATTATTTATTTGTCATTAGACATGTTAATGAACATTATGATCATTAGACGTTTTTATTTCCCGGTCATCCGACATGTTAATGAACATTACGGCATTAGACGTTTTTATTTCCCATTAGACATGGTAATGAACATTACATTTATTATTATTTATTTGTCATTAGACATGTTAATGAACATTATGATCATTAGACGTTTTTATTTCCCGGTCATCAGACATGTTAATGAACATTACGGCATTAGACGTTTTTATTTCCCATTAGACATGGTAATGAACATTACATTTATTATTATTTATTTGTCATTAGACATGTTAATGAACATTATGATCATTAGACGTTTTTATTTCCCGGTCATCAGACATGTTAATGAACATTATGATCATTAGACGTTTTTATTTCCCGGTCATCAGACATGTTAATGAACATTACGGCATTAGACGTTTTTATTTCCCATTAGACATGGTAATGAACATTACATTTATTATTATTTATTTGTCATTAGACATGTTAATGAACATTATGATCATTAGATGTTTTTATTTCCCGGTCATTAGGGATGTTAATGAACATAACGGTTTAATGACTGGCCACTCAGCTACCGGTGTAGGCCTATCTACCGTAATTTGACCCTGCAATTTTTTACAGTGTAGGCTACGAACTACCTGGGTTTTCAAACAGCAGCTTAGCATCACATGGTCACTTACCAAATGACAAACAGGTGCTTAGCCTTCTGCCTGAATAAGGCTCCACCTTCAAAACTCTTTCTTTCCAAATTTTTTATTTTTATTTTTTTTGTTTTTATTTTTGGTAATGTTCTTTAAAATTTTACCTCAGAAAAACAAAAAACGACATTTCTTTCTTACCTGACTCAAATCACCAACAAGTCCTGTCACCATATGGCAAACAACTATTGGCTCAGCTGCTCCAAATGACTCGCCTTTAAAAGTAGTTTCTCTGTTGTTATTCATCGTTTGTGCTGTATCTCCTCAGTTTTTCTTGTTTTAAAAAATTGTAATGCCGGACAAAATAAGGAAAAGCATTTATGCTAATAATGAAATACAAAAGTCGTTTTCAGAAACCAACGAAAATAGAAGTTTAAAGCATTTATAACAACAAGCATTTTTTAGAGCGGGGTGGGGGTGGAGCTTGCTTGTTTTGCAAAGAGGCCGAGCTTCCTGCTAGCTACGGCCCTGATTTCAATCATACTACGATTTAACATTATATGATGCATTTTCATCGAAGTTTAGAGATGTATGTTTAAGATATCAGCATTGTTGTGTTCTTGACAGTAATTTGAAATGGAACTTTACCTGATATCTGAGCTAGCAGGTTTACTTCGTTTCGAAGTCTAGTGCAATCGTCTTCCAGCACCGCATCTTGAAGCCTGAAAGAGAAAAACAAATCAAAACGTATTGAGATATTGTACCAAATGAACACGAGAATTTGCGGTAAGATTAAGAAAGCAAATCATCACGCAGTTACATCCTTTGGCCGTTCAAAGACATGAAAGCAAAAGATGCGAAGTATAGGTGACGGGATGATATCCATGGGAATCGGGTTCTGTTTCTCAAGGATACTTGTAATTGCGAAAAATTTGGTTCCTGGCTAGTCGTATGAGCTGACCTTTCAGAGAAAACCCACAGCTAAAAATGCACTGCTCAACATCGAAATCATCCCAGCCACAAAAAAAAAAAAAAAAAAAAAAAAAAAAAAAGAAAAGGTGAGCCAAATAAGTGGAATATCATCAGAGACACAGAATGTGAGGCGCATAACACATGATTTAATTTCCAAGGCAGATCTGGTCTTGTACCTGGTCAAACTGTAGCACAGCAGTTTGACCGGGTACAAGACCAGATCACGTGAAACAGTCAATACCATATGTGGCCACCATGATATGCATTGCGATCATACACACGGCGCAGGTGATACAGACCTCTAACGTGTGTAAAACCCAGTTGCACGTTAGAGGTCTGTATAACCGCAGGTGATACAGACCTCTAACATATAACTGGGTTTTCTGGGATCACGCAACATTTACCTGGTCCAGTAATTCAGCGACATTCCGGAGCGGCCGAGGAGAGACTTTCATGCGCCATCCAATGAGATCCCATACATGCTCCATGGGTGATAGATCCACAGATCTCGTTAACTATGGAAGCATATACAGGGATTGTCCATAATAATGGAAACACCTCGCTGAAAACAATTACTTTGGTATGTGCTGCTTTTTGAGTGAAACGAACATGTAGCTACAATTATTTTTGTAAAAAGGTGTTGCTTATAGTCTCAAGGGTCTGTGAGATTGCATTGTAAATAGGTGTTTGCATAATTTCGTTCCAGGTGAAAGCACAATGAGTGCCCTGTCAAAGTTCCAAAGAGGGCAGATTGAAGGAACCCGTCTGGTTGGTGCGTCGGTAACCACAGTGGCACAGGTATTGGGGGTATCGAGAGGTACCGTGTCGAAGGTCATGAAAGCATACAATGTTCACTTCACATCATCATCTGCGAGACACAACTGTGGAAGGAAAACCAAACTCACTGCGAGAGACAGGAGGACATTAAAGAGGATTGTGACTGCAAGGAGGAAGACCACGGCGACGAAAGTGACTGAGGAGCTTAAAGCACATCTCCAAAATCCAGTGCCGACCCATACAGTGCGAAAGGAACTGCATAAGCACAATATTTACGGCAGAGTTGCGATTGCAAAACACCTGGAGTCACAGGCGAATATGAAACGGAGACTACAGTGGTGCCAGGAACATAAAACGTGGATTGCGGATCACTGGGAACATGTCTTGTTTTCCGATGAATCAAGTTTCTCACTACTCCCCACCGCAAGACGGGTTTACGTGTGGAGAACCCTCGCAGAAGTCTACAACCCAGACTGTCTCCTTCCTAGGGTGAAGCATGGGGGCGGTTCTGTAATGGTTTGGGCCATGATCTAGTGGTTTGCAGGAGGCCCCATTACCACCTTACACGGACGGATCACTAGCGGTGATTGGGTCACTCTTTTGGTCGACCATGTGCATTCAATGGCGCAGACATTGTTTCCGTCAAAGGATTGCACCTTTCAAGATGATAATGCTCCGATTCACAGAAGTCGAACTGTTCAATCATGGTTTGAGGAACACGCGGATGAAGTTGCACACCTTCCCTAGTCTGCCCAATCACCGGACTTAAACATCTTTCAGCCCTTGTGGTCTGTGTTGGAAAACAGAGTGAGTTCCCGTTATCCTCCTCCGGCGTCTCTCAAGGAATTGGAGCAGTTAGTTTCTGCAGGAAGAATGGTACAACATACCACTTACCACCATCCAGGACTTGTATGCGTCCATTCCAAGGAGGATCCAAGCAGTTTTAAATGCCAAGGGTGCTCCCACACCATATCAGGTGCGTAACATCTGTTGTTTCAAGGTGTTTCCATAATTTTGGAGAACCTTTGTATTTGTGTATGGACCCCTTCTAAGCAAGATCATGAGGTTTTAGCGGTGTGTGGCCGAGCCCTATTTTTCTGGAAAATGGCCTCCAAGATACCACTCAGAAGTGACAACAAGGCGGTGAAACGTCATTCATATACCGCTGAGCTGTCACCGTGTTCCTTATGCGTATTAGAGGTGATCGACTATCGTAACTAAAGTCAGCCCGCACGAAGATGCATATAAATAGATAAAGTCATCGCTCTTTTCACGTTTTTCTATAATTAACACACAGCAACCGAAAAATTGTATTTCGACACAGCTGGGATCGAACCCCAGATCTCTCGATCACTATCCGCCTTAGCGGTAACGAAATATAATTTTTTCGGCTGCAGTGTGTTGGTTAAAGAAAAACGTGGAAAGAGTGATGACTTTGACTATTAACATCGTCTCCATGTATTTGGAAGATTTTCACCATTTCTCTCACCCTTTGGATTTATTAGCTATAAATAAGTAGCTTGTGTCGTTTAAGCCCCACCAGATGGAGACGTCTCAGTTGCTGAGCCCATCCCTACGGATTTGTGAAGTCAGATGCTGACAGATAAACACACATAGCGCCGTGGATTGTTGGCCCCGTAGCGCAAGGCGAACGCACTTGACTAGTTATAGAGATATCTGGGGTTCGATCCCAGCGGTGTCCACAATTTTTCGGTTGCTGTGTGTTAATTAAAGAAAAACGTGGAAAGAGCGATGATTTTCATCTATTTACATTGTCTCCACGTATTTGGAATATTTTCACGAAGATGCATGGTTGGTAAGCAATGGGATTCTCGCGGAAAATAGCTGGATCCTTCCTGTGGCCATATCATCACCAGACGAGGAATCGGCAATTGTCGGCACCAACTCCGAATCGAGACTCGTCGGTGAATATGTCATGGTGTCACTCCTGTCGAGCTCGGCGATGCCCCACGGTCAGTGACAGTTGACGCAATGGCTCCCGGGAGCACAAGCCTTCCTCTAGCAATCTTCGGTTCACCGGTGGAGTCATGACGGAGAGGTCTATAATTGCCGCTATAGCCCCGTCGAATGCTCTATGTAGTAGCATGTGGCTCTGCAGTTGTTTGAACACAAACACGCCGATACATTCGTACAGAAGTCAGCCTGGCTGAACCGATCTCGAAACGGGAACTGGAGGTGCCTTTTTGCAAACACTGTTGCCAACAATGTGCAACTGCTCTGGCATTCCGTTGAACACGGGATACGGTCCGGAGAATAGACCAAACAGCTTTACGAAGTCCTACGGACCTTCCTTTCTCAAATCTGTCCAGCTAACAGAAGGACCTTCGATCCTCGGATATGTTGTAGTAACCCTCAACACATTCCGTTGCTTTGTTCCGTACGACTTAAAGAACGGTGCAGGACATAGGTTCGGCTGCCGGTGTTCTCCCTTCTCTATCTCGTACGCGATTGATTACATACCGGAATGATTTGAATATCCCACTTGCACGTGCATATCTATTAATTCGCATGTAGATACGCTGATTCCTTCTGGGTTGGGCAACTTCTGTGTCGAGCAGTGCAACCTCTCTATTTTGTATTTGAGATATCTTTTTTGTGCTGCTTAATGTGCATTCTTTTTTGTCATGTCCTTACGTTGCGCTGTTGAATGCTTTTCGGGATGATATTCATATTAACATCTCCGGTAAATATTTTTTAGTGGATTTTATTTCTTTTTTTAAGGTAACTTCTATCTTTTCCATAAATAAATTGTTCAATAATTATAACTGGAAAATTACTTTCTGAAAGAATTTCTTTTAATTCATGTTTTTCATGATATTTTTAATAGCTCAGTTATTAAAATTCATTCACTTTTATAATGAATTATATGCAACATTTGTTTTTACAAAATAAGCATAAGTTATAGTTTAATAATCTATTGGCACTCATGGGCTTTTTGTAAAGTATTTTTTCTTCTTCTGCGTTGAAAATCCCTAGGTAGGGGTAGGTGATGGGTAAATGGTAGCGGACTGGGGGTAAATCCTTCAAGAAACCCGGCAAACCTCCGAAACTAGCAAGACGTATCAGGGGATCTCTGCAAAGTACTAGACTCTCAAAAAGCAAATCAACATTATCTTAAATCACACAAACTCTATGTGAGACTATTGTGTTTGATGTTAGCGCCAGTACAGTGTGTAGGAGTCTGTACGACATGGGCCACCACTATCGGGCGTCTACAAGTCACTAATCACCTATCACCTACAAGTCACTAATCACCTATCATCTAAAATTCACTAATCACCTATCGTCCGCAAATCACTAATAACTTTCATTAATACCACATGCTGATTAACGTGGTGTAATAAATGTCGATCTTAGACTGTAGATGAATTGAAAACTGTGCTTTGGGCTGACGAGTCTCTGTACTTAGTCTAAGTGAGACTATTGTGTCTGATGTTAGCACCAGTACAGTGTGTAGGAGGCTGTACGACATGGGTCACCACTATCGGGCGTCTACAAGTCACTAATCACCTATCACCTACAAGTCACTAATCACCTATCATCTAAAAGTCACTAATCACCTATCGTCTGCAAATCACTAATCACCTATCGTCTGCAAATCACTAATAACTTCCATTAATACCACATGCTGATTAATGTGGTGTAATAAATGTCGATTTTAGACTGTAGATGAATTGAAAACTGTGCTTTGGGCTGACGAGTCTCTGTACTTAGTCTACGTGAGACTATTGTGTCTGATGTTAGCACCAGTACAGTGTGTAGGAGGCTGTACGACATGGGCCACCACTATCGGGCGTCTACAAGTCACTAATCAGCTGTCACCTACATGTCACTAATCACCTATCATCTAAAATTCACTAATCACCTATCGTCTGCAAATCACTAATAACTTCCATTAATACCACATGCTGATTAACGTGGTGTAATAAATGTCGATATTAGACTGTAGATGAATTGAAAACTGTGCTTTGGGCTGACGAGTCTCTGTACTTAGTCTAAGTGAGACTATTGTGTCTGATGTTAGCACCAGTACAGTGTGTAGGAGGCTGTACGACATGGGTCACCACTATCGGGCGTCTACAAGTCACTAATCACCTATCACCTACAAGTCACTAATCACCTATCATCTAAAAGTCACTAATCACCTATCGTCTGCAAATCACTAATCACCTATCGTCTGCAAATCACTAATAACTTCCATTAATACCACATGCTGATTAATGTGGTGTAATAAATGTCGATTTTAGACTGTAGATGAATTGAAAACTGTGCTTTGGGCTGACGAGTCTCTGTACTTAGTCTACGTGAGACTATTGTGTCTGATGTTAGCACCAGTACAGTGTGTAGGAGGCTGTACGACATGGGCCACCACTATCGGGCGTCTACAAGTCACTAATCAGCTGTCACCTACATGTCACTAATCACCTATCATCTAAAATTCACTAATCACCTATCGTCTGCAAATCACTAATAACTTCCATTAATACCACATGCTGATTAACGTGGTGTAATAAATGTCGATATTAGACTGTAGATGAATTGAAAACTGTGCTTTGGGCTGACGAGTCTCTGTACTTAGTCTAAGTGAGACTATTGTGTCTGATGTTAGCACCAGTACAGTGTGCAGGAGGCTGTACGACATGGGTCACCACTATCGGGCGTCTACAAGTCACTAATCACCTATCACCTACAAGTCACTAATCACCTATCATCTAAAAGTCACTAATCACCTATCGTCTGCAAATCACTAATCACCTATCGTCTGCAAATCACTAATAACTTCCATTAATACCACATGCTGATTAATGTGGTGTAATAAATGTCGATCTTAGACTGTAGATGAATTGAAAACTGTGCTTTGGGCTGACGAGTCTCTGTACTTAGTCTAAGTGAGACTATTGTGTCTGATGTTAGCACCAGTACAGTGTGTAGGAGGCTGTACGACATGGGTCACCACTATCGGGCGTCTACAAGTCACTAATCACCTATCACCTACAAGTCACTAATCACCTATCATCTAAAAGTCACTAATCACCTATCGTCTGCAAATCACTAATCACCTATCGTCTGCAAATCACTAATAACTTCCATTAATACCACATGCTGATTAATGTGGTGTAATAAATGTCGATTTTAGACTGTAGATGAATTGAAAACTGTGCTTTGGGCTGACGAGTCTCTGTACTTAGTCTACGTGAGACTATTGTGTCTGATGTTAGCACCAGTACAGTGTGTAGGAGGCTGTACGACATGGGCCACCACTATCGGGCGTCTACAAGTCACTAATCAGCTATCACCTACATGTCACTAATCACCTATCATCTAAAATTCACTAATCACCTATCGTCTGCAAATCACTAATAACTTCCATTAATACCACATGCTGATTAACGTGGTGTAATAAATGTCGATATTAGACTGTAGATGAATTGAAAACTGTGCTTTGGGCTGACGAGTCTCTGTACTTAGTCTAAGTGAGACTATTGTGTCTGATGTTAGCACCAGTACAGTGTGTAGGAGGCTGTACGACATGGGTCACCACTATCGGGCGTCTACAAGTCACTAATCACCTATCACCTACAAGTCACTAATCACCTATCATCTAAAAGTCACTAATCACCTATCGTCTGCAAATCACTAATCACCTATCGTCTGCAAATCACTAATAACTTCCATTAATACCACATGCTGATTAATGTGGTGTAATAAATGTCGATTTTAGACTGTAGATGAATTGAAAACTGTGCTTTGGGCTGACGAGTCTCTGTACTTAGTCTACGTGAGACTATTGTGTCTGATGTTAGCACCAGTACAGTGTGTAGGAGGCTGTACGACATGGGCCACCACTATCGGGCGTCTACAAGTCACTAATCAGCTGTCACCTACATGTCACTAATCACCTATCATCTAAAATTCACTAATCACCTATCGTCTGCAAATCACTAATAACTTCCATTAATACCACATGCTGATTAACGTGGTGTAATAAATGTCGATATTAGACTGTAGATGAATTGAAAACTGTGCTTTGGGCTGACGAGTCTCTGTACTTAGTCTAAGTGAGACTATTGTGTCTGATGTTAGCACCAGTACAGTGTGCAGGAGGCTGTACGACATGGGTCACCACTATCGGGCGTCTACAAGTCACTAATCACCTATCACCTACAAGTCACTAATCACCTATCATCTAAAAGTCACTAATCACCTATCGTCTGCAAATCACTAATCACCTATCGTCTGCAAATCACTAATAACTTCCATTAATACCACATGCTGATTAATGTGGTGTAATAAATGTCGATCTTAGACTGTAGATGAATTGAAAACTGTGCTTTGGGCTGACGAGTCTCTGTACTTAGTCTAAGTGAGACTATTGTGTCTGATGTTAGCACCAGTACAGTGTGTAGGAGGCTGTACGACATGGGTCACCACTATCGGGCGTCTACAAGTCACTAATCACCTATCACCTACAAGTCACTAATCACCTATCATCTAAAAGTCACTAATCACCTATCGTCTGCAAATCACTAATCACCTATCGTCTGCAAATCACTAATAACTTCCATTAATACCACATGCTGATTAATGTGGTGTAATAAATGTCGATTTTAGACTGTAGATGAATTGAAAACTGTGCTTTGGGCTGACGAGTCTCTGTACTTAGTCTACGTGAGACTATTGTGTCTGATGTTAGCACCAGTACAGTGTGTAGGAGGCTGTACGACATGGGCCACCACTATCGGGCGTCTACAAGTCACTAATCAGCTATCACCTACATGTCACTAATCACCTATCATCTAAAATTCACTAATCACCTATCGTCTGCAAATCACTAATAACTTCCATTAATACCACATGCTGATTAACGTGGTGTAATAAATGTCGATATTAGACTGTAGATGAATTGAAAACTGTGCTTTGGGCTGACGAGTCTCTGTACTTAGTCTAAGTGAGACTATTGTGTCTGATGTTAGCACCAGTACAGTGTGTGTAGGAGGCTGTACGACATGGGTCACCACTATCGGGCGTCTACAAGTCACTAATCACCTATCACCTACAAGTCACTAATCACCTATCATCTAAAAGTCACTAATCACCTATCGTCTGCAAATCACTAATCACCTATCGTCTGCAAATCACTAATAACTTCCATTAATACCACATGCTGATTAATGTGGTGTAATAAATGTCGATTTTAGACTGTAGATGAATTGAAAACTGTGCTTTGGGCTGACGAGTCTCTGTACTTAGTCTACGTGAGACTATTGTGTCTGATGTTAGCACCAGTACAGTGTGTAGGAGGCTGTACGACATGGGCCACCACTATCGGGCGTCTACAAGTCACTAATCAGCTGTCACCTACATGTCACTAATCACCTATCATCTAAAATTCACTAATCACCTATCGTCTGCAAATCACTAATAACTTCCATTAATACCACATGCTGATTAACGTGGTGTAATAAATGTCGATATTAGACTGTAGATGAATTGAAAACTGTGCTTTGGGCTGACGAGTCTCTGTACTTAGTCTAAGTGAGACTATTGTGTCTGATGTTAGCACCAGTACAGTGTGCAGGAGGCTGTACGACATGGGTCACCACTATCGGGCGTCTACAAGTCACTAATCACCTATCACCTACAAGTCACTAATCACCTATCATCTAAAAGTCACTAATCACCTATCGTCTGCAAATCACTAATCACCTATCGTCTGCAAATCACTAATAACTTCCATTAATACCACATGCTGATTAATGTGGTGTAATAAATGTCGATCTTAGACTGTAGATGAATTGAAAACTGTGCTTTGGGCTGACGAGTCTCTGTACTTAGTCTAAGTGAGACTATTGTGTCTGATGTTAGCACCAGTACAGTGTGTAGGAGGCTGTACGACATGGGTCACCACTATCGGGCGTCTACAAGTCACTAATCACCTATCACCTACAAGTCACTAATCACCTATCATCTAAAAGTCACTAATCACCTATCGTCTGCAAATCACTAATCACCTATCGTCTGCAAATCACTAATAACTTCCATTAATACCACATGCTGATTAATGTGGTGTAATAAATGTCGATTTTAGACTGTAGATGAATTGAAAACTGTGCTTTGGGCTGACGAGTCTCTGTACTTAGTCTACGTGAGACTATTGTGTCTGATGTTAGCACCAGTACAGTGTGTAGGAGGCTGTACGACATGGGCCACCACTATCGGGCGTCTACAAGTCACTAATCAGCTATCACCTACATGTCACTAATCACCTATCATCTAAAATTCACTAATCACCTATCGTCTGCAAATCACTAATAACTTCCATTAATACCACATGCTGATTAACGTGGTGTAATAAATGTCGATATTAGACTGTAGATGAATTGAAAACTGTGCTTTGGGCTGACGAGTCTCTGTACTTAGTCTAAGTGAGACTATTGTGTCTGATGTTAGCACCAGTACAGTGTGCAGAAGGCTGTACGACATGGGTCACCATTATCGGGCAGCCGTCTACAAGCCACTAATCACTTCCATTAATACCGCATTCTGATTAACATAATGCAAGAAATGTCAATCTTAGACTGTAGATGAATTGAAAACTTTGCTTTGGGCTGACGAGTCTCTGTACTTAGTATACGTGAGGCTATTGTGTCTTATGTTAGCACCAGTACAGTGTGTAGGAGGCTGTACGACATGGGTCACACTATCGGGCGTCTACAAGTCACTAATCACCTATGGCCTACAAGTCACTGATCACCTATGGCCTACAAGTCACTAATCACCTATGGCCTACAAGTCACTGATCACCTAAGGCCTACAAGTCACTAATCACCTATCGTCTACAAGTCACTAACAACTTCCATTAATACCACATGCTGATTAACGTGGTGCAAGAAATGTCGATCTTAGACTGTAGATGAATTGAAAACTGTGCTTTGGGCTGACGAGTCCCGGTACATAGTCTACGTGAGACTATTGTGACTGATGTTTAGCGCCAGTATAGTGTGCAGGAGGCTGTATTACATGGGTCACCAGAATCGGGCGTCTACAAGTCACCTATCGCCTACAAATCACTAATCACTTCATTAATACCACATGCTGATTAACGTAGTGGAAGAAATGCCGATCTTAGACTCTAGGTGAATGGAAAATTGTGCTTTGGACTAAAGAGTCCCGGTACATAGTCTATATACATAGTCTACCAGTCTGATGTTCGTTTCTGGATAGCCGATGCTGAGAGGAAAGTACATTCCGGACTGCATCATTCCAAAAGTGTAGTGTGGGGGAGGCAGCGTGATGGTATTGAGCTGTTTTTCGTGGTTTGGGTTATGCTCCTTAGTACTTTTGGATAAAACCATGAATGCTGTACTATACCTAGACTAGACGTCCTGGACAATTAAGCACGATTGACGTTGTGGCAGTACTTTGGGAAAGGCTCATGCAATTATCAGAGGGACAACGCACCGTGCCATACTACCCGAATTGTTGGAGATTGCTTTGAGGACATGGGTGTTCAAAAGTTGAACTGGCCAGCTCAGAGTCCTGACATGAACCCTGTAGAGTATCTCTGGTACGAATCGTATCCTCGGATGTATGGAAAAGAGATTGTCCAACAAATAAAGCTGAACTGGCCTCTCCTTTGAATATTGAATGACGGAACATATCGGCGGACATTTACAGAAATCTGGTGGATATTATCCAACGAAGACTTCGGCCCCCGCGTTTCATAAGAGCCAAAGGATTGAGCACACATTATTAAATTTCCTGTAAATAAAAATTATTTGTTAACACGCAGGTGTCCGGTTATTAATAGTAGAGCAGTGTATGTCATATGTACTGGAAAATTTTCTCTTTCGTAAAACTGAGTAAGTTGGAAGATTTCCATTATGAAATGAATATGATGCATAAAACATTTACATGTAGAGGAGCTGGCTTTGTCTTCTGAGAATTTCGTTTTTTTCTTTCTGAAGTTCAAATAACTCGTCTTCTACATATGCCACGCAGAATCTTAGACGAGGAGATAACTTGGCGAAGTCGAGACTGCCAGGAAATAGAACTTGTTTCATCCTCTCGATATACTCGATATATCGCTGGTTTTCATAGCTGTCTTCTCCTAGAGCAGTAAAATTAAAAAAAAATGCGTCAAGAGGATGGGCGAAAGTAAGAAAGACAAAACTATACACCCTGATTCATAAAGAAGTATACAGTTTCCAGATTCTGTAAAACAGTAACATTTGAAGACACGGACCACAACTGCGAACCGTTAGGTAGATGTACTCATAAAGTTTGTGTTCCGCTACTGAGGGAAGTGACGTAGACGATAGCGCGCGTTTTACGCGACTAGTCAGTCAAAATGGCAGCGTCTCCAGTGGAGAAGGCGTTTTGTGTTCCTGAATTGAGCAAAACGGAATCTGTAACTGTTGTGCTACGACATTTTCGATCACGATTCGAAAAAGAACCTCCAACCAGAATATATATCTACGATATATATTATCTATGCCAATCGTAGATCATGCCACTGACCCAATGGCCACCCAGAAGTCCTGACTTAACACCTTGTGACTTTTTCCTGTGGGGGTACGTAAAGGACAAGGCATTCGCTCCTCCTCTTCCTGTTGATCTAGCGGAGCTGAAGCAGCGTATCACAGCCACTATCACTGCACTTCATTCAGATATCTTACCTCGCGTTTGGGAGGAAATGGATTACCGCCTCGATGTGTGTCGTGTGACTAAGGGTGCACACATAGAACATCTGTGACTGTCTCTAAAAACAACTTGAAACATTCCCCTACAATTCTGTAATAAATAACATAAAATATCTTACATTGTTCTTGTTTTATAGTGCGTTGAAACTGTATACTTCTTTATGAATCACCCTGTATAGTACACTGAGTAGGTTGTATACCAAAATGTGGTGGTATACTGCACCACTTTTGGTGCAAAAGTAAACCATTGTGTGAAGCATGAAACTTCGATAAACATCATGCAATGCGTGTAACTTTTCAACATGAAACTTCGATAAACATCATGCAATGCGTGTAACTTTTCAACATGAAACTTCGATAAACATCATGCAATGCGTGCAACTTTTCAACATGAAACTTCGATAAACATCATGCAATGCGTGTAACTTTTCAACATGAAACTTCGATAAACATCATGCAACGCGTGTAACTTTTCAACATGAAACTTCGATAAACATCATGCAATGCGTGTTATAACGAAGTGAATTTCTCCGTCATTTTTATCCGCGCCGGGGTTCGAACCCGGGTCCACTCATTCCGGAATAAGTTGCTCTACCAATTAAGCTACGCGGACATGTATTCTGATTCCTATCTGCCTTTATGTCGTGTGCGTCCTTCTGGCAGGTACGTCACATCTCCTGGTACGTTACAGTGTAACTTTTCAACATGAAACTTCGATAAACATCATGCAATGCGTGTAACTTTTCAACATGAAACTCCGATAAACATCATGCAATGCGTGTAACTTTTCAACATGAAACTTCGATAAACATCATGCAATGCGTGTAACTTTTCAACATGAAACTTCGATAAACATCATGCAATGCGTGTAACTTTTCAACATGAAACTTCGATAAACATCATGCAATGCGTGTAACTTTTCAACATGAAACTTCGATAAACATCATGCAATGCCTGCAACTTTTCAACATTTAGTTGGATACCATAGCATGGTGCATAATTGCATCATGGTTTTCTTTTTTTCTTTTTTTTTTTTTTTGTGTATTTCATGCATCACACAATGGTTTGCCTTTTCCCCAAAAGTGGTGTAGCACCACTTTTGGGGAACAAAATTTACTACAAAATTTTTAGCAGTATAATGAAGTCGAAAAAAAACTTTCTGCTATTATTAAAAACAATCAATTGCATGCATTTAATAATTTAATACAATTGTTTAAATTATCAATTATAGTAATTTAAGTATGAGGTCATTCGGAAAGTACGCGAACACTTTCATTGGCATATATTTTGGGAACCTGAATGGAAACGCAGGCGTTTTTTTTTTTTTTTTGGCTGTTTGCGTAGTACGTACCTGGGACTCAGTTTGTGCCTACCGATCGGCTAGTGAAAGTTATAGTAACGATGCAGCAGATTCTAGTGAAAGTTATAGTAACGATGCAGCAGATTCTAGTGAAAGTTATAGTAACGATGCAGCAGATTCTAGTGAAAGTTATAGTAACGATGCAGCAGATTCTAGTGAAAGTTATAGTAACGATGCAGCGGCTAGTGAAAGTCATAGCAACGATGCAGCAGATTCTAGTGAAAGTTATAGTAACGATGCAGCAGATTCTAGTGAAAGTTATAGTAACGATGCAGCGGCTAGTGAAAGTCATAGCAACGAAAGATTCTCTAAGATGCATTCTATCGATTTCGACTTCTAGGCAAGAAGCCAAACAACGCATCCAAGACGCCTTATAGCCAGAGTTCGAAACTGGTCAAAAATTTTAGACACGGACGTCACGTGATTGGGCCTGACCCGAACAAATCTGCTTTGAACTATAATACATATATAGTCATTTTTGCAACTGCACCTTCAGAATTGCAGAGTATGATCCAAGAACTTGCTGAGAACGAGGATTAAAAATAAACTTTCAGAAGACAAAACTGATGTGCAATGTTTTTATAAGAAACGAAGATTTATCGATTGAAGAGGAAAAGCTGGAGATAACCGATTCTTGAATTTACCTTGGACAGCAGATATTAAGCGGGGAAGAAATTAATCGGCGTATAAAACTTGGTTGGAGAGCTTTTGGAGGAAACAGTACAATTTTTTAGAGCAATATGCCATTATATCTTAAAAGGAACGTGTTTAATCAATGCATCCTTCCAGTGCTTACGTATAGAGCAGAGACGTGGACTTTAACTAGAAAAGACATACAAAGACTGCAGACAACTGAAAGCAGCACGGAGAGATGCATTCTTGGTGTAACCAGGAAAGATAAGACGAGGAACTTGTGGATAAGGGAAATGACAGGAGTGGACGACATCATGACCAGAGTGAAATCCCTGAAATGGCAATGGGCTGGTCATATTGCCAGAAGAACGGATCACAGATGGACGACAGAAATTTTAGACTGTATTCCAATTAACAGGAAAGGACTCAGAAGAAGACCACATGGGAGATGGGTGGATGAAATTCACCAAACGAGTTTCAGTACTTACAGGAAGTATTGAAACTCGGTTTAAATACACACACACACACACACACACACACACACACACACACACACACACACACATACACATACACATACAGGGTGTTCAAGAAGTCACTCCGCAGTGGTTATATAAGGTTATATGGAAATCAAACAAATGTATGTATTATGTGAACATGTATGTTACTCATTTACTTACAAGAAGTATTGAAACGCGTTTGCAAGACATAGCCAAACTGTTTTACACATGTTTTCAAACACATCTACGAGAGCTGAAAAGTTTCTGCGTAGTAATGTTAAGGCTGTTCCACCTAATTTTGATGGCGCTACAGTAAACAATTTTGAATTAAGTAATTCCTGTATGTTTAATTTCAGTTCCTGCTGTTTTCTTGATAACATATCAATCTTCAGAACGTGTTTCATAGCAACACATGAGTTGAAAGTTCCCAAAATGTGGATGTTGTTTTCATCATTGCCCCTCAGAATGAAGGGGCGTTCTTCCTTCACATTGCATGACAAGTCATTTTTCACTCCGCGGCACCAGTACTGAGCACGAAATTCCACTTTGCATTTTTTTTTGAGAATTTTTTTTTAAGTTTTTTATCTTATTTTTTTGTTTTTTTAAAATAAAACGCGGTCGAAATTGTGTCAGGAACACGCTGACCCAACCCGTTTGACCCGCAAGAAATTGCTGCTTACAGCAGCTTTGTAGGGTGTGAATGACCTTCCACACAACTGGGTATCCCTCACACAACGGTTTATACCGCGCTGACGGAAGATTTAGACCAAATGAGCAAACTAGCGATTTGGTTACTGCACACACTAACCACGACACAAGAAATTCAGATATGAAATTGCATGGAGTATAACCTTGAGTGGTTTCGTCGCAATAATAGGGTACTGACAAGAATCCTCTGCATAGATGAAAGTTCGGTGGAATTTTACGCATCCGGGTAACGACGTATGTAACGGTCCTGGATTGAGCCAGGTACTTCTGTGATGCCTTTATATTTTCTGTATGGAAATACAGATATGCATAAGCTTAAAATCGTATGGGTCGTTGGCATAGAAATTCTCGGTGTGGCTTTTTGGAAGATGTATGGTGAAAACATCATCATGACATCGGAGCGGTATAATTCATTTCTGGAGGAGCATATACCGGCGTGGACACTGTGACATCATGCACAGTGACCTGTCCTCATACACGACAACGCATAGCCACACAAAGCCAGGACAGCACGGCTGTTTATTCAAAAGAACGGTTGGGTGAAGCTGTCCCGTCCACCATATTCACCAGGATGAAACCCTGTGATTTTAATGGTTTTGTCCATTTGAAGTTGGAGATGTACGGTACTCGTTACAACATCAAACTAGATTTAGTTCTCAGAGTCACAGACATTTTGTTCAGACTTCATGACGTCGGCTGTTCATTGAATAGAACGGTTGGGTGGAACTGTTCCGTCCATCGTATTCACCGGGTGTGATTTTAATGGTTTTGTCCATTTGAAGTGAAAGATGTCTGGTACTCGCTACAACAGCAAACATGATTTAGATCTCAGAGTCACAGGCATTTTATTCAGACTTCGTGACATCGGCTATTCATTAAACAGAACGGTTGGTTGAAGCTGTCCCGTCCACCGTATTCACCGGGTATAAAACCGTGTGATTTTATTGGTTTTGTCCATTTGCAATGGGAGATGTCTGGTACTCGTTACAACAGCAAACAGGATTTAGAACTCAGAGGCACAGATATTGTCTTCAGACTTCGTGGCACTGGTACTTTTAATGATGTTCGTAAACTGCACATAGTTTGGGAAAGTGTTATTGATAAGAGGAGCTATCACGGCCACCCATAGCTTAGTTTTCAGGAGGGGGCAAACAGAAGTTGTAGATACAAATAACACACGCAAACAATCGATGCAATTTTCAACTGTCCTTCATGTTATATAACCGTTTTTACCACACACTCAAAATCTAACTGAAAACAAGAAGACCCAAAAACTACATTACAGAAATGGATAAATGAAATGTTAGGACAAAAAGCAAATTTCTTTGTCGTTCTTTTGATCCTTGTGGCTACTTCAGTCACTTACGTCACGAAGTCCCAGAGATTACATAGTTGGTCACGAAGAATGAAAAATTACCCTCAAGACAAATTCCTGAGAAAATTTTCAAATGATCTTTGTTCGACAGTGAGTAATGCTGTTGAGGATATGTTTTTCATTTCTTCGCATTTCATGCTTTTCCACACTGTACGTATGTACGCTGTTCTCCAACATACTACGGGAAATTTCATCATTACTTTCTGCTGTAAATTTCCACTTTTTCTACTGGAAATTCCCAACGCTTTCCCTATTTTTACAGAATACACAGACATTCAGAAGTTTTACAGAAAACTTTGCAATCAGAATTAATGTTATTTTCGAAAATCTCTAATACCTTCCAAGAATAGAAAAAGTATGATCTAATAACCAGGGGAGGGCAAATGCTCCATTTTGCCCCTCTTATATGGGCACCAATTGGTCAAAGAACCTTCTTGTTACCTTCTTCTGTGGCAAGGAAACCTGAACGTTGATAGTCGTATTGTCGATGGTCAAAAAGCCAATTCAAATTGTCGACATAGTAAGCACAGGGTATTCCATAGTAACTATAAAATATACGTTCTCCCACTCCAGAGCATTACTCCCCCAAATATTTTAACATCCCTCCCTTTATGTAATTACGTGACACACTTCAGCCATTTTGGACCAAAATTGCGAGTGAAGCCAGATATTAATTTTCGCGAATATCTATTCAGCTAGAGAAGCCCTCTTATGATCTGCTGAACGACAGGAGCAGAATGAAGCTAATAGGTTCTTTCGCATATACGAAAACACCAAAAAATTGAAATAAAGTAAAAGTGAAAAAGAAATATTTGAAAAAATAATTGTAAGGAAGTATTAGATGTGCAAATAAGTTTTAAAAAGCTTTAAGACAACACAACCTGTAATTTGAGAGAAAACAACAATACCTTTACGAATCAAAATATGCGCCGTCATTATCTATCACCTTCCGCCATGGGGCGGGCAGCTGACGGATTCCAGCCATGAAGAATACTTCGTCGTGTGACGTGATGAAGTCGTCAACCCATTTTTGCACTTCGTCACAAGTCTGGAACCGTACAGCAGACAAAGCATGTTGCATCGATCGGAACAAATGATAGTCTGAAGGGGCTATGTCGGGACTATACGCCGGGTGCTCCAAAACTTCCCAGCCAAGCGTTAATAACGTTTCCTTGACCGATTTCCCGACGTGCGACCTAGAGTTGTCATGCAGTAATTTCACGGGATGCAATCCTTTGCCTATGAATGGACGTTTCCGACAAATTTCCTGGTTCAATCGCAGTAATTGTTGCTTGTAGCAATCAGCAGTAACAGCCCTGTCCCAATAGTTCATAATAGAGCACACACTTTATATCCCACCAGGTGCACAGCAGAACTTTCTTGGACTGAATATTGCGTTTCGGTGTCGAAGTCGTTGCTTCACTGAGGTCTACCCAGTGTTTTTTGCGTTTGGGATTGTCGTACCATATCCACTTTTCATCACCCGTAACGATTTTCCACAGGAAAGACTTTATGTGTTGTTTATTCAACAGATTCAAACACTTCATGACACGCTCATCCTTGTTCCTCTGGCTCAGGTCATTGTGGCACCCATTTTCCTTCCTTCTGAATCTTTCCCATTGCGCGTAAACGATTGGAAATGGTTTGTTGAGTTACCCCAGTTGTTCAGCTAGTTATTTTTGCGTTTGGGACGAATCTTCATCTAGCAATGCTTGCAGTTTCTGATGTGCAATCTTCTGCGGGGGCCCGCTAAGTTCTTGATCGCTAACATCAAAATCAGCTGCTTTAAACCATCTAAACCGAAACTCACACGTGCTTTTCGATACAATATTCTCCCCAAGAATAGAACAGATCGATGCACATGCTTTGGCAGCACTTTTTCCTTGATGAAATTAGTAACGAATGCAGTATCGCTTGTCATCTTTCACCTACCCACGTGCAAGTGCGTTTGACTGTAGGGCAAACTTCTTGTCACATTTTACATCCTGGACCAGTTAAGGTCACATGACAACAACGCGGTGAAATGTCGGATATGTAAAGCGGTATACGTCACTCCAAAAACGCTTTAAAACTTCTTTGTACACCTAATGCAACATCATGACTGTTGGCATTTTTACCTTTAGACCATGTCGACATTTCGTAAGACACCCAAACTGACGTAAAGTAAAGGGACTCATTAAGCAGTTATAGATTTGGCCATTATGAGGAATATCAGGGTAAAATAGATAGATTTAGTGGCCTGTTAGAATTCGAAATGAGAAATCTCAGTTGGATATTTCTTCTGTAGAAGATAAAGTTAAGGTAAACATACTTAGAATGTAATTAATAAACAGGAACTGCACACCAATTATACTCAAAATGGTGTTACTATACTAGAAATCTGAATTTATTGGCGTAGAATAAAAATTAAAGTTTCCAAGCTTTCGCATATCAACCAGATGGCTTTTTCAAGCAAGGTAGACAGCAAACTGCAGTTAATGTTTGTATAGCAAACCGAAGGTATACAGCAGTTTGCTGTCTACCTTCCTTGAAAAAGCCATCTGGTTGCTGTGCGAAAGCTTGGAAACTTTTATTTCTGTTCTATGCTAATAAATTCGGATTACTAGTACAGTTATACTATGTAACGTATACTCTAGATTCACTGTCCTTTTGATTTTTACTATCTCTGGTTATTTTATTTTACTATGTAAATTATCTTCTTACTGAACGAGATGTTATTTCTCCCGCTGAATGAGATCTGGCAATGAGTGTAAGTCATGACGTGGTGGTAGCCAGTATAAATAGGCGCGTTCAACGAGACGTAGAGAGAGCGTTTGTTTATGTGGAGAGAGCTGTTGTTGTACGAAGAGAGCTGTTGTTGTACGAAGTGAGCTGTTGTTTATGTGTCAGAGAGCTGTTGTTGTATAGAGAGAGCGTTTGTTTATGTAGAGAGAGCTGTTGTTGTACGAAGTGAGCTGTTGTTTATGTGTCAGAGAGCTGTTGTTGTATAGAGAGAGCGGTTGTTTATGTGCGTGAGAGCTTTGTTTCGTGTGTAAAGAGATCTTCGTTTATGTGAGAGCCAGAAGTTTACCAAATAAAAGATTGTCTTAGTAAGTACGTCTTTCTCAGTTCATAGTTTTGTCAGATCTCTGTCTGGCTGTTAGGTTCATTTCATTAGTTGATTATTATTAACAAACAGCATAAGACTTTATTCATCTTAATTACTACTACAACATTACTAGCAGTTAAAAGCTTGTTCATTATTATTACTACACTATTAGCAGGAAAGTTTATTCATGATATAATTAACAAACAACAAGCATTAAAAGAAGCATTAGCTTAGAAGAAGCTGAATTCATTATAATTCAGTAGCAGAAGCGATATATTCATTATAACTATTTTGAATACTTTATAATGAATTAGTTTTTATAATGGTTGTTGTTGTAGTAATTGTTAATGAATAAAGTCTTATGCTGGTTGTTAATAGTAACACTTAATGAAAAGAGACCCAACGGCCAGACAGAGGTCTGACAGTACTATGAACTGACAAAAACGTACTTACTTAATAAACCTTTTATTAGGAAACTCCTGGTATCATCCAACACACACACTGCTAGTCACACTAATCGTATCACAATAATGAAGAAGAACCTAATCACATAGAACGAAGCTCTTGGCACAAAATAACGTAGCTCTTTTCACATCGAACAAAACCTCTCCACATATAACAAAAAGCTCTCCGCACATAAACAAAAGCTCTTTCACGTAACACAAAAGCTCTCCTCGCACATAAACAAAAGCTCCCCGCATATAAACAAAAGCTCTCCCTAGGTATCCTTGAACGCGCCTATTTATACTGCCTACCACCACGTCATGACTACACTCGTTGCCACATATCATTCAGCGGGAGAAATAATATCTCGTTAAGTAAGAAGATAATTTACATAGGAAAATAAAATAACGAGAGATAGTAAAATCAAAAGGAAACTGAATCTAGAGTATACGTTACAACTTAGAATGGTTTATTTAGTATGTGGGCCATATGGGAAAATTTCAACGCAGGTGTTACATTCCAAAGCTGCTGACCGCACATCACCAAGGGTAAGACCCCCTCCCCAAAATATATCGATTAATGGTGTAAGATTGGCCACGTGTGATAAATTTGTCAGAAGCAGAAAATCTTACAATGGAACGAGGAGAGAAAACGTCTGTCTATGCATTACGCATTAATTTTATTTTGTTGCCATATTCTGTATTTATGGGTGGATCCGACCGAAGACCAAATTTTGTGTATACAGATGTGATGCCATAAATGAATGAAAAAAAAATTGTGCTTATAATGAAGCGCCAAAGTAATTGCATAAAATTTGGAAAATGAAGTTCAAGGATTTATAACAGTCCTAATTTTTCACCTGGGGTAACGAAAAAAGTAATTTTATATTTTCAAATAGTACGAAAACCGTACTGCTATGGTATGAGCAGTGGCAATAAAATAAAGACTACAATAAGGAGCTTACCAGGATTATCTGACAAAGAAGGAAAGTCCAAATCACCTTTTCTGACTACATCACTGTTACTGCTAGACGAAGAAGAGTTGCCCGACGTATACGCTGGAGGCGGGCCTTCGCATTCGTATAATGACGCTGTTCCTTGAGCTTTTCTTAATAAGTCTATATCAGAGACATATGGAGTGTTCCCGCATTTTACTTTCTGCATCTCAATCGGGTTTTTCGTGCCGCCCGACGTCGCAAATCGCCAGTGTATTCGAGAAATTTCTTTTACAAGACCCTGTTACTTTTCCAGGCCACCTTAGTATGCGACACTTGTAGGCAGAGATACAAGCAGCCCGACTTTTTCGTTCTTGCAGAATGAATCAATACGTGTCTACAGGTGGCATCTCCCGCCAGCTGTCGTTCGTGTTAACAGTTCTCGTACTCTGAACTCTATCTAGTTTATGGACGATTGTCTTCGCATGTCAAATTCTTTTCGACAAGACGACGGCGCCAAGGGCACGTGACAAACTCAGATTTTTTGTTTCATAGCTACTAATGCATATCTCTTTTAGTTTACATGAAAGAATCTGAATCCAAGTCTTTAGGTCAAGGCTGTGTCGTCGCGGCCAGAGTTGGGAAACAGGTCAAACATTTTGGACCCGGACCCGACCACGAAAATCTGCTTTGAACTATAAATTCGAAACTCAGTTTATAATCATGTATAATTATAATAGGAAGGCCGTTCCGTAAAAACTGAGAGTATTTTTTTTTTTTGAGTTGGCAACAGTGCGAAGAGGTAAAATAACTACGCAGACGATTCACTGAATTAAGGAAGTATCTATGGCAACAGTTATTAGCCATGGGAGACGATTCTGGTTTTGTCATTGCGCAGTTGTTTAAGGTATGCCTGCATTTCGCCATACAGCCATGGAGGTGAGTGATTCAGAGTTAAGAAGTGAAATGCGTTGTGCGATCAAATGTTGCTACAGTTTGGGTACAACGGCTCCAGAAACAGTTGCTTTAATGGAAAAAGCTTACAAACATAAATGTTTGGGTGAGTCAACGATTTTTAGATGGCACCGTGATTTCAAAAAAGGGCGTTTGTCGGCAGAACTCGCTCCTACGCCTGGTGGACCTGAAAGTGTTGCTACGAAGTTTATTGTTAACACTGTTTGGGGAGTCCTGCAAGAAAATCGACGAATGATGTGTGAAGACAGCGGCGTCAACTAATATTTCAAAAACGTCGGCATTCCACATTCTACGCGACAAATCACTGCTGCATCGTGTGTGCTCCAGATGGGTGGTACCTCATCACCTGACAAGAGAACATTGGTTAGCCAGAGTTCAGGTGTGTCATGAATGGAAGCAAATGATTGCAAAGGATCCAAACTTTCTAAACAGTAATAACTGCCGATGAAAAATGGGTCCACTATTCCGACCCCCTCACGAAGTGCAACGCGTGATTGGAAACACACAGGCTCGCCTCCTCCGAAAAAAGTCCTCCAAACCAAATCAGCTGGGAAGGTGATGATGATAATTTTCTTTGATCATAAAGGTGTAGTCACCAGCATGCCGTTCTTCCTCAAATTACTGTCAATGCGGAGTATTACATTTCAGTCTTGAAGCGTCTGGGATGACACATATCGATTAAGCTACCGAAACTGGATGGCAAGTGCACCCTACACCATGATAACGCCCGTCCACATGTGGCTACTTGTGTTCAACAGTTTCTTACGAAATGCAGTAGTGAAATCATCACACAGCCTGCCTACAGTCCTGACCTCGCCCCATGCGATGAGGTGGGGAGACATGAAGTTTACCAGACACAGAGCATTTCCACTTGGTGGATCACTTCTACTGTAATTCCATTTAATTTTTTTTTATTATTTATTACATTACTGCAATTCTTACACCATGTATATTACTTGCGTAATTTACCGTGCACTGAAAGCTGTATGTAGGAACTTACATATAAATATCATCTTCAGAATTTGCGCTTTTAACTCAAGGCTAAATGTAGAAAAAGTAGCGAAAGTAAGTACTTTTCAGAAAAAGCTTTGCAGCCAGCTGCTTGATTTCTTTAAAAAAAAAAAAATAGTTGTAGCAAGCTACGTTTTTAAGAATGTAGTTGTAGCAAGCTAATTTTTCAAGAATGTAGTTGTAGCAGTGGCTAGATACTTTTAAAAAGCAGCTTTCTAATCACTGAGCATAGCACAGAAATCTTTGACAGTAAGTATAATTTAAATTCTTTCTGAAAGAATCCTACGACGGAACCCAGCCACTCTGGTGACCCAGTGGTCAGAGGTGTATGTTTCTGACTTGTTGGCCGAGCTGTGGCCTTGCTGAGTGTCAGATGAGGGTTGGTGTGTTCGTCTTATGGCGCTGACCTATCTCTAGAACCAATGACCCTTAATTAGGGACACGCTTGTAGCCCTCATAGCTGCCCAAGGTGGTCGTTAAACCCTGAAACAAAAAAAGAGGCAAACCCATATCTGTTGAGGAAAAGCGCCAAGTGTTTCGAGTGGCTGGTGTCCGGTGTTTTAGAATTCAACAGGTGACCTTCTCCATCGCATCCCACGCTGAACCCAGTCCGTTCGGCCAGCAGGTCGCTCGGGAAACCCGAAGCTCTGCTGATCCGAAGATGACGCCTGCCTGTTGAGTAGTTCAGGAGGCGAGGTCTGTCGCGTTTAAAGTACTCAGTCATTCTTTAATCAAAAACCAGGATTCGGTGGCACCGAACGGCATCTAGGCAATGACCACTGAAGGGCAAGATGTTTTAACCAGCCCATGCTATCTTCCGAATGAATTAAAGTTCAGAGGCGTCTCTATTTTTTTGTGATGAATGAGATATGAACTCAGATTTTGATTACTCTTCCTGACTCCGCACTATTACTTCACACTTCATTATTTACAGCTTGACGTTTATCAACTAGAGTGGTTCCTGTTCGTCCTGTGGGTGGAGCATATCTGTTTCGTAAGTGTTTATAGTCTGTATATGAAAAAATAGGAAAGAAAAAGAGAAAGAAGCTAGAGAATATTCTTTGCTGAATCAACCTCTTCAAATCACTCATCGAAATTAAACAAAACGGTTACTTAATAAAATCTGAAAGCAATAAGATTGTTTTGTTTGCTAAGTTAACGTTGTGGTAAATTACAGGAGGCATACAGGGAACTAGCATATCTTTGGCTTACAAGCGCGTGTGCTAACGTTATCACATTTTACCGTGCACACGTTATCTCTCCACGTGATTCATATGTAAATGTGAAACTTAAAGAAAATACAATTCCTTCTTTAAAACTCAAATAAACCGTAAGATATTTTATTAATTTAATTTAGCTGCAATTCTCATTTTGTGAAGAATTGCGCGGATCTTTCACCATGCGTGTGATCAATCACTTCTTCGAAATGACCAGATAGATCTTGAGGTCACGGTTTCACTGTCAGTCGAATCTTACGTTACAGACCGGTTAGACTAAGCTTCAAAGCCGGAATCTGGAAAGTAAACATTGCCTAACCCTCACTGTGTTTTATCTCGAAAGATGTTTCTAAGTCGCGTTCTTCCTAGCTGGGTACCCCCCCTCCACACACACACTCCCCATTGGTCTTCCTTTAGGAAATATGATGAAACCAGCTATTCCAGCAAAGAAAGCACCTACTTCGGTGATGCTTATCATCACAACAACGCCGTTTGTCTTGCTGAAAAATTCAGGAAATGATTGCTGGTTCGAGACGTGACGCTCAACACAGATTAGGACAGCACGTCAGAAGTAGTACTTACGATATCGTCTCAAGACGAATAGGAATGGGAAACAGACTTTCTTAGTGTTATAACTGTACATGGGTAGTGGCAATGGTGCAATTCTAAATAAAAAAAGTGCCTTAACGGTGAACTGATTAGATAAAAACCAACCCGGAAAGCACTCAATTTTTTTTAACTTATTGTTTGACTTCTTGTTTTAGTCATTTAGAATTCTTAACTAAATACACTGACGGAAAAAAAAATCCTAACACCACGAAAAAATAGTTGTAGAGGAATGAAATGGCGGCAATACATTTGTATAGGTAACATATTTAATCGATTAAGGTTTCAAGATCACAGCTTATTGTAAGCGCGAGAAGAGCCATTTTAAATGTGAAATGCTGGTACATTAATAACCGGTGTAACCGCCAGAATGTTGAATGCAAGCACGCAAACGTTCATGCATTGTGTCGTACAGGTGCTGGATGTCAGTTTGTGGGATGGAGTTCCATGCCTGTTGCACTTGGTCGGTCAATACAGGGACGGTTAATGCTGGTTGGGGGTGACGCTGGAGTTGTCGTCCAATGATGTCCCATACGTGCTCGATTGGTGAAAGATCTGGTGATCTAGCAGGCCACGGCAACATGTCGACACTCTGTAGAGCATGTTGGGTTACAACAGCGGTATGTGGGCGAGCGTTATCCTGTTGGAAAACACCCCCTGGAATGCTGTTCATGAATGGCAGCACAACAGGTTGAATCACCAGACCGACGTACAACTGTGCCGTCAGGGTGCGTGGGATAACCACGAGAGTGCTCCTGCTGTCATAGGAAATTGCTCCCCAGACCATAACTTCAGGTGTAGGTCCGGTGTGTCTCGGCCGCACACAGGTTGGTTGCAGGCGCTCACCTGGCCTCCGTTTAACCAACACGCGGCCATCACTGGCACCCAGACAGAACCGGCTTTCATCAGAAAACACAACAGATCTCCACTCCGTCCTCCAATGAGCTCTAGCTTGACACCACTGACGTCGCAAACGGCAGCGGTTTGGAGTAAGTGGAATGCACGCTACAGGGCGTCTGGCTCGGAGCTGTCCTTCAAGTAACCGATTTGTAACAGTTCGTTGTGTCACTGTGGTGGCAACTGCAGCTCGAATTGCTGCCGCAGACGCGGTACGATGCGCCACGGCCATACGCCGTACACGGCGGTCTTCCCTCTCAGTAGTGCCACGTGGCCGGCCGGAACCCGTTCTTCTTGAGGCAGTACCTTCCCTTGACCACCGCTGCCAACAATCATGCACAGTGGCTACATTCCTGCCAAGTCGTTCTGCAATATTGCGGAAAGAAAATCCACCTTCTCGTAGCCCTATTACACGACCTCGTTCAAACTCCGTGAGCTGTTGATAATGGCTTCTTCGTCTTCTTAAAGGCATTCTTGACTAACATCAACACCGTACGTCAAATCTCAACGATAACTAACGCTCACGAACGTTACAGCGCGTATTTACAGCAAACCTGCTTTGCATGTTCCACACTAGTATGCGCCACACGTATGGGCCGAGCGCGAAATTTGCATAGACGTCATCTTACAGATGAACTCTCACCGCCTACCAACTGTCGTTTATCTAACACAACCCCTTCTTGGTGTTGGGATTTTTTTTTCCGTCAGTGTATTTATTATTAAATATTTTTATCAGTTTTTGTCAAAATTGCCTTATTTTGGAAATGTAAAACAAAAGAAAGATTGCTACGCGAGAGTCACGTGCCTACAACATATTTTTTTTTTTTAAATTTCTTTCAGAAAAGAAATGCCTTCGCGGCACAGGCGCCGTCTATGGACATGCTCAGCATACCCTGATTTCTGCCGGGGCAATCAAATGTACCTTTTGGAAACAATTTATGCATTGTAATTAGAACGCATGGAATAAATTGTTTCTGTCAGTTAACATCAGTCACAGATTACCAAAAATCGAATCTGATATGTTCAAGACAATTTTAAAATAGTGCATGTTGAATATATTATTTCAGTATATAAATAAATTCTGTAATATAATAGTTACAATTTTATGCTGAATAAGCACTTTTTCAGATCTATTGAGAAATAAAAGTTATTAAGAAAAATATGAAGTAAAAAAAAATACAAGAAGTCGTCCCGGTGGCCGAGTGGTACGAGGTGCTGGTTCCAATCGTTCGCCCGAGATGGTTCCTGGCCTGAATCCCAGGTGAGGCATGGATGTTGTGTTTGTCTTACGGCATGATTTTCTCCCTTCTCTGGAACCAGTAACCCAAATTAGGGACCGACGACTGCTTATAAATATGTCTCAATGAGCTGCTCGCGGCAGAGGCGTAGCCAAGGGGAAGGGTGGATTGAGTACGAATTCAAAGTGATATATATATATATATATTGAAAAAAAAATTATCCGTAAATTTTTGACTTTTAAAGAATTCAGGCTTTTCCCACTGGGAATATTTTTTCCGGGAGGCTTTCACCGATGAACCAAATCCTTGGAAGCCCCCCCCCTTCCACCCTTAAGACTAAACCCCCAAACAGAAAAAAAAAAAAAAAAAAACCAAACAGGAAAAAAAAAAAACAAAAAAAAAACAGAACATCTTTGGCACGTAATACATTCAAATTTACTCACAAGCAGCAGGACTGAATGAAAAATGGGAACTATTTCAAGAATGTCAAATAGAGGTCATCGCTCTTTCCACATTTATAAGTGAGTCACGGAAAAGTTCTCATTGGCCGCCACGGTGGCGGCCAATGAGAACTTTTCCGTGACTCACTTATGAATGTGAAAAGAGCGATGACCTCTGTTTGATGTTCCTAGTCCACGTCAAGTGTCTGTATTATTTCAAGAATGTTCAAAAGTATACTACTGGATAACGTTTAATACTGATACAGTTTTATTCATTCTCTTATTTATTTAAAAATAAATTAGTGTGCACACACAATTTTTTTTTCTTTTTGTCAAGCATACCCTGAGATTTGCAAAACTCTACGCCTGTATTTCGTGGTGAACGTGATTCTAAATGACTTTAAATACTCAGTGTGAATAATATGATTCAAGTACTTTGCATATATGTGACTTACAGACAACTTTTACCGATTATTTAGAGGAGGCAGTGATGGACATCTTTTTTTTTATTTATTTATTTTGGGGTTGAACTAGCACCTTGAGCGTTTAGGACCACAGGCAATCGCCTATCCCTGCTTCAGGGCCACTGGTGAGGAAAGAGCTTTGAATATGTTTAATCCTGGTCTCGTGTCTGAGATCAGCTTCAGCGAATACCCAGAAGTCAACGACTCTGACCACTTGTCTACCGAGGCTTCTTTTCGTGCTATTCGTAAGGAACCAGATGGTCGCAGGAGATTTCATTTTCATTAAATCCCGTGGCGATTTCAGCAGAAATGCCTACTGCAACCATAAAAGCATTTGTCAGTCAGGCTACATGCCTGTTTAGTTTTTCTCGGTTAATTTTTCTATCAGTAAAGTTTTAACATACGGAGAAACCGCCTCATATAACGTCATTTTGAAAGCTGTTGTATTGACAAAGGAGTTACCATTCCCTTTACGCTAGAACTCTTGTGATTCATGAAATGCGCAATCACGTGAAACGACTGTGAAGCCTCATTCTGTAATCAGGGCCCGTGCTATTGGGGCCTTAGGCAAGCCTTGCGGCCCCCCAAATTTATGTTATTTATTTGTGTTACTTACCATATTACATTTATCCAATAATTTCAAGATGAAAATATAAAATGTAAATCATACAAATAGAAAGAGACCAACATAAACTACAACTATTAGCTTACTGGTCCAATGTAAAGTAAAATTAAATTAAAATTTCACCTAAATATTATAACTATACTAGATATTCGAAATTTCTTGGTGTAGAATAGAAATGAAAATTTCCAAGCTTTCGCACATCAACCAGATGGCTTTTTCAAGGAAGGTAAAATAGACCTTCCTTGAAAAAATCATCTGGTTGATGTGTGAAAGCTTGGAAATTTTGATTTCTATTCTACACCAAAAAATTTCGGATATCTAGTATAGTTGTACTATTTAAGTACAGTTGGTGTATAGTTCCTTTTTATTTAATTAAAATTTCACTTTGCATGTTTTATTGTTCGCAAAATTAGTCAGCATCTTATTCGATTAATAACATTGATAACCTAGCCAAGTTTTTTCTTGGATCATTCGGGGGCCGCGGGTGGCCTACTGGTCAACGTTCGTGACTGCCACGGAGAAGACCTCGGGTTCGATCCCAGGTAGGTACGAACGCTCGAATCACTAAATATCCGCTGTGCGTCGGATGGGCACGTTAAGCCGTCGGACCCCGGTAAAAAACAAGGGCGTCTTCCTTCCTCTTTCTACCTCGCTTCCGTGTCACTTTCCTATCGGGCACTCTAGCCCAAATCTCCTAGCTTCCTATTTCTTAGGGTTGTTTGTTTAAGACCTAGGGTCAGACACTCCCTTCCTAAAATCCTCTACAAATGATATGATATGATATCTTGGATCCTTCGGCCCACGGGTGGCCTAGTGGTCAGCGTCCGTGACTGCCATAGGGATGACCTCAGGTTCGATCCAGGGCAGATACGAAAGTCCGAACCACTAAATACCCGCCGTGCGTCGGATGGGCACGTTAAGCCGTCGGACCCCGGGTACTGGCCTCCTTTTAATAAATAAGGGCGTCTTCCTTACCCTTTCTACCTAGCTTCCGTGTCATTTTCTATCGGGCACTGTAGCCCAAATCTCCTAGCTTCCTATTTCTAAGGGTTGCTCAAGACCTGGGGTCAGATACTCCGTTCCTAAAATCCTCTGCATGTATGATCTGATCTGATCTTGGACCCTTCGCTAAAAAAAAAAAAAGAAAGAAAGGAAATAAGAATTCCAGCTAATAAATATAATGGCTGATCCTCTCTTACTCTTGCCCTGTTCACGTTAGAAGATAATTTGAGTGTGACAGCTGCTAACCTTTATACGTTGAGCATCACAACTGTTTTTGACAGAAATGGACGGTCCTGATATTGAAGACCAGATAATGCAGAATCCACTTTCTTTAAAAATTTCGTGCCATCCTAAGGCGCCGCCTGACTTGACTACTGATAGGGACGGTCCTGGTTTATGGCAGTTTCTAGACAAATGCTCGCTTTCGCGTTGGCGTCGGATTTACTGCAAGTTGATTTACCCAGTCATAGCGCAGGTCTTCGTTTCTCGCTTACTCAAGGAATAAGAATTCGCAAGTTATATGGAGCACCCAAAGGACAACATAAAATTGTCTTTTTTTTAATAATTTTTATTATATTTCTTTCTCATTTATGAACTCATTCAATTTTATTAATTCTAAATCTTGGCGCGCCTAGTTCACCTAGTGGTTGAACCGAACCTGCCTGCAATACGAACATTAATTTAATATACGAATATGTTTGCATAACAAAAAAAGAGAAGTCGCTATTATTGCCTATATAGTCATCTAAAAGAATTCTTTTGACCTTCTTCGTTTACCACTTAACCATAAAATGCTGAAATGCCTTAGCGAAGCGAAACCTAGAAAGCAAAATGCCTTAGCGTCGCTAAGCTGCGCTAAGACCTTTCTACATCATTGATTAGCATGGTTCTGGCTGTCCAAAAAATGCTGATGATATTTCATGTTTTTGCTAAGGATTTTATAAACCTCGAGGAAGTATTTTCCAGGTCAAAGCATCGAAATTGCATTTTCATTATTTGTGTTATGAATCTTCATAAAATGAAGAAAACAGGGAGGGTGTGTTAAAGCAATGCAATGTAATCGTTTAAACCTTTCAGTGTACAAATTTTAAAAGCTGTAAATGTTTTTTATCCTCCAATCATACGGGGAAAAATATTACTACGACTGATTCAAGAGCAATTTGTTATCTCTTTCAGTACTCCAGGAAAAAATGTTCCTGTGTCTCATTCAAGAGCAATTTGTTTTCTCTTTCAGGTTACCAGAAGATCCTTTAAGTTACGTAGTTGAGCCGTTCCAGATCAGATTTGCAGTTCTAACACAAACCACAGATTCTCGATTGATCATCATGATCCTATGTAGAGAATTTTTAGGAAGGGAGTGTCTAACCCCAGGTCTTAAACAACCCTTAGAAATACGAAGCTAGGAGGTTTGGACTAGAGTGCACGATAGGAAAGTGAAACGGAAGCGAAGTAGAAAGGGGAGGAAGACGCCCTTATTTATCACCGGGGGCGAGTACCCGGGGTCCGACGGCTTAACGTGCCCATCCGACGCACGGCGGATATTTAGTGAATCGAACGTTCGTACCTGCCTGGGATCGAACCTGAGGTCCTTTCCGTAGCAGTCACGAAAGTTGCCCACTAGGCCACCCGCGGCCCATATTTTCGATTGGATTGATGTCTGAGGAATTTGGAGGCCTTTCTCATGTTTCGGGAGTCATTCTCGAACAATCGGGGAAGTGTGGCATGGCGCATTATCCTGTTGGAAGAAGGCACTACTAGAGTGGAATACCGTTACCATGAAAGGATGTACCTGGTCTGCAATGATGTTTAGATAGGTGGTAGACTGCATAATTACCTGCACATGTATGACTGGACCCAGGGTTTCCAACAGAACATTGCTCAAAGCATTAGACTTCCTCCACTGGCTTGCTTTCGTCCCACGGTGTATCCTCATGACAACACTTCCGCAGTTACGCTCACGTTCCCGTCCATCCACGTGGTGCAACAGGTAACGAGATTCATGGGAGCTGACGACCTTCCTCCAATGATTCAAGAACCAGTTTTGATGTTCGCGTATCCATTGTAGGCGCTTTCGACAGTGAACTAAGGTTACCATGGGCACTCGGAGCGATCTGCGGCTACACAACCCCATTCTAAGCAAGGTTCGATGTAATGTGTGTTATGACACATTGATCCGGTCACCAGCATTCAAATCATCCGTGAGTTGCTCCACAACATCACTTCTATTGGATCATAACAGACGGGATATTCTTTGCTCACTTCTAGAATCGATCAGCCGTGATCGGCCCACCCCTTTGCCAACGGTTCGTGGTTTGCCATCCTCGGACCACTTTTTGAAGGCATTAACCATGGCTAACGGGTGCAAGCCTTACCGTATCGGAAATGTTCTGACCCAGTCGTCTGGACAATTTGGCCTTTGTTAAACTCACTTAATCCGCTGCCTTTCCTCACCTGCCGAACAAGAATAACACTGATTAATAGAGCTCAGTACAGGTATTATTCATACTGTTCCATGACATTCACACGCGCCGTCGTTTACCTGCAGTTGTTTTGATTTGCATAAAGACACTTTGGTCATAATATTTTGACTCTTCGGGGTACGTTTGCCATATACTGTGCGAAAACACAAGTTTGTCCGTGACGAAGATCGAATCGCGACCCCTCACATCGGAGTAAGTTGACTAAGCTACACGGACGGAATGTATCGCTGCATACCTGTCGTCTTTACACGTGCTTTACCTCTGATGTACGTTACAACTCACAAGATTATTATTACGCGTAGCTATGCTAAATTTTGCAAGCTTAATGGAGAGGGTATTCTGGTGTACGTAGCACAAATTTTGAAAGCTAATGGACATGTTGTACGGTGTTCGTCTTACACCTGTATCATGTGTGTGTGTTTGTGTGTTCGAAGAATATTCAAATGTTTGTCGTGTATTTATTTTTGATATCAGCTAAATATCCTATTCAATGATATTTAGCTACCACTAGGGCGGTATAAACCAGGGACCGATTTACAGGGCGACCCCATGAAGCACATGAGCGGGGTTCCGTGATGTAGGAGGGAAAACGGACTCAAAAAGTTTTAATTCTTTTCTCATTTTGCTTCTTAAAAAAAAACAAAAACGGGCATAAAGCGAGTGATAAATCTGCTGTTCTGAGTTTGGGAGCATGATTCTGCCCCATCTGAAAATATGTCATCTACAAGTATGAATTTATTAACTTAAATGTAGTTCATCTTTTTCCAGTTCTTGAAGCCCCATTAGGTAAGTGCCACCATCCATAGATCTTGAGTACCCATTAGGCAATTGCCACCATCCATAGATCTGGAGACCCCATTAGGTATTTGCCACGATTCATAGATCTGGAGAACCCATTAGGAAAATGCCCACATCCATATATCTTGGCCCTCATTAGGTAAGTGCCACCATCCATAGTTCTTGAGACCCCATTAGGTAATTGCCACCATTTATACGTCTTGAAACCTCATTAGGTAATTGCCATCATCCATGGATCTTGAAACTCCATTAGGTATTTGCCACGATTCATAGATCTTGAGAACCCATTAGGAAAATGCCCACATCCATAGATCTTGGCCCTCATTAGGTAAGTGCCACCATCCATAGTTCTTGAGACCCCATTAGGTAATTGCCACCATTTATACGTCTTGAAACCTCATTAGGTAATTGCCACCATCTATACGTCTTGAAACCTCATTAGGTAATTGCCATCATCCATGGATCTTGAAACTCCATTAGGTATTGGCCACGATTCATAGATCTTGAGAACCCATTAGGAAAATGCCCACATCCATAGATCTTGGCCCTCATTAGGTAAGTGCCACCATACATAGATCTTGAGACCCCATTAGGTAAGTGCCACCTTCCATAGATCTTGAGACCCCATTAGGTAAGTGCCACCATCCATAGATCTGGAGACCCCATTAGGTATTTGCCACGATTCATAGATCTTGAGAACCCATTAGGAAAATGCCCACATCCATAGATCTTGGCCCTCATTAGGTAACTGCCACCATACATAGATCTTGAGACCCCATTAGGTAAGTGCCACCTTCCATAGATCTTGAGACCCCATTAGGTAATTGCCACCATCCATAGACATCATTGGGTCTAATCACATGTCCAACACATCTCCATTTCATCAGTTGCCCATGTTTGATTATGTCTTTAATCTTTATGATCAGAAGCAATGTAAACGTAAAGTAAGAAACTGTTATATAAAAAATATCGCCCAAAACATTTGATGCATAAAATTTTCGGAACATATTCCATCCTGGTATATATCGCACCCAAAAGTTTTCCGTAAACTTTCTAGCTTTTCTCCATGAAATTACTTTTCTCTAAGCAAAGTGAATGAGAACTTCAATTGGAATGATAATTCCTTTTGCAGAGTTCCTGCGAAAAGAATCTTTTTTAGTTCGATTGCTACATACATCACAAAAAATTTCATGCATACCTCGCTTGCCGCCCCGGTGGCGCAGATTCCGGAATAAGTCGCTCTACCAATTGAGCTACGCGGACGTTCGTTATCACCACCATCTGCCTTTATGTCGTGTGCGTCCTGCTGGGAAGGCATGTCACCCCCTCCCCCCGAAAGAGGGCCGGAAGCATGGCCCACGGGTCAGCCGTGACCATGAATCGTTGCAGGCAGCCATTTGCTGTAGAACGTACTTGAGAACTCCCAGTCAATCTAGTGTGTGGAATGCAACGTCACACACATATATTTTTCGAAGCGCTGGAGAAGGGATTCTCTGATTTTTCCTATCTCGCGGTGTGGAAAGAACATCACACCATTGCGAGATCTTGAACGGCCGGGTCATCTGGAAAGGTCGGGCACCATTATAACGAAGTAACTTTCTCCGTCATTTTTGTCCACGCCGGGGCTCGAAAGCGGGTCCCCTCATTCCGGAATAAGTCGCTCTACCAATTGGGCTACGCGGACGTTCGTATCGCTGCTATCTGCCTTTATGTCGTGTGCGTCCTGCTGGGCAGGCACGTCACAGACCCTTCGTCCGCGAAGGGTCCAGGTTCGAATCTCGGTGAGGCATGGTTTTTGTGTTTGTCTTACGGCACTAGCTCTGTCCCTTCGCTGGAACCAGTGTCCCTAAATTAGGGACGGGCTACTGCTTGCAGCCCAATGAGTTGCTCACAGTGGTCGTTAAACCTTCATTAAAAAAAAAACTTTTTTTTCTGATGCAAATTTTTCTTTTTGGTAACATACATGTATACTTTCTTCTAGAATCGCATCTATACTAATTAAAGTAGCTAGAAAAATTACATTTGTCATCAGACATTGGAAGCGATGACGGAGTTTATTAATACATTGCCGCGACAGATCCTAAACTTTTATAAACCTACAGACGACGTACAAATTTGAATCCCTTAAAAGTAGTCAGGTTAGAGATTTGAGAAATTTTTTTCCCCCCAAATTTCGGAGGCATCTTTCTTTTTATTTATTGAACCAACTTGTTTAATGCCACTGAAAATTAGGCTGATGACAGCGAGTTCTAAATAGTGAGCAACGCTTCCAGCTGAAAGACTGCATAATAAATTTTCCGTTGTAGCAGGGCTGTATCTAAGAACTTACCCGAACCGGGGGTTGATTACAGTAAAATATAAGTTTCTAACACTAAGATATCCAAAATACACTGCTTTATCAGTTTTAAAATAACACTAGCTCTCACGTGTGTGAACTTTATGAAAAAAAAAAAATGGTGAGATCCGACGGGGCTCTCCAAGTCCTCACTTTTCAGGAGGACCAGGACATACACTGAGTTAGCATTGCATTAGGAGCATCTATCACTGTTAAAAATGTGTTTTAGGATACGCCAAAAAGTGGTGCTAAACCAGCTGTACCACTTTCTGAGAAAAGATACACCACTTTGTGGTGCAAACAAAACCCAAAAACATGGTGCAACTTGGTACCATAACGTGGTGTGACCTTGTACCATAACATGGTGCAACTTGGTACCATAACGGGGTGCGACCTTGTACCATAACATGGTACAAAGTTGCACTATGTTGTTGGGTTTTGATTGCACCACACAGTGGTTTATCATTTTTCAGAAAATGGTGCAGCTGGTGTAGCGCCACTTTTTGGTGCAACCTACCACAAAATTTTTAACAGTGTACCTAACAACGCGTTGGTTCACCTTTCTGTGCAATGACGGTTCACAGACGCCTAAGAACAGATTTTACAAGTATCAAACATGCGCAACTTTACCCATGTCCACTGCAGCAGCTCCGTCAGTTCAAGCTCATTCCGTGGAGGAGAATCGGCTGTTCTCACACCCCGTTCCAGTATATCTCACAAAATTTCAATTGGGTCACAATCCGGGGAGTTAGGGGGCCAAGGCAATGGGGCAAATTCGTTTTCGTGCTCCTCCAACCACTCAGTAGTTATACGAGCCCGATGACACTGTGCGTTGTCCTGTTGAAAGACGGCACTGTAGTTCGGGTAAACCTGCTGCGCATACAGATGGAGATGGTTGGCTAACATGTCCTTCTAGCACCCACCATTCATTGTTTGTGGAATGATAACCAACGGACCTAGAGCTTGCCAGGAAAAAGCTCCCTAGACCAGAACACCATCTCTACCGGCCTGTTGAACCCCAACTGTGCAACCAGAGGATAGGGCTTCATGCCGTTTGCGCCATATGCGAACCCGTTCATCAGCAGAGTTGGAGACGGGTCAAACATTTTGGACCCGGTGGACCCGACCTGGACCTGACCCAGACAAATCAGCTTTGAGCTATAAACTCGAATATATCATAATTAATATCATCATCGGCAACTAATTCACTGCTGGATGAAAGTCTCCCCAAATTTCTTTAACAACGGACTGTTTTCGGCCAGTTCCATCCATCCACCCATCTCCTACTTGGTCTTTTTCTGTCCCTTCGAATCCAGTCTAAAATTTCGGTTATTCATCGGTGGTCCGTTCTCCAGCCCATTACCATTTCAGGAATTTTACTCTGATAATGATGTCTTCCACTCTTGTCATTTTTCTTATCCACGAGTTCCTCTTTTTTGCTTTCTTGGTTACATAAAGCATGCTACTCTTGTAACGTACCAGGAGATGTGACGTACCTGCCAGAAGGACGCACACGACATAAAGGCAGATAGGAATCAGAATAATCGTCCGCGTAGCTTAATTGGTAGAGCAACTTATTCCGGAATGAGTGGACCCGGGTTCGAACCCCGGCGCGGATAAAAATGACGGAGAAATGTACTTCGTTATACTCTTCATGCTTTTTTCAGTTGTCTGCAGTCCCTTTTTTACTTAAGATCCACGTCTCTGCGTACGTAAGCAATGGAAGGATGCATTGATCACTTTCCTTTTAAGACATAATGGCATATTTCTCTTAAAAAGTGTACTGTTTCTTCCACAAATTCGCTAATCAAGCTTTATATACCAATTAATTTCTTAATTAATGTGACCCTCACTTGATATCTACTGCCCAAGGTAAATGTAGGAATTTGTTATCCCCAGCTTTTTCCCATCAACTGATAAATCTTCATTCCTTGTAAAAGCCTTGTACATTAGTTTTGTCTTTAGAAAGTCCATTTTTAATCCCATCTTTACCCTTCTCATCAAGTTCCTGAATCATGCTCTGAAATATTGTTTCAAAGACCTCTGAAGGGTTCTTTGAAATATTTATTTTCTATTCAAAAATAAAACGGAGATCAACCCGGGTCGAAATGGCGTCGGGAACACCTTGACCCGACCCGTTTGACCCTCAAGAAATTGTTGACCCGGCGACCCGTTTCCATCTCTGGCTATCAGCATGATGCAGCAGAAAACGTGACTCTTCACTTCAGACGACCTACTTCCTTCTGTTCAGGGTCCATTTCCGACGTTCCTTGGCCCATTCGAGGCGTGGTTTGCGATGACTAGACGTCATCATGGGGCAACCTCTTTGGTCTCCAGCTGTGGTACCCCAGGTGAAGCAAGGTACGGTGCATGTGGAAATAGGTCGAACTGCATCGCTGTTGTACTGCTGGGTGAGATGGGTGATCGCTGCATGTCGTTGCTAAGATACGAGTCATGACATCGGACGCTCAACTATGGGATCAACCGCGCATAGCTAACCAATGAGAGCTCTTCTGCTGGATGCCTGTGCCAAAGGATATCTAACGCTTAAAGAAGGTCAACTTTCATTGAGATAACGTAAAACAGGCGACAACAGCGCCACCACATCTTAAGAGATAATATGCTCTGCGGGAAAGTTAACATTCAGGAGCAAAACACGTTAGGGGGAGGGGGAGGACTACAGCAGTGAAGCTTTTCTTTGATCCACGATGGCTTCCTTCGATCTGATGACTCTTTGCTTAGAGCAGTTTTTTGTTGTTGTTGCTGCTGTTTTCTGATATCCCGCCCATCCCTTATTTTGGTGAGAAAAATATGCAATAACATTAGTATTATTATTTAAATTTAATTTCAGCAAACATTATAGTTAGGCCTAAGGATCCGTACAAAATGCAGATATTCCCTAGTATTTGGCATTACTGAAAATGTTTCTGAAAAACTGAAGAACAAACAAAAGCCTTAAATAACCCGATTGGCCTAACAAAACTAACATATCTGATTTGCGAAGTGATTATGCTGCCGAGAAGGTTACAATCACGTGCTGTAAGTCTGAGTAGCTAGGCTGACTGTTCTTTACCCAAAGAATTGAAGTCAACAGAAATACGCATGCGCAGTCTGCTCCGGCATGAGCCGATCAGTCAGCCTGTATGTTGGATTCTGTGCATTGCATTTTTCCCCTGAAGATATGGCTGCGCTAGTTACGTCTCGCTGAGCCTTAACTTCTTCTCGTTAGATATTCTTTGCCTGTGCATGGTTAATCTAGTCCTGGTACACCCTTGATACAGTACTACTGGAGTAGCCAACAAGTACGGCTGTTTCCGAAATACTAGCACCTGCCCTCCGTCCGGGTCCCAACTATATGGCTACGGTCAAAATGGCTCAAGTCTCACGTTTCCCCATCACTCGCAAATGTTTATTGATTGCGTACAGAGCAAGGTATGTCATTTTCTTGTAGGACTTCCGTCCACAGTGAGTAGATTTTAGGTCCCAGCCACCTACAGCGAGTTCGCCTTTTGGGCAGGACACAGAAACGGAAGGAATGAGAGCAAGTCTAGCGACTTTGACAGAACAGTTTGTAGTGAGATTAGAGTACGGTAGATGGCGCCACCGTACAAGTACAATGTTGCACATAGAGGGGTGAGATAATTTCAGGGGGAGGGGGATAGGAAAGGATACCCATTTAACCAGTGGGTCCAACCTGGGGGCCGTCACGTAATGTGCTCGTCCGATGCACGGCGGATATTCAGCGATTGTTAGTAAATCACACCATCTCTGAAAGATCAGCCCAGGTTCGAACCAGGGGACACTGCATCGATAGTCTGACTCGCTAACCACTAAGCCATCCGCGGCTCCGATTGCGTACAGAGGATAGGTGTGCACAATTTATAGTAGCAGCACGTGAGGTTCATATCACGTGATACTTCGTCATCGCTCTGAAAATGTAAAACGTTTGGTGTTTCTAATGCAATGCTAACTCAGTGTATAGACAGGACCTCCGTTGTTGCCTGGTCGGTCAAATTTATTCAAAATCACTTGGCAATCTTATCACCGACGTATTCAAAAATACCGAACTGCATTCTGAGAGCTCAAACAGCTGTTGAAATGCCCCGACTCTTTTAACCATTTACACAAAAATTGCATTTCATTCCGCAATATACACTATATTGACAAAAGTCACCGGACACCTAGAAGAAAAACACAACATAGCATTATTGGCATACATTAGTACGGTGTCGGTCCACCTTCGGCCTTAATGCATGCACTGACCCTTCGAGACATGCTTTCGACAAGGTTTTAGAACACACCGATAGGTATGCGCTTCCATTCAGTACATAATACTGCCGCTAGCTGTTGCTTAGTAGTAGGCCTTGGTTCCAAACTTCTTATGCGGCGCTCTAATTCATCCCATAGGCGCTCTGTGGGATTAAGATCAGGGCTCTGTGCTGGCCAGTCCACACACGATACGGAATTATCGCCAAACCACACCGTAATAGTCCTTGCTTTATGGCTCATTGCACTATCCTGCAGGTACCAACAAGGCTCGTTTCCATAGTATTGCCACAGAGTTGGTAGGGCATAATTACCCAGAATATCGAGGTAGATGTGCTGGTTAACAGGTTTGTCCACTATAACCAATGGGCCGGGACCATACCACGAAAAACACCCCTACACGAGTACACTGCCAGCTCCAAACTTGACCGTAGGAACAGTACACTGTGGTAAATAGCATTCTCCCGGCTGTCACCATACCCACACACGGCCATTAGACTGATGGATTGTGTATCTGGATTCATCAGTCCATAGGACCCGTTTCCATTTATCTACGGTCCACAGTAAATGTTCTTTACACCATGCTAAACGACGAGTAGCATTCCGAGTGGAGATAAAAGGCTTATGAGCAGCCGCACGACCACTGCAACCCATGGAATGAAGTTCTCGGCGAATGGTACGTGTACATACTGAGGTTCCAGCATTTTTACTCACCTGTATACACTGAGGTCTTGTGCAGTACTTCGTCGATTTGCTGTAACGACTCTCCAGAGGCTTCGACGTCCTCTATCACTGATTTTCTTTGGTCTGCCGGTACGTTTTGCTGCTTCAGGCACGCCATGTGTCTACCACTTATCCAGTACATCCAAAACAGTTGAATTGGGTACGTTTAAATGCCTCTCGGTTTCTCTTATGGACACCCACTAATATGACACCCAACAATCTTTCCTTTCTCAAAGTCAGTTCTCTCCCGCCGCGACATTTTCACTCAACCTCACAGTACGATATGATCGCGGTCAGCTGCAGGCTTGTTTTTATACCGTTTGCAGCTGTACCGTGCATCGTAACAACGCAGCAAATCCGTTCATTTGCTTTTGAAGGGGTGTCCGGTGACTTTTGTCAATATAGTGTATTACTCCATGGGAAAAGAATATCATTCAACCTTACTTGAATGATTACTGTGTATCATTCAGAACATAACAACCAACTAAGTTTCAGCATCTGTTTAGATACAAATTTCAAATGAAGTAAGTGAGACATGTGTTTCCTGCAGGCAAAAATACTTTGTGAAACGTATGTATCAGACGAGAAAGGTTAAAACTCAAACAGGAATCGTTTTGTTAAACCGCAATTATATTTTTTTTTGTTTTGTTTTACCAGTGAATGCCGATTTTCAGTGGAGAGTTTATCGGAAGTTTTTTTTCTCTGACATGTTCGTATCATTACTACGTGCGTGTTTTTTTTCTTTTTGATATCGACAGAAACGCTAACACCCCTTCCCCTCACCTCTGTACAGGTGAAGCTTTCTCAAGGTTGCTGAAACTTAACGATTGTCTTCCGGGTGAGCAACCATTGTAATTCCTTGCCCAAAGTATGAAAATGATCACTGCTTTTGTTCTGATGACCGGCTGTCATGAAACCAGTGATTGCAAGAAAATTGAAGGGTTCGGAAATGTAAAACGAGCTGCTGCTTCAGAAACAACTCTTCTACCGTTGTATCTCCGGGACACGGAATTTTGCTGAGAGTCATATATCGCCCTAGCTTAGCAGTTGTATTACTTGGAAGCTATACATTCCTGATCTATAATAGGGGCCTAGAAGATCGGAAATTAATCAGCGTTTACTTCTTCAATAACGATGAATACCTCATTTTGAGATTACTGAGTCAATAGAAAGGAGCAGTTTGCTGAACAAGGAATTGAGCTAGGTGTTGCGTAGATGTAGATTATGCAAATCAAGCAAGTGCCTTCGCCATGAGAAATCCGGAGAAGGAAATGAAGAGAGACCAGTCTTTTTCCTCTTCTGAGCTTTAACACCAAAAGCTTTGTAGATATGCGACAGGGAATTACTGGCACAACCATTCCTACTGATTCACCTTGAGATGTCGAAATTCTTTTCTCATCTGATCCTGAAAACCAACAAGCTCTGTGGCCGTACGGCAGATAATTAGTGCTACAACCGATCCTACTCATCCACCATGACCCACAGCTCATCGAGAAATCGTGGCAGAGACTTCGAAATATGGAAAATTGGTCTCTATTTACAGTGATCTTGGCGCACAACTCAATCGTCACTGACATTCATCATATGTTTCACACAATACCTCTTGTGCTTCATACTCATTATTTCTTTCTCATGCAGACATTCATGAAGCTGGTCCTTCTATGATTTCCTCTACCTTTCTTTCTTGCCTCTTGGGCTGAATAAATTCTCTTTGTAAGAAGCATCTCACCACTCATTCATTAAACGTGGCCAAACCACCAGAGAATATTTGTTTCCACTCTACTAACAACATTTTGCTTCACACATTACATATCTGCAATACATATTCGTTTCGCAAATGATCAAAACCTGCCTTGTCACCCCTCCCAACGTAAGTAATGCATCTCTCCAGCCATACAGCCATAGGCGTAACCACTAGGGGGGGGGGTCAAGACCCTTAGATTTTCAGAGTCGGGAATCCCCAATGTAAAGGACCCACCCCAGAATTTTCGGGAATATAATGATATAATGCACACTTTTTATGATGTGAATCAACTAAATTTCATAATACAATATTGTAATTTTTCGTGTATATTTATACACTAAAGAGCAATTGAAAAATAGACAGATGGCGCTATGCAAATGTGGCGCTGTGGGTGACCCTGTAAACGAAAACGACATGACGTATGCAGCGATCCGACAATATAAGGAGGGATGCGACGGGAATCAGTAAAAGTCGGACGCAGTATCGGTAAGACGAAGGATCTAAGCGCATTTCATCATGGGCAAATTGTCGGGGCCCGACGAATGGGTCACTCCATCTCGGAAGTCGTGCAGGCACTGGGATTTTCACGAGCCACTGTGTCACGGGTGCACCGTGAGTACATCGAATCCGGTAAAACCATCCCTGCAAGGGCCAACTGCCGTGGACAACAGCGTGTGGATGAGCGGGATCATCGTCGACTAGCTCGCATTGTAACAGCGGATAGATGAGCCACAGTGCAAGAAATTACTCGGCAATTTAACGCTGGTGCACAAAAACGTGTAAGCAGCCACACCATCCAGAACCATCTCCTTGCTACGGGGTACAGAAGCCATCGTCCCACGAGGGTACCGCTGCTGATCGCACATCACAGGGTACAAAGATTAGCATGGGCGCGGGAACATCGCCACTGGACCCTAGACATGTGGAAAAATGTTGCCTGGACTGATGCGTTGAGATTCAAGTTGGTACATGAGGATGGCAGGATACGAGTACGGCGCAAACCACATGAAGCGATGGATCCTTCTTGCCAGCAGGGTACTCTTCAAGCTGGTGGGGGTGGCATTCTCGTCTGGGGACTGTTTACGTGGACTGAAATGAGACCCCTGGTACGTGTGACATCGTCCCTCACAGGTCAACTTTACCGGGATATCCTGGACTACCATTTGCTCCCATTTGTGCGTCTTCAACATCCCACTGGGGGCCTCATCCTGCAACAAGACAATGCACCGTGCCATCGCTCCCGAATTGTATCCGAATTGTTGGATGAACACTCCAACGACGTGACCTCGCTTCCTTGGCCAGCTAGGTCACCTAACCTCAATCCCATCGAGCAGATCTGGGATGCCATCGAGAGAGATGTTAGAGGCTCTGACCCCCTCCATCAAATCTTCGTGAACTGTGAGAACTTGTTCAGGGGTCGAGGATCCGTATGGTTTCCCAACGCTTCCGGTGTCTTGTCGAGTCCATGCCTAGACGAATCGCCGCCGTCATCAGGGCGAAAGGTGGAGCTACACAGGTATCTCTAATTCAATTGCTCTTCAGTGTATATATATATAATGTGTATATGTGTGATCGGACTCCCAGATTTTGAAACATGTTTACGCCACTGTCTCTACCACTTAAACAACTCCTATGCCGTTTTTACAGTACCCAGGACCACTGTCGTAAATCAAAGTAGGAGTAATTACATTTTCATACACAGCCATTCGGAACTTTTTTGAGAACTCATCCGCCCTGTGAATCCTCCTATAAAGCAGATACGACTTTCAAAGATGAATTTACTCGCCTACTAATTTCACCGTCTAATTTATTTTCTCCGTCAAACATTCTTCCTAAATAAACAAATTCATTCACATGGTCTGTCTCTGTACCATTTAAACTGATATTGCATTTATTACTATTAGTTTCTCGCTCAAAAACCATAAGTTTGACATTTCCTTTATTTATACTGAGTTTGAATTTCATAAAAACTTCGTACTTCCGGGGGAACATACTCTGCAAACCACTTTTGCTGTCTGCCAACAAGACTGTGCCACATAGGAATCGTCAAGACACAAACCAGTATGTGAATCATGCATACATTCATCCATAACTGTATTGAACAGCCATGGGGACAGTACACAACCTTGCCTAACTCTAGGGGCGTAGCAATTCAAAAATCATGGGAGGGTCAAGTAGTTTCATACCCAAATACCGAAAATAATTGCTAATCTAGGATAATCAATTAATAATTAAGCGTTAATTAGCAATAATTCATTATTTAGAATAATTATATAAATTCACTAATAAATTAACAATTTTATTGATAATTAAAATACTGATTTACAAAATTTTGATGCAAAACCTTATGTAATGTAGAGGGTATATATTTATTAAATGTAGTTAATGTAAAATACAGTACTTTTCTCTCAGTATTTAATTTCTCGAAGTTATTTATAAACACGCAATTTTAAAATTAGCTATTTTATGAAATAATAGCGCAGAATATTGAAAATGTAAAGTTTTGCTAGTACTTAATGAAATTGTACTTACATGTCTTAACATCATTGTACAAGGTAACTGCGCTTCTCCGCCATTGCCTTCAAAATGTGGATCTTGCATTTACTTCTACTTCTGGATGAATGTTCAGCAATGCAAGTCCAGGAAGTCGAGAATTAGACATTGTGTTTCGAAGACACATTTTCTGGCGCCTGAGAGTAGAGAATGTATTTTCCGGAGTAGCTTTTGAGACAAAATGCGTTGATAGAATTTTTAGTAAGTTCTTCATATTGGGGTAAAAAAAAACAACAACAAAAAAAAAAAACCAAGCAGCTTTACAACTTGATAAGGATTCTATCGCAGTGATTGGTGTTTCCTCTTGTCTTATTGTTAATAAAGGCTGTAACGTACCAGGAGATGTGACGTACCTGCCCGAAGGACGCACACGACATAAAGGCAGATAGGAATCAGAATAAAACGTCCGCGTAGCGCAATTGGTAGAGCAACTTATTCCGGAATGAGGGGATCCGGGTTCGAATCCTGGCGCGGATAAAAATTACGGAGAAATTTACTTCGTTATAATGGCGCCCGAACTATCCGGATGACCCGACCGTTCCAAAATCTCGTAATAGTGTGATGCTATTTCCACACCGCGAGATAGGAAAAATAAGAGAATCCTTTCTCCAGCACTTCGAAAAAAAAAAAAAAAAAAAAAAAAAAAGGGAGAGATGATGTAACGTACCAGGAGATGTAACGTACCTGCTCGAAGGACGCACACGACATAAAGGCAGATAGGAATCAGAATAAAACGTCCGCGTAGCTCGATTGGTAGAGTGACTTATTCCGGAATGAGGGGATCTGGGTTCGAATCCTGGCGTGGACAGAAATGACGGAGAAATTTACTTCGTTATAAGGCATCTTCCAGGAGTATGAGCGACAGCGAATGAACCAGGCGGATGAGTTGCTTGCACGTGGAAAAGTGCGCTAATGAGACGAATTCAAAAGGATTAAAAAAATCCGCGACTTCGTTGGAAAAAAGGTGATTCGAGTCAGTTTCTTTTTATTAATCTTGATATTTTTAATGAATAATATTTAAAATTCGGCTTTAAAAGAGAAAAGAAATCATGTGCTTCGGAGTTAAAAAGAGAAATGTCCCTTGATATCCAATGAGTTCACTCGTACAAATGTGCCTGCATACAAAGCTTTCACACTTTCAAGAAAATTCCGAGTTATTAATACAGACACTTGACGTGGACTAGGAACATCAAACAGAAGTCATCGCTCTTTCCACGTTTATAAGTGAGTCACGGAAAAATTCTCGTTGGCCGCCACCGGGAATCGAACGCAGGGTCTTCCAGTTACGCGCCGGATATGCTTCCACTGCACCACAGCAGCCTTGAATTCCTCCAGACTCCAGGAATTCGAGGCCGTTTTCAGTTGCTGCTTACCATCTTTGGTGAATCCCTAGCATTGTGCGGGGCTCCAAGAAGCAACCTGTCAAATTGGCTTGGCAGTTAGTGAGTTTGAGTCTGGAGGAATTCGAGGCCGCTGTGGTGTAGTAGAAGCTTATCCAGCGCGTAACTGGAAAGACCCTGGGTTCGATTCCCGGTGGCGGCCAATGAAAATTTTTACGTGGCTCACTTATAAGCGTTGAAAGAGCGATGACTTCTGTTTGATATTCCGAGTTATATCATAATTATTCAAAACCTTTCACAGAAGTATGCTGTTCACTCGTCATTCATAAGCTATCTATAAAGCCAACAAAAGCTTTCCTATCATGGTGGTCAATAAATCCCGAAAAAAAAAAAAAAAAAAGCTTTTGAAGTTTTATGTTATATTGAGAATATCCCCAGAGGTCACTGAAATGTTTTCCCGCTATTTTTTTAATAATTCGATTAATTGTTTCTAAGGTGAATAAGTGCTGTATATCGTGACATCTGTATACAGCTTTGCTTTCTGCAGATCAAGGTTTTTTTTTTAATCTTTACACTAGGTCTAAGTGTCCTGAAGAAATCGGCCGAGATTCTTGTTTGGGGATGCTCCCCCACTTCAAATATTGTTTACGTGTATATCTAGCCCCGGGCTGTTGTGTTTGAGAACGGCCAAGGAAAACGGCAAGTCCCGTGGTTCAGGGTCAGGGTTCCGGAGTTGCGGGGTTTCTGAACACGCGTTTTCAGCAAGATGTTCAGAGGTCACTGACTCGATCGGCCTTGCCCATGATTTCGTAACGGACAATTCAAACCGGCGTCATCTCGGTTAAAAGCCCTAACGACCTTCCAAGAACTCTCACTTTTTTTTTTTTTTTTTCTTAGAGTTTTTCTTCCGAAGTTCATTTTGTTTTCCACTTCCTTCATGTGCAATCAAAATGTTCGGCATTTTTTCGTGAAGCACCCTCTGATAACGGTTGACATTGATCGAACTTGCGAATATTGTTGTTACGCAAAACATAGAAAAAAACAAAGAGGGCAGGGAAGAATCTTTACGCAATACAATGCATGAACCTTTGACTTTCAAATCCTCAAAATTTTGGTTCAGTGTTTTCTGAAAAAGGTTATATCTGGAAAATGTTTGTCAATGAAGGTGGAAAACATGCATTTTGTTTACTTTATTTAGTTTTAGTAAGTATAACAACAAAATCGACAAAATGCAACACGCTTACGAATGTCTCCCCGATGGACAAGTGTTCTGAGGCGCTGGTATCTGATCATTTGCCCGGGTTCGAGTCCCGAATGAGACATTAGCGCTAGTACGGCCCCCTTTCCTTGAGCCGGTTGCCACAGATCAGGGACAGGCTACTGCTTCTAGACGTTCAAGTTGTTCGTGGTGGTCGTTAAGTCCAGAAACAAACTAGAAAAACTACTCTGAATGTTGGTTTTTTTCCATTTAAGTTTTGTTGTTTATTGAAAAAGTAGTTTTTGTTTATTTCATTATTTTTTTCCCCATCACTTCTCTTGTGCCCAACTGCTTTTTCTTGTGTAGCAGTCAATAAATGATAGAAAGCACTGTTATTATCTTAAAATCCATTCATCCATCAGGGGCCCCAAATATTGAGTGGGGATGGCTGGCGGGAAGAGATCAGACGTGGGAAGGGCACGTCTGTTCCACTGTCACGAGTAAAAAAAGAGGGTGGGGGGTGAAAGGGTAAACTAAGAGATTCAAGGTATATTTTAAAACGCAATTGTAATTGCTCACCAGCAAATGAACAACGAAACAAAAATGTTCTTTTGCTGAATATTAATATTTTTAAAAATAAAATCCAGTCTGTGATTTTATAAAAAATATCTAGAGAAATTTTATTTTCAAACGTTTATAAAAAAATATGAGAAAATTAACATAGTTACTAAAACAAAGAACGAGGAGCGAAATAAATTAATTAAGGTGCTAGAGATTATACGTTTCTGTATTGTTATTTATTTATTTTGTTTTTGATAATTGTTTTAAACATTTACCGCTTATCACGAGAACTTATCAAACACAATACGGAGCTAGCAATCAAGTGAGCAATGCTGAATATGGAAAAAATAAAATAAATAAATACGGAGCTACAGAAGCGAAGCACATGTCAAGACGACAAATATAGAAGTAACTTATTAAAAGTTGCCCAACTAATTTTAGAGATGCGAGGTGTGACGTACTGCAGAGGTAAGGTGACCAGATATTTAAACATTGATTTGAGGACAAAAGGTTGTGGTGTCCCCCAAATCGGCAGTTCATTTGGGGACACATACGTACTCAAAATAAATTTTGTCATAAAACTGCATTGCTTCAATAAGTGTGAAATTACATATAAAAATGTGTGCCTTAAAAGGATATATCTTGTAGAATGTTGATAATTTGTATTGACAAAGTAGAACTATGACGGCGAGAACATATTAGCAAAAGTGTAATGTTTTACCTTAGGTATATGTAGCGAATTAAAATCAAGTGGCGCACTAATGAAGTAATTGCATGGCGAATTTTTCATCTTGCCAAAGGTTTTGGAGGAACTCGGAACAAATGCAGTCGAAATTTGACCGCATCAGTGATGCAGTGTCTTGAAGCTGGCCACTGACTATTTGTACAAGTTGTTAAAGGTTCGAGTCCTGAATGAGGCATGGGTGATGTGTTTCACTTACACCACTTGCTCTCTCTCTCTTTCCTAGAACGAATGTCTCAAAATTAGGGACAGATAACTGCTTACAGTCCTTAGAGTTGCTCGCGGTGGTCGTTAAACTAGGAAAGAAGAAAAAAAAAAAAAAAAAAAAAAGAAGCATGTTGAAAAATTAGTACAACGAAAACTATTTCTGAAAACATTTTTCATTAGAAATCTGACGAGCGAATGCGGAAGTGTAAATTCGAGGACATTTGAGGACAATTTGCGTCCCCAAAGGCATCAGCCTTTTTGGGGACAGTAAATTAAATTCGAGGACTGTCCTCAAGAATTTGAGACTTCTGGTCAGCTTACGCAGAGGTAAAGCATATGTCAAGACGACAATTCTTTAAGGAACTTATTAAAAGTTACCAAACTAATTTCAGTCCAAAATTGTTGACAGATGGATTTTTGTCGACATTATATGAATATGCAGTACGTGCATGCATGCAATAGAAGGAACTATCGATATTTGCTAAGTACAAAAGGATCATAAGAATCACATCTTTTTTATTTGAGTGTTGTAGTTGTTTATAATCTTCAATGGATTAGGTTAAATTAAAAAGTATTTGATTCTTATGATCCTATTACCTACTGCCAATACTGAGCACAACACAAAATAGTCTTAGTTCATTATGATGTAGATTAGCTGAAACAGAAGAATAAAGCCGATATTTTATCATGGAGGAAGATCCTGAAGGGCTCATTTTGTACCTCGTTTGGCCTTTCGAAAGTCTGAGGAACTTTCGAGTGTGAATCAAAGCGGGTAAAGGATACTGCATTTAAAGCAAAATTCATAAAATTAAGACGGAAACTAGCAATGTTTTTGTGATGCAGAAATAGTCAAGAGTGTGTTAGGAGGAATGAGTTGAGGTTATCAGATTGCCGTGGCATCGGGTCACCGGAGGCCGACAGATCCTACGCGTCCAACCCATCCGTAGGCGTATCCCTTCGGGAAAATTCCAACTTCTGAACAAGGTGGAGGGATGCTCTGTATACAGATCTTTGCGTTGGTAGCAGTATTCTGTGTTAAAGGGTCAGGGAGGTTTCTGCTAATTAGTTATCTTCGTCATTGTGAAATATCACTTGTTTCCCAGTTTTTCTTTGCTAATCATTCGCGGTCAATTGTGTTTACTTCATTATGACAGCATTTTATTCCACTGACTCCGATTAACTAGCTTGAGAGGAAGAGGATTTGAGGTGGGGGAAGCAACTGGTGGCTGCAAAAGCACTGGATGAACACACGTAATTATCTAAATGTTAAGATAATACGAAGAGGCATCGTCATTAAATTCAAATAACTGTCATTTGAATTTTCAAACTTGATTGTGAATAATACAGAAGCAGTGTAACTACGACGTACTCTGCTTTCGAAAGTTCAGTTGTTGGACAGATTAAGGTAGAAGGATACCAACAGGAAAAAATTATACTATTTATTGGAGCTCGTAAACTGATACTTGTGTTCAGTGATGTATTCAGACGTCTTCTCGGGGGTGCTTAGCTTTCCCGAAAATCCATGAACGGCCCCCGTAGATTTTTGGGCGCTTAGCTCTTATATTTAGTCAAATTGTTTTCGTTTGCAGCTGAATATTTGGAAAAATTAATAGAAAATTTAAGGAAATGAGGGAAAATATTATAATAATGAAAAAATATCCACATGGATTTCAACCTGAAATTTCTATCATTCTTTCATAAAACATTAAATAGTCCTCGCTGAAGGGGCATTTCAAGCACTGATAACTCGGACTACTTCCACAATAAAAACATAATTCCACAGAGTAGAGATGTTTGCACTGCAATACATCATCCTGTTTTGGAAGCTGGCATTCAGCTTTATTTCAGTCTTCTGGATGCCGACTTTTCATGTATACGGTTTAACCTCAGTGTAGCTCACGTGACGTTAGTGCTTCCAACACAACAAAATATTTGCTACCTAATTTTTAACAATAGCAAATTATTAGAAATTGTTCCCATAAAAAGGTGTTTTTTTTCCCGGTGGTGGGTGGTTTACATACACTCTGTGACAAAAAAAGAAAAACAAATCGATGCACTTCAAACTAGCATTCAAACGGCTAGTTAGGTTTTTTTTTTTTTTTTTTTTTTACTACTACGTGCTAATCTGAATAATCTGAAGGGGCTGAAACCAGATGGTAGGGGGAATGGTTTGCACCATACATCTGCAGTGATTCCTTGATTATGAGAAACACACTCGTAGTAAGGCGAGGGCAATTTTATCACTCCTGATGTTTTGGGGAGCTTTTCTTCCAGTACAGCGTTATCTTACCAGCATCCTCAATATATTTTACACCACCCCATGGTGAAATCCATGGTGCCTTACTGAATTAAAGCAAATGTATAACATTTTTATATTTTTAATCACTTATATGTGTAGATTTCTTGGAATTGGTATTAGCGATATACGAGCATAGGAAGATTTTTATACTCTATTTGAAATTTTTATATATATTAATGTGTATATAAATAACAAAATTGTGATTATATGTATATAATGAGTGAATAGGTTTCAGCCAACTCAAAATTTGTAATTGCCCCCTCTCCGCCGGAAAATACTCTCTGAATGCAACCTGCTTGTGTTTTAAGCTTTTATGCAAGTCAGACCACTTGTCAGTGCAACTTTTTATTCATTTGCTGTCCTTATCGAAACTTTATATGAAGATAAGGCTCCAACTTTGAAACTGCCATCTGTTTTCTGACTTTCATGCAAGATTTGAAAAGCTATCAAAATAAGTAGTTTTACTTAACAAAAGAAGGAAATTTCAACAAGGATTCACAATTTCAGAATCTTGTAAGACTTATTTTGTTTTTACGAAAGATATTCACATCTCAGAATGACATATTTTTTTTATTCTAGTAACTCGTCGTTAATAAATGCACTATAGTAAACATTCATTAAATTATTCCAAATTTGTTAAATAACTTCATCTGCACTTAGTAATGATGTTTAAGGGAAGTGGAATTTCTTATTTTTAGAATCACATCAAAGAATAGAAAAGAGCAGACATCAAATCGCCGTGTTTTATGCTGTTTCGTGTATCTACTTATGTGGGACCCATTTTTCCATCTTCTTCACTTTGCCTATGACCGTTAAATGTCGGCAAATGGTTATACACCAAGTTTCTCGCCAAGTTCTTGCATCATTTGACGAAAGCTCCTTCTGATCTACCGCGTGGTTCGTTTCCGAAGGTCATATCGCCTGACCAGAATTTGATATACCACCGCTGTGTCATCTGTAGCAACGGGGCCTTCCTCGAATGCTCTATTAATGTTGCGAACTGCCTCGGATGCACGGTATCCAAGTTTAAATTCATAAAAAAGGGCACGAATTTGACTCTGATCCATCGTCCAATTCACCGTCGGTCAATCCCCTTAGAGATTATGCCACTGACGAAATGACCAGTACTTTATAGACAGCAGCCTTGACGCTTTAAATTTACATATCCTAAGTCACATCGCGCCACGCGTTAATTCCTAAATAACTTCCTAATTATCTTTCTGCACAAATTCAGAAAAATCCGACATTTCAGCTTCAAAAACCTAATAACATTTTGAGACTTTTGAGCTTCCAATTTCCAAATTATGGTGCACAGACCGCATCAGTTTTGGTTGAAAATATGAAAACACACACAGAGTACCAGCATCAAGAGGGGAGTAAGGCAAGGATGTGTACTATCGCTTATCTTGTCTGACCTATACTTTGACATCGTATTCAAAAGAGCATTGGACACCAGACAAGAAGAAATATCAATTAATGGAAAACAGATAAATAACTTAAGATAAGCTGATGACACTGCATTGTTTGCAACTAACATGCAATACTTACAGACCTTACTGCATCGAGTAAAAGAGGAAAGTGAAAGAATGGGCCTTAAAATAAATACCAACAAAGCTAAACTGATGTTTCTCAAAAGTGGTCCCATTCCAAGAACAAACCTAATACTAAATGGAAAACAAACAGAGAAAGTCGGCAAGTTGAAATATCTGGGCTGCTAAATAAATAATATATGGGACACTGAAATGGAAGTAAAATCAAGGATAGAAATGGCCAGACAAAGTTTCCTTAAAATGAAGTCTATGTTATGTAATGTAAACTTACACCTGTAACTTTATTTTAAATACACCAGATATGAATAAAAATGAAACGCATCATCATCATTATCAACAATTATCAATCCACAGCTGGACGAAGGTCTAGCCAAGCCTCTTCCAAAACGGTCTGTCTTGTGCCAGTCTCCTCCATGTTACTCCCGCATACTTTCGAATTTCATCCACCCATCTTTCGTGTGGTCTTCTTCTGGGTCTTTTCCTGTCCTTTGGAATCCAATCTAAAATTTCGACTGTCCATCGATAGTCTGTCCTTCTGGCAGTATGTCCAATCCATTGCCATTTCAGGGATTTAACTCTGATCATGATGTCTTCCACTCTTGTCATTTTTCGGATCCACGAGTTCCTCTTCTTATCTCTCCTGGTTACACCAAGCATGCACCTCTCCATGCTGCTTTGAGTTGTCTGCAGCCTTTGTATGTCTCTTTTAGTTAAGGTCCACGTCTCTGCACCATACGTAAGCACTGGAAGGATGCATTGATCAAACACTTTTCTTTTAAGACATAATGGCATATTGCTCTTGAAAATTATGCTGTTTCTTCCAAAAGCTATCCAGGCAAGTTTTATACGCCAATTAATTTCTTCATCAATGTGACCCTCACTTGATATCTACTGTCAAAGATAAACGTACACATCTGTTATCTCCAACTTTTCTTCATCAATCAATAAATCTTCATTTCTTGTAAAAGCATTGTACATCACTTTTGTCTTCTGGAAGTTCATTTTTAATCCCACTTCTTTACTCTTGTCAGCAAGTTCCTGGATCATACTCTGCAGCTCTGATGGGGTAGTTGCAAAAATGACTACGTCATCAGCAAAACGAATGTGAGTTAGATAATCTCCATTAATCTTTATTCCTTTGTTTTCCCAATTCAGTGATTGAAAGACATTTTGCACAGTGGCATTAAAGAGCTTGGGAGATATGGTGTCACCTTGTCTCACTCCTTTTCCAATTTTTATGTGTGTTGTATTTTCAAACAGCCGAATCTTTGCACTTGCATTTTCATAGATGTTATTAATAATATTAATGTATGCATCTTCAATACCGCAAGATTTCAAAGCCATTGTAACTGCTGATGGTTTCACCGAATCAAAGGCCTTTTCATAATCCATAAAAGCCATGCACAATGGAAATTCATATTCCCTCGCTCTTTCAATTAGTTCTCTCAGTATGTGGATATGATCTATAGTGCTGTAGTCACTCCTGAATCCAGCTTGTTCTCTCGGTTGAGCGATGTCCAGTGTTACCTTCAAGCGGTGTGAAAGAACTTTAGTGAAGATTTTATAAACCACTGATAAGAGTCTGATAGGTCTGTAGTTCCTGAGATCCTCAATGTCACCTTTTTTATGTAGCAGGATCATTGTAGCATTGTTCCAATCCTCAGGAATCTTCCCTTCATTAAAGGCATCGAGTGAAAATTTGGGCGAGTACTGTTTCAATTTCTCCACTTGCTTCTTGTATGATGTCTATAGTAATTCCATCTTCTCCTGGAGCTTTCCCCCGCTTCATGTTCTTGATTGCATGAGCAACTTCTGCTGGGAGGACTGGAAGAACTCTGGTACTTGTACCTTTCATGATGTCTGGAGTACATGTATCATCCCTTTCATATAGTTTGGAGTAGAAATCTTTCACTTTTGTCAAAATTTCGCCTCTATTTCTTGTTACAGAACCATCTTCTTTTCTCAGTGCCATAATCTGTTTTCTTCCCTTACTCAGATGTCCCTTTGCTCTCTTCAGGCTTTGGTTGTTTTCAATTGCTTTCCTCACTAGTTCACAGTTGAATTTCCTTACGTCTTCAGTGATACTTTTTCGTACTGTCTTGCATAGCTCTATATATTCCACTTTGGAAGTCACATCTTCTTTAGTTGTCCTCATCTCTCTTTTTTTTTTTTTTTTTTTTGCATCAACATTTTGTTTTTTCCTGATAATTTGTTCACATGCAACTTGTTCTTAGACCCAGCTAATCTTGTTACTGTTTCCTTAAGAGCTTTGGTTAATTTTCTGTTAACTTCAGAGATGTCCACTTCTTCTGATGTTAGACCTTCTAGAGCAAAGAATCTGTTCCTCAGTTCCAATTTGAAGGTATTATGATGCTTTTTAAGGTTGGTCACGACAATACACTTTATTTGTTTTATGAGCTTGCCACTCTCGAGTTTAGCATTGAGGTGCATCTTACATCTTACCATTCTATGGTCACTACCTGTGTTGAACTTGTTTAGCACACTGCAGTCTTCCATGACAAATTTCTTGTTACACATAATAAATTCAATTTCACTTGTCCATCCATTGGGATGCCTCCATGTCCATTTCCTTTGCGGCTTTTTCTTGAAAAAGGGGTTCATGATGAAAAACCCTTCTGTTTCTGCAAACTCTACGAGAGTATTTCCACGCTGGTTTCTATTGCCGTAACCGAAGTTTTATTCTGTTGCCGTTGCCCTATTTTTGGATTGAAATCTCCCATAATTACCTTTAAGTGCTGTTTGCCTTTATTATTTAGATGACGAATTTCCTCATAAAATTCTTCAATTTCTTCTTCAGGATGACTTGTAGTTGGTGCATAAGTTTGAATAATCTGAGCCTGGTATCTTCTCGAGGGTTGGATAACGAGTCGTGCAGCTCTGTCAGAGGAACTTTCAACTTCTACAACTTTATCCTTCAGTTTCTTGTTTATTATAAATCCAACACCACTAGTTCTGCCAGTATCCAACACCACTAGTTCTGCCAGTATCTGTTGCACTTTTCAGTTCAACGAGGTCTTCTCCTTTTCTCCTTACCTGACTTTGCCCGATGATATCCCACTTGATCCTTTGTAGTTCCTCTTTCAATTCAAGAAGTCTTGAATCAGAAGATAGGGTGCGTCCATTGTAAGTAGCCAAGGTCAGCATCAAATGGCAGCCCAGTCCGGTCCTCCGGGTGATTCTTAGCACCCTCTGCCTTCATGTCGCACTGGCCGCTGCCTTGGCCAGGTACATTCCAGCTGCCGGAGACTGAATGCCAAGATTTAAGTGTGGAGTCATTTTGGAGGGGTTTGGCCATAACTCACCACGCTGGCCAAGCGGGTTGGTGAGTGTGGGAGAGCATTTTCTCTAATCCCGATGGTATAGCATAACGAAGTAAATTTCTCCGTCATTTTTGGTCAACGCCGGGCATCGAACCCGAGTCCACGTATTCCGGAACAAGTCGCTCTACCAATTGAGCTACGCAGACGTTCGTTCTCACAGCCATCTCTGCCTTTATGTCGTGTGCGTCCTGCGGGGCAGGCATGTCACACAAGGTATACCTAAACTGGTACCACGCTGGGATAAATGTCTCGAGCGTCTCGTTTCTTATGCTGAAAAATAGCTAAGAAATGTCTATACGCCCAGAAAACGGACTTTTATGTACAAGGTATACTAAAACTGGTACCACGCTGGGATAAATGTCTAGAGCGTCTCGGTTCTTATGTTGAAAAATAGCTAAGAAATGTTTATACTCTCAGAAAACGGACTTTTATGAACAAGGTATACTAAAACTGGTACCACGCTGGGATAAATGTCTCGAGCGTCTCGGTTCTTATGTTGAAAAATAGCCAAGAAATGTAGTTTCACTGTGTATATGTTTTGTTTTGCCTATCTTTAAACTGATGCCAAAAAAATAGTATGCGTTACTTTTCGATGTACCCTCGTATTTCAGTTATTACAATTTTTCCTGTGCAATAAAGAAACGGTACTAAGAAGCACGTCGTTAGTTATTAAAGTGGCTACAAGAGAAGAAGGTCTACGCACCCGAAACGAGTTTTCCCCAATTCAGGGCCCCAGCGTTACCTGGCCGATGTTAAATAGAATCGATCTTCCTTTTGCAGTTTTTCTATTTTTATTTTCGCAGGACAAAAACCATATAAATAGACACCTGTAAAAGACTAATTACTAGAGATCAGTTACATGACAACTAATGCAAGCGTAGGCATATTGTAAAAGATAATAAGCAAAGACTTGGTAAATAAACAAAATAACTACTGCGCTGCTTATCTTGAGCAGTTTTCATCGCCTGTTTAAAATTTGTTTGTGCTTTGTAAAGAAACCTGTCTTGCCATGCGACACACACGCAGGCAGCTGTCTATTCATAATTTTCGACAAACCTAAAGACACCGGTTGATAACACATTTCAGGTTCTTTCGTCAAGTGTGATGGATTTTTGAAGTGGTCGCCAGGTTGTCTGCTGAACATTTTCTTATCCCTCAAACCTTTGAACACACATGCAAGGAGAAAAAAATATTAAGAAACGGCAACTCTTCAATAACTGCCGGAAGATAAGTTTGTTGATCTCTCAAAACCGGAAGAAAATGAGAAACATTTTCGCGCCTCAGGGTTTCATACGGTGATTTGTAGTAGCGCGGAGAGCGCTGCTATTAATTTGCTTTTCTGCGTAAAGCTGGGGATTTGTTAGCGGTTTTAATATACTTAATAACCAAGAAAAATGTTGCTCAGCAGGATCTCGCACGATCTCTTTCCGATATGTCCTGAACGTGAGAAAATTTATTTCATTTTTACCTTATCAGAGAGAGGCATCGGCTGTAACTATAATAGTTGAAACTCCGGAATCACGATTTTGCGCCATTCGCTTTTTCAGCACGTCGTATGAAGAACAACGGTACGTGCACAAAGTATCACACTAACCTTCCATTTGTCCATATGTATATACGACATCGTCGCATCCATTCCAAAAATTCTTTTTGCATCAGGCAACGCTAATCGTCAGAAGAAAGATTTAAAAATTCCGCCATGCACTGTATTTCCGATAATGGCGTTAATTAATTTTTGAATCTACGTTTTTAAAAGTAGGAATGAAAAAAAATATGTTTTGCGTTCGGTGGCTGAAAGTGTGAGTAAAACTTTTCATCTTTCCTTGATGGTTCACAGATTTTGCCTTTAGGTGGCACAAACGTATGTAATGACGAGATGTCGTAAATGTGTATTTGAAACTATATCTGCGATTCTAAGAGTCCCTTTTGATTTTTCTTCTTCTGATTACTGCAGCCGTTACAACGATTATTGATATAATTTATTTATCCGACGCTCAGTTACCCCGAAGAATCACTTGGTCGAAAATCATCTCGTCGAAATGATCACTTCATCGAAAGGTCGTTTTGCGAAAAGATCACGATCACAGAAAGGTCTGTGACGTACTGCAGAGGCAAAGTTGCAGCTGTAAATTCAGTCGGAGTAGCTTAATTGGGAAAGCATTCGACTCCGGAGCAGAGTGATGCAGATTTGATCCCTGGCAAATGGGTTTGACGCTATAGGTCGTTTTATCTAAAAAAACAACAACATTTTATTAAATAATTTATTAATAATTTATTTATATTCGAGTTTTTTTTTATACCTGGATATTCAGATTTCAGATATCTAGATATTCAGATTTTGAAAATTTGATATCCAAACTATTCGGATACTGAAAGTTCGGATTCCCCAAAAAATCTGAAAGCACTTAGAACTAGCTGTGTCCTATAGCAAGGAATACAGGCCATTCATTTTCGTAGAAAAAAAAATTAACGGAATTACCCATTGTGTTGCTGATGTCTCTGCTACTTCATGGCAAATTCAGTGATTCTGTCCAGTAAGTTAAGTCATCCTCGTATTGTCATACATTTCTGTGAGAACATCTTTGAATTAGGTGTCTGAGCACTGAATCAGCCGCGGCATACCCTCGACAGCCAACAGACCTACCCTCCATAGCCAACAGACCTAGCTCTCTTTGATTTCTTTTTGTGTGGTTTTGCGAAAGGTCTCACGTTGGTTTTGTGAAAGGTCTTACGTTTATCTACTGCCTAAAACTTCGTAAAAATGTGAAGGACCGAATGACAACAGATGTTGCACAAGTAAACCGCCATTTGTTGCAAAGCGTTCGGCTGGAAGTTGAGTGTCGTTTGGGTGTGAACAAGGCTACATACATAAAATATGCGTTGAACTTTTAAAAGGAATAAAAACCCTTTCAGTTGCTTTTTTGAATGGTGCAAATGCTATTCTTGTGAGCACACTACTTTTCGTCTAATTTTATGTTTTAGAATTAGGGACATCATTTCGTTCTCCCTGAAATACCAAAGGCCGTTTTTGTCGACGGATAGTTAGTTACCTGTTTCCCTTCTGAGAGTTATGACATACATTCTAATTTAACTTTCATTTTCAGTTTCTTTCCCTATGTAAATTTTGAGTTCATTCTGTTTAACGTTACTTTTTTCTCACTCGCTGAATGTTATGTGGCAACAGTCTTGAGGTCAGGTTGAATGACGTGTGTATGTTTTGACAAGATAAGAACGATGTACATAATATGTGGAGCGAGCAGTGTTAAGTGTGGATCGATTACTGTGGACTTACGTTGCACCTTCAGGACTATATATTTGATAAAATTGTATTGAGAGACATACTGTAGGTACTTTCAGCTTCACATTATAGAGGTTCAGTTTGTTGAGACTACTGAAGTGCTTTGAAGCATAGTTCTGTTGTGCATGGAAGACCAAATAAAGACTGCGTATTTGATGGCTTTTTTGTTGTAAATTTTGTAATTTTCAATCTTTTACATACTATTTTGATTAATAGATGGCGCCAGATGCACATCGCACTGCTGAGACTGTGTGTATGATGTAAGAGCGTCACTTCCATATTCGCCTCCAGAGAGAGAGATTGTCGTGAGTTTTGTAGCGAAGAGTTCATCGTGTCTACATGTTATTTTTGTGTAATATTAAAGTGTTATGTTTTCAAATGTTAATGTGGTAAGTCATTTAAGGTGAAGTAGTGCTTTGGATATATCGTAGCAATCAAGATGAAGCAGGAAATAAAAAATAATACAATTTAATCAACGGAACCTCCAACCATCTCCTACCACTGCCAATATTTTTCTCTTCTGGCCGTAAGAGTTAGAAAGACTAATATTATTCATTGTATAATTAAGAATTTTGTACTAGTTATCTGGAGCATAATATTAACATTAAGAAGCTCCAGCGCTACAAAATCACAGATAGTACGACAAGTAATGGAATAACAGTTTATATTACACGGTTTGAAGGCTGCAGGATATTAAATAAAGAGAGTGAACAACTACCGATAAAGATAACTTATTGGTAGTTGTCCAATATCTTTGCTTTAACATCCCCCAACCTATCAAAAGGAATATTTCTAAAATCTTTTCGTGTAGTGCAATTTCATCGGCACAGGGAATGCAATTTTGTTCAATGCTCTCATCTGTTTAACACAGGAAACACATTTAGATCTTTCAATATTTTTCACTGTACAGCATGTTCATTTCATTCCGAAAACTTTCATTGTCCTGGAGCGGGGATCGAACCCGCACTTCCCGATTTCCGGTCAAGCATGCTAAGCATTACACTACCCAGGACAAGGAAATTCCAAACAACTCAACATAAATATATGAGAATCTTCAGATTTGCGCTAGTCAAAGATATTCTGCTCCATCATAGTGTCTTAGGACCTTTTCACACATCCAGTATCGGATGTAGGTCGAACATTACAGTATTAGAAATACGTCATATACACTGCTGGACAATTGCTAAGGACGGATCATAAACGGCTATATAGCGCATAAAAAAGTAAGTGTGGTTGGATGCCAAGTGAAATAAAATAATGTCAGAATGCCAGGACATTACAAGAAAGACAATTTATTGTGCTCTGAAATCCAGAAAGGCTTTGGAACGTGTTCAAGGGACAAACAGGCCATTTTGTGCAGAATACGTAAACGTGAAAAAAATGCAATTACCGTCCGCAGGCGTTCCGGCGTAAGATGTCAATACGGGATATGGCCACCATGGAGGGCGATGCAAGATTCCACATGTCGTGTCATGCTTTGCACAACATTTCAAGCAGCTGTTGGGGTAATTTTCCCCATTCCTCTGTCAGTGCACGGATGAGGGTGTGCTTGTTTATTGGAGAGCATTGGCGACCAGCAAGACTGCTCCCCAAAGCATCCCACACATTTTCAATGGGAATTCAGATCTGGAGAACGTGCTGGCCATACGAGGCGTTGAATATTCTCGCTCTCAAGACACTCCTGGACAGCGACTGTTCGATGACATCTTGCGTTGTCGTCCATGAAAATGAATCTATCACCGACAGCACCACGGAACATGTGAACATGAGGTAGCAGAACATCATTAATGTATCGTTGGGCAGTCATAGTTCCAGTTGGAAGCACATAGAGGGACGTACGGCCATTGATCATGATGCCAGCCCATACCATGACACTACATGTCGGATATCGGTCCCTTTTCCTGTATGTTTGTCGGAAAATATACAGTAACATTATCACGCCAGATCAGTTGTCGTCGACAATCAGACGATAGACTGTATCTACTCTCATCTGAGAAGAGGACAGCAGACCAGTCGTTATCAGTCCAATTGCGATGTTGATGACACCATTGCAAACGGGCGGCACGGTGACATCTGGACAATGGGATGCACACAACAAGGACGGCGGGCGTATAGTCCTCCTTCATGCAAACGTCTGGCGACAGTTGTTCGGGAGATCCGCTTGCCAGTAGCAGCCATAAACTGATTTGCTACCTCACTAGCTGTGCTGCGCCGGTGTCTTTTTGTTGATAGCACTATGTACCGATCTTCTGCAGGTGTCGTACTGCGAACACGACCTCCCCCGTGACGTTTGCTACACTCTCCATTTGTTTGAAATGATTTCCAAAGCCTTGAAACAACACTGTGGCTGACGTTGAACTCCCTGGCAACATCTGTTATTTTTCACCCTTCTTCAATCTTGCCAACAATACGGCCACGCGTAAAATCATCTCGGTGATGTCGGGAAGACATACTGAAAATTGCAAGTTCGTCAATTGATTCTTTCTCTTTCAACTTTGCGTTTGAACAACAACGGTCAATACGCGTCAAATCCTTTATATCTCTTATCAGCGCTATGACGTCACGAACAAGTTCGGCAATCCACAATTTGCATACGCACAACTCGTCTTACTGTATCCCGCACTTATGCTAATTTCCACATTTTCCTGCCTTCCATTTTATGGTTGCTATCGTTGCTATTGTCATCCGTCCTTAGCAATTGTCCGGCAGTGTATTTCCATCCAACAGAAGAAATATATGACGGAAACGCATTTGTTTTAGCATTCTTCTTTTTACTTGTACGTTTAAAAGAAAACAAATAAATTCAATAAAAGCAGCTTTTTCTTGTGGAAAGCAGCCTTTGTAGGAAGTTTTTATTCAATAGTGCTTATCCAACAATGTTTGCCGCATCTTATGGCATTTGAGATAAAGACATCATGTAAAAAATGAGTTCAAGACAAAGGCAATGAAGGAACGGATGGAATAAAAATTGGAAGAGAAATAGTAAGTAATAGGCAGAAAGTCAATAACCGCAGGGGACAGCGGGGAAGACAATTGGTCGCCCCTGTAAGCGGAAAATCACACTGAAGTGCCAAAAGTCACGGGATAGCAGTATGCAAATTTTTAACTGGCGCTGACGTCGTATAAAAGCTTTGACGCGCGACACGATTTTTATCAGTTGCGAGGTGTAATCTGGTGAATCAGATGAACACCCGCCAGTAGGATTATGGCAAGCCTAAGTGAATTATCGAGGCGTGGTAGTGGGAGCCAGACGGATGGGGCAATCAATTTCCGAAGTTGTGCGAACATTCAACATTCTTTGATCCACGGTGTCACCTGCAGTGTTTCTTTCAGGCATACATCCAAGGGGCGAAGCCCTCCTGGAAACGACCATTCGCTCCCCCTGGAGACATTTTAGGAAACCGAGCCAAACTTTTAATAAATTCAGGCTATGATGAAAAAGGAAGTTTTGTTTCTTTTTATGCTGCAAATATTTCTCCAATTATATTTTTTAAATATTTGTTCAAATGGTACTAGTTTTACTTTATTTTATTAAAAAGTGTATTACGACGCATGGTATTCTTCAAAATATAATAAGTAGACTAATCATACCTATTTGCCTGGGAGTCGTGATTCAGGAACAATAGTGTGTTGAATGCATTTTAATAGATGAAAATTTCAAGCCTGCGGACCCTCCCTCTTTTAGCTGAAGAAAGTTTGTTATTCCTGAAATGTTTGAAGAAGTAATAACTATATCAGAGATGTATATTGAATTTTTCTTCCGGGGGTGGGGGAAGGGGGTGAACATAGGAAGTTTTTGAAATTCACCATCTGGAACAAAATCCAAGTTAATGAAAAATTGAAGAAAAATTAAAGCATCTTTTTTGTAAGTCGATACATTTTTATTAAATTAAGGCATTTTTTCTAATGTAAGACGCATTTTAACCAAAAAACAAAAAATGACACATTTTCCGGGGGGGGCAAGGCCCTCTCTAAATGCGCCCCTGTGCTAGATATATAGTAATTACTTATATATATATGCTAAGCTTGTTTCTTTTTCTATGCGCTGTATTTTCAAAGTAGTTAAGTTCTTAATAACTAATTAATTATGCACTTAAAGCACTGCTGAAATACTTTGTACATATTGCAACTAACTGTTTAAGTCATATAACTTTCACAAAGTTTTCTTTAGTTAATTATTGTCTTTAACTTATTCTCGTGTTCGTGCTGTCATAAGTTGTAGAGTAGGGGGTTTTAGACTCAAGTTTTCTTTCAAAAATCTGTTTTTTAAAAATTAATATTTCCTTTTTTAATTGCAATGTAAAAATTTGGATTTCTTTTGCATTGTTTTTCAGGTTTAAATTCTCTCTCAAACGAACTTGGTATTTCGTTATAGCTGAAAATTATTTCTAATTATTATGTCACTCTCACAGCTTGAGTTCTCTTTAATCTTCTTCTATCTGTTTAATAGTAACAGATGAAGAGCATGGGTCGGGCCAGGAAGGTTAATGGATGCAAGCGAAATTGTTAACTAGTGCTAGGTCATACTACTCTGCGGAGGACATGACATATATATATTTTTTAAAACAATTTTAGGTGGGAATGTTACTTGCATCTATGACCTTGCAGAAACCCATTTCCAACTAGGTCTTTGTGGAAGTGAGAAAATGCAGAGTTTTTGCTGGTCCTTGATAAAGCCAAGGCTCAGTATTCTCGACACCTTCTACATTCAGTTGTTTTTTTTATTTTTTTATCTTTTCTCCTTTTACTCACACAGGTAGATACATAACCTTTTCTATGTTGTACTTGGTGTGAGTCAAAATTATATATGTTTTTTTTGCTTAGGTTTCTTCTTAATAGAATATATATATAGTAGTTAAAAAAATATATATATGTATATAGCAAATGGAAAACTTGCACCCTCTAGGGTTCCATTCGCCCCTCCCCCCCCCCCGCGGCCAAAAAGTCCTGAAAGAATCACTGGTCACGTGTGTACCGAGAATAGCCTCATGGAAGGTATTACCACCCACTGTTGACAGCCCAATGGCCGACCACGGGTGCTGAATGACCGTGACCAACGGCGTCTGACCAGGATTGTCCATGCTAACAGACAAGCGAAACTGGCTCAAATAACTTCTACATTCAATGTACCAGAGACATATCCATCAGGTCAGTGCAGCGTAATTTAGTGTCCATGGGGTATGGGAGCGGAAGACCTACCAGAGTGCCTTTGTTAACACCACGACATCGGACACAGCGCCTCACCTGGGCTCGTGAACACGGTAATTGGACCCTGGAAGACTGGCAACATGTCACGTGGTCCGATGAGTCACGCTACAAGTTTTTACGAGCTACTGGTAAGGTTCAGGTGTAGATTCTTACATCAAAGATTTCGAGAATTTCAGGAACTCCATTTGATCATGAAATGATAAATGTTTCACCACAGCCATCTTATCTACATATTTTGACAATGTTATTGAAAATTAACCGAACTAAAAAAAATGGACAAAATTTACATCCGAAATATATTTTTATGAACAGTCTTCGTAAGATTAACTATGTTGGTCATAAGATTAAAAATATTGTCTAGTAATTATTAGACAACATTTTTAATCTTATGAAAACTAAAGTGCCCCCAGTTTACGCGCAGTATTACGTATTTATTTATTTATTAAGGATTTTACGACCTCTGTGAGCACATAAGCAGTCTCTCGTTTCTAATTTAGGGCCACTGATTCTAAAGTGTGGGTGGAGCCAGCACCGTGGGACTGCCGCACTGGACTCAGGTCCATCTTGCATCTGGTAAGGCCGATTAGCCAGATGTCAGCGCCTCTGACCGCTCGGGCACCGCGGTGGTATTTTTGTTGATGCCTTTCACTTTCTTGGGAATTAATATAAATCAAATTGTAAAATTTTATAGCCATTGCGTAACTAAAGCGACTATATATTTTAATTAATCATGATTTATCTTTTGGGTATTGCATTATTCGATTTTAATTCTTTTAAAGCAGGGACAACAGTTTACATTAAGGCCATTTCATCCTTGTTTCCAGTGTTGGAATAACTGCAAATGTCTGTTTATTTTCTCTTTGCCAGGAGCAAGGACTTTGCTGTTTTCGTCTATTCTTTGTTATTTTTCCTGTAGCTGTCATTACCTGGCGCTACATCAAGACTCTACGTATTCTGTAGAATGCATACATGTGCGTGTCTATTACACTCAAGAAAAGCACCTAGTAAGGCCAAAAATAATCGATTGTGATAGCCAAGGCCGATTACTTCTGTTTTTTAGTCTCATTAACCGCGTAGTTCTATGAAAACAGAAATTCGTCGGTGACGGTGATCAACCCATCATCTTTGTGCTCCGGAGCCGGATGCTTTCTCATTAAGCTACACCGACGGAATGTATCGCTGCAACTTCGCTGTCTTGACACGTGCTTCACCTCTGTATTACTTCGCATATACCCCCCCCCCCGTCCCTTGAGAAATTCAGGGGCACGAAATCGCAGGTTTCGGGTCCGCCGTAAACTATGCTTGACGGAACTCTGTAGACGAAGAAATTCTAATTAATTCCAGACGACGTATGGAACAAGCATCACACATTTTTCGAATCGTTGAACGAATTCTCATTAATTCGAGATGATGTGTGGAACGAACATTACACATTTTTCGAACTCACTTCCAGAAGATCCATTTCTACATTCTACATTCGGACGCCAATGTGAAACCACAAATTTGCCGGTGGCATATATCGAAACGGCGTGCTTCTGCTCCGGTGCCGAATGCTTTCCCAATTAAGCTACGCCGACGGAATTTAGCGCTGCAACTTTGCCGACTTGACATGCGTGTGCTTCAACTCTGCAGTACGCCACAGTTGTCAAATCGAACGGTCTGCCCTATTAAAAGGTCGACGTACTAATTTTGAAGATGACAATCCGGTTTTTTAGTGTAAATATGACAAGGATGGCAAGTCAGATAATATCCGAAAACTTTAAAATTTCGTCGTCCTGGAGCGGCAATCGAACCCGCGTCTCCCAGATAGCGCCCGGGTATGCTAACCACTACACGACCAAGTCTCAAGTTTCCGATTAATTTGAATATAACCATCACAGATTCGCTAGTCGAAGCAACCGGCATTCATGTTTAGCGAATCTGGAGGTTAAGAATCCTATCCCGTGACTGCGCGGAGAAGCAGATAAATCATGAATGGAATACCCATTCATGAATGCATTATCTGGGAAACGCGGATTCGATTCCCGCTCCAGGACCACGAAATGTTTAAGTTTTCGGGTATTATCTGACTTACCATTCTTGTCATATTTACACCAAAAACCGGATTGTCATCTTCAAAATTTGTATTGTATGGTGTAATTCCGTATTCCATTCATGATGGACGCACTTTTAATGGCTGGCAAAATGCTGAGCAGCCTTTGAAGCAAAAGGGAGATGAGAAATTCTTCTTGCAAACATTTCAGATGATTAAGAATCGGCTCACTGTTCTTTTGACCGAATACTGCATTAAATATATCTTTATCTTCGTATGTTGAAGAATCAGTACTGAACAGCAATGGAGGAACAATTACCAGATTCAGGAAGTAGAAACAGAAAATCTGAACTCATAGAGAGGGATAGGTAGGTCATGGGGACATTTGATGACGATTAATGAATACGAATGGATATCATAAAACAAATATGTTATAATGGATGAATTCAAATGGTTGTTTTTTGCGGATGTTATACGCACGATGAGAACATACCTCAACTTCTAGAAGCCACACCCTCGTATCAAGAGAGAGCATGGAAAATCCAAAACTAAGTGGTGCGAATTTACGGAAAATTTCTGAAAAAAACGTGCAGCAAAGTTACTGGTAAGTGTAGTCCTTAAACGAAATTTCCGTTTTGAAAATAAAATTTTCGTATTTTTACAGATTTTCCGTAGTCAGAAATTCCGTTTATTTCAGAAAAGTCTGTTTATCCGTACTTATACAGAAATTTCGCAAAATCGAAGACGCTGAATTTTTCAGCTCTTACACTAGATAATCCTTTCGCAGTCGTGGTGATCGAACCGACGTCTTTTGGGTTGGTTCCACCGACAACTCGCGTCTTAACCACTGAGCCAGAAAGCCTCGGAAATCCAAATCACGTTCATGATAAAACTAATTGGACGATGGTGATATATTTTTCGTCGTTAATGTGAGTAATTTAGTTGTTTTATCTTCTGTTGGAGCTTATTATTTTTTGAATAGGTTTGCAATTATTTTATTTGTTTCTGTTGGGGGGCTTATCAGAAATTAAACATTTTTCATCGTGATTTTCGGAAGCGACAGAATGCTTTGGAACTTGAGATCTCTTTAAACTGACAATGAAAAGTGAAATGTGCTGTTTTATAGTATTATTTATAAAATTAAATATAAAATTTACTCTTGATAGCTATAATAGCTTTTGTCTAAAGGGGTCCAAAGACTGATACATGGACATCATACAATCACCTGTACAATAATTTAAGTACCCGGTTTCTTACAGTAACGCAATATATAATAATTGGCTCACAAATTGGAGGAGACGAGAAGAAACATCCCGTGCCACAATAATCAAAATTCATCCGATATGCTATCCACAATATCCGATCTCGCTACGAACTTCAAAATTAGATCCTTGGACAGATGATTGAAATTTAACAGTTAATCAAACTTCAAGTATTCCCACGAATCGCTCCTATTACCTGAAATTATTCGACATATGGATACGGAAAAAGAGAGAACGGAGTTTTCCGTTATTATACGCAAGGAATTGCGAAAAAGTTTTTGAAAATTCAATATTTTCCGTTAACACATCTTAAAAACGGTAATTAACCGTCAATATAAGAAAGGAATTGCGGAAAGGTTTGTGCAAATTCAGAATTTTCCGTTAACACATCTTAAAAACTGTAATTTACCGTCAATTCAAGAAAGGAATTGCGGAGATATTCGTGAAAATTCAGAATTTTTTGTTAACACATCTTAGAAACTGTAATTTACCGTCAATATAAAAAAGGAATTGCTGAAAGGTTTGGGAAAATTCAGAATTTTCCGTTAAAACATCTTCAAAACGGTAATTTACCGTCAATACAAGAAAGAAATTGCGGAAAGGTTCTTGAAAATTCAGAATTTTCCGTTAATACATTTTAGAAACGGTCATTTACCGTCAGTACAAGAAAGGAATTGCGGAAAGGTTCTTGAAAATTCAGAATTTTCCGTTAATACATCTTAAAAACGGTAATTTACTGTCAGTATAAGAAAGGAATTGCGGAAAGGTTTGTTAAATTTCAGAATCACACCGGTGTACAAAACTCCGTGAAATTCAGGTTTATTTCCGTCATTTCCCGAAAAAGTTGTATCAGAAATATGGTTCGTTAATTCACGGAAAGTGGCTCATAAATTTCAGAAATTTTTTTGCAGTGCAGAGTGACTGTACTCCCCCCCCCCCCAACAGCCAAGAACTCTGAATTTGATCAGTGCACATAAACTTCCATTTCTTCTAGTACCTTTACACAAATATAAAAAAAATGTGCCACCGTTATTTCAGATGGTTTTATTTTTTCAAAAACGCATATAGATGCTCTTGTAACGAGGTTTTTAAATAAAACATTCAAAAGCATACATCGTCATCATGTGCATGTGAAAATGCGAGTTACAATGCGTAGATCCTGAGATACGTTACTGGACGAAAACGAGAGAATTCGGCTTGCACTTTTCTCTGTTGCGCTTTAACTGTGAATGCAAAGCAGAACTGTCGTGCCTTTTAATGCATGTTGGATATATTTTCTACTTCAGTTACCAACACACAATTTTCGTTTAGAGCTGAACAGAGAGGACCAGGCAAATTAACTTCGTGATACCACTTAATTATATTCCATGGCTGATTCTACATTCATCGTCAATCATTAATCACGGAACTACTTATGTTCCGAATCGCATTTAATGAAGCACTTGGTTTCGTTTAATAAGACTGTTGAACTTGTTTGTGTTTTCTCTTTCCACTGTGCGTGCGTCATTAAATTAGGCTGCTTTTCATTTGACTTCCTAATTGAAATACTCTCCGGGCTGTAGTGTTTACAAGGAATGTAAATTAAATGCATGACTTCTTAGCCTGCCTTTCAAAGTAGATTACGCATTTGCAACACTTTAATAAGCGTCTGTTTATTTATCAAACCGAGAAACACTAAATGGTGATTTACTTTGCAGTTGTTGAATGCTGATTCATTACCAAGACGATACTTATTTCATAGAGAAATAGAAAAATGTGTTTTCATGAACGGAGATACACTAACTACCATCTATATTAAGATCATAGCTTTGTTTACGAAAAAAAAAATATTTGCTGTCAGTGTAACATTTTTAATAATATTTCGAAAGAAATTATGAACTGAATATATATCATGAGCCTGATCATTTCAATCTGAAGGGTGCTTTTTTTTCCAACTTGTAATAATGTGGTGCTCAAACTTTTGAAGACCAAATCCTTCAGAACAGGGAATTTTCTTCTGATTTTCTTTAAATATTTTAAAACATTGTTCCAACTCAACATGCAAGTACATTTGATTTCCAACTTTGCTCTGTTTTAATCAAATTTTGGGACAAAAATTTGAAAACAATTTCAAAGGAGCTTAAAAACTCATCTGAAGTTACAATTTTTGAAACTTACTGAGCCTGTTTTCAAAGGAACGTTTAACGAACCTTTCCGGTCAACTAGTGCTGTGAACACATTTTTGTAGCCAGTGGGCGCTTCTGTAAAACACAAATTGCTCGCCTACAATTAACATTTTAAATCTGCATTTGAAGGAAAATGACTTTCTTAAGTTTTACGCTAGATAAATTCATCAATTATGTGTATTGGTCCTTAAATGAGGCAACTAAACATTTCACTTCAGTCGGAAGAGTCCTTGATTTTAGATGTCGTGGCTTACTGACTCGTTTGATATTTGTTTTTGTTAAAAGTTGCTGTCATTTTCGTTCAGAAGCAAGGAATGAATGAATCTAATTTCTTATTTTCGTTCATAAGTAAGCAATGAATAAATCTAATTTCACAAACTGCAACAAGTCTGTCTTAGAGATTGCAAGCTGATTTTCTAAAAAAGTTATTTAAGAGCAACAGGGCGCTTTTATCGCGGTACTAGCAGTAAGTGTAACGTCAGTTGAGGACAAATACGTTGCACAGTTAGTTAATCGCAGACAAATTCCCACACACTGCAATTCATCATAGGCAAATTCGTCACCTACGTCAATTCGTCGAGGACAAATTGCACGTTTACGACAATTTATTGTGGAGAAGTTCATCTATGTCACTTTATCACTGAGAAATGTGTTTGCATCCTTCGATTGCATACAAATCAGAGCGAGGAAAGCATACGGTTTTGCTTATGTTCATCCTTCCATATTTCTGTCTGTCTTCAGAAATGATATCTCCGATTCTGAAGATTACATTAAAGAAATTCTTCCTGGATCTGTTGCTTCATCTTTTCATTCGTCAGTCAGTCAGTCTGTCCGCCTGCAGAAACGATATGTAAGTTTCCAAAGGTCATATTGAAGAAGTTCTACCTGTATTTAATAGAGGAAGACATGTTTACTAGCAGAGTCACATCCAAGGAGTGGGGGTGGGGGTCCTCACAGGGTTTGAGCCCCCTACAGGAGCACTATTCCCCCCCCCTCCCCGCTCCATTCGTAAAACTGATCAAACTAAACGCTGAGTGAAAAAACACGAAATTTGCCCAAATATATATTTTAAAAAGATCAGCATATATTTATATCTAGTTTACGGTTTGTACTCTTTCGAACAGGCTTTTGTCTTTTCCCCCGAGCGTTGGTGCTTATTGCTGTGGTGCTTACTGTAAGTTGTTTTGTGTAGGCAAGCTGAGTATGAAAGAACAAAAAGAAAGCTGTAAAATCTTGCTGCCTTTCTTCAAAGCAGAAGTGAAAGCCTCCCCATTCGAAGGATAACAAGTTGATAAGCTCATGCGAGGTTCAGTTAGTGTTCAATAAATGGATTGTGTAGTTTGTGGGGTGTTTCAGTTTATATCAGCTGATGAACGATGGGATTCTGCATTTTATTGTTTTACATTCAAAATATGTGCGACGATATGATAAAAGCTTATGGCAACTTTGGAAATTTTGGTTATTTCTTTCATTTGTCCTATTCAGTAGTCACACTGGGAGCCCACGCAGGTGCAGTATAAGGCTGGTGTCAATCCTCCTTTGAGGAAATGGGGCATGTGGAGAAGGTCACCACCGTCCCGTTAGTAATATCAGCCACAGGAGGTGTACTTAAACCATTCACAGCTCTATAAAGACACTAGACCTTCAACCTAACACCTACATGGAACTACAGAAGGCAGCTATAGCTATCCTGAACACTTGTAGGATAGTAAGGAAGTTCCTGGAAAATTAAGCAAGAAATACCACTTCTCAGACTTGGTAAGCCTTACCCGTCCCGAAAGGAAAAGAAAAACTCTTCCCCAGGAAGGGGTGGAATCATCTTCTTTTCATAATAATGATGTGCTATCGTTTTATTCTCTGCTTCGACTGTAATCGAGCGCCCCATCTGACGAATGGGCATACTAGATACCCTGGGGTATCTGACCTACTTTATTTGTTGCCCGAGTCTAAATGGAGGCACAAATTCACGAGTCTAAAAATGGAGGCACTTATTAAAACCCACATTTGCACGCACACCTACTAAATCATAATGGTGACTGTAAATTCAAATAAATGTGTCTTTGAATATTATGGATGTCGTATTGTGAATTGAAAATTGCAAAACACGTGACGTAAAGTGTAATCTTTGCTTACCTGGCTTTGTACAGCCATCGGAAGTGTACCGGATACTCGTTGTGTGTTGCAGAGAAAGTTAAGTTCAAGGGCTGTAGTTATTAAAGGAAAAAAACCCTACTTTATTTGTTGCCCATAAATAAGGAGTTTACATCGTTTTTAAGCTCTGAGAATGAATACCCGCCCCCTTACAACAACTAAGTGTTATATTTGACTTTCTCACATTTAACTTTTGTACACATTTCAGGAACGCATTATGTCTGTACTAGAAATTTGAGTTTTCATTAATTCCACATCGTGTAGCTAATCAGACATCGCATGCTTTTGAATGATACGCGGAATTGTTAAGTGAGGGGATTTCAGAAAGAAAATCTTTGTTAAAAGATAAGCTATCACAAAAATTCAAAGTTTTCTTCTTTGTTATAGAGAAATAATGCATTTGCCATCAATACACACGGGAAAAGAAAATACTGAATTCAGTGAACTCTGTAATCGGTCAACATTTGTTTTCTTTGTATCAAGACGCTATGTGTTTTCCACTGATAGAGAGAGCTATGGAGGAAACTGGAAATTGCTCTTATCTCAGATGATTTCGATTCCGTTAAATCTTTTCATTTCCGTTAGTGTTGGTTAAAAGAAAAAAAAACTCAGCTTTTGAATTCAAAGACATTCTTCCCGGCTAGAGAAACGATTATTTTCGGGCCTAGTCAAGCACAGACCTTGCGACAGATTTTATCTTGGCTCGACTATTTTTTATTGGTTTAGTTTGTCGTCGCAAGGGTCAAAGAAATGCAAAACATACACGCAAATATATATGGGCATGCACAAAGAGCTGATCATCTGATAGCCTTCAAGGTCGAAAGCAAAACAACTGGGCCTGGAAATGCTGAGTGAAATGGTGAGAGTGTAATGCGGCAGCGGAATTTATTGGATAATGGACAGGGTATAGATTTCATGTTCTGATATGCGCGCTGATTTCTTTGTACAGAGTGCCAAGTAAACCGGGATCACTATAAATCCAAGCATTCAGCAAACGGTGGAAATTTCTGTTATTTGTTCTTGAGATATTTCGATAACCTTTTTGTTTAAAGGATTATTACGGCGCAGCATCCAAAGCTCCAGAAATTGCAGTTGAGATAGCAAATATAAATCTAGTTGAAAGGTTACAGGGGATTACGTTCTATGAAATTTCAGCAACACCTCAGTTCAGTTTATTTTAATATTTGATAAGAGAAATCTCTCTCTCTCTCTCTCTCTATATATATATATATATATATCATCATCATCATTGTCAACCATTATCAATCCACTGCTGGACGAAGGTCTCCCCAAGTTTCCTCCACAACGGTCTGTCTTGTGCCAGTCTCCTCCATGTCACTCCCGCATGATTCTTAGCACCCTCTGCCTTCATGTCGCACTGGCCGCTGCCTTGGCCAGGTACATTCCAGCTGCCGGAGACTGAGGGCCAAGATTTAAGTTGTAGAGTCATTTTGGAGGTGTTTGGCCATAACTCACCACGCTGGCCAAGCGGGTTGGTGAGTGTGGGATAGCATTTCCTCTGATCCCGATGGTATAGTTATACCGCTATTGGCGGTCGTCAGAGCCCCTTTAGTGGGAACAGGATGCACCACGAGAAGGCGGGGTTGACATTTGTCAAGGAGAGGCTGTGATGTTACGCATCACCTGACCTTACATCCCTATATATATATATATATATATATATAAATCCTTTAAAGGTGTACTACAAAGTTGCTCCCGGTACCGGCCCCAAGTGTTATATATATATATATATATATATATATATAAATCCTTTAAAGGTGTACTACAAAGTTGCTCCCGGTACCGGCCCCAAGTGTTTAAAATTATTATTTTTTTTAATTATTATTGTTGTATGTGAATTGTGAGAGTTTTAGTTTTAGTTTGCGTCTGTTATTTTAGTGGGATTCAGGTATTTCAACGGGAAGTTCTTGGTTGAAGGTGTAGAGAGTTTGACTTATATATATATATATATATATATATATATATATATATATATATATATATATATATATATATATCACCATATCTCCCAAGCTCTTTAATGCCACATTGGAAAATGTCTTTCAATCACTGAACTGGGAAAACAAAGAGATAAAGATTAATGGAGATTATCTAACTCACCTTCGTTTTGCTGATGACGTAGTCATTTTTGCAACTACCCCATCAGAGCTGCAGAGTAAGATCCAGGAACTTGCTGACAAGAGTAAAGAAGTGGGATTAAAAATGAACTTTCAGAAGACAAAAGTGATGTACAATGCTTTTACAAGAAATGAAGATTTATCGATTGATGGAGAAAAGCTGGAGAAATCCAATACCTACATTTATCTTGGACAGCAGATATCAAGTGAGGGTCACATTGACGAAGATATTAGTCGGCGTATAAAACTTGCCTGGAGAGCGTTTGGAAGAAACAGTGTAATTTTGAAGAGCAATATGCCATTATGTCATGAAAGAAAAGTGTTTGATCAATGCATCCTTCCAGTGCTTACATATGGTGCAGAGACGTGGACCTTAACTAAAAGAGACATACAAAGACTGCAGACAACTCAAACAGGCATGGAGAGGTGCATGCTTGGTGTAACCAGGAGAGATAAGAAGAGGAACTCGTGGATCAGAAAAATGACAAGAGTGGAAGACATCATGTTCAGAGTTAAATCAATGAAATGGCAATGGCCTGGACATACTGCCAGAAGGACAGATCATCGATGGACAGCCGAAATTTTAGATTGGATTCCAAGGAACAGGAAAAGACCCAGAAGAAGACCACATGTGAGATGGGTGGATGAAATTCGAAAGTATGCGGGAGTAACATGGGAGAGACTGTCACAAGACAGACCGTTGTGGAAGAAACTTGGGGAGACCTTCGTCCAGCAGTGGATTGATAATGGTTGACAATGATGATGATGATGTCCTTACATGAACATCAAAAATAACGATTGTTTGTACAGTTCTGTTAAAAGTTAATTAAGTGACAAAACTGTTAATTGAGTGACAAAAACCTTCAGAAATCGATGAAGGAGGCATTTCGTAGAAGGTGCTGAAACTTTTAATGAAATCTGGAAACTTTTGATACTGGAAGCCTGTTCCGTTGCCTGTCATTTACTTCTGCATTTCTTCATGGCAGATTACGAACTCCTTATCACCTTAGCTAGTATGCGCATATACTGTACATTAATTTAATTTCTCAGGCTTCAGTTTCGTCCAAATCTAGGTTTAAAAAAATTCATATTTCGACTGACATCTGTTATTCCTTCATACCGTGCATTCAGCTAATATTTTGTATCAGGTAAGTGCATTAAATATTTTTGGTTGGCTATTCATGTCATGTTCTCATATACTGCCTTTGGCACACGTTCATGTTTTTTTATATTTCTTAGATCTCCGATTATTGAGATTACAGATTCCCGAGCAACTACTTCCGCCAATATTTCTTCATGAAATGTCCACTTCATTAGCATAGGAATTTCCGTTGCTTCGTATTGCTCATCCGTTGAATTCATTTTAACGCCACATGATTGAAGACCAGTAAAGAGAGGTCAAACTACTGTTGGGCAAGAACAAGACATCATCTGATGCATCGTTTTAAGATCTGTTGCGTCATTTAATCAACATATGTGATTTCCGAATTCCTAGACGATGGGTATTCTCAGATCCTTACTGAGGGTCTATAATTACGAAACTTTTTGTTCTTGTATTAAACCTCACATGGAATCTTATTTAACTCTATCTTTTCTTCTGCAAACCTGTGCGATGTGCGTAATTCAAGTAGTAGTGACATAAAGACATAAGCATCACCGTAAGATTTCATAACTAAGATTTAACGGAATGCTAAACAAACTTTGCGTGGCATAACCGCAGAGGTTTAAATATCACTCAAAAATTTCGTTTGATATTAGCAGAAGGGCCCGGCGTTGCCGGATTCAACTAAAATTACATGATTTGGCTTATGGGCCAACTTTTCTGGGTTTTCTTGAAACTATGAAGAGGCTATTTCTTTTACTTAAACGTTTAACTATAATGTTGTAGTCTTTTCCAGGCCTGACACGAGAATGTTTCATACGAAGATTAGAGTACACTTGCGCAGAACGCATCTGATGGAACAGAAAGCTCCAATTTGTCTTACAATTCATGTAGTCACCTCACAGGTGCGACTGCGGTAAAGCGAACTTTTTCAATGAAATTCTTAGGCTAACAACACTTCACGATTGTACTTCACCTCTCGCTCTCTCTCTCTCCCACACACGCGAAAATGCCAAGTTATAAAGCAAGCTTGTTTTCTGGAGTACGAATGTGCTGCCATCTATTGGTAGCGTCTGTTTTTAGTTCCTACGACGATTACAATGATTGAAACTTGAGAAATTTGGATTTTAAAAAAGGGCTCTAAAATGCACATGCACATGTTCTTTTGCAAGTTTGTGAGAAACTTCTAATCTCTACGTTCCACAGCTTTTTTTCCAAAGGCGACCGACAGACAGAAACACAGATAGTCCATTTTATTATTATAGATACAGGCATTTACTCATGCATAGGTTTGTTATTGGCAACATCATTATTTTTGTACGACCTATAGATGCGGTTATATGCCAACATACGACTAAAATTACGATACCCTGATATTACAATGATTTACGAGTAATGTAGCAAAGTTGCTCTTAATTTTACGACACGATAAGACAAATGACGTCGCCAAGGGGGTACGAGGGTGGGCTACAGCCCACACTGAATTTTGTCTGGCTCATTTTGACGCCCACCCAATTCACGATATGCCATTTTTCAATTTATTTTTTACTTTAAAATATAATATGGTCTTTACCGAGTAAAAATAAGTATCGTGGTTTTCGTCGTGTTGCCGCACATATTTCCCACAGGAAGTTCTTTGTCTACGTCTCCGTAGAAAGGCTATCAAATTAGCATCCCCAGTGCCATGAAAATGCAATTATTTTCCATACTTCCAAATCCTTAGTTTAAGGCTTTTTCGTGTTAGTATGGTCAGGGGCGTGTAGGCACGGTGGATAGGAATTCACTAAGGGAGGTTATTACTAATTGCTCTTCTATTTGTTTGTGCTACTAAGTGCGATATCCCAAAGCGATAAGTGGAGTCCACTATACCATGCCACCCTGGTGGCGCAGTTGTCAAAGCGCTGGCTTTTGACTATTCCTAGATGGGTCTGGATCCGAATCCCGTGAGGCATGGATGTCGTTTTTGCCATAAGAAACAGGCTGTCTCCTTTCCCTGAAATCGGTGGCGCAGTTGTCAAAGCGCTGGCTTTTGACTATTCCTAGATGTGTCTGGATCCGAATCCCGTGAGGCATGGATGTTGTTTTTGCCATAAGAAACAGGCTGTCTCCTTTCCCTGAAATCGGTGGCCCTAAATTAGGGACGGGAGACTGCTTATAGCCTATTCAGGAGTTGCTCACACGTTAAACCAGCAAAGAAAAAAAAGCTATACTAGAGCTCTTAAACCTATCTCGGGGCAGTGAGGCAGCAGGACGTGGCTGACGAATACTTTTGAGAAGAGAGGAGCAAGACAAGGTCGCTGGTTTGAAGGAAGAGAGTTAAGGAGGGGTTAGGTGTTGTGTCTACGTATTACGACGTTAAAATTTCATTTAGATAAACAAAAAAGAACATGAAAGAAATACGGGATTACGCCATACAATACAAATTCCGAAGATGACAATCCGATTTTTGGCGTAAATGTGACAAGGATGGTAAAAGTCAGATAATATCCGAAAACTTGAAAATTTTCATTGTCCTGGAGCGGGACTCGAACCCGCATCTCCCAGATAGCGTCCGGGTATGCTAACCACTACACCACCCAGAACGACCAAGTTTCAAGTTTCCGATCAATTTGAATATAAGAACATTTTGCTTTACAGAAATTGTTCAGGTACAGTACTATTTTCGTAAGCAAAAATTCATAATTTTGGAAAGTAATTTAGACAATGCATCCACAGCAAGCAAAACATTGAAGGCGACATTCTACCAACAATTGTCTCTTACACTAATGGCGTAACTAGTCAGACCCGTGTGTGTGTGTGTGTGTGTGTGTGCGTGTGTGCGTGTGTTTGTGTGTGTGTGTAGCGGAATGGATGGGAACTGCAAGAATTCCTTTGTAGCCGGTAGTGAAAAAAATTAAAACTTCTTGCTTTCAGCGTTTTTCCAAATAAAGTTGCTCTCAAACTTGCCCTGCCAAAAATAATACTCGCCCACCTGTCGCTCACCCTGATTTCGAAGTCTAGCGACGTCTTTGGGTACGACGCCTTTGTTCTAAAATATTTTCTGAATTGCGATAACTTATGAGAACATTTGAGGGTCAGTTAGGCTAGGTTTCACGACAATACACTTCATTGAAGTGCGTGCATGAGATTTAAAACGGGTGCTTCTTTCTAAAAAAAAAAAAACAAGGATTGTACCTCTGCTGTTGCGTGTGTTACTTAAAACTGTGAAACGCTATATGAGAGTTTGAATATTTTCTTAACTGTGTGTGTACGTTATATGTGCTGTCGCACGTGATTCGTAACACTATGTGTCTGTAATCTCTGTAATGGCATCTGTTACTTGATACTAAAAGCTGCCATATGAGTTTCTTGATACTGTGTGTACGTCACTCTGTGCTTCGATAGCTTTCTTGTGCGTTATCTGTGCTGCTGCACGTGCTTCTTGATAGTAGGTGTCCCTTATTTCTTGTATCTTATGTGTTCCTTGACATCATGAATGCCCTTATTTTATGTTGCCATGTGAGTTTCTTGACACTGCTTTTACGTGACACAGTGCTTTCGCATGTGTTTCTTAACACTATGTACGCGTCATTTGTGCTGTCGCATGTGTCACACAAGTTCACACGAGTCTTGCACACGTTCATGAGTGGTATAAACGTTTTAAATGTGGTCGTGAAAGTGTTGAGAGTGATGAACGGTCTGGGAGGCCACCAAGCAGAAAAGTGAAAACAATGTCGAACTTGTGCTCACTGCTTTGCGGGAAAACAGCCGAATCACTATTCGTGAGTTATCTGAAGACTTCAACATTAGTTAAGTCAATTCTTATGGACGATTTAAGTATGAGACGCGTGTCAACCAAATTTTAGCCAAAATTGCTCTCAGCTGAGCAAAAACGGGCCCGTGTTTCAGCTGCTATAGTGACATGCTTTAGTGAGTCGAAAACGACAAAAACTTTTTAAAAACTATCATAACTGGTGATGAAACGTGAATTTATGGGTATTACAGTGACATTAAGGCCCAGTCTTCACACTGGAAGATCCCAAACTCTCCCAACAGACACCACGGCAAACCCGCAGCAATGTCAAGACGATCTGACTGTTTTTTGTTTTGTTTTTCTTGTTTCCAATCATGAGGGATTTATGCATCGTTAATACCTCCAACAGGATAGACAATCAACAAAGAGTACTTACTACTGTTAAGTTTTGCTGCGTTCGAGGAACGCTTTTCGTCGCAAAAGGTCGGCATTGCACGAGAGTGGCAACTTCACCACGACAACGCGCCTGCCCATGGATCTCAACTTGTGCAGCAGCTTCTTCCTAAGCATTGCATTGCATTGTATTGCACATGTCCGACAGCCACCCTATTCGCCAGAGCTCGTTCCGTGAGACTTTTTTCTCTTTCCGAACATCAAATGCTACTTGAAAGGAAAAAGATTTCAAGATATTGAGGAGATACAATAGAATACGGCAAAGCAGCTGTTTGTTATTTCAGAATATGTTTTAAAAATGCTTCGAGCAGTGGAAACAGAGCTGGGCTAAGTGTGTGGCTTTGGAAGAAGGACTGCTTTGAAGGCGATTAAGTTTAAAATCTGTAAGTCTTATACTTTTTTTTTTTTTTTTAGAAATCCTATCTGTGTAGTTTTCGATCACACTTTGTATGCATATTTTTACCTGGTGATACTTTTCATCCCAAAACTGATTTAACGACCCCTGGACTTAACGAGAATTTTCGTCTGTTCTGAACTCCTCGGTATACGTAAATGGATTCTACTGTATTTCTACTTTAAGATGAATGGGATAAACACGGGGTACGCGTGCTCTTTCAGCACTACTACCGATGGCTGATATAATAGGAAAAATAAAAGAAACAAATATTGCAAAACTGCTTTCCCTAAAGGTGGTGAATATGTTTACATCGAATGGGTAAAAGATTGGATACAAAAATCATCAGGTCAGCTCTTTATTGTGATACTGAATAGGAACTATACGTAGATGCGGGTTCTTCAATTAGGCTTCCGATTTCTTTCAAAATGGATGAAGATACAGAAAGTCGCCCAGGTGGCCAAGAACTACGTGGCGCTCTCTTCTAATCATTCGTCCGAGATGGGCTCCGGTTCGAATACCGGTGAGGCATAGATTTCTTACGTCACTGGCTCTCCCCTTCCTGAAACCAGTAGCCCTAAATTAGGGACGGGCGACGGCTTATGTAGTCCATTGAGTTGCTCACGGTGGTTTTTAAACTCCCAAAGAAGAAAAAAAGCATACAGTTAACTGAAAAAAAGATATTCTTAATAATGTGTTTGATTTTTATGATGAACTACAGAATATGTATAAATAAGCTATAAACCAGATTTTCTGAGGAAACAAAAAGTAAAATAAAAGTTGCACATGATTCTTTTTTTTTTTTTTTGGCGGGGCGGGGGGGGGGTTGGGGGTTAACGATTACTGTGAGCAACTCAATGGGCTATAAGCAGTTGCTCGTCCCTAATTTAGGGTCACTGGTTCTAAGAAAGGAAGATAACCAGTGCCGTAAGACAAACACAACATTCATGCCTCATCGGGATTCAAACCCAGACTCCTCTTGGACGAATGGTCAGAAGACAGAGCTTAGACCACTGCGACACAGGGGTGGCATTGCGCATGATGAAACATGATAGCTTACGAGATCGAGCTGGGGAAACGAGAATTCAGAGGGAGGCAAAGAAAAAAATGGCTTTGCAATATTAAGTAAACAGAAAAAAGGATGAATTTTAAAGGATTCTGAAGAAAAGCTGAAGACAGAAAAAACTACTGAAAGAATGAAAGGCTGCGAGAATCTTAATATGCACACCAAATAGTGTAGAGATCATAATCGACTAGTTAATTAACTGAGGAATTTGAGTATACTTTTGCGTTGAAGGAATCATTCTTTGCTGCCCCTGTGGCGCAGTGGTCTAAGCGCCATTCGGCCATTCGACCTGGATGGTTCCGGGTTCGAATCCTGGTGTGTGGTATGGATGTTTGGATGTTGTGTTTGTGTTACAGCAGTGGCTCTCTCCCTTCCTTGAAACCAATGGCCCTAAATTAGAGACGGGCGCCTGCTGGTAGCCCATCATTGCTCACGGTGGTCGTTAAAACCCCAACCAAAAAAAAAAAAAAAAGAGAGCGGGAATTCCGCCTGGTGGCTGAGTGGTCAGGGGCGTATGGGTGGTGTGTTTGTTTTAAAGCCCTGATTCTTTCCCTTCTCCAGGGCTGGTGGCCCTGGAGAAAGGACTGGAGACTACTTATAGACCTTAGTTATAAGCAGTCGCTCGTCCCTAAGTGTATAGCTCTGGTGGTCGTTAAACCTCCCGAAAAAACAAAATAGTCAGTTGTTCTTCTGAGTCTAGTGTTCATGGAATTTTCTGGACCAAACGTATCATATAATACCATTTGGGGGGGGGGTTAGCCACCACCCCATGTGCGTCTTAAGCAATAAAGGGGTGGCCCACCCTAATTTGACGTCCCTGGTTCCAGGGAAGAGACAAAGCCAGCTATGTATGACAAACACGCCTTCCATACGTCACACCAGGACTCAAACCCGTGCCCAACTCGAGCGAATTGCCCGAAGGTCGCGGCTCTAATCATTCCGCCAGCGGAAAAAACATAGTCTGTTCTTATTAAATCAATGTATTGTCGTTTACAGAGCGCTGTTAATACGGGATGTGTTATTTGAAGTGCCTCTTACGCACTGGGTCACGTATGCACTTGGATGAACTCGGAAACAAAAGAGAGTTCCGGTCCTGATTAGAAGACCGCTGTTAGAAAACAAGAGACTCTAGCAAAGAGGAGAAAACAAATAAAAATTAGCCACAATTATTTGCCCATTTGAGTTTAAATTTCGAAGGAGGGACATTCAGGAGAAGGTGCGTTCGTTTATTTTCAGCCCATGAGAGTGGTCGGACTACAATCTCAGCAGAATAAGCATGTGATTGAATTTTTAATCTTCTTCCGTCATGGCTATTGAAGGTGTGGTGCACGGAAGCATGGCCCAGGCAGCTCTGCTCTCGGGTCACAACCGCACCAAAAATAATCCATCACTGGGAGCGCAGCTATTACGATGAGTTACAGCAGTGGCGGTGGCGGCGGCGCAACTATTACACAAATAGGGATGAATATTCATACACAGGCAGTTGAACCTTAAGGATCCAGTTTCATTCTGCTCATTCCAAGAGCTCTCTTCTAGGAACTTGCTCTATCGAGGTCAATCTCCGAAAATTTCGGGCATTTTATAGTGAGAAACATTTTGTTTCACTCTTACGCTCAGTTAAATACGTACGTTTTTCCACGCGATTTCATACATGGAAACCAGAGTGGTCACGTGACTTTGTAGTGTTCTGTTAATTCGTCGAGTTTCATTTTGTGCGCGAAACCATCTCACATTCTAAAATCCTTGTTTTTCTCTTTGTAGGAGTTCGCAGTTCGAATTTGTGTCTTGCACGAATACTGGGTTTGTAACTCTTCTCCCTTCAGCATGAGAACAGCTTTCTCTAACTGCGTGTATTCCGCCTTAGCTATCTCTCTCCTTCTCTGCCCACCAATATTCACTGGAGAGTGACTTTGGAGTATTTGTGATCCCCGTAGTAGAATCGAGACGACGTACGTCGCAGTCGATTATTATTTGACCCTGAAGATACGTCGACTTTTATTTTGTTCCTGCAGACAAAGGCGATATCCCCAGAACCCTATTAAATCCTCTCTTACGGACTCCCGATTATGGATGCAGGTTTTCCATCTTTCAAAACTTTCCGAAAACGGAAGTTAGACGGACTGAAGATTCGTCCAGTAATCGTATTCTTTTTTACCTTCGCGATGTTCTCATTAATATCATTTTATTGCGTCAATATTTGTGTTTAAGCTTAAAAATGGAGGAAAATTTTTCTGAAACGAGAGTTGAGCGGAGCGAAAATTTCCCCGGAATCGTAAAATGAAAGCAAAAATTTTCGACAACGGTAGCAAAAGGCAGCGAAGGTTTCTCCGGTAATCATCTTTATTTTTCCGCGGTGTTTTCCCTTCACTATATTATTGTTTAAACATAATTTAATTACACAGATGCTTGTATTTAAGAACGAAAGTAAATGGGGAAAAACTTTCCGAAAACGAAAGTAGAACGGAGCGAATATTACTGCTGCAATAGTATTTGTTTTTTACTAGCAATGCTCTCTCTGTCCTGCATTATTAACTTTAATTTTATTCCATAAACTTTTTGTGTTTCGATTTAAAAATGGAGGCAAAGTTATAGAGAGGGAAGAGCGTTCTTTGTCCTAGTTAACATTGACATTTCTGTAGTAACTAGATTAGGCTTTGTTTTTAGGTAGAAGAAGTGTAAGGTGGTCAGTTTTTCTCTTTTTCTATTTTTTTATATTTCTACCTGTGCAAATTTTATTGTTTTTTCGCATCCAGTAGTTATTTTGCCCATTTACCACCAGCAGATTATTTTGTGGCACCATGGTATCTGCCGCAGACTGATCACGAACTTTCTGATCAGGGGCTTGTGGTGAGAATCAACGGGTTTGAGGCAGGGCCGGATTAAGGTCCTATAGTGGTTCCCATTTGAGTGGGCCCCAAGGCTAAGACATCTGAATGGACCCACAAAGAACTTACGACGGGAATTATTATGAAGTCCTTTAAAACACGAAACTGTAACTATTAAATTATCTGCCAAGTTTTCATATGCCACTGTATTTTTCATTATTCTCATAAGAACAAGAGCTAAAAGCTTAAGATTTCTAGATTTTGTTTTGGATTTTCTAACGATTTAGCATTGTATACTTTTCTTAGTGCAATTTTTTGTTATGCAATGTGAAGCCACAGGGGACTTCGACCATTAACCGTTCCAAGTGCAAATTGGGAGGTGTAGGTGGCTGGTAGTGGAAAAGCTGAAACCGTTTCACTGACCCCGCTGAACACAGTGACATGAAATCTTTACATTTGGTGAGTCGCTGCCTTTAAATCTGTTTGTCTTCCAGCTTCTGCTTCTGACCAAGTGGAAATCATACAAGACAAAAGAAAACCCGTTTTATAAACATCTCTTTCTCTCTCTCTCTCTCTCTGTCTCACCTATCTATCTCTCTATGATTTGCGCAGGCATTCCTCCTGGGTCCTTAGTCATGGCGGGCCCAAGGCTATAGCCCCTATGCCCCCCCCTTAATCGGGCCCTGGTTTGAGGATTTTGAGACCCAGAAAGAGGGATGAAAAATTATTTTGCAAATTTGTCTCATAGCATTGAAGCGAAGCCTCCATAGCTGCCCCGGTGGCGGTGGCAACATACCTCAAGTCCCGGATGACGAGCACTATGCTTGCTCTGCCCTCTATCTCCCCGAAACAAGTGGCCCGAATCAGGGGCGAGAGATGAAGCGATAAGTCTTGTCGGCGTAGTTTAGCCTGGAGAACATCCCGCTCCGGAGTGGGAGGACGGGATTCGTATCCAGCGTCGGCAAAAAAAGGGTTGTTCAGTATATTGTTTCCTGAACGTAAAATGAATCTCCTGGTTAATAAGAATTCCTTCTGCAGTGAGCTCCTTCAAGTGTACTTTTTCGGCGACCCGAAACTTGCGACTTCGTGCCTCCACCTTTCTTGGGGGGGGGGTATGTGTGACGCAGTACTGAGGGGACGCATGAGTCAAAAAGGGCAAGTTGCAGCGAAAATCTTGCCGGCGTAGTTCAAACGGGAGAATTTTTCGCTCCGAAGTAGGAAGATATAAGTTCGAAATCCCACCACCGGCAAAAAGAAAAATTTCGCTACAGAGTGTAGATGCACGAATCACAACTTTGCAAGCGACGTGATTTCAGGCAGTATAATTAGTTTAAATAAAGTTGTGTATCTAGAAAATTTTGGATCAGGTTTCTTGGTGGGATTTTGTGTTACAAATCGAAATTAGTTTTAATTTTAAATCAAGATAAAATTAAGTCGGACAGAATAAATTTCGCTTACACAGAGTCTATACTAAAGCCTATCTAGACTTAATCTATATTTAGGACAGTTTAACAAAATATCTGCGACTGTTAATTAAACTGTATAAGGGATATTCTTTCATTTTCCATTAGCTGTAAAACAAAATAATGCAGTGTAGCAGGAGGCATGAGTTAAACTCCCAGGATGTTTTTACCAAATTCTGTGTTAGTATCACGGTTCTGTCAAAAAATAATAATTTTAATATACTGAATTGTCTGCTTCATTTTTAAATTTTCAGCGCTTTCTATATCAATACTCGTAGTAACAAATAGTAACGATTTCGTTAGTGCTATTAGTGCCTTTGGAACTGGCACATGAAAATCAGGATATGCGTTCCATTTATGAAACAGCGCATTTAAGTTAGAATTGCCAGTAAAACTTCACTTTCACGAAAAAAAAAATAATTGATAAATAAAATTCCATGGAACAAAAGCTGTATGGAAATTTGTCTGTAGACCCCTCTTATGTTGTTGTTTGGAGGTTTAACAACCACCGCGAGCAACTCGATGGGCGATAAGCAGTGGCCTTTCCCTAATTTAGGGTGACTGGTTCCAAAAATGGGAGAGAGCCAGTGCCGTAAGACAAACACAATAGCCATGCCTTACCGGGATTCGAACCCGTACCCATCACCAGAAGCCAACGCTTAGACGACTGCTTCACAGGGCGTCACTACCGTCCTTATTTAATGTTAAACACTTTTTCATTAACAGCGGTCTTTTTCTACATTGTATGATTTTTTTTATTTTGACGAAGAACCTCTTCATTCCTTTATATAAAAAAGTAGTTTAGGTAAATCATTACGACTTGAACTGGTAGACTCTTGGCAAATTTGTCCTCGAGGGATTTACATGGAATGACTAATTCTTTATTTTCACAATTTTTCATCCCATCTGATAGGTTTGTACGTTACCGAAACTTTTTTGTACAAAGGTCAGGTATTCCTCAAATTTTATTATGGTCAGTTCAAACCGTGGCAGCGACGATGAGATATCTCCTGATATCATTTGATTACTGTACTGGTCCCTAACTACAATTTGTTATTAAAAACATCAGAAATTAAATGCGCTTTCAACAACGAACATTGTGTTTAAAGGTATTACAAAGAAAACTTTCTGAAACGGATAAAAAAAATCGACTTGTTTTAGCGTTATTTGTCCTGCATTGAAGCTAGTTATTGACTAACACTTGCATGGAGTCTGTTATGAGGGAATTGTATAATTCAAGATTGTTAAACTTTTGTACATAAAACCCTAACAGGAAAACTGTCACGTCCGAGATTGGTCCGGATTCAAATCCCGGTGAGGCATGGATGTTATGTTTGTCTTACGGCATTGGCTCTCTCCCTTCCCTGGAACCAGTGGCTCTAAATTAGGGACGAGCGACTGCTTATAGCACACTGAGTTGCTCATAATGGTCTTTAAACTTCAAATAAAAAAAACTGCCACCACTGACGGTGTGATAACGTTGAATAAATAAATCCATCGCTCTTTCCACGTTAAGTAACGCACAGCAACCTGAAAATTGTTTTTCGGCCGCCGTCGGGTTATTAGTCCCGCATTGAAGCTAGTTATCGACTATTTTTTTGGTTGCTGAAGCTGGTTATTGACTATTTTTCGGTTGCTGTGCGTTACTTAACGTGGAAAGAGTGATGGATTTATTTATTGAACTGACGCCACGTATTTGATGATTTCCTTTTTTTTATTGGAGGTTTAACGACCACCGTAAGCAACTCAATGGGCTATAAACAGTCGCCCGTCCCTAATTTAGGGTCACTGGTTCCAGGGAAGGGAGAGAGCCAGTGCCGTAAGACAAACACAACATCCATGCCTGACCGGGATTCAAACCCGGACCCCTTACGGACGAATGATCAGAGGCCAGCGCCTTAGACCACTGCGCCACCGGGGCGGCGCACATTGATCATTTTCACCTAAGATAACATAGCTTTGTCAGTAAGAGAAGAAAATTTGATAACCCTTAGAACAAAAATATGTTATCTCAGGTGAAAATCATCAAGCCGCCCCCGGTGGCGCAGTGGTCTAAGGCGCTGGCTTCTGATCATTCGTCCGTAAGGGGTCCGGGTTTGAATCCCGGTCAGGCATGGATGTTGTGTTTGTCTTACGGCACTGGCTCTCTCCCTTCCCTGGAACCAGTGACCCTAAATTAGGGACGGGCGACTGCTTATAGCCCATTGAGTTGCTTACGGTGGTCGTTAAACCTCCAATAAAAAATGAAATGTATCATTGTCGAAAAGCACAAAGATCTCTATTTTTTTTTTTTATTGGAGGTTTTAAAAAACTGATTTATTGGACCTGGTGGTACAGACATGACAAACAGAAACAGGTTACAGATGTTTCACAGCAACAAGTACAAATCATGCAAGGTTAATAGCATGCCAAATCATCAATATACACAGATATAGCCAGTGTTGATCATGTAACACAGTGTGAACAAGTATACATCAAACATGGATTTTTACAGTATGCTAAATTACCAATGTACACAGATAACCAGAGCTGGACAAGTAACACATTGAGATCCAGTGCCGAAAGACAAACATCCAAGCCCACTGGGATTCGAACCTGGAGCCAATTAGGGCTAATGGTCAGAATCCAGCGCTTTAGTTTCAATATTCGCTTTTATTCACTTAAAACAATTACAACAGAACATCTCGAACCTCACACGCAGTGTGAGACAAGGGGAGAAATAAAACAAAATGTAGATATTTACAATGAAATGATAATTGTACAAATGAGCAATGACAGGCATTGCATCGAGCGTGCAGCATCAATCTTCATAGAGGCGGTAGTACGTTTTTCGTGGTAATATTGTTTGGTATAAAGAAGAATTTGGAATTTGACATTTAACCAGTGTTGCAAGGGACAAGAAGCAAAAGGGAGCGTATATAAGGCTTGTTGGAGCTGCGATTGGATGGAATTTACGTAAGTTAAATCAAGTAAAAGATCATCATCAAGGGTCCAAGTACGGTAGTATTGCAGAGGAGATGGACCGGTGTGAAGACCCATTACGACACAGCTGTGGTCAGAAGAAACTGTCGGTGTGTGTGAAATGGAGATAACTGAAGGAAGAAGAATTGAAGAAACATAAAACCGGTCAAGTCGGGCAGTTGTAGGGGAGGAAGTGGAGCGCCAGTTGTACGAACGAAGAAATGGGTGCAGGTGTCGAAAAGAATCTTGGAGTTGTAGCTGGTTGATGGCTGTAGAAAGTGCTCTGGTAAGAAAATACCTGGTATCCGTGGAACCGTCCGATCTGTCGAGGGATGGGTCAAGGGTGCAGTTAAAATCACCACCTAAGATGACAATATCAGTGGCCGGAAGACCTTGAACACAGGAAACAAAATGCTCAAAAAGACAGTCTGCATACTGTTGATTGCCGGAAACATTGATGTTGAAGATATGGTATCGGAAGTTGTGAAGTCGGAAGGACAGAAGCTGCAGGAGGTCACGATAAATCTGTTTGACCGTGATATCAGTAATGAAGGATCGAAGACGAAAAGGGATGGCCACCGCAAGTCCTGCGTGAAGACTAAGTCGATGGACATGGTAGAATTGAAATGGCCAGGTTCGCCACCGTTGGTATGGGGTGTTGGGATGACAGTTAGTCTCCTGTAGCAATAATATATCCGCATCATGCGGTGTAATGTCTTCAAACACTAACGCATTGGTAGGAGGGACGGAGCATCACTTACAGTTGGAAGAAAGTAATTTTAACTTAAAAGAGGTTGTAGTGGTTGAATATTACTATCAGCACTTCTGTGAAGACTGGTTACACGTTTCTTTAAGTTAGATGTCTGCGCATTAGTGACTGTGTCAATTTTCGGCAAAAAGAGCAAGTAGATTCTGAAGTTGGGTGATAATAGTAGGAAGCTGAGCATTACGTGATTGAACGCAGTCTAGCTGCTTGAGAGGACGTGACGGTTGATTGAGTATGATGAGAGCAAGATCAGATGGCGCCAGCGGCCCGTCTAATGCAGGGAAAGTTTCCAGATATTCTGCGAAAGCTTTTTGATCCAACAATTTTGGAACAGCTGGGGACTTAAGAGATGTAGGAACTGCTGTTGGAGAGAAAGACTGTCGAATTGGCGAACGGGAACGAGAGCAGCGTGGAGAAGACGTCACCGGCGAGATTGAACTCTGTCTGGTACGTTTCATCGTGGGAACGCCGGGAGAAGCTGGTGGGTGTAGGACAGTTAGATCTGACTCCACATTAGGGGATCCAAGGGAAGAAGATGAAGCAACACGACGGAGGGGTTGCCATTCCTTTTCTGAGATAATACCCTCCGAAGAACGTACAGGTACCACAGCAGCAAGTGGGTCCAACGATGGAGAGGTGGCCAAAGTTCCTGTAGTAGATATCGAAGACTTGGAGACTGATGATGAATCATCACTTGCTGGGGGAGAATCATCTAGAACAACAGTAGAAGGGATCAAGGACGTCTGTGGAGCCGAACTTGGTGTGGCCAGAGAAACTGGTGTTGAGGGTGGGGTGTTGACTTCGGGCGGTATGAAAATAGGTGGCTTGGCAGATACATGTGGACAACGTGATTGAATGTGGTCATATGCCTTGCATTTAAAACAATGCAAGGCAGTAACGATATCGATCCGGAAAATCTGCTTCCCTACAACCACAGTGAGGTCAGTAGGGCAATCAGCAATGACATCTTCAGTAGGGAACAGGATCCTTGCTTGGCGACGCAGACCTAAGATGTTCCTGTCATCTGGGTCTGTTGGTGCGGAAGACAGAGTGAAAATGGAACCAACTATTTTTCCACAACGGAAAAGGGCGGCCATTAAGTAATGATCCTTGATTTCTGGTGGTACGGGGTAGCACGTAACAAGTACTGGGCGCTGCGTGAGCGGGATTCCCAGTAAGGTATGATCCCCAACATGCAGTCCGTCGGATAAGACGCGCTCCACAAACTCTAGCTTCGCAAAATAGATGAGAACAGTCCTAGGCTTCCTTGCCATATGGGTGATCGCTCCCTTAGGGAGGATTTGGCGTACGGCTAAGGAGTATTTCTTAAGGCTGGTGTCCAGGAGGGCATCAAAACACATGCCAAGTTTCTGTGTGCGTAAAACCTCTTGCCCAGCAGCTGAAGTTTCCGGAATTTCGATGCGTAATTTCTTGTTGTCTCTAGTGACAATCATATCAAGAGGCGTTGTACATGGATTCTTCGCTGTAGAGGAAGATGAACTGGTACCCTTCACAACGGAAGCATAAGGTAGAGTTGCCGTAGGAATGGGCGGAGATGGGGAAGGTCGAGACGCAGTGCTCGCAGGAGCAGATGAAGTACAAGAGGCAACTGATACTGAAGAAGTTAATGACGTCACTGTGGTGGAAAATGTCGGGAAATCAACATCCATAAAGTTGGAAGAAGAGGTGGTACCATCAGATAACGCGGCTTGGAAACCAGCTGCGTGTGGTAGGGACGATGACCGAACGTGGCAAGGCAGGGGCGAAGCTTTGCTATCAAGCTTGGCATCAGATGCGGTCGCCGCCATTTGCAATGGCTGGCCTGCTAAACCCGACCCTGGGCAAAGCCAGGACGGAAAAAGAGTTAGTACAAGTAAAGTTTTACTTACAGGACGTTAAAATCGGATTCAGTCGATACAGGAGATACACAAAAGTACGGCACACACACAAAAGAACACTAATAAACGCAGGTCAAACACGGAGCACAGGTCAACACAACCTTTACAAAGCCAGCGCTTTAGACAACTGCGCCACCGGGACGGCAAATATTTCTTGAAGAATAAATAATGTGAAATGATATAGTGATTTCTCTCTTAAAACAGGAATTTGTATAAGTGCATGTGGTTACTACATGTATTTTTAAGATGTTTCTCTTTTTCTTTCCCGCAGTTAACATTTTTTTCCTTATTTTGCTAACACATTTTCTCCGGGGACTTCAGAAACGCTTTACACCGATAAGTCATTACATTATGACCAGCTAACTAATAAGTTGTGAGATCCCCCTTTAGCCCGCAAAGCAGCGGCCACTCGGCGAGGCATCGATTCAATGAGGTGGCGATAGGTATTCTGGGGTATCTGGTACCATAATGTCAACAGCAGGTCTTCGAGTTCCCGAACACTTCGGGGTGGTTGTGATTTAATGCGAACCCGCTTTTCCTAGTCGAACCACAAATGTTCGATTGTGTTCATGTCAGGTGAATTTGGAGGCCAGGGCAATAATAGAAAGTCACGAGCATGGTCCCCGAACCACTCCTTGACGATTCTGGCAGTGTGGCATGGCGCATTACCCTGTTGGTAATGTCCATCACCTGCAGGGAACACAGTTGCCATCAATGGGTGAGCGTGGTCTGCAACGATATTCAGACACCTGACCGCTATCAGGTATTGTGCTGTTGGGATAATGGGGCCTAAAGTGTCCCAAGAAAACATCCCGCATAGCATAACATCACCGTCGCCGGCCTGTTTCTGCCCAACAGTTCATCTAGGTGCCATAGCCTCCGTTGGCAATCGGCGTATCCGCGCTCGGCCGTCTATGTGATGCACCAGGAATCTTGATTCGTCAGACTAGGCCACTTTCTTCCAATCATCCACGTTTCAAACTCGGTGATCTTGTGCCCATTTCATGCGTTGTTGGAGATGACGTGCAGTGAGCATGGGGACCCGGCTGGGTCTTCGGCTACGCAGGCCCATACGCAGAAGGCAGCGATGAACTGTGTGCTGTGACACATTACCCTGATATCACTCTTGTAGCTGCGGGTGATTTGTCACACTGTTGCCCTGCGGTCGCTGTGAGCAATGAGCGACAGTCTCCGCTCCCCTCTGGGATCAATGAGCTGCGGACGGCACATGGCTGGATGATAGTTTGCTGTTTAGCCATCTGTGCACCACTTTTGATACGTACTCACTACAGCGGCACGCCAAAAACCACAAGCCGTGCCGTTTCCGATATCATATTTCCGAGGCGTCGTGCCGTCACAATTTGTCCTTTTTAAAACTCCGATAAATCGGTAGCTTTTCCCATTTTGACTCCGAACACTCTACTAACCTAAAGCCGGTCTTCGGGCTGTATACACAGTGTATAGGAAATTCCTTAAACAGGGAAATAACTTTTGAACGCAAAATGCTAGAGCTGTGGGAGTAGTGAAGTAGTATGTACATATAGTAAAATGACTATGTTCTAACAGATGAGACCGATTGCAGCACCCCTAGCGACGAATTTTGGAAGTTAGCTATCCTATCGCGAGAACCAAGAGAGATAGCGAAAAAAACGTCAATAGCAAACGTGTAGAGCGTCACCGATTTACTATGAAATGACGCCCTACATTCACCAAAAACCCCAATAGAAGTTCGGAAATGCAGATCTCTCAGTATCCGATCACCGGCATAAATACGTCACTCATCGCGTGCAGAAGTGTGACATTATAAGGTAATGCAAATTTACTAATAAAACTAGTACATGTACGTGTCAGTAAGGTACAATTTATTATGTCATCATCATCATTGTCAACCATTATCATTCTACTGCTGGACGAAGGTCTCTAGAAGCCTCTTCCACAAAGATCTATCTTGTGCCAGTCTCCTCCATGTCACTCTCTCATACTTTCGAATTTCATCCACCCATCTTCCATGTGGTCTTCTTCTGGGTCTTTTCCTGTCCCTTGGAATCCAATCTAAAATTTCGACTGTCCATCGATGGTCTGTCCTTCTGGCAGTATGTCCAGCCCATTGCCATTTCAGGGATTTTACTCTGATCATGATGTCTTCCACTCTTATCATTTCTCTGATCCACGAGTTCCTCTTCTTATCTCTCCTGGTTACACCAAGCATGTACCTCTCCATGCTACTTTGAGTTGACTGCAGCCTTTGTATGTCTCTTTCAGTTAAGGTCCACGTCTCTGCACCATACGTAACCACTGGAAGGATGCATTGATCAAACACCTTTCTTTTAAGACATAATGGCATATTGCTCTTGAAAATTATGCTGTTTCTTCCAAAAGCTCTCCAGACAAGTTTTATACGCCGATTAATTTCTTCATCAATGTGATCCTCACTTGATATCTGCTGTCCAAGATAAATGTAGGTATTGGATTTCTCCGGCTTTTTCCCATCAATCGATAAATCTTGATTTCTCGTAAAAGCATTGTACATCACTTTTGTCTTCTGAAAGTTCATTTTTAATCCCACTTCTTTACTCTTGTCAGCAAGTTCCTGGATCATACTCTGCAGCTCTGATGGGGTAGTTGCAAAAATGACTATGTCATCAGCAAAACGAATGTGAGTTAGATAATCTCCATTAATCTTTATCCCTTTGTTTTCCAGCTCAGTGATTGAAAGACATTTTCCAATGCGGCATTAAAGAGTTTGGGATATATAGTGTCACCTTGTCTCACTCCCTTTCCAATTTTTATGTGTGCTGTATTATCAAACAGCCGAATCTATGCACTTGCATTTTCATAGATGTTATTAATAATATTAATGTATGCATCTTCAACACCGCAGGATTTCAAAGCCATTGTAACTGCTGATGGTTTCACTGAATCAAAAGCCTTTTCATAATCGATAAAAGCCATACACAATGGAAGTTCATATTCCTTCGCTCTTTCAATAAATTCTCTCAGTACGTTGATATGATCTATTGTGCTGTAGCCACTCCTGAATCCAGCTTGTTCTCTCGGTTGAGACATGTCCAGTGTTAATTTCAAGCGGTGTGAAAGAACTTGAGTGAAGATTTTATAAACCACTGATAGGAGGCTGATAGGTCTGTAGTTCCTGAGATCCTCAATGTCACCTTTTTTATGTAGCAAGATCATTGTAGCGTTGTTCCAAACCTCAGGAATCTTCCCTTCATTAAGACATCGAGTGAAAATTTGGGCGAGTACTGTTTCAATTTCTCCACTTGCTTCTTGTATGATGTCTACAGTAATTCCATCTTCTCCTGGAGCTTTTCCCCGCTTCATGTTCTTGATTGCACGTGCAACTTCTGCTGGGAGGAATGGATGAACTCTGGTACTGGTACCTACATGATGTATGGAGTACATGTATCATCCCTTCCATATAATTTGGAGTAGAAATCCTTCACTCTTGTCAAAATTTCGCCTCTATTTCTTGTTACAGAACCATCTTCTTTTCTCAGTGCCATAATCTGTTTTCTTCCCTTACTGAGATGTCCCTTTGCTATCTTCAGGCTTTGGTTGTTTTCAATTGCTTTCCTCACTAGTTCACAACTGAATTTCTTTACGTCTTCAGTGATACTTTTTCGTACTGTCTTGCATAGCTCTATATATTCCATTTTGGAAGTCACATCTTTTTTAGTTGTCCTCATCTCTCTTCTTTTTTGCATCAACATTTTGGTTTTTCCTGGTAATTTTCCACATGCAACTTGTTCTTAGACCCAACTAGTGTTGTTGTTTTTATAAGAGCTTTGGTTACTTTTCTGTTAACTTCAGAGATGTCCACTTCTTCTAATGTTAAACCTTCTAGAGCAAAGAATCTGCTCCTCAGTTCCAATTTTAAGGTATTATGGTGTTTATCAAGGTTGGTCACGTCAATGCACTTTGTTTGTTTTATGAGCTTTCCACGCTCGAGTTTAGCATTGAGGTGCATCTTACATCTTGCCATTCTGTACTGTACAGTAAAGTAGTAGGAAATTCATACAGCAGTAGGACATTATGAAGAAAAAAAAACATAAAATAATGTTCTAGAAATACAAAATGTCAGTACTAATACTTAAGCATTTGCGATGTGTCCAATATCAGCAGCAATACACACCTGTATTCGAGCTAGAACTTCTTGTTGGACGTTCTGCAGCATTTCAGGTGTTACGTTACTGCATGTTTGGATAATACGGGGTTGTAGAAATTAACCATACACGACCAAATGTAAGACCACACGTCGCACTGATGTCTCTCGTACCGCAGTGTGGGTGGGCTAGCGCATAGGCCAGGACGTCCACTGGCTGCACGTGCATACCTGCAAGTGTCGGCCTACCTGAACGGGAACGACTTGTGATGCTCCCGGTTTCTCTCAGCCGGCGAACGACACTGATTATAGTAGCCGCAGTAGGATGAGAACGACTAAGGAAACGTAATGCATATTGGCGTGCTGCCTATTTTGCCCGACGACCGCATTCCCCGTACAACATAACCATCTCGCAGTACTCCTCGTTGGAATAACTAGCCATGTGTAGACTCGAAGATCCAGTTCACACACTTTCTGACAAACCTTCCGTGACCGCCAATTTATGCTTCCCGATGAGGTATGACGTAGCGTTTTCCATTTGCATACTTTCATCCATCCTTCACTGTTTTGCAGGCAAAATTCGTTTACAGATTTTACGCTTTGCGATGTCATTCGTGACGTATTTATGCCGGTGATTGGATACCGAGAGATCTGCATTTCCGGACTTCTATTGGAGTTTTTGGTGAATGTAGGGCGTCATTTCATACTAAATCGGTGACGCTCTACACGTTTGCTATTGACGTGTTTTCGCTATCTCTCTTGGTTCTCGCGATAGGATAGCTAATTTACAAAATTCGCCGCTAGGGGTGCAGCAATCGGTCTCATCTGATAGAACATTGTCACTTTACTATATGTACACACTACTTTCACAACTCTAGTATTTTGCGTTCAAAAGTTATTTCCCTATTTAAGGACTTTTCTACACACCCTGTATGTACTGCTCTGTGAACTGCACCTGCGCCACCGTTCGGTCTCCAGGCGCGCTCATTTCTCTAGGCTCGGGGTTGTCGTAATGGAATGGACCACCGGTGTATTTCAGTATGTTTCATTTTCGAAATTCTCCATTGGATAACAGGTGCGACGCGCGAAAGTTCTTGGCTTCTGACTCTAGATGCGGTTAATTAAATGCCCTCTCGAACTGTTCCTGTGAAGTTCATCCTGCAGTCGAAATCTACATACACTCCACTCCTTCTAATCGTAGCATGAATATGTATAAGATAGAAAAAGCAGCCTTCACCTCAGGAACAAAGGTAGCAATCCTTGAAAACAAGCGGCTTAAGGATGTGATTTCCCTTAAAGGAATATTAACTAACTTTAAGAAAAAAAGTTCAAGATAGTAAATCTGTAATACTAAAATTTCATTTCACTTTCCTTTTAAAGTTCAACACGCGTTGACTTTTGGACTTTTAGAATAGAGGGCACTGTGGAATCGTGTCTGGAATGTAAGATTCCTTTCCTCATACTTAGATCTGCAATGAAGAATTACTTGAATTCATAAGAGGAATGTCTGGCAAGTTTATGAAATCAAGGTACAAAACAAAAAAATAAGTTTGATGCTGAAACTTTCTAATCGAACAAGAATACGCTATATCATCAAACGTATTCGGCTACCACAATGTTTTGGGACAAATGGCTTTATTATTGCAATTGGTAGTTTGTCGGTTCACCTTTTGCTTGTACCACAGCGGTAACACGTCGAGTCATACTGTCAACCAATTTCTGGTAGGTCTCGACAGGAATGGCTATTCATTCGTCCTGCAAAGTTGCTGCCAGAGTGATTAGCGAAGACGGTCGTCGTGGATGGACGATTTCGTATCCGTCACTCCAGATCATCCCAGAGGTGCTCTATGGGATTTACACTGCTGGCGACCCAAAATGCAACATCAAGAAGGAAGCACCCGATTGACCTGAAATTCGCAGCATGCGTCGCCCGTGAGAGGACATGCAAACGATTAGCATTGCAGGGCATATGCAATTCATGTGCGCCCGGCACGCCACCGAGAAGCACTATAAGAAGGATGCACAGAAGGCGGGGTGTAAGTAGTGGAAGTGCGTTGTGCTGCTGGAGCTGTGCGTGGGGAGCTTCCTCATGCCTCGTCGCAGAATAGGACAGTTATTCCAGCACGTTTCTGGGTTCAACAGAGGACTAATAGTGGCTTATCGCGACAGCGGTTTATCGTACCGAGACATCGGCGCCCGTGTGGGACGACATCCAGCCACAGTGAGGCGAGTATGGATTCGGTGAGAGCAAGAGGGACGGACGGATCGACGTGAGTGATTGCCGCAGCCGCGGCACACCACTGAACGAGAGGACCGGCATGTTGTGCGGCGGGAATTAACGGATCGCACCGCCACATCACGAACTTTAGCGCAAGAATTAGGGTGTGGTGCGCAACAACCTGTGTCAGCATGTACCGTTCGACGTCGTCTGCAGGAGCGGGGACTTGTCGTACGGCACCAATTTCTCCGATTACCAATGACGTTATACCACCGGCGAGTGCAGCGGCAGTGGGCCGTTGAACGCCACACTTGGACTACGGAATGGCACGACATTGTCTTCTCCGACGAATCCCACTTCTGCCTGCAACACCACGATGGTCGGATCCGCGTGTGGCGACACCGCGGCGAGAGACTGTATGACGCCTGCATTATGCATCGCCATACCGGTCCGTCGCCTGGCGTTATGGTTTGGGGCGCAATTGGATATAACACCCGTACCCCTCTGGTACGTATCGCCGGTACACTCAACAGCCACCGTACCATCTTCGACGTTTTGGAGCCTGTAGTCCTCCCTTACCTGCAGGACCTGCCAGCGGCCACGTTTCAACAGGACAATGCGCGCCTCCACGTGGCACGCATAGTGCCACAATTCTTCACGGCCCACCATGTGTCACTGCTGCCGTGGCCCGCCTGTTCTCCCGATATGTCGCCCATCTAACACGTCTGGTCGCTGATCGGCAAGCACCACCCGCGGCTACGCCTGATGAACTGCGGCAACGTGTGTAAGCAGCCTGGACCGACATACTCCAAGCCCACATCCAAAGCCTCTTTCGTTCGATGCCGCGGCGTGTAGCGGCCGTTATTGCCAGCCATGGGGGATACACGAACTAATGATGTCTGCGTATTCCGCAAGTCGCACGGGCCTGTAAGCTCAATCGTTTCATCTTTGTATGTGTTGTTATGTGTCCAGTAAATCTGGCGTTGCTATCTCGTGTCCTTCTTGGTGTTGCATTTTGGGTGGCCAGCAGTGTAGATCGGAAATCTGAGCAGGCGATTCTAACAATTCTACTTCATTTCAGTCTAGCTCACCGTGCAGTGTGGCAGGGAGTTCGATCGTGTTGGAAGATACAACGTGCATTTCCATATTACTGCCACAATGTTGGTAAGACAGAATTGTCCAGAACGTCGATGTACACTTTATAGGTAATAGCTTGTGCTATAATAACCAACGGGCCGAATCCCGTCCACGGAAAACAACTCCATACCATGATGGTTCCTCCGCCAAACATAACAGTTGTAACAACACAGCCCGACGAACGATTCTCGTCGGGCTGTGTTGTTACAACTGTTATGTTCGACGAGAATCGTTCGTCGGGCTGTCACCAAATCCAAACACTCCAATCTGATTGAAAGAGTTAAAAGCGTAACTCATCACTCTAAAGAACAGTTTTCCAGTCGCCCAGTCCCAGGAACGACGGGAGACACACCTCTCGAAACGGCCCTTCGCTTTCACGGTACTGATGTGTGTCTTGCCGCCCCCGTGGCGCAGTGGTCTAAATGATGGCTTCTGATCATTTCTCCGAGATGGGTCCAGGTTCGAATCCTGGTGAAGCATGGATGTTGTGTTTATCTTACGGCGCTGGCTCTTTTCCTTCCCTGGAACCAGTGGCCCTAAATTAGGGTCGGGCGACTGCTTACAGCCCACTGGGTTGCTCACGGTGGTCTTTAAACCTCCAATCAAAAAGAAAAAAAGATGTGTGGCTTGTGTGCTGTTGCTCTAAGGTGCGTCGCATAAATACAGAGACAGTTGACTTTGCGCCGTGAACGCAATGCGAATATAGGTAGGAAGCTGAAGTGGTACCTAATTAGACATAACCCTACAACAAACGTTTCGATCCGTCGAGATGACCAGATTGTGTGAAAAGAACACCACAAAGTGAAATAGTGTAATTTTAGGTGTCTCATAAATATAAAGACAACTATGTAATGTAGCCACATGCAAATGAGATGTACAAATTAGTATGTTGTACACACCCGTATGGGCCGTAATGCGGTCCAGCCTACAAAAGACAGCGGACCTGCCGTCAGACATTCATATGCCGAAAAGCTACTCAGCAGTCAACTTTCTGGTGAGGAGGTGCAGAAGATTTGGAGACTAAGAGCAAATGTATTGCCTGTAGCGAACATTTGTAAAGCCATGGGGAGGAGTACGGCAGTCTTTTATAAGACTTTATCGAAACGCGGCGCGTTAACTGCCAGAAAACGGCCCGGAAGGCCTCGAATAACAACCAAACGAGATGATCGTGCCATCATGCGTTTAGTTTCATCCCCCGTCTGCCACACGTCACGCGGCGCGCGCCACAAAGAAGCTAGATTGCTATGGGCAAGCAGCCGCACGCACTAGACGGACGAATGGATCACAGCTATTTTCTCCAATGAGAAAAAGTTCAACCTGGACGGCCCTGACGGTTGGAACTGCTATTGGCATGATTTACGACGCGAGCCACGTACCTTCTTCAGCAGACAGAAAGGAGGGGGATCTGTGATGGTCTGGGGCGCTTTTGCGTTCAATGGGACAACGGATGTCGCATTTCTGCAAGGCAGACAAAACTCCCAAACGTATCAGGACATACTCAGCAGCCACCTTCTACAGTTTGCCGAAACTCTAGCGGGTATTGATTATCTGTTCCAGCACGACAATGCCTCTATCCATCGGTCTGCATCAACGAAAAGCTGGTTTAACACTCATTATGTGACCGTAATGGTTTGGCCAGCACTCAGTCCATATCTGAACCCCATCGAGAAACTCTGGAGTATCTTAGCTCGTGATGTGTATGCGAATGGACGGCAGTTCTCAAGTGTGGTGGCATTGAAAGAGCAGATTGAACGAAGCTGGTACGCACTCCGTCTAGAACGCTTACATCACTTGGTGGACAGCATGCCCAATCGGGTTTTCAGTGTTATTCGGAACAACGGCTCCACTATTCGTACCGGTGGTGCTCATAACTAGTAAGTCTTTATATTTTTGAGACAGCGTACTTCTGTTTTTTTCTTGTACTTGCCGTTGGAATTGTTATGTTTCCGTCAAACTATTGTGCAGCTGCGTGTCCTATGCTATTTTTGCTGTAAATATGAGGTGTACATTTCAGCTCGTTGTTGTTTCTTTTTTATTCAAGAATTTCTTCTGTCTCTATATTTATGCGACACACTATACCATAATAATAAACCACACTGAACAACTCTCTGCGGATAGTTATGGTACTAGCCGATCCATTGCAAGCATTTTCTACTTCAGCAGCGATGGAAACCGCAGAGGAAGAACAGGATTTTTTGATACTTTTTATCATGGCTCTTCTGTTACATTTCATCAGTTCGTGCGGTCTTCTTGAACTTTTTTTTTTTTTTTGATGTAGTTGCACCGTCCTGCTTCCATCTCTTCACGACATCACTTACAATTGATTTTGGTATGTTTAGTTTAGCTGCAGTGCTCCATATGGAAAAGTTACTCAAATGACATCCTATGACCAGTCCACCCTGGAACTCGGAAAGTTGACGTCCACGCGGCATATCCCCTTCATATCCACTTGCTTCTAATGTTTTACTGAACAGCTGCTCAGCAAATAGCGATTGTAAGTTTGTGTGTTTGATATCACTGTAACTGTAAATAGCCATGAATTCCCCTCTTTTTTACGCTTTCCAACCGTAGGTTGACTAAGCGTATATGCTTCAGCATTTTCCGTCCGTCTGTCTGTCGGCTCGATAACTCACGTAAAAATGGTTCGATTTCGATGAAATTTTAGTATGTGGTGGGGGACCACCAGGGGACGAACCCTATTGAAAATGGGACAAATGGGGTCAAAGGTCACGCCATAAGAGCGGGATCCATTTCATTGCCTTTATGCTTCATAACATGCGTAAATATGGTTCGATTTCGATGAAATTTCAGTACGTGGTAGGAAACTACCTGGGCACGAACCCTATTGAAAATTGGCAAATTGGGGTCAAAGGTCAAACAGGGCATAAAAGCGGGATTTATTCCATTGCCCTTATGCGTCATAACTTGCGTAAAAATGGTTCGATTTCGATGAAATTTTGGTATTTGGTAAGGAACCACCTGGGAACGAAACCTATTGAAAATGGGTGGAATGGGGTCAAAGGTCAGGACATAAAAGCGGGATCCATTCCTTTGCCTTGTGCGTCATAACATGCGTAAATATGGTTCGATTTCGATGAAATTTCAGTATGTGGTAGGCACGAATCCTATTGAAAATGGGCGAAATGGGATCAAAAGTCAGGGCACGAATCCTATTGAAAATAGGATTATAAGTCTGGGCACGAATCCTATTGAAAAGATCAAAAGTCTGGGCACGAATCCTATTGAAAATGGGCGAAATGGGATCAAAAGTCAGGCAGGACATAAGAGCGGGATTTGTTCCATTGCCCTTGTGCGTCATAACTTGCGTAAAAATGGTTCAATTTCGATGAAATTTTAGTATGTGGTAGGGAGCCACTGGGGACGAACCCTATTGAAAATGGGCGAAATGGGGTCAAAGGTCAGGACACTGGAGTGGGATCCATTCCATTGCCCTTGTGCATCATAACTTACCAAAAAAATGTTTCGATTGCGACAAAACGTTATCATGTTGTTCCGGAGGTATAGTGAACCGGTTCTGTTGAACATCAACGAAATGGGGTCAAAGGTCATTGCACAAAAGCAAGATTTATTCCACAGCCATTATTCTCATAACTTGCGTAAAACTGGTCCCATTGCGACAAAACTTTAGTATGTTATTCTTGAGGTGCGCTGAACTGGTTCTGTTGAATATCATCGAAATGGGGTCAAAGGTCAGGACACAGGAGCGAGATTTATTCCACAGCCATTATCCTCATAACTTGAGTAATGATTTCTGGTATGTTGGAAAGCGTATATAATAATCAATCCATTGCATGATTTTACTAATTTGTTGAATCATACACTCATCCCTGCAAGTTAATCAAAAACGCGAGGGAGATCCATCACCACCATTTTCCCCCATTGACTTGTCTTTTCCAATTTTCCCATAAAAAACTGCCCTAAGTAAAAATTTTAGAATGCAGTGAAATCTGTCCAAAATACCGAAATTTACCACTATGTCACTAAATTTTGATATTAATGAGAAAGGAACATACTACCAGACCTTAAACACATTAACTTTTTTTTCATTAATGCGACTGGTAATGCATCTTAATTATTGTCTGCAAAAGTATTTAATTTAAAATCACATAAGTGTTCCTATTTAATGACAGCAGCTCGCAAAAATTCAAGCACTCAAGAGTCGATTTCGCGGCAAGTGAAATTTGTAGCGGCATATACACGGTCGAGTCACATTATTGTGACCACCAGCTAATATCCAGAGTAACCACCATGTGCAGAGCAGACAGCAGTCAGACGGGCTGGGAGTGACTCAATAAGGTGCTGGAAGGTGTTTGTTCACAGGTATGTGGAGCCATACTGACTGCAGTGCATCTGACAACTGCTGGAGGGTGCGTGGTGGAGGATCCATATAGAGCGAACAACACGATCGAGGTGGTCCCACAGATGCTCAATTGGGTTTAAGTCTGGAGAATTAGGGTGCCAGGAAAGTACTTTGAAGTCTTCATCGTGCTCTTCCAACCATTCTCGGACATTTCTAACTGTGTGACACGTCGCATTGTAGCGCTGGAAGATCCCATCCGCCCCACGGAAGACAATCAGCATGTATGGGTGTATGTGGTCTGCAAGGGTGGATTCATAACGAATTCGGTCCATAGTGCCTTCCACAGATATGAGTGGACCCAAAGAACGCCACAAAAATATTCCCCAGATGATAACGCTGCCCCCACCAGCTTGTTCTTTTCCAGCAATGGTTGAAGAGTGTTCTCCGATGCTTCTCGCCTTAAACGCCAACGTCCATCCGTTCGATGAAGGAGAAAACGCGATTCATCGAAGAAGGAACCATTTGCCAATCAGTGGAGGCCCCATTCCGATACTTTGTTCTTCAGACACTTAGCTAAAGGCCCATGAAATAAAGCATGAGCAACTAGTGCTACATGAAATAAAGCACAAGTCTTATTACCCTTAGCTAAGGCTACATGAAATACAGCACAAGTCTTATTACTTGGCAAAACCTAGATTATATTTTCAAGTTAAATATAGTGAAAAATGGCATATTTTAAACTGGGTGGGCAGCAGGGTGGGCAAGACAAACTTCAGGGTGGGCTCAAGCCCACTCTCGCATCTCTTTGGCGACGTCTCTGCTTTTGACCACTTATGTGACATATGCCAGTAACCAGAGAGGTCAATTAATCGGTCATCAGAACTTAAAAAATACTCTCAAGACAATTTTTTTTTCTGAGGAAAACTCCAGATATATATTTTTCCACAGTAAGTAGCTGCGGCAGAGGACGATATATTTTTCATTTCTTCGTCTTTCATACTTTTCCATATTGTACGCTGTTCTCTAACGTGCAATGGAAAATTTCATTTTTAATTTCTACTGTGAATTTCCATTTTTTTCCCCCTATTCTACACACGCATACAAAGTTCAACTTTAAACTTAGCTATCAGTGTTATCCAGAACACTTTGTAGTAGCATCCAAGAACAGAAAGAGCATGGTCCGATTTGCAGGGGAGGGCAAGTGCTCCCTCTTGCCCCCTATATGGGGGCCTTCCCCCCACGCACCTGCAACGGAAACACCTTCGTTCCTATTACGAAATGCAAGTTTTCTCGGACGCAGTTCATGCATTTGCTTCGCAGCTTTAAGAGGAGAGAATTATGAAGAAAATGAATGCACTTGTCTTCTCACTTTTACTATCTGCCTTTCAACCACTGATATAGGTCAGTTTTTTATCGCCATCTATGCTTTCTGCAATACACTTGATGAAGTTACAGAGGGGGAAATTAAGATCTCAGAAAATCCAAATGTTTCTCATGTAGATAAAATAATAGTAGAAATGATTATTTCTATTAATGTTTCGGAAAGGAAGTAAATGTCTTGACTGTTTATGAATCTGCAATGACAAATGCAAACGTCCTTTTAAGCTGCTTGGGATCTGGTGACTCAAAGATGTGACACGCCGGAGGCTAAATGTCTTTGCGAGAGATAAAGATATTCACGTTTGCACTGGTGCGCAAAGAACGACTCCGAAACCCCGCAAAATAGATCGCTTTGTTATTTTCTCTTTCGAAAAAAGCCCTCTGTTGTTTTTCAGAAAAATTCTTATCTTGAATTCTTATCGAACGAGTCCAAAACATGCAGTAGCCTGAAGAAAAGTATGACTTTCATGAGACACTAACACCACACAGAAAGGAGCAACTTTTCGGTAGAGCGTCACTTGGCATAATAATCCATGTCAAAAAAATGACTGAGTTATGATACTTACTTCCTTTGTCTATCTCTCTGCCTAGACGATATCTCCGATACTATTTAGATTGGAATGGGAAAAAAAATACAGGTAGGCTCAGTTCTGATTGAGCCGTGAGTTTAGAACTTAGGACTACGGTTTGCAGATCGGTGAGTTGAAAATGAGCTAGTCGAGTATGGTTTCAAAGTGTTTATTTAATTTGTTATAGCCAACACAGGTCTATGTGGAGAATCCACATTTTTTCATTTTCTCATGAAGCTTAATAAAGCAAGGTGGTACTAAGGAATATTATGATTTATTCATGAGTTATAAAAGCTGTTATTATTACTCATTAAAAGATAAAAAGAGACATTTTAAAATTACGCTATATTATACAAATTTTGAAGATGACAATCCGATTTTTGGCGTAAATGTGACAAGGATGGTAAGTCAGATAATATCTGAAAACTTGAAAATTTTCATCGTCCTGGAGCGGGACTCGAACCCGCGTCTCCCAGAAAACGCCTAGGTATGATTTATCTGCTTCTCCGGGCAATCACGGGATAGGATTATTAACCTCCAGATTCGCTAAACATGAATGCCGGTTGCTTCGACTAGCGAATCCTGTGATGGTTAAATTCAAATTGAAAGGAAACTTGAAACTTGGTCGTTCTGGGTGGTGTAGTGGTTAGCATACCTAGGCGTTTTCTGGGAGACGCGGGTTCGAGTCCCGCTCCAGGACGATGAAAGTTTTCAGATATTATCTGACTTACCATCCTTGTCACATTTACGCCAAAAATCGGATTGGCATCTTCAAAATTTGTATTATATGGCGTAATCCCGTATTTCTTTCATGATACGCTATATTAATTTACATTGCCAGATCAAATTGAAGTCGATTAAATTGAAGTGACAAAATATAATTCCAGCACCTCGTCGAGCCAAATGGTCGAAATGCGTGCTGATGGCAAGAATTAATGTAATTTATCCAAAATTAAAAAAATAGCTATAGTTTAAACAAATAAGATAGGATGATAGGAAATGTCATTTTGAGTGATTCATGGCTGGGATATTGCGGTTGTAAAGGCGTACGTCCGTACTATACTAAATGAGTAACCCAATTTTCAGAAAACACTTATCTTATCACTCTGTCTCTTTACTTCTAGGAAGAATGATTCTTTTGCTGGCCACGTTCTACAGTTCATTGTAATTTGTTTTAGTGTTTAGTGGGAGCTTTCAGATTTGTAGCTCTAATGAGGTGAGTGTGATATCAGTCCAGTGCAGTGTTTCCCAAACACCACCGGTCCGTCACAAGGTTTCCGCCGGTCCGTAGAAACGGAGGATAACTTGAGATATGGTAGAGATTTCCGAATTTGACCAGTAAAAACATGTCTTCACAAACATCCTTGTACATAAAAGCAACTTCGTGTGGGTCGGTCAGCGAAGCATTTTGTTAAATTTTACTGGTCCGCGTCTTGCTTGTAAGAGTCTCTGGGAACCAGTGGCGGTGGTCTAGTGTCCTGATAATCCTAAATCGGCGTTATGTTGCAATTTATCAATTCCCGGCACTCGTCTTCGTGAGGTACAATCGATGTGTCAGTTATAGCATTATAATTAAAATTTCAGCCAGTTTCACAAAAAATTCGCAAAGATACGTTTTTCACTTTTTTTTAATTGATAAACCATGTGCCAGAGATTCGCCGCCCACGCACGCGGAAAACTGACCGCGTGTGTTTGCCGCAGAATGCAGATATTGTTGTGACGTCAGCGTTCCAGGAAATCTCTTTCGGCGTTAATGCAAATTCTCTTTCGGTGATACGGTGAATCATCCCGATGAACCGAAGATACTTGAATTCTGTTCACTAAGGCAGTAAAGTGTAATGATGTAAAAATTTAAAAAATGCCATTTTTTCATCGTTAAGTGTAATTTATTTTTAATACAAGAAAAAAATATGAAAAATTCAAAAACATCACACAAACGCGGGCGCGGGGCCCTATGCGACTGCACAGGTAGCACACCCATGAAGCCGGCCCTGATGATATGAAAAGTAGCTTACATAACTTTTACAAATAATGCTGGATACATTGCGAACCCAAAGCTGATCGATACACAAATTACCCAACGTGGTTCTCTGTCTTCTTGGGCTTCTTACATTCCTCATCACTTGCTCTTGCCTCTCGTTTTGATTTTCTCCACTTTCGCTTGCGTTCATTCTGCGAATTCCGCGGCATTGTCGAAAATGTTAACAAGTTCACGCGAAAACATTTTTTCTTTAATTTCAGTTTAAACCACTGCTATATGTTCTTTATAATTTTGAATAGATCTCGTCAAGAGCTTTAAAACGGTACCACGCATAGTCGTGTTGCACTCACGGTTGCCGAGATGGACTGAGTCAAACGCTGCGGCACACTTAGAAATATTGCATCATATCCCGCGCGCGCAAGGAGCGAGTGGAGCGTTGCGCGCACGACGTATTGCGCAGTACGCGAATCGGACTCCATGCTGTTTACGAATATGCTAACACGATTAGTCTGCGGCACGTATTTTTTAACGTTATAATGATTTCAATTGGGACCTATTTTCGTCACAGGCGGTCGGCCGTAAGTCGCTCCATACTATCCGCGAAGTTAAGAGTAGCCCTTCGTCAAAAAATTCATTTTAAGCTGGATAGCTAAGACCGTAACCATGATGATTCTAGTATTTGTTTTTCCCTTGATGCCCAGTTTCTTCAATTGTGTACCCTTGGTGTACTTTTTTTTATTGTTTTACTTCATTTGTTTATTGCAGGATATCTACACTAAATTATATATGCAGGATATCATTTATTATTGCAAGATATCTACAAGAAAAACTCTTAGAAAATAGAGGCACTCTATACACCTAAAATTTGCACTACTTAGCCTAAAGGTCATAGACCCAACCACCCAGTGATGTAGTTCTAAATAAAAAAAGTGCCTTAGCGGTGAAAGGATTAGGGGGAAAAACCCGGAAAGAAGGCTTATAAAAGTGTTTTTAAGTCTGACTTGTTTTAATCATTTATAATTTTTAATTAAATTTTATTATTCATGATTTTATTAATTTTTCTTAAAACTGCTGAGTTTAGGCAATTTAAAACAAAGGAATGAATATTACGTGTGAGTCACATCCCAAGAATATAATTATCTTTTTCATTTCTATAAGAAAGGAAGTGCCTTCGCGATTAACGCGATTCTAAACCATTTTAAATAATAATATTTTAAATATTCTGTGGTTTTTTGGCCTATCAGCCTCTCCTATGAATTAGGGGAGGCAGTATGGATATCAGCCGCCCCGGTGGCGCAGTGGTCTAAACGATGGTTTTTGACCATTCGTCCGAGTTGGGTTCGGGTTCGAATCCCGGTGAGGCATGGATGTTGTGTTTGTCTTACGGCACTGGTTCTCTCCTTTCCCCGAGGCCAGTAGCCCTAAATTAAAGAAGGGCGACTGCTTATAGCCCATCGAGTTGCTCACGGTGGTCGTTAAACACCACACAAAATGGTTATCATTTGTGTGTGTGTGTGTGTGTGTGTGACGTGGGGGGGGGGGGGGTCATGAACACTATGAGTATCCAGGGCCATAGGCAGTCACTCGTCACTGATTTGGGGCCACTGGTCTCGAGCCCCGGGCCTGCTATACCTTGGTCGCAGGTCTGGGATTAGCTGCAGCGGTTAGCCAGAAGCCAACGCCTCTGACCACTTATCTACCGGGTCTTCCTTTCGCGTTACACGTAAAGAACCAGGAGATGTGCTAGGTGACAACGTCAGCAAAAAATCCCACTGCAACCATAAAACACTTGTCAGTTATGCTATATACTGGTCTAATTTTTCTGTGCTGATTTATTTCTTGTTAGTGAAGTTTTAACATACGGAGAATCTACCTCCTATAACGTCATTTTAAAGATTGCGGTCGTAACAAAGAAGTTATCGTTCTCTTAATACTAAAATGAAACGTCATAGAGCGTGAACCGACTGTAGCACGCTCATTCGTTTGATATACGAATATGCTTGCGTATAAAACACAGCAATTGCCATTTCTGCCTACATGGCCACCTAAAAGTACCTTGTCCCGCTTTAACGATGAAAAGTGCCTTACCGACGCTAAACCTAGAAAAAAAGTGGCTAACCCCCGTTGAGGCCCTTCTACATCCCTGCAACCACTGGAAGCAAGATTTCTCATACCCAATTTTTACACATAGATGGATTTTTTCACAATGGGTGGGAGTTTTTGTCCCTAATGCGTCTGCCTGTAAAAAGAAAAGAGAAAAAAGACACATAAAATATATATATATATAATATTTTTTTTGCGTATTCCTGTTTCTCAATTTTTCTGACAAGAAAAACGCAACACAGTAATGTTTATTAAATACATTTGTGTCAAAAAAACTTATTTAATGTTAGCAATATAAACAGAAAATGGACACAAGAATTAAATATCAGTAAAAAATAAAACAATAGGAGGAGGTAGAAGTAAAATTAAGTGTAAGAAAGCAAAGGAAAGGGGAAAACTAAAGGATAATTGAAGAACTGAAATAAAAATGATTACAGGAACAGAGCGGTAGCGTAGAACTACATTTGGTATATACAAAGCAAAGAAATAGGAAAGGCTCTTGCTTTTAAAATGACACATGAAATGAAGAATGAAGAAAAAAGGAGCATAAGTAAGAAAAAAAATTTAGTTAACAAGAAGAAGGAAAGTTAAAAAAATTAGAAAATGAGAAAATATCAATTGATAGATACCAAAAGTTGACTGAAATGAGAAGCAAATAGGGAAAACAGAAGATATAGAAGAACAGTAAAAATGAGGACAACGTGACGTTAAAAAATAATTTCAACTACGCCAAAAAGAAGAGAGAAAAATGGTTGTCACTTGAAACTGCATTTTTTTTTTTTTATCTTTATTGTTGAGTTTTTATTTTCTTTCTTTTTAGCGTTTGCAGTTCGAATGATGGATGGGACTAAGATCTATTTCTTACTTCTTTACTCTTGCGGCTAAACTCCCAAGTTCAGTCAATGAAAATAGTCCCTCAAGGCGTTCTGTATGATCAAGCAGTTAAATTTGCCGGGGTAGTTGTTTTTCAATCGCAACGGAGGGTAGAAAATCCAGTTTTTGTTTCTTTGTAGCGCCAAAGGGTTCAAAATCTCGATATCTGAAAAGCACCTTTCGGCCTAAGGGGTGAAAATACTTCTTCTCTGTAGTGACGATAAGAACAAAAAGGTAACTATAAGACTGAAATATTTCAGTTTGTGATTCAGAAAGTGCCAAATGCCGTATTAGATCTGCTCCCCTTTCGAAAAAAAAGGAATGAAAAATAAGAAAAGATGAAATCCCCGGGACATTAAAACAATAAAGAGTGCCAAAATGCATCACGAAAGGTAGATTAATAGACTTTCTGTGAATGAAAAGGACGGCAGTAGCGAGTGTCCAAATGTAGAACAACAGACAATATCACAACAAAATCTAAAATGACAGATGTTCGAAAGTGATACTCAAACACAGATGAACGGGTATTTAATGAATAGAATAAACAACGCTAAAAAGGTGAGAGTTATCAAATATGATTAAAAAAACTTATCAGTAGCTGATTTGTGAAGGAAGAAGGCAACAAACCTTACCCCAAAATGGCCTAATGTGAGCAGCCAATCCAAAGAAATCTCATAAAGATGGCTGCAGAAATTCTGAAATGCCATAAACAAAACCTCGGCTTGCCGTACGGATATCCGGATATTTGAACATTTGGTGCATGAAATCCGAATATTCGAAAATTCAGTATTCAAAATTCAAAATTCAGTTTTCAAAAATCCAGACTGCTGGATATCTGGTTGATTTATCTTTTCTTTGCTACGTTTTCTTTCTTTCTCTGGTTCTTCTCATTTTCAAACTGTTGTTTTTAAGGCGTTCTGATCTGTGTGTGTGTGTGTTTCAGTATGCTAGGCTTTTGTTCTTTGCTTCATTTGTCCTTCATTTTATTTTCTTTGTTTAATTTGTTCTTTCTCTTTATTTCCCCCCATTTTCTCTTCCTTCAGTTTAATCTTCCTTTCGCTTGTTCTTTCTTTTGTAACTTCCTTACCAATCCAGTTATAGAATGGATAACAAAGAGTCATTGTGAGTTGAAAGTACCACGGCTTCCACTTCCTAATCCCTTGTAGCTCTTGAGCGGGGCAGATTTTTTCAGTCTCCAGCCCTCTCAAATAAAGAGAGAATTCTTTCCTTAATAAGTAGTTATGTGCGCTTCATTTCTAGACCCTAAATATAAAAGTTGTCAAGAGAATTTACCGAAACTGCGGACTATATTACATTTTGTTTTCAAGATGAACGCTGTAGGATTCTCCGACCCCGTTCAGGACTAAATACTGTAAATATGAATGAATGAAAAATGAGATTACACCTTTGTACAATACAAATTTGGAAGATGCGAATCCATTTATTGGTGTAAATATGACATGGATGTTAAGTCAGATAATATCCGAAAACTTGAAAATTCCCTCGTCCTGGAGCGGGAATCGAAACCGCGTATCCGGGTTAGCGTCCGAGTATGCGAACCACTACACAGTGTAAAATACTAACCACTCAATGAGCGATTTGTATTTACACTGTGTTTTACACTCTTTCCCCCAGGCACTAAGCTTTCCCTCAAATGCTACTCTTTGATGTCAAAATGATGTTCCCTATCCTGACTGTCCCACTCGCAGAAAAAAAAATTAATATATCCTGGTTACATTCCTGTTAGAAGTCCAATTACTTTGAGGTTCCCGCATCCTTGCCAAACGTGTTCGGAGTGATTTATATATTTAAGGAGAAGTTTCAAATTTTGGTGAGTTTCTTTCTTGTGTGCGGCGTAGGCCAGTGGTACCGACGGATAAATGCTTTTATTGTGTAATAACACTGCCTTTAAACTTAGTTTGGAATAATCAATAAAGAGACGCCATATTTTAGGACTATGGTCCCTTCCTAACTCGGCAAACACTCCATTGACATCATTGCAATAAACAAGATCATCACTGTTGGAGAAAAGAGACGACAGACGCTCTTTATATAGGTTGTGACTTGAGTGCCAGGTTGAAGAAGAAGCGACCCTTCTATCCGAGAATATAACAGTTCAGCTTGGTTTTTCGTGAGGTTCAGGTCCCTCACTAAGTTGTTCAGCTTGTATTGTGAAATTAAATGAGGCTCTTCCGATTCAGGCAAATATTCGCGATCAGTAGAATACGATGGTCCAGCTTCAGAGGAGGAGTTTGATGTTTTGTCGTCCAGGGTCCATTTCTCCGATAGTTTGGGAATTGGTAGGGAATCGTCGTGCTTAACAGGTCTCATGGCCGATGGCTAATTCGGGTAAACCATGGTGTGTTTATTTTTTGAGGAAAAGCCAGATACGTTAATCACGAAAAAGTAGCAGTCGGAAACGTTGTCCTATCCAAATGAGTGGGGTAGCAAACGTCATTGAAGAGTGCGTTCCGTTTAAACAACCTCGCAAATGTTAGCGATATCGTGAGCATTTGCTGCAACGTACATGAGGCGCCCAAATCTTATCTTGATCACCAAGTTTCGCAACCAAAGTAACACTCGTATGCCTTCTTAATCACCAGAGAAATTACTTTACTTTGGGCTTTCGTAGTAAATTCACCGCACACGTAACAAAAGAGATTCGTAGAGTTTACACATTGGCGCTTCCACGACATTGTAACTACGTAGGAGTAGTACGTAATATGCTCCAAACAGCTCCACGAAGAAAGAGAAGTAACTGATTTTAGTTCTCACACATAAAACAAGTGAAAGCTCTAACGACCAGAAATGAGTCATACAATGGGAGGAGTGCATTCGACCTATAGCCGAATACCAGGGGTTTCAACCGTACGTGAGCGCTAAGTGTTCCTGTTTCACAAGGGGTGACACCGAGTCTATCACAACAGCGTTAAGTACTAGGGGAAAAATGAATTCATTTTCGATTTTAGCATATCCTAAAACTTAATATCCGCAATGTTTTGAGTCAGGGTAAGTTTCCGTGCAATTTTAAGTTTCAGTGTAATTTTTTGTATTTCACAAGATTATAGAACAAAATCAAGTTGCGCTTCAAAGATAAAATTTGTTTACCACTTTGACTGCTTCAAAGAAAAATAAAAACTTACGTAGCAGGTAGTCTATTGAGCCAAACACTGTTTTTCATGTGAAGTATTTTATAAAATTACTACCACTATAATGCGGAAAAAGGAATAAAATCTTATTAAAAAATTATTGCCAAACACAAACGCCACAGTAGTTCGTCGACTTGTGTTGAAAAGACGTTTAACCCTTTAACGACCATGACACTAAAATTTTGTATCACTCTAAATACCATAACGCCCAAAACTGTCTGTTGGTTCCCTTCAACGTTTAGTAACAATAATGATGACGGAATGTGACACATCATAGGTTGTGCAAATTGAAAGAACAGGTGAAGGTAGGAAATCTGACTCACTTAAGACAGGCGTTTCGGGCAACTATTGTCGTTTTTATGTACGGGTTTTTTTTGGGCGTTATGGTCGTCAAAGGGTTAAATACGATACGATGATGCCAACATACAGTTAATTTTAAAGTTGTGTACTTTCGTCATCCTTTCCAAGCAGTGGGCCACAATAATAATAATAATAATAATAATAATAATAATCCACCACTTCCAGGGTTTTTTTATGGATCGCCAGTTTTATTTCGGGGTTCAACAACCACCATGAGCAACTCTGAGGACTATAAGCAGTAGTTCGTTCTTAATTTAGAGCCAATGCTTTTCTTTCGGGGTTTAACAACCACAATGAGCAACTCTGAGGACTATAAGCAATCGTTAGTTCTTAATTTAGAGCCAATGTTTCCAGAGAAGCGAGAGAAATATCGCTGTAAGATAAACATTGTACCCATTCCTCATCTGGGACTAGTACCCGGGTCCCGGATCACCAAAGCTCTAAAATTCTATATGACTATACAGGACAGATGTATGGATTTTTTAGCAACCGAGTTTAATGATATTGCCAGTGGCGTAGCGAATGTGACTGCACTTAGGTGCAAGTTATACACCAAAGAGCCAAAAGCCGAAACATTATGATAAGCACGTCGTTATGCAAATCGAAGCAACTGCAGGTAAACGACGGCGCATGTGAACTGTTACAGGGCTTGGTGCTGAGTTCCAAGAAAGCGCGGACATTCCTTCAAAATACCTTCTCTCTGAAGACGCAGAAGTTCCTTAATTGGCTTCTCGGTCCCTTCTTCTTACTCTCTCTCTCTCTCTCTCTCTCTCTCTCTCTCTCTCCTGGGACGTCTGAAGAGCAATAAGGCCCTGTTCCCCTTTTCTCACATCCACGAAACCATAAATCTTACACCCCCTCAAAGAGATGCGTGAGAAAGAGCGTACTTTAACAACCGTCGCCCTGCTCATAAAAATGGCGGGAATTGGAGGAAAATTATTACAATTCACTATTTTTAAAATGGCTGCTGAACTTCACTTCTGATAAATATGGATGCCCAGGTTACAGAACGTCATGAATCGGTATAAATAACACCTGATACTGAGCTCTTTTAATTAGTGTTATTCTTGTTCTTCAGATGGGAATAGCAACGGACTTAAGCGAGTTCGCTAAGCTCAAATTGGAATGGAGACGACTATGTCAGAGCCTTTCGGAGACGGTAAGGCTTGTGAGGTGCTCACGGACAGTCGAGATCACCATTATCAGCGATCGCAACAGTGGGGCCGATCACTACTCATCGATACTAGAGGTGAGCGAAGGCTATCCCACGTGGTGCAAGCCAAAAGAAAGGATACTGTGGCGCAGCTCGCCGGTAATTTGAATGCTGGTGACGGGAGTAATGTGTTGAAACACACTGAACATCGAGCCATGTTGAAAATGTGACTGCATTGCCGCAGGCTGCTCAGAGTTCGCACGTTAACCCGGTTCACAGTCAAAAGCAGCGACAATGGCATCGAAACTGGACCTTCAGTGATTGGAAAAAGGTCGTCTGGTCCATAAAATCGCGTTTGTTGTTGCATCATATGGATAGCAGGGTACGGGTGCGTCGTTTACCTGCAGAAGCGTTGGCACCAAGATGCACCGTGGGACGTGGAGGATCTGTAATACTTTGGGCAATGTTCTGCTGCAAAATCTTGGGTCCAAGTTAGATTATTAAAAACAATGTCGAATAAAAATATGTGAACTTAAATTGAAAATGAAAAGAAAGGAGTAGACAGACGAATGGATCGACAAAGCAATACTGTGTGCGTGTATTTTTTTCGTAATACGAGGTCCGATCAAAAAGTTCCGAGACTAGGCCAATGTACAACAAAGTACTTACGTTACTTAAGTCTGGCTATGATCTCCTTCAAAGTAGTCTCTTTGGGCAGCGATACACCGCTGCCAGCGTTTTTGCCACTGTTGGAACGCTCCCTGGAAGTCCTGTTCGCGAATCGTGTCTGTGATTCGCGCTGGATCTCGTCCACGGTTTCAAAACGGCCACCCTTGAGCTTGAGCTTCAGCTTCATCTTCGGGAACAGAAAGAAGTCTCAGGGGGCCAAATCCGGCGAGTAAGGCGGGTGAGGAAGGGTAATCATGCTGTCGCGGCTGCAAAACTGAGTCCGGGGTTCAGAATCTTTGGCACAAACTTTGCAGCAATGCGGTGCATGTTCAAAACCGACGTCAGAATTTCTTGCACTGTTCCGTAAGACACATTAACGATGGTAGCAATGTCTTGAATGGTTCTCCTACGATTCTCATGCACCAGTTCCCTAATTGTGTCCACATTTTCGGGGTTTTTGCTCGTGGACGGTCGCCCTGACCTCTCGTCGTCTTCCAGTACATTCTGCCGCTCTTGAAGCGCGAGTGCCACTCCGCATACTGCCATCTGTTGGCGCGCTACGCACCTGGTCTCGGAACTTTTTGATGGCACTACGTATGTGATTAAAAGGGGTTAAGAAACAAAAATAAAAGCAATAAAAGCCGCCTGAAAGCGGAAATTTTAAGAAACTGGTGCCTATAAATGGGCAGATATATATATATATTTTTATGTTCAAATGGCAGTTGTTTTTCTAGCTTATGGAAGAGAGGTAGTTACGGGGCAGGAAGGGAGAGGTCTACTCTATCGTGGTGCTAAACTGCCGAAGTATATAACCTCTCAGAAAGCTTATTTTAATGATTTATGCGACAGATGTCTTTATTTTTTCGTTGGGTGGGTGAGGTTAAATGCCTGCTGAGATCCGAGACACTGCTATTGAAGTAACTGACATCGGTGACACATGTCGCAAGTTGTCAGCTATTGTAATGTTGCTACGGCGTGGGGAAACACGCGCTTTAAGTACTCCGCGCAGTCTCCGAAAGTAGGCGTTGGCTTCTTTAGACAGACAACCGTTATTCTTGTGACGACTAACGACTTGATTGATGATTTTCATACATTTCTTTTCTAGCGAGACATCACTATTCAACCCTTTATTTAAACTTTATAACCTAATCTTAATGCAGTGAAAGCTGTGGCGTACAGCGGAGGTAAAGCACGTGTCAACACGACAAATCTGCAGCGATACATTCCGTCCAAGTAGCTTAGTTGGGAGAGCAACCTAATCCGTAGTAAGGGGGCGCGATTTCAATCTCCGTCCCGGACAAATTTGTTTTTTCACATTGGCGGCCGAACGTAAAAATTGAAGTACGGGCAGTTGAGTTCTTCAAAAAATGTGTGATGTTTGTTCCACACATCGTCTGGAATTCATGAAAAATTCGTTCTTTGCTTCAAAAAAAAAAAAAAAAGAGAATTAAAAGGGAGATTATGTGACGTACGACAGAGGCAAAGACGTGTCAAGACGACAAATCTGTAGCGATACATTCCGTCCGCGTAGCTTAGTTGGGAGAGCAACTTACTCCGGGAGTGAGGGGGCGCGATTTCGTCACGGACAAATTTGTGTTTTCACAAACCTCAGTTGTACGTGATTCTAATGGATGTCCTTAAAAAACGTATAAAAGAAATTTCAAAATGTTAAATATTATTGAAAAATCCTGAATGCCATAAAAAAAATGACACCGAGTTTTCGGTTGTAATAAGCACGTTCTTTAAATCCTTTCCGACGTGAATACAATTCATCAAAGTTATACAAAATCAGTGGAACCGATTAAAAAAAAAAGGCCGGATTTCTACAATCGATAAAACATGCAGAAATAGTAATAACAGCTATTTAATTCCACAAGCAGCTGAAAAGTACGGTACGTTACGAAAATTTAAAAATGGCGCATAAAAAGTTTCTCATAGCAGAAGGAAGGTATCAGAAACAAACAGATTTTCAAGGCGTGCATTTAAAGAAGAAATATACGAAGGAAAACAGATGGAAACATGATACAACTCTACGCCTCCTAGCTGAAGAATTTTGCACAAAAGAAAAGTTAAAAATATGCGAAACGTATTCTTCATATCAAAAGCTATGCTAAGGAAAAAGAGTTTTTCAAATACGTTCCCGGAAGCACAGAAAAAGATTTTTGACTTTAATGGCCCTCTAGCGGAAAAGCTGTGCATTACTCAAAGAGGAGAATGTTCTTCATCCTTATTGTAGCAAATGTCAAAAAAGAAATTTGTCAATAGGATTTTTAGAGCGGTGATACAGCTGCAAATGAAACAGAAGTACACAAACATCCCACGGCGATAGAACTGTGAACTAAAAAAACTCCCCAAGTACAAACCTTAAGTGTTTCAGAAGGTAAATTATAACCAGTGTCAAGATATTTTTTTAAATCGAACATTTAGAAGCAGAGATATCGAGAAAACAGGTTGAACATTTGCGGCCCCGACCAGCGAAATTGTGCATTATTTTGGGAAGGAAGTGCACACAAAATGTTTTCATGGTGAGTAGTATCTGACCGAAAAATTATTTTTTCAGTCGGATTTTGCAAAAACTGCGGAAAACAATTCTTTTCATCCTCTCTTCTCATTAGTACCAGCCAAAAACCTATGAATCCTCTCCTTTTTTTCCCTTTATTTTTTGCTCTACGACCCACCGCATGATGGAGAAGGACTAGTCTTCCTGACACGGACGTCACGCCACTGGGTAGAAACAAATGAGACAGACACCTACTCTCTCCTTTCTTATGTTCGTCCCCATTGTTATAGCCCTTTTAACAGGTAATCAGTCAAAAAGGATTAGTGCCAAGTATCCCCCTAAATAACCACTTTTAGTAACAAAGCTAAGGGAAAAGCAGCGCTTTCTAAAGCGCAGGTTCACTCGTTCCAGCCGCGTTGGTCTTGCTGTTTAGACCGCGAATACATTCGCTCGAACTGATTTCAGCCCACTTTGCTAACACCGTGTTAATTCAAAAACATGGATCTTCTGTGAAAGAAGCAATATAAGTACAACGAAACCCACAGCCTTGCAACACAGAAGAGTAGTTGGATGTCACATTAATAATCTCTCTGTAAGCGATATTGCATATCGCCTTAATAAATCAAAATCTACAATAGCTGGTATAATTTGGAAACGGATGACCGACGGTGTGTAGTGTTTCAGCGTTCACAGTTAGTAAAAGAAAATTGTCAAAAAGTTTCCTCACATGCACAGCTTTTAATCCTTTATATAATAGCGGTAGATCACAAGGCTAGAATTTCAGACAACACACAATAGTAGTTCTATATTAATTATAAATCGCAACAAACTCGTATAACTAATTTCAAACTCAATTAACTGTACAACAGCTTTTAAGACAAACATTACAACACTAGCGTATCTCATCTATCTGTCTGATCTCACTGACATCTCATACACGATACAAACGCTGCTGATCGCTGCCGGGTCCTATTTATACTCAAGTCTTCTGACTTGACTAATTGCTAATGTTGACCCTACGAAAAAACTCTTGAAAGATATGACGTGACGTTCAGTAGGGAATACCTAACTGGAAGAAGCTAAAAGTTTCTCGTAAATCAAGACTGGGCTAAGGAGCCGAAGGACATTTAATATACCCAGGGCCGGCTGGACCATAGGGACAACCCGGTTGCCCCGGGCCGCGCAGTTCAGGAAAAAAATCACTTTCGGTAGAAATTTTTACCATTATTATTTTTTAAGTTTTTGTAGTGCGAGGTAACTTTTAAAAAAGGTGTTTTTTTTTTAAGTTTTTTTCCCTGTTTCCAATCCCCCCATTTTAGAATAGGTTATCGCCTTTCGCCGTACAAATACCGAGATTTGCATATTTCAAGTGGTTATTGTAACTACCTTAATATTTCTCGCATTCATGAAAGAGCAAATTAAATTTCATCATTTTGTGGCCCTTATATTTAACATTTTGCGTGCAAACAAGATACTGAATTAAAAAAAAACTAAAATAACAATATCAAAGTTATTTTCGGGCTACATATGGAGGCCATTTATTCATGGACTTTAAAAACATTACTAGAAATAAAATAAAAAATCATATATGAGCGCGTTCAAAAATTTTAAAAGTCACTAACCTTTTAATTACTCCGCTTTTCATTAAAACTCAATTACCAAACATGTATCAGGCGAATAAAAACTGTTTATACGAATTTATTTTACAGGGAACCTTATTTTTTCCTACAAAAACGGGGTTCGAATCCCGGTAAGGCATGGATGTTGATGTGAAAATCTTAAAATATTCAGTACACACGTATGTTTTTTTCATTTTGTGAGAAATTTTTTATAAGAATCACAATACAACCTCTATCCCCCTTTCCCTGGAAAGAAAATAGTAGATTTTAACACTTTTTACTCTCTCTCTCTCTCTCTCTCTCTCTGTCTTTCTTTGAACTTCCAATCTGATTATTGTCTTTTTCTTAAGTTTAAAGCAAATGCTTCTTTGAGATAATCATTTTGTCTTTATGATAGTTTTCGTTAGGATGTATTATAGAGGTGAAACACATGTCAGGACAGAAAAGTTACAGCAATGAATCACTTCGGCGTAGCTTAATTGGGAATATGGGAATTATTTGGTGTGCTCAACGCAAGCCCGGCTACACAGACCTAACTGTAAATGTGTTCGTAGAGTTCTGATGAGCCAATAGCACAACTGTGATTGTAAGCAATCGCTCCGCACGTGACTTTCAGCAGCGTTGGAGATCCCTATAATAAACAGGACGGCGGCGACAGTGTTATGCTGTGGGCGATGTTTTCTTACAACGTTTCAGGCCCCATTATCCCAATAGCCCAATTCCTGACAGCTGTCAGGTATCTGAACATCGTTGCCGACCTAGTTCACCCGTTCATTACAACTGTACTTCCTGCTGGTGATAACTATTACCAAAAGGATAATGCGCCATGCCACACCGCCAGAATCGTCTAGGAGTGGTTCGAGGAACATGCTGGTGAATTTCTCTTAATGCACTGTCCTCTAAATTCACCTGACATGAACCAATCCGAACATTTGTGGTTCGACTTGGAAAAGTGGGTTCGCGCTAAATCACTACCATCCGAAATGTAAGGGAACTGGAGAACCTGCTGTTAACATTATGGTACCAGATACCCCAGGATACTTATCGCCACCTCATCGAATAGATGCCTCGCCGAATGGCCGCTGTTTTGCGGACTAAAGGGGGTCCTACAGCTTATTAGGTAGGTGGTCATAATGTAATGGCTCATCGATATAATGCCTGGGAGAGGTCGTGAGAAAAAAAGGCAATTGAAATATTCGGAACTGGGTCACTTCCGTAAAGTTCTTAAACTACAGGACTGTCAAATAGAAGTCATCGCTTTTTCCTCGTTTATAAGTGAGTCACGAAAACATTTCTCATCTGCCGCCACCGGGAATCGAACCCAGGGTCTTCCAGTTACGCGCCGTATATGCTTCCACTCCATCACAGCGGCCTGGAAATTATCCAGACTCACAAACGACAAACTGCAAAACCACATGGCAGGGTTGCTTCTTTGGAGCCCCGTACAATGCTGGGGATTCACCATAGATGAACAGCAGCAACTGAACAAATGGAAGACCCTGGAAGACCCTGGGTTCAATTCCCGGTGGCGGCCGATGAGAAAATTTTCCGTGACTCACTTATAAACGTAGAAAGAGCGATGACTTCTATTTGATGTTCCTGGTCCACGTCAACTGTGTATTTGTAATACAGTACTGAAAGAACAGGCACACTGGCCTACCATTAATATCCGGACAGTCCTCTACGGATAGTAAATTACGAATTATTTGGTGTGCTCAACGCAAGCCCGGCTACACAAACCTAACTGTAAATGTGCTCGTAGAGTTCTAATGAGCCAATAGCACAACTGTGATTGTAAGCAATCGCTCCGCACGTGACTTTCAGCAGCGTTGGAGATCCCTAAATCAACGCTTCGTGATGTGATATGCAAATGACAGTGGACTAAGGTTGAATGTACCAACAATTGACCTTGTAAACCTCCGAAGCTGACAGAACGTGAAGGAGAGTTCTGCAAAAGGCTGTTCACTAAGGATGCATCAACATTGTCTCAAATTATGCAAATCCTATTTAGACTGATGTTAGGACCCTTTCAGTGCTCAGAATGCTGCACACCATGGGTTACCACAGTCGAATAGCTATATCTACAAGCAGCTAATCACTCTGATTAATGCCATACGTCAATTAGTGTGGTATAAGGAACGTGGATCTCAGACTGTAGAACAATGGAAAACTGTGCATTGGACTGACGAGTCACACAGTACATAGTCTACCTGTCTGGTGGCCGTTCCTGGGTGTGGCGAATGCCGGAAGAAAGATACCTTCCGGAATGTATTTTCACACACTGTAAAAAATAAGTGGTGTGAATTCACAGAAAATTTCTGAAGATAACTTTCAGCAAAATTGCCTGTAGGTATCCGTCTTTTAACGGAATTTCCGTTTTTAAGGTGGTTTCACCTAAAATCTCTGCCTCGTGTTTTCAATGGTAAAACTTATTTACATATTTTCTTCGCAATTAATATATACCCACGAATGGAAATTTGCATATCGATAAAACTAACTTTAAGTTAGAGCACGGGATACTCAAAACTTGCTAAAACATAACCATAATTATATTAAAAATCAATAATTTTTCTTCCAGTAATGTTCAGACCTGTTAATAGATGGCGCTACCTGTACATTGATGACGTCAGTAGACAGAAAAATGTTGAATTGCTTAATTATGGTTATGTAGTATGTATTAAGTATCCCATTGATATAACTCAAAGTTAGTTTTATCGAAGTGCCAATTTTCATCCTTGGGAATACACTAATTGCAAAGAAAACATGTAAAGAAGTTTTACCATTGGGAACATAAGACAGGGATTTTAGGTGGAACCAACTTAAAAGTGGCCGTTTTTTTTTTTTTTCAATTCCGTATTTTCACAGATTTTCAGTTTCTTTCAGAAAACTCCGTTTCAGGCTTTTCCGTATTTATCCAAACTTTTTGCAAAACCGAAGACGCTGAATTTTCCAGCCCTTACACCAATTAATCATGTCGCAGCGGTGAAGATAGATCCCGCGTCGTTCCACAGATAACGAGCATCTTAACTACTGAACCAGAAAGACTCGGAAATTTGAATCACGTTCATAGCAAAACCAGCTGCGTGATGAGAAAATTTTGTTTTTCTTGTCATTAATGCCAGTGATTTGTCATTCTATTTTCTGTTGGAGCCGATTTTTTTTTAATAGGTTTTTAATAATTTTATTTTTTTCTATAGGAGGATTTATTACAAATAAAGTATGTTTTCATCGTGATTTTCGAAGCAACCGAATGCTTTGGAACTTGAGATCTTTTATAAACTGTCAATGACTTTCAATTATCTGTAAGAAAATGTGAAATATACTGTTTTATAGTATATAGATTAAGATAATACAACGTAGTTGTCAAAAATGTTTATTTTCTCAAGTACTAAAATGTTTATTTTCTCAAGTTAAGATAATACAACTACGTTCTATTGTCTTAATCTATATATAATCGTCACAAGTCTGTAGTCTTTGAGATAAAGAACTGTTTTATAGTATTACTTCATAAAACTCCTAAATATAAAATTTACTCTTGATGGCTGTAATAGCTTTTGTCTTAAGGAATCCAAAGACTGATACAAAGACATCGTACAATCACCTGTACAATAATACATGTATAAGTACCCGGTTTCTTACGGTAATACAATATATAATAGCTGGTGCACAAAATGGGAGAGAAGAGAAGAAATATCTTGTGCCACAATAGCCAAAATTCATGAGATATGTTGTCCACAATAACCGACCTCGCTGCAGAACTTCAAAATCAGATCTTACGATAGACGATTGAAATTTAACAGTTAATCAAACCTCAAGTTCTCCTACGAATCGCTCCTATTTCCGGAAATTTCTCGTCATAAATTTCTAGTAAGAAAAGAATTTTCCCGTTAATATGCGAAAGGAATTGCGGAAAGGTTTCAGAAAATTCAGAATTTCCTGTTAACAGATCTTAAAAACGACAATTTACAGTAATGTAAGAAAGGAATTCTGGAAAGGTTTCTGAAAATTCAGAATTTTCCGTTAACAGGTCTTAAAAACGACAATTCAAAGTCGACGCAAAAAAGGAGTTGCGGAGAGGTTTAAAAAAATTCATAATTTTCCGTTAACAGGTCTTAAAAAGACAATTTACGGTCAATGTAAGAAAGGAGTCGAGGAAAGGTTTCTGAAAATTCAGAATTTTCCGTTAACAGGGCTTAAAGAAGACAAATTACAATCATTGTAAGAAAGTAATTGCGGAAAGGTTTCTGAAAATTCAGAATTTTCCGTTAACAGGTCTTAAAAACGACAATTCACAGTCAATGTAAGAAAGGAGTTGCGGAGAGGTTTCTGAAAATTCAGAGTTTTCCGTTAATAGGTCTTAAAAACGACAACTTACATTAATGTAAGAAAGGAATTTTGGAAAGGTTTCTGAAAATTCAGAATTTTCCGTTAACAGGTCTTAAAAACGACAATTCAAAGTCAATGCAAGAAAGGAGTTGCGGAGAGGTTTAAAAAAAATCATAATTTTCCGTTGACAGGTCTTAAAAACGACAATTTACGGTCAATGTAAGAAAGGAGTTGAGAAAGGTTTCTGAAAATTCAGAGTTTTCCGTTAATAGGTCTTAAAAACGACAACTTACAGTAATGTAAGAAAGGAATTGTGGAAAGGTTTCTGAAAATTCAGAATTTTCCGTTAACAGGTCTTAAAAACGACAATTCAAAGTCAATGCAAGAAAGGAGTTGCGGAGAGGTTTCAAAAAAATCATAATTTCCCGTTAACAGGTCTTAAAAACGACAATTTACAGTCAATGTGAGAAAGGAGTTGAGGAAAGGTTTCTGAAAATTCAGAATTTTCCGTTAACAGGTCGTAAAATCGAAAATTCACAGTCAATGTAAGAAAGGAGTTGCTGAGAGGTTTCTGAAAATTCAGAGTTTTCCGTTAATAGGTCTTAAAAACGACAATTTACAGTCAATGTAAGAAAGGAGTTGAGGAAAGGTTTCTGAAAATTCAGAATTTTCCGTTAACAGGTCTTTAAAACGACAAGTTACAGTCAATGTAAGAAAGGAGTTGAGGAAAGGTTTCTGAAAATTCAGAATTTTCCGTTAAGATGGTTTAAAAACGACAATTGCAATCAATGTAAGAAAGTAATTGCGGAAAGGTTTCTGAAAATTCAGAATTTTCCGTTAACAGGTCTTAAAAACGACAATTCACAGTCAATGTAAAAAAGGAGTTGCGGAGAGGTTTCTGAAAATTCAGAATTTTTCCGTTAATAGGTCTTAAAAACGACAACTTACAGTCAATGTAAGAAAGGAGTTGAGGAAAGGTTTATGAAAATTCAGAATTTTCCGTTAACAGGGCTTAAAGAAGACAATTTACAATCAATGTAAGAAAGTAATTGAGGAAAGGTTTCTGAAAATTCAGAATTATCCGTTAACAGGTCATATAAACGACAGTTTACAGTCAATGTAAGAAAGGAATTGCGGAAAGGTTTCTGAAAATTCATAATTTTCTTGGCGTACGACAAATCCGTGAAGTTCAGGTTTCTTTCCGTCATTTCACGGAAAATGTTGTAACAGAAATATGCTTTCTTAGTTCACGAAATGAATCACGCAAACTGACTCGTGAATTTCAGAATTTTTTTACAGTTCAGCAATGAAGTTTGGTGTGAAGCGTGCTGGTTTGGAGCTGTTTTTCGTGGATCTGCTTGGGCCCATTAGTTGTATCGGACAAAACTAGCAATAATGAGGTTAATCTAGACATCTTGGACAAATATATGCTATAAACATTGAGACAGTGCTGTAGGGAATCTGTTAGCAGGACAACGCACCATGTCATACTGCTAGCGTTGTTACAGATACGTTTGAGGACATGGGTGACGAAAAGTTGGACTGGCTAATTCAATAGTCCTGACCTAAATCCTATAGAGAATCTCTGGAGCCAATTGGATCGTCGAGAGAGTGGAAAGACAGATCTCCCAAAGAAGATGAACTGGTCACTGCTTTGAAGGCCAAATGAGGTAATACATCGGCGGGCGTTTACAAGATAACTGATGGAGAATACTCCACGAAGACTAGAAGTCGTCAAAAGGACCAAAGTTTTTAATACACAGTAATAAATTTTCTGTAAATAAAGATAATTGGACAACACGCAGGCGTCTGAATAGAAATAGTAAGGCAATTTACATATATTCTTTCTCTCACAGCAAAGAGAAGTAGCAAAACAATTGAATTCACTTGTATTTTATTTTATTTAGCAGTTAGCGGAAAGACACCATGAAATGCCGTAAAGGATGTAGATCCGTGTTGTTTGTTTTTAAGTAATAGGTGTGGTGTCCACAGCGCCAAGGTCTTTCACTTTAAATTATCATGCTGGAGTAAGATAGTTTTAGATATTTTGGTCATGCGCTGACGTGGTAACTCTGAAGTAATGCGTGACTACAATCGTCAATGGTAAAAATTCGCATTAAAAGTTGCCTCACATTTCTGGAGGGTTATGTACGTGTTTCTGTACTTTTTCTGTCGCTTTGTCACGTTGCCCTTGGTATCAGCGAAGTGGCGGTAAACATTCTTAGGCAGAATCTACCGGAAAAAGGTTTGTCAGTATCCTATGCTCATTATCGTCAATTGGTATTTTTCGAAGAAGGTCTAGCAGAGGTACTGGGCCGCCCGATGGCGCAGTATAGTCTAAGGGCTAGCTTATGACCGTTCGTCCGAGAAGCGTCCGGGTTAGAATCCCGGTGAGGCATGGATGTTGCTGTGAAAATCTTCCTAATACGTGGAGACAATGTAAATAGAAAAAGTTATCGCTCTTTCCCCGTTTTTTATAATTAATCCACAGCAACTGAAAAACTGTATTTCGTCACCTTTGGGATCGAACCCAAGATCTCTCGCTAACTAGCCGAGTGCGTTCGCCGTACGCTAAGGGGCCAACAATCCACGGCGCTAAGTGTGTTTGTCTGTCAGTATCTGACTTCACAAATCCGTAGGGATGGGCTCAGCAACTTTTTAGGTTGCTGTGTGTTAATTGAAGAAAAAGAAAAAAAAAAAAAAAAAAAAACATGGAAAGAGCGAATGGCGATGACTTTGTCTATTTACATGGATGTTGTGTTTGTCGTACGGCACCGGCTCTATCCTCTCCCTAAAGTCAGTGGCCCTAAATTAGGGACGGGCGACTGCTTTATATCCCATTCAGTTGCTCACGGTGGTCGTTATACCTTCAAAATAAATAAATAAAGGTATTAGGACGCTGGCATGTGTGTTGTCATGCACAGAGCTCGAACTCACCCCCCCCTCCCGTTCCGATGGTTCTTTCTAACCGCTGGCTTATAACCATTCGTTCGAGAAAGGTTCAAATCCTCCTGTGAGTCATGAGACGTTGTGTTTGTCTTAAGGTATTGGCTCTCTCCCTTCTCTAGAACCAGTGGCTCTATACGTTAGGAACTGGGGACTGTTTATAGCCCATCGAGGTGCTCATAGTAGTCGTTAAAACAGAAAATAAATAAATAAAAGTAAAGGTTCGAATCTTAGGTAAGACCTAGATGTTCTGTTAGTTCTCAAGGCACGGCACCGATTCTTCCGCTTTCCTAGAGCCAGCTGCCTTGAAATAGCTACGGGCGGCTCTTCCTAACTTTGATAGGCATGAGATTCGTTGAATTGGTAAAGCTAAATAGGTTGTGTTCTTCATCTTTATGTGTTTAGAGTGTTATGTCTTGATTAAATAGCCACAAAGATTTATCACGAAACCTTGAAATCAGGGGTGCGAACCGGGAGACGCGTTTTCGATTCCCGCTCCAGGACGATGAAAGTTTCATGTTTCAGACATTATTTGACTTACCACACTTGTGATAATTTGCACCAAGAGACAGAATCACTACTTCAAATTTGTATCGCAAAGATTTATGTTATAGTTAAATCATCGTATCGAAACTCATCAGTCCGTATTTAAGCAGATATATCGTTAGTCCTGAAAAATGGTAATAATGGATTTTCTTAAGGACTAAAATGAACTACTTTTAGAGACTTAGATGAGCTATACTTTAATCTGCATTTAAAATTTGTCGTCGCGATGTAACTCATATTTACATTTCTATAATATCCTATAGGATAGAAATTAAATTTTTTTTACAAGATTTAGACAGCAATCACTCTAGATTTAGTTGTGAGGACGGGTTGATTGGGAAGACCCCCCCCCCCTCCCCCTCCTTTAAAAATAAACAGACCTGAATTTTTTTGAGAAAATATGCCGGTTAAAATACTTAATTTTCCTGATAAAAATAAACTGAAACGAGGTTATATTAATACAATGTTAAAAACCGAACAACGCAATTGTGTTCTATAAGTAAAAAACTGATTGGAACGTACGTGAGCAGTGAGTGACCAGCCTCGCAATTTTATTTATATATATATATATATATATAAAAAATTTACACTCCCACATATACTTAAATTTTTAAATTAAACTTTCGTCTTCCTTTATGGATAAAATCGCCCCCCCTTCCTCCCACTCCTTCCATTATCCTGCATCCGTTTTTAATTTTAAATTCTTTTTTTTTTCTTTCCAGAAACATCGAAAAAAGGCTATTGTTGTTCCGTTGGCCTAATGGTAAGAGCTGGGCCAGGGTTTGAACCTGGATGAGGCATGAATGGTGTGCTCGTCTTACAGCACAGGCTCTTCCTCCCACAGATATTGATAGTGTGCTCGTCTTACGATAAAGGTAATATCTCTGGAACCAGTGGCCCTAAATTAGAGATAAGTGACCGTTTATGGTTCATTGAGCTGCTAACGGTATTTGTTAAGAACTCCAAAAAAAAAAAAAAAAAAAAAGATGTCCTTCCTTTTTTGAAAGACCCCTAAAATCAGCTGATTAATAAAGGTTTTCTTACCTTTACAGATAATCTGCGAAAACAAAAACCTGTTGCTTTTCATCTGTAAAATCAATTTAAAATAAAGAAAATATGATAAATTTAATAAATATCGAGATCGTATTCCTGTATGGTAAACAGAATTGTACTAGGGTTCGTCTACTTAAGTGCACCGACGTACTTCTTAAGTGTTAAAGTAAGTGGCGTATTATATTAAGTTAACTGATATTTTCTCATTGGTCAAAGAACATAATTCATGTACCATAATGCTTATTATTAAAAAAAAATGACTTTCTTCCTTTAGAAATTGGGACGCCAAAAACGATAATACTAGCTAACTTATCAGAAAAGCAAAATGAAGGTTTCTAACGTAGGCTTACGACATTTCATCCATCATCAATTCAGAATGGTGTCATAATTTTTAAATGTCGCATATTTGATTAAATCTACAGCGGGAAATGTTTCTTAGTCACTCACGAGTGTAATATAAGAGACACTACTTTTTTCTCGGGAAAATCGTGTATGTGAAATCATTAGGAATCCATGATATAGGTTGCGGCACCCTAGAAATACGCAAAATCGTGTTACAGAAAATATTATTGGACGAAAAAAATATATAAACTTAATCGGTATTTCGCTTCAGTTTGTAAATTTATTTGGAGCGACATATCTGTATTAAAGTGAACGTATAATTAATATATCGGGGGGGGGGGGGCGAATGTGCGCATCCTGTTCATCGAAATTAGAACAGTTACAAAGCTATTTGGGAAGAGCGATGGATTTAGATTAAAAAATATATATCCTGCTCAAAATGGAGGAGATTCGATTTTGAAGCTTTTCGGTTACATCCTCACGTCCTCCTTGGTTCCTCTTCTTCTCTATAACCTTTTAGAGCATCCAGCTCAATCGGTTCTTCGTTTAGCAGATTCTGATGTTGGTCTTCCTTGAGCAACTATACCAGATTGTTATGTTCCACTCCCAAATGAAGTTCATTAGCTAAATCTTCCGGGCCACTTCATCAACAAACAAGAACGTTTGCAGTTTTCCTATACTAAGCACATCCCCATGCTATATGTATCGAAAGGAACGCGCATAATTAGCCTAGCGTTTTAAATCACAGTTTGTCTAAGGGAAAGAACGTGCTTAATTTGATGTAATCTAAGTCAAGCAACGAAATGTAGCATTGGTTATTTATCACATTGTGGTAATAGGGTTCCTAAAATTTTTGAGACTAATTTCTCTAAGATAGGGATTTTCCCTCTGATTTGGAGTAAAAACTTCAGAAACAAAATTTCCATCCACGTTTCAACATGTAATGAACTCATGCAGAAAAATTTTGTTGTATTTTTTTCTTAGATTTAGGAAAAGAACTCTGACACAGTGAATTTTTTTTTCAATGTTTAAAGAACCTCATGAGCGAAAGGAATATCCTATACCTAATTTAGAGCCACTGATTCTAAAGAATGTAGAGAACCAGAGCCACAAGGACAAACAACAACATCCATATCTTGCTTTCGGATTTGAACCCCGACTCAACAGAGCGAAATAAGTCAGATGACCGTGTCCCAAACCACTCAACCACGAGCCGAAGATACAGGACTTGATTTGGAATTTTTAAGTTTCCGTATTCTTGAAAACATGATAAATGACGGGTGTGATTTCAGTATTTTACGTAGATATTATCAACTTTAACATTCCTTATATTGCATTCAACGGTCAGGCAGTCCCATTGGCCTACTGGTATGAAACGCCAGCTTCTAATCGTTCGTCAGAGATGGGTCCGAATTCGAATACCGAGTGTGGCATGGATGGTGTGCTTGACTTACAGCAGTGGCTCTCTCGCTTCCCTAGAACCAGTGGCCCAAAATTTGGGAGGAGTGACTGCTTGTATCCCACTGAGTTGCTCTCGGTAGTCGTTAAGCCCTCAAATAAAAAAAAATACCGCATTCATTTGAATCATTGTACCCAGTTTGGGTGTTCTCTCCATGGAGAAAATATAGTGTATCTAATAAGTGGGGCCACTTAATGTCTACATATGTGGTCATGTCAGTGATTTGGTCAGACAATGTTTACAAAATGGTTAATTTCGTGAAATCAAGGCCTCTCAGAATCAGTTGGAGCTCTAGAGGATCTAGCGGGGGTGACTGGAGCGACGTACCCCCTTCCAAAAGCAGACTTTGTCTTTTTAAATGATCATGACCATGTTTTTATTTTTGTAAAATTATGAGGAAAATGCACAAGTTTTTGTAAAAGTTTTAATGGCAATTAAAATTTGCTTCGAATTTGGAGATTAAGCGGTCTGTTCTAGCTTAAGAGAGAGAGAGAGAGAGAGAGGGAGCAGAAAGAAAAAAAACATATATTAGATTTTCAAAAGCAGAGGAAGATAAGAGCGGAAGGGAAAATATATTTTAAGCTTTTGACTGATCATGGAAAACAATGTGGAAAATATGTTTAATGTTATATTTCCACAAACTTCCTAGAGATAATCGCCAGTAAGACAATGAATGGCGCAGAATGACTTGATGAAGTGAAGTAAACAGAAGTTCTTATAAAAAGAAGTGGGAATATTGCACTGCGAAAGAATAAACGAATATTTCAAAGTGAAATTACAGGTCATATTGATTAATAATGATTCGATGACTTCAGCTGGAAATTTTTGCATTAAATAAAGCCATCTAAATAGAAAGACTAAAATTTAATTTGAACGATTCTATCCATGACTTGATATCTAAAAAGCATGGAGAACCTTTCCTCGGAAAGGAGGCAAATGAATGCCATGGAAATAGTGCTGATTTTTCAGTTGTTTTTCCCCACTTTGTGATCTAAAAATTTAGAAAAAAAAATTTCGGTGGAAAAGGTTTTTAAAAAACCATGCAATGTCAGTGAGAAGCATCCCTGTCAGTTGGTGCATTTGTGTGTCCCTTCCTCGAATATTCTTTATCAATCTGTTTTTTTTTTTAGACCAGGCCGCCGTTCCGATGGCGCAGTGGTCTAAGGCCGGCTTGAGACCATTCGTCCGAGATGGGTCCGGGTTCGAATCCCGGTGAGGCATGGATGTTGTGTTTGTCTTAAGGTGCTGGCTTTCTCCCTTCCCTGGAGCCAGTGGCTTTAAATTAGGGACGGGCGACTGCTTATAGCCCACTGAGTTGCTTACGGCGGTCGTTAAACCCCCAATAAATAAAAACAAAAGACTAGGCCCCTTCTTCCTAAGGTAAGGTTCTGGATCCATGGCCGCCCATAGGGAGGGGCAAGAGGGGCACTTGTCCTACCCTGAAAAATTGACTGTCATTTCAGTTCTTGTGAGACACTATAAAGATTCTAAAGATTTTCGCTTTAGCATCAAGTCTAATTGCTACATGTTAAACTTCTGGTGGTGCGTGTGTGTTTAGTAGAGCATTGGGAATTTGCAGTAGAAAGTAATAATATTGAAATTCTCCACTGAGTGTTAGAACACTGCATACATGAGTGCGAGTACAATGTAGGGCATTGTGAAAGGCAAAGAAGTGAAAAATGTATCATCCTCTACAACGGCCATTTGTTGCTGAACAAAGGGTTCTACAAGTTTTTTTCCAGAACTTTATCTTGGCTGTGTTTTTTTGCTTTTTGATGACCAATTGAATGATTACTGGAGTTTTGTGGTGCATGGGACAAAAATGGCCAAAAAGGCGCAATGCTCAGAAGAACAACAAAGTATTTCTTTTATTGTCCCAAAAAATGCTATCGAACTTCATGTATCAGTCGTTTTTTATGCGGTTTTTGTGTCGTCTGGTTTTCAATTAAAGTTATCTAGGAGTGTGCGGTAAAAATGGTTAGAGAATTAATACCGATGGCACAGTAGAAGTTTGCATTGTTTATGCTATTTGTGTTTACAGTTTCTATTTTTGTCCCCTTCTGAAAATTAGTCTGTATCCGCTTCTGTGGGGAAGCAGCAGAAGCGGATCCAGACTAGTTCTGGAGACACTTACTTCTGTGACATCTGGATTCGCTTCTGTGTGGAAGCAGCTTTGTAAAGTCATGAAATCGATACACAAATTTGTAATTTCACTTCCTGAAATGAAACGGCTACAAAGGAGTAAGGTTCGCTGCCTCGGTGGCTGAGTGTTTTGAGGCGCTGGCTTCTGTTCGTAAGTCCGAGATGGGCCCAGGTTCCAGTTCAGGACAAATTTCATCACCAATGCTTCGTCGACGAGCCTCCTACACAGGCCTTCTACCTTCCCTGGAACCAGTAACCCCAAATTAGGAACGGACGACTGCCTATAGAACTCAGAGTTACTCACAGTGGACGTTCAACCCCGAAATAAAATAGAAAAGATAAGATAGTAAGGTGCTTGTTATTTTTAAGTTTTTGTTTTACTGTCCCAGTAAAACAAAAACTTAAAAATAATTCTTCAGGAAGACGCTTTGACGTCTGTAAGTTCTGTTTGAAGAACCTTGTGGTCACGTAATTGTATGTGAACTTTATGATAGGATCACATAAGATATAATGGTAAAAATAATTCTATTTCGTTTTCTCTCTAACTTGCAGACGCCTGAAAATCACGTTTAATCAAAGAAAGATAAATCGATCTCCGTTGTTAAAATTCATTTGAAGGTCGTATTGCATTCAGAGTTCTTCATTATCATATCAAGAGACGAAAAGGTATCAGAAAACAAAATTTCTTTAAGTAAATTTAATTATGACGCCCTGGTAATCAGGAGTGAAACATATGGTATAGTTATTGGCTTGTATGTGTTTTAAGTTTTAGATTGGATTCCAAGGGACAGGAAAAGACCCAGAAGAAGACCACATGGAAGATGGGTGGATGAAATTCGAAAGTATGCGGGAGTGACATGGAGGAGACTGGCACAAGACAGACCGTTGTGGAGGAAACTTGGGGAGACCTTCGTCCAGCAGTGGATTGATAATGGTTGACAATGATGATGATGTGTGAGACAGACACTAACCAACTACTATTGGGAAGGAACAGAAGAGAAATTTGTATGAATTAGTAATTACAAGCCTCGTGATATATGAGAAAAATCGTATAGTCGCGACGTGTCTGAATTTGAGTAGCAGTATTCATATGATATCGATTAATTACGCATGTAATGATCTTGTTATCTCGTTCTCATAATAAATTTCCCTGCTTTTCAAAGCGCTTAGATAGCCCAATGTAAACGCACTTGTTTAGTGGTGTGATTTGGTGTATACAGAGCGCCAAGCTTTCGTATCCGATTGGGAGGCTTTTTTCAAAGCTGAGGTTAAGCATTTAAACCTGCACAGTTTGGTGTACTTTTAACTGATATTTCCGTGCTTTATTTTTGTTGAGTTATAGGTAAAATTAATTTCGTCTAATGTTTCTCAATTTGAAAATTATCATTAGACAGATTTTATGAGGCGTATTTTAAACTTATGTAATGATCTTGTTATTTGAGTTATTTTCTTCTCATAATTATATAATAAAGGGATTTGTAAATGACTTACGCTGGACAAAGCGGGCGAGATTTAATTCTGTTGAGAGGTGAAGAAACAGCGCAAAGCGCGTTCCATCATTTTTTGCGGAAGAGAATGCTTCAGCCAACGACACACCCTTAAATATTGAAGATGCGTGATAAACCGTGATATTACTTTGTTAACAAACAAGTTAAAAACGCAATAGGTGTGTACACACAGTAGTAATCTCCCGTTTATGAAATAACCCAGTTGTTTTCTTTTTATAACAGTGGAATGCAGGTAAACAGAGGAGAGGAGAACTTGAACCTTCAAAAATGGAGCCTTAAGTCGAGTAGCCTTAACCGTGACATTCAAGAGCAGCGATCTCGCATCTAAACCGGCCAGCCTGTTTACTGAAGAATCCACAGGTGACAATTTGTAGGTGATCCCACGTGACTAGGAGCCGAAGAGTGAAGAGCTTCTTTCTGACATTGGCTCCTGTCATTGGCCCGTCGCCTCGTGACGTCATGCGAAGTTCCCGGCAGCGGCAAAGTCGGAACCCCGGTGACCAAAGGTCAGAAGAGTTCTATTGGCCGCCACCGAACCTTTATATGAAGATCCCCAACGCCACTTCCACACTAAATGTTCATCGCCCATGACTACAAAGGGTTATTCGCTTTGGATTCCATAATGTAAGTTCAGACTGTTCTTTTAACTTCATCACACTTTAATAATTCAAAATTAAGAAACCTCACTTGAGAAATATTTTTCCGATACTGCATCCAATGTATAAAAAATTCCACCTTTAGGAAAATTTGCAGGGTTTTTTTCACGTTATTATTGTCAAATAGAAAATGCTATGTGTTGGTACATTAGTTGAGTGCAAATATCGCCCTCAAAGTTTTCGTTACAAAATTTATATTTGTTCCCAATATATAAAAATTATACCCCCTCAACCCAAAAAACTAAAAACTTTCTTGTTAACATAACAGATGAAAACGGACACTGCACATTTTTTTGATGATTTATATATGGAAAAGTGTTTCAAATTCAAAAAGGGGAGCAGCAAAGTTTATCTCAACATATCACATCTAAAACTACCGTACTTCTATTTCGAGGTAGCCTTAAGAGCGAAAACAAGAAAAAAAAAACATTTGATTCTAGATGTCCACTTTAAGTGTCCCGTTGAAATTTGTTGCATGCTCAAGCAAAAAGATAAAATTCTGTTCGAAAAGCAAATGTAAAAATTCAGTTGAAAAGCAAATGTGAAAATTCAGTTCGAAAAGCATCTGCTTAAGTCAATCTTAAATTCATCGCTATTTCTTAGAAGAAATCCTTTTCCGGTTTCCCTGCACAGAATCAGTATTGATTAAGTAACAGTTTTTTCAATATCGAGGATTTTTTAATACTTGATCTATACTTGTTTTCGTAAATAAATATTTTCATGAGTTTCGTATTTTTGAGGATAAAAGTTTCTTCTGTCACTAAGATGATTTTTTAAAAATCTTTATTGATATTTTTTCTCTCCAGTATGGAAACCTTTTAAGATACATACTGAATTCCAGAAGCACCATTTTGCAACGTTAATTAATTACGACCACACATTTACGTTATTTAATCCCATCAGAAAATAATATCTACAAATGAGTATGACTGATGTAAATATGAAAAGTACGGTAATCTGATATACTTTTACAAATGGGCATGTTATGCTTAAAACAAGAGTTAAATTTTAAATTTGCAATTAACAATATTGAAGTTCTGGTAGTTAATTACTGCACACAAAGTTTTTTTTTTTTTTTTTTTTTTTTCTCTTTCCTGGATCTCTCCCATACCATAGCCTGCTATTTTAGTTTTGTATTTTATCTATATACGTTCGGAAACGAAATTTTTAAACCAAGAATTATGGGAACATATGGTCACGCTAACAGGGGTCCCAATGTAAGCATGCATTAAATGGGCTATTACTTACTTTTTTGCATATGTTATGTGCTTTTCATGATTTGAACACTAATTATTGAAAGTTACAAGCTACTACAGACGTCGACATCATTCTTTAATGGGTATTTGTAATTGTGACGCAAATGCCTGTTTCACAAATGTTTGAAATGCGCGCATCAAAAAATACATTTACCTTCAGTTTAGATCAGTCAGGAACTTAATTAATGTGGTATTTCTACCATTTCTCATATTGTTCTTTCAAACATGAACTACTGTTCTAGAAAAATACTATAAACGGTTTTTACAACAATCGTCATGCGTGGGGAAGAGCTTGGGTGGGATCGCTGTGCGTCAGACGAGTGTATGTTTACTCTTCCTTTCTGGTTTGCTGCTTTTCCTGGAGTATGCAACAATGAGTTAAAGATGGCGATTCTTCCGAATTATCGGTGTTTATGTTGGCTGTAAGCTAGCTAGAAGAGAGAGAAAAATATTGCTCCGTTGTTTCAACCGATACTTGGTAAATAGTGCGAATTCCCTCCCAGTTAAAAAGTAACTTAAATTTTCCAATTTAAATACATGTACTCATGCTATTCGCCTTTTCATTATATGACGCTTATGAAAAAGTAATATTTGTGGTGCCATTTTATGCCCACTGCTACAGCAGGAAGGTCTCCCGAAATCTTTCTCCAGAACGATCTTCGGGCAGTTCTCTTCCTTGTTGCCACAAACCAATTTAAGTTTCGTACATTGCCTAATAGTAATAATTCATTCATCGATATTTCCGTGAATATGGACATGATATTTCTGCATTTGCTATTGATAAGTTGAAATCATTTTTTTTATTATTATTATTATTTTGCTTTGGAAAGTGCTAACCATCGCGATGACAGTGCTTACGTTTTCAAAACCTCTGATACACAGTTTTTTCGCTGAGGTGTCTATTATATTTCATGCACCTCCACTTCTAAAAGTCATACTGGAAAACCTCGCTTTTCCCTGGAAAGCCAAGCTTTCCATGTGTTTCTTGTTTCGCACGGCGAGCAGTTTTTCTGCTAGGTGGGTTGAACGGGTTTGTATTTCATGCAAAGTGTCTAATTCTAAAAAATCGATTTCACATTTTGTCTTTTTAATTATATACAATGGATCCAATTACGAATACTTTTCCGTACATTTCATGCCTTTTTATATTTACAGCTGGGTAAAATAAGTTCCGAATATCATATCGACTGTATCTCCGATTTGCAAATCATGTTTGGAAAGTTATAACATCAGTTGTACTTAAGGTGGACGTCAAGTAATTTTGCTTCCTATACTTCCAATGATAAAACTTGTGTACACATTTTCTTTACAATTAATGCGTTCCCAAGGATGAAAATTTGAACATCGATTAAAATAACTTCATACTATAACTTGGAATACTTAATATTTTCTAAAACATAACCATAATTATATTAAAATCAATAACTATTCCTTTAATGGTGTTGAAACCAGAAAAAAGATGACGCGACTTGTACTTTCATGACGTCAGTAGACAAACAAATGTTGGATTGCATAATTATGGTTATGCTTTAGAAAATATTAAGTATTCGAAGTTATAAAATGAAGCTATTTTAATCGATGTTCAAATTTTCATCCTTGGGAACGCATTAATTGTGAAGAAAATTACTTGAGGTCCACCTTAACAATAAGTAATATTATTTATCATCAAGAACAACTATCAATTCACACCTGAATGAAGGTCTCTCCAAGTCTCTTCCATGTGATTCCAGATTGCTTTCAAATTTCATCCATCCATCTCCTACGTGGTCTTCCAGGTAATGATAGACCATTCGTGAATTATTCGTTCAGAATGAATGACTTCACCGTGAGTGGTGAATGGTTCACTCTCAATGATCATTCAATCCACGATTGCTGCACCACACATTGAAATCGCAGTACGTTTAACTTTCTTTCGCTTGCATGAGTTTGGAAACGAATTCCAAAAAAGAAAAAAGAAATAAAACTATGTCGGGAATTAATAAATGTCAGCCGCTATGTGAGTGAGCAAGCAGCAGTCAGCTAGAAAATATGATGAAACTTAAGAATGGGAATGACATGTGAATGCGATTAATTTGAATGGCATGTCCGAATCCTTGTGGCAAATCATTCATCGTGAATGGTTAAAGAGAGCGTTTGGCCGTAAAAGCGCTTTACAAGTTCGTAAACACGGGTTCCCTGCAACGAATGATTTACTCAGTAAACGTAGTGGCAATACCTTGCATTTTTTTCTTTTTTCTTTTTTCTTTTAGAGGTCGACCATCGTGAGCAACTCAATGGACTATAAGTAGTCGCGCGTCCTTAATTTAGGGTCATTTCCCCGATTATAAATAAGGGCGTCTTTCTCCCCTTTCTACTTCGCTGTCATGTGATTTTCCTGTCCGGCACTTTAGCCCAAATCTCTTAACTTCCTATTTCTAAGGGTTGTTTAAGACCTGGGGTCAGACACTCCTTTCCTAAACTTCTCAACATAAATCTCTCTAAATCTCTAATTTAGGACCACTTATTTCAGGTAAGGGAGAGAGCAACACCCACGCCTCACCGGGATCCGAACCCGGATCTATCCCGAACGTATGGTCAAAAGCCAGCACTTAGACCACTGCGCCACCGGGACGACCCTGGAAATTGAATGACCACCATTCTCTTTTGCGTGAATGATGAATGAACTCCCAAGAAGAATGGTTTATGCCATTACTGTACTTTTGGGTCTTTTCTTATCCTTTGGAATACAGTCTAGTATTTTCAGCTGTCCAACGATGGTCAGCTTTTCCAGCAATATGACCAGCGCACTGCCATATGTCACATCGTATGTAGAGGATTTTAGGAAGGGAGTGTCTGACCCCAGGGCTTAAACAACCCTTAGAATTAGGAAGCTGGGAGATTTGGGCTAGAGTGACCGATAGGAAAGTGACACGGAAGCGAAGTAGAAAGGGGGAGGAAGACGCCCTTATTTATTACCAGGGGTCCGACGGTTTAACGTGCCCATCCGACTATCGGCGGATATTTAGTGGATCGAGCGTTCGTACCTGCCTGGGATCGAACCTGAGGTCCTTTCCGCGGCAGTCACGAACGTTGCCCACTAGGCCACCCGGGGCCCCGTAGCCCACTGCCATTTCAGGCTTTCTACTTTTAATACGGTGTCCTCAACGTTTGTTATTCTTCTTCTCCATAAGTTCTTCTTCCCATCTTTCCTGATTACACAAAACATGCATCACGACATATACTTTCTAAATTTCCACAATAGGTGTTTTACAGCGCTAAGTGTCGGGACAGCATATTGATATTGGGCATTATATCGGGTTTTGTAAAAACCCTGTTAGACAATTCTTTTTACTTCGGATTGCTGAAGCCGCTACCAAATGTTTTATACGATTCGCATTTTTCTAACAAAAATGATTTCCGCCAAGTGGCCAATTTTTTTTTTTTGTTGTTGTTTGATATCTGATGGTCCACAAACAGGATTGAAGTAGTTCTTTTTTTATTCTGGTAGCTCTGTCGATAATCAGCTTACTTTCAAATTTTGTAGATTCATTTTTTTCCGTTACATGACGTATTTGTATATTGCATCCAGCGCTATAGCTACTTTTCTAAAACCCGATCTGTAAAATTACTATTAGATAAGGATATCAACAAATTTTCTGGCTTATCTTCATGCAAAAATTCCATCTTATGCAATGCAAATGCAGACTTGAATTACACAGATACCTCTGCACATTTAAATGGGAGTCGGAAAATCCCTGTATTTGAAATAGCCGGCAACCATCAGCAATCTTTCTTATGTCTTTCAGGTCTTTCTACGTTCTCAGTGTTTTCGGCAGGTAGCAAAACAGCAGAACTTCCTTAAGTGATGTTATGCCTGCGATGCCAAATGTCTTATTGCTGGTAGTTGGGGAAAGAAGTTTGCGTTTCCCGTTTGCTTTCCTACTGAAGACCAGTATACACGTTCAAGGTCTTCCGTTTCAGCGATCTTTGCCAGTATTATTTTTATTGTTTACCCTTGCATCGTTGAATCTCTTTGAAATTATCTTCAGAGCTTTCAAGGAGTATTTTGCCCAAGGGAAGTTCTCCACATTTTTAGATTTATTTTCATCTCGTCAGAATTTCTAACTTTTGGGGAGGTAGAAACACTTTCCGCTTCTGCAGTTACCTAACGTTAGTCAATGCTTTCAATTTCGTCTTAATGTTACATAACAGAACGTTGAGACAGATATGTGTTAAGCCACTTGCTCAATGGTAAGAAGTCTTGAGTTGCACACGGGTTGCTCTCTTGTTCCAAGGAACTAAATCTACGTAGTGGAAACAGTTGCCGACTGTTTTTTCTGTCACTTGTCACCTTGCTTTATTTAAAAAAATGTGGTAAACTTATACTGAAAATCAGTATTGCTTTTTTTCATTGCGTTCTCTAACCTTCCATCAAAAATTACTTGCATTATTTGTTTTTTGAAAGAAATATTTGCAGTCTGTTAAATTTCCAAGATTTACTTTATATAATAAATGAAAAGAATCGGAAAGAAATCAAAAGTGTTGAACGACATTGAAAGCAAAGTTGAAATTTTTAGATTACAAGCAAGGCTTTTTAAGTACTTACGGCAACTCCTCGGGTCCGAAACGTGTGCTGTTTTTTTGACATTATAAATGGGGCGTTGTTTAAACCCAGAACATTAAAAGCAAGGTTGACATTTTTAACTATAGGGTTGCAAAGATCGTTTGCTGAATAGCCTTAATAGGAGGAATTGCCGTTTGTTCGTACTCTAGATTTCTTCCCAACGTATTTGTTGTTTAGGACAATATTTAGCCACCTGTCTCTGCTCATTATATCTAGTCTCTTTCTATTCGTTTCTGTAGCTCTTTATCTCTTCTACAATTCCTCTAACTGTCAACTCTGTGCAGATGTCCTTGTTCTTTCTTTCGTCAATGTCGTTCTTTTGACCCACGAGTATGGTTTATTTCGTAACTTCAAGGAATAAACAGTGACCCACCTGTTCCGTTCCCAAAGTAGTCTCTCCAACGTCTCCTTGAAGGTCCCTTAGATCTCTTCTCAGAGGGTTTGTGGTTTAGGACATTCTTTGAGATCTGTCGCTGCTCATTATATCCATAGCCTTTTTCTATCCATTTCTGTAGCCCTTTGTCTCTTTTATAATTCCTCTGACTGTTAGTTCTGTACAGATGTTCATGTTTTTCCTTTTGTCAAGTTCGTTCTTTTGACTCTCGAGTATGGTTTACTTCTTAACTTCAAGGATTAAGCAATGACCTACCTGTACCGTTCTCAAAGTCTTATCACACCAACGTCTCCTTGGACACCTCATGATCTATTCCCAACTGGTTTATAGTCTAGAGCGGTGTAGGCCATCAGTAGTTGTTTATCTTCTCCGTGTGTTCTTTCCATCTATTTCGATAGACTCTTATCTCTTCCACAAATTTTCTGACTCCCAAGTTTGTACGAATGTCCATGTTCTTCCTTTTGTCAAGCCTCTGCTAACCTACAAGTGGACTTTGGTCCACAACCCTGCTGTTTTCGTTCACCATTTGTCTCTTTCACCCTAGGTCCATGTTTCATTTCTGTATCCGATTAAGTGTGAGATGGATATGATTTATCTTCTGATAGCATCTTCTTGACGTGATCTTACCGAAATGCCAGTACATAGCTCCACTGGCTTGTAAGAACTTAAGTCCTTTGTTTTCTAAACCCCTTTCTCCATCAAGACTGAATAACTGGCCCAAGAATTTGAATTCTCTCACTTGTTCAATTGAAATTTTATCTGTTGTCATTTTATTCCCAATTATTTCTCACCCTCTGGATGCCATCGTTTTAGGCTGTGAGATGACGCCACGTGTAAACCTTCCAAAGTAAATCTGAGTGACGTATTTTTACGTGCTGGACCACAAAGATAAATTTGTAAACACGGAGGATACAAGAGTTCATCGGCACATGGATGGATTGGGGTTCTAACTACCACCGTGAGCAGCTCAATGGGATATTAGCAGTCGCCCGTCCCTAATTTTGGGCCAATGGTTCCAGGAAAAGGACAGAGCCAGTGCCGTAAAACAAGCATAACATCCATGTCTCACCGGGATTCGAACCCGAATCCATCTCGGACGAACGATCAGAAGCCAGCTATTAGACCACTGCGCCACCTGGGCGGCACATCGGCGCATGTTATGAGTTGAAAATTTAATTTGTAGTTCTGGCAGTGGTATTGCACAGCAGAGGCAAATTGTCCTTATCATACTGGACAGTTTTCCTAATGATTTTTTTTAATTCATCGCCTTATAAAAATAATAAAGAAAAAAGAAATTACCTACGTAATTTGGATTTTAATTGTGAGGCTATTTATTGATAACTAATTTTTAACGTGTTTCATAAACGCGCTAATGGGTTTTCTTTATTTGGCCATTCTATTCGATTCTCTTTTTTTTTCTTTTTGAGATATTTAAAGATTCTTTTTGTGGTTGATAGGATAAAACAAATTTGTCCCATTTAAACTTTTAATGCATTTCATAAATTTCCCACTAGCGACTCTGAAAGTCAGAAATTCGAAATTTTTGGTTGATGTTATAAAAAGACCATCTCACAGCAAAAAATAAAAAATATATCATTTGTCTGATAAGTAAAGAGAATCCCTTTCTTTTTTGCGCATTTTATATTATCCGCTTATTTGTTAAATTCTCCACAAGGGGCGTTTAAAGTCGTCCACATTTTCGATAGGGGGATATTATGCAGAGAGAGAGAGAGAGAGAGAGAGAGAAACAACATGCTAAAAGAAGAAAACTTGAAAAATCACTAGTTTTGCTACAAAGTTAGTTCTTCGCTATGTGTTATTACGCATGGCACTTCGCTTTTTTGAAACTAGTAAAAAAAACAAATGCGCCACACTAGGAATGCGCCTAGAGTGCTTGAGCATAAATGCATTAGTACCCTCCTGGTATGAATAGATGCCATTTAAGGACACTTTTTGCATCAATAATAACATTGTAACACATCAGGAAAAAGTTCTGTTCGACGTCCTGTTCTGCTTGCAGTTATGACGCGATGCACGTTTTGAACTTAGGATAGAAAGTTCGAACAGGAACTTGATCAAAACTGGCATCGGTTTTATTGCTGTTGTTCCTTCATTTCACTGGAAGTGAATATTAAAACAATATATAGGTCACCCTGAACCCCGGGTCAGGTATGCAGATTTACTGCATGCAAAATAGTTGCAACGTAATCATCTTCCATAAAAGTCCTGCAAAAAATTCTAATGTTCATGAAATGGAAGAGAAAAGAAATACCGAAAACAATGGCGTCGGAGATCCACAGGATGAGAAGTGGGAAGGGATGTATAAACAGGTCATAAATTAAAACAACTAGAAAAACAGAATAAAAAAATTTGAATTCTTGTTTGATTCTCTTAAAAAACATAAAATGCTTCTTATGGAAGGAATTCGTCGAAGAGGTTGTATCCACATCACTGCTGGTTTGTGGTTCATAGGGGAAAATACAGTTTTTAAGTTCCAATTACGGTTACTCTCTTTAAAAAATATATTCAAAAATGGCATTATCCAATAATCTCTCTTATAAATCAGAGGACAGTCGTTCCGTGGTAGGGTGGCCTGGGTCCCGATTTCGCGTACTGTAGGATCTGTTTTGAACGGGCATAAATACAGTGTTTGTCCTTTTGGCTCTGCTTTCCTGCCTTCCCTGGAACCAAAATAGTTCTAAGTTTGAAATATGCAAATCATTATTGAATTACAGTGCTCGGACCAAGAAAAGTGATCGTTGTTCGGAGGTTAAGCTTAAGCTAACTTTGCTAGGCCGTTGTGTTTCTGCAAAGGCACAGTAGATATATGAAGTTACGCACAATAAAAAAAACGTTGCAGTGCTTTCTTCCAAATGCTTACTGCTGAATAAAACTGAATATAATTATTAAATAAATAGTTCATGGGGTAGTGGATTTTAAAGAAACACTGTTTGACGTCTGAAGTTAACCAGTCCTTACAAATAGCAAGATAGGAGATTTGAGGTTAGTGTATGCTATAGGAAAGAGAAAAAGGAAAATATTAGATAGTAAAGCGTAACTGCACAGTTATCTGGCCCATCGCCGTAAACAGGAACAGAGCCCACAGGAACCAAACCAAGAAACATCGCCCCCAACGGGTGAAATTTTTAGTCCTAACAACCACCCCTACAGCCTCCGAAGAAGATTGAAACATACATGGAACTATAGCTCGGCTCACGTAAAATTAAACTTTTAACTCCTTCCTTTTCACTTAAGCATGCCACTGCACCAATCGACATTAAACCTATTATGCATTTAGCAATAAATATGTAGCACAGCTTTAAAGCACTTAATGCATCTTTTGGCCAGTGCTTCTTTTCTTTGCGGGCGATCCAAACGTACCACAGTTTCAATTCTGCGATTAGTTCTTCATGCGGGGCCGTTCAAGACTTCTGTATAAAATTCAGTTAAACTTTTAAAACCATCGATAGCTTAAGAAGATGGTGGCACATTGGGATATGTTGGAATCTGATAAGACCGATTTGTGTGTGAGAAATCTATTTTCCAAGGTAATGACAAACATGTCTAAAAATGGTACATAAATTGAAATCCTGTAATAGTCTTCTGGGTTTTCTGTGTTTATGTTACAGCGTTGGTTTTGGTTTGATGTGATTCTTTGTATTTTAATCAAAATCCCTTGCTTTTCAGCGTGCTTTAGGGTAATATGAAATAGGTCATGGAACTCAAATTTGGCATTGCCTCGGTGCCACAGAAACTTTCAGTATAGCCATGTATTGGCTTTTCATTGCAATGGGACATCCTGTCCTTGACTCCTTGACGCTTCCTCGTCTTCGTGGAAAAAACACCACATTCAGTTGCCATGAGAGAAAAACAATTTCAAATATTAGGTTGGTGCGAATAAAATGTCCGGTAAAGGACCAGGACACGTGGACGGCGAGAACGGAAAAGTAGTACAATTTATCGAGGCAAAATAATACCCCTCGGCATAAACATATAGTGGCCATCTGTCCGGCAAGGCCATGATCCCGGAACGAAAAAGTCTTGTGGCTGGGACCCGAAGAAATCCTCAACTGCACGTTGAACCTTGTTGTCTGTCGTGAACTGTTTCCCGGACAGGAAGTGATCCAGGAGACGAAACAGATGATATGATGTCGGAGACAAGTCCGGGGAATAGGCAGGATGAAGCGGTGCTTCATAGCCCAAGGCACTTAGTGTCACCATCGTTCGTTGTGCGACATGAAGGCGGACGTTGTCCTGGAGCAGAAGAACACCATGTCTGTTGACCAAAGCCGGTTGTTTCTGCTGCAATTTCCGGTGCATCTGGTTCAGTTCAGAACAATAACGTTTTGCAGTGATGGTTTGGCACCTTGCCAAGAAATTTTGATGAATTATCCCGGTTTCGGACCACCAGACAAGGATCGTCATCTTCTTGGTGTGTAGATCTGGCTTAGGATGCCGTCCAGCAGGCTGTGCTTGCTTAACCATTGCGCAGATCGTTTCCGATAATCATAAAGGACCCACTTCTCGTCGCAGGCGACGATTCGATGCAGTAGAGGTTCCTGTTTATTCCTGACAAGCAGCGACGTGCAGACTTCTAAACGCCTAGTCTTGTTGGCTGGTGTCAACTCATGCTGCAGCCACATGTCCAGCTTTTGGACCTTACTCAACGCAGCCAGAAGCCGAACAACTGTCGTGTGGACACGTAACACTGCCGCTATCTCACAATACGTTTTTCCAGGGTCCACTTTCACCACACGTAACAGAACATCGTCAGAAACATCAACAGGTCGGTGACCACGTGACAGGCTGGTGGCCACGTGACAGGCCGGTGACCACGTGACAGGCCGGTGACCACGTGCTTCGTTTTGCAGGTCCGCATCTCCGCTTCGAAACTTCCCAAACCATCGCCGAATGGTTCGTTCGTTTGGCTGTATTCTACCCAAACGCTTTTTTAACGTTCCGAGCGGCAATTCCTGCAGAATGGTTCAGTTTAAATTCATACAGGAAGATGACTCTCAAATCTGGCGTCTGCATGTTTCCTTTGCAAGCCACGTTACGTCCAAACAGACCATGCCTGAACCTTGTTCTTCACACACGTGCTAGCTATTTATAGTAACTCTGTGACGTAATACCCGCAACAACTGTGGGTGGTTCCATTCCGCTGTGGTGGGGGCCAGTGTCCTCTGCTCGTTTGCGCCGGATATTTCATTCGCATCAACCCCTTACTAATGAAAATTTGCCTTTTAAAGTCGTGTGTTTGAAATATCGAAAAAGTTCTTATTTTTTTCCGGGGGGATTTTTTCCCCTTGGACACGCCACTGCGAAGGAACATGATTATATTCCGGAAAACAGCATGAAAAACGCGGGTACATTACTGTTGAACTATTCATGAACGATTATTCCCAATAAAAAAAGTAATGTCGACATAACGGCTTTCACTTATTAATTGTCGACCCGACAATTAATAAGTGAAAGCCGTTATTTGCAGTGGCGCCTAATCCCATGGGGCAGTGGGGTCACATGCCTCCGCAGAGCTAAGGTTGTGTTGGCATTGCCCCCCTACGGGTTCTGTAAACAGCAGAATCTTATTGAGCATCATGTTTATATGTTGTTGTTTTCTCCTTCTTTTAATGCTCGCACCAGATAAACATCGACATGCATTAAGAATTCTACTGATGCAACCAACTTTTTGTTTTCACGTAGACTTACTCAACTATGAGCGTATAACTTCTAAAGACGTTCTCTCTTAGGCACACCACAGGGTAACATTTGCCAATGTGTCCTTATCTATGCTCATACCCTCCACATGGCAATAAATTCATTATCCGTTTCCTACACTTTTTTTTTTTGTTTGGAGGTTTATGGACCACCGTGAGCAACTCAATGGGTTACAAGCAGTCGCCCGTCCCTAATTTAGGGTCATTTGATCCAGAGAAGGGAGAGAGCCAGCACCTTAAGACAAACATGACATCCATACCTCACCGAGATTTGAACCCAGACCCATCTCGGACGAATGATAAGAAGCCATGCCTTAGACCACTGCGCCGGCTTTCCTACACTTTTGACACATTGACAGAGGACAGTTAACCGAGCCCCAAGGGAACGGTAGACATTTCTCCCTTACAAACGGTGGAGACATTCTCCTATCTCACTCTGTTACATTATGACTAAAATCGATTCCATTGTCGTAAAGTATCGTTAGCTGTCTAACACACGCCACGGAAAAGACAATGCCTCTCCTATGGTGGCTTCTCCCTCTCTCTTTCCTCCTGAGGTGATGAGAATGTTCCTGAGTCCGAACATTTCTCGAGTGGGAAGAACATATCAGTATGGCCTCACCCGTAAAATGGAAATCTTGCGCAGTCACTCAAACCACTAAACATAAGCAGGAAGCATTTTCCTTATTTTGCATTCGTTGCGTCATGCCGCAAATCTGAAAACTTACAGTACACCTACGAAGACCGAACAGATGAAATGGAAGTGTATGACGTAGCCAGGACCTTTCTGTCACGAACTGTTTCTAGGAAAAGTGTCTTTGGAAAGTTCTAATATTCTGTTCGTAGCATTTATTCGGCAAGTGGCACACGTAATTGCTGTATTCTAGGGTACTTGATTTAAGCCTTTTCCTTTATCTTGGTGAAATATTGATTAAAACACACGCACTTTCTTGATAGTGGTTGGTTAGGGTGTCATGTGTATAATATATACGTATATATACAGGGGTTGGACAGAATAATGTGAACACCACGCTCAGAGACATGACTTGTAATACAGCTGCGTACGTCGCAGTACGCAAAGGTATCCACCACTTTTTGGTTGTAATAGCTTTATTTAGACCATCAAGGTCCTGTTTAAGTGCATTTAAAGTGTACTGTTGCAAAATTTCTTTCAGGGTGACGACAAAATGAGGGACCTAACGGATATCGGACGTGTTTACGTGTGGAGAACACCGTCAGAAGCGTACAACCCAGACTGCCTGCTCCCAACAGTACAGCATGGTGGTGGTTCTGTCATGCTCTGGGTGGTAATATCGTGATTTTCATTAGGTCCACTGATCATCTTGAAAGGACGGATGACTGGCAGGGGGTATGAAATCATTCTGGCCGACCAAATCCATCCAATGGCTCAGGCATTGTTTTCTGCAAGAGATGCCATCTATCGAGATGATAATGCCCGGATTCACAGAGCTCGGAATCATGGTTTGAAGAACATGAGAACGAACTTTCACACCTTCCTTGGCCTCCCCAATCACAAGACTTAAACATCATCGAGCCACTGTGGTCTGTGTTGGAAAACACAGTAAGATCCCGTTATCCTCCTCCTGCATCTCTCAAGGACCTGGAGCAGTTTCTGCATGAAGAATGGTGTAACATCCCACTAACCACCATCCAGGATTTGTATGCATCTATTCCAAGGAGGATTCAGGTGGTTCTTAATGCCAAAGGTAATCCCACAACCTATTAAGTACATAAAACCTTCTTTTCCTAGGTGTTCACATTATTCTGTCCAATCCCTGTATATATGTATGGAAGTTTGAAGCATACACAAAAAATTGGAGTTAGGGGCTACTGGTTACGCGAGCAAGCAATCAGCAAGGAAACCATGGTGAAACTTAAGAATGGGAATGATACGTGAATGTCATTCATTTTAATGGTGTACTCGAATCGTTCTCCATGAGCGGAGATCCATTCGTGAACGAACGGTGAATGGGTCTGTGAAAACAGGAATTTGTCGGTGACGACGATCGAAGTTGTGTCTTCTCGCTCCGGAGTCAGTTGCTCTAACCGACCAAGCTACACCGACGAAATATATCTCCGCAGATTTGTAGTCTTGACACGTGCTTTACCTCTGTAGTACGTCACAGGTCTCCTAGGCACTTGGTCTTTTGGGAAGTTCGCCAAAAAGAGCTGTGAATGCCCTTGAATTATTCATTGTAAACGGTGAATGGTAGAGATCCCCTACTTTTTTGGGTAGTATGCCAATTTCCGGCTGGTCTCGAACTCGCAGGTGATTTGGAACAAAGAATGATTTGCTCAGTGAGTGTCGTGGGACAATCGGCCTACGTTGATGAGACAGAAATAACCATTCATGAATGACTCTTTTGATGAATGATAAATGAATTCGCAAGAACGAATTACGTATACCATTACCAGAGTACATTTCGAAATACACTGCACACTGCATTTCCAAAAAGTACGAAGGATTATTAGCTACACTACGGAACACAAACATAAAATTAAAGAAATTGTGAGGTGGAATGTTTGGGTTTCTTTTGAGCAAATTATAGAAAATATTGCCTGTCTGCGAGTTAGACAGATTTATAGAATTAGATGTTTATCAATTTACAGAAAGCAGACGCAAAAATAAATAAAACGATAACAATGCAAATGAATTTGTACTGACTCTCGGCATGAGCCTTCATCAAATTTGTAATCATCTCTCTCCCTCCTGTCCGAATGCATCCCGTTTGAACAGCAGTCAGGCGACTTGCTTGATCTAGTGTTTCCCGCCGTTCTTTCGTGAGCGTTATCCCTGCTTTCAGCAATAAATCACTTAAATGTTCTGCGGCCACTTTCGTCGCTAGGTCCTAAATTAATGAACATCCTTGCTTCGATGTGATAAAAGAATTTCGCTAGTTGTAATTCTCCCATGAATGTCACAACTTCTTCGTTTATCCTGTATTTTCAGCTTCAGACAGATGTGTCTGACAGACACATTCATAACATTGCAACGAAAGAAAAATAAAATCGAATACCAGTGAGCTTAGCGGAGTACACGGTAAATTCTTTTGGTCCTTTTATCTCATGCAAAACTGGTTCGTGTGGGGGAGCTATCTCACACTCTATAAGAGCAGACGTCTTTTGAAGCACTTTAAATGGCATGTGCATGCAAGTTGTGCAATTTGCAACTGGGGTTCCACTGAAAAGCAGCTTTGGAGATTTTCTCAAAGCAAATAAATACCCGCATTTACGATGTCCAATTTTACAATGACATATAGGAGGGGACAGTGGCGTACTTCAAAAACTCGGGGACCACCGCAAATAAATGTCTTCGAGACTCTTTTGTAAAAATCTGCTTGCTTTCAATTAGTGATTTTTTTTAATTCAGTATTATTAACTAGGATTTACGGGGGTTTTAATAATTCAAATTCTTTGGAACCTACAGGTATTCAAAATTGTTAAACTTTATTGCGTGTGACATCGATGTACACGTTTTAATTAAAATGACTGCCCTAGTTTTATGCCGATACTAAGTACTACAAAACATTTACGCTAAAGATAATCATATCATGCAAATTTTATTCTTTTAGAGAACTGACCCAGGCAACACAGCCTTGCAATTTAAACGTAAGCCCAACACTGAGCCACCGTCTTCTATTCCTAAAAGACGGTGGCTCAGTGTTGGCCTACGTTAAATTGCAAGGCTGTGCTACCTGGGGAGGCTCTTTGAAATGCCTCACGATGACGCACACACAAAACACTTAACTGCCGTGTGACAGTATCTAATGACCTTTTCTGATTTATACGTAAATACAGAGTATAAGTAAGCAAATAAAAAAGCAACAGTTAGGAATTGTGGAACAAAAAGAGTACTCTTTAAATAAAAAAAAACACTTAACAATGTTTTGCTTGCACATAGTAAACATATTTTGTTTTGACTCTGTTATAAAAAAAGGTACAGCTGTTTCTTCTTTCCCACGAAGAACACGTTTTATCTCATTATATTCTGAAGCATCATGTGCAAACCAGTGTAATACATAACCGCCTTTTTCTCATTGATATAAAAACTTCATTTATTCATCTGATATTTCAATTACATTCTCTTGTTAATATACATGTATGGGAACTTTCGCTATGGCTGTGAAAAGAGGCCTCAAGTCCTCTGCAATGGCTATTTTTCCGTCACCCAGTATTTTAAACTAAAGCAAAAACGATTTCTTGAGAATTTTACTTATTTACTAAAAAAAAATGCTTTTCTTTTTAATACTTCATTCAAAGTTACTGTCAAAAATTCCTGACCAATTTCTTTGACCAGTTTCCGCAAAATGTTTTGTAAAATCCATCTATCGAGGTTAGAGACCCTCTATACCGTGAAGCCCCACGCACTGCGGCAGTTGCGGGAGCTATCAGTACGCCCATATGAGGGGTGTTCGTAAGTCCTTGGCTTTCCATAGAGACAGAGGAGTCAGAACAATGGTTTTAATACATTATTCTACATATTCGCCTCCGATGATATCTTAACTCTCTCTCTCTAACACCGATACAGCTGCATTTAAGCCTTCTAAATGAAAATCTGATGGTTGCGGCTGAAACTGTGTATCAACAGCTGATGTGGCTCAGAACTGGACTGGAATTTTGTTCATTTTAAACATTCCAGTTAAATGTTTCTTCAATTAGGAGAACAAATGATAATCAGACGGTGCTAAATATGGTGAGTAAGCAGGTTGTTTCATCAACTCACAGTGAATTTCACGTAACTTTCCCTAGTGATGCCAGAAGCATTGTCCTTCAAGAAACAGAACCCTTTTTGGTAATTTCCCCGTGCGTTTCAATTTCAGTTCCTGCTTCAGTTTGTCCGGAAGGAATGTATAATACGTTGTTTGTGATGTTGGCACCTTTTTTTAGCTATTTCACCAGCACCATCCCACCCCGTCTTTGTCCCAGAACACCGACGCCATCGCCTTTGCTGCAGACTTCTGTGCACGAAACTTTTTTGGGCAAGGGGAACTACTGTGTCTCCATTCTTCGGATTGTTCCTTGAACTCCGGATCAGAAAAATTTTATCCACGTCTGACACCGGTTCAGACAGATGGTTTCGAATCGAGAAAAGAAACTGTTGCTATCCAGCTGTAAACGCTCCCTTAACTGTTGCAGTACAGTGACTTCTCATCTCCAGTCAGGCATTTTCGCCCCATTTGGCCAAAAGTTTCTTCATGCCCAGCACCACGCAGATGATTAAACAACAATTCATAGAACAGGCGTCGAAGCCTCTACCTTTCTGGCAGAGATTCTTCAGTCTTTCAAAATCATGTTGTGGACAACATCCATGTTTCATGCAACGGTGACTACAACAGGAGTTTCTAAACAGTATTCATCCTCAATGTTGAAATGTCCTGTCTTAAAGTTGGAAAATCACTATTTAACTTTGGAATAAAAAGAACGCTGATCACATAATGCCCCCGACATTTCACTGTAGATTTCTTTCGTTATCTTCCCTTTCAAGAGCAGGACATTGATTACCATTCTGCTCTCCGCCGCTGTGAACTCTGCTTGGGACGACGCCATCTTTATTTCAGAACTGAAAATTTAATGGCTATTCATGTCACAATGAGATCAAGATTGGTAAATCGTATTCTGAGATGTGTACGAGGTGTGATCTAAAGTATCCAGACTGGTTGTCTAAGTTCAGAATCGCGGAACACAGCAGGAAGCTGTTTGACACAGGTTGATCTTGGAATCTACTACGCATATGCCATGACTCACGTCTTCCATCATCATCCGTTATTTTTTTTTTTTTTTTACAGTAGTGCTTTGCAGATCTGTAAAGCTGTTCGTTGCATTTGTCATATCGGAAAAAATTGACCTACAACTTTGCATCAGATTTTGTCAAAAAATTAGCGAAACTTGCAAAGGCACATACTTAAGGTGGACGACAAGTGATTTTCTTCCTATACTTCCAATGGAAAAACTTTTGTACACATTTCCTTCCCATTTCCTTCACAATCCTTCACAAGGATGAAAATTTTACATCGATTAAAATAACTGCATATTATAACTTGGAATACTTAATATTTTCTAAAACATAACTATAATTATATTAAAACTCAATTACTTTTCCTTTGGTGGTGTTGAAACCAGAAAAAAGATGGCGCGACCTGTACTTTGATGACGTCAGTAGACAAACAAATGTTGGATTGCATAATTATGGTTATGTTTTAGAAAATATTAAGTATTCGAAGTTATAAAATGAAGCTATTTTAATCGATGTTCAAATTTTCATCATTGGGAATGCATTAATTGTGAAGAAAATGTGTACAGAAGTTTTTCCATTGAAACTATAAGAAGCAAAATTACTTGACGACCACCTTAAAATTACAGAAAATCTATGGGGAGGGTTTTATGAGTCATGTACAAGTTTTTTTGTTTTTTTTTATGAGTGGTGTAAATGTTTTAAAGATGGCCCTGAAAGTGTTGATGGTGGTGAACGGTCTGGGAGGCCCGCAACCACCAGAAGTGAAAATAATGTGGAACTTGTGTGCCCAGCTGTGCGGGAAAATCGCCGAATCAGTATTCGTGAGTTATCTGAAGACTTCAACATTGGTTTCGGTTCAGTTCAGTCGATTCTTACGGACGATTTGCGTCTGACACGTATCTCAGCCAAATTTGTGCCAAAATTGCTCTCAGGTGAACAAAAACGGGTCCGTTTTTCGGCTGCTAATGACCTGCTTGAGTGCGTCGAAAACGAAGAAAACTTTTTAAAAACTATCATAACTGGTGATGAATCGTAGGTTCATGGGTATGACAACGAAACTAAGGTCCTGTCTTAACGGTGGAAGACCCCAGATTGTCACAGACCCAAAAAAGTATGAGGTAGCAGCAGCAATGTCAAGGCCATGCTGACTGTTTTATTTCAATCACGAAGGAATTGTACATCATGAATAACGTCCATCAGTCCAAACAATCAACAAGGAGTACTACTGTCAAGTTTTGCGGTGTTTGAGGGACGCAGTTCGTCGCAAAAGACTGGCATCGCAGTGAGAGTTGCAAATAGCAATTTTACCATGACAATGCACCTTCTCATGCATCACAACTTGTGCAGCAGTTTCTTGCTAAGCACTGTATTGTGAAGGTCATACAGCACCCCTATTCTCCAGATCTCGCACTCTACGACCTTTTTCACTTCCCAAAAATCAAATACCACTTGAAAGGAAAATGACTTCAAGATATTGAAGAGACACAGCAGAATGCGGCGAAGCAACTGACTTCAAAAAATGCTTCGAGCAGTGGAAACTGCGCTAGGTTGAATGTGTGGCTTCGGAAGGGAACTACTTCGAAGGCGAATAAGTTTCAAATATGTAAGTCTTGAAACCGCGCTGGTCTAAGTGTGTATCTTCGGAAGAGGACTACTTCGAAAGCGACGAAGTTTCAAATATGTAAGACTCGAAACAGCGCTGGGCTGAGTGTGTGGCTTCGGAAGTGGACTATTTCGAAGGCGGTGAAGTTTCAAATATGTAAATCTTGAAACAGCGCTGGACTGAGTGTGTGGCTTCGGAAGGGGACTACTTCGAAGGCGATGAAGTTTCCAATATGTAAGTCTTGAAACAGCGCTGGGCTAAGTGTGTGGCTTCGGAAGTGGACTACTTCGAAGGCGGTAAAGTTTCAAATATGTAAGACCCGAAACAGCGCTGGACTGAGTGTGTGGCTTCGGAAGGGGACTACTTCGAAGGCGAATAGGTTTCAAATATGTAAGTCTTGAAACAGCGCTGGGCTAAGTGTGTGGCTTCGGAAGTGGACTACTTCGAAGGTGATGAAGTTTCAAATATGTAAGTCTTGCAACAGCGCTGGGCCGAGTGTGTGGCTTCGGAAGGGGACTACTTCGAAGGTGAATAAGTTTCAAATATGTAAGTCTTGAAACAGCGCTGGGCTAAGTGTTTGGCTTCGGAAGGGGACTGCTTCGAAGGCGATGAAGTTTCAAATATGTAAGTCTTGAAACAGCGCTGGATCAAGTGTGTGGCTTCGGAAGGGGACTACTTCGAAGGCGATGAAGTTTCAAATATGTAAGTCTTGAAACAGCGCTGGGCAAAGTGTGTGGCTTCGGAAGGGGACTACTTCGAATTCGGTGAAGTTTCAAATATGTATGTCTTGAAACAGCGCTGGGCTGAGTGTGTGGCTTCGGAAGGGGACTACTTCGAAGGCGAATAAGTTTCAAATATGTAAGTCTTGAAACAGCGCTGGTCTAAGTGTGTATCTTCGGAAGGGGACTACTTCGAAGGCAAATAAGTTTCAAATACGTAAGACTTGAAACAGCGCTGGGCTGAGTGCGTGGCTTCGGAAGGGGACTACTTCGAAGGCGATTAAGTTTCAAATATGTAAGTCTTGAAACAGCGCTGCACCAAGTGTGTGGCTTCGGAAGGGACTACTTCGAAGGCGATGAAGTTTCAAATATGTAAGTCTTGAAACAACGCTGGGCTAAGTGTGTGGCTTCGGAAGGGGACTACTTCGAAATAATTTTCAAATATGTAAGTCTTGAAACAGTGCAGAGCTGAGTGTGTGTCTTCGGAAGGACACTACATCGAAGGCGATCAAGTTTCAAATCTGTAAGTCTTGTACTTTTTTTTTTTAATAAATCCAGTCTGGAAACTTTTTAATCATACCTTGTCTTTCAATATGACATATGTTTCATTAGTCCGGAAAAAGAGGAAGGTGTGAAAGCCAAATATTTATGAGCATCCTGTCGTACATAATACTCCTCTATTCGATATCTACGTAAAACGTTATCCGGAAAACTTCTCAAGGGGTACGATGCGACGGCATACTCGTTGACCCCAGGTGGAATTCCTTAGACATGTCTGAAAGAAGAAGCACATGGAATGCTCAGGTGCCCGTCTTCTTTTAACAAACACTTAATTTGTAACGTGGTATCCTGTTGTCGAATGCAAAAACAATTCTTCTAATTGACCTTAAGAAGTATTTGAAGCTTGCCGTGTAGTATGAAAGCAGCGTATCATAGAAATTTGAAAGTTCAAGAACTACCATCCTCATGTTTGGTGTCATTCGATGATTCTAATCAGCTGTAAATTGCGGAGATATCGTGTCCACAGGCGGGTATAGGATATACTACAAGGATAGATTTTTTTATTGACGTAGAAAAAAGAAGGGATAGTGTGTAAGAGTTATCATTCAGTAATTTCCCATCGAATAAGATAAAATAAATTTAACAATCTATATGTACCGCATGAATAACAAAAGCAGCGCTTGGGATCGTTATTTTTTTGTGATCATTTTGTGGCTTAATTTTAAGTGCAAGGGCACTCCACATTAAAGCTACAGATATATAACAGATCCCTTTCATAATTTCCCACGGTTTACAACGTGATTTTGGAAAACATGTTAGCCACAACGCAATATCATTTTCACTTGATGAGTATGAATAAGCGGGATTTACATATTGCGAAAAAGTGATCAGTTTCACAATTAAAGTTTCAATAAATCAGAAACTGTGTTTTCCGTTTTTTGCTAAGAGAAAGGGAGTGGATTCAATTTTCTTTTTCTTTTAACGCTTGTTGTCCATCTCTGTGTTGCTTCCAGTTATTTATTTATTTATTTATTTATTTGTTTATTTTCGAACCAACTTCGAATTGAAATTGCGAAAGAACCAAAGCCCTTACAATCATTTATTTTTACGCATACATAACGTGGGAGTCAGCGAAAAAAATGCACAAATTAAGTTGGTGTACTGATCTCATCACAGGTCAGGCCGCCATTTATGGAGTATTCATTCAAAGTCAGAGTGCTCATATTAGGATTCCCATTTTAATAAATTTTAATAAAAAATGTCATTCATTTTTTTAGTTCATCCCCGCCCCTTGGATCACAGTCCAAGCTGAAAAATTATCTAAGAAATTATTTCAGCATCCCAAAACTACTTGCCCTGCCAAAAATTATATTCATGTTTTAAACATTGTCTATATTCAGCACGTGACTTTGTAATGTTCGTGGAAATATGGCTGTCTGTACACTACATAAATCATTTCTCAAAAACTTCACTTACAGTGAAAGAGGAGTCTTCCAAGAAAACGTCAAGAAAAGGTTACTTACAGATTGATTCCTAATGGTTACTTACAGATTGATTCCAAAGGTATCATTCGATGATATGATACCTTTGTTTTCGTCGCAAGTGATAAGAATGCGCATAGAGTTTTAAAGTATACTTTGTACTCTTCAATTTAAACAGATTGATTCCTTTATTCTGTCGACAGATCCTTGAACGCGAACATTCCAACAGAACAGAACTCTTTAACTCGAACGTTAAACGTATTAGATTAGTAGTGAACTTCAGAACTAAATAACATTAATTGGTAGAACTCTTAACGCTAAATATACATATATTAGCACAAAACGGAGCCTTTAAATAGACACAACTTTAACTAAACGTCTTTTCCACAATTAGCATTATATAGGGTGATTCATAAAGAAGTATACAGTTTCAACGCACTATAAAACAAGAACAATGTAAGATGTTTTATGTTACCTGTAACAGAATTGTAGGGGACTGTTTCAAGTTTTTTTAGAGACAGTCATAGATGTTCTATATGCGTGCACGTCATTTTCAAAACGGCGCTGTATTTCGGCACAAAATTCAAAGCGCTTTGTCTTGTCAAGATCAGTGAGATTTTGCAACATCTGCCCTTTGTATGGAATCATTTTCAACTTCTTTCTCAAAATTCTCAAGACAGTGGGCTGTGAAATCTACACTTCACGACTCACCCTCCGCGTTGATTTTCTCGGGCTTCGTTGAATGGCGGTGCAAACACTATCGACGACTTCTTCCGATACTCGTGGTCATCCAGGACATTTAAGTTTGCACAAGCAGCCCGTAGTTTCAAATTTTTTATTCTAATCGTAGATAGATTTACTGGTTGGAGGTTCTTTTTCGAATCGTAATCGAAAATGCCGTTGCACAACATTTACAGATTCCGTTTTTCTCAATTCAAGAAAACAAAACGCCTTCTCCAATGCAGACGCTGCCATTTTGACGGACTAGTCACGTGACATGCGCGCTATCGCCTACGTTACTTCTCTCAGTAGCGGGACAAACTTTATGAGTACATCTACCTAACGGTTCGCAGTTGTGGTCCGTGTCTTCAACTGTAACTGTTTTACAGCATCTGGAAACTGTATAATTCTTTATGAATCACCCTGTACTTCCACCACCTCTACATATTGCTGCTGCTCAAACATTATACATTGGTCAATTCTCATCTGACAACACACGCGTCATACGTTCTGAACTCAAGGCGTTGCCAATCATAGTCTTGCAAGGGAGAAGATATCACATACAGTTTGAAAAATGCAAAGGAGAGCGAACTGAATTTTACACAGAGAAAAAAACTAAAAAGGAAAGTTAAGTTAAAGTATACGTCACAACTTGAAAGCCGATTTTTCATTTCCGCTATTTGGTTAATATCATGTATTTGTCAGACGGCAATGCAGAATACCGTTTTATTTAGCCAGTGTGTCGTTGTATCGGGCTTGAGCATTTAACGCAATTCTTTGTTGGTCAGCGATTTTCATACCTCCGATATTGAGTATGATTTATATATAATTTAAGACTACACACTTGTGACGTTGAGTTAGAATAAGTTCTCAACGTTTATCACAATTAAATGTTTTATTAACATCGACTATAGTTTCGCAAAGCGTTTGGCTCGGCATCATCAGGACGAAACTATAGTCGATGTTAATAAAACATTTAATTGTGAATAAACGTTGATAATTTATTCTAATTGAATAAGATTATGAATTACAGTTCATTGGGATTAGCCTGCAACGGAGAAAAACAACAATGTTCCAACGGACCTAGGAATCTCGAGTTTATAGTAGGAAAATCTCACCGAGTCTCTGGGAAACAGCATTATTTTCGAAAGGGGCGGGTTCAGAGGTAATGGTCAGATGCAAGAAAGAGATTGAGTGGCTGACGAGAATGGAGGAAAAGAAAATATCTTGGAAGCTGGACGTGGTGGAAAGGAAGAGAGTGATGCTTCAGTGACGAAGCAAACAAGATAGCCCGAAGTCTGTGCAGGGATTCGGCGCGAGCTTGCTACGAATTAAAAACAACTGTTAGGCGGGAAAACTGGGAACACCGACACCGGCAGAGTGACTCGATCTCTGAGATCTAAATAAACTCTTAAGAATTCGAAATAAGCAGTTTACTCCAATACAGTTGTATTAGTTTGTTCACTTTTGTGGAACCTTTCCTAACGTCCAAGTGCTTTATATCGTTATGCTTTATAGGTTGTAAAGAAAGCATCATGAAAATAGAGAAGCATGTACTTCAAGTTACAAAAACCGCACAAAACACTTAACCTAATCGTCTAGGTAGTCCTCATTGGAACATAGACCTTGCGCAACCGATCTACGAGTTGAAATATCTCATTGCGATAGAAGTCTGGCAAGCGAGGGTTAAAGAAGCCATCCATGCAACGTTTCACATTGTCGTCATTGGCAAAGTTTTTCTCAGCGAGAAAATTCGACAAAGATGATAACAGATGCAAGCGGACGGGGCAAGATCCGGGGAATAAGTGGGGAATTGGGGGTCTTGGGCGCCTCACACTCTCACCTAGTACAACAAGAATCAGCGTGTTGCCATATGTGGTTCCTTCCTGGCCCGTTATCGCGAATGTTTTCAGCAACACAAACCCTTTCTGTCACGTATTGTTACTGTAGATGAAAAGTGGTGCCTGTACACGAATTTTTAGGCATTGGAGGGAATGGTTAAGCACAAACAAGACGCCTACCCACGTCCAAAACATGACTTTCATCCTGCGATGGTCATGTTGTGTGTCTGGCGAGACATAGAAGGCATTATTCACTGAAAAATGCTGCCGAGGAATCGGACCATCAACGCTGAACTCTATTGTCAGTAACTTCGTCGTGTGGAGGGAGCAATTCAGCAGAAACGGCCACATCGGGGCCATGGTGTCCTTCTCCAACATGATAACGCACACCCTCACAATGCAAACATGACTAAAATGGCAATTCAGGACATGAAACAAGATCTCCTTCCATATCCGGCCTATTTCCACATGTTGGCCCTTAAGACTATCACCTGTTCGGATCTCTGTCGAATGCACTCCGTGGCAGAACGTTCAACAATGATGTTGATCTCCAGAATTTCCTTGATGATTTCTTCGCAGCAAACAAGAATGGCATTGCAGACATATCCAAACGTTGGGACACCATCGTAAACAATGGGGGGGGATACATAGTTGATTGATTCCGTTTTCCCTTCTGATGTAATACATTTCTGTAGTGCGGTGAAAAAAAGACATGAACTGATGCATTAACCCAATACTTTCATTATTGACGACAAGAGTGTGCCTTGAGAAACATGAGATAACAGAGGTATCTCGTGCTTCACAAAACTGGATGTTATTTATTCACTCATATTTTAAAATTCTGGGGACACTCGAAATTACTACTCTTCATCTGAGGTTCTCAGAGGCGAAGTTTTTTTCGGAGAGTTTTTATTCCAGCGTATATGGTTACCGTTTTTTTTTGTTTTTTTTACCTTTTGGTTGTAATCTGAACTCATTTAAATATTTTGTGATTCAAGTAAAAAAGTGAAACAATGGTGTACGTTTAATGCTCTTTCTGTTGGCATGTTCCATTCTCTCTAAGAGAGAAATGTTACACTTCTGAAGTCATTAAAAAAAAAATTTCAGTACTTCATAACAGCAAACTTCTGCCCAGATATGGGGTTAAGAAATCATCACAAAACCGAATAGCCTGTATGTAAAATTACCTGCAAAGAGACCACAGAAGTATAACTTGTGACACATCGGACACATATCAGCGTCGTAAAACGAGACATGATCGCACTGGGTGACATCAGTAACCCAGAGATAACAGGTACGGTGACTTGGGATGGAAACTTCAGTTGCAAACAGAAAATTCCAGGAATTGCTATCCCTATTGAGCTCAAGGGTGGATCACGTGACCCTTTCCACTACGACAATGGTTGTCGCCTGTTAGGGTCACCGGGTTATACCGAGTGAGTGCATCCCTGCCACCTCAGCCAGCGCTAATGATGCTACACGCCCTTCTCGTGAGCTGAGGTCACCTGAATTTCCCGGTGAAATATTTCCCCCTCCTGCGTGAAAGAAAGATCGCAGCAGTCTTCATTTGAAAAAAAAAAGAGCGCGCAGCTGGCAGCATGAGATATTTATGCGTTCCTGGACATGCAATTTTGCGACCTCCACTGAGCATCCCGTGGTTCAGGATTTCTAAGCCGAGCTAAATGCGGTGTTCTAATTTGCATGAACTCAGGATTAGGCTTGGGTCAGAGTCCGCGTTGTTTTGTTTACATCACGGGAGTGAAACCACAAGCTCTGCTGGAAATAACAGGTGTTTTGAGTTGGTTATGTAATTTCTCTCTTAGATGAACTTTCTCTCCTGCAAAATCACTGGAGACTAATGAAGACACCGTCTGACCAATTATATAAGAACCACAAGTCTTATATAACTCATTAATAAGGCCCTTGGTTCTTCTTAGATTGGGGGACTCTACATTGACTGGCCACTTTTTTCAATGTACATGTAGGTACAGGGGTTGTTCAAAATAAGGATAGGTTTTACGCACCTAATATGGTTTGGGAGCACCCTTGGCATTTAAAACTGCTTGAATTCTGCTTGGAATGGACGAATACAAGTCCTGGATGGTGGTAAGTGGTATGTTGTACCATTCTTTCTGCAGAAACTGCTCCAATTCGGTGAGAGACTACGGAGGAGGATAACGGGATCGCGCTCTGTTTTCCAACACAGATCACAGGGGCTCAATGATCTTTAAGTCCGGTAATTGTGCAGGCCAGGGAAGGTGTGCAACCTCATCCTCATGTTCCTCAAACCATGATTGAACAGTTCGACTTCTGTGAATTGGAGCATTATCATCTTGAAAGGTGCAATCCTCTGACGGAGACAATGTCTGCGCCATTGAATGCACATGGTCGGCTAAAAGCGTGACATAGTCACCGCAAGTGATCCGTCCGTGTAAGGTGATAATGGGACCTGCAGCAAACCACTAGATCATGGCCCAAACCATTACAGAACCGCCCCCATGCTTCACAAGGAAGGAGCCAGTCTGGGTTGTAAGCTTCTGCGGGGTTCTCCACACGTAAACCCGTCCTGTGGTGGGGAATAGTGAGAAACTTGATTAATTGGAAAACAAGATATGTTTCCATTGATCCGCAGTCCACGTTTTATGTTCCTGGCACCACTGTAGTCTCCGTTTCATATTCACCTGTGACACCAGGTGTTTTGCAATCGCAACTCTGCCGTAAATATTGTGCTTATGCAGTTCCTTTCGCACGGTATGTGTCGGCACTGGGTTTTGGAGATGTGTTTTAAGTTCCTCAGTCACTTTCGTCGCCGTGGTCTTCCTCCTTGCAGTCACAATCCTCTTTAAAGTCCTCCTGTCTCTCGCAGTGAATTTAGTTTTTTTCCACAGTTGTGTCTCGCAGATGATGACGTGAAGTGAACATTGTATGCTGTCATGACCTTCGACACGGTACCTCTCGATACTCCCAATACCTGTGCCACTGTGGTTACCTACGCACCAAACAGGCGGGCTCCCACAAACTGTCCTCTTTGGAACTCCGATAGGTCATTCATTGTGCCTTCACCTGGAGCGAAATTATGTAAACACTGATTTACAATGCTATCACACAAACCCTTGAGACTATAAGCAACACTTTTTTACAAAACAAATTGTAGCTACATGTTCGTTTAACTCAAAAAGCAGCACATACCAAAGTCACTGTTTTCAGCTAGGTGTTTCCACATTTTTGGACACCCCCTGTATATTAACATTACATCTGTGGAAAAGTTCATTGTACATTTATTTAACCCCGAGTAGGCACTCCTTATGCTACACTATGGCCTGAAATGCCAGGTCGGAGTCCTCGCGAAAAGAGGGTAGGCTTATTTATGACAATAAGTATCTACCCAAGAGCCAACGGCTTCCAAACCACGGCGGGTGCTCTGCGGAAGCAGAACACAAACCGGGGCTTATCGCGCCAGAGCTACTGGTCACAGCTTTTAAAAGTCTATGCAAAAGTTTCCAGCATTTTTTGGTTGAATAGATGCCATACTTATAAAAGCACGTGGCATTTATTTTGTAGTCGAAATATACCTACGCTCTGCATCTCCTTCGGCCGTCCGCTACGCTGCTTGTCTTCCACGCTGCAGTCACCCCTTCTGAACATCACAAACCACCCATGACGCATACGTGCACCTGCAGCTTTCTCGCCACATGCTGGAAAAATTCACTTTCGTTCTTCAGCAGAGGTTTTTCCGAGAACAACAGACAGTGACGAATATGCATATACATGTGGGGTTAGTTGTCCTAGATCAACTAACCCCACAGGTAGGGTGTCCACCATCACATGTCGTTTGACACAGTGTTGCCACCGTACCCTCACACCACGAAATTTTGACAAAAAAAATCAACCTTTTCGCGTTTACTTCTACATGGAACGCAGGAAAGTTATGCATAGATTTCATTCAAGGCCACCGGCTTTTTTCCGTTTTGCTTTGATTCGGGTTTTTATGACCACAGTATGCATTCAAGGCTAAAAAGCAAAATTTCGTCCCTGAATTGAAGCCACTGGTTCTGCGAACGGCCAGCACCATGGTACAAACGCACTACTAATGATTCATCCGGGACTCGGACCCCCGTGTTAACTCGCACGATTAGCCAAAAGCCAGCACTTCTTACCACTCGGTTACGGGAGGCCACCTGCTCTCAAGAATGCGGCGCAATAATTGAAATAGCGACTGTGCTTGATAAAAGTCAGCGTGTTAGAGACAAATTTATGATCACATTTGTTACAAGATTATAGAAACTTAATAGTATAACAAATTAGCTCTCGGGCTTATGAATTCTATTCCTAAATTTCAGTCAAATGGATAAAATACAGCAAAGCCATTGTCGGCGTAAATACAATTAATGCGAAAGCATGTATTAGCAACATTTTTTTTTATTAATTGTACACAAAATCGGACGGGAAAGAGCATCGTTCCGGGGCTCAAATGTTAGAGCTCCAACATACTTTCACTTACATAAATAATGTCATATTTTAGTGCTTTGGATAGGCTATTCAAATTTTCAGTGAATTTTTTTCTCTAGATCCGGTGTTACTTAACACTAACTACGAATGTTTTTTTTTTTTTTTTTTTCGTGGATGTGCGAGTCTGTACCTAGTCTAGTGGCTACGCACTGCACGCGCACTTTTATTACAGTGAAACCTCGGAATAACGGTCACTGCCCGAACCGGGGAAAACTGACCGTTGTTATGAGGTGACTGGTATTCGGAGGTTAGGCCTACGCTAACATTGCTAGGCCGTTTCGTTTCTGCAGAAGCAGAATAAATTGATGAAGCTTATGCACAACACAGAAAACGGTGCAGTGCTTTTTTAAAATGCTGACTGCTGAATAAAACTGAATATAATAGTTAAATAAATAATTCATGATGTAGAGGATTTTAAGAAAACAGTGTCTGACGTCTGGAATTAAACAGCCCTTACAAATAGCAAGCTGGGAGATTAAAGTTAGGGTATGATGCTACAGGAAAGAAAAAGAAAAACATTAGATAGTAAAGCGTAACTGCGTAGTTATCTGGTCGCGCCCCGTGAAGCACGAACAGAGCCCACAAGGACCAAACCAAGAAACATCGCCTCTAATGGGCCAAAAATTCTGCGACCCATCAACCACCCCTACAGCCGCCGGGGACGATTGAAACATTCATGGAAGCTGCAGCTTGCCTCACGTAGAACTAAAATTTTAACTCCTTTCTTTTCACTTAAACATACCCTGTACCAACTGTAATCCAACCAATCATGCCTTAGCAATAAATATTCTTTGTCCCTATCTTATCCCTCTGGCCGAAGCTCCAAAACAACTTGGTAAAGTCCAAGGGACACGGTGTCCGTTAGATCTCCTTCGCGGTTGACTCTGCGGGATGACTAGATCTCCTTCAGTGCTGACTGGGATGTCCATTTATCGATGGTAAGAGGTTTCGTTGTTCGAAGGTTACCGTTAATATTAATCCTACGGAAGTTGTTCTGTACCAATCAAAACTTGTTGTTCTCGGAGCTTACGGTTGTGCGGAGGTGTCCGTTAATGGAGGTTTCACTGTAATAGCAAATGGGAACGATGAAGAGATATATATCGAAACCCCGATCGGGAAATTTCACTAATTTCCGACTCGGATTGTTAATAGGATGTCACATAAGCAATCGCTCAGTAAGTGGCATTTCAATGGCACTGAAGTTTCTAAGCTCGGTGGTTAGTATATTCAGCAATATCTAGTAGGGCTTACATCCACAGGGAAGGCTTAGACGGAATTTCCTATGTCCCTTATGTGCTGCTTATCAGAAACAATGTTACATTAGGTTGAACCAAGAGGCTCAGATAGGATATAGGATAGATAGGTCAGAGAAGTATGACAGATTGAAAGGGCAAGTGGACGTTGTTGGGACTGCCATACTGTGACTTTATCAAAGACAGCGAGGGAGGGGGTAAAAACACATGACTTTATTTCTTACGGGGTACCTGCTGTGCACCGGATGGGGTAAATACGCCTATCCGGTGCACAGCAGGTACTCGGTGGTACAGAGCTACTCAACCAACCCGTGATCGATTCCGCTACCATCTGGTTGAAAGGCTGTTACGTCGACGGTTGGTGATGTGGTATGCAAATTGAAGATTACTCGGGTTGAATCTGATAAGAAACGACCCTAACAGAATGTGACAGGAGAGTTCAGATTATCCACTGAGAACGCAAATCAACGTTGACTCAAATCACACAGACCCTGTGAGACTATTGGGACTGAACTTAGCACAAGTACAGTGCGTAGGACGCTGCACGACATAAGTTGTCACGGTCTTGCAGCCATCTACAAGCCACTGATCACTTTGACTAATGCCACACTCCATTTAGCGTGCTGTAAGGAACTTCCAACTTGGATTGTAGAACAACGAGAAGCCAAGCTTTGTACTGAAAAATCACGGTACACAGTCTACCAGTCTGATGGTCATTCCTGGAGGTGGTGGATGCCGAAAGAAAGATACCTTTCGGTTTATATTGTCCTGACAATGAAGTTTGGTGGAGGCAGCGTGACGGGATGGGGCTGCTTTCTGTGTTTCGAGTTAGGCCGATTAGTCGTTCTGGACAAAAACCATAGAAGTTAGCTCTACCTAGATATCCTGGACAATTATGCTCTACCAACTTAACGGCCGTGCTCTGGCGGAAACCCACACCTCTATCAGCAGAAGAATGCACCACTTCACACTTCTCACGTCGTTACATATTGGTTTTAGGTAATGGTTATCAAAAAGTTGGACTGGCCAACTTCGAGTTCTGATATGAAATCTCTGGGACAAATTGGACCATCACGTGCGTGGAAGTAGAGATCGCCCAACCAACAAAACTGGGCTGGTCGCTGCTAAGGCCGAATAGAGAAGCATATGAGAGGACATTTTAACGAAAACTGTTGCATAGTATTCCATGAAGACTATAGGCCGTTATTAAGGCTAAAAGTTTCAGCATACTTCAAAGTATTCCACAAAGACTTTGGCCTCTAATAAGATCAAAGAGTTTCAGCACACTGGAGAGCATTCCACAAAGCCTCTCATAATATTCAGAAGTTTCAGCACACTGCAGAGTATTCCCCGAAGATTTTGGCCTCTGATAAAAGGCAGAAGTTTTAGCACACTGCAGAATATTCCACGAATACTTTTGACTCTTATAAAGACCAAAAGTTTCAGCACACTGGAAAGTATTCCACAAAGACTTTGGCCTCCATAAGAGCTAAAAGTTTCAGCACACTAGAGAGTATTCCACAAAAACTTTTCCACTTCATAATAACCAAACGTTTCAGCACACTGCAGAGTGTCCCACGAAGACTTTTGCCGCTCATAAGTGCCAAACTCTTTTGTACACTGGAGAGCATTCCATGAATACTTTTGCACCTCATAAGGGCCAAAAGTTTCAGCACACTCGAGAGTATTCCACGAATACTTTTGCCCCGCATGAGAACCAAACTTTTCAACTCATATTATTAGATTTCTGTAAATAAAGATTATTTGTTGACATACAAGGGTTCAGATCTTAACGGTAGGGCAGTGTATTTCAGTATTCCAGAAAGTTGAAGGAACGCTGAAAAAAAAATCTGTATTTTTTTAAAGATTCATGTTACATAAAGATTTCAGCGACATCACATCACTGCAGTCTTAAGTTTTTGTATCAAGAAAAAGTAAGGAAGTGAAAAGTTTGTGTAGGAAACCGTCAAGACATGAGAAAGGGGTGAAAGTGAATGAAGATTCAGATGGCCGACAATAACCTTCACAGCGGGGCGCCCACCAGCCCACCTGCTGCTGATGTTGTTGGCGGCTGCCAAACTGCTTTCAATGTCAAAAGTGATAAATCTGTATCTTTAATCATTACAGCAGAACTTGGTTTTGGCAACGAGTTCGCCGTCAATCAACCAATGATCTTACGCTAGATTTTTGCGTATCAGGGATCAAATAGCTTTCACTTTATTGTAATATTCGCAGACTTCATCGCGTTAAAACAGAACTTCGTCTAGCCCATTGTGTTCCTCTTGAAAAAGATCGCAACTGATTAGTCGGAACATTGAACAGAATGAGAAGCGAAAAAATAAACATTAGTTCGAAGTTTTGTCCTACCTGAAGTCTCACGCGGCTACTCAGGTGCTGTATCAAAATATAAATAGTTCTGACAGAGGAAAAGGAATATGACGACTCGGTGGCCGAGTGGTCAGAGGCACTAGTTTCTGGCTAGTTATTCAAGCAGGGCCCGAGTTTCGGATGAAGCATTGATGGTGTGTCCCCTTTTCCGAACCAATTTCCCAAATAAGAGACTGGCGAGCGTTCCTAATTTGTGGAATTGGTTTTTCTTTTTTTTTTTTATTGGAGGTTTAACGACCACCGTGAGCAACTCAATGGGCTATAAGCAGTCGCCCGTCCCTAATTTAGGGTCACTGGTTCCAGGGAAGGGAGAGAGCCAGTGCCGTAAGACAAACACAACATCCATGCCTCACGGGATTCGAACCCGGACCCCGTTCGGACGAATGATCAGAGGCCATCGCTTAGAGCACTGCGCCACCGGGGCGGCAATTGGTTGTTCATAATGGTCGTTAAACTCCGAAATAAAAAGAAAAGAAATAGGTATTTCAGTGAAGGAAAATTAAACGTTTATGGAAACTGATAAGGCAGCGATGAGTTTAGACTTTGCAATAAAACAATTTTGATGGTCTAAAATACAGTTATATAGAGGAAGAGTTTCGCATGATTTTTCCGTAACTATTCGAATTCTAGGAACAAAACTGTTCCCAAACCCGTATTTTGATTACATATATCTAGAAGAGAAATGATAGAGTAAGTCGCACCAGAAGTACCTTTGTGGACGCCAAAACGAGCCACGATGAAACGAGAGAGAAAAAGCACTAGCACTGTCCACCGCGCAATTCTCGTAACCTGTAGAATGGGTTTGTTGACTGAAACTGAATTTAAAAAAATCGTCAGTGGTAGAAAATTTGTGAGATAAACACAGAACGGTTAGGCTGCCCCGGTGGCGCAGTGGTCTAAGGCGCTGGCCTCTGATCATTCGTCCGTAAGGGGTTCGGGTTCGAATCCCGGTCAGGCATGGATGCTGTGTTTGTCTTACGGCACTGGCTCTCTCCCTTCCCTGGAACCAGTGACCCTAAATTAGGGACGGGCGACTGCTTATAGCCCATTGAGTTGCTCAAGGTGGTCGTTAAACCTCCAATCAAAAAAAAAAAAAAAAAAAAACGGTTAGAAAAGAAATATCACGGGAAAAAAAAAAGAAAGAATCGATATAGCCAAAAAATAGCCAGACACCATGTGACTGAACAGAAAAATATAGCATTTAAATAAGAGATTTCGCAAAGTCTTATAGCTCTGAGAAAAAGAAAAACAAGAAATGGGGGAAACATAGCGAAAAACACCTTTACTTCAAAATAAAAAAAAATAGTTTCATTATATTATCATCATCATCTTTAAGGTTTAAACAAGGTGTCTGTTCCTGCTTCATTGGTCTTTGGGAGTTATATCAATTTTAGCAGGTGTTATTAAATTACGCTAGATACATAATGAACGCTGAACAAAGCAAATTCTACGTAAAACGCGCAAATTTAGCATTACTGACCTGTCACGTTTAAAATATAGGAATTCAGATATGCTTATTCAGTTCTCTGTCTCGCAAATTTTGTCCCTAGGTTTTAAAATAAAATAAAAGTGAACTGTTACCGTGGATGTACCATGCATCATTTTTTTAAATTTAAGTATGAAAAACGGCTCTGATTCTGTACAAACATTCGCATAACCTGCGTTTGAATGTGTGTGCATGCGTAAGAGAGATCAGTGAGCGTCTGTTTAAACCAGAGAAAAAAGTTAAGTTGAATAAGCAATTATTGTGGCAGAGATCGAGTAGGAACTCTCGTGTGTGTGTGTGTGTGTGTGTGTGTGTGTGTGCGCGCGCGCACGCATGCGTACTTGTCAGTGAGAGAGAACGAAAGGGAATAAGCGAAAGAGACGAAAAATTTTACATGTGAATTCTCATGGGATGTGCAAAAGAGAGAAAGACAAGGCGAATAAGCACTATGTGTGAGTGGCTGAGTGAGGAGAGTCAGAAAGAATGATCAAGTACGTGCGCCGCCCCGGTGGCGCAGTGGTCTAAGCGATGGCCTCTGATCATTCGTCCGAACGGGGTCCGGGTTCGAATCCCGGTGAGGCATGGATGTTGTGTTTGTCTTACGGCACTGGTTCTTTCCCTTCCCTGGAAGCAGTGACCCTAAATTAGGGACGGGCGACTGCTTATAGCCCATTGAGTTGCTCACGGTGGTCGTTAAACCTCCAATAAAAAAAAAAAAAAAAAAAAAAAAAAGATCAAGTACGTGTGAGAATAAGAGTAAGCACGTTCGAAACTGTGCGTGACAGTCAGAAAAGCTGAGTAACTGAGCATGTAAGGATACGTGTGTGAGACAGGAAAAGTAAGAAAGTGAGTATGTAATTACATGTGTGTGTGTGTGTGTGTGTGTGTGTAAGACAAGAAAGGTGAAGAAAAGTGAGCTTGTTAGAGTGCACATGTGTGTGTGAGATAGGAAAAGTGAGAAAGTGAGCATGTAAGAGGGCATGTTTGTGAGACAGAAAAAGTAAGGCAGTGAGCGTGTAAGAGTGTTTGCGTGACAGGACGTACAGGATAAAAAATAATTAGGTAAGAGTGCGTATGTAACACACAGTATGTACACGCAAGAAATATTTTTGTGGGCACGGGCGCCTGCAACGAGAGACAAAGAGGGTCATGTGACCCCTGGAAATTGGAATCCCCCAAAATAAAATTTAAATTTAAAAAATAAATAAAGGCAAAATACAAAAGTAATGAATTTCGAATTTTTGTTTAAACATCAGATGCTGCGGCGTCAGTCCTGCCTTGCTACGCTCACTTTGCAACCACACTCGCTATAGTCACCGCTCGCTGTAATCCCAGCGGATCTCTCAACCGCCAAAATCTGTTTTCTTCTCCCCCCCCCCTTCTCCCTTAACGTAGCCAAACAAGTGCATAGATCTAATGCACAATCAAATTCGGCAGAAGAATATGCTCGTCCGCATGTCTACACTCGTACACTCGTATTTGGATTCTTTGATAACTTCTCAGGAAAGTAGTTTCTTGAAATAAAAAGAAACCTTCATTTTTTTTTAGTTTATTTCCCAACACTATTGAGACAACAGCAATAGAAGACTGAAATTTTTATTTTATTTTAATCAGGAGTGACATAATCATACTCCAGCTTAATTACCGTAAGAAGTTGTTATTTGCTAGCTGAATAGGTTTCACAACATTTAATCTTTTTTTCTTAAATTTTCAATAAATACTCTTGAACGGCTCAGAGCTTAGAGAGTCTGGTGTGCTAGAACTTTGCTCCCTCCCCCTCCTCCGGAAAAAATTCTGCGGACACCCATGTTTGTAAGACCTGGGAATATGAGAGCCTGGGAATTTGAGAGAGAGAGAGAGAGTAGGGTGTGATGTACTACAGAGGTAAATCACGTGTGAAGACGACAAATCTGCAGTGATACATTCCGTCCGTGTAGCTTGGTTGGGAGAGCAACTTAATCCGGAGTGAGGGGACGCTGGTTCGATCCCCGTCACAGACAAACTAAAATGTGTGTGTGTGGTTAGAGAGTATTCAGCGAGCGTGTGAATAAGTGAGGCAGAAGATTGTATGTTGATTTGGCGGAGCAGGCATTTTTGGCATGTAGTTGTTTTTGTATGTACGTATATACGGGCACTTTTGCATGTGGTGAGTGTGTGCTCTAAAAATATAAGACGAAGAATGTTACGTCATTAATTACGCGAGCGCCCTTATTTGAACTGCCTAAAAGTAATTTTTTTTTCTCTTTCTTTTTGCCTTAACCTTCAGCTAAAACTTGCAAATTTCTTATGACCAACAAATAAAACGTTTTGCCTTCAAGATAGCTAAAATAAGATTGCGCATAATCTTACACATATCATTTAGTCTCTTCTAGCCTACTAGCATTTGTTAAATATAAGTGTACATATTTTTCCGGTTTCGCAACTGGAAAAGAAACATCTGAGTCCAGTAAGTACGTGGCACTGAATCGAAGAATTGGAATGGAAGGTACAAGCAAACAAACGAAGTCTCTATCGAGTTAGGCTTCTGCCTCAAAAGAATGTTGCTTAGGGCTGTTATTATGCACGTCACAGGGTCGCGAAGAGGAGGCTATTACCTGAAGCCAAAGGTCAAAGTTTAGAAAGACGACCCCCATAAGTAGTAGTGTGGCAGTAAAAGTCCGTCATCCATCAAGTAGCCATTAGGGACAGACGGGCTCTAATCTCACACCCGTTGAAAAATGGATATAGGGGGAGGATACTCACCATCTCTCAGAGAGAGAAAGAGAGAGAGATAAACGCTGGAATTTTCCCATAATTCCGCCGCACCAAACCTTCTGTCCAGACAAGGAAGTAAATAATCAGCTGACATGGTAAACAAACGGCCTTGTGTTAAAATTTCTACATACACGGTGCGTAAACAAGTGTTTCTACTAGTGGGCACGAAATGACCTTCAAAAGTCGCCTTTCTTTTTGACAGTACTATACATTTATATCATAAAAGCAAAACGTATCGTTGAGCTGGAAATGTAGAACCGTTCAAAAGCTGTTTAGATCATGTTTGCTCATGATTTAAACAGCTGAAGACTATATCTTTGAGGAATTTCAGTTACAGCAAGAAAATAAAAATTAAAATGCTTTTTCTGATCTGCGCCACTGTACCTCAACGGCACTTCTCTCACTTGTATTTATCTTTCATTCATTCTTTCTTCCTTATTTTTGTTGTTGTTGTTTTTGCCTTGCGCGCCAGGACTTACGATGAAAAAACCCTAGAAAGTTTGCAACGCAATTTACAATCAATCAAGTTCGAATTTTAGATTCCTTTTTCCTCACTCATCAGGGCGATACCTCCTCTACCTTCTCTTACATTCTCTACCTCCTCTTTAAGGCGATACCTCCTCTACCTTCTCTTACATTCTCTACCTCCTCTACCTCCTCTTTAAGGCGATACCTCCTCTACCTTCTCTTACATTCTCTACCTCCTCTACCTCCTCTTTAAGGCGATACCTCCTCTACCTTCTCTTACATTCTCTACCTCCTCTACCTCCTCTTTAAGGCGATACCTCCTCTACCTTCTCTTACATTCTCTACCTCCTCTACCTCCTCTTTAAGGCGATACCTCCTCTACCTTCTCTTACATTCTCTACCTCCTCTACCTCCTCTTTAAAGCGATACCTCCTCTACCTCCTCTTTAAGGCGATACCTCCTTTACCTCTTCTTTCATTCTATACCTCCTCTACCTCCTCTGCCTCCTCTTTCATTCTATACCTCCTCTACCTCCTCTTCAAGACGATACCTCCTCTGCCTCCTCTTGAGGGCGATACCTCCTCTACCTCCTCTTTCATTCTATACCTCCTCTACCTCCTCTTTAAGGCGATACCTCCCCTGCCTCCTCTTCAGGGCGATACCTCCTCTTTAGGGTGATACCTCCTCTACCTCCTCTTCAAGGCGATACCTCCTCTTTCATTCTGTACCTCCTCTACCTCCTCTTTAAGGCAATACCTCCTCTGCCTCCTCTTCAGGGCGATACCTCCTCTTTAGGGCGATACCTCTACCTCCTCTTTCATTCTATACCTCCTCTTTAAGGCGATACCTCTTCTGCCTCTTTCATTCTATACCTCCTCTGCCTCCTCTTTAAGGCGATACCTCCTTTACCTAATCTTTCATTCTTCAGAATGAAGAAGCGTTTTGACCAAAAATAATGTATGCCAGAAAACTTATAGCATCTTTGATGCAATCGTGACAGAGCCCATTTAAGGTGACAGAGGGCCAGGAGCAAGGCCATATTTTGGGGCTTCAGTATTAGTGACACATCTAGGATTTTATTGTAAGTGGCCGAATTAAAATACTCAAGAGAAAACATTCCCAAAGTATAATGAGGAAGCCATAAAAATATCTCCACCATATTGAAGTGTGTGTATCCCATGATCATCGTTGCATTCAGAGAGTTTTTATCGGGGAGGGGAGGGGGCAATCACAAATTTTAAGAGGGCTCAAACTTGTTATTATTTATTGTTTATAATACTACGTTCAAAAAGTTTTAGAACTTTTTATGTTAAAAAAGAATGAGTACAGATAATACCTGTTTATGCGGTGTTTCCTTCGAAGTTGTTACCCTGTGCAACTATGCATTTTTGCCAGCGCTCATACAATGATTTAAATGCAGATTGCAAGCCTTCTTTTGCCACATCTTCCAGTGCCTCCATCGCAGCTCGTTGCACTACTTCGGAACTTGAGAAGCATCGCCTCTTAAGCAAATTCTTCATCCAGGGAAAAAGGGAAAAGTCACACGGGGCGAGATAAGAGGAATAAGCTGGATTGTGGAAGAACGGGAATGTGATGTTTGGATAAGTGATCGGACACCAGAAGGGATCTGTGAACCCGCGCATTATCGTGATGGAGCGCCCACGAGTTGGCCTTCCAAAGATCGGGTCGCTTGGGTCTTATTGATTCTCGGAGACGATTCAGAACGTTAACGTACTCTTCTTTAGTGACTGTACGACCATGTGGAAGGAATTCCTTGTGTACGACCCCCTTGCAATCGAAGAAAACTGTTAACAAGACATTTCCTTTGGAGCGGTCAGCCTTGAACTTTTCTGGTCGTAGTGACGACGGTGATTTCCACACTTTTGACTGTCGGTTGGATTGGGGGTCGTACAGGAAACACCAAGTCTCATCGCCAGTGATCAATGGATTCTAGAGATCGGGATCTTAATCCACTGCATCGATGTTATCCCCGCAAACTTGCATGCGCTCATCCATTTTTTCTTGTGTCAGGTTTTTGGGAACAATTTGTTGGTACACGTGATGCATGCCTAGTTTCTCTGTTAAAATGTCATGGCAACTTCCAACTGAGATGCCGGCAACTTCTGCCATCGCTGCAACAGTTTTTCGACGGTCATTTTTCACAATTTCTTTGACAATGGCGATTTCATCATCCGTTGTGGATGTTGAAGGTCGTCCTGACTTCTCATCATCCTCGATACTCTGTCGCCCGTTTTCGAATCGTCGATGCCACCCATAAACTCTAGTTCGACTCATTGCACTCTCACCGTACGCTGACTTAATCATTTGAAAAGTCTCAGCGAAAGATTTTCCGAGCAGAACACAAAATTTTACCCTTGAACGCTGTTCAAAAGTCGACATCGTTGTCCTCGCGACGGAGAGCCTCGAATGCCTGTAATCACAAACTACGCACATACGTTGTACGTGTTGGATCTGGATCAAACCGGTTCTAGCTGGTCGGTCACATCATACTCTTCGCTTGTTCAGCGGGGAATGACGTACTTCACTGACATTTGACAAATATTCAAAAAGTTCCGGAACTTTTTGAAAGTACTAGTATATACATTAATACACATAACAATATTTTTTAATAGAGTAAAAATTTTTCTTATGCTCGTATATCGCAAATGCAAATTCCAAGAAATCTACACATACAAGTGATTAAAAATGTAAAAATGTTATACCTTTATTTTAATTTAAAAACGTACCACGGATTCCTTCATGCGGTGGTATAAAATATTAAGGATGCTAGTAAGATAACGCTGTGCTGGTGAAAACCCTCCCCCTCCTCCAAAATGTGGCAAAAATATCTTCGTCTTACCAAGCGTGTTTCTGATTATTAAGGAATCATTGTTTCCTGAAAACGTATGCAGTAAACTATTCCCCTGCCACTTGATTTCAGCCCCTTTAGACTATTTAGATTAGCACATAGTAATAAAAAAAAAAACTTATTAATCGTTTGAAACTCCTGAATTTTTCTTTTTGTCACAGAATTTTTCCACATACCACCAGGAAAGAAAATTAACAACTTTTAATGGAAATAATTTTTAATAATTTGCTATCGTTTAAAATTAGTTAGCGCAAATACTCTGTTGTATTGGAAGCCCTAACGTCACGTTAGCTACACTTAACCGTAACCGTAGAAACTCGGCATCCAGAAGATTGAAATAAAGCTGAACTCCAGCTTCCAAAATACGATGATGTATTGCAGTGCAAACAGCATGTCGTTGCTGATTATAAATCCACAGTAAACTTAACTATCAAATAAAAAAGGCTTTAAAAAGTTTACAGTAATGTGAAACAATACTTGGTTTTCTTGTTTGCCCCTCTTGCACATATGATCAAGATCAACTGGTCTTCTTCTATCCTCTTGATTTTTTTCCAGAGAAAGTATTAAGTAATTTTCGTAGGTCTTCATAATAGATTCTTAACATGGACAATTGTTCCATTTATTAAACAAATTTACAAAAGCATTCTCATCTAGAGCAACGAATTTTGCTCTAGAGTATACATATTTTCATAACTACTTTGATTTCAGAGCTACATTAAAAAACAAAAAATTATTCAAAGTGTTAACACTTTGTGTAAAGTCACTTATGGCTCTAATTAACAACGGAAATTCCGTTTTCTTTTCTTTTTTTTTTGTCGAGGTATTGTATACATTATTGGCTGTATTGACTCGTCGGATTTAGAAAGCATAAACATACATGCCGACGGCAGCTTTAGTTTTAGTGAACAAAACAAAGTAATTAATTTACAACTTAAAATAATCTTAATGCTACTACTGAGGTCCATGTGGATGCGGGTTTTTTATAACATTTTCCCTCATTTTCTTAAGTTTTTAAATTAATGTCTCCAAATATTCAACTATAAACAAAAGTAATTAGACTATACATAAGGGATGATCACCCAAAAACTTACGGGGGGGGCATTGATTTTCGGGCGGGCTAAGCACCCCCAAAAAGATGCCTGAATACATCACTGCCCATGATTCATGGACGAATCAGTGTTCGTAAGAAAATGCAAAAATGCGTGGTTGAAAAATCGACACCTGTCCAGTTCTGCTTTACCAGCCCCGACCCCCCGGTTCAGTTTGTTGAAATTGTATCAAAAATAGTGAACAAAAGAATATAATCCAAATATCATGATTCAAATGAATTTTTAATATGTGAAAATTTCGCCGTATCACAGATGTGTACAAAACATCTGTAATGCTTTCGAAAGATTTGAGAATGGACTGGGGGCGACTATAATGCTTTTGTAAGGGGAAAGAAATACAACATTTTTTTCACAAGGCACTTTCTTATATAATGGTTACCGCTGTGCTATCTGAAAAAAAGAACTGTAAAACTCTGTCAAATCTTCAAACATCCTGCATAGTTCTGGGGCCCTTTGAAAACGCAGGGCCAGGGGCTGCAGCCCCCCTAGCACCCCTCCCCCTCCCTTAAATGGGCTCTGACTCGTGGCGATAGGCCAGGCTTAATAAATGTCGATTAAAGCGTAAAAGCCAAGGCTACCAACTCAAAACCAGAATTCTTTATACACTGGCGGAAAGTGAAAAAAGAACACCAAGAAGGAGACGTCTGATACAAACGAAATTTATACAGCATAATAACATAATACAGAGGATAATGTGATCAAAACATTATGGCAAAATACAGCTGTATTTGCTGGTAAACTGAAAAATAACATTTCCATGTAACTTGGTTAGTACGAGGTTGAACCGCCGTGAACTGCGTCACACTGTGCAATTCTGGCATGGAGTCTGTCGTACAGATGTTGGATGTAAGTTTGGGGTATTGAGTTCCAAGCATCCTCAACCTGTACGCGTAAATCGGGGACGGTCGTGGCTGGCCGTGGAGACGGGATAAGTCGTTGTCCCATAAAATTTCACACGTGCTCAATGGGGGACAAATCCGGTGAACGTGCAGGCCATGGAAGTTGTCTCACACCCTGAAGTGCATGTTACGTTGTACGTGCCGTGTGTGGGCGTGCGTTACCTTGCTGGAAAACACCACGATGGACCGACCTTACAAATGGCACAACAACGGGCTGAATGATGTTGTTGATGTAGGAGGTTCTGTTTAACGTACCCGGTACAAACACTAGTTGTGTACGGGGGTGATAGCTGATCGCTCCCCACACCAGGAGACCAGGTGTAGGCCCTGTGTGTCGCTGACGGCTGCAAGAAGGGTGGAGACGCTCCACTGTGCGTCTGCGAACACGCATAAGGCCATCGGAGGCTCCCAAGCAGAATCTCCTTTCATCGCTGAACACGACAGATCGCCATTGCGTTCTCCTGTGCAGACGTTGGCGACACCACTGCAGCCGTTCCTGACAGTGGGCTGGAGTCAGAGGTACACATGCCAGAGGCACACGTGCACGTAGTCCGTGCATCCAGTAGACGGTTGCGGATTGTTCACACAGTCACCTCAGGTGCAACGGCAGCTCGGATTTGCGTCGCAGTGGATGTTCTGCTTGACAACGCCGCTCTTCTTATGCGTCGTCGGTCCGCTCATCAGTACGTCTGTGACTCCCGGTTCCACGTCTTCTCATGTGGGAATGTTCCTCGGACCATCTACGCCACCATCGTACCACCACCGATACTTCCCGTCCAATTCTCTCCGCAATACGACGATACGACCACCCGGCCTAGCGGAGTCCGACTGGATGACCTCGCTCAAAGTCCGATAACTGCTGAAATCGTACACGTCTTCCATGTCCAGGCATTGCAGCTTCTTCAGGGTCTTCGCACGTGTCCGTACGCCAATGACTGATTACATTCACTTCGCCGTACTCCTTAAATACCACCGACGATAATTTGCATATTATCAGGAGAAAAAACTGTTTAAACAGATTACCTCTCTTTCTCTCTCTGAACTTTCTATCCGTATTATGGTCTTTCTCTTAAGCTCACGGCACTTTGAGATAATAGTTTTTTCTTATTATTATAATAGTTTTTTTTTCTGCGCTTCGTTTTGTTTTGTGTTTATTATTATAATAGTTCAACGTCAGATTATCTCTCTCTCTCTCTCCCCCCCCGAACTTTCAATACGTATTATAGTCATTCTCGTAAGCTCACAGCAATTTGAGATAATCATCTTTTCTTATTAGTTCAAAGTACATCAGATTCCCTCTCTGTCTCTGTCTCTCTGTATCTCTGTCTGTTTGTCTGTCTCTCTATATATATCTGTATATTTGTCTGTCTGTCTGCCTACTCCTCTCTCTTACTCTCTCTGAACTTTCAATTCGTATTATGGTCTTTCTCTTAAGCTGACAGCAATTTGAGATAATAATTGTTTCTTATTAGTTCAAAGTACACCAGATTCCCTCTCTGTCTGTCAGTCTGTCTCTCTCTGTCTGCCTGTCTCTCTCTCTCTCTGAACTTTCAATCCGTATTATGGTCTTTCTCTTAAGCTCACAGCAATTTGAGATAGTCATTTCTTATTATTATTTCAATGTGCAGCAGATTATGCACAATTAAAAGGTGCTTTAGCGTAGTACAATCCGTTTATTTACTGGTGTAAGACGTATATAGATTCGCCAAGCTTTCGTCTCCATCGGGAGGCTTTTGCAAGGCAATAAAAATGAAATAAGTTTATGTCTACTTATATTTGACATAAATATAGGTAGGCATAAATTAGTGAAAGCTTGGCGAATCTACCATATATACGTTTTAAGCTAGTAAATACACAACATATTTTATTACGCTATATTCACTATTTGATTGTGCATATTTCTTTATATAAATTTTTATGTGCTTTACAGAAGATATTTTTCACGTAGTGACTTCATTGAAATATGAGAATTTTCTATGGCCCGCAATGAAATTTTCCTCCGGGTCCCACAAAGAAAATTCGCCCCGGGCGCCGCAAAAGTTTCATCCGGTCCTGCTGGCGCTACTGGAAGACGCTCAGCAGAAAGTATGATATCATGACACCCAAACTGCAATTTTTATTTCCCTTGTCTTTTTTTTTTTCTGCGCTTCGTTTTGTTTTGTGTTTTTTGTTAGTAGCTTGTTCGTATTTCTAGAACACACCGCACGTGCGTACAACGTGAAATTCGAGTTGAAGCGGATGGACATCGGAAATCACGCTGCTACGATTACGATGATGATGGAATGTTGATTGCCACAGATGTTGCCACGAGCAGGTGATCTAAAAGAAGAAAATAAGAAGCGAAGTTATTTCCTCAAGAACCGGTGTGCGCGGGTGAAAGTTCCGTACCTGTGGCGTCTGCTTCAGGGTCATCACTCTGGATCGATTTCTCATGCTCACTGGAATTCGGAAGTAAAGGGGTTTCTTTCTCGCCTTCCGAGCAACTCTTTGCCCCACCCGTCTCTAGCTCGAAAACAAAACACGGATCTCGGATACGAAAAGATCAGAATAAGCCATTAAATCGCAGTTAACCTTCACTGCATTAAATTCTGTCATAAAGCATCGCGGTTAGGTAATGCTACAATTATTTCCGGGCATGATATCACTTCAGCCAGGCATGTTTTCCCATTTGCGCAGTGCATGTACAAGGGCTAAAGCTAAAAACAATTATCTCTACAAATACCCATTCCTCCTGGCAATTATTTTTTTCAATGTATGCGGTGTGTCATTCATTCCTCCTTTCTCTCGTTTGCGAAAATGGTGTCATGACTTTTTCCTTTCTTTTTTTTTTTTTTTTCATTCGGAAGAATGGCAATAGGGACAGTATTTTTAAAAGTTACGAGAGCGAGCTGAAGTGATCCCTGCGTTAATCACAACTTGACACAACTAATTCGGAAATCTTAGAATCCTGCATTAATGAGATGATCTCATTTTGGTAAACATCAAAGTATTTTTAATAGATTCGGTCATACCCATTGACGCTCTTTGCTGTGATTTTTGCAGCCGCACCCTCTAGCGTTACATCACCAGCAGCTTTTAGTATGAACTTGACAATATTCGTAAAAGAATTTCCATTTCAATTTTTTGTTCTGGTAACAGCTTTCGTGGCTTTCAATCTCTGCACAAGTTAATCACATTTCATACTGAAATTTGATAAGTACAACTTCAATTCCTCATTTCCCAATCCTGTTTTGAACGTGTGAATGTCGTTTCTGAATGCGGGTGTTCTATAATGTTTATAATGTTGTACCTGCCTAGTCCATAATATAAGATGACATTAAATGTCTCTCCATCACTTCGCACTTCTTCACCATTATCTCCTCTCCAGTCTCTCTCTCTCTCTCTCTCTCTCTCTCTCTCTCTCTCTCTCTCTCTCTCTCTCTCTCTCCCATTCCCTTCCTATTATCTATTTCACCACCTATACTCCCTCTTATATATAAACCATCAGCAGTTACAATGGCTCTGAAATCCTGCGGTATTGAAGATGCGTACATTAATATTACGTATTAATAACATCTATGAAAATGCAAGTGCAAAGATTCGGCTGTTTGAAAATACAACACACATAAAAATTGGAAAAGGAGTGAGACAAAGTGACACCATATCTCCGAAGCTCTTTAATGCCACATTGGAAAATGTCTTTCAATCACTGAACTGGGAAAACAAAGAGATAAAGATTAATGGAGATTATCTAACCCACCTTCGTTTTGCTGATGACATAGTCATTTTTGCAATTACCCCATCAGAGCTGCAGAGTATGATCCAGGAACTTTCTGACAAGAGTAAAGAAGTGAGATTAAAAATGAACTTTCAGAAGACAAAACTGATGTTCAATGCTTTTACACAAAATGACGATTTATCGATTGATGGAGAAAAGTTGGAGATAACAGACACATACATTTATCTTGGACAGCAGATATCAAGTGAGGGTCACATTGATGAAGAAATTAATCGGCGTATAAAACTTGCCTGGAGAGCTTTTGGAAGAAACAGCATAATTTTCAAGAGCAATATGCCATTATGTCTTAAAAGAAAAGTGTTTGATCAATGCATCCTTCCAGTGCTTACGTAGAGTGGAAGACATCATGATCAGAGTTAAATCCCTGAAATGGCAATGGGCTGGACATACTGCCAGAAGGACAGACCATCGATGGACAGCCGAAATTTTAGATTGGATTCCAAGGGACAGGAAAAGACCCAGAAGAAGACCACATGGAAGATGGGTGGATGAAATTCGAAAGTATGCGGAAGTGACATGGAGGAGACTGGCACAAGACAGGCCGTTGTGGAGGAAACTTGGGGAGACCTTCGTCCAGCAGTGGATTGGTAATGGTTGACAATGATGATGATGATGATATACAGTATATATATATATATATCATCGGCTGTTCATCGATGATCTGTCCTTCTGGCAGTATGTCCAGCCCATTGCCATTTCAGAGATTTAACTCTGATCATGATGTCTTCCACTCTTGTCATTTTCGGATCCACGAGTTCCTCTTCTTATCTCTCCTGGTTACACCAAGTATGCACCTCTCCATGCTTCTTTGAGTTGTCTGCAGCCTTTGTATGTCTCTTTTAGTTAAGGTCCACGTCTCTGCACCATACGTAAGCACTGGAAGGATGCATTGATCAAACACTTTTCTTTTAAGACATAATGGCATATTGCTCTTGAAAATTATGCTGTTTCTTCCAAAAGCTCTCCAGGCAAGTTTTGTACGCCGATTAATTTCTTCATCAATGTGACCCTCACTTGATATCTGCTGTCCAAGATAAACGTACGTATCTGTTATCTCCAGCTTTTCTCCATCAATCGATAAATCTTCATTTCTTGTAAAAGCATTGAACATCACTTTTGTCTTCTGAAAGTTCATTTTTAATCCCACTTCTTTACTCTTGTCAGCAAGTTCCTGGATCATACTCTGCAGCTCTCATGGGCTAGTTGCAAAAATGACTACATCATCAGCAAAACGAAGGTGGGTTAGATAATCTCCATTAATCTTTATCCCCTTGTTTTCCCAGCTCAGTGACTGAAAAACACCCTCCAATGTGGCATTAAAGAGCTTTGGAGATATGGTGTCACCTTGTCTCACTCCCTTTCCCTACTTTTATGTGTGCTGTATTCTCAAACAGCCGAATCTTTGCACTTGCATTTTCATAGATGTTATTAATAATATTAATGTATGCATCTTCAATACCGCAGGTTTCAGAGCCATTGTAACTGCTGATGGTTTCACCGAATCAAAGGCTTTTTCATAATCGATAAAAGCCATGCACAATGGAAGTTCATATTCCCTCGCTCTTTCAATTAGTTCTCTCAGCACATGGATATGATCTATTGTGCTGTAGCCACTCCTGAATCCAGCTTGTTCTCTCGGTTGAGCCATGTCCAGTGTTACCTTCAAGCGGTGTGAAAGAACTTTAATGAAGATTTTATAAACTACTGATAGGAGGCTGATAGGTCTGTAGTTTCCGAGATCCTCAATGTCACCTTTCTTATGTAGCAGGATCATTGTAGCGGTGTTCCAATCCTCAGGAATCTTTCCTTCATTAAGGCATCGAGTGAAAATTTGGGCGAGTACTGTTTCGATTTCTCCACTTGCTTCTTGTATGATGTCTACAGTAATTCCATCTTCTCCTGGAGCTTTTCCCCGCTTCATGTTCTTGATTGCATGTGCAACTTCTGCTGGAAGGACTGGAGGAACTCTGGCACTGGTATCTTTCATGATGTCTGGAGTGCATGTATCATCCCTTTCATATAATTTGGAGTAGAAATCTTTCACGCTTGTCAAAATTTCGCCTCTATTTCTTGTTACAGAACCATCTTCTTTTCTCAGTGCCATAATCTGTTTTCTTCCTTTACTGAGATGTCCCTTTGCTATCTTTAGGCTTTGGTTGTTTTCAATTGCTTTCCTCACTAGTTCACAGTTGAATTTTCTTACGTCTTCAGTGATACTTTTTCGTACTGTCTTGCATAGCTCTATATATTCCACTTTGGAAGTCACATCTTCTTTAGTTGTCCTCATCTCTCTTCTTTTTTGCATCAACATTTTCGTTTTTCCTGATAATTTATTTACATGCAACTTGTTCTTAGACCCAGCTAATTTTGTTGCTGTTTCCATAAGAGCTTTGGTTACTTTTCTGTTAACTTCAGAGATGTCCACTTCTTCCGATGTTAGGCCTTCTAAAGCAGAGAACCTTATATATATATATATATATGGGATGTAAGGTCAGGTGATGCGTAACATCACAGCCTCTCCTTGACAAATGTCAACCCCGCCTTCTCGTGGTGCATCCTGTTCCTACTAAAGGGGCTCTGACGACCGCCCATAGCGGTATAACTATACCATCGGGATTAGAGGAAATTCTTCACCAACCCGCTTGGCCAGCGTGGTGAGTTATGGCCAAACCCCTCCAAAATGACTCCACAACTTAAATCTTGGCCCTCAGTCTCCGGCAGCTGGAATGTACCTGGCCAAGGCAGCGGCCAGTGCGACATGAAGGCAGAGGGTGCTAAGAATCCCCGGAGGACCGGACTAGGCTGCCATCTGATGCTGACCTTGGCAACGTACAATGGACGCTCCCTATCTTCTGATTCAAGGCTTCTTGAATTGGAAGAGGAACTACAAAGGATCAAGTGGGAGATCGTGGGGCTAAGTGAGGTAAGGAGAAAAGGAGAAGATCTCATCGAACTGAAAAGTGGACATCTCTTCTACTATCGTGGGACAGATACTGGCAGAACTAGTGGTGTTGGATTTATAATAAACAAGAAACTGAAGGATAAAGTGGTAGAAGTTGAAAGTTCCTCTGACAGAGCTGCACGACTCGTTATCCAACTCTCGAGAAGATACCAGGCTCAGATTATTCAAACTTATGCACCCACCACAAGTCATCCTGAAGAAGAAATTGAAGAATTTTATGAGGAAATTTGTCATCTAAATAATAAAGGTAAGCAGCACTTGAAAATAATTATGGGAGATTTCAATGCAAAAATAGGGCAACAGCAACAGAATGAAACTTCAGTAGGTAAATTCGGTCACGGCAACAGAAACCAGCGTGGAAATACTCTCGTTGAGTTTGCAGAGGCAGAAGGGTTTTTCATCTTGAACTCCTTCTTCAAGAAAAAGCCACACAGGAAATGGACATGGAGACATCCAAATAGGACGACAAGTGAAATTGATTTTATTATGTGTAACAAAAAATGCGTCATAGAAGACTGCAGTGTGCTAAACAAGTTCAACACAGGTAGTGACCATAGATTGGTGAGATGTAAGATGCACCTCAACACTAAACTTGAACGTGGCAAGCTCATAAGACAAACAAAATCTATTGACATAACCAACCTTAAAAAACACCATAATACCTTCAAGTTGGAACTGAAGAACAGGTTCTCTGCTTTAGAAGGCCTAACATCGGAAGAAGTGGACATCTCTGAAGTTAACAGAAAAGTAACCAAAGCTCTTATGGAAACAGCAACAAAATTAGCTGGGTCTAAGAACAAGTTGCATGTAAATAAATTATCAGGAAAAACGAAAATGTTGATGCAAAAAGAAGAGAGATGAGGACAACTAAAGAAGATGTGACTTCCAAAGTGGAATATATAGAGCTATGCACGACAGTACGAAAAAGTATCACTGAAGACGTAAGAAAATTCAACTGTGAACTAGTGAGGAAAGCAATTGAAAACAACCAAAGCCTAAAGATAGCAAAGGGACATCTCAGTAAGGGAAGAAAACAGATTATGGCACTGAGAAAAGAAGATGGTTCTGTAACAAGAAATAGAGGCAGAAATTTTGACAAGAGTGAAAGATTTCTACTCCAAATTATATGAAAGGGATGATACATGTACTCCAGACACCATGAAAGATACCAGTACCAGAGTTCCTCCAGTCCTTCCAGCAGAAGTTGCACATGCAATCAAGAACATGAAGCGGGGAAAAGCTCCAGGAGAAGATGGAATTACTGTAGACATCATGCAAGAAGCAAGTGGAGAAATCGAAACAGTACTCGCCCAAATTTTCAGTCGATGCCTTAATGAAGGAAAGATTCCTGAGGATTGGAACACCGCTACAATGATCCTGCTACATAAGAAAGGTGACATTGAGGATCTCGGAAACTACAGACCTATCAGCCTCCTATCAGTAGTTTATAAAATCTTCACTAAAGTTCTTTCACACCGCTTGAAGGTGACACTGGACATGGCTCAACCGAGAGAACAAGCTGGATTCAGGAGTGGCTACAGCACAATAGATCATATCCACGTACTGAGAGAACTAATTGAAAGAGCGAGGGAATATGAACTTCCATTGTGCATGGCTTTTATCGATTATGAAAAAGTCTTTGATTCGGTGAAACCATCAGCAGTTACAATGGCTCTGAAAACCTGCGGTATTGAAGATGCATACATTAATATTATTAATAACATCTATGAAAATGCAAGTGCAAAGATTAGGCTGTTTGAAAATACAACACACATAAAAATTGGAAAAGGAGTGAGACAAGGTGACACCATATCTCCGATGCTCTTTAATGCCACATTGGAGGGTGTTTTTCAGTCACTGAGCTGGGAAACCAAGGGGATAAAGATTAATGGAGATTATCTAACCCACCTTCGTTTTGCTGATGACGTAGTCATTTTTGCAACTACCCCATCAGAGCTACAGAGTATGATCCAGGAACTTGCTGACAAGAGTAAAGAAGTGGGATTAAAAATGAACTTTCAGAAGACAAAAGTGATGTTCAATGCTTTTACAAGAAATGAAGATTTATCGATTGATGGAGAAAAGCTGGAGATAACAGACACGTACGTTTATCTTGGACAGCAGATATCAAGTGAGGGTCACATTGGTGAAGAAATTAATCGGCGTACAAAACTTGCCTGGAGAGCTTTTGGAAGAAACAGCATAATTTTCAAGAGCAATATGCCATTATGTCTTAAAAGAAAAGTGTTTGATCAATGCATCCTTCCAGTGCTTACGTATGGTGCAGAGACGTGGACCTTAGCTAAAAGAGACATACAAAGGCTGCAGACAACTCAAAGAAGCATGGAGAGGTGCATGCTTGGTGTAACCAGGAGAGATAAGAAGAGGAACACGTGGATCCGAAAAATGACAAGAGTGGAAGACATCATGATCAGAGTTAAATCCCTGAAATGGCAATGGGCTGGACATACTGCCAGAAGGACAGACCATCGATGGACAGCCGAAATTTTAGATTGGATTCCAAGGGACAGGAAAAGACCCAGAAGAAGACCACATGGGAGATGGGTGGATGAAATTCGAAAGTATGCAGGAGTGACATGGAGGAGACTGGCACAAGACAGACCGTTGTGGAGGAAACTTGGGGAGACCTTCGTCCAGCAGTGGATTGATAATGGTTGACAATGATGATGATGATATATATATATATATATATATATATATCACTATACTCCCACTTTATATATATATATATGTTCTCTGTTCCCACTTTCGTCTCTCTATCTGTTCTTGTATTTCCCCCTCTATCTATCCTACATCCCTTTATTCCATCTTTCGCTCTTTCCACTTCTCCTCTATGCCTTCTTTTTCTCTATATCTTGTTCATTTCCCTCTCTTTTTTCTCTCTCTATTCCATCTTCCACTCTCTCTATTTCTTCTGTACTCCCTTCGCTGCCTATTCTTCCTGTATTTTCCTCACTATATATTCCTCCTATACTTCCCTCTCTGTCTATTAATCCAATACTTTTTTCTAGTTTCCTGTTTATGTGTCTATTCCTCTCATGCACCCCTCACTTTTCCCTGTCTTTTTCAATTCTCCATGTTCCCTTTCCGTTCCCTCTCTATTTCTTATCTCTATGTGTTCCCTCTTACGCTTTCTTCATACTCCTGTTCAACTTTCACTCTGTTCATCCTCTAATTCCTCTCTCTCTCTCTCCCTCCCTGTTCATCCTGTAATCCTCTTCTCTTTATCCTGCCTCTCACTATTCCTTCTCTATTCCCCTCTCTTTTTCTGCTCCTTTCTCTCTCTCTCTCTCTCTCTCTGATATCTGATATCTGACGCACCGCTTGGAAAATGGGCTTGTGGATGAAACGTTTCTGTCCAAGCTCTAATGATGTAGTCTCTGTAGGCTCATTGTTTCCCTCACTTCTGCGCCAAGTTTCGAATCACACCAAGACAGCAATACCGTGTTCGATATCACGGCGACGGCTTCCCTTTTCCCCAAGACCACTGGTCTTAAATTAGGAACCGGTTACTTATCTTGCTTCTCAGGAGCCTTGTTTGCTCCTAGCAGGTACTAAACTCACATATTGCTTCCCTCTCATCCCAAAGAAATAAGAAAAGCATGCGAAAAAATCAAAGCACAGCTGCTTATAAATCCAGACCAATGTTTCGTGGACATGCCAAATGTTTCAATGCTTGTACAACGGACTACCAAAAACTTTAACTGTTAAATGAAATTTATACTTCCGAAAACCAGAGCTGCCCTAAGACACAACTGTAACGAGTGTGTGTGTATGTGTGCGCCATATCCTACAGTTTAAAACAGCGCATTTTGCAGACTCGAGAATATTGGGAAATGTTCTGCCGAACCTTCTCAATTGCCTCAAATAATACTATGTGAGCCGTGCATTAATGTTTTAGCGGTTGTCGTTCGAAAGAGTATCGGACGCCTATTTTCTGAATTTCTAAGAATCTGTCGTCCCGTTAGCTAACAGAAACAACAACTCTGCCACTAGAATGCATTACAGCGTAGCTGCATGGTTTATTATTTAATTTTGCTGTCTGAATTCCGAAGACGGCAATTATTGGTCTCTTAAACGGAGTCCAATAATTTGCCCTATTCGGAATTTAGACAGCAAAATTAAATAATAAACCATGCAGATATGCTGTAATGTGCTAGTCTAGTGGTGGAGTTTTTGTTTCTGTTATCTAACGGGACACTAGATTCTTAGAAACATCGATTTTTAGAAATCGAAATACCTGTGCCTGAAAGTGAGGGCTTGAATCATAAGCGTGGACTTTTGTAAATCTTAGGGCTTGTTCAACAAAATAAAAAAATAAATATGTATGGTGTTTATACACTAATTTTCTTTGAAATAAAAAAAATGAGTAAAAACGTGGTATTATTAATCATAATCCAGCAGTAGACTTTCGAACACGTTTGAAATAGTGCCCGTTTTCCATTCAATCCTTCTGCTTGTGAGTAAATTTTGACTCATCGCTTGTCACAATCCTTCTGCTTGTGTCTATTTTGTTTGACTCATCGTCAAAAAAATAGTTACACCCAGAAGGACGTGTCGGATTGCAATGTTTTTCGGGAGGAAGGTATAGGTTACCAGGAACAATAAATGATTAAATATTGAGACTGATATGGGCCATATTTATCGAGCTACACGCCAATAAGTACTGTCTCTCACTATGGCGGCGGGCAGCCATGTTTGCTCACACAGCATGCCAGACGTCTCGGCATAGAGTTGTACAGATTCCTAATGGTATCCTGCGATGAGCCATCCCATGCAGCGTGAATCTTCTCACGCAGTTCCTGCAGATCGTGCGGTACGGGTGGAGTGTGGATAGCACGTCCAATAGTATCCCACACATTTTCAATCGGCGATACGTCTGGCGATGCGGTTGGCCAGAGCAGAGAGTCAGTGCCTTGAAGGCAAGCTCTCGAGACAGCAGCAATACGCGGACGTGAGTTGTCCTGTTGGAAAATCGCACCGGATTGAGCGTCAAAAAAGTAGGGCCACTGGTTGCAGGACCTCATTAACGTAACGTTGGACTGTCAAAGTGCCTGTAATGAGCGCCAAAGGTGATTTGGCATCGTAGGCAATTGCACTCCACACTATGACACCAGGCCTTCTTAACGTGTGACGCTCTACAACAAACCGTTCGTCTTGGCGCTGACCACGGTACTTCCACACACGGAATCGTTGGTCGTCTCCTCCAAGACAAAAGCGGGACTCGTCACTAAAGATCACCCGCTGAAATGCCTCCTTGACAGTCTAGCACGACACCATTGCAGTCTTTGGCGACGATGCAATGGTGTTAAGGGCAGTCGTAACGGTCTACGTGCGTGTAGTCCTACGTCGTGCAGCCGTCTGCCAATGGGGCTGGCACTAATCGGACGATGCATGGAGGGTACTACTGCTTGCTGAATATATGTAATCGCGGCTGTTAGGTTACTCCGCGCATGTCGGACAACCCGTCGGACCTATCTCTCTGTGGTTCGTCTAGGTCTCCCAGACCCTTCCTGTCGCTGCTGCGTGCTTTGTTCTATCCACTGCCGCCAACAGCGTGCTATGGTGATATCCACACGATTGGTATGGCGCGCAATACGGCAATAAGACCATCCCGCTTCCCGGAGCCCGACGATGCGGCCACTCTCAAACTCCTCCAGCTGTTCGAAATGCTTCCGAACTTTTCTCCGAGGCATACTTCACTTGCAAGGATGCAACCAACACAACAGCATGAGTCAGAATGGCAAGCACGCGTAACAGGACGAGCTTACATAGCCGGTCAGACACAGCGCTACGACCCCTCCTTGCTTGCGTCACATGCGCGGCCGAGCGTGATACTTGAATCATTTGCATGTCTCACGATGTCAAACCTACCCACCAAGTTTCATTCCTGTCGCTTGCTTCCTTCTGGGTGCAACTATTTTTTTTTTTTTGGCGATGAGTGTATATTACGGGTAAAATAAAAACTCTTCTTTTTCTTGGAGGGGATTTAATGAACACCCTGAGCAACTCAGTGAACTATATAAGCTTCCGTAATTTAGAACCCCGGTTTAGGATAGGGCAGGAGGCGCATCATTTATGTCTTCGCCTGGGATTCGAACCCGTTTCGGATGAACGCTTGCTTAGAAGCCAACGCCTCGTACCACTCGATCTTACTTTTCTTCACATTTTTCTTAATAACTGCTTGATTTCTCACCAGATTTGAAAAATGTTTGTTCTACTAAATTCTGCAAAAAAAAAAAAAAAAAAAAGGAAAAATGTAGCTGATACATCGTGTTACAGAACTGTTTATACTAAAGTAATATATTTAACATATCATCATCATCATCATTGTCAACCATTATCAATCCACTGCTGGACGAAGGTCTCCCCAAGTTTCCTCCACAACGGTTTGTCTTGTGCCAGTCTCCTCCATGTCACCCCTGCATACTTTCGAATTTCATCCACCCATCTCCCATGTGGTCTTCTTCTGGGTCTTTTCCTGTCCCTTGGAATCCAATCTAAAATTTCGGCTGTCCATCGATGATCTGTCCTTCTGGCAGTATGTCCAGCCCATTGCCATTTCAGGGATTTAACTCTGATCATGATGTCTTCCACTCTTGTCATTTTTCGGATCCACGAGTTCCTCTTCTTATCTCTCCTGGTTACACGAAGCATGCACCTCTCCATGCTTCTTTGAGTTGTCTGCAGTCTTTGTATATCTCTTTTAGTTAAGGTCCACGTCTCTGCACCATACGTAAGCACTGGAAGGAGGCATTGATCAAACACTTTTCTTTTAAGACATAATGGCATATTGCTCTTGAAAATTATGCTGTTTCTTCCAAAAGCTCTCCAGGCAAGTTTTGTACGCCGATTAATTTCTTCATCAATGTGACCCTCACTTGATATCTGCTGTCCAAGATAAACGTACGTGTCTGTTATCTCCAGCTTTTCTCCATCAATCAATAAATCTTCATTTCTTGTAAAAGCATTGAACATCACTTTTGTCTTCTGAAAGTTCATTTTTAATCCCACTTCTTTACTCTTGTCAGCAAGTTCCTGGATCATACTCTGCAGATCTGATGGGGTAGTTGCAAAAATGACTATGTCATCAGCAAAACGAAGGTGGGTTAGATAATCTCCATTAATCTTTATCCCTTTATTTTCCCAGCTCAGCGACTGAAAAACACCCTCCAATGTGGCATTAAAGAGCTTCGGAGATATGGTGTCACCTTGTCTCACTCCCTTTCCAATTTTTATGTGTGTTGTATTTTCAAACAGCCGAATCTTTGCACTTGCATTTTCATAGATGTTATTAATAATATTAATGTATACATCTTCAATACCGCAGGTTTTCAGAGCCATTGTAACTGCTGATGGTTTCACCGAATCAAAGCCTTTTTCATAATCGATAAAAGCCATGCACAATGGAAGTTCATATTCCCTCGCTCTTTCAATTAGTTCTCTCAGTACGTGGATATGATACTACTTCAAAAGTGTGTGCTGAATATATGAATTTTGATTTTTATTAATATTTTACTGATGTTAACTGATAGAAACGCTTCATTACACAAGTTCTAATCACAATATTCAAAATGTTACCAAAAGATAATTTCGGTTGCCGCCGCAGCATGCCTTGATTTCTGCGGGCGCATGCTGAAGCAATTGGGAACCTCAACGAACTATAGGGGGCGCTGCGCAAACGTAAACAAACTTCTCTAGTACGGGTAACGTCGCACGTGTTTCCATAAAGTCGAATGTTAGAATGGCTGGTTTGTCGCTTTCAATCCTTGAAATAATGAAATTTGTGGACGCTTCTAAAAATTCAAGATGCATTAAAGAAGGAGAAGTGATTGTTAATGTAGGCCATATAATTTCTTGTGGAATTAAGAAGGAAGATGGAAGAGAAATTCTCATAGTTTCGCACTGCATTCAGTCCACGGCAATAACGTCGTCGCCTCACTCCATCAACGGTGTTTTAGATACAAGTAACAGTGAAATTTCTATAAAGTCATTTGAGTGCTCTTGTAAAGCGGGCAGAAGTGGAACGTGTAAGCACTGTGTAGCAGTAATGCTTTACTGTAACAGGTAATTTTTAATTTTACATTTTCAGGCAAGTGATATAGTAATACCGACAGGGGTGTTCTAATCCGGATTACTATTAAAAGCTGACATTTCGTTTCACTTGACGTTTCCCAGGACCCATTTTCAATACTGTCAACAATAACATTTGTAATTTTTGAACATTCTGTTCCTAAAAGTGTTTGTGAATTGGTAATTGTTGATCATCATTGGGTTCTGCGTTTTTGAACCGATGACTTTTGACAGAACATTGCAAATCTTGTTCCATAATGAAGTTTAAATTTATATGGATAACAGCAATTATTTGTTTTCAAGATTATGTAGAAATGCGGATTTTTTAATTACTACTATGTAATAAAAACATACTGCCTTGTTTATTATTCATTCAAAGACGTTACTAGGTTAATAGCATTTCACTGGAAGGATTTCAAACGCAAGGCACAAACGTTTATACTAACTTGTGAAAAACATAGCCGAAACCTTGGGAACGACATTGCGGGACACAACAATATGATTTGTTCTTCTTCACGGAATTCTCCGTTATACAACTCTCTAATTCCAGAATGAATGCAAAAATACACCAAACTACGACAACTGAACGTAATGAGCGATCTACCAACAGCCAAGCATTGAGCCAAAAACGTTACCCGTACTACAGTAATTCTTCCTTTTGCCGCTAGAGGGAGAGCGGACCGCTGAGATTGCCAATAGAGCATACCCGTAGTCAGCGCATGTGGCTTGAGTGTTCTGAATGTATCCAGAGCAACCGTATCAAAAGTTACGGCTGCCTTCACCAAGTCTAGAAAGACATCCGGTGGGACGAATTGCAGCAGGAAATTGAAACTGAATTAAAGAGACCGCCAAGCAATGAAGACATAAAGACACTGCCACAAAAATAACTGCATAAATTAATGCGAGTCTCAGCAGTCCAGTACCTAATGAGAAACATTTCGATGGAGACTTCATAAAACTGAATTTTATGGCGAAGCCAATACTTTAGTAAGCCACTCGTTGCCGATGATAACCAAAAAAGGAGCATATAATGGTGTTACAAACACAAAACCCAAGCAATAAATGCTTGGGAACGTGCAATTTGTTCCGAGGAATCATCATTCAGGCTTTTTCGTACTTCGTCTGTGTTTGGTGAATGCCCAAGATGAAGCGCGCTACGAATAAAACTACCTTTAAATTTTTGTATTAACTGCAAGGACTCTTATTATAATACCAGCGTATAGCCCGTCCTAGGACGGTTGTTTCTAAGCTTTAAATAAATATTAATATAACAGAGATGTTTTCCCGTCCTGTGACGGAGTGAAATTTTTAATTGAAGCAGATTGAAAACAAATCAAATAGACACCGGCATTTTTGTAAGGAAATACAGTAAAAACTTATATAGTAAGAACTCATTAATGCTAGAACTAAAAATTATATGCTATTTATTTCCAAAAAAAAAAAAAAAAATACAAAATAAATTATATGCTGCTTATTTCCGTTTTTCGAAAGACCTCGCGATAAATAAACATTCTGTACAAAATATTTGTTTTTGTTTAACCATTTTCCTTGTAGTTCAGTTGTTTTCGTGTAAACTTATCTTAATAACTTTTGCTTTGATTTTTCGCGTTAAATGACTTTTCCTCCGGCACACATGTTATTCCCTTCACGGCTTGTTTTAGACTGTCCTATCTGAAAGTTAGTTTGAAACTTCATACCGAAACTTTATCTACAAAATGATGCGACATCTGGCACTACAAATCGGAACTGTCTAAATTATCGACAATGTGTTTTTGCGTTGACATCTGTTTTTAGATGCAATTTTGTTCAATTCGACATCGCTAAATTTCAGTTTTAACTGTGGGTTTGAGCGTTTAGATAAATCGATATTTTGCAAAATATGTAATGTAATCAGCACTAAACTCATAAAGTAAGTTAAATTAAAAAAGTAAAAAATAATTAAAGCGTACAAATTAATATTCGAATTGTGCTAAATTAAATTAATATAGAAATGCAACTTGCCGTGATATTAAGATTTTAATTCGAATTGTAGATCGGATAAATAGAAATCGAGTCGTTGATAATCCAATATTTCAAAATTAGCACGCGATCACCTTGACATGTCAACGTGATCGCGTGCAAACTCAACTTGCTGTGATATTAAGAACTCAATTAATTTTGTAGATCGGAAAAATAGAACTCGAGTAATTAATAATCCAATGTTTTTAAATTTGCACGCTATCACTTTGCCATCTAAACGTGATCGCGTGCTATTATATAGCAGGCAATGAATTTAATGTTGCGAGAGAACACACGAATTGGTCGATAAGTCACGGCGTAACAATGCAGACGTTGCTGTGACGTCAAGCGTTCCAGAAAGACAGACAGATCAGGGTGTTTATACCATGTAATAATTGAGTTTTTTTGTTTTTCTTTTGTATATATATGTATTAACGCCAGCGGTACTGGTCACTGGGCACATTCGCTAAGTCTTACTGACGTCAGCGCAGGGTCAGCGGTGAGTCAGGTGTTTTCTACGCCTGAAGGGTTTAGCGGCACTCCCGAAAGAGAGGACCACTTTGGTCTGGAAGAGAATAGCGAGAGACGCCGTTTTGAAAAGAAGTGGCGCGGAAAGAGTGCTGGAAGACGCGGGAGTTATGGCGCACGTATAACCGGAGTGCTGCCGTGTGATAATTATATGTATATGTCGATGCAATTCCATCAGGACGTCGATCCTGTAATAAAGTTGTTGTGTTATACACTATATTGACAAAAGTCACTGGACACCCCTTCAAAAGCAAATGAATGGGTCCGCTGCGTTGTTAAGATGCACGGTACTGCTGCAAACGGTATAAGAACAATCCTGCAGCTGACCGCGATCATATAGCATTGTGCGGTTGAGTGAAAATGTCACGGTGGGAAAGAACTGATTCTGAGAAAGGAAATCTTGTTGGGTGTTATACTGTATTAGTGGGTAGCTCATAAGAGAAACCGAGAGGCGTTTAAACTTACCCAAGTCAACTGTTTTGGATGTACTGAATAAGTGGAAGACACATGGCGTGCCTGGAGCAGCAAAACGTACCGGCAGACCAAAGAAAAACAGTGGTCGTGGACGTCGAAGCCTCAGGAGAGTCGTTACAGCTAATCGACGGAGTACTGCACAAGACCTCAGTGTACAGGTAAGTGAAAATGCCGGAACCTCGGTATGTACACGTACCAATCGAAGAAAACTTCATTCCATGGGTTACCGTGGTCGTGCGGCTGCTCATAAGCCATTCATCTCCACTCGGAATGCTACTCGTCGTTTAGCATGATGTAAAGAACATTTATCGTGGACCGTAGATCAATGAAAACGGATCCTATGGACTGATGAATCCAGATACACGATCTATTAGTCTGATGGCCATGTGTGGGTATGGCGGCAGCCGATGGAACGCTATTTACCACAATGTACTGTTCCTACGGGGAAGTTTAGAGCTGGCAGTGTACTGTACTCGTGTGGGGATGTTTTTCGTGGCATGGTTCCGGCCCATTGGTTATCGTGGACAAACTTGTTGATCAGCACGTCTACCTCGATGTTCTGGACAATTATGCCCTACCAACCCTGTGGCAATACTATGGACCCGAGCCTTGTTGGTACCAGCAGGATAATGCACCGAGCTATAAAGCAAGGACTGTTACGTCGTGGTTTGACGATAATTCCGCATCGTGTGTGGACTGGCCAGCACAGAGCCCTGATCTTAATCCCATAGAGTACCTATGGGATGAATTAGAGTGCCGCATAAGAAGTTTGGAACCAATGCCTACTACTAAACAACAGTTAGCGGCAGCATTATGCACTGAATGGAAGCGCATACTTATCGCTGTGTTCAAAACCTTGCCGAAAGCATGTCTGGAAGGGTCAGTGCATGCATTAAGGCCAAAGGTGGACCGACACCGTACTAATGTATGTCAATAAATGCCATGTTGTGTTTCTCTTCTAGGTGTCCAGTGACTTTTGTCAATATAGTGTTTATATGAGTGTATTTACGAGTCGAGAATTATGGCAGTACACGAGTCTCAGGGGAGTAATTGATATGTAATAAGGAAGGACGTAATAGCCGAACCAAACTAAGGGACTCGAAGATATACGGGTCTCTTACAGTAGCATTTCACAGGAGAAGCAGTATTATACTTTAACCAAGCTACTCGTTGTGGGTTAATTCTCTGCCTTGAATCTTATGAATTCTAAAACTTCAGAGGGAAATTATCAAAATATTAGGCCCATGGACGGAGTGTGGTTATAGATGTTGAAGGCTGTAGTCACAATTGAGACTTCCATTCCGACTTTAATATAAATCTTGAGGGGGGCGTCAATTTTTTTGGGGGGTAACCCTTCCAAGTCCCCTCACCCACCGCATAAGATGAACGAGGGATGTAGTAATGCGTAGGATGACCTTACACTGCAACCTCGTACCACCTGTAGAGCACAAACAATTACCTTTTGGGAAAATAGGTATATTCCTAAATATGATAAGCATCTTGCACCAACTGGGAAAAAGCGTCATTGTGTTGATGAAGGAAACGAGCTGTATAAATTTACCGTAATTGTGATGCGCGCAATGGTAGTTTGTAATTGAGACCTCTTGAAATGATGGCCTTCTGATTACGAGAAGGAAAAAAAGAAGGTTGCTTTTACTCTCTCTCTTGCGAGGAGATGCCAAGCATTGGAGAAACGGATGAGGAAAAGGCATTGGCGGAAGGGAACATTCTTCCCACGACTTCACAGAAAGGAAGAGTTGACAAAGTTAAAAAATAGCACTCCGCTTAACATTGAAGCGAAAGATAATAATTGTGTCTTTGTGTGGGGTAAAGATTCGTAATGGCATATTCTTACCCATAAATACTGCTGCAAGCTGTTTTGCCCGCAAAAATAGGATACAGAAGAAATGCACCATAACTTTTGAATCTGAGTGTCCAGGGAAACAGTAAAAATGGCATTACGGTGAAGAATTAATGACAGGTATGTTATTTGACGGTATATTTGAATGTGAGGAAAAAGTGAAGTAATACGTCGAAGGGAAATACAGTAGTGAGTGATGAATCAGGTATTTATGTTCCTTTTCTTTTCTTAAAAAAAAAAAACAAGAATGAAATTTCCTGCTGTTAAGTGTTACTTAGAAATTGACCTAGCTTAAATCTCAGCATTTCAAAAGTTCTGATACTGTAAAAATATTTCGCTACAGTCGCCCGTAATTGTTATTTCGGGTATTGTGTTGATAATATAGCTATATCCGAGTATAGAATGAACTAATTTACGATAATCTATAAACAATGCACCACTGTTATTTTGTAACATCGTATGATGATTTTGTTTAGAAAATTTCTTAAATGTGCGACGCGACATACCGATGAATGTCTCTTTGTGAAGAAAAAACGGAGAAAAGAAAATGCTTTTTACAACTTTGTATATCACGACTTCACCATTCACCTTATACTACGTTTTTTTTTTGTTTTGTTTTTTTCAGTTTCTGAGTAACTTACCAACTTACCTTAAGCTGCTTAACTGTGTATGGTGAGATCAAGAAATAGCTTTTTAGAAAAGTTGAAATATTATGTGAGTCATGGGTTGCAAAACATTTGTGAAATAAAAAAACAATTGATTCGCGACAGGGAATATAATTTTAGTAGAAGTTCAGTCTATACATACATACACTATCTACCTACTAGTAATTGGACACTCCTGCAATCGACGATATCTGCAGTCCACACGTCACGGCCGCCGCCGTTAAATATCGTACGGGAATCAACAACGCAACCAGTCGCATGCAAGATGCCACGCAGTTCGGAGCTCTCTGATTTCGAGAAAGGTGTAATCGTCGGGTATCACAGAAATGGCCGATCCATACGTGACATATCCAGCGAGTTGAATTACCCAAAATCGACAGTGGCCTACGTGATTGGCAAGTGGAAGATGAGAGGTGACTGTCGGAATGTGCCCCGACCCGGCAGACCCACAAAACTGGGAGTTAGAGACCGACGGGTGCTGGCAAGAGAAATTCGGAAGAACCGCACCAAATCGATGGGCCACATCCGCGAGGAGTTTCAACAGGCATCCGGGAGTGTTCTTTCGATGAATACCATCCGTAAGGAAGCCCATCTGCTCGGTTATCATGGACGTGCTGCCTCCCTCAAGCCTTTGATCGCCAAGTAGAACAGCGCTGCTCGGCTAACGTGGTGCAACGAACGTCGACAGTGGACCGTTGAACAGAGGAAACAGGTTCTCTGGAGCGACGAATCAAGGTTCACCCTCTACCGTTCGGATGGCAGGGTCTGGGTTTGGCGTCTGCCTGGAGAACGCCTCCTGCCGGAATGTATTGTGCCAACTGTGAAGTTCGGCGGCGGTGGAATTATGCTATGGGGGTGTTTCTCTTGGTATGGCACGGGACCCTTAGTCGCAATTCCTGACAGACTCAACGCCAAGACCTACTGCACCATTTTGGATGACCATGCGCTTCCTACGTTGCGGTAGTTTTACGGGGTGGACCCATGTTACTTTCAGGATGACAATGCCACCTGTCATGTTGCGAGGTCCAACATGGCTGGTATGGTGACAATGGGGTTAATCGAATGGACTGGCCTGCACAGAGCCCGGACCTTAACCCTATCGAGCACCTCTACGACGAGTTGGAGCGTCGACTTAAGGGGTGCCCCCACCGTCCGAAACCGGTGAAGGAACTGACCTGTCTTCTCCAAGCCGAGTGGAAGAAAATACCGCTAGCCGTCGTACAACGCCTGGTTGAGAGTATGCCCCGGAGGGTCGCAGCTGTAATCGCAGCTCGTGGAGGCTACACCAACTATTGAAGGTGAATAGACTTCGTTTTCCTTTGCTATCACAGGTGTCCAATTACTTGTTGGTAGATAGTGTATATTTGAATGTGAGGAAAAAGCGAAGTAATACGTCGAAGGGAAATACAGTAGTAAATATATCATGATCGATATTACGATTTTTGTAACAGAAGTTACAAAAAGTTGCTATGATGAATCTTACAGATCAAGGCTGTAGCCAGCAGGGGGCGGGCATGAAGGGCCTCATCCCCCTGTAAGGCGGCAAGCAAGCTCCCTCCTAGAAAATGGACGTTATTGAAAATTCGCTGAACTTTTATTTTCGGTCATTTATGATAAATTCTTTTGTATCTCGTGATACCTATGAATACTTTACCTAATTTATCATGTACTACAAATTTTCAAAATTAAAAAAAAAATCTAAATTGAAATGATACAGCACGAACAATGGATAACTCAAAAGAAATTTCTTCTCCAGGAGCATCAATAAGAACAACTGCGCCAACCATTCTCTGCCACATGGACACCGAGCTAGTAGCTAAGGGTCAGGGAAGAGACAATATTTTTTTTTTGTTTTTTTGTTGGCGAAATGTGAAACATATAAGAGCATTACAAAGAGAGAGAAGGGGGTGGGGGCGGTGGTGAAAGCGTAGTGGTGAAAGCGTAGTGGTGCAAACGGGTGAAACACTGTTCTTCACTTAGTAAGTGACTATGATACGCTAAGCTGCTGTTAAAAAATTTTCAAGTGGTCAACCGCCTATAAGAATTGTTGTCGTGGAAACGTTTTGGCTAAATGTATTCTTCCAGGCAATGTAAAATAGTATTAAAGGGAAATCTTTGTGTGTGTGTGAGAGAAAGAGCTTAAAACTCCTTCCTGTTCATTGTTCTGTGATCAGTAGGAGTGCTTTTGTGATGCATGTGTGGGAGATGTGTTAATTGGCGGGAATCTGAGGGTTTTGGGCTTTTGAGTGCGGAAGGGAAGTTTGGCTGTTGATCACGGTAAGAAGAGACTACCTTCAAGCACCAGCGAAGGGCAATGCCAAATTAAAAATGGAGAAGAAAGAGGCGAAATTTGGTCTCAATAACGCCTCGATGCCATTGCGTGTATATCCGTAAAGGAACCAGAAAAGTAAACTCAAAAATAAATATAGTTTGTTCATGCTATTTAGGAGTTATATTTCCTCCAGCGATAATGACTCTGCAACTCGGCCATCGTCAGATGAGCTCTTCTAATGCGATCTATTTTTTATATCTCAAGAGAGTTCAGTTTTCTTTCTCCTCTTCCCCCTTTTTTTCATACTCTGTATTTCCTTTTTTTTAATTGTTTTTTTCTAATTTTCGGCACGAAGAAATTGTTTGTTAGTGAAGTAAATTAACAAAATGACAAATGTAACGAAAATATAAAGCAGAACTCGTATCTGTATTCGTAAATGAATATAGTTTGTCGTTGATCCCAGAGCACTCCCTTCCAGATGAGTCTTCATACCCCCCCCTCCTCCTCCTGGCTCTGAGATCTAGATGTAGCCCTGCTACAGATATGAATCTTGCTTTAATTCAGCTGAACAAAACAGAATGGAGTGCATTGTAACGTCCCCACAAAAGAGAAATAACTATTGAACAAAAGAGATTGAATGTGCCTGCTTGTCGAGCTGTAGAGAGATTATGTTATTACTATAACCCTTAGCAAAAATAACAAAAATCCGTTATTTACCAGTGACTTTTTAGCGTAGTTGAAATTTAGTGAAAGTTTAGTCACGGCTTTTTGGCTTAATTACTGTATAATTAGGGATATTCGTTTTATGGCAATACTGTCGTTTTTAAATTTGAATACACCACATAAAACTGAAAGCTATCTGATTTTTAATTCTTTTTCTTTTTTTCCCTTGACTAAGAATAACAAAATATCTTTTTTCGGCTATGGTATATTAAAAAACCTGACATAACACTTACGTCACACTTCAGTCTTTTATACAAAAAATTATTCACTTTTCCATTGAGAAAAGTGAAGTGTACAAACGATGGATTTCAATTTAAATCTTCGTGTGTCTCATTACAGATGCCATGCTTAAATCTACAGCACAACGAACAATTTTTATATAATGATATGAAATGGTGTAAGGCTCAGTTCTACAGGTTTTTCTTAAACGTTGTAACTGACATTTCATAATGAGTTATTTTTAGCATGTTTTTGAAACAAAAGAGGACGTGTTTATGTTATCGTTGTATTCGTCCTTTCGTGCACATCATATCTCTACATCTATTAGTCCAATTTGAAAAATTCTTTTTGCATCGAGAAAAGTGATATGTATAAACAATGATCCGTGCCTCTTGGCAGAGCCCATTTAAGAGGAGGCTAAGAAAACTGCAGCTCCGGGCACCGAATTTTCAAGAAGCCGCAGAATTATGCAGGATGCTTGTAGAATTGACAGAGTTTTACAGGTTTTTTTGTTTGCTCTTTTGCAGATAGCACACCAAAAACTATAAGAAACGGCCTTGTGAAAAAAAAAAAAATTTAATTTCTTTCCGCTTTGTTAGGAGGAGTCCGCAAAAAATGTAGTCGCCCCCAGTCCACCCTCAAATATTTCGAAAGCATTACGGATGTTTTTTGTACACATTTGCATTTGGGGGAAATTTTTGTACATTAAGAATTCGTTTGAATCATGATATTTAGACCATCTATTATTTTGCCGACTACTTTGCTATAATTTCAACAAGCTGAACCTTGGGGTGGGGGTGGGGGTGGGGGTGGGGATTGAAATAGAACTAAACTGGTATCCAATTTTCAACCCTGCATTTTTGCATTTTCTTGCTACCGCTGATTCGTCCATGAATCATGGAATACACATGTCAATACGGCGAGATATTGTTATGGCTTCCTCATCATATTTTGGGAATGTTTTCTGGGTATTTTTATTCATCCACCCATAGTGAAATCCTAGATGTGCCACTAATATTGGGCCCCCAAAATACTGTTTAGCCCCCAGGCCCTCTGTCCCCTTAGTATTTTTCTAGTGCATAACTGTGCCTCTAGGTGACGTAAATGCGTAATTTATTTATACTTTCATATTCCTTTCATTTACTCCAAATATTTAAAGATAACTAAAATTAAAGAGAGCAGCATACATATTATAGAAAACGAATTTCCTTGAAGAAACAGTTCTTCACAATTGCATGAAAAACGGACAAGCAGCTATTTCTTGCAGTCTTTAGTTCAGTGCATTTAACAAAAGCAAAAGTTAAAGACGTCAAGTCATTTTATTTCTTCGATGTTTATCTCTTATTTAGAAGCTTTTTGTCTAATTCAACATTCAGATCCAGAATTTCAAATTCCAAATATTTCTGAAAGCATGTACAATGTTGAAATGTGATTTTAAAAGCTCAGAAGGGACCTCTCAATTTCTCTGGAAGCTGATAATAATATTTTGAATTTATAAAGCGAATGTAATAAGTTTAAACTCTTTGAAAGCAAACTTTTTTGTGCACAGAAGTGCTTTCCGCAATTCTCAAACGCAAGTTTTGGTATTACCAATAACTGCAGCATTTCATTTGTTTCAGCGTCATCAATTGATAATTTTTATTTTTAACTTGAACGAACAAGAAAAGGTGGTTGGTTGATTGATAAATGTTTAACGGCGTAAGAGCTATGTTTAGCCAAAGAACGCCACAGGGCAAGTTAGAAGAAATCGCTCATTACTTACTACGATGTTTTAAAAGATATTCATGCTGCAGTTTTATGTAGTACTTTCGTGCCTTCTCCCTCAATTTGTCTAACATGCATCATATTACTAATCTGTATTGCAAAACAGCCTGCAAAGAGTCGGTAGAAATTTCAGCCTTTAAAATATAGAGGAATTTTTTAACATGCTTGCACGACATTGAATATATGATTGAATATGCTTCCAACAACATTCCAAATACATCGAAGAGCCAAAGCATTATGACCATCTACTTAATATGACGTTGGTGCTACACGTGTTCCCAAAACAGCTGTTAACCGGCGAGGCATCGACGCTACAAGATTTCTAAAGGTGGTATCTGATACCAATACGCTACCAGCAGATCCTTTAACTCTTGTAACCTACGTGGTTGAGCCACTGTAGATCGGATTTGCTGCCTCAACAGAAACCACAGATGCTCGATGGGATTGAGGTCTGGGGAATTTGGAGGGCAGAACAATACCTGGAAGTCTTTCTCATGTTTCACGAAACATTTTCGAACAATCCGCGCAGTGTGGTATGACGCAGTATCCTTCTGAACGAAGAAACTACTAGAGGGGTATACCGTTGCCATGAAAAGATGTACGTGGTCTGCAACAGGGCCAAGTGGTGTCATGAGGCGGCGAGTCGTCCGCCTAACATTTGAAATCTTTTTTTTTTTTATTTTCGTGCTGCATTTCGACACTTTAGTGTACAAAAAGAGTTTTTTTTACACAATTCATGCCAGCAGTTTTGTGGCATGTCTGCTTGCATGATTAATTTGGCTTCTATTTGCCCGTAAAATCTATTTGACCATCATTTACGCAATTCGCCTACCTAATTTTAGAGCCACCGCTGTGTCCTGGTCTTCAGTGATGTTTAGGTAGGTAGTATACGTCATAGTTTCCTGCACATGAATGACTGAACCCAAGGTTTTCCAGTAGAACATTGTTCAAAGCATTACATTTCCTCCACGGACTTGTTTTCGTTCCACGATGCATCCTGGTGCGCCGCCCCGGTAGTGCAGTGGTCTGAGCGCTGGCTTATGATCATTCGTCCGTGAAGGGTCCGGGTTCGAATCCCGGCGAGGTATGGGTGTTGTGTTTGTCTTACGCCACTAGATCTCTCCCTCCCCTGGGACAAGTGGCGCTAAATTAGGGGCGGGCGACTGCTTATAGCCCATTGTGTGGTCGTTAAACCCCCAATCAAAATAAATAAATAAATAAATAAACATCATGGTGCTATCACTTCCCTAGGTAAACTACGCACACGTACCCGGCTATCTACATGGTGCTACAGGAAACGAGGTTCATCGAACCAGATAACCTTCTTGCAATCATTCAAAATCCAGTATTGATGCTGGCGTGCCCATTGTAGGCGCTTTCGGCGATGAATCGAGGTTAGCATGGGCACTCGGAGCGGTCTGGAGCTACGCAGCCTTTATTTTCAGCAGGGTGTTGTGACACATTACTTCCGTCACCACCATTGGCTTGTGACACATTACTTCCGTCACATATTTAGCTGTGTGTTGTGACACATTACTCCCGTCACCACCATTCAAATTGCAGGTGAGTTGCTCCACAGTATCCCTTCTGTTGTTTCGTATCATACGAGATAGCCATCACATCACTCACCTCTAGCATCGATGAGTCGTGATCGGCCCACACCTTTCCGGCGGTTCGTGGTTTTCCCTTTTCGGATCACTTTTTGAAGGTACTAACCACGACTGACAGTGAGCAACCTCGCAAGCTTTGCCGTCTCGCAAAATGACCTGATCCGGACGTCTGGGCATTACAATTTGACCTTTGTCAAACTTGCTTAAGTCCGCTACCTTTCCCATCTGAAGAACAAGAATAACACTGATTAACAGAGCTCAGTATCAGGTGTTATTTATACCAATTCATGACATTGACACGCGTCGTCGTTTACCTGCGGTTACTTCGATTTGCATGAAGACGTGCTGGTCATAATGTTTTGGATCTTCTGTGTATCATAACCTAATAAAGCAGCTTTATAATTTGTGAAATAATTCTTAAAGAACATTTTATCTGTTTTTTGAAAATGGGAATCGAGCTCATTCTTGTTAAGGCAATACGTTTTCGTACGGCAAACTGATACGGCAGTTTTTAACTTACCAGAATCCCTTCTATCGGATTTTTGCTTCCTCGTTAGGGGCTTGACGTTACATCCCGCCTGAATGGAAGAAGTCTACCGCTCAGATGCACAGAACGAATCTGAAAGGAGCTTTCACACAAGCTCTCAGTCGATCTTATGCGCGTCCTACATTTCTTCCTTAACGTTGTTTTCTCTGACCCCATTTTTGTACGATAAGAGCAGTTTCATTGGATGTTCCACATATTTTTTTTTCGTTAAGCTTTTGTGAGAAGTAGTTGATTTTTTGTTGTTCCTGTGATGTGCTTAAAAGCTTCGGTTGCTTTCCATCAGGATGTTTCATGCTTCTTCACTAAATATTCCGGAAACATTGTCGTTTGCAAAAAAATAACCGCAAGTTCCCATTCAGAAAATGCTATCAATTCATTTATTTACTTATTTACTCAGTGAGTTAGTTATATGTATTTTAAAGAGCAATTCCGGAAACATTTTATAATTACGCAACGAGTTAGTGGAATTTTAAATGGTAATTCATCACTTAATACTTTTTTTCTAGTCAGTTATGAATATTCTTGGCTTACACATTTGTCTTTAAAGTTACGGGTATCTTCGGGATAAATTCAGGAGTCGGTTAAGGATATTTTTCAGGAGCAATGTAGGGAAGAGCACTTATTTGGTTTTTACTTATTTATCTAGTCACTTGTTAATATACTGCAATGAACACTGCAAGAAACGATATTTACTTTGAAGTCAGTGATATTTAAAAAAGTAACTAAAGGAATATTGCGTCGTTATTCAGTCAGTTGGGGATATTTTTAAAAAAATTCAAAAAAGGTCATTTAATCGTTTTGTCGGTTAATGAAGTATATCGTAACAAGATAAGAAATGATTTCCCTTCTCTGGAGCCTGTAACCCTAAATTGAAAACGACAAGGTTCTCTTGCGATTCCCATTCTCCTTCAAAAACAGGTCATTTTTTTTTAAAAGGTCTCTTCCATGAGGCATCTAGTAAAAAAAATGGGGGAGTGTAGTTTCTATTTCTCATTATATACATACACCAATCAGCCATTTCATTATGACCACCTATCTAATAAACTGTAGGACCCCCTTTAGCTCGCAAAACAGCGGCCACTCGGCGAGGCATCGATTCGATGAGGTGGCAATAGATATCCTGGGGTATCTGGTACCATAATATCAACAGCAGGTTCTCCAGTTCCCGTACATTTCGGGGTGGTGGTGATTTAGCGCGAACCCGTTTTTCCAAGTCGAACCACAAATGTTTGATTGGGTTCATGTCAGGTGAATTTGCAGGCCAGGACATTAACAGAAAGTCACCAGCGTGTTCCTCGAACCACTCCTTGACGATTCCGGCAGTGTGGCATGGCGCATTATGCCGTTGGTAATGGCTATCACCATCAGGAAACACAGTTGCCATCAATAGATGAACTTAGTCCACAACGATGTTCAGATACCTCACAGCTGTCAGGGATTGTGAAATTGGGATAATGGGGCCTAAAGTGTCCCAAGAAAACATCGCCCACAGCATAACACCACCGCCGCCGGCCTGTTTCCGCCCAACAGTGCATCGAGGTGCCATAGCCTCTGTTGGTAATCGGCTTATCCGATCCCGGCCGTCTACGTGATACACCAAGAATCTTGATTCGGGAGACAAGACCACTTTCTTCCAATCATCCACGGTCAAATCTCGATGATCTTGGGCCGATTTCATGCGTTGTTGACGATGACGTGCAGTGAGCATGGGGACCCGGCTGGGTCTTCGGCTACGCAGGCCCATGCGCAGAAGGCTGCCGTGAACTGTGTGCTGTGACACTTAGCCCTGATCATCACTGTTGTAGCTGTGGGTGATTTGTCTCACTCTGGCCCTGCGGTCGCTGTGAACAATGCACGACAGTCTCCGCTCCCCTCTGGCATCAATGAGCTGCGGACGACACACGGCTGGACGATGGTTCCTCGTTTGGCCATCTGTGCATTGCTTTTGCGGCACGTGAACAACCCACAAGCCGCGCCGTTTCCGAGATCGTAGTTCCGAGGGCAGTGCCATCACAATTTGTCCTTTATCAAACTCTGATAAATCGGCAGCATTTTCCATTCTGACTCCAAACACTCTACTAACCGAAAGCCGGTCGTCGGATTGTATATATATACTGCTCTGTGAACTTCACTTGCGCCACAGTTTTATCTCCAGACGCGCTCATTTCTCTAGGTTGGGGGTGGTCATAATGAATAGCTTATCGGTGTATAAATATATATATATAAAATATTTTCGAACTTAATACTCCAATTTAAAATATTTTCATTTTAAAATATTTCAACAAAATATTTTCGAACTTCGTCCACCCATCTCTCACACGGTCTTTTCCTGCCCCTTGGTATCCAGTGTAGTATTTCAGTTGTCCAACGATCGTCAGGGTTTCTAGCAATATGTTGAGCCTATTGCCATTTCAGGGCCTTCACTTTGATCATAAGATCATTCAATCTTGTCATTTCCCTAATCCATGAGTTCCTCTTTCTATCTTTCCTAGTTACACCAAGCATGAACCTCTTCACGCTTCTTTCAGTTGTCTGCAGCTTCTGTATGTCATGTTTTGTTATAGGTCCATGTCTCTGATCCATAAGTAAGAATTGGGATTTGATTAAATACATTTCTTTTGAGGCATCATATTAAATTGATCTTAAAAATTGTACTGTTTCTCCCCAAAAGCTCTCCAACCAAGTTTAATAAGCATATTTATTTCTCTTTCTGTATGACCCTTGTTTGGTATTTGTTGTCCAGTGTAAATATAAGCATCAGTTACCTCCATATATGCCCTATCAACTTACAAATCTTTAGTTGTTGTAAAGGGATTGTACATCAATGTTGTCTTCGGTAAGTTTATTTTTAATCCCACTTCTTTGCTCTTGTCAGCAAGTTCCTGGATCACTGCGGTTAAGAGGGAGTACTTGCAAAAATGACTATGTCGTCAACAAAACGAAAGCGGATTAAATTATCTCCAAGAAGGGCTTGGGAAGTATGGTGTCACACTGTCTCACTCCCCTTCCAATTTTATCTATCTATCTATCCGTACCTCTTCGTCTCATACTTCTATCCCTCTCTTTTTCGTTCGGTATTCTTCTTCTTTTCTTGACGGTTTTTGCTTTTCCGATGAATTTTATTTCTTAATCATACCGAAGAGTGGAGTACATATCTCTCGTTTGTTATCTCTCCCTCTCCTGCTCTATCTCTATCGCATACTCTGTTTCTCTCCCTTTCTTTCTTTCTCCTCTTTGCCGAAATTTTCTTTAATATTCGGATATCCATTTCGGTAATTATTTACTGAAGTTATTCGATTTTAGAGCTTTATTTGTAAGTTGTTTTTTTCCTGTTTAAAATTTGTGCCTGCCAACATATGATGTTTCAAATGGATTCTCTTAAATCACCATTCTTTCTTTTGCGTGCGTGGTTTTTCTTGTGTGATGATGCGTTTTTTCAAAGCTTTTCATTTTCATCATCTGTCTAATATTAACACAGCTGCTTCTTTTCTTCCTGTTTCTCAACTATAACGAAACGAATTTCTCCGTCATTTTTATCCGCGCCGGGGTTCGAACCCGGGTCCACTCATTCCGGAATAAGTTGCTCTACCAATTAAGCTACGCGGACGATTATTCTGATTCCTATCTGCCTTTATGTCATGTGCGTCCTGCTGGCAGGTACGTCACATCTCCTGGTACGTTACACAACCATTCAACAAACGACAAATTTCTGGTGAATTTCCAAAAGGAGATTGTATATCTCTCAAGATTCTTTGGAATATCCGGAGAAATAAACAAATCTGTCTGTGTTGCAGGCTCTTAGCAAAATTCACACACTAGAACCTCGGCTTTGTTGAACACAACGACAAAGTAACGGAGCCATGTAAACTTTAAATACGATATTAAATGCTGGAAAACTGTGTAGAATTCAGTGCATTAGATTTAACGTAAAAAATAAGATTTGTAACCAGTGACTTTTTGTCGCATAATGTATACATTATGCCAACATATGATGTATACATTATACCAATATATGATGTTTTAATGTATATATTATGCGACAAAAGGTCACTGAGAGTTACAGTCAGAAAAGAAAAATTGTTTTTATTGACAGTAATACTACGTCGGCGACCTTCACGTTTGATAGCTTTAGAAATGCGATTAGAATTGTTTTAATTAACTTCTAAAGGATCCTGCTACTTTATTCCACTTCTCTCTCTTAAAGTTGACACGATGTCTAACCCCGAAAAAGGATCCAAGTTGTGATTTAATGTATAAAATCAATTCATGCCGAAAATATTCCATATGGCTGAGATCAGGCTCTATCCCGTTGCAAAGTTTTGACTGTATTCACTGATGTAGTTCTAAATTAAAAGAAGTGCCTTAGCGGTGATGATTTTATAGATTCACCGTTTGGAGAACGGGCATGATTGCTAGTGTCTTAAAAGAGAAGAGTTTAATGAATGCATCCTTCAGTGCGGAGCAGAGACTTGGACTTTAACTAAAAAAGGCATTCAAAGGCTGCGGACAACTGAAAGAAGTATGGAGTGATGCTTGTTTGGTGTAACCAGGAAAGATAAGAAAAGGAATTAATGGATCTGGAAAATGACAAGAATGAAATGCATCATGATCAGAGTAAACTCCCTGAAATGGCGATGGGCTGGACATATTGCCAGGAGAATTGACCGCCTATGAATAACCGAAATTTTAGACTGGACCAAAGAACAGAAAAAACTAGAAGGAGACCAAGAAAAAGATGCGTGGATGAAATTCAAAAGCATGCGGGAGTGACATGGAGGAGACTGGCTCAAGACAGATCGTTGTGAAAGAAACTTGGGGAGATCTTTATCTAGCAGTGGATTGATAATGGTTGATGATGACGGTGATAATGATGACACGACAACTACTATAAAAACAACAGCACATAACTTGTTCTTTTCAGTTTTGTTCAAAATATTTAATTTAATTTCTAACCGGAAGGCTTTATTGTAAGGATCAGTTTTTAATTAAAGTTATGCCAGACTAACATTGTTCTGCGTTGCTGTTAAAACATGTGCATTTTCTTTTTAGTGAATCAGTGAACTGAATGAACTTTAGAGTCATTATGCGAGCGTACATTCCTTTCATACTATCAATTTACAAAAACATGCTTGCAAGAGCATTTTAGGGTGTTTGCCATAAACGGTGCAATAACAAAAGGGGCGTTTCCTGCCAACGAACTGTGTCGAAAAAACGCACCAACAAACAAAAAATCTAGCGGTTTATGATTTGGCCTTGCTTCTTCAAGAAGAATGTACTTTGAGGTCCGGTTTTTTTTTTTTCAAGCTTTTATGTTTAATGTTATGTTAACATGTTATGTTTAGCTTTTATGTTTATGTACAATTTACTGTACTGATACGAATACATTATTGCATCATATTATTCAAATATCAGTTATGATATGTTAATTGCATTCAAATATTGCAATATATGTATAACAACTATAAAAATAATAATAATAATGTTCGTGTTAATCAAACACCCTGTCGTATTCGAATAGCCGCGTTTTGCGAATGTATGTAATAATTTAAGTTGCCACATTATTGTTACGTGTCCTTTCACAAAAGACGAAGTGAAGATGATATTCAAGCTTATCCTAGATATGAAAAATTAACTAAAGTTTTCATTTACGTCATTGAAACCTGCTATCTTGGAATGCTCAAGAAATAGGACTGAAGAGATATTTCAGTTTCTCAGATTACCCTGTCTAATACGAATTCTGTTCGCATTTAACCTGAACTGACCCCTTGCATAAACAGAAAAGCAAGTTTAAAAATGCTACTTTTTTTCATCCTAAACACGGGAGTGAGAAGCCTTTGGGTTTGGTATACACATTGCTTATTTTTTCTTTCTTTCTTTTTTTCTCTCGGGGTTTTCTTTTTGTATGTAGGGTGATGTGATTAAGTGAGAGGCAGACACCTCATGCATTTCTTTCTTTCTATTTTTTAATACCTTTCTTGATCCTAAGCGGAATTCATCTGCTGTTTTCTTATTCTGATCAAATGCATGACATCACGTAGTCTCCTGTTGAAATTTTAATGCTGCTAATAAAAATTCCTCAGAGCTGTAATAACTTTTTGACATGATGATGCTCTTTTCTATCTTTTTTTCCTTTCATTTTGTTTCTTAATTCTTATCCTTGAATGACTTACAGTACCTTCCAAGTTCCCTTAAAGAGGACTAAATTAAAATTAAGCACACATTATATGATGCATGCCCACAAGAAAACTTCGAAACTTTGATCTTTCGTGGCTTTAAAATGCAACGATGTAAGACGAAGATTTTCTCTTACTGAAATGACAATCCATGAAGTTTTTTAACCACTTTTACATATACACTGAGTGATCACTGAACCTAATACTTTGTAGATCCTCCTTTCGCCCTCAGTACAGCAGCTATCCGACGTCGCATCGGTTCAATAAGATATCGGAAGCAGTTGGGAGGTATGGCCAATCATGCTGTGTGTAATGCGACCTTCAATGCAGGGATGGAGGTGGTTGGTGTGTCTAGACGCCTGATATGCTGTTCCATAGTGTCCTACAAGTGCTCTATGGGATTGACATAAAGGGAGGGGGAAGTTCGGAAGCCAATCGATATGCTAGAAGTCTTACCTGTTTTCCTCAAACCATTCTTGCACGACATTAGACTTGTGGCTTAGCGCATTGTCATCTTGGAAGACACCGTCACCATTCGGGATAAAATGCAACATTGCTGGGTGTACAGAATCATCAAGCACGTCACGATAGTGGGCACCAGTCATACGTTGTTCCACTGCACCGGGTGTCCAATTTCCTGCCAGGTAAACATGACCCACACCATAGAACTGAATCCACCGGCTTTTACTGTGGAGACCATGCAGGATGGATTGAATGCCTCATGTTGTTTGCTCCAAATACGTACACGACCATCCACGGAGTGGAGTAAAAACTCGGGTCATCAGACCAACTCACCTTTTTTTCCATTCGACATCCAACTTGCTTGACCTTTGAACCAGGTGAGTCTTTTGCGTGGATGAACCGTGGTAAAGAGAGGATGTAGTTGGGGTAAGAGAGGATGTCGTTGGTAAAGAGAGGATGTAGTTGGGGTAAGAGAGGATGTCGTTGGTAAAGAGAGGATGTCGTCGGGGTAAGAGAGGATGTCATCGGGGTAAGAGAGGATGTCGTCGGGGTAAGAGAGGATGTCGTCGGGGTAAGAGAGGATGTCGTTGGTAAAGAGAGGATGTCGTTGGTAAAGAGAGGATGTCGTCGGAGTAAGAGAGGATGTCGTTGGTAAAGAGAGAATGTCGTCGGAGTAAGAGAGGATGTCGTTGGTAAAGAGAGGATGTCGTCGGGGTAAGAGAGGATGTCGTTGGTAAAGAGAGGATGTCGTAGGGGTAAGAGAGGATGTCGTTGGTAAAGAGAGGATGTCGTCAGCGTAAGAGAGGATGTCGTTGGTAAAGAGAGGATTTCGTCGGTGTCGTCTGTTGTTATAGCTCATACGTGCGAGCGTGCGGTAATCGTGACAGATAATGTCTCGGGTTGATCTCTGTTGTATTGGGTAGTCAACTGTTAAACAGTGCTGCGTCTGCTGGCCTGTACGGGTCATCGGCACTCACCTCTCCCATTAACCTTTCGCTGTCCTGTGTAGTTTTGCTTCCTTGTGATTGTTTGACAATTTCACGCCAGTCCTGATGCACTTTAACTAAGGCGGCTCGCAAACAACTCACCAGTTCAGCCGTTTGGGAAATCGAGGGACCCGCTCTCCGAGCTCCCACAATCTGTCCTTCCTCAAAGTCCAATAAATCCTTCCATTTACTCATCACGCTCCGAATTTTACTACCTACTGCTCCTCTCACGCCTTATGCATGCTACGTCGGTTGACTAATCGCTCCCTCTTGGAAGTCACGTGGTCAACGGGCCACATCCACTTTTGATAGGGGTCATAATTCAGCGATCACCCAGTTTATATCGCTTTTGTTTTACATAAAAAAGTCTAGCTGGCAGTCAGCTTCATGAAGGGATCTAGATCACAGAAATTTTACATTTGAGTTACACGGTAGATTGACTGAATCCATTCTTAATCAAATTTCAAATTTGTCAGATGCTTTTGAGTACTTAAATGAGCTCAAACTTAACCATGGCTCCACTCAAGGTTCGGAACACAAAGCACTTGGGCTATATGATTAGGGAACCAGAGTTGGAAACAGGTCAAAAATTTCGGACCCGGACTCGACACGGACCCGGAGGTCCCATCACTGAAACTGACCCGGACAAATCTGCTTTGAACTATAAATTCGAAACTCAATTTATATCATCATCATCATTGTCAACCATTATCAATCCACTGCTGGACGAAGGTCTCCCCAAGTTTCCTCCACAACGGTCTGTCTTGTGCCAGTCTCCTCCATGTCACCCCTGCATACTTTCGAATTTCATCCACCCATCTCCCATGTGGTCTTCTTCTGGGTCTTTTCCTGTCCCTTGGAATCCAATCTAAAATTTCGGCTGTCCATCGATGGTCTGTTCTTCTGGCAGTATGTCCAGCCCATTGCCATTTCAGGGATTTAACTCTGATCATGATGTCTTCCACTCTTGTCATTTTTCGGATCCACGAGTTCCTCTTCTTATCTCTCCTGGTTACACCAAGCATGCACCTCTCCATGCTTCTTTGAGTTGTCTGCAGCCTTTGTATGTCTCTTTTAGTTAAGGTCCACGTCTCTGCACCATACGTAAGCACTGGAAGGATGCATTGATTAAACACTTTTCTTTTAAGACATAATGGCATATTGCTCTTGAAAATTATGCTGTTTCTTCCAAAAGCTCTCCAGGCAAGTTTTGTACGCCGATTAATTTCTTCATCAATGTGACCCTCACTTGATATCTGCTGTCCAAGATAAACGTACGTGTCTGTTATCTCCAGCTTTTCTCCATCAATCGATAGATCTTCATTTCTTGTAAAAGCATTGAACATCACTTTTGTCTTCTGAAAGTTCATTTTTAATCCCACTTCTTTACTCTTGTCAGTAAGTTCCTGGATCATACTCTGCAGCTCTGATGAGGTAGTTGCAAAAATGACTACGTCATCAGCAAAACGAAGGTGGGTTAGATAATCTCCATTAATCTTTATCCCCTTGTTTTCCCAGCTCAGCGACTGAAAGACACCCTCCAATGTGGCATTAAAGAGCTTCGGAGATATGGTGTCACCTTGTCTCACTCCCTTTCCAATTTTTACGTGTGTTGTATTTTCAAACAGCCTAATCTTTGCACTTGCATTTTCATAGATGTTATTAATAATATTAATGTATGCATCTTCAATACCGCAGGTTTTCAGAGCCATTGTAACTGCTGATGGTTTCACCGAATCAAAGGCTTTTTCATAATCGATAAAAGCCATGCACAATGGAAGTTCATATTCCCTCGCTCTTTCAATTAGTTCTCTCAGCACGTGGATATGATCTATTGTGCTGTAGCCACTCCTGAATCCAGCTTGTTCTCTCGGTTGAGCCATGTCCAGTGTTACCTTCAAGCGGTGTGAAAGAACTTTAGTGAAGATTTTATAAACTACTGATAGGAGGCTGATAGGTCTGTAGTTTCCGAGATCCTCATATATATATACATATATATATATATTCATCCCAATAACTGCTTGATATTTAATAACTGAAATCCTTTTTTAAAAATAAAATTTGGATATTTGCTAAATTTTAGTGCAATTTTTAGTGTCCCTATTTTGTGTAATCCAGAAGTAATGGCTGACTGTGACCGTCACCATGGTGTATATTACAAATGGGAATCATTATTTACGATTAAACAAATGTAACGTTTTAAACGTATTTATGTTACCGTTAAAGTGTATAATTCAGTTATTTCATAGAATACCTAGTTATTTCATGAAATAACTGATCAAGTTAGTTAAAGCGTGTAATAAATTAATAATTCCACACTTTAACTAGTTATTCTATGAAATAACTAGGTATTCTATAAATTAACTAATGATAGACAGTTAAAGTGTAAAATAAACAATGACCGAATTATACAGCATACAAAATGTTATTTATATAAAGACACAATCAAATCAATTGTTACAACAGGGATTACTAAAATGACATTCGGAATTGCATAGAACATTATTTCTAAAACAAATACATTTTTTGTTGACACACTGCGTTTTACATGAACATTTTTTAAATCCCCGACCGGTACCTAAACTTTGAGCTGTAGCAACCGACAGGAGCGATTTCTCTATATCCGGCACTTCTTCGATCTGAATTAGTTTAAGTTCACAGACGCTGAACTGGGATCGGGAGTATAGCTGTTTTATGCGGCCGTTTCTTGTTCCCAATTGAAAAAATCATTCTTCGGTTATTTTCACGATAACGGCTAAAATAGATCTGGCGTCACCCCTTCCTCTGTCAACTTCAGGTACTGGGATATGAACTGTAAGCCCCACAGGGGCTTCAGAATGAGATTTATCTGACATTAATTTCATCTTCTTAGCTTGAATTTCCAAACATTCTTTAGAGTTTTCTCTTTCCCTCTGAACATTCAGTTCATTAAAACACAATTTGCAGATCTTCTGTACAATTTATTTCCGAAAAATTTATAAATAACAAAATGAAACATAAAAGTTAATATCATTATATAACACTTTATAGTGGGTTGTAAATGGTGTGCTATTTCTGACCAGTGGTTCTCACTTTACAGCCTTTTGAATTTGGGATTTATTTACTCGGTTATTTTACACTTTAACGGGGTGTAGATCGTTATTCTGTGAAATAACTAGTTAAACCATAGAATACAAGTGAGTTTTACGCTTTAACTGACTTGATCAGTTATTTCATGAAATAACGGGTTTCATACTTTAACGATAACATTTAGATTGTTCACTCTTTCCACGCTTTGATGAAGGTTTACATACTATTATATAGTCCGTTCGATTTTTGGTTCCATAATCTTTTATTACACCGTCGACATCTTTCTTTGTAATTATACACTTCCCACATTTTGAAAAACAAGCAAGACCAAACAACACAGAATTATTCACCGGTTCCTTAATGAGACGAAACAATTTCCAGCATTCACTCTTCCCCTTGTGGTTATCAACATTGTTGGCCTTGACGCCTATCTCAACCTCCTTGATATTAAATCCATCCATATTAACAAATAAGGAGTTAATTTCGACACGACATGTCATGGGAACTGGATGTCAGCACATCAGTCGAAAACCTCTGAATGATCAATGTAAAAGATGCGATGTAAAAAGTAACTCTTAGTCATACAGTGAACTTTGCACGGAGAGAAGGAATCAGCTTAGAAGCAGGCGAATAGCATTTGCCTATACCTTGCCCTGGGATCACTGTAAAAGAACACTGTAATAGCACACTGTAATAGCACTAATATCACACTGTAATAGCACTAATAGCACACTGTAATAGCACTAATAGCACACTGTAATAGCACTGTAAAAGAACGCAAACGAAGTATCTTTTTACGATATGGTGTCGGTGTGTCTAACGTCGGTCGGTGGAAATCTTCGTTGCTTTAAGAAAGAGAAGACAATATTTTTGCGTGGCAGATCATTATTCACTCCGCGGGCACCAGTATCAACCACAGAATTCCACAACGCGCATTTTTCTTTGGAATATATTTTTCTCTTTTCAAAAATAAAACGGGAATAAAACCGGGTCAAAATCGGGTCAGGAACACCTTGACCCGACCCGTTATACCTGCGAGAAATTGTCGACCCGTTGACCCGTTCACCCGTGACCCGTTTCCATCTCTGTAGGGAACTCCATCAGCTTCAATGATGCAGCCAGGAATGTGTTCAAAGGGCCTCTCCCCACGGATATCTTTCCTTATTACCAGATTCAGACTTAGCTAAAGTTTTATAGTATTGAAGAGAGAATTTTTTGTTGTTGTTGATTAAGTTTCACGACCTGGAGAGAGAGAGAGAGAAACACAGCGCAGAAAAAACACTAAAATTTGGGTGATTTGTCTTTCTGATTTCCACCTTTTCCCGACTATTGTCGATACCTGAAACAAAGGCTGAAAAAACAAGTGGCATGTTAATTTTTTTTCTTATTTTTTTTTGCCTCAATCTCATTTCTAAAAATGTTATGGAATATATTCGGAGCAGGAGGGGCTTCCAGTTTTCCCTCCTGACCACACTCTGAATGCAGCCCTGATTCCAGCTAGACTGAATTATCCCCTCTCCAGCAGAAATCCCGGTTGTGCTATGGATTAGCTTCAACTGAAGAACGTTTTATTTCTAAATATTTCTGTATTTTTGTCACTCCGGAAGCGGATATTGAAGGCAGATGAAATGCAGTACGAAAGAAATACTTTCAATTTCTGTGGTGCTTTCTACTCGTCATTTTTTTTATATTGGTTGGTATTCCAGAAGACATTTCCCGAAAATTTAGGTTAAGTTTTAGCAACAAAAATGACAAGTAATAGAAAAGAGACGAAAGAGGAAAAATAAAACATAAGAAGATAAGGCATAAAAAATTTACAACTGGCCTACAAAAAGGTAGCCTCGAGGGCAAAAAAAGAATGTCTTTCTAATTACCCAGAAATATGGAAATCATGCGTAGGGTACTTAAAACAAAGCGATACCCAAGTTAAAAAGCATGAGAGAGAGAGAAAGAGAGACAGAACAGAATGGGAGAAAATAGAGAGAGAAAGAGAGAGAGAAACATAAAGAGAGAGAAAGAGCGCGCTGATACAAGCATATGAGCTCATAACCTAACAAACAGGTATTCAAACTGCTGTACTCGATTTTAAAAAAGCGATCATTCTGAGTTATTGTAATCAACAACGTACATTGCTTCTAAAAACAAATTGTTAAAATAATATGCGACAAGCCTGAACAAAAGAGAAAATCCAAACCTATGACCTCCTAATTTCACAGAGCTTATGGACTGGATATAGCAAGCCACGCGTAAAGAAACTAAAAAATGTCAAAATCACAGTAGAACACTCTCATGAAAACTAAGATAAGTTCAAAAAGTTGTTTTCCAACTATTATGTACAGTAATAGCTTTTTTTAAGAATAATTAAAATGATTCAAAAGCACTTCAGAGCAAAGTTGCTGTCTTAAACAAAATATTTTAATTATGCTGTATGAGGTGTTCAACTCAAAAACTAATACTTGTATGAAGCGGTCAGTCTTCATTATTTCTTACGAAAATCAGTGCAATGACCGCAGTTTTGACACACCCATCAGGAACGAATTACTGTTGAAAATCAGAATATAACTGTGACGGCTGCAACCACCATAACTTTCTCTGCAAACTTTTCGCATTCCATGTACAGTAGATTGCTGTTTGTAAACTTCAGAATTGACCCGGAGGTAGTTTTCGAGTTCTACTCTAAACGCGTAACAGAGACTATAGCATTCTTACTTCATTATGCAAATCCGCTGCTTTGTGGTTTCAGCGACACTGCAGACCATTGCGTCACAATCCCAAACAGATGAAGCAAGGTTCATAAAAATTGAGACTGGTGATAACTATTTTACTATCGCTAAGGCACGATACATTATGTGGTTTCCATATGTCGAAATGTATCTAATGTAGACAAAGTAATGGAAACAATAACGACACACGAGGGCCCTATGTGTTTCCCCTTTCCTTTCAAATTTAGCAGTTTTAATTACGAAACTCTCTATAGGTAATTACCAACACTCCTTGGGAAACAGACAGATCCTTCAATCCTATTAGTCAAAGTTTTTTTTATTTTTCTGCAATATTCATAGCATCGTCTATATTGAAACACATCCCAGTAAGCATGCATATATGTAGTAGACAGGTGTGAGCTTCTCGCTGAATTTAGATCCTCCCAGTAAGATCATTTGCTACAGCAAAGTCAGTAAGGATGTTAGATTTTGTTTTCTGTTAATGCATTGTAACGTACCAGGAGATGTGACGTACCTGCCAGAAGGACGCACACGACATAAAGGCAGATAGGAATCAGAATGAAATGTCCGCGTAGCTTAATTGGTAGAGCAACTTATTCCGGAATGAGTGGACCCGGGTTCGAACCCCGGCGCGGATAAAAATGACGGAGAAATTCACTTCGTTATAATGGCCCCCGAACTATCCGGATGACCCGACCGTTCAAAATCTCGCATTGGTGTGATGTTATTTCCACACCGCGAGATAGGAAAAATATGAGCAGCACTTCGAAAGAAAAAAGAAAAATAAGGGGGAGATGATGTAACGTACCAGGAGATGTGACGTACCTGCCAGAAGGACGCACACGACATAAAGGCAGATAGGAATCAGAATAAAATGTTCGCGTAGCTTAATTGGTAGAGCAACTTATTCCGGAATGAGTGGACCCGGGTTCGAACCCCGGCGCGGATAAAAATGACGGAGAAATTCACTTCGTTATAGCATCAGAACTCTCGATTCACAGCGATGTTGCCACACAGCTCGAACTTCACTGAAATCGGCCACACATCTCGCACCGTTTGTACTTCATACTCTTTTTTTTTTTTTTTTTTTTTTTTCTCGTGCAAGCATTCCTAAATCTGGTTATCCCATGTGATTTCCTCTGCTTTTTTTCTACTTTTCTTTCCTGTCACTTGGGATGAAAAATCTCCTAGTTGGCACCTCATGATTCTTTCTTTCAACATGGCCAAACCACCTCAGAATATTGGACTCCATTTTACTAATAACATTTTGCTTCACATTACACATCTTCGTTCCTCACATGACCAGAACGCATCTTGCCGCAAATCCCAGTAAGTAACGCATCCCTGTAGCATACAAACCACTCATGTGTCTCTTGTATAGTACTCAGGTCCATACATCACAGAGTAGGGACCATACATCATCAGAGTAGGAACCATACATCATCAGAGTAGGAACCATACATAATCAGAGTAGGAACCATACATCATCAGAGTAGGAACCATACATCATCAGAGTAGGAACCATACATCACAGAATAGGAACCATACATCATCAGAGTAGGAATCATACATCACAGAGTAGGAACCATACATCATCAGAGTAGGAACCATACATCATCAGAGTAGGAACCATACATCGCAGAGTAGGAACCATACATAATCAGAGTAGGAACCATACATTATCAGAGTAGGAGCCATACATCTTCAGAGTAGGAGCCATACATCATCAGAGTAGGAACCATACATCACAGAGTAGGAACCATACATCATCAGAGTAGGAACCATATATCATCAGAGTAGGAACGATTACATTAAAAGCTATTCAGGGTCTTTTTGACAATCCATCATTCCTGTGAAATTCTCCTAAAGTAGTTACGATTTTTAAAACTGATTTTTTCGTCTACTAATTTCACTATCTAGTCTATTTTTTCTGTCAAACATGCTTCCTAAACTCATTCACTCTGTACCATTTAGACTGCTGTTGCATTCAGTACTAACAGTTTGGTGCTTAAAAACCATAACTTTGGTTTTTCTCTTATTTATATTCAGTTTGAATTTCATACAAACTTCCTTCATCCTAGACAACATTTGCTGTGGGCTGATACTTTACACTCATAAACTTTTATGATTTTCCAGAAAAAATAATATGCCATGCATTACACCCTGTTGCAAAAAATATCCATTCAACTGCCGTATACTATCTTAATCTTGTCAAGGACTTATAACATGCAATATTCTATTATATTAGACAGGGTGTGTCAATAAAGTTCGGTAAATGTTGTCATAACCAAAAAGGTGCGGTAACTTGCATGATGCGGTCAAGTACATGAACAATCATGTCCGTAAGCGTCACGGCGGTGTGAGGAAGGCTGTTGCACAGAGAGAGTGTCCCGGAACCTGATGTAGGTGCCCGTTGTTTCCGGGGAAAAAATGGAGCAAAGTACTAATAACAAATTCTGCTTCAAATCAGGCGGTTGCTGCGTTTAATCAGCCACCGTATTCACCTGATCTGGCACTGATTGACTACTTTTTGTTTCCCCGACTGAAATTAGCGTTGAAAGGAAAGGGATTTGAAGACATTTAGGATATTGGAGCGAACTTGACTACCCAGCTGCACATGATAACAGGAGAACTTTCCCCAAAGCTTCCAGCAGTTATACGAACAATGCTGAAAGTGTGCTGTATCGAGAGGAGGGGGATATTTTAAAGGCCAGTAAAGTTTTCTCAAATATTAACTGTTGTTCATTTTCTCCGTGCATTTCCCAAATTCTATTAAAACACCTTGTACACTACTGTGCATATATATTGCTTTTTAGTTTCTTTCTCTTATGTAAATTTTGTTATCTCTTGTTTGAATTCTTCATTCTGAATGTTATATCGGACCTTCCAAGTTTTTTATCTGATTGGGGGTTTAACGACCATTGTGAACAACTCAATGAGCTATAAGCAGTCTTTCGTTCCTAATTTAGGGTCACTGCTTCCAGGGAGGGGAGAGAGCCAGAGGCGTAAGACAAATTCATTATCTATGCGTCACTCGGAATTCAAAATCGGACCTATTTCGAACGAATGGATATAATCCAACCCTTAGTTCCACCCAGGTTTCTATAACGTTTTGGCAACAAGTGGGATCAAGTTAGAGTGGAATATAAAAGCTACGCTCTCCGTGAAAAGAGAGTGAGGTGATGTGCTAATCTGTAGGCTAAATGTTATCTGCTATCTACGATGTTGATAATGTGTTCGGTCTACAAGGCTGTTATATTTATTCAAAATGGAATTGTGTAAAACTACTAAACTACGTTGTGCTTGTGCAAATTGAAAAACGATGCCGTCGTACACGAATGATGATATTACACGTATCTACACACAGATTAAAACGTTTAATTACTTAAAACAGATAAAACACAAGATCTTTCAGAGTGCCCAGCACTCCATCCTCATTTAAAAAGACCAGCGGAAGGACCAGACGCACGAATTACAAGGTTTGTCCAGAAAGTAATGAGACCACTTTTCCTGGGTCAATCAGAAGAGCCGGAGGGCGGAGTCTCCGGCAGTGACGGGTGGCGGGGTATGTTAGGTAAACGATCGACGTCTCGTCAGTTGGCTCTGAGCTTTTACAGAGTGAGGATCGCTTGCGAAGTGGATAGCTGTGTGAGCGTCGTGTAACGGTCAAAATGCAGAAGAGTGTCGAACAGCGATACGCGGTAAAGTTTTGTGTTAAACTTGAAAAATCCGCGACCGAGACGTTTGCTGTGATACAGAAAGCCTACGGGAAGGATGCTTTATGGAAAGCATAAGTGTTTCGGTGGCACAAAGCGTTCACAGAGGGAAGAGAGAGCGTCGAGGATGAGCCACGGCCAGGGCGCCCTTCAACGTCTCACACTTCGGACAATGTGGAAAAGGGAGAGCGGTTTTGGACTCTGACTGACGTATGAGTGTTAGATTGGTAGCAGACAGAGCACGTGTGACTCGCGAAACCCATTGTGCATGAAATCATCATGCAAGAATTGCAGATGCGGAAAGTTTGCACCAAATTGGTTCCTAAGGATTTGACCGATGAACAGAGGAACAACCGTGCGATTTCTCATGAGCTTGTAGACCGTGTGAGGAGTGAACCTGGTTTTGCGGAGAAACTGATAACAGGTGATGAAACATGGGTCTTCGAGTGCGATCCGGAGACGAAAAGACAGAGCTCAGAGCGGCACACTCCCGAGTCTCCTCGACCAAAGAAGGCTCGGATGTGCAAATCTAAGATGAAATCGATGCTCATTGTCTTCTTTGACTGTAAAGGTGTTGTCCATAAGGAGTTCGTACCACCCGAACAAACAGCCAACGCTGCATTTTACGTGGGAGTGCTTCAACGGCTGAAGAACAGAGTTGCGCACTTCCGTCCGGAGATCCCCAACACTTGGGTTGTTCACCACGATAATGCGCCGAGCCATGCGTCGCTGAGAGTGAGAGAGTTTCTGACGAAACACAACGTGGTAACGTTGCCCAACCTCCCTACAGCCTGGACTTGGCCCCGGCTGACTTCTTTTTTTCCCCGGCTCAAATCCAGCCTGAAAGGACACAATTTTGGGACTGTTACAAACGTGCAAACTGCCGCGACGAGTGCTTTGAAAGCGATCCCTGTTCCCGACTTCCAGGCAAGCTACGCGGCGTGGCAGAATCGCTGGCAGCGATGTATTGATGTTCAAGGATGTTATTTCCAGGAAGTTTAATGCTATGTAAGTATAACTTTAATTGAACGTCTGTTATTGAATGAGTCTCATTACTTTCCGGACAGACCTTGCATATACGCAAAATCCCAGATGTCAATGACGTAACGAGGTGAGTGTACGCAAGCGTGAATCAAAGTCTCATAATCGATAACGGTATTGAATAGGTAAAGTCTTAATCGAATGAGTTCAAAAGAAAAAAACAAACCACACCGCCCCCTCCCGCTTTTTTTCCCTCTTTTATTTATTTATTTATTTATTTTTTTCCTTTTGCACTCATTCGATTAAGACTATATTCCTGTTTGTACCAATTCAATACCGTTATCGATTATGAAACTTTGATTCACGTCTGCGTACACTCATCTCGTTACGTCATTGACATCTAAGATTTTGTGTATATAATTCGTGCGTCTGGTCCTTCCGCTGGTCTTTTTACCTGGGCACTCTGAAATATCTTGTGTTTTATATATTTTAAGTAATTAAACGTTTTAATCTGTGTATAGATACGTGTAATGTCATCAATCGTGTACGACGGCACCTTTTTTCAATTAGAAGATAGCCCGATATTTTTTACTTTCATGTGGTTGTGCAAAGTTGAGTTATAATCTAACAACCAGCTCTGAATAAAAGAAGTTCGCTGGATATTCTGTAAGTGTCATTTCTTGAAATATATCGATTCCTCTGGCCGTTAGATGTTATTTAATTGTTAGTGGTAAGCGTTTGGTGCTTAAGTGAAGGTCTGGTAACAATAAGGAATCAAAAATAACTTAACTGCATGCCTTTTATTTACATACTGTGCCCCTTTTCTGTGTGGCCAGCAGTTATTTATTCTAGATACTTCAAAGGTCGTGTAGTCAAAGTTGATCCTTTTGTGGGTTCATGATGTTTCACTATCTTAAGAAGGAATAAAGGTGACCTCTATGATCCCTCCTCCCCTCTAGTCCTCTTTCTACACTGAGTATTAATGTGCAACTGATGGCGTAATGGATTGAAATAAAATTTATGATTAAAAGTGATAGTGCGTGACGGAAACAATGAAAGATATCTGGGCTCAGCCTTGCCAAATTTTCTCACTCAGTTTCTTCTTTCAGCAAGCAGATCACGTGGTAGCTTTTTTAATGCCTAAAGAACGCGTTGCGATAAATTAGTCATGAATAAAATTAGCTGCAAGTTATGTTCATAATGATCATTTGTGAAGGGAAGTTGCGAATTATAGTGCTCATTTAAATTATCATAAGCGAGGTTTCAAATGAATACTCTACACATGAAAATTGCGAAACTAAAAATGGTATGCAATGAGCAAATGATTTTAGTGAGAGACAGGACGTGCAAACGTTTTGCTTTCATTTAGTATTTTACGTGGCATATTGTCTATTAGAAAAACAATAATATGCTGAGGGACGTTCGGCAATGCTATACCCATGCAGAGGGGGGGGTCCACGCCACGTAAATAGACAGTCGCATACATGCACACTGTAAGCGAGAATCTCCCTGGCATGAAATGCTGCTATTGGGTTGTGAAGTGAGAGGTACGAGCAAAAAAGTATCCAGACTGGTTGCATAAGTTTCGAATCGCGCGACACAGCAGGAAGCGGTTTGACACAAGTTGACCTTGGAACCTACTACGCATGTGCCGTGAGTCACGTCTCCCCTGCTCGTCCGGGGGGGTCTTCTTTTCAAAAGTAAAATGGAAATAAAATCCCGGATCGAAATCGGGTCAGGGACACCTTGACCCGTGATCTGTTTCCATCTCGAGACTACACCAGGCGTTTCTAGGCAGTCTTCATCCTTAATGTTGAAATGCCCTGTCTTAAATTTGGCAAATCACTATTTAACTTCTGAATAAAAAGAACGCTGATCACGAAATGCCCCCGACATTTCAAAGTAGATTTCTTTCGCTATCTTCCCTTTCAAGAACAGGACCTTGTAACGTACCAGGAGATGTGACGTACCTGCCAGAAGGACGCACACGACATAAAGGCAGATAGGAATCAGAATACATGTCTGGATAGCTCAGTTGGTAGAGCGACTTGTTCCGGAATAAGCGGCCTCGGGTTCGAATCCCGGCGTAGACCGAAAATGACGGAGAAACTTACTTCGTTATAATGGCGCCCGAACTACCCGGATGACCCGACCGTTCAAAATCTCGCATTGGTGTGATATTATTTCCACACCACGAGATAGGAAAAATAAGAGAATCCTTTCTCCAGCACTTCGAAAAAAATAAATAAGGGGGAGATGATGTAACGTACCGGGAGATGTGACGTACCTGCCAGAAGGACGCACACGACATAAAGGCAGATAGGAATCAGAATAAAACGTCCGCGTAGCTTAATTGGTAGAGCAACTTATTCCGGAGTGAGTGGACCCGGGTTCGAACCCCGGCGCGGATAAAAATGACGGAGAAAGTCACTTCGTTATAACCTTGATTACCGCTCTGTTCTCCTTCGCTGTGAACTCTGTTTGAGAGCACGCCACCTTTATTTCAGAACTGAAAACTTTAAGCCAAAAAGGCTTAAAGTTTGCGTTCCCACAAGATAAATATAAAGACTTCAATGTTGTGCCTCAACTAGAGAAAATTGTTGGATCCTTTCCACCTGCGACTGAACAACAGACCAGGTATGAACTTTTAAAAACTTTGAAATCTAAGAACTATGGTATTCATGATGAAGAAACTTTAAACAATAGAGAAGAAATCAAACAGTTACGAACATTACACAACCAGGCAGAACTTTCGATAATTTCTGCGGACAAGTCCCCACAATTTGTTATCATGAATAGAGGTGACTATGTTGACAAAATGAAACTTTCAATAGAATCCATACTACACTGTGTTATCCCTAAAGACCCAATACCTGCTACAATCACAGCTGTTAAGAGATTAAAAAATCATTCATTACTTCCCACTTCCATTACATCAAAACTGTTTAACCCATCAGGACCCAGTGTCCTAGAACTATTCGGAAAACTTAAGTTACACAAGACTGGACACCCCCTTAGATTATTAGTTGCAGCTCAACATTGCCCTACCAGCCCACTGGAAAAAGCCTTAGCTCAATATTTGCGAACTCTCATTAATAACTCAACTTTTTCTGTTACCAAATCCACTCAAGTACTGGATCGTATTAAATCAATTTTTCCAATCACACAACCTTTTACCATGCTTTCCTTAGATGTTGTGTCTCTGTTCCCGAGTGTTCCAGTACGACAGGTATACATGACATCATACAATCTTCTCTTTTAACATTGGGCACCCCATCTACTGAGGTGGAAGCTGTATTACAAGCACTATCCCTAGTTTACAAGAGATCTTACTTTAAGTTCGATGGAAACAAGGGAATCTTCCTTTAAGTACTATCCCTAGTTTACAAGAGATCTTACTTTAAGTTCGATGGAAACAAGGGAATCTTCCTTTAAGTACTATCCCTAGTTTACAAGAGATCTTACTTTAAGTTCGATGGAAACAAGGGAATCTTCCTTTAAGTACTATCCCTAGTTTACAAGAGATCTTACTTTAAGTTCGATGGAAACAAGGGAATCTTCCTTTAAGTACTATCCCTAGTTTACAAGAGATCTTACTTTAAGTTCGATGGAAACAAGGGAATCTTCCTTTAAGTACTATCCCTAGTTTACAAGAGATCTTACTTTAAGTTCGATGGAAACAAGGGAATCTTCCTTTAAGTACTATCCCTAGTTTACAAGAGATCTTACTTTAAGTTCGATTTACAAGAAATCGTACTTTAAGTTCCTGTATATCGGCAATGTGAAGGGGCACCAATGGGATCTCCCCTTTCCCCAACCCTTGCAGAAATCTGCATGCAAGAATTGGAAAACAAAGTTCTTCAGTCAAGCAGTTACAGACCTTTATTATATCTCAGATATGTAGAAGATATTTTGGTATTCTGGAACCATCCTTTGGAATACCTACCAACATTTGTATCTGAGTTATCAAATGTATTTAATACTATAAAGTTTACTGTAGAGTATGAAAGTAATTATAATTTACCATTTCTAGATATCATGCTTATTGGAAACCCATCTAAATCAACTATTTATTTTTCAGTACATAGAAAACTAGAATCAGATACGATACTAATACCTTGGGCATCGGCACACACATTGAGCTACAAGGAATCATCGATATCTTTTCTTATAAAAGCTTTTACTCATTCGTCCACCACAGCTCTTCGAAAGCAAGAAATGAATACCATTTATAATATCACCCGTAATCACGGATATCCAGACGAAACCGCACGTAGGATAGTTGCCAATATCAAAAGGAACAGGACTACAACATTAAAATCTGTATATGAAGAAAAACATAGAAAATATATTGGTTCTCTCCCTTAGTAGCGAAATTGTGCTATTCCATGAAAACGATATGTTATAAATACGATTTTGATATTGGAATAAACACAACCAACATTAAGTCCTTACTTCTGGAAGACAGAGAACCTGTGCCTTTTGATATGAAATATGGTGTACATGTTTTCCCTCTTAACAGCATAGAAGAAAATGAACAACAAAAAGTGAACATAGGCTCCACTTTTCTTTCAATATCAGCTAGATTAAAAGAACATAAGCATGATGTTAAAAATAGAGATACAACCACAGCTTTAGCACGACTTGTAAACCAAAGTAATTATCTTCCTGCCTGGAACGAGATTAAAACTTTCAACACACCAAAATCTAGATCAACTTTAAGAATTGTTGAGAGTTTGCAGATTATGAAATATGGGAATACAGCATGTAATGATAAAATAATTTACCAGAATTTATACCTATACCGTAGAAAACATACTTGGGTTTGTCGGGTTAGGTCTTAATAAATCAATAAACTCTACCTCTTACTTTTATGTTTGACCAGCAACAAATGTTGCCCCACACTCTCATTGGTTAAGCCCATTTGATACTAGTTACGTAATTACGACTGTATGTCTCATACTGTATTAATAACATAATGTTTGTCGCGTTCGTTTGGGGAATTTTGACAGCATCTGAAGATGGTACACACTTTGGGTACCGAAAGATCTCATGTGTGTACATATTTTATTATATCATCTTTTTAAATGTATATATTAAATATTTTAACATTGGAGTTAAAATAGTTATCGTGTCATTTCGGTAGTTTTTTTGTGTATGTAGTTATCGGCACGAGTTAAATTCATTGTATATAGTTCTTCCATGCTAATTGGGAGTTATTTTGCCTCCAGCGATAAGGAACCTACAATTGAATCACAATCAAGCAAACTCAGAGAATGTGAATTATTTTTTTATATTTCAAAAGGTTTTCAGGGTTTTTTTCTCCCACTTTTTTATATTCACTTCATTTTGTTTTTATTTTTTGGAATGGAGAAATTATTTTCTAGTGAAGTAAATTAACAAAAGTAAGGAAAAAACAAAGCAAAATTTGTATCTCCATTAGTGGTTTATAGTTGAGCACAGAACTCCGCCCTCACCCAGAGAACTCTTCGGATCCCCCCCCCCCCCATGATTTTAGGACCTAGCCACATCCCTACGTGCGTACATTTGCCAGCAACAGCTTGTGGAGGATGGATGGGTAATTCCTTTCCGAATTGATAGGAACAAGAATTATTAAGGGATTATTACAGTGTTTCACATAGAGTTCAATTTTCTCATTAGGTGAAAGAAATGTCCGAGTTTTTTTAAAAAAACATTTCATGTTGCCTTTTTGAACTTCAGAAAATATTCGAAAACTCCGAAGAAACGGAGTTTTTTTCAGAAGCTTGCAGATAATTCTGGAAATATTGCGTAGCATACTGAATTTGAAACATTTTTAAATCAATACGGGTATTCATTTTATTGGATTATTCAGCAGTATTGCTCATGTTTTAAAGCAGAATCGTGCATTTATCTTCAATATGGATAACATTTCGTGCTCAGCTTTCACCTTTTGCGCTGTCACTGTTTCTAAGAGGAAAAATTCCAAGGACGCCTTTCGTACAGATTTCGCTTTTCTACGACTTATATGCAGATTTCGAATTTCAAATGTCTGCAGTACATGTTCTTTTTTGTTTTTCTGCCGCATGAGTACATTATCAGAACCCTTAAGAAGAGTTATAAAAGCTGCCTCACGCAACAGGAAAAACCATGCAAATTTTGAAATAAATGCTTCTGGAATCGGCGAAAGTAATTTCGCTGGAGTGCACCTTAACGTGCAGTACTATAATTTCGCCGTTTGCGTGTAACGGTAAAAGTTATCACACGAAATCTGAAGTGCGTTCCACTAGCTCATCCCCTGCGAAGATTTTCCGTTCCCATCTGACTGGTAGGAAAGAGGTGAAGGTATAACTGCGCTAACATGTTTTGCTTGGCAATACATTCACCCCTTCCCAAGGTTACAGAGAGGACCGGGCGTTGGCACCTTCGACATCATCAGCCTGAGAACTTTTCTTCTTCCACGTCACGTCTCTCTTCTCCGCAGCTATGTTGTTCCGTGTAATTACCGTGAAAGGGTTATCTGATTAATTCCCATTTGTTACGTTTCGGAACCTAGAGCTGACGATGATAATTATCATTTGAAAACAAAAAAATAGTAGTTTCGGTTTTATAGGCTCGGTCTGGTAATGGGATTAGAAAAATGAATTGTTCCACTCTCTGGTTTGCAAGATGACCACGTAACAAAACCATTCCAAAAATTTTGAACTCACAAGGGGGCGAATAACATTTTCAAGGTTCGATTTTACTTCATCTAAAGAAAAAACTCTTGTTGCAATTAAAAGTCTTAATTTTTTTTCGACTGTGTACTGTTTATGTATCATCCGTACACTGTAAAAAATAAGTGGTGCGAATTTACGGAATATTTCTTAAAATAACGTGAGCCAAAGTTTCCGCGAAGTGTCCGTCTTTTAACAGAATTTCAGTTTTTAAAAGTTCCCGTTTTTTTTGTTTTTTTTAACTTCCGTATTTTCACAGATTTCCCGTAGTCAGTAATTTCGTTTATTTCGGAAAAGTCCGTTTCAAGTTTTTCCGTATTTAGACAGAAATTTTGCAAAACCCAACTCGCTGAATAGTTCAGTCCTTATGCGAGAGAATCTTTCTGCGCCGAAGATCGAGCCCTGGGTCGTTTGGGTTGAAGCCGCGGGTCTTAACCACTGAGCCAGAAAGTCACAGGAATCAGACTCATCTTCAAGGTAAAACTAGTTGCGCAATGATGATTTTGTTTTCATTAATGCGAGGGGTTTAGTCATTTTATTTTCTATTGGAGCTTATTGGGTTTTTTGAATACGTTTGTAATAATTTTATTTTTCTTGTAGGAGGTCTTATTACAAATTACGTATTTTTTCATCGTTATTTTTTGAAGCAACAGAATGATTTGGAGTTTGAGATTTTTTTTCAACTGAAAATAACTTTCAATTATCTTTAAGAGAAGATGCAATGTACTGTTTTACAATAGCATTTTACAAAACTTCTACATAAAAAATTTACATTTGATAGGTACAAAGCTTTTGTCTTAAGGACCCCATAGACTGATGCATAGACATCGTACAATCACTTATACAATAAATTAAGTGCCGGGTTTCTTCTTACGGTAACACAATATTTAATAGCTGGTGCACAAAGTGGGGAAGCGGAGAAGAAATATCCTGTGCCACAATAACCAAAATTCATGGGATATACTATCCACAATATCCGATCTCGCTACAGAACTTTAAAATCAGATCCTTCGACTGACTATTCAAATTTAACATTTAATCAAACCCCTAAGTATACCCGTGAATCTTACCTATTGCCGGAAATTTTTCGTCATATGGGTACAGAAAAAGTGAGAACGGAGTTTTCCGTTAATATAGAAAAGAAATTGCGGAAAGATTTCTGAAAATTCAGAATTTTCCGTTAACACATCTTGATAACGGTAATTTACCGTCAATATAAGAAAGGAATTGCGGAAAGGTTTCTGAAAATTCAGAATTTCCGTTAACACATCTTGATAATGGTAATTTTCCGTCAATATAAGAAAGGAATTGTGGTAAGGTTTCTGGAAATTGAGAAATTTTAGTTAACACATCATGATAACGGCAATTTACCGTCAATATAAGAAAGGAATTGTGGAAAGGTTTCTGAAAATTCAGAATTTTCCGTTAACACATCTTGATAACGGTAATTTGCCGTCAATATAAGAAAGGAATTGTGGTAAAGTTTCTGATAATTCAAAAATTTCCGTTAACACATCGTGATAACGGTAATTTACCGTCAAAATAAGAAAGGAATTGCGGACAGGTTTCTGAAAATTCAGAATTTTTCTGGCATACGAGAAATCTGTGAAATTCAGGTTTTTTTAGCGGCATTTCACGGAAAACATGATACGAGAAATATTCTTCGTTAATTCACGAAAGAAATCATGGAAAATGTCCTGTGAATTCAGAAATTTTTTACAGAGCATACGAAATTTCCTGAATAACTCTTTTTGTACATATTGCTTCCTCGATGCTTCTTTCCATTATTGCTGTTAATATGAAGACACCTGTATGAGGTACATATCCAAAACATCCCAATTTTTCATATACGGAAAAGTAAGTTTCAGTTTTGCTTCATACTGACTCATTTTCACTCCAGTCTCAAAACTAAAAGACTGGTTGAAATCAACCTTTTCGTAGTTCCCCAATCACATTTTTCTGTGAAGCTGAAGCCCTTATCCTTTTTGAGCTCTGTCGGCGATCTACTCGTTAATACAGACAACTCCCGAGTATCCGCGAGGCGACTTTGTGGTAATAATTTTTTTTAGTAGCTAAAATATAGGTAATCTTTTTTAGTCGCGGTAATATTTTTATTACAAAAAAGAATTAAAGGAGGATGCGACTTAAAGACTTTCTGGCAAGGCTATTCAGTTCTTGACACTTATCTATGACGTGGCAAGCACAGGATTCAGTTCATTACTATCAGTAGGTCGTGGAGAAAACTTCTCTCTGATGGAAGTTGCGTTCCTGAAAAAAATACAAGTGCTAACGTCATAGAACTAAACAAATTAGTGAAATCAGTTACCGGAGGGGAAAACGTTGATGAAACTAATGTCGTCAAATGGCTGGACTGTGACATACATAACCCTGGATTTGAACATTTAACTGACGAGCAGATAATAAAGTTAGAGGAACAGCAAATGAAAACGAAGGAAGTGAAGAATATGAGGAGGAGATTTCACAGCTACGGGTGAATCATAAATAGCAATAGCAACATCTCGACTCCCGCTGGAGAGCCTTGAAGGACAAGACGATGCGTTATTAGCTAATAAGTTGGTTTTGCGCCGACTTCAGCCTAGAATCAAACAAAAATGTTTTGCCGTTAAAAAAACAGAAGCAAGTAACTGAATATTTTAAGATTTAAACAGGTAACTTTTCAGTATGTTTTACGCTTGCAATAATAACTATCAGTCTGAATAAGACATAGCACTATGTTATACGAGTAATTTGTAGATAAATTTATTTTTCTTGTAAAAATTTGGATTATCCGCGAAACCCGTGGCGCCCACTATCGCGGATAATCGGGAGTTGACTGTATTACCTTTAGAATATCTTAAGAATGCCCAGGAAGTTGGCTAAATACAACATGACAATCGTTTAGAGAGGAAATGGAATCGGATCAAAATTCTGTGAAGCAGATCTGTATGATTTTTATCCAGACCCGATACCAATCCATACATACTTATCCAGACAGGAACTGGACTAAACTTGTTTGAGTTCCGAAAAACTTCATTCCTTCATTCATTCTTTCTACGTGTTAAAATCATCTGTCCTGAGGCCTTGACTTCAATAGCTGTTAAATAAGAACCAAAAACGACATAAAGTTCTTGGTTGTTTCTTCTCTACTTTTTTGATTCTCTATCTTCGATAAGTCCAAATACACTCTTTGCTAAAAGAAACAAAAACAAAAAAAGAAACGTCCCTAGAAAGTCGTTCGATCCTGATGAAACTCCTCATGAAAGTACCTCAAGGCCGAATATGCAAATGATTAAAAAATAACGACTAATGACGAAATAATGACTCGCCACAGCCGTGAGAACCGCACATCGAGGAGAGCAAAGCTCAGGCGCAAGGACAATTTTGACAGCTGATTGCGGTTGCATTAACCTCCATGGTCTGTGAGGATGCCATGACGTCGGATCCATGCACACAACGAGCAGTTCAGCGAGTTTGAGAGAGGCCGTATAATTGGGCTGAGGGAGGTCGGTCGGTCAAGTCGCCGTATCGCCAGGCATCTGGGTCGGAGCGACGTGCCAGTCGGACGATGTTAGTGCCAATATATCGAGGGGTGCATAACCAAGCACACTCGTGTAGTGGACGGCCGAGGGCAACGACAGAACGCGCGGATCAAGCGATTGTGACAGCGACACGAACAGAACTGAATTCGTTACTCTCAATCATCCGTGGACACGTTGCGTGGGCACCACAGGTACGAAAGTGGCCATACGAACCGTTGCCCGACGACTTCCGGTACGGGGACTACATTCGAGGAGGCCAAAAAAAAAATCTTCAAAAAAAAACAAAAAACAAAAAAAAACAACTTCATAACAATGTAAATTAATGCCGTTAAAAGCCTTATATCTAGTGGATAAGAGACAATAAAGCTACGTCTTCTACGAAACACATGTTCGAAATTTTATGGATTGAGAAACGCGCCATCGACAGAAAGCCCGCATCGTCGACGCTATGGGATATGGAAAGAGGAGCAGGAGTTGTGCTTCTTCAGATGCTGTTTGGAAGGTAAAGTGGGAAGAGAAGGAGAGAGAGGGGTGAGGGGAGAGGGGTGAGGAGAGAGGGATATACAGATGACATAGAACACTGCTGTTGAAGAAATTGCACGGAGCTGTGTCGTATTTGCTCAGCAGGCATTCAATTCATCTGGAAAATGATACATCCATAAAAACGAGTTAAAAAGGAGTGTGTAGGAGTTTCCGTTCCAATCGGTTCTACTAGTGACGACATTTTGACCAAGAGACCGGTGGCTCGTTTCTGTCTCTGCTTTGGTGCAGTGGATTCCTCTTTTCCATGAAATCAGGTGAAAGGCATTTGGTACGAATTCTAGAAATGTAGCAAGATAGTTAGGAATCGACCTAAATAAATGCGTTACCAGAGTATTTAAGATGTAAATTAAACTATTAAACATTTCATGGGAATTTTATTTAACATTTGTACTTTGTAATACAATATCTTCAGTAAGGCAAGCAGATGCAGTAAGATGTAGACGCTGTGAACGTACAGACAACTGAGATACATCAAGGAGCTGTAAACGTAAGGTGGATATGTTAGGAGGCTGTGAGCGTAGGGACAACTGAGATACGTCAAGGACCTGTAAACGTAGAGAAAAGGCGCATATGCTAGGAGGTTGAGAAAAGGAATATTTTGAACACAGAGACGAATTGGATACGTTAGGGAGTTGTGAACGTGAAAAGGAGGGGGTATTGAAAGCGAAATTCTTGGGGATATGTTCGGAAGTTTTGTATACAGAGACAAGAGAGATACCTTAGGATGTTGAGAACGTTAAAACAAGGATGTTGGGATAGTAGAGACAAGAGGGATGCGTTTTGGGACTTAAAACGTAAAGAGAAAAAAAGATATATGACAGTAACAGAAGAGGGATATGTTTAGAGGTTGTGGACAAACAGACGAGTGGCATACGCAAAGAGATTGTGAACGAAAGAGGATGGGGATTTTTTACGAAGTTGTGAATATGAAAAGGTGAGTATGTTAGGATATTGCGAACGAAGAGAGCAGGAGAATACGTTAGGAGGTTGTGAACATAGAGAGAAGGGGAATATGCTCGAAAGTTATGAACGTAGAGAGAAGGACAATATGAGGAGATTGGGAACGTACAGAGAAGGAGAATATATCAGGAAGTTGTGAACATGGAGAGAAAGCGAATATGTTATTTGCGAATTTAGAAAGAAATGGAATATGTCAGGTTGTTGTGAACGTAGAGAGAAGGAGAATACATTAGAAGATTGTAAACGTAAGAACTAGGGGATATATCTGTAAGTTTTGAATATAGGGACTAGTTATATACGTTAAAAGAGGGTTTCGTGAACTTATACACTCGGGGGACATATTTTGAAGCTGAGAACGTAAAGAGAAAGAGGATATGCTGGGAGTGTGAGAACGTAGATAGAAGAGATATGTGATATGTTAGAGGTTGTGGACATACAAATGAATGGCAAGCGTTAAAACATTAAGAGCATAAGAAGATGGAAATTTGTTAGGAGGTTGTGAATGTGAAGAGGTTAGGAGGTTGAGAAAGTAGAGAAGATAATGTGTTAAGAGGTTGTGAATATCGAGAGAAGAGAAATATGTTAGGAGAATGTGAATGTAGAGAAAAGGAGAATATGTTAGGAGATTGAGAAAGGAAAGAGAAGTGGCATATGTAAAGAAATGAGTAATCTAGAAGTCAAAGGGCTTGCAAGCATGCTGAGAAGAGCATTGCACGACCATTCTTGTTAGAAAACTACTTACGACTGACATTAGTATTCGCAAAAAGACAATGTAAAATCAGTGACTTATAGCTGAAAATCAGATTTTACTCCATTATAAGCGCAGCTAATTTCATTTGCTGCGAAAATGGTATGACGTGCAGAAAGACGCAGTTTTTCAGTGAGTGTGTCATCTGTATACAGTGAGTGTGTATACAGTGAGTGTTTTTCAGTGAGTGTGTCATCTGTATTTTTTGAATATCTTTCGGCCTTGAAAATAAATTAATGGCGGGGAAAAAACGTGTTATGCATATTTCTGCATGTGACTTTCACCTTTGGTTATTACAATGCATTTTACAACTCTACGCTGGATTAAAAAAAAAAAGCAGTATTATGGCCCAGCTGGCCAGCTTTCAATTCTTGAATGATCAATAGATGTGTTTTGTCGCATGACACTCGGTGTCTTTTCAGCTGAAGCGATTACCCTAAATTAAGAGCGAGTTTCTTTTTTTATCCTTAGGCATTCATAGCAGCTGTTTAATCCAGAAAGGAGAGAACCATAATATCGTTGATAAGTTGTGAATAATTTTTGAAATTGCTCACAACTGATCAAATACGCTGGCGGAAAGTGAAAAAAGAACACCAAGAAGGAATTGGCGGACGATCATGAAATTTACATATGTTAATGGGGTCGAGTTTTCGTAGGTGTGATGTTAATTTCGGGGTCAACCGGTGAGCGCTTACGCCACAGCACGGCATTATATGCAAATTATCGTCGGTGGTATTTAAGGAGTACGGCGAAGTGAATGTAATCAGTCGTCGGCGTACGGACACGTGCGAAGACCCTGAAGAAGCTGCAATGCCTGGACATGGAAGACGTGTACGATTTCAGCAGTTATCGGACTTTGACTGAGGTCGTCTAGTCAGATTCCGCGAGGCCGGGTGGTCGTATCGTCGTATTGCGGAGAGAATTGGACGGGAAGTATCGGTGGTGGTGCGATGTTGGCGTAGATGATCCGATGAACATTCCCACACGAGAAGACGTAGAACCGGGAGTCACAGACGGACTGATGAGCGGACCGATCGACACATAAGAAGAGCGGCGTTGTCAAGCAGAACATCCACTGCGACGCAAATCCGAGCTGCCGTTGCACCTGAGGTGACTGTGCGAACAATCCGCAACCGTCTACTGGATGCAGGATTACGTGTGCCTCTGGCATGTGTACCTCTGACTCCAGCTCACCGTCAGGAACGGCTGCAGTGGTGTCGCTAACGTCTGCACAGGAGAACGCAATGGTGATCTGTCGTGTTCAGCGATGAAAGCAGATTCTGCTTGGGAGCCTCCGATGGCCGTATGCGTGTTCGCAGACACACAGAGGAGCGTCTCCACCCTTTTTGCATCCGCCAGCGACACACAGGGCCTACACCTGGTCTCCTGGTGTGGGGAGCGATCAGCTATCACTCCTGTACACAACTAGTGTTTGTACCGGGTACGTTAAACAGCACCTCCTACATCAACAACATCATTCAGCCCGTTGTTGTGCCATTTGTAAGGTCGGTCCATCGTGGTGTTTTCCAGCAAGATAACGCACGCCCACACACGGCACGTGCAACGCAACATGCACTTCAGGGTGTGAGACAACTTCCATGGCCTGCACGTTCACCGGATTTGTCCCCCATTGAGCATGTGTGGTATTTTATAGGACAACGACTTATCCGGTCTCCACGGCCAGCCACGACCATCCCCGATTTACGCGTCCAAGTTAAGGATGCTTGGAACTCAATACCCCAAACTTTCATCCAACATCTGTACGACAGACTCCATGCCAGAATTGCACAGTGTGACGCAGTTCATGGCGGTTCAACCTCGTACTAACCATGTTACGTGGAAATGTTATTTTTCAGTTTACCAGCAAATACAGCTGTATTTTGCCATAATGTTTTGATCACGTTATCCTCTGTATTCCGTTATTATGCTGTATAAATTTCGTTAGTATCAGACGTCTCCTTCTTTTCTTTTTTTCACTTTCCGCCAGTGTGTATATGAATAGCAAAATACAACGGCGATATCATTTTCATCTGGACTACATGCGCAGGGAAACTAGAGGGGTCAATGAATAGCATGTATTGTGCTGAAACATTGCATGGTGTACTAGAAATGCATTTTCATGCTTTTAATGCTGTCGCTTTATGAGATAATAAATATTACTTACACTTTTTCAGGGTGAAGATTATGCAGATGTCTGTGTTCCTTTCGCTCATGCTGACAGCAGAACTTGTAAAAGCTGAAAGTCCGCGTAAGTATGCCGTGTAAAAAATCTTTTCTGCTAGGAATAGATGCAATCATGCAATCTCACTAACAACTAAGTTTTGTTCTTTGCAAACACACACACAAGAAATAAGAAATGCATGTATTAATAGAAACAACACAGCAAAGCAATAAAAATGTTATGCAGTTGTAATAGTCTATAGTTGAAGCTACACTTTCGTATTAACTTCTTGCAGATCAGAACTGAAAATTTGGATCAAATGGAATATTCGGCTCAAAAGAAAGCAGTGGCAGAACCTAAATATAAAAAATATTTGAAACGCGTCACTGTTTCGAAGACTGAAACCCCACCTTGTCCCAGTTACCGATGCTTAGCTATTTAAACTGATATATTCTAGTGCAGATAACAAATGATTTTTTTTTTAAACTGTGCTTCCATTTCAAATTATTGGGTGGATGCATAAGTTCATGCCGTTTTTTTCACCGCACTACACGAATGTATTACATCAGAAGGGAAAATCGGAATCAATCAATTATGTACCCCCCCTCCCCCTTCATTGTTTACGATGGTGTCTCAACGTCTGGTAGGTCTGCAATGCCATTCTTGAAATGCAGGTTTTGCTGCAAAGAAATCATCAAGGAAATTCTGGAGATCACCATAATTGTTGAACGTTCTGCCACGGAGTGCATTCGACAGAGATCCGAACAGGTGATAGCCTGAAGGGGTGATATCTGGGAAATAGGCTGGATGTGGGAGGATCTCCCATTTCATGTCCTGAATGGACATTTTGGCCATGTTTGCACTGTGAGGGTGTGTGTTATCATGTTGGAGAAGGACATCATGGGCCGATGTGTCCGTTTCAGCTGAATTGCTCCCTCTACACGGCGGAGTTACTCACAATAGAGTACAGTGTTGATGGTCCCTTTCTTCGACAGCATTTCCTAGTGATTATTGCTTTCTATGTCCCACCAGACACACAACATGATGTTCGCAGGATGTAGGTCATGTTTTCGATGTGGTGTGGGCGTCTTGTTTGGGCTTAACCATTCCCTCCGATACCTGAAATTCACGTACAGGCACCACTTTTCATCTTCAGTAACAATACGTGACAGAAAGGGTTTGTGTTGCTAAGAACATTCGCAACAACGGGCGAGCAAGGCACCACATATGGCAACACGCTGATTCTTGTTGTCCTCAGTGAGAATAGGAGGCACCCAAGACCCCAATTTCTGGACCTTTACCATACGTTCCAGGTGTCGTACCACTGTGGCCTGATCACATCCATCTCAGTGGGGAATTCGCGTGTGCTTTGACGCGGATCCACAAATGGATGAAATGGTTCAAACGATCCTCATCAAAGTGAGATGGACGACCTGAGCGTGGAGAGTCGTTGAGGTCAAAATTGCTATCTCGGAACAGTTCCAACAATTTGCAGGCTGTTATTCTTCAACAGTATGTACTTCAGGACATTAATGCAATCCATCGTTAGAATATAATCACGCTGGTATCAACACGAACATCAATCATATGACGATGATATTTCTTTGTCGATCATGTCTATACACTATATGATCCAAAATAATTGAACACCCCCTTTGTGTAGTGGAAATGTTCATGCATATATCACAGCCATGGCCTATACAGGCATAAAAAGACGCAAGTGATCTGCCAAACATAATAAACACTAGGATAAGCCGTACGGCAGTACTCAACGACTTTCAACAGGGCATGCTCATAGGATGCCATCTTAGCAAACATGGCAGTTCGGAAAATTTCTGCCCTGCTGCAGCTGCTCCAATCAACTGCAAATGATGTTATTGTGAAGTGGAAACGCCTAGGAGCAAAAACAAATTATGTTATTGTGAAGATGTTATAAGTTATTGTGAAGATGTTATAAGTTATTGTGAAGATGTTATGATGTTATTGTGAAGATGTTATGATGTTATTGTGAAGATATTATGATGTTATTGTGAATGATGTTATTATAATGATGTTACTGTGAAGATGTCACCTGCAAATGATATTATTGTGAAGTGGAAACGCCTAGGAGCAAAAACACATGATGTTATTATGAAGATGTTATAAGTTATTGTGAATGATGTTATTATAATGATGTTACTGTGAAGATGTCACCTGCAAATGATATTATTGTGAAGTGGAAACGCCTAGGAGCAAAAACACATGATGTTATTATGAAGATGTTATAAGTTATTGTGAAGATGTTATGATGTTATTGTTAAGATGTGTGACGTACCTGCCAGCAGGACGCACACGACATAAAGGCAGATAGGAATCAGAATAAATGTCCGCGTAGCTCAATTGGTAGAGTGACTTATTCCGGAATGAGGGGATCCGGGTTCGAATCCTGGCGTGGACAGAAATGACGGAGAAATTTACTTCGTTATAATGGCGCCCGAACTATCCGGATGACCCGGCCGTTCAAAATCTCGCATTGGTGGGATGTTATTTCCACACCGCGAGACAGGAAAAATCAGAGAATTCCTTCCCAGCGCTTCGAAAAATAAAAATGTGTGATGTTGCATCCCACACAGCAGATTGACTGGGAGTTCTCAAGTGCACGTTCTACAGTGGATGGCTTCCTGCAACGATTCATGGTCACGGCTGACCCGTGGGCCATGCCCCCGGCCCTCTTTCGGGGGGGGGGGGGGGGATATGACGTACCTGCCAGCAGGACGCACACTACTTAAAGGCAGATAGGAATCAGAACAAATGTCTGCGTAGCTCAGTTGGTAGAGCGACTTGTTCCGGAATAAGCGGCCTCGGGTTCGAATCCCTGCGTAGACCAAAAATGACGGAGAAATTCACTTCGTTATAATGGCGCCCGAACTATCCGGATGACCCGACCGTTCAAAATCTCGCATTGGTGTGATGTTATTTCCACACCGCGAGATAGGAAAAATAAGAGAATCCCTTCTCCAGCACTTCGAAAAAAAAAAAAAATAAATAAATAAGGGGGAGATGATGTGACGTACCAGGAGATGTGACGTACCTGCCAGCAGGACGCACACGACATAAAGGCAGATAGGAATCAGAATAAATGTCCGCGTAGCTCAATTGGTAGAGTGACTTATTCCGGAATGAGGGGATCCGGGTTCGAATCCTGGCGTGGACAGAAATGACGGAGAAATTTACTTCGTTATAGATGTTATGATGTTATTGTGAATGATGTTATTATAATGATGTTACTGTGAAGATGTCAACTGCAAATTATGTTATTGTGAACTGGAAACGCCTAGGAGCAAAAACAACGCAATCGTGAATTTGTAGGCCACGTAAATTTACAGAGCGGGACCGCCGAGTACTGAGGCGGGTGATGTAACAAAAGCGCCTGTCCTCTATTGCAACACTCGCCACCGAGTTCCAAAAAGCCTGTGAAAGCAACGCCAGCCCAAACAGCCACACACAAGCCTAACATCAGAAAAAGCAAAGCCAAGCGTCGGTTGAAGTGGTATAAAGCTCAGCGCTAGTGGACTCAGGAGCAGTGGACACATGTTCTCTGGAGTGGTGAATCACGCTTTATCATCTACCAGCCCGACAGACGAGTCTGTGTGTGGAGAATGGCAGGTGAAAACTTCAGGTCCAACTGGTTTGTGTCAACTGAAGGAGGCATCATGTGGTCCAACTGGTTTGTGCCAACTTGGAGGAGGCATCATGTGCTGGAGCTGTTTTTTATAGTTTAGGCTGAAGCCCTTAGATCCACTGCATGAGAATGTCAACGCTGCCGCCTATAATTACATTTTTGCAATTCTATGCTTCCAGATTATGGTAGCAGTTCAGTGAAGGCATTTTCTTTTACCAACAGCGCAATGCCCTCGTCCACAAGGTTTGTACAAGAACGGTTTAATGAGATGTGCGTGGAAGAACTTGACTGGCCTGCCCAGAGCCTTGATCTCAAACCCATGGAACACCTTCGGGATAAAGTGGAACGCCGACTGCGAGCCAGACCGACCTGCCTAATGCTTTTGTTCCCGAATGGAAGGCAATTACCGTAGCAACGCGCCAAAACCTCGCGTAAATTCTTCTCAGCAGATGGAGGGTGGGATTTCTACAAAGAGTGACGAAACTCAATATTAATTCTTTTCTTATTACAAGGAGTTTAAGGATAGGCATGTGTTGATCAGATTGATTGTAGTGATCAGATTGTGGGTGTGAAATAGGTAGTTTCTCTTTCGTAACATCAACGTTTAATTATCTACTCACTATCTCTCGACATCTCTACAACTTCACTATCTGCAATTTACATGCATTCAGTATAGTCATTTTAATTTGCTCTGAATCACCGTCAGTGTTGCCAAATTGTAAAAGCTGTTCGGGGAAGTAATGTGCCGTTCGGTAAAAAATCGTTTAACCAAGGAGTAACAAAAGAAAACAGAAACTCAAAAGAAAGGTTGAATAGAGGTATGTGTCAAAAGGGACTCAATCAAACGACGAAGTAATATCAAACTGTAAAGTAACACGCCCTCTGGTGATCACACCTGTGTTTCTACAAAAATGAACTGAGGGGGACATAGGAAGTCAGTATTACGCATTACTCTTCCACGTAGGCATAACACACACTAAAGCGTATGCGTGCTCAAGGCGTGGAAGAAATTTCTATCAAGTTCTAATATCAAGAAAAATTGGCGTCTTGTAGATCGGCTGTGGAGTGTTTGCTAGGAGGGTGTTCACGAATCCGTGAAGAACAAAATCACTGGATGGAAGTTCTGGTTTATTTGAAATTACTAGCGCAAGGAGAGTTTGGGGCCAAAGATCTTCGTAGCGCATAACAGTCAGTATCGTCTTGACATTGCTGAGGCTCTGTCGTGCTTTGCTTTTGGGTATGAAAGAGTTTGGGGTTTTCCACGTGAAGACTAGGACTCAGTTTTGCGGTCATGACCGTAAGCCCACAATTCATTTCCAGTCATGATAATTTTTGAAAAAATATTCGTCGTTTTCGACGCTCAAGCGAGTCACTTGAAGTTGAAACACTGGCCTGTTTTGGCTGAACTGAGATAAATTTTGCCACAAACTTGGCTGAGACGCGTCTCATACCCCAAATCGTCCGTAAGAATTGACTGAACTGAACCGAAACTAATGTTGAAGTCTTCAGATAACTCCCAAATTGTGATTTGGTAATTTTCCTGTATAGCTGCGCAACAAGTTCGACATTGTTTTCTCTTTTGCTCGTTGCGGGCCTCCCAGACCGTTCGTCACTCGCAACACTTTCACGGCCATCTTTAAAACTCATAAATTTGTGCACGACTTATACAGTTTTGTCCATAGACTTATTGTAACGTTTTTTTTTATTGGAGTTTTTTTTTTATTATTTATTGGTCCCACGTAACACATACAACTTGAATTCATACATTTGTCGTGGTTAACACATACATCTCGAATTCAGACAAATACAGTACTGTGCGTCACAGGGTACGAATATTATGCAATGCATGGAAATCATCAAAGTACAGATCGAACATGTGATACAGTATACCAGATTTGCAAATAACAGAAAGAGGCAGTGCTGAAAGACAAACACAGACATCCATGCCTTACCCGGGATTCGAACCTAGACCCCTCCGTTGGGCGAAGGGTCAGGAGCTATCGCTTAGACCACTACACCACTGGGCGGCTTCTTTAACTAATGTGTCTTTGCAAGTTTCGCCGACTTTTTGTCAAAATCTGATGCAAATTCGTTGATCAGTTTTTGTCCGACATTACAAATGCGATGAACAGAAATCCGACATCACACATAAGCCAGAAGGTAAAAACAAAACACTACTTTAAAAACAAAACAAAAAACAGAAGGGCAGAGGGGGGGGCATAACTCACTGAACAAGCGGAGTAGGTTTCATCGTCAACCTGTGACAAACCGCTTCCTGCTGTGTTGCGCGATTCCGAACTTGTGCAATCCGTCTGGATACTTTTTTTGCTCACACCTGGTACTCAGTGACCCAAAGATTCTGTCTTCGTCTATATATAGAAAAGACCGCAACACTATCACATCATCTACAATAATAAAATTGTGACCTGTCTGTCTGTGTGTCTGTCGGTCGCCTGCCGGAAAAAGTACTGAACGCAGAGATTTGAAGTTTGACAGAAAGTCACAGAAGTACCTGCTGGTTAAAACTTCAAAGTCACCTTTCTCAAATTCAAATTTATAAAATTTTAATTAATCTCCGTTGAATAGCTAAACCAGACGACACCGATAGATGGAAGTACAATCGTCCTCTTGAAAAGCAGGCTCAATTGCTTAATTTGTAATCCAAATAAATTCTTCGATTTTCTGTTTATGTAGCGAAAGCAGTAGAAATGACCGGACCCTGGCAACTTTGAGTCCTGTGTTAGTTTCCTATAAAAATAAACTTAAAGAGAATGTTGGTCAAAAGACAAATTTGCACGCTGAAAGGATTAAATTCGGTAAAATAATAATATAGTAAAATTCCCTATCAAATAATTGATCTACTCACTACAGACCTACATACGTCCCCAAAAACCTTAATTTTGATTCTTGTATACAATAATTGCATCAGATATATGAAAATCACAGAAACCTAGGAAAAGAAATAGAAATGAGAATTCAGAAATTCTGTGATGTATTCAAGAACATTTCCGTTTCTCTCAAAAGAAAGGGTTTCAATCAATGGGTACTTCCTGTATTATAATGTGGGGGAGAGACATGGGTAATAAAAATAAAATAATTTGAGAAAAGAAAAATTACGCAAAAAATGTTAAAACGAGTGATATTAGATATAATTTTGAAGAGGAAATAGCAATACCTGGATAGAGTAACAAACAAAAGCAAACCATTAATGCACGTCAAAGTAAAAAAAGGAAATGGGCAGGAAACCTTACCGGAAGGTTTCTTACCCATAAAAATGATAGACCAGAATGACAATACTGATATTTTGGTATTTATTCCGGAGAATACCCGTACTCACACCTGATTTATCTTAGTGTTCATTAAACAAGTATAATTATAGAAAACTTTTTTTTTGTCAAGTATTAACTAATCAGATATGTTAAATAAAACAATATTTATGTGCTATAAGTTCGGTTATCATTTGAGTACTGTCCTTTTCCAGTTGTGCCTGATCTTACCTACAGAACTTACTTCGGTCTTGTCCTGGACGTTACATTAAAAAATTGGTTTTCAAGTATTTTTAAGCTTATTTTTTCGGCCATGATATGCAACAATATGTTTTGATGGGCATTCACTGGATTCGAGGTACTATTGTTTCTAAATCGAAAAAGATGTGCCGATAAGATAAAGTTGCGAGGAAATGCAATACAACCCCTGAGTGATGAGATAAGTTATTATAAAGGGAACTATCGAACGTATAATATGGCACTGCAAATTGTTTTACTCTATGGGAGATGAAAGGTCACACACATAAAATGAGTTCTGGTGCTTCATGCTGCCCGTAGGCCGCGACGGCACACATAATTGTGAATAAATCAGATGTTCAGTAATTACGGAGATACCGGTATTCAGGTACGTAAACGTAGCACGGTATGCAGGTATTCTGAGTACTGGAGTACCGGCATTTCAACCGCTAAGCTTGAAAGGAAAGTAGTACGGTATACAGGTGCTCTATGTACCGAAGTACCGGTATTTCAGTCGCTAAGCCTGAAGACAAAGTATCACGGTATGTAGGTACTCAGTGTGCCGAAGTTGCAGTATTTTAATCGCTAAGCCAGAAGGGAAAGTAGCACGGTATACAGGTACGCTTTGTACCGAGGCACCAGTATTTTAATCGCTAAGCCAGAAGGGAACGTAGCACGGTATACAGGTACTCCGTATACCGAAGTACCGGTATTTTAATCGCTAAGCCAGAAAGGAAAGTAGCACGGTATACAGGTTCTCCATGTACTGAAGTACCGGTATTTTAACCGCTAAGCCAGAAGTGGAAGTAGCGCGGTATACAGGTACTTTGTGTCCCGAGTACCGGTATTTCTATCGCTAAGCCAGAAGAGGAAGTATCTCGGTATACAGGTACTCTGTGTACCGGTATTTTAATATCGTAGCCAGAATGGAAGTGGGAACTTATCTATAACTGCTATACTCCAAGTCAACATATTGCGGAACGTACGGGACACCTACTTTCGCTACGAAAGTAGTCCCTGGCGTTTTGAACTAAAAGCAACAAAATTACTGCTCAGACTCCATTTTTTGTTTGCACAACAGTTTATCGGAAAAAACTGTTATTAAAGACAATTTTACAAATTGGCAGAACGTTTTAGAAATAGATCTTATATGAGAAGTTACTGAATCAAGAGCCTCGCACTTTCGGCCGTTGTCTATCCAGCTGGGAAATGTGCATAACTTGGAGAGAGAGACGGAGTGGGAGGGATAGAAGACTTCTTCCGGTCGCTGTGTGTTAATTAAAGATAAAAGTAGAAAGAGCGATGACTATATCTGTTTACATTGTCTCGACGTATGTGGAAGATTTTCACCAAAAAAAAAAAAGTACTCATTTTCCATCTATACTGTCTTGGATGCAGAAAAAGAATAAAAATCAAGTGGCAAGGACAGGAACAAGAGGAGAAAAACGGGGGAGATCTTTGTCCATAAGTAGACCGTACGAGGCTGTCAAAACAAAGTTGATGATAATAAGCTAGGATTTTTGCTGTTCAGACTTAATACCTACTGCACACTTGTGGGTGCTGCGTGCCATGTCTTTCTCCAAGTCAATAGATGTATAACAGGGAGGTACTAAGGACCTATTGCTATTTATAACGTGTCCTAAAACTGAGGGGTAAAATGTTGATACTTTTATGAAGGCAATGTTGTTTAATACAATGCATCCCATAAGTAAAGTTTATATGGCTTCTGCAATAATTTTCTTTGTTTTCATTTCAGCTCTGCCTTTATGGAATTCAGGAAATGAGAGAACACTTCATGGGCCAGTATCTGCCTTTTCTGCATCGCTTCCTTGCCCTTCAGAAGGTTATTTTCGACATCCAACAGATTGTTCACAATTTTACCGATGCGTCGACGTTTTCGGATCCAAAAGAGCATTATCGCTTTTCCAGGGCGTTTGTGATAATGGATTGGTGTTCGATACGAAAATAAGTTCGTGTAACTGGCCCGATCTGTCTCCTCCATGTTCTGATTATGAAACATTTCATCAAGAAATAAATTCTCAAGAGGATCCACCGCAAAGTCAAATTGCAGTAACTCCTGAATTTATAAGGCCCAGTGATGAGCAAAATGTTGTCTTTCAGCAAAAGGTTTCGACAGAAGGTTCTGACAGGCAATCTGCATTCACTACAGAAAGATCCTCAGAACAGAAGATTCAAGAAGAACAGCAAGAAATGGGACAACAGCAACATGGCCAACAAGAACAACAGCAATTCGAACAGCAAGAAATGGGACAACAGCAACATGGTCAACATGAACAACAGCAATTCGAACTGCAACAAAAACGACATCAAGTTCATCAAAATGTGCAAACAGAACAACAGATGCAACAGCAAAAATTTCAACAACACTTTCAAAGGGAGCAACAGTTTCAGCAACAGCATGGTCAACAAGAACAACAGTTTCAGCAACAGCATGGTCAACAAGAACAACAGTTTCAGCAACAGCATGTACAACAAGAGCAACAATTTCAACAACAACATGTGCAATCACAGCAACAGTTTCAGCAAAATGTGCAAACAGGGGTAGAGTGGTTGCCAACACAACAGGAAACTGGTGAATCTCAGTGGTGGATTCCAGAAGATGATGACGAAACCAGATGGACAACGTCTGCTGTCCAACAAGATGTTGACGTGGCTACTAGTGATGGCGACTTACTTTGCAGAGAAGAAGGTTTTTTCCGCCACCCAGGTAACTGTAGTAAATTTTACAGATGTGTACGCAACGGTGAGGCTTTTGACATCTTTGTTTTCGAATGTCCGCAACTTCTGGTGTTCAATCAAAGTGCTGCTGCGTGCCAAAGATCGCGAAATTATGCATGCATTACTCATGAGGCAGCTTATCGTAGCTTAAGAGCCAAAAGATCAGTTTCTGAAACTACACCTCAAGTAGAGAAACTCCCGTGCCCAAAAGAAGGATTTTTCAGACATCCACGTCACTGCCAAGTATTTTACAGATGTGTGTCTTCTCAACTGAGGACTAGGAGATTTTCCATTCACACTTTCGTCTGTCCTAAAAACCTGGTGTTTGATGAGGAAAAGGGAACTTGTAACTGGCCCGAGAAATCAGCTCCCTGTTCCAATGATGTAACATCTCGCTTGCGTACGACTCAACGACCTACAAAAGTTTCCACGTCAAAGCAAAAATTTGAAGACAAAAATACTACTCGTAGGGACCAAGTGAAGCGAAGACCAAACACTGCACGCCCCGATATTCAAAAGAGAGAGAAATTAGGAGTACCCCAGTCTGGTTCTGCACGGACAAGGACTCAACCTCAGACAACAATTTCTACACAAGGAAACTGTCGTGCTCCAGGATTTTTTGTTAATCGAAATGACTGCAATAAGTATTACAAATGCGTGGACCATCAAGGGCAATATTTTGTACGATATGACTTCTCCTGCCCACAGAACTTGGCTTTTGATGAAAACACTGTTTCATGTAAATCTGCACGCCTGGTTACTAATTGCAAAAAAACAAGTCTTCCAGTGCGCCTAGGTGATGATCCTCAACCTGAAACCACTTCCACAACCCGTGATCCTCAGGAAATACCCACAACACAAGAAGCGATATCAAAATCTAGCAGAAATAACTCACAAGATGAAAATAAAGAATGCACGAAAGAAGGATATTTCAGAGATAAGCAAGACTGCAATAAGTTTTACAGGTGCGTGGATTTTAAGGGAAGTGGCGAACAGTTCGTCCGTTACGACTTTTCCTGCCCGGAAGGCTTAGTTTTTGACGAAGAAAACAGTGTGTGTAATTGGCCAAGTTTAAGCCCAGCATGCGACAGTGCAGGAAACAACGGAGAAGAATCCGATTCGAGAAATTCATCTGTCTCTGGAGAAAGAACGTCTCCCGATTCTAGTTCTTCCAGTGAACCTACATCAACGAAAGATTCTAGTTCTTCCAGTGAACCTACATCAACGGAAGATTCTAGTTCTTCCAGTGAACCTACATCAACGGAAGATTCTGAGTCCAGACATTCGACAGAATCAGCAGCTACTCCCCAGTCAACACAAGAGATAATTCAGACAGATGCAAACACAGACGATGGAGAAGAAGTGTCAAGCACTTCTGGACGAGACAGTAGCTTCACTTCTCCTGAATCGTCATCTGCAGGCGAATCTACAGACATCAGTTGCACAGAAGAAGGATATTTCCGACATCCAGAAGACTGCAACAAATTCTTCAGATGTGTTGATTTCCGCGGGGACGGTCAGCAGTTCGTACGTTACGATTTCTCTTGCCCAGAAGGCTTGGTGTTTGATGAAGTTAACAGTGTATGCAACTGGCCTTCATCAGGTTCCCCTTGTGAAACAGGTTCATCTGGAAGACCAGCTACAAGTGAGTCTACACCACGAGGTCAAGGCACTAGTGAAACTTCATCATCCGCAACACGTGATATTGGTACGGATTCATCTGCCTCTGCTACAGATTCTACTACAGCACAGGCTGTAACAGATTCTACCGAAGTCACTCTTGAGACATCTACATCATCCACAGATACAAGAGGCACATCTGAGGAGCCTCGGAATACGTCAGACCAAACGGACTCTGTCGAGCAAGAAAGCAGTTCGCAAACTTCTTCTACTGCTAAGGGAAGTAATACTGAATGCACAGAAGCTGGATATTTCAGAGATCCTGATGACTGCAATAAATTTTATCGATGTGTAGATTTTAGAGGAGATAGCCAGCAGTTTGTTCGCTACGACTTTTCCTGTCCCGAAGGACTGGAGTTTGATGAAGTAAATTCCGTATGTAATTGGCCAAGTGCAAACTCTCCGTGCAGAGGTGACTCTTCAGACCGAGGAGGTACGCAAAGTTCCGTTTCCCCGTCATCGACAGATGAAGCAGGCTTAACTTCATCTCCAGATGAAGGAAGAACAGAACTTACGACGGAGGGAGAATCTGGCTTATCTTCAGAAAAAGATGAAAGTACTACACAAGCTTCACAAACTGAATCAGCCACATCACAATCTACTACCACTGTATCAACAGACGGTTTACAAACTGAATCAGCTACATCACAATCTACTACCACTGCATCAACAGACGGTTTACAAACTGAATCAGCCACATCACAATCTACTAATACTGCATCAACAGACGGTTCACGGACAACGAAAACTGAAGAAGGTTCCAGAACTACTTCCGGCTCTACTACTGACTCCGAAACTGGAAGTTCAGGTGACGAAAGAGGTCCTGGTTCAGATATTCAGTGTACAGAAGAAGGTTACTTCAGAAATCCTGATGACTGCAGTAAGTTTTATCGATGTGTTGATTTCCAAGGAGATGGTCGCCAGTTTGTTCGCTATGATTTTGATTGCCCAGAAGGACTGGTGTTCGATGAAATTAACAGTGTGTGCAACTGGCCGACTATGAGCCCTGCATGTGACAGTGAGTCGCGAAGACCTAGTCAAACAACTTCAATTTCTCCCGAAACAACCAATGAATCTGAAAGAGAAACTTCAACTTCATCGGCCGTAACCGATTCGTCAAGTACGGGAATTCAAACGACTGAAACACAGTTTGAAACTTCAACTGACTCCCAAACAACCGATGGGGAAGATATAACTGAATCTTCAGTATCCGTTACTCAGACTACTGCTTCAGGAAGCCAGACCACGGGCATTACTAATACTCCTTCAGAAACAACTTCAGGTGAAAGAGGTGTAGAATGCCGAAAAGCCGGATTTTTCCGTGATCCCGAAGACTGTAGTAAGTTTCACCGTTGTGTAGATGTGAATGGTGACGGACAAGAGTTCGTCCGTTACGATTTTGAATGTCCAGAAGGTTTGGTTTTTGATGAAACGGACGGAAGATGCAAATGGCCAGAAGAAAGTCCACCATGCGAAAGTGGTGCTGGAAGTGGACAAACAACCGAAGGTTCCAGAGGACCACTGACTGAAAGCACATCGAGAACTGAAGCAACAGAATCTGCTTCTGTTTCAACTGATTCAGAAAAGGTTACAACTCAAGGATCTTCCACGTCTTCGGAAGAATGTATTGAAGAAGGTTACTTCAGACATCCATCAGACTGTCGAAGGTACTATCGTTGTATTAAAAATGACGACGGGACTTTCGAAAAGCAGGAATTCTCTTGTCTGGAAGATGAAGTGTTTGACCCTGAAAAAAGGTTCTGTGATAAGAGAGAATTAAATCCATCATGCCCAGACACTACTTCTGAGAGCACGCAATCTACTGAAAGCATAACGGAAGCTACATTGGCAGAAATATCTAGTACAAAAGTCACAAGTGACAGCACTCCTTCTGAGGAATTTTCTACGGAAGAAGAAGAGAGAACGACCCGTGGTACGTCATCCACGTCTAAGTCTTCAACGGCAAGAGAATGTACCGAAGCGGGATTTTTCAGAAATCCTGATGATTGCAACAAGTTTTATAGGTGCGTAGATTTCAATGGGGATGGAAGTTCTTTCGTGCGTTATGATTTCGAATGTCCTGAAGGGTTAGTGTTTGATGAAGTCAACAGCGTATGTAACTGGCCTACCGTTACACCAGCCTGCGAGTCAGGAAAACCTGGAAGAGGAACCACGTCTTCTCAAGGTGAAACAACTACAAGTCCTTCTGCAACGCAGACCGATGTTCCTTCCACTGACAGAACTACATCAAGAGAAACAAGTACTGATATCGTAACAAATTCGCAAGGAAGCAGCGGAACAGATTCGCAAGGAAGCACCGGAACAGATTCGCAAGGGAGCACAGGAACAGGTTCGCAAGGAAGCACCGGAACAACCGAAGCATCCCGAGGGCAAACAGATTCGTCAACTTCAACATCAGCGCCATCAAGATCATCAACCAGCAGTGAAGGAGGAAACAAAAATATTCAATGTACAGAAGCTGGATTCTTCCGACACCCCGACGATTGTAGCAAATTCTACAGGTGTGTGGACTTTAGTGGATCAGGGGAGCAATTTGTAAGATACGACTTTGATTGTCCCGAAGGATTAGTTTTTGATGAGAGCGTAAGCGTCTGCAATTGGCCGCAGGATAGTCCGCCATGCGAGGGAGGTCGTGGCACAACAGCAGAATCGACACAGTCTGGCGAAAATGGAGAAACTGGTAGTGAATCCATTACAAGTGGGACGCAAAGCGAAACAACTTCTCAAACCTCAGCTGGAGAACAAACTTCTCAAACATCATCTGGTGAACAAACTCCTCAGTCAACTGTGCAGGCCACAGAATCAACTAGTGTAAGCGAATCTGCAACAGGGCAGCAAACAAAAGAACCTAGTACATCTGGATGTACAGAAGAAGGGTTTTTTAGAGATCCGGAAGACTGCGCGAAGTATTTCCGATGCGTTCGAAATAACGAAACAATGGAATTGGAGAAACGGGATTTCGTGTGTCCTGAAGGCACCATATTTGATGAGAATGGTCGATACTGTAATGCCATTGAGTTAAGTCCACCATGTAATGCTTCTGGATCTTTTGTATGCACTGAAGAAGGATTTTTCAGAGATCCTGAAGATTGTACTAGATATATCCAATGTATTAAGAGCAACCAGTCTGATAATTTTGTACAGAGACGCTTCAAATGCCCCGATGATCATGTTTTTGATGAAGAAGGGAGATATTGCAATGCAAAAGAATTAAGTCCTCCTTGCGACGATGGCGGTGAAAATGGTCAATCCACTACATCAGGAGATCAAAATGGTCAATCCACCACATCAAGAGATCAAAGTGGTCAATCCACTACATCAGGAGATCAAAATGGTCAGTCCCCTACATCAGGAGAAGTAACCGACAAGCCACAAACAAGTGGAACGTCAACCCAAACAAGTAGTTCTTTTGAATGCACGGAAGAGGGGTTCTTTCGTGATCCCGAAGACTGTAGCAAATACTATCAGTGCTCAAGAACTAACGATTCTTCTGGAACATTTGAGAAAAGGAAATTTAACTGTCCCGAAAACCATATTTTTGATGAGAAAGGACGCTACTGCAATTCAATAGAACTTGCACCACCATGTGATGAATCATCCTCAGAAAGTACTGTCGAAAGAACATCCACAACTCAACTTCAAACAACTGACAGTTCCTCTGAAAGAGACGGAAGCAGATCTGAGTCGCCAACAAGTACAGAAGAAAATATGACAGAGAGCTCTACTGGAACAACAACTTCATCTTCCAGGAGCTCTCAAGGTCCAGCCCAGAGAAATCCCGAGTGCACAGAGGCGGGATTCTTCCGAAATCCCAGTGATTGCAATAAATTTTATAGATGCGTCGATTTTTCAGGATCAGGTGAATCATTCGTTAGGTATGATTTCGACTGCCCAGAGGGACTGGTTTTCGACGAAATTAATTCAGTATGTACGTGGCCAACATTATCTCCTCCTTGTCGGCAAAATGGTCAAGATTCTAAGCTTTTGAAACTCCGAATACGAGTGGAATGAGACGCTGTTGAAGAAAGTGAACATTTTCATTCTAATCTGAAAATGCATAGCACTCTCGAAGCGGTTTTTACTGTTCTCACTTTCATCACAAGAAAGCTGTGGAGAACAATAAAAGTGCATTAAATCAGTATTGACAGGAACAGGAAAGGGTCAAGGGAAACGAAAAATCGGTGGCCGTGATGCTTTCAAAAACTGACTTTCATCGAAAATGGCGAAGATATTAGAGCTCATGCCACTTTTAAGAATTTTCTGCTACAATACGATGCCCATCGACACAGAATTAGCTACAGTTCCTGAAATTTTCAGGAAACTAATGTAACCTCAACTGCGACGTTCACACATTTGTGGATAATTTCCCATTTTTTTCGTCTTTTCGAAAATTATGTTGCGCAGTACTTTCATATCTGGAGTCGAACTGTGTTTGTGGTTTAGGTTTTGTGCCAAGAACGAAAGACAAGAGAGAATTTTTGTGATACACACAGGTGCCATTTTAATCATAATTAGTGAGCATATCATTAAAATAAACTGGTCATTTCGTCAGGGTCTGGTGATAGATTCATAAACATAAAATCATTCCTAAATATTTATTTACATCTACATTGTGTATCATCAGTCATTAATTTGCTCTCAGATATATTTAACTGTTCGAACGCATAGACAACGTCATTCACGGCAATTGTAAACAATGTGCCAGTAATGAAAAATTTCTAAAACATTGAGACTGATTATAATGCCAAAACTTTGTGACAACTGGACGACCGTTCATAGTGCTGGGTCTAAATTAGAATACTGTTAGGGCATCAATGTTGCTTGAATTGCTAGCTTTCATCTCTTTAGTGTAAATAGTCTCCCTAAATTAGTGACTTGTGATTTATCCTGGTCTTCGACACGTGGAGGGGTTGGTGAAACAGTTTTACTTTAAGGATTATGCAGAGTTCTATTAAAGAATTATTATGATAATAATAAAGCTCCTAAGACAGAAAAATCAAAAAAATTTATTTGGCCTGTTATCAAGTTATTGGACATACTTCATTTTTCGTTTTTCTTCCGCCAGGGCTTTTACAAATATCTTACCACATTTTTGAAAGTCAAGAATTAACAAGAAGGATTTTCAAGAATCTTTCCAGAATTCTCGAAGTTCTTTTCTCAATACCTTTTTAAAAGTTCTTTTCTCAATATTTTCTCAATTTTTGAAGTTCTTTTCTCAATACCGTACCACCTTTTTGAAAGTCCAGAATTCACAAGAATCTTTCTGAAGAAGGATTTTAGGTCTTACATTTTCTCGCGCTCGCTAATTTGCCTTCTCTTTTGGGCAGGAGCGTCGCGGGACTAAGAACATTGAGAGAGGGGTCTGAACCGGGTTTCTCCTTTTTTCACTACTTCGTACACACGCCATCCCGCTCTTCCGTAATGGAAAAAAAAACTTCAGAATTTAAAAAAATGGAGAGTTGTCACTTTTAATTTAATTGCGCTTTAAAATTAAAAAAAATAATAATTAATCTAATTTTCTAATTTCACTTACAACCAATGTAACCCTGATACCTTTTTTTTTTTTTTTTTTGGTTGGAGGTTTAACGACCATTGTGAGCAACTCAATGGGCTATAAGCAGTCGCCCGTCCCTAATTTAGGGTCACTGGTTCCAGGGAAGGGAGAGAGCCAGTGCCGTAAGACAAACACAACATCCATGCCTCACCGGGATTCGAACCCGGACCCCGTTCGGACGAATGATCAGAGGCCATCGCTTAGACCACTGCGCCGCTGGGGCGGCCCTGATATCTTCAATCCTAGGATTAATTTTAGCGCAAGATTAATATTATTTAACAGTTGATCTTTTCCCCATCTTCGGTGAGCTTTGGAGAATATGGAAATTTCCCCCAACCCCAACCCGGTTGCTTTTTTTTTTTTTTTTTTTTGGAGGTTTAACGACCACCGTGAGCAACTCAATGGGCTATAAGCAGTCGCCCGTCCCTAATTTAGGGTCACTGGTTCCAGGGAAGGGAGAGAGCCAGTGCCGTAAGACAAACGCAACATCCAGGCCTCACCGGGATTCGAACCCGGACCTCTTACGGGCGAATGATCAGAGGCCAGTGCCTTATACCACTGCGCCACCGGGGCGGCCCCGGTTGCTTTGCTGCGGTGAAGAGTATTGAGCAGCTGCAGTGGAGTTCAGGGCAATTAAGAACAATAAAATAAAGAATGACCCATTGCAGGGCATGAAAACTAGTGCTGTGAAACTCAACGTACGAGACCGAAATCCCTGATCGTACAACTGATCTCGTTGTACACCGTGTTGCCAACTCCTGAAAAGAACCTTTAGTTCTTTTTTTTTTTTTTTTTTTTATTGAAGGTTTAACGACCACCATGAGCAACTCAATGGGCTGTAAGCAGTCGCCCGTCCCTAATTTAGGTCCATTGACTCCAGGGAAGGGAGAGAGCCAGAGCCGTAAGACAAAGACAAAATCCATGCCTCACGGGATTCGAACCCTGACCCATCTCGGACGTATGATCAGAAGCCATCGCTTAGACCACTGCGATCCGGGCGGCACCTATAGTTCAAAAGTAAAACATATATATACGAACTGCATGACATGCCCGACGAGCCGCCCCGGTGGCGCAGTGGTCTAAGCGATGGCCTCTGATCATTCGTCCGAACGGGGTCTGGGTTCGAATCCCGGTGAGGCATGGATGTTGTGTTTGTCTTACGGCGCTGGCTCTCTCCCTTCCCTGGAACCAGTGACCCTAAATTAGGGACGGGCGACTGCTTATAGCCCATTGAGTTGCTCACGGTGGTCGTTAAACCTCCAATAAAAAAAATAAAAAAAAAAAAATGCCCGACGATACGTGGGACATGTTTTTAAGCAATAGGCGGTTTCTCACGCGTCCTTCAGTAGCATGTAATGGTCAAACGTATATTTACCATTGACTTTTTTCTTCTTTATTTATCCATTTTTATGGTGAATTATTGATTTAATAATATCCCGAACTTAGTAAAGGTTAAAAGTTATTTTGGTATTATTGTGAGATTACTGGGGAAAGGAACTTCTCTCTCTAAGATATGATTGGTAGTGCTTCTTCTTCTTCTTCTTTCTCTCCTCAACCCGAAGGTTGGTGGGTAGTATTGGCCATGACCCACATAGGAACTACTTTCCTGCGTTGACTTCCACGCTAAACAATCTTGGGAATTTAAAGTGATGGTTTCTCATTACCTTCCACTCCGCAGTACTGGGACCAAGGACAAAGTGCATCCTGTGCCGACTTGTGTAAGGAACCATCTACGCATTCGAGTCTCCAACCACGTGGAGTCTGCAGAAAATCCCGGGAAAACCGCCAGCAGGACTGGGATTCGAACACCCAATAGAAACGTCCGCCTCACACACTGCACACAGCGCGTTAACCAACTGCTCCATGCCGGTGGTGGTAGTGCTTTAGTCCACCTAAAGTTGTTTAATGAAGCCCCTGCAGTTGGGAATGACATATATGACATTCTCCTAGGGTGCCACACTTCAAATACTTTTGCTTCTCAACAGTTACTTTCAGATACTACTTTCTCCTAGCTAATAATTAAAACTTAATATACGTATAGAACGTTTAGCATGGACAATGAGATTTTTGTTTTCCTCCAACTGAAGTACCAAAAAGACACTTAGCAGTGCTTTTGTAGCCGTTTGTGGAAACATAAATTTGCCGGTGACAAGGATTGAACCCACATCCCTCTGCCCCGAAGCCCAATGTTTTCCCAATTAACTGTACCAACGAATTTATCGTTGCAAATTTGCCGTTTTGACATGTGCTTCGCCTCTGTAATACGTCACATACATCTCCCCTACCCTTTGTGAAAGACGGGGGCACGAAATCACACGTTTCGGGTCAGCCATAAACTATGCTTGAAGTAACTCTCTGTAAAAGAAGTGATTCTCACTAATTCCAGACGATGAGTGGAAGAAGAACCATACATTTTTCGAAGAACCAACGGCCACGAGATCCATCTTTGCGCTAGGGCGCCAACGTGAAAAACCCAAATTTGCCGGTGGCAGATATCGAACCCTCATCCTTCTGGCCCGGAGTCGAATGATTTCCCAATTAGGCTACGCCGGCGGTAGGCGAACGGAAGTTTTAGTTCCGTTGATGGCTCCACTCTCAACTTGAATTTAAAACATAGGAGCTATTTTCATAGACTCAATACCCAACTGATGCCTCTGGTTCTTCCTTACTCTATGTTAGGTGCAAGCAACTGCCAGTGGATTACTCCCTTGACCTCCTATCATACACTTAACAAGACCTTTCTCGGATGCAGTCCTTTTCTTGAAGTTCATGGAGCAGGCTCGCCAACTCGGCGCAGATTCCTTTAACGCTTTACATTTCTGTAAGGAACTCACTTTTCAACACCCGTAGCAAATCTTTCCAAGAAAGGTTCATTCCTGCGAAGCACAAGCATAAGAAAGACAGGTGATCATTCTGTCCGATCGATTTCTTGCAGATATGTCATGTGGTACACACTAGTCGAACTTTGTGATAAGTCTAAGTTCATGCATCTTTCTTTCTATTGTTGTTTTGTGTGCAGAAAACCTTTCAGATAATCGGTCAGATGTTTGTTATTTAATATGGCTTCGTAGAGATCCTCTTCAGAAACCTCTGATGGGCGTCCAGAACTTGGCTGAGCTCTCCAATTTCTGTCTCCTTCAAGGAACCAATGCCGACATGTGCTTTCATCGTTACAGCATACTCGCTATACACCTCACAAATGTTGAGGCAAGCTTCAGCTGCATTGTTGCCTGTATTGAACCCATAAAGCAAGCAATTCCTAATGTGATCCTTAATGCATGACATGTTAACCCTTGTGTGACTTGATTCCGAATTAGAAACATTTGCAAACTTGGTGCCATTTCATAGCCTATTCCTCGAAGCATTTTGGCCATCACACGCGCCACCTCTTATTGCACTTGTTACTCAGATTTTTTACTTGAAATTTGTATCACAAAAAACGGGTAGAACTTTTGCACACATCTGAGAGATGCTCTTGTTTCCCTGTGCCAATGAATCAGAGAGTCTTTCTGTGACAATGCGTATTTTTAGTGATGCTGAAGGAACTTATCGGCAACCTCAGTGGCTGAATAGTTAGAGCATCGGGCATTTTGGCTGATTATCTGAGTGGGTTCTAGAGGAGGCATGGGTGGCGTCTTTATCCTACAGTTCTGGTTCTGTCTGTTCTGTAGAACCGGCATCTCCGAATTAGCTACGAGACACGCTTAGGGTTATCGTTCAACTCCAGAAAATAAAAACAATATGCAATGCACTTGCCTTCGTAACTAAAAAATGTGTAGTTACATGCAAATAACCAATATTGGCTATTGATAGTTAGGTTCTAATGACGTTGTCCTTGCGTTCCAGACAGAAGCATAATCTCATTCATAAGATGTTTCAAAACTTTGCATCTTGATCACCCTAACTGTATTTTGTGAGAGAAACGCATTTAAAATGGTGCTAATGTTTTTAATGTACTTCTTACCTGTAATTTTACTGTAATCATGGAGTTCAGAAAAAAAGCAATGTTTTGTGTATGCGCATTTAGAGTGCACAACCATTATCTTATCATGTGCGCTAAATTCACGCTCCTTTATATTTATTTGTTCGTTTTGTGTTCATTAGTATTTATTAATTTTCCCAATTACATCTACATGCATACGTGCTATCACCATTAAAAGGTATTTTATAACGGAAAAATGTACTGATATATGTTTTCAAATAAAAAAATTCCAAACCTTTTTTGTGTCCATGTGTAATTTTACAAAACACGTGTCTCTATACCCCAGTTTCTGATGAAGCAACTTCTCACTGCTGTTTGAATAATGAAATATATTTCTGCGTCATGTAACATGGCGTTCATCTCTTTCACATACACAAAAAAATAAAGAAAAGAAAACAGCATCAATCACAAAATAAAATTAACCCCAAAAATATACTTTCAAAGGATCATTTTTTTTTTTTTTTGAGAAAATGAAAAACACGAACAAGGTCTGAGTAAGAAGAAAAAATGTATTTTTTGATTAATACAGGCATTTAACGTGGACCAGGAACATCAAACAAAGATCTTCGCTCTTTCCACGTTTATAAGTGAGTCACGGAAAAATTCTCCTTGGCCGCCACCGGGAGTCGAACCCAGGGTCTTCCAGTTACGCGCCGGATATGCTTCCGCTACACCATAGCAGCCTCGAATACTTCCAGACTCACACACGCTAACTGCCAAGCCAATTTGGCAGGTTGCCTCTTGGAGCCCCGCACAATGCTGGGGATTCACTAAGATGGTAAGCAGCAACTTCTTCAGTTGCTGCTTACCATCTTTGCTGCTTACCATCTTAGGTTGCTCCAAGAAGCAACCTGCCAACTTGGCTTGGCAGTTAGCGTGTGTGAGTCTGGAGGAATTCGAGGCCGCTGTGGTGTAGCGGAAGCATATCCGGCGCGTAACTGGAAGACCCTGGGTTCGACTCCCGGTGGCGGCCAATGAAAATCTTTCCGTGACTCACTTATAAACGTGGAAAGAGCGAGGATCTTTGTTTGATGTATTTTTTGAATGCTCCATTTGCCAGCACTAGAGAAGAAGGCAGACATGTCACGGCATACACCGGTGAGTCATTACATTATGACCACCAACCTAATAAGCTGTAGGACCCTCTTTAACCAGCAAATAAGCGGCCACACGGCGAGGCATCGATTCGATGAGGTGGCGATAGGTATCCTGGGCTATCTTGTACCTTAATGTAAACAGCAGGTTCTCCAGTTCCCGTACATTTCGGGGTGGTGGTGATTCAGCGCGAACCCGCTTTTCTACGTCGAACTACAAATATTCGATTGGGTGCATGTCAGGTGAATCTGGAGGCCAGGTCACTAACAGAAAGTCACCAGCATGCTCCTTGAACCACTCCTTGACGATTCCGGCAGTGTGGCATGGCGCATTATCCTGTTGGTAATGGTCATCACCAACAAGAAACGCAGTTGCCATGAATGGGTGAACTTCGTCCGCAACGATATTCAGATACCTGACAGCTGTCAGTGGTTGTGCTATTGGAATAATGGGGCCTAATGCCTAAATTGTCCCAAGAAAACATCGCCCACAGCATAACACCGCCGCCGCCGGCCCGTGTCCCTCCAACAGTGCATCCACGTGCCATAGCCTCCGTTGGCAATCGGTGTATCCGCGCTCGGCAGTCTACGTGATGCACCAGCAATCTTGATTCGTCAGACCAAGCCACTTTCTTTCAATCATCCACGATCCAATCTCGATGATCTTGGGCCCATTTCATGCGTTGTTGGCGATGATTTGCAGTCAGCATGAGGACTCGGCTGGGTCATCGGGTACGCAGGCCCATGCGCAGAAGGCTGCGATGAACTGTGTGCTGTGACGCATTGCCCTGATCACCACTGTTGTAGCTGCAGGTGATTTGTCGCAGTGTGGACCTGCGGTCGCTGTGAACAAAGCGCGACAATCTCCGCTCCCCTCTGGCATCAATGAGCTGAGGACGACACACTGTTGGACGACGGTTCGTCGTTTGGCCATCTGTGCACCACTTTTGATATGGACTCACTACAACAGCACGTGAACAATACACAAGCAGCGTCTCCTGTATCCAACCTTTAATAAATTTCTCATATAATTTAAAAAATCTTAACGCACAAGCCTGCAACTATAGGGCGTAAGTTCACAATTCCGTTTACGGCAATATCTGCGGAATTAAAAACCCGATTGAAAAACTTCTTTCTTCGGTCAGTTACTACCGTTTTCCACACCGGTTCCATTGACTTTGAATAGCTTTGATAAATTTAATTCGCGTCAGAACGGATTCAAACGAAGTGCTCATTGCACCCAAAAATTCGGTGTCATCTTTGTTGTTTAATAAAGGAGTGGCCGCCCCGGTGGCGCAGTTGTGTAAGGCGCTGGCCTCTGATCATTCGTCCGTAAGGGGTCCGGGTTCGAATCCCGGTGAGGCATGGATGTTGTGTTTGTCTTACGGCACTGGCTCTCTCCCTTCCCTGGAACCAGTGACCTTAAATTAGGGATGGGCGACTGCTTACAGCCCATTGAGTTGCTCACGGTGGTCGTTAAACCTCCAATCAAAAAAAAAAAAAAAAAAAATAAGGGAGTGAGATCTCCTGTAGAAAGAAAAAAAATTGGGAGCGGAGCTCAACCGTTAAGGGAGGATTTAAGGCAGATCTGCCGCCCTATAACTTATTATCATAAATAAAGAAACCAAACAGATCACTTCTTTCGTTTTCTTAAACGTTATTATCATATACAATTTTCAATACGTAAATCTCAGAAAATAGAACATTTTTAGGGGTTTTTTTTGTTGATTACTGAAAATCTTGGAACAGAAAATAATGCATTTATATATGTTCCCATTGTATTTTTGTTTCAGTTTACGCTGCTTCATTTTAAGTCGGAAATCTCAGAAACCGAATCCCGGCCTAAATCGAGTCCAACCTGTATTTACAAATCATAGAATACTGGAATTTTCCAATGTAGGATGCCGTGCAAGGATACTACTCCTTTCAGTATATAATTTACTCCTTTTCAGTCCATAATTAATAATAATGGTTGTTAATAATGAACCATACATTATTAGAATTTCAGTGTGTATTAAAAAAGCTAAGCGCATATGTTGTACGAACTGACGTAAAGCGATGAATTCGCTATGACTTTGAAAGTGAAAGGGAAGGACACACGAAAGTAAATTAGTAACCGATCAATCTTTAGAAAATAAATTTTAAAGCTTTTTAATTATGTTCAAAGGATCAAATTTCAGAACCCCTCAAAAACTATCGCTTCCCAAAACGAGATTCAACAAGAAAGATGACACCGAATTTTCGGGTGTAATAAGCACGTCTTTTGAATCCGTGCTGACGCAAATTATATTTATCAAAGCTATTCAAAGTCAATGAAACCAACCGGTAAGGAAAATAATAGTATCTGATGGAAAAAAGAAGTTTTCCAATCGGGTATTTAATCCCTCAGATATTGCTGTAAACGGAATCGTGAGCTTACGCCCTTTGGTTGCAGACTTGTGCGTTAAGAAAAATATGAATTTATATGAGAAACATTTCGCACCAGAAACGCTCAATATGAATTTTTCAAAACAGACTCTTAGAAACAGAGATATCAACAAAAATAAGATGCGACTTGCGTCCCCTGGTGGGGAAACCATGCATTATTTTAGGAAGAAAGTATTCTCAAAAGGTTTTTCAATATGAACGGTATCGGTCCAAGAAAAAAAAATTTAGTCGAGTTTTCAGGAGCCCAGATTTTGCTACAACTACATCAGAAGCAGAAATTAACGCTTATGCCCTCTGGTGGCCAAACCATTCTTTACTAAACATTAGAAGTTATATGAAAAATATTTTTCATCAGGTGTTCTATGCGATTCAGGAAGAATTTTTCAAATCGGAGTTTGAGAAGCAGAAATAACGCAGAAAACGCAATTTACCTTTGCGCACCCTAGCGGAAAGTCCATAATTTACTTGAGAATTTTGAATTTATAGGAAAAACATTTCGCATCGGAAACACTATCCAACAAAGAAGGAATTTTTCAAATCGGACTCCTAGAAGTAGAGATATTGATAAAAATAATATATACATCTACGCCATCTGGCGTGGAAACCATGGATTATTTGAAGAAGAAAATGTCCTTAAAATGTTTGTAGACATGAGTGGTATCGGTCTACAAACGATTTTTTTGTCAATCGAGATTTTAGAAGCTTATAGTTTGCTGCAAATACATCAGAAGCGGAAATTAAGACTTAAGCCCCTTGGTGGCAAAACCATTTTTTTTTTACAAAAATTAGAAATTATGTGCAAATGATTTCCCATCAGGATCTGTATCCGGTGCAGAAAGAATTTTTCAAATCGGAGATTTAGAAGCAGAGATATAGGGGAAACGCAATTTACCTTTACGCCCGTAGCGGAAAGTCTATGAATTACTTGAAAATTTTGAAATTATATGAAAAACATGTCACACTGAAAACACTATCCAACAAAGGAGGAATTTTTCAAATCGGACGCCTAGAAGTAGAGATATTGACAAAAATAAGATATACATCTACGCCCCTTGGCGGAGAAACTATGGAATATTTTAAGAAGAAAATATTCCGAAGAAGTTTATCGATGTGAGTGGCATCAGTCCACGAAAGAATTTTTTTCAATCGATATTTTAGAAGCTCAGATTTTATGGCAAGTGCATCAGAATCAAAAATTAACACTTACGCCATCTAGTGGCCAAAGTATTCTTTACCAAAAATTTGAAATTATATGCAAAAGATTTTCCATCTGGAGGTGTATCCGCTGAAGAATTTTTTTTTCAAATCGGAGTTTTAAAAGAAGGGTTATCGGGGAAAATGTAATGTACTTTTACGCCCCCTAGCGGAGAATCTATGCGTAATTTGAAAAAGTAACTATATCTAAAATACTCTTCGTCATAAATGGAATCGAAAGATAAAATAATTTTTTCAATCGGATGTTTAGAAGCAAATATGTGAAATAAAACATATTTTTGAATTCGACATCATCAGCATTTACGCCCTCTAGCGGCGAAATTGTACATCGTAAAAAAAAAAACGAAATAAAGGATCATCATTCGCATATTTCAGGCTTCCCAATGCAAAAACGTTTTTTTCAAATCGGACTAATAGTTGCAAAGATATCGTGTCTACAGACGGACGGACAAACCGATAACATAAGCACGATCTTTTTTTACCAAAGACGTGCTAAAAATTGAAAAAGAGGAGGAAAGAACATCAGATTTTGGAAGTAGTAACACTATAATCTGAGCAATGTTCTGAACTTGTAGGGAGATTGAAAGAAAGACGCTTTCAGAATGATTTACACTATATTATCAAAAGTATTCTGAGACCACAATATTTTGAGACAAATGGCTTTATTATCGCAGTTAGTCGGTCTACCTTTTTCTTGTATGGCAAGACGTCGAGGCAGAATATCAACCAATTTCCGGTAGGTCTCGACAGGAATGTCTTGCCATTCGTCCTGAAAAGCTGCTGCCAGAGTGGACAGTGAAGACGGTTGTGGTAAATTTTGTATCCGTCGCTCCAGCTCATTCCTGTGTTGTTCTATGGGATTAAGATCGCAACTCTGAGCAGGCCAGTCTAATGATTCCACCTCATTTTCAAGAAACCAGTCCTGCACACGCCGTGCTGTGTGGCAGGAAGCTCGATCGTGTTGGAAAATACAACTGTCATTTCCATAATCCTGCCACATTGTCGGTAGGGCAGAATTATCCAGAACGTCGAGATACACTTCAGAGTTCATGCTGGGTTGAGGTATAATAACCAACGGGTCGTGTTCCATCCACGGAAACCAACTCCATACTATTGTGGAGCCTGTGCTGCACTTAACAGTTGGCAGAACACAGTTCGACGAAAATCTGTCGCCCAATTTAAACACGCGCATCAGATTGGAAGAGTGAAAAGCGTGACTCTTCACTCTAAAGAACATCTTTCCAGTCGCCCATCAGTCCAAGAACGAAGGGAGACACACCACTCGAAACGGCGCTTCGCATTCACGGTACTGATGTGTGACTTGTGTTCCGCTGCTCCACCATAATAACCCACACTGGGTAACTCTCTGCGGATGGTACTAATCGAGACATTACAAGCACTTTCCCACTTCAGCAGCGATGGAAACGGCAGAGGAAGAACGGGATTTCTTAACGTTTCTTACCATGGCTTTTCAAGAGATCAGCACGGGCTAGGGCCGGGTCGGTCCTTTGCTCATTTCTAAGTTGGGAAAACGGGCCGGGCCGGACCTTCAATATTTAATGTAAAACAGACACGGGCCGAACAGGATTTTCTTTTATGAGCAAAAGAATCGCAGTGCGGCGCCTTTCTCGTTTGGAAAACTCGCAACATACAGCAGCAGGATAAGACTGAATAATTTCCGCTGATGGAAAAAATAGAAGTTTTACCACATCATCCTCTCCTACAAAACAATTGGAGTGGGTCAGCTCCCTTCTTTTTCAATGTGAATGTGGTCCCTCCTCTCTCTCTCTCTCTCTAACTTTCACCCTCCTCTCTCTCTAACTTTCACCCTCCTCTCATGCTTCTGGGCATTAACTGAAGCATTTATAAACCGAGTCACCGCTCGCAAACGATCTTTTTTATTGTTCGGTGGGCTGCAGAGGTGTGAAAAGCTTTTAAGTTGTCTTAAACGGCACGGGAGAAATGGGCTGGGAGAAACTTACTTTTGTGCATAAATCTGTGCCTTATTTCCCCATTTGTACTCTCAGACGACCGTTTTCAAAACTTCTGTGACACTGGTTAGCTGGGCAGTCTGTCGTTGTTTTCCCTTAGCATATTCTCAGTTCAGTGTTGCTGATAAATACTCTTCCACACTTATTATGGAGTTTAAGAAAGCGAAAGATTTTCGTGAAAAAAATGGCTTCCGGAGAATATGTGCTTGTAGACAATGCAAAGGGGGAAAGCGATATTTGAAAATATTTTAAATTACTGTCCCGTTCTGAAACTCGTCGGCCGAAAAATGTTGTGCAGTGCACTAAATGCAAAAACTTTTTAATTACGATAGCACAAAGTCTGGAACATCGCATCTTAAGCGGCACACATGTGTTGCCCCCACACACATGAGAGGCACATTGGGTTTTTTTTTTTTTTTGATTGGAGGTTTAACGACCACCGTGAGCAACTCAATGGGCTATAAGCAGTCGCCCGTCCCTAATTTAGGGTCACTGGTTCCAGGGAAGGGAGAGAGCCAGTGCCGTAAGACAGACACAACATCCATGCCTCACCGGGATTCGAACCCGGACCCCTTCAGACGAATGATCAAGGGCCAAAGCCTTAGACCACTGCGCCACCGGGGCGGCGCATATTGGGTTTCAGCGACATGATGTGCTAGTAGAGACAGGTGCAGTTTATAAAGCCATAAACACCACTCTCATCTTCTCCCAGTATAACGATCGGACTCATAATTCTAGATGTTTCGTATTTTTCGAATTACCCCCCCCCCCCCCCGCCGCCCCGGTGGCGCAGTGGTCTAAGGCGCTGGCCTCTGATCATTCGTCCGTAAGGGGTCCGGGTTCGAATCCCGGTCAGGCATGGATGTTGTGTTTGTCTTACGGCACTGGCTCTCTCCCTTCCCTGGAACCAGTGACCCTAAATTAGGGACGGGCGACTGCTTATAGCCCATTGAGTTGCTCACGGTGGTCGTTAAACCTCCAATCAAAAAAAAAAAAAAAAAAAAAAAAAAAAAAATTACCCCCCCCCGCCCCCCTCCTTGTCTCCAAGGATATTTCCGAGTCCGGCGGTAGGGAATGATAATTTGAAAACCTAGAAAATTTGAAAGGCATGGAAATTGCCCTTTTCATGCAATATTTTTGAGTATACAAGCCCCCCTCCCTCCTCGGACGTCATACAGAGTCTCAGAAATATTCTGAATTAAAGTTTATTGTAATAGAATACGTGTAGCAATTAAGAAAATGAATACTCTTCAGGATTCGAATGACCGAGTGCACCAGGTGCCAGATTCGTGTTTTGGTAATTGTTGAAATTTTACGGGCTGGCCCGGGCCTTGGAATCAGGAGAAATATACGGGCCGGGTTTTCCAAATTAAGGCCCGTGAAGACCTCTAGGCTCTTCTGTCACGTTCGTCAGTTTATGCGGATTTCTTGTACTTTTTTTTTGCTGTCGTTTCACTGTCCTGCTTCCATCTCTTCACGATATCACTTACAGTCGATTTTGATATGTTTAGTTTGGCTGCAACGCTCCGTATGGAACCTTTGCTCAAACGACATCCTATTCCAGCCCACACTGGAACTCGAAAATTTCCCGTCCACGCGGCATATCCGCATCAAGGTTACTGATAACATGACAGAACATCTTAGCTTTTCATACGTACCTCCCACTTCCTGCTCAACCGTTCTTTGCACTTATTCAAATATTTGGCAGTATCCGAATACTTTTGATAATATAGTGTATCTTTATCTTCCTTGCAGTATTGAGAAAGTTGTGTAAATGAGCAACTATAAACAAAATTCGTTTTTTTTTTAAACAGCTCAGTTTACATCATATGCTCAAAGCATATGGTCTTTGCTGATGATGATCAAAGCAAAAGGGAATCTATATGAATGTAGAACTTTTTTTTGTAACGAAATTCCAACCGAAGATATCACATATTGGGTGGTAGGCAATATTACGAAATCCAACGGCGTAACATTGCCTGTAACCAAAAGATAATTCATTTGACAAAACGATTTTATTTTAACAAAAAAAAAAAAAAAAATATTGTCTATAACCAAAAGATAAGTAATAACGTATAATTTAATTTAACAGTGGTTTCAGTTTGGGAGGGAAAGTTTTAGCAGTTGTCCTACAGCCTTCCTGTTCGGTCAATATTTTTGGCTAGGGTTGCTCATGAGGTATGTTAAATCTGTCGTCTCTGATCAAAAGATTCCGCTGAAGCCTGATTCTGAGCAAAGCGGACGTTTCTCATCTACAGTTGCTGAAGAGAAAAGAGATTTATGGGCTAAATAATTCTGTTGGTTTGATCTGTACTGAGTCCCATTGTCTCAAACGACTCTGCAAAGAAGATTAAATTATGTGATACGATGGGTAAGGTGTGCTGATAAACCAAACAAAATTAATGGACTGCCATCCATGAGGTAGCGGATGACTATGTCTAATTCACTGTACATCCGTTATTGCCCCACCAATATATAGCAATAATTCAATATATATTAATAAAATAAATAGTAATATTAAATGATAAAAAACAAAATGAAGAACATTTTACATAAACAAACCCTCCTCCCTACAGGACAAACCCACCTCCCTACAATAATTAAATTCTCTTCGTAAGATATAAAATTCAATTCATAAGATGCATACTATTCAATAATTAAACCCTCCTTCCAACAAAAATACAAATCCTCCTCCCTACAAAAATACAAACCCTCCTCCCTACAATATTAAACCCTCCTCCCTACAGGACAAACCCTCCTCCCTGCCCTGCCCTGACTATTGATTCAATAATTCAACCCTCCTCCCTACAATAATTAAACCCTCCTCGTAAGATGTAAAATTCAATTCATAAGATGCATAATATTCAATAATTAAACCCTCCTTCCTGCAATAATGCAAACCCTCCTCCGTACAGGACAAATCCTCCTCCCTATAATATTAAACCCTCCTCCCTTCAATGATTAAACCCTCCTCCCTACAGGACAAACCCTCCTCCCTTAAATGATTAAACCCTCCTCCCTACAAGACAAACCTTCCTCCCTTCAATGATTAAACCCTCCTCCCTACCCTGACCATTGATTCAATAATTCAAATGCCTTGAATATTAATTTATGCCATTACTGCAGCTTGGAAGTGAAGTGAATACCACGTGACATAAGCCAGGGTCGCGATGCCTTCATGTAATGCTAATGTCCAGTTAAGGTGTAATGGCGCCCCCTCCCTCCCCTATGGCCGAGTGGTCAATCCACCAGGCTCCTTCCTGTTCATCCGCCTTAGGGCTAGCCTCTCCAAATCAGGTACCAGCGACACAGTATGACTTCAGATGATCACTCTGGGCTCACTAAATACTGAAACAAAAAGAAGAGAATCTGGGAATTAACTTTTTGGTTTAGCATTGTGCTCGAAGGTAAAATCATCTAAATTTGTGTGATTGTTTTTAACTAGTTTTTCCATTCTTATGCAGTTATTTGTTGGCATTAACGCCCAAACATTGTCATTGTTCCTGTCACAAAACTTTCTTTTCGTCCGCCCAAAATACACGGTCGAGTCACATAATTGTGACCATCAGCTAATATCCAGAGTAACCGCTGTGCGCAGCGCGGACAGCTGTTAGACGGACTAGGAGTTACTCAATAAGGTGCTGGAAGGTGTTCACAGGTACGTGGAGCCATGCTGACTGCAGTGCATCTGATAGCTTCTGGAGGGTGCCCTGTGGAGGATCCATATAGCAAACAACACGATCGAGGTGGTCCCACAGGTGCTCAATTGGGTTTAAATCTGGGGAATTAGGAAGTACTTTGAAGTCTTCATCGTGCTATTTTAACCACTCCCAGACATTTTTAGCTGTGGTCGCATTGTCGTGCTGGAAGATCCCATCTGCCCCAGGGAAGACAGTCAGCATGTATGGGTATACGAGGTATGCAATAATGAGTTCATAACGAATTCGGTCCGTAGTGCCTTCCACAGATATGAGTGGATCCAGAGAATGCCACGAAAACATTCCCCAGACCATAACGCTACCCCCATTAGCTTGTGTTCTTCCAGCAGTGGTTGAAGAGTGTTTGTTCTCCGATGTTTCCCGCCTTATAACCAACGCCCATCCGTTCGATGAAGCAGAAAACGTGACTCATCGGAGAAGGCAATCCTTTGCCAATCAGCGGACGTCCAATTCCGATACTGCCGTGCAAATGTAAGCCTGTTCTGCCGATGCACCTACGTTAGCATAGATGCAGTGACCATCCGTCTGCATCGGAGCTCCATATGCAGCAGGGTTCGCTGAACTGACGTTTTAGACACACTTCCGGTAGCCCCCTGGTTCATTCGGCCAGTGAGTTGCTCTACTGTAGCGTGTCAATCGGCCGTCACGCACCTTCGAAACCGACGTTCACCTCTCACATCAATGGCACGTGGTGCTCCGCATTTTCCACGTCACTTATTCGCAATGGTGCCATTTCTCAAATCAAAATACACTTTAACCACAGCAGCAAGCGAACAGTTCACAAACTGCGCTGTTTCAGAAATACTGCCACCCTTGGCTGGAAAGCCGATAATCATCCCTTTTTGCTAATCTGATAAATTGCTCCTTTTATCCATGACAGCAACGAGTGATATGCTCGCACCTTTGAAGCCGACGTTCACCTCTCACATCAATGGCACGTGGTGCTCCGCATTTTCCACGTCACTTATTCGCAATGGTGCCATTTCTCAAATCAAAATACACTTTAACCACAGCAGCAAGCGAACAGTTCACAAACTGCGCTGTTTCAGAAATATTGCCACCCTTGGCTGGAAAGCCGATAATCATCCCTTTTTGCTAATCTGATAAATTGCTCCTTTTATCCATTACAGCAACGAGTGATATGCTCGCACCTTTGAAGCCGACGTTCACCTCTCACATCAATGGCACGTGGTGCTCCGCAGTTTCCACGTCACTTATTCGCAATGGTGCCATTTCTCAAATCGCGATACACTTTAACCACAGCAGCAAGCAAACAGTTCACAAACTGCGCTGTTTCAGAAATATTGCCACCCTTGCCCCGAAAGCCGATAATCATCCCTTTTATCCATGACAGCAACGAGTGATATGTTTCCAGATCAGATCAGATCAGATCATACGTAGAGGGTTTTAGGAAGGGAGTGTCTGACCCCAGGTCTTAAACAACCCTTAGAAATAGGAAGCTAGGAGATTTGGGCTAAAGTGCACGATAGGAAAGGGACACGGAAGCGAAGTAGAAAGGGGGAAGAAGACGCCCTTATTTGTTACCGGGAGGGCTAGTGCCCGGGGTCCGACGGCTTAACGTGCCCATCCGACGCACGGCGGATATTTAGTGGATCGAGCGTTCGTACCTGCCTGGGATCGAACCTGAGGTCCTTTCCGTGGCAGTCACGAACGTTGCCCACTGCCACCCGCGGCCCTATGTTTCCAGAATGCCTACAGCATACCTTATATACCCTCCAAGGCAGCTCACGACACGTGCCTTCTTTCATTGGCCATGCGCTGTTCAAGTCAAAGTAGGAGGTGGTCACAATAATGTGACCCGACAGTGTATTAGCTTCAGGCGAATTAAACTGCATGTTTCTTTAAGTGCTGAGATACTGTGACGTATAATTGTAGATAAAACTTTCCCTTTAAGTTTTCTTTCCTAAATAAGTTGTGTTATTTCTTTGTTACACTAAGTAAAAATTAGACATATAAAAATGGTCATGATACATAAATGAAAAAAGCAATGTTTAAGACCAGCAGTGAAAATTTTTTTTTTACTTGGAATACGAAAACTTAAAAAAATACATCTTTCACGTTTGCAGTGTTCGATTTATTACTGCTGAGAAATCATGCAAAAATATGTACATCATATCCTCTTATTTTCGTTTCCTATACGGTGGTACTGGTAATATTCTGAAAGTCCTGGCATGTCTTGCTATTCTTTCTGATGATTCTGCTTCTTTATAGCTGATTGGCATGTTGGCGCTCCCGTTGCGAAGAATTACTGCCACCGAAATAGTTATATTATCGCTTGTTACTGGTATTCGAAAATTTCTACAACTTTCTCTTTTGCCTTAAAAATCCTCAGTTATAAATTAGCATATTACACCACCTGCATGAAATGCACTTCCGGCAGCTCATACTTTTTCATCATTCATCAGAATCCACAATTTGCTAAAAGGAAAAGAAAAAAGACATATTTATTTTCATCGTGAAAATTAAAAATCCATTATTTAAGTACACTTAAAGGATAAAAAATTAGAGACACCCACCTAATAGCGTGTTGATCCTCCTCTAGCGCGAATAACAAACAGCCCGTACACGCCGAGACATCGACTCCACGAGATGCAGGAGGATTTCCGGGGTTAATGTGAGCCATGCTTATTGCAACATTTTTCACAACTCCGCCGGAGACATCTGTCCAAGATCCATGGATCTGATGTTCAGCTCCAGGACATCCCAGAGAGTTTCCACAGAGTATAAATACGGGGATCTTGGGGGCCACTAGATAGTTACAAAGTCAGATGAGCGTTCCTTGAGCCATGTCTGGGTGGTTACGGCCCGGTGAGGCTGCGCATTGTCTTGCTAAAACAGACCATTGGACACAGGATGCGCAAAGGTCATGAAAGCGTGTATAGGTGATCAGCCAGCACATGTTGGTAGCGCCCAGCGGTTTAGGACCTTCCAAGACACACTAAGAGACCTAATGTGCCCCATGAGAAGGCTCCTCAAATCATCACAGAGCCACCACCGCCTTGCACAGTGACGACCTGGTAGGACAGGGCCAGGGTCTCATGCTGTCGACGTCCCGCCTGCACCTTCCCGTTAGCTCGGTACAGCTGAAAACGGGATTCATCTGACCACACGACGTGGCGCCACTCCGCAGAGATCCAATTTTGGTGTTCCCAGCACCAAGAGCGGCGTCAAGTGCGGCACACGAGCAGGGCGTTGGCTCCCGTAGCCCAGGACATGCAAATCGCGTTGTACCGTTCGCTCGCTGACGCAGCTTGGGTCTCCGACATTTAATTTGGAAGTGATTTACGCTTCAGTTGCCAAGCGGTCGGTCCGTAGAAGCCTGGATAGTCTACGTCGACCCCGATCATCAATGGCGTGTGGTCGGCCATCCCTTGCTTTCAGGGCGCTGGTACGTCTGTCGATGGTATACTTGCGGTACACCCTTGATACGGTTGCCCTCGGAACCCCTAGAGTTTTTACCACTTGGAAGATAGGCACATCTGTCTTGCGCCGACAATGCGTCAACGATCAAAGTCTCTCAGATCACCACATTTACTCATGTTCGACAATTGCAATATTTGTTGGGAAACCCTGCTGTCCGCCTATTTATCGTCTGCGTTCGGTTTGGGTCTGCTCCACTATGGCTGGGGATGCCCATATGTCAACTGCCCATCACCTCCATCTGAAATCTTTTGTCTACTGCGTGTATATACTGTATATATTTAGGGTTACAAGGAAAGTCCTTCATTGGGCCAATATCTCACGAACTATGGCAGTTAGCGATTTACTTCTTGTGCAGTTGTATAGGAAACCCCTTATGGCGCACACAATAACACCACGAGATCCCCTTGACCCCCTTTTTTGGGGGTGAGGGGGCTATCACGCCCCCTTTGCAGATAGGGCAAAAAAGCCAATCACAAACTTGTTCAGCGAGGCAAAAATAGTACATACATGTTTTTGTCCCATAAAAAAAGATGGAAGGGTATCGGGAATATGGCTCCAAGAAAATCACAACATCCGAAAGCAGCAGCAGAGTGATTAGACAAAGCTACAAGCTGTGAATGCATAATTCTGTAGAGATTTTATCAGTTTAGAAAATACAATTTACATGTTTGCATACTCAAAATATTGCCCTTCAGCGACGATGCATACCTACAAGCGCTCTACTACACTGGTGTGCGAAAATTAAAGACCAAGAGGAGAAATTAGCATAACAGCGAAACGAGCAGGCAGAACGGACCGAAAGACCACTCAGGAGTTAGACTAGGGTCCGTTACGGTAGGGCATGCGTATATATGCAGCATGACGTAAGGGGGGGGGGGTCGGAAAGATATAAAGCACACGGGCGGAACGACGTCGAGTTGCTGCCATCGTGTGGTATGGCCAACAAGCAATCCAGTACACGACATCTGCATGACTTCACCCGAGGTCGCGTCATTGGGAAGTTGGAAGAAGGTCGAAGTGTGACTAGTGTGGCCGAGGAGTTCGGGATCGGTCACAGCATCGTTTCACGAGCTTGGAGAGCATTTCAAACGACAGAAACAGCTGTCTGAAAGTTTAGCAGTGGTCGTCCACGAGCAACCATGGCGGCGGACGACCGGTATATTGTCCTACAGGTGAGAAGAGACAGACGGCAGACAGCGGGAGAAATCGCAAGGCACATGCAACAGACAACTGGACGTCCGTTATCGCGTTTTACCGTGGCCAGGAGGCTGCACAAAGGTGGTCTATTTGCACGACGACCAGTACGGTGTAATATTAACGCCTGCTCATCGGAGACGGCGGTTTCTGTGCTGCCAGGAACACAAGAACTGGACACATCAGCAATGGGGTCGAGTTCTCTTTACGGATGAGAGCCGATTTAGTCTGACGAGCGATTCCGGACGTATACACATCTGGAGAGAGCAGGGAACACGCAATCACACCTCCAACATCATCAAAAGGGACCGGTTTGGAGGTGGCTGACCTCCACATTTTCCAAGGAGGTTCAGTCACTGGTGTCCGCTATTGTACCGAGGTTCTCCTGCTTCACGTGCGTCTGTTTAGAGGTGCTGTGGGTTCTGAGTTCCTCTTCATGGACGACAACGCTACACCTCATCGTACAGTGGCTGTTGCACAGCTGTTGGAGAGTGAAGATATTCAACGCATGGATTGGCCCGCAAGGACCCCGGACCTAAATCCAATCGAACACGTGTGGGACCTCCACTGGAGACGCTTGGCAGCACGTCACCAGCCGCCAGCAACGATTCCGCAGCTGCGATTGGCGCTACAAGAGGAATGGGCCGCGATGCCTCAACAGCTCCTTGACAACCTCGTCCTCAGCATGGACAGACGTTATAAATCCTGCAACACAGTCAGGGGTGATCATATCCCCTACTAAAGACTGGATTTTTCTTGGCAGCCGCCAGTCACATGGACGTTTCTGTCTTCTGTCCAGTTGTGCTTGAAGCTACCTTTTCAATAAAGTGCCTTTGGATTCCTTGTTTGGACGGTTTTGCTAACTTGTCCCATATTTTTACATCTTGAGGATCTTATGGTATGATTTGAGTCGATGTGTAGCACTTCTGCACGGCGTTACATTCGAAAAACCGTCTCGTTCTTAATTTTTGCACGCCAGTGTAGCTGGGCATGCACGCACTGCAGCATATCCAAATCAACAGAGGCACAGGTGGATGCTATACGCTGTTGCAGATCTGCTACATTTAGCGGTGGAGCTGGCCACCTTCGGCCTTAATACATGCACTGACCCTTCGAGACATGCTTTCGACAAGGTTTTGGAACACAGCGATAGGTATGCGCTTCCATTCATTACATAATGCTGCCGCTAACTGTTGCTTAGTTGTAGGCCTTGGTTCCAAACTTCTTATGTGGCGCTCTAATTCATCCCATAGGTGCTCTATGGGATTAAGATCAGGGCTCTGTGCTGCCCAGTTCACACACGATACGAAATTGTCGTCAAACCACGCCGTAACAGTCCTTGCTTTATGGCTCGGTGAATTATCCTGCTGGCACCAACAAGGCCCGGTTCCATAGTATTTCCACAGGGTTGGTAGGGCATAATTGTCCAGAATATCGTGGTAAGCGTGCTGGTTAACAGGTTTGCCCACGATAACCAATAGGCCGTGGTCATACCGCAAAAAACACCCCCACAGGAGTACACTGCCAGCTCCAAACTTGACCGTAGGAACAGTACACTGTGGTAAATAGCGTTCCCCCAGCTGCCGCCATACCCACACACTGCGATCAGACTGATGGATCGTGTATCTGGATTCATCTGTCCATAGGACCCGTTTCCATTTATCTAGGGTTCACCATAAATGTTCTTTACACCATGCTAAACGACGAGTTGCATTCCGAGTGGAAATAAAAGGTTTATGAGCAGCCGCACGACCACGGTAACCCATGGAATGAAGTTCTCTACGAATGGTACGTGTAGATACCGAGGTTCCAGCCTTTTTACTCACCTGTACACTGAGGTCTTGTGCAGTACTACGTCGATTAGCTGTAACGACTCTCCTGAGGCTTCGACGTCCTTTATCAGTGATTTTCTTCGGTCTGCCGGTACGTTTTGCTGCTTCAGGCACGCCATGTGTCTTCCACTTATTCAGTATATCCAAAACAGTTGACATGGGTATGTTTAAACGCCTCTCGGTTTCCCTTAAGGACAAACAACTAATATAACCCCTAACAATCTTTCCTTTCTCAAAGTCAGTTCTCTCCCGTCACGACAATTTCACTCAACCTCACAGTGCGATATCATTGCGGTCAGCTGCAGGTTTGTTTTGATACCGTTTGCAGCTGTACCGCGAATTTTAACAACGCAGAGAATCCGTTCACTTGCTTTTGAAGGGATGTCCGGTGACTTTTGTCGATACTATATATACGTATATATATTTACAGTGTAGAATAGTTTTTGTGTGGTAATGCAACAACTGCTTCCGTATCACAGGAGCTGAATATGTTTTCCGGAGAGTGGAAAGAGCACCTACTTTCACTGTAGCTCATTAGTAGATAACGTTCACCAAGGCTCTTCAGTAAACATTACCTATCAATTTAAGGAGTTATCTTACGAAGTCGGCTCTCAACTTTGCCATTCCATCAGCTTCAGGACTTTGGCTTAAATTCTTTATCCTAAAGAGTGGAGAAAAGTACGCCTGGGATTCAACACCCCTTTCTAGTTTGTCGTACAACCCGCGTTTTTTTTTTTTTTTTTTTTTTCGTTTGGTTTTCATGAGGTGGAAGATTTAACTAATTCGTGTTAAAATCCAATAGTAGAATAAAATATCGACTAAACACGATAAAAACAAATATAGGGCACAACGTACTACGTGTTAAAACTCTTTACTGATCAAAACACACCATACACTTCCTTAAGTGTATGGTGTGTTTTGATCAGTAAAGAGTTTTACCATGTGGTACGTTGTGCACTACATTTGTTTTTATCGTGTTAAGTCGATATTTTATTCTACTTTTGGTGATGTGTTTAAATCTCTCGAGAATATTTGTTTTATATCCGTTTTAATCCCCCAGGCCCTTTGGATATCATTATGAGCCCACAACCACCAAGCAGAGAATGATGCAAACTTTTTGGTTTCATTTAAAATGATGCATACAGCTGGAGTGGTAGGCTTCTGGCTACTTATACGAAGCAGGGTGAATGCACTACCTACACCTAATCCCAAACTCGAACCCGGACACAACTATGATGAGCAATTAAGTTCCAATACCCCATCGAGGTGACAGTTCGAGATGGTACTAATTTAAGGTGAATGACAACGAAAAGCTGGAGCTACTACCACATGTGTTAAATCACCTTATACTGTGAACTCAAGAAAATGATGTGCTTTAACACATCATATTTTCATATTCACACTGCAATTTTATATGAAAATATAAAATGGCAGTTTTCTCTTACAGTACTTGCATAGGAAATATAGTGGAACCTCTATTTAAGGAAGTCGCTTCGTCCGAACGGGTCCGGGTTCGAATCCCGGTGAGGCATGGATGTTGTGTTTGTCTTACGGCACTGGCTCTCTCCCTTCCCTGGAGCCAGTGACCCTAAATTAGGGACGGGCGACTGCTTATAGCCCATTGAGTTGCTCACGGTAATCGTTCAAATTCCAATTAAAAAAAAAAAAAAAGGAAGTCGCATGGTGACGGCTGAAATATTCGTTATGTAGAACATTCGCTAAATGGGATAATTTGTTTTAACAATATTAGAGAACGAACTTTCGGCATAATAACCAGACTGGCTGATTATATACCATTTTGAACTTGATAAAGTTCAAAATGGTATATAATTGTTTAAAAATATACTATCACTACTAAATTTAGTCTTTATTACAGACAGTAATAAAGTTAATCTTATTAACATTTGTTGAAGCCTCTATAACAATTATGCGTTGTATAATTTGATTTCATTGAGATTAACATGAATTTAAAGAAAAAAATTAATCTTGGTTCATACGGAATTGTATAAAATGCGCGTAATGTGCATGTATAATCTAATTTTCACAAAAATAAAATTACTCTAGTGTCTTAAACAATTTTATGGATCATCCTTCAAAGAAAGCAGCAGTTTTTTCTGAATTTAGCGTAAAATGTTTCAGGATCTGAATTATACGTTTCATGAAGTATATGCTGCATAAAGAGACAGATGGTACTAATTTATGGTGAATAACAATGGAAAACTGGAGCTATTATAAGATGTGTTAAATCACATCATACTGTGAACTCAAGAAAATGATGTGCTTGAACACATCATCTGAATTATACACCAAAGAGCCGAAACATTATGACCAACTGCCTAATAAGATGGTGGTCCTCCACGTGCCTAATAAGATGTTGGTCCTCCACCTGCCTAATAAGATGATGGTCCTCCACGTGCCTAATAAGACGTTGGTCCTCCACCTGCCTAATAAGATGTTGGTCCTCCACCTGCCTAATAAGATGATAGTCCTCCACGTGCCTAATAAGATGATGGTCCTCCACGTGCCTAATAAGATGATGGTCCTCCACGTGCCTAATAAGATGATGGTCCTCCACGTGCCTAATAAAATGTTGGTCCTGCACCTGCCTAATAAGATGTTGGTCCTCCACCTGCCTAATAAGATGATGGTCCTCCACGTGCCTAATAATATGTTGGTCCTCCACGTGCCTAATAAGACGTAGGTTCTCCACCTGCCTAATAAGATGTTGGTCCTCCACCTGCCTAATAAGATGATGGTCCTCCACGTGCCTAATAAGATGATGGTCCTCCACGTGCCTAATAAGATGATGGTCCTCCACGTGCCTAATAAGATGATGGTCCTCCACGTGCCTAATAAGATGATGGTCCTCCACGTGCCTAATAAAATGTTGGTCCTGCACCTGCCTAATAAGATGTTGGTCCTCCACCTGCCTAATAAGATGATGGTCCTCCACGTGCCTAAGAAGATGATGGTCCTCCACGTGCCTAATAAGATATTGGTCCTCCACCTGCCGCCAGCATGAACGGCATGGAAAATACAAGATTTGTGGTGTCTTGTGGTATGTGGTACCAATACGTTACCAGCAGATCCTTTAACTCTTGTAAATTACGTGGTTGAGCCGCCGCAGATCGGATTTGCTGTTCCAACACAAACCACAGACGCTTGATTGGATTGATGTCTGGCAAATCTTGGAAGATAGGTCAATGACTGAAAGTCTTCCTCATGTTCTACAAACCATTAACGAACATTCCGGGCAGTATGGCATGACGCATTATTCTGCTGAAGGGAAGGCACCACTAGAGGGGAATACCGTTGTCATGAAAGAATATACCTAATCTGAAATGATGTTTAGGTAAGTGGTAGACATCATAATTTCCTGCACATGAATGACTGGACCCAGGGTTTCCCCTGCAGAATATTGTCCAAAGCATTACAATTCCTCCACCGGCTTGTTTTCGTCCCACGGTGCATCTTGGTGCCGGCACTTCCTCGGGTAAGCAACGGACACGTGCCCGGCCGTCCATGTAGTACTACAGGAAACAAGATTCATTTCCCCCAATCATTGAAGGTATAGTTTTGATGTGGTACTACAGGAAACAAGATTCATTGGAACAGACGATTTTTCCCCAATCATTGAAGGTCCAGTCCATTGTAGGCGCTTTCGACGGTGAACCGAAACTAGCGTGGGCACTCGGACCGGTCTGCGGATGAGCAGCCCCATTTTCAGAAGGGTTCAATATACTGTGTGTTGTATAACACATTACTCCCGTCACTAGCATTCAAATTATCGGTCAGTAGCACCATAGTATCCTTTCTGTTGTCCCATATCTTTTCAGAAAACCCCGACGACATCCTCTTCTAACCACTGCTCAAGACTCACCTAGTGTGCTGATCTGTCGAGTCGAGTTTTTTACTCCACTCCGTTGATGGTCTTGTACGTATTTGGCGCAAACAACATGAGGCACTCGATCTATTTTCCATGGTTTCCAAATTACAAACCAGTGGAGGTAGTTGTATGGTGTGGGTCATATTTACCTGGCAGGAACTTGGACCCGTGGTGCATGTGGAATAACGTATGGCTGATGCCCACTATCGTGAATTCCTTGCTGACTCTGTACACCCAACAATGTTGCACTTTTTCTCGAATGGTGACGTTGTCTCCCTAGATGACAATGCGCCAAGCCACAGGTCCAATGTTGAGCAGGAATGGTTTGAGGAACACATTTCAGACTTCCAGCATATCGATTTGCCTCCGAATTTACCCGATATCAATCCCATAGGGCATTTGTGGGATACTATGGAACAGCATATCATGCACCTGAATATATTAATAACCTCGATTCCTGAATTGAAGGCCGCATTAGACACCGTTTGATTGGCCATACCTCCCAGCTGCTTCCTGTATCTTATGGAATCGATGCCACGTCAGATAGCTGCTGTAGTGAGGGCGAACAGAGAACCTACGAAGTATTAAGTAGGTGGTCATAATTCAGTGATCACTCGGTGTATGTTGAATCGATGCCACTTCGGATAGCTACTGTACTGAGGGCGAAAGAAGGACCTACGAAGTATTAGGTAGGTGGTCATATTTCAGTGATCACTCAGCGTATGTTGAACCGATGCCACGTCGTATAGCTGCAGTATTGAGGGCGAAAGGAGGACTTACGAAGTATTAGGTAGGTGGTCATAATTCAGTGATCACTCGGTGTATGTTGAATCGATGCCACTTCGGATAGCTACTGTACTGAGGGCGAAAGGAGGACCTACGAAGTATTAGGTAGGTGGTCATAATTCAGTGATCACTCGGTGTATGTTGAATCGATGCCACTTCGGATAGCTACTGTACTGAGGGCGAAAGGAGGACCTACAAAGTATTAGGTAGGTGGTCATAATTCAGTGATCACTCGGTGTATGTTGAATCGATGCCACTTCGGATAGCTACTGTACTGAGGGCGAAAGGAGGACCTACGAAGTATTAGGTAGGTGGTCATATTTCAGTGATCACTCAGCGTATGTTGAACCGATGCCACGTCGTATAGCTGCAGTATTGAGGGCGAAAGGAGGACTTACGAAGTATTAGGTAGGTGGTCATAATTCAGTGATCACTCGGTGTATGTTGAATCGATGCCACTTCGGATAGCTACTGTACTGAGGGCGAAAGGAGGACCTACGAAGTATTAGGTAGGTGGTCATATTTCAGTGATCACTCAGCGTATGTTGAACCGATGCCACGTCGTATAGCTGCAGTATTGAGGGCGAAAGGAGGACTTACGAAGTATTAGGTAGGTGGTCATAATTCAGTGATCACTCGGTGTATGTTGAATCGATGCCACTTCGGATAGCTACTGTACTGAGGGCGAAAGGAGGACCTACGAAGTATTAGGTAGGTGGTCATAATTCAGTGATCACTCGGTGTATGTTGAATCGATGCCACTTCGGATAGCTACTGTACTGAGGGCGAAAGGAGGACCTACGAAGTATTAGGTAGGTGGTCATATTTCAGTGATCACTCAGCGTATGTTGAACCGATGCCAGGTCGTATAGCTGCAGTATTGAGAGCGAAAGGAGGACTTACGAAGTATTAGGTAGGTGGTCATAATTCAGTGATCACTCGGTGGATGTTGAATCGATGCCACTTCGGATAGCTACTGTACTGAGGGCGAAAGGAGGACCTACGAAGTATTAGGTAGGTGGTCATAATTCAGTGATCACTCGGTGTATGTTGAATCGATGCCACTTCGGATAGCTACTGTACTGAGGGCGAAAGGAGGACCTACGAAGTATTAGGTAGGTGGTCATAATTCAGTGATCACTCGGTGTATGTTGAATCGATGCCACTTCGGATAGCTACTGTACTGAGGGCGAAAGGAGGACCTACGAAGTATTAGGTAGGTGGTCATAATTCAGTGATCACTCGGTGTATGTTGAATCGATGCCACTTCGGATAGCTACTGTACTGAGGGCGAAAGGAGGACCTACGAAGTATTAGGTAGGTGGTCATAATTCAGTGATCACTCGGTGTATGTTGAATCGATGCCACTTCGGATAGCTACTGTACTGAGGGCGAAAGGAGGACCTACGAAGTATTAGGTAGGTGGTCATAATTCAGTGATCACTCGGTGTATGTTGAATCGATGCCACTTCGGATAGCTACTGTACTGAGGGCGAAAGGAGGACCTACGAAGTATTAATTAGGTGGTCATATTTCAGTGATCACTCAGCGTATGTTGAACCGATGCCACGTCGTATAGCTGCAGTATTGAGGGCGAAAGGAGGACCTACGAAGTATTAGGTAGGTGGTCATATTTCAGTGATCACTCAGCGTATGTTGAACCGATGCCACTTCGGATAGCTACTGTACTGAGGGCGAAAGGAGGACCTACGAAGTATCAGGTAGGTGGTCATATTTCAGTGATCACTCAGCGTATGTTGAACCGATGCCACGTCGTATAGCTGCAGTATTGAGGGCGAAAGGAGGACTTACGAAGTATTAGGTAGGTGGTCATAATTCAGTGATCACTCGGTGTATGGTGAATCGATGCCACTTCGGATAGCTACTGTACTGAGGGCGAAAGGAGGACCTACGAAGTATTAATTAGGTGGTCATATTTCAGTGATCACTCAGCGTATGTTGAACCGATGCCACGTCGTATAGCTGCAGTATTGAGGGCGAAAGGAGGACCTACGAAGTATTAGGTAGGTGGTCATATTTCAGTGATCACTCAGCGTATGTTGAACCGATGCCACTTCGGATAGCTACTGTACTGAGGGCGAAAGGAGGACCTACGAAGTATCAGGTAGGTGGTCATATTTCAGTGATCACTCAGCGTATGTTGAACCGATGCCACGTCGTATAGCTGCAGTATTGAGGGCGAAAGGAGGACTTACGAAGTATTAGGTAGGTGGTCATAATTCAGTGATCACTCGGTGTATGGTGAATCGATGCCACTTCGGATAGCTACTGTACTGAGGGCGAAAGGAGGACCTACGAAGTATCAGGTAGGTGGTCATATTTCAGTGATCACTCAGCGTATGTTGAACCGATGCCACGTCGTATAGCTGCAGTATTGAGGGCGAAAGGAGGACCTACGAAGTATTAGGTAGGTGGTCATATTTCAGTGATCACTCAGCGTATGTTGAACCGATGCCAGGTCGTATAGCTGCAGTATTGAGGGCGAAAGGAAGACCTACGAAGTATTAGGTAGGTGGTCATATTTCAGTGATCACTCAGCGTATGTTGAACCGATGCCAGGTCGTATAGCTGCAGTATTGAGGGCGAAAGGAGGACCTACGAAGTATTAGGTAGGTGGTCATAATTCAGTGATCACTCGGTGGATGTTGAATCGATGCCACTTCGGATAGCTACTGTACTGAGGGCGAAAGGAGGACCTACGAAGTATTAGGTAGGTGGTCATAATTCAGTGATCACTCGGTGTATGTTGAATCGATGCCACTTCGGATAGCTACTGTACTGAGGGCGAAAGGAGGACCTATGAAGTATTAGGTAGGTGGTCATAATTCAGTGATCACTCGGTGTATGTTGAATCGATGCCACTTCGGATAGCTACTGTACTGAGGGCGAAAGGAGGACCTACGAAGTATTAGGTAGGTGGTCATATTTCAGTGATCACTCAGCGTATGTTGAACCGATGCCAGGTCGTATAGCTGCAGTATTGAGGGCGAAAGGAGGACTTACGAAGTATTGGGTAGGTGGTCATAATTCAGTGATCACTCGGTGTATGTTGAATCGATGCCACTTCGGATAGCTACTGTACTGAGGGCGAAAGGAGGACCTACGAAGTATCAGGTAGGTAGTCATATTTCAGTGATCACTCAGCGTATTTTGAACCGATGCCAGGTCGTATAGCTGCAGTATTGAGGGCGAAAGGAGGACCTATGAAGTATTAGGTAGGTGGTCATATTTCAGTGATCACTCGGTGTATGTTGAATCGATGCCACTTCGGATAGCTACTGTACTGAGGGCGAAAGGAGGACCTACGAAGTATTAGGTAGGTGGTCATAATTCAGTGATCACTCGGTGTATGTTGAATCGATGCCACTTCGGATAGCTACTGTACTGAAGGCGAAAGGAGGACCTACGAAGTATTAGGTAGGTGGTCATAATTCAGTGATCACTCGGTGTATGTTGAATCGATGCCACTTCGGATAGCTACTGTACTGAGGGCGAAAGGAGGACCTACGAAGTATCAGGTAGGTGGTCATAATTCAGTGATCACTCGGTGTATGTTGAATCGATGCCACTTCGGATAGCTACTGTACTGAGGGCGAAAGGAGGACCTACGAAGTATTAGGTAGGTGGTCATAATTCAGTGATCACTCGGTGTATGTTGAATCGATGCCACTTCGGATAGCTACTGTACTGAGGGCGAAAGGGGGACCTACGAAGTATTAGGTAGGTGGTCATATTCCAGTGATCACTCAGCGTATGTTGAACCGATGCCAGGTCGTATAGCTGCAGTATTGAGGGCGAAAGGAGGACTTACGAAGTATTAGGTAGGTGGTCATAATTCAGTGATCACTCGGTGGATGTTGAATCGATGCCACTTCGGATAGCTACTGTACTGAGGGCGAAAGGAGAACCTACGAAGTATTAGGTAGGTGGTCATAATTCAGTGATCACTCAGTGTATGTTGAATCGATGCCACGTCGTATAGCTGCAGTATTGAGGGCGAAAGGAGGACCTACGAAGCATTAGATAGGTTGTCATATTTAAGTGATCAGTGATCACTCAGTGTATTTGTCTCCACCTTACTAATAACATTTTGCTTCACATTACACATCTACAACACATCCTCATTCCTCACAGAATGTGTCTTGCCATAAACCCCATTAAGAAACGCAGCTCTCCAGAACACAAACGACTCCTATGTCTCTCCTGCAGTAACCAGGTTGACAGTACCTATGTCTCTCTTGCAGTACTTATGTCTTTCCTGCAGTACCCATGCAGTACCTATTTCTAGAGAGAAAGTACTTATGTCTCTCCTGCAGTACCCAGGTTTCACAGCAGTACTTCAGAGTAGGAACAATTACAGTTGGAACTTGTCCCACTTTTTAAAATTTCCCATAACACAGAAAGAAGCACAGTCACTTACCTCCCACGTTTTGTTCTCTGACAAGTCAGCATTGCTCAAATTACTTTTCAAATGGGTTCTGAGTCACCACTTAAAGATAAACTTTGAAGTTTCTCACTCAATAAAGTTATTTCTCATCATTACAACCTGTAACTATTTAAATTCAGAAAAATGCGGACACGTTACACAGACGATGAAATATTTTTTATGAGCAATTTCTCCCCAATGTTTGCTTTGACATTCTCAAAGGCTCTAGCAGTCATTCGAAGATGCGCTGTTTATAGCAACCTGGATTCGACAATTTGTTTTCGCACTCAATTAAGAAAAAGGAAAAGACGAATGTCAAGTGCATTCTGGGGCTCATCACTTTTTTATTCTGTGTCATTTAGGTATCTTCATTTTCTGTCAGTAGACATCAACAACGTAATTGACAATTAATAAATTATGCATGAAGTCCACCAGTAATAAAGCAAAATAAATATCATTCTAATACCTGTTTTCCTTGTGCAGCGTACGTGTCGAAGGGATATTAATTGCAGTCTTGTCGGCCATAATATGTTTCGTCTGAGCAAGTTTTACTAAGCCAGAGAAACATTTTTGGCGACATGTTTCTGTTGTTAAGAATCTTGGAGTGGTAACTGCGATGAGCAATAAACATAGTGAAACCAGTATACAGCGTTACCGAAAGACAAAATCGTCTTAAACTTTTGCAGAAATCCGTTCTGTAATACCAGCAATCTTAATTCAAGCTCTGGTCCTTCACAGAATAATAGTATGCACAACAGAGGAGTACCGTAATTTCGCAGCTGGGCATGCAGTTCGGATTTTTTTTCAAATTTTAACGTCACGTATTCATAAATTTTTATGCCGAATCGGCGTTTATGATAGTTAAATGTTTTTAAAAAATTTCAAATATCTTTGTTCTCAGAAGTTCTATGGCCAAAACGGCGTAAAAATTACTTTTTGGTGTCAAGTACCTTCGACTTTCAAGAAAATTAAAAAAAATTTTTTTTTACTTTTTCACATTGCATTGTTTTGCAGCTAGGACACCTGCGCACGCGCGTATGTGTGTCAGTGCTAAGTTTAAGCTCAGAGTTTAGAGCCGGAGTCTGTCCGAGCCTGAAATATGTCAGTCAGTCTGAGTCCATCCGAGCCCGAATTTTATATGACAAGATAGAGCCCGGGCCCAAACGAGTCCGAAAGCTGTGACTAGCCTGTTATGCATTAATAAAAAGAACCTCCTCTTCCAGATTGCCACTCTTTCCTTCCCCTGCAATTAACCGGTGTCCTTCTCAAGTAGGAAGTGAGGAAGGGACCTCTATCTGTATCTATACACAGTGTGGCAAAGAATTTTTAGGACTGGGTCTGCAAAATGAAATAGAAACAAGAAATTATAATTTGTTTCGGTTTGTTATTCAAAATAAGTCTCTCCGGCTTCAATACACTTGTTACAGCGATTTAATAATGATTCGAATGCCTGTTCCAGTTCAATTTGCGGAATTGCCTCCAAAGCACGCATCGAAGCTGTTGTATGGCCGAAATATCATCCAAAATAACATCCTTTTAACGTCATTTTAAGTTTTGGGAATAAAGAAAAGTCGCAGGTAGCTAAATCAGGCGAATACGGTGGATGATTCAACACACACAGACGTTATTTTTCGCCAAAAATCTACGAACAAGAAGTGAGGGGTGACTGGGTGCATTATTGTACAACAAACACCAACTATTTTCATCCCGATATTCTGGACGAATGCAACGAATTCTGCCCATCAAATGCCTCAAAACATTTAAATAAAACTCACCAGTAATTGTTTGTCCACTTGGAACAAATTCTTTGTGGATAATAACCTTACTATCGAAGAATGTAATGAGCATTGTTTTGATTTTCGATGGAACTTTTCTGGTTTTTTTGGCTTGCGGTGAGTTTTTTGACTTCCATTCCGCACTTTGTCGCTTTGTTTTAGGATCATATTGAAAACACCATGTTTCATCACCAGTAACAATCGATTTTAAGAAGTTTGGATCATTTTCAGCGGCTGAAATGATGTCTCTGCAATGTGCACTTCTCCTTGAATTTTGTTCATTGGTTAACGTGTATGGAACAAATTTAGCACAGACTTTTGTTTCACCCAAATCTTCATGCAGGATGGTTTGAATCGTTTCTTTGTTGATGTTTAAAGACTCTTCCATCATTCTTAGTGACGCACATCGATTGTTTGCCACGAAATCACGCACTTTTTCAATAATCTCAGGTGTCCTAGATGAACTTGGTCTTCCGGTATGCTTATCATCTTCTAGCGTATCTCTTCCATCCAAAAACGTTTGTGCCACAGGAAAACATTTGATCTACTTAAACAAAACTGACCGTAAACTTGTTTCATCATTTGGTACGTTTCCGTGGCACTTTTACCAAGTTTTGCGTAAAATTTAATAACAGCCCTTTGTTCCATCTTAATAATTCAACATGAAAAAAATTTTACTTCTCTAATGAACGCCCGTTTCGTTTGAGTTACTTTAACAACTGCGCAGTACTTTTTGGCAGAAAGCAAGCAGATGGTCACGGTTTATAACGCATTCGCGATTACACTGGTGGCGCCACCGTAGGCTGAAATCTAGCGCCAGTCTTAAAACTTCTTTGACGCACTGTGTAGTATAGTTTCGCGATTATTATTATTTTTTTTTTTTTACCATTTATTTCTTCCTGAAATGTTTCGGAAGGCGGGAATAATCGGAAGGCGCTCCAATCTATGTACTTTGATCAACAGAATAAGCAGGAATGAGCAATGGAACAACTTGCTGCGTGGAGGTAGGGGACGAAATTTTGTAGGTGTGCTACCTATTATATAGTATCTAAAGTTCTTGAAGAAGCTTTCCTTTCTTCGCAGAGATTCAATAATACGTAGTCAATGACATTTGCTGCCCAAGCCTGGAATAAATCTAATCTCTATCTCTCTTTCTCTGAGCCGGACCATAGTAAACATCATGCAGCCCGAGACTGCCCGGTTTGGGCCCGGACTCGTCTGCCTGGTTTGGGCCCGGACTGGTGTGTGTGTGTGTGTGTGTGTGTGTCTGCTGCTGTGTGTTGCTGTTTATAACTGCATCTCTGCTTCTACTGAAAACGAGAGCCGGGAATGGCCCAGTGGTCAATATTCGTGACTGCTACGAAAAAGTCTCAGGATCGATCCAGGCAAGTACGAATGCTCGAATCGCTAAATATCCATCGTGTGTTGGATGGGCACGTTAAGCCGTCGGATTCCGATTATCGCCTCCTCCCCGGTTATAAATAAGGGCGTCTTCCACCCTCTTTCTACCTCGCTTCTATGTGACTTTCCTGTTGGGCCCTCTAGCCAAATCTCCTACTTGTAAGGGTTGCTTAAAACCTGCTGTCAGACAGTCCCTTCCTAAAATCATCTAATGACCAGTTAGTAAAATGCAATGCATTGATATGATTCGCTTTCCAACATACCAGGAATCATTACTCAACTTATTACTCTATAGTTATGAGGATAATGGCTGTGGCTAATTCAAAAAAATTTGATAATGGCTGTGGCTAATTCAAAAAAATTTTATAATGGCTGTGGCTAATTCAAAAAAATTCCTTTAACCGCAATCGATGGCTACTGATTTTTCCAGATGCACTATCTTCCCAGTAGGGGGCGCAACAATGTATTTGTGTTTGAGGGTATACTGTAAGAAATAAATGGTGTGAATTCACTGAAAATAATTTGCAGCAAAGTTGGGGGTAGGTGACCGTCTTTTAACGAAATTTCCGTTATTAAAAGTAGCCGTTTCTTTTAACTTCCATATTTTGACAGAATTTATTTTCCTTTTTCTACTCTCCGCCTGCAGGACAGTGAAAGAGTGGGAAAAGGTTGCCTTCCCCGACGAATCGAGGTTTGTACTCCACAGATGTGACTGACGGTGGCGGGTACGGCGTCAGACACACGAAAACCAACACCCGGACACGCTTGTCGGTCAAGTACAGGCCGGCGGTGGCAGTGTGCATGTCTGGGATATGTTTTCCTGGTATGACCTGAGACCACTGGATAGGACCCTGAACGCCAATGGCTGCGTGTCCGTCTTTGCTGACTATATGCATCCCTTCATGTTGGACGTTTACCTCGGTGGTGACGGTCTCGACCAACAGCACAATGCGCCCTGCCACGTTGCTAAGGGGGTGCGTGAGTAGCTTCAGGAACACGACAGCGATGTCTCCGTTCTACCTTGGCCGGTGAAATCACCCGACCTCAATCCCATAGAGCACTTCTGGGACTATTTGGATCGACGGGTTCGACGTGCCGGCCACAGCCACGTCATCTCCGGGACCTCCGTGCTCTGCTGCAGTCCGAATGGGCACGTGTGCTTCGGGCAACCTTTCCAGGGCCTCATTGCGCCCATACCAGGCCATCTCACAGCTGCCATCGGGGCCAACGGTGGTTATTTCCATTATTAGGTAGGCGGTCATATTATTCTGATAGGACTGTGTATACCTTCGTATAACTGAGAAAATTAAAACTGAGGTTCCACGGTATATACCTTGGTATAACTGAAAAGCGTATAATCGAGGTTCCACTGTATATACCTATGTATAACTGAGAAACATATAACCAAGGTTCCACTGTATATACCTTCGTATAACGGAGAAACGTATAACCGAGGTTCCATTGAATATTTATGCATCCATTCACATTTGCCACATGAATTCCTCATATGAACACAGCTTCGTATTACAGAACTAGGTAGGTTTGCTTTAAACATATTAGGAAATATTGTATGATACATTACGAACAGCTTTCAGAATAACCCTTTCAGAATAACACCGTATTTGTAAAATCACAGAGAATTTCTTTTTTAAATGAAGCCAGTTAAAATTTGTTACTGTTGCCTGGACAGGGTGGTGGTGGTGGTGGTGGTATTGTGTGTGTGTGTGTGTGTATATATGATTACCTTTCGTTTGATGAAGCATAGGATGTTCACCCAGATGAAGGAAGCAACACCAACGAAAGCAACTCGTGTATATGGTGGCAGAAACGCAAAATTAATTGTTTGTGCCGGGATCCAAAAGCAACAGCTGAGCTGGAAAAAAAAAAAAAAAAAAGAAATGAAATGAAGTTTACTAATTAAAGAGGCAATAAAACACATAAATATTTATAACACTAATAAATGAAATGGAAGCAAAGAAAAAATGTACACTGATATCCCCAGCAGTGGCGTATACAGGATGCTGGTACGAAGGTTTCGCGAAAAAAAAAATGTCTTTCCAGAAAAAGTGTGTGCGATTTTTTTAAAGAGACAATTAATCAACTGATTAATCAACTAACGACTTTTAGTTAATGAGTTAAAATTTTTAGTCCACTCGCACTGAACAATGTACGGTATACGCAATCTTAAATGTTAACAAGTTAGTAAAATCATGAAATGCATTGACTATGATACGCTTTCCAACATACTAGGCCGCCCCGGTGGCGCAGTGGTCTAAGGCGTTGGCCTCTGATCATTCATTCGTCCGTAAGGGGTCCGGGTTCGAATCCCGGTCAGGCATGGATGTTGTGTTTGTCTTACGGCACTGGCTCTCTCCCTTCCCTGGAACCAGTGACCCTAAATTAGGGACAGGCGACTGCTTATAGCTCATTGAGTTGCTCACGGTGGTCGTTAAACCTCCAATCAAAAAAAAAAAAAAAAAAAAAAAACATACTAGAAATCATTACTCAAGTTATGAAGATAATGGCTGTGGAATAAATCTTGCCCCTGTGCCCTGACCTTTGACCCCATTTCAATGATATTAAACAGAATTGGTTCAGTATAACTCCCGTACAACATACTAAAGTTTTGTCGCAATAGAAGCATTTTTAGTCAAGTTATGAGGATCATGGCTGTGGAATAAATCTCGCTCCTGTGCCCTGATCTTTGACTCTATTTCGATGATATTCAACAGAACCGGTTCAGTATACCTCCAAATAACATGATAAAGTTTTGTCGCAATCGAAGAATTTTTACGTAAGTTATGACGCAAAAGGGCGATGGAACGGATCCCGCTCCCTGACCTTTGACCCCCATTTCGTCCATTTTCAATAGGGTTCTTCCCCAGGTCACCATACTAAAATTTCATCGAAATCGATTACCACATACTAAAATTTCATCGAAATCGATTCATTTTTACGCGAGTTATCGTGCAAACGGACAAAGCTGGAGCATATACGCTTCTTCAACCTACGGTTGGAAAGCGTAAAAAATGAATGCTCCCAATACAGTATGAAATATTTATTTCCTGACTTCAAATGTAACTTAATTCGACGTGCTGTTTTAGATAGTTCATTAAGTACTGCATCAGTTGTAATCGTGATATCTCTATGTATATTTAATACTGTTAATCCATTTAATCGATTTCCACTGATTGTTTCGAAGATACGTTTTGAGTCGTCGTAGCGTTGAGAATGATCGTTCACTTACTGCGGTAGTTACAAGTGTTTTGCAGAAGTTTTCGTGCTGTCGGAAATACCTAATTTCCCGGAAAATTTTCAATATTGAGTATATGCCTCCACCACTGTTTTAGTTCTCCGACAGCTTCCTCTATACTACAATCAAGAATACGTTCCTTGTGACGTACTACAGAGATGAATCGCGTGTCAAGACGACAAATCTGCAGCGCTACATTCCGTCCGTGTTACATAGTTGGGAGAGCAACTTACTCCGGAGTGAGGTGGCGCGGATCCGATACGGACAAATGTACCGTATTTTTTGGTCAGTTTTCTGACACTATTTTCTAGCTTTATGAAGGTCTCATTTAGCAAAAGGCACGTAAAACTTTGCAAAATCGTTTTGTGCTTGAGGAATCGGCCGTGAATTTGGTTTGTGACAGTGTTTGTGCGGTGCCGTTGACTGTGTGATGTGGTGTCGCCATCCACGATAGCTCGTGGTGAATCTCTTACTGTCCCGGTATGTCACTTATTAAAAAAATCAAACTGATTTTTTCTTAACTTTAGTTTAAACTGAGAGGCATTCGTGAGAGTTTGTGTGAAATTCACATTTCTACCAAACAGTAAAGCTTTTTTTTAAAATTTAAATTTCATTTTTTTTTTCTATCAAAACGCCAAGTTATAAAGATGTTTTCCCGTGCTATTCAGGCTGTCGTGTGCTGCGCTAATTGCAAAAAAAAAAAAAAAAATACATTTCTTCCTTTACAGAATTGTATTATTCTTTATAAGATGGACAAAGCTCAATCTTATGAAGCCAAAGCTATTATTTCCAAAAAAATAATAGCAAAACAAGTAAATTATTTTTTCACACATTCATCATTGCTCATTTGAAAAGAAACTTGATTGCCAGCATCGTATTGTGTTTGTCATGTTCTCGTGATATGTGGCAAATGTTTAAGACACTTATCAAAACTGAAATAAATAAAAATACAGAAACGTATAATGTCAAGCGCCTTTATTTATCGATTTATTATTTGCGCTTCTTGTTTTTCTTTGAGTAATCGTGCTAATTTCTCATACGCTTTTATGAACGTTTGGAAATAAATTCTCTCTGGATATTTTCATAAAATCACAGGCTGAATTATGTTTTTAAAAATATTAATATTCAGCGAAAGAATATTTCTGTTGCCTTGTTCATTTGCTTATGAGCAATCACAATTGCATTTTAAAATATAAGTCGAATTTCGTCATTTATCTTTTTGCCCTTTTTTTTTTATTTTCTTCATGACAATGGAAGAGACGTTTCCCCTCCCACGTCTGATCTCTTCACGCCTACCCCCTCCCTCCCCACCCCTATAATTTGGTGAAGTCAGCGTCCCTGAATGTACACTATAGTCAATAAACTAAAATGGCACATAAGTTTGTTTCCTGGGTTAAGTGAAAAGCAGAACGTCTCTGATTTTTAAATCCCCCCCTTCTTCTCTCTCTCTCTCTCACACACACATACACTAGGTTGAACTTTCATTGGAATGAAGAACAAACAAGCTGCACATTTCCTCTCAGTAAGGGAGATTAAAGAATTTCTATTTTGCCTTTATACGTAGGATTACCGATAGTCAGATTCTTTCCTGAGAATGAACATCCAAACAGTGGCGTAAATACCACCCCCGCAGGTCTGCAAAAATCCTGATTCTAGATTAAATGAAATCCTCACAACTAGGAATCTGAGACGAGTGCTTAAATATGCAACACATGAATTAACAGAATTCTTTCTGCGGATCTTGGGTGTATCCATTTGAAACCGGAATGTTGAATATTGATGATACATCTAAGATTCTATTCTAATACTCCACGAAATGAGGATCACAAAGTTACGCTCCAGAGATTTATAAATTTTAATCAGTGTGTGTGTGTGTGTGTGTGTGTGTGTCGAGAAATGCGAAACCAATTTTTGATCCAAACCGAAACACTGTTAAAAAAAATCCACTTAAAAATGAGAACCTGATCCTACCCGTTTTTTGTGTTGTTTTTTTATATACAATCGTATCGTAAACGAGTACATGACATGTTCAAATACAAGTAACCATACGTACTTACAAAAAACAGCGTCAATAAATATAAATATAATCTCGTATTATTGCATTTTAGATATTATAGATTTCAAGAGAAATTGTTTAATAAATGTGTAAAGTGACAGACATAAATAATTAGTACAACAGTCACTGATCACAAGTAATTTAATTATGCATAAAGTATCTTTGTGTACGTTTTGACATTAACTATATTTGTGTCAATCTCATAAATAATATATTGCCGCCTCATCCCTATATTTATAATAAAATTGTGCGGTCCATTTGCCCAGCACGTGACAAGTATATCTATTATCCCGGATGCGCCGTCGAATAATATACTTCCAATTGATTCCATGAACAAATTAGAGTACACGTATTCCAAATTTGAAATCGACCAGCGGATGGCTTAGTGGTTAGAGATTCAGATACTGATGGAGGAACCCCGGGTTTAAAACTAGCCTTTATGCCTGAACCTGGGGGATCTCCGTGGTGGTATGAATTTCTAACAATCGCTGAATATCAGACGAGCACGTTAGGTGACAGCCCCCGGGTAGGAATCCCCGGTTACATATGAAGGTGTTCATTCCTAAGCACCCCACCCCTCTAAATTCTCTCTACCTTCTATGTGCAAAATGGTACGCTTGTACGGTAGCGCCATTTAACGTGCTCACTCTCACTTACAAACTATCCTGCCAGAATCGCTAGATTACCTCTAACTTCCGTGAGTTTCAGAGATCCGAAACAGCGTGACTCGGGAGTTAAGTAATATTCCACAAGTTCAGTTCCGCAGAGCCATACAGAAGCAGGACCAGTGTCAAAAGCGGTGCATCGAATTAAGAGAAATGTACTTTGAAGATAAAATAGAAATCTTTTGACCTTGAAATTTTAATTTTTTATGAATGCAGTCCTAAAGCTTTTCAGATACAACTACCCAGAAATGTCCTTCCAACCAAAAAAAAAAAAAAAAAAAAACTATGATTCGTCACTCCGCCGTAGCGCCTGGTACATTTCTTCTGCTGTCTTTTCTCTGTGCAGTGCAACCATATGCCAATGAGAAGCCATTTTATAACCTAATTTTGAGGATTGCGTTTCTGACATCCTCCCATACGAACAGTTGGTTAAATTACGAGTATGTTTATTTATAAAATACAGTATCCCTAATTTTCCATACTTGAAAATTTTGGGCCTAGCCTCTCTTGCCGTCTAACCACGAAAAGTGCGTTAGCACCGCTAAGGCGCTTTTACAGCCAATGAAAGAAACAGTACCGCAGATCTGCCAACGCAAAGTCGAGAATCCCAGAAGTTAAGCTTAAAACTGGAAATACCAAGACGATTAACTTACGAGTTTTCAAGTAGTCGAGAATCCCAGAAGTTAAGCTTAAAACTCGAAATACCAAGACGATTAACTCACGAGTTTCCAAGTAGTCGAGAATCCCAGAAGTTAAGCTTAAAACTGGAAATACCAAGACAACTAACTCACGAGTTTCCAAGTAGTCCAGTATCCCAGAAGTTAAGCTTAAAACTGGAAATACCAAGACGATTAACTTACGAGTTTCCAAGTAGTCGAGAATCCCAGAAGTTAAGCTTAAAACTAGAAATACCAAGACGATTAACTCAGGAGTTTCCAAGTAGTCGAGAATCCCAGAAGTTAAGCTTAAAACTGAAAATACCAAGACGATTAACTCAGGAGTTTCTAAGTAGTCGAGAATCCCAGAAGTTAAGCTTAAAACTAAAAATACCAAGACGATTAACTAACGAATTTCTAAGTAGTCGAGAATCCCAGAAGTTAAGCTTAAAACTGGAAATAACACGACGATTAACTTACGAGTTTCCAAGTAGTCGAGAATCCCTGAAGTTAAGCTTAAAACTGGAAATACCAAGACAACTAACTCACGAGTTTCCAAGTAGTCCAGTATCCCAGAAGTTAAGCTTAAAACTGGAAATACCAAGACGATTAACTTACGAGTTTCCAAGTAGTCGAGAATCCCAGAAGTTAAGCTTAAAACTAGAAATACCAAGACGATTAACTCAGGAGTTTCCAAGTAGTCGAGAATCCCAGAAGTTAAGCTTAAAACTGAAAATACCAAGACGATTAACTCACGAGTTTCTAAGTAGTCGAGAATCCCAGAAGTTAAGCTTAAAACTGGAAATACCAAGACGATTAACTAACGAATTTCCAAGTAGTCGAGTATCCCAGAAGTTAAGCTTAAAACTGGAAATACCAAGACGATTAACTTACGAGTTTCCAAGTAGTCGAGAATCCCAGAAGTTAAGCTTAAAACTAGAAATACCAAGACGATTAACTCAGGAGTTTCCAAGTAGTCGAGAATCCCAGAAGTTAAGCTTAAAACTGAAAATACCAAGACGATTAACTCACGAGTTTCTAAGTAGTCGAGAATCCCAGAAGTTAAGCTTAAAACTAAAAATACCAAGACGATTAACTAACGAATTTCTAAGTAGTCGAGAATCCCAGAAGTTAAGCTTAAAACTGGAAATAACACGACGATTAACTTACGAGTTTCCAAGTAGTCGAGAATCCCTGAAGTTAAGCTTAAAACTGGAAATACCAAGACAATTACCTCACGAGTTTCCAAGTAGTCGAGAATCCCAGAAGTTAAGCTTAAAACTCGAAACACCACGACGATTAACTCACGAGTTTCCAAGTAGTCGAGAATCCCAGAAGTTAAGCTTAAAACTAGAAATACCAAGACGATTAACTCAGGAGTTTCCAAGTAGTCGAGAATCCCAGAAGTTAAGCTTAAAACTGAAAATACCAAGACGATTAACTCAGGAGTTTCCAAGTAGTCGAGAATCCCAGAAGTTAAGCTTAAAACTGGAAATATCAAGACGATTAACTCACGAGTTTCCAAGTAGTCAAGAATCCCAGAAGTTAAGCTTAAAACTGGAAATACCAAGACGATTAACTTACGAGTTTCCAAGTAGTCGAGAATCCCAGAAGTTAAGCTTAAAACTGGAAATACCAAGACGATTAACTAACGAATTTCTAAGTAGTCGAGAATCCCAGAAGTTAAGCTTAAAACTGGAAATACCAAGACGATTAACTCACGAGTTTCCAAGTAGTCGAGAATCCCTGAAGTTAAGCTTAAAACTGGAAATACCAAGATAATTAACTCACGAGTTTCCAAGTAGTCGAGAATCCCAGAAGTAAAGCTTAAAACTCGAAACACCACGACGATTAACTCACGAATTTCCAAGTAGTCGAGAATCCCAGAAGTTAAGCTTAAAACTGGAAATAACACGACGATTAACTTACGAGTTTCCAAGTAGTCGAGAATCCCTGAAGTTAAGCTTAAAACTGGAAATACCAAGACAATTACCTCACGAGTTTCCAAGTAGTCGAGAATCCCAGAAGTTAAGCTTAAAACTCGAAACACCACGACGATTAACTCACGAGTTTCCAAGTAGTCGAGAATCCCAGAAGTTAAGCTTAAAACTGAAAATACCAAGACGATTAACTCAGGAGTTTCCAAGTAGTCGAGAATCCCAGAAGTTAAGCTTAAAACTGGAAATACCAAGACGATTAACTTACGAGTTTCCAAGTAGTCGAGAATCCCAGAAGTTAAGCTTAAAACTGGAAATACCAAGACGATTAACTCACGAGTTTCCAAGTAGTCGAGAATCCCAGAAGTTAAGCTTAAAACTGGAAATACCAAGACGATTAACTCACGAGTTTCCAAGTAGTCGAGAATCCCAGAAGTTAAGCTTAAAACTGGAAATACCAAGACGATTAACTAACGAATTTCTAAGTAGTCGAGAATCCCAGAAGTTAAGCTTAAAACTGGAAATACCAAGACGATTAACTTACGAGTTTCCAAGTAGTCGAGAATCCCTGAAGTTAAGCTTACACTGGAAATACCAAGACAATTAACTCACGAGTTTCCAAGTAGTCGAGAATCCCAGAAGTTAAGCTTAAAACTCGAAACACCACGACGATTAACTCACGAGTTTCCAAGTAGTCGAGAATCCCAGAAGTTAAGCTTAAAACTGGAAATACCAAGACGATTAACTCACGAGTTTCCAAGTAGTCGAGAATCCCTGAAGTTAAGCTTAAAACTAAACATACCAAGACAATTAACTCACGAGTTTCCAAGTAGTCGAGAATCCCAGAAGTTAAGCTTAAAACTCCAAACACCACGACGATTAACTCACGAATTTCCAAGTAGTCGAGAATCCCAGAAGTTAAGCTTAAAACTGGAAATACCAAGACGATTAACTCACGAGTTACCAAGTAGTCGAGAATCCTAGAAGTTAAGCTTAAAACTGGAAATACCAAGACGATTAACTCAGGAGTTTCCAAGTAGTCGATAATCCCAGAAGTTAAGCTTAAAACTGGAAATACCAAGACGATTAACTCACGAGTTTCCAAGTAGTCGAGAATCCCAGAAGTTAAGCTTAAAACTGGAAATACCACGACGATTAATTCACGAGTTTCCAAGTAGTCGAGAATCCCAGAAGTTATGCTTAAAACTGGAAATACCAAGACAATTAACTAACGAGTTTGTAAGTAGTCGAGAATCCCAGAAGTTAAGCTTAAAACTGGAAATAACACGACGATTAACTCACGAGTTTCCAAGTAGTCGAGAATCCCAGAAGTTAAACTTAAAAGTGGAAATACCAAGACGATTAACTCAGGAGTTTCCAAGTAGTCGAGAATCCCAGAAGTTAAGCTTAAAACTGGAAATACCAACACGATTAACTCAGGAGTTTCCAAGTAGCCGTATTAGAGTAAATGAATTTAAGAATCAATAGTCCTTGTTTCTGGAAATCAGAGACTACAGTCTTGCAAATATTACATACTGTATAATAAGAAAATGCAACGTTTGTCACAAATATTTTTTTTTCAAGTCGATCATGTTTTCGCTGGGCTCTGGCCTAGCTTCATCAGGACGAATGACACGTAAATCATATTTACGTGCCATTTAATTATATTAATTATATTTACATGCCATTCGTCCTGATGAAGCTAGGACAGAGCCCAGCGAAACCTTGTTCGACTTGAAAAATAAAATATTAGTGACAAACGTTGTATTTTCCAAATATATCAAGAGTCCTTGATTTGTTGTTTCAAAAGTTTTTATATATTTTTTTAATTCGTGCACAATAAATTTTTCATTTCAGCTACCCGAATTAGACCATATTTGAAGCGCCGTCCCGGTGGCGCAGTGGTTTAAGTGATAGCTTCTGATCATTCATCCGAGATGGGTCTGGGTTCGAATTCCGGCGAGGCATGGATGGAGTGTTTCACTTATGGCGCTGGCTCTCTCCCTTCCCTGGAACCAGTGACCCTAAATTAGGGACGGGCGACTGCTTATAGCCCATTGAGTTACTCACGGTGGTCGTTAAACCTCCACTCAAAAGAAAAAAGAAATACATTTGAAGCCTGAATAAAGAGGACCCTAAAGAGTCCTACCGGGGACGGATTTGGGAATTGTGACGCTCTGGGCACCTTTAAATTTGCTTTCCCTCTACTTCCAGTCTTACGTAGTTCAACAACTTATATCGATGATGTTTTTCACGCTTAATGAGATGTCGATATCCCCGACTTCTACCCCCTGATGTAATTCTTCCCACTTCCTAGCTTTAGCCATTTCCTTAATTTTATTAATTTTCATTCTACATGTGTTGTGAATACTTCCGTTCTTCCACGGTCTTCCTGTTTTCTTTTCTTCCAAAACCTTTCTTCCTTTTCTTTTTGTCGATCTTCAAAATAATGTCGCCCTGAGTTGTATCCCACGGCGCTGGATCCGATCTTTTCAAAAGCGTGGGTTTATAAAGGAAGATAAAGAAAGACAAGTGCCACAAGCACGTGTACTTATTACGTCACACCGTGGTACTAGTCTTTAATACAAAAATTCTTGGGTCAAGACGGGGGGCGCTCGTGAATCAGAGATTTTAAGAATTTCGAGTTTTACCTTGTCAACGATCAATAAGAAACAGAGGGGGCTTCGAATTTCCCTTGAAATTTTGGGAGTTGTGACGTACTATATAGGTGAAGCATGTGTCAAGACGACAAATCTACAGCGATACATTCCGTCGGCGTAGTGTAGTCGGTTAGAACAACTGGCTCCGGAGCGAGAAGGCGTGAATTCGATAAATATGTGAATTTCACATTGGCGCCCGAACAGGAACCTATACTGGCCGTTGGGTTCTTCGAGAAATGTGTGATATTTGTCCCACCACACATCATTTGGAATTAATGAAAAATTATTTTTCACGTAAAAAAAACAAAAAAAAAACTTAAGACATGATGTCACGTAATACAGAGGTGAAACACATGCCTACGACAAATCTTCAGCGATATATTGCGTCGGTGTAGTTTAGTTGGCCAGAACAACTGGATCCAGAGCGAGGTTTCGATCCCCGTCACCAATAAATTCGTGTTTTCACAGAGTGCATTACTTCCTTACATTTTTCTTGGACGGCACAAATTTCCTAATTTCTCATTTACAGCTCCCTGTTCCGAATTACTACAAAATGAATTCTATAAAAATTCTATAAAAGAAATGTAACAGACCTAACATTAATCGAATGAGTACAGTAAATTACAAATATCCCGGTTGAAAATGCACTACAGTAGAACAAAAAAAAAAAAAAAAAAAAAGACTTTTGTGTTTTAACACAATTTACCTGAAAAAGTACGAATGAAATAGACTTTCTAAGCACATCTTAAAATTACCTTGTAGGTGGGCAAAAATTTTCTCTTAAATTCTTCGAAGATGTCTTCTTTCCCTTCTAAAATACTCATGCCTATATGAACGCAATAATGTTAAAACAAATTAACTTCATCGGTTATATATGTCATCACACTATAGCATAAATTCAAAGAACAAACAGAGTTAATTATTCCACAACCATAGTCACATATCAGCTTATAAATCATTTTTTCAGATTACGTGCAAGGTAACTAACTACAATTTAAGCAAGCGGATTTGACATTATTGCTTCCAACCTTGTCATCATCATCGTCAACCATTATCAATCCACTGCTGGACGGTCTCCCCAAGTTTCCTCCACAACGGCCTGTCTTGTGCCAGTCTCCTCCATGTTACTCCCGCATACTTTCGAATTTCATCCACCCATCTCCCATGTGGTCTTCTTCTGGGTCTTTTCCTGTCCCTTGGAATCCAATCTAAAATTTCGGCTGCCCATCGATGGTCTGTCCTTCCGGCAGTATGTCCAGCCCATTGCCATTTCAGGGATTTAACTCTGATCATGATGTCTTCCACTCTTGTCATTTTTCGGATCCACGAGTTCCTCTTCTTATCTCTCCTGGTTACACCAAGTATGCACCTCTCCATGCTACTTTGAGTTGTCTGCAGCCTTTGTTTGTCTCTTTTAGTTAAGGTCCACGTCTCTGCACCATACGTAAGCACTGGAAGGATGCATTGATCAAACACTTTTCTTTTAAGACATAATGGCATACTGCTCTTGAAAACTATGCTGTTGCATGTTACCCTCACTTGATATCTGCTGTCCAAGATAAACGTACGCATCTTTTATCTCCAGCTTTTCCCCATCAATCGATAAATCTTCATTTCTTGTAAATGCATTGTACATCACTTTTGTCTTCTGAAAGTTCATTTTTAATCCCACTTCTTTACTCTTGTCAGCAAGTTCCTGGATCATACTCTACAGCTCTAATGGGGTAGTTCCAAAAATGACTACGTCATCAGCAAAACGAAGGTGGGTTAGATAATCTCCATTAATCTTTATCCCTTTGTTTTCCCAGTTCAGTGATTGAAAGACATTTTCCAATGTGGCATTAAAGAGCTTCGGAGATATGGTGTCACCTTGTCTCACTCCCTTTCCGATTTTTATGTGTGTTGTATTTTCAAACAGCCGAATCTTTGCACTTGCATTTTCATAGATGTTATTAATAATATTACTGTATGCATCTTCAATACCGCAGGATGTTTTGAAGTTAACAGGAAATCAAAAAGAATGAATTAACTAAATTCAGGAGTAAATAGAAGAACAAAAGGAGAGGCGAACCGATTATTCCTTTCTCGGATCTTTCTTCTGACCGACTGCATTCTTTATTGGACATAAGAAAATATGCCTTACATTTCTCTTTCGCTTCTGTACGTCTGTTTGCTTGCGGTCTCGTTCCTAGAAGTCGAATAAGATTTTTCTTTTTCTTATTTTTAATCAGAGAGGAATCAAGCTTGTAACAGTTCACGTGGACTGTATCTCTTCCAGTAAGTACATTTGCCTGTATCTATCAGTGGCGTAACTAGCGCAACGTGCCCCCCCCCCCCCGCAAGATTTACTTCAGCACTGCTAAGCATAGTAATTTTTCCCGGGATTTCGAACACGACACAGGATGCAATTTTCGCGGTGTTTGTGTGTGTGGTGGTGGTTGGGGGTGGGGGGGGGGGTTAGAAAGTCAGACAGAGTGTCTGAAAAAGTAATGGTGGTACCTAGAGCCCTGTAGTTTGAAAATTTTAAGTGATAGATTTGACAATACGTGTAATTGCTTTGTCCAAAAGTAAAATAAATCATTTGAAGAAATCACCCTCTTATACATCGCAAATCTGCGGCTGCTGTGAATAAATGTTGACCCCTGTCGTGCACGTAATCTTAGGTAACTAACTGTTTTCCCACATCCCCCACGGGGAATCCCACTGTGGCCTTCCGCTTTTTCTCAGCAGCGCAGAATGAGGGCGATTGGAGAGTGATCGTATTATTTACAATCCATTGCCGAGCAATCGTATTACAACCCGAAGTCAAAGAGCCGAACGCTTTCAATCTGTAGGACATTCCGTGTTTTAAAAGTAAAACTAGGCATTTATTTAGGCAAAGCTAAATGTATTTTAAAGCAAAATATGAATCTTTGGGTTAATTATTGTGCTGTTCAAATATTTCCATAAAACTGTAACTGGCAGCTGCAGTAAGCCCTTTCGTTTTCTGCGCCCTTTCCCCCGCAGCTGCTGCGGCGGCGGGGGTGGTAGTTACGCCACTAGCATCTATGAACAAGATATTTCGGCTTCTAAAAGGAAGATTGTAGAAAAGAAGAAATAGGGTTGTAAAATACCGGGTGGCTCAAAAAGTCCGCTTAGATTTCAAAGCGTTATAAGAAAGGAACAAATTCGCTTATTGCAATGAGTTTGCAAGAACGGCAAACCGATAGGGAGATTTTATTTGGCAAATATTTTAGTTCAAAAATGCGACGAGAGGGGGCACTTTAGATATGCAAATGTGAAGTCTTTAAAAGCACTAGCTGTCGTCACGCCGTAGTTAATAATGTGCTGGTGTAATGAATGCTATTAGGGTGTTCAGTATAATGTTATCATGTTTGAACAAATTAATTGGAATCGATAGCAGATAATACAGTTACCATTAGTATAAAATAAATAAATCAACAAATATAGCCAGAGTAATATACCATATATTGACAAAAGTCACCTGACACCTAGAAGAGAAACACAACATAGCATTTATTGACATACATTAGTACGGTGTCGGTCCACCTTTGGCCTTAATGCATGCACTGACCCTTCGAGACATGCTTTCGACAAGGTTTTGGAACACAACGATAGGTATGCGCTTCCATTCAGTACATAATGCTACCGCTAACTGTTGCATAGTAGTAGGCCTTGGTTCAAAACTCCTTATGCGGCGCTCTAGTTCATCCCATAGGTGCTCTGTGGGCTTAAGTTCAGGGCTTTGTGCTGGCCAATCCACACACGATACGGAATTAACGTCAAACCACGCCCTAACAGTCGTTGCTTTATGGCTCGGTGCATTATCCTGCTGGTACCAACAAGGCTCGGTTCCATAGTATTGCCACAGAGTTGGTAGGGCATAATTACCCAGAATATCGAGGTAGACGTGCTGGTTAACAGGTTTGTCCACGATAACCAATGGACCGGGACCATACCAGGAAAAACACTTCCACATGAATACACTGCCAGCTCCAAACTTAACCGTAGGAACAGTACACTGTGGTAAATAGAGTTCCCCCGGTTGCCGCCATACCCAAACACGGCCATCAGACTGATGGATCGTGTATCTGGATTCATCAGTCCATAGGACCCGTTTTCATTGATCTACGGTCTACGATAAATATCCCTTACACCATGCTAAACGAGGTGTAGTATTCCGAGTGGAGATGATAGGCTTATGAGCAGCCGCACGACCACGGTAACCCATGAGATGATATTCTCTGCGAATGGTGCGTGCACATACCGAGGTTCCAGCATTTTTACTCACCTGTACATTGAAGTCTTGTGCATTACTCCGTCGATTAGCTGTAACGACTCTCCTGAGGCTTCGACGTCCTCTATTACTGATTTTCTTTGGTCTGCCGGTACGTTTTCCTCCTTCAGGCACGCCATGTGTCTTCCACTTATTCAGTACATACAACACAGTTGACTTAGGTATGTTTAAACGCCTCTCGGCTTCTCTTATGGACAACCCACTAATATAACACCCAACAATTTTTCCTTTCTCAAAGTCAGTTCTCTACCGCCGCGACATTTTCACTTAACCTTCCAGTGCAATATGATCGTGGTCGGTTGCAGTCTTGTTTTTTTACCGTTAACAGCTGTACCGCGCATCTTAACAACTCAGCTGATCCGTTCATTTGCTTTTGAAGGGGTGTCCAGTGACTTTTGTCAATACGGTGTATATTGTACAAGTGCACATTAGGAATTTACATGAAATCAAATTTGAGTAGCACTATTAACATATTGAATAATGATATTAATGCGCCGGAGTAATGCTGTTAGTGTTACGACGGACCAACTCTGCCTAACTCTTCGTCCCAGACCAACCAGCTCAATCCTTCAGGGAGGACTGCCTAAAACTAAGTTGATACGTACATTTAAGTCACTGACAGTCCACAAAAAATCTTAACAGCACAAATTTTAAACTCTACTGTTTAATTTCTAGATAAGACATTACCACTAAACCAGAGAACAATAATTTACCTTATAAAAATGTCTCTCGGTCACCTTTGCAGCACGAAGCCTTGCACAGAATCAGAAGAATTCAAAATAAGAGTTTTCCATCAAAACGAAACAGCCAGAACACTGTAGAAATAAGTTGTCACCTCACTATACTCAGCCGGTAGGCAGTCACACGAAAACATACAAAGCTGTATTCCGCTCCTCGGAAGGCATGATGCCAGAAGGAACAAGTGAGAACAACAGTTCAGCAAATAGTCATGCTCAGCCTGTACGCCACTCCTCGGCAGACATGACGTCAGCAGGAACAAGTGAGAACAACAGTTCAGCAAGTAGTCATGCTCAGCCTGTACGCCACTCCTCGGCACACACGACGTCAGCAGGAACAAGTGAGAACAACAGTTCAACAAGTAGTCATGCTCAGCCTGTACGCCACTCCTCGGCACACACGACGTCAGCAGGAACAAGTGAGAACAACAGTTCAGCAAGTAGTCATGCTCAGCCTGTACGCCACTCCTCGGCACACACGACGTCAGCAGGAACAAGTGAGAACAACAGCAACAAGTAGTCATGCTCAGCCTGTACGCCACTCCTCGGCACACACGACGTCAGCAGGAACAAGTGAGAACAACAGTTCAGCAAGTAGTCATGCTCAGCCTGTACGCCACTCCTCGGCACACACGACGTCAGCAGGAACAAGTGAGAACAACAGTTCAGCAAGTAGTCATGCTAAGCCTGTACGCCGCTCCTCGGCACACACGACGTCAGCAGGAACAAGTGAGAACAACAGTTCAGCAAGTAGTCATGCTCAGCCTGTACGCCACTCCTCGGCACACACGACGTCAGCAGGAACAAGTGAGAACAACAGTTCAGCAAGTAGTCATGCTCAGCCTGTACGCCACTCCTCGGCACACACGACGTCAGCAGGAACAAGTGAGAACAACAGTTCAGCAAGTAGTCATGCTCATCCTGTACGCCACTCCTCGGTACACACGACGTCAGCAGGAACAAGTGAGAACAACAGTTCAGCAAGTAGTCATGCTCAGCCTGTACGCCACTCCTCGGCACACACGACGTCAGCAGGAACAAGTGAGAACAACAGTTCAGCAAGTAGTCATGCTCAGCCTGTATGCCACTCCTCGGCACACACGACGTCAGCAGGAACAAGTGAGAACAACAGTTCAGCAAGTAGTCATGCTCAGCCTGTATGCCACTCCTCGGCACACACGACGTCAGCAGGAACAAGTGAGAACAACAGTTCAGCAAGTAGTCATGCTCAGCCTGTACGCCACTCCTCGGCACACACGACGTCAGCAGGAACAAGTGAGAACAACAGTTCAGCAAGTAGTCATGCTCAGCCTGTACGCCACTCCTCGGCACACACGACGTCAGCAGGAACAAGTGAGAACAACAGTTCAGCAAGTAGTCATGCTCAGCCTGTACGCCACTCCTCGGTACACACGACGTCAGCAGGAACAAGTGAGAACAACAGTTCAGCAAGTAGTCATGCTCAGCCTGTATGCCACTCCTCGGCACACACGACGTCAGCAGGAACAAGTGAGAACAACAGTTCAGCAAGTAGTCATGCTCAGCCTGTATGCCACTCCTCGGCACACACGACGTCAGCAGGAACAAGTGAGAACAACAGTTCAGCAAGTAGTCATGCTCAGCCTGTATGCCACTCCTCGGCACACAACAACGTCAGCAGGAACCAGTGAGAACAACAGTTCAGCTTATTACATCACGTTCCACACACAGTCACGCTCGGCATGTACTTCATTCCTCAGACAGCACAACGCCAACAAAGACAGCTGACATTCGGGATCAAAGTCCCAACGGCTTTTTTTGGGAATGAAGTAAAAGCAAAAGCTCGACCACACAAAAGCGATAAGATCCTGGTTACATGCTCTTTTGTCTCACTTCGAACAATTGCCAAGAAACGTGCATCCAATGATTATGCAAATACCACGTCAAGAAGACAAGGAAAAAGAACAGCACAAGAAGTGCTTTAAGGCCGTCCTTCAATGTCTCGTGAATGCGTTTCTGTGATAATAACTATTTCTCTCATACCCCGTGACGTGACAGTGTGTTTGGTATAATGCTATATAATGTTAGAACAAATTAAATAGAACTGATAGCAGATTATACAGTTACCACTTGTGTAAAATAAATAAATCAAAAATGTAGCTAGAAAAAACTGGTGCAATAAAGAGGCATTAAGAGTCTACATAAATCCAATTTAAACAACAAATGCTTGGCCCTTAAACGAGTGACGCAGATTGCAACCTCCATATTCAGCTTATAGCTTTAATTAAGTTATAAGGAAGACGCGTCAATCATCAGTAATTAAAATTATACCGTACAAACAATAAAGACAGTATTTTACTACATCCTTCCAACGCAATGGAATTCATACAAAATTAGAAAATTGTCACTCCTAACCGATTTAGCTATTTACACCAAACAAAATTATATTAATAATTTAAACAAAATAGTTCAGAGTATGAAATATAGTTTTTCTTCATCCCCTTAGCATAAGCTTCAGGCAATGTATACATACTCTAACTCTAACTGCTTCCTCACTATTCTCGTACCATAATCTTTCCTGTTGAACACCTGTTCATTCCCCTTTTCACAGGCGGTTGGACCTACGGCGTCAGGCCTTTCCCGTTTGTCAGAGTTCTATTGAACCAACATGCAGGCGACTAAACCTTGTAGGGACCAGATATCAAAGTCGTCATCAAATTATTGAAGCGTCGCTTAAAAATTTGAATCTTCGATTCCTATTTTTGTTTGTTCAGGCGCCACAGTTAAAAGCTATGGCTAAAAAGTGAAAAATCAAACAAAACAAAACAGGTAGGCTCAGTTCTGATTGAGCCGTCAATTAGGAGCGTAAGAATACGATCGGTGTGTTGGATTTTTGTTTGGCGGCGGCTGCTTTCAGCCGTTCTCGATACACTCTAGTTCGTTGGGCTGCAATCTTCTTCGGCTTCTTGCATTCCTTATCGCCAGCTCTTGCCTCTCGTTTTGATTTCTTCCAAAAATATTCTTGCCTCTCGTTTTAATTTCTTCGAAAATGTTAACCCGTTCACACGAAAGCATTTTTTTTTAATTTTAGTTTAAACCACTGCGATATGTTCTTTATATATTTGAATAGATCTCGTCGAGGGCTTTAAAACGATACCACGCACAGTCATTTTGCATTCACGGTTGTCCAGATAAACCGCGATATTTTCAAAAGTGTTCACCGGTTCACAAGAAAACAATTTTTTAAATGCTCAGTTCAAACCACTGCTAAATGTTCTTCATATATTTGAATAGATCTCGTCGAGAGCTTTACAACGATACCAAGCACAGACGTGTCGCGCTCACAGTTGACGAGATAGACTGAGTCAAACGCAGCGGCACACCCAGAAATATTGCATCATCTCCCCCGCGCACAGGGAGAGAGGAGAGCGTCCCGCGCATGATGTATTGCGCAGTACGGGAATTGAACTCCATGCTACTTATGAATATGCTAAGACGATTAGGGTGAGGCACGTATTTTTAACGTTATAATGAATTCAATTGGGACCTATTTTTGTCACAGGCGATCGGCCGTAGGTCGCCCCATACTATCCGCTGAGTTAGACGTAGTTCTACGTCAAAAATAATAATAATAATAAAGAACCGCATTACACACCCGACGATCACCGGGTCGTGTTCTTAAGCAAGAGGTAGTTCTTCATACATCTTTTGGTAGTATATAATGGCTAAATGTAGATTATTTATTGGCTTCTTTTATGTCTTCTTTTCGATCATTCATCATCATCAACCGTGGGACAAATGCCCGTAGGAGCTGGTCACCATACAGATAGCATCAAATCCCAATTGTCTTGTATTTTTACCACCAGGACATCGACACTCACCTGGTAAACTTTGTCACGGAAGGCGGACGCTGGACTAAGTGCGTCCGGGGCCGACTTCATAATCATCAACCATGTGACGAATGCTCGTAGGAGCCGGCCACCAGAGGGCAGCAGATTACAATCGTCTTGTATTTTTACCACCAGCGCATCGACACTCATCTGGTAAACCCTGTTAGGGAAGGGAAACCAGGGACTAAGTGCGTCCGGGGCTGACTTCATAAGAAACCATCTACGCATTCGCATCCCCAACCCAAGAAGTCTGCGGAAGACCCCGTAAAAACCGCAGACTAGATGGCCTGCAGGACCGGGCTCGAACTCCCGTCAGAAACGTTCGCCTCCCACACTAAGCACAGCGCGTTAGCCAACTGCGCTCTGCCGGTGATTTTTCCATTATTGATTTAAATTAAATAATAACATTTCGAGCTCAGTAAAAGTTTAGATATTAACATTTTAATTTTTTTTTATTGAAGGTTAAACGACCACCGTAAGCAACTCAATGGGCTATAAGCAGTCTACCGTCCCTAATTCAGGGACACTGACTCCAGAGAAGGGGGAGAGACAATGCTGTAAGACAAACACACTCACCGGGATTCGAACCCGGACCCATCTCGGACCAGAGATCAGAAACCATCGCTTAGACCACTGCGCTACCGGGGCGGCATATTTTAACTTTAACGAAAAACCTCTTTCGAGATTATTGTAAAATTCTAGGGGGTGAAGCCCCTCGAAATGGTCTAGCCTGGTAGACACACCCATTACACCTGACAGTTCGGTGGCATCTCTGTTGTTTGCAGATGTCCAACAGTACTTAGTGCAGCAGCAGAGAAAGATTTCTTTGAAAGATCACTGCTAACATAAAAGAGCACAAACCGATACCTTAATGGCTAAACTTCAACCATATTTAACCATTTCATAATTTTCTTTTTCTTAACAGCTCCAATGCCTTTAGTGAGGTAATTACACTGCATATCATACATAACCATTACCGCATAATGATGCACGCGCGCATGCTTTCGCTGTTTCCTGCTCCACTGGTCTTTTACTTCGTTTCTTTCTGGTCATGAACTTTCCGTAGGTCAAAGACTGAAGCCGTTCGGTAATCCGACGCCATCTACGATGAGGTCCTCATTTTAAGCGATGTCAGAGGTTAATAGCTTTCCTATGCCATTTATTATGCCTAATGAACAAAATGAATTCTGATGGGCGCATTAACATCGTCAGCAGATTTCATTAAATTCTACTTAAAACTTGACCGTGCTTTTCAAACACCTGCATTTAATGTGATGGGGTTAAGTACAGTTATACTCCGTTTCATGCTGCTGATTCTTTCCTAAATTGAAGCGCTAAGTGGGGTATACAATTCAGCTGCATCGTAAATTGCAGTGTCTCCTAAGTCAAACCGATTAGAAGCTACTTCCATTAAATTGATAACGGAATAGCTAACTGGTTTCAAAGGAAGTTTGAAAACTTTTGTGGATGTAAAATTAATCAGATATTCGTAACTTGCAATGCAAATGGACAACACGCTTTGCACAATTTTAGAGTAATTTTCAGCAAAACTTGTGGCGAAACTACCTTATTTTCTTCGCTCTCATATTTACTTGTCATTAACATTCTAAATTCAGGCAATAAATCTCAGGAATTCGTACAATTTGTCATTTTCGGCTCCATTCCTTTTAAACTCTGCACTTGTTTTCTCCCTTTGAAAGATCTTTCTACATACAACTTCAAGCGGTTACACCCTATATTCTGCAGGTTACGAGCTGACTGTTGTTTTCTGCACTTCTCTCTCTCTCTCTCTCTCTCTCTCTCTCTCTTTCAACGTTTATTTGTAGTTCGTAATCTAGTAACAACACTTTCTTATTCTCCCTTTTTCCCCAATTTAAAATGCTGAGTTTGTGGAAGAATTAGATTTGTTGATTGACTAATACGTTCTATTACTATACCGTGCAAATTAATTGGGACAAGCTATTTTACTCTCAGAATTGTAATGTGATCATCGCCAGTTGTTGCCGCCCCGGTGGCGCAGTGGTCTAAGGCGCTGGCCTCTGATCATTCGTCCGTAAGGGGTCCGGGTTCGAATCCCGGTCAGGCATGGATGTTGTGTTTGTCTTACGGCACTGGCTCTCTCCCTTCCCTGGAACCAGTGACCCTAAATTAGGGACGGGCGACTGCTTATAGCCCATTGAGTTGCTCACGGTGGTCGTTAAACCTCCACTCAAAAAAAAAAAAAAAAAAAAATCATCGCCAGTTGATGTTGGAAACCCACGTAAACCGGTTTTATCAGCTGTGATGTGACCGTTAGAACTTGATAGTAAGAATGTGGTTTGACCGGTTTTAAACAGGAAATAGGCACTTCAGCTTCAGTTGTGAGCTTTCGTGTGTGACAGGTGGATGTTAGTTTTTGCTCTCTATGTGTACGTGTTGCTTTCGTGTATTGAAAAATGGATATTTCCCCAAGGAAGCGTGCAAAAATAATTGCTCTGAAGGATCACAATTCTATGACAGTGAGAGATATCGCTTCTGCAGTTGGTGTAGGCAAATCAAGTGTATCAAGACTGCTTACGCGGTATAATGCATCTGGATCATCGTCTCCAAAAAGGAGAGGTAAATGTGGGAGAAAACGAAAAACAACTCCACGAACCGATAAATATCTAATCAGAAATAGTAAAATGAATAAAAAAAAAAAAAAAAAAAAGCACCGACCTTCAAAGAGATTTATTGGCTAGTGGTTGTGATTTTAGTGATTCAACTGTACGCCGTAGGCTTCTGGAAGTTAGCCGGAAGGCAAGAAGACCAACGAAAAAACAATATTTGAATGCGAAAATGAAGATAAAATGTTTAGCATGGGCCAAAAAATATAAATCATGGACTGCTGACGACTGGAAAAAGGTAATTTTCAGTGATGAAACTCATTCATTTGTGCAGGGTTACAAAGCAAATGTCGTTAGACGAAGCAACTGTGAACCCTTAAGACCTGAGCATGTTAAACAAACTGTAAAACACCCTCCGAAACAGATGTTTTGGGGTTTTTTCACATCAAATGGCACTGGAAGTTTAGTTCATGTTCAAGATGTGATGAATTCAGCCAAGTAGGTAGAAATATTACAACGCAGGATTGTTCCATTCTTGCAAACTTTTGACGGGACATTTCAACATGACTTGGCCCCATGTCACAATTCGAAATTGGTCAAGAATTTCATGCTGGAAAATAAAATTCATTTGCTTCATTGGCTGGAAATTCACTAGACTTAAATGCCATAGAAAACTTGTGGAATATTTTGAAGAGACATTTAGGTAAAATGGACTGTACAACCAAAGAGCTAATGAATGGTATAAAAGAGATAACGAATGGTATAAAAGAGATAACGAATGGTATAAAAGATAACGAATGCTATAAAAGTGTGGTTCCACGATTATGAAGTCAAAATATGTGCACTCAATTAGTGGAGTCAATCCCAAAACAAATTCAAGAGGTCATTTCTGCTAAAGGAGGACATACTTCATACTAATACAGGTATTTGTCGGTGTATATCAAGGCATAGAATGATATAAAGGCATAGTTTTGGAAAAAAGATTGATTTTTTACTTTGTCACAATTAATTTGCACAGTATAGTACATATTAGTCCTTTTCTTTTTTTCTTGTTCGTTTTTCAATTCTTCTTTAAAAAATTTCTGGTTATTCCCTTTGGATGCAGGATCGTTTACCAGAAAATTTCATCTGTACATTTGGAACAATTGTTGATGAATCATACGAAATTCTATAAGCAATTTTACTTCTAAAAAAACACGGAATAATAATGTAAAACTATTGAGTAATATTCTTTTTAATAAAACTGTTTCTTTATCTATTTTTTTTTCAGTGAAATACATTTTTTAAAGCTCAGCAAAAAGAACCATATGATATGAAAAGAATGCCTGTATAAAGACATCGTAGGGCTGCAGAATTCCCAATTGAAAACTATTGGGTTATCCGGAAAGTCCCAAGCGTTTTTTTGTTTTTGTTTTGTTTTTTATGTGAAATTAAACAAATGCAGTGAGTTTAAGAGCATATATTTATTCATCGAAGTATTGCCTATTTTTTCGCACGACTTTAGTCCATCTTTCGGGCAATTTTGGAACGCCATCCCTGTAGAATGTGGTTGGTTTGGAGGCAAAAAAGTCATCCACGCGTTTCTTGACAGCGTTGAGATCACCGAATAATTTTGCATTTAAAGAATTTTGCAGAGACTCAAACAAATGGAAGTGGGAGGGCGCAATGTCCGGGAAATAAGATAGGTGGGGTATTACATCCCAGCCCATGGCGTGCAACTTTCTGCGGGTGACAAAAGAAACCTGTGACCGCGCGTTGTCTTACTGGAACACAACACCCTTTCTGTTCACAAGTTCTGGACTCTTCTGTTGCAGGTTTTGGTTCAATTGTTCCAACTGGCTTCAGTACACGTCCGAATTGATCGTCTGATTATGTTGGAGGAGCTCATAGTAAATAATGCTTTTGCAATCCCACCAAACAGAGAGCATAACCTTGCGTCCATGAATATTTGGCTTCGGTGCTTGTTTACGTGGTTCGGCAGTAGATAGAAATGACGGCAACGGCCGCAAGGAGCAGGGGCGTGGCCTGAATGTGCGTCTCACTGGCGTCACGGCCTATGGGGATTCGGGGACGCGTCCCCCCCCCCAATATTTTGCTAAATGGGGAACCGAGGGACAGGCTACATTGACGTGGGAAATTTTTTTTTTACAAATCAATTAAAACCTTGAGAATTTATTATTACTTCACTAAATACAGTAAAACTACCGGTTTTTTACATTGTTATAAATACATTGTTGACACTCACCTTTGAAAGAGTGTAATGTAATAATTTTACCCCTAATTACTCGTACAATACAGCTGATATAAATTCTGGTTATTGCATCATGAAGTATCTAAAGGCGGATAAATTGACAGGGAGGGGGAAGGGGAAGCTCTCGAGTAAAAATAATACATTGTTTTATAGTGAGAAGAACAAGAGAGTTGGGAAGGTAAAGGAAGATATGTCTTTGTCCCCTCCCTCCCAATTACCAGAAGGCAGTGATACCTATGGTACGTCCACATATCTTGTCCAGTTTGGTTGACGTAATAATCCTCGAAGGATTTTGTACAACAGCACATAAGCATGAACATATCCAGCACCTATGCAACCCCCTTTCCCCACTCGGTCGTTGCCATCCCTAAAAATCAAAGATCCATCAAAATAATAAAGTTCCAAGAAGCACCGCTAGGGGCAGCATGTAAGCATGAAAATATGCAACCCCTTTTCCCCACTCGGTCGTTGCCATCCATCGAAATAATAAAGTTCCAAGAAGCACCGCTAGGGGCAGCACATAAACATCGACACACAGTAGCGCCACCAACGGGAGGGAGACCAGACATCCTCACCCCTGCCATGCCCTTGTCCTCCTGGTTCCTTCTGCTGGCTGCGCCTTGCGGCCGTAGCCGTCATTTCTATCTACTTTCGGAAGCATGACTCCAGGATCTCTTCCTTATTAAATCATCGTAGACTATCCATTTTTCATCTCCTGTCACTAATCGTTTCAAAAATGGGTCCCTGTTGTTGCATTTTAGGAGCATATCGCATATGGAATGCCTGTCCATGCAATTTTTTCTGCCAGCTTGTGTTGGACCGAAAGATCATAACAAGAAATGTATCCCAGCTTCATTAAATGCCCATGAACAGTACTTTCCGGCATTTCCACAGTCTCTGATAACTCCCGAGTCGTTAATTTCGGGTTGCATTCAATTTCTTCCTTTATGAGATCGTCGTCCACTACTGAAGGTCTTTTTTTCTTTTTTGGAGGTTTAACAACCACCGGGAGCAACACAATGGCTATAAGCAGTCGCCCGTCCCTAATTTAGGGTCACTGGTTCCAGGGAAGGAGAGAGCCAGTGCCGTAAGACAAACACAACATCCATGCTTCCCCGGGCGATTCGAACCCGGACCCCTTTCGGACGAATGATCAGAGGCAATCGCTTAGACCATTGCTGGACTGAAGGTCTTCCACGTCGGTCCTCGTCGTCTAAACGGAAATCGCCGGCTTTGAACTTCGCAAACCACCTCCGAACCGTTGATTCACCAATAGCATTCTCTCCATTCACTTCACACAGTGGTTGGAAAAACTACTTTTTATTTGTAGCTAACTACAACTACAACTACTTTATGATAAATGCAGTTAACTACAACTACATTTTTAACAAAGTAGTGACTACAAACTACTTTGAAAATGTAGTCACTACTTCACTACTTTTAGGACCCGAATTTTGCGAGATTATTCAATACACACTCAAAGTTAAGGATGTTATATTACTACAAAATATTGTATATCCCATATACACCAGACTTTACAATGTAGCATATAGCATATCATAAAAAACGAACTGCACAAGACTGTACAATGTAGCATATACACTGCTGGCCACCCAAAATGCAACTCCAAGAAGGAAGCATCCGATTGGGCTGAAATTCGCAGCAAGTGTCGCGCCCACGAGAGGACATGCAAACGATTAGCATTGCAGGGCATATGCAAATCATGTGCGCCCGGCACGCCATCGAGAAGCACTATAAGAAGGGTGCACAGAAGGCGGGGTGTAAGCAGTGGAAGTGTGTTGTGCTGCCGGACCATGGCATGGGAAGCTTCCTGATGCCTCGTCACAGAAAACGGCAATCATTCCAGCACGTTTTGGAGTTCGTCAGAGGACGAATAATAGCTTATCGCGGCAGTGGTTTATCGTACCGAGACATCGGCGCCCGTGTGGGACGACATCCAGCCTCAGTGAGGCGAGTATGGATTCGGTAGGTGCAGGAGGAACGGACGGACCGACTTCAGCGATTGCCGCAGGCGCGGCACACCGCCTAGCGAGAGGACCGGCATGTTGTGCGGCGGGCATTGACGGCTCGCACCGCCACATCACGAACGTTAGCGCAGGAATTAGGGTGTGTTGCGCAACAACCAGTGTCAGCACGTACCGTTCGACGTCGTCTGCAGGAGCAGAGACTTCTCGCACGGCGCCCATTGCTCCGATTACCATTGACGTTACACCACCGGCAAGTGCGGTGGCAATGGGCCGTTGAACGCCGCACCTGGACTACGGAATGGCATGACAGTGTCTTCTCTGACAAATCCCGCTTCTGCCTGCAACACCACGATGGCCGCCCCGGTGGCGCAGTGGTCTAAGGCGCTGGCCTTTGATCTTTCGTCCGCAAGGGGTCCGGGTTCGTATCCCGGTCAGGCATGGATGTTGTGTTTGTCTTACGGCACTGGCTCTCTCCCTTCCCTGGAACCAGTGACCCTAAATTAGGGACGGGCGACAGCTTATAGCCCATTGAGTTGCTCACGGTGGACGTTAAACCTCCAATCAAAAAAAAAAAAAAACCACCACGATGGTCGGAGCCGCGTGTGGCGGCACCGTGGCGAGAGACTGTACGACGCCTGCATTATGCATCGCCATACAGGTCCGTCACCTGGCGTTATGGTTTAGGGAGCAATTGGATATGACACCCGCACCCCTCTGGTACGCATCGCCGGTACACTCTACAGCCACCGCTACATCTCCGACGTTTTGGAGCATGTAGTCCATCCTTCACCTGCAGGACCTGCCAACGGCCACGTTTCAACAAGACAATACGTTCCCGCATTGTTCAACAAGTCTTCTTGGCCCACCAGGTGTCAGTACTGGCGTGGCCCGCCTGTTCTCCCGATATGTCGCTCATCGAACACGTCTGGTCGCTGATCGGCAACCGCACCACCAGCGGCTACGCCTGATGAACTGTGGTAACGTGTGGAAGCAGCCTGGACCGACATACCTCAAGCCCACATCCAAAGCCTCTTTCGTTTGATGCCGCGGCGTGTAGCGGCCGTTATTGCCAGCCATGGGGGCCACACGAACTATTGATGTCTGCGTGTTCCGCAAGCGCACGGGCCTGTAAGCTCAATCGTTTCATCTTTGTATCTGTTGTTATGTGTCCAGTAAATCTGGCTTTGCTATCTCGTGTCCTTCTTGGTGTAGCATTTTGGGTGGCCAGCAGTGTAGAATATACCATATCATATAAAAACCTGGTTATGACATATAATTAGGGTTAATTGGCCCGGACAGTCCTGGATTTGTAATGACGTCCGGTGCTGGGTCCGGGATTGAAAAAGTCCGGGATTTTTAAATGAGTGGTTATAAAGACAGCGAAAAATACACATAACTAATTATTTATTTCATTGCTATTAGTACTGAAAAATTTGACTTACCTCTATGTGCAATTTCAAATTAGAGGCGGATGACTTTGAAACCGGCAGCTTCTTATTTAACGGGCAAAGTTTGCACGTGACTGAAAAATTCCCGTTTACTTGCTTCTCGAGCAATGTGAAATAATTATTATACGCCGACCAAGGCAGTTCAATTCTTTCTTCATCAAGCTGGACAGTAGGTGCCATATTTCAGGAAAACAGAAAAATTTATAATCACCGGGAAACATAAGTTAAATAAGTCTTCGCAGCAAGGAAAGCAAACACGTTCGATTTCACACGAGACGAAAACGACGACGAGACAAGTGTTGGTGTTGCCAACCTATGCTAGAAAACTCTTTGCTTTGAAACACCAACCGTTCTTATTCCGAGACCCTCGTTCGTCATAACCTGTTCGTTTTAATCCGCTCCATAGCCGATATCATGAAAGAAATGCTCGCTAGATGGCGATACTTAGCGCTGGTGCTGTGCAGTTCAAACGAGTATTAGCGTTGGGACGCAAACACACGTGACGATCAAGTGATATGTAGAAGGGCACCTTGTTTGTTTACTGAAGTAACGTTAAAAGTAGTGTCGAAACTCGCTACACTACTTTTTTGTTAAAGTAGCGCGTTACACTACAAACTACGCGGGAAAGTAGCGACTACAGTAGTTTCGTTACTTGTAGCGCACTACTTCCGACCTCTGACTTCACAAATAGTTTTACACGTCTGTGCAGCGTTTACCCAAATTGATTTGAATAAATCGGATATTTCATTCCCATCGTCTTCATCTCGGTTTAACTCACCTCCTTCAATATTATCTTCCATGCGAAATAATTTTTTTCAAGCATTTTTTTAATTCTGCTGTGTGACTGATTGCTATGACTCACCTAACACATAGAAACAGTCCTCGCTAACATATAACACCCAAAATTAGGCGATTCTATTATCATCAAGTGCCAAGTTAAAATAAATGGACTTAAATTTTCCACCACCACAAAAAAAAAAAAAAAAAAAGGAAAGAGGAGGGTAGCTTGTTCGGATTTTTTGGAAACCATCATCAAATGATTGCATGTTATTGCGCATGGAACGACTGCTGAAAAGCAGTCATAACAATGCTCGCTATTGCGTAGCGTTGTTCCCTCTGCTGTATATCACACTTTATAACATTTAAAAGGCGAACGACTAGTCATTACTTTTTCAAGTTTGGGGGGCACGTGCCTTCCTGACGCTACGCTTATGAAAGGTGTGAAAACACAAATTTGTCAGTGACCAAATCGAAACCGTGCCCCCTCGCTCCGGAGTGAAGCGTTCTAACCGACTAAGCTACACTGACAGAATGTGCCGTTGCAGATTTGTCGTTTTGACACGTAATTCCACTGTAGTAGGTCACAAAGGGACGACGCCATGGGCCACATGACAATAAAAATTTCGTCGTAGTATGAAGTTTGCATGCACAGACGCTTATGACGCAATGACTATTCAAAAAAGCAAAAAAAAAAAAAAAAAAAACAAGAAGAAAAGAGAGAGAGAGAGAGAGAGTGACAGAGAATAGAAAAAAAAAAGTAACGCAAAATTCCGAGCCAGAAGAAAAAAAATTATAAATATTATGAGGACAGATTAATATTTAAGCCGGGCAATGTCCGAGTGTTCGAAGTAGAGATGAGCTCGGGCCCGGGCTCGGACGGGCTCAGAATTCATTAACTACCGAAAAACCCGGGCCCGGGCTCAGAATTACACGTGTTGAATTTCATTGTGGATTTGTTACCATGGTGGAAGGATTTTCAATTTCCTAAGCTAGCTGCCATTGCAAGACAAATTTTGCTTAGCAAGACTTGCATTATGCATTGTCCAAAGCTATGGCCCAAGCAAGGATTAGTTTAAGGAGGTCTGGTATCGAAAACTGTAAAAAAATCACATTCCCATTTTTGGTATTTTATTAAAAATCAAGAATCTTTTCTTTAAAATGATGTATTAATTTCCAAAATTGTACAGTTAGAAGTATTGTTATTTATTTTTTAAAATTTCCTCACTCCCGCGATTTTTAGGGTGACGTTGGTTTTTAGTGCAGCAGGTCGAGTTTTAGAGAAAAGAAGATCAAGTTGAAGCGCTCAGGCATTAGATGCAATTCTCTCTCTTTCTATCTCTCTCTTTTCATGATGAACTTAATCTGGAAACTGCACACACATATGATAATATTGTGATTATTGTACTATTAAGCGCAAAGCTTTGTTAATGTTACAAAATGCAGAATAATCTGGTCTGGAATGCTTTTACGTTCTTTTTTTTTTTTTTTTTTTTTTTTGGAAAATTCCCTACAAGCTTTTATTTTTATATGTTACTACATCACTCTAAACTACCTTTACCAATTAGCATAATTATATTGCAAAGATTAATTTTTTAGAGTCAAAATTTCAAACACTTGCAACTGTCTGTACGGCGTTGTACGTTTTAAAACGCAATTTATTCAAAATAAAAGTAAATTTAGAAATCAAAAAGACATAACGAATGGAATTTTTTCTTTCTAAATGATTTTCTTTTCTTCAGCTTTTACCAAAATTACTGATTCCACTGATACGGTCGAAGGGCACGTTGATTATTGTTATAGGGTGCAGCCTAACTTGTGGAAAATTTTTATATTTCATTTATGCGGTAAATTTGTGTTTCGATGTAACTGCAAGGCGACACTCATAGTTATAATTAATTACGGTAATTGATCCTCTAATTTGTTCATCACTGCCATTGTTAAAATTTGTTCAGTATTTGATAAGTGCATAATTCGTAGCCTTCTGGCAAACGAGAATTGTGAAAGGCCACATGGCGACAGACCATCTCTATTTCGGACTCATAGCAACAGTCGTGTGCATTTTCAACTAACGAAAGACTGCAAAACTCACCCCCCAAAAGTCCCTCTGCAAGCCAAGAGACATTCGGTGGTTGCAGTTTTTCTCCGAACTGAACGGGATAAGGGAGAACCGACTATCACCCACAGTTGAAAACAAGGTGATAAATCCCTTTTCAAGTGGCTAAGAGAAGCCCGGTGACAGGACAAAGAGGAGAGAAACGAGGAGAAGAGAAAAGCAAGCGGCATTCATTCGGAGGGCGGATTCGAAAAGACACGCACGAGAAAAGCACCAGCGAGGGGCATGGAACCAAGGCCGGAGAGAGCTGACCGCTGGGAGAGCTCGGAAAAAGAAGCAGAGAGGCAAGTAAGGATTGCTATGAATGATCCCCTCTTAAACGAGGACATCTCAGTCCTTTGGACTTCTCGACCGATACTAGGTCGACATTAGTGCACTTTTGCCTAGGCTGTCTATATACCAAAAAGGCAGGACATTTCTTGCCACTTCTCTGCGCTGAGGACCTCAGACAACGGTTGCCAAGGTATGTGGTCTTTATACGAACATTTGCTCACGACGTACAAGTGCCGTCGGACAGTGAACAGCATGTAGAACTCTGTCCCCTGTGAAAATGAATACGCACGACAGCGGAGGCCTCCAACACATTTTATTCGTGATTTTTATTTGTGTTATGGCCATAAGTTTAAGAGCTCTTCCCTGCTAATTTGGCATCAAGCCTATGCAGGTATGTGTAATGGTATAAAGATATATATAGCTTATAATTAAACTGCGGCAGTCATGATAATTACTGTATCATTTTAATTGCTGGTACCCACGCTCGTACTCAATTATCATTTTCTAAAGTATGTATTTAAATGTTTTGGGTAATCTCTCACATATGTTTCCTTCGCTCTATTTGTTTATTGTGCATACTAGAATTTCATCAGTGAACAGTGTTTGAATAAGTGTTAATTGTTAAATCAGAGTTAGTTAAATCAGTGTTATCGTTTAATCAGTGATAAAGTGTTTAAATCATTGTGCATAATTAAGCTGCCGATAGAGCAGCCCACCATACATTCATCTCAGCAGATTTTTGTGCCACTTCATGGATAAAGGTGGCAGTGTATATAATATAACGTTGGATATTAAATGTCAAGCGTACGTGAAATGAGCGTTGGGTATCTTTTCGAGTGTGTGTGTGCGTTGCTGTGATTTTCGGTAGATTGGGACGTGCTGGAGTTAAATCCAGGCATCCACGCCCAATCGCGGTACGGGTTTTGCGGGAAGTTAATAATTAATTTGTTATAATTAATTATGGGAGGTCATTATTAATTAGTGGAATCTGATAATTAATTTGTTGTTGCAGAATTTTCGGTTGTCAACGCAAGTAGGAAAACTCCTTGCTAGCCCCTAGCAGCAGAGGAGGAGAGCAAAAATTTTGACAAAATTTTCTTTAGTATTTTTTTTATTTTTATTTAGATGTTTATTTTTTTTCGGTGGAGATATCGGGTGCTTCACTGCAGGCGATACTTCACCTGGTGCCGCGGCCACATCAGCCTGTAAAGGTAAGATCCAACATTATTTATTTATTTTCAAATCCACATATTAGAACATTTGGCTTTATGCGTAGTATTTCTAAAAACATATTAATATTGTGAAGTGGATTAACTGAACTAAACTTTTTGAACTAATAATTTTTAAACAAATACTTGCTTGGGCCATATCTTTGGCCAGTGTATAATGCATAAATGCAAGCCTTGATAAGCAAAATTTTCCAAGAATCCGGGCCCGGGCTGGCACGGCCTCAGCAAACACATGTAATCAAAGAAAGCGGGCCAGGCCCGAGCTCCTAAAATTGAGCCCGAACTCATCTCTAGTTCGAAGCACCAATTTCTAATCATTCGTCGGACGAGATTGGTCAGGGCTCGAACTCCGAGTGAGGCATGGAGGGTGTGCCCATCCTCCTTTCCTGGAAGCAGTAACCCAACTTAGGGACAGGCGACTAATTAAAACACATTAAGTTGCTCACATACATACATATCATTAAGCTGTTCTCTGAGATTAAAAGGTTAGCTCCTCAAAAAAAAAAAAAAAAAAAAATCTGCCAGATAAACATTTAACTGGTGGAACTAGATTTTACTTACTATTGGTATATCAGACGTCTGCATTTACAGCGATCTCGGCACACAGCTCGAGCTTCATTGACATCCATCACACGTCACTCACATATTTTGTACTTCGTACTCATAAGATCTTTTGTACTTCGTACTCATAAGATCTTTTGTACTTCGTACTTTTTCTCATGTAGACACTCCTGGATCCAGTCGTCCCATGATTTCTTTGGCCTTCTTCTACCTTTCTTTCCTGGCACTTGAGCTGAAAAAATTATCTAAGTAAGCATCTCATCACTCATTCTTTCAACATGGCCAAACCACCGAAGCATGCTAGTCTCCACCTTATTACCGACATTTGGCCTCACATTACACCTCTGCAACATATTTTCGTTCATCACACTGAGCGTGTCTTGTCACAAACCTCACGTAAGTAACGCATCTCTCCAGCACACAAACGGCTCCTATGTCTTTTCTGCAGAATCCAGGTTTCACGGCCATACATCAGAGTAGGAACAATTACACTTTTATACACAGCCATTCGGGACTCTCTTCAGAACCCATCATTGCTGCGAAAACCTCCCAAAGCAGCCATGACTTTCAAATAAGGATTCACTAGCCTACTAATTTCACCCTATCTAATTTATTCTCTCTGTCAAACATGCTTCCTAAATGTACAAACTCATTCACCTGCTCTATCTCTGTACCATTTAGACTTATCTTGAATACAGAAACTCGCTCAAAAACTATTACTTTGGGGTTTCCCTTATTTATACTCAGTTTGTATTTAATACTATAACTTCGTACATTCTGAACAACATACTGCGCAACTCATTTTTGCTCTCTTCCAACAGGACTGTGTCATCAGCAGTAGCGCACACACGGGAGGGGCCGATGCGCCCCCTTCATCCTGGGCTTACAGAGCGAAAAATTAGTACGTCGAAGTTTATAACATAAAATCAAGATATGCGATCTACAAATACTTCTTAATCATGAAACATGCAATTATGATATACAATAGTTAAAGGGAGTAGTTCTGTTAAATAAATTTAGAAAAATTTAACGAGGAAAAGAATTTCATCTAATGCTTCTTCTAATAATTAAACTTTCTTGTACTTTAACATTACTAGTAACTGGATAAGAATAAATGAACAAAAGCCAACCTCCTTAATTGTTATGGCACCTGACTATTTGTCCCTATAAATTTAGGGGATATCACTCCCACCTTGGGAAAATTCTCTGCGCCATGGCCCACCCCCTTGGGAAATTCCTGGGTGCGCTACTGATCATCAGCACAGGAAGTCGTTAAATCCACAAACACATTAAAAAAAAGATCCAGAAAGATCATCATTATTTCAATGAAGGATCCAGAAATCACTCGAATCAATAAACGCAATTCGTCTTAAAAAAAGTGGCAAACATGCGTTTTAAGAGCTTATACACGAACACTCCTATGAAGAATTACCAGATATATTACTTATCATTATTAAAGTCTGAATATTTTTAAATAAAATTAGGATCCAATAATTTAATATTATTTGATTGAAAAATTGTTTAAAAGGACTGGTAGAGCAACACGTCAGTACATCTATATATATAATCGTTCTGATAAAGTCCCCCTCCCTGTTTTCTTTCTTCTTTTTTTCTCTCTTTCTTTTAGACCGGAGCACTCTCACACTCACACACACACACACACACACACACACCCGGCAAGCTCCCGCATCTGGCCTGATATCATGATCTACTAAACAACACATTTCTCAGATCTTTAAGCTTATAATCTGAAGTTTTTTAATCTGAGAAATGTGGTTTTCCCAGCTAGTTGGGCAAACGACCCAGTCGCTTCCCTTGCCGCTTCCCAGCTAGATGGTCGCTACCCTGTAGAGAGATTTAAAGCAGCATTTGAATGTATTGGAATTGAAAACGTCCTTCCATAACCAGCGAAATATATATTTTCCCTTTCACATGGGGAGCCAAAACGTCCCAAGCGTGGCGCCAAATGCCCTGCTGACGATGTCCTTAAGCTACAAACAACAACCTATGCATCAAATAAAAGATCTCTTCGCCTTCGGATACAAAACATCCGCGGCATTTTGAAATAGCATTCATACTTAGTACTTACCTACAAAGAAAATAAACAAGCATGCCGTTGAACTAATCAACTGATCCGTAAGGGCTTTTTTGGCCACCACTTTCAGAACAGTCGACGGAAACGCAGAATCCAAGACTCGGTACCAATAAAACAGTACGGGACCAATAGCACTGACACCAATAATTGCATAATTTCGAACAGTCTTCCAGTCAATGGCTTCCTTGCGTCCACTGTGAACTAAAATAGACTGCTGACTGATTTCTGCCCCGACGTACATGGTGCCAAAAGACACCATGTTGGCAAGCAAGGGGCGTCTTTGAAACAATCTCCTTGCTGCCGACAGCATTATAATAATAATATTATCAGCTCTAAATACCGACTCCCGGGGAGTCTCCCTTACTTCCTTAAAAACACGTGAATCGTTGCTCTGACAACACGATCACAACTTTGCTCTCGTTGACTTCAATATCGCCTGCCAAGTGCGGATGACTACTCCAATGCTACAAATAAGGGTCAAGGTTCTTTCACTCGCAACAACACAACCAATGGAACAGCTCGGTTCTTCGCTTTGCAGCTGAGGAATGATGATGGCTGGATTCCAACATCACACAAACCTTTTTTTTACACAAGCGTCTGATTCAGTCAGCATGAAATGCATTTTTCTCCTGAAATTTGAAAAGATTCATTAAAGTAATCTGAAAAAGAAAGGAGAAAATTGTAATGATTTTCTACGATTTTTTTTAATTTTATTAAAATTATTTCATTTAGCTCAGCAATGGTTTAAATCCTGAAACACATGACAGTAGGCCTCAAATTCCGTATGCTTTTCAAATCGCCAACTGGTATAAATATAGGAAAGAAATATTTCTCACGAATTAAAATTCACACACGCATACCTGTTTGTTAAACGAGGGATGCAAATATTTTAGTCACTTTCAACACCATCTACAATCATAACTGGAAAAATAAGCAATTATTTTGATAATTTTGTTCATTTTTGTGAGCTGCATAAAACATGAAAGGATGGAGCAGGCTACGCATGCTCCCTCCTTTCATGTTTAGAAACGGGTCAAAAATTTTGGACCCGGACCCAACCTGACTTGGACAAATCTGCTGTGACCTATAAATTCGAATGTATCATCATCATCATCATCATCATTATCAATCATTATAGATCCACTGCTGGATGAAAGTCTCCCCAAGTTTCTTCAACAATGGACTGTCTTGGACCAGTCTCCTCCATCCATTCATCTGCCTCGTGGTCTACTTCAGGGTCTTTTCCTATCCCTTGGAATCCAGTCTAAATTCCGTTGTCCATCGGTGGTCCATTCTTCTGGCAACATGTTAAGCCCATTGCCATTTCAGGGATTTTACTCTGATGTCTTCCATGCTTGTGATTTTTCTTATTCATGAGTTCCTCTTCTTACCTTTCTTGGTTACACCAAGTAAGCATCTCTCCATGCTTCCTTCAGTTGTCTGTATGTCTTTTTAGTTAAGATCCATGTCTTTGCTCCGTAAGTAAGAACTGGAAGAATGCACTGGTTAAACACCTTTCTTTAAGACATAATGTCACATTGTTAAAAATTGTACTATTTCTTCCAAAAGATCTCTAACCAAGATTTTTACACCAATAAATGTCTTCATCGTTGTGATCCTCGCTTGATATCTGCTGCCCAAGATAAATGTACGAATTGGTTATCCCCAGCTTTTCCCCATCAATTGATAAATCTTCATTCCTTGTAAAAGCATGCATTGTACATCAGTTTTGTCTTCTGAAAGTACATTTTGAATTCCATTTCTTTACCCTTCTGAGCAAGTTCCTAGATCATATTCTGCAGCTCTGAAATATTATTTCAAAGACCTCTGAAAGGTTCTTTGATATATATTTTTATTTCTTTTCAAAAATAAAATTGAAATAAAACCAGGTTGAAATCGGGTCAGAAACTCCTTGACCCGACCCGTTTGACCCACAAGAAACTGTTGACCTGCTGACTCCTGACCCGTTTCCATCTCTGGTTCGCACACGATCTGGATGTTTCCTGAATACTCAACTCTTGTGCCGACCGATAAGAACACGAAAGGTGCTTATACATGTAGTTTCAAAGGGAAATGGTAGTCGGATGTCGTATCGACAAAAAATGTCTCAGTGCATGAGAGTGTTCTCTCACATTCATTAGCCCACAGCTGAAACAGATGTCTAGAGGTATTATTCATCCAAGAAATAACCGGACAGTCCGAATATACTGACCATCAGGAGCGGAAATGTTCTCAGACGATTCTATCAATCTACAGCTAAAGGAGAAGTATGTTTTGTGTTACTTGTCAGATACTTCAATAACCTCAAAGGAAGTAAAAAAGGAATTCTCGACACCAATTCCTAATGGAATTACAAAAAAAAAAAAACAAGAAAGATGACACCGAATTTTCGGGTGTAATAAGCACGTCTTTTGAATCCGTTCTGACGCAAATTAAATTTATCAAAGTTATTCAAAGTCAATGGAACCGGTATGGAAAACAATAGATCTGACGAAAGAAAGAAGATTTTCCATCGGGTTTTTAATACCTCAGATATTGCTGTAAACGGAATCGTGAGCTTACAAACTCTTAGAAACAGAGATATCGACAAAAATAAGATGTGACTCTACGTCCCCTGGTGGGAAAACCATGCATTATTTTACGAAGAAAGTATTCCAAAAGGTTTATCCATATAAGCGGTATCGGTCCCAGAAAAAAAAATTAGTCGAGTTTTCAGGAGCCTAGATTTTGCTACAAATACATTAGAAGCATAAATTAACACTCATGACCCCTGGTGGCCAAACCATTCTTTACCAAACGTTAGAAATTATGTGAAAAATATTTTCCATCAGGTCTTGTATCGATACAGGAAGAATTTTTCAAATCGGAGCTTTTGGAGCAGAAATAACGCAGAAAACGCGATTTACCTTTGTGCCCCCTAGCGGAAATTAACATTTACTTGTAAATTTTGAATTTATAGGAAAAACATTTCGCATCGGAAACACCATCCAACAAAGAAGGAATTTTTCACATCGGACTCTTAGAAGTAGAGATATTGACAAAAATAAGATATACATCTACGCCCCCTGGCGTAGAAACCATGCATTATTTCAAAAAGAAAATTTTCCTAAAAGGTTTGTCGGTATGAGTAGTATCGGTCAGCAAACGACTTTTTTCAATCGAGATTTTAGAAGCTCATATTTTGCTGCAAATACATCAGAAGCGGAAATTAAGACTTACGCCACCTGATGGCCAAACCATTTTTTACAAAAATTAGAAATTATGTGCAAACGATTTCTCATCAGGAGCTGATGCGGTGCAGAAAGAATTTTTCAAATCGGAGATTTACAAGCAGAGAATTAGGGAGAAACGCAATTTATATTTACGGCCCCCTAGCGGAAAGTCTATGAATTACTTGAAAATTTTGAAATTATATGAACCACGTATCACACCAGAAACACTATCCAACAAAGAAGGAATTTTTCAGATCGGACTCTTAGAAGCAGAGATATTGACAAAAATAAGATATACATCTACGCCCCCTGGCGTATAAACCATGCATTATTTCAAGAAGAAAATGCACCTAAAAGGTTTGTCGGCATGAGTAGTATCGGTCAACAAACTACTTTTTTTTCAATTGAGATTTTAGAAGCTCATATTTTTCTGCAAATACATCAGAAGCGGAAATTAGGACTTACGCCACCTGGTGGCCAAATCATGTTTTTTACGAAAATTAGAAATTATGTGCAAACAATTTCCCACCAGGAGCTGTGTCCGGTACAGAAAGAATTTTTCAAATCGGAGATTTAGAAGCAGAGATATAGGGGGAAACGCAATTTACCGCTACGCCCTCTAGCGGAAAGTCTATGAATTACTTGAAAATTTTGAAATGGTATGAAAAACATGTCACACGGAAAACACTATCCAACAAAGAAGGGATTTTTTTCAAATCGGACTCTTAGAAGTAGAGATATTGACAAAAATAAGATGTATATCTACGCCCCCTGGCGGAGAAATTGTGGAATATTTTAGGAAAAAAATATTCCAAATAGGTTTATCGATGTGAGTGGCATCAGTCCACGAAAGAATTTTTTCAATCGATATTTTAGAAGCTCAGATTTTATGGTAAATACATCGGAAGCAAAAATTAACACTTACGCCCCCTGGTGGCCAAAGTATTCTTTACCAAAAATTTGAAATTATATGCAAAAGATTTTTCATCAGGAGATGTATCCGCTGAAGAAAAAAATTTTCAAATCGGAGTTTTAGAAGAAGAGTTTTTGGGGAAAATGTAATTTACTTTTACGCCCCCTAGCGGAAAATCTATGCTTAATTTGAAAAAGTAACTATATCTAAAATACTCTTCGACATAAATGGAATCGAAAGATAAAAGATTTTTTTTCAATCGGATGGTTATAAGCAAATATGTGGAATAAAACGTATTTTTGAATTCGACATCATCTGCATTTACGCCCTCTAGCGGCGAAATTGTACGTCGTAAAAAACGAAATGAAGGATCATCATTCGCATATTTCAAGCTTCCCAAGGCAAAAAGAATTTTTCAAATCGGACTAATATTTTCAGAGATATCGTCGGTACAGACGGACGGACGGACAAACCGATAACATAAGCACGATTTTTTTACAAAAGACGTGCTAAAAACCCGTATAAGTTCTAGTACAAAAAAAAGCAAAATACAAGTACATTAACACCTTTGATGGTTGTGGATGTATTAATAGTACATCGCCCTGCATAAAGTATTATGTGGGCATCAGTGTTAGTTAACAAAACATTGTCTCATTATTAGCACGTCTTTTGTAAAAAAAGATCGTGCTTATGTTACCGATTTGTCTGTCCGTCCGTCCTCTCTACCCACGACTATCTCTGCAACTATTAGTCCGATTTGAAAAATTCTTTTTGCATTGGGAAGCTTGAAATATGCGAATGATGATCCTTCATTTCGTTTTTTTTTTTTCACGATGTACAATTTCGCCGCTAGAGGGCGTAAATGCAGATGATGTCGAATTCAAAAATACGTTTTATTCCACATATTTGATTATAACTATCCGATTGAAAAAAATCTTTTATCTTTCGATTCCATTTATGTCGAAGAGTATTTTAGATATAGTTACTTTTTTCAAACTAAGCCTAGATTTTCCGCTAAGGGGCGTAAAAGTAAATTACATTTTTCCCAAAAACTCATCTTCTAAAACTCCGATTTGAAAATTTTTTTCTTCAGCGGATACATCTCCTGATGGAAAATCTTTTGCATATAATTTCAAATTTTTGGTAAAGAATACTTTGGCCACCAGGGGGCGTAAGGGTTAATTTTTGCTTCCGATGTATTTACCATAAAATCTGAGCTTCTAAAATATCGATTAAAGAAATTCTTTCGTGGACTGATGCCACTCACATCGATAAACCTATTTGGAATATTTTTTTCCTAAAATATTCCACAATTTCTCCGCCAGGTGACGTAGATGTACATTTTATTTTTGTCAATATCTCTACTTCTAGGAGTCCGATTTGAAAAAATCCTTCTTTGTTGGATAGTGTTTTCAGTGTGACACATTTTTCATATAATTTCAAAACTTTCAAGTAATTCATAGACTTTCCGCTAGGGGTCGTAGCGGTAAATTGCGTTTCCCCCTATATCTCTGCTTCTAAATCTCCGATTTGAAAAATTCTTTCTGCACCGGATACAGCTCCTGATGGGAAATCGTTTGCACATAATTTCTAATTTTTGTAAAAAAAAAAAAAATAGTTTGGCTGCCACCTTAATTAAATAGTTTGGCCGTAAACCCTAATTTCCGCTTCTGATGTATTTGCAACAAAATATAAGCTTTTAAATTCTCGATTGAAAAATTTTTTCGTGGACTGATGCCACTCACATCGATAAAGCTTTTTGGAATATTTTTTCTTAAAATATTCCACAGTTTCTCCGCCAGGGGGCGTAGATGTAAATCTTATTTTTGCCAATATCTCTACTTCTAGGAGTCCGATTTGAAAAACTTCTTCTTTGTTGGATAGTGTTTCCAGTGTGACATGTTTTTCATATAATTTCAAAATTTTCAAGTAATTCGTAGACTTTCCGCCAGGGGGCGTAAAGGTAAATTGCTTTCCCCCTACACATCTGCTTCTAAATCTCCTATTTGAAAAATTCTTTCTGCACCGAATACAGCTCCTTATGGGAAATCCTTTGCACATGATGTATAACTTTTGTAAAAAATGGTTTGGCCATCAGGTGGCGTAAGTCTTAATTCCCGCTTCTGATATGTTTGCAGCAAAATATGAGCTTCCAAAATCTCGACTGAAAAAAGTCGTTTGTTGACCGATGCTACTCATGTCGACAAAGGTTTTAGGAACATTTTCTTCTTGAATAATGCATGGTTTCTACGCCAGGGGCGTAGAGGTATATCTTATTTTTGTCAATATCTCTGCTTCTAGGAGACCGATTTGAAAAATCCTTCTTTGTTGGATGGTGTTTCCAATGCGAAATGTTTTTCCTATAAATTCAAAATTTTCAAGTAAATCATAGACTTTCCGCTAGGGGGCACAAAGGTAAATTGCGTTTTCTGCGTTATTTCTGCTTCTAAAACTCCGATTTGAAAAATTCTTTCTGTATCGCAAACAAGACCTGATGGAAAATATTTTCCACATAATGTGTAATGTTTGGTAAAGAATGGTTTGGCCACCAGGAGGCATAAGTGTTAATTTCTGCTTCTGATGTATTTGTAGCAAAACCTGGGCTCCTGAAAACTCGACTAAATTTTTTTTTCTTGGACCGATACCGCTCATATGGAAAAACCTTTTTGAATACTTTCTTCCTAAAATAATGCATGGTTTTCCCACCCGGGGACGTAAAGTCACATCTTATTTTTGTCGATATCTCTGTTTCTAAGAGTCCGATTTGAAAAATTATTTCTATGCTGGAGAGCGTTTCCGGTGTGAAATGTTTCTCATATAAATTCATGTTTTTCTTAAAGCACAAATCTGCAACCATAGGGCGTAAGCTCACGATTCCGTTTACAGCAATATCTGAGGAATTAAAAACCCGATTGAAAAATTTGTTTCTTCCATCAGATACTGTTGTTTTCCATACCGGTTCCATTGACTTTGATTAGCTTTGATAAATTTAATTTGCGTCAGAACGGATTCAAAAGACGTGCTTATTACCCCCGAAAATTCGGGGTCATCTTTCTTGTTTTTAGCTGTCATCGGTGCTCAGATAACGCTCTGCGAAGAAATATCCGTTATAAAAAAAATCTCAGTGTAAAGGAACGACAATTTTGGGCGCAGAGAATAATAAAATGCTGAAGAAAATAAGACGAGAGCAAGTGTCGAAAACTCCGAGGACTTTCGTGATTGCCGAAAGGTTGTTGTATTGGATACAATCGAATAGCTGATTGAAACTCAGATTGCGGAAGTAGCAAATCACAATAAATGCACGACTCGGAACACTAAGGAGCAATTGTAAATGAAAATTACGGTGTTCTTCAGTCACGTTCTCACGTTCTTAAGAGCTTGAATGATATTAGAACTTTCTCACCTCTCCAAAATGACATTGATGTATGTTGTAGATTATGAGAAAGGGGTTCTTCCTGAAAAGAAGATAGCAATCAATAACAACAAAGAATCCAACTAAACCGAATCCTAAAATGCATTTTCTGTGGTTTATTTTTGCGTACGTATACATATCAGTGCTTTTATATAGTTCTGCCTCATTTCCACAGTCGAGTTTTCTGCATTTTTAGGTTTTATGCCAGTACCATAAGACAAAAACAACATCCATGTCTCACCGGTATTCGAACCCGGACCCTTTACGGACGAATGGTTATAAGCGAGCTCTTAAACCACTGCGCCACCGGGGAGGCATTTTTAAGTTGCGTTGTGTACTTATTACATAGAACGAAACCGTAGTTTTATAGCATTACAAAAGACAAGGAAACGATGGTTCTCTAGGAACCAATTAATTCAGTGCCGCCGGTATTTATAAACACAGGTACCTTCGCGATACCTCTGGTAGCACTAAATTTGCCGTTTGTCTTTATAAATCAGTCTTTAAAAAGTAGCATTTGTGCAGACAAATTAAAAATCGATCTTTAAAAAACGCATTTCTACAACACACAACTGAGAGACCCTTACTGTCTGTTCTTGAAATTCGACGTTAAATATCTCTCGCAATTTGCCTTCGTAGGATTCATTCAAAAAAAAAAAAAATCTAGTGATAAATTAATGGAGAGTATATGCATAGTTTTTACTCGATGGTTCACAAGTTTCCAGTCGGTAACTAAGTGGCCATGGACAAATTGCATATAATTTCTAATTTTTGGTAACGAATACTTTGGCCACCAGGGGACGCAAGTGTTAATTTTTGCTTCTGATGTATTTGTCATAAAACCTGAGCTTTACAATCTCGATTGAAAAAATTCTTTCGTGGACCGATGCCACTCACGTCGATAAACCTGTGAGGAATATTTTCTTTTTAAAATATTTCATCGTTTCTCTTATAGGGAGCGTACATGTATATATTATTTTTGTCAATATCTCTGCTTCTAATGGTTCGATTTGGAAAATTCCTTCTTTATTTAAAAGAGTTTCCGGTATGACATGTTTTCCAAATAATTTCAAAATTTTCAAATAATTCATAGACTTTCCGCTAGGGGGCGTAAAGGTAAATTGGGTTTCCCCTATATCTCTGCTTCTAAATCTATGATTTGAAAAATTCTTTCTGCATCGGATACAGCTCCTGATGGGAAATCCTTTGCACATAATTTCCAATTTTTGGAAAAAATGGGTTCGCCACCAGGGAGCGTAAGTCTTAATTTCCACTTGATGTACTTGCAGCAAAATATGAACTTCCAAAATCTCGACTGAAAAAAAAGTCGTTTGTTGACCGATACTACTCATGTCGACAAAGGTTTTAGGAACATTTTCTTCTTGAATAATGCATGGTTTCTACGCCAGGGGGCGTAGACGTATATCTTATTTTTGGCGATATCTCTGTTTCTAAGAGTCCGATTTGAAAATTTCTTTCTGTGTTCGAGAGCGTTTCCGAGCGAAATGTTTCTCATATAAATTCATGTTTTTCTTAACGCACAAGACTGCAACCAGAGGGCGTAAGCTCACGATTCCGTTTATATCAATATTTGAGGGATTAAAAACCGGATTGAAAAACTTCTTTCTTCCGTCAGATATTATTGTTTTCCATATCGGTTCCATTGACTTTGAATAGCTTTGATAAATTTAATTTGCGTCAGAACGGATTCAAAAGACGTGCTAATTACACCCGAAAATTCGGTGTCATCTTTCTTGTTGCTATTGTAACGGGGAACTTCTTGTTTTATGTACGCATTCTCAAAGTTTACTCTGCGTCTGTGGGCTGATTAAAACGTTTCCTAACATATACATAGAGGGAAAATTTAGGCATAACAGTGCGTTGATTTCACATGAAAATGCAACAAAATTTATTTTTAATATGCTTTTATCCAGTGCTTTGAAAAAATCGCTTATATCTAAAACTATTCCTCAAGCTCTTGCATGTATGCAGACGTTCTCTCGCTTTCCAATTATCCCTCAAGTTCAACTGAAAGAAGACATAACAATAGTAGACAGATGCACCTGCGTGCATCAAATATGACACAGTCAATGGAAAGAATCGGTAGCATGGCTTTTTTTTTAATTTTTTTGTATAGAGAGATTCGCGTATCACGTGATAAGATACAGATTTGTCGCTTATCTCCGAATGTGAAGTACATCTGTTATCTATACACTCAGTACGCAAAACATCAGAGATAGGTGCGATGGGCAGTTGACATGGACATCCCCCGCGCAGAATGGAACAAACCCAAACCGAACGCATCCGATGAATAGGCAAATAGCAGGACTTCCCACCAGTGAGGGCCGCGGATGACCTAGTGGTCAACGTTCGTGACTGCCACGAAGAAATTCTCAGGTACGAACTCTCGAACCACTAAATATCCACCGTGCGTCGGATGGGCACGTTAAGCCGTCGGACCCCGGGTACTGGCACCCCGGTAATAAATAAGGGCGTCTTCCTCCCCCTTTCTACCTCACTTCCGTGTCACTTTCCTATCGGGCACACTAGCTCAAATCTCCTAGCTTCCTATTTCTAAGGGTTGTTTAAGACCTGGAGTCAGACACTCCTTTCCTAAAATCTTCTACATATGATCTGATCTTCCCACCAGTGAAGGTCGCTGATGGCCTAGTGGACAACATTCGTGACTGCCACGAAGAAAACCTCAGGTACGAACTGTCGAACCACTAAATATCCACCGTGCGTCGGATGGAAACGTAAAGCCGTCGGACCCGGGATACAGGCCCTCCGGTAGTAAATAAGGGCGTCTTCTATGTCGCTTCCGTGTCACTTTCCTATCGGGCACTCTAGCCCAAATCTCCTAGCTTCCTATTTCTAAGGGTTGTTTAAGACCTATTGTCAGACACCCCATTCCTAAAATCCTCTACATATGATCTGATCTCATGTTCCTAATAGTGTATTGCAATCGACGAACATGGATAAACATGATGACCTGAGCGACTTTGATCGTGGACGCACTGTCGGAGCTAGACAGATGGGTCATTATATCACCTAAGTGGTAAGAACTCGAGGGCAACCGTATCAAAGGTATACCGCGTGTATATTATCGATGAACGTACCAGCGTCCAGAGAGCAAGCGGTGGCCGAACCCACGTTATTGATGACCGTGGTAGACGATATTCATATTCGTACAGACCAATTACTTTGCAGCGGCGGAGCAAATAACATCTAGGTTAAATGTTGGAGGCCCTAGCCGCGTCAGCGTGCGAACGGATAGACACACGTTGCATACCCTGGGATGCGGGATACCACGGCATGTAGCGTGTGTCACAGTTGGCTGCTCGTCATAGGATATTAGGATTCGCCTGATGGCGGAAACATCGAAACTGGAGCTCTGCAGAATGGCGCTGCGTCACGTATTCAGAGAAATCCCATTTACAGGAATGCAACAAGGGTATACAATAAAATTTGGTATACCCTTGTTGCATTCCTGTTAGTAGTCCAATAACTTTTAGATCCCCAAATACTTGCCACATATGTTCGGCTTAGTTGATAGATTTAAGGAGATAATCCATATTCTGGTGAGTTTCTTTCATGTGCGCAGCATAGGCCAGTAGTACCGACGGGTAAATGTTTCCATTATGTAATAACACCTCCTTTAAACCTAGTTTTAAAGAATCAATGAAGAGACGTCATTCTTCATGACTGTGGTCCCTCCCAAACTCGGCAAACAGTCCACTAACATCACTGCAATAAACAAGATCACCGCTCTTGGAGAAAAGGAACTACAGACACTCATGACGTTTTCTATAGGTTGTGACTTTAGTGGCAGGCTGAAGAAGATGCCACCCTTGTAGCCAAGAACCAAACAGTTCAGCTTGGCTTTTCGTGAGCTTCAGGTCTCTTACGAAGTTGTTCAGCTCGTACTGTTAAATGAGGTTTTTCTGATGCAGGCTGGTATTCGTAATCAGTAGAACAGGATGGTCCAGCTTCAGAGGAGGAGTTTGATGTTTCGTCATCCAGATCCATTTTTTCTGCATTTTCGGAATTGGCAGGGAATCATCGTGCTTAACAGGTCTCACGGCTGAAGGCAAATGCGGGTAAACTATGGGATTTTTATTTTTCGAGGAAAAGCCAGACACGTTTGTTAAACAGAAGTAGCAGTCAGAAACATGGTCCTTGGTTCTCTCCAAATCATTGGGATAGCAAAAGGCATTGAAGGGTGCGTGCCGTTTAACCAACCTCTTAAATATCGCCAACGTTTGCTGCAACATACACGAAGCGCCCAAATTTTATCTAAATCACCAAGTGGGCAAGCAAAACAACACTCATATGCCTTCTTAATCACCGGAGTAATTGCTTTTCTTTGGGCTTTCGGTGTAAATTCACCGCACACGTAGCAAAACAGATTCGTGGTGTTTACACATTGCTGCTGCCGCGACATTCTAACTACGTAGTACTAGTAGTGCGTAAGTAATGCGAACAGCTGCACAAAATGGAAAGAACTGCTTCCAATCCTCACAAATAAAACAAGTGAGAGCTCTGACCAGTTTTTGAGTCATAGAATGGGAGGAGTGCATTCGACTTTGACCTAAATACCCGAGGTTTCAACCACACGCGCTCGCCTGATGCTCCTGTTTCGCAAACGACGACACACAGCCTATTACAAAAGCGTTAGGTGATACGAAAAAACTGCATTCATTTTCTGATTTAGCACCTCCTAAAACGAAATATTTGCTATGTTTTGAGTCAGGGGCAAATTTCAGTGTTTTTCAGTATCAAATTTCAACGTTTGATACTCCATCAAACGTTGTATCTGTGAAAGCGCTCGCCGATGCAACCTTTGGTGGAGTGTTTTTGAGTGAAACGTGCTTCCCAAACTGATGAGTTTTGTTTGTTCTTAACGTGGTATAATTTTAATTATTAGCTATTTTTAGATGTATGAATGTTTCAGGGAGTATGTGTTTAATTGCGAATTGTAAATTAATATTTTAACCAAAAGTTTTAATTTTTAAATATTTTAACTAACCAGGACTTGCAGCGTAAATTAGGCTTCTCTCGGGGTGGGAACACGTGTTTCACGAGCTTGTAATGTCCGAACATATCCATAAAATGCAAGTCTATTATAGAGAATTTGTGGGCTATAAGGGGCTTTAAATCTCAACATGCGCCTTTTTCTGATATTTGTCTCTTTTTCTCAGTTCATCAACAATAAAAAAATCCTACAATCAGGACTTGTTCTTTATCAAAAGCAGGACGTCGGATCAGTAATCGACATAAACGGGCAATAAACTCCACGTAAACGTAAATAATATGTTTATTTAAGCAGAATTTAATTAAATGTAGCCATTAGATTTAATTTACATTAACTTAATGCGTCGATATCACAACGTTAATCTTGGAATGAAAGTTAAATTTATCGTATTAAATAAGCAGGCTGAACAATCGGGATTTGGATGTTTTCATAATGCTTATTAAACTATTATAATTTACTACTATTACAAATTTTTACTTATTATTATTTAAGAAAATAATAAAGAAATCAGAGGGGTTTTTTTTTACAATAGTGGATGGCAAAACATGAAATGCTCTAACTGACACTTCTTCGCAGACCTTTTTTACGCTTTCCAACCGTAGGTTGAAGAAGCGTATTGCTCCAGCTTTGTCCGTCCGTCTGTCTGCACGATAACTCCCGTAAAAATTGTTCGATTTCGATGAAATTTTACTATGTAGTAGGGGACCACCTAGGGACGAACCCTACTGAAAATGCACGAAATGGAGTCAAAGGTCACGACATAGGAGCGGGATCCATTCCATTTCCCTTATGCGTCATAACTTGCGTAAATATGGTTCGATGTTGATGAATTTTTTGTACGTGGTAGGGGACCACCTGGGAAGGAACCCTATTCAAAATGGGTTAAGTGGGGTCAAAGGTCAGGACATAGGAGCGGGATGCATTCCTTTGGCCTTCTGCGCCATAACGAGCGCAAAAGTGTTTCGATTTCGATTAAATTCAAGGATGTGGTAGGGGACCACCTGGGGACGAACCCTATTAAAAATGGACGAAATGGGGTCAAAGGTCAGGACATAGGATCGGGATCCATTCCATCGCCCTTATTCCATACTGTTAAAGGAGCAATTCTTGTATGTATGTAAATTTTATTTTGAAAACGGCTCTAAGGATTTTGATGAAAGTCGTTAACCTACCGTTCGTTTTCTGGTACTAGAAATCAATTTAGCTTGATCTCGACTTTAGGAAAATTTGTTTAGTGGGTTAAATAACCACCCCGAATTACCACGTTTTTAGTGTCATGGCGTCGTCCTATTAATGTTACCCATGCTTAGAAATCTTATGACGTCATAATCTCGCGATTGAGCTGCTGGCGCGCGGTCACGCTATCTGTCTCATTACGTCACGCGTTGTGTGTGGATCCTATTCAAGTTTTACGCGTCACACTCTTGCGAAAAGATGGTCGCGATTCCCATCTGCCTCATTACGTCACACGTTGTGTGCGTATGCCCGTCCGCACGATAACTCGCGTAAAAATCGTTCGATTTCGATGAAATTTCAGTATGTGGTAGGGGAACACCTGGGAAGGAATCCTAATGAAAGTGAACGAAATGGGGTCAAATATCAGGACATGGGAGCGGTATCCAGTTCACTGCTCTTATGCGCCATAACTAACGTAAAAAGGTTCGATTTCGATGAAATTTTAGTATGTGGTAGGGGACCAGCTGGGGACAAACCCTGTTGAAAATTGGCGAAATGGGATCAAAGGTCAGTACATAGGAGCGGAATCACTTCCATCGCTATTATGCGTCATAACTTACGTAAAAATGCTTCGATTTGGATGAAATGTTAGTATGTTAGGGGCCTGTCTGGGGACGAATCCTATTGAAAATGGGCGAAATGGGGTGAAAGGTTAGGACACAGGAGCGGGATCTATTCCATAGCCCTTATGCATCATAACTTACGTAAAAATGCTTCGATTGCGACAAAAGTTTATCATGTTATTTCGGAGGTATACTGAACCGGTTCTGTTTAATATAACTGAAATGGGATCAAAGGTCAGGGCACAGGTCCGAAATTTATTCCCCAGCCATTAACCTCATAACTTGAATAATAACTTGAGTAATGATTTTTGGTATGTTGGAAAGCGTATTATAATCAATGCATTGCATGATTTTACTAACTTGCTTTTTTATTGTGATGCCACTTGCAAATACACGAATGAAGACAAAATGGGAAAGTTTGTAGTCGATATTACCACCTATAACTTTGGCCTCCCCTTTACATGCCTGGATAACTTTGGCCTCTCCCCTTTACATGCCTGGATAACTTTGGCCTCTCTCCTTTACATGCCTGGATAACTTTGGCCTCTCCCCTTTACATGTCTGGATCAGGTTTTTTGAATGGCTACTCCATATTTCGGATGGGCTGGATCAGATTAGAGGAAAGCAAAAAATGGCTTCAGTGAAAAAAAAAAAAAAACTTATACGCGAAAATTTCAAAAAAAAAAAAAAAAAAAAAAGGGATTGATTGTAGACCAGCCGATCCCCGAAGAAAGCGGAAATTCCATTGGCGGCAGTACACCGCGCAGCTTTTTTCAGAACCTAAACCTTTCAGCAGAAATAACTGGCATTTAGCAAAATTTAATACAGAGATTTGGAACCATTATCAGAACTCTTCTTCTGGTTCCTCAGAAAATCCTTAAGTACTAGACTTTTACGCACGTGAAACAAAAAATCTGTTCTTAATCCATAGTTTTATATACCTGTCACTGTGCATAAGGTGTTTATACATGGAACACAGCTCATTGAATATGCCTTGTAACCGATTGGCATGCTTTTCGAAGATGCGCAAGAGGCTAGGAATAAGCACACAAGAAAATTCCGGGAAAGCCATGTACGAAAAACCACGGAAAGACACAATATAAGATGTTCTGAATCTACTTCTGATCACTTCATATTCTTGTGTGTTTATTCCTAGCCTCTTGCGCATCTTCGGAAAGCATGCCAATCGGTTACATGGCATATTCAATGAGCTGTGTTCCATGTACGTATAAACACCATATACGTACTTTACACCAGAAGAAGAAATCTACTATACCCTTAGAAGACTGACAGCTCCTGAAAGACCCACACTTGATTAACAGCAAGAAAGACGAAAGAGAAGAGAAAGATATTTGCAAAAGATGAAGAATATGACGAAGATGGCGATGATGATGGTGATGAAGAAGAACGTATAAGTAAGTCTTCTATTGATGATGGGGATTAGGAAAATTATGAAGAAATTTCTGCTATTGATGAAACGGATGAGAATATCTGGTAATAATATAGTCATATTTGTTGTGTATATTCATGTATCAGGATATAAGAAAGTAATGTTTTAAATAATAATGTACCCTCATATTACGTCACATTGTATTATTATATTAAAATATATGATATTATTGTTGATATTATATACAACATTACTTTGTTTTATTCATTTCCTATGATATATTACATTAGTTCTTAAATGAAAGTATAATACAAACTGTGCCGTGAATTTTTTTCAGACCGACGAAATTATTAATTTTTTTATCAGTCATCATAACCAGCAGTCTTAATCAGAAAATCAACATGCAATTTCACTATTTTGGAGATTTTCTTCGTTTAAGCTACAAGATCTATCACTTTCAAGTTAGAAATCATTTTGTCCCACTAGATTCGCATTTGGGACCATTGTGCAAAGTGATGAACTTCTGGTCTAACCAGACGAGACACAAACTCGTTGATGGCTCATTGGTAGAGTCTTGGTTTAGTGTTTCGAACTTTTCGAAAAGATAAGAATGAGACTGACCACACAGAACCATCATCAAACGAATCACAAACGACCTTCATAAAATCTAGTCAGTTGCACGTGTGGTATTATTACTTCTAATTTTACGTGCACATTCAATGTGGTGTTCCCACCACATTGAATATCAACAGCTGAATTGCAGCAAAATGGTAAAATTAAAGATATCAGTGCAAGTTTTAAGTAAAAAAAAGGGAACGGCGATTACCAACGTTGTAGATGACATTGTGGAATAAAGCTACAGATGATCACACGAGCAGCTCGAAAAAGTTCGGAACGTAATCAGCTTGAAGACACGGGAAGCAGAAGAAATAAAGGAAATACACTGAAGTGCCAGAAAAACTGGTACACCAGTCTAATACTTGGCAGGTCCCCCACGGGAGCGCAGGACTGCAGAAATACGACGGGGCATGGACTCCACTAGCTTCTGAAAATATGCTGTAGGCAATGCACAACGTACTTCCTTCAGAGCGTTCCACAATTCAGGTGTATTCCGAGGTCTCGGATTCCTGTGTTCGATAGCGCGTTGCATGGCATCCAAAATGTGTTCTATCACGTTCAGATCTGGGCACTTGAGTGGAAATGGTAACACCCCAAACTCAGATGAATGCTCCTCTAACCATAATGTGGCGTCCCGACACTTGTGTGGAGGTGCATTGTCCTGTTGGAACAGGCCCAATCCATCAGCATGAATGCAGGACATGAACGGGCATACCTCGTCAGAAAGGATGCGTACATGGCGTCGGCCGGTCACAGACGTTTGTAGACGTACCAGGGGTACCAGGGAAGCCCAGCTAAACACACCCCATACCATTACGGGCCCCCCTCCCACCCCACCACCACCAGCCGGTACAGTTCCCTGTTGACAGGTAAACTCCATGACTTCATCTCATGAAGCCATGGAGTTCATGGGATGAAGTGGTTTGTGCCACGCACGAATCGTTCCATCTGCCCGATACAGTTGGAAACGCGACTCGTCAGACCAGGCTACTTGTTTCCATTCATCAAGCGTCCAGTGGCGGTATTGCCGTGCCCAAGCGAGGCGCATAGCTCTGCGTCGTGCACCCATCAAGGGGACTCGAGTTGGGCGTCGGCTTCCAAAGCCCTTATCGTGCAGGGTACGTTGCACAGTCCGGGCGCTGATGCTTGTTGAGGCTCCAGCATTGATTTCCGATTATACCTGCGAGAGTGTTGCACGCCTATCGCGTGAAACAATTCTTGACAGCCGACGACGGTCACGTTCACCCAATGTCTTTTTACGGTCACACTGGTATCGTAGGTTGGAGGTTTTGCCAGAATTCTTGTAGTCACGGTACACCCTTGCAATGGTCGTCCGTGAAAATACGAACTTCGTTTCAACCTCCGAAATACTACGGCCCATCTCACGAGCGCCAGCTATGACACCGCGTTGAAAATCGCTTAAATCGTTATTACTTGTCATTCTCATGCCGAAGACAACTCTGACAGCTGGCAAGGATGTCTATCGCTTTATAAACGCACTGGCGGACGCAACTGAGTACGCGCATAGGTGACGTTGCAATGTATTTTGCATAAGCTCGTCTGTACCAGTTTTTCTGGCACTTCAGTGTATGTTACACTATAAAAGGCATCCAGAAAGTAATGCCTCGTCCTTCATAAGATTTTTATTTGTAGCAGCAAAAATGTGAAGCTTGTGGCAAAATACTTGGACATATTGTTAATAATGCTAGTCTATTCAAAGTATTGTCCATCACTTTCTATACATTTCCGCCATCTTTGAACCCATTGGTAAAATCCATTTTGGAAAAATTTCTGAAGCTGTCGTTTCACCCATGAGTTAACAGCCAGTGTAACGTCTGTTCACATCATCGAAACGTTCCCCACGAAGGGTGTTTTCAAAGGGGCAAACAGGAAAAAGTCTGAGACAGCCAAATCAGGACTCTAGGGTGGCTGGGGCATCACCATCCACCCCATTTTGGCAATAGCCTGTGAAGTCTATATTAAGGTGTGAGGACGTGCGTTATCATGGTGTAAGACAACGCCATGAAGTGGAATGTTACGTCTTTTCCTTCTGATAGTATCCTTTAGCTTCTTCGATGACTGCTCATAATAAGCTCTGTTTATTGTTGCAACTCCTGGATAGTGACACGACGATCAGCTGTGAAGAGGTCTTTCACTCGTTGCCTGTTGGCATCTGTCACTGCAGTTGCGGGTCTTCCACTCCGTTGTTTGTCGGACACTGAACGTTCTCCTTCGCGAAACATCTTCGTACAGTACTGATATTGATTGTGGCCGTTCCATACACCGCCAGGAGTCTTCTGCGGATTTCTGGAGCCTCATATCTCTCTTTTTCCAGGAATTCAATTACGGATCGCTGCTTTTCTCTGTCATTCATGATCTTTATTTCCGATTCTGGAAAAAATTTGTTCACACATTGCTAACATATCATAGTACATCTCAGTGCAGTTTCATTAAAATCACTTCAAAATTTCAAAACGTATTAAGGAGGAGGCATTACTTTTAGGATGTCCCTTGTACATTACTATTCATCAACACAGTGCCGAATCCTGGGATATCACGGTCCCTGCTGCCGTTAACCACTGTTGTCAAAAATCGCGAAAAATCCCTCTTCACCCAAAATCAGGGCATATTCAACAGCATCATCTTGAAGTTAAATATGGGAATACAAAATGTGTAATCATTTAAATTACACAAACGGAAAGAATGTGAATTTATGCGTTTGGAACTTTTTGGAAATCGCTTCCTCCCCATATATCCGTTGCAATATTGATAAAAGAGAATCTAAAAAATTAGTACTTATAATTTTACATGTAATATCCGGCGTATTATTTACTAAAATTTTAAGGGGGATTTAAAAAAATAATTTAATAATTTTAAAAGATAATTTCGAATTACTGTGTTATCACATCACTACAGTCAGGACTTCATTACCTAACGGGAATTGGACTAGACAAAAAATAGTTATCTACCTTGTCAAACTGCTGACTCCTTGTTTCTTCCAATTTCTTTTCTTCCAGCCAGAAAACACCACCTTTTCATTGAATTTTTGCTTGTTCTTTCAGGGAAAATATTTTCAATTATCCCAGAGCAAACAGTATATACACTCAATAGACAAAACATTAGAGATAGAGGTGGCAGTTGACATGGGCATCCCTTGTGGAGCAGACCCGAAACGAACGCAGGTAATAAATAGGCAGACAGCGCTTCCCAACAGTGTATCGCAATCGACAAACATGAGTAACCGTTGTGATCTGAGCAACTTTGAACGTGGACCCATTGTCGGCACAAGACAGATGGGCCATTCTAAGAACCCAATTGTTCCCGAGGTCAACCGTATCGAGGGTGTACCGAGTATACCATCGACGGACGTACCACCGCCCAGAGCGCAAGCGGTGCCCGACCACACGCCATTGAAGACCGGGATCGACGTAGACTATCCAGGCTTGTACAGACCGCCCGCTTAGCAACGGCGGCACAAATCACATCCAGGTTAGATTTCGGAGGCCCAGCAGCGTCAGTGAGTGAACGGTATGACGCACAATGCATACCATAGGCTGCGGGAGCTGACGTCTGGCCTGGTCCATGAACATCAAAACTGGACCTCTGCAGTGTGGCGCAGCGTCATGTGATCAGATGAATACCGTTTTCAGATGTACCAAGAGCGTCGACAGGCTTCCATGGCTTCCTCGTGCCAGCTTGGCTCTGTTCACGACGGTGATAACTCTGAGGTTTGGAGAGCCTTCTCATGGGACACATTAGGTTCCTTAGCGTGTCTGGGACAGGTCCTTAACTGTTGCGCGCTACTAGCATGTGCTGACTGATCACCTAAACGCTTTCATGGCCTTTGCGCATCCTGCAGCCGATGGTCTGTTTCGACAGGATAATGCGTCGCCCCACCAGGCCAAAACCACCCTGGCATGGCTCAAGGAACATTCATCTGAGTTTGTAACCATCCAGTGGCCATCCAAGGTCTCCGGATTGAAAGCTCTCTGCGATGCCGTCGAGCAGAACATCAAATCCATGGATCCTCGACCGACGTCTGGGACGGAGTTGTGAACTATGCTACAACGGGCATGGCTAGCATTATCTCCGGCATCTGGTGGAGTAGGTATCTCGGTGTGTACAGGCTGTTATTCGAGCCAGAGGAGGACCAACACGCTATTAGGTAGCCATCTCCAATGTTTCGCCCATGGAGTGTATATACGTATACAAGGTGATCAGAATCGACCGCACAATAAACATACAGGACGATTCCACGTGGAGAAAGAAGCCGAAAACCGTTGTCCGACCGCACGTCGCATTCCGGAGATATACGCGCCGAAAGTTCGTGACGTTACATCCGGTAAGAATACAGCCATTAGAAATAACTTGCCCAGTCACTTTGACAGAAAAGATGTAATTTATTGATGTGTACCACTACAACACAAATGATAAAACACCTGGATTCGTGTCAGGTTACACCATGTGTTCAAAATGACCACCTTGTAGTGCAGAACAGGCGGCAGCCCGCCGAGGAATAGACATCTGCACGCGTTGCAGCATATCAAAGGTTACAATTGTGAGGGCCACGTGTAAGGTGGCCACTAGGTCGTGCAGGCTGTTGACAGGCCGTCGATATACCAGTTCCTTTAGATGACCCCAGAGGAAGACGTCCAATGGGTTAAGATCCGGCGATCTAGCGAGCCATGCGACAGGACCATGACGGCCAAGCCATCGACCGGGATATTCGGTATTCAGCCACTGGCGAATATTTGCAGCATAATGCGCCGGTGCTCCATCATGCTGGAACCATAGATTGCTGAGAACAGCCAATGGCACGTTTTCCAGCACGGGTGTTTTGTCCAGAACATCACGTAGGAACACCATGTAGTTGGAAGCTGTGACACGTTCGGGAAGAAAATATGGTCCAACTAAGATATCGCCCACAATACCACACCAGATATTAACACACCACCGGACCAGGTGAGCATGTTGCGTGCGGATTGTCCAATACCCAAACATGACTATTATGGGTGTTGCAGATACTCTGCCATGTAAACCTTGCTTCATCAGTCCACAAGATCCGGCGGATGAACTATTATCGGCATCATGTTGCTGTAGCAGCCACTCACAGTATGCCTGTCTTCGAGGATAATCCTGTGGTAATAGGCCTTGCACGCGTGCATGTGATGTGATATGGATGCAGGTCTTCGTCGTGTAGAACGGCAAGTACGTTACTTTGCTGCACACCGAACTGTCGCGCGATCGCACAGCTGCTGATCGTTGGCTCCTCCTCTATGAACTCTAGTATGGCGTCCTCGAGAGATGGTGTTCTCACAGAGGGTCCAGTGCCACTGTCTACACTTGGACGTGGTGCGATTTTGCGTGTGTCGCCCATTCGAGCGTCAAGCAGCCGCATGACCTAGGCGTCCGGGTGCCGTCGTTCTGGGTATCGCTCGCTGAAGGCAATGATGAACCCTGGCATTTCCCCAATAGGAGACACATGTCACAATACTCTCTCAAACTGCACGACATATCGCTACCCACAGTACTGTCAAACGTACCAAAGCAGTATAAGCTTACCTGCTACCGTCGCCAACCCTTTTTATTCCTACCTGCTGTATCTCGCAGGCATACAACTGATGGTTTCACGCCAACACGTTCTTCGAATTTGCATAACCACCCCGTGCCACATTTTTAAAATGTTGATTGCCTTTTTTTTGTTTAATTGGAGGTTTAACGACCACCGTGAGCAACTCAGTGGGCTATAAGGCCGTCCTGAACTTAGGACCACTGGTTCTGGTTCCAGTGAAGGGAGAGAGTCAGTGCTGTAGAATAAACACAACATCAATGTTTCACCGAGATTCGAAAACGGACCCCTTTCGCCCAATTTTTTTTTGTTTATTTATTTATTTTTTGATTGGAGGTTTAACGACCACCGCGAGCAACTCAATGGGCTATAAGCAGTCGCCCGTCCCTAATTTAGGGTCACTAGTTTCAGGGAAGGGAGAGAGCCAGTGCCGTAAGACAAACACAATATCCATGCCTCACCGGGATTCGAACCCGGACCCTGTTCGGACGAATGATCAGAGGCCATCGCTTAGACCACTGCGCCACCGGGGCGGCTTTTTCTTTTTTTTTTTTTTTGATTGGAAAGGTTTAACGACCACCGTGAGCAACTCAGTGGGCTATAAGCAGTCGCCCGTCCCTAATTTAGGGTCACTGGTTCCAGGGAAGGGAGAGAGCCAGTGCCGTAAGACAAACACAACATCCATGCCTGACCGGGATTCGAACCCGGACCCCGTTCGGACGAATGATCAGAGGCCATCGCTTAGACCACTGCGCCACCAAGGCGGCTTTTTTTTTTTTGATTGGAGATTTAACGACCACCGTGAGCAACTCAGTGGGCTATAAGCGAGTCGCCCGTCCCTAATTTAGGGTCACTGGTTCCAAGGAAGGAGAGAGCCAGTGCCGTAAGACAAACACAACATCCATGCCTGACGGGATTCAAACCCGGACCCCTTACGGACGAATGATCATAGGCCAGCGCCTTAGACCACTGCGGCACTGGGGCGGCTTTCGCACAAATGATCAGAAGCCATCGCCTTAGACCACTGCGCCTTGATTGCCTTGTGATATGTGCGTCTGTATAACTATCCACGCCGCTCTTCAACGAGCATGTGCGTTACCGGATGTGACATCACGAAACTTTCGGCGCGTATATCTCCGGAATGCGACGTCCGATCGGACAACGGTTTCCGGCTTCTTTCTCCACGAGGAATCGTCCGGTAGGTTTATTGTGCGGTTGATTCTGATCACCCTGTATAAGATTACGTTTCAGGGTTTAACAAAAACTCGTACGAAAGGCTCGTCACTGCAATGGTGGCAATGACGAGCCATATAAGAACTTAGTTAGAAAAGCCGATTGTGCCACCCCGGTGGCGCAGTGGTCTAAGCGATGGCCTCTGATCATTCTTCCGAACGGGGTCCGGGTTCGAATCCCGGTGAGGCATGGATGTTGTGTTTGTCTTACGGCACTGGCTCTCTCCCTTCCCTGAAACCAGTGAGCCTAAATTAGGGACGGGCGACTGCTTATAGCCCATTGAGTTGCTCACGGTGGTCGTTAAAAATCCAATCAAAAAAAAAAAAAAAAAAAAAAAAGAAAAGCCGATTGCTTTAGGCCGAATGTTTCTCTGCAGGTATCCATGCTTGAATCGTAAACCAAATTGCTGACAGTTTATGATCTTTCAAGTTTTGGGCAGCTGAGAGCTGTGTTTAAGCTCAAATCAAAGATTTTTTTTTTTTTTTTTTTTTTTACTACGGACCTTTTATTGCACTACTTTTTTTTTTTTTTTTGTATTGGAGGTTTAACGACCACCATGAGCAACTCAATGGGCTATAAGCAGTCGCCCGTCCCTAATTTAGGGTCACTGGTTCCAGGGAAGGGAGAGAGCCAGTGCCGTAAGACAAACACAACATCCATGCCTCACCGGGATTCGAACCCGGACCCCGTTACGGACGAATGATCAGAGGCCATCGCCTTAGACCACTGCGCCACCGGGGCGGCGCACTACTGCCTTAAAACGATATGGAAATAATACGCATAGGCTCACTTGTCATAAGAATGGATTAACGAAATTCGAAAAGAAATGCTACACTTGAGAGACGAACATACACTGGTTGTCATTCTAATATTTAATCAGACAGTTCTCTCAGCCACCCGTTCCCCGGTGGCGCAGTGGTCTAAGCAATGGCTTCTGATCATTCGTCCGAGATGGATCCGGTTTCGAATCCCGTGAGGCATGGGTGTTGTGTTTGTCTTACGGCGCTGGCTCTCTCCCTCTGTGGAACCAGTAGCCCTAAATAAGGGACGGGCGACTGCTTATAGCCCACTGAGTTGCTCACCGTAGTCGTTAAACCCCCAATAAGAAAACAAAAAGACAGTTCGATCTCTCTCACACGCGCATCATTTTTGCCTTTTTGGAATTTGTCACACTGCTCCGGAAAAAAACGCACTTTTGTAAAAAAAAAAAAAGGCATTCACCGTTGTTGCTGCTGAACAGAACCAAAGGACGGTGGATGACTTTAGTGAACAGCATGCAATGTTACAATAATTTCCAAAGTAAAAGAGGCAAATAATAGTGATTAGGCGTTAAGACATTTCGGGGAGGGATAGAAGGGGAATTAAAACGGCGCCGTGAGCAACTCTGAGAACTACAAGTAATCGGCCGTCCCACATTTAGATCCACTGGTTCCAGCAAGGAAGAGAGTTAATGCCGTAAGGCAAACACACATGTACGCCTCATTGAGCTTTGAACCCGGACCCACTTCGGATGACTGATCTAAATCCAGCTGCTTAGACCACTCGACCACAGGGGCGACCTTAAAACATCATTAGAAACAGTTGAGCACTTTTTCTTTTTAATTATTGGAGGTTCAATGACCACCGTGAGCATCTCATTGGGCTATAAGCAGTCGCCCGTCTCTAATTGAAGGCCACTGGTTCCAGGAAAGGGAGAGAGCCAGTGCCGTAAGACAAACACAACATCCATGCCTGACCGGGATTCGAACCCGCACCCCTTACGGACGAATGATCAGAGGCCATCGCCTTAGACCACTGCGCCACCGGGGCGACCCAGTGAGGCATGGATGTTGGGTTTGTCTTACGGCACTGGCTCTCTCATTTCCCTGGAACCAGTGACCCTAAATTAGGGACGGGCGACTGCTTATAGCCCATTGAGTTGCTCACGGTGGTCGTTAAACCTACAATAAAAAAAACCGCAGCACTTCATTCGATACTCAAACTCAGCCGGGACCGCTAGCCAGAAATATGTGCCTCTCACCATTCAGCTACTGGGTCGACTTTTTACTCAGTTGCACTCATCTGCATGAGACCCCACCCCCTGCAAAACCCCATATTATTATTGAGAGTTTAACGATCACCGTGAGCAACTTAATGGGCTATAAGCAGCCGCACGTCCCTAATTTAGGGACACTGGTTCCAAGAAAGGGAGAGAGTCAGGGCTGTAAGACACACAACATTCATGACTCACTGGGATTCGAACCCGGACCCATCTCGGACGAATGATCAGAAGCCAGCGCTTAGACCACTGAGGTGGAAAGGTCGCCGCCCCGGTGGCGCAGCGCTCTAAGCGATGATCATTCGTCCGAAAGGGGTCCGGGTTCGAATCTCGGTGAGGCATGGATGCTGTGTTTGTCTGACGGCACTGGCTCTCTCCCTTCCCTGGAACCAGTGACCCTAAATTATGGACGGGCGACTGCTTTTAGCCCATCGAGTTGCTCACGGTCGTCGTTAAACCTACAATCAAAAAAGTCATGGATGTGACCTTTTTATATGCTTTGTTGTAGTAACTGTTGCTTTACAAATATGAGAACATCTGCAAAACCTTATCATCAGAATCAAGTTTTCTATGGTAAATTAATATTTTTCAAGCAAAAAATCTCGAATAGAAAGAACTTCCCACCACGTCGTTGCTTAAGTAGAAAAAAGGAGGGTTGAGGGAAAAGCCAAAGTTGATAAAACGAACGGACGTTTTTTTTGTTTCGGGATTTAACGTCCACCGTGAACAACTCTAAGGGCTATAAGTAGTCTAATGCCTGACTTGGGGCCACTGGTTCCAGGGAAGAGAGAAAGCCAGCTCATTAAGACCAACATACTACTCATTCCTCATCCAAGACTCCAGCGCGTGCCCCGCTCGGACATAGGCCCGTAGCCAGATATAGAAGTAAGGAAAGTCGGCTGATGAAAGAGGTCGGTCATTGGACTATAGTGTGATTCGATAGGACGAGAAAAAGTAAACGCCGGTCGTGTGGCCCTTCACTGCTAATGACGACCAGCAGAAAGCTTCGCCTCAGAGCACTCTGTCGCCAGGGAGGCTGTGGATGTTCATATGATTTACACTTTACGTTTATGAAGACATGCCTTCAAATCTTCAGAAAGAGAATGCTGTTTGTTACCCAAAGGCTGAATCTTCAGCTGAATAAGTTTATTTCGTTTTATAAGAACTTTAAGCTATGAATCCTTTTCTCTCGAATCCGGAATCCAATGCTTAAGTGAATATTATGACCTAACTTCTGAATCTGGACATCAGACAACGAATGCTATTCCACGAATTCTGAACTCAATTCTCGGGCATTAAATCCTATTCGGATACAAAGCGTTAAAACTTATTTCCAAAAATCCTAAGCTTCTGATGTCAAATCACGTTCTTTAAATTTGCGTTTCAGGCTGTGAAGCCATTAAAATAAAAAACAAAGCGATCTTTTGTATTATTAGTTCTGGGAATAACGTGATTATTATTTTTTGCTTGGTGTTGAAGCTGCTATTTGTCTTCTGCAACTACAGATTATTTTAATTCTACAAACTAAAAACGGGCAATGGAAATTGATACACGCCACAGAACGTTTTCTTTGGAGGAAGGATTAAAAACCCCATGATCATCTAAGGCTATGATCAGAAGCAGTAGCCCGTCCCAAATTTAAAACCGTTGCCTCCAAGGAGGGGACAGACCCAACGTCCTAGGACAAAACACCCGTGCTTCATCCGGGACTAGAATCGGGGCTGACCTACGACGATCAACCAGAAGCCCGTGCATCTGACCACTAGGACAGCAAACACGTATGTGGCGCTACATTTACCAGTAGCAGAAACTAGATTTACACTTAGGAACATGAAATCTTTAATACCTATTCATTGATATTTTCCCTACACACAATCCACCCCCTCCTTATTTCGGAAACTGGAGAATGCAACCTACCCCACTACACACACACAATTGGTACGATCCAACTGCACCAGACATGCTATAAAACCAATTTCACAAGACTCAGATTTAAAATAAAAAAAGGAAAAGGTAACCAAATGCAGGTATATATTCTCACAGATGAAAACTGGGTGAACTTAATTCGCCGTCGAGGTAGCCCTGGAACATGATTCAATAGAGGGAAACATGGATATGTTTGTGTTCTTTGTAACCTGCGCACTAAAATTAGAGACGGGCATCTGCTTATAGCCCTTAGAGTTGCTCATGGTGGCCGTTCACTCCTACACACACACAGATTTAATTTTCCATAAGTTTTTCAACACATAATGATGAATATGAAAGTCAAGTATACTGATTAAAAAAGCATACATCAAAAATAGGCTTTTTATTATATTATTTTGAAATTACAAGCTGCCTTTTACACCAAAAATATCACTTTTCATGTTGGTATTAAACTATCAAACAAATAACTTCATTCTCAAACAAAATCAACTGTATCATCAAACAGTGAGACACAAAATTACAGCGTGATTAATTACATAACAATTTACATCATATAAATATAACAATATAAATAATTTAATACAAAATTGTACTTTCAATGTTTCACTTTCCTGTATGATTAATCAATTCTGAAGCACAAAAACTTTTGAAATATTTTAGAGGAAAAGTGAGAATATAAAAGCTGATCATATGCACCTAATGTAACAGAATTTAAAATAAGTTAAAATCAGTTTCTGATAGATATTATTACCACAATTTCAAAGTTGATTAAACTAGAGAGAAAGAACAATTAAAGTTATGCAACTTAGTTTATATATGTAGGAATATTCATATGAACCATGTCCTGCTTTTCTTAATTGCTACAATAAGATTTAAACATTTTTACACACATGAACCAATTCAGTACTTTCTCACTCTTATAACTGTGGAAATTACACAATGAATGTTGCATTTCATCAAGGTTTTAAGTTTTTGAATCATTTTTGGCTCAAAGATATAACTGGTTGAGAACCACTGGTCCATAGTAATAGCAGCACCTAGTACACAAGTACAGCATAAGTCACATGCGCCATGATGAATATATCTTATGCTTCAGCATAAATCAACTTTTTTTGTTGTTGTTGTTCAGGAAAATGGATCAGTGGTCATTAATTTCAGAACTGGATTTTTTTTTCACCAATTGTCATCCATGTGCAAAAGACCTCCAATAATTGCACATTCTGGGAAGAGGGTTAACCGTATAATATATGCAGAATTACGAGATGCAAGTTCAATTTCCGCTCTGAAGTAACACAAATTTCAACTTTCTTAGGAAGCGGTCTATTTCGTGATAGCTGCATTCTTGTACTGAAAATAATGAACGTTATTTGCTATTAGGTGATAGATGCCTCCAACATTATTGAGGGGGGGTAAGAAGCCCCCTTCATGAGCATCTAATACTACATATGGTTTTCATTCCTAATTTAGGGACACTGGCTCTAAGAAAGGGAAACAATCAGCATGCAAGACAAACATACCACTCATGACTCATCCAGCATTCAAATTTACGCCCAATCTGAATTATTAGCCAGAGGCTTGCACTTCTAATCACTGAGGCACAGTCCTCAATTTCTGCAAAGTACTAAAGACTATATATAAATGCGTGAGAACTCTCAAACAGTACGTACGAACGTACATTTAAACGTACATATGTACTTACAATGTGTATGTCATATGTACATTTATACATCATATGTATGTATAAATGCATGAGGGCTCTCAAACACAGCTAAATATCACAAATGAGATTGAGATACTTGAATTCAATTAGCGATTGAACTAGGAAAGGACCTATGAGGAACCAGATACCTGCTTCTCACAACTGATATGTGAGACTGGGGATTTAGTGTACAGCCGCTGGCAATCTCCTGGGAACTGTGAGCCAGTGGCCAACAAACTACAACTTTGAGAAGCACTGCCCTAGAACATAGTAATATAGACATATGTCTAAACAAACTGCTTGACTTTCATAATTAGCATGCAATGTTTATCAGTTTTGTTTTTGTATGTGCATAGAAAGAAGCAGACTGTAAACAAATATTGAAATATGTATACAAAGTGTTTCAAAGTAAGTTTAAATTACTTTATTTCACAGCTGAAAAATACTTCAATAATCAAATTACTTGCATTTTGACTGTTCATTGTTGAGCTTGTGTAAATAAAATTTTCCAGTGACCTACACAAAACAGAGAGCTTCACATTTCTGCAAGGAACACTATCTATGCCTCATATTTAATTAAAGTAAGATGACTTTACTTCTGTGAAGTGTCTAAATATCAACTCATTATAACCTCAAAGAAAAGCAAATGACATTGACAATAAATTGCACTAAATACACTACCAAGTTTTCATTGCATGCACACACACACACACGTTCGTAGATGTTTTCTAATTTTGACATTTTGATGTCCTTACAGATGTTAAGCTGATTTCTTTATTAAACGTTATGGTACCAAATAACTGTGATTCATATGGATGATATTTAGGGTACTATAGAATATGATATCCGTAGGGCTCTAATAATAAGCATAAGTACTGTGTGTTTATATACTTTACCAGATATGCATATGTTTTCTACAGCTAAATGCCAATGAACCATGAATGCAAAGCAAAATTAAAGAGCTATTCCTCACAGAGGGTTGCAGTCAGAGAAGGATTAGGGGGGGGGCAAGGTCTATAGGAGCTATAGCCTTGGGGCCTACCATTACCAAGGGCTCAAGAGACATGCTTGGGCAAATGATACGATATGTGATGTAATGTGATGAGATGAGATGAGATGAGATGAGGAGAGAGAGAGAGAGAGAGAGAGAGAGAGAGAGAGAGAGAGAGAGAGAGAGAGAGGAGGTTTATATAATAGTTTAAGAGTTCTGACTCATATTTCTACTTAGTCAGAAGCAGAAGCTGGAAGACAAACAGATTTAAAGGCAGTGACTCACCAAGTGTAAAGGTTTCATATTGCTTGGTACAGCTGGGTTGGCGAAACAGATTTAGCTTTTTCACGACCATCCACCCACACTTCCCAATTTGCACTTGGAACTGCTAATGGTATAAGTCCCCTGTGGCTTCACATTGCATAACAAAAAAGATGCACTAAGAAAAGTACAGGTAGATCTCGGTATACGCGGTTGCATTATCCGCGTTTTCGGATTTACGCAATTCAGTGGTGCCATCTGTTAACACTGCGAGGAAACAATAATTACAATAATGGGTTTGCGCATCTTTTGATGTTTTTGTCAAGACGCGAGTGCTCGCTCAGATCAGATCAGTGGAGCTGTAAAGCTACGTGTGCGAGTATCTACAATGTCAGGCAAAAGGAAAGAAAGTTTCTTTCAAGGGGAAGAAGCGTGTATGAAGGTCGTATTCGTTAGAAATAAAGTTAGAAGTTCTGGATCGCTGTGAAAAAGGCTAGCTTATTGTTGACATTCAGCGTGCTTGGGGACTTAGTGAATCCACTGTGAGAACTATTCGTGACAATGCGGAATCAATTCGAAAAAGTGCTCAATCTTCAACCAACTTGAGTGTAAACTAGTGACCGAATCTCGCTCGGAGGTGATGGAAAGAATGGAGAAGATGCTAATCCTGGATTGAGCATCATAACCAGCAGCACATGCCTCTTAGTGGAGCAGCTGTTCAAGCAAAAGATAAAAGTTCGTATGCAAATCTGACGAAAGACTAGGACGATCCCGCACCTTTCTCGGTCAGTTCAGGTTGGTTTGATCGTTTCAAGCATTGTTTTCGCTTCCACAATATAAAACTGACGGGGGAGGCAGCTGCGGCAGATGAAGTCGGAGCAGAGGAACTTAAACAAAAATGTAAGCAAATTGTGACAGAGAAAGGTTACACACCGAAACAGTTTTTTAACCCGGATGAAACTGGTTTATTTTGGAAATGAATGCCTAGCCGCATATTCATTTCTATTGAAGAAAAAGCAGCACCTGGATTTAAGGCTGCCAAGGATCGATGCACCCTTCTTTTCGGAGGAAACACTTTAGGAGATTATAAATTAAAACTGCTTATGATCTACCATTCGCAAAATCCGAGGGCACTGAAGGGATGTGATAAGAGTAGGTTGCCTGTTCATTGGAGGTCGAATAAGAAGGGTTGGACGACTTCTGCAATTGTCAATGATTACTTTGTTAAAGAACTGAATAATGAGTTGAAGGCCTACTGTGCGAAAGAAAAAATTCCTTTCAAAATTCTTCTCTTTCTTGATAACGTTCCCAGCCACCCACCTTTCATTATTAACTCGAATGACAATATCGAAGTTCTGTTTCTGCCGCCTTAACACCACTTCTATCCTGCAGCCCATAAACCAGGGAATGATTGCCACATTTAAGGCCTACTATCTGTATCGAACGTTTTCCAAGCTCATTGAAGAATGTGATTCGACTGACAACCTTACCATCAAGACTTTCTGGTGACAGTTTAACATTCAGATGGGGATTGAGGCAATTACAGACGCATGGAATAATATCGCTCCAAAATGTATGAACGGCGCATGGAATAATATCGCTCCAAAATGTATGGACGGCGCATGGAGGAAACTGTGGCCTGATGCTGTATCAGTTGCAGAGGATGAAGTGGACAGTGACATCATTGCAACGAGAGAGATAGCGGACATGGCACGACAGATTGGTTTCACTGATGTTGATGAAGAGAATGTGTGTTAGGTTCTGAACTCTCATTCCGAGGATTTGAGCAATGAGGACCTGACGGCTATCACTGAGGACAATAACAACGAAGCAACAGAAGTAGAGGAAGTTCAGCCTACAAGAAAACTTACAAAAAAAAAAAAATGGCTGAGGCCTTCCGAATGATCGACGCTGTAATGACAATTTTTGAAGACCATGATCCTGAGATAGTAAAAAGTGCTAAAATGAAGAAAGAAGTTGAAAATGTTCTGAAATGTTACAAAGAGTTGCACAGTCAGACGGTGAAGAAAACTTCGCAGTCGACAATTGAACATTTTTTTACAAAACAGCTTGACACTTCAAACGAACGTCAAGCGTCCACCGGGAACACTTCAACTGATTTGTCTCTTCAGAAATCTATTAGAGGAATTGGACTGACTACAACATCATCAGAATCTTCTGATGTTATGAGCAAGAAGATTACAAAAAGCATATGTGAAATTGGACTTTCTAAAATTACACTGGACTGTTATGTTACACGTGTATTCAGCATTAACATTACGTAAGTACTGTACGTACACACTATATTTTCAGGGTACTACAACGTACATATTTACATAACTATGAATGTATTATATTTTGATTTTCTGCATTGAAATTAAGTTTCAGAAATATCATATTGTTTGTTTGTAATCTAAATACAATATAACCCGGTTATTTTAAACTGAATTTGTGAATAAGTGAGAACCTAACCCTATATTGTTTGTGTAAAATGCCTTCCGTCTTACGCGAATTCGATATACAGGAGATTTCGCGGAACGTATCTATCGCGTATACCGAGATCTACCTGTATATAATACTGAATCATTAGAAAATCCAAGACAAACTCTTGGAATCTTAAGCTTTTAACACAGTTCTTATGAGAACAATGGAAAATACAGTGACATGTATTGAAAACTGCAGATAATTTATTAGCCTGAAGTATTTATTATATGTCACAAGCATATTGTTAACAGTTTCATGTTTTAGCAGAATTCATAATGATTTCTTGTCATAAGTTCTTTGGGGGCCCACTCAAACTTTTTAGCCTAGGGACCCCACTAAGGCCTTAATCTGGCATTGGTTGCAGTATTTTCGAAATTCATGCTCGGTTAGCCACAGTATATACAGTGAGCTGACAGTAGACATCAGCAATATCTTATGGATAGGTAAACAGTGACTCAAGACAAACCCCAAGGTGGGAGATAATCAACTGCATATACTGATGACATCCAACAGTGGACAGGTGAAATGACATATGTAGCCAGGCAAATAATCATCTGGGACATTGCTGATGACTTACATTACACTTACAATGCACTAACCAGATTGAGATTATCAGAAAGTGTGTGTTAAGCAGGTTCCACATGATCTTACATCGAGTTTGAACACCAACATGGTGGAAGTGTTTGATGTGTAGCTGTGGATATCTGAAGAGTAAGAAAACATCTACTTGTCAAAATTTGGTCCCACCTATATGATCCAGAAACGATGAATTAATCAAGGTAGTGGAAGCACATCATCACACCCAGGCCTATTAAGTTCAAGAATCAATGATATACATGGAAGATTATGATCCCCATCCCATGAGATGGCAAGGGTGTCCAATTCTCCTGGAGCCATAGTGACAGTAGGCTAAGTGCCTGCTATACTGTTGCTCCAGGAGAATGGTGTTCATTCTCCTAGAGCAACAGTTGCCTCCAATGCTAAGTGCTTGCTAGTGGCCCCCTAGGCTAAGTGCCACTCAAAAAAGTTTCAAGAACCCAGTAAAAGGAAGAAGCTGCAAAGATAACTTAAATCCACCCAGCTGCACAATGACAATGTCTGCCTTCGCATTATTTTTAAACAAATAAAATGTCTGCAATGGTGGGCTAGTCCAGTGATGTCCAAATGGCAGCTCGCAAATGAAGAAGAATAAACCAATTTTCATTTTTGACTGAAAAGAGATGGAATCCAAATTGCCATGTTACATTACATTGTACACCAATGAGCACCATGTGGGTTTTCTCTGGGACTGTCAAATACAATGCACAAGTTATTGAAAATAACGAATTTAATTAGTGATTAAAACTGTGCTCTTACACATGAAAAATGCAAAAATTTTTTACATGAACTTGATGTCAAATATGGTGAGTTGCTTAAGCACAATTGACTGTATTACATGAGTGCTGGAAAATATTTAGTGAGATTTTTTCCAATTTTGAAAAACTATTTCTCTTTTTATTGGAAGAAACAAAATGTTACACTGATCTAATTTAATATCTCAGTGATGTCACTTTTCTTGGCTCACATGCTTTTCTAACTGTTATCACGCAGCATATAAATGCACTAAATATTGCTGTGCCACAGAAAGATCACAATATCTGTAACCTTTATAGTCATGTAGCTGGTTTTCCTAACAAGCTATCATTGTTAAAATCAAATCTAGGATGAAATGACAATACTGGGTGAAACTTTGGATTTTGAAGTGCTTGTTCCTCATCTACAAGACATTCTCATAAAGGACTTTGATGATAGGTATAAACAATTTGATGAACTCAAACTAAGCGTACATCTGTTCAACAATCCATGAAATGTTGGTATTGCAAGCACAAGCCCCATTTATTAAATGGAATTATGTGAACTTCAAGCAGAAGAATTTATTAGAGGTTCATCAGTGAGTGGAGCAGAATTGTTTCAACTTTTTTTTTTCACTGAGAAATACCCAAAGATAAAAAATTAGGGATTAAAAGTTATTTCAGTGTTTGTAAACACTGATACTGTATATGCATTTTCTGGCATGAAATACCAAGGCTGAACTGCATGGAAAACAGACTATAACATTAATCTTGGAGACAATACAGACTTTTAGTGATTGGCCAGTGGGTGTGAAAGATAATTTTTGCCGTTAGATAGCACTGTGTCCCAAGGTACAAACAATACAGTTTCCACATTGTTTGCATGGCTGGAATGCATTTGTTTGTTAAAAATTAATTCCACAACAGTTTTACAAACAATCCATTGCTTTTACAGCAAAATATAATGCATGTTCATTATGGTTTACTGCTTTTTGCCAATGTGCGCGTCTTCTAAAGAGAAAATTGAAAAAATGTCATTCCACGAGTTCTCATCAGAGTGGAACCTGAGTCAACTGTGGTTGGAAGCAATATCATGGCCGAATTTTCAATCAAAAGCATAGCTGCCAACATTTCAAAATAAAAACAGGAGATTTTTGCAGGATACCATTGAAATACTGAAATAAAGTGTATTTATATGTATATCATGTTGTACACACACACACAATTTTATTTATATGTGTGTGTGCCCTTGCTGGAAAACACTTAACCACTGTACTTTTAAACAAGTAATACAAGACGTTAACACTAGATTCCAAATTGAACATTAATACATGATACAACATTGAAGAATAATAAATACTTATATCTTATTCACAGCACTTGTTGATGCCGATTTTGCTTTCTTTAGAAATGCACCATCATACTGCTGGTCAAAACACTTTCCTTTCTGGCATCATTAGGCAATCAGCAAATTTTCGTCTGAGACTGAAGACCGAAACTCATTCCTTATTTTTTTTACCTGACTGAATATACGTTCAAATTCAGCATTGCTATGTGATATAGGAGAGCATGACCTTTGCTATTTTGTCAAATGGTCTGTGTCCTTTGACAAAATAGCAAAGGTCATGCGAAATTTCTGCTCAGTTTGTGGATCAATCACGAGAAAGTCCCAAAATAACGGCTGACGTAATCCCGGGGCCTGGCGCCGTACATACTTTCCACTTAGCTTTCAAACAAGCAAAACAAATTCCTCCTCCTCAGAAAGAAAAAAAAGTAAGAAGAAGAAAGAAACAGAAAGCTGCGTCACAAACTTTGTTCAGAGGCTTCGGGCCGACGTAACCCTGGCCCGGCGCCGTGCTTTCTTTCACTTAGTTTTCAAACAAGCAAAGCACATTCATCATCCTCCTAAAAAAAAAAAAAAGGAAAAGAAGCACGCCCGGGTCGACGCAATTCCCGGCCACAGCGAAAGAAGCGCGCCCGGGCCAACGTAATCCCGGCTTGGCGCCGTTCTTTCTTTTCACTTAGCTTTTCAAAGAAGCAAAACAAATTCTTTCTACTCGAAAAAAAAAAAAAAAAAAAAAGAAAGAAAAGACAAAGAACTGCGTCACGAACTTTATTGAGAGGCTTCGGGCAGACGTAATCCCGGGCCACGGCGAAAGAAGCACGCCATGCTCTTTTTTTTCTTCACTCTTACAAACAAGCAAAACAAATTCCTCCTCCTAAGAAAAAAAGAAAGAAAGAAGAAGAAGAAACAAAGCTGTGTTACGAACTTTGTTCAGAGGCTTTTCCATTGATTAAACACAGTTTACCATTTATTCTTAAAATTTCAGGATTACACTCAAATTTTCATAATATAGAACAAATATAAGGACATTTCAGGACAAAAAAAAAAAAAAAAAATCAGGACCTTCAGGACAACTCGGACTCCTGCTAACCCCAACGCCAAAACTATTCGCTCCGCTCCTCTCCGTAACGTCGCACTTCCGGTTTGCTTTGCGCAGCCGCCCGGTCTCTGCCACACTGAGAATGGAATCATGAGTAATAATAATAATCAAGCACCAATTACGCGTCACGTAGGCACAGTGCACACGACAATGCATTTCGGATTCTGGTGGAATCGGACCCGGGCTACGACGCACTCAATTCCATACGACAAAAATACACCTTTCCACTGAGGAAAGATTTTTTTTTTTTTTGAAACATTACAGAATATAAATACATATAAATACAAACAACACCAATTTTAGGGAAATTCAGGAAAAACCAGGAGATTACGCCGTAAAATCGGGAGACAAAGATATAGCATTAAAAACCGGGAGTATCCTGGGAAAAACAGAGTTGGTAGCTATTGCAAACACATTTGTAGAAAAAGTGGCCAGTTAGGGTATTTTATTCTGCAAACTATATAATAGTTTAGTCACCATCAAGTACCCTTTATAGTAAGAATTTCTCTCTGATAATTACATTCCTAATGTGTGGTACAAGCGACTGAAGTAAGATGCTGTACCACCTATATATTTCCAGGTTACAAATATCATATAGAAACTGTCTCCTACAAAAAATAGCAGATGTGTTCTTAAGAGAAGGAATGATACTGCAGACGAACTGTACTAATACGAAAAGGAAAACAAGTATAGCATACTTGGATAATACATAATTATTAGTTAATTTTGTAAATATTGTCAGGACTAACTTTAATGACAGATTTTATCACATATTATTTCACCAGTAGCCACTGATAAGTATTCTGTACAAAAGGCAGCTAGTTCATGTATTTTAGTCTGCAAACTATGTAACAGTTTTGACCTATTAAACGAGGACACAGATTTACATATAAATTAAATCATTTCCTACTGAAAAATTCCCTAGCTCAAATGTTACGAGTTCAGAATGATTTTAAATAAAATGCATCTGTTCTAACAATGTAAATAATAATACAGAAACAACGTCTTTGTTAATTCTGAGCCACACATCAATAGATGGCACTGCATCTCGACTCCAAACTTTCGTCCTCGCTGTTTTTGCTTAATGTTACAGGCTGGTATGTGATCAAGTTCACCCTTGGAAATGCATGATAAAGTCAAAACACAGGTGCAGTGTGAATGACTCTACTTTTGAACAATTACTTCGACTTTCAATGACATGCATCAAGGAAGACATGCAATAATTTTTAGTGGGATTTAATCGTCCACTGTGCTCTTATTAAATATAAGTTTTTTTTATCAAATTTTAAACTAAATTCAACTTCAATATTACTTAACAGAGCTTAAATATTTAAGAAAGTAAGCAGGAAATCTTTATTTGTATGGGAAAGTAGACCTCTGTCATACATAACACGATAGGCAACTTGTTCAATAGCCACCTTTGGCAAATTGATGAAGAGCACTTACACATTTAATCAGATTAAAAACGGTAACTTTTAAATACTGTTCTTAATCTGATTAAATGCGTAAGTGCTCTTCATCATTTTGTCAAAGGTGGTTATTGAACAAGTTGCCTATTGTGTTATGTATGGCAGCAGAGGTCTATGGCCATACGAATATCATTTGCAACACGAAAATTTATCTACTGTTAGTAGGAAATCTTTACATTTACATCATCTTATACTTATTTTTAAAAATGTGGCCTGCCATCAAATTTTTTTAAATTTCGGCCAGCAGCTCTACAGGAGTTAGACAGCACTGGCCTAGTCAATAATGACAATGTACATCCCCCTTATACCTGGATTTGACACCAATGGACTTCCATTTATTCAGTCTGATGAAAACCTGCAACCACCAGTAAACATCTGCTGTGAGAAAATCATCAATGTTACCTTGAGAAAAAAAAATGGATTAGAAACAACTCAAATTTTTTTTAACATGGTTCCAAAGTTTATTTATGGTACGTGCCAAAGATTATTCCAAAAGGTAGCTTTGTGTTACACAACTATGAGCATATATGGAACCTTTTGTTCATTATAATGAAGACACAATTACCTGACATGGATTACTGTCAATATATCCCATAAATATTTATGTAAAATGGAATGATTTTCTATTCAATTTTTTTTTCATTGTAAACGGCATCTAGAAATTCAACTATACCTGATCTCAAGCATACAGTGATCATACTGTTTCATACAGAATTAAAAATATTTGGATATATTTAAGTGTATTCAAACACACACATTCAATAGTCATAAAACTTGCAAAAGGGAAAATCAACAGAAGGTTGCATTACATTACAGAAATAATTTATGTTAGCATAAACGTGCTTAAATTGATGATTCAAATACAAAAATATTCAAAGTGCATATCTAGCCAAAACATATAAATACAACTATGCAAGTATTCCTATTATTACCATTATGTTGTAGCACAAAAGAGACAGTACATATAACTGTAAAATGACAATTCAAGCTCATGAAACATCAAAAATTTGCTAAAATTAATTACTTCAGTGTTGTAATTGGTAATTAAAAACAGTTCTCTTCAGTGGCTAAAACTTTGTCACAAAAGCTCATCTTAATTTATCAATATAAAACAGTAAGTATGAATAAATTTTATTTCACCTTTGATATGCAATCTATCGTAAACATGAAATTGCCTCAAAAAACGTTTTTCATGCAATAATTTAAGATTTCTAAAACACACAGTGGTGCATACAATGCATAAACACATGAGCTGCTTCATAAGTCCATACAAAAAAACAAAAAAATTCCGGTTATAATACGTCCAATCAGTAAAAAATTATGTTAATCATACAAAAGCATCATCTGAAAACTCCTCAATCTGGCTAACAGAACAAACTTCCAGTGGTTGCAAAAGTCAGTGAACTAACTGCTGCTGAGGAATATAAAATTTTACCCTATTATATTATTAGGTGTACAAATAAGTTTTAAAGCGTTTTTGTGTGAAATATACCGCTAATTTACATATCTGACATTCCCCCACATTGCTGTCTTGTGACCGTAACTGGTCCAGAGTATGAAATGTGACACAGAAGTTTGCCCAACAGTCAAAAGCACTTGCACATCGGTAGGTGAAAGATGGCAAACAATACTGCATTTATTCTACATGACATTCGTAACGAATTTCATCAAGGAAAAAGTGCTGCAAAAGCATGTGCATCGATCTGTTCTGTTCGGAGGAAGAATATTGTATCAAAAAGCACGTGTGAGTTTTGGTTTAAAAGGTTTAAAGCAGGTGATTTTGATGTTAGCAATCGAGAACATACCAGCGCCCTGCAGAAGGTTGCACATGAGGAACTGCAAGCATTGCTGGACGAAGATTTGCCTCAAACGCCAAAAAAACTAGCAGAACAACAGGGTTAATTCAGCAAACCACTTCCAATCGTTTACGCGCAATGGAAAAGATTCAGAAGGAAGGAAAATGGGTGCCACATGACCTGAGCCAGAGAAACAAGGATGAGCATGTCATAAAGTGTTTGAATCTGTTGAATAAGCAACACAGAAAGTCTTTCCTGTGGAAAATTGTTACAGGTGATGAAAAGTGGATATGGTACGACAATCCTAAATGCAAAAAACACTGGGTAGACCCCAGTGAAGCAACCACTTCGACACCGAAACACAAATATTCACTCCAAGACAGTTCTACTGTGCATCTGGTGGGATATGAAGGGTGTGCTCTATTATGAAATATTGGAACAGGATCAAACTGTTACTGCTGATCGCTACAAGCAACATTTGCTGCAATTGAACCAAGAAATCTGTTGGAAACATCCATTCACAGGCAAAGGATTGCATCCCGTGAACTTACTGCATGACAACGCTAGGCTGCATGTCGCAAAATCGGGCAAGGAAATGTTATTGATGCTTTTTTGGAGCACCCAGCGCATAGTCCCGTCATATTCCCTTCAGACTATCATTTGTTCCGATTGATTCAACATGATTTGTCTGCTGTACGGTTCCGGACATGCGATGAAGTGCAAAAATGAATTGACAACTTTATCGCATCACACGGCGAACTATTTTTCATGGCTGGAATCAGTCAGCTGCCCAACCGATGGCGGGAGGTGATAGATAATGACGGTACATTAGTAAAGGTATTGTTGTTTTCCCTCGAATTACATGTTGCATTGTCTTAAAATGCTTTAAAACTTATTTGCACATTTAATATATCCTGCCTTCATAAAACTTCAAATGCAAACATTTCTTCATTAAAACCTTGTTTCTTCCCACCCTCTTCATATGAGAGTTTGTTAATACACCCTCTTCCTCAAAAACGTATATATATATTATTCATAAATACATTCATGCACTTTAAATCGGGGATATTGGAAACTCTCCTTTCTTTTCATACTAGAGGTGCACTAGTATGTAAAACATGCCATAAGTTTTTACACACTTTTGCTTCAGCTCAGTGAAAATTATTCATTCATGTACTATACAAATGGATATAAGAATATAACATGCAACATTTACATAATTCCAACTGTTGATTAAATCTTTAAAATGCAGAAACTGGCATTGAAGATTAGCACATGTAAAACCTATGTAGAATAAACAGAATGATGGCACAGAGCATGCCTTGCTAATAATTCAAATGTTTTTCTGTGGGAAGGGAGAGCAAGTGAAATGCAACTGGGTGTAACAAGTAGCCTGAAAGAAAAGCATTCAGACAACACTTCACATAAGAATGTGGAAATACTACAAATTTTACTTATTTTCAAAGATTATTTCTTTGATTTCTTGTCAAATCACATAGAAAGTTACAAAGACACACTGTGTTTATCCAACTTTCCAATTGATTTGATGATTAATTCTAAAAAAGGATTTATACATGACTGGTCACTGTTTTGAATGATGGGGTTCTCACCATAAGGAGGAAGGCACGTCAACTTCAACTGCAAAACCTGAGTGATTAGGGTCTTTCAGATGCTCAGAGTTACAGTGTCATTTTAATGGTCAGCACTCAAATCAAATTCCCACTCCAGGATGATATGGGTTCAAATTTTTTGAGAAGTTGCTGCATGGATAATTGTTAACCCTGGCAACAATGCACTACAAAATAGTTAATTCACTAGAGAGAAAAAATAAATATTAGAAATAAAAATCCAGAAAATCATATCTTTAGTAAACTGAATGATTTGCAATTTCTAGAGAAAATGTTTGTTTGCAAATTTAACTTTTTGCACTATGCTCTGCCTCTATATTAGAATTAATTCCAAAGCACAAGTTAATCCCCACTTTTACTTTGCAGGTTTACATTTTAGTTTCAACTCATGGTGTAATCACTTGACAAGGAGTAACTGATGAACAATGACTTCAAAGAATTATCATTTCATTGCCTGCCCTCTTTCTTTTTCATATTTTTGTAACTTTTGTCTTTCAGGTCCTACATTATTAGAAACATTTCTAATTTCAGATCTGTGCTCTACAAAATAAATCTTCATTTATCGTTCCACCTCTGTATACTTCACAGAAAATATATCAACATTCTATAATGTAAATTATTCTCTTTAACAACAAGATATCTTATTGTTCAAGCTTTTTTTGATAAATGGTTTAAAGATAAATAATGCTTCAGAACTGACTCTAATGAAAAGATCTGAAATTTATTGTGTTTAATAAGTTTTCTTCACCATCTGATTCTCAGACTGAAAATTATTTGAGTTCATAAGTAAACATTTTTTTCTTTAGTGCATTCTATAATTTTTAGTTATTAAATGAATTAAAAATGGTTGTATACTCTTTTGCAACTACAGTGGTGATTTCATGAAAGCACAACTGGAAAACAATTTTGCTGATTGCACATTTTGAGTATTTCATGCAAAGCTCTTACACTGGTATCAATTCAGTGCTTCCATATACTAAAAGCATCACACACACACACATGCACATATGTATCAAGCTCTAGTATGCAGTGCACATTTTCAGATAGTAAAATATTTAAAGTTTCCCTAACCTTGCATTTACTGGTGATTTAGTCTTTAGAACTGAAAGTACATTATACAATGATAGGAACAGAGAAGAAATCCATTTACATTATTTTCAGTATTATAGCCCATATATTATTTCATTATTTTCAGTATTATAGCCTATACATTATTTTCAGTATTATAGCCCAGTATTATTTCAAAGTCAATTCAATCTGCTGAAGGAGACAGATCATTCTTTGTTTCATCTCATATGCTTCAAACAGATTTAACTTTCAAATTTTGCATTCTATGAGCTTTCTTTCTGTAAACTGTCAACATCATTTATAACTGAGTTGCAGCTACTTGTCTGATCATTAGTACCACTTGCTTTAATCTCTTATCACAGACACATTAAAGTTCCATTTACAAAACAAGCCCTTTGCACAACTCATAATTGTATGCACAAAGTTTATTTTCAGTCATTTTATACTCATAAGTAGTCATCAAAACAAGGAGCTCATAGATGGAATTTAATCATAATCAGAGTCACTATCAGAAACATGATCATTGTCTGAAACATGATCATTGTCTGAATCATGTGTTGCACGACGTATTTTGTCCATGGTAGACATCAGGAGTGCACTAAGATCTGGAGATGCATTAGCATTGTTTTTCTTTCTCTCTGGACGATTCTGACTTGGAGAATCTGAAAAGATTTAGTCACAAATGATATGATGAAAATAAAACAAAGAAAAGGGAAACATTGACAACATTAGCTGAAATAAGTAAATTTTTTGTAACCATCTTCATGATCATTTTGAAAAAATGTTATGATTGCATAAGTATACTAACCACAAAATTAACTCTCTTGGCTGCAAAAATATACTTATAATATGATAAAAACAAATGAATTTATTTATGCAAACACACAGCTGATTAAATTTTATCATGTTTTGAATTTTCTATGCATACTAGAAACCAAAGAAATTCTGTGTCAATGTTCTCTTTAGGTTGGGGTTTAACAACCAGCGTGAGCTATAACTCAGTGAGCTATAAGCAGTTACCCATTCCTAATTTAGAGCTACTGGTTCCACGGAAGGGAGAGAGCCAGTGCCTTAAGACAAATACAACATCCATGCCTCACTGAGATTTGAACCTGGGCACATCTCGGACGAATGGTCAGAAGCCATCGCTTAGACCTCTGCCCCACCAGGCTGACCAATGGTGGTTTTTGGAACAGTTGCCATTCTGCCTCACTCAAAGATAGTCCATTTTGCAAGGCACATAGTTAAATATCTGCTTTTGCTGTTTCCAATTTTATTTCAATTTTTGCCACAGTATGACAAACCAGAAAAACAGTACAATTAATTATTTTTAATCAAAACCCATAAACATTTACAAGAAATGGAAGAATGATGCTGAAAACTTTATTTTAAATGATATTGAGATTTGGGCACACCATATGTGCCCACCTTCTAGATACTCTATATATTTGCGAACATCAATACAATTACATTTACTAAAATTTACAACTAAAAAAAAAGTCGATGAAATTTATGCATTGTTCAACATTCATCCTAGAACAAAAAAGCTCTTTAAAATATTTTAGCAAAAGGAATATTGTTCTGAATTTTTAAACACTATGCAAAACAATAAACAAAAACATACCTTAGCACAGAGTATTAATTACCTCAGTAGCCAAAATTCATTTAAGAATTCTTTCTTTAAAACATGTTGTCTTACAGTCACTAGATTAAAAAACTCATTTGTTCCAATGTTGAGGTCTAAATGGTATGCAAAGCCTTAGTTAACATGCAGAAATGGTAAAGTCACTGAGTTATTTTTGTCCCATTGTTGAAGAGAAATGTTTTTCAGATGTTAAAAAGCTTAAAAAGAACGTTCTGAAGAACATCTTAATCCAGTAACAATGAGAGCTAACTTTACAAACTTAGTTACATTGGTAACTCCATCAGAACACTACACACAATAGCTGAATATTAACATAAAATCACACTAATACACTTTGGATAAAAGAACACAAGATGTCAGCATGATGTTTCACAAAAACTCAGTAAAAGTTTTTTTATTTTTAAGCCAGAATACACATGAAAACATAGGTGCCAACTTCCAAATATTTCAAAAGGTGTCCAAATTCAAAAGGCAGGCATCATTTCAAATTTTAAAATTTTAAATGCTTAAATATTGGTATTCAGCCCTTATTGTTATTCATTACAAAACAAATCTTATAAAGTATCCCTTAAAATATATTGCAATGGATTAACTGAACAAAACAATGAAAAAAAATTAATATGATTAATTTAATAAAATGTTATACACAGAATTTTACTTCTGGGGAGAATTTACTTGCAGCCAATGCTTCAGCCTGCTTCCTTGCCATATATCAACATATTCTACAGATGCTAATCAATCATAATACATTTTCCACAAAGTGCAATCCCAAGACCTACTTTGGTTCTGGCACCCAATCCATGATGTCATTGAATAGGTTACTGTACAATTTAAATTGACTTTGCCCCCCTGCCATCATTATTCTACATACTAGTTTACCCATAAAGCCCAAGAACTGTACCCTGGACCCCCCCCCCCCCACACACACACAGAGTTGCCCTACACCTGAGAAGATTTTACATAAGACCAGTTTCTAGCTATGCAAGAATTTTTTACATTTTTTAATTGGCTTTCCTTGATTGAATGCATTATATTTGCTATAAGGTTCAGCAAATAGGTAAATTGAATTTAAATCGTCCAATTATGAAATTCGAAGTATTTACAGCAAATCTGAGCTTGAATAATTACATAAAAATTAAACATAATCAACAAAAACATTGGTAGCTGGGAAACAAATGATTGCATTTTGCATTTTGTTTTAGTTTTATTCATTTATTGATTATTTTAAATGAAGAACAGTTTGAAAAACTTCAAATAATTAGTGACACAAGGCAATAGAAACAATCTGTACACAGCACTTCCTTGGCCATCTTTGTTGCTCACTAATTTTGTTTCTTAAGAAATCATTCAGCACTGATACAGTATTTCCTGAAAAAGATATATATATATATATATATATATATATATATATATATATATATCATCATCATCATCATTGTCAACCATTATCAATCCACTGCTGGACGAAGGTCTCCCCAAGTTTCCTCCACAACGGTCTGTCTTGTGCCAGTCTCCTCCATGTCACCCCTGCATACTTTCGAATTTCATCCACCCATCTCCCATGTGGTCTTCTTCTGGGTCTTTTCCTGTCCCTTGGAATCCAATCTAAAATTTCGGCTGTCCATCGATGATCTGTCCTTCTGGCAGTATGTCCAGCCCATTGCCATTTCAGGGATTTAACTCTGATCATGATGTCTTCCACTCTCGTCATTTTTCGGATCCACGAGTTCCTCTTCTTATCTCTCCTGGTTATACCAAGTATGCACCTCTCCATGCTTCTTTGAGTTGTCTGCAGCCTTTGTATGTCTCTTTTAGTTAAGGTCCACGTCTCTGCACCATACGTAAGCACTGGAAGGATGCATTGATCAAACACTTTTCTTTTAAGACATAATGGCATATTGCTCTTGAAAATTATGCTGTTTCTTCCAAAAGCTCTCCAGGCAAGTTTTGTACGCCGATTAATTTCTTCATCAATGTGACCCTCACTTGATATCTGCTGTCCAAGATAAACGTACGTGTCTGTTATCTCCAGCTTTTCTCCATCAATCGATAAATCTTCATTTCTTGTAAAAGCATTGAACATCACTTTTGTCTTCTGAAAGTTCATTTTTAATCCCACTTCTTTACTCTTGTCAGCAAGTTCCTGGATCATACTCTGCAGCTCTGATGGGCTAGTTGCAAAAATGACTACGTCATCAGCAAAACGAAGGTGGGTTAGATAATCTCCATTAATCTTTATCCCCTTGTTTTCCCAGCTCAGTGACTGAAAAACACCCTCCAATGTGGCATTAAAGAGCTTCGGAGATATGGTGTCACCTTGTCTCATTCCCTTTCCAATTTTTATGTGTGTTGTACTTTCAAACAGCCGAATCTTTGCACTTGCATTTTCATAGATGTTATTAATAATATTAATGTATGCATCTTCAATACCGCAGGTTTTCAGAGCCATTGTAACTGCTGATGGTTTCACCGAATCAAAGGCTTTTTCATAATCGATAAAAGCCATGCACAATGGAAGTTCATATTCCCTCGCTCTTTCAATTAGTTCTCTCAGCACATGGATATGATCTATTGTGCTGTAGCCACTCCTGAATCCAGCTTGTTCTCTCGGTTGAGCCATGTCCAGTGTTACCTTCAAGCGGTGTGAAAGAACTTTAGTGAAGATTTTATAAACTACTGATAGGAGGCTGATAGGTCTGTAGTTTCCGAGATCCTCAATGTCACCTTTCTTATGTAGCAGGATCATTGTAGCGGTGTTCCAATCCTCAGGAATCTTCCCTTCATTAAGGCATCGAGTGAAAATTTGGGCGAGTACTCTTTCGATTTCTCCACTTGCTTCTTGTATGATGTCTACAGTAATTCCATCTTCTCCTGGAGCTTTTCCCCGCTTCATGTTCTTGATTGCATGTGCAACTTCTGCTGGAAGGACTGGAGGATATCTGGTACTGGTATCTTTCATGATGTCTGGAGTGCATGTATCATCCCTTTCATATAATTTGGAGTAGAAATCTTTCACTCTTGTCAAAATTTCGCCTCTATTTCTTGTTACAGAACCATCTTCTTTTCTCAGTGCCATAATCTGTTTTCTTCCCTTACTGAGATGTCCCTTTGCTATCTTTAGGCTTTGGTTGTTTTCAATTGCTTTCCTCACTAGTTCACAGTTGAATTTTCTTACGTCTTCAGTGATACTTTTTCGTGCTGTCTTGCATAGCTCTATATATTCCACTTTGGAAGTCACATCTTCTTTAGTTGTCCTCATCTCTCTTCTTTTTTGCATCAACATTTTCGTTTTTCCTGATAATTTATTTACATGCAACTTGTTCTTAGACCCAGCTAATTTTGTTGCTGTTTCCATTAGAGCTTTGGTTACTTTTCTGTTAACTTCAGAGATGTCCACTTCTTCCGATGTTAGGCCTTCTAAAGCAGAGAACCTGTTCTTCAGTTCCAACTTGAAGGTATTATGGTGTTTTTTAAGGTTGGTTATGTCAATAGATTTTGTTTGTCTTATGAGCTTGCCACGTTCAAGTTTAGTGTTGAGGTGCATCTTACATCTCACCAATCTATGGTCACTACCTGTGTTGAACTTGTTTAGCACACTGCAGTCTTCTATGACGAATTTTTTGTTACACATAATAAAATCAATTTCACTTGTCGTCCCATTTGGATGTCTCCATGTCCATTTCCTGTGTGGCTTTTTCTTGAAGAAGGAGTTCAAGATGAAAAACCCTTCTGCCTCTGCAAACTCAACGAGAGTATTTCCACGCTGGTTTCTGTTGCCATGACCGAATTTACCCACTGAAGTTTCATTCTGTTGCCCTATTTTTGCATTGAAATCTCCCATAATTATTTTCAAGTGCTGCTTACCTTTATTATTTAGATGACAAATTTCCTCATAAAATTCTTCAATTTCCTCTTCAGGATGACTTGTGGTGGGTGCATAAGTTTGAATAATCTGAGCCTGGTATCTTTTCGAGAGTTGGATAACGAGTCTTGCAGCTCTGTCAGAGGAACTTTCAACTTCTACAACTTTATCCTTCAGTTTCTTGTTTATTATAAATCCAACACCACTAGTTCTGCCAGTATCTGTCCCACGATAGTAGAAGAGATGTCCACTTTTCAGTTCGATGAGATCTTCTCCTTTTCTCCTTACCTCACTTAGCCCCACGATGTCCCACTTGATCCTTTGTAGTTCCTCTTCCAATTCAAGAAGCCTTGAATCAGAAGATAGGGAGCGTCCATTGTACGTTGCCAAGGTCAGCATCAGAGAGCAGCCTAGTCCGGTCCTCCGGGGATTCTTAGCACCCTCTGCCTTCATGTCGCACTGGCCGCTGCCTTGGCCAGGTACATTCCAGCTGCCGGAGACTGAGGGCCAAGATTTAAGTTGTGGAGTCATTTTGGAGGTGTTTGGCCATAACTCACCACGCTGGCCAAGCGGGTTGGTGAGTGTGGGATAGAATTTCCTCTAATCCCGATGGTATAGTTATACCGCTATTGGCGGTCGTCAGAGCCCCTTTAGTAGGAACAGGATGCACCACGAGAAGGCGGGGTTGACATTTATCAAGGAGAGGCTGTGATGTTACGCATCACCTGACCTTACATCCCATATATATTATAAATCCAACACCAATATATATATATATATATATATATATATATATATATATATATATACTGAAGAGCAAAGCTGAAAACAAAGGGAAAACTTTTGAATTTAAAACTAAAGTTGCAAAATAACCTGAAGATCAAAACGCGCAACGCAGCAGTTATGAAAAATTCAGAATTCACATTCTATTAAGAAGAGACCGAAGCAAAAAATATTTTTTTGACTCATAACCAAGTACAACATAGAAAAAGTTATGTATCTACCGGTGTGAGTAAAAAGAGAAAAAATAAAAAATAAAATAAAACAACTGAATGTAGAAAGTGTCGAGAATACTGAGCCCTTGCTTTATCAAGGACCAGCAAAAACTCTGCATTTTCTCACTTCCACAAAGACCTAGTTGGAAATGGGTTTCTGCAAAGCCATAGATGCAAGTAATAAGCCCACCAAATTTTTTTTTTTTTAAATATATATTTTTTTAAAATTATATATATATGTTATGACCTCAGCAGAGCTGTATGACCCAGCCTTAGTTAACAACTTAGCTTGCATCCACAACTTTCCCGGCCCAACCCATGCTCCCCATCTGTTACTATCCAACAGAAAGAAGAAGACTACAGAAAACCCAAGCTGCGAGAGTGATATAATAACTAGAAACAATGCCCAGCGATAATGAAATGCCAAGTTCGCCCGACAGAGAATTTAAACCCGAATAGCAATGCAAAAGCACTCCAAATTCTTACATTGCAATTAAAAAAGGAAATATTAATTATTTAAAACTCAGATTCCCGAAAGAAAACCCGATTCTAAAACCCCCACTCCACAACCCCCGACAACACAAAAACAAGTACAAATTAAAGACAACAACCAACCAAAGAAATGTCCTGTGAAGGCCACATGACACAAACAATTAGTTGCAACATGTACAAAGCACTTCAGAAGTGCCCTAAGTGCATAACTAAGCAGTTATCAAGAACTCAACTACCCTGAAAACTCAGCGCAAAAGTACAAGAACCATGAATGGTCAGCCGCCCGGCCCAAGTTTCCTAAAAACGCGCAAAGTTACCAAGAAAAGAAAGAGCCAAAATCTGCAAAAAGCCAACAGACCTGCCAGTGCCTAAATGCTAAAAAGCAAAAAAAAAAAAAAAAAAAACAGAGAAAAAAGTTCCCATGGGTATAAGATATCTTGAAGGTTTTGAAACACATTAGTAACTGTACTAATTTGATGTACAGAGATTTTTGGATAATTAATAATAATGCAGAAGTAATTTCCACTATACTCAAAGTAAGTCCCTTAGATATTAATAGTTATGATTTTGAGAACCTATATACTAATCTGCCTCTATCAGATATAATCACTACCTTTAAAGAGCTGTATGCAGAATTTAAACATAACCAATTTGTTAATGTAGGAGCCTGGAACTCTTATCTCAATTGCTGCATAAAAAATAACCATATCTTATATAATAATACTCTCTATAAGCAAGTGAACGGTATACCCATGGGAACGTCAACCTCCACGAGTATTGCTAATCTATTCCTGTTCTTTAAGGAATATAATTTCATTAAAAATCACTCCACCTGCTCCGATAACTACCTTTACACATTTAGATATATTGATGATCTGCTGTGTATCAATAATTCAGAAGTTATAGTGATTTTGATAATATCTATTCTAGCTCTCTTAACTTATGTAAAACCAACCACAGTAATCAGGAACTTGAGTTCCTAGACTTAAGCATTAAGCTTAACAGAGGTAACCCATCTATTAGCCTCTTTGATAAAAGAGTTAATTTTCCTTTCAAAGTAATTAAATATCTACACTGGAATAATAACATATCAACCAAAGTAATTGAAATGTACTAATTTCTCAGGTACCAAGAGTTTCAAGAATTTGCAGCAACAATTTGGACTTAAATTACCACATTAATATACTATTAGACAGTTTTCTAGAGAACGAAATTCCTTCTTCTTTCATCAAAAGAACTTTAAGAAAAATTATTCTGAATAGTAGAGTAAGGTTGGAAGATCTGCTTTAATTTTCTACACAGTTAATAATAGGATTCTGACCAATGAAAGCCGTTTGGAAGTTGGCTAGAGGATGCCTATTAACTACTAAAAGGAACCTTAGTGCTATGGATATGAAGGTCCTATTAAAATAAAAAACTAAATAATATAGACAAAATCACAAAAAAAGCTTAAAAATCTGTTTACAAAAGAAAATAAAAACAAACAAAAAAAGAAAACTAGTTATTCACTCACTAGAATAGCTATACTAAAAATAGTAAAACTAACATTAAAATTAATAGGATTCTGAATAATCTATAGAAGCTCACTAAGATGATTAAATACATGCAAAGATTATTGAATACACTACTTGTGTATTTTGTAATATTTCTCTTGTATTCTGGAGAGTTAATTCTGCTCTTTCTGATCATACAGGTCCACAGACTTAAGTATATATATTTTTTTCTCTGGTTAAAATCTCCGCGAGTTGGATTCTTTCAGTGTGTGGAGGCCTTCAGCCCCACCCACACTGCCCCCCCCCCCCCCAGCGACTAGGGAGTGGCAGAGGAGTTTGGAAGTTTGGGGAAAAGGTCGGCCATGTTTCCTCTTGTGTGGAGAAAGTTCGATTGCATGGGAGGTGGGCTCTCTTCATTGTCTTTGGGTTTTCCAGGTTCGGTGTTTGTGCTTCTTGTACTTTTTTTCTCTGTTTTTTTTTTTTTGCTTTTTAGCATTTAGGCACTGGCAGGTCTGTTGGCTTTTTTGCGGATTTTGGCTCTTTCTTTTCTTGGTAACTTTGCGCGTTTTTAGGAAACTTGGGCCGGGCGGCCGACCATTCATGGTTCTTGTACTTTGCGCTGAGTTTTCAGGGTAGTTGAGTTCTTGATAACTGCTTAGTTATGCACTTAGGGCACTTCTGAAGTGCTTTGTACATGTTGCAACTAATTGTTTGTGTCATGTGGCCTTCACAGGGCATTTCTTTGGTTGGTTGTTGTCTTTAATTTATACTCGTTTTTGTGTTGTCGGGGGTTGTGGAGTGGGGGGGGGGAGGTTTAGAATCGGGTTTTCTTTCGAGAATCTGAGTTTTAAATAATTAATATTTCCTTTTTTAATTGCAATGTAAGAATTTGGAGTGCTTTTGCATTGCTATTCGGGTTTAAATTCTCTCTCGGGCGAACTTGGCATTTCGTTATCGCTGGGCATTGTTTCTAGTTATTATGTCACTCTCGCAGCTTGGGTTTTCTGTAGTCTTCTTCTTTCTGTTGGATAGTAACAGATGGGGAGCATGGGTCGGGCCGGGAAAGTTGTGGATGCAAGCTAAGTTGTTAACTAAGGCTGGGTCATACAGCTCTGCTGAGGTCATGACATATATCATCATCATCATCATCATTGTCAACCATTATCAATCCACTGCTGGACGAAGGTCTCCCCAAGTTTCCTCCACAACGGTCTGTCTTGTGCCAGTCTCCTCCATGTCACTCCCGCATATTTACGAATTTCATCCACCCATCTCCCATGTGGTCTTTTTCTGGGTCTTTTCCTGTCCCTTGGAATCCAATCTAAAATTTCGGCTGTCCATCTATGGTCTGTCCTTCTGGCAGTATGTCCAGCCCATTGCCATTTCAGGGATTTAACTCTGATCATGATGTCTTCCACTCTCATCATTTTTCGGATCCACGAGTTCCTCTTCTTATCTCTCCTGGTTATACCAAGCATGCACCTCTCCATGCTTCTTTGAGTTGTCTGCCTGCAGCAGACAACTCAAAGACATATATATACATATATAATTTTAAAAAAATATATATTTAAAAAAAAAAAATTTTTTTGGTGGGCTTATTACTTGCATCTATGGCTTTGCAGAAACCCATTTCCAACTAGGTCTTTGTGGAAGTGAGAAAATGCAGAGTTTTTGCTGGTCCTTGATAAAGCCAGGGCTCAGTATTCTCGACACTTTCTACATTCAGTTGTTTTATTTTATTTTTTATTTTTTCTCTTTTTACTCACACCGGTAGATACATAACTTTTTCTATGTTGTACTTGGTATGAGTCAAAAAAATATGTTTTGCTTCGGTCTCTTCTTAATAGAATATATATATATATATATATATTTATAGTAACCAAATTCTCCAGCTCCTTTCTGATTCTTCCAATTTAATTTTCCATAATGTTGAAAACAAATATTTAAGTCACAGCAAGAAATTTGAGGAGTGCCCAGCACTCTTCATTGGAGGGAAGAATGGCGGTCAGTGCTCTTCAGTGATGCAAGCCGATTCTGCTGTACTTGTCCGAAGACAAGGTGAGGTGAGCAGCTTGTTTATAATGCTATAAGCATTATAAACTACTTCCCTTTCAAGCTGATAGGGCTCTGGCAGTAAATGGCATATATAACTGCTCTGTAATTGATTGGTTAATTGAAATTCGCCTGTTGTGATGGGAGTTAGGAATGATCCCTCAGGATTGGAGGGATGCTATTATTTTCTCTTTCTACATGGAAGATCAGAGAGAGTGTAAGAACTTTTGTATCAGCCTGCTGAGTGTGCCAAGAAAAGGGTTTGCACAGGTCATTATTGATAAGGTACAAGGACTTCAGATAAGATATGGGATGTACCAAGTAATTTCATGCCTTGGTAACAGCTGCACTAACCAAATGTTGCATTATGAATGATGACTGAAAAGAATCTATCTACTGGTAAGAAAGTTTTTTCTGCTTTTGTAGAAAGCTTATAACTGCATAAACAAGGTGCTCCTGTTGAAGATAATTACGGTATAGCTGGAAATCTGCTTGAAAGCTGCATATGATGGTAGTATAGCATGTGTATAAGTGAATAGCGTTTGATTGAAATGGTTTTGCATCTGGTGCAGGAGTAAACTAAGGTTGTTTAATGTCAAATATATTCAATATATTGATGGATGCATGCATGTGTGATGAGAAAATAGATAATACGGATTTATGCCTTGTTAACTCTTGTGTGCAGACCACTGCATGCTGGTGACACAGTCCTTTTGGAAGAGAGCAAAAAGTGAGTTTCAGGGTATGTTGTCTCACATGTACGAAATTTGTATGAAATTCAAACTGGCATATAAAGGAAAAACCAAAGCTGTGGTTTTTGAGTGAGGAACTGTTGGTACTGAATGACAGAGACAGACCAGGTGAATGAATTACCATATTTAGGAAGCATGTTTGATAGAGAAAACAGATTAGATGGTGAAGTCAGTAAGTGGTGTACTGACTTCACCATCTAATCAGCTTTGAAAGTCAAAGCAGTCTTAGGAGGACTTCACAGGAATCATGGGTTCTCAAAAAGGTCCCGAATATCTGTGTATGAAACTGTAACTGTTCCTGGCAGTGAAACCTAGATTCTGCAGAAGAGACACAGGAATCATTTGTGCACTGGAGAGATATGTTACTTATGAGAGGGGGAGTTAGGAAAAACACATTCTGATCTTGTCAGAAATGATGAAGTTCTGCAAATGTGCAATCTAAAGCAAATTGTTGTTAGCACACAATAGAGACAAATATTCTGAGATAATTTGGACATGTTGACAGAATGAGTGGCAAGGTGCTAAGAATTTATTCAGCCCAAGTGACAGAAAAAAGGTAGAAGAGGACCAATGAAATCATGGGAGGACCAGATTCATGAATGTCTGTAGAAAAAAAGATAATTAGTATGAAGTACAAAAGGTCCTATGTGAGATGCATGATGGACATCAGTGAAGCTTGAGTTGGATGCCAAGATAACTGTTAATGGAAATGTTTGATACATTAACAGTAAAATACAGTTTTAAACTTTAATTTGACAGATGTGCTTTCTTCAAGGGGGCAAACTTCTGAATCTCAGAACAGTTTAGTGATATGTGCATATATAAGAACAATAAACTTATTTCTTTTCTGTGCATCTCAGTAACTTGGATATTAATACTAAAATTAGCAAATGTAATGAAAAGAATTTAGCAATCTGTTCTGTATGAAAACAGTCAAGTTTTTCAGTTAATTTTCATGCTTTTTCAGCACTTTCATATAAGTTGGGTTGTATTAACCTCTTACGTTCACCAAAATCAGTAGTACATAAATGTTTTTTAAAATGCATTTTATAATAACTTAACATTTGGAGGCAAAATTGAAAGCTGACTCACCTTTAGCACTTTTCAGTCTACCTCGCATTGATAAAATTTCTTCCAAAGAAAAAGGTTGTAAAGGATTAGATGGTTTAGTGTCTTTCACAGATTGAGTTTTTGTACTAGTAGGCTCTTTCTCAGGAGGCTTTACTGCAGTAGAGGAGGATGGGAGTGGAGGAGGAGGAGGGGAGGTGGGGGTGGGGGTGGTGGAGGAGGGGGTGGAGGAGGTGGTGGTGGTGGTGGGAGATGTGTTCCAGGAGGGGCTGGTGGTGCAGGAAGACGTGGTGGTGGTGTTGAAATTGAAATTGGTGCTTTGGACTCCAAACTAGTAGAATCCACTGATGACTGTATGCGCTCAGTAACTGAGTTTTTATCGCAAGGTTCTATATGATTATCACGAACATCAGAAGTTTTCTGTGCCGACACAGATTTGGAGGCATCCCAATCTAAATTTGCAGATGCTTGCAAGAGATCTTGCCCAGAATTTGAGGCTCCTTTACTAACATCGGGATCTGTTAGTTCGTGTTCTGAAGCTTGATATTTAGATTCCACTTCACTTATTTTCTACATGGAAGAAAAAAAAAAAATCATTACATAATACAAGCAAAGCAATCTCAGACTACAGTTCAATTGTTACTTTTCAAGCAATACTAACTGCCTAACACCCAAGGTTTTGCTTACTTTTTTTTTAATGCAAAAAAATCATTACATAATGCAAGCAAAGCAACTTCAAATCACTTTCGCTCTCTGCCAACAGGACAGTGTCATCAGCACACAGCAATCTACACACATGGGTAATTAGTCAAAGTTATATCTGCACACACAGATAATTAGTCAAAGTTATATCTGCACACACGGATAATTAGTCAAAGTTATTTTCTCTTTAACAAAACCTGACACTCAACAGTGAGATGTCTAAAAGGCTTTAAAATATGTGGAACTGAAAATGTACCTTTCAGTTCATCTATATAAAAGGTTATTTTAACCTGCAACATTACTTTAAAATTTTGTAAGTTTATTTCTGAATTATATTCAATCAATAAAATACACCAAAAATTGCAGCTTACCACAAAATCTTGTAAATCACCCATTTTGTTTCCAGCATGTTTAAGCTCCTGCCCATTCTCTCATTCTCTTGCACAAACTATCATATTCTTTTTAATTTAGTCATTTAAAAAAAAATACTTCTATTTTACACTGCTTTGTGATATAATTTAAAAAAATTAATTAAAATAATGATTTTTAAAATAAGTATGAAAAGTAGCTTCGAACAATAATCACATAATCATTGTGAAAAACACTGATTTGGACACATCAAGTACTATGCAAATCTAACAATTAAAATTCATAAATTAAAAATTAAGTTAAAATACAATAGCCCACTGCAGATTTTCATCCAATAAAAGGCACTTAATACACTGCTTTTCTCCCACGTTAACAGTTTTTGGCAACTTGTATTACTGTCTTCAGATTTCCAACCATTGCCTTCTATGAGAGGTCTCATCACCTTAAATGTTTAATGCTGAGTGCTTCTCTTCTATGGGCTTGGTCAATGATGCTTCTTTTTAGGCACATGTACAAATTTTGAAAAGAAAAAAGCATAACTAACTACACATAATTGCCCAAATAGAAGTTTCATATACAAAATAAATCTTGAAGTACACTACCTGATCAAAAGTATCTGGACACTCTGCTTGGAAGGCTTTCCGCTAGATTCTGGTATGTTGCTGCGGAACTGCCTCCCATTCTGCCATAAGAGCCCTAGTCAGGTCGGTAACTTATCTCAAGCAGTTCGGCCTAGCTCCCTGTTGGCATTGCAATTCATCCCAATGGTGTTCTGCATTGTTGAATTCGAGGTTTTGTGCAGGCCAGTCAAGTTCTTTTACATCCATCTCATTAAACTATTCCTGGCCAGACCTCACATTGTCGGTGGGGGCATTATTCTGTTGATAAAGGAAAGAGCCTTCACTAAACTGTTGCCATAATGTTTGGAGCACAGAATTGTTAAGAATTTCACTATGCTGCAGCATTAAGATTCCCAACCACTGGAATTGGGATGCCCACAAGAAACTGCCCCAGAGCCAGGGGCGGATCCAGGATTTTCGTGAGCGAGGGGCGCAAGTGCCGGGAATAACCAAGGACCTCTCTGATATTTTTTTTTCTCAAAAATGAAAAAGTGTTCTTAGTATATCTATAAATCCTTCCAATTAATTAAGGAAAGTAATAGACTTTTAAGTAATACTTTTCTTCACGAAAAAATTATTCAATTTGTTATTGAAACCTAACAAATCGAAGCTTTTCCTTGGTTTTGAGGGGAAGGCGTGTGCCCAGATCATGCCTCCTTCACCAAAATTCACATTTGGCAACACAGTTGGGCAGGTAGTGTTAACCTGGCATTTTTCACACCCAGACTAGTCCATCAGACTGCCAGATGGTAAAGCATGATTTGAAACTCCAGAGACCATGTTTCCACTGTTCCAGGTCCACCGGCACGAGATGTACACCTTTCCAACTGACGCTTGGTGCTGAACTTGCTGATGTTGTGCTTCTGTGCAACTTCTCAGCCATGGAAACCCATTCTCTTCACTTCTTGGTGAATCACTGAGGTACTGGCATTTCTTCCAGAGGCATTTTGGAACTCAGTAGTGAGTATAATCTACACTGCTGGCCACCCAAAATGCAACACCAAGGAGGACACGAGATAGCAAAGCCACATTTACTGGACACATAACAACAGATACAAAGATGAAACGATTGAGCTTACAGGCTCGTGCAACTTGCGGAACACACAGACATCAATAGTTCGTGTGGCCCCATGGCTCGCAATAACGGCCGCTACACGCCGCGGCATCGAACGAAAGAGGCTTTTTGGATGTGGGATTGGGGTATGTCGGTCCAGGCTGCTTCCACACGTTGCCACAGTTCATCAGGCGTAGCTGCGGGTGGGGCTTGCCCGACCACTCGGTTGCCGATCAGCGACCAGATGTGTTCGATGGGTGACATATCAGGAGAACAGGGCCATTGGCGCAGTGACACCTGGTGGGCCGTGAAGAATTGTTGCACGATGCGTACCACGTGCTGGCGCACGTTGTCCTGTTGAAACGTGGCCGCTGGCAGGTCCTGCAGGTAAGGGAGGACTACAGGCTCCAAAATGTCAGAGATGTAGTGGTGGCTGTTGAGTGTACCTGTGATGCGCACCAGAGGGGTGCGGGTGTCATATCCAATTACGCCCCAAACCATAACGCCAGGCGACGGACCGGTATGGCGATGCATAATGCAGGCGTCATACAGTCTCTTGCCACTGTGCCGCCACACGTGGATCTGACTATTGTGGTGTTGCAGGCAGAAGCGGGATTTGTCGAAGAAGACAATGTCGTGCCATTCCATAGTCCAGGTGCGCCGTTCAACGGCCCACTGTTGCCGCACTCGCCAGTGGTGTACCGTCAATGGTAATCGGAGCAATGGGCGCCGTGCGACAAGTCCCCGCTCCTGCAGACGACGTTGAACGGTACGTGCTGACACAATTTGTTGCGCAACACACCCTAATTCCTGCGCTAACGTTCGTGATGTGGCAGTGCGAGCTGTCAGTGCCAGCCACACAACATGCCGGTCCTCTCATTCGGTGGTGTGCCGCGGCAATCGCTTACGTCGGTGCGTCCGTCCCTCCTGCACCCACAGAATCCATACTCGCCTCACTGTGGCTGGATGTCGTCCCACATGGGCGCCGATGTCTCGGTACGATAAAACGCTGTCGTGATAAGCCACTATTCGTCCTCTGTTGAACTCCGTGACGTGCTGGAATGACTGCCGTATTCTGCGACGAGGCATGAGGAAGCTTCCCACGCACAGGTCCGGCAGCACAACACATTTCCACTACTTATACTCTGCCTTCTGTGCACCCTTCTTCTAGTGCTTCTTGGTGGCGTGCCGGGCGCACATGATTTGCATATGCCCTGCAATGCTAATCGTTGGCATGTCCTCTCGCGGGCGATGCATGTTGCGAATTTCAGGCCAATCGGATGCTTCCTTCTTGGTGTTGCATTTTGGGTGGCCAGCAGTGTACTTTGTCGCACCATCTAGTTCAGCACTGAGTAGTCCCACTTTGTCATTTTTTATGGCCTACCAAGTCACAGTTTCACTGTTGTTTCTCCAAGGTGCTTCCATTTCACAATAACATCATTTACAGTTGACCAGGCCAGGTGCAAGCAGGGCAGAAATTTCTTCAACCGACTAGTTGCTAAGATGGCATCCTATGACTATGCCACACTAAAAGTAACTGTACTCTGCCATATGGTCCATTCTACTGTCCACACTTGTTTATAATGTTTTTCAGGTCACATGCATCTTTTTATACCTGTATGAGTGATGGCTGTGACATATGGGCAAATCCACTACTCAAGAGGGGTGGTCCAGACAATTTTTATCATATATTGCATGTACTCATCATCATCATCATTGTCAACCATTATCAATCCACTGCTGGACGAAGGTCTCCCCAAGTTTCCTCCACAACGGTCTGTCTTGTGCCAGTCTCCTCTATGTCACTCCCGCATATTTTCGAATTTCATCCACCCATCTCCCATGTGGTCTTTTTCTGGGTCTTTTCCTGTCCCTTGGAATCCAATCTAAAATTTTGGCTGTCCATCTATGGTCTGTCCTTCTGGCAGTATGTCCAGCCCATTGCCATTTCAGGGATTTAACTCTGATCATGATGTCTTCCACTCTCGTCATTTTTCAGATCCACGAGTTCCTCTTCTTATCTCTCCTGGTTATACCAAGTATGCACCTCTCCATGCTTCTTTGAGTTGTCTGCAGCCTTTGTATGTCTCTTTTAGTTAAGGTCCACGTCTCTGCACCATACGTAAGCACTGGAAGGATGCATTGATCAAACACTTTTCTTTTAAGACATAATGGCATATTGCTCTTGAAAATTATGCTGTTTCTTCCAAAAGCTCTCCAGGCAAGTTTTGTACGCCGATTAATTTCTTCATCAATGTGACCCTCACTTGATATCTGATGTCCAAGATAAACATACGTATCTGTTATCTCCAGTTTTTCTCCATCAATCGATAAATATTCACTTCTTGTAAAAGCATTGAACATCACTTTTGTCTTCTGAAAGTTCATTTTTAATCCCACTTCTTTACTCTTGTCAGCAAGTTCCTGGATCATACTCTGCAGCTCTGATGGGGTAGTTGCAAAAATGACTACGTCATCAGCAAAACGAAGGTGGGTTAGATAATCTCCATTAATCTTTATCCCCTTGTTTTCCCAGTTCAGTGATTGAAAGACATTTTCCAATGTGGCATTAAAGAGCTTCGGAGATATGGTGTCACCTTGTCTCACTCCCTTTCCAATTTTTATGTGTGTTGTACTTTCAAACAGCCGGATCTTTGCACTTGCATTTTCATAGATGTTATTAATAATATTAATGTATGCATCTTCAATACCGCAGGATTTCAGAGCCCTTGTAACTGCTGATGGTTTCACCGAATCAAAGGCTTTTTCATAATCGATAAAAGCCATGCACAATGGAAGTTCATATTCCCTCGCTCTTTCAATTAGTTCTCTCAGTACGTGGATATGATCTATTGTGCTGTAGCCACTCCTGAATCCAGCTTGTTCTCTCGGTTGAGCCATGTCCAGTGTTACCTTCAAGCGGTGTGAAAGAACTTTGGTGAAGATTTTATAAACCACTGATAGGTCTGTAGTTCCTGAGATCCTCAATGTCACCTTTTTTATGTAGCAGGATCATTGTAGCATTGTTCCAATCCTCAGGAATCTTCCCTTCGTTAAGGCATCGAGTGAAAATTTGGGCGAGTACTGTTTCAATTTCTCCACTTGCTTCTTGTATGATGTCTACAGTAATTCCATCTTCTCCTGGAGCTTTCCCCGCTTCATGTTCTTGATTGCATGAGCAACTTCTGCTGGGAGGACTGGAAGAACTCTGGTACCTTTCATGATGTCTGGAGTACATGTATCATCCCTTTCATATAATTTGGAGTAGAAATCTTTCACTCTTGTCAAAATTTCGCCTCTATTTCTTGTTACAGAACCATCTTCTTTTCTCAGAGCCATAATCTGTTTTCTTCCCTTACTGAGATGTCCCTTTGCTATCTTTAGGCTTTGGTTGTTTTCAATTGCTTTCCTCACTAGCTCACAGTTGAATTTCCTTACGTCTTCAGTGATACTTTTTCGTGCTGTCTTGCATAGCTCTATATATTCCACTTTGGAAGTCACATCTTCTTTAGTTGTCCTCATCTCTCTTCTTTTTTGCATCAACATTTTGGTTTTTCCTGATAATTTGTTCACATGCAACTTGTTCTTAGACCCAGCTAATTTTGTTGCTGTTTCCATAAGAGCTTTGGTTACTTTTCTGTTAACTTCAGAGATGTCCACTTCTTCCGATGTTAGGCCTTCTAAAGCAGAGAACCTGTTCTTCAGTTCCAACTTGAAGGTATTATGGTGTTTTTAAGGTTGGTTATGTCAATAGATTTTGTTTGTCTTATGAGCTTGCCACGTTCAAGTTTAGTGTTGAGGTGCATCTTACATCTCACCAATCTATGGTCACTACCTGTGTTGAACTTGTTTAGCACACTGCAGTCTTCTATGACGAATTTTTTGTTACACATAATAAAATCAATTTCACTTGTCGTCCCATTTGGATGTCTCCATGTCCATTTCCTGTGTGGCTTTTTCTTGAAGAAGGAGTTCAAGATGAAAAACCCTTCTGCCTCTGCAAACTCAACGAGAGTATTTCCACGCTGGTTTCTGTTGCCATGACCGAATTTACCTACTGAAGTTTCATTCTGTTGCCGTTGCCCTATTTTTGCATTGAAATCTCCCATAATTATCTTCAAGTGCTGCCTACCTTTATTATTTAGATGACGAATTTCCTCATAAAATTCTTCAATTTCTTCTTCAGGATGACTTGTGGTGGGTGCATAAGTTTGAATAATCTGAGCCTGGTATCTTCTCGAGAGTTGGATAACGAGTCTTGCAGCTCTGTCAGAGGAACTTTCAACTTCTACCACTTTATCCTTCAGTTTCTTGTTTATTATAAATCCAACACCACTAGTTCTGCCAGTATTTGTCCCATGATAATAGAAGAGATGTCCACTTTTCAGTTCAATGAGATCTTCTCCTTTTCTCCTTACCTCACTTAGCCCGACGATGTCCCACTTGATCCTTTGTAGTTCCTCTTCCAATTCAAGAAGCCTTGAATCAGAAGATAGGGAGCGTCCATTATACGTAGCCAAGGTCAGCATCAAATGACAGCCTAGTCCGGTCCTCCGGGGATTGTTAGCACCCTCTGCCTTCATGTCGCACTGGCCGCTGCCTTGGCCAGGTACATTCCAGCTGCCGGAGACTGAGGGCCAAGATTTAAGTTGTAGAGTCATTTTGGAGGTGTTTGGCCATAACTCACCACGCTGGCCAAGCGGGTTGGTGAGTGTGGGATAGCAGTGAGTTATCTGAACGTGACCTATCAAAGACAGCATACATTCATTCTCATAACATTCACAATATCTGTTAATTCATACTCACTTCAGTCTCACAGATTGAACTAAATGTAAATACAAGACAGGTGAAAATCAAGTATAGAAATAAAAACAAATTGCTATAAAATCAACTTAAACCATGGTATGATGACCATCTTTCTTTCAGTTCCACATATGAAGACTATAAAAAGAAGTAAGAAAGCAGACAAACTGCATTTAAGCAGCAAATCTATAAACATACCTTTTTGTAAGCTTTAAGTCTTTGAACAGTCTTTTTCCTTTCTTCTCTTATTCTACCAACAGGAAGCTCTCTAGCAGCAGGTGTTATACGTGGCTTCTAAAAAACAGTCAGCAAACAAAAATAAATGCGAAATACATCTTTTTCATAAAAAAAAATACATTTACTGACTTTAGCAATATATCTATTTTTGCCTGTTAGTCATAAAAAATAGCATACACATATGCATATGTATCACTAAGCTGTTCTCTGAGATTCAGAGGTTAGCTCCATAAAGAAATACAAACTACAACATAATTTTTACTTACTGTTGCCATATCAAACTTCTCCATTTACAGCAATCTTGACACACAACTCTGCCTTCACTGGCATCCATCACGCATCATACACAAGATCTTCTGTACTTCCTACTTATAATATTTTTCACGTGCAGACTCCTAAATCTCATCCTCCCATGACATCCTTGGCCTTCCTCTGCCTTTCCTTCCTGCCACTAGGGCTGAAAAATTTGTTCTCATCACTCATTCAAAGCGTCTCACCACTCATTCTTTCAACATGGTAAAACCACCGAAGCACATTAGTCTCCACTTTCCTACCAACATTTTGCTTCACATTACACAACTGCAAAACATCTTCCTCACACAAACAGAACGAGTCTTGCCACCCCCCCACCCAATAAGTGATGCATTTCTCCAGCACACAAACGACTCCTATGTTTCTTCTGTAGTACCCAGGTTCCACTGCCATACATCCATACATCAGAGTAGGAACAATAACACTTTCATACACAGCCATGCTGGGCTTGTTTGAGAACCCATCATTCCTGTGAAAACCTCCCAGAGCAGGCATGACTTTCAATGAAGAATTCACTCGCCTACTAATTTCACCATCCAATTTGTTCTCTGTCAAACATGCTTCCTAAATACACAAACTCACTCACCTGGTCAATCACTGTGCCATTTATACTTACATTACATTCAGTGCTACCAGTTCCTCTCTCAAAGACCATAACTTTGGTTTTTCCCTTATTTATACTCAGTTTAAATTTCATGCAAACTTCGTACATCTGGAGAAACATACTCTGCAAATCACTTTTGCTCTCTGCCAACAGGACAGTGTCATCAGCATACAGCAATCTGCACACATGGATATCACGAAGACATAAACTACTATTATCTATTTTGGCATCACGCCTGCACGCATCCATAAATATATTAAACAGCCAGAGTGACATTGCACAACCTTGTCTGACTCCAGCACCAATAGAAAACCATTTTGATAAAACACCATTCACTCGTACACAAGCTCTACTGCCAGCATACTCGGCTTTTACACTATTAAGTAAATTCCCAGTAACACCATATTCATTCAATAACTTCCACAAAAGTGTCCTATTTACTAGTTCGTAAGCTTTCTCTAAATCTATGAAGGCAGCAAACACTTTCTTACCAACAGTCATATACTTTTTAATCATCATGTGTAATGCAAAAATTTGGTTAGTGCAGCCTTTACCAGGCATAAAACCACTCTGAACATCCCACACTTTCTCTGATGTAAAATCCCATACTTTTTCAATAATGACCTAACCAAATACTTTCCCTGTCACACTCAGTAGGTTAATACCATGATAGTTCTTGTAATCAGTTTGATCACCTTTTCCCTTACACAAGGGAACAATGATAGCATCCTTCCAATCCCGAGGGACCATTCCTAACTTCCAGCACAGCTGGCAAATTTCAGTTAACCAGTCAATTATAGAGTCACTCCCAGATTTCAACATCTCAGCAGTTATGCCATCAACTCCCAGAGCTGTACCATTCTGAAGAGATTTTAGAGCTTTACACACCTCTTCTCTTGAGATCCCTGCTGTGCTTCCATCCTTCACTGTGACATCACCTGCTTCTAACTCAGAATCACCTTTGCTTTCTTGATTTAATAACTAACAGAAGTATTCACTCCATCTTTCACTTAACTCATTGGGGTTCCCATATCATTTCCCTGATCCTATTCACACAACTTACAACTTTGTTTCCCCTATTTTTTCTCAGTTTCGTGTATTTCCAGAAAGTCTTCCTATCTTTCCAAAAGCCAATTCATGCCTTTCCACCTTCTCCTTCCTATCTTTTGTGTTACTCTGGCAAACCAGCTCAGCTGCTTCATGCTTCTTACAGCGATCTTCATCCACAGAAACTACCTTGCAACATCCCCAAACAGGCTTCCTTCTTTCTCTTTACTGCCTCCTCAATCTCACTATTCTACTAAGCATCACCTCTGTTGTTACCCACTATTGTGGAGCTACAGACCTCTTCAACAGCAGTGACACAGTTCTTAAAACATTCCCACTTCTTTTCTACATCCCTTTCACGACTTCAGCTCCTTCAGTCGTTCTCTGAGTATGTCAGAATAACGCTGATGATCTTAAGGGAGCCTTTCAACCTTTATTCTTTCCATCCTGGGCCTCATCTTATTCCTTTTCGTCCAAACAACATTCAGTTTCACTCATGACACTACCAAGTAATGATCAGAACCAACATCCACACCTCTCATCACACGAGTGTCAACAACTAAGTGTTTAAGACGCTGATCGTAGACAACAAAATCTATCACACTCTTTTGACCAAGAGTACGATTTTCCCAAGTATATGTGTGGATACTCTTGTGGCTGAAAAATGTATTAGATACACACAAACCATTCTCAATGCAGAGTTCAAGTAATCTTTCACCATTATCATTCACACAAGGATCATTAATATAGCTCAATATTAAAATTAGAGAAATGGCATTTGGTAAGACACAGATTCCTACAAACGGTACCAAAATGAAAGGTGGTTGGGTAGGGGCCAAATACTGCTCCCAGGAACACATAAATCATACGAACTATTTTCACACATGGTGGATGGTTGGTTGATTTGTGGAGTTTTACAAAACGAAGCTCAGACTAGGCCACAGACCACAATGACAATTAATAAGAATCAAGAATACAAACAGCTCACATTATAGAGAGAACAAGCTCCACCAGAGTCTATTATCTAATCCCATGAATACTTCAATATATGGTTAACATAAGAAAGCCTTATGCAAGAATCGGGGGGTACACGTTTTGTGATGAAAGTGCACCTACACAACCAGGATTCCACTTTCACACAGTCCTCTTCAGGTATTAAAAAAAAAACATGTAAATATTTTCACTTAGGTCAATATATCAACCCCCCCCCCAAAGAGAATTGAATAAAAATGAATGAGAAAGAAATACAACATTATATACATTTTAAGACTTAGTTATACAGAACAATAGTAACTAGCAAAAAATATATATATATCTTGTGGGAATACCTGAGAATCAGTAAAGGTGTTAATAGTTTGGGTTTTTTATACAGAAGTTTATAATCTTAGTATTCCTCAGCAAACAATGTTGATCATATTGAAACAATCTTTTGTGAATGTTTCAATTATTTTAATATACCAAAAATAAGCATTTTAGTGGAAAGCATAAGAAAATCAAAATAATATAACATCTATACCACTTTGCATAGGTATCCCCTCCCCTTCTATAATAACAATCTTAATCACTTGTTATGAATCCAGATCCAAAATTTGAAGCCTCCAACCAAAAGTCACTGAAAATATGTATTTCTGTGGATCAATAATCCCCTGCTATCCTACTCATGCCTGCAAGCTCAAGCAAATTTTCAAGACATTTAGATATTATTTGGCCATCAGTTCCAACCCTTCTATCATCAAATTAATTTTGGATGATAGAGATAAAATAACTCCCATCAATCTTCTTGGGGTTTACCTCATCCTGACCTCAATATCTTACAGTGAAATTTGCAACACTGGAAGCACTTACCGCAGCATCAATGGCCATTTCTATTGGAGCACAAAAATGATGTCCATAAAAAAAACTCTAACACTTCATAACTTTGGAGGACACTTCTGTTGACCCCCCCCTCTCTCTCTCTCTCTCTCTCTCTCTCTCTCTCTCTCTCTCTCTCTCTCTCTCTCTCTTTGGGTACTAGTTTCTATTAAGGGCTTCATACAATTTACCTCAGTTTCTTCATGAAGCCAGTTTTACACTTCTCACACAACACTTGATTTCTCCAGAGGCTGAAGTTTGAAGTTCTCTCCCATCTACCCTATAGTCTGAATTTGGAGCCCAGCAATTTTAATTTCTTTCCAAATCTGAAAAAGTATCTTAAGGGGGATTAATTTAACCTCAGATGATGAAGTGAAAAAATGCTGTCACATCATGAATCAGACAAAAAAGCCCTGAATTCTGCACTGATTACATGCATATACTTGTCTTACATTGAAGAAAATGTACTGGACAAGGCAACTATGAGGAAAAATAGATACAGCAATTTGTACTTACCATATTGTACTTTCATTTTGGTTTCTGTTTGTGCAAATGCATCATTCTTTTTTCTGGATTTTTGAATGTGAGCATTACTCATCAGCCTATCCTCATATTAGATGTACCTGGCTATGGTAGTGGCCAGTGCAACATGAAGGCAGAGGATTCTAAGAATCACCTGAACTAGGGCTGTCAATGAAATTCAAAAGTCAGAATGACATGGAAGAGAATTGCTCAAGACAGCGAGTTGTAGGACACACCTTCATCAAGCAGTGGACTGTGAATGTTGGATAAGCATTGGAAGATCCCAAAAGTCAGAATGACATAGAAGAGAATTGCTCAAGACAGCGAGTTGTAGGCCACACCTTCATCAAGCAGTGGGCTGTGAATGTTGGATAAGTATTGGAAGATCCCAAAAGTCAGAATGACATAGAAGAGAATTGCTCAAGACAGCGAGTTGTAGGACACACCTTCATCAAGCAGTGGGCTGTGAATGTTGGATAAGTATTGGAAGATCCCAAAATTTTCCTCCTACCTTAGTAGTGGGCGATCTTAGTAAGAGATGGGTTTGCGTCCTCGGGGTGCTCCGTGGGAACAATGGCACACAGAACAGCAACAAGGGCCTCTGGGAATCTTAGAGAGATGCCAGCTAGTTCTGTGTGACATTGGCAAAAAAGACCCCAACTCACTGGGTTTTGTTCCAGAATCCTTAGGTTGAATGACCAACTGAAAGCGTCAGCTGTGGGCTAATCTCCCACACTGATGTACTTACCTGATTAAAAAGACACAAAGAAATGCAAAAATTGTCTCAAGTGTGGGATGTGGTAGGGCAACAACTCTTGAGAAGGATGGCCCACCACGCTATTGACCTGTAACTGGGAAAAAGCGAATCAGACAGAGATCTCAGCTAAGTGAGTGTAAGATTGGTGTATGGAATACTAGAGGTATAAATGGAAAGATGAACGACGTGATTAAAGAGATGAATAAGTATAGATTGGATGTGCTGTGCATAAATGAAACCAAAAAGAAGAAAATTGGGATAGAAAAAGTTAATGGAATGGTGAGTGTGTGGTCTGGGGTATTGGATAATGTGATAGAACAGATTGGTGTAGGTGTGGTTTTAAGTGAAAAAAAGAACAACTTGATTCACTATAGTTGCATAAGTGGCAAAATTCTTTGGATTTGCTTGAAAGTGAAACTTCAGAGAATAGTAATTGCTGTAGTGTAGGCTCCTTGTGACTTGGAACCTTCTGATAGGAAGGAAGATTTCTGGAATGAGCTGAAAGCTGTTTTGAGCCAGTTTGGTGCTAAAGAGAAAGTTATAATAGCAGGGGATTTCAATGCTAGAGTGGGTGTGCAGAATGCAATTTCTGACAATGTTCTGGGCAAGTTTAATGATCCTTGCATAAATGATAATGGTGAAAGATTAATTGAACTCTGCATTGAGAATGGTTTGTGTGTATCTAACATTTTTCAACCACAAGTATATACACACATATACTTGGGAAAATTGTACTCTTGGTCGAAAGAGTGCGATAGATTTTGCTGTCTACGGTCAGCGTCTGAAACAGTTGTTGGCACTCGTGTGAGGAGAGGTGCGGATGTCTGTTTTGATCATTACTTGGTAGTGTCACGAGCAGAAACTGAATGTTGGTTAGAGGAACGGAAATAGCAAGAGGCCCAGGATGGAAAGAATAAAGGTTGAAAGGCTCTCTGAAGATCATCAGCATTATTCTGACATACTCAGAGATCGACTGAAGGAGCAGAAGTCATGTGAGAGGGATGTAGAAAAGACGTGGGAATGTTTTAAGAACTGTGTTGTCACTGCTGCTGTAGAGGTCTGTAGCACCACAACAGTGGGTAACAATAGAGGTGATACTTGATAGAATAGTGAGATTGCAGAGGCAGTAAAGAGAAAAAAGGAAGCCTGTTTGGGGATATTGCAAGGTAGAGTTTCTGTGGATGAATATCGCTGTAAGAAGCAGGAAGCAGCTAAGCTGGTTCGCCAGAATAAAGCAAAAAGTAAGAAGGAAAAGGTAGAAAGACATGAATTGGCTTTTTGGGAAGATAGGAAGTCTTTCTGGAAGTACATGAGACTCAGGAAAATTAGGGGAAACAAAGTTGTAAGTTGTGTGAAGAATAGGGTTTAGTAAATGATATGGGAGCCCAATGAGTTAAGTGAAAGATGGGGTGAATACTTCTGTAAGTTATTAGATCAGGAAAGCAAAGGTGATTCTGAGGCAGATGATGTCACAGTGAAGGATGGAAGCACAGGAGGGATCTCAAGAGAAGAGGTGTGTAAAGCTCTAAAATCTCTTCAGAATGGTAAGGCTACGGGGAGTTGATGGCATAACTGCAGAGATGTTGAAATACGGTGGCGACTCTGTAATTGACTGGCTAACTGAAATTTGTCACTTGTGCCAGGAGTTAGGAGTGGTCCCTTGGGATTGGAAGGATGCTATCATTGTTCCCTTGTATAAGGGGAAAAGTGATTAGACTGACTGCAAGAACTATCATGGTATTAGCCTACCGAGTGTGCCAGAGAAAGTGTTTGGTAAGGTCGTTATTGAAAAAGTACAGGTCTTACATCAGAGAAAGTGTGGGATGTTAAGAGTGGTTTTATGCCTGGTAAAGGCTGCACTAACCAAATTTTTGCATTACACATGATGATTGAAAAGTATTTGGCTGTTGGTAAGAAAGTTTTTGCTGCCTTCATAGATTTAGAGAAAGCTTACGAACTAGTAAATAGGACACTTTTGTGGAAGTTATTGAATGAATAGTCGCCTATTGGTGCAGGAGTCGGACAAGGTTGTGTAATTTCCCCATGGCTATTTAAATATATTTATGGATGTGTAAGGCCAAAATAGATAATACTGGTTTATGTCTTTGTGATATCTGTGTGTGCATATTGCTGTATGCTGATGACGCTGTCCTGTTGGCAGAGAGCAAAAGTGAGTTGCAGAGTATGTTGTCCCAGATTTACGAAGTTTGCATGGAATTTAAACTGAGTATAAATAAGGGAAAAACCAAAGTTATGGTTTTTGAGAGAGGAACTGGTAGCACTGAATGTAATGTAAGTCTAAATGGCACAGTGATTGACCAGGTGAGTGAGTTTGTGTATTTAGGAAGCATGTTTGACAGGGAGAACAAATTGGATGGTGAAATTAGTAGGCGAGTGAATTCTTCATTGAAAGTCATGTCTGCTTTGGGAGGTTTTCACAGGAGTGATGGGTTCTTAAGGGAGTCCCATGCATGGCTGTGTATGAAAATGAAATTGTTCCTACTCTGATGTATGGCAGGCAGTGAAACCTGGTGGAGAAATGTGTTACTTATGGGGGGGGGCAAGACACGATTTGACTGTGTGAGGAATGAAGATGTATTGCAGTTGTGTGATGTAAAGCAAAATGTTGTTAGCAAAGGTGGAGACTAATACGCTTCAGTAGTTTGGCCATGTTGAAAGAATGAGTGATGAGTTGCTTACTACGAAAATCCTTTTAGCCAAGTGGCAGGAAGGAAAGGCAGAGGAAGGCCTAGGAAGTTATGAGAGGATCAGATTCAGGTGTCTGCATGAGAAAAAGATTATGAGTATGAAGTATAGAAGATCTTGTATACAGTCTGTGATGGACGTCAGTGAAGCCTGAGTCGTGTGTCAAGATCGCTGTAAATGGAGGTTTGATATGGCAACAGTAAGTAAAAGTTATCTGGTAGTTTGTATTTTTTTTTTTTTTTTTTGAGTTTACCTCTGAATTTCAGAGAACAGCTTAGTGCTATGTATGTATATGTTTCTTAGTACATAGTGTTATCAGTAAATGTGAATTGCAGAAGAAGGTAATTTGTTGTTGTTCTTTAAACCTGCTATCTCCCATCACTTTGTAAGTTCTATAACTTACAACCCTTTGATTTCTCAAACTGTGTCCAATAATTAAATCCTTTCATTGCAATAATTCATAGCACATAACAAACACAAGCTCATTGCAAAAATATGTAGTTAAAAAGGCATTTCAATATCGCAGATGCATAATAAATATATCATCCAGCAAGTTCTGTTTCACACATTCTATATATATCGTTAGAATGGGGATGAGCATTGGGAGTTGATTGCTAACCTAATTCTACAAGACAGCAGTCCAGTTAACCCCTTTAATTCACCAGGTGTGTGTGTTAATGGTATTCCAGTCAACACATCAAGAGGTATAACCCTTTTACATTGGAAGTATCTATCAAAATATTAATCAATATATACCTGAACATATTTCTGATGTAAAGAAAGGTCATCCGTTCCTATTTATCATTTGGAAATTCTTTATCAAATCTGGTAACATTTGAATCAATAAATGAAGGGTTTGGGAGTAAACAAACCATGATAACCAACATTTCTGTAAAAAAATGAGTTGCATACAAAAAACAATTGTGGTGGTAATCTGAGCAAGTATTTATTATTCATTGATGACAACATATGTTGCCACAATATAACTTTCAATTTATGGTAAGTGCAAACATTTATATTTTTTTACTACTTGTAATCTGTGTATCTCACAACGACAGAAGTATTGGTTACCATGGTTTACACCCGAGTCCACAGCATATTCTCATTCATTCTATGGCTGAAGAAGGTAGTAGTTACTACTGAAGCATCCCATGCAACAATTTCATTTATACATAATTTTATTTCCAGTGTCACATTCAGAATACTTCTGCACGAAACTCCTCAGTATCAGAGTGCCACATGAATTTCTGCTATTACTTGTTATGTCTTGAGAACATAAAATCTAACTGCATCCTGATAATTTACCAATGCACTTTTATTTTTTCACCAAAATTACCATATGAAAAGAGCTGTGCTAGATGGTCATGACTTTCTGGCATTCTCTCAGCACATAATTCCCCTCTCCATGTTCAGAACTTTCTCATAAATGTTCTATGTAAAATTAGTTCTTTTGACATCTTAATTGCTAACTGATAATCATTTCCTACAATTTAAATCTCCAATTTCACACTTGAATGAGTTATTGCAGCTTTCAGATACTCAGATCACCAATCACTTTCTATCCTCTTATCCTCAGGAAAATGATGAACCCAGAGTCCCAATTCCATTTGATGGTTGACCAATAGCAAAATAATGAATAAATAAATATGGAAAACTAGAATCATAAGAAAATGAGCCAGCTAAAGACCTGAACAGAAAAATCATTGCTCTTATGTAAAATGACACCAAAATCATATTGTACTCAATGAAACAATGCAAATAAGTTGAATAGGCATATCAATTTTCTTTGTTAATTGGGTATATGGCTAAAATATTCCATCATTTAGAATTACAGAAAAAAATTGCCCACAGAAAAATTACATTAAGTGCAACAGGAAGGAAATTATATGTACAATAGGAGAGTGACAAAACTGATCCCTGAAAAATGTTTGCATTAAGGAAAAAAAGAACCACAACATATATCTTTGACAACTATAAACAAGCTGTCTCTCTAAAAACTGTTAGGGAGCCACAAATATAATAGGAATCAATATGCTATGACTTGACTTTGTTTAAAAGTTTCAGATGTTAGACTTCATCAGAAACCTTGTAACATCAAATGCACAACTTGAGTTTCACAAAATTTACTGAGTCATAATCCAAACATGACTAAGACAGACTGGTTGGTATATTACCTGATAATTCATCTTAATGAAAAGCAAACTAATATACATATTTCCATTAATGATCTTTTTCAAAAGACTCTTGAAATAGCTTCACAAGTATTTTCTGCCCAAACACATGCACCAAAAAGCTAAAATTTGATAGTTTTTCATGCAACCAACTATTGCCCCAGTAGCTTAAGGTACAATATTTGGAAAATAGGATCTAAAGAACAAACTGAGTACATCACATTGCATATCTGTTTATCTACATCTATCTATGCACGTATTTAAATTCTGAATTTTTGCAACACTGAGATATTACAGAAAATTTGCCAAAATTTAAAAAATGCAATGTTATTACACATCTGCTAATTTTAAGACCATGGTAAACTCAGTTTTCAGAAAATTTAATTTGTTACTAAAAAATACAATAATATTATAATCCTTGTGCACTAGAAGATTTCTGCATAAAAAGCTGTTGCCCTTTCTCCTTGTAAGCACAGGCTGTGTCACACTTAACCAGCTACAAACTGCTCTTATATATAGTTAAAAACCCCAAAATAAGCACTTATCTATCACTGTGTTCATTACATTTCAGTTCATGTGAAGATACACGAGCTGTAAAACTGCTTAAGATTTATTTACAAAGATAAATGAAGTACAGTGTCATCAAAGTGAGAAAAAAAACCCTTAAAAATGTAGAAACTTACTGAGTAGACAATCTGTCCAAGCACGATAATTGACCAAGAACCGGAATGGAGCTCACAGCATTCACAAAGCTAAAAGGTTTTTCATTAAAATGCAATTAAAATGCAAGTACTTTTGGACCAACTATTGGTCCGTTTTGTGGCATGGAGCAAGCAGCGGACATCTGTCTTATATAGTCTTGTTTGCCGCATATGTGAATCTGATTGGTATAGTCAGTTCACATGGTCAGCCGAATGGAATCCAAGTCATGAAATCATAATTTTAAGTAATGTCATTATAGTTTTCCATACCGAGTTCCCTTTTCTTCTTCGCAACTACACTTCTCCAGGGCAAAGGTATGTACCTTGGAAGTTCATCGTTCCAACATAATGATGATTTATGGAAGATATGGAGACTCAGTAAAAAGTGTAGCGCTTTTTGTCTGGGTGCTAGTTAGGATCCACACCTCTTCCCACACAGGTGGGTGCCCTTGTTTACAGTTCTCGCAAGTGCCGTGTTAGATGAATGTGACCTAATGTCATATTTGTTTGTGTTCACTCAATCTTTGATTAAAGGTCCTGGTGGTCGATCTGATATATAATTTGTCAACATCCTCTGGATCAATAGCTTTTAGTGGGATCTGATACATGCCCTGTTTGTCTTCCATGGGAATACTATCCCTGTCCTTTTTAATAAAAGTCCTGATGGTGGTAGTCAAAGTCCTGATGGTGGTAGTCAAAGTCCTGATGGTGGTAGTTTGTAATCCAAAGTCCATCTGGTATTTTCTTCAATAATTCTTGAGAATGTTGTTCATTGCTTGAATATGCTTCATGGACGCAATGTACTTTGGTTTTACTGTTTCTCTACTAAATGTAGTGAAGTGCTGCTAATCCAGTCTTCCGCTGCACGCTTCTAACTACTCCAAAAATAAATATGGAAAAACAGAATACTCGAGTGCAATTGCAGTGATCTTGTTCATTTCCTCTCTTCTAAGTTTTTGTTTGGAGGTGTGTGTAATAGCCCTCCTGAAAAGAAAGAATAAGGCAGACAATTTATAGCCTATTTGTTGTGCTGAATCATAAGGAATGAGCATAAGAGAAGATGCCGGCTTCCTGTACGCGTTATAAGACAGTCGATTATGGGAGTCATGACAATGCAGGATGAAATTCAAAAATGGAAGAGAGTTGTTTTGTTCCATTTCCACCATGAACTTGATGGAAGGATATTTACTTGACAAAGCTTTGGCAAATTGGTGAAGAGAGTCCTGGTCATACGGCCAAAACAAGAGAACATCATCAATGTATCTTAAATATAGGCACGGAACCAGGGTTAATTCCTGCAGTGTTTGTTCTTCCAGCGCTTGCAGTGTAATCTTCACCAGAACAGGTGAAAGGGGAGAACCCATAGATACACCCCCATTCTAGCAGCATATGACTCCCTCAGATTTAAAATAAGTTCATTTCTTTACCAACCTCAGGGCATTCATTACTGCTGGTACTTGTTCGAAGGAAAATTAATCCAAACTCAACAATTTTGATTCAATAATCTCATGTGCCAGGTCGACTGGCAAGTTAGGAAATATTTCCTAACATGCATATTTAAGGAAAATATGAGAAATATTAATGAAAATATATATTTCCTTAAAAAAGCAAGTTAGGAAAAATTAGAAAATATTTCCTAACATGCATTTTTACAGAAATATTTCCTAACGTGCCAGTCGACCTACCACATGAGATTATTGAAACAAAATTGTTGAATTTGGATTTGTTTTCCTTTGAACAAGTACAAGCAGTAATGAATGCCCTGAGGTTGGTAAAGAAATGGACTAATTTTAAATTGGAGGGAGTCATATACAGCCATGATGGGGGTGCACCTATGGGTTCCCACCTTTTGTCCGTTCTGGCGGAGATTACACTGAAAGCCCTGGAAGAACAAACTCTGCAGGAATTAACCCTGTTACCGTGCCTATATTTAAGATACATTGATGACGCTCTCGTCTTTTGGCCATATGACCAGGACTCTCTTCACCAATTTACCGAAGCTTTGTCAAATAAATATCCTTGCATCAAGCTCACGGTGGAAATGGAACAAAACAATTCTCTTCCATTTTTGGATTTCATCCTGCATTGTCATGACTCCCATAATAGTCTTGTACCACGTACAGAAAGTTGGCATCTCCTCTTACACTCATTCCTTATGATTCAGCACAACCAATAGGCTATAAATTATCTGCCTTATTCTTTCTTTTCAGGAGGGCTATTACACACACCTCCAAACAAAAGCTTAGAAGAGAGGAAATGAACAAGATCACTGCAATCACACATGAAGATGGATATCCTGATGGAGTGGTTAGAAGCGTGCAGCGGAAGATTGGATTAGCTGCACTCACTACATTGAGGAGAGAAACAGTAAATACAAAGTACAATGGGTCCATGAAGCGAAGTGCATTGAGTACATGAAGTGAAGTGCATTGGGTCCATGAGGCGAAGTGCACTGGGTCCATGAAGTGAAGTACACTGGGTCCATAGTTGGTCCGAAAGTACTTGCATTTTATTTGTATTTTAATTAAAAACCTTTTAGCTTTGTGTATGCTGTGAGCTCCATTCTGCTTCTTGGTTAATTATTGTGCTTGGACGGATTAAGTGACTACTCAGTTAGTAGAATGCACAAAATACACCTTATTTTAATTAGAAACTTACATAGGCTTTTTTTTCAGTTTCCTGAGTAGCTGCAAGCTTCTGCCCTTTCTTCTTCTGTTGCTCTGCCTTCATCACTTTCTAAAGCAAACACAAAAGAGTTGTGAATATGAATTATAAATAGGAGACAGAAGAGAGATAGTGTGTGTGTGTGTGTGTGTGTGGATGTGCATATGTGTAAAAAAACACCACCAAAACAGCATTAAATGGATACGAGATATAAACAATTGAGGTACATATATTAGACATGAAAATCAAGTAGAATGATATTTAAAATTGACATAAATACAAGACTACAAACAACGGAAACTTTTAACATGGGTAAATTCTTAATGTAAACACGCTTTCCTTTAATCTGAAGTTTTTTACTGTTTCACAGAAGATGGAATCTCACTTGTAATATGCAATGAAGATCATTTGCTTTCACACTGTAAGGTTACATAATTAAAAAATTTAAGTTTAGGTTAAACAACAAAATGTGGCCACTCTTTTTATCCTTTGATCCCCCCCCCCCCCATCTCCAATCTACTTATGATAGTGATATTTGCTTAGGCAAAACAGTTTATATTGGTGGGTGGAGGCTTGACTTAATCAGCACACTCAATAATGATCCAAATTAGAATTTTTCCAAAGGCACAGTGATACTGAGTTCATTTAAAATGCGAACCATTTAGAAAATTCCGTTTATTGGCCTTACATACATAAATACATATCACTAAGCTGTTCTCTGAGATTCAGAGGTTAGCTCCAAAAAGAAATACAAACAACCAGATATTTTTATTGTTGTCGTATCAAACTTCGCCATTTACAGCGATCTTGACATACAACTCGTGCTTCACTGATATCCATTACCCGCCTTACACAAGATCTTTTATACTTCATACTCATAATCTTTTTCTCATGCAGACACTCCTGAATCTGATCCACCCATATCTTCCTTGGCCTTCCTCTGCCTTTCCTTCCTGCCACTTGGGCTGAAAAGATTTTCTTAGTAAGCATTTCATCACTCATTCTTTCAACATGGCCAAACCACCGAAGCATATTGGTCTCCACCTTGCTAACAACATTTTGCTTTACATCACACAACTGCAATACATCTTCATTCCTCACACAATCAGATAGTGTCTTGCCACAAACCCCACGTAAGTAACGCATTTCTCCAGCACACATACGACTCCTATGCTTCTTCTGCAGTACCCAGGTTTCACTGCCATACATCACAGTAGGAACAATTACAGTTTCATACACAGCCATGCGGGACTCTCTAGAGAACCCATCATTCCTGTGAAAACCTCCCAGAGCAGCTATGACTTTCAAAGAAGAATTTACTCGCAGACTGATTTCACCATCCAACTTGTTCTCTCTGTCAAACATGCTTCCTAAATACACAAACTCACTCACCTGGTCAATCACAGTGCCATTTACACTTACATTACATTCAGTGCTTCCCATTCCTCTCTCAAACACCATAACTTTGGTTTTTCCCTTATTTATACTCAGTTTGAATTTCGTGCATCCGAGTCAACATACGCTGCAACTCACTTTTGCTCTCTGCCAACAGGACAGTGTCATCAGCATACAGCAATCTGCACACACGGATATCACCAAGACATAAACCACTATTATCTATTTTGGCCTCACGCATGCATGCGTCCATAAATATATTAAACAGCCATGGTGGCATTACACAACCTTGTCTAACTCCTGCACCAATGGAAAACCATTTTGATAAAACACCATTCACTCGTACACAAGCTCTACTACCAGCATACATGGCTTTTACACTATTAAGTAGATTCCCAGTAACACCATATTCATTCAATACCTTCCACAAAAGTGTCCTATTCACTCGGTCGTAAGCTTTCTCTAAATCTATGAAGGCAGTAAAAACTTTCTTCCCAACAGCCAGATACTTTTCAATCGTCATGCGTAACGCAAAAATCTGGTTAGTGCAGCCTTTACCAGGCATAAAACCACTCTGAACATCCCACACTTTCTCTGATGTAAGACCCCGTACTTTTTCAATAACAACCTTACCAAACACTTTCCCTGGCACACTCAGTAGGCTAATACCACGATAGTTCTTGCATTCAGTCTGATCACCTCTTCCCTTATACAAAGGAACAATAATAGCATCCTTCCAATCCCGAGGGACTATTCCTAACTCCCAGCACAACTGGCAAATTTCAGTTAACCAGTCAATTATAGAGTCACCCCCATACTTCAACATCTCTGCAGTTATGCCATCAACTCCTGGAGCCTTACCATTCTGAAGAGATTTTAGAGCTTTAAACACTTCTTCTCTTGAGATCCCTCCTGTGCTTTAATCCCTCATTGTGACATCATCTGCATCTGTCTCAGAATCATTTTTGCTCTCCTGATCTAATAACTCTTAGAAGTATTCACCCCATCTGTCACTTAACTCATTGGGCTCCCATATCATTTCCACAATCTCATTCTTCACACAACTTACAACTTTGTTTCCCCTATTTTTCCTTAGACTCGTGTACTTCCAGAAGGACTTCCTATCTTTCCAAAAAGCCACTTTCTCTTTCCTATCTTTTGCCTTACTGAGGCGAACCAGCTTAGCAGCTTCACGCTTCTTACAGTGATATTCATCCACAGAGACTCTACCTTGCAACATCCTTAAATAGGCTTCCTTCTTTTTCTATACTGCCTCATCAATCTCACTATTCCACCAAGCATCACCTCTATTGTTACCCACAATTGTGGTGCCGCAGACCTCTTTAGCAGCAGTAACAACACAGTTCTTAAAACATTCCCACTTCTTTTCTACATCCCTCTCACCAGACTTCAGATCCTTCAGTCGTTCTCTGAGTAAGTCAGAATACCGCTAATGATTTTCAAGGAGCCTATCAACCTTTATTCTTTCTATCCTGGGTCTCTTCCTATTCCTTTTCCTCCAACCAACATTATGATTCACTCGTGACACTACCAAGTAATGATCAGAACCAACATCCGCACCTCTCATCACACGGGTGTCAACAGCTGAGTGTTTCAAACGCTGATCGTAAACAACAAAATCTATCGCACTCTTTTGACCAAGAGTACAATTTTCCCAAGTATATGTGTGTATATACTTGTGGTTGAAAAATGTATTAGATACACACAAATCATTCTCAATGCAGAGTTCAATTAATCTTTTACCATTATCATTCACACAAGGATCGTTAAACTTACCCAGAACATTGCCAGAAATTGCATTCTGCACACCTACTCTAGCATTGAAATCCCCTGCTATTATAACTTTTTCTTTAGCACCAAACTGGCTCAAAACAGCTTTTAGCTCATTCCAGAAATCTTCTTTCTTATCAGAAGGTTCTGAGTCACAAGGAGCATACACTACAACAATTACAATTCTCTGAAGTTTCACTTTCAAACGAATCCAGAGAATTCTCTCACTTATGCAACTATAGTGAATCAAGTTGTTCTTCATCTTTTCACTTAAAATCACACCTACACCAGCCTGTCCTCTCATATTATCCAATAGTCCAGGCCACACACTCACCATGCCATTCACTTCTTCTACCCCAATTTCCTCCTTTTTGGTTTCACTTACACACAGCACATCCAGTCAATACTTATTCATCTCCTCAATCACCTCACTCATCTTGCCATTTATACCTCTAGTATTCCATACACCAATCTTACATTCACTCACCCGAGATCGCTTTTTCATACGCCGTTTAGAAAGTTCAGGTCGATTCTGTGGTGGACTGTCCTTCTCAAGTGTGGTAGGTCCACCATATCCCACACTTGAGTCATTCTTAATATTTCTTTTTGTCTTTTTAATCAGGTAAGTGCATCAGTGTGGGGGATTACTAGAGTGGCATATATGAATTTTTATTATATGCATAACATAAAAAAAAAAGTATTTAAGATGTCTGTAAAACTTAACAAGAAACTTTGAAATCTAAAGGCAGTTCTCTTTGAATTTTGAATGTATTCCATTTGCAACTTACTTTTCGATTTCTCATGGCGGCTCGTTTTCTATAAATGTCATTGAGTTTTTTTTTCAGCTGAGCCATCTCAGGGTGGCTGCTAGGAACATCACACTCAATGCCTTGCATTTCATCAACATTCTCTACAGCATCAAAAAATACTCCCATATCCATTTCCTCTGAAGTACCAGAAGGAGAAAACCCATTAGACAAATGTTTACAAATAAGTTTATTCACATCATTCTACAAAAATAAATACTATGCAACATAAAAATCACATATTGCTATTATTCTGTGCTGAAATGTTCAGCCTATAAATCCAATTCAGTTTATAAAATTACATAAATAAAAAAAAATACTAGTCAGAATTTGAGAACTGTTGATATCAGAATTGTCAAATTGATTACTAAAAAAAAAAAAAAAAATGTTTATCGGAATATCAAACAGTTGCTTCAGGAAAAGCACACTTTCGTATCCTGTGACTTATGTATTTGTCATTTTCTTGTAGGACTTCCGTCCACAGTGAGTAGAGTTAATTAGGTCCCAGCCACCTACAGCGAGATCGCCTTTTGGGCAGGACCGCAGAAACGGAAGGAATGAGAGCAAGTCTAGCGACTTTGACAGAACAGTTTGTAGTGAGATTGGAGTACAGTAGATGGCGCCACCGTACAAGTACGATATTGCACATAGAAGGGTGAGAGAATTTCAGGGGGGCATAGGAAAGGATACCCATTTAACCAGTGGGTCCAGCCTGGGGGCAGTTACTTAACGTGCTTGTCCGATGCACAGCGGATATTCAGCGATTGTTAGCAAATCACACCATCTCTGAAAGATCAGCCCAGGTTCGAACCTGAGGACCTTGCATCGATAGTCTGAACTGTTAACCACTAAGCCATCCACGGCTTTTCGTATCCTGCTACTTACACTTTATTTTAATAGGTGTTCATAAAGTTTTTTTCAAAAATCGTTAAAAAGACAAAGAAAAATATTTCCACACACAAAAAGAAAAAAATCCAGCTTATCTAAGGTCAGAAAAGGAAACAAAATAAATTAAATACTGTGGATAGGTCATTAATGTATAAAATAACAAAGGCTCCAAAAATATGTGGGGCACTAAAAAAGTATTTAACAAGCGTCTATATATTTGAACATGTTCCTCCAAAGTTAATGAGGTACACCATATTTGAAAGCTCATCTAAACTTGTCATTATGTTTTAAAAAACAAAGGCGGTATAATCATTTCTCTCTTTGCTGGTGGAGCTGAAAAAGTTAGGTCTGCAAGTACTGTGCATTTTTGCTATGAAGCTTACTGAAGAAGGGGAGAAAGTGTACATTTTCACAAGGATGCAGCTTTGAAATGACGCAAAAAAATTCATGCCAACTTATCACAAGTATAAGAGGGTTCTATAATTTATGACTACTAAACTTGTGGTTTTAAGATAGAATAGAAATAACAATGTTTCTCACAATAAAATGATTATTATACATCAACTATAGTTTCGCAGAGAGTTTGGCTTGGCATCATCAGGATCAATGATGCCAAGCCAAACGCTCTGCGAACTATAATCGATGTATAATGAACATTTTATTGTGAGAAACGTTGCTATTTCTATTCCAAAAGAGGATCAACTCCTGCTCATACGGCCCTGTTATGCAATACATGTGCAAATTCAGAGGACAGCAATGCTTTGAAAACCTTCTTTGTGAAGTAAGATCAAATGAGGTCATGAACAAGAGAACTATTACTGCCGTCTGAGAACTCCTTAAGGAAAACCCACACATGACCATTCAGATAATGAGTTTAGGTGACTGTGTATCGATTGGAAGTGAGGAAACAATTATTATCAACATTTAAAGTTCTGCAAAATCTGTGCCCAGTGGGTACCCCACAGACAGACAGAACACCAAAAACAATACAAAAAAAAAAAAAAAAAAAAAAAGGCTAGAGTTGATTCTTGCAAGGAAATGTTACCAAAGTTTTAACTTAGTGACCCCCAAGTGGTTAACATACATTGTCACAGGTGATGACGTGGTTTTATTACTATACAACTCCCAAAAAGACTATATTTGGGTAGTGCAAGATGAACTGCATCCTCAAATCCTCCAACAAGAATTGAGCTCAAGGAAGAGAATGTTCACTATTTTTTTCAATTCCTAAGGAGTGATAGCCATGGATGCCTTACTAGAAAAATTAATAAATGGACAATACTGTCCCAACATTGTTTTGCCCCACATAGTTAAGGAGATAATGAAGCAAAATCCAACAACAGGCATATTCAAAGTTTTCCCTTCTTCATGACAATGCTTACAAAACCCAGCTAGTTGTGGCTTATCAGGAGCAGGAAAAAAATATCAAACAAACTGCTGCCCCATTCTGAATATTCAGCTGAACTTGCACCATGTGATTTTTGGTTGTTTCTAAAAGTTAAAAAGGAACTTGCTGGGCAGCCTTTTTCAATGGTATAAGATCTTGCAAAATGCATTCATTCATAGTTGTGGTGTATTTATTCTCCAACAGGAGTACAGCCAAGTGCTCCAGAATTGACGTAGACATCTGCAACTTTGCAAAGGTACTGAAGGACAGTCCTTTGAAGGCCAGTAAATTGTTGAAGTAAGTGCAATGGTTTTTGTTCTGAAGATGCACATCAAGAACTTTTTGAATTCCCCTCATATCTCCAAAGCCTCTGACATGAGATTGATGAAAGACTTGTAAAAATAAATTAAATTACATCTATAGATCAAGGAAAATTTTGTTTTGAAAAAAGCAAAAGTCATAGAATATCCACTGAAGAAGAAAACATAACACCTTGTCCTACACACAGCACAAAAAGCAATTTCTGCACATGCTTATAAGTGAAACCCCGATTTTACGTCCCCACATTTTATGTTTTGTCCGTTTCGAGCAAGATAATTCTCCTACATTTTTATGGCGTTATACATTTTCCAATAACAAGATTTCCTGCATTGAAAGTAGTTTTAAATTTTTAGTGCCAAACCTGATTTTCCTCTAATTTTGTGTCTTTCTGGGTTTCCGTACATGTAAGATTGCTTTTTATAAACCAGTTCTTCCCCCTTTTACCAAATTCCTCAGTAGAAGTTGATGTTCAGGTTACTTTAAACCAGTTCTTCGTCCCCAGAATTTTTCGAAAGCACATGATGACCAGTTTGGACAGTGACATACTCCTCAGACTGTATGTGTCTTGTCTTAAGAACTTTGCTGGGGCACCTTGGCTAGTGCCATAAAACACCCCGTGTTGAACGGACCTGCATCTCAGCATGGCAAGAACAGAGAGGTTTTGAGAGCAATTTAATTAGTTTGATGTTTAAATCTCGACTTTTTGGATGTGAGAGGAAAGGTGACGAGTAAGAAGTGCAAATGTCTTTCCTTGGCTAAAAAACCTCCATTATGAAAAAAAAAAAAAAAAAAAAAAAAGCTAGGGAATTTCATGGAACTAAAGTTGAATTAGCCAAGTTTCTCGGATTACCAGTTTCAACACTGAAAACAATTTTAAAGCAGAGTCAATCAAAATGACTTTAGAAAGATTAGGTCATTGTGCTAAAAACAGGATATTGAAAAGACACCGCCCTGGTGGTGCAGTAGTCTAAGTGATGGCTTCTGATCATTCGTCTGAGAGGGTCAGGGTTCAAATCCCGGTGAGGCATGGATGTTGTGCTTGTCTTACGATACTGGATCTCTCCCTTCCCTGGAGTCAGTGGTCCTAAATTAGGAACAGGCAACTGCTTATAGCCCATTGAGCTGCTCATAGTGGTCGTTGAACCCCAATCAAAAAAAAAGAAGTTTGCCTTAAGTTGAACTGGAAATAATTTTAACGTGCTTCAGACATGCTCAAGCCGCAAACCTACATGGGCCAATATTGAAGGAAAAGGCCTTAGAAATTGCTGCTTGGCTTGGTTTAAATGACTTTGCAGCTTCAAATGGATGGATTGACTAAAGAAACACCACAATCTTATGTAACGATGACTTTGACATGAATCTGCAAGTGTTGATCTGGTTACAATAGATCAATGGAAGACTGCCTTACTTGCTTTAGTCACAAATTATACTAAAGGGAGATTTTCAACGCAAATGAGACTGGCCCTTTTTTTTTTAATCTTCTGCCTTATAAAACATACGTTGTGAAGGGGAGAATCATGCCACAGTGGAAAAACATCAAAAATAAGATTGACTGTCTTATTATGCTGCAATGGAGATAGGAGTGAAAAATGTGCACCTCTGGTGATCAGCAATTTTAAGAAACCATGTTGTTTCAGAAATGTGAAGAGTTTCCCTACGAGCTATGAAGCAAACAGAAAGGCATGGATGACACAAACTACATTTCAAGATTTTTTGCACAATCTAGAAAAGAAAATGAGATTGCAAAAGCAAAACATTATCTTGTTTATTGATCAGTGTTTAGCAGATGTTGATTTGAAACTTTGAAATGTGCACATACAGTTTTTTACCTCCAAACTGCACAAGCAAACTTCAGCCATGCAATTTGGTGGTTATGTACTCCTTCAAAGAGTTTTACTGGAAAAAGTTGGTGAAAAAAGCACTGGCTGAACTAAATTCCAGAAACCTAGAAGATCAACAGATTGAAAGCAATACATTTCATATCTTCTTCATAGAACAGCGTGACAAGCACTTGCATTTCTCATTCTTTTGGGAACGTGGATTTCCAACATCACATGAAGTTCCCACGGACTCAGAGGATGATTCAAATGGACTTGACATTGTGATTGAACCAGAGGATGATTACATCAATGAACTTGTAATCGACTTTTAAGAGTATGCTGCAGGTGATGAAAATGTGCTAACTTCAGAGGTTCAAATAATCTCCAATGTAATTGATTGTTCATCAGAAGATAATGATGATGACAATGTAGCCGAAACTTCAGAATCTATGCCTTTTTGCAATATGGCATTAAATGTATTAAAACTTGTGTAAAACTTTTTCCTTGGTCAAGGTTCCCAAGAAAAATATTCGTAAAGCTTTTCAATTATTGAGAAAGCTTTGCTTGAGCTAAACACTAAAAATAGAAACCAAACGGAAATTACCGATATTTCAAACTACTATCCCATAAGTAACTATGTATGTAGTTATACAGCATTTTTTTTGTTCTAACATAAATGTGTTTACAATACATGCTATGTACTGGTATAGTACTACTAGTGTACATTACATTTGCATTTTTTTATACACTTTATGTATGCCTGTAAATTTTGTTTTACCTCGACCTTGGTTTTACATTTTCCCGCATTGTACTTTTTATGCTGGTTCGCTGAAAAGCGTAAAATCAGGGTTTCCCTCTATCTCAAAAATGGAACTAAAAATAAAATATCTTTATTACGTTACAGCAATGAGAATATGCTCTAGTATATTTGGAAAGAAATTTAAAAATCCTTCACCGGAATACTTTTAGCATTGTGTGATAACTTGTTCCATGCAAGACAAAGCAGTGAATCCAGGAAGCAAGATAAACTCTCACACATAATGTGTTTGGCAGAAAGATGTAGGGAAAACAAGACTTTGCTTTTCAGAAGCTCCCTCTCACAGAACATAACAAGAATTAAAATATTTTCGTGGGATGTTATTTACAATGTATGAATGCATTGAGCAACTCAGTTGTCATGATATCACACCTGTGTGTGTGTGTGTGTGTGTGTGTGTGTGTGTGTGTGTGTGTGTGTGTGTGTGTGTGTGTGTGTGTGTGTGAGTGAGTGAGTGAGTGAGTGATGAGCCACCACACATAAATACAGAATACAATAACAAAATAAAAATTTATTAACGCAATCTTTCTACATCTCTCTCATTCCACTGCAAGATTTTCTATCTCAGATGAATCACTTCTGCTATCACTAACAGCCAATTTTGCCTTATCAATCCATCTTACTCTAGGTTTTCACCTTAGTCTATGACTAGCTGATTTAGAATATGTTAGACTTGTAAAATAAATATTTCCTCTACCACATGACACACATTCCCAAACCCCATGAGCAACTCTAAAGAACTAATTCACATCTTCCCAAAGGAACTCATAAGAGACAAATTCGTTCTATGTACCAAAAGTTGGAAAATCTAGCTAATACTAGAACAATTTCACTTAATGTTGAAAGGCCCCTATGCTCATACTGCTTCAGATAAAGGATAAAATCCACAGGAAGCATTCAAACATTCAGCAATTCAATACCTAATGCCAATGAGAGATATTAAATCTGTGACATGAGGAATTCTTGTGATCTAGGGTACCAGAATGCAAACCTTCTTTCGTGGAGTAGGGGCAGAATCAGAAAATTTAATGGCTTTGAAGTTCCCCTTTCTATTTTTTAAGAAAAATACAAAAACTATCAAATTTTGGAGAAAAGAAGCCTGCTAACAAATTTTGTTTGTTTGTTTGGAGGTTTAACGACCACTGTGAGCAACTCAATGGGCTATAAGCAGTCGCCTGTCCCCAATTTAGGGCCTCTGGTTCCAGGGAAGGGAGAGAGCCAGTGCCATAAGACAAACACAACATCCAAGCCTCACCGGGATTCGAACCCAGACCCCTTTTGGATGAATGATCAGAGGCCATCGCTTAGACCATTGCACCACCGGGGCGGCGCTAACAATTTTCTGAGGATGCATAAAGTTCCAAGCACTTTTCTTGTTCCATCACTTCTGATGTCAGGTTCTCTATCTAACTCACACTGTGATGTACATTAACAGCTTATGACGTTTTCAGGTTATTTTAATGTACATTAACTGAGTATCAGTTCTTTCATTTTGCAAACCTCCTGAAGCTTACTATTATTTCACTTTATATATTCTAGAACTTTTTCAACAAGAGTTCAGTGTTCGGCACTAGTAAAAGGAAAAAACAAACTTAATTCAGTGACGAAATGCTGCATGATGGTTTGAACAGGTAAGGGATTCTGAGCTGGAGTAGAGTGACTGAATAGTTTCCCATCTTCACAGTGAGAACAACATATAGCCAACTAAGAGTCTTATGACTTTGAATTAATCTTCAATGGTTTTTATATTTGCAGGATGAATGATGTGACATTGCTCACACATCCTTTGAATCATCACTTTAGCAACAAAAGCAATGAAAAGAAATGCACATCCACTTATTTATGTCACATCTTGTGAGGAATTATCCCTTTCTTTATGTTGCTTCAGTTTATGTTGCGGCATCTTAAAATATTCAAGGAGATATTAGGCAAGGACCCTATCCCCTGCAAGATACAAACCCATAGTCATAGGAAAAAGAAATCAGAAAGCCACCTAAAAAGTGAAAATATTTTTGGCAATGTTTCAAATCCCACAGAGTTCAGGGCATTGACATTAACCCACACCAACATGTGATCAAGAATTCCTATATATTCTATTTCAAAAAGTTTTCAGTTTTGTATCATTACAGTAACAGCAATCTCTTAAGCATAGGTTTTTCCTACAATCTTCATTAACATCAGCAGATCTAACACATGAAATGCACCACATAACTTAAAAAACAGAAATATATACATGCTCAAGTTAACCGTTATTTTGGATTGAGTAACTAGTCAATAGGTTGTTCAACATACCTTTATGTTCCTTTGTCAGAATTTCCAGTTGGTGTTTGAATAGCTTTTCTTCAACATCTAGTACATCAAAATTAATGTCTAAAACACTGATTTCTGCTTCGTAAAGCTCACCCTCCATTTGGTCAATTTCACTGAGAATCTTTCCATCAGACTTCATCAGAGTTAGCTGCAAAAAGTATCTTTTTAATCTACCATTAATAATTGCACCAAAGTCTAAAAAAAGAAGTACAAAATATTAGGACACAATACAAACAGAGTTTGTATGTACAGAACTGTGAAACCATATAAAATTGCCTTTCCCTGATTAGTTAGTTACATTTTTATATAATCCTAGTTCCAGTTGAAGAATTTTTATTTAATCTTTTTCACTGAGTTCCTTTAGTTGACGTTTCTGGCCTCTAGATTTTAGTCAAGGCCTGTTTTCAATGTATAAAAGGATTATCAAAAGTTTTGTTACTCCTTCAGGAGTAAACAAAACTTTTAAAAGTATGTATTATATCAAAAGGATTATCAAAAGTTTTGTTACTCCTTCAGGAGTAAACAAAACTTTTAAAAGTATGTATTATATCAAAAGGGTAAACAAAACTTTTGATAATCATTCTATACATTAAGAACAGTCTTTGACTAAAATCAAGAGGCCAGAAACATCAACCAAAGGAACTCAGAGGAAAAACGATTAGACAAAAACTCTTCACCTGGAACTAGAATTAAATAAATATATCTGGGTAAAGCCTTCAGTAAGTGATTTAATACATTTTTATAGATTAATAGATCAGAATTACAAAGAGGGATTGGATTGCTCAGCACAAACAGTCTGACAAACTTTGTGCTATCGAAATTTGATATTATCTTCTAATCTGAATTTGAAAAGTTTTTATCAAAAGTTATATATATAAACACTATCTACCAACAAGTAATTGGACACCTGTGATAGCAAAGGAAAACGAAGTTTATTCAACTTCAATAGTTGGTGGAGCCTCCACGAGCGGCGATTACAGCTGCGACCCTCTGGGGCATACTCTCAACCAGGCGTTGTACGACGGCTAGCGTTATTTTCTTCCACTCGGCTTGGAGAAGACAGGTCAGTTCCTTCACCGATTTCGGACAGTGGGGGTACCCCTAAGTCGATGCTCCAACTCGTCCCAGAGGTGCTCGATAGAGTTAAGGTCCGGGCTCTGCGCAGGCCAGTCCATTCGATTAACCCCATTGTCACCATATCAAGCCATGGTGAACCTCGCAACATGACAGGTGGCATTGTCATCCTGAAAGTAACATGGGTCCACCCCGTAAAACTGCCACAACGTAGGAAGCGCATGGTCATCCAAAACGGTGTAGTAGTAGGTCTCGGCGTTGAATCTACCAGGAATTGCGACCAAGGGTCCAATGTCATAGCAGGAGAAACATCCCCCATAGCATAATTCCACCGCTGCCAAACTTCACAGTTGGCAAAATACATTTCGGCAGGAGGCGTTCTCCAGCCAGACGCCTAACTCAGACCCTGCCATCCGAACGGTAGAGGGTGAACCTTGATTCATCGCTCCAGAGAACCTGTTTCCACCCTTCAACGGTCCACGGTTGACGCACTTTGCACCACATTAGCCGAGCAGCTCTATTGGACTTGGTGATCAAAGGCTTATGGGCGGCAGCACGTCCAGGATAACCGAGCAGATGGGCTTCCTTACGGATGGTATTCATCAAAAGAACACTCCCGGATGCCTGTTGAAACTCCTCGCGGATGTGGCCCATCGATTTGGTGCGGTTCTTCCGAATTTCTCTGGCCAGCACCCGTCGGTCTCCAACTCCCAGTTTTGTGGGTCTGCCGGGTCGGGGCACATTCCGACAGTCACCTCTCATCTTCCACATGCCAATCACGTAGGCCACTGTCGATTTTGGGTACTTCAACTCGCTAGAGATGTCACGTATGGATCGGCCATTTCTGTGATACCCGACGATTACACCTTTCTCGAAATTGGAGAGCTCCGAACTGCGTGGCATCTTGCATGCGACTGGTTGCGTTGTTGTTTCCCACACGATATTTAACGGCGGCGGCCGTGAAGTGTATCAGGACCGCAGATATCGTCGATTGCAGGGGTGTCCAATTACTTGTTGGTAGATAGTGTGTGTGTGTGTATATATATATGTGTATATATATATATATACACATATATATATATACACACACACGTTCAATGCTTTTACAAGAAACGTTCAATCACACGTTCAATGCTTTTACTTGATGTTCAATGCTTTTACAAGAAATGAAGATTTATCGATTGATGGAGAAAAGCTGGAGATAACAGACACGTACGTTTATCTTGGACAGCAGATATCAAGTGAGGGTCACATTGATGAAGAAATTAATCGGCGTACAAAACTTGCCTGGAGAGCTTTTGGAAGAAACAGCATAATTTTCAAGAGCAATATGCCATTATGTCTTAAAAGAAAAGTGTTTGATCAATGCATCCTTCCAGTGCTTACGTATGGTGCAGAGACGTGGACCTTAACTAAAAGAGACATACAAAGGCTGCAGGCAACTCAAAGAAGCATGGAGAGGTGCATGCTTGGTGTAACCAGGAGAGATAAGAAGAGGAACTCGTGGATCCGAAAAATGACAAGAGTGGAAGACATCATGATCAGAGTTAAATCCCTGAAATGGCAATGGGCTGGACATACTGCCAGAAGGACAGATCATCGATGGACAGCTGAAATTTTAGATTGGATTCCAAGGGACAGGAAAAGACCCAGAAAAAGACCACATGGGAGATGGGTGGATGAAATTCGAAAGTATGCAGGGGTGACATGGAGGAGACTGGCACAAGACAGACCGTTGTGGAGGAAACTTGGGGAGACCTTCGTCCAGCAGTGGATTGATAATGGTTGACAATGATGATGATGATATATATATATATATATATATAGGGATGTAAGGTCAGGTGATGCGTAACATCACAGCCTCTCCTTGACAAATGTCAACCCCGCCTTCTCGTGGTACATCCTGTTCCCACTAAAGGGGCTCTGACGACCACCAATAGCGGTATAACTATACCATCGGGATTAGAGGAAATGCTATCCCACACTCACCAACCCGCTTGGCCAGCCTGGTGAGTTATGGCCAAACCCCTCCAAAATGACTCCACAACTTAAATCTTGGCCCTCAGTCTCCGGCAGCTGGAATGTACCTGGCCAAGGCAGCGGCCAGTGCGACATGAAGGCAGAGGGTGCTAAGAATCCCCGGAGGACCGGACTAGGCTGCCATCTGATGCTGACCTTGGCTACATATAATGGACGCTCCCTATCTTCTGATTCAAGGCTTCTTGAATTTGAAGAGGAACTACAAAGGATCAAGTGGGACATCGTCGGGCTAAGTGAGGTAAGGAGAAAAGGAGAACATCTCATTGAACTGAAAAGTGGACATCTCTTCTACTATCGTGGGACAGATACTGGCAGAACTAGTGGTGTTGGATTTATAATAAACAAGAAACTGAAGGATAAAGTTGTAGAAGTTGAAAGTTCCTCTGACAGAGCTGCACGACTCGTTATCCAACTCTCGAGAAGATACCAGGCTCAGATTATTCAAACTTATGCACCCACCACAAGTCATGCTGAAGAAGAAATTGAAGAATTTTATGAGGAAATTTGTCATCTAAATAATAAAGGTAAGCAGCACTTGATAATTATGGGAGATTTCAATGCAAAAATAGGGCAACGGCAACAGAATGAAACTTCAGTAGGTAAATTCGGTCACGGCAACAGAAACCAGCGTGGAAATACTCTCGTAGAGTTTGCAGAGGCAGAAGGGTTTTTCATCTTGAACTCCTTTTTCAAGAAAAAGCCACACAGGAAATGGACATGGAGACATCCAAATGGGACGACAAGTGAAATTGATTTTATTATGTGTAACAAAAAATTCGTCATAGAAGACTGCAGTGTGCTAAACAAGTTCAACACAGGCAGTGACCATAGATTGGTGAGATGTAAGATGCACCTCAACACTAAACTCGAACGTGGCAAGCTCATAAGACAAACAAAATGTATTGACATAACCAACCTTAAAAAACACCATAATACCTTCAAATTGGAACTGAAGAACAGGTTCTCTGCTTTAGAAGGCCTAACATCGGAAGAAGTGGATATTTCTGAAGTTACCAGAAAAGTAACCAAAGCTCTTATGGAAACAGCAACAAAATTAGCTGGGTCTAAGAACAAATTGCATGTGAACAAATTATCAGGAAAAACCAAAATGTTGATGCAAAAAGAAGAGTGATGAGGACAACTAAAGAAGATGTGACTTCCAAAGTGGAATATATAGAGCTATGCAAGACAGTACGAAAAAGTATCACTGAAGACTTAAGGAAATTCAACTGTGAACTAGTAAGGAAAGCAATTGAAAACAACCAAAGCCTAAAGATAGCAAAGGGACATCTCAGTAAGGGAAAAAAACAGATTATGGCACTGAGAAAAGAAGATGGTTCTGTAACAAGAAATAGAGGCGAAATTTTGACAAGAGTGAAAGATTTCTACTTCAAATTATATGAAAGGGATGATACATGTACTCCAGACATCATGAAAGGTACCAGAGTTCTTCCAGTCCTTCCAACAGAAGTTGCACATGCAATCAAGAACATGAAGCGGGGAAAAGCTCCAGGAGAAGATGGAATTACTGTAGACATCATACAAGAAGCAAGTGGAGAAATCGAAACAGTACTCGCCCAAATTTTCACTCGATGCCTTAATGAAGGGAAAATTCCTAAGGATTGGAACAACGCTACAATGATCTTGCTACATAAAAAAGGTGACATTGAGGATCTCAGGAACTACAGACTTATCAGCCTCCTATCAGTGGTTTATAAAATCTTCACTAAAGTTCTTTCACGCCGCTTGAAGGTGACACTGGACATGGCTCAACCGAGAGAACAAGCTGGATTCAGGAGTGGCTACAGCACAATAGATCATATCCACGTACTGAGAGAACTAATTGAAAGAGCGAGGGAATATGAACTTCCATTGTGCATGGCTTTTATCGATTATGAAAAAGCCTTTGATTCTGTGAAACCATCAGCAGTTGCAATGGCTCTGAAATCCTGCGGTATTGAAGATGCATACATTAATATTATTAATAACATCTATGAAAATGCAAGTGCAAAGATTCGGCTGTTTGAAAATACAACACACATAAAAATTGGAAAAGGAGTGAGACAAGGTGACACCATATCTCCGAAGCTCTTTAATGCCACATTGGAAAATGTCTTTCAATCACTGAACTGGGAAAACAAAGGGATAAAGATTAATGGAGATTATCTAACCCACCTTCATTTTGCTGATGACATAGTCATTTTTGCAACTACCCCATCAGAGCTACAGAGTATGATCCAGGAACTTGCTGACAAGAGTAAAGAAGTGGGATTAAAAATGAACTTTCAGAAGACAAAAGTGATGTACAATGCTTTTACAAGAAATGAAGATTTATCGATTGATGGAGAAAAGCTGGAGATAACAGACACATACATTTATCTTGGACAGCAGATATCAAGTGAGGGTCACATTGATAAAGAAATTAATCGGCGTACAAAACTTGCCTGGAGAGCTTTTGGAAGAAACAGCATAATTTTCAAGAGCAATATGCCATTATGTCTTAAAAGAAAAGTGTTTGATCAATGCATCCTTCCAGTGCTTACGTATGGTGCAAAGACGTGGACCTTAGCTAAAAGAGACATACAAAGGCTGCAGACAACTCAAAGGAGCATGGAGAGGTGCATGCTTGGTGTAACCAGGAGAGATAAGAAGAGGAACACGTGGATCCGAAAAATGACAAGAGTGGAAGACATCATGATCAGAGTTAAATCCCTGAAATGGCAATGGGCTGGACATACTGCCAGAAGGACAGACCATCGATGGACAGCCGAAATTTTAGATTGGATTCCAAGGGACAGGAAAAGACCCAGAAGAAGACCACATGGAAGATGGGTGGATGAAATTTGAAAGTATGCGGAGTGACATGGAGGAGACTGGCACAAGACAGACTGTTGTGGAGGAAACTTGGAGAGACCTTCGTCCAGCAGTGGATTGATAATGGTTGACAATGATGATGATGATGATATATATATATATATATATATAAATGGGATGTAAGGTCAGGTGATGCGTAACATCACAGCCTCTCCTTGACAAATGTCAACCCCGCCTTCTCGTGGTGCATCCTGTTCCCACTAAAGGGGCTCTGACGACCGCAAATAGCGGTATAACTATACCATCGGGATCAGAGGAAATGCTATCCCACACTCACCAACCCGCTTGGCCAGCGTGGTGAGTTATGGCCAAACACCTCCAAAATGACTCTACAACTTAAATCTTGGCCCTCAGTCTCCGGCAGCTGGAATGTACCTGGCCAAGGCAGCGGCCAGTGCGACATGAAGGCAGAGGGTGCTAAGAATCCCCGGAGGACCGGACTAGGCTGCCATTTGATGCTGACCTTGGCTACCTACAACGGACGCTCCCTATCTTCTGATTCAAGGCTTCTTGAATTGGAAGAGGAACTACAAAGGATCAAGTGGGACATCGTCGGGCTAAGTGAGGTAAGGAGAAAAGGAGAAGATCTCATTGAACTGAAAAGTGGACATCTCTTCTATTATCGTGGGACAGATACTGGCAGAACTAGTGGTGTTGGATTTATAATAAACAAGAAACTGAAGGATAAAGTGGTAGAAGTTGAAAGTTCCTCTGACAGAGCTGCACGACTCGTTATCCAACTATCGAGAAGATACCAGGCTCAGATTATTCAAACTCATGCACCCACCACAAGTCATCCTGAAGAAGAAATTGAAGAATTTTATGAGGAAATTCGTCATCTAAATAATAAAGGTAAGCAGCACTTGAAGATAATTATGGGAGATTTCAATGCAAAAATAGGGCACCAGCAACAGAATGAAACTTCAGTAGGTAAATTCGGTCACGGCAACAGAAACCAGCGTGGAAATACTCTCGTTGAGTTTGCAGAGGCAGAAGGATTTTTCATCTTGAATTCCTTTTTCAAGAAAAAGCCACACAGGAAATGGACATGGAGACATCCAATTGGGACGACAAGTGAAATTGATTTTATTATGTGTAACAAAAAATTCGTCATCGAAGACTGCAGTGTGCTGAACAAGTTCAACACAGGTAGTGACCATAGATTGGTGAGATGTAAGATGCACCTTAACACTAAACTGGAACGTGGCAAGCTCATAAGACAAACAAAATGTATTGACATAACCAACCTTAAAAAACACCATAATACTTTCAAGTTGGAACTGAAGAACAGATTCTCTGCTTTAGAAGGCCTAACATCGGAAGAAGTGGATATTTCGGAAGTTAACAGAAAAGTAACCAAAGCTCTTATGGAAACAGCAACAAAATTAGCTGGGTCTAAGAACAAGTTGCATGTAAACAAATTATCAGGAAAAACGAAAATGTTGATGCAAAAAAGAAGAGAGATGAGGACAACTAAAGAAGATGTGACTTCCAAAGTGGAATATATAGAGCTATGCAAGACAGTACGAAAAAGTATCACTGAAGACATAAGGAAATTCAACTGTGAGCTAGTGAGGAAAGCAATTGAAAACAACCAAAGCCTAAAGATAGCAAAGGGACATCTCAGTAAGGGAAGAAAACAGATTATGGCTCTGAGAAAAGAAGATGGTTCTATAACAAGAAATAGAGGCGAAATTTTGACAAGAGTGAAAGATTTCTACTCCAAAATATATGAAAGGGATGATACATGTACTCCAGACATCATGAAAGGTACCAGAGTTCTTCCAGTCCTCCCAGCAGAAGTTGCTCATGCAATCAAGAACATGAAGCGGGGGAAAGCTCCAGGAGAAGATGGAATTACTATAGACATCATACAAGAAGCAAGTGGAGAAATTGAAACAGTACTCGCCCAAATTTTCACTCGATGCCTTAATGAAGGGAAGATTCCTGAGGATTGGAACAATGCTACAATGATCCTGCTACATAAAAAAGGTGACATTGAGGATCTCAGGAACTACAGACCTATCAGCCTCCTATCAGTGGTTTATAAAATCTTCACTAAAGTTCTTTCACACCGCTTGAAGGAGACACTGGACATGGCTCAACCGAGGGAACAAGCTGGATTCAGGAGTGGCTACAGCACAATAGATCATATCCACGTACTGAGAGAACTAATTGAAAGAGCGAGGGAATATGAACTTCCATTGTGCATGGCTTTTATCGATTATGAAAAAGCCTTTGATTCGGTGAAACCATCAGCAGTTACCACGGCTCTGAAATCCTGCGGTATTGAAGATGCATACATTAATATTATTAATAACATCTATGAAAATGCAAGTGCAAAGATTCGGCTGTTGGAAAATACAACACACATAAAAATTGGAAAGGGAGTGAGACAAGGTGACACCATATCTCCGAAGCTCTTTAATGCCACATTGGAAAATGTCTTTCAATCACTGAACTGGGAAAACAAAGGGATAAAGATTAATGGAGATTATCTAACCCACCTTCGTTTTGCTGATGACGTAGTCATTTTTGCAACTACCCCATCAGAGCTGCAGAGTATGATCCAGGAACTTGCTGACAAGAGTAAAGAAGTGGGATTAAAAATGAACTTTCAGAAGACAAAAGTGATGTTCAATTCTTTTACAAGAAATGAAGATTTATCGATTGATGGAGAAAAACTGGAGATAACAGATACGTATGTTTATCTTGGACAGCAGATATCAAGTGAGGGTCACATTGATGAAGAAATTAATCGGCGTACAAAACTTGCCTGGAGAGCTTTTGGAAGAAACAGCATAATTTTCAAGAGCAATATGCCATTATGTCTTAAAAGAAAAGTGTTTGATCAATGCATCCTTCCAGTGCTTACGTATGGTGCAGAGACGTGGACCTTAACTAAAAGAGACATACAAAGGCTGCAGACAACTCAAAGAAGCATGGAGAGGTGCATGCTTGGTATAACCAGGAGAGATAAGAAGAGGAACTCGTGGATCCGAAAAATGACAAGAGTGGAAGACATCATGATCAGAGTTAAATCCCTGAAATGGCAATGGGCTGGACATACTGCCAGAAGGACAGACCATAGATGGACAGCCGAAATTTTAGATTGGATTCCAAGGGACAGGAAAAGACCCAGAAAAAGACCACATGGGAGATGGGTGGATGAAATTCGTAAATATGCGGGAGTGACATGGAGGAGACTGGCACAAGACAGACCGTTGTGGAGGAAACTTGGGGAGACCTTCGTCCAGCAGTGGATTGATAATGGTTGACAATGATGATGATGATGATATATAAATATATATATATAGAAGCAGTACTCAGCCAACTGTCAGTTGTCAGTGAAGGCATTGTCTATGTGAGCACCTCTGTTGATGCAATATACCCAAGGTATAATAAGCCCCTTGAAGTGGGTAGTGGGGAAAGTATTGCACAACTCAATTGTTAAGCATTGGATATACTCCCTCCCCGTTGCTTTTCTATCAACATTCTCCCACTAACACACAAAGATTCTCCTGCACTGCTGCAATTTCATCCTGATGCCACCATTTTTATTTCTCCATTGGAGAACAGTACACAGCAGAATTTCTCTTCCTCATTAAATATAGAATTTCATAAAATTTTGTTACTTTGCTTGTTAAAAGTGACCATCTTAACTTTTTCTTCCCTCGTTAAATCTGTGGAATTCATTAAATTTTGTTTGTTAAAAATGACTAAATCAGATTTGAATTAACATCATACAAAACAAAAGTTCTTGTTTTGCTCATTAAATCTGAGATCTTGTGAAATACGGACTCACTATAATGCAGGTTCTACTGTATTTTGAATCCTCATTTTTCAAGTACAATGGGGTGAATGAAATGGATTGGACAACACAAAATCCCAGAAATCTTAATTCCATAAATTATTTCTGAGATAAAAATAGGAAGTCTGATGACAGCAAGTGAAATCTGCTTTGCATCTGAATGGACAGTGTTTTGGTGGAGAAAGGTGGAATAAGCTCCTGCCATCCCGCAAGTTAGCAAAAAGTAAGACTACAAGGTTTGGATGTGTAGGCCCATCACAGCCAGAAATGGACCTACACATCCTAAAATTATATAAATACAACCGTCTTGCAAATAATTCAGAGTGACTTTTGGTAAGAAGTGCGCACAAAATCAACTATTTCCTAAACCCGTAAAGTAAATGGTGAACATAAGAGAAAACAATGTAAACAATTATAAACTATGAACAAAACAAAGCAATGGGTAACTTTTAAAGTTTAATAAAAATTATCAGATACATATATAGCACAATAACTATGGCTTTATATTTCATTTTTTATAGAATGAATAAAGGTGATAATCCAAAATTTATGGAATTTTTTTATCACTATGAAATGCTTTAATGTTATGTTAAAAATGATGTCGGCTGCAGATAATCAGAAACTTAGAATCACAGATAAATACTGAAATACCAAAACTGTCACTGAAAATGTAACCCGGTTTAATATCTACTAAACTTTTATATCCAGTATACTACACTGATTTTGAGAAAAATTTATTTTTCTACTTTGGCTTTAGTTCAATTATTAAAGCAAATTACAGAATAAAAAAAAAAAAACAAAAAACAAAATGCATAGGTATGTGGCATTACTCTTGAAATGCTTTCATATACCATACAATCAATACATAAAATACTATTTGTATTTAATTATTTTGAAATAATGCTTACATTGGAAATTTAAGGGTAAGGGAAAGGTGAAATATTTGGAACTTTTTCAAAGGACCAAAGGAAATTTTCATTTCTTAAACACATAATCATGGAAGCAAGTATTTGTGCTACATTTTATTTAGACAAGGAATTTTTAACATAATATTGATGTTGTAGTTATGTTTTAAATTTGTACTTGCCAGCAAACAAAGTATGCGCAAAAATTTACAACGTGAAATGAAAGAGAATAATGGGAAAACCTTAAATCTAAGAGCTGTGTAGAACTGCATTCATTAGTGGTCAAGGCAATTAACTGGGCATGATTAGAAAACTAATTATAGAAGATGCAAAGTGATTACTTAGCTCAAAAAATACTAAGAAACAACTAGATTTAAGTTTCTGATATTAGAAAGCAATCGGATTTTATGGCAAATTTTTATATAAAGCATTCATTAGCAAATTTCAGTTAAGGTCAAATAACCCACCAAAAATAAAATGAAAAATCAGCTATTTATAAAACATGAGCTACTTACTTCTACCAGTAGCTAAGAAGTATGTTACGAAAATTAACAAATGGTGCAAAAAACATTTCTCATAGCAGAAGGAAAGTATTAGAGACAAAAATATTTTCAAATCGAACAATTAAAAGAAGAGATATAGAGGGAAACACGATATAATTCTATGCCTTTTAGTGGAAGAATTTTGCATAATGGAAAAGTTGAAAACAGGCGAAAAGTATTCTTCATAGCAAAAGCTATGCTAAGGAAAACAAACTTTTCAAATACGTCTCCCGGGAGCAGAGATAGCAAGAAAAACGTTTTGACCTTCACAACCCCTCGGAGGAAAGTTGTACATTATTTGAAGAGGATCTTCTTATTGTAGCAAAACTCTTTTTCACTCTCCATCTTTATTCCAGCGAATGGCATCGAAGAAAAAAAATTCTCAATAGGGTTTTTAAAGGCAGAGATAGGCTGCAAACGGAAGCACACGAATACCACCTAGCGGCAGAATTGTGAACCACAAACCTCCTTAAATACAAACCTAAAGTGTTCCATAAGGTAAATGGTATCTGGTGTTAAAATAATTTTTTTAAATCAGACATTTAGAAGTACAGATATTGAGAAAAATAGATTAAATATTTACACCCCTAGCGGCGAAATTGTGCATTATTTTGGGAAGAAAACACACACAAGGAGTTTTCATAGTTAAGTAGTATCTGATCAAAAGAGAATATTTTTCAATCGGGTTTTTAGTCCCACAGATATTGCTGTAAACGGAAACATGAACTTACGCCCTCTAGTGGCTCACTTATGCATTAAGAAATATTTGAAATTATATCAGAAACATTTCACACCAAAAATGTTCTCCAACAGTGAAAGAATTTTTCAAATTGGACTCTTACAAACAGAGATATGGACAAAAATAAGATACACTGGCGTGCAAAAATTAAGGACGAGATGGTTTTTCGAATGTAACATCGTGCAGAAATGCTCCACATCGACTCAAATCATACCATAAGATCCCCAAGATGTAAGAATATGGGACAAGTGAGCAAAACCGTCCAAACAAGGAATCCAAAGGATACAAAGGCACTTTATTGAAAAGGTAGCTTCGAGCACAACTGGACAGAAGACAGAAACGTCCATGTGACAGGCGGCTGCCAAGAAAAATCCAGTCTTTAGTAGGGGATATGACCACCCCTGACTGCATTGCAGGATTTACAACGTCTGTCCATGCTGAGGACTAGGTTGTCAAGGAGCTGTTGAGGCATCGCGGCCCATTCCTCTTGTAGCACCAATCACAGCTGCGGAATCGTTGCTGGCGGTTGGTGATGTGCTGCCAAGCGTCTCCCGAGAAGGTCCCACACGAGTTCGATTGGATTTAGGTCCTGGGACCTTGCAGGCCAATCCATGCATTGAATATCTTCACTCTGCAACAGCTCTGCGACAGCCACTGTACGATGCGGTGTCGCCCATGAAGAGGAACTCAGGACCCACAGCACCTCTAAACAGATGCACGTGAGGCAGGAGAACCTCGGTACAATAGTGGACACCAGTGACTGAACCTCCTTGGATTATGTGGAGGTCAGTACGGCTACCAAACATGATACCGCCCCAATTAAATAACTCCGCCACCTCCAAACCGGTCCCTTTCGATGATGTTGGAGATGTGATTGTGTGTTCCCTGCTCTCTCCAGATGTGTATACATCCAGAATCGCTCGTCAGACTAAATCGGCTCTCATCCGTAAAGAGAACTCGACCCCGTTGCTGATGTGTCCAGTTCTTGTGTTCCTGGCACCACAGAAATCGCCGTCTCCGATGATCAGGTGTTAACGGCACACACCGTACTGGTTGTCATGCAAATAGACCACCTTTGTGCAGCCTCCTGGCCACGGTAAAACGCGACAACTGACGTCCAGTTGTCTGTTGCATGTGTCTTGCGATTTCTCCCGCTGTCTGCCGTCTGTCTCTTCTTGCCTGTAGGACAATATACCGGTCGTCCGCCACAGTGGTTGCTCGTGGACGACCGCTGCTAAACTCGCGGACAGCTGTTCCTGTCATTTGAAATGCTCTCCAAGCTCGTGAAACGATGCTGTGAGTGATCCCGAACTGCTAGGCCGCACTAGTCACACTTCGACCTTCTTCCAACTTCCCAATGACGCGACCTCGGGTAAAGTCATCCAGATGTCGTCTACTGGATTGCCTGTTGGCCATATCAAACGGTGGCAGCAACTAGACGTCGTTCAAACCGATGTACACCGCGCAATAGCTTTCACCGAATTGCTGAGCGTATACCGCCTGTTTGCTTTATACCCTTCAACACACACACACACACACACACCCCACACACACACGTCATGCTGCATATATGCGCATGCCCTACCGTACCGGACCCTATTCTATCTCCTAAGTAGTCTTTCGGTCCGTTCTGTCTGCTCGTTCCGCTGTTATGCTAATTTCTCCTCTTCGTCCTTAATTTTTTCACACCAGTGTATATGTGCACACCCCTGGTGGAAAATTTATTTCCCTATTTTAAGCAGGAGGTATTTCTCAAAACATTTTTCAAGGTCAGCGGTACCGGTTTACGGCAGAATTTTTTCAATCGAGTTTCCAAATCAGATTTTCTTACAAATACATCGGAAGCAAAAATAAACACTTACTCCCCCTGGCGGCCAAACCATTCTTTACCAAAAATGATAAATTATATGCAAAAAACATTCCCCCAAGACCTGTATCCGACACAGGAAGAATTTTACAAATCGGACTTTTAGAAACGGAGATATTGGGAAAATCGCTATTTACCGTTATGCCCCCTAGCAGAAAATTTATGCATTATTTAAAAAATTGACTGTAACTAAAATAGTCTTCGATCTAAATGTCAGTGAAGGGAAAAATAATTTTTTCAATTGGGCATTTAGATATAAATATATGAAATAAAATGCATTTTAAATTCAATACAATCTCCATTTGCGCCCCCTTGCAGCGAAGTTGTGCATCGGGAAAAAACGGAACGCATGGATCATCATTTTCACACTTTAAGCTTCCCAATACAAAAAAGAATTTTACAAGTTAAACTAATAGTTGCAGAGATATGGTCTCCCCTGCTGGACGGACAAAGTGGTAACATAAGGATGACGCAAAGACGCTAATAACACAGCTTCAGTTCTCCTAACTGACAAAAAAAAAAAAAAAAAAATCAACAATGCCTCCTGCCTCCCCGCGCTCACTTTTCAAGGGGTGGGGAGGGAAATTTGTCAGACATAAGTTATGTCAGTAGAAAAATCCTCAACTACAAAACATCGCGCAGGAACAGAAAGGCAGGAATGGATAAAATTCCAGGACATGTAACAGAATTTTTAGGACATTTCCAGGACAAAATGGAATTCCAGGACCTACAGGACACGTACGAACCATGCCCTGGAGTGTAGGAAATGAAAATAAACAAAACTCACTATCATTGTAATTTAAAAGGAACAAAACTTTCTTTAAACTTTAAACATGCATTTCTAAAATTAAGTATTGGGCCTATTTGACTTGAGTTTTCATGAAAACATAGTTGACACATTTCTCCCATGTTTCTAACTTGCATTTCCTTTTCTGAAGTATTTTCATCTGCTTAATTTGAGATATTAGTGATCTAGAAGTGGCCCACCTTTTCAATCGTTGAACAGAAACTTTGTGATTTCTATTTTTTTTTAAGTGTTGAAATATTTCTCATTAAATTATAATTACACACTTTTTGCAAACACTTGCAGTTATGGCATTCTGTTGTCTTTACAATGCTAGTGATTTCACAGTTTGTATTCCAGCATTCATTTCACCTTGAGTATACAGATTAATATCCTTCAGGATTAATCACTTAATCATCCCAAAGCACTTCAAACAATTTTTCTTTTCCTGTGTCTCTGGGTCCTTGGTGTTATTTCTTTAGGAATTAAAGAACATACATTTACACTGAGCACAGTGTCAGATCTGAGTATCTTTCACAAAGGAAATCTAGGTAATCCATTTTTCATATCATCTTCATAATCACAAACCTGAAAATGTTCGCTACAAATTCTGGCATACTTGACATTAATGGAGTTCTGTATTTGATACCTGTTCATTCATTCTTTTACTAGCACTGGATTACTTCAAAGAAAAACATGGAATACAATATCTTGTCCTTTCAGTTTCCTGTATATATTCTGACATGTCACAGCAGCACAGAGAAACATTTGTAATTAAAAAAATGCTCACCATTTGATGCAGCTAACTATTTATATGCATGCATGCGAGACATACACTATTAAATATTTGTACGATTAATTTTTTTGCACATGAACTAATACATATATATCACAATAAAATAATATAGGTTGATAAAGCAAAGTGCACACTAGAAAATTCTACTCACAATGACAGCTCAGCAGCACTGGAGATGTCCATGCAGCATAGTGACATCACAACTGGTCCCCTAATCTCTCTCATGAGGACTGTGGTGGCATTCGGTTTCACAAAGCAAAGGACCACCCCTCTCTCTCTTTTATTAGCCCTGACTTAAATCTAGACAGCAGTATGTTCATCCCTTTTAGCAGAGTCATCTGTCTCCACTTCAAAATGATGGAAGCAATGAAAAACTTCTGCACCTCTGATTACTTTATCTCAAATGCTAATTGTCTCTTAGATTTTCTAATTTGTTCACAAAATAATTATTCACCATCTCCTCACACATCAAAATTCTGAATATGTGCAGGAGTGGACTGGGCCATCGGGATGCAGAGAGAATACCCAGGCAGCTGCCATAATCTGGGCTGGTAGGCCTTACGCTAACTCAAGAAAAAAATATATATATTTGTTCTTCTTTTGTACGATTAATTTTTTTGCACATGAACTAATACATATATATCACAATAAAATAATATAGGTTGATAAAGCAAAGTGCACACTAGAAAATTCTACTCACAATGACAGCTCAGCAGCACTGGAGATGTCCATGCAGCATAGTGACATCACAACTGGTCCCCTAATCTCTCTCATGAGGACTGTGGTGGCATTCGGTTTCACAAAGCAAAGGACCACCCCTCTCTCTCTTTTATTAGCCCTGACTTAAATCTAGACAGCAGTATGTTCATCCCTTTTAACAGAGTCATCTGTCTCCACTTCAAAATGATGGAAGCAATGAAAAACTTCTGCACCTCTGATTACTTTATCTCAAATGCTAATTGTCTCTTAGATTTTCTAATTTGTTCACAAAATAATTATTCACCATCTCCTCACACATCAAAATTCTGAATATGTGCAGGAGTGGACTGGGCCATCGGGATGCAGAGAGAATACCCAGGGAGCTGCCATAATCTGGGCTGGTAGGCCTTACGCTAACTCAAGAAAAAAATATATATATTTGTTCTTCACCATGCTTATAGAAGAAAACAAAGTTATGCTCAAATGGAAAAATTTGTTTGCCAGTTTGGCCGATTCTAAAAAAAAAACAAAAAAAAAACTTACGTATCAAATGCTCTGTTGAGCCAAACTTCGTTTTCTGATAACCCCCACCCCTCTGTCGACTTTCAAACTTATCCTGCGCTCCTCTCAGCTGATTTTCTGTACCTCAACCCGCTTTTGCTAACTGAATTGAATAATCAATACAATATAATCAAATATATGGTACTATCAAATATATGGTATCTGGGATAGAAACTCTAAACTCACTGAACATGTTAATGCAGTCAGGTTCACCTACGATAAAACGTTTGCCTTACTTTATGTATGTTTTTCTTTTTAAAGAAATCTGCACCTGATTTATTACTTTTTTGGACATGAATTCCTGAACTATAGTTTTGGAAAGTCTGTTTCAGTTACAGCTTTTAAAAACGCTGCTTTCATTTGAAAATAATTTAATAAACACTTGTCTTCACACTCTCTACTTCCTCCCACTTTTGCAAATTTGCACTGAAATTCAAGATGGTTTTTCGTGAATGTTTTGTTTACGGTAAGTCCAGAAAAAAGGAGAAAGCACTTTCATGCATTTGGAATTCCCTTCTCACTAAAAGCAAAAGAACTATTGCAATTCTGAATTCAGCATCGCAATAAAATTCGTAGAAATGGAATAAAATCTTCAACAGTCGCTCTCCGAGAATACACCTTGTCTTTTGCTTTGGCACTGGAAGCAATTTTTTTTCTTACATTAAATTTAACTAAGAATATCTTATGCTGTGATCCAAAAAATCATTTAAGTGTTAGCTAAATATTGCCTCAATGCAAACACTGCAATAATTTGTGGACTTGTGCTGAAATGGTAATGCTGATATAACTTTAAGTTTAGGGTTGGGGTACTTAGATAATTTTTTTCCAAAAGTGTGCACCAGAAACTTTGCTTTCAGGGCCATTTATGGATTGGTAGTCTGCCCCTGAATATGTGATAAAAATAAACTACTTAAAAGCATTTTAATTATGAGTAAAGCAATGATAGGACTTGTGGGTATGTTCAGACAAGCAACATTACATCAAATGTGTGCTCACTGAAGCTATTCATTCAAAAATTAGCACAAATCTAATTCAATCTCCAGGTTTGTTGATCAGAGTTTAAACATTAAATAAAACAGTAAAGGCTTGAAATTTAAAGAGAAACTCACATGCATCTATATGTTTAACTGAAACTAAATCAGAGTGCATTTCCTTTACCACGCAATAACAATTTCTAACTGTACACATTGCAGTTCCCTCCAAAAAGTTACATATAAATGAAGCTTACTGTTTTGTCCCTAAATTATAATGTAGAACAAAATCAATTTCACAAAAGTCTGTTCATCCTAGTTATTCAAATAAATGTAAATACAGTAGATGGAAAGATGGGAAAAGTACCTGACTTCATGAAATGTGCTTAAAAATGCTTGGGTGATTCCATGCCATATCAACCAGTCACTCAACCTGACCATTTCAGATTTCAATAAAACCTTCAGGGATCATTCTCTCTAGTGATATAAATGAGAATATATTTAAAAAAAAATTTTTATCTCATTGGATTTTCATGTAATTAATTTTTTTAATTTTGAAAAATCGTCGTTTTTTGGCTTGCATAAACTTTTTTAATCTTGAATTTCTCAATTTAAATACCAGTTAGGGCTACATTGCTACCTTTAACTTTTGTGCTCTCGATAGGTATGGACATACGTACATATCACTAAGATGTTCTCTGAGATTCAGAGGTTAGCTACAAAAAGAAATACAAACTTTCAGATATTTTTATTTATTGTTGTCGTATCAAACTTCTCCATTTACAGCGATCTTGACATACAACTCATGCTTCACTGATATCCATTACACGCCTTACACAAGATCTTTTATACTTCATACTCATAATCTTTTTCTCATGCAGACACTCCTGAATCTGATCAACCCATGTCTTCCTTGGCCTTCCTCTGACTTTCTTTCCTGCCACTTGGGCTGAAAAGATTTTCTTAGTAAGCATTTCATCACTCATTCTTTCAACATGGCCAAACCACCGAAGCATATTGGTCTCCACCTTGCTAACAACATTTTGCTTCACATCACACAACTGCAATATATCTTCATTCCTCACACAATCAGATCGTGTCTTGCCACACACCCCACGTAAGTAACGCATTTCTCCAGCACACAAACAACTCCTATGTTTCTTCTGCAGTACCCAGGTTTCACTGCCATACATCAGAGTAGGAACAATTACAGTTTCATACACAGCCATGCGGGACTCTCTAGAAAACCCATCATTCCTGAGAAAACCTCCCAGAGCAGCCATGACTTTCAAAGAATTCACTCGCCTACTAATTTCACCATCCAATTTGTTCTCTCTGTAAAACATGCTTCCTTAATACACAAACTCACTCACCTGGTCAATCACAGTGCCATTTATACTTACATTACATTCAGTGCTAACAGTTCCTCTCTCAAACACCATAACTTTGTTTTTTTCCTTATTTATACTCAGTTTGAATTTCATGCAAACTTCGTGCATCCGAGTCAACATACTCTGCAACTCACTTTTGCTCTCTGTCAACAGGACAGTGTCATCAGCATACAGCAATCTGCACACACAGATATCACCAACACATAAACCACTATTATCTATTTTGGCATCACGCATGCATGCGTTCATAAATATATTAAACAGCCATGGTGACATTACACAACCTTGTCTAACTCCTGCACCAATGGAAAACCATTTGATAAAACACCATTCACTCGTACACAAGCTCTACTACCAGCATACGTGGATTTTACACTATTAAGTAGATTCCCAGTAACACCATATTCATTCAATACTTTCCACAAAAGTGTCCTATTCACTTGGTCGTAAGCTATCTCTATATTTATGAAGGCAGTAAAAACTTTCTTCCCAACAGCCAGATACTTTTCAATCATCATGCGTAATGCAAAAATCTGGTTAGTGCAGCCTTTACCAGGCATAAAACCATTCTGAACATCCCACACTTTCAATGATGCAAGACCTCGTACTTTTTCAATAACAACCTAACCAAACACTTTCCCTGGCACACTCAGTAGGATAATACCATGATAGTTCTTGCATTCAGTCTGATCACCTTTTCCCTTATACAAGGGAACAATAATAGCATCCTTCCAATCCTGAGGGACCATTCCTAACTCCCAGCACAACTGGCAAATTTCAGTTAACCAGTTAATTATAGAGTCACCACTATATTTCAACATCTCTGCAGTTATGCCATCAACTCCTGGAGCCTTACCATTCTGAAGAGATTTTAGAGCTTTACACACTTCTTCTCTTGAGATCCCTCCTGTGCTTTCATCCCTCATTGTGACATCATCTGCATCTGTCTCAGAATCATCTTTGCTTTTCTGATCTAATAACTCACAGAAGTATTCACCCCATCTGTTACTTAACTCATTGGGCTCCCATATCATTTCCCCAATCTCATTCTTCACACAACTTACAACTTTGTTTCCCCTATTTTTCCCTAGTCTCGTGCACTTCCAGAAGGACTTCCTATCTTTCCAAAAAGCCAGTTCATGCCTTTCCACTTTCTCCTTCCTATCTTTTGCCTTACTGTGGCAAACCAGCTTAGCAGCTTCACGCTTCTTACAGCGATATTTATCCACATCCTTGCAACATCCCCAAATAGGCTTCCTTCTTTACTGCCTCTTCAATCTCACTATTCCACCAAGCATCATCTCTATTGTTACCCACTATTGTGGTGCCACAGACCTCTTTAGCAGCAGTGACAACACAGTTCTTAAAACATTCCCACTTCTTTTCTACATCATTCTCACCAGACTTCAGATCCTTCAGTCGTTCTCTGAGTAAGTCAGAATACCGCTGATGATCTTCAAGGAGCCTATCAACCTTTATTCTTTCTATCCTGGGTCTCTTCCTATTCCTTTTCCTCCAACCAACATTAAGTTTCACTCGTGACACTACCAAATAATGATCAGAACCAACATCCACACCTCTCATCACACGGGTGTCAACAACTAAGTGCTTCAAACGCTGATCGTAAACAACAAAATCTATCACACTCTTTTGACCTGGAGTACGATTTTCCCAAGTATATGTGTGGATATACTTGTGGTTGAAAAATGTATTAGATACACACAAACCATTCTCAATGCAGAGTTCAATTAATCTTTCACCATTATCATTCACACAAGGATCATTAAACTTATCCAGAACATTGTCAGAAATTGCATTCTGCACACCTACTCTAGCATTGAAATCCCCTGCTATTATAACTTTTTCTTTAGCACCAAACTGGCTCAAAACAGCTTTTAGCTCATTCCAGAAATCTTCTTTCTTATCAGAAGGTTCCGAGTCACAAGGAGCATACACTACAACAATTACAATTCTCTGAAGTTTCACTTTCAAACGAATCCAGAGAATTCTCTCACTTACACAAATATAGTGAATCAAGTTGTTCTTCATCTTTTCACTTAAAATCACACCTACACCAGCCTGTCGTCTCATATTATCCAATACTCCAGACCACACACTCACCGTGCCATTCACTTCTACCCCAATTTCCTTCTTTTTGGTTTCACTTACACACAGCACATCCAGTCTATATTTATTCATCTCCTCAATCACCTCACTCATCTTGCCATTTATACCTCTAGTATTCCATACACCAATCTTACATTCACTCAGCAGAGATCTCTTTCTCATACGCCGTTTAGAAAGTCCAGGTCGATTCTGTGGTGGACTGTCCTTCTCAAGTGTGGCAGGTCCACCATATCCCACACTTGAGTCATTCTTAATATTTCTTTTTGTCTTTTTAATCAGGTAAGTACATCAGTGTGGGGGATTAGCCCACAGCTGAGGGTTCCAGTTGGTCATTCCACCTAAGGATTCTGGAACAAAACTCAGTGAGTTGGTGTCTTTTCGCCAATGTCACACAGAACTAGCTTGCACCTCTCCAAGAGTCACAGAGGCCCTAGTTGCTGTTGTGTGTGCCACTGTTACCACGGAGCGCCCTGAGGAGGCAAACCCATCGCTCACTTAAGGTGTAAAAATATATATATATATATCATCATCATCATCATTGTCAACCATTATCAATCCACTGCTGGACGAAGGTCTCCCTAAGTTTCCTCCACAACGGTCTGTCTTGTGCCAGTCTCCTCCATGTCACCCCTGCATACTTTCGAATTTCATCCACCCATCTCCCATGTGGTCTTCTTCTGGGTCTTTTCCTGTCCCTTGAATCCAATCTAAAATTTCGGCTGTCCATCGATGATCTGTCCTTCTGGCAGTATGTCCAGCCCATTGCCATTTCAGGGATTTAACTCTGATCATGATGTCTTCCACTCTTGTCATTTTTCGGATCCACGAGTTCCTCTTCTCATCTCTCCTGGTTACACGAAGCATGCACCTCTCCATGCTTCTTTGAGTTGTCTGCAGTCTTTGTATATCTCTTTTAGTTAAGGTCCACGTCTCTGCACCATACGTAAGCACTGGAAGGATGCATTGATCAAACACTTTTCTTTTAAGACATAATGGCATATTGCTCTTGAAAATTATGCTGTTTCTTCCAAAAGCTCTCCAGGCAAGTTTTGTACGCCGATTAATTTCTTTATCAATGTGACCCTCACTTGATATCTGCTGTCCAAGATAAACGTACGTGTCTGTTATCTCCAGCTTTTCTCCATCAATCGATAAATCTTCATTTCTTGTAAAAGCATTGAACATCACTTTTGTCTTCTGAAAGTTCATTTTTAATCCCACTTCTTTACTCTTGTCAGCAAGTTCCTGGATCATACTCTGCAGCTCTGATGGGGTAGTTGCAAAAATGACTAAGTCATCAGCAAAACGAAGGTGGTTTAGATAATCTCCATTAATCTTTATCCCTTTGTTTTCCCAGCTCAGCGACTGAAAAACACCCTCCAATGTGGCATTAAAGAGCTTCGGAGATATGGTGTCACCTTGTCTCACTCCCTTTCCAATTTTTATGTGTGTTGTATTTTCAAACAGCCTAATCTTTGCACTTGCATTTTCATAGATGTTATTAATAATATTAATGTATGCATCTTCAATACCGCAGGTTTTCAGAACCATTGTAACTGCTGATGGTTTCACCGAATCAAAGGCTTTTTCATAATCTATAAAAGCCATGCACAATGGAAGTTCATATTCCCTCGCTCTTTCAATTAGTTCTCTCAGTACGTGGATATGATCTATTGTGCTGTAGCCACTCCTGAATCCAGCTTGTTCTCTCGGTTGAGCCATGTCCAGTGTTACCTTCAAGCGGTGTGAAAGAACTTTAGTGAAGATTTTATAAACTACTGATAGGAGGCTGATAGGTCTGTAGTTTCCGAGATCCTCAATGTCACCTTTCTTATGTAGCAGGATCATTGTAGCGGTGTTCCAATCCTCAGGAATCTTTCCTTCATTAAGGCATCGAGTGAAAATTTGGGCGAGTACTGTTTCAATTTCTCCACTTGCTTCTTGTATGATGTCTACAGTAATTCCATCTTCTCCTGGAGCTTTTCCCCGCTTCATGTTCTTGATTGCATGTGCAACTTCTGCTGGAAGGACTGGAGGAACTCTGGTACTGGTATCTTTCATGATGTCTGGAGTGCATGTATCATCCCTTTCATATAATTTGGAGTAGAAATCTTTCACTCTTGTCAAAATTTCGCCTCTATTTCTTGTTACAGAACCATCTTCTTTTCTCAGTGCCATAATCTGTTTTCTTCCCTTACTGAGATGTCCCTTTGCTATCTTTAGGCTTTGGTTGTTTTCAATTGCTTTCCTCACTAGTTCACAGTTGAATTTTCTTACGTCTTCAGTGATACTTTTTCTTACTGTCTTGCATAGCTCTATATATTCCACTTTGGAAGTCACATCATCTTTAGTTGTCCTCATCTCTCTTCTTTTTTGCATCAACATTTTCGTTTTTCCTGATAATTTGTTTACATGCAACTTGTTCTTAGACCCAGCTAATTTTGTTGCTGTTTCCATAAGAGCTTTGGTTACTTTTCTGTTAACTTCAGAGATGTCCACTTCTTCCGATGTTAGGCCTTCTAAAGCAGAGAACCTGTTCTTCAGTTCCAACTTGAAGGTATTATGGTGTTTTTTAAGGTTGGTTATATCAATAGATTTTGTTTGTCTTATGAGCTTGCCACGTTCAAGTTTGGTGTTGAGGTGCATCTTACATCTCACCAATCTATGGTCACTACCTGTGTTGAACTTGTTTAGCACACTGCAGTCTTCTATGACGAATTTTTTGTTACACATAATAAAATCAATTTCACTTGTCGTCCCATTTGGATGTCTCCATGTCCATTTCCTGTGTGGCTTTTTCTTGAAGAAGGAGTTCAAGATTTTCTTGAAGAAGGAGTAGTAGGTGGGCCACTTTGGCGCTAAACTTTTTTGTCATCTGGCAACACTCTTCCGGTGTAGCTCTTTTTAGGCGTTGTCCTGAGTTCCCGCCATTTTCCGCCGCCATCTTTTTTCCCCCCGACATATTTTAATTTTTTCAGCCAATATTTTTCCGCCGTTTATATTTTCTAGTGGTGCTTAAATAAATTTGGACGGTGTTACGTCTGTATATATATATATATATATATATATATATATATATACATTGGTTATAAGGTAACCAATTTACATAAGGGTCTATTACAGATAATGATTTAATACTAAGCCTACAGACAAATTAGGGATAGCATGTGAGTAAATAGTCTGCTAATCACAGGTGTTCTGGCACAAGCCTGTACAGACTTGTCTGATTCACGTTCTTGCAGGAGTGTGACTCACGTCCACTCTAGCTCAACTTTTGCTTAGTTTCCTCTAAGATCTCAGTGAGTGAACAGTTAGTTGTTGGCAGTGTTACTTAAAGTGTTTCACATAAAAATATGAATTTTATAAGTTAATAGTTTTTTTCAGTGAAAGTGAAATAAGTGTTATGTGTTTGTTAAGTAATAAGTTTAACCATTTTTGACATCTTTGTTTGGGACAACTAGGCCTCTTTCCAGTTTAAAAGTACAGTCAGTTCTATTTAGTCTTAAAGGACTATTATTATATAAGATATTTTTTTTATTGTTTCAGACAATTTGACTTGTACTATTATTTATAATTTTAACTCTACTCTATTATTAGGACTCTGTGACAATATGGGTGAACCCAGTACATCAAAGCATTTTTTGGTATATTGTTGTAACACATTTAAGAAACCTGGTCATAATTATTATAAGAAATAATTGAGATCTGTAAATGAAAATATTTTGAGACATAATGCCAATTTACATGAAGGTGACAAGATATGTGATGGGTGTCGTAAAGCTTTACTTAAAGCTTTCAGAGATTTTAACTGAGCAAAAAGGCTTGCATTCAGACAGCTCAGAATCACAAGACCATTTGAATGCTCCTGAAGTACCAGTTCAAAATACATTGTCAACTCCAGAGAAAAAAGGGGCAATTGAAGCTTTGAACAAAAGTCTGACTGCTATTGAAGAAATGCCTATTAAAAGAAACTGTTTGATTAAAAAAAATACCCAGAAGCAAAGATTAAAAAAGTGATGGAAGCTTTTTGAATGATAGTACTTAATTTAAATCCAGGTACCACCGAATCTGATGCTGCAAAAAATTATGACAATGAAATTATTAATCAATTGAACGAAAAGTTCAATGCTACTACAGACACAAGTGTAGAATGCAGGTTCAAACTACACTTCCCAAAAGCTGGACTCTAAAAAAAATTGAAACTGAATTTGGAGTGTCTAATTTTACTGCTAGAAAGGCAAAAACAGTGTTAAATGAAAAAGGTCACAGTACAAAAACAAATCAAACTTTCTCAATCTCTGCCATCATGAGAAAGATTTTGGCATCAAAGCAGAATGGAACTTCTTTGCAACATCACATGGGAAAAAATGCATGTGATGGGATCGGAGGAACTGTTAAACGATTAGCGGCATTGGCCAGTCTACGAATGGTCTACAATGATCAAATTATGACCCCTCGCCAACTTTATGATTGGGCAAAAGACAATATTGTCAACATCAGTTTTTTGTATTCCACTACAGACGAATACGAGGCAGAGGGAAAGACCTTGAAGATTAGGTTTGAAGCAGCAACAACAACAATAAAGGGTACTCAACAATTTCAGTTACAGTCCTGTGAATGAGACTAGAGTTTTAGTGAACAGCTACTAATTTTCAGAGGAATCAAGTGTAGAAATAGTTTCAGCTGATGACACTGATGATGATCTAGACAATAATGACATTGTTGGCTTTGCTACATGCCAATACTCAGAGAAGTGGTGGTTCGGTTGTGAGTTAGGAATAGAAGGAGATGAAGTAAAAATAAATTTTTTGGAACCACATGGACCTTCTTCATATTTCAAATACCCACAATTTACTGACATACTAGTTGTGCATAAAAGTGAGGTTTTAACAAAAGTTGATCCTACAACAGCTAAGGAAGAGCTTATCGACTTACAGACTCAGAAACCAAAAAGGCAAACAAGAAATTATTTGTTAAATTAAAGAAGAACTAAGAGGTCGCTATTTTGGCGTAACTACAACTCTGAGTGCTAACTGAAAAAAACTTTTATTAATTTTACCAGGTAAAACTTTTAGCCTGTTGGGACTATCCTTCCCTTGTTTAATGTTTGGCTATGTATTAGTATGATGTATTATGTAGATTTTAAAACTCAGTGTCTGCTATCATGTAAACACACTAAAACGAGAATCATAATCCATTATTACTTGTACAGTAACTTTAAGTTTTTTGCCATAGCTCCTGATCCCGTTGAGATCCCACTCTAAAAGTTTCAGGATTTAAAGCTTATAATATTACAAAAAACATATATTTTTTTCAAAAATTAAAAACAAAAATTCTTTCGCCAAACATAATCAAGTTGCATATCAAATTAAAACTTATGAAATTCTCTTTTAAATGAGGGGTCAAACAACTCTCTAGGCCTTATAGAACTTGAGAAATTCAAGATTGAAAAAGTTTATGCAAGTCAAAAAACGACGATTTTTCAAAAATTTTAAAATTACATGAAAACCCAATGAGATAAAAAAAATTTAAAAATATATTCTCATTTAAATCATTAGGGAGAATGATCCCTGAAGGTTTCATTGAAATCTGAGATGGTCAGGTTGAATATTGAATTTTTTTGGTTGATTTTGGCATGGAATGACCCGCTTACAGAATGTCATAAATCATGTATTTTCACGAGTTGTTTAAGAATTTGATAGCCATGAAAGTTATTTGCCCTTGAAAGTTTCAACTGATATTAATTTAGGCTCACCTGTTGCTTAACTGCATCTCTCTGGAATTCCTTTGTGAGTCTGATTGCATTCAAAAGCTTCAATTTTTCTTGACAGGAGTGCACTTCAAGTCTCTGCAGTCTGCTTAATGCATACAATTCAAAGGATGCTTTGCCGAATTTGCTTTTATCCTCAAGAATACGATCACGCTGACCTCCAAAAAAGAAAAAAAGAAAAACAAGTAACATTTTCTATTTTAAAACAAGATATGAAAACTGAAAAGGGGAGCATGCTTTTCACATCAAAATTCTTGGGAATTGACATTCAAAATTAATTATGAATTTATAAATTAACACGAAATGGTAAGACCATTATGTCAAAAATCAAAGTCCCCACCCACTAATAAATCTAGAAAGGAAATTATAAAAAAATTTTGGCCCCCTTTTTCATGAATACAGTTTAAAAAACAGTTAAGAGTTCATTGAGAAAATAAAATCTATTAATGTTCCATTATCTGGTATGTTTATGGCAAGTTTAGACATTAAATCACTATTCCTCAGTACCCCTGTACCAAAAGCCATAGACATTATCATTAAAGAGTTATTTAATATTTTAACCTATATTTCTAACTAGCCTGTTGTACCCGTAATTGACGGGCTAGTGATAGTATAAAGTAAAAGCTATATCGGCAATTAAATTAAGACTGGTATATCAAGGTTTATACAACTTTGTAGTACAACTTCCCAGAATAGAATATCAGGATAAAAAAATGTATTTGAATTATTTAGTAGTTGTCACGTCCAATGTAAATAATTCAAAAAGTTTGAAAGCAGAAGGCGTATGCAATGAAATTGATTGAGATGAAAAGTACCTTATTCTTGTAGAGTCTCGGGATAAACAATATTAACAGTCCTTCCATTCCGAGCAAAGATGTAAAGATTTTCCCCATTTCCGAATCTGGAACAACCAACGTACAGTTGACCATGGGAAAAACATAGACTTTGTAGATCCAGTCCAACAACTTTTAGAGACTGCCCTTGTGCCTTATTGATGCTCATGGCGAAACTCAAACGAATCGGGAATTGAAGATGCTTAAATTGAAACGGGACATCAGATGGGATGATCGGGATCCTTGGAATAAAAACGTTTTTGCCAGCTGCATGTCCAGTCATTATAGTAGCTTCAATAACATTCTTCATTAGTTTCTTGACAGATAATCTCGTGCCGTTGCAAAGTGAAGGCGGATCCAAATTTCTCAGAAGCATAATAGGTGCACCAATCTTCAACTCTAAAATATGTGAAGGTACTCCAGGTGGCTCCAAAGAGTTAAGAAACTCAGTTGGGTAGTTGTCTGTATATTTACCGCTTTCTTTACATGCAACCTGATCACACCCAACGCAAAGATAAGTAGTTCACGATAAATTTGAGCCATTTCTTTTTTAGAATTACATTAAAAAGTTCTATTTTCTAGCTCACAACATCATCACAGTATGACGACCTTCTGACGTACGACACTTTTGAATTAATAACGCAGATTGAAAAACTACATTCTATTTTTTTTACTTCTTCGCCCTCAAGGTCATAATACAATCGGCAAACAATGCTTACAAAAAAGGGCATAATAAATGTATTTACAAATGAAAATAGTCGTAATGGAATTCTTAAAAAGAAACGCCTAAAATTTATTAACTACTTTTCTGCACGCCTAAACATTCGGTGTGATTAGGTTGATGTCAACAAAACGGAAAGACACACTCAGATCGGGTAGAAACGCATAACATTAAATAACTATAAATCAAATTCAAATTTTCAAAAAATCGCGTCGAGGTGCACCAGAAGATGTCTACAGGTACCTTCATAACACATTTTGTCGCTCTAGGTCACCTAATTCTAAGTGAAATCTGACACACACACGCACAGTCTGTTTTATACACTGCTGGCCACCTAAAATGCAACACTAAGAAGAAAGCATCCGATTGGCCTGAAATTCACAGCACGCGTTGCCCGCGAGAGGACATGCAAACGATTACCATTGCAAGGCATATGTAAATCATGTGCGCCCGGCAGCCACCGAGAAGCACTATAAGAAGGGTGCACAGAAGGCGGGTTGTAAGTAGTGGAAGTGTGTTGTGCTGCCGGACCTGCGCGTGGGAAGCTTCCTGATGCCTTGTCGCAGAATACGGCAGTCATTCCAGCACATTTTGGAGTTCGACAGAGACGAATAGTGGCTTATCGTAACAGCGGTTTATCGTACCGAGACATCGGCGCCTGTGTGGTGCGACATCCAGCCACAGTGAGGCGAGTATGGATTCGGTAAGTGCAGGAGGGATGGATGGACCGAAGTGAGCGATTGCCGCAGCCTTGGCACACCACCGAATGAGAGGATCGGCATGTTGTGCGGCGGGCATTGACGACTCGCACCGCCACATCACGAATGTTAGCGCAGGAATTAGGGTGTGTTGGGCAACAACCTGTGTCAGTACGTACTGTTTGACGTCATCTGCAGGAGCGGGGACATGTCGCACAGCGCCCATTGCTCCGATTACCAATGACGTTAAACTACCACCAAGTACGGCGGCAGTGGGCCGTTGAACGCCGCACCTGGACAACGGAATGGCACGACATTGTCTTATCCGACGAATCCCGCTTCTGCCTGTAACACCACGATGGTCTGATCTGCGTGTGGCAGCACCGTGGCGAGAGACTGCATGACGCCTGCATTATGCATCGCCATACCGGTCAGTCGCCTGGCATTATGGTTTGGGGCGCAATTGGATATGACACCCGCACCCCTCCAGTATGCATCGCCAGTACACTCAACAGCCACCGCTACATCTCCAACGTTTTGGAGCCTGTAGTCCTCCCGTACCTGAACAACCTGCCAGAGACCACATTTCAACAGGACAAAGTGCGCCCGCACGTGGCACGCTTCATGCAACAATTCGTCACGGCCCACCAGGTGTCACTGCTGTGGTGGCCAGTCTGTTCTCCCGATATGTCGCCCATCGAACATGTCTGGTGGCTGATCGGCAACCGAGTGGCCCTGCAAGCACCACCCGCGGCTACACCTGATGAACTTTGGCAACGTGTGGAAGCAGCCTGGACCGACATACCCCAATCCCACATCCAAAGCTGCTTTCGTTCGATGCTGCGTCGTGTGGCGGCCGTTATTGCCAGCCATGGGGGCCACACGAACTATCGATGTCTGCGTGTTCCGCAAGTCGCACGGGCCTGTAAGCTCAAATGTTTCATCTTTGTATCTGTTGTTGTGCGTCCAATAAATCTGGCTTTGCTATCTCGTGTCCTTCTTGGTATTGCATTTTGGGTGGCCAGCAGTGTATATATAGAGATAACAATTACTTTGAGTTTGACAAAAAAAATCTATAGGCAAGAAGTAGGAGCCCCAATGGGATCCCCATTATCTTCTTTATTTTCAGAAATAATCATGTGTGATTTCGAAAACAAAATTATTAAAAAACTTCCAGACTCACCTGTCATTTATTGTAGGTACGTTGATGACATCTTTATTTTGTCTAAATTAAAACAAGAAGAACTAGAAATATTGAAGAATAAATATACTACTTGTCACCCTGAGGTTGAATTAACTATGGAATTTGAACAAGATGAAAAAATTTCCTTTTCAGATATTGAACTAATAAAAAAAAAAAAAAAGACTTAAATTTAGAATACAGAGTTTTTAGAAAACCAACATATTACCTATAATGATCCCATATCAATCTGAACACCCAAAAACTCATAATGTAAACAATATTAGGAATAGGGTAAAACAAGCCTTCACACATTCCTCAAATAGAAAGAACAGAGAAGAAATCATCTAATGGATTATTAACACAACCAAACAATATGTGTATGACACAAAAACTGTTAAAAAGTTGATTTTTGAATACAAAAATTATTTAAAGGAGTCTAGTCAAAACATTCCAAAAAAGAAATACAAAGTTTCAGGTTCTTTTCCTTTTATTAGAGGACTAAGTGGAATTTTTTTAAGATTAATGAAGAAACACAACATTATTTTTGGTCATTCTGTTCAGAATATTGGTGACTTAGTTATAAAAAAAATATATAACTAATATAATACAATCAGCAGGCGTGTATGAAATTCCTATTGCTTAACAGAGTTCTAGAGACATCTCTTACATTGGTAGACCAAAAATAGATTAATAAAAAGATTACATCAACATGTATAAAAAACTGGAACAAAAAAGAAAAAAACTGCACTTTGAATAAAGCTCATGTTGAGAAATGGCTTCCTAGTTTCTTAATTCAATTACTAATCTAAAGCAAATATTATGGGAATTTTACTAGGAAATTTTTTCATTAATAGCAAATTTTCGGAGAAAACTCTTCTTCTTCAGGCTGTCTTGTTGTTGTCACTTTTTCCTGTCACTCTCACGGTTACGGTTTACCTTGACGGTTACGGTTAACCTTGACGGTTTAGGTTATTTTTCAACAAATCCTGCCAGATGTTAGGCAGGGAAAATCCTTTGCAGTCATTGATGATGGAATTTTGATTTTTCTCAATCTCTATTCCTTCTTTCAGCTTTCTTTTTGAAAATTGCTTTGGAAACTAATGATTTTAAGGGAATTCCAATCCATGCTGTGCCCAGTTTCTCTAACATGCTTATCTAATCCAGTTTTGTTGGAGCAATTTTTTATAGCTGCTTTATGCTCAGCTATAGGAGTTTCTAGTCTGCGACCTGTTTCACCTATGTAAGATAGTCCACAACTACAATTTACTTCATAGACTACTCCTTGCATTTTTAAAGTATTTTCTTCTCTTTGAACTATTTTAGGGAAAAAAATTTTAACTTTGTTCTCTAAACTTGGAGCTAGCCTAATATTGTACTTCTTACTAATTCTCTTTAAAGACTCAAATAAACCTTTGTGATAAGAAATTTTTCTAGTGAATTTTACTTGTTGCTTTTGTGGGTTCTTCGTACCATTAAAATTCAGAAGCTTCTCAATTTCTTCTTTAGGATAGTTATTCTCAGCAAGTATGGCCTTAAGCTCTTCTTTATGGGTTTCAAGAAGCCCATAAAGAAGAGCTTAAGGCCATACTTGCTGAGAATAACTATCCTAAAGAAGAAATTGAGAAGCTTCTGAATTTTAATGGTACGAAGAACCCACAAAAGCAACAAGTAAAATTCACTAGAAAAATTTCTTATCACAAAGGTTTATTTGAGTCTTTAAAGAGAATTAGTAAGAAGTACAATATTAGGCTAGCTCCAAGTTTAGAGAACAAAGTTAAAAAATTTTTCCCTAAAATAGTTCAAAGAGAAGAAAATACTTTAAAAATGCAAGGAGTAGTCTATGAAGTAAATTGTAGTTGTGGACTATCTTACATAGGTGAAACAGGTCGCAGACTAGAAACTCCTATAGCTGAGCATAAAGCAGCTATAAAAAATTGCTCCAACAAAACTGGATTAGATAAGCATGTTAGAGAAACTGGGCACAGCATGGATTGGAATTCCCTTAAAGTCATTAGTTTCCAAGGCAATTTTCAAAAAAGAAAGCTGAAAGAAGGAATAGAGATTGAGAAAAATCAAAATTCCATCATCAATGACTGCAAAGGATTTTCCCTGCCTAACATCTGGCAGGATTTGTTGAAAAATAACCTAAACCGCCAAGGTTAACCGTAACCGTCAAGGTAAACCGTAACCGTGATAGTGACAGGAAAAAGTGACAACAACAAGACAGCCTGAAGAAGGAGAAGAGTTTTCTCCGAAAATTTGCTATTAATGAAAAAATTTCCTAGTAAAATTCCCATAATATTTGCTTTAGATTAGTAACTGCACTTATTCAACACTGCGTTAATCATAAACAATATCCTGATTTTGAAAATATTAAATTACTAACCACCCACACAAACGAAAAAGAATTAAGGATTTCTGAAAGTGTTATAACAGAAAAAAAAAAAAAAAAAAGATAAAATATGCAACTTACAAGACAGGACCCCACCACCCTAGATACAGCCTGGAAGTCACTTATAAAAAGTGAAAAAATCCATAAAAAAAGAAGACAAAAAAAAAAAATTACAAAAAGTCACACCATTTAATAAAGCACTAAACATAATACACCTGTTTTTAGAAATAAATAATAATAGCTCAAAAATATCTACACTAAAAAGGGAAAAAATTGTACCTACAACTGATATACCTACCAACTCATCCAATAGATGGCGACACATGAGAACTTTCCCTTCGTTTCCCGACATGCAACTCCAGCTGCTACACAGTTTTTTTGGGGGGGAAAAAAACTTTCCCTTCGTTTCCCGACATGCGACTCCAGGGGCTACACATACATGAGAAAACCTCATGTAGGTAGTAGAAGGCCCACTCAGGAAGAACCGAAAGCCGCTCGCCGTAACAATGTGACAAAGAGCCTCTTGAGAGAAGTCTCCCGACCCGATGAGTATAACTTTTTCTAATACAATCTTTTAATTAATAGTAAATTTAAAATATTTGATTGTGCAAATGAATGAATGTTGAACTGATAATAATATAACCTAATTGTTTTATTCATAAAAAAAATTTAACTGACCAAAAAAACCTGCAACATAATTTACCTCTCTCGGGCTGGGAGCATGTGCCTCACGGAGCAACAATGTGCGAAATACTTTGCCAATATCAGGTAAATAATACCTTAGATATTGGGTATATTTAAAAAAAAACTGTACAGTGTGTGTAGAAAGTCAATTTACTAACATTTAGCTTACAATTAAAAATAAACATTCAATTCAGCCATTTTTTTCTGTCATTATGTCAAACTGCCCACTATGCAGCGCATGTTAATTTTCGTCTTTGAAAGTGAATTTTTTTATTGCATATTATAAACATAAACCATGTCAAGTTAAAATAAGCAGAATCAATAAAGAAATGAAATAATGTTTACACATAGAAGTAGGCAAAATAAACAAAATATCTTATATAAGTACTACCATTAAAAATAAAACCTTTGACAGTGAACTACACACACATCCTTAGCATTTTACTAATTTTTATTTTATTTTATTGATAGTTTAAATCTTCTGTAATTCACTAGAAATGAAATGGAAAAAACCTGTTACTTTCTTGCAAGACTACACACACACAAGGTTGTTGACAATGAATATTAGATTACCAAATAATACTATGTTCTTTTCATTTTGAATATATCCGTTCACATTAAATAACAGTATAAAGTTTCATTTTATTGTCATTACAAGCAGAAATATTTAAAATCATTTTCTGTGAGTAATATATTAATTGCACATTTACAACACAGGGCTACCTACCACAGCACAAAGCCATGCACCATGAATTCACGGAGTGGTCTCAAAAATAGAATTTGATACTTGTTACAGAATTTCGTCCATGACATATAGTAAATACAATGAAACACTGTATGTACAGTGTAAATATACAAGAAACAAAACACATTTAGTACATGCATTTAAACATTTTCTTCCTTATCCCCAGCATTGACACAAGTCTAACATAAGTTAGATTACTGTAACACAGTACATTTTAAGGAAGCACTATTTTAATGATGGAGACAATGAAAATGTATGAACATGTATTGTACTTTGCTTCTTATATCTTTGACTACACATTTACAGGTGCCTTTACAAAGAACCATTTTTGTTATATTCACTTCCTGGTGTTGAAGGAGTCAACAATGGTAAGCGATAGTCTAAATAATGCAAATTTTAGGACAGAGCCATTTCTCTTATGAAAACAGTTTATTCACTTACTAACTTCCCAATTAGTGGGGCAACGCAGAACTGACTATTAATTTAGAATTAGGAAATCACACACCGCACCTGTATCTTCCAAAGGTAAATGCATAATTGCTATATGCTTTAAAAGGTCCTCAGGAATAAGCTACCTCAACCACAGGAAACTTCTGATAACACTGAGCAGCCTGAAGACAAAGGACAAGGGAACAGCATTTTGGCAGGAAAGGAGACGAGAGACACTCCTGGGATGTCTGGTGCCTTTTTATATGGGGGGGGGGAGTTTTATTTTGTCTTGCCAGTTAATTTTGGGACTTCATTACAATTCCAAACTCAGGAACTGTAGCACTTGGTGAATAACAGGTGGTTTTTTTTTTTTATAATAAAGTAAAACAATTTAACAGATGCTGAGGTGCTTCCAGTGCTTTCCCTGTTTTCCATTCTTCCTAAATGGGTTTAGGGTTTGCAAGGAAAACTACCCCTTCTGATGCTATGGAATTTTCACCCATTTACATAACTTTTCTGTGCACATACAAGATCACTGTCTACAACATGCTCAAACTTGAAAACAATTTGTTGGCCAGTTTAAACAAACAAACATGCATGCATGCATTCACACACATCACTAAGCTGTTCTCTAAGATTCAGAGGTTAGCTCCACAAAAAAAAGATAATCCACCAAATAAATGTTGAACTGATTATTTATTATTGCCATACCAAACATCTCCATTTACAGTGATCTTGGTACATAGCTCAAGCTTCACTGACATCCATCACATGATGTACACAAGACCTTCTGTACTTTAGTTTAAATAACAGCATGTTAAAAATGCAACCAACAATCACAAAATATGGTACTGTGGAAAAAAAAAAAAAAAGCTATTTTCCCTATTTATTGTGCTCTTCCAAACTGCTGCTATGACAAGCATTAAAACCTTACAAACATTTACATAAAAAATAAAACAAAAAAATAAAGTAAGGAAGCTTTCAACTAAATAAATTTAATCTTTTCAACCCGGGAATGAATGAACAATGGTAAGTGGTTGCCAGATCTGTAAAGTCGTATTCGTCATTTCTCTTTTAAAATTAATTTCCATATTAATGGAATAAAATTAGGAGAATCAGAATTACAGTTTGGGGGGATGAGGAAAATTTTCCAAACTTTCCCAATAACGTAATGAAAAATGATTAACGAACAAGGCAATTCGTTTGGTGTCAGTCAAAAGAAGTTCAACAGAAGTGTCCTCCAAAGTTAGGGTGTAGCCAGTGAAATGTCCGAGTTTCCCATATGGCCATCATTCTTTTGCTCCAATAAATAACTGCAGATGCAACAGAAAGTGTTTCCAATATAGCATGTTCCGTAGGAAGATGTTGAGATAGGGATGATGTAAACTCCAGTAAGACTGAGGGGGGGGGGTTATTTTATCCTTATTATCCAAAATTAGTTTAATTATAGAACCATTGGAACTGATGGCTAAATGATACCCAGACTTCTTGGAAATGTGTTTGAGCTTGTCGGCATGAGAAGGATGGTAAGTCTACAGAAATGCAGATTTTCAGTAAGGTTTTTTTTTTTTTTTTTTTTTTTTTTTTTTTGGAGTCTTATGATTTTTGATCTCTATTCGCAAGAGTGATTAAATTTTTGATTATAGAAGGAAGGTACCCATGCAAAGTGGCAATTTTCAAATTTATCCGTATTTCTTTTCAAGAGTGAAAGGATTATTGCAGATGCTATCTCTATGATTTTAGTGCAGCAAATTTTGTAATTTTTAAAAGTGGACGAGTCAAAAAGAATAACGTCAGTGCTTGCAATATGTTTATGAAAGACAGATTTTGAAATTGTATGGTTACTGTTCCTTTGGAGGAAGATACCCAAAAAAACTGGATGTTCTTGTTCTCTTCACATATCACATAGGAAATTTATTGGTGATAGAGTTGGTTAAATACAGCAACTGCTCTTTGGGATGAGGCCAAATCACATAAATATCATCCACATACCTAAGCCAAGTACCGCAATTTTCAGCGTATATATATATATATATATTGTCTTAAATTTGCTTGTAATCTAAGCACCCAAAACTCAATACATTCATAAGAAACCATTCCAAAAGCATAAGAAATGCAATATTTCGTTCACTAAAAACTTGTTTAAAAGCTGCTAAAATGGATATTTCCTTTTGACAGAAACATTAAAATGGTCGTTACCAATTTGGAGTGTGAGTTTTTGTATGCTAATTGTATACCCCTTGCAACCTCTCCAAGACTCCTTGGGATGCATTCACCCCTGGTTTAGCAAAAGCTGCTATTTATGTCATTTATCTCACAAAAAATGTTACTTCTGAAACACATCATTGACACATAGTTGATTGTCTGGTGACAACTGTTATGACAGCTAGCTGTGCATGAAAATAGGAATGGCTAGCTGATAGTGAAGGCAGTTTTTTTTTTTTTTTTTTTTTTTTTGCTCTGCTGCCGTTAATGATCATAAGCCCCTTTGGCTCCACATTGCAAACCAAAAATTTATACAATGCTAAGTCATTTAAAAAATCCAAAAGAAATCTAGGAATCTTAAGATTTTACCTCATGTCCTAGTGAGAACAATGGAAAATACAGCGACTTGTTATGAAAACTCTATACATAATTTATTAGTTTGAAGAATGCACTGTGCTAATTGTCACAAGCATATTACTACAGTTTCGTGCTTTAACGGATTTCATAATGATTCTCCATCCTACGGAGAATCATTATGAAATTCCACTAAGATGTCTTAACCTAGAGGCCCACTAAGGCCTTAATCTGATACTGCCAGTTGTTTCTTTTTTAATTGAGAGTTTAATGACCGCCGTGAGCAACTCGATGGACTATAAGCAGTCACCCATCCCTAATTTAGGGCCACTGGTTCCAGGGAAGGGAGAGAGCCAGTGCTGTAAGATAAACACAACATCCATGCCTCACCGTGATTCGAACCCGGACCCATCTCGGACGAATGATCAGAAGCCATCGCTTAGATCACTGTGCCATGGGGGCGGCATGCTGCCAATTTATGTAAAGTGGGTCAATATAAAAATGCCCATTTAATAGAATGGTTCTGGTATTTTTATTAAGCAGAATTTTAAAAATTCTGCCTTTTACAAAATCAAATGCACTAAATGGCCTACAAGAACGACAACTAAAATATGAATTAAATCACTTACTCAAGGCTTTACCCAGATATATTCATTTGGTTCTAGTTCCAGTTGAAGAAATTTTGTTTAATCTTCTTTCCCTCTGAGTTCTTTTGGATTTTTAGATGTTTCTGGCCTCTTGATTTTAGTCAAGGCCTGTTCTCAAAGTATAGAAAGATCAACAAAAGTTTTGTTTACTCCAGAAGAATTAAAATGTTGTTGCCAGGCAACAAACTTGACTAAAATCAAGAGGCCAGAAAAGTCTGCAAAAAACCAAAAGAACTCAGAGGGAAGGAAGATTAAACAAAATTTCTTCAACTGGAATTAGAACCAAATAAAATATGAACTTAGGAAAATTTGCTATTGGTAGAGTTCTGCCTTGAAAACCAGCATACTTTAAGTACCATATTGATTTCATGGCCTTAAAATAACTTCAGAATATTTCATGATCACCAAAAGTCAAGTTTTAATAATGTTTTTTTTTTCTTTAAACTTCATGAAGAAAATACCTACCACTATGCACAGAACACAATAAAATGAATAAAAAATTACACAGCATGGGAAGTCAGGATGAGAGATATTATAAGAAACACAGACCACTTACAAGTTATAAGATGAGACGTTCTGCGATAATACTGCTGATATAATTGCTGCAAAGCTTCATTTGCTGTCATTGACTGCTCCTCCCATTCACAAAGTTCTTGCTGAACACTTCCCTTTATGCTGGGTCCTATTTCATCACTCAATTTCTGTTTTGCTTGTTTGGATTTTACATAGGAAAGCTCACGGAGCTCTAAAAATGGCTGCAACTGAAAATTATACAGCTCCGCAAGTGCAATCAAAATATTGGCAACAGTCCTATCTTCAAGGGCATATACTGTGGACATCTCTAGAAGAGATTTTGCCCTATTTCTAAGAATTAAGATCTGTCCTAACTCATCATATGCCTTCTCAACAGAATTTTCCAAAGCCTTTAATCGAAAATCATTAATATTTTCTTCGTAGTCATTCTCTAAATCTTCACCAAACAACATTGGTAATACTAGTTTTTTCCCTAATGTAAAAGTCACGGTGGATAAATAATGATCAATATCGGAAGAAAACTCCTGAAAAATTTTGTGCTGCCCTTTAAACATATTTGTTAAAAAATTGGTCTTGGGCTTTAAGTCTTTAGGATACAGTAAATCTATTGAAGGATCAATTAAAACAAATTGTTGATGAATGTTGTACAACTCATTTAAAGTAAGTAAGCAAGCCTTATTTTTCACCTGCTGGTCACTAGCCTTTCGACTTCCTTCATGATAAATAACAGCTATCTTTTGCTCCTCATCATTCCAACCACACAAAAATTTTATCTCAACATTTTCTTCATTTTTACAAAATGGATCACTTTTAACAGCAACCCAGTCATCCAAATCATACACTGATGAATCCATCTTCACCTAAAACCAAAGAGAAGGAAGAAAATTACATCTATCAACTGAGATCTACTTTTACTAGAAATAGCAGCAAAAAAAATGAAAACACAAACTGATAAGATCTTTTAATACATCAAAACAAAGAACTGTTTGCAAAGAGAAAAAGTGAGTAACAGAGTATGTTGTATCAGATGTATAAAGTTTGCATGAGATTCAAACTAAGTATAAATAAGGGGGGTCCATTTCTAGTATCAGGTTCAAAACTTTTTTTTTTTTTTTCATTCACTAGCACTAGTCTCGAAGTCTTTTCAAGTTCCCCCTATCTTTCATCTTTCTCTAACGACTTTTTTCTTTTCTTTTTTTGCAATGTGAATAACACGCTTATTGCATCGACAATTTTTCTTACGTCTCAGTAAGGTGCCCAAAACTAAATCCACCTATAACATAAATGTTGCTCTAAATTTGTGTTCAACAAAGCTATTGATTTCCTTTATTTCACAAAATTCCATTCAGGAGAAATATTCGTAATTTATGAACAACTTGCAAAAAATTACATGATACATATGTTCAATATTTTGGTTTAAAAGTTATTTAAATTTTGTAACCCATGCCATACATGATACATCACTTAACATAAAGTCTCTGAAAATCTTACAGGCTCACATAAATCAGTCCAAAGCCTAAAGGCACTTAACTCCAACTGATTTAAATCGGAAAAAAACAGCAGTAGTGCTTCAGTGGAGCACCTGTTTTGTAACACTTCTAATCTCATGAGATCATTCCTTATCGATAAATGTTTTAAAATGCAATTGAAACAGAAGTTAAATGGAATCTTATATTATAGTATATCTTCTCATTTTGCTCATCTTCCTGTGCACGTGTCACATTATTGTATGGATGTAAGTACTACATGTCATATAAATTTTAACTGGCATATCTTGGCAATGATAAACTGAACCGCAGTTGTTAAGACTGCTGAATTATGAGCATCGGAATTTTTATTATATTAATTCAGACTGGAACAGGTATGCATCAGAACACACTGAAGATGCATTAGGTTTGTCTTTATTTAAATGAAAATACAAATTTTTAATTTCATATATTTTAATAAAATGTTACATATTTTATCCAAATAAGTTTAATCACACTGTGATAGCTCTACTTATTTACTACGACCAGCATCTGAAAACTCCTCCAATTCGTAAATACATCCATGTGTGTTTTTATTCACAAAGTTTTTAAAACTACTTTTAAAAAGTAGTTGTAGCGAAACTACTTTTATGAGATGTAGTTGTAGTGGAACTACTTTTCAGGCAGGAAAAGTAGTTTTATTTGTAGCAAACTACTTTTTTGAAATTTTAACTGTAGTTGTAGCTAACTGCTTTTCAAAAGTAGTTTCCCCAGCGGTGGTCATTAGCCAGCACTTAGACCACTACACCATAGGGACGGCACAAAGAACTTTCTATTTGCTTTACACTAAAACCCTTACGGTTCATGAGAGACTCTATAATGTGATCAGATCTAGTCTTACACATTTGTGAATTAATGAAGACATGGCAAATCCTAGTGAAGAATTATTGTAAATTATCAACGTTCATTCACAATTAAATGTTTTATTAACATCGACTATAGTTTTGCAGAGCGTTTGGCTCGGCATCAACAGGACGAATGGAGCGTAAACATTCAAATCATTGTGACATCATCAGAGTTCTGACGGTCATGGTTTTTGGTGAGCTGTTTCCACGTGCTTGAAAGAAATGGCGTAGACGTCATGTCGTTGACAAGTCCTGAAGAATTCCGGTATATGTGGAAAGCTTCTAATACATTAAGCTTGTTAGTCGAATAAGATTTATCGATAAGAATAGCGTTTCCAAACAGAAATTTATCGTTATTTTCGTGACAATGTTGGGCTATTGAAGACTTCTTCAGTTCATAGTTCCATATGTAAGTCTTGTGTTTCCTTCACACGCAAACTTAAAGCCCTGCGGGTCTGTCCTATATATGAAAGTCCACATTCACAAGGTATCTGATAAATTCCCCAGGAATTTATGTCTTGGACGTAGTCTTTAGATCCATAAAAATTCATCTTATTTATGGGTTTAAAAATAACTTTGAAATTAAAACTTTTGAGAATTTTTGAAATTCTGAAGCAAGTCTGAGGAGCAAATGGGATTACCGCCCAATTCGTTCATACTGGGAGGCTCTACTGGCGTGAGCGAGCAGAGAGGCTTCGGTTTCCTAAATTTTTGGACCACTTTTTCTATCACGGAAGGGCTATGTCCTCTGTGTACTGCAGTTCGTTTAAGAAAATCAAGCTCTTTCTGTAACGAATCCTCAGTTGAGCATACATGTACTGCACGATATACGTATGTGTAGAAAGCAAAATTTTTTTGTTTCCACGGGGTATTTGATTTTGCATGTAAAGGTAAGGAAACAGCAAATGGTTTTCGATAAACTGTTGTACTAAAGGATCCTTCAGAGCGTGACACAAGGACATCTAGGAATGGTAAGCAGCCATAATTTTCAGTCTCACATGTGAACTGTATATGAGGATCAACTGAACTGATAAGTTCAACTAATTTAGGTAGTTCGGAGTTCCTGCCTTTCCAGAGGACAAAGGTAACATCTACATATCGAATGTAATGAGCTGAAACAGTTTGTCCTCAAAGTGACGCATGTAGACTTTGCATAAAACAGGCTACAGTGGGCTACCCATTGCAAGGCCTTCCGTCTGTTGAAAAAATCTTCCGCAAAATAAACTGTTTTGCTTGATACAAATTTTCACTAATCTAAAAATTTCTTCAACTTCCAGTTGGCTGAAATGATGTTCAATGAGACTTACTTTCAAAGATTCGACGGCTCCATTTAATGGAATACTTACAAGCGCATGGAAACAACTCACCAAAAACTGTGACCGTCACAACTCTGATGATGTCACAATGATTGGAATGTTTACGCTCCATTCGTCCTGATGATGCTGAGCCAAACGCTCTGAGAAACAATAGTTGATGTAAATAAAACATTTAATTGTGAATAAATGTTGATAATTTATTCTAAATCAACATCACAAGTGTGTAGTCTTGAATTATATATAAGAATTATTGCAGTTAATTGTGCATTATGGGGATTACTAGGATATAAGTTTTCACTTTGTCAAATTTTCGGGTTGTACCCCAACCATTCTTCAGGACTGACTAAGATAGAAGGAGCTGCCACTCAAGTGGTAATGTCATACCGCTATGTTCGTTAATCGTGTTACCTCTTCTTCTCTCAATGTGTAGACTTTCTTCGAGTTTCCGTTTTAGATAGTGTTGTTGGTGTGCAAGAATTTTTAAAGAATCCCAGTTCATCGAATATCCAGTACTTTGTACATGCTTATCTAGGCCTGTTTTGCTTGTAATGTTCTTAATTGCGACTTTGTGTTCAGCTACACGGGTGCGGAGTTGTCTTCCAGTTTCTCCTACATATATGTTACCACAATTGCAGTTTACACTGTAGATAACTCCTTCTTGTAGTAGCATGTTATTTTCTTTTTGTTTAAACTGAGGAAATTTGTTATTTTTTTTAATTTTATTGTGTAAGTGAGGAGCAAGACGAATATGGAAGTTAAGGCTAGTTCTCTGCAGCCTTTCAAACAACCCTTTATGGTAAGTTATTTTTCTAGTGAGTTTAATGTTTTTATCAGATTGTCTATGGCTTGACTTAGCTTTTTTCTCTTCAAAAATTTTTTCTATCCTATTTTCCGGATAATTGTTATCTGTCAGCATCTTCTTTAATTCTTTTTTATGGATTTCTTTGGAAGTTACTGCAGAATCTAAAGTTTCTATTTTTTCTAGAACTGTGCAGCTACATAATATTTAATATAGGATGGATGGTATGATTGGTAGTTTAGCATTTTTTGAGTATTAGTAGGTTTTTTATAGAGTGGTGTACAGATTTTTCCTTCTACGGCAAAGAGTGTCAGATCTAGGAAATTGAGGCTATTTTCTTGCTGCACTTCCAGGGTGAATTTAAGAGAGTCATCTAGGGTGTTGAATAGGTTAAGTATTTCTATTAGCAGAGATTTTTCTTCTTGGTGTACTATTATAAGGATGTCATCCATATATCTAACGTAACGGCAGAACAATGATGGCTGTGGGAGTATTGTTCTTTCTTCTAGCTTGCCCAAATAATAGTTAGCTAGAAAAGGAGATAGCAGTGAACCCATAGCCAAGCCACAAGTTTGTTTGCAGTATTTCTCTTGAAATTGAAAAAAGTTATGTTTGAAAGAAAATAACAGCAGTTTATAAAGTCCTATGAGCTTTTCTTTATCATGATCTAGGAACACTATCTTTTTCTGCCAAGTCATCTGCTAGAAATTCTATCAGAAGGTCCAGGTTAATATTTGTATACATTGAAATTACATCAAGACTTGCAAGTAATGGATGTTCTATTATTGAGAGTTCTCTCAATTTTTTTACCAGCTCTATTGAATTCTTAATAAGTGCTTGAGGTGGGGAAAACAGCTTATTTGGGTGTTCTAGGAGATAGTAGGAGAGGTTAGACAAGGGGGGGGGAGACTTAGTGTCCACTATAGGACATTTCTTTGATAGAACTTCTAGCAGATCACTTGGCAGAAAAGATAGTGTTCCTAGATCATGATAAAGAAAAGCTCATAGGACTTTATAAACTGCTGTTATTTTCTTTCAAACGTAACTTTTTTTCAATTTCAAGAGAAATACTACAAACAAACTTCTGGCTTGGCTATGGGTTCACTGCTATCTCCTTTTCTAGCTAACTATTATTTGGGCAAGCTAGAAGAAAGAATAATACTCCCACAGCCATCATTGTTCTGCATTTACGTTAGATATATGGATGACATCCTGAAAATAGTAGACCAAGAAGAAAAATCTCTGCTAATAGAAATACTTAACCTATTCAACACCCTAGATGACTCTCTTAAATTCATCCTGGAAGTGCAGCAAGAAAATAGCCTCAATTTCGTAGATCTGACATTCTCTGCCGTAGAAGGAAAAATCTCTACATCACTGTATAAAAAACTTACTAATACTAAAAAAATGCTAAACTACCAATCATACCATTCATCTACATTAAATATAATGTAGCTGCACAGTTCCTAGAAAAATAAACTTTATATTCTGCAGTAACTTCCAAAGAAATTCATAAAAAAGAATTAAAGAAGACACTGACAGATAACAATTACCTGGAAAATTGGATAGAAAAAAATATTAGGAGAAAAAAGCTAAGTCAAGCATAAACAATCTGACAAAAACATTAAACTCACTAGAAAAATAACTTACCATAAAGGTAACTTGTACAAAAATCTAGCGGATAATGCTTACCTTGGCATTCCTTTCTAGCAATGGGAACATTTCACGCACATGTTTTCCGGTCTTTGTTGATGTTATTGTCCTAAAGTCCGCTGTATGCGATGACTGGCTTTACTTCTCACACTTTTCGCTGGGTATACTCATTGGATTTTTGCCTTAGGATTCAAACACATCAAATTTTACCATTCTTTATACTCGAAATTTTCACCCATACTTTGGGCATCCTCATGTTGTTTCTTGTCTTATTAGTTCTTTCCACAGGCCCGATAATGTGTTAGGGTCGTTCTGGTTACATGCGGTTTTACCATCGATGTTCGTGGTTAACTTCGTGCTAATGGAGTCCGATACTCCTTGTTGCCATTCGTCGGATATACTTTCCTGGATATATTTCGTTATCAAGCCCGGCTGGCGCCATCTATGTTTCATTAAAACAACTTTTTTTTTATTTTTTTATTTATTTATTTTTTTTCAATTTTTTTTTTTTTTTATATTTTCTTCTATTCTGGTTTTCTTGTCTTTTTTGCCGGTTTTTCTTTTGTTGTTGTTTTTCTTGTCTTATCAGTTCTTTCCACAGGCCAGATAATGTGCTAAGGTCATTCTGGTTACATACCCTTGCTTTATTTTTATAGATTAATATTGCTTCTTCCCTCCTCATTTGCCTTTCCGATTCTTTATTCTTTTTTAGCATTTTAATTTCATCGAATTTTGGGAATGTCCGGTTTTCCATGCAGAATTGCACTAAAGCAGTTTCGGCTTCTTTTTTTTTTGCCGGTTAGATATGTGTTGTTTAAGTCTTTTTTTAATCTGTTTTTCGTACTTCCAATGTACGTACGATATTGGGGGTATGTGTGCAATTGGAATTTCGTAGGTTCCCGATTCTTCTAGCATTTTTTCCTCTGTTTTTTTTTGACAGTCATACTTTTCACGGTGTGCACTGAGCTTCCTAGTTGTAAGTCATATTTAGCACAGTGCCTATTGATTTCTTTAATCACTCCTTCCAAGTATGGGAAAGCTCCAAAGTATTTCAATTTTTTATTCCTCATCTTCCTTTGGTTGAGCACTTCTTGGCCTTCTTTACTCTGAGTCATATGCTTTTTACTCTCATGTATCCATTTATTAATTAGCTTGCTCGGGTACCCATACTCTTGTGATATTTTCGAGATAAACTCTAGCTCTTGATTTTTTAGCCTGTTGTTAGATGTGTGTGTGTACGCTCGCCGTATCAAGTTTACTATGCTTTTTTTTATGTATCACTGGATGGTGCGACGAATATGGTATCAGTACAGGTATGCAAGTTGCTTTTCTGAACACAGAGTATTCAAAACTATTTTTGTTTTTCTTTAGTTGAATATCCAGGAAGGATAGGCGATTATCCTCTTCAAACTCAATAGTTAGCTCTATGGTGTTACAGATTTTGCTAAACTGCTGTGCTACATCTTGTAGCTCAGCTTTGTTAAGTTTAGACATTATAATACATATCGAGCATAAAGTATTGGTTTTTCAGGTAAATTTTGAATAATAATCTGTAACACCATAGAACTAACTATTGAGTTTGAAGAGGATAATCGCCTATCCTTCCTGGACATTCAACTAAAGAAAAACAATAATAGTTTTGAATACTCTGTGTTCAGAAAAGCCACTTACATACCTGTACTGATACCATACTCGTCGCACAATACAGTGATACATAAAAAACAGCATAGTAAACTTGATACGGCGAGCGTACACACACACTTCTAACAACAGGCTAAAAAATCAAGAGCTAGAGTTTATCTCGAAAATATCACAAGAGTATGGGTACCCGAGCAAGCTAATTAATATATGGATACATGAGAGTAAAAAGCATATGATTCAGAGTAAAGAAGGCCAAGAAGTGCACAACCAAAGGAAGATGAGGAATAAAAAATTGAAATACATTGGAGCTTTCCCATACTTGGAAGGAGTGAGTAAAGAAATCAATAGGCACTGTGCTAAATATGACTTACAACTAGGAAGCTCAGTGCACACCGTGAAAAGTATGACTGTCAACAAAAAAAAAAACAGAGGAAAAATGCTAGAAGAATCAGGAACCTACGAAATTCCAATTGCACACATACCCCCAATATCGTACATTAGAAGTACGAAAAACAGATTAAAACAAAGACTTAAACAACACATATCTAACTGTCAGAAAAAAGAAGCCAAAACTGTTTTAGTGCAATTCTGCATGGAAAACCGGACGTTCCCAAAATTCGATGAAATTAAAATGCTAAAAAAGAATAAAGAATCGGAAAGGCAAATGAGGAGGGAAGAAGCAATATTAATCTATAAAAATAAAGCAAGGGTATGTAACCAGAACGACCCTAGCACATTATCGGGCCTGTGGAAAGAACTAATAGGACAAGAAAAACAACAACAAAAGAAAAACCGGCAAAAAAGACAAGAAAACCAGGATAGGAGAAGAAAATTAAAAAAAATAATAATTAAAGTTGTTTTAATGAAACATAGATAGCGCCAGCCGAGCTTGTAATGAAATATATCCAGGAAAGTATATCCGACGAATGGCAACAAGGAGTATCGGACCCATTAGCACGAAGTTAACCACGAACATCGGTGGTAAAGTCGCGTGAAATGTTCCCATCGCTAGAAAGGAATGCCAAGGTAAGCATTATCCGTTAGATTTTTGTACAAGTTACTTTGAAATATCACACGTAAAAGAGAATATGGCACGTAGAATGATTAGAGCTATATAATAGTCAGAATTAGAACTACTAATTGGAATTACCATAAAGGGTTGTTTGAAAGGCTGCAGAGAATTAGCCTTAACTTCCATATTCGTCTTGCTCCTCACTTACACAATAAAATTTAAAAAAAAAAATTCCTCAGTTTAAACAAAAAGAAAATAACATGCTAATACAAGAAGGAGTTGTCTACAGTGTAAACTGCAATTGTGGTAACATATGTAAGAGAAACTGGAAGACAACTCCGCACCCGTGTAGCTAAACAGAAAGCCGCAATTAAGAACATTACAAGCAAAACAGGCCTAGATAAGCATGTACAAAGTACTGGATATTCGATGAACTGGGATTCTTTAAAAATTCCTGCACACCAACCACTATCTAAAACGGAAACTCAAAGAAAGTCTACACATTGAGAGAAGAAGAGGTTCCACGATTAACGAACATAGCGGTATGACATTACCACTTGAGTGGCAGCACCTTCTATCTTAGTCAGTCCTGAAGAATGGTTGGGGTACAACCCGAAAATTTGACAAAGTGAAAACTTATATCCTAGTAATCCCCGTAATGCACAATTAACTACAATTACATATTTGTTTAAGATACAAGTATGCTTGCATATGAAGCATGGTAGGTCTATTATCTACTTTTGCATACATAATCATCAAAAAATTTCTTTGGCCAGTTCCCATCACTATCTAACTATCAAAAGTGCCTTGCTGATGCTGGGCATAAAAAAAATAGTCTTAGTCGTATTAAGCCTAGAGAGGGCGAGACCTACTTTAGTGCCCCTAAACCTAGAATTAAAAAGTACACCCAAAATTGAAAAGAAACTACCTTAAAGCCTATAAACCCTGAACAAAAAAGTGCCTTAACATTAAGGCTCTTTACCACTGTTTCAGGAGGTGTAATTTCATTTTTTTTTTCTCAGTAAAGAGTCCAAAATTTGTTGTCTATTTTTACTCTTATGAGTTAAAAATTTTTTTCTTTGCATGCATGCATGCATGCATGCATACATACATACATACATACATACATACATACATACATACATACATACATACATACATACATACATACATACATACATACATACATACATACATACATACATACATACATACATACATACATACATACATACATACATACATACATACATACATACATACATACATACATACATACATACATACATACATACATACATACATACATACATACATACATACATACATACATACATACATACATACATACATACATACATATCACTAAGCTGTTTTCTGAGATTCAGAGGTTAGCTACAAAAAGAAATACAAACTTCCAGATATTTTTATTTATTGTTGTCGTACCAAACTTCTCCATTTAAAGCGATCTTGACATACAACTCGTGCTTCACTGATATCCATTACATGCCGTACACAAGATCTTTTATACTTCATGCTCATAATCTTTTTCTCATGCAGACACTCCTGAATCTGATCCACCCATGTCTTCCTTGGCCTTTCTTCCTGCCACTTGGGCTGAAAAGATTTTCTTAGTAAGCATTTCATCACTCATTCTTTCAACATGGCCAAACCACCAAAGCATATTGGTCTCCACCTTGCTAACAACATTTTGCTTCACATCACACAACTGCAATACATCTTCATTCCTCACACAATCAGATCTTGTCTTGCCACAAACCCCTCATAAGTAACGCATTTCTCCAGCACACAAACGACTCCTATGTTTCTTCTGCAGTACCCAGGTTTCACTGCCATACATCAGAGTAGGAACAATTACAGTTTCATACTTAGTAATTTTATTGGAGATTTAAAACTTGCAGTGAAGTTGAGAACTGATGCAACAAATTACTTCTGGAGACTTTACCATACTAGTAAATAAGAAGGAAACACAGAAACATGAATTTCATTTGCCTTTAAAAATAATTCTCTTAAAGTTAAATGCAATCATCAAGTTTTTTTGTTTTTAAGAGTGTGCTTAATTTCCATTACAGTGTGGAAAGGTATAACACAAAAACAACGAATTAATGAAACAGAATAGTTCTCTTATTTCAGGGGAAAAAAAGAAAAAAAAAGAAAAAAATTAGAAATACAGCCTGAGATCAGCTGACGAGTAATCGTAATAAAAATACAATAATAAAACATAGTAAGTACTTCATGGAAGCCTTCAATACATTATGTGTTACATTTATGACTGCTTTCAATCCATAACACACCAGCACGAGTTTGAGGTGGGGGTGATGGTGAGGGGAAGATGAGGTAACACCACAAGCAACTCTCAGAGCTATAAGCAGTTGCTCTTCTCTAATTCTGGGCCACTGGTTTCAAGGAGGAGAGACAGCTAGCAGTGAAACACAAATGCACCCCTATGGTACATCCAGGACTCAAATTCAGGTGACTGGTCAAAAGTTAAAACATCAGAACATTCTGCTACCAGAGTGGCATGCATAAAATAGATAAGAATTTTATAAATATTTGCCTATGATACCTTTAAATGGTTGTTTTTTTGTATGTTTCAGGGTAGACAACCACCACGAGCAACTTGGAAGACTATAAGATCATATCATATATAGAGGATTTTAGGAAGGGCAACTGACCCCAGCTCTTAAACAACACTTAGAAGCAGGAAGATAGAAGATTTGAAATAGTGTCTCCGACAGGAAAGTCACATGGAAGCGAGGTAGAAAGCAGGAAGAAGATGCCCTTATTTATAACTAGGAAGCAAGAACGTGGGGTCCAACAGCTTAACATGCTCATATGAAGCATGGTGGTTATTTAGTGGTTCAAGTGTTTGTACCTACCTGGAATCAATCCCGTAACTTTTTTGTACCAGTCACAAACATTGACCACTAAGCTAAATGACTAAGCAGTTGCTCATCCTTACTTTAGGGCTACTGGTTCCTGGGAGCCAGTGGCACACTCAACAGGGGCAGCCTAGGGGCCTGGGCCCTCCGCATGAGATATCACTTGGTCCTTCGTTTTTTGTAAATATATTTGTATACATTTTTTACACTTTCCAACTGTAGGTTGAAGAAGCGTATATGCTCCAGCCTTGTCCGTCCGTCTGTCGGCACGATAACTCGCGTAAAAATGGTTCGATTTTGATGAAATTTTAGTATGTGGTAGTGGACCACCTGGGGACAAACCCTATTGAAAATGGACGAAATGGGGTCAAAGGTCACGGCATAGGAGCGGGATGCATTCCATTGCCCTTATGCATCATAACATGCGTAAAAATGGTTCGATTTCGATGAAATTTTAGTATGTGGTAGGGGACCACCTGGGGATGAACGCTGTTGAAAATGGACGAAATGGGGTCAAAAGTCAGGACATAGGATCGGAATCTATTCCATCACCCTTATCTCATACTATTAAAAAAGCAATTCTTGTATGTATGTAAATTTTATTTTGAAAACGGCTCTAAGGATTTTGATGAAAGTCGTTAACCTACCGTTTCTGGTACTAGAAATCGATTTTGCTTGATCTCAACTTTAGGAAAATTCACTTAGTGCACTAAATAAACACCCCAAATTACCACGTTTTTGGTGTCATGGCGTCGTCCCATTAATGTTACCCAATGCTTACAAATCTTATGACGTCACAATCTCGCGATTGAGATATTGGCGCGCGGCTACACCATCTGTCTCATTACGTTACACATTGTGTGTGGATCCTGTTAAAGTTTTATGATGTCACACTCTTGCGAGCAGATGGTCGCGATTCTCATCTTCCTCAATACGTCATGCGTTGTGTGCGTATGTCCGTCCGCACGATAACTGGCATAAAAATCAGTCGATTTCAGTGAAATTTTAGTATGTGAAAGGGGAACACCTGGGAAGGAACCCCATTAAAAGTGAACGAAATGGGATCAAAGGTCAGGACATAGAAGCGGGATCCATTCCACTGCTCTTATGCATCCTAACTAACGTAAAAGGTTCGATTTCGATGAAATTTTAATATGTGGTAGGGGACCACCTGGGGACAAATCCTATTGAAAATGGGCAAAATGGGGTAAAAGGTCAGGACATAGTAGCAGAATCACTTCCATCGCCATTATGCGTCCTAACTTACGTAAAAATGCTTCGATTTGGATGAAATGTTAGTATGTTGTAGGGGCCTACCTTGGTACGAATCTTATTGAAAATGGGCGAAATGAGGTCAAAGGTTAGGACACAGGAGCAGGATCTATTTCATAGCCCTTAAGCATTATGACTTACAAGAAAATGCTTCGATTGCGACAAAACTTTATCATGTTATTTCAGAGGTATACTGAACCAGTTCTGTTGAATATCATCGAAATGGGATCAAAGGTCAGAGCACAGGACCAAGATTTATTCCACAGCCATTATCTTCATAACTTAAGTAATGATTTCTGGTATGTTGGAAAGTGTATTATAATCAGTGCATTGCATGATTTTACTAACTTGTTTAATATATATTTAACAAATCATTGGAAAAGCATTTTAATATGATGAAGATATTTTTAGCGCTTCCCAATATTTCAGGCGATGTTTTCTTCGAGATATTGTTTTTATTTGCATCTTCAATATTTTGGCCACCCCCATGAAGAAATCCTGGGTGTGCCACTGCTGGGAACCAATGCTATTAGACAACAGATCACACATGATGCATTCAAGACTTGAACTTGGGGCCCGTCTCAGACAAATGATCCAAAGGAATTGCCTCAGACCTCTCAGCCACTGAGATGGCAATGGTTAAGTTGAAAATGCTACTATTTGTGTGTAGCATTTTCAACTTACCATTTGTGACCAGCTACCATTTGTGTGTAGCTTTGTTTGTCACGATTGGCAATGACAACTGCTGACAGCTAGGGCTCGATTTCAACTGGCCGTTAGTAGCAAATTGCTAGCAAGCAAATGCATTTTGCTAGTGATAAAAAGTGGTTCTAGCAAAAGTTGCTAGTGGAAACATTTTGAATGTTTTAGTGTGAACTGTAAAGCGCGTGCGGAATATTTGAAACACATACAAAAAGGAACAATTGCTTTCTGGAAACGAATGTTTCATGAAAAGTACTAACATTATAAAAACATTTTGGCACTAGTAGGAATATCCAGTATATTTCCCTTATCTACTTCTGCATGTAAGGTTGGGTTCAGTTTCATGAAGAGAATCCAAGGTGATTGGAGAGGCAGTTTAAACTTACAAATATTGAATGCTCTCATGAGTATTGAGGTTGAAGATCCGTACAAAGACAAGTTCGACCCCTGACCAGCTGTTTTAAAGGGGTATGATGAAAAGACCTGAAACCCAGATCATAAACCATACAGAAAATAACTTAAGATTTTGAATAGTGTTCTTGAATTTTGTGAATAAAGAAAATGTTTTTTAAATATTTGCATTGGAATTAAATTGTTAGAATCAGAGTGTCAGGTCATGAAAAGGTGAGTTATATCAATATGTTGTAATCTTTTTAGCATTACTTTTTTTTTTTTTTTTTTTTTGATTGGAGGTTTAACGACCACCGTGAGCAACTCAATGGGCTATAAGCAGTCGCCCGTCCCTAATTTAGGGTCACTGGTTCCAGGGAAGGGAGGGAGCCAGTGCCGTAAGACAAACACAACATCCATGCCTCACCGGGATTCGAACCCGGACCCCTTACGGACGAATGATCAGAGGCCATCGCTTAGACCACTGCGCCATCGGGGCGGCCTTTTTAGCATTACAACGTGGCAATTAGAGGTGAAATCAAAATTTGCTGCTGACAGCTATTTTCCCCAAGTTCTCTCTCTTTTCTAGATGATATGTAGCACCCTTTTCCACCATTATTTTTAATTCAATACTTCCCCATTAGCTGTAACAAACTGAGCAACATGGGTTACAAAGATGACAATGACTTGGTATAAACTTTTTGGAGGTAGTTTAAAAAAAATAAAAAAATTGGTATGTCACAAATATAATGCCTAAATACATAAATATGAAGAATATATTCATATTTTAAGTCACCATATGATAAACAATAGGAGTTTAGAAGGAAACAACTTTACTACAAAACCTTCCCCTAAACGCCATCCACCTTTCAAAAAGTACCACATGATACTTATAAATTTTGCAGAATTTTAAGTACATTTTAATAAATCTATGCCTTTATAACAATGTAATGCAACACAACATCTACCTTTTAGAATCGCATATTTAATTTGTGGGATACATCACAGAAAAACATGAGATCATTGGGTGAGTGTTGGTGAATATCAGGTGTAACAGCTGAATAAAAACTATAAAATAAATCACGACCACACAGGTTAACACAAATTCTAGCATGCCCGACTCCACAACTCACTAATATCCCCAAATCTTAAATTTTAAACTCACACAGAAAGATGGGTTTTAATAAAACAATTTTTAAAAACGCGATATATACAAACACCAACATACTTACGAATCCAGAAATCTTGGTGTCAAGAAATTTTCGTTATAATTTTTTTTGTTTTTCCACCCCTGTACCACATCAGCTGATAAATCAAATGCAACTCCGTAACATACGTTAATCATTTGCGCACCATACACACACCCGCTGTTAAAAAACCAAAATATAAACCATGTGAATGTTCACTGACTTGACCAATTTTGTACACGAATAAAATACATGTGGTTGATTTATGTTTCCCATCGTAAAGTAGTCAACTCAACTCAAAGACTCGACTTGTCTACTCTCAGTGCTGCTCACGTGTACTGCGAGATTAATGCGAAATCAACAAAAAATTAAAAGCCTCATAATCTGCTGTTAAGGGAATCTTCCGTAGGGGTCCCTACAGTGCTCGAAAAACACGTGGAGACGTCTATACGTTGGGCAATTTTCATGAAAAATAGAAAGCAGTTGTAGATTATTGGAAATATTTTAAACTGATCATCTTGCTACAGCAGACTTTTTTTTTTTTTTTAATCTAGGCTTAACGACCCACTTGAGCATCTGTTGATAAAAAGCCACCGTGCCGTAACACTGCCGTTCCTAATTTAAGATCACTGCTTTCACAAAAAGAACAAAGCCAGCACCAGAACTACTGGACACGCAAACCACCCCTTCCCCATTCGTGACTCCGCTCCACTCCGCTCTGATGGGATCCGACAATGACCCAAGGTCTTTAGATATATCTCATGGTACAATGACCATATCATTAAAAATAACTGTGCACGGACGCACGTTGTTCCTGACGTAGTTAAGATTTCATAATCAGCGTTAGAACCCTAAACAATTCATTAACGCCATGCTCATGCTGACTATTTCGATTGATTGTAGCCACGGTGTATGATATTTTGTCTTATGGCACTGGCTCCCTCCCTTCCCTTAGGGTTTATTAACTTGAAAATCCATGGAGAACGCCTTCCCGGTGGCTCAGTGGTCTAAGGGTTGGCTTCTGACCATTCGTTCGAGATGGGTCCGGGTTCAAATCTCCGTGAGGCATGGATGTTGCGTCTGTCTTACAGCACCGGCTCCCTGGAAACCAGTGGCCCTAAATTTGGGACGGTCGTGTGCTTGTATCCCATTGAGTGGTCGTTAAACCTCTAAACCACCATTAAAAAAAATGACCTGAACTTGAAAGTTGAGTTGCAGTGTATTGTTCATTCTGGCATTCTTAAATACATTTATCTCCAAGCTAATTGGCTGAAAATAATTTCCGATTACATCTGTAATTACTTCATGCAACAGCGTGGTCGTAACCGTGAATATTCGAATTTCCCACTTCCATGCGAATTCTTAGTAAATAGTAATGTTTATTTGTATTTCAGCGGAATGCATGAATTTGCTATTGCCGATAATGGTTTTAAGAATATGGAAGAGCATTGAATCTATTTATTAACTTAAAAATCTATGCTTTTGGAGATATAAATTTAAAAAAACGACTATGCACTCTCAAATAAATGTATAAAAGCATACATGTTTTCATAACAACTTAGTTTGTGTCACATATTAAGCACATTTGGGGATTGCCCCCTCCCCCACCCATTTTCTGTATGCATGCACTTTGCCACTTAATATTTTTTAGAATTTCCGTTTTCTTTAAAAAGTTTTTGAATATGAAAGACTGACTTTGGTGCTAAGATAAGAAGCTATTTTTTGTGAGAGAATGCAAGCATTTATAATGAGATTTCCCCAGTGATGGGGATGAAATAAGTCAAATAGTCACAGGTAGGGTGCCCAGATGTCCTGATTTTTTGTAAGCTTGTCCTGTTTTCAAGATTGTCTTGATTTGACCAGAACTTCTGTAAAAATTTAAGAAAATAATTAAGATGAATGCTATAAATAATGATATTAAATATGACCAAGTCCAAAAAGCAGGTCAATATTTAGTACCAGATATTGCCATGAAAGATTCATTGCTTGATGAAACTAATGAATTAAATTTATTGTTAGGAGTGTCTTCAGGTGAATTTAGTAATTTGCCAATTGATAAAAAGTGGTCCACTTTGTTTCAAAGCAACAAATTTGAAGATTCTAGTTAGTGTAATTTTTTCAAATTCAGCTGTTGAACGAGTATTTTTTCGCTGTGGTATAAACGCTGGCTTATGACCATTCGTTCGAGAAGGGTCCGGGTTCGAATCCCGGTGAGGCATTGATCTTGTGTTTGTTTTACGGCTCTGGCGCTTCCTTCCCTGGAACCAATGACCCTAAATTAGGGATGGGCGACTGCTTATAGCCCATTGAGTTGCTCGCGGTGTTCGTTAAACCTCCAATAAAAAAACAACAAGTATTTTCACTGTGCAAGAAGCATTAAACTGAACAGATGATCGAAATCGATTAGATGTTGAAACTGAAATGCCTGCTTCAAATTAAAATAGACAATTCATTATGTGGTGAAATGTATAAAAAAATTGGGGATGAAAATTTGCTGAAAGTGCTACTTTTTTTGAAAAACTGCCCTGATTTTGAACCAAAGGTATCTGGGCACCCTAGTCACAGGGTTACAATAAGAAACAAATTAAAGAGTGGGATGTTCGTGGTTTGTTTTGCACAGGAAAGAGAACTAATTTTATTAGGGCGTCACTGACCACCGTGAGCAACTCGATGGGCTATAAGCAGTAGTGGCCTGTAGGGATTTATGGCCATGGTTCCAGTAATGGGAGAGAGCAAGTGCCGAATGATGAACAAATTTCAAAAATAGCACTAGAGTTCGACACATTAGGTTACTATGGAATATTGCTAAAGAACACCTGGCTTGCAATTCATTTTTTTTATTGTTTGGAGTTTAATAGCTATGCAGTGAGCATCTAAGGCTATAAGCAATCATCCTTAATTTAGGACTGCTAGTTACAGGGAAGGTGGAGAGGCACCCCCTATATCACACTGAGACAAGAACTCAGGTGAGCAATTCATTCACATGCAGGGTGGTACTTACAGTGTCATAAATTGCAATACATAGTTATAAACAAGGTTTTTTTCTTTTATTTTGTGTTTATTCTGTTTGGAATGGCTTAATTTACTAAAAGAAAGGTTTAGTTTAGATAAAATACTGCTTTAGGGGAAGTACTCATTTATATACATATGATGTCACAGTTCAGTTAAAATTTCACTTTGGGAGAGAGTCTTAAGATTCTATCTCTCTGTTTTTCAAGTTTTCATACATATATGGCCAGCATTGTTGTAAAAAATGTGAAGTAAGAAATATAAAGGGTAAAGGTAAGTTTCATGCAGTTTTGTGAATTTTAAAACAAATGCTTATCTTCCAAATTCATTTGTTAGCAAATATTTGTACCACTTGCTTATATATTGGTGTCCTGTTGCTTGTTGTAACATCAACGAATCTATGAAAATATGCTGAGTGGGGAGTATGTCAAGTTAGTATAGCACAAGTACAGTTTCTTTGAGGTTCTTTTCTGGGTAGCAGAGTCCTGTGTAGTGAAAAGTCACTGATTCTGCAGTGGCCAATATGCAAATTTCGAATAAGAATTGTGTCTGAAGCACACTTGACTGAACTGTTTTCTATTTATTATTGTTTAACTCAATATACACTTGTCCATAGTACTTAGGGCAGAGACAGTTAGGTCATATCCTCTTTGTTTTCATTTGGTGTGTTAATACCAAACACTACTAGTGGTAAAGCAGTGTAAAGTCAGTACAAGATGTTCAGATATAATTTGCATGTCTATTATGGTCAACTTGAATGTGTTACTTGAAAAGAGTTTGCGTTTCCACACAACAAAGTAATAATCCCAGATTGATTGAGAAAAGGCACTATCTGTTGCTCTTAGGAATATAACCTTCTTTGTAATGCACTGGAGAAATTTATTGTTATAATGATTTTTTTTTTTGTTAAATTTAGTGTTGTATTCAGCTGTGTAACTAGGCATTATTGTGCCCGGGGCAAACCATTGAAAACTGTGCCCCCCCCCCCAATCTGCTATATTTCCCTCATATAAAAATGTTACTAATTTAATACACACATATATGTAAACAAAGTAATATAATTGAAATTGCAATGTGCTGGACTGTTGCTAGAAGAACTGACCTCTGCTCGACATCTAAAATACTAGAATCGATTCCAAGGGACAGGAAAAAACCCAGAAGACTATGTGGGAGATAAGTGGATGAAACTCAAAAGCATGTCAACATGAAGGTGACTGGCATGTGATAGAAAGTTACAGAAGAAATTTGGAGAGACGTTCATCTAGAAGTGGATAGATAATAGTTGATTATATATAGATACCGTATATACTCACATATAATGAAAGTTTTTGGAAGAAATCCTGCTTTCAAAGTTGGGAGGTCAGCTTATACGCAGGTCAGTAAAAAATAGGGCTGGACTTCCATGAATTCTCCAGTGGAATTTACCAACAAATTTGTTAATGCTTTAGATTGCAGCTTTTTGCTTGTCAAAAATGCAAATAAATCTGTTTACGACTGCAGCTTTCCTTCAAAAGTACTTCCAAAAATAAAATAAAATAAAAATTAGGAAATATTTTTCCACCCAGAGTAAGATTCCTATGGGAATAAATGTCGCTAATATGATAAATGGAAAACCTGATTCTGTTTCAAAGTGAGACCATGAAATTTCTTGCTTCTAAACATGGAATAAAATACCTCATTACTTCCCGAATGCAGCCATGTAGCACTGTCTTTCAAACTGGACGTGCAGTGAATCAAACACCACATGAACCGCTCAGCTGTTAGGATGGGCCACAGCCAATCAGATATCTCTCTCCTCTCGAGTTTTCATGGCAAGCATGGACATGCATGTCTTCCGCTCTACTCTGGTGAAAGCCATTCCCGCTATCAAACAACAAAGACACAGTGCTTTACAAAAGGTGGTAAAACTTGAAAAAAAACTCTGATTTGGGCTTTGTTACTTCTTGAGTGAAAGAACTGTGAGATGCAGTTTCACCAGAAATGGTTATAAAATCTCTCAGAAAATGCTGCATAAGTAATACAATAGATGTTACTGGAGTTATTTGGAAACTCCTATAGTGAAGCATACATATAATGCAGAAGGAGCCATGTAGAGGTACTATAATCCACTTAAATCAGTGACTGTCAGTACACTAAACACTTGCGAATGTATGATCCACAGAGTTAAAAGATTTATTATATTAAATATATACACGCTAAAAATACAAGATCTTTTGGTTCAGCAGCTGAACCATCATCAGGTAAAAGACATCAGGAGGTTAGAATTCACTGGGTATTAAATATAAGGACAATGTTCATGACATACAAAATCATACTGCACAATTGCAAAATTGTTAGTTACCATTAGTTACGTGGACTGGTTCATTGTCTCATCCTCGCTTGCAGGAGGGAAGATAGATTATGAATTGCATGACAGTTTAGTTTTTTGACAAGCGGTTTCCATGCTTGTGGAAATGTTAAAAAGGCACATCGTCATTACAACACTGACTTCCCATTTGATAAATAAATAAGTTTTCCATTATTAAATTTGATTGCTTAGTTTTGGATGTTACCCAAATCAAAGCATTGTCCCACTTGGGAATATGGAAGCCTGTGTTCACAAGACATGAAAGAGCGGTGGCATTGAAATGCATTCATACATCATATTTGTGCTCCATTAACCTAACCTCCAATGTTCGTAGTGTTGAACCAATGTAGACAGAATCAGGCATATTAGGTTCATTGCTCATCAAGGGAAGGGAGTAAATGTCATGCTTATTATTATCTATGACTTGCTCACAGTCTTTTTTAATTTTGGCAAATAAGCTGGATGTTAAAAAATGAAGTAAGTAAGCTAAAACTGCCAAAGAAATAGTACGTTGTTAATGACCATGGCAGTTCTGATCTTTGGTTTTTAGTGCTACATACATTGAATAAATACTAAATAAAGCATGTACCTGAATTTTTTTTTAATGGGAATAATGTTATCAGCATCAGGGAAAAACTACATGAACAGAATTTTTTGGCAAAATTTCTGCCTTCTTCCGATACAATACTTAGACCCTCTTATAGCCTCCCAGTTCTGAACTCCTGGCATCATCATTGCCATCTTCTACAGCACTTTCAGAACTTTTTGATGTATCACTACACTCTAGTCAGCTGAATCATCTCATCTACAGTATACCACAGAGTTTCTTGGTGTTTGTGAACAGCTGAGTAGGTGTCACAATGCACTATTTGATGAATGTAAACCTCATGTGCTTCTCATTACCTTTGTGTCAATGAGATGTTCTCTCATTTAAAGGCTGAAAATACCACACTGCACCTTTTGTAATGTTGGCTTTGTGTTCTGCATCCGATGTTGTCAATAATTAATTGCATACTGTTGCTTTGTGTACTGTTGATCTCCATTTTTTTTTTTTTTGAGCAGTTTATTTAGGTGCACAGTTATTGAAAAGAAAGTGTCACCATTGGCACAAATGTGCCATATTTTCTCTTGCAGACACCTCTTCAGAAAACTTGAAGAAGTGGCTTCATGGAAAATAATGAAAACACAGCACCTTTGTGTCGATGGTGATATTTGCGTCGCCTCTCATGTATTTGTGAAGAATTATTTCTTCGGGGGAGTTCATTTCCCATTGATATCTAAGATGTTCTTTGAAGGGAAAGTTTGATAAAGAATTAGATAACAGAATCAAGGAAGCACAGTCTCTTGTCAGCTGTGTAAAAATAATTTCATGAGAAATATGGCCAGAGATCAAAACTAACTGGATACAATGAAAAGATCTACAGTTTTTTATAGCAGTAAGAGAACTCTCTAAGAAGTATGAAGGCACTGACATGAAAGTGTAAGAGGAATATTAGGGAGAAATAAGTATCTTTCAGTTGTCTGCAGAGACGCAAATAGACCAACTGAAAGAGGCAAGTAGACCATGCCTCTTTCAGTTGTCTGCAGCTTTTGTATATCTGTTTTAGTTAAAGTCCAAGTTTTTGATCTGCAGGAACTGGAAGTATGCATTGATTAAACACTGTTCTTTATAGACATAATGGTATAATTTTGAGCAGTTTTATCAGAGGAAGCATGATGGTACTAATCACAAGAATTGTCAGCATATGTATAACAAAGTTATATGATAAAATGAAACAGAAAGAAAAAAACATGAAATGTTATTGTCTGCTTCTGAAATAGAAAAAAGGCATCAATTGTTATCAATATAAAAATATTCTTTCGTAAAAACATTGTATAAAAAAAGTGTGTCCAACTTGTAAATAATTACTAAACATTTTTCATTTGGATCAATTTGATTATTTCATTATGTTATCTCATATATAGATACATGTATTTTTATGTGAGGCAACAAATACTGGTGTTAGTTTTTGTTTCTGTTTACTATTATTGTACTCATGTTTGTTGAAATATTTCCAGTTAGTATCTTCTTTGCACTGTTCACTTGTAGTGTTAAAGTAAACTATTATAAACATTTCATTTTGCAGCAGCCTAGGCGCATAAAGTAGAATCATAGCTCCATGCGAATGCTACTCCAGAAGTGGTTTTATTCCTCAGTTGTTCAGAGAAAATGGTACAGACTATGCTTTTCATGTCATGGTGAGATATTTAGAAGCATTTCTATGTACTTTCTCTTTTATTAAAACAGATATTTAGCATTTATTTGTGTACACATTTGTTTACATTCCTGTGCTGGCAGAATTGCACTGGCTTTTGTTTGCAGTTTTAAAAACTGATTTTGCTTCAGTGATGTGTGCTACCAGCAGGAGTCATGCTGCATTTTTTATAAAGAAAAACTTCATAAAACTGTTTAATCTAAAACATGGGTACCTATATAGGGGGGCAAGAAGGGGCATTTGCTCTCTCCTGGAAATTAGACCATGCCCTTTCTGTTTTTAGAAGGCGCTACAGAGATTTTCTTGGTAACACTTTTTCTGATTACTAATTTCTTCTGTAGAATTTCTAGATGCAGGTTTATGTAGAAAAATAGGAAACACTTAAAATTTACAGTAGAAAGCAGTAATGAAATCTTTCATTGTATGTTGGAGAACAGCATGGAAAATTATGAAAGGTGAGGAAATGAAAAATATATCATTCTCTGCAGCAGCTACTTACTACTAGACAAATATCTCAAAATTTTCCCCAGAAATTTAACTTGAGGGTATTCTTTCATTCTTGATGACCAATTGAGCAGCTTTGGGGCTATCGTGGCGCATGTGACAAAGTGGCCAAAATAATCCAAAGAACAACAAAGAAATGTCCTTATTGTCCTGAAATGCTGTTGTTGAATTTCATTTACTTATGGGTTTTTTTTAATGTAGCTTTGGGGTCTTTTGTTTTTGAACTAAATTTATGTATTGAGAATGTGGTAAAGATGGTTAGATACAAGAAGGCACAGGAAAGTTTTCATATTATATTCAGCGTTCGAATTACCCAGTGGTCCGCTGGCCATTGGCCAGTAAAACTTCCGTTGGACCACTGAACTGTTGATTTTACTGGCCCAGGTGGCCAATAAGTTTTTTTTTTTCTAATTTGCCACAAGTTAAAAAATGTATTTGTTTTTACCTTGCTGTATGGTTTTCTTTTTATGCTGCAAACTAATGATTGGTTTAAAAACAAATATTGGAGATAATTCCATTGAAATGATACATTATTTTTTACATATTTTGCAAATGTCTTTACATTTTTTTATTTTTACGGACCAGTGGGCATTTTGGTGGACCAGTGGTTTGCAAATTCTCGTGGTCCACTGGGCCAATAAAAGATTTATTTCTAATTCCAACACTGATATTTGTATATGTTATTCATAGTTTCAATTTCTGTTTGCCCCCTCCTGAAAACTAAGCTATGTGCACCCATGATTTAAAAGCTAATATTAATTAGAGTGCACCAACTACCCAAGTTCGTGACATTTATATTTATAGCATGGTGCAAATATGTTTATCCAGTAGCGTAATGCACATATACAAGCTACCAAGCTTTTGTTCTCCACTGGGAGGCTTTTTCAAGGCAACAATAAAAAACAAAAAAAAAAAAACAGAGAATTAAAATGCATAAGAAACAAATATGAGTTTTTGAAATAGTGTGAAAGAAATCACAAGCATGTTATTTATCACACAATTATATGCTGTGTTGCAATGTCTTTCCATTATCTTGTAATGCATGCCAAGCCACTGATAGTTCAATGGAGATAGCATCATTGCATTCCTGATTGCTGGAGAGGATTTCAACTGTCTTCCTGATGGCAGTCTCCTTAGAATTCCAGCTCTTCTAATATTGTTCCATGTGGGGCAGCTGAGCAGTGCATGACTTCCCTGGCAAGTGTCGCATTCTGCATGTCCTAAATAGAATAGTTAAAAATTTTAGATAAAAAGCAAAGACTGAGGTAGAACAATGCCTAGTTAAAACAGGTAAGTAACAGTGCCAAAAATGGTAATGAGATCATTAAACCCAGGAACAAGGGAATTAGAATTGAAGAAATTGGAAGCTTGATAACAAGTGTTTTTGATTCACTAATATAAATCAAAAACACCTAAAGAATTATAGGTGTATCAAGCATGATCATCATCATCATCATTGTCAACCATTATCAATCCACTGCTGGACGAAGGTCTCCCCAAGTTTCCTCCACAACGGTCTGTCTTGTGCCAGTCTCCTCCATGTCACCCCTGCATACTTTCGAATTTCATCCACCCATCTCCCATGTGGTCTTCTTCTGGGTCTTTTCCTGTCCCTTGGAATCCAATCTAAAATTTCAGCTGTCCATCGATGATCTGTCCTTCTGGCAGTATGTCCAGCCCATTGCCATTTCAGGGATTTAACTCTGATCATGATGTCTTCCACTCTTGTCATTTTTCGGATCCACGAGTTCCTCTTCTTATCTCTCCTGGTTACACCAAGCATGCACCTCTCCATGCTACTTTGAGTTGTCTGCAGCCTTTGTATGTCTCTTTTAGTTAAGGTCCACGTCTCCGCACCATACGTAAGCACTGGAAGGATGCATTGATCAAACACTTTTCTTTTTAAGACATAATGGCATATTGCTCTTGAAAATTATGCTGTTTCTTCCAAAAGCTCTCCAGGCAAGTTTTGTACGCCGATTAATTTCTTCATCAATGTGACCCTCACTTGATATCTGCTGTCCAAGATAAACGTACGTGTCTGTTATCTCCAGCTTTTCTCCATCAATCGATAAATCTTCATTTCTTGTAAAAGCATTGAACATCACTTTTGTCTTCTGAAAGTTCATTTTTAATCCCACTTCTTTACTCTTGTCAGCAAGTTCCTGGATCATACTCTGCAGCTCTGATGGGGTAGTTGCAAAAATGACTACGTCATCAGCAAAACGAAGGTGGGTTAGATAATCTCCATTAATCTTTATCCCTTGTTTTCCCAGCTCAGTGACTGAAAAACACCCTCCAATGTGGCATTAAAGAGCTTCGGAGATATGGTGTCACCTTGTCTCACTCCCTTTCCAATTTTTACGTGTGTTGTATTTTCAAACAGCCTAATCTTTGCACTTGCATTTTCATAGATGTTATTAATAATATTAATGTATGCATCTTCAATACCGCAGGTTTTCAGAGCCATTGTAACTGCTGATGGTTTCACCGAATCAAAGGCTTTTTCATAATCGATAAAAGCCATGCACAATGGAAGTTCATATTCCCTCGCTCTTTCAATTAGTTCTCTCAGCACGTGGATATGATCTATTGTGCTGTAGCCACTCCTGAATCCAGCTTGTTCTCTCGGTTGAGCCATGTCCAGTGTTACCTTCTGCGGTGTGAAAGAACTTTAGTGAAGATTTTATAAACTACTGATAGAAGGCTGATAGGTCTGTGGTTTCCGAGATCCTCAATGTCACCTTTCTTATGTAGCAGGATCATTGTAGCGGTGTTCCAATCCTCAGGAATCTTTCCTTCATTAAGGCATCGAGTGAAAATTTGGGCGAGTACTGTTTCGATTTCTCCACTTGCTTCTTGTATGATGTCTACAGTAATTCCATCTTCTCCTGGAGCTTTTCCTCGCTTCATGTTCTTGATTGCATGTGCAACTTCTGCTGGAAGGACTGGAGGAACTCTGGTACTGGTATCTTTCATGATGTCTGGAGTGCATATATCATCCCTTTCATATAATTTGGAGTAGAAATCTTTCACTCTTGTCAAAATTTCGCCTTTATTTCTTGTTACAGAACCATCTTCTTTTCTCAGTGCCATAATCTGTTTTCTTCCCTTACTGAGATGTCCCTTTGCTATCTTTAGGCTTTGGTTGTTTTCAATTGCTTTCCTCACTAGTTCACAGTTGAATTTCCTTACGTCTTCAGTGATACTTTTTCTTACTGTCTTGCATAGCTCTATATATTCCACTTTGGAAGTCACATCTTCTTTAGTTGTCCTCATCTCTTCTTTTTTGCATCAACATTTTGGTTTTTCCTGATAATTTGTTCACATGCAACTTGTTCTTAGACCCAGCTAATTTTGTTGCTGTTTCCATAAGAGCTTTGGTTACTTTTCTGTTAACTTCAGAGATGTCCACTTCTTCCGATGTTAGGCCTTCTAAAGCAGAGAACCTGTTCTTCAGTTCTAACTTGAAGGTATTATGGTGTTTTTTAAGGTTGGTTATGTCAATAGATTTTGTTTGTCCTATGAGCTTGCCACGTTCAAGTTTAGTGTTGAGGTGCATCTTACATCTCACCAATCTATGGTCACTACCTGTGTTGAACTTGTTTACCACACTGCAGTCTTCTATGACGAATTTTTTGTTACACATAATAAAATCAATTTCACTTGTCGTCCCATTTGGATGTATCCATGTCCATTTCCTGTGTGGCTTTTTCTTGAAGAAGGAGTTCAAGATGAAAAACCCTTCTGCCTCTGCAAACTCAACGAGAGTATTTCCACGCTGGTTTCTGTTGCCGTGACCGAATTTACCTACCGAAGTTTCATTCTGTTGCAGTTGCCCTATTTTTGCATTGAAATCTCCCATAATTATTTTCAAGTGCTGCTTACCTTTATTATTTAGATGACAAATTTCCTCATAAAATTCTTCAATTTCTTCTTCAGGATGACTTGTGGTGGGTGCATAAGTTTGAATAATCTGAGCCTGGTATCTTTTCGAGAGTTGGATAACAAGTCGTGCAGCTCTGTCAGAGGAACTTTCAACTTCTACAACTTTATCCTTCAGTTTCTTGTTTATTATAAATCCAACACCACTAGTTCTGCCAGTATCTGTCCCACGATAGTAGAAGAGATGTCCACTTTTCAGTTCGATGAGATCTTCTCCTTTTCTCCTTACCTCACTTAGCCCCACGATGTCCCACTTGATCCTTTGTAGTTCCTCTTCCAATTCAAGAAGCCTTGAATCAGAAGATAGGGAGCGTCCATTGTAAGTAGCCAAGGTCAGCATCAGATGGCAGCCTAGTCCGGTCCTCCGGGGATTCTTAGCACCCTCTGCCTTCATGTCGCACTGGCCGCTGCCTTGGCCAGGTACATTCCAGCTGCCGGAGACTGAGGGCCAAGATTTAAGTTGTGGAATCATTTTGGAGGGGTTTGGCCATAACTCACCACGCTGGCCAAGCGGGTTGGTGAGTGTGGGATAGCATTTCCTCTGATCCCGATGAGTATAGTTATACCGCTATGGGCGGTCGTCAGAGCCCCTTTAGTGGGAACAGGATGCACCACGAGAAGGCGGGGTTGACATTTGTCAAGGAGAGGCTGTGATGTTACGCATCACCTGACCTTACATCCCCAAGCATGATAAATGGGGTTTAATAACAAACAACTATTTTTGACTCACTAATATATGTATAAAGCAAAAACACCTAAAAATTTGCATTAATCTTATGCTTACAAAAAATCTTTATTAAATTGAAAGCTTTATGCTCATTGCTGAGCATTTACTTCAAGAACATAAAAAAAGGGGGGGGGGAGTGCAAAAATGACTGCTTTATTATTTTTACTTGTTCTCTTGTTTTCTATAGATTATTTTTATCTTCAAATACTTCATACTTGTATATTTGGCAAGTGAGAGCACCCTTTTACTTGGAATTAGCTTGTAGGTGAAGATGTGGAAAGATTGATAGCAGAAGAATACTAATTGTGTTTGTTTTGTGCTTTAGTTTGGCTTTGTACAACAGGTGATACTACTTCATTTTTGCTAGTTTACTTCTTAAATGTGACCAGATAGAATGTACATTGAAAAAATTAGTATGTGTTGAGTTGCTGAACATTACGTTAGATTATCTGGAAGCTTTAGAAGAGAGACGAAACAGGTTAATCTTTTAATAAGTTTTTGACATAAGCAAACTTACTGAGCCATAATTAATTCATTTACTGCATATATTGATGACAAGTGCTGACATCTATAGAACAACATGGACTTGGTTCATTTTTTTATCAGAAAAACAAAAACAAACTACATTTGGTATGCTGCCTTCAACCAATGATCAAAACTGGCCAATAATGGACACAATTTGTTTATGTTCCAATGCTTCCTTTCAGAAGTTTTTTCCCAGTCATATTTAAAAACAACATGTATTGGTGATAAAAAAAAATAGTGTAGTTTTGTATGGTATTGGTTTTATAAGTCTCGATGTTATTCAGATTAACAATGGTGTGGTTTGTTTCTTTAAGATACCTAACATGGCAACCTAGATTTTTATAGATTTTTAATTATTTGTGATTATGGTCTAATTTTTATTTTTATGATGTTTGATCAGGTTTAAAATATCACAGAAGGTATTCTATCCAACATGAAATCAAGCACAAAAATGAGCTATTAAAGTATTTGAGGTTGAAGATCGAAGCTACTGGTCCAATTACTGTTGCTGAATACATGAAAGAAGTTCTGACTAACCCCTTATCAGTAAGTTTACTTTCTAAAGTTGAAATCTCACTGTTTGTACATTATTAAGATGTCTTAAGTCACTTTTATAAAGTAATGTTCCTAAGTTACCTTATTCTATTTGTTTTTGAAACAGTTTTTAACATGACAGCATGTTTACATCACTGCTTCCTCTCACATCACTTGAAAGAAACACTGAACATAGCTCAACCAAGAGAACAAGCTTGATTCAGGAGTGGCTACAGCATTATAGATCATATCCATGTACTGAAAGAACTAATCAAAAAGAGAAAATGACTATAAACTATCACTATATGTTATAGCTTTTAATTCTGTGCCACATTAGTGGTTTAATATTACTGAACTATGAAGACTCAAACTTTAATTTTTATATTTAGAATAGTTAGAGGAATTACATTATCTACTCAAATCAACACAAAGCTCTATGCTGAATCAAGCATATTTGTATGTGTCTCAAAGTATTACTATATTAACGTATAAACGTTGCACGTTCACTGTTCACATTATTCTTGGTGTAAATATAGCCCTCTGACATGACGTCCAACATATAATGTGCCGTAAAAGTTATTCATAGCAACATACACTGAACATTGTATGAACCATAAGAGTTATTCATATCGACACAAGTTATTCATATAAAAAAGTGCTCTACCTTCGATGTCGATGAGTATGTCCCAAAAAACATCCACGGCCAATGCTCAATGTAGGCCTAGTGAAATATTCCTCTTTCTTTCAACATCCAGGAATGCTGGTGGTGAAATCGTACATATATATTCAGTCCCACTGGATGAAGTCAGAATTAAAACGAGACACTATAAACGACCACAAGACAAACAAAGACCTAACAATATAAAATGGAACCAAGATTAAAATGAATTAAAAGCAGATGGACAGTCACAGTCGTCAAACCACATCACCAGACCGGTTTCAGCAAGTTTCATGCTATCATCAGTGGTACTCCCAAACGGTGCCTTTATCATATGAACGTGCACATATCAATGCCAAACTCGTCAGACATGGAGGCCACGCCCTTGGTCTTCTAAACGCAAAGTATCCTGGGATCACAAGAACACAACACCCATGGCGCCATCTATAGTGAGATCAATGGGTGTTGTGTTCTTGTGATCCAGGATACTTAGCATGTTTGAGTGGCATGGGAGAAAATGGCTCGAGAGACAGTGGTTTGTGAAAGAGATTTGGGGAAACCATCTAGCAGATTATGAGTAGTTGATGATGTTTACATGCAAAATTGAATATAAGTGGAAGTGCGTTTGATGGTAACAATCCATGAAGTACTAAAAATCAGCATTTAGTTTTTGTCCCAAGCTTAGTAATAATATAAGATAAGCAAAACTTAAAGCAATTGTGTCATATTTAACTCACTGAAATATCTCAGAAGGCATATGGAGTTGGACGTTTGATGTCAATTTTCTCAACACTTAGTGTTTGAGAAAATTGGAATCAAATGCTCAAGTCTTTTTTCCTTCGATTCAAAGATTTAACTGATATGTGAAAATCAAAAATGTTTGTTTTTAACAATATTGTTGTGTTAATATCAGTTAACAGAATATAATGTATATTTAATGTAAAAAACAGAAGTTAGCTTCCAGTATCTTTATAAAAGAATTCATCTTGGATTTATTTTCAGAATTCTATGGCTCTGTATGAGTTTTCCCCCTCTTCTTTTTCTTTCATTATCTGGTGAAGAAATTTGTTCATTAAATTATTACTATTTGTTCATTAATTGAACCAATTTTTACTGTTTCTCACGTTTGATAATGCTCTATATGGATATATGGGAAAATGGCGTCCTGACTTGCTATATGTATATATTATATATTAAATTGTGAACAACAAATGTCAAACTTACCCTTTCATTGTTCCTTGCTGCAAATCAATTTGTACCTCCTTCTTTGTGCTGAATTTCATCAAGAATTCTTATTTCTTTTACTATTGTTCACTTGTGAGATGTTTTTCTCATTCCTTTTAAGAATTTTTGAGAATTCTCATTCCTTTTACTATTGTTCGCTTGTGACAAGTGAACAATAGTTATGACAATGTTTTTCTCCTTTCTTTTAAGAATTCTTATACCTTTTAAGAATTTTTGAAAATTCTCATTCCTTTTACTATTGTTCACTTGTGATAAGTGAACAATAGTAAAAGGAATGAGAATTCTCGATGGAATTCAGCAAGAAGGAAGAAGAAGGTACAAATTGATTTGCATCAAGGAACAATGAAAGGGTAAGTTTGATGTTCGTTGTTAGCAATTTAATATATAATATATACATATAGCACTCAGGACGCCATTTTCCCATATATCCGTAGAACATTATCGAACATGAGAAACAGTAAAAATTGGTTCAATTAATGAACAAATAGTAATAATTGATATGGCCACATAAATTGAGTTCAACACGACTTTTGTATATTCTGAACTTACATAGATGTTGTTCATTAAATGCCCTCCAATCTGATGTAATTAATATTTATATGGTTTTACTGTATACAAAATACTTTTGTTTCTGTTATGAATGCTAATGAAAGTGTGACCATTTAGTATCAGCTCTTGTAAGTAACTGGTAAATATTAAAATGCTTTATTTGTAGTACCTCTGTATATTTATTCAGGAATAAAACTTCTTTTAGCGCTCCACATTTCCCGTGTTACTATAAATTTCTGGTTTTTGTTAAACACTCCAAATATATTTTCAGAATTAAGAAAATTAAAAATCTAGATTTAACTAGCATTTTTAATTACTGAATTTGAGATAAGTCATTCTTGGTAGTATTGTTTCAAATGCAAATAATCAGGGCTCACTTGAATGTCTTGTGCAGTTTATATGCACTTTTAAGAACTTAATTTTATGAATAATATTGTTATACATGCTTGCTTTTAATGAAAAAATTCAGCTTTTTCAGCATGCACACTCTAGTTTGTCAATAAGCACCCATGTGCTGGGGGGGGGGAGGTCAGGGCGTCATTTTCTTGTAGGACTTCCGTCCACAGGTAGTAGAGTTTAGGTCCCAGCCACCTACAGCGAGATCGCCTTTTGGGCAGGACACAGAAACGGAAGGAATGAGAGCAAGTCTAGCAACTTTGACAGAACAGTTTGTAGTGAGATTAGAGTACAGTAGATGGCGCCACCGTACAAGTACGATATTGCACATAGAGGGATGAGAGAATTTCAGGTGGGGTATAGGAAAGGATACCCATTTAACCAGTGGGTCCAGCCTGGGGGCCGTCACTTAACGTGCTCGTCCGATGCACGGCGGATATTCAGCGATTGTTAGTAAATCACACCATCTCTGAAAGATCAGCCCAGGCTTGAACCTGGTGACCCAGCATCGACAGTCTGAAACACTAACCACTAAGCCATCCGCGGCTTAGCACCCATGTGCTCACACACATTAAGGCTTTAATATAGGGTTATTGTAATATAATCTCGAAAGCATTTTCTCAATATATATAAAAATTAGGATTTTGGTGGATTACTTTATGCTTGTTGTTTGGGTGGTTTCTCAATCCCTGTAAAAAAAAATTCTGTTTATAAATGTGGTGCTACAAGTGTGGTTGACTTAAGCAGAGGCATTAATTTAAGTGTCCAATTAAAAATTAAATTTAAGAACACATATCTCAAAAATAGCTTAATTAAACTTTTAATTCAGTATCTCTTAAGCCCCCCCCCCCCTTTTTCTACTTACAACTTTTGACCTTGTTCTTTTGGAAGCAGATCACACTGGTGTTCTGTAACACTTTTTGTTAAAAATAGAAAATTCTTTGTGCAGATGTTTGGAAACCAAGCAAATAGTACACCTTAAGTAAACATCTGAAACCCTGATTTCGTACAGGTCAAAATGCTATGAGGAAGCAACGGTGCTTTGAGTAGCAAAAATCTGAGGATGTTCAGATTTCTTAGCTAAGTTTGCTTATCTCAGTTGCTTGGAACTTCACTATACTGGGTAGTGTAATGGTTAGCATACTCAAATGGAAATCGGGAGATGCAGGTTCAATTCCCGCTCCAGGGCAATGAAATTTTAAAGTTTTTTGAGAGGTGTTACATGGATGACCAGTAAGTGTTACAAGCAAATTCAGAATTTATATTCAGTTTGCTTTGAATATTCTATTGATTTCCCATGTATTATGAGGAATATTTCTTCCTTCGCCGATTTTCTGAATTAATTCATTAAAAAGTGGGTGTGCATTTTAGCCAAATTATGTCTAAAATTTACTTATTGCATACAAAATGTTTTGGTATAACCTCTTTTGTTACATTACTTTAATGTGTGCTTAGTTAAATACTTAAAAAAAATTATGTTAAAGGGCTCTTGTATCTATTTTTTGTCATGTGCAGAATTTTGAGAATGTTTTCCTGAGTGAGAAAAATTGTGCTTATAAAATTTATTTGGAAATTCATTGCAAAGAATGAAAATATCAGAATAATAATGGATTCCTACCTAAATAATTAAAAAAACAAATTTCTGATTTTCTAAATTTTTGGCTTTAAAACTCTCTTGTGGTTGTTAAACAAAAACTATGAATGAAAGGGAAATAATATAGAAAATGTACAGATTATTGAAGACAAGTTTTCCTTCTCCTATAAATAAATGATTAAAATTGAGATTTTTTTTAGGGGTACTACATGCATCAAGATGTTTTTGGAAGTTTTGGGGATTTTGTGACATCACCAGAAATCTCTCAAATGTTTGGAGAAGTGAGTTTCCATGTTGCTGTAATTTTTATTGCTGTTTATTAAATTCACTTTATTTAAGTGGCATTGAATATATCTCCAGGATATATCTATATCCTGAAGAGATATTCAATGATATTTGGATATTATTTGTGTGTGTGTGTGTGTATGATTTTGTAAAAGCAATTTGTGAAAGTAATTTTTTATATGAATTCACTCTTCTAAAATTAATTTCTGAGCTGTCAATTCTAGCTAAATTTTTGAAACTAAAGAAGCTAAGGAGCAGTCTTGGTATTTTGAAAAATTTTACATGCTGTCTAAAATATTATATTTTTTTAATTAATTAATTGTTATCAAAATGGGGGGAAATTATTGGATTTTATTCAAATGAAGAATTATGCGACAGTCTAAGAATTTAAATTCTCATTTCATGAACTATGATTATTGTATATAGTACTAGTGTCATAATAATTTTCTGCAGAATTAGGTAAGGCAAAAAAAAAAAAAAAGTGAGCCTATGTTCTGTATAATTCTTCTAAGATGAATAGCTCAAACTTGAAACTACTGGAATGTAATGGTTGCTTACATGTTCAATGATTTATTAAAATGATTTTTAGTTATAATCTGAGGGATGATATTTGCTCTTAGGTGTACATCGTTTTATAGGGCTTTGACAGTAAATTTTTAATAGTTTTAAAGAAAACTGTCATTGAACAAAGTATGAAAATTCTGCTTTTATTTTGTTTATAGAAATCATCTTTGATACATGCAATAAACTGCTCATATCCCCCTTTTTTTTCTGTGTAAAGTATTGTACTGTTGTCAAATTGCTAAGTTTACCTTTTTGTGTGATTTCAACTCTGTATTGTACTGTTGTCAAATTGCTAAGTTTACCTTTTTGTGTGATTTCAACTCTGTATTGTACTTTGTCAAAACTTCTTATCACATTTGCATTCAGTTTCAATTTACAGGCTTCAGTAATTTTATGACTGTTTCTGAATGCAGTCTTACTAACTGAGATTATTATTCCATTATCAATGATAATTTCTGCCTTTTTCCTTTTTCCCCGTCTTATGTATTTTTCTTTTTTCTTTAACTTTTTGTTTTAATGATTCACTTGAAATACTTATTGTTATGTCATAAAGTTGATGACCTCATGAAGAAGAATACATTTCGTTCTTTTTTTCATTATTGTTAGAAGTTAATGTACATTTACAACCCTTTTAATAAATGAAACAGGTGGCAACGTGATTAGAAGTGACCAAGTGCATTGAGAACCTATCTTTGAGTACAGGGCAAGATCTGAGCATTGTGTTTATTTTATTTACAACCCTTTTAATAAATGAAATAAGTGACAAAGTGATTAGAAGTGACCAAGTGCATTGAGAACCTATCTTTGGGTACAGGACAAGATCTGACCATTGTGTTTGTTTCATGGTTCCAGTTTATCCCTTTTCAAGAGCCATCAGCCTGTGCATTAACAATTCCTTTTGCCTTTATCATGTCACGAAAGTAGATTTCTAAAAATATTTCAGAAAAGAGTGGGGGAGTTCCATCCTTAAATATATGCAGTTCTAAGAACTACTTAGAAAAAAAAAAAAAGAAGTCATATATTAACTACCTTTACTAAAAGTAGTTTCATTTGCAGCACACCACTTTTACTTTTACAGTTTTTAGTACATTTCTTTTAAAAAAGTAGTTTTACCTGTGATACACTACTTTTAAAATCCTGTAATTGTAACTAAATTAAGGTAAAGTAGATCATGCTTTGTTACATTGGGAGATTAGAACTTTTTAAAAGATCTGGAGCTTTCAATCTTGTCTTAAAAAACTAAGATTGGTTTCCAGGTTCTAAGTTTAAATTTGTGTTGCAGTGGTGTAATAGAAAAACTCGACCCCCCCCCCCACACACACACACACAAATGTTTTCGATGCCCTTTTCCGAAAATCTATTAGCTTTCAATTACTCAAAATTTTTATTTCCATATTATTAACAAGGCTTTATGGGTCTTTTAATAAATCAAATTCTTTGGAACCTATGAGTATTTTTCCTAAAATCAAAATTATTCCACTTTATTGTGTGAAACACAAATGTGTATGTTGTAATTAAAATGATTGCCCTGGTTTTATATCGATACAAATTACTACAAAATACTCATGTCAAATTTAATCATATTATGCAAAATTTATTATTTTAAAGAACTAAGACTAGCTTTTTGAAATGCCTCACGATTGCACACATAAAACATGCAACTGCCGTGTGACAGGATCTAATGACTTTTCCGATTTATAAGAAATGTCACAACATAAACAAGAAAATAACTAAGTAAAGAATAACTGGGGCATAAAAAACATGAAACTACTTAAATTATTTACTCTGGAATATAAAAAACACGCTTAACATAATGCTGCATTTTTTTTCACACAGGAAAAAATCCTTTGACAGTTATAAAAAAATATCACAGGTCTCTGATTTTGTTGCTCCCATGAAGAACACCTTTTAGTTAATTATATTCTGAAGGATGCGTAGTTATGTGCAAACAACTGTACACATATTCATTGGTATAAAAATTCCGCTCACTGAACTGATATTTCTTTCACATTCTCTTGTAAACATACATGCATAGACACTATTGCGAGGCCGCCCCGGTGGCGCAGTGGTCTAAGCGATGGCCTCTGATCATTCATCCGAACGGGGTCCGGGTTCGAATCCCGGTGAGTCATGGATGTTGCGTTTGTCTTACGGCACTGGCTCTCTCCCTTCCCTGGAACCAGTGACCCTAAAATAGGGACGGGCGACTGCTTATAGCCCATTGAGTTGCTCACGGTGGTCGTTAAATCTCCATTAAAAAAATAAATAAAAACTATTGCGAGAGCTATGAAAAGGGGCCTCAAGTTCTCTTGAATAGCTGCTTTTGTCTCATCCAGTTTTTATGAAAAGCAATGGAAATAATGATTTCTAAAGATTTTACATATTTACTGCAAAAAAAAAAAAAAAAAAAAAAAAAAAAGCTTTTAGTCTTAATACTTCATCCAAAGCTGCCTTGATTCTTGGCTATTTCTTTAACCAATTTCATACGAAGTTTCCGCAAAGAATTTGTAAAATCTTTTGGCTCAGGTTAGAGGCCCTTTTAACCATGAGCCCCCCTCCGCACTGCTGGTTTTCTGGGGGCTATCAGAACGCCCGTGTTGTGTTGTCATTTTTGTTGCCAGAATCTAGAATAAATCTTCTGATCATCTGCCTTGTCTATTTTGGCCATGGAACATACTTCTACAATACCCCATTGGAATGAAACAAAGCTTATTGCTCCTTTTGATAATCGGTTTGCTTTCTTTTACCATGCAAGCCTAGAAATTGCTTTTACACCAAAGACTTGCAATTTGGAATCTCCACTCTGTATCCCACTGATCTCAAGATTTATTCTAGATTCTGGCAATGAAAACAACACAAACTTAAACTTAGAATCTAGAAACCAAACTTAGATCTCCATTTGGTATGATGAAGACCTAAGACAAGGTTGAAAGCTCCCAACTTATGAGCTCTGAAAAAGTTCTTATCTCCTAACGTAACAAAACATGATCTACTTTACCTTAATTTAGTTATCTCATGTTACATGCTTTTGCCCATTGTCATTTTGTATTTGTTGTTTTAAAAACTAATTACTTATGAAAGTAATTTTTTCCCTGCACTGGTGGTATGGCTGTGGGTTGGTTATGATTCCCACATGCTCCCTACTTCTATCTTTGTACCAACATTTTCTCCACTGAATGTATTTTTTATTTGGCTGCCACTTGATGCAAAATGCAAATGTTTTATGATGTAGCAGAGCTACTAAAATGGTTGATAACTAATTTTCCATTTGTAAATACTTTGGTTCAATTTTATATAGTGTGAAATTATTGATGTAACAAAATAATATGGTGATTTAAATTATAGTTTTATTTTGTAGCTTATCGCCATATGGTTCCTCACTGAATGGTCAAAAGTTGGTCAGCCAAAGCCCCTGCAGCTTGTTGAACTAGGTCCAGGAAGAGGCACCCTTATTGATGACATTCTAAAGGTTTGTTAGTTTTTTAATTTCTCTCTTTCTATCCGTATGTAATGGGTGATTTTGTTTTTGAAGAGCTTAGTAGCTGATTTGCTTTCAAGCGATGAAAGGTAGCAAAATTTGTGATTATTGTTTTCATAATGTTTTTGTCTTTTTTCTACTTTGAAATACACTATCTACCAACAAGTAATAGGACACCCCTGCAATCGACGATATCTGCAGTCCTGATACACGTCACGGCAGCCGCCGTTAAATATCATGTGGGAAACAACAGCGCAACCAGTCGCATACAAGATGCCACGCAGTTCAGAGCTCTCCGATTTCAAGAAAGGTGTAATGTCGGGTATCACAGAAATGGCCGATCCATACGTGACATATCCAGCGAGTTGAAGTACCCAAAATCGACAGTGGCCTACGTGATTGGCAAGTGGAAGATGAGAGGTGACTGTCAGAATGTGCCCCAACCCGGCAGACCCACAAAACTGGGAGTTAGAGACTGACGGGTGCTGGCCAGAGAAATTCAGAAGAACCACACCGAATCGATGGGCCACATCTGCGAGGAGTTTCAACAGGCATCCGGGAGTGTTCTTTCGATGAATACCATCCGTAAGGAAGCCCATCTGCTCGGCTATCATGGACGTGCTGCTGCCCACAAGCCTTTGATCACCAAGTCCAATAGTGCTGCTTGGCTAACGTGGTGCAAAGAACGTCGACAGTGGACCGCTGAAGAGTGGAAACAGGTTCTCTGGAGCGACGAATCAAGGTTCACCCTCTACCGTTCAGATGGCAGGGTCTGGGTTTGGCGTCTGTTTGGAGAATACAGTAGAAATGCAGTGTAATGCAGATTGGTACCTTTCTTGCATTCCATGGACAGACTGTGATCTAGCTTCCCTACCTATAACAACAGTACACTCTTAGGTGGCTTTAAGTATAGAATATTTGTTGATTACACATCTTTTAAAGGACCAAAATTAAAACACATATAACCATAAAAAGTGCGTAAGAAGAATTAAGAATATGCTTAGTTATATATCTGTCCCAATTTGAAGAACCTATCACCAATTAAATTGTATGTGTAACTGGCATATATTTCAATTTATGCTATAAATTTATGTATATGTGTACACATGTGAAGATTTCAAGCACCCATTGGACTTCACATCCTGTCCTGGACTTTTCCAGAGCTGAAGCGCCCATTTAATTTCATTCCTGAGCTCCAGTACCAAAAGAACTTATTCAGAACTTGAGCACTCATTGGACTACATGTGTCAAGCTCAAGTGCCCATTGGATTTCTGGAAAGTCAGCACTTATGCTGTCGTTTATGTCACCTTAAGTTTTGTACTGTTCATAGTTTCAGATAATGTATGAAAAAACAGAGGGAAAAGATTGATGTATTAATTATTTGGGGATACTGATATGATGTGCAATAGCTGTCATCCACATTGCCTGTGATGCATAAAGTTTCAAGTTATATATAAAAAAAAGGGAAAACAGTCGATATATTCACAACTTGATGACACATGTGTCACACAATAACTTTCATCCATGTCACTTTAACTTTTGTGATATGTATAACTGCAGATCGTGCATAAAAAAGGTGTTGGGAGTGCTGAAATATTTGTTCAGAAATTCCGTTTTTTATTTCCACCAAAACTGTCTTTTTCTTTTTTTAATGAATTCTTTTTCATGTATGCTTAGAAGCATCTTCGAAACTATTGTCTTGAAGAAAGGGATTTCTTTTGATAACATTTTTATAGAGGTGCTATCCTAAAGCTACTCCTGCATTGAAAAAAATATGTGTGCATTTATGAAACAAAGAATAGAAATGTAATTTTGCAAAGAATAAAAAGGCAGTCACAAAATCTTTCAGAATTCTGTATGCAGTTAATGTTTGTATCTGTTTTAAGATTATGCGAAAAATTTAAATGATGAAAAAGTATTTGTTTTGTTTATGTGATTGTGCTGTGGCAACTCAGCTTGTGGATTTTTTTTAATTGAATGTATGTAAAAATAATTATTAAATCTTTCTTTTAGGTGTTTTCTAAGTTAAGCCTTGGTAAGGACTGTTTATCTCTTCACCTTGTGGAAATTAGCCCATTCTTCTCTCAGTTCCAGAAAAATAAACTATGTCCTCAGGATCATGATGCAGTTGCCAGTTCTGATCTGTCTACTTCTTTATCCCAAACTAACAGTCAAGATTTTTTTGAGAAACAGTTTACTACCAGTTATGGCTATCCTGTAATGTGGCATCATCATTTAAAAAGTGTGCCTAATGGTTTTACCCTTTTTCTTGCCCATGAGTTTTTTGATGCACTACCTATTCATAAGTTTCAAGTATGTATCTCTTTCTATCTTTATTGTTAGAGTAGTGTTATTTCTGAATGCTTAAAAATTTTCTTTTATATATGTACCTCTCTGGAAGTAAAAATAGGCCTACTGCTTATTTTGGTATTGATTTGTCTTTATGCTTTTATTAGTTATGCAATAGTTAGATGAGCTGTAATGTATGAATTTCTCAGCATTTTAAATCTAAAATTATGGATTCAATTACATAGTTCATTTACAATGTATATATAGCACATCAAAATTTCTGATGTCCCATGTTTCTCAGGTGTGCTCTAACTGAACTGTTACATTATAAAGCTTAGTAGATAGGTTTGTCTGAAGATTTCAGCCCTAAATTGATTAGCTGAAATCATGGGTGGACATAAGTACTTGTTAAGTGTAGAAATTTTAGAGCTTCATATATGAAAGCAACTCTTGTTGAATGAGGTTTTATGAAATGTATTTCTGTTAGAATCAGGGTGGGAAATTAGAAAAATTTGGCATGCGAAAAATCGTGCCCACAGCTAAAATTCTAGAGGCAAATCTTAACAGTACCATATGCAGAATCTGTTTTTCGAGTGAAAAGCGTATAACAAATATGCTCACATGCATTTAAAAGAAATTGTGAAATAAATAATTAAATATGGAGTATTTTGAGAATCCCCTTATTTGTTTGAAATTTCACCTATGTGAATGAAAAATTTTGTGCATGAGGATGGGGGTGGGAGATGTTTTTTGTAAATTTTTAAACAACATTTTATCAAAACTCACAGTAAACTGCAGTTTAAAACTGTCATTTTACTAGTAAAATGCTCTTGATTTCCTCCATCAGATGTATAATAAATACCACGAACACCTAAACTAAATTGAAATTTGCTGTATTTTCATAATTTGGGGATTGGGGTCCACCATATTCAGCTTCTTGTACATGAATTCACATATTTCTCTAATTCCATGGATGGGTCAGTTTATAAAAAAAGTGAAGTGGGGAAGGGGGAGGGGATCTTGAGATCTTTTGCCATTTACTGAGTTTTCATCAGGCACACTACATGAGTCACAGAAGTTAACATACTTAATCTGTATGTCAAAATTTAAAACTAAGCTATAGTTACCAAAAGTTATATAAGTTTTCTGGACACCATGCTATTGCATGTGTGTAACAAATCAACGATTCATTAACCTTCCTATGGCCTTTGAGGTCTAATAAGTCCCCAGCAGATCTTTGAGCTTTGGTAACTCTTGTTGACTGTCATATTTTTTAACGCCATTTTGTTACTTTTCCCCGCAGTTATTTTACTTTTGTAGTAGTTCTTTTTCTTGAATTCACTAGAGAAAACGTAATATCAAAATTATTTCTAAAAACCAGAAAAAAGAAACTTTGTGCAGTCACGAATTTTCACCTGTGCTCAAAAATACTTGTCGCAGAACAAAAAATTACATTCTCATTTCCGGACTTGCACCCGCTAATTTCCCACCGTGGTTGGAATGCATTTTCATCACAATCCTGTGGGGTTAATGAGATATACCAGTTAATGTGATGTTGACAGTGTATTAATACCATTTTTCCTTCTGATATAGTGTTAAGAGAGATCTCTTGTGCTGTTTTTTCTCCACTGTTACATACCTGACACAACCTATGGATTAAAGATTAAAGAGTTATTCAAAATATTTAATCTGTGTATAGAAGAGGCTTCTTGAAACATTTGATTCAGCATGAGAAAGCATCATCAAAGAGTATGCTGCTTACATAAATTATGGCTTGGTGGGTAGGTTGGTTAGCATTTATTGGCACAAGGGCATTGATGGTCCAAGGAGCACCAAAATTTTGGCTTGCAGGAGGGCCTTCTAAGGAAAACTTTTTTTGAAGGATTCATTGTCAAGGGAAATAAAATTGGAGTACTGATGTCATTAAAGTGCTGATGCATGCTGAACATATAAGCCCACTAAGAAGTCCTTTATCATAGAGCATATCACTTTGTTTATGGGAGTAAAAATATGTTTTTTTTTTTTTTTTAATTTTGATTACCTTAGAATTTTGACTATTTTAGCAAATTGCAGTGATAAAAGAAAGAACTGCCATATTTCACTGAAAGTTTGGAGAGATCAGGGTGGATTTATGTTTAGACTTTTGAAAATTTTCAGTAGCTGAATCTGAGGCTTGATAAACTTATGTATGGAAGGCACTAGTTTTGTGTTAGATGGAATGGTTTGATCTTGCATGAGATGGTACAGTAACGGTAAATGGATTTTGATCAACAGTAATGATGAATGAATCTTCATGCTGCATAACTAGTAGTACATCTAGAAAACAAATGGAACCATTTTTCTGCCGCCCCGGTGGCGCAGTGGTCTAAGCGATGGCCTCTGATCATTCGTCCGAAAGGGGTCCGGGTTCGAATCCCGGTGAGGCATGGATGTTGTGTTTGTCTTACGGCACTGGTTCTCTCCTTCCCTGGAACCAGTGACCTTCAATTAGGGACGGGCGACTGCTTATAGCCCATTGAGTTGCTCACGGTGGTCGTTAAACCTCCAATCAAAAAAAAAAAAAAAAAAAAAAAAAACCTTTTTCTCTAATTCATTAGTAAATTGAATATTTGGGTCTACTGAGTTTATCAGTGGCAACAACTCAAGAAAGCTAGAAATCTCACCATACCAGAGGATGAAAATGTCTCTTTTCATAGTATATCCAAAGATTGAAGTAGATTAGGTTGAAAAACGTTTTTTTCAATGCTCCCTTCCTTTTTTAGATGTACAAGTTATGTGGTGTATTCGTCACTGTTCACTGTTGTTTAGCTGTAAATCATTTGCTATTATTTTACTGCCTCATGCAAGATCAGAATATTCCATCCAACTCAAAACCAGCTTCTTTTATACATATATCTACTGAGTCTTAAACTGTTGTTCTACAGAAGGTCTTTTCAAAAGAACTTATTACATCAAATGTGTTGCCATCAACACAGGTTTCAAACCCTCAGTGGTGGACCCAGTTATTAAAAATCTTCAAAAGCCTTGAACATGAATCCACCCTGGTCCTGATCTCTCCAAACTTTCAGTAAAACATGGCTGCTCTTCATTTTATTCCTGAAATTTGCTTCAAAATAGCCAAAATCCTAAGGTAATCAAAATTTAGAATGAGTTGATTTTCACTCCCATAAATAAAATGATATGTCCTATGATAAAGGATCCAATTTCTAATGAAATTTTTGGGAAATCTATTACATTTAGTGCCAGTGTAGCCTATTGTATATAGACCAGACATGAAGTACACTTAGATTTAGGCTGAAAGAACTTGTCAGTTGTATATTAAAAGATCTAAACACAAAACATCTTTCATAGCCCAGTACTGTTGGGAGAATAATCACTGTTTTCTCTTTGATGGTGCAAAATTGTTGGAATAACCCAAAGCAGTGTTTGACCATGACTTTTTAAAAGCCTACCACATTTTTTTAAAACTGTTTATCCTTGGTGAATAATTCAACCATGTTACCATATCTCTCAAGTGTTGTTTATGAAAGCCAATAATCACCAAAGTTATATGTGAAATGAACAGTGGTTGTCACAAGAAATCTACTCACAATTTGTGAGGATCTCTACAGACGAGAGGCCTCTATAAATATTTAAATATGTTTATGTATTTTAATTGATGTGTTATTCAGTTTGGCATTCCAGTAATGAATATAAATTTTGTTGTGTGTAGGTGCATATTTTCAAGTAATGGCAGTGTAAGATATATTGTATGAGAACAGACAATTTATTCTTATAAAACAGTGCTGGACATTTTGTGAAACTTCTGCTAAAAGATGCCATGTTTGTTCAGACTTTTTAAGACAGTCCTTGTTAAATACAAGTGTGATGTTCTTCTTACGTGCTTGGAGGCAGAACCAAAGTGGCATTCATTACGAGGTGTCAAGAAAGCAACCCCTAAACGGTGGAGGGGATTACGAGGCGAGGAGTGATGACAAGGACATTCAAAGTTGCTATGAGCTTTTTTTTTATTTTCTGCGGATGGTCACCTACATAAATGTCAAAATGTAAATATTTCCTGTAAATAGATTTGTTTCCCAAAATTCAATAAATGTTTACAATCTCACCTATTATTTCCTCTAAGGGCCTTCTTTATGCATTCTACTATAAAGGAGAAAATGAACTAAAAATGTTGGGCCTGCCAGAGAAATAAATTCCTGGAACATCGAGCCTGCTGCATCACACAATTTTTGTGAGGAAGCTGAACTAGAGTTCCATGCAAAATTATAGTAGGTGCTAAAGTAATTAATGATTGCCTTCATAAATGTTTTATATTTATTAAAGTAAAAAATATGTTGATGCAATGTCTGTAGTTCATCCATTTTAAGTAAATATCCAGTTTTGTTTGTTACTGAAACGGTATCCTTAACTGTGAAGCCCATCTAGCACACATGAGTCAGACACAAATAGTCCATAAATTTTTGGTGCATTTGTGGTCTTTAGAAATATCAAGAATTATTTCAACTATCGGAGAATAGTTAAAACAGTAGAAGCATCACAGAAGGTGCTTCTACTGCATTATGTTAATGGAAATGCTGTTCCCCAGTGTCTGGTAATAATTGTTTTCAATTATTTTGGTGGGACAGCCTTCTCACAAACTCAGCTTTGAAGTGATGGTAACTGCCATATTTTCTTAATGAAATGCAAGTTTTGATTTCTGTACACGTGTGGTGTATTGCATGTTTTTGTTTCATGTTTTCTGTGTATGTACATCCACAATCTCAGTTTTACTCTTGTTACAAAATGGTAAAATTTTATTACCCAGAACCTCAGATCTTTATCCATGCTGGATAACAAAGCTTTAACTGTGCTTTGAAATAAAGATTAGCAACTACTGAAACATTCTTGAGGAGAACTGCAGATGAATCAAAATTAGCCATCCCAGTGGCTGAGTGGCCTAAGATGTTAGCTTCTGACCATTTGTCCAAGATGGGCCCAAGTTTGAGCCTTGTATAAAGCATGGGTGGTGTATTTGTCTTATGACACTGGCTGTCTGCCCTCCCTGGAACCAGTGGCTCCAAATTAGGGACAGGGTCCAACAAATTGCTCACTGCGATTGGTAAAACTCTGGATGGAAAAAAAAAAGAATTAAAATTATTTGTATAGAATTATTTGAACACACTACTTTTTTTTAAAAGATCACGCAAAGTTCTTGGTAGCCGCTTCAGTGGTCTAAGCTATGGCTTCTGACCATTCGTCCAAGTTGGGTCCCAGTTTGGATCCTGGTGAGGCATGGATGTTGTGTTTGTCTTACGGCGCTGGGTCTCTTCCTTCCCTGGAACCAGTGGCGCTAAATTAGGGACGGGAAACTGCTTATAACTCACTGAGTTGCTCATATTGATAATTAAAACTCCATTCAAAAGAAAAAAATCTTGGTATGTATTAGAAATGTGAAAACATTACTCAGAATAAAAGATACTTGTACAGAAACTAATTTGTGCATGGATTTTGCCAATGTACTAAAATTACTGACAGAATCTTTTAAATTTCTTTTAGAAAACTGCTGATGGATGGAGAGAAATTTTAATTGATTACAAAGGTGGTTCCGAAGATGGTCACCTACATTTTGTTATATCTCGATATCCTACTCCAGCATCAGAGATTTTCATAAATGTAAGTTTTTTTATTTAATAATGTTTATTTAACAAAACAGTTTAAAAGTAGAATTTTTTATTTGAAAGTTAGTGTTCAGATACTTGCTTCTTTTTTAGGTAAAAGTTTTTTATATCATTGTAGAAGGATAATTATTTTCAGCAAGAGTTCTTTATAATTTTTTTTATGTAGTTTCTGAAGAATCCAGTGCCTCTACTTTCTTCCAGGAATTGTAAGCCAAATTAAATTTTTAGGAGTGATGGTAAGAGTGGTAATTCAGAACTTTATTAGTGTTGATAGGTTTTTTATATAACTCAATCTAGTAATTTTTCCTCCTGGGGCTGTAAGGGTCACGTCCAGAAAATTCAGGTTATGTGAAAGTTCCTAAAGTGAAAGTAAATTTTAGATATTAAACATTTTACAACACTCGTTTCCACAGTGCTGTGTTTCAGCTTTCTGCTGCATGTTATATGTACTTGAAGTACCTGAAATAGATAACACATTAAAAAAATGCAAATTCAGAACAAAAAATTTAAAAACTTAAAATTTTATTATTATTAAACAAAAATTAAATTATAATTACCACAGAGATAAACAGTTGTTAGGTCTGATCTATTTCTGTAAATAATTTTCCTAAACATTAACAAAATGCTAAAGTTTAATAATTGACAGAACACAACATGTGAAGACATTTCAGCTGCAGCTATAGAGGTTCCACTCAATGAAAAAAACATTGGATTCAGGAAATGTCCAAGGAGTTTTTTCAAATGGATCAAATCATATGTAGAGGAAATCATGAGTCTGCACCAGTATTAGGGTTACCACAGATATAGAAAGTACCACTCTAAAAAGCATTCAAAGAAGAAAGCAAAACAATTAAAACCTAAAAACTGTTGAAGTCTACCTTCACAAAAAAAAAAACACAGTTAGAGAAAATTCTCCCTCGGTGATGCATTTTGGAACCAACTAGGTCTATTCTCAGGATGTTTGATCATAGTGTTTGAGCACTCAACCTTACTTGTGAATTTCACATCAGCGACTGGCTCGCTGCAGGCTACATCTGGAGTGTGTCGGTCACGTCATGTAGTTACATCATTGGCATTGGGAACATATGCACACATGTCATGTCTTGAAGTTGAGGCAATGCCATGGTTCTCATTTAGTTGCCAGCTAGTAACTTGTAATTGTTTTTTCTTTTTTGAAATCCCATATCATCATCCCACCTCTCGTTTTTCCTTTTCTTCTTGAATAAGCATTTTCCATTCAGTCGGAATTTTCCAGGGAGTCCAGCAAACAGCACATGTTTCTTGCAGAATTCATGGAAAATCCACTGTTGAAATGCAAATTGGCTGCATTTAGGACTATAGCTTCAGAGTGTGAATCTTTTTTGAGAAGGTTCCAGAGCCCAAAGCCTTTAATTCCTTTCTTACACACTGATTTTCTGGATCTGATGAAAAATTTGATGGCACAAAGCTTGAAGCCTGACAAATTAAGTGAAGCTGATAGTGTCTCAAAACTGTTAACTTTAGATGTATCAAAAAGTGAAAATCTTCTCTAATTGAGAAAGTTGATATTGGATTTAGTGCTAAAAAGCTATTAAAAGAAGTGAAGTGCTCAGAAAGGGAGAAATTAGAGTTTAAGCTTGAATTTAGGAAACTTGTGACCAGTATGATTGAAAAACTTTGTGAGAAAAGCCCACTAAAATTTAAGTTTGTCCAAGGGGTAATGTGTTTAGACCCAAATATTATAGTGCAGCAGCTGAGTCTAGGCAAGAAGAGAGTGGAAATTGTGCTCGAAGTTTTACTTAGTGCAAACAGAATTTCAGATGACTGCTGAAAAAACTAATAAACAGTATGCTTCATTGTGTGTAGAAGCTCAATCTGCTTTAAAGTCTCAGTTTGATGAATTTTTAGACAGTCATGATGATTCCATTGAATTAGACAAATTTTACAGTGCTCTACTTGACAACCAAAAACATTTCGGTGAACTTTGGGATGTAATAAAAATTTGTCTCATTATGTCTAATGGAAATGCTTCAGTGGAAGGTGGATTTTCTGTCAATAAGTCTCTTCTTGTGGAAAATCTCTTGGAAGAATCCCTGATTTGTCAGAGAACAGTTTTTGATGCCATTAAAAATGTGGTAGGAGTGGAACACATTACCATCAACAGAAGGCTTCTTCTTTCTGTAAGAGCCTCCAGATGAAGATATCAGGATTATCTTGAGAAAAAAAGTGTTCTTCAAAACGAAGAAAAAAGAAAAATTGTTCATGAAATAAAGGAATTGAAGGAAAAAAGACAAAGAGTACAGAAGGAACTAGAGTTGGGAGAAGCAGCATTGCAGGCAAAGATTTCAGATTGGGAAAAGAAGAAAAGTGGTGTGTAATATAAAAACAGTGACTGTGTTCCTACTGTAATATTTTTGTAGTAACTGTTCTGAATATTGTGTATGGGTTTGCTTGAGTGTTTCTTCAATAAATGTAAAACCATGAAAAAAAGAGTAAACTTAAAATTAAAAAGATGTGAGTTGGACGGCTATGGGGAAGGTGGAGGCAGATAAAAAAAAAATAATTAAATTAATCAGTTTTTTGGGAAACTTTATACGTCAAACGGAAACACTTTTAAATAATATAAGTTTCTCAATTATCCAATTCAATTTTATTTATTATCATGGCACATATATTGAAAAACTCAAATAAACCTATTTGTGTAAGGTCAGGGATTTCTTATATATTTGGTCAGGAAAAGTCAGGGAAATCAGGTTTGATAATTCTGTGGACACCCTGTTATCTTAACTTAATTTTTCTTTCAGGTATAGAACACAGAATATCATTCTTCCCAAGACCATAAAATAAAGTTACATGAAAATATTCCATTCTAAGAATTTAAGATCATCTTCAGCATGATTGTCTAAGCTCTCCTCCTTCAAAGAAGAATTTGAATTTGTAGTGTTGGGTTCACTGTCATATACTAGTGTTGTATTCTTCTGATTATTCTTATAATTTTCTCTTAAACACATGTTCATACATATTTGAGGATGATGTATGTAACTTGACCTGTAAACCGTTAATCTCCTTTCCTCAAGGGTTCTAAAACCTCCATGACTTTCAGGTCTACAGGACCTGAAAGTCATGGTGGGTTTATTTGTTGAGAAATTTATGAATAATAAATGCAATAGTTGAAAAAATTAGAGATATTTTATGACTGACTGGTAGCAAAATAATTTTTTTAACTGGCTGAAAAAGACTTGCCAAGGTCATTTCAGAAGTATTTTATGATTGATCAGGTAATAACAGAATTTTTTATCTGGCTTAAAATGCCACTTAACAAGATAATTTCAGGAATATTTTATTATAAATCAGGTAGTAGAAGAATTTTTTATCTGACTTAAAAAACTACTTTAACAAGGTCATTTCAAATTATTAGTTTTTTTTACAGTGCCTGTGATGGGAGATTTAAAATATTAATAAAAAATTACTGTTTTGAGAAATATCCAACTTTTATTTGGCTTTGCAAGTGCTTTTAATTAGAAAAAGAATTTTCACCCTGGTTGAAGTAGTCATTAAACACATAGTAAAAAATTAAAAAATGTGCACGAGTTTAATTGCTCCCAGTGGGAAATTTGACAAGGATGTGTAAATAAAAGTGTAAACATTTTCAGCTAATCATGACATACAACTATATATTTTTTTTTCTGTAACCAAAGTATCCTCTTTATGGAGTCACTCCAAAAATTTTCAAAATTATGGCTTTCATGCTGCTAACAGGAAAATTATCATCTAATTGAAAAATTTAAATCACAAACGATATAATTTCCTTTGTCTGAACATTTGAACATTTGTCCCACTTTGAGCAGCGGACAGATTCATCACCATAGCAAGAACGCTTTTGTGAAGGTGCTCAATGAGTGGAAACTGCTTTCTGTATTAAATTATGAGATGCCATCATCTTAGCAAAAGCTGAGAAAGAAATATTTATGACGACATGCTTAGTTATCGTGTTTTCATTCAGGTGTTCCGTAAATGGAAACTGCTTCTCTGATATAATTATGTGGTGTCATCACTATAGTACCAACTGAGAAAGAAATATTTGTGATGTCCCGCTTAGCTTTTCGTGTTTTGGGGCAGGCATTCCATAAATGGAAACTGCAAATTATGTCAGCGTGTGATGTAACAACTGTATGACATACTTTTTTTTTTAGTGCTGTAATGTTCATGAAACATAGTTTCACATTTGGCCATCACAAACAAAAATACCTGGTTATTAAAAAATTACTCAACATTATCTTATTTTCCCCCATCATTATTGATGGGCTTTCACTTAGTACTTCATATTTTCTCCCGTGTGATGTCAAAATCGTGTTGCATTTTGCATTTTTAACGTTCAGAATTTCTGTTATGAAGCCTAGAAGTCATCAAATTTTTAATAGATGTAAATGATATTTTTTTTTTTTTGTGTCTTATCTGTGAGAAGAACAATTTTTGAAACCCCTTGCATGCACAGACAGGCAGACCAATTGTTAGTTCTCCTAAAAAAAACATGCTAAAATGGGTTATCTGTGACAAAATTAAAATTAATTATCTGGGCATCTTTTCAAGGCAACAAATTTGAAATTTAAAAATCACCAAGGAAATGTGGGAAGGCACTTGAATAGGTGTTTAGCATACATACATACATATCATTAAGCTGTTCTCTGAGATTCAGGGGTTAGCTATGCAAAGAAAGGCCATCTACCAAGTAAACATTTACTTGATGAAACTAAAATTTACTTAATGTTGGTGTATCAAATGTTTCCATTTACTACGATCTCAGCACATAGCACAAGCTGCATTAACATCCTTCACATGCTGCACACAAGACCATTTGTACTTCATAATCTTTTTCTCATGCAGTCTGGTCCTCCCATGATTTCCTTGTCCTCCTACCTTTCTTTCCTGTCACTTGGGCTAAATAAATTATCTTAAGCACCTCATCACTCATTCTTTCCACATGACCAAACCACCTAAGGATATTAGTCTCCACCTTACTAACAACATTTTTCTCACATTGCACATCTGCAACACATCATCATTCCTCACATGATCAGAGCTTGTCTTGCCATAAACCTCCCGTAAGTAACGCATTTCCCCAGCACACAAAGGACTCCTATGTCTTTTCTGCAGTACACAGGTTTCACTGCAGTACATCAGAGTAGGAACAATTAATTACACTTTCATACACAGCCATTCAAGATTTCCTTGAAAACCCATCATTCCTGTGAGATCCTCCTAAGGCAAGGCAGCTATGACTTTCAATGAAGAATTCACTCGCCTATTAATTTTGCCATCTAATTTGTTCTCTCTGTCAAACATACTTCCTAAATATACAAACTCATTCACCTGGTCAATCTCTGTGCCATTAAGACTGATCTTGCATTCAGTACTAACAGTTCCTTGCTCAAAAATCATAATTTTGGTTTTTTCCTCATTTATACTCAGTTTGAATTTCATACAAACTTCATACATCTGGGACAACATACACTGCAACTCACTTTTGCTGTCTGGCTACAGGTCTGTTTCATCAGCATACAACAATCTGCTCAGATGGATATCACCAAGACAAACCAGTATAGGAATGCAAAAGAAAGTACAATTCATCTGTGTAGTAGGTACTACATGTAAAGAGCAAGAACCCTCTGTCAGATGTGCACACACTGACAACTGTATGTCTTTGCATTGACTGTCTCATGACCCAAGTGTTCCTCCAACAGATTTAAGTAGGTGATGTAAATCTTTTCAGAAAACCAGTGATCACATTTGTGCTCACACATATGTAAATGCACTTCACATTATTATTGAATTATGCCACAAGGACTAATCCATAGTCAGATGTAGTCTGTTTATTTCATCCTCCTTTTGAAATGTAATTTATTTAATATATTTTAATGTTTTTTTTTTCTTTTTTGATTTAAAGGCTAATGAAGAAAGGAACGAAGTTGAAATCAGTCCTGAAAGTGGAGTTATAATGGAGCAGCTGACCACGCGTATGAAAGAAGATGGTGGAATTTCCCTCATTGTTGATTATGGACACGATGGAGTGAAAAGCGATACCTTCAGGGTATGTAATATCATACTTGCTGCTCTTGTTTTCTTAGACTCAAAACAATTTTCCTTATATATTATACCATCATTATCATTCATGACCATTCTCAATTAGCTGCTAGATGAAAGAGTCCCCAAGTCTCTTCCACAACTCTCTCTCCTAAGCAATTTTAGTTCGTGTCATTCTGGCATGCTTTTCAAACTGCATCCACATCTCCCTCATGATTCTATCTCTCTCGTGCTTTTTGGGGTTTCTTTTCCTGTCTCTTACTAGATTATAGTATTTCAGCTATCTAATGATGGTCAGTACTTCTAGCAATATGTCCAGCCCATTGCCACTTGAGGGTCTTTACTTTGATCATGATGATGTCCACTCCTATCATTTTCCTGATCCATGAGTTCATTTTCCTATCTTTCCTGTACATCAAGCATGCATCTCTCCATGCTTCTCTAAATTATCCATATTCTGATACATGCCATTTTTTTATTATTAAGGTTCATGTCTCTGATCTAGAAGTAAGAACTGGAAGGATGCATTGATTAAATCCTATTCTTTTATATGTCTTAAAAGAATAGGATTTAATCAATGCATCCTTCCAGTTCTTACTTGTAGATCAGAGACATGAACCTTAATAATAAAAAAATGGCATGTATCAGAATATGGCTGTAAAAAGTATCATCATCATCATCATCAACCATTATCAATCCACTGCTGGACAAAATTCTCTCCACAATTCTCTGTCTTGGGCAATTCTCTCCCATATTGTCCCAACATGCTTTGGAATTTTATCTGTCCAATTCCCACATGGTTTTCTCTAGGATCTTTTCTTGTCCCTTGGTACCTAGTCTGATATTCCAGTTGTTTAATGGTGGTCAGTTCTTCTAGCAATATGCCCAGCCCATTGCCATTTCAGTTTTTACTTTGGTAAATACACTCAGTAGGTAAGCAAAACCTTAGAGATAGGGAGTCATCCTTAGCTAAATCTTTTGAAGTTTTAAAATCCTGATTTTCTGATAGAGCTATATCTGGTATGGGCAATTCACGTGGGTATACCCTATGTGGAAGGGTACAGACCCAAACCAAATGCAGGCAATAAATAGGCAGACAGTAGGACGTACAGCAGTGTATTGCAATTGACGAACATGGGTAAACGTGGTGATCTGAGCAACTTAGATCGCGGGCATATTGTTGGCGCAAGATGGGTCATTGTATCTCCCAAGTGGTAAGATGGGTTCCTGAGGGCAGCCATTTCAAGGGTGTACCATGCATGTACCATTGACAGATGTACCAGAGCCCAGAGAGCAAGCAGTGATTGATCACATGCCATTAATGACCAGGGTTGGACTTAGACTGTCCAGGCTCATACAAACCAACCTCATAGTAACGGCGGTGCAAATCACATCTAGGTTAAATGTCGGAGGCCCAAGCAGCATCAGCGAGTGAATGTGTTGGCTGATCACCTACACCCTTTCATGGCCTTTGCGCATCCTGCAGCCAATGGTCTGTTCCAGCAAGACAATGAGCCACCCTACCAGGCCGCAACTACCCAAGCATGGCTGAAGGAACACTTTTGGCCCCCAAGGTCCCCGGATTTAAACCCTGTGGAAGCTCTCTGGGATATTGTGAAGCAGAACATCAGATTCATGGATCCTGGAACGACGTTTCAGGTGGAGTCGTGGACAATTCTGCAACAGTCATGGTGGGCATTACCTCTAGAACCCTTTGGCATCTGGTGGAGTCAATGCATTGGTAAGTGGAGGCTGTTAGGTGGGTATCTCTAATGTTTTGTTCATTGAGTGTATATACAGGGTGTAACCAAAAGTCCAGAAACAACCACATAACTGGTGAAATAATGGTCGTACAAGAACGAAACTGGTGGCTAGATATAGGTAAAGGGCCATAACCGATCAAATGGGATCAACAGTGGCGCCCTCTGGCGGATATTTGCCATACTTATGAAAACTAGCTTCAAAACAAAGTTAGACAGGGCAAAAAAGTCAATTGCAAAATTGTAGAGCATCTGCTGGTTAGCAGGAAGCAACACATGGCTTGCCGGAAACCAGCAAGGGAATGTCTGTAAATGCAATGAATGTGAATGTTTGCCGGACTGTGTCAGTTGGAAAACCGTGCTTAGAAACCGACATGCAACACGCATGATACAGTATATGGGGGGGGGAATGATGACGCTCTTGACGGAGTACGAATTTTTATGTAATCATACAAAATGCAATTATACCTGCAAACCGTGACTCAGTAGCCAACGGTTTTCTGACTGACACGGTCTGGCGAACGTTTGCATTCGTTGCGTTTACAGGCGTTCCCTTGCTGGTTTTTGGCAAACCACATGCTCTACAATTTTGCAATTGACTTTTTTGCTCTATCTTGCTTTGTTTCGAAGCTAGTTTTCATAAGTACGGCAAATATCCGCCAGAGGGCGCCGTTGTTGATCCCATTCGATCGGCAATGGCCCTTTATCTATACCTAGCCACCACTTTCGTTCCTGTACGATCATTATTTCACCAGTTATGTGGCTATTTCCGGACTTTTGGTTACACCCTGTATGTGTGTGTGTGTGTGTGTGTGTGTGTGTGTGTGTGTGTAGCAAAAGGAATATAATGGCAGAAATAATTTCCAGCTGAAATGATCATTTTGCTTTTAACACAGATGAATTAAGTAGATAATTAGTTGGTAATAATTGATGTCATGGCTATTCCTAGACTTTATATGTAATAAATTTCACGATATTACTTAACTCTTTAACTGGCTGAAACGAATTAACTCGGCGTTAGGAAAATGGGCTGAAATCAGCTTGTACGGATACATTTACTGTCTAAGAAGTGGACCGAAAGTGGTTGGAACGAGTCAACTGGTGCTTGAGAAAGATTTGTTTTCCCCTTTAGCTATGTCATTCAAAGTGGTTATTTAGGGAATGATTGACACTAACCCTTTCTGGCTGATTACCCTTTAAAAGGGCTGCAACAATGACAAAGAACCTAAGAAAGGAGAGAGAAGAAATTTAAGCCACTTGTTATTACCCAGTGATATGATTCCCCGGTCATGTCTTGGGTTATGGAGCAAAGAATAAAGAACTTTAAATGCCTAAATGATAGTTACAATAGACAGATTATGGGAATTACTTAGGAATACAGGATGTTAATTCTAGCATCAAATTTTCGGGTAGCAACCCTACCCTTCATCAGGGCTAACACTTTAAGTGTTGCCAACCTTGGGTAAAACTCCAACCTTTAAAATCATTTAATGTAGTTCCTCTTCTTCTTTCGATTTCCAGGCCTTCCAACAGTTTTCTCTTGAAGAAATGCTTTTGGTGAGTCAGAATTTCTACTGAGTCCCACAGGATTTTATGTCCAGTAGATTGAACATGTCTGTCAAGTCCAGTTTTATTTGTCATGTTTTTTATGGCTGCTTTATGTTCTTTCAGCCTGATCTTAAGCTGTCTACCTGTTTCTCCCACATAGCTAAGACCACACTCACACTGTATATTGTAGACTACTACTTCTTTTAACAAGATTTAGTTTCTTGCTGTTTTAATTTAGGAAGGTAGTTATTAATCTTATTTCCTAAACCTGGAGCTAGTCTGATTTGAAATTTTCTTGCTAATCCTTTGAAGTTTTTCGAACAGGCCCTTATGATGGGTGATTTTTTTAGTTAACCTACAGCTTGGGTTAGGGCTCTGAACTTTTTACTATTATTAGTTAAAAAAATTTCCACTATTGGAGCAGGGTAATTATCCTCCTGGAGAATGATTTTAAGTTCGTTTTTCTGCGCTCGCTTGTCTAATTCTGAGGAGTTGAGAACATTGATCTTTTCTACAAATTGCGAGGCTACGTTGCATTTCATGTGTTCTGGATGGTTTGATTGGAAATCCAGCATTTTGTTAGTGTTAGTGGGCTTTTTGAAGACTTTTGTAAGAATTTTCCCTCTCCGAAGACTCAACGACAGGTCCAGGTAATTTAGCTGATTGTTCTGCTAAAGTTCCAGAGTGAAAGTTAACTTTTCATCTAGGGAGTTGAACCAATCTAGAATGGTAGACGGGAGAGAGGGATTAGTGCTGTCTAAAATGAAAATAATGTTGTCCATATACCTGGCATATAGACAGAAGATAGAAGGAATAATCAGAACCTCTTCTTCCAGTTTGCCAACATAGTAATTCACTAGGAAGTGGGCAACTAGATAGCCCAAGCTAAACCTGAGGTCTGTTTGTAGAATCGATTTTCAAACTGAAAAAAGTTGTTTTTTAACACAAAAATCAGGATTTCATAGAGGCCAGTCAGTACTACTTTGCTGAGGTTGTGAAATACTATTCTATCAGCTAGATCTTCTGCCATGAATTCCAACAGCCCATTAGTATCTATGTTAGTATACATAGCTTAGATGTCTAAACTTGCAATTATAGGGTGTTCCAGCAGCACAAGATTACTTAATTTCTTAAGGAGATCTTGGGAGTTTCTCAGTAAGGCAGGAGGCTCTTGAAAAATATTTTTTAGATGGTCCAGGAGATAATATTGTAGGTTAAGGAAAGGTGATTTTCTTTAATCCATGATTGGTCTCAGAGGTTCTCCTGGTTTGTGAAGTTTAATTGTTCCATATAGTTGAGGGATTCTGTAATGTATTTTTGAAAAATCCTTGAAATTGGGATGCAGTTGGTTATTTCTTTTTAAACCTTTTAGTAGCTTATTATAGTTTTTTATAGGACTGGTGGGATACCAATCACCAAAGACTATCACCAAGTAGTAGTGGGATGAATATCACTATAGACTATAGTTGGATGCCTATCAACAGCAACACGTTCATGGTCAGTGATCAGGTGAGAGGTGAAACGAAGTTGTTGTGCTTCAGCTTTCGTAAAATCCGGATGCTATGTGAATATTTCTGATTGTTAAGAGTGGAGAGTTTTGGGCAAAATTTAGTTCAGATTCATTGGCCGCTTAAAGGGTTAAAGTCCAAAATTAAAACAAAAAGAAAAAACATCCTTTTACAGGAAGGTGTGGTCTACAATATAAAATGTGAGTGTGGTCTCAGCTATGTGGGAGAAACAGGCAGACAGCTTAAGGCCAGATTGACAGAACATAAAACTGCAATTAAAAATTTGACAAACAAAACAGGTTTGGACAGACATGTTCAAAATACAGGGCATAAAGTTCTTTTGGACACTGTAGAAGTTCTGACACATAAACAGCATGTTTTCAAGAGAAAATTTTCAGAAGGACTGGAAGTTGAGAGAAGAAAAGGAACAACATTAAATAATTTAAAAGGTTGGAATTTAGCTTACAAATGGCAACACCTGTGATAGTGTAGTCCTGAGGAAGGGTAGGGGTGCTACCCAAAATTTTGACTGTAAGTAATGTCCTTTTATTTCTGAGTAAATCTCATAATTTAGTGAAATTTATAGATAATTACTTTTCTTTTCAAAAGTGCATAACTTGCACCATCATCTTCTATGCTGTTGCAGTTGATATTGCCTCTGTTATTGTACCACCTATGTCTTCTGTAGATCAGTGAATGCTTTGTAGTAAAGGAAAAAGTATTTCTCATTTTTATTAATAAAATTGAGTTTCTGCTATTCCTATAGAGTTAGAAATGTTTACTTTCCACAAAAAGGCTATCACAATCAATATATTGTTATTAGTGCAATTATGTCATAAACTATTGATGTGATGTATATTGCATAACATACTCTGTTAATTTAAATTAAGATGTATGTCACACATATTGTTTCCATCATTTTCAGATGAATAGAAATGTTATTAACTGGTATGTCATCCAAGAACTGTAGGCTGAAAGAATTTCTTCAGCAATTGTCAGTTGATCCACAAAACATTGCCACAATGTGATTAACTTAAATCTTTATAAAGTAATGTGTTTTATGAGTATATTCAATATAAAAAAATATTCATTTGCATCTTTTTCAATGATTGAAATCATTCTAATTAGTGTGGAGTGTAAGGATTGAAGTATTCAACATCAAGAAAAAATCTTATCCAAATCACTTTACATTTATTTCAGATAAATAATCACATGCTTTGCCTGTTTCTATCTGAAAAATGTGCTATATTGAGTACATGAGCAACATTTCACCAATAAGGTTGAACATTACCTAAATTAAGTTTAAGTAGATGCACTTGTTACGTTAGGAGATTAGAACTTTTTCAAAAAAGTTCCTAAGTTGGGAGCTTTCAACCTTGTCTTAGGTCTTCGTCATGCCACATACTTGCAATTTGGAATCTCCAATCTACATCCCAATGATCTGGAGATCTATTCTAGATTCTGGCAACAAAAATAATGATAACACGAACTTAAACTTAGAATCGGGAAACAATCTCGGTCCTCCATTGGTGTGACGAAGGCCTAAAACAATGTTGGAAGCTCCCAACTTACAAACTTTTTTGAAAAAGTTCTAATCTTCTGACATAACAAGTGTGATCTACTTTACCTTAATTTAGTTATTTCTTGTTACATGTTTTCACCTGTCATCGTCATCTTGAATATTACCTTATTGGTTGTTAATTCTTTCTGCAGTTCTTTATATGTTTCACTGAACTGTAGAATTCTTTATGAATGTATTTGTCATATGTGCAAATCAAGTGTAACTTGGTTCACTGTTTTGAAACAAAAACAAGCAAACAAAAAGAAGTATCCCTGCCTTTTCAAAATGAACTCCCTCAAAAATCTTGCAGTTAAATTCACATCTATGAAAATCAACTTTGAACTTTCAGGGAGGAATTTCTTGCACCATTTATATACAAACTTCCTCTTGTTTTGAGGCATTGAAAGACTTTAAATCAATTTAAAGCATTTTATTCATTCATGTTGCATTCAATATATTTGTCATGACTTTATACTGTTCGGATGTAAGCTTGTGTTCATCAGACTGATTTTTCAAGATCTGTGAAAGGAATTAAGTATGAAAAAATTTAAATATCACTTTGATGCAAGGTATTGTTGAAACTTCTGGTTACAGAAAAGTCTTGTGCAAAAATATTTGTGTTACACATTTTAATATTAAAACTTTCTGTTGGCCAAAGCAAAAGAACTGGGGGAGAAAAATCATAACAGAGTATTTTGGATATTCAGTATCACCTTATGGCATGTATCAGATAAATCATCTTACTGCTACAAGTGAGCAAAATTTTGTTTGCAAATTTACTGACATCAATTTTTTTTTAAAAAAACAGTGTGGAAGGATAATAAAACAATTATATCCAATTTCACTGTAACAAAGAAGAAATTATCTTATTCAGAACTGTAAGAAATTACAGCATAGCTTCATGTGAGAAGCTTCTGTTAATTGGAAGCTTGATATTACTTTCTGTAGTTATCCACCACATTTATGAATGTTTCCGTTAGCAATGGAAATTTCGTTTATTAATGTGATTTTCATACATCTGTCGAAGACTACTTTGGAGTACTTCCTTAAAATGCCTGAATACTTCAAAGAATGAGGTTTAAAGTCCTCTCACAAATATGTGTGTGTGTGTGTGTGTGTGTGTGTGTGTGTGTACTTTCAAAAACATTAATAAGCAAAAATATCAAAGAATCAAAAGTTAAAAAATTGAAAGTCAAAAATTGAGAATCGAAAATCTCCATATGTCAACGCAATGCAACTTAACACAACAGCGATTTAATTATATATAGTACTACTAGGAATGAAGTACCAAATGGAAATTATCTCCAAACTATTGAAATTCAATAGTTAGGAGAGAATTTCTAATTGGTACTTCATTCATATACTATATATATATATATATTCCAGACATCATGAAAGATACCAGTACCAGAGTTCCTCCAGTCCTTCCAGCAGAAGTTGCACATGCAATCAAGAACATGAAGCGAGGAAAAGCTCCAGGAGAAGATGGAATTACTGTAGACATCATACAAGAAGCAAGTGGAGAAATCGAAACAGTACTCGCCCAAATTTTCACTCGATGCCTTAATGAAGGAAAGATTCCTGAGGATTGGAACACCGCTACAATGATCCTGCTACATAAGAAAGGTGACATTGAGGATCTCGGAAACTACAGACCTATCAGCCTCCTATCAGTAGTTTATAAAATCTTCACTAAAGTTCTTTCACACCGCTTGAAGGTAACACTGGACATGGCTCAAGCGAGAGAACAAGCTGGATTCAGGAGTGGCTACAGCACAATAGATCATATCCACGTGCTGAGAGAACTAATTGAAAGAGCGAGGGAATATGAACTTCCATTGTGCATGGCTTTTATCGATTATGAAAAAGCCTTTGATTCGGTGAAACCATCAGCAGTTACAATGGCTCTGAAAACCTGCGGTATTGAAGATGCATACATTAATATTATTAATAACATCTATGAAAATGCAAGTGCAAAGATTAGGCTGTTTGAAAATACAACACACGTAAAAATTGGAAAGGGAGTGAGACAAGGTGACACCATATCTCCGAAGCTCTTTAATGCCACATTGGAGGGTGTTTTTCAGTCGCTGAGCTGGGAAAACAAGGGGATAAAGATTAATGGAGATTATCTAACCCACCTCCGTTTTGCTGATGACGTAGTCATTTTTGCAACTACCCCATCAGAGCTGCAGAGTATGATCCAGGAACTTGCTGACAAGAGTAAAGAAGTGGGATTAAAAATGAACTTTCAGAAGACAAAAGTGATGTTCAATGCTTTTACAAGAAATGAAGATTTATCGATTGATGGAGAAAAGCTGGAGATAACAGACACGTACGTTTATCTTGGACAGCAGATATCAAGTGAGGGTCACATTGATGAAGAAATTAATCGGCGTACAAAACTTGCCTGGAGAGCTTTTGGAAGAAACAGCATAATTTTCAAGAGCAATATGCCATTATGTCTTAAAAGAAAAGTGTTTGATCAATGCATCCTTCCAGTGCTTACGTATGGTGCAGAGACGTGGACCTTAACTAAAAGAGACATACAAAGGCTGCAGACAATTCAAAGAAGCATGGAGAGGTGCATGCTTGGTGTAACCAAGAGAGATAAGAAGAGGAACTCGTGGATCCGAAAAATGACAAGAGTGGAAGACATCATGATCAGAGTTAAATCCCTGAAATGGCAATGGGCTGGACATACTGCCAGAAGGACAGATCATCGATGGATAGCCGAAATTTTAGATTGGATTCCAAGGGACAGGAAAAGACCCAGAAGAAGACCACATGGGAGATGGGTGGATGAAATTCGAAAGTATGCAGGGGGACATGGAGGAGACTGGCACAAGACAGACCGTTGTGGAGGAAACTTGGGGAGACCTTCGTCCAGCAGTGGATTGATAATGGTTGACAATGATGATGATGATGATTAAAGAAATACATCATTTCTCACAAATCTATTTTTCAAGTTGACCAAGGTTTCGCTGGGCTCTGGCCTAGCTTCATCAAGATGAATGGCATGTAAATAATTCATATCGCATGTGACATCACCAGCGGTGTTTACAGTCATGGGTGTAGTCAGTTGCTTCCACATGCTTGAAAGCAAAACTAATCGACAAGCCAGATTCAACCACCAAATTTGATATATTAAAAGCTTGCCATATACGTATATCAGAATTATTTGCAACTTCTTAATGACATGGCATCCACACCATTTATATCAAGTGTGTGGAAGCAACTAACTAAAGCCGGTAACTGTAAACACTGTTGATGATGTCACATGCAATTTGAATATTTGCATGCCATTCGTCCTGATGAAGAGCCCAGTGAAACCTTGGCTTGAAAAATTATATATTTGTGAGAAACATTGTACTTCTTTGATGATATTTATGCATTTTAATGAAATGCTCCAAAGTATTTTTCAATGAAGGTATAGATGCTTTTTCTTTTTTTCTTGTCAAATATTTTGAGAAAATATAAATAACAATAATGTGGAACGAAATACTTAGAATTTGATTTTAAATGTGTACAGCCCATTACTTCCTTTTGATTTGTTTAAAAAAATGTGTTCTATATTTAGAGTTTTAAGAAGCATAAACAGCATGATCCTTTAAGTGAACCAGGAACTGCAGATTTAACTGCTGATGTAGACTTTTCATACTTGAAAAGATGTACAGAAAATAAAGGTAATGCATGCTGCATGCTTTGTTGTTGTTTTTCCATGATACTGATTGATAAATAATAGAGTGAATATCTCACAGTACTAAAATACATTTCTAGTTTTTTTTTTTTGTAATGTATAGTTTTATGGGAAGTAATGTCTTTACATCCTTGCGATGTTCTGGTGAGTGACTGTTTCATCCTGTGTCGTGGCACATGCTGTGTGTGTGTGTGTGTGTGTGTGTGTGTGTGTGTGTGTGTGTGTGTGTTGCTCCTGGCAGTGTGGTGGATTACCATCACACTTCATTTACTCATTAGTCTCTTGAAAATCTCTGGAACAAAAGGTTTGTATGAGCATATCAGAATGTAATCCCCCCCCCCCCCAGCACATACAAAATTTTTGCTTTAAAGACTTCATCAGTGAAGCGAGGAAGGGTAATGTAAGTGTAACATAAACTTTCCCTTCTTTTTCCTAAATCCACTTTGTTGTGAATTCAAAGTGCCTTTTTTTTTTTTTTTTTTTTTTTTTACAACCTTCCAACACCTGTGTTTGGAAACAAGTGAAACAACCTTGACACAGTGTATTTCCATCCTTATAAGACAGTATGTAATCCTGACCTTTTGAAGTTATTTAGTGAATTCATTAGCCAGTTGTAAACAACACAGAATTTCAGCAGCATTATTTTCAGCAGAATTTGGCAATATTGCTGCAGACTGTCATGTGGTATGACTGAGATATAATTTTCGTAGGCAGGCTCATTGCAAAGAATCTGTTCCCTTCTTCTCCCCAGGCTTCCTGATCTGACTCCAGACTTTTTCCTGTGGAAATTTTTAAGGAACACAGTTCACAATAATTAGCCTCATTATATTTGTGAACTGAAATAAATTGTAAATTGTCAAATACCTCTCCTTGATACTGTGATTCTGTAGAGAATGTGTAAAAACATGTTCCACTGAATTCAGCTGCATGTGAAGTGTGTAAATGGGTATGCTTTATTAGTGTACTTTATTGAGAGAGAGAGAGAGAGAGAGAGAGAGAGAGAGAGAGAGAGAGAAAGAGAGAGAGAGAGAGAGAGAAGAGAGAGAGAGAGAGAGAGAGAGAGAGAGAGAGAGAGAGAGAGAGAGAGAGAAAGAGAGAGAGAGAGAGAGAGAAAGAGAGAGAGAGAGAGAGTAGAAGTTGTTACACAGTCTGAAATATGAATAAGCCTTTTGTTTCTTCAATGTGATTTTGACAAATTTTTGGAGTGAATATTATTTTCTGTGGAGATTTTTATCTTGATTTCTTTTTTGATTGCTACAATAAGCAACATGGAACTACTGTTTAATTAATGCCCAGTTCATGTGACTATTGATGATGGATTTTTTTTTTTTTTTTTTTTTTGAGTCCATTTTCAGTTTCGTTTTATTCCTTCTGGCTACTGACTGATGATAGAAACTGGTCATGAAATGACTGGGATTTAGTACTTTAAAATATTGTTGAAATAAAATGTGTGAGTTTGTTTTGTCCAACATTGGAAATTGGATGGACTTTGTTTATTTTCTAATGTTATGAAACATATTAGCCATAAGATAATTTATTAACAGGCTTACACAAACCATTATAGTGATGTATCTGCCCTAATATAGCTGTTTTCACAATTGTTTTGGAGGATGTATTAGTGCTATCAGATGCATATTACCTTAAGCTTGTCTTGGGACTTTTTATACCTCCTAAAGAAACATTAATAAGAATATTCCCTTACACAGCTCTATACATCCTTACAGTTTATATTACTAAAAGAACTAAGCAAAGAACTTTCACTATACTATAGTGTTCGTCCACGTATCACTGGTTTTCAACTTACGAATTTAATGCATTAATGACATTCATTCGCATGTTGAGAAGTGTGCACATCAAACACGTTGTTTATATGATGGAATATATTTCACTATGCTGTAAATATAATTATTTGTGATGTAATTTGTCATTCTGCATTGCAAAGTAATGTGGTAAAACACCTATCTTTAGATATGTTGAAACCGAGCACATACGCTTTCCCACTTTACTAATGGATGTTCTCTTGTGTATCCTTTTCCATTGTAGCCCTGTTTTGCCAGTATTGAAAACATGGTTTGCATCATAGCCCCATCACAAATCATGGCTGACAAATTCTCTGGAAAGTCTCTTGCTGTGCCTTCACTTGTACTAGCAGTCTCAACATACACCCTAATATTATGAAGATTGCTTCTAGCCTTCAACATTATAAATAACTGTGAATAGCACTAAATGTTCCCACCTTAGAACTTCCAGCAAATTTTGTCTTAACACTGTCACATCATGCTTCTTTAGTTAACTTAAGGGATTTCAGCATTAATTTCTGATTTTTATCTTTCAACCACAAAATCAGAATTTTTTCCATCTATTTATTACTGAAGCTGATTGTGCTGCAGTGATTCCAGATTTTGTTAAAGCAGAGACTTTGACATCCCAATTATTTTGTCCTTAATCTTTGCAATAGTTGAATGATTGACACCCAAACTACAAGTGACTTCCACAATTTTTTTTTCAGTTATGACTTATTTCATCTATTTTCTGACCCAAGATTATAGCATACTTTTGTTTAGTGCAAAATCATTAAGTTCAGTTATTTTTTCTACTTTTGGTCATTTTTGCAGTAAAAAGTATAAACTTTATAAAAGATAATGAAATTAACTGCACCTCACATGTAAATATTACATAGTTTTGGTTGTGCATGGTTTTGCAAGCATGCAAAATCAACATTGCAATGAAACCGTTTTTCATATGCACTCATCTTTTTTATTGATCTCAGCTTTCAGTGTTATTCGCGTGTTATACTTGCTTACATTTCAAAGGAACATGTGTACTACTCCTTGACTCTGGCCATACATGCGTTCTTATGAAACATAAGCAAGTACAACACAGGAATAACACTGAAGGCTCAGTGTGTAGATGGTATATGACAGACGGTATTGAAGAAATGCTTTGTGATTAAATGAAATATGTATTAAATTTGCTGGTTTTGCTGCACAATATTTTCAACTTTTTATAAGTGAAACTGAAGATATCTTGTTCTTTGAAGATGTCTTTTAAAAGCTCCCTTTTTTTTTTTTTTGCCTTCCTTGTATTTATTTTGACAGATTCTTTATATCTCAGATCACTGGATGAACAGCAGCAATGAGAAGCAACCAAGAAATCTTGGAGGCACATTATTACTTTGAAGAATTTTTTAATGTGAAACTCAACATTATTTTCCCCAAAGAAGGGCTCAAAAAAAAAAAAAAAAAAGTGAAAGAACCTGCTCAAAATGTGCATTGGTACAAAATTTTTGTGATAAGGCTCACATGGATTTCTTGATTTCTTAACAGAGTGCCAAGTTATTTAAAATGTTTTTTTTTTTTTTTTTAGTTTTAATACGTTTTAATGAACAGAACAGAAAATTATGAACATGCACTTTCTTTCATGATGTATTTTATTGGTTACAGCTTCAATATCACGAATGATAAATAGATGATATCAACATGTGCAGGACTGAGCACTTTTCTTTAATATGCATTTTCTTTCCACTAAGAAAAGTAATGAAGTGGTGTGCATACTATATTATGCAGCACTATGTACAGAAACCCCAAGACCACAAGTATGTTAGTATTAAAAAGTGTTTTATTAAATTGCATTTCACATTTTTTTAGTCAGTGCATTGAAATTAAGGAGCTCATCAAGTAACTTAAGATTCTATATGTCCCAATGTGAAAATGTTATTGAGATTACAATATCTGTCAAAATAAAAAGAATGTAAAAGAGCATGTTGATCTATATGAAGGTTCATAAGTCAGGGACATTGTGTTATTGTATGTAAGGAAAACAGATTATCTTTTACTTTCATTTGAACAATCAAAAGTTTTATAATTTCAATAACAGTGTTATTTTGCATGTTGAAAGCACTAATGATGTAGTATAAATCCATTTATTTAGTAGTGTAAAATGGTATATACAAATCTTCAAGCTTTTGCTCTACCTGGAGAACAAAAACTTAGCAGGTTAGACTAATCTCTGCCTAGAAAAGCCTGCAATTGGAGAGTGAAATCTTGGCAATTTGTATGTATCATATTATACCAGTAAATAAATCGATTTATAACGGAAGAATCGGGTAGACATACACCAGTAATACTAAAACGTTGAAATCCGTTTTATTGGTGTAGTATTATAAACACTAGTACAAACACGCTAGCTTTCATCTAGCTTTCACCACCCGTGGTGGTGAAAGCTAGCGTGTTTGTACTAGTGTTTATAATACTACACCAATAAAACGGATTTCAGCGTTTTTAGTAAATCTATTTATACTGTGCCATAAGAGCTTTCAACTAGCAAGGGTTTGATGTACTCTTAATTTATGTATAAGTGTGTTCTTGCTTATACTTCCAGCTGTGGTATTTGGCCCTATTGATCAAGCTGATTTTCTAAGAAATATGGGTATTGACGTTCGATTACAGGTGAGTAATTTATGCAGTGTTTATGTTTGTATCTGTATCTTGGTAAAGATGCATTTCTTTAAGATAAAAGAACCTTATTTTTTTATTAACTTTTGTTGGAGTTAACTCCTGTTCAGAAAGAGACATTTTTAATGTGACTTCCTTAGAAATTAAATTTACAGAAATCAGAGTAGTGAATGTGGAATGCCATCTAAGGTGGCTGAATGTCTTATATCATTGTTCAATTTTCGCTAAGTTGCGATGAACATACTTTTTACGTGGCTACGATATTTTAATTCGGTTGACATTAAATGTCTGTAAATACTGTTTCACACGTTATGCAAGTTCAGCTATCGGGAGATTGCAAAAGGACGTTAACATAGTATTGGCAATAGAAGTCAAGTATAATAATAATAAGTATCTGTACTTACAATATTCTTAGTGGCTGTTGGGGCTTCATATGTGCGTCATCTAAGAATGTGAATTCTTTCAATTGTGAAGTTAAAATTCATGATATTGTAAAATCTGCACCAGATAAAATTAAACAAGATGAATTTCCTTACAATGCAAAAAAATCCTTTAACATCGATGAAATAAGAAACTGAATTAAAACCTTGTTGAATTTTTTAAAAACGAACTACAATCCTGAAGAGGAGACAATCTTGACCGCGAAGCACCCTGATACATAATGAAAACTGAAGATGAATTATACTTTTGCCAAAACCTCAAAAATAAACAATCTTGAAAAAGAAAATACAAACATACAAATCTCCCGAATGCGAAGCACCAAACTAGTTTCTGCTAACATTTATAGCCATCATCAGTGGTAGGTGCACGGACATTAGGATTACCGCACTCACTCGCTCAGGTATGCAGCTTAACCCCAATGTATGTTCAGCCCTGTCGTGTAGATATTTGCGCATCATGATTTGGGTTCCACTGCACATATCAATGGTGTCGCCATCTGTAGTCAAACAAAAATATACTAGTAGCATTTACGTAGAAATATTCAATTGTATCTTTAAGTAATATTTGGTGTCACATGTTTTTTGTTAATGTTTTTCCTCTTGAAATGTTTTCTCTCCTGTTCAATAAGGTACCTCCATGCAAACTGAAGCTCTACTGGACTATTAACGTTACAGTTGTATCTTTTGGTTTTCTCAATGACTACAGCCTCGGAGGTTAGAATCTGGGCATGTGATCTATGTGATGTTAGAATTTTTGTGTTAGTCCAATCAGGAGTTACATGATTTTTGATACAATGTTGTATTAATGAAGTTTTTTCATCTTTTCTTGTCCAGTTCGTAATATGTTCATTTAATCTAGTCAAAAATCTTCTATGCATACTTCCGATATATACTTTGTCTTTTTGGTTATCATCCGTAACTGTTGGAATGACATAAACACCAGATTTATTTAGAATTGATCTATTATTAGTAGTAGTAAGTATGCTTGCATTGTCAATAACTGTTTCTACAATGTTAATATTGTTGTTGTAACATTCTTTTTAAAATAGTACTAATAGGAGGTAAGTATGGAAATTTTCCATAATATTGCTGTATTTCTTTTTTAATGTTATTATCGAAACGATGTATATTGGCCATAATGTTGTTATATAAAGATTTGACTAATCCTTTACTATATCCAAATTCTTCTGCAGTTTTTTCAATCCATTTTAGCTCTTTGATCTCCAATTCTTTATTGGATGAGTGTGCCATGGCTCTTTTAATATAAAAGCGGAATGCTGCAGTCTTATATTTCCAAGGGTGTGTAGAATCTCTTGGGATAATTGCCTGTACATATGATGGCTTCCGGTATACAGAATATTCTATAATTCCGTTATCCTTTTGTATAGATATATCCAAGAAGTTTAGCTGGCCATTAACCTCAATTTCTTTATTAACCTGTATAGATTGATAACAATTGTTAAATTTAGCAATGAAATTATCCATTTCAAGATTGGAGTGCTGCCAAAACAGTAAAATATCATCTACATATCGGAGATATACATATGGTAAGTATATATTAGAATGATCTAATATACAGTTTTCAATATCTTGCAGAACGACTTCGGCCAGCAGCCCTGAAATTGGGGACCCCATAGGGGCGCCATATTGCTGTTTATAAATTATCCCATTAAATGTGAAATAATTATTATTTGCAACAAAAAATAATGCAGATACAATACTGTTTCTGACTTTATCAGTAAGATTTTCTTCATCCAATCTGGAATTAATTAAGTCAATAGCGACATCTGTTGGAGTATTGGGATATAAAGAGATGACATCTAAACTGGCCATTGTGAAATTGGAGGTTTTAATTGTTTTTAACTTGTTGATAACTTCAGTAGCATTAGTAATACTGGCTTCATGGCTATTGTAGAATGGTTTGATGTAGTTAAATAGTGCTCTCTCTAAGTTAATAGTTGGAGATAAATTCTTATTAACAATAGGCCTAATAGGTTCGCCAGTCTTATGTGTTTTTATTTTACCAAAAATATTTGGTGTACAAGCACCTACTGGTGGAATACATTTGCTTTTAATAATTGTAGGTAAGTCACTGTGATTTTTTATATTAGCCAAGTTCCTAATTATACTGTCAACAGGGTTTTTTGTTGCAAATAATAATTATTTCACATTTAATGGGATAATTTATAAACAGCAATATGGCGCCTCTATGGGGTCCCCAATTTCAGGGCTGCTGGCCGAAGTCGTTCTGCAAGATATTGAAAACTGTATATTAGATCATTCTAATATATACTTACCATATGTATATCTCCGATATGTAGATGATATTTTACTGTTTTGGCAGCACTCCAATCTTGAAATGGATAATTTCATTGCTAAATTTAACAATTGTTATCAATCTGTACAGGTTAGTAAAGAAATTGAGGTTAATGGCCAGCTAAACTTCTTGGATATATCTATACAAAAGGATAACGGAATTATAGAATATTCTGTATACCGGAAGCCATCATATGTACAGGCAATTATCCCAAGAGATTCTACACACCCTTGGAAATATAAGACTGCAGCATTCCACTTTTATATTAAAAGAGCCATGACACACTCATCCAATAAAGAATTGGAGATCAAAGAGCTAAAATGGATTGAAAAAACTGCAGAAGAATTTGGATATAGTAAAGGATTAGTCAAATCTTTATATAACAACATTACGGCCAATATACATCGTTTCGATAATAACATTAAAAAAGAAATACAGCAATATTATGGAAAATTTCCATACTTACCTCCTATTAGTACTATTTTAAAAAAAGAATGTTACAACAACAATATTAACATTGTAGAAACAGTTATTGACAATGCAAGCATACTTACTACTACTAATAATAGATCAATTCTAAATAAATCTGGTGTTTATGTCATTCCAACAGTTACGGATGATAACCAAAAAGACAAAGTATATATCGGAAGTACGCGTAGAAGATTTTTGACTAGATTAAATGAACATATTACGAACTGGACAAGAAAAGATGAAAAAACTTCATTAATACAACATTGTATCAAAAATCATGTAACTCCTGATTGGACTAACACAAAAATTCTAACATCACATAGATCACATGCCCAGATTCTAACCTCCGAGGCTGTAGTCATTGAGAAAACCAAAAGATACAACTGTAACGTTAATAGTCCAGTAGAGATTCAGTTTGCATGGAGGTACCTAATTGAACAGGAGAGAAAACATTTCAAGAGGAAAAACATTAACAAAAAACATGTGACATCAAATATTACTTAAAGATACAATTGAATATTTCTACATAAATGCTACTAGTATATTTTTGTTTGACTACAGATGGCAACACCATTGATATGTGCACTGGAACCCAAATCATGATGCGCAAATATCTACACGACAGGGCTGAACATACATTGGGGTTAAGCTGCATACCTGAGCGAGTGAGTGCAGTAATCCTAATGTCCGTGCACCTACCACTGATGATGGCTATAAATGTTAGCAGAAACTAGTTTGGTGCTTCGCATTCGGGAGATTTGTATGTTTGTATTTTCTTTTTCAAGATTGTTTATTTTTGAGGTTTTGGCAAAAGTATAATTCATCTTCAGTTTTCATTATGTATCAGGGTGCTTCGCGGTCAAGATTGTCTCCTCTTCAGGATTGTAGTTCGTTTTTAAAAATTCAACAAGGTTTTAATTCAGTTTCTTATTTCATCGATGTTAAAGGATTTTTTTGCATTGTAAGGAAATTCATCTTGTTTAATTTTATCTGGTGCAGATTTTACAATATCATGAATTTTAACTTCACAATTGAAAGAATTCACATTCTTAGATGACGCACATATGAAGCCCCAACAGCCACTAAGAATATTGTAAGTACAGATACTTATTATTATTATACTTGACTTCAATTGCCAATACTATGTTAACGTCCTTTTGCAATCTCCCGATAGCTGAACTTGCATAACGTGTGAAACAGTATTTACAGACATTTAATGTCAACCGAATTAAAGGCTGAATGTCTTTTGGTTGTTATGGAGCATTTTTTCCCCTTTACTATCCCCTATTAATCAAGCATATTAACTAATTCATTCCAACTTCATAATTCTCTGATTTCTCAGTGGGAGGTAGGTATATGATGTGTCTTGTTGCCTTTCTGCAAATTCATATATATCTATAATATTTTAATTGCATGTTCTAAACTTTGTGTGGATGTGTTTCTGTGGAGAAATTTGTAATTATAGAATTTTCTAAGACTAGTTGTCTTCTTTGTCAGGGGTTTTCTACCACAATTCACCATCATAGTATACAGAACTGTTGCAAGCTTTTCTTATCTGGAGGGCAAGACTTGAAATTATGCCCCTCTAAGTTCAAAATTATGCCCCTCTAAGTTCAAAATTATGCCCCTCTAAGTTCAAAATTATGCCCCTTCGAGTTCCACTCAAATTATATGTGGTTTTTACCTTCTCACACACTACTGTTATAGGAAAGTAGTATGATCGTTCAAAATTGCACTTCAGGTTTTTGACATAATTTTATAAAAAATGTAAAAACTAGGTAGCCTAAATACCAAGGAGGTTAGAATAATACTTCTGGAGATGCCCTGGTCTCTTAACCGTGAAGCCGCAAGGTGTGGGAATTATATATGCATGTAATTTCAACTGTTTGTATTTTGGAATTGCGTGGTTTTGAGTTGCAGAAACCGTGTTAATTTCAAACTGGAATGAATTATACTTCTTACCCGAGTGAAGTTTACAATTTTAATGTTATGCTTTGTTTAGAATTCGCACTAATGTTCATATATTTCAATTTAAAATAATAATGGGCATTTTCTTGTACATTAGCAACAAGTTACAATGCAAAATTGGAAACATTTGCAACGAAAGAAGACGATTCAGCCAACACAAAATGCATTGAAATAGCTTGAAAACCATGAGCTTTTTCACACTTCGATGAGCGTCGTTCCTGGTTATAGGCTTCAAGCAAAGTAGTACTGCTTTATTAACAATGGCATCTCCAGATATCTTATTCTAACCTCCTTGGTAAATACCCAAGAATCACAGGTTGTAAATACCAAATAAAGCATAAACGTTATGTGAACTCCGACAACACAACACTCCACAGAAATGCAGAATGAAAAACAAACCAACACAGAATGAATGAGTGTCGGATAGTGAGTCTAACAATAGGAAGAAGCTTTAGGAGTAGGGCTTGGAAAATTTTTGTCCTAGGTTAAACACTCAGAGAACTTTCAGCAAGAGAGCACAAATGATTAATTAGCTCTTCATCTCAACAACATGTTCAGAAAGGTCATGGAGGTTAGACATATTAGCATATTATTTTCTATGTCTCCATTCACTGTTTGGGAAAATTCTCTTCATGGATATGAGATGTTCAGACCTCACAGTTTAACCCTAGTACCCTGGTTAACTGCATGGAATATTGTATGAGACTAGTTACAATTTATATTTTTTTACATCCTCCAGAGCCTGAATTTATGCTCCTGGAATGACAATTCTGGGAGGGCAACAGCCCTCCCAGTAGCTACAGCTCTGATAGTATATAATGATATTCAACTGTGTTGTTGAGTTGTTTTAATGAAAACCTGATGTGAAGAAGAGAAGTTGTCTTTGAAAATTAGCTAATTTAAAAACTCTCTAGTAAAAAGCCCATACAAAATTTAGAAAATATTATTGAAATACTGATATAGATAGACACGAATATTGGAAACAAGAATATTTTAATGTAAAATTGTAAGTTTTCTAGCTGATAAAAATTATATAAACTGCAAAGTATCTTGATGGATGTATAGCCTTCTATCTTAAAAATTCTTATCTGTGTTAAATGCATATTTCGTTTATTATTTTAATTAAAAATTAATATTATAGTTTTAACTTTTATAAGTAAATGTCTGTTTTACAACACTAACATACAAAGAGCAGTGGAACATATAATTTAGGCAATTTTCTGCATGCAAACAGACAAGAAGTCTGATAAATCCAGAGGAAGTAACAGGTAAAAATGAAATTTAAGAAGTGTCAGTTGTGTAAATTAGGAAGCTTAACATTTCTGAAATGCATAGTATATTGGTATTAGATATATAGCTATAGTTAATAGAACAATACCAGAATAATGAGGAGGAGAGAGAAAATAAAAATACCCAGCATATAATGAATTTTATTTTATTTTAGATTGTACTGTGGATCATTTCCTTTGGTTTGTATGTTGTATTTAGTCATAGTTTTATTTGAAAAATTTTAGTACCAAGAAATCTTTTAAATTCCTATGTTAAAATGTCATGACTTTAAAAAGTATTAATTTTAGCTGAAATACATTTTTAATGGGATTTTCTGCAATGCATGGTTTTACATGACTTGAAACACTTCACAAAATCATTCAAATTGTACTCTGCCATTCACTATTGCTTTCATTGTCCTCATGTTCCAAGTCTCATTGTTCCATTGTAATCCACAATCTCTTTATCCAGGATTTCTTTGGTTCTCCTCTTCTGTGCTCAGGTGTGTATTCTAGAATCCTGTCAAGGTATTTTCTCCCCAGTCATACAGTGAGCATGTTCATATCATATAAGATGTTTCTTGTTTTCCATTTTCTCTTTTTTCTTCAGGAGTCTGTTCCAGAATCATTTTGGGGAATCTTCCCCATTCATGTATTTGATAGTTTTACACCACTTCTTTTAAATTTAACTTGCTATCAATATAGCAACATTTTTTAGACAGTTTTCACTTTATCTTGTGTATTCATGTGCTGTACAGAATACAGTATTAGGCATATTTTTGTTGTTGTTGAGGAATATATTTATGTAGTATTCAGGGCCGTAGCTACTGGGAAGGCAGGGAGGGCTGCTGACCTCCCAGAATGGCCATTTCAGGGGCGTAAATTCGTGCTCTGGAGGGTGTAAAAAATTGAAATTGTAACTAAAAAAAAAGTTACACTCTTCAGCAATTTTTTTAAAGACTTGACTTTGTCTCATACAATATTCCATGAAGGGGATTTTCCAAAACAGTATAGGCATAGAAAATAATATGCTGATATACCTAACCTCCATGACCTTTTCGAACAAGTTGTTCAGATGAAAATCTAATTAATCATTTGTTCCCTGTTCCAAGAAGTCTATTTGAGTATTTAACCTTGAAGGGAATTTTTCCAAGCCCTATCTCTCTAAAGCTTCTTCCTATTGTTATATTCACTATCCCTTACTCATTCCTTCTGGTCTGTTTTGTTTTTCATCATGCATTTCTGTGGAGTGTTGTGTTGTTGGCATTCACATAACACTTATGCTTTATTTAGTATTTACAACTTGTAGTTCTTGGATATTTACCTAGTTTTTACATTTTTAATTGAAGTTGTGTCAAAAACTTGAAGTGCAATTTTGAATGAGCATAATACTTTCCTATAACGGTGGTGTGTGAGAAACTAAACACCACATATTATTTGGGCATAATTTTGAACTCGAAGGGGCGTAATTTCAACCTGTGGTTCTTGGATATTTACCCAGTTTTTACATTTTTAATAAAATTATGTCAAAAACTTGAAGTGCAATTTTTGGATGATCGTAATACTTTCCTATAACGGTGGTGTGTGAGAAACTAAACACCACATATTATTTGGGCGTAATTTTGAAATCAAAGGGGCGTAATTTCAAGTCTTGCCCTCACAGTTAAGAAAAGTTTGCTACTGTCCTGGTTGCATTGTGATAGTCTTTTTTGGGTTTGTTTCCATCCCAAAGGTTTGGTAGGCCTGGATGTTTTGGTATTATTGAAGTGTTGTTCAGGTTAGATTCAAATTGCCCACTCTATTAAATAGTTTAATTGTTACTGTATTTTAATGGCTTAGGAACATGAAAGTGCAAGGTTTTAACTTTATCATGAAGTTCTTGTCAAAGCTTCTCATTGAGCTCTATCTTCAGAAGATAATTTTCTATCAACATTTGGTAAGTGCTGGTTAGCTGTTTGGTTGGTTTGTTTGTCCCATTTGTTTTCCCATTGTTTTTACATGATTGCATGCTTGCTTACCTGATTGGTTGCTTGCTTTACTGCATTGTAGTATCTTCACTTTCTAGGAGGTGGTCCTTTTATTTATTTTTCAGTGTTTTTGAAATGTAGCTTTTATTTTTCAGTTTCCAAGGGAGTAGTTGACCAGCTATATTACTAATATAGGAATAAGAAATGAAAGAACCATTTTCAAGAAAGTGTGAAATAAAAGCAAAAAAGGCAGCACTAGCCTAGCACACTGTACAATTCAATGAAGCAAATAATCAATCAGGCACAAACAAATGGTAGGCCAAATAAATCATGCAAATAACTCACCAGTACCTGCCAAATGCCTGGTTGAAAACAGTAGACTTCATGCAACAGTACAACATTAAACAGAAAAACACACACAGAGTTACATGTTGTAATAAAGATCATTTGATTGCAGGTTATCAAGGCCGTAGAATGGTCGTAAGCTTCTACTTAACAAACTTCATTACTATATGTAACTCTGTGTGTTTTTCACTTAATTTCTGTGTTTTATCTTCCAAATACCAATGGAAGATATCTTATGAGAATGGCACTCAATAAGAAGGCATCAAAAGCACTTCAAGATAGTGTTAAAACTTGGTGTTTACATGCATCCAAACCATTCGAGTACAATTAATGTTGAACTAGAATAAAGCACTGTTAGAACACCATAGATAAGCATAAATCAAAAAAACACAAGACTTTATGGTAAAAAATCTGGATCTTTATATATACCTGTGTGTTTAATACCTGGAAAAAAGCTGCCCATTGGCTTTCACATGCCAATGGGCAGCTTTTGTCAAGGCTCTAGAACAATTCAGACTTAAACTGTAAATTATAAATAGAACTAGAGGTTAAAGAAATCAAATTGATAATGGTCACGCAAAATTACGTCAACATGATGCCACGCGATATACGTAATGAGTTACTTTTTGTTTAAATTTAAGAGCAGAGTCCATGCATGTGATTGTTCTGTTGAAACAAAGTCATTACATGCATCTGTATGAGATAGGATTTCTATAGTTTCTCTAAGTAATGTTTCTTTCAGTGTGGTGTATGGTGCAATGTCCTTGATTTCACACCAGAGTGATGTCACCCTATTATTTAAAACATCCGTGGACAGAACAGTCATGAGTTTCCCATTCTTGACGTCCCTTTTATGCTTTTTTAGTCTCATAGCAAAGTATCTTTTTGTCATTCCTATGTAAATCTTTCTAGATCCATCAGGGTACATTAGGGAAATGGAGTACACTCCAGCACGCTTGGATGTGATATGTTGGGGGTCATGGCATACGATTACGTCAGATATGGATCTGGATGACTTTATTCCAGCACCATAGTTCAGCTTTTCTAGGGTTCTTCTGAACCAGAATGAGAACCGCTGTATGTACGGGATAGACCCGATGAATCTTGGCAATTTGTTGGTATTGGGCTGGTAGTCCATATTATCTTTGTTATCTTTTTCAGTTACCTTAAGGACCTTATGGTGCTCGTATCCAGAGGAATCAGCTAAGTTCTGTAGACTTTCAATTTCAGTTGTTACTGTTTCATGATTAGAGCATACTGAAAGTGCCCGGGTTGCACATGCTCTGATGAAAGCCTCCTTGTAACTTTCAGGGCAAAAGGATCTTGGGTTCATGATATTATTGATTGAACTGGATTTGTACTACACAGAAGTGCTCAGGTGGCCATCTACTGCTCCTAGGTGGCCATCATCCATCTCTGTTTCCAGGGTGAATTTAATTGAAGGGTGTATGGAATTGATTTCATCTAGGAAAAGCAGAAGGTCCTTTCTACTGTGTTTCCATATGAAGAAGATATCATCCACGTATCTCAGCCATGTAGACGGTTTCGATGAGTGTTCATTCAAGATTCTATTTTCAAGGGGTCTCAGCACAGCGTCAGCTAACACCGAGGAGAGCAAGGATCCCATAGGCGCTCCATTATGTTGCTTGTATATGTTGCCTTTATAGTAGAAGAATGTGCTGTCAATGATTAAGCTAAACACTGTTGAGATGTCTTTTATTGCCTCTGGCATAAAGTTAGCAAAGCTACAAATTGCTTCCATTAGCGTATCTATGGCTGTTTGTTCTGGGATTGATGGGTACAACGACATAATATCAAAACTTCTAATGTCAGTGTATCCCAAAATTACATTATAGGAAGTTTTTTAAATTGGCAAATATTGTACAAACACACCAGTATATATAAAGACCTGAATTTTTCCCAATAAAGTTTCGTGATTTTTGAATATTGAACTATTTAATGAAGTGAATAGTCAACATATAACCCTCACAATACTTCAATCATACAAAACCATCCAAACCTACTGGACTTTCGTCATAGAAACGAACCCAAAAGGGGCAGCAGAAATTGTGCATAAACATGTTCTTCAATCGCAATAGAAATAATACTCCCGATAAAAGTACATGGAAATACAAATACGAAATCCAGTTTTGATTGTACGATCAAGTGTTGAGCACAACTACATTTTATCACGTTTCGTGTCCAGCATTCCCTTGGCCTTAAATTTGAAAAAAACTAAAACACAAAAGTTCGCAGTAAAAAATATTTTATCTATGGATGAATAGCTGAAATTAATTTTGTACTAATGAGAGAGTTTGCCTTGGTTGTCTTCTCATTGTCACTGAAGAATTTGAAACAGTTTTGTTATTGAATTTTCGTTATAATGAGCATATTTCGGATATCTCTGAAATTCAATAGCTGAGTTAAATAAGCCCATACCATCTCAGTGGTTTTTTGTCTTCTTTCCTCAGAAGTCACTCAAGAATAATTTCAGGCAATCTTTTCCAATTCATATGTTTGAAATATTGATATCATCTTTGTTGTTTCTTGTCTTCCTGTTCTTCTCTCAGGGGTTCATTTCAAAATATTTAATTTTAGGCAATCATCTCCTGTTCATGTGCACAACATGCCTATACAATATTAGTTGTTTTTCAAAATAATTTGAATGAAATATTTCTTGACTTCAATAAAAGCTGTTATACTGATTTCAGACTTTTTTAATTTTGTTTTTCTTGCCACTTCTCCCTGGAAAGTGATTTATTCGATTGGCAGTTCGTGCACCTCTCTCTGCACTCTATACAGTAGCTATAAAATCAAGTGGAATTTTTTTCCCAGCCATGTTTTTACTCCAGAGAACAGGATACCAGTGACTTCCTTCTCACATATGCACATTTTTTCTGATTATTCATTGGATTATCCGCCACTTGTGTGCTCAGTCCCAAATATTTAAATACTGTATGTCCTTGCACTTGATGAAGACAACTAAAGAAGATGAGGACAACTAAAGAAGATGTGACTTCCAAAGTGGAATATATAGAGCTATGCAAGACAGCACGAAAAAGTATCACTGAAGACGTAAGGAAATTCAACTGTGAGCTAGTGAGGAAAGCAATTGAAAACAACCAAAGCCTAAAGATAGCAAAGGGACATCTCAGTAAGGGAAGAAAACAGATTATGGCTCTGAGAAAAGAAGATGGTTCTATAACAAGAAATAGAGGCGAAATTTTGACAAGAGTGAAAGATTTCTACTCCAAATTATATGAAAGGGATGATGCATGTACTCCAGACATCATGAAAGGTACCAGAGTTCTTCCAGTCCTCCCAGCAGAAGTTGCTCATGCAATCAAGAACATGAAGTGGGGGAAAGCTCCAGGAGAAGATGGAATTACTATAGACATCATACAAGAAGCAAGTGGAGAAATTGAAACAGTACTCGCCCAAATTTTCACTCGATGCCTTAATGAAGGGAAGATTCCTGAGGATTGGAACAATGCTACAATGATCCTGCTACATAAAAAAGGTGACATTGAGGATCTCAGGAACTACAGACCTATCAGCCTCCTATCAGTGGTTTATAAAATCTTCACTAAAGTTCTTTCACACCGCTTGAAGGTAACACTGGACATGGCTCAACCGAGAGAACAAGCTGGATTCAGGAGTGGCTACAGAACAATAGATCATATCCACGTACTGAGAGAACTAATTGAGAGAGCGAGGGAATATGAACTTCCATTGTGCATGGCTTTTATCGATTATGAAAAAGCCTTTGATTCGGTGAAACCATCAGCAGTTACCACGGCTCTGAAATCCTGCGGTATTGAAGATGCATACATTAATATTATTAATAACATCTATGAAAATGCAAGTGCAAAGATTCGGCTGTTTGAAAATACAACACACATAAAAATTGGAAAGGGAGTGAGACAAGGTGACACCATATCTCCGAAGCTCTTTAATGCCACATTGGAAAATGTCTTTCAATCACTGAACTGGGAAAACAAAGGGATAAAGATTAATGGAGATTATCTAACCCACCTTCGTTTTGCTGATGACGTAGTCATTTTTGCAACTACCCCATCAGAGCTGCAGAGTATGATCCAGGAACTTGCTGACAAGAGTAAAGAAGTGGGATTAAAAATGAACTTTCAGAAGACAAAAGTGATGTTCAATGCTTTTACAAGAAATGAAGATTTATCGATTGATGGAGAAAAACTGGAGATAACAGATACGTATGTTTATCTTGGACAGCAGATATCAAGTGAGGGTCACATTGATGAAGAAATTAATCGGCGTACAAAACTTGCCTGGAGAGCTTTTGGAAGAAACAGTATAATTTTCAAGAGCAATATGCCATTATGTCTTAAAAGAAAAGTGTTTGATCAATGCATCCTTCCAGTGCTTACGTATGGTGCAGAGACGTGGACCTTAACTAAAAGAGACATACAAAGGCTGCAGACAACTCAAAGAAGCATGGAGAGGTGCATGCTTGGTATAACCAGGAGAGATAAGAAGAGGAACTCGTGGATCCGAAAAATGACGAGAGTGGAAGACATCATGATCAGAGTTAAATCCCTGAAATGGCAATGGGCTGGACATAGGACAGACCATCGATGGACAGCCGGAATTTTAGATTGGATTCCAAGGGACAGGAAAAGACCCAGAAGAAGACCACATGGGAGATGGGTGGATGAAATTCGAAAGTATGCGGGAGTGACGTGGAGGAGACTGGCACAAGACAGACCGTTGTGGAGGAAACTTGGGGAGACCTTCGTCCAGCAGTGGATTGATAATGGTTGACAATGATGATGATGATGATGATGTCCTTGCACTTATATCACTTTTCCTCGTCTTTAGCTCTGATATTTGGTTTGTGCTAAAAACTTTGTTTTGTCAATGTTGTTAATGGGCAAAGCCCATTTATGACATTCATTCAGCTGTTTTGGAAAACAATAGTTTACATCATCACAGTCTTGAGCAGTTATTTGGGCATCAGCAAGGAGCAGCAGGTTGTATGATTTTTTATATCAGGGGAGAAAAGGAAGTCTTAACTTAGGTATAAAACAAGCAGAAAGCATAATATATCAACTGTGAAATTTTAGATTTTAGTATATCACATTCAAACAAACCAAAAAATTTTAATGTCTTTTTGTCTAACTTGTGCAAAAATGATGCTTGGGATATTTATGTGTAGCAAGCAGCAATCACTAATAAGAAAATATCATAGTTATTGCAGTTCATAAATGACTTATGGTCTGCTCAATATATTTTCAGAGACTACTTCAGAATGCTTCACCAGAAGAACAAGAATTACTCAAATTGGGATATGACATGCTCACAAACTCAGAAAAAATGGGTCAGAGGTTCAAGTTTTTTGCTTTGTTTCCTTTAGTATTAAAAGACATTTTAGAAAAATATCCACCTACTGGATTCATATGAAAATGTACATCTGATGTATTTTTGTACTTATATTGTATGTAGTTTGCATCACTGCCTGCTGAATAAAGCTAATTGAGTGAGGAATAAATAAATTTTATTTGGATACACCTGAAACAGATTAGATTTTTTCTTGAATAAAATTTCCATTAATGAGCAGATACATGCTTTTTAAGTAAGAAAGAATTTGTGTGCGCACACACACACACACACAGTAAAAAAGAAAGGTAATATAACCAAAAAAAGACATGCAAAAAAAAAAAAAAGAAGAGAGAGAGGAAGGGATGGGAATGTTAACTATGTAGATTATGAAAAATAATTTAAATTGATGTAGAATAGACATGTACATACTTTGTCTAAAATACCTTATAAAAAAAATTATGCTCCTTTTAATTCCTTCCAAAAAGTTTTTTGTTATTTGGAAAACATCCGTTAATGCCATATATAAATTTCACATTCTTAATTTTTTTTTCATCTAAGAAACATGCAAATATATCAAAACTGGCTTTTCTGAGGTTTCTGTGAATTTCCTAAGAGTTTCTTGTTTTGTTTAAGATGCAGTCCCACACATCATGAGATTCCACCTAGTTTGAAAACTTCTTGGACTTGTTTCAGAAACATTATTGTTTGACAGGGATGTCACCAATGGGTTTCCAGTCCAATGGCCCACCAAGTTCAAGATGTGCCATATTAAAAAAATTCTCACTTTAAAATATAATGTGAACTTTGCCAAGAAATAATGTTTTCCATGTTTTTTTATCTACATATTTTCCCCTAGGAAGTGCATTTTTCCTTCTCTGTAGAAAGGTTATTCAAATAGCATCCACAGGAGAACAATTCAATTGTTCTCCTCTCTTCCAAATCCTCAATTTAAGTTTTTTTTTTTTTTTTCAAGTTAGTATGATCAGGGGCAAATGAAGAGGGTGAATAGGAATTCACTGATGTCATTAGTAATCACTCTGCTGTTTGTTTGTGTTACTAAGTAGGGGATTCCAACACAGAATGTGGTGGAGTCTGAAGCTACACCACCACTCTTAAGCCTGTCTTAGGACAATGAGGGAGCAGGACGTGGCTGATGACTGCTTTGGAAGAGATGAGTGCAAGACATGGTTGCTGGCTTGAAGGAAGGGATTTAAAGAGGGGGAAAGTATTGTGTCTGAGTGTTCTTACTTGATCTAAACCCTAGTCCAGTAAACATTTACTTTCATACCCTTCTCGTAGGCATTTTTTTTTTTTTTTAATCAGTGTGTCATGGTTGTTATACAGTATGTCACTCTTCAGATTTTACTAATTTTATTAAAAATGGGGATGAAACATTACCAAAAAAATGGCCCCAAACAATGGATTCTTTTGTATTCCAAAAAATGGAAAACCTTCAAGCCAGTTCCAAAATTAATGAGTATATGTATCCAGGAGGGGGGGGGGTTGCACAAATACATTTGCAGCTTGTAGTAAGAAGCATTACAAATTCTTTCTTTCAGTGTGTCATAAGTAAAGTTGCTATCAAATTTGCCCTAGTAAAAATAATACTCGCCCACCCTGACTTAGAAATCTAGCGATGTCCCTGTTGTTCAATGATGCTTTTCTGAGACAACCATCTTTTGTACAATTTAACCAGTTTTCTGAGCAGTATAATCAGTTCTCTGTGTGACACACTTTATGATGGTCACTATTCCTTCTTACTGCTAGAAAGTAAATGCCACTATGAATTTACAGCAAAAATAAGTGCCAAATAAAGTAAACATGCCATCTATATTGAAACATAATGCCAATACTCACTTTTTAACATTCTTCATGTTTTCAACTCTTTGAATTTGAGGCACTGGCTGGCAATATTTTGATTATTTATTATTTAAATTGCTGACTGTTGCTAAATTTAAAAACCTTCAATAAAAACCTAATGTACAAAAAAAGTTAAAATTTTCTATTTACCATTGCTGAAATATGATTTATAAAATGTTGTCTTCTTAGGATCCATTTAAAAGTTCAAAAGTTCTTAAAAAATGTAAAACAAATTATTTCAAGTAACACTTATCTGCTTCATTTGATGATCCAGTGTCATTTTAAGTTCTTCTTGATGTTGTTCTGGTTCACTTCATCCAAAAAAGAGGTTCATTAAGAGTTTTAGGATTTTTTTTGTGTGTGTGTGTGAAGTGAACCAGATCAAAATCAAGGAGAACTTAAACTGATACTGGATCATCAAATGAAGCAGATGAGTGTTATTTGAAATAATTAGTTTTACAGTTTTTGAGGACTTCTGAACTTTTAAATGAATCCTAACATTTTGTAAATGATATTTCAGCAATTGTGAATATAAATTTTTAACTTTTTGTACATTAGGTTTTTATTGATGGTTTTAAATTTAGTAACAATCAGCAGTTTAAAAAATAAATGGTCAAAATACCACCAGCAAGTGTCTCATATCCAAAAGGGAGTTGAAAACATGAATAATGTTAAAAAGGGAATGTTGGCATTAAGTTCCAAGATAGATGTATGAAACACACATAAAAATACATAGTAAGTATTCTTACCAAAATACATATTTGTGGTGAAAATAGTTGAATTTAAACATGCCGTGTTGAAAATGGTTGATGTTGTAAATGCACATGAATGCACACAGGAGAAACAGTGTGATAGGATTTTTTGTCATTGAAATTCATTATCACCTGAGAAAGGTCTGTGTAAAAATATGCTTCATATCTGCACAGTGAGCAGCTGCAAAATATGGTTGGGGGAGAGCAGGAGACAATCTTAGAACATTTTGTCTGCAGGGGTGAAATTAAGATTGAATACAGCCCCTCCCCAAGCATCCATCTTGCAGCAGGTGGTAAAATGGAGATTAAAGACACAAGCCCAGAAAAAGCTGTTCTGCAGTAGTAATGAAGAACTAGGAGAAAATTGAAGAACTGATCAGGCAAACTGCAGCCTTAAATATCATTCACGACTTCAGGTGCTCTAAGATTTATCTTCGTTGGGACTCTGAGATGCTAACCTAAGATCACAAAGAAACCCAGCTACTAATAATTCGAATTCTTAACCTACAGGTATTTTTCCTAAAAACAAAATTTTGCACTTTATTGCATGTAACACAAATGTGCACATTGTAGTTAAAATGATGGCCCTAGTTTATACCAATACAAAGTACTACAAGTAATATGATTTCCCTAGTTTTATACCAATACAAAGTACTACAAGTAATATGATTGCACTAGTTTTATACCAATACAAAGTACTACAAGTAATATGATTGCCCTAGTTTTATACCAATACAAAGTACTACAAGTAATATGATTGCACTAGTTTTATACCAATACAAAGTACTACAAGTAATATTGATTGCCCTAGTTTTATACCAATACAAAGTACTACAAGTAATATGATTGCCTAGTTTTATACCAATACAAAGTACTACAAGTAATATGATTGCCCTAGGTTTATACCAATACAAAGTTTGCCAAAGTTAATCATATCATGAGAATTTATTCATGTTGTAGTTAAAATGATTACTATAGTTTTATACCAATACAAAGTACTACAAAACACTTCCAAATTTAATAATATCATGCTATTTTTATTCTTTTAGAGAACTAAGGGCAGCCTCTTTGAAATGCCTCATGATCAGAAACACAAAATACATAACTGCTGTGTTATAGTGTCTGATGACTTTTTCCTTTTTACACAAAAATACAGAACATAGGTAAGCAAATAAATAAGTAACCATTAAGAGTTGTAGCACAAAAAAGCAAAACTACTTAAATTGTTTACTCTTGAATATACTCATAAAAAACACCCGTAACATACTGTAATGTGGCAGTGTTTTGCACATAGTAAAAATTTTTCTTTTGCCTCTGTTATGAAAAAATGGCACGTCTCTGTTTTTTCGTCCTGCGAAGAACATCTTTTAGTTATTACATTCTGAAGGATGCATAGTTGTGTACAAACAACTATAAGCCATAACACCTTATTCTCATTGGTACAAAAATTTCATTCATTGAGATGATATTTATTTCACATTCTCTTGTTATTGTACATGTATGTTGCTATGAAAACGGATCTCAAGTCCAGGGCCCGATTTACACAGAATCGGGCCCTAGGCACAGCACAGGATGAGGCCCCCTCATCTGTCCACATTCTTGAAAGAGTAAGTACATTTGTCGCCACTAAATGTTATCAATTAATTTAAAAGTACATTTAATAAATGGGACACTGTGTGGGGAAAAATAGGAAATGATATCTACTTTTATTAAATCTTAATATTAGCAAGGAAATTTGCACTTAAAATATAGACAGGCAAGTAAAACACTATTTAATAGTTTAGTATTGCTATTTTTGCATTTAATTTTAATACAGACATAATTAATGTAGATATATATATTTTAATATAGACATATAGACTTTAATTTTACACATAGCTACTAGCAAATTAACATTAACAAGCAGGGTTGTATTTATAGAATGGCTGCTCCTGTGGGCTACTCTTGTTCCGACATGATGTCACCGAGCTGCAGTTGAAATGAGGTATTAGTGAAAGAGCCTAGTAAAAACACCAATGTTAATCTTCATTTCAGGGGGAAGACTTTTCCCCCTCCAAATGTTATTTTCCATTCATAATAATTAATAAAAAAAAAGCAATTTTTTTTTTGCGTTGCGATTCCAGGAGCACCTAAAAGGGGGGCCCTAGATATAAATCAGGTCCTGCTGGAGTCCTCTTGATAAATCTGGATGCTTTCACGGCATCTAGTTTTTATAAACTAAAGTCACGAAAATGGTAGTCTAAATAAGTGCTGACGGGGGGAGGCAAAGTGAATCTTGCCTCCTCAATAATTTTAATTTTACTGGAGGGGCAGTGTCCACCCTATTATTTTTTGTCCTGTTTAATTAAAGTTTTTTTTTTTTGTGTGTGTGTGTGTGTGTGTGTGTGTGTTATGCTCGAAATGTGTGAGGTGAAGTATTTCTTTAGAGAAAATATGTTTTCCCATGCTATTCAGGTTATCGTGTGCTCTGCTAATTGGAAAAATGCATTTCTTTCCTTTACAGAAATGTATTATTCTTTATAAGATGAACCAAGCTCCACCTTATGAAGCCAAAGCAATTTATTTCCAAAAAGAGTTGATAATTAACAAAATAAGTAAAAACTCTGTCTGGTATTAAACACTACTCATTTGATAAGACACTGGACTTGATTGCCAGCCCCATATTAATAGTGTTTGACATGTTCTCGTGATATGTGGTAAATGTTTAAAACAATAATAAGAAATAAAATAAATGAATAAAAATACAGAAACATAAAACCTTCGGCGCCTCCATTTTCCTATTTATTTTTTGTGTTTCTCATTTTTTTTTTAAGTAACCGCACTAATTTCTGATGTTTTTCTTTTAAACGTTTAAAAATGAAATTTCTCTGGATCATCATCATCATCATCGTCAACCATTATCAATCCACTGCTGGACGAAGGTCTCTCCAAGTTTCCTCCACAACGGTCTGTCTTGTGCCAGTCTCCTCCATGTCACACCCGCATATTTACGAATTTCATCCACCCATCTCCCATGTGGTCTTTTTCTGGGTCTTTTCCTGTCCCTTGGAATCCAATCTAAAATTTCGGCTGTCCATCTATGGTCTGTCCTTCTGGCAGTATGTCCAGCCCATTGCCATTTCAGGGATTTAACTCTGATCATGATGTCTTCCACTCTCGTCATTTTCGGATCCACGAGTTCCTCTTCTTATCTCTCCTGGTTATACCAAGCATGCACCTCTCCATGCTTCTTTGAGTTGTCTGCAGCCTTTGTATGTCTCTTTTAGTTAAGGTCCACGTCTCTGCACCATACGTAAGCACTGGAAGGATGCATTGATCAAACACTTTTCTTTTAAGACATAATGGCATATTGCTCTTGAAAATTATGCTGTTTCTTCCAAAAAGCTCTCCAAGCAAGTTTTGTACGCCGATTAATTTCTTCATCAATGTGACCCTCACTTGATATCTGCTGTCCAAGATAAACATACGTATCTGTTATCTCCAGTTTTTCTCCATCAATCGATAAATCTTCATTCCTTGTAAAAGCATTGAACATCACTTTTGTCTTCTGAAAGTTCATTTTTAATCCCACTTCTTTACTCTTGTCAGCAAGTTCCTGGATCATACTCTGCAGCTCTGATGGGGTAGTTGCAAAAATGACTATGTCATCAGCAAAACGAAGGTGGGTTAGATAATCTCCATTAATCTTTATCCCTTTGTTTTCCCAGTTCAGTGATTGAAAGACATTTTCCAATGTGGCATTAAAGAGTTTCGGAGATATGGTGTCACCTTGTCTCACTCCTTTCCAATTTTTATGTGTGTTGTATTTTCAAACAGCCGAATCTTTGCACTTGCATTTTCATAGATGTTATTAATAATATTAATGTATGCATCTTCAATACCGCAGGATTTCAGAGCCGTGGTAACTGCTGATGGTTTCACCGAATCAAAGGCTTTTTCATAATCGATAAAAGCCATGCACAATGGAAGTTCATATTCCCTCGCTCTTTCAATTAGTTCTCTCAGTACGTGGATATGATCTATTGTGCTGTAGCCACTCCTGAATCCAGCTTGTTCTCTCGGTTGAGCCATGTCCAGTGTTACCTTCAAGCAGTGTGAAAGAACTTTAGTGAAGATTTTATAAACCACTGATAGGAGGCTGATAGGTCTGTAGTTCCTGAGATCCTCAATGTCACCTTTTTATGTAGCAGGATCATTGTAGCATTGTTCCAATCCTCAGGAATCTTCCCTTCATTAAGGCATCGAGTGAAAATTTGGGCGAGTACTGTTTCAATTTCTCCACTTGCTTCTTGTATGATGTCTATAGTAACTCCATCTTCTCCTGGAGCTTTCCCCCGCTTCATGTTCTTGATTGCATGAGCAACTTCTGCTGGGAGGACTGGAAGAACTCTGGTACCTTTCATGATGTCTGGAGTACATGTATCATCCCTTTCATATAATTTGGAGTAGAAATCTTTCACTCTTGTCAAAATTTCGCCTCTATTTCTTGTTATAGAACCATCTTCTTTTCTCAGAGCCATAATCTGTTTTCTTCCCTTACTGAGATGTCCCTTTGCTATCTTTAGGCTTTGGTTGTTTTCAATTGCTTTCCTCACTAGCTCACAGTTGAATTTCCTTACGTCTTCAGTGATACTTTTTCGTGCTGTCTTGCATAGCTCTATATATTCCACTTTGGAAGTCACATCTTCTTTAGTTGTCCTCATCTCTCTTCTTTTTTGCATCAACATTTTGGTTTTTCCTGATAATTTGTTTACATGCAACTTGTTCTTAGACCCAGCTAATTTTGTTGCTGTTTCCATAAGAGCTTTTGGTTACTTTTCTGTTAACTTCCGAAATATCCACTTCTTCCGATGTTAGGCCTTCTAAAGCAGAGAATCTGTTCTTCAGTTCCAACTTGAAAGTATTATGGTGTTTTTTAAGGTTGGTTATGTCAATACATTTTGTTTGTCTTATGAGCTTGCCACGTTCCAGTTTAGTGTTGAGGTGCATCTCACATCTCACCAATCTATGGTCACTACCTGTGTTGAACTTGTTCAGCACACTGCAGTCTTCGATGACAAATTTTTTGTTACACATAATAAAATCAATTTCACTTGTCGTCCCAATTGGATGTCTCCATGTCCATTTCCTGTGTGGCTTTTTCTTGAAAAAGGAATTCAAGATGAAAAAATCCTTCTGCCTCTGCAAACTCAACGAGAGTATTTCCACGCTGGTTTCTGTTGCCAGTGACCGAATTTACCTACTGAAGTTTCATTCTGTTGCCGGTGCCCTATTTTTGCATTGAAATCTCCCATAATTATCTTCAAGTGCTGCTTACCTTTATTATTTAGATGACGAATTTCCTCATAAAATTCTTCAATTTCTTCTTCAGGATGACTTGTGGTGGGTGCATAAGTTTGAATAATCTGAGCCTGGTATCTTCTCGATAGTTGGATAACGAGTCGTGCAGCTCTGTCAGAGGAACTTTCAACTTCTACCACTTTATCCTTCAGTTTCTTGTTTATTATAAATCCAACACCACTAGTTCTGCCAGTATCTGTCCCACGATAATAGAAGAGATGTCCACTTTTCAGTTCAATGAGATCTTCTCCTTTTCTCCTTACCTCACTTAGCCCGACGATGTCCCACTTGATCCTTTGTAGTTCCTCTTCCAATTCAGAAGCCTTGAATCAGAAGATAGGGAGCGTCCGTTGTAGGTAGCCAAGGTCAGCATCAAATGGCAGCCTAGTCCGGTCCTCCGGGGATTCTTAGCACCCTCTGCCTTCATGTCGACTGGCCGCTGCCTTGGCCAGGTACATTCCAGCTGCCGGAGACTGAGGGCCAAGATTTAAGTTGTAGAGTCATTTTGGAGGTGTTTGGCCATAACTCACCACGCTGGCCAAGCGGGTTGGTGAGTGTGGGATAGCATTTCCTCTGATCCCGATGGTATAGTTATACCGCTATTTGCGGTCGTCAGAGCCCCTTTAGTGGGAACAGGATGCACCACGAGAAGGCGGGGTTGACATTTGTCAAGGAGAGGCTGTGATGTTACGCATCACCTGACCTTATATTTTTTATTAAATCACAGGCCGAATTTTATTTCTTAAATATTAATATTCAGCAAACTGGTATTTTGGTTTCCTTGTTCATTTACTGATAAGCATTTACAATTGCGTTTTAAAATATACGTCGAACCTCGTAGTTTATCGTTTGACATTTGCAAGTAAATTAATGTGTGAAATACACAGCATATACTCACACTACAATCATTGTAGGACTATATTTTTGGCACGTTTTTTTTTTTTTTTTTGTTGATCCACGATATAAACCTGGGCACAACAAAAAAAGTGCTATAAAATAGTGTTAGTCCTACAATGATTGTAGTGTGAGAATATGTGTATTTCACACATTAATTTACTTGCAAATGTCAAATTCCTTTCAGCACGTTATAATTGCCTAAAACACTGTTTTTAGGCGTCTTTGACTTCGTATCATGGAGTCAGAGACAACAGTAACAAACTCGTAGTTTATCCTTTTGCCCGTTTTTTCTTATTTTCTCCTAAAAATGGAAGAGACTTGCATCTCCCACGTCTGATCTCTTCATGCCTGCTCTCCCCCTCCCCCCATCAAAGGCGTGTATCTACATTATATATACACACATGCGCACATAGATGAGCCATTACATTATGACCACCTCCTTAATAAGCTGTCGGACCTCCTTTAGTCCGCACCGGAAAACAGCGGCCATTCGGCGAGGTGGCGATAGGTATCCTGGGGTATCTGGTGCCATAATGTTAACAGTAGGACCTCCAGTTCCCGTACATTTCGGGGTAGTGGTGATTCAGCGCGAACCCGCTTTTCCAAGTCGAACCACAAATGTTCGATTGGGTTCATGTCAGGTGAGTTTGGAGACCAGGGCTTTAACAAAAAATCACCAGCATGTTCCTCGCACCAGTCCTTGACGATTCTGACAGTGTGGCATAACGCATTATCCTGTTGGCAATGGCCATCACCAGCAGGGAACACAGTTGCCATGAATGAGTTAACTTGGTCGTCAATGATGTCCTGATACCTCACAGCTGTCAGAAATTGGGATAATGGGGTCTAAAGTGCCGCAAGAAAACGTCGCCCACAACAGAGTGCATCCAGGTGCCATAGCTTTCGTTGATAATTGCCGTATCTGTGCTCAGCCGTATACGTGATGCACCAGGAATCTTGATTCGGCAGACCAGGCCACTGTCTTCCAACAGGTCCAATCTTGATGATCTTGGGCCCATTTCATGCGTTGTTGACGATGACGTGCAGTGAGTATGGGGACTCGGCTGGGTCTTTGGCTACGCAGGCACATGCGCAGAAGGCTGTGATGAACTATGTTCTGTGACACATTGCCCTGATCAATACTGTTGTAGCTGTGGGTGATTTGTCGCACTGTGGCCCTGCGGTGGCTATGACCAATGCTCGACAGTGTCGGCTCCCCTCTGGCACCAATCAGCTGCGGACGACGGTTCGTCGTTTGGCCATCTGTGCACCACTTTTGATACGTACTCACTATAGCGGCATCTGAACAGCCCACAAGTCGCGCTGTTTCCAAGATCGTAGTTCCGAGGCGCCGAGCCATCACAATTTGTCCTTTATCAAACTCCGATAAATCGGCAGCTTTTCCCATTATGACTTCGAACACTCTACTAACCGAAAGCCGGCCCTCCGGTTGTATATATACTGCTACGTGAACTTCACCTGCGCCACCGTTTGGTCTCCAGGCGCGCTTATTTCTCTAGGCTGGTGGTGGTCATAATGTAATATCTCATTGGTGTATATAACATATTATATACACTATCTACCAAAAAGTAATTGGACACCCCTGCAATCGACGATGTCTACGGTCCTGATACACATCACGACCGCCGCAGTTAAATATCGTGTGGGAAAAAACAACGCAACCAGTCGCATGCAAGATGCCACGCAGTTCGGAGCTCTCCGATTTCGAGAAAGGTGTAATTGTCGGGTATCACAGAAATGGTCGATCCATACGTGACATATCCAGCGAGTTGAAGTACCCAAATTCGACAGTGGCCTACGTGATTGGCAAGTGGAAGATGAAAGGTGTCTGTCGGAATGTGCCCCGACCCAGCAGACCCACAAAACTGGGAGTTAGAGAGCGACGGGTGCTGGCAAGAGAAATTCGGAAGAACCGCACCAAATCGATGAGCCACATCCGCGAGGAGTTTCAACAGGCATCCGGGAGTGTTCTTTCGATGAATACCATCCGCAAGGAAGCCCATCTGTTCGGTTATCATGGACGTGCTGCAGCCCACAAGCCTTTGATCACCAAGTCCAATAGCGCTGCTTGGCTAACGTGGTTCAAAGAACGTCGACAGTGGACCGTGGAAACAGGTTCTCTGGAGCAACGAATCAAGGTTCACCCTCTACCGTTCGGATGGCAGGGTCTGGGTTTGGCGTCTGCCTGGAGAACGCCTCCTGCCGGAATGTATTGTGCCAACTGTGAAGTTCGGCGGCGGTGGAATTATCTATATGGGGGTGTTTTTCCTGGTATGGCACGGGACCCTTGGTCGCAATTCCTGGTAGACTCAACGCCGAGACCTACTGCACCATTTTGGATGACCATGCGCTTCCTACGTTGTGGCAGTTTTGCGGGGTGGACCCATGTTACTTTCAGGATGACAATGCCACCTGTCATGTTGCAAGGTCCACCATGGCTTGGTATGGTGACAATGGGGTTAATCGAATGGACTGGCCTGCGCAGAGCCCGAACCTTAACCCTATCGAGCACCTCTGGGACGAGTTGGAGCGTCGACTTAAGGGGTGCCCCCACCGTCCGAAATCGGTGAAGGAACTGACCTGTCTTCTCCAAGCCGAGTGGAAGAAAATACCGCTAGCCGTCGTACAACGCCTGGTTGAGAGTATGTCCCGTAGGGTCGCAGCTGTAATCGCCGCTCGTGGAGGCTCCACCAACTATTGAAGGTTAATAAACTTCGTTTTCCTTTGCTATCACAGGTGTCCAATTACTTGTTGGTAAATAGTGTAGTTTTATATGAATATACACGGTCGAGTCACATATTATTCTGACAACCAGCTAATGCCCAGAGTAGCCGCCGTGTGTAGCGCGAACAGCAGCTAAACGGGCTGGGAGTGACTCAATAAGGTGCTGGAAAGTGTTCACAGGTAAGTGGAGCCATGCTGACTGAAGTGCATCTGACAGTTGCTGCAGGGTGCGTTGCGGAGGATCCCTGGAGCGAACAACACGATCGAGGTGGTTTCACACATGCTCAATTGGGTTTAAGTCTGGGGAATTAGGGCGCCTTTGAAGTTTTCATCGTGCTCTTTCCAACCACTCGGATATTTCTAACTGTGTGACACGTCGCATTGTCGTGCTGGAAGATCCCATCCGCCCCATGGAAGACAATCAGCATGTATGGGTGTACGTGATCTGCAAGGATGGATTCATAACGAATTCGGTCCATAGTGCCTTCTACAGGTATGAGTGGACCCAGAGAATGCCACGAAAACATTCCCCAGACCATAACGCTGCCCACGAGCTTGTGTTCTGCCAGCAGTGGTTGAAGAGTGTTTGTTCTCCGATGTTTCTCGCCTTACGCCAACGTCCATCCGTTCTATGAAGCAGAAAACGTGACTCATCGGAGAGGGTAATCCTTTGCCAATCAGCGGAAGTCCTGATAGCGTGTCGATCGGCCGTCAAGCATCTTCGTAGCCGACGTTTACATCAATGGCATGTGGTACTCCGTAGTTTTCACGTCGTTTATTCGCAATGGTACCATTTCTCCAATCATGATACACTTTAACCGCAGCAGCACGCGAACAGTTCGCAAACTGTGCTGTTCCAGAAACACTGCCACCCTTGGCCCGAAAGCCGATAATCATCCCTCTTTGCAAATCCGATAAATCTCTCCTTTTATCCATGACAGCAACGAGTGTTATGTTTTCAGATCAGATCATATGTAGAGGATTTTACGAAGGGAGTGTCTGACCTCAGGTCTTAAACAACCCTTAGAGATAGGAAGCTGGCAGATTTACGCTAGAGTGCCTGATAGTAAAGTGGCACGGAAGCGATGTAGAAAGGGGGAGGAAGACGCTCTTATTAATTACCTTACTGGCCAGTACCCGGGGTCCGACGGCTTGACGTGCCCATCCGACGCATTGCGGACATTTAGTGGTTCGAGCGTTCGTACCTGCCTGGGATCGGACCAGAGGTTTCTCCGTGGCAGTCACGAACGTTGACCACTAGGTCATGCGACGACCCAATCTTTTCTCAGATCAAATGATCATATGTAGAGGATTTTAGGAAGGGAGTGTCTGACCCCAGGTCTTAAACAACCTTTAGAAAAAAGGAAGCTAGGAGATTTGGGCTAGGGTGCCCGATAGGAAAGTGATACGAAGCGAAGTAGAAAGGGGGGAGACTCCCTTATTTATTACCGGGGTCCGACGGCTTAACGTGCCCACCCGGCGCACGGCGGATATTTAGCGGATCGAGCGTTCGTACCTGCCTGGGATCGAACCTGAGGTCATTTTTGTTGCAGTCACGAACGTTTCCCACTAGGCCACCCGCGGCCCATGTTTTCTCAGAATGCCTGCAACACACCTTATATACCCTCCAAGCCAGCTCACGATATGTGCCGTCTTTAAAAAAATGCTCTGAAAATCTTATTTTTCCCCTTCATTATTGATGGGCACCTATATTCAATAAATAAATAATTTTAAAAAATTGCTCTGGATATCTTATTTTTCCCTGTCATTATTGACGGGCTTTCACTTATATTTAATAAATAGACAATTAAAAAAAACTGCTCTGGATATCATATTTTTCCCCGTCCGTCATTGTCGATGGGCTTTCACCTAGTGAGTAAATAAAATAAAATAACATTTTAAAAATAAAACAATACTAAACGCCCCTCTCCTTCCCATAAATGTATGAATTTGTATGAATTTTAATTTAGCGCGCGAAGACTATGCTAGCATAAAACTCTCTACACATGAAGTAGAAAATTTAGGGGTGAGCTCAGTACGTCTTAAATAAATATAGTAGGATAGCCTAAAAAAAAAGTTCCATTTCTTCAGATTCGCGTTATGGTATCGACGGGAAACTAATCTCTTTGAAGTAATAATTCTTCACATATACTGTACATGAAGGCAATACAAATTTCGATCACACAATGTTGTCATATTTTCATTGTTTCCCATGATAAATGTAAGCATGTTGTGCCGTCCTACAGAGGTGAAAACATGTGTCAAGACGACAAATCTGCAGCGAGACATTCTGTCAGCGTACCTCAGTTGGGAGAGCGACTTACTCCGGAGTGAGAGGGACACGGCTTCGATGCCTGTCGTGGACAAACTTGTGTTTTCACAATGTAAACAAACCATCGAAGCAAATGATCTTCCTCCACAGTACATCATGCACGAGATGCCCAAAAATGCCTTCACTACTGCGCATCGAAACGGACCCTCTCTGAATCCTTGTCATCGTTATGTGTGAAAAGATTAGGAGGAGGGCCGTTTGCCAGATACTCACACGCCTGGCGCCACATATCGTGCCACGTTCAAAGTCGCTCAGATCACCCATTCAGCCCATTCCGACCTTCATTTAAACTCTAATTGATGCTCCACGAGCTGATCTGCCTGATTAATACCGTACACCACACTCACGTGACGTCTTACGTGTTGGACTGAACCATTTATATGAAGACGGCAAGTGTATCTAATAAACTGGCATCTCAGTGGGTACTCATAATCCATAAGTCTCCTATTTCACTAACATTAACTGCAAAATAAAAACAAGATGCAGTTGATACTACATAGCACAAGAAAAAATCGATATCCGCGAATTTCGTGAAAGGGAAATTCATTCTTATGTTAAAAAGAGGCAGCAAACTTTACGGCGCCCATAAAACCTTCCGTAAATGCGTTACTTTGCAGTATGGCGGCTCGAATTGTTAGAATTTATTCCTTGCATAATGCGATCATAGATTTTTTTTTTTTTTTTTACAATCTGCTTCATTGGAGGAATTTCTCATTTTAAAAAGTTCCGTACATACATCAAAATGTGATTATTGACAAATGAAATTTCCTTTTGGAAGAATTTTTCACTTTAAAAAATTGCTCACGTACAGCAAGATGATTATTATTGACAAATGAAATATCCGTGACATTTATAGTGAATATACTGATATTAATCGCAAATCTGATTGTAATCCATTAAATAGAAATAAATTAAAACTCTGCCTCTTACGCACCGTGATTTTTGTTTTTCTTCGCATACCTCACGTCGGAAGAACTGCTCAGATTAGGCTTTGAAAAACTGCTTGCATTCCGCAAAAAGAAAAGATGACGCCTAATTCTTCGATATAATGCGCACATTTTTTAAACCCTTTCCGACAGAAATATAATTTGTTGAAGCGGATTTCAGAACAGGAAAAAATCAGCCCCTAGTGGACGAACTTTGCATTATTTAAGATACACAATGTGCTCAGTTGCTTCATAGTGAATGGAACTAACTACAAAAACAAGTTTTTCAACTGGATTTCGAAAACCGGTAAATATTTGCAAGTAGAAGTAGTTATTCTACCTATTAGCGGCAGAAGTTTCCATTAAGAAAATTCCCGAACTTCATGTTACTGTTAGTAAAAGATATTCGAAGCAGAAGTGATTCTTCAGATCCAAAGGTTAGAAGCAGAGTCATGTATGAATACGTAGTATAATTTTATGGCCCTAGCGGGGAAACTGTGCGTTATTTGAAGCAGAAATATTTTTCATAGTGAAGAATTGCAACCAAGAATAAATTTTTCCTATCGGATTTTTAGATGCAGAGATACCCTTGCAAAATGAAATATAAACTTTCACCCCCTATGCATTTTGAAAAAATATAAAATATGCTTCATAGTGGAACCTATGGGATAGAAAAATGATTTATCGAATGACCCTTTTTGAAGCAGCCATAGTTTTGTGTATAGTATACGCTCCCCTACACTGGTAAAAATTGATACTTAGAAATAAGCAAAATGTACTCGTTTTTGAGTACATTCTGGGCTTATAATAGCTCCGAGTACTTATGTCTCATTTTTGGAAAAGTCACGTACTCATTTTTGAGTACATACAGTGAATCAATTGTGAGTACATCTGGTATTTCTAATTTGAAATAAATGTACTCATTTTTGAGTACGTACTAAAAATCCATATATTAAAAATATATGTGCTCTAACTTCATTCAGTTTCTGTGCCCTTTCGGGCAGGGCACAGGACAGAAACTGAAGGAAGTTAGAGCGAATCTAGCGATTCTAACAAGATAGTTTGTAAGTAAGAGAAAGAGCACAGTTGATGGTGCTACCGTACAAGCGTACGATTTTGCACATAGATGGCAGAGAGAAATTAGTGGGAGGGGCTAGGAATGAACACCTTTATATGCAACCGGGGGATTCCTACGCGGGGGCCGTCACTTAACGTGCTCGTCCGATGCACGGCGGATATTCAGCGATTGTTAGAAATTCGCACCACCACGGAGAGCCCACAGGTTCAAGCCTATCAGCTAGGTTTGAACTTGGGGTCCCTCTAGCAGTAGTCTGAATCTCTAACCACTAAGCCATATTCGGCTCGATTTCAAATTTGTAATACGTGTACTCCATACATACTCATTTATTCATAGAATCAACTGGAAGTATATTATTCGATGGCACATCTTGGATAATAGATATACTCGTTGTAACATGCTGGGCAAATGGACCGCACAATTTTATGACAAATATAGTGATGAAGCGACAATATGTTCAGGGCCGGTGCAAGGATGCTTGGCGCCCCATGCGAACCATCGGCCTTGCGCCCCCGCCCCAATATATATATTTTTTTACTCATGTGGCTAAACATGTGGCATTTATCCATCCAACAATATTAAGATGCCGAAACAGTAACCCCATAAATAGAAATAAAATAGTGGAAAATACAGCTATTTACTTACTTGGTTAATGTACTTTGAAATTAAATTAAAATTTCATTTTGCGTCATTTATTATTTATGAAATTGACACAAATATAGTTAATGAAAAAACGTACACAAAGATACTTTATGCATAATTAAATTACTTGTGATCAGTGACTTTGTTGTACTAATTATTTATGTGTGTCACTTTACACATTTATTAAACAATTTCTCTTGAAATCTGTAATATCTAAAATGAAGTAATACGAGATTATATTTACGTATGGTTACTTATATTTGAGCATGTCATGCACTCGTTTATACGATACGATTGTATTTAAACGAGTAGGTTAAGGTTCTCATTTTTAAGTAGATTTTTATTAACAGTGTTGTTGGAAAACCGCACATTATTTAAAATGGAAGATGTTCGCAATCTTTATCATACAGAATCGCATAAACGCAAAAAGAGTTTTTTTTTTTTCAGTCGGACTTATAGAAGAGGAAATGCATTTTTTCTCTTTTTTTTTATAGATGCGGAGTCTTCTACCAAGTAATGGCATCCGTAGTAGAAAGCATTTTTCAAATCGGACTTTTAGGAGGATGGATCGAAAATACATATTTTCGCCCAGCGAGAAAAATGTGCATTGTATTGAGTAGGAAATATGCAAATAATGTTTTGGGTACCTAACAGAACTGGTTTTTTTTTCTATGTACTATTAGACGAGTGTGAGAGGCTGTAATTAAGTTACAAATAGATATATGCACTTTGGCAAAACTTTCTCGTTATCTAACGCCAAAATAAATTTTAAAATCTGAATTTTTGGAAGCAGACATTTCGGAAAAAGTACAATATATATTGACGCCCCCCCCCCCCCCCGAGCAGTGTCACCACGCATTGTTTCAAACAGAAATTACGTGAAATGGCCTTCGTGGTGAAAGGTATCGAAAGGGGGGGGTTGATAATATATTCAAACGGTTTTTCTGAAGTAATTGTATGGAGTAAAATATATTTTAAATTTAATAGTATGTGGCCCCTAGTGGCGAAGTTATGCATCGAAAAAAGACCGAAACGTATGGAACATCGTTCCAACAGTTCAGGAATTCTACTTCCAAAATAATTTTTCATATCGTACTAATGATTGCAGAGATATAGTGTCCACCTATGGACGTACGGACGGATATAGTGATACTGTAAAGACGTACTTTTTTTTTCCAAAGACGTGCTAAAATATTTACGGAAACGAAATCACTGTCAAGAATATTTTGTCCAACGCATATATCTGTATTCACTGAATTTTGAAATCTGTAGATTTATATCTACGAAAAATATCTTATTAGGTTTTTTGCATCCCTCTTTCGAATGCAGTTAAAGGATGTGAAATTATGCTACTTTGCATATACTTTGTTTAAACCAGAAGTGGGATTAGGGTTGGCGTATTTCATGTTTTGTAGTTTTTTTGACCAAAAGGAAGGAACACCTTGGAAAACCGGAAGTGCCTTGTCGAGCCATCGCTAACCCAGATTTTATTATCTTCGAGGGCAGCCTACTTTCCTGTTTTCTTCGTGAATACTGCTCAGAAATAGATCAGTGACGCAATCTGATCTGCTCTGCACTATTATTATTCGAAGATCGTCTATTTATCAACAAGTCAGAGATATTCCTGCCGCCACTGATTACCGAGTAATTCACTCAGCCAGAGCGATTTGACCATCAATCCAGCGAGTTGCGAACCATATGTGGATATCTCTCAGACTTCTTTTCAAGGTTAGTACGTGCCTCTATTAGATACTAAATTCTGAATAACATATGCAGAATATATTCTATATACGTATACAGATAATCGAATCTGACAATTTATCAAACTCTTATTTTGTACAGTAAATTTCAAGCATTTAAAAGAGTTGCGCAAAAAAAAAAAAAAAAAAAAAGGGAAGAAGAAAACGCGAGCAACATGTCAAAATTTGCGATCGAATTCGAATGATTGTACACTGGGTGGCTACTGTATTAGATCATCATCATCATCATCATCAACCATTGTCAATCTACTGTTGGATGAAGGTCTCCTCAAGTTTCCTCCACAACAGTCTATTTTGCGCCAGTCTCCTATATGTCACTCCCGCATGCTTTCGAATTTCATCCATCCATCTCCCACGTAGTCTTCTTCTGAGTCTTTTCCTGTCCCTTGGAATCCAATCAAGAATTTTGGTTGTCCATCGGTGGTCCGTTCTTCTGGCAACATGTCAGGCCCATTGCCATTTCAGGGATTTTACTCTGATCATAATGTCTTCCACTCTTGTCATTTCCCATATCCACGAGTTTCTGTTCTTACCTCTCCTGGTTACACCAAGCATGCACCTCTCCATGCTTCTTTCAATTGTCTGCTGTCTTTGTATGTCTTTTTTAGTTAAAGTCCACGTCTCTGCAACGTACGTAAGCACTGGAAGGATGCATTGATTAAACACTTTTCTTTTTGAGACATAATGGTATATTGTTCTTAAAAAGTGTACTGTTTCTTCCAAAAGCTCTCCAACTAAATTTTATACGTCGATTAATTTCTTCATCAATGTGATCTTTGCTTGATATCTATTGTGCAAGGTAAATGTAGGTATCGGTAACTTTAAGATTTCCCCATCAATTGATAAATCTTCATTTCTTGTAAAAGCATTGTACACCAGTTTTGTAAAGTTCATTTTTAATCCCGCTTCTTTACTTTTCTCAGCAAGTTACTCTGCAGTTTTGAAGGGGCAGTTGCAAAATGACTACGTCATCAGCAAAACGAAGGTGAGTTAAATAATCTTCATTAATCTTTATCCCTATGTTTTCCCAGTTCGATGATTGAAACATATTTTGCAGTGTGGCATTAAAGAGTTTGGGAGATGTGGTAGCACCTTGTATCAGTCCCTTTCTAATTTTTATTGGTGCTGCATCCTCAAATAACTGAACCTTTGCACTTGCATTTTCATAAATGTTACTAATAATACTAATGTATTCATCTTCAAATACGGAGGATTTCAAAGCCATTGTAACTGGTGATGGTTTAACGGTATCAAAGGCCTTTTCATAATCGATAAAAGCCATACATAATGGGAGTTCATATTTCCCTCATTCTTTCAATTAGTTCTCTGAGCACATGGATGTGATCTATAGTGCTGCAGCACTCCTGAATATGTATCTATATTCGATATACTTTATTAAAAGATGCACTCTCATACTTTTTATTAACGGACTTCAGCCAGAAATACACCGCTTCTTTAACCACCTCATCACTCTCAAATCTTCGTCCACTCAAAGCGCCCTTCAGGGGTTCAGACACATGATGATCAGAGGGAGCAAGATCGGGGCTGTATGCGGGATGCTGTAAGATCTGAATCTTCGAATGGTGTCAAAAGTTGCAATAGCCCTGTAAGTGCGGCTTTATCATGAAGAAGAGAAACGCCTTTGGACAAAAGCCCGCTCCGACTGCTCCGTATTGCTGGCTTCAATTCCTCCTCCAACGTTGCGCTGTTTTAGGCACTATTTACCGTTTCCCTCTTTTTCTGATAGTGCTTCAAAATTGGTCCATTCATATCCAGAAGAGAGTGAACAGGACTTTTCCGGTGGAGGTTTGAGACTTGAATTTCTTGACTGGAGAAGATGTGTGCCGCCATTCTGAAGACTACCTCTTGCTTTCGGGCCTGTAGTGTTGCACCCAGGTTTCGTCCCCTGTGAAGATACGTGCCAGGAAATCGTCTCCATCGTCGCTTTACCGTGCCAGAAAGGCTGTGGAAGTCTGCACACGAATATTCTTGTGCTCATCAGTCAGCATCCTGGGCACCCCCGTGCACACGATTTGCGATACTTGAGGACCTCCGTGACAATGGTATGAGCGGATCTGATACTGACATCCAATTCCCTGGCCAGAACTTCTAAAGAAATGCGCCTGTTTTCAAGAATAATGGCGTCAGCGCGACCCACCTTCTCATCAGTGTCGGCCGTGCTGGGACGACCAGAGCGTTACTCATCACGAATTAATGTTCGCCCATTTTTAAACGCATCTACATACTTGTACACTCTTCTTTCGCCAACGCAGGCATCTCCATACTGTTGCAGCATTCTTCTATGAATTTCACGAGGTTTCACACCCTCCGACCACAAACACCTGATGACTGCTCTCTGTTCTTCTACGGTGCAAACAGCTAAGGGCGCCGCCCGCCCCCGTGGCACAGTGGTCTAAGCGATGGTTTCTGATCATTCGCCCGAAAGGGGTCCGGGTTCGAATCCCGGTGAGGCATGAATGTTGTGTTTGTCTTACGGCACTGGCTTCTCCCTTCCCTGGAACCAGTGGCCCTAAATCAGGGACGGACGACTGCTTATATCCCATTGAGTTGCTCACGGTGGTCGTTAAAATTACAATAAAAAGAAAAGAAAAAGGGCGCCGCCATTTCGTTTATGCTGCCTTTCCGTTTAAGCCATCTATTGGGCAGTGTCGAGTGTCAACACCTTCTCTAAGAAGTTATTTTCCCTTGCGCGGGAGTTTGAAATGCCTGGGGTGTTCGTTTCATGGAATACTGTAAATCTGCTGTTACTTTTTGAACGACCTACGTATACATGTAAACAAGCTTACAATCTTAAAAAAAATTTAGCTCATAACAGTTATGAGTATGTACACACTGCGTGTCTATAAATGATATCTACAATTACGAAAATTTATTTGTGGAAAGATAATTGGCGCACAAAACTGAGAGTTACACCATTATAAAAAAACTGCTAAAATTTCTAAGTTATTCTCGTATCGATTATATCTGCTATTTTGATATCGAAATCGGATTGAAGATTGTAGGGCTTCTCTTTCGCTGAAAACCAGGGTTTCGTTTAGAAAACTGACCTGGTGTAAATCTCGAGATTACCTAAGCGTACACAATCGGGTGCTCATCGACTTCCTTTAAAAACTTACTCGGGTAGACACTGGTCGTATTTTGTATCTTTTAGATGCACAGATAACCCTAACTAAAAATACTCTCAAGGAACGAAGCACGCAGGCCTTGCTACGATGCTTGGCGCCGTAGAAAAGCATCAATCAGTTTTACTCCTCCAAACTTTACGTTAAGTGCTTTATTGTTTCCAAAATTACCGACAACTGTCTTCAAATCTGTGTCACGGGTAATTTCTTGTTCGGCTGATAATGTAGGTAACTCCAAAAGATTCTTTCCTAACTCTCCCGATAAAAAATTAAAATAAAATTAAAAAAAAAAATACAATTCCAACGGAATTAATGTAGTGGTAAAGCCTTTCTTACACTTGCCTCTGTTCTCATTAGGCGTTGAGCATTGCCATTATTTGTGCTTATACATAACTTGTCCCAAAACAACAGAGAATGTTTTATAAAAAATGTTCAATACTGCGTTTGACCTTGGCACAAGTCTCGAAAAAACGGTAGTCTTTGTAGTAACCATAGCAACCGGCCACACCTGTTTATCACGCATGCGTCGTCGGTAGAACTAAGTTTATTACGTTGTTTCGTGAACCCCTAGCAAGTGTTTTTGCGCTGTGATTTTTCGTAAAATTTTGGATGTGTAAGAGGAACAAAGATGCGCCATTTAATTTTGCTATCGACTTAAGAAGTCTCTCGGAGAGACTTTCCGTCATATGCAAGAGGCTTATGAAGATGAATGTCCAGGAAGATCAACAATTTACAGACGGCATCCGCATAAAGAATTTGTGGATAGTCGTAAGTTGGCTGCTTTAATTGCTCATTGAGAAAGACCTTCAACGAGGGTTAGAGAGGTAAACATCAATACAATAGGTGTTGTTATACGGGAAGACATACATCTATCAATTAGAGATATCGAAGATATAGTTCACATTTCGAAATCATCAATTCACAGAATCGTAACCGAGCATTTGGGTATGAAACGAATTTGTTCAACCCGGGTTCCCATTTCTTTTTATGTGCAAGGCGCAGATGGCCAGTTCTGTCGCTCCTTATTTGAAGAAAATGAATATTAAGTCGATGGCCCAACCTGATGGCAAAAACGGCCTTCAGAGAGAATCACTATATACTTACTGCCAGAAATATAGATCTAAAATTGAGGAAGAAATTTTTAAAGGCATATGCTTGGCCAGTAGCTCTCTACGGCTCTGAGACATGGACATTGATCAAGAGCGAAGTGAAAAGGCTGGAGACATTTGAGATGTGGAGTTATAAAAGAATGGAGAGAATAAGAATTGGCTCAATAGAAAGACTAATGAGGAGGTCCTGGAGAGAGTGCGAGAACCCAGGAATCTGGCTAAAGGGAAGAAGAATGTTATGGATGGGACACACATTGCACCATGGAGGCCTGATTCCGAGAGTTTTGGAAGGAAAAATTCAAGGCAAGAGAGGAAGAGGACGGCCAAGGAATAGTTTTGTGGCACAGTTACTTCAAGACACCATTACTAGGACATACTATGACTTGAAGAGAACGGCGGAGAATAGAGTGGAATGGAGCGACAGAGTACATCTACTGAAGAACCAGTCCTTGGACTGAGTAACCAAGAAGAAGAAGCCCCAACCTGCATATACTGTAGTCCAGACTTGTCACAATGTGACTTCCGGTTGTTCCCCATTTTAAACAAGTTAGTAAAATCATGCAATGCATTGATTATGATACGCTTTCCAACATACCAGAAATTATTACTCAAGTTATGAGGATAATGGCTGTGGAATAAATCTTACTTTTGTGCAATGACCTTTGACCCCATTTCGTTGATATTCAACAGAACCGGTTCACTATACCTCAGGAACAACATGATAACGTTTTGTGGCAATCGAAACATTTTTAGGTAAGTTATGATGCACAAGGGCAATGGAATGGTTCCCACTCCAGTGTCCTAACCTTTGACCCCATTTCGCCCATTTTCAATAGGATTCGTCCCCAGTGGCTCCCTACCACATACTAAAATTTCATAGAAATCGAACCATTTTTACGCAAGTTATAACGCATAGGGGCAACGGAACAAATCCCGCTCTTATGTGCTGCCTGACCTTTGACCCCATTTCGCCCATTTTCGATATAGTTCGTGCCCTGGTGGTTCCCTACCACATACTAAAATTTCATCGAAATCGAACCATATTTACGCATGTTACGACGCATAAAGGCAATGAAATGGATCCCGCTTTTATGTCCTGACCTTTGACCCCAGTCCGCCCATTTTCAACAGGGTTCGTTCCCAAGTGGTTCCTTACCACATACTAAAATTCCATCGAAATCGAACCATTTTTACGCAAGTTATGACGCATAAGAGCAATGGAATGGATCCCACTCCTATGTCCTGAATTTTGACCCTGTTTCGCCCATTTTCAATAGGGTTCGTCCCCAGGTGGTCCCCTACCACATACTAAAATTTCGTCGAAATCGAACCATTTTCACGTGAGTTATATCGTGCGGACAAAGCTGGAGCATATACGCTTCTTCAACCTACGGTTGGAAAGCGTAAAACAAGTTAGTAAAATCATGCAATGCATTGATTAAGATACGCTTTCCAACATACTAGAAATCATTACTCAAGTTATGAGGAAAATGGCTGTGGAATATATCTCACTCCTGTGCCCTGACCTTTGATCCCATTTCGATGATATTCAACAGAATTGGTTCAGCATATGTCCGAAATAACATGATAAAGTTTTGCCGCAATCGAAGCAATTTTACGTAAGTTATGATGCATAAGGGCTATGGAATAGATCCCGCTTCTGTGTCCTAACCTTTGACCCCATTTCGCCCATTTTCAATGGGATTCGTTCCCAGGCAGGTCCCTACAACATACTAACATTTCATCCAAATCGAAACATTTTTACGTAAGTTATGATGCATAATGGCGATGGAAGTGATTCCGCTCCTATGTCCTGACCTTTGACCCCCATTTCGCCAATTTTCAATGGGGTTCCTTCCCAGGTGTTCCCCTACCACTTACTAAATTTTCATCGAAATCGAACGATTTTTACGCGAGTTATCGTGCGGACAAACATACGCACACAACGCGTGACGTAATGAGGCAGATGGGAATTGCGACCGCCAGCAAGAGTATGACGTCATAAAACTTTATTAGGATCCGCACATTTGTTTGTCGAGGCTGACGAAAAAGACAGGCTACGGTGCGAAATAGTCACGTCCAAGTCAATCGGTTGAACAGCCATTGCGTTTCATCGTTGGTTCACATTTGTTTGTATTGAGTGAGTGTTCCGTTTATTGTCATTTGGATACACGTATAGTTTTGTAAGGTAGGTATTATTATATTTCTAAGATAAGGTTAATTCTTAGTAAACGTTTTATTTAGTTTTAGTGATAATTATAGGTTTAATGAGTAGATCTTAGTTTCACACGTGTTGAAATCTGTTCATGTCTCGTGAATAGTGAAGTATAAAGAAGTGAGTTATTCTGTAGTGTTGAATTCTTATTTCAAATAGAATAATTAATATTTTTTACCAATGCCGATTCACATAGAGCTTGAATATTACCAAGAAATCAGGGCAACTTTTCAGGGAATTAGCCTTCGTAATTTGTATAACATTTGCATCTCCAACAATCGTTAGCCCTTTCTTTACGAAATTAATGCTTGAACTTGTTGCATTGTAATGTGTCTCTGAATTAAAGAGGACATTTTTTAATTTCGTAACTTAATGCAACTGTGATATAGCATTTGTCTGATTGAATTTACTAAAGCTGTCTGAACAGTGTGGACAGATTATGTTGAAAAACTGCGTGATCAACTTTATTCTAACTGTACAAAACATAGGGAACTACTTTCGATTAAAAATTTCATATCTAGTTCTTCACTTGTATTAAAAGGGATCCTAAGCATTTTTTTAAAGAAGGAATTATTTTCAAATTATGTACTTTTAGTGTACAGAAGCATTGTCCTAGAAATAACCCCATTAAACAAAATACATGCAATATCAACAATTTAATTTTTTTCAGAACAAGAAACAATATAACTTTTTTTAATTTAGTAAGGAACGTTTTAGCCAGAGATATATATATATGAGGGAACACTTTTTCTTCGACCTCAATATGATTTCGCTTGACGTTTTCCGTTTGCTATTAATATTCTGTACGCTATTTATTAAACGAATTTGCTTTTCATTCTTGCTAGAAAATCATGAACGCAAAAAGAAAAAAATGAACTACACGGACAACGAAGAAAATATAGTTAATTTCATTAAATCGAGCAACAAAACTTTCGAATATGTCTCTTGATACGACTTTGCTAAAGGAACGGCTAAACGCAAAAATCCACACTACACGGAAAACGAAAAAAAAAAAAAAAAATCAGTAGTGTTAAACGATTAAGTTCAGTAGAACTCCCATTTTAATAATGTTCCTTTTAAACGTTTTCTTCTCTAATAGTTTTAAATTAATATGCAGTGATTAAATGTGCCACCTTATATTCGCTGCGTGTTGAAAAAATAGCTCTCTACTCCGTTTGCTCTCGGCAGCCCAAGCAGAGGCAACAGCACTAAGTTGGTCACGTGATCTCGTCGATGCCCTTTCGCACCGACAAGCCTGTCTTTCTCGTCAGCCTCGTTTGTTTGTCTACTGACGTCATGAAAATACAGGTCTTTTTTTCTGGACAATTAATGCGTTCCCAAGGATTAAAATTTGAACATGATTAAAATAGCTTCATTTCATAAATTGGAATACTTAATATTTTCTAAACCATAACCGTAATTATGCAATCCAACTTTTATTTGTCCACTGACGTCATCGAAGTACAGGTCGCGCCATCTTTTTCCTGGTTTCAACACCACCAAAGGAAAAGTTATTGATTTTTAATATAATTATGGTTATGTTTTAGAAAATATTAAGTTTTCCAAGTTATAATATGAAGTTATTTTAATCGATGTTAAAATTTTCATCCTTGGGAACACATTAATTGTGAAGGAAATGTGTACAAAAGTTTTTCCATTGGAAATATAGGAAGCAAAATTACTTGACGTCCACCTTAATAATATGGGATAAGGGCGATGGAATGGATCGCAATCCTATGTCCTGACCTTTGACCACATTTCGTCCATTTTCAATTGGGTTCGTCCCCAGGCGGTCTCCTACCACATAGTAAAATTTCATTGAAATCGAACTATATTTACGCAAGTTATGACGCATAAGGCCAATGGAATGATCCCGCTCCTACGTCGTGACCTTTGACCCCATTTGTCCCATTTTCAGTAGGGTTTGTCCCCAAATGGTCCCCTACCACATACTAAAATTTCATCGAAATCGAACCATTTTTACGCCAGTTATCGTGCGGACGGACGGACAAAGCTGGAGCATATACGCTTCTTCAACCTACGGTTGGAAAGCGTAAAAAAGACATTACAGAGACGACAATTTGATATTGATCAATAATTTATTACAGCTGCGCAGGTGTGCTTCAATAGCATTTCAGAAGAAGAATTCCATAAGACATTAAAAAGTGGAAGGAAAGTTGGGACACTTGTATTCGATGTAATGGACTGTAGTTCGAAAAAAGATGACCAATTCCTTGATAATTAACGTACGCATATTTTTTTATAAAAACATTCTCAGTTGTTTTACGACAACCTTTGTATTTGTGCCGCTAACGCTTCAACCTACCACTCCTAAGGAGAATGAAAATTACCGTTGCGGACATTCTTGTTGTGGTTAACAGAAGCTCACATCATCAAGCGGAGGGGCTAATTGAACGACATGTCACAAAATTAGAAGGTCACATTGGGTCTGCAGATTGCATAAGACATCAGGAGCTTAGAGCTCGGACCATGCCAACTGGCGACGTCAGCCGTTCCAAACTGGGTTAGCTGTTAGAGAAGCTAAGCATGACGGCGGGTGAGCGGAACAGAAATTTCAAAGTGCTGGGCAGAAATTTTGGCAAAAAATTCCGTTCATGCGGATTTTACCCGACGCTGATAATGTTATACCTAGTCACAAAAAGTTTTCAGGTGCATATTGTACGTAGTATTTATTCAACGTATGTAGTATGGGAACCATGGATACAAATCTCTGTGGCAAGTTACTATTTCTTCGCAATTTTAGCTTACTTACGTCGTTTTTCCTTCTCTCTCTTTTTTTTTTTTTTTTTCTGCTTTCATAAGGCTGTTTATGAATTTTAGTTTGTAACCTGGCAAGGAATCTCTCTCTCTCTCTTTCTCATCTTTTAAACTATAATCATAAAAATGGTGTGTTTCTACTACTCACTTACAGGACTCATTTCCCAAAAGTACAAACACTAATTTTAACAAAAAATTCATCCTGTATGTATCAATATTTCTGTGAATTCGAAAAATTCAGGTACGTTTATCCAAGCTCCTGCTCTGTTAGCTTAAATATTGAGAAGGGGGGGCTAAAAGGTGGGCTCAAAGAAAAGTTGTGTGGACTGAAGCCCAGCCCAGCCCAGCCCACCTGTAGCGCCGCACCTGGGCATGCATGCCCTATCTACCCACGTCATTCTGCAGATCCCGTTTTCATGATCCCGATTAGATTGTACACATTGGTATGAAGACAAGAATAACCTCACAACTATACATTTGGTTTCTAAAAAATGCAGTACTTAGTTATTCTGAATTTAAATTTAAATTCTAACAATAGTGAGCTTTGAAATTGCTTTAGGGAAGCTTGGTTGATATACTGAAAAGAGTACGTTGGTTGATACACTGAAACCGAAAGTTCAGGGAACGGTCCCTACTTAAGAAAAAATTGAGAATTACCCCCCCCCCTCCATCCGTCCTCAAGTGATTTTACGCCCATGGAGCTCTCTAAGAAAAACAAAAGAGTCCAACCTTTGTTTTGTGGAACCTATTTGCCTATTTCCTCATTATTTCTTCATTCCTATGGCCCTGAGGCGTTTCCTCAGAGAAGAGACTAAGTACAGAATTGTGGCCTTCAACAATGACCTTCCAAATCACCCAGATGCAAGGTTCCAGGCGCTTTCCTTTGTCTCCTTTCCGCCGCTGATTTTAGGAATCTCATTCGCATCTCACTTATACTTCGATTCACCCTAAGATGAAACTGAAAGGTATGTGAAACCCATCGCCGCGACTAAAAGTAGTTCCCAACATTTTCAGTGAAAACCAAAGCATTTATTGCCCAGAATCATACTTTATATTGTCCTAGCTGTTTACTTATAAGTATATATAGTTATTTTAAACAAATCTAAAAATGATCTATTTTCAGAAATTAAGTTTTAAAATTAGGCCAACACACGCATGCGTATAATATGCAGTGTTCGGAAGACAAGAATGCCGCCCCGGTGGCGCAGTGGTCTTAGCGATGGCCTCTGATCATTCGTCCGAAAGGGGTCCGGGTTCGAATCCCGGTCAGGCATGGATGTTGTGTTTGTCTTACGGCACTGGCTCTCTCCCTTCCCTGGAACCAGTGACCCTAAATTAGGGACGGTCGACTGCTTATAGCCCATTGAGTTGCTCACGGTGGTCGTTAAACCTTCAATCAAAAAAAAAAAAAAAAAAAAGACAAGAATGCCAATGAGTTGATGGGGGAAGTGACTGACAGCTGCTAACAGCAGGACAAAGTGGGGAGTGACGCGGATGAACATAACTCTCGGCCGTCCCCGAAGGATCAATGAGTGCGTAGGCTCTTGTACCTTAAACTGCAGTGTCATCTTAGGGTGAATCGAAGTATAATGGGGTCTGTCTTATTCTTTTAGAGAACTAAGGCCAGGCTCTTTAAAATGCTTCACGATCACACACACAAAACACGTAACTGCCGCGTGATAGTGTCTTATGACCTTTTCCGATTTATATGAAAATACAGAACATAAGTAAGCAAATAAAAAAGTAGCAATTAAGAATTCTGGTACAAAAAGAGTAAAATTACTTAAACTATTTACTCTTGAATAAAAAAAAACACACTTAATATAATGTCATGCGCAGAGTAAAAGTCTTTCCTGTAGACTATGTTATAAGAAAATGTTTTTTCGTTTCCGCGAAGAACACCTTTTAGCTCATTATATTCTGAAGGATTGGTAGTTATGCGCAAAGCCACTACAACACTACTGTTTAAGCACACTTCCTGTTGTCCGAACCAGCTTGTAAACAATGCTCATGTTTGTAAGTTGTCTGAGACAGCTGGCCACACGGACAATTGGATACATATAGCATTCCTATCTTTCCCCCTACTTCAGTAATTGTGTACAAAAATATTTTACTTCATATCTTATTATCATTAAGAAATAAAGACGCTATTATGAATTTCTGGATAAAAGACAAGGCGGAGAACTAGGAATAAAAGCTTTGAGGACAGAATAAAAATTGCTTTTTCGATTTCCTCGTTCCCACTTCCGTATAAGCTTACTACAAAAACGTTAGGGGTCGTATAAGAATCGTACTTTTGATTTCGCCATGTCCATATCTCTGGAGAGAGAGAAAGAGAGGTCACCTGTAAAGATTACAGTTTTATTGAAGTCACTTCACCATGCTCGTGCCGTGTTGGTGAAATGGGAAAGTAAATTATTTATAGTGTGTTGTAGCATGTGGTAATGCTGCACTTCTACCTAGGCATTAATAACATGGTCTTCAGAATAAGCCATCTTAGCAACTTTCAACCTACAGTACTCATATTAGTAAGGTTTATATAGAAAATAAAAATAATAATGTCACATTTTTAGTCAAATACAAAATGCTAGTTATAAGGTCCTTGGCCTGGGTTTAGGAGCAATTTTTAATGCGTCGTGCACATATTCATTACGTCCACACATAGCGGGTCAAGTTTTAATGCGTCGTGCATGTATTCATAACGTTTACATAGCAGGTCAAGTTAATTGTGTTGCCCTTGGGTCCAAAACGGATCCAGGAAAACTCTCACACCTTCTCATATAAAGGGATGTACAGAAATTACAATTCTCTCGGAGACTTGTCAAAGAACAGTTTTCCTAGTGACCCAAAACGAAGTGTAAGAGTTTTCCTAGTGACCCAAAATGAAGTGTAAGAGTTTTTCTAGTGATGATGATGATCATCATCATTGTCAACCATTATCAATCCACTGCTGGACGAAGGTCTCTCCAAGCCTCTTCCACGACGGTCTGTCTTGTACCAGTCTCTTCCATGTTACTCCCGCATACTTTCGAATTTCATCCACCCATCTCCCATGTGGTCTTCTTCTGGATCTTTTCCTGTCCCTTGGAATCCAATCTAAAATTTCGGCTGTCCATCGATGGTCTGCCCTTCTGGCAGCATGTCCAGCCCATTGCCATTTCAGGGATTTAACTCTGATCATGATGTCTTCTACTCTTCTCATTTTTCGGATCCACGAGTTTCTCTTCTTATCTCTCATGGTTACACGAAGCATGCACCTCTCCATGCTTCTTTGAGTTGTTTGCAGCCTTTGTACGTCTCTTTTAGTTAAGGTCAACGTCTCTGCACCATACGTAGGCACTGGAAGAATGCATTGATCAAACACTTTTCTTTTAAGACATAATGGCATATTGCTCTTGAAAATTATGCTGCTTCTTCCAAAAGCTCTCCAGGCAAGTTTTATACGCGTATTAATTTCTTCATCATTCCTAGTGATATAAAAGGTTATATACACAGTGGAGTCACATTATTGTGACCACCTAATACTTTTGACGTCAACAGTGCGTAGCCAGTGAAAAAAGGCACGTGTCGTGAGCTGGCTTGCAGGGTATATAAGATGTGGCAATCTGAAAACATATCACTCGTTGCTGTCATGGATAAAAAGAGAGATTTATCAGATTTGCAAAAAGGGATGATTATCGGCTTTTGGGCCAAGGATGACAGTATTTCTGAAATAGTGCAGATTGCGAACTGTTCGCTTGCTGCTGTGGTTAAAGTGTATCGTGGTTGGAGAAATTGCTCCATTACGAATAAGCGACGTGGATACTTCACAGCACCTCATGCCATTGATGTGAGAGGTGAACATCGGCTTCGAAGGTGCGTGAGGGCCGATCGACGCGCTGCAGTGGAGCAACTCACTGGCCGAATGAACCAGGGGGCTACCGGAAGTGTGTCTAAAACGACAGTTCAGCGAACCTTGCTGTGTATGGGGCTCCGATGCAGATGGATGGTCACTGCATCTATGCAAACGAAGGTGTATCGGCAGAAAAGACTTGCATTTGCATGGCAGTATCGGAATTGGACCTCCTCTGAGTTCCAAAGGATTGCCTTCTCCGATGAGTCACGTTTTCTGCTTCATCAAACGGATGGACATTGGCGTATAATGCAAGAAACATCGGAGAAGAAAAACTCTTCAACCACTGCTGGAAGAACACAAGCTGGTGGAGGCAGCGTTATGGCCTGGAGAATGTTTTCGTGGCATTCCGTGGGTCCACTTATACCTGTGGAAGGCACTATGGACCGAATTCTTTATAAATCCATTCTTGCAGACCATTTACACCCGTACATGCTGCTTATCTTCCCTGGCGCAGATGGGATCTTTCAGAGCGACAATGCGACGTGTCACACAGCTGGAAATGTCCGAGAGTGGTTGGAAGAGCACGATGAAGACTTCAAAGTACTTTCTTAGCCCCCTAATTCTCCAGACTTAAACCCAATTGAGCATCTGTGGTATAACGAAGTAAATTTCTCCGTCATTTTTATCCGCGCCGGGGTTCGAACCCGGGTCCACTCATTCCGGAATAAGTTGCTCTACCAATTAAGCTACGCGGACGATTATTCTGATTCCTATCTGCCTTTATGTCGTGTGCGTCCTTCTGGCAGGTACGTCACATCTCCTGGTACGTTACAGTGGGACCACCTCGATCGTGTTGTTCGCTCTGTGGATCCTCCACCACGCACTCTCCAGCAGCTGTCAGATGTACTGCAGTCAACATGGCTCCACATACCTATGAACACCTTCCAGCACCTTATTGTCACTCCCAGGACGTCTAACTGCTGTCCGCACTGCACACAGCGGTTATTCTGGATGTTAGCCGGTTGTCACAATAATGTGCCTCTACCGTGTGAAATCCTAATGACATAAGGGATAAGTAGAAGTTTTCCAATTCATTAAATCTTGAGTTACAACTTAATATTTTGCATGTGGAAAATAAAAGCGAATGAAAGGAACTCAAGAGATACAAGGCACCTAGGCTGTCAAACGGTTTTGGAAGATCTGAAGTTATGACCTGAATATTTGGTTTGTGTGTGAGCATGCGATAAAAGCTCATTAAGGGATCAGCCTTCGGGTACCTAAGCCGAAGGCCTTTCTGAGAGATTTTAAGTTAAAACCTAAATAAATATTGGGTATATGTAAAGATGCAATAAAAGCTATAGTAGAAGTCTCAGCAGATAGGCATAGGGTTCATAAAACCCGAAGACTAACCTGTTGAGTCCCTTCTACTAGCTTTTATTGCATCTTGACATATACCCAATATTTATTTAGGTTTTAACTTAAAATCTCTCAGAAAGGCTCTTCAGCTAAGGTGCCTTGTAAGCACCTGAAGACTCATCCCATAATAAGCTTTTATTGCATGCTCACACACAAACTAAATATTTTGGTCGTAACTTCAAATCTCCCAAAACGGCTTGACGGCCTAGGTGTAAATACCTCAGGACTGTTTTCTTGAGTTCCTTTTATTCGTTTTTACCTTTCACATGCAAAATATTAAAGTCATAACTCAAGATTTAATGTGTCGGAAAACTTCTACTTATGCCTTGTGTCATTAATTAGGACCTTACATACCCTTTTATATCACTAGGAAAACTCCTACATTTCGTTCCGGGCCTCTAGAAAAACTGCCCTTTGACAAGTCTCCGAGCGAAACGCAAATTCTGTACACTCCCTTATATGAGAAGGTACGGGAGTTTACCGGTGTGGGAGTTTTCCGCCAAATGTCCGAAACATCATTGATAATAGGTCTTAGGCCTACGCCGTTTTAATAATTATTCATCCTCCGTGATCATTTTCATAATTAATAATATAAACACCCAGATCCGTCTCTCTGGAACGCTTGGAGTAACACCAACGTCTGCATTGTTGCGTCATCACTTATCGATCAATTCGCGTGTGCTCTCCCGATGTCAAAATGATTGCCTGCCATATAATAGCACGAGATCACTTTCAGATGTCAAGATGATCTCGTGCCAATTTAAAAACATTGGATTATTAATAACTCAAGTTCTATTTTTCCGGGCATCAAAATTGGAAATGAATTCTTAATATCACAGAAAGTTGAGTTTGCACGCGATCAGATTGAGATGTCAAGGCGATCGCGTGCTAATTTAAAAACACTGGATTATCAATGACTCGAGTACTATTTATCCGATCTACAAAATTCGAATTGAATTCTTAATATCACGGCGAGTTGCGTTTGTATATTAATTTAATTTAGCACAATTCGAATATTAATTTGTACTCTTTAATTATTTTGTACTTTTTTAGTTTAACTAACTTTCCGAGTTTAGTGTTGATTATATTAAACATTTTGCAAAATATCGCAAATACCTACAACTACCTACAATAAAATACCTACAATAAAAACTGAAATCTTGCGATGTCGAAGTGAGCAAGATTGCATCTAAAAAAACAGATGTCGTCCCGACAGCACATTGTCGGTAATCGTTCCGATTTGTAATGCCAGATGTCACATTATTTTTTAGAAAAGGCTTCGTTATGAAGTTTCAAACTAACCTCCGAATACGACAGTCCAAAACAAGCCGTGAACGAAATAACATGTGTGCCGGAGAAAAAGTAATTTAACGCGTAAAATCAAAGCAAAAGTTATTAAGGTAAGTTTAGCCCCCCCCCAAAAAAAAACTGGACTAAAAGGAAAATTGTTAAGCTACAAATATTTCGCACAGGATGTTTATCGCGAGGTCTTTTGAAAAACGGAAACAAATCATTAGTTTTAACTTGGAAGCTCCTGTTATACACTATATTGGCAAAAGTCACCGGATACCCCTTTAAAAGCAAATCAACGGATTCGCTGCGTTGTTAAGATGAGCGGCACAGCTGCAAACGGTATATAAACAAGCCTGCAGCTGACCGAGATCATATCGCACTGTGAGGTTGAGTGAAAATGTCGCGGCGGAAGAGAACTGTCTTTGAGAAAGGAAATATTGTTGGGTGCTATATTAGTGGGTTGTCCATAAGAGAAACCGAGAGGCGTTTAAACATACCCAAGTCAACTGTTTTGGATGTACTGAATAAGTGGAAGACACGTGGCGTGCCTGAAGCAGCAAAACGTACCGGCAGACCAAAGAAAATCCTCAGGAGAGTCGTTACAGCTAATCGACGGAGTACTGCACAAGACCTCAGTGTACAGGTCAGTAAAAATGCTGGAACCTAGGTATGCACACTTACCATTCGCAGAGAACTTCATTCCATGGGTTACCGTGGTCGTGCGCCTGCTCATAAGCCTTTCATCTCTACTCGGAATGCTACTCGTCGTTTAGCATCGTGGACCGTAGATCAATGGAAACGAGTCCTATGGACTGATGAATCCAGATACACGATCCATCAGTCTGATGGCCGTGTGTGGGTATAGCGACAGCCGGGGGAACGCTATTTACCACAGTGTACTGTTCCTACTGTCAAGTTTGGAGCTGGCAGTGTACTCGTGTGACTGTGTTTTTCGTGGTATGGTCCTGGCCCATTGGTTATCGTGGACAAACCGGTTAACACGTCTACTTCGATATTCTGGACAATTATGCCCTACCAACTCTGTGGCAATACTATGGAACCGAGCCTTGCCGGTACCAACAGGATAATGCACCGAGCGATAAAGCAAGGACCGTTACTTCGTGGTTTGACTATAATTCCGTATTGTGTGTCGACTGGCCAGCACAGAGCCCTGATCTTATTCCCATCGAGCACCTATGGGATGAATTAGAGCGCCGCATAAGAAGTTTGGAACCAAGGCGTACTACTAAGCAACAGTTAGCTGCAGCATTATGTACTGAACGGAAGCCATACCTATCGGTGTGTTCCAAAACCCTGTCGAAAGCATGTCTCGAAGGGTCAGTTCATGCATTAAGGCCAAAGGTGGACCGACACCGTACTAATGTATGTCAATGAATGCTATGTTGTGTTTCTCTTCTAGGTGTCCGGTGGCTTTTGACAATATAGCGTATACTTCGCTGCTAAGCCGGAAGACATGCGGAAACGTAAAAAAAGAATAATAATAATGAGATAGATAGAGAGAGAGAGACAGAGAGAGAGAGAGAGACTCACACCCATAACTCGGAAGGAGGTGCAGCACGAGATTTATGAAACAAACCTGGGTGTATTAGTTGTGCCGGGAAGGAATTGAGATTGAACTTCTCCCAAGAAAAATGTCAGACAGGAAGTAAAAAGTTTGGATTATCTCCAAGAAAAAATGAAAAGAAAGCGTTAGCAACCCCAGCAGATGAGTCATCTGAGGCACTGGATTCTGATCATTCGTCCTAGTTGCGGCCTAGTTCGATTCCCGAATGAGGTATCGGTGGTGTGTGGTGTCTTATGGCAATGGCTCCATGCTTTTCCTGGAACCAGGATCCCTAATTTCAAGTGGCATCGCTAGACTTTGAAATATCAGGGTGGGCGACGAGTGGGAGATTATTACTTTTGCTGGGACAAGTTTGATGAAAACTTTTATGTACAAAACACCGAAAGAAATAATTTTTAATGCTTTTTGCTGCCGGCTGCAAAGGAATTCGGAGCAATTCCCCAGACATGGACACACTCGCCACTCCTGGATCGGACTAGTTTCGTCACTGGTGAACGAACAAGATAACATGACAATCACTAATGGGCTAGTGGTGTAAGATATAGTGTTGATGGAATGTCGCCTTCAGATTTTCTTTTGCTTTGAATGCATTGTCTTAATTGCTTTTCAAAATTTTGCATTTTCGCTTATGGAAATAGTACCGTACTTGAACAATTTCTCTAAAGGAAAACGTTCAATTTTCTTTCCTAAATAAAATTTTAACGTCGTTATATACAGACACAACCCCTCCGTACTCTTTAACTTCCTTCGAGTCATCGACATTGGCTCACACTCCTCTCCTCTTTTCCTCCAAACCATCGACCTTGCCTTGTACTTTTCTCCTCCAAAGCATACGTCGGCCACGTTCCGCTCCCTCACTGCTCCGGTGCAGGCTTAAGAGTTCTGGTATACCTTTTGACTCCACTTTTCGTGTTGGAATCCCCTACTTAGTGTCACAAACAAACAGTAGAGCAACTAGTAATTGTATCCCTTAGTGAATTCCTTCCTGTACAACCTTCTTAATGGCCTCTGATCATGGTAATATGAGAAGGAGCTTGGAACTGTAGAAAACAATTGAATTTTTACATGATCTTGTGGATGATATTTTGATAACCTTTCACCTGAGAAGTAAACAACGCGCTTCCCAGGGGAAAATGCGTAGAGCTACACGACGAAAAACACCAGACTCAATATTACTGGAAAAGTCCAGAGTATATTTTAATGATTAAAAAAAATTGAAAATCGTCACATCTTGAACTGGGTGGGCAAGACAAATTTCGCCCTCTCATCCCCTTGTCGACGTCCCTGTTAAGTTGGGGACGAACGATTGCATACAGCCCATAGGGTTGCTCATAGTGGTCGTTCAAACCTCGGTGAAAAAAATAGTGGAAGTTATAGCACTCGTCGGAATAGGTATACTTTAGAACAGTGGTTCTCAACCTTTTATGCTTCATGTACCCCGTGGAAATGTGTATATAACTAACGCACCCCTTGTATAGGCAGATATAACTATAGTTATAGTATAACAATGGGAATAAAATAAAACCTATATATATATTAAATTTTGTGTTCATAAATTACATATATCGATAAACACAGAGTGATATAAACAATTTAACAAATCTTATAAAATCATAAACATTTTATAATACTTGGTTATCAGTGAGATGGTTGCGCTTGCTTGCCCTTGCACAGTTTGTTCACGTGGAACTGCGAAAAAGAAATCTCGCTGTCTCTCTCTTCGCCTTGTGCAGCTCTCAACGCGTACCCCCAAAAGTTTTACCGTGAAAACCCCTACTGTAGAAGATCATCATCTGTCCTGTGTTCGTATACCTGTTAAACCATTCTCTCAAAACAAAGAATTAAGACGGAAACAGCTCTCTACTCTTTAGAATCCATGTTTTTGAAATCTGATAAACATGTATATTAGCTTTGGTGAGTTTTTTTTTCAACTCAATATCAATGAACAGCAGCTTTCTAAACAAAAATGTTGTTTAACAGTCAAATGATGTCATAGAACTTCGTTTCTATATAAAGGATATAGGAGCGGTCTTGTTTTTTTCTCTACTACAAGAAAATTCCATCCAATTTTGTAACATTAATTCTACGGTTATCTCACGTAACCCGAATTCGCCGAAGAAATTGTTTCAACTTAGGCACTTTTTTTAATTTCAGCTACTTAGTTCGCAGTATACCGCTACTACCTAACAGGGACCAGATTATGCTCTTAGTGGGCCCGTAGGTTAAGCTATTTGAGTGGGTCCCAAGGCTAAGCATCTGAGCGGGCCCTCAAATAATTATAACGGGAATCATTATGAAATCCTTTAGAACACGAAACTGTGGCAATATGCTTATATGCTTATAATTATTAATACATAGTACCAGGGGCGCCGACTTCACCAAATTATTGGGGGGGGGCGTGAAGAAATCTGTCATGGGATGGGCACGTCTTTTCCATTATCAGCAGGGAAATTTATAAAAAAGGGGGGAAAAGATAAACTACGAGATTTGACGTATATTTTAAAATGCAATTGTAATTGGTCATCAGCAAATGAACAAGGAAACAGAAATATTTTTTTGCAGAATGTTTATATCTTTAAAAGTAAAATTCAGCATGTGATTTTGTAAAAACATCCAAAGAGATTTTATTTCGAAACGTTTATAAAAAAGAAATAAGAAATTAGCTGGGTTACTTAAACAAAGAACAAGAGGTGAAAAAAATAATTAGATAAATAAAGGTCCCAGAGATTATATGTTTCAGTATTTTTATTTATTTTATTTTTGATAATTGTTTTAAGCATTCATCACGTATCACGAGAACATATCAAACATAATACGGGGCTGACAATCCAGTTTCTTTTCAAATGAGCAACGTTGAATACGGGTAAAAAGTTTACTTATTCCGTCATTTATTATTTTTTTGGAAATAAATCGCTTTGGCTTCACCTCATAAGGCTAGAGCGATTATTTAATTAAACAGAACGAAAAATATCGATTGGGCACCTTATCAGCCTAAAACGATTATTTAAACAAGCAGGTCGAAAAATATTGGGTGCGTACTTCCCCCAGTAAAATTATGGGGGGCAAGATTCACCTCCCCCAGTAGGCGCCTATGTATACTGCATTGCTCAAACTAATAAATTATCTGCAGTTTGCATAATGAGCCACTGTATTGTCCATTGTTCTCACAAGAACATGAGTTAAAAGCTTAAGGTTCTTAGATTTTGTTTTGGATTTTCTAACGATTTAGCATTGTATACTTTTCTTAGTTCATCTTTTTTGTTACTTTTCTTAGCTCATCTTTTTTGTTATGCATTGTATACTTTTCTTAGTGCATCTTTTTTATAATGCAATGTGAAGCCACAGGGAACTTCGACTATTAACGGTTCCAAATGTAGATTGGGAGGTGTGGGTAGATTACGCGAAAAAGCTGTCTTTCGTCGACTCCGCTGTCCACAGCGACATGAACCCTTTACCCTTGGTGAGTCATTGTCTTGAAATCTGTTCGTCTTCCAGCCTCTGTTTCTGACCAAAATGGAAATCATACGAGGCAATAGTAACACTATTTTATAAATCTCTCTATCTCTATCTATCTATCAATCTATCTATTTGCCCAGGCCAGGGGTGCCGACTTCACCAAAATATTCTGGGGGCAGGCGTGAAGAGATCAGACGTGAGAGGGTTAAGTCTCTTCCATTGGCAGGAGGAAAATCAAAATTAAAAGGGGAGGGGGGGGCAAAAAGATAAACTACGAGATTCGACGTATAATTTGAAATGCACTTGTAATTGCTCATCAGCAAATGAACAAGGAAAATAGAAATATTCTTTTGCTGAATATTAATATTTTTTAAATGAAATTCGGCCTGCGATTTTATTAAAATATCCCGAGAGATTTTGTAACCAAACCGTTTTCAAATATATGAAAAATTAGCTTTATTACTCAAACAAAGAACGAAAAGCGCAAAAAAAAATACATAATGGCGCCAGAAATTGTCCGTTTCTGTATTTTTATTTCTTTTATTTTTCATAATTCTTTTAAACATCACGAGAACATGTCGAACAAATACGGCAATGCTTTATATGGGAAAAAAGTTTACCTTCTTTGTTATTCATAAACTTTTCGGATATAAATCGCTTTGGCTTCATAAGTTGGAGCGTGGTCCACTTTATGAGCCCAAAGCGATTTATTTAATTAAACAAGACGAAAAATGTTGGGTGGGTGCTGCCCCCTAGTAAAATTATTAGGGGGCAAGATTCACCTTGACCCCCTATAGTCGGCGCCTATGGCTCAGGCGTGCCCCCTGGGCCCCTGGTCATGGTGGTCCCCAAGGCTATAGACCCCCCCTCCCATTAATCCGACCCTGTACCTAACTATTCTTTTAATGAGATTTTAATTGCACTTGCTGCACGAAGTGAGGAGCTTTGTGTGGCCGGATTATATGGCACTCCTCATGTTTTTGATAGTAATCGCTTAAAATCTGAAAAGGGAAACTAGTTTAAAACGCAAGCAAGGTCTTTGACTTTCATTCACGAAAAAAATGGGTAGGAAACTTACGAAAGTGACCTACTTCCTTAAACCTCTTCCGTGAATTAACATTCCCACCTCTCATGATTGTCAGTCGAAATAAAATTAAAACGGAAAACAAACACAGGGAAGAAGAAAGATATTAAAAAAAGGAAATGCTACGTCCTTTAAAAATGAGACCAAAATAGATGACGATAGGAACATCAGGGGCGTGCTGATAGCTCCCCCCCCCCCCCAACCCCTGCATTGGGGAAGGAGGAACCACGGCTAAGAGGGTCTCTAGCCTCAGGAAAGAAAATTTGAAATTTTTTTTTGCAGGAACTTCATATGAAACTGGTTGAAGGGCAGATTTGAATGAAGTATTAAAAAGGAAAATATTTTTTCTCTTTTCACTAAATAAGCAAAATCTTTAGAAATCATCTTCGTTCCGATAGTTTACAGAAACTGAACACGGGAAAGCAGCTATTACAGAGGACTTGAGGCCCCTTTTCATAGCCACAGCAATTGTTCCTATGCATGTCCTGTACATTCCGTATTAAACAGAGAATATAAAAGAAACACCAGTTCAGTGAATGGAATTTTTTTACCAATGAGGAAATACTATGTATTACAGTTGTTTCCACATAACTGAACATCCTTCAGACTATATTGAACTAAAAAGTGTTCTCCGCGGGAATGAAGGAACAGGGAACTGACTTTTTTTTTATACTATATATAATAGAGTCAATAGAATTTTTTTTCACTATGTGCAAAACATTGTGGCATTGTGTTGAGTTTGTTTTTGATACTCAAGAATAAAAGTGTAGTTTTAATTTTTTTTTTTTTTGTGCCACAATTCTTAGTTGTTATTTATTTGCTTACTTATATTCGGTGTTTTTTTTATAAATCGGAAATTAACTTTAGACACACTGCAGTTCTACGATTTGTGTGCTTGATTGTGAGGCATTTCAAAAAGGCTGTCCTTAGTTCTTTAAAAGAATAAAATTTGCATGATATGATTAACTTTGGCGTAAGTGTTTTGTAATATTAGGTGTGCAACTCAATTCTCAGCTCCTAACCGCAAGCGACCATAGAACGTCAGCAAATGCAAATAGCTGTGTGCGATAATGGTTGATTGCAGCGCCATCCAACAGCTTTCCAGGCAACCGTAACCGCTCACAGCTGTAGTGACAGAAGGGACGGAAGTTGACGGTGAAAGCAATGTCGTACGAGAAGTAACATTTGAGGCACTGCCTCCTGTTCGCGTTTCAGCTGAAAAAGAGCGCAGCGGAAGCCCAGCAAATGATCTGTGCTGCTTTGGGTGAGGCTGCTGTGTCCTACAGTACGTGTAAAAAGTGGTTCCAGCGGTTTAAGCAGGGAAATTTTGATCTCCGTGATGCAGAACGTCCGGGACAGGCACAGAAAGTTGACGATGAAGAACGGGAACAACTGTTGGACACGTATCCCTGTCGCACACAGTCACAGCTCGCCTAGGAACTCGGAGTAACACGGCAACCCATTGCAAAGCGCCGGCACAGTCTTGGACTGATTCATAAGGAGGGCCGTTGGGTGCCCCACCAACTCACAGCTGCGAACAAGTCTAGGCGCTACGATGTTGCTGGGTCCTTACCCTGCAGATTCAAGAAGAAGCATTTCCTCCACAAGATTTTGAACTGTGATGAGAAGTGGATCCTCTACGATAATCTTAAGCATCGCAAATCGTGGGTTTATCCAGGTCAGCCTACCACCAGTACCGCCAAATCGAATATCCATGCCAGGAAGTTGTTGTTGTGCATATGGTGGGATCAGCGCGGTGTCGTACACTATGAGTTGCTCAAACCTGGTGAAACGGTCAACGCTGAGCGTTTTTGTCAGCAACTCATTCGTGTGAGTAACGCACTGGAGGCGAAAAGGCCATACACCGGCAAGGGCAGAAGGTCGGTCCTGTTGCTTCAGGATAACGCGCGTCCTCACATCGCGAAAACGTCTTTAAACACGATCCCGACCTGGGATGGAAGATTTTGTCCCACCCGGCGTATTCTTCAGACTTCGCCCCGTCTGATTATCACCTCTTTCACTCCCTGCAATATCACCTAAGTGAGACGCACTTCACTTCTGTCGAGGAGGTCCATAAAAGTACTGATGACCTTATCAACTCGAAACAGCCCTCTTTTTTCCGCAGTGGCATTCGGCAGATCACTGACCGGTGGCTCAAATGTATCCAACACGACGGGGATTATTTTCCTGATTAGGTACGTACAAGGAGGTTAGAAGTAAGAGGAGCTGGCAACAGCCCCTCTCCCTGTGCTTCTGGCGTGACGCCACTTTTTATCAGCTTATTACGTCAATGCGCCCAACCTAAATAATCTCCTGTATATCTCTATGGGGAAATCACGATTTTGAACGGGTTTTTCGGACCCTTACTCTACCCATACAGGCATGAACAAAAATTGAGGCTAAAATACTCATTCCCATAATAAAAAATTTCCAGAAAAAACAGGAAAATATGTGTTGGTATTTCTTTAAAAAATTGAACAAAATAATGATTTTTTGAGCGGAAGTGCATAGTGCGCATGGTTACTTACTGCCCATGTGCAAGTAACCATGTTTAAAATATAACCAAAAGCCTATTGTTAAGAAATAAGAAGTCCGAAATATTCCTTCTTTCCATCCTTGGTTTGCATGCGATAAGCAAAACTGCTTAAGCCACAGGAAGTGACGTCACGTTCCCGAACTCTCGTAGCGCAGACTCCCACCACCTCAGAGAGAGGAGAGAAATAGCTGATCTGTTTTGGCTTCACTCAAAACGGGTCCCTTCATCTCCTCTTCTTCTAACCTCCTTGGGTACGTATTCGATTTGCTAAAATTTTCTGTCAACGTGTGGTGCCTGTGGCCGAGAATTAAGTTGCACGCCTAAATACTTTGTACTGGTATAAAACTAGGGCAATCATTTTAATTACAGCTTGTACTTTTGTGCTACGCGCAATGAAATGCAATAAGTTTGATTTTAAGAAAACTGCTTGTAGGTTCCAAAGAATTTTAATTATTAAAACACCCATAAAACCTAATTATATTCAAGAGACTCATATAACGTATTAAATCTGTTTATTTTTGTGGTATAATAAGCACAAAGATTTGCCAAGTTTTTGTGGAAGAAACTTGGGGAGACTTTCGTCCAGCAGTGGATTGATAATGGTTGACAATGATGATGATTGTAAAATTGATTATGTTTACACATGGAAAGGCAAGCTGTCCTTATAATGTGAAAGACAATAAAAATAAAAAGTGAACTCCGTTTATTAGGCGTAGAAAATAAGGGAATCAAAAGATGCTAGCTTTCACTACCTCCGGGTAGCTTCATCAGGCATTTAGTAGTTAAAGATCGCAGAAGCAACTGGAACAAATGTATTTCTGAGAATATAAATGTCCTTATAATTTTGGACCTGTGTCCAAATAGCATTTGCTTTGTTTCTTGTAATTATAATGAAAAAAAAATACAGAATAATGTTTCTCCTATTTGTGTCATCAATTACGTAAATATAAGGTTTTCCTATTCCTGCAATTGTTTTGTATTGTGCATCACCAGTATTTATGGTGTCCTTATACTGTCCTTATAATTTTGAGCAGCAGTGTATATGATATTTTTTTTAAATTTCCAGTACTGTTTAAAGTCACTGAACAATTTCTCATATATAGCCCCCAAACAACTTCGATATTATCTAGTTCACACACAAATTATTGAATATATAATAGTAGGAAGCTACAAAATGATAAAATTTAATTTGCTCTTTCATGAATGCGGTAAAGATTAATGTGGTTATATAATAATCATTTTAAATCATTTTAAAATTTCAAGTCCCAGAATCTGTACGACGAAGGGCGATAACCTATTTGAAAGTGGGGGAGGGGGATTGGAAGCTAAAAAGATTATACAAAATGTCCTTTTAAGGACCTCGCGCCCCACCCAAAAAAAAAAAAGAAAAATACAATAACAAATATAAAAAATTGTACCGAAAAAGATTTGGTTTTCATTTCCTAAATTGCGAAGCCCGGGACGTCGTCCCGATGGTCCTGCCGGCTCTGCGTATATCATACGATATTATTCTGAAACTACTGCGTAACTTAATCACATTTTTTTCTTCTACTTCTAGGGAACCCAAACCCACGATGTTTTCTGGAGTCGCGTTAATACTTTTCATCATTGCAAAATGTGAAATGCATTCCTTTCTTCCTCCAATTCCCTCTCAGGTTGAGAAAACATTACCAACGCTCAATACAACAAACCACCTCCATGAAATCTTTAACATCACAAGTAACGAAGAAGAACGCCATTCTTCAGCTGTGAGACCTGTAGTGAATGCAACGAGAGAAACCGCTCTTCGTGATGAAAGCCATTCCCAGCATTCTCACGATCATGCACTACATAAGCACGGAACAAACCATGCACAATCAGAATCACACCACAGGAACCACGGGGTAGCCTCCTCCCCAAAGGAAGCTGGATCTCCTAAAAGAACAGTACATGAACTAAAAGTTGGTCAAGATTCGAGCAACGACGGTAACAACTCAAGTACTGCGTTGGACTTCCAAGAAGAACATTCTATGAAAGATAAGGAGCCTCCAAGTGTTTCAACACAAAATGCAGCCCGAGGTAAGAATGCAAAACCATACTTAATAGTTTTTTTTTTGTTTTTTTTATGATTTCAGCAAGTTTCTCTGCCCAATTACTAAGCAATGTAGCATTAGATCATAGAGTTTGGTTATTGTTTTTTATTGGAGGTTTAACGACCACCGTGAGCAATTCAAAGGACTATAAGTAGTCGCCCGTCCCTAATTTAGGGTCACAGGTTCCAGGGAAGGGAGAGAGCCAGTGCCGTAAGACAAACACAACATCCATGCCTCACGGGATTCGAACCCGGACGCCTTCCGGACGAATGGTCATAAGCCATCGTTTAGATCACTACGCCATTGGGGTGGCAGAGTTGGGTTGTACGTAATCTTCTATGTAAAGAAGAGACAAGGCATATATATTTTTTTATACCCGATATTTAGCGTAACGTGCGTTTTACTGCAAAATGTGTTTTTAATGTATTCTTTTTAGTGTAAGATTGTGTTTTAATGAAACATGACTTCTGGAATATTTTATGAGGTCACCATTTATTAATCTATGTGTTGTACTTTCCGAATTAACATTACTGTCATGTATGCTATGGTCAGTATCTTGAAAAGACCTTCTCCTTCAGCGCTTCACACAGAAACAGGTGGAACCATGCCTCATCTGTTAAGAAAGTCACATTCTGAATGTTTTCACCTTCTTCAGACGGGAACTCTAGGAGCCACCTGCGGTACCGAACGCGGACCTTGTGATCTGTTTCTTTCAGCTGATGTACGACACTTTTTTTTTTTTTTTAATTAGAGGTTTAACGACCACCGTGAGCAACTCAGTGGGCAATAAGCAGTCGCCCGTCCCTAATTTAGGGTCACTGGTTCCAGGGACAGATACTTTGGAAACGCAACTTCCTTTTTTACGCTTTCCAACCGTAGGTTGAAGAAGCGTATATGCTCCAGCTTTGTCCGTCCGTCTGTCTGTCCGCACGATAACTCGCGTAAATATGGTTCGATTTCGATGAAATTTTAGTATGTAGCAGGGGACCACCTGGGGACGAACCCTATTGAAAATGGGTGAAGTGGGATCAAAGGTCAGGACATAAGAGCGGGATGCATTCCATTGCCCTTATGCGTCATAAGGTGTGTAAAAATGGTTCGATTTCAATGAAATTTTAGTATGTGGTAGGGGACCACCTAGAGAGGAACCCTATTGAAAATGGAAGAAATGGGGTCAAAGGTCAGGACATAGGATCGGGATCACTTCCATCGCCATTATATGTCATAACTTACATAAAAATGCTTCGATTGCGACAAAACTTTATCACGTTATTTCGGAGGTATACTGAACCGGTTCTGTTGAATATCATCGAAATGGAATCAAAGTTCAGGGCACAGGACCGAGATTTATTCCACAGCCATTATCCTCATAACTTGAGTGATAACTTGAGTAATGATTTCTGGTATGTTGGAAAGCGTATCATAATCAGTGCATTGCATGATTATACTAACTTGTTAGAATATCGTGAGCTGTATGTACTTTTTGGCACATTACCTTATTGTGACAGCCGCCTCACGAACTTGTGTGGACTCCCGTGTATCCTGTTCTGGATATCCTGTACGGTCTCGCATGTGGGTGGTCTACAGGGGCGGGTGGGCATCCAGAACACTGCCAGTTTCCTAAAATTTCGCTATGAGCTGACGTACGGCATTACGGTGGGGGACGTCTGCATCACGAAATTTCCTAGCGAACTGTTTTTGCACTTTGTCCGTGAACTTGTCGTCATGGAGAAAGACGTGTTCCACCAAAAACACTCTCTGTTCAACCATCAACACCATTGTCCTTGTGCCGAGACGAGTGACCAATCGGCACGTCTGCCTCCATCGACCAAGCGCTCGGGAATGACCTTCGCTCGGGGTGGTATATACACTGCAATGACAATGGGGATGAATAACAAATGCTGCAAGCAAAGCTTATTGCATAAAAATTGCAGGAGAAGTGACAGAGAGAAACACATCGTGTCACATGACATTGGCTGGGCATGATTTACAGGATAACAGAGGCGAAATAATAGTACACAATTAGAAAAAGAACAGCACAAACACCGCCGTGAAGGTAAAACATTACATACATGAGATAAAAACACAGCGTGCACAATTGTGCAAGTTATTTAACGAGGGCACCAAAGCAACATAATACAGGCGGGGTGAAGGTAATTAATGTACACGAGTAAGCATGAAAATATACTGAGATGACATTAGCATTCACAATTCAACGTTAGCGTGGATTGCACGAAAAAATGCAGAAGGAACAGTAAGATCACTGAGCAAAACTAGGAATGCACACTGGGATGACAAGAGGAATTAACGCAAAATGAAAGCACTGTACGACGCAATAGATGTAACGAGTACATTAACAAGACATGATGAACCATATTATACACGGGATGACCAAATAAAGTACACAATGTGAAGACACGATACAGCGCAAGAAATGTTACAAGTACAGTAAAAAGCACACGAAAAACCATGAGTGCACTCAGGGATGTTATGAGTATATGCATAAAGTGAAAGCACAGGACAAGCCATGGGTTCTGACAGATGACAGAATTTATCATAAATTTGTACGTGCACGATCAAAGCATTAACACAATGTGAAAGCACGAAAATAGTATGTACACAATGTGGAAGTATAGAACTGTACAAAAATCAAACAGGTGCAAGGAAATGGCTAAACACTAAGAAGGTGTGTGAGTGCGGCAAATATAACAAATGAGAGATAGAGATGTACACCACATGACATCTCAAAGTAAAACACACTACAGGAACACGGTGTGTAATACACTAGGTGCATAGACAGAAAGCACGTAAGGTGACCAGGGTACAGCCCCAAGTGCATAAAAGTGACGGGAGGTCACGGAATCAGAGGGCACACTGATAACAATGTAAATATGGTAAAGCATAGTATAACACGAAGAACAATTCAAATGACAAGATCACAATGATATGCACACTGAAAACGAGAAAACAAAAACTTGGGTATTACAGCACAGGCTGTAGCTCGATCACATGAAATACATGGAGACGAGTCGTAGAGTGGAGGAGGGGCACCAGGGTGCCACGGAACTCAGCAAAGGAGGTGTAGAATGTCCTAGGGTACTGATAGGTGTAGCTGTCCAGAATCAACCGCAAACCATGGAGCGACCGGCGCCCAGGTAGCATAGAAGGTGGCTTCTCGACGACTGGAAGAAGCCGACTGGTACTCCAGGCGGAGTCGAGAAAGCAATCGATCTTGAAAATGGCACAAAAATGCTGCGCTGGCCTGGTGTAAAGAGACCGGCGAGGAAACGCTGCGGAGTTGTTGAAGGTATACGTAAATAACGTGTTTAACCAGCACGAAAAGATAGGCACATACTGACGGAAGAGGCGTAGGTGGATGAGCCCGCAGAAGAAGATGTCTGTAGGCAGTGAGCGGAAGATCTTGAGAACAAGAGCGACTGGCAATCCGGAAAGCCTGGTGGAGGAGAGGCATCAGGATGGGACAGTAAAGGTAGACGTGAGAAACGTCTGCCTCCTGTGCGCAGAAGGAGCAGAGAGGGGAGGAGAGAAGGGACATGCGAAATAGAAAATACGGAACAGCACCCTTATCCGCCCCTCTTGAAATTAATACCCACTGGCTCTTTTTGCATAATCGCTCGGGATGGGGAGACATGAAGGTTACCAGACGCAGATCACTTCCAGGTGGCGGTTCGCTTCTACTGTAATTCCATTCAAAATTTCTTTATTATTACATTACTGCAATTCGTACATTCAGTGCACAGTCATTATTCGGACACCCTGTATTTTGTACTGTTCGACAGAAATTTCGTCGAAAAGTTCTGGTTTGTACCGAATAAAGGCAGGGAAAATTCCATGTATTACGATTTTCAGCAGCCTTGTTTTCTTTCCTTTTTTTCCCCCTGAACGTTTGTCCGTACGAGGATGTTTATGTGTTTTAATTTTTTGCCTGAGATAAGTGAAATCAACTATCAACCATATGACAGGTGTTGCCCATAAATATTATGCATATATATATAATGTTGTAACTTTATTTCTAATACGATATAATATAATTTTATGCATATTTTTGTCTAAGTTTGTTGAAATCTGAATTCCTCGCATTCGGCTTCTGTTCTAAACGAACTTTTTCTTGTCTTTAGGAGCGGGGGCGGATGAGAGAAGTGTTGGAGTGCTAGAGTCTTCCAGCCTCCATGGCGCCGTGGTCGCCATGGTACCTAAGAGCGCCCCCCCCCCTTTCTTCCCTCTCAATGGTGCTCCTGTCTTTATTCACCGAGTAATGTCAATGTCTGTAATAGTACTAGTGTTCCTAATTTCTTGGCGTAGAATATAAATCAAAGTTTCCAAGCTTTCGCACATCCACCTGATGGCTTTTTTAAGGAAGGTAGACAGCTAACTGCAAACTGAATAATAGAATACTTCAACAATTTGAACGTGGTGACTTGACTAAACAATAAATGAATAGGCGCAAATGTGATCAGTCATTCGAAGAAACGAGGTCACGTTGGTTGGCACGTTTTATCGTGGTAGGAAACACAGCATTATTTGAAGAACTGATTCCAAAGGACCTTATTCACTTCGCATTGCATCATGGGAAAGCCTTTCCGTGACCGAGGACCCAAAAAGAGTTTGTTTACATGCGTTTTCCCATTGCTTAACATGGCGTTACGTTGCAAGGATTCCGGAAAAACGCGATTTTCGTAAATTTATTAACGACATGTATAACTTTTGCTCATCGTATGGTTGTGCTAATAAATCCTGCAACCTAAATTGCGTAGACGAAAGAAGAACATTCTTTAATTTTCCGCTGAAAAAGACGAAATTATTAAGGGAATGGCTGTGTAAAATGAAACGCGGTGATTTTCATTCCGATGTGCACTCTCCAATATGTTCTGTCCACTTTGGTAAGGAAAAAGCTTTTAGATATTATGACACTACGAATCAAAGGCAGTTGAAACCTCGTAGTATTCCTTCGAATTTTAATTTAAAAAAAGAAAAAAATGTAGGCGAAAATTGATGGAATATTTGGATTGGTAAATTACAAATTAAGTTCTGCTTTCCTCAAAGAATGAAACAAACATATCTGTAATTTTTCTTTTATTGAATGTTACGCATTCATTTAATTTTTAAGCAGATTGCCTAGCGTGCGAACCCTAGTTTGTTTCCTTATTACGTATTTGTCTGAGCTTTTAAGTGTTTTTTGTTTTACAAAACAAGGTACTAAATTTTGTTTCAGATATTTCGCCAATGTCTGGCAATAAGAACATGAAAATTTAATATAGCGTGTACGAGAAATGCTACATTAAAAACTTCATTATGACCAACGGCGATGCTTTCCTGCGTCATGCGAAATAAACATCGAACACAAAATTGTCTTTGTATATTTTTGCAACCTTGATTTTCTTTTAAGAAATTAATTTCTTCTTCTTCGCCCTGTAGCTCTATTAATTCCTCGGCAGAATCCATTACGTTAGGATTGTAAAAATTAGGCAACAATAAGGGATAATCAAATAGCGAAAACATTGAATCAGCAGCCATGTTGGTACGCAGAAATCCACTTCTGACGTCACATGAATAAAATCCAATGCGTGGCAACTCGAGTGAGACGCTGTCATTGCAAGCCTCGCTGCTGGTCAAGATTTCCAAGGTTTCGGGAATGACAGGAGATTTGGGTGTGGAGTATGAAGCTGATTTCTTTATATCAATCCACATAGGATCAGCGGTCTTGAACTTCGCCTCTCTTGATAGAGCAATGACAATTACAATTATTTTATTGCACACATTTAAAACTTACAGTCATATGAAAATGACTGTAAGTTTTAAACCAGGAGGAATCTGAACATATTGGTTGTAAGGCGATTCCCCCTATCAGATGTAAGAAAAGGAATAAAATAAATAAAATATATAAAGGCAAGGAATATGGTTATAACAGGAGCACTACTGATAGCAGCATAGGTTGGAACTGCAATTAAATGATAGAATTAAGATTCATTATGGAGATCCGGATGATTTACAATGTGATTTCGCAGAGAAAAAGAAAACTTTTTGATATTTTCCAGAGATCTGAGCTCTCTGGGAGATTATTCCATATGATAATGGCTTTATACAATATGCCATTTAAACCATAATTAAGTCTAACAGATGGTAGACATAAATTTTTGTTAGCAACAGATCTGGTGAAGATAGCATAATCCAGATATTTTGATGTCAGATTAAAAAATAGGCAGTTTAAGATGCATTATTTAAAAAAAAATGATACCTAGATTCAAGATAAAGATTTCATGAATTTTTAGAACATTTGGTTTTATAAATAATGGTTTTGAATGAGACATGTGTTCAGCATTAGCGAACAGATTTCTTCTGTAATTTGAGCAAGCATAACTTATTGTTTGCACTTATATTTGAATACCAGGATTCCAGACAATAGGAGAGATGGGTAAAAAAAATGTTTTTAGGACATTGATAGGGAAGAGATGCTTAATTTTACTAAGTAGGCCAACCTGTAAGGAATTTTTTTTAAAAACTTAACATGGGTATTCCAGTTAAAGAATTCATCAAACCAAACGACAAACTAAACTTTATCCACAATTTTAAGTGGGAGCTCATTAATCCTGACTATAAAGTTATTTACGTCATCTTTTTTATGAACATTTCGGAAATATACGGAGTTGGTTTTTAAAATATTAAGTGATAATTTGTTAGAGTATAACCAATCAGATAAATTCGATAGATCATTATTGACCATTACCTGTACCTTATGCAAATTATGACATTTTTGAAACATGACAGTGTCATCAGCGTATAGCAAAGCATGAGTTGATTGTAGACACATAGGAAGGTCATTAATATATAACAGGAACAGTAACGGTCCCAATACCGAATCTTGAGGTACTCCACATGAAATATTAAGTAAGTAAGTCAGAGTTTATATTATTTACAGAGACTAATGTTTGCGATTGGAGAGGTAGCTCATTGAAAGGGAAAATATTTTGCCACGAAAAGCGTATTTGGGTAATTTATGTAACAGAATATCATGATTTACCGTGTCGAAAGCTTTTTGGAAATCAATAAATTTCGAATAGTATAACAACTCTCGTCTAGTGATTCGGAAATGAAGTTTGACAGCTTAGCAACAGCCATTTCAGTAGAACTGTTTTTGTGGAAACCGAACTGATCCAAAGAGAGCATACCATGGTTGTGTAAAAAATCAACCATTCTGCTATGGATAGCATAATATTACTCATAATGGGTAACAAAGATATCGGTCTGTCATTACAGGTAGATTCCTTATCTCCTTAGCGATTTTCAGACTGTCAGGAAACTGACCTGAATAAAAACTCAGATTAATAATATATGTTATAAGTGGTACCAAAATGAAAATTGAGTCTTTTATGACTTTGCTTTTTATATTGTCTGAACCGGCACTTCTTTTTAAGGACAAGGAAGGGATAATATTATAAATTTCAGTATCATCCACAGTGCGTATATAGAAACATTGAAAAAGGGACTTCCCTAATTTCGGATAAAGAATCATAACGTGCAGTGTTTGTGGGAAAGTTTTTCTGACATGCTAAATCATGACTTATGTTAATGAAGTAATTGTTGATTTGATCAGCGACTGATTTTGAATCAGCAATAAAATTACCAGAATTTCTTCTTAACGTCAACGGAGTTTCAGCAGCACAAGATCGTTTGTTAATAGCAGATGTGATTATTTTCCATTTTTGATAGGAGTTATTTCCTGTATCTGAAATAGCGCGGTTGTAATAAGCAACTTTCGCATGCTTAATAACATTTCTTAGGACATAATTATACCTTTTATAGTGACTGTTATAAGGATTCCATCTACTTTTTTACGAAGCTTATCCTCTTTTTTTTATTAATCTAATGATTGGTTATTTTACAGTGGTTATTTTACCGTCTTTTGTATCCCTCTTATGTTCGTTGATTCTAATTCCAAACGAACGTTTGGTCATTCCAATGTATTAAAGTATCCCTTGGAGCCCTCCGGATATTGTAGTGGGATGTCTGGTTGATGTGCAAATGCTTGGAAACTTTGATTTATATTCTACGCCAAGAAATTCGGATTATTAGTACTATTTTAAGTGTAATTGGTGTACAGTTCCTTGTTATTAATTAGTCAATTTCTGTAATTTACAGTTTGTTCGTGGTCGTTTTGCAGAAGTGGTTCCTTTTTATCTGTTTGCGAATTATAATGTCATAGTATTATTCTTAAGCAGGTTAAAGAACCCTGTCAGTTCTTAATTGATAACTATTTAAAAGTTAATTGACACTATTTAATTGATAACTATTTATACGTCACTGAAATTATGTTTCACATTAGTTAGTTACCGTCGTTCTAAACTTCAGGCAATTACACTACCCTCAATTCAGGAATACTTTTTCTTCCTTTCCTTATTTTTTTTTCTTTTATTTAGCGAAGCAGATGCATATTGTCCTATTACTTCATTTCCCTGAAGCGAATTTACGGACATCGGATGAAATGTTTCAGTTCACATGTTTTCAGAACAGAAATCCGGGTTCTAGTATTGCAATCGATTCCTTTTCGGAAACAAGTATTTTTCGTGATACGCACTCTTAATCAAATGGATTACGTTACGGTCTCTCTCCCTCTCCAGAGATACTTAAGTAATGTTCGCAGGGAAATATTTTACTCATTTCACGTTGTACAATGCTCAGAAGATAACAATTACAATTAACAAAATACTCAGCAGGGTTTTATCACGCTCTTCAAAAAAATTATCTTCGGCATCTTTTTTTTTTTTTTTTTTTTCGTCTCATTCACATAAAATATGAAAACATTTAAACGTTTACAGCACCTGATAGAGAAGATATTTTCCTTTCAGCGCCTTAAATGTTGATAGTAAAAATGTGACCCCTAATGTAGGAGTTCAGGAAGTAATCTCAAACAAGTAAAAAAAAAAAAAAAAAGCAATCTTGAGATCATCTGATAGCTGAAGAAGCGCTGCCGCGTAAGACACGAGAAGAGGACAATGGTAGCTAACATCCCTTCCTTTCTAAATGAGAACAGCCCTAACCTCATTTTAAAGCTGTTTTTGTGCTAGTGTCTGTATATATTTATTCATATCTTTAAAACGTGTATCATTCCTTTCATGTAGTTTTGTGTAGAACTATTTTACACTCCTCAAAATTTTCACCTCTAATTCTTGTTACAGTACCATTTTCTTTCTGAGTGCCAATAATGGAAGAAAACTGGTGATGAAACTCATGAAAGGGATGGTACGTCTCTTACAGACATCAAAAACACATTGCTTCTAAACATTGGCGTACCCACGGGGAAGGGGGGCACTTTGGGGGTCTTAAGCCCCATCAAAGCCCCAAGGACACTCTTCGTATCTATCTATCTATCTATCTATCTATCTATCTATCTAATGTATACACTATGTGCGTATACTATATACGAGGTCCGATCAAAAAGTTCCGAGACTACGCCGATATACAACAAAGTACTTAGGTTACTTAAGTCTGGCTATGATCTCCCTCAAAGTAGTCTCTTTGGGCAGCGATGCATCGCTGCCAGCGTTTTTGCCACTGTTAGAACGCACCCTGGAAGTCCTGTTCGCGAATCGTGTCAAAGCACAGTCTGCGATTCGCGCTGGATCTCGTCCACGGTTTCAAAACGGCGACCCTTGAGCTTCAGCTTCATCTTTGGCATCAGAAAGAAGTCGCAGGGGGCCAAATCCGGCGAGTAAGGCGGGTGAGGAAGGGTAGTCATGCTGTTGCGGCTGCAAAACTGACATGTAGCTAACGCTCTGCGAGCTGCTGCACTGTCGTGATGGAGCAGGAAATCGCCCACCCTGCGCCACATTTCAGGTCGTTTGCAGCGAATGTCCTCCATAAGACGCCGCAGAAGACTGCAGTGAAAAAGGGCGGTGACGGTCTGGCCCTAGGAGATGAATTCATGGTGGACAACCCCACGAATGTCGAAGAACACGATGAACATGCTTTTGGTTGCACTCCGGACCTGTCGGGCCTTCTTCGGCCGTGGACATGCCGGGCTCTTCCACTGCGACGACTGTTGTTTGGTCTCCGAGTCGTAACCGTAGACCCAAGTCTCGTCCACAGTGATAACCCGCGACAGGAACGTTGGTTCATTCACCACCTGCTGACGAAGATCTTGACAGAGTTCGACACGGATCGCCTTCTGTTCGGGGTTCAGAATCTTTAGCACAAACTTTTCAGCAATGCGGTACATGCTCAAAACCGACGTAAGAGATTTTCTTGCACTGTTCCGTATATTACACACTGACGATGGTAGCAACGTGTTGAATGGTCCTCCGAAGATCCTCATGCACCAGTTCCATAATTTTGTGCACATTTTCGGGAGTTTGGTTCGTGGACGGTCGCCTTGACCTCTCGTTGTCTTCCAGTGCCGTTGTGCTGCTCTTGAAGCGTGAGTACCACTCAAAACACCTCGCACAACTCATTGCTTCATTGCCATAAGCCTGCTGCAACATTTCATGAGTCTCCGTACTCGTCGGGGTGGATGCATGACATGAACAGGTGCAAATAATCCCCAAGGATGGTTACGTAGCTTCAGAACGGTCTGCAGACGTATGAGGGGTCCTGAAGCGCGGCAGCTGAAAAACACCCCACTCCATAACAGAGACACCGCCGGCGTGCACTGTCTGTTGTAGGCATGCAGGATTCATCAGCTCGTGGGATTGTCGCCACACCCGGAGTCAGCCATCTCCCCGAAACACTTGGTACAGCAATTTGTCGGACCAGGCTACACGTTTCCGGTCATCTTGCGTCCGATGGCGGTGTTCCCGAGCTCAGGCATCACCCCCTAATAGCTTAACAGGCCCGCGCACCGATTTGTGACGTCACTAGAGTAGTCCGTAGTCGCGGAGAGGAGCATTACGGCGATGTGCGAACGAACGCGTCTTTACGTACACCAACTAACCAGGTCGTGCGTTCTTTTAGAGTTTCACTGCATTTAAATAAGAACTTGTGTGTTAGTTTTCAAATAACTGCAGAGTTAACAAGTTTGTTTAATAATCTTTTAAAATACAGAAGAAAAAGAAATTACAGCGTAAAATTTAGCGTAGCAATAATTTCGACTTGAAAGGGTAAGCAAGACAGATTCGTCAACTTAATGAAAGCATCCCTGTCATTTCACTGGAACTGATAAACCATTCCTATAATCGAAATTATAAACTGTTGTCGTAGTTTCACTTGAAGTTATAGTGTCTTTATAGTTAGCCGAACGATTCCTGTACTTGTGAACAAATCGTTCTTGTACTTGAAAGATTAGTTTGAGGGTCCATTACGAAGTATCGCCGTCGTTTCAAAAGATGTCGATTGACATATTTAAGGAATCAGATTTTTCATTCATTGCAAACTTATGACTATGGAAATTTTAGTAATGAAATAATTCCTTTAGTGAAAATGTATTTTATATGCAATCCGTGATCACTACTATATAAAAAAAGGTCAAGAAAAACTGAATTTTTTTCTGTGTTTTTTAATTATTACCAAAGGCTCAATAAAACACGTTTTAACATACATACAGTGAATTGCTACTTGATCCACTGATTGCATCAAATAAATTAAGATTTCAAGAAAATTATGCAATTGCTACATTATTAAACGTACAATAATGACATAACAAGTTTTCCTAATTTTAGTACCATCTAGTTACGTGTTTGGACAACTTCATTTTGATAAGCAAATATAAAGTTTATAATTTTTGTCTTCCAGAGCACAATTTCAAAAAAGTTACCTTGTCAATGTATTAAGTATATTAGTAGCATTAAGCAAAACTATTTGGATCCACAATATAAACATTTCTTTTTATCTGGAAAAATACAAGTAACTTATTGGCAGAAATTTCCTGAAATTTGATTTTCAAGAAGTATTTAGGAAAACTGCCAATGTACATATAATTATGGTTGTGTAGTTCTTTGTGTATCACAAGCACAATTTGATTATGTGTCCGTTAGCTGTTCCTTGAAGAATTTCAAAGACACATTTCCAAGAAAATCTGAAATTTGTTCCAATAATTTCTTAAAGTATTTTTTCAGATAATTATTATATTTTTTTAGAACCTGACAAATGCACATGCAGTTATTGTACTGAATCAATCTAAGCGATTGTTTTGGTACTATAGGATGTATTTTAAAAGATGTACATGTTTCATTATAAATTGACTAACTTGATGTACCATTTTCTCAGAAACTATAAAAAGCAATGGTATAAAATTTTGCACAAATGTTTTGTCATTGCTAAAGCTATTGAAAAAGATTGTTTTTTCCTTTTTTTATGATTTTGGTTTCAAAATAAATTCCATGAAGGATTGAAGAAGTTTTTCCCCATACAAAAATTGACACCCACCCTCACGTTTGGAAGCACACTTTCTAGTAGTTATCGGAATATATGATATATATTAGTTCCAGTTATTATTGCTGTAGCTTGTGAAGACACAGTGCAGGAAGTCTGGAAACAGATAAGTCTAGATAAATGAATAAAAAGTTGATCTCTCATTTTAAGCAAATGTTTTCAAAAAAAAAAAAAAAAAAAAAAGAAGCGAGTATATATTTCTACTTGTATTTTAAAAATCTTGTTTGTTTAGAACATAGTTTCCACAATATGTGGATTCATGTCGATCCACGTACTTTTTTTTCTCTTAAAAATAACAATATCCAAGGCTTAAAAATACCATGCCCGAGATGCCCAGAGCATGTAAATCATTCGTCTGGGCAGGTAAATAAAACATCTAATTGCCTGTGCATGGTAACTAAATTTCAAAATAAAAAAGTTTGTAATAAAATTTCCTACTACACAAGAAAAAAGACAGTCATCACATGTCGTGTTTCATGTCATTGTTAATTAATGGAAGTTGTATTATTGTTACGAAGTACCAAGGAAAGAGTAATATCACATCTTTAATTATGTTATGCTCTACGCCCAGAAATCGGAAACCTATTTTTGCTCCAAATTTTGTTTATAATCAACAACAGTATGCATGCCTCTGATGTAACTGGCCTCTCATGTTTAGTGACAAAGGGAGAAAACTTTAACAAAAGGAACATGGCATAATCACTAAATTTCCGAAACACCAGTTTCATCATCGTACCATTTCATACCAATTTTAGCATCAGCATCTTAAAATTTGATATACACACGTTTGTGCATTTGTGATATACACACGTTTGTGCATTTGTAATACAGACCCTTAAAATGGAAGTGCAAACATGTTAAAACAGTTTATATTTTTAACTTAAAAAAAAATAGGGTTCTTGTTTGTTATCTTAAAAGATACATTTTCCTGCGCATCCAGCTTTTACTACCTGGGCAAGTAAATAATTTCTTGCCCATTTAGTACTGATATATTTCACCTAATTTTTAAGAAATTGAATGGTTTTGATAAATTCCCATCCTACCACAGATAGAGCATACACACTGCTCACACGAGAGTTCTGCAATGTGTTGATTTGTAGAAAAATGCTTCAAAATCTTTAAACGGACATTTTAAAGGCAAACTTACTCCTGAACTATGTGTGAACTTCTGTTTTTGTGCATTCATATCTGATTTTTGCTGTCTATTCTTGATTCAGTGTTTGTGTTCCTTTAGTAATAAATATTGAAAATGATAATTCAATGCAATTCTCTATGTCTGCAAACATAAAAGATGTATTTCACATGGCAACAAGGCCTTAGCATTTATATAAAGGACATAGGCATGTTAGATGTGTACATGACATACATATATTTCGTATAGGATATAAGTATTTTACAAGCACTTGTGCCCAGTAATAGGGACCCCAAAAAGTTAATCTGGCGCTGCCTAAACACTTAAATAACGAAGTACGAATGTATCAACATATTACTCTTGGGATCAAAAACATGCAACCCTTATTATTCTGTGTCCATAATAAAGTTTAAAATCCCTTCCTAAATATACATATTTTACTTTGAACTTATTTGATACATTGGCAAAAACATGTTATGGGTTACTATAACAACACAAGTAATCTATTCTTTCCATTACAAACATAAATTTCATTTATCAAAAATCCTTTCAGTGCTTTGACTTCCCGCTGTGAGATGCATTAGATTATAAAATTAGCCAAATTTAAATTTTCTAGTTCAAAATTTTTATTTTACGAGTAGTTTAAAATAAGGTTAAGAAAAGGTTTCCACGTACCTTAGAGTTGAAAATTTTCACGCTTTATTGCTGTAATCCATTTTTTGAGAACCTCCCCATTAGTAGGAAATTTGAATACTTTTAATATTCCTCTATGAAAATAAATTTAGTTGACAATTTGACAACAACAACCACGCACATCCGTAGTCGCGCTTACACAGAGTGAGCAAGCTCATGCATGCTCGACCACCCACCACGGACATCAGCCTACTCTCCCCTACGTCACGCAGCTTCCGGCGTTCGGTGCGCGGGCCTGCTAAGCTATTAGGGGTGATGGCTCAGGCGAGGAGCACAGCCTTGTGCCTTCGGATCAGAAATGAAACCCGGGTAGGCCTACGGCTCCGGAACCCCATAGAACACTAGAAACGTTGCCCTGTCAGAACACGATGTTACTAGTGGCTGTGATTTGCGGCAATGCTGCACGCTGGGCGGATGTTACGATGCGTGATTTGTGATGTGTGATTTGTAATTTGTGATGCCTGATTTGCGGCAATGTTGCACTCTGGGCGGATGTTACGATGCGTGATTTGGGATATGTGATGCGTGATTTGCGGCAATGTTGCACGCTGGGCGGATGTTACGATGCGTGATTTGTGATGTGATTTGTGATGCGTGATTTGCGGCAATGTTGCACGCTGGGCGGATGTTACGATGCGTGATTTGTGATGTGTGATTTGTGGTGCGTGATTTGCGACAATGTTGCACGCTGGGCGGGTGTTACGATGTGTGATTTGCGGCAATGTTGCACGCTGGGCGGATGTTACGATGTGTGATTTGTGATGTGTGATTTGTGATGCGTGATTTGCGGCAATGTTGCACGCTGGGCGGATGTTACGATGCGTGCCAGACTCAGTTGTCCACGATCGTCCAGTACTTTGTACGACCACACCGGTCTCTCACTCTGGATTTTTCACCTGAATTTGTATAGTCCAGGTACACCCTTGAAATTGTTGACCGTCTAAATCCAAATTTCCTGGTAATTTCCAAAATGCAGTGACCTATCTATCTAGCGCCGTCTATCATACCACGTTCGATATCGCTTAAATCCTAATAAGTTGCCATCTGAACTGCGCATGCTACTACTTGAGCTTGCGGAGATATCTGCCTCTCTATATACGTCGTTTCCGGACGATACCATTTATCGCATGGGTGCGGGGGGTATGTAATGAAAATGATAATGCTCTTCCCAGTTTTTTTTTTTTTTGGTACCTCAGTGCGTATATATACCGTACACTATATGCATATTCTAGATACATATATCTATCTATACACTGAAGTGCCAGAAAAACTGGTACACCAGTCAAATACTTGGTAGGCCCCCCACGGGAGCGCAGGACTGCAGAAATACGACGGGGTATGGGCTCCACTAGCTTCTGAAAATATGCTGTAGGCAATGCACACCATACTTCCTGCAGAGCGTCGCACAATTCGGGTGTATTCCCAGGTCTCGGATTCCTGTGTTTGATAGCGCGTTGCATGGCATCCCAAATGTGTTCTATCACGTTCAGATCTGGGGACTTGGGTGGAATGGCAACACCCCAAACTCAGATGAATGCAACTCTAACCATAATGTGGCGTCCCGACACTTGTGTGGAGGTGCATTGTCCTGTTGGAACAGGCCCAACCCATCAGCATGAATACAGGACATGAACGGGTGTACCTCGTCAGAAAGGATGCGCATATAGCGTTGGTCGGTCACAGACGTTTGTAGGCGTACAAGGGGTCACAGTAAAGTCCAGCTAAACACACCCCATACCATTACTGAACCCCCCACCAGCCGGTACAGTTCCCTGTTGACAGGCGGGATCCATGGCTTCATGGGGTTTGCGCCACACGAATCCTTCCATCTGCCCGATACAGTTGGAAACGTGACTCGTCAGACCAGGCTACTTGTTTCTAGTCATCATGTGTCCAGTGGCGGTGTTGCCGTGCCCAAGCGAGGTGCATAGCTCTGTGTCGTGCACCCATTAAGGGGACTCGAGTTGGGCGTTGGCTCCCAAAGCCCATATCATGCAGGGTACGTTGCACAGTCCGGACGCTGATGCCTGTTGAGGTTCCAGCATTGAATTCCGATGATACCTGCGAGAGTATTGTACGCCTATCGCGTGAAAGGATTATTCACAGCCGACGATGGTTACATTCACCCAATGTCTTTTTATGTCTTTTTAGTGCGCAATATGAATTCAACACATTTTTCCATACAGGAGTAGGGGCAAACTCAGGATATATACATAAAACAGGTTGTAAAATGCAGAAATATTTTTACACACACACACACACAAACACACACACACACACACACACACACACACACACACACACACACACACACACACACACACAGGGTTTTACGTCCGTACACAATGTAAGAAAAAATGAGTGCACTCTCAACAAGAGAGGTCACAATATTTTCATTGAAGGCCTAAAGTAAAAAAAATAGAAATGCGCCAATCTACTGCAGGTATAAACAAAAATGAAAAGACAGATACAGTACAATGAACAAGTACCAACTAGAATCGCTATGCTCACCAATTCGTGGCCTAAGAGAAGTAACACAATGCACAAATCATCATAAAAATAACATAAAATCAGTCAAACACAAACCACTACAGCACACAGAAAGATATACGCAAAGCAGACAGAAAGCTTAAAACAAAACGACTCGATTTTTCAACCTACACTGGCGGAAAGTGAAAAAAAGAACAAAGGAGGCGTCTGATACCAACGAAATTTATACAACATAATAACGGAATACAGAGGATAACGTGATCAAAACATTATGGCAAAATACAGCTGTATTTGCTGGTAAACTGAAAAATAACATTTCCATGTAGCATGGTTAGTACGAGGTTGAACCGCCATGAACTGCGTCACACTGTGCAATTCTGGCATGGAGTCTGTCGTACAGATGTTGGATGTAAGTTTGGGGTATTGAGTTCCAAGCATCCTCAACCTGGACGCGTAAATCCGGGATGGTCGTGGCTGGCCGTGGAGACCGGATAAGTCGTTGTCCCATAAAATCCCACACGTGCTCAATGGGGGACAAATCCGGTGAACGTGCAGGCCATGGAAGTTGTCTCACGCCCTGAAGTGCATGTTGCGTTGCACGTGCCGTGTGTGGGCGTGCGTTATCTTACTGGAAAACACCACGATGGACCGACCTTACAAATAACACAACAACGGGCTGAATGATGTTGTTGATGTAGGAGGTTCTGTTTAACGTACCCGGTACAAATGTACCCGGGAGTGATAGCTGATCGCCCCTCACACCGGGAGACCAGGTGTAGGCTCTGTGTGTCGCTGGCGGATGCAAGAAGGGTGGAGACGCTTCCCTGTGCGTCTGCGAACACGCGTACGGCCATCGGAGGCTCCCAAGCAGAATCTGCTTTCATCGCTGAACACGACAGATCGCCATTGCGTTCTCCAGTGCAGACGTTGGCGACACCACTGCAGCCGTTCCTGACGGTGGGCTGGAGTCAGAGGTACACATGCCAGAGGCACACGTGCACGTAGTCCTGCATCCAGTAGACGGTTGCGTATTGTTCGCACAGTCACCTCAGGTGCAACGGCAGCTCGGATTTGCGTCGCAGTGGATGTTTTGCTTGACAACGCCGCTCTTCTTATGCGTCGATCGGTACGCTCATCAGTCCGTCTGTGACTCCCGGTTCCACGTCTTCTCGTGTGGGAATGTTCTTAGGACCATCTACGCCACCATCGTACCACCACCGATACTTCCCGTCCAATTCGCTCCGCAATACGACGATACGACCACCCGGCCTCGCGGAGTGCGACTAGACAACCTCGCTCAAAGTCCGATAACTGCTGAAATCGTACACGTCTTCCATGCCCAGGCATTGCAGTTTCTTCAGGCTCTTCGCACGTGTCCGTACGCCGACGACTGATTACATTCACTTCGCCGTACTCCTTAAATACCACTGACGATCATTTGCATATTATGCCGTGCTGTTGCGTAAGCGCTCACCGGTTGGTCCCGAAATTAACATCACACTTACGTAAACTCGACCCCATTAACATATGTAAATTTCATGATCGTCCACCAATTCCTTCTTGGTGTTCTTTTTTCACTTTCCGTCAGTGTATAAACCGAAAAAAAAAAACAAAAAAAAACAAGCACAGAAACATTTAGACCTACCAAAAAATTGTCAAAATGCTGCCTGGATAGAGTAGAGATAGGTCCACCAGATACCATATCAATCAGTAAATCATGTAATAACGACTAATTTGGTACCATAATATACGTATGCATCTTTGGTTTTTAATATTTTTTTATTGCTACTGTTGCTTCTCTTAAATCAGTGTTTCCATGCTTATGATCCATTCTTTTTTTCAGGTAATCACAGTTCTAGTGCTGGAAAAGCTATCGCATGCAGATGTTATTTACAAGTTACAATGTTAGCGGCTATACTTTTTACCTTATTTTCATCTCTTTGAAGATAAATGTGTATTAAAGAAAAAAGTGCAGCCTCGTCATCACATGTGTATATATACATTATGGTCCGATTCTTACTGTTAACAAACTATGTAAATATGTTTAATGGTCTTGCATCGGGGGGTAGTGCTGTGTTGAGAGAGACAAATGTTAACTCTTTAACGATACAACACTCTGTATTTCAGATCGCCATATGACTTTTACATTCTGAATAACGTCCAGCACGTTTTGTGACAGCATGTACCAAACCTTCCTCGGCCGCCCCGGTGTCGCAGTGGTCTAAGCGATGGCCTCTGATCATTCGTCCAAAAGAGGTGCGAGTTCGAATCCCGGTGAGGCATGGATGTTGTGTTTGTCTTACGACACTGGCTCTCTCCCTTCCCTGGAAGCAGTGACCCTAAATCAGGGACGGGCGATTGCTTATAGCCCATTGAGTTGCTCACGGTGGTCGTTAAACCTCCAATAAAAAAAAACTTCCTCGAACTTCAAATCCGGTTTTTTTTTTAAAATATACTTAGCAATTTTCCGCTTGAGTAGTGAATGGCAAACAGATATGCGATCTAGAACATTTTTCTCACTCAAATTGCGCGGTACCCAAACTTCAAGGCAATTTGCATAACCGAGCTTTACCTAACGCATAGTGCGATTGAATGTCTATTGTATCCGCGTATTTTCTCGGGACGTATTGTGTGGGTTTCTTTCAATTAATGCCTTGATTTAGTTTTCGTCAACTTCGACGAGTCTTTCAGAACGAGGTTCATCGGGGAAGTGAGCAATTTCGACGACTGAACTATGAAAACAATCCTGGAATAGTCTACCGCTTGCAGCATCGTCATCATAACCAGCACACATCTCTTTTTGCACTTTCGTCGCGTTTTTGCCCATACGATAGAAAATCAGCATTACATGACGAAAAATCATCTTACTGTCTTCGCATTTTCAAACCTACACTGCAAACGTTCGGCACACATCGGGAGCTCATTTTTTCAAAAATGCGTTCCTAATGTGTTCCAGACGTGTTCTACTCTGCCCCGCAGATGGCAAATATGTTCCGAATGCATTCCAAATGTGTTCTCCTCTCGTAAGTATTAATTTTTAGAACAAATTATTTTCTAACACATTATTTACGAATGTGTTCTAAGTGTGTTCTGAATTGGATCCTAAGTACATCCATTTGAAACCAGAACGTTGAATATCGAGGATACATTTAGGATTTTATTCTGTTACGCCACGAAATAGTGGATCCACAAAGTTACGTCCTAATAAATTTCTAAATAGCGCATATGTGTGTAAGTCATGAAATGCAAAAACCATTTTTTTTTTGATTGAAGGTTTAACTACCCCCGTGTGCAACTCAAATGGGCTATAAGCAGTCGTCCGTCCCTAATTTAGGGTCACTGGTTCCAGGAAAAGAAAAGAGCCATTGCCGTAAGCAGAGGCGCGCCAAGGGTTTGCCGCCGGATGCAAGCCCAGATTAGCCGCCCCCTTCTACGAGAATATTTTTCAACTTTTATTCATTTTTACGTGAAATAAATATCTTTAGCAACATTATTTTCTATTTCCGGTAAATTGAGATTTTCTATAAAACACTTCTGTTTCATATAAAACTGAAGGAAAAAAATCTGTAAAACTCTAGTTCAGATGACGCTACGAATAAATCAAGGTCAGCTTCCTCTCTCTCTCTCTCTGTCAATTTACACAAAAGTCTGCATTACCGGTAAAAAAAGTTTCGTCATGTATGATGATAAACATATTACAGCTTCTCGATGGATACACACACACACACACACACACACACAGTATATATAACTAAGCAAGATAAGATGAGGAACCTGTGGGTAAGGAAAATGATTAGAGTGGAAGACATTATGATCAGAGTAAAATCCCTGAAATGGTAATAGGCTGGACATATTGCAAAGAGAACGGATCATCGATGTACAACCGAAATTTTAGACTGGATTCCAAGGGACAGGAAAAGACCCAAAAGAAGACCACGTGGGAGATAGGTGGATGAAATTCGAAAGCAAGCGGGAGTGAGATGGAGCAGACTGGTCCAAGACAGACCGTTGTAAAAGAAACTTGGGGAAACCTTCATCCAGCAGAAAATTGATTATGGTTGAGGAGGATGATTATATATATATACATGTGATATTAAACACGACGGGCGTCTCTTTAACTATTCTAACCAAAATATCCAATATCCACGATATCCAATATCGTGGAATACATCGAAATTGTACCCCAGTGCTCGTTACCCGTATTGCATCGATCCTATAATATTTTCCCACCCTGTTTTACAGTCAACGCTGGAACCTCTTTCTTGAAAATTTGCCAACGATAAGGTAATTCAGAAAAGTAAGCATATATTTCTTGAACAATGCTGAAAATGTTCACAATCCGTAGGGAAATATTTTCGTCGTCATTTACGACCAGATTTAAAGTATGAGCCGCTCAAAGTGCATAAAATGCGGGTCTTAAGTCGACAAATCATGCTTTTCGAACTCCATTGTGTTTTTCTTACATATTGGCCCCATTTGTCATAGCGCTGGCTACGCATTCATGAATGCTGAAATCTTCAAGATTTAAAAAAAATTAGAAAAATAATTCTCAATCCTTTGCCCGCGGTATCTGTTACTGAACAAAACAGTAAAGACAGTTTCTGTTGAATTATAAACGAGTTATTTTTACTAAAAAAGTAAACGTTCCACTTAGCATTTACGATTTCTCACAGTATAACGTTTTCATAACTTCTTCCACGCACTGATAATCTGATATTAATTTATCAACCGAAAAAATTGATTGTAAGTCCTTCCGACCCCTGAATCTGGCGCCCGGGTGCTTAGCACCCGTTGAACACCCGGTTGGCGCGTTCCTGGCCGTAAGACAAACACTACATCCATGCCTCACCGGGATACAAACCTGGACCCTTCTCGTACGAATGGTCATGAGCCAGCGCTTAGACCACTGCGTTACAGGGGCGGCAAAAATAATTTTTCATCTAAATCAAAAGTAAACAACGTATCCTTCTCTGATGAGATCAAGGTTTAACTTTGGCTGCACCAAGAAGGAACGCAACAGTGCTGTCTCAATTCTCTCAAAGTTGTAACATGCCATGCCGTACCCCGTAGAAAAACCGCAGCTACGTCGTCGCAGATTTTACGTATTTTGCTCCTGCAGACAAACTGATATCCCCAGAACCTTTATTTTGGTCCTGCGGGCAAGAACGATATCCCCAGAACCTTTATTTTGGTCTTGCAGACAAAAACGATATCCCCAGGACCTTTATTTTTGGTCCTGCGGGCAAAAATGATAGCCCAGAACCTTTACTTTTGTCCTGCAGGCAAAAATGATATTCCTCAGGACCTTTATTTTGATCCTGCGGGCAAGAACGATATCCCAAGAATCTTTATTTTGGTCTTGCACGCAAAAATGATATCCCCCAGGATTTTTATTTTGATCCTGCAGGCAAAAAGAAGTGCAGTGCATTGATCCTGTATAAAAAAATCAACAGTGCATGGAGGTCGAGCAAAAATGCAGAGGAACGGCGAAGCGTAAAAGTTGTCATAACGATATCGCAGCATGCAAAAGGAGAAACAAATGAAACTTAACGTAACGTACCTTTATTGAAGTATTGACGTAAGATTTAATTCCTATAATTTCAAGAAAAACCCGCACAAATGAAGATATTTGAGCATTGTATTCATTAGGAGTGGATCTCTCAAAAAGTCTTCTTTAATGGATGGGAGCATTTGGCAGACTGAGTAGAAAAGCTATGTTCTAATACATCCGAAAGTGTTGCGTTCTGAACAATCGCTTTTAAAATGGTTCCACTTGTCAGCTGATTTATAACATAAACAATACACCCACTCCGCAGAACAAAATAAGGCCAATGACCCATTTTAACGCAGCAATTATGTGCAGCTGCAACTACTAGCGTTTCGAAGCATCATGGCTAACATTCAGAACCTTTAATTTGGTCTTGCGAAAACAACAACAACAAAAAAAACGATATCCCTAGAACCCTTTTTATTCCTCTTACAGACTCCTGATTATGAGGGCAAGTTTTACATCTGCGGACGGAATTCTGTTTTTCAGAACTTTCTGAAAACGGAAGTTAGCGGAAGTGAATATTTCTCGCGTAATCGTTATTTTCCCCTCTCGCATTGTTTCCCCTGTCCATGCTATTGTTAAATAACATTTTATTGTGTAAATGTTTGTTGCAGCTTGAAAACGGAGGGAACAATTTCTGAAAACGGAAGTTAGACGGAGGGCTGTTCTCTTTTCTCGTGATGAGCTTTCTGCTCGGGGGAAATCGTTAAATCTTGTATTCTATATACATAAATGTTTGTATTTCAGCTTGAAAATGGAGGAAATTTTTCTGAAAACCGAGGTTTGACGGAACGCAGATTTCCTCCGTAAACGTGTTTTGTTTTTCCGCGATGTTCCCTCTATCCAAATATTGTTGCTAAATATCATTTTCTTTTGCAGAAATATTTGGGTTTCAGCTGTAAACAAAGAGGCAAATTTTTACGAAAACTGAAGCGAAGATTTCTCCGTGATCGTAATTTTTCTTTCGCGGTTTTCCTTGCCTTACGTTGCTGTTTAAATGCCATTTAATACATAAACGATTGCAAATGGAGGGAATTTTAAGATTGCAAATGGAGGGAGTTTTAAGATTGCAAATGGAGATTGCAAATGGAGGGAATTTTAAGATTGCAAATGGAGGGAATTTTTAAATTGCAAATGGAGGAAATTTTAAGATTGCAAATGGAGATTGCAGATGGAAAGAATTTTAAGATTGCAAATGGAGGGAATTTTAATATTGCAAATTTTTTTATTGGAGGTTTAATGGCCACCGTGAGCAACGCAGTGGGCTATAAGCAGTCTTTTTTTTTTTTTTTTTTTTGATTGGAGGTTTAACGACCACCGTGAGCAATTCAATGGGCTATAAGCAGTCGCCCGTCCCTAATTTAGGGTCACTGGCTCCACGGAAGGGAGAGAGCCAGTGCCGTAAAACAAACACAACATCCATGCCTCACCGGGATTCGAACCCGGACCCCTTACGGACGAATGATCAGAGGCCATCGTTTAGACCACTGCGCCACCGGGGCGGCATAAGCAGTCTTCCGTCCCTAATTTAGGGCCATTGGTTCCAGGGAAGGAAGAGAGCCAGCACCGTAAGATAGACACAACGTCCATGCCCCACCGGGATTAAAACCCGGACCCATCTGGGACGTATGATCACAAGCCATCATTTAGACCACTGTTCCACTGAGGGGAGCGGGGCGCAGGGAAAATTTCCCGAAAACGGAAGTTGACGCAGCGAAGATTTCTCCCGTTATAGTTTTTTTTTTTTTTTTTTTTTCCTTTTTCGTTGTGTTTCCCATCGCATGTATTGTTGTTGAATATCATTTTATTCCATAAATTTGTGCATGTTGTTAAATGTTATTTTATTCCACAAATGTTGGTATTTCAGCGTGATGGTAAGACGAACGGCTCTGGCTCTCTCCCTTCCCTGGAGTCAGTGGCTCTAAATTAGGGACGGGCGACTGCTTATAGCCCATTGAGTTGCTCACAGTGGTCGTTAAACCTCCAATAAAAAAAGAAAAGAAAAAAAAAAAAAGATGGTAAGGCGAAAGATCTTACTTTGCACTCAGAACTTGTACCAAGGAATAAATGCTCTACGCTAACATGCCGCTGTCAGTTATTGTTAGCGTGGCTGAAATGAACAGACCTTGCTTGACCCTTGCAGACCGATATAATATTCACAGTCGATACCGAACAATTGATAAAAGTTTTACGGTACTGTGAAACCTCAAAACTTATGTGAAATGGGTTGAAATTTTTCACATTTGTGCGCATTACTACTGTAAGGAGCAAATTTAAGAGACAAGACCTAAAAGGTTTTTATTTATTTTTTCCATGTAATGGAGTGGCACTCGAGTATGCAGTGTATTCATACACAGTTGTATCAGAATAATATGACCCCCCCCCCCGGAATCAAAGTGTTTCCTCCTAGAGGAATCACGGAGTGCACGTGACAAGGTCTGCCGCACGGAGATCTAAGCGGCCGGCCAGGACAGATGAGCCATAGTGCGTCCCGTGAGCACAATGGGCAGAGGTAGTGATATGACGGACGTTCAAAAAGGAATGATCATCGGCTACTGCGCTAAGGGTGGAAGCATCTCAGAAACAGCAGACTTTTTTTTTTTTGATTGGAGGTTTAACGACCACCGTGAGCAACTCAATGGGCTATAAGCAGTAGCCCGTCCCTAATTTAGGGTCACTGGTTCCAGGGAAGGGAGAGAGCCAGTGCCGTAAGACAAACACAACATCCATGCCTCACCGGGATTCGAACCCGGACCCCGTTCGGGCGAATGATCAGAGGCCATCGCTTAGACCACTGCGCCACACAGCAGACTTCGTGGGCTGTTCGCGAGGTGCTGTAGTAAGGGGGTACCAAGAATAGGCTAATGGCACACCTCGTACCTCGTAACGTCATAACTGTGGAGCCCCAAAGGCCGTCGACGCGAGAGGAGAACGTCGCCTCCGTCGACAGATAATGGGCAATCGACGGGCAACAGTGCAGCAATTGACCACGCAAATGAACGCTGGGGCACCCAGGTACGTGTCCCCGATAACAGTAGAGCGAACCCTGTTACTCATGGGTCTCCGGAGTCGACGTTGCGTCAAGGAGCCCATGTTAACCCAGGTCCATCGGCAACGACGCCTGCAGTTCGCGCGGGACTACCGTCATTGGTCAGTGGAAGAATGGGAAAAGTTGCCTTCTCCGACAAATCGAGGCTTCTACTCCACAGAAGTGACTAGCGGTGGCGGTTACGGCGTCAGACACACGAAAACGAACACCCGGACACGCTTGTCGGTCAAATACAGGCTTGGTTGTGGCAGTGTGCATGCCTGGAGGATGTTTTCCTGGTATAACCTGAGACAACTGGTACCACTGGATGGGACCCTGAACGCCAATGTCTACCTGTTCATCCTCGTTGATCACATGCATCCTTTCATGTTAGACGTTTAATCTGGTGGTGATGGTGACTACCAACAGGACAATACGCAGTGCTACGTCGCTAAGGTAGTGCGTGACTGGTTCCAGGAACACGACAGCGATACCTCCCTTCTCCCTTGGCCGGCGAAATCGACCGACCTTAATCCCTTGGAGCACTTGTGGGACTATTTGGATCAACAGGTTCGACGCGCTGACCGACAACACGTCATTTATGGGACCTTCGTGCTCTGCTGCAATCCGACTGGGCACATGTACCTCGGGCAACCTTCCAGGGCCTTATTGCTCCCATGCCACGCCGTTTCGCCGCTGTCATCCAGGCCAAGGGTGGTTATTCCCATTATTAGGTAGGTGGTCATATTATTCTGATACGACTGTGCATATATACATGCATTTATAAACAGGTGGCATCACATTCAAAAAGGAAGATAAAGGTGACAGCTATCAGTGTAGTACCTAATTTGTTACAGAGTTAAGTGGTAGGATGTTGTAGAGACAAAAAATGTTCAGTCTTGGCAATGCGTCCTAGCTTCCACCATATCAAAAGTTGCTTCTAAATCCAACAACACATTCTAGTTTCAGAAGTCAGTATTCTTGATCATAGTTATCTCTGCAATTGCTGTAGAACCTAGACTAAGGCGTTTTAGATAAAAGAAATATGAGGTGGAGATTTTTTTTTCTTTTTATTTTTTTTTATTTCCAGTTGTGTAGATTTTTTATTAGTTTTCGCACCCAATCATTGTCTTTCCCAATGGCCGCCTGTAGATTACTTTGTTGCCCCACGATATCCGCCGTAGGCTCATCAGAAACTTTCCGCTGTGAGGAGTATAAAAGAACCGTGTATTTTTGATAATTTAACGTATGATCGCAAAAAGCGTATAAATGAATTACGTAGAAACGAGTAAAAAAAAGCGATAAAGAATACAGTAAAATATTGGGACTAACGCAGAATTAGCAGGGCTTGAAAAATATCTGAGAAGTTACATGCCCAGTTGGGCATGTGCAGAAAATATTTACTTGCCCAGAAGTAAAATCTACATGCCCAGAGAAATTTATCTTTTAAGGTAACAAAACAGAAGCCTTATGTTTTTAAAGTTAAAAATTACGATAAACTTTTTATACATATTTTGCATCACCATTTTAAAGTGTTTGTATTCAAAATGCACAAAAGCATATATCTCAAATTTTAAGAAAGCTAATCGACGGCATTTGACAAATTTAGTGATGATGCCATGTTCAAGAATTTGTAATATATGTCCTGTGTTTTTTCAAAAAAAAAAAAAATCAGTTAACTGTACAGCAGTTTAAGTAGTTTTCAACAATTTTGAATGTAAAAATTATTTACCTTTTTCTCTTGTGCAAGCAGAAGTGATCTTGAACCAAAAATATCCCAAGAATTGTTGTTTAGAAACAAATGATGAAAAATTCATGAAGTGATTTCATATTGAAGTACACTAAATTTTATGTGCTTAAATGTAAGTTCAGACATCATAGAGATAAAAAAAATTGTTTAAACATTTATCTGCTTAAAAAAATACTTACAAAATGCGCAAAAAGATAAAAATAAAAAACTTTAAATGTGACGTTTTCCTTTTGTAGTTCTCAGCCAATTGTTGATTGCTGCAGATGGATCAAATTTTTCCACAGGAGGTCCATCAAGTGATATACGTAATAATGCATTGATAGAGTTGATGCTAAGAGAAGTCCTCACTGTTGTTTTCAATCTGTTCATTGCAGAGAACCCTCTTTCACATGCTGCTGTGCTTGGAGAAAATGTACACATTAGTTCCACTACATGAAGTATATTAGTCAATTCATTTGGTAGATTTCTCAGTAGACGGCTATAAATTTGGGCCACATCAACACTACCTTTTCTTAAATGGTTCACAGTTATTTTCAACTGAAGCCATTCAATTTCTTTTTTCACTAAAAACAGCAGCATAATAATACAGTGGATCCCACTTAAGAAGTTTTATTTTTAGAGTCCCGATTTTTTTTCCTAATGTTAGTTTTCCCCACTTAGGAAGTAACGATGTTTCAAGTTTTCCCGCTTAAGAAGTTGTGTCACAAGTTTCTAAGTAAAAACATACGATTTTGGAACTCGTCCAGCAGATAAGTACATGTCAAAGAAGTTGGGAGGAAACGTTTCTTTGTTCTCCCCGTACATGTCGCAAGCGAAGCCCTTGCCGGCTTTCTACGGTCAACGCAATGGGTCATGTTTACTCCCTCACTTCTTCTGCCCTTTGTGTATCACAATCGTCTCATCTTTGGGGCTGGGGAAAGGCTGGGAAAGGAAACACCTGCTGAAAGTTAGTCATTCTGTCAGAGTTAGGCTCAGATGTTGCACCTCGCATATGTGGAGTTAAACGTTTAGTTTTATTGTTGAAATGTGTAGCTAGCAATATGGCGTCAAAAGACATAAAAAGAAAAGCTTTATCTGTGGTTGAGAAACGAAACATTACAAAAGTTGATGAAAACCTGCATTTACTAGGGTGCAGATAGCAAAATAACTTAATTTACCTGTTACAACCCTCAACGGTATAGTGGCAAAACGGGACACTGTGCTTGCAAATGCTTCCCATTCATTAAAAATAAAAATGATTAAGAAGGGTAAATACGAGGATGTGGAATTAAAACTTCTTGTGTGGTTTAAACAAGCAAGAAACGCTAACATTCCGATCAAGGGGACAATTATTCGTGAGAAAGCAGAAGAGATTTCCAAGAAATTAAATGTTGAACTTAATCCTTCCAATGGATGGATCGACCATTTTAGGAAAAGAGCAGGACTGATTTATAAAACTGTTTCTGGAGAATCAAAAAGTGTTAACATCGAAGAAGTGGATGATTGGAAATCTAATGTTTTACCAGAACTGCTACCAGCATACGAAGCAAAAGATGTTTTCAACGCTGACGAGTGTGCTTAGTTTTACAACATTATTCCTGACAAGACCTACTCTTTCATAGGAGATAGCAGCCACGTAGTCAAAATAAAGAAAGAAAGATTTACAGCTGGTAGGAGCTAATATGGATGGAACAGAAAAGTTGCCTTTATTGGTCATTGGAAAATCGAAGAATCCGAAGTGCTTCAAAAATGTGAAAACTTTTCCATGCAGTTACAGAAATAGCAAAAACGCATGGATGACAGTTCAGATTTTTGAAGAATTTTTAATGGTTTCAGAAAAAAATGGCCAAAAAAAAAAATAGAAAAGTTCTGTTATTTTTGGATAATTGCACAGCCCATCCAAAGAACATGGATCATCTGGAACACGTAAAAGTAGTTTTCCTGCCACCTAACTCGACTTCAATGTTATAACCAATGGAATAATTAAAACCATGAAACAATTCTACAGGAAACGTTGAAACCATGAAACAATTCTACAGGAAATGACCAAGGAATAATTAAAACCATGAAACAATTCTACAGGAAGCGTTTAGTTCATTGGCTACTGCAGAAGTTGAATCAAACTGAAGTTACACCAGATGTACACTGAAATTGAATTTATTAGATGCTATGCATTTTTTGTTTCTTCGTGGGAAAAGGTATTATCTTCAACGATCACTAATTGCCCCAGGAAAGCTGGTTTCAACGCTGATGAGCTTAGTTTTTCTGATAAAGAAAACAGTCATGACAATAATGAAGCTTGGGAAAGTTTGCAAAAAAAATAAATAAATAAACTTCAAATCTTCCTTTGAAGAGTTTGTAAACGTTGACAAAGATGTTCCCACTTTTGAAATGCAAAATATCGACGATATTTGCGACATCGAAACGCAAGAGAAAGATGAACCAGAAACGCAAGAAGATGAGTGCAGGCCAATTCCTACTTCAGCTGAAGCTGGTAAAGCATTAGAAACTTTTCGCCACTTTATAGAAAGCCACAAACGTGTTCCAGCGGACATAATGAGAAATTTGAGGGAAATGGACACGTACTTTGTGAAATACTTTTATACATGACTTAACTATGCCGAATAGTATAACTACACTAGTAATCTGAATTTCTTGGTGTAGAATAAAAATCAAAGTTTCCAAGCTTTTGCACACCAACCAGAGGGCTTTTTCGAGAAAGGTAGACAACAAACTGCAAACTGAGAATAATAGAACGCTTTCAAGAATTTGAACGCCGTGACGGAACAATAAACGAAGAGATGCGAACGTAATCAGGCATTCAAAGACACGAGGAGTTATGCTCGTTTAGCACGCGGAATCATGCAAGGAAAACAAGAGGCATTCACTATTTGAAGAACCGGTTCCAAACAAACACTTGGCAACTCCAGCGAGACGCTATCATTGCATGACTCGCGATTGGTTATGATCTCTAAAGTTTTAAAAATCGCAGTAGATTTTGGGGTGGAGTAAGAAGCTAGTTTCTTTACGTCATCCCACATAGGAGCAGCGGACTTGACTTCTCTGGATAGGGCCGTGGTTACTTCGCCGTTCTTTATGTCCATTTTATGTCCGTTGACTCTAATTCTGTATAAATGAACGTTTAGTCATTCCAATGCAGTACCGTTTGGAGCAGTCTGGATATTGTAGAGGAATGGCACAAACACCTGCTTCATGGGAAGATGGGATCTTGTCAGTGTTTCCCTTAAGCATGGTATATAAAGACATCGGAGAATATGGCAATTGAACTATGCCAATTGAATTTGTAATATTTTACATAATTTAAGTTAGTGGATGTAATAAAGTTGAACTTATGCAATTTAAAAGAGTTCTGCTGGTCAAATCAGTTTTCCTATGCGAGAGAACAATCACATATGCAACAAAGAATGTAAATTATAAAACTGGGTTAAAGTTATGAGTTGAAGATTTCAATTTTGCACTTAATTTTTTCTTGGTATAATTGAATAATAGTTACTTGCATATACAAAAGCGAGTTGTCAGTTCCAAGAGATGGTGATCGAACTTGAACAAATAACAATATCCAGAATCTGCTGGATATGTGTTATTTACAGAGTCCACGCTCCTTCACCTTTTTCAACAAATTACGTATCGCATACTATGCCTGCGAACTTTCAGTTGACATCATGTGACATCAACATAGCTAATCAGAAGAAAAAGTTCTAGGCACTATAGCATTTCTGGATTCCATGCGGTCAGTAATGAAAAATAAGTACTTTTTAAGTACCTTTAAGTATTTTTGTCAAAAATAAGGGCTTTTAGCACCCTGAAAAAAAAAAGAACCGCTTTTTAAGGACTAAAGGATTTATAAGGACCATGGGAACCCTGCATAAGAGAGCAAATGAGTCAAGTGCAAAAGGAAAGACCCCCAAAACATATCTAACATTGCTTATTTTACGAAGCTTTTTTTCTGATTGAGAGTTTAACGACCACTGTGAGCAACTCAATGGGTTGTAAAGCAGACGTCCATCCCTAATTTAAAGCCACGGACTCCAGGGAAGGGAGACAGTGCCGCAAGACGAACACAATATCCATGCCTCACCAGGATTCGAACCTGGACCCATCTAGAACGAATGCTGAGAAGTCATCTGCGCTACCGGACCACTGCGCCTAAAAAGCTTTTAAAGTGTATGTGATTATTCCATACAAAAACACCTGCAGTTTGTACATGGAGGTTTTGTGTGTTAATTAGTTATTAAATACAAAAGTCACGTACCAATTTTTTCCCTAATAGTTTAATAACTCTGCACAAGCATACACCGGAAGTTGCTACTCATACCTGACTCGAGATCTAAAAAAGAATCTCAGAGTATTCAACACCTATGTCACTAACCCAATGCTGTAGTTCATCCATTGTAGTTATGTATATTTATACCAAACTCTGGTTTTTTAGGTTTAAACAATCCCCATCACATGGCTCGAAAAATACCATGCCCAAGATTACCAGGGCATGTAAATTATTTGCCTCTATAATTAAATAAAAAATTTGGTTGCCATGTCCAGGTAAGTAACTTCACACAAAAAAAAAAATTTGGAATAGAATTGCCTACTACATGAAAAAAGACAGTCGTCACAAGTTTCCTTTCACTGCTAATTTACCGGAAGTTGTATTATTGTTAAGGAGTGCCAACGACAGAATATCAGTTCTTGAATTGTATTATGCTAGAGAAATTGGAGCCGTATGTAGTTTTGCTCCAAATGTTGTTTATAGTTAGCGACGGGATGCATGCCTCTGACTGAACTAGGCCTACGGTGTTTAGTGACAAAGGGCAACAAGAAAGATGACACCGAATTTCGGGTGTAATGAGCAAGTCTTTCAATGATGTATTCAGGCATCTTCTCGGGGGTGCTTAGCCCCCCCCGAAGAATCCATGAACGCCCCCCCGTAGGTTTTTGGGTGATCTCTCCTTATATTTAGTCTGCGCTCGTTTATAGCTGAATATTTGGAGAAAATAATTGAAAAAATTAAGAAAATGAGAGAAAATATTATAATAACATCCATATTGACTTCAATCTAAAATTTTTATCATCCTCAAACGAAACATTAAGCAGTTCTCGCTGCAGGGGCAATTTTTCAAGCACTGACAACTCGGACTATTTCCGCAATAAAGACCCAATTCCACAGAGTAGAGATGTTTGCACTGCAATACATCATATTTTGGAAGCTGGCATTCAGCTTTATTTCAGTCTTCTGGATGCCAACTTTCCTTGTATACGGTTAAGCCTCAAGTAGCTAACGTGATGTTAGTGCTTCCGATACAACAAAGGTGGCGCAGTGGTCTAAGCGATGGCTTCTGACCATTCTTCTGGAAGCGGTCCGGGTTCGAATCCCGGTGAGGCATGGATGTTTGTCATACGGTGCTGGTTCTTTCCCTTCCCTGAAACCAGTGGCCCTAAATTAAGGAAGGGCGACTGCTTATAGCCCATTCATTGAGTTGCTCACGGTGGTCGTTAAACTCCCCAATCAAAAAAAAAAATTATAAGCAGTCGCCCTTTTCTGATTTAAGGCCATCAGGCCTTTAAATCAGAGAATCAGGCCTTAAATCAACCATACCTCATCAGAGAAGCTAACTCTGGCCCATCTGCTACGATTGATACGAAGCTTACCAATGCTAACGAATTTTTCAAATCGGACTATTACTTGCAGAGATAAGGTGTATACAGACGGACAAACCGATAACATAAAGCACGATCCACATTGAAGGTATATAAATATACCCTAAAACTCTATGCACATTATAATCACTTGTGGCAAAATGAAGGTATTATTACATCAGTGACAAATGGATTTAAAAAAAAACAAAAACGAACCAACTCTTTTTAATTTATGAAACTTGCATTTATTTCAATTATACATGATTCGTAAACACATATATATAATCCCGTATTTCTTTCATGATTCTTTCATGACATATATATAAGTCATTTAAATTGTGAAGCTATGAGGTAATTGCATTATATTCTACGTTAAGTGAAATTTATTGCACACATTATTGCAGCCTATCAAACATTGAAACATAAAAGTTAGTAAGAAGCTATTAAACCATAAAAACTTTGTTCCTCGGGCTTCGGATGAACTTTCCGTATCGGATATCAGGTCTTATGGTAGGTGTTCCAGTCTCTTGTTCAATAGGCAATCCGTGAATTCTATTCGTATAGTTGAAGTCTATTGAAGAAATAAAATTACACACTGTCACCGACACTATGATATTCACTCCTTCACAAATACATTCGTGTGGTCACTCGCGATACATTTCGGTATATCTGCTATACCATTATCAAACGGTTCTTAGTATTGCTAGTGAAGCATCTGATGCATATCGTTGGCTGCCATGTCCTGTTAACGCCACTTGTGATGTCATACGTTGATTCGTCGTAGTGAGTAGCCTCGTTGACAGTTTGCTGTAAGCCGACTGGTGAACTTAATTCATAATCATAGTTGAGCGGATAGATCCCAATTTCTCTATTACTTCTTGAGTTATATTGAACCCCCTTATTTTTTGGTTTATTTAGATTTTCTTTTTCCAATATAAGTTTCCATGGTTATGGAACTTCAACACGGTTGACCTTATTACAGTTGTCTTTCCATGTTTTCTCAATGACGAGGGCCTCAGAGAAACGTATTAGTTTTTCTGAACGCTGGTCAAGAACAATATTTGCTCCTTCAAAATCAGGGTTACATACATTATCCATACAGAATTCAATTAAGACCGTCTTCCGGTCTTTTTTCTTCCAGTTATCTTGGTGCTGTTGTATTCTAGTTTATAATAGATTTTTTAATCGATAAGCACGATCTTTTTTTTTTTTTTTTTTACAAAAGACGTGCTAAAAACTTGAACGAAAGGCACATAGCAGAATCAATAAATTTCTCAAACACCAATTTCAGCATCATCTTACAAATTGAGATACATGTTTTTGTGCATTTAACATTTTGAATCATCATCATTGTCAACCATTATCAATCCACTGCTGGACGAAGGTCTCCCCAAGTTTCCTCCACAACGGTCTGTCTTGTGCCAGTCTCCTCCATGTCACCCCTGCATACTTTCGAATTTCATCCACCCATCTCCCATGTGGTCTTCTTCTGGGTCTTTTCCTGTCCCTTGGAATCCAGTCTAAAATTTCAGCTCTCCATCAATGGTCTGTCCTTCTGGCAATATGTCAGGCCCATTGCCACTTCAGGGATTTTAACTCTGGTCATAATGCCTTCCACTCCTGTCATTTTTCTGATCCACGAGTTCCTCTTCTTATCTCTCCTGGTTACACCAAGCATGCACCTCTCCGTGCTACTTTGAGTTGTCTGCAGCCTTTGTATGTCTCTTTTAGTTAAGGTCCACGTCTCTGCACCATACGTAAGCACTGGAAGGATGCATTGATCAAACACTTTTCTTTTAAGACATAATGGCATATTGCTCTTGAAAATTATGCTGTTTCTTCCAAAAGCTCTCCAGGCAAGTTTTGTACGCCGATTAATTTCTTCATCAATGTGACCCTCACTTGATATCTGCTGTCCAAGATAAACGTACGTGTCTGTTATCTCCAGCTTTTCTCCATCAATCGATAAATCTTCATTTCTTGTAAAAGCATTGAACATCACTTTTGTCTTCTGAAAGTTCATTTTTAATCCCACTTTACTCTTGTCAGCAAGTTCCTGGATCATACTCTGCAGCTCTGATGGGCTAGTTGCAAAAATGACTACGTCATCAGCAAAACGAAGGTGGGTAAGATAATCTCCATTAATCTTTATCCCCTTGTTTTCCCAGCTCAGTGACTGAAAAACACCCTCCAATGTAGCATTAAAGAGTTTCGGAGATATGGTGTCACCTTGTCTCACTCCCTTTCCAATTTTTATGTGTGTTGTATTTTCAAACAGCCTAATCTTTGCACTTGCATTTTCATAGATGTTATTAATAATATTAATGTATGCATCTTCAATACCGCAGGTTTTCACACCCTTAAAATGAAAATGCAAAAACAAAAAGTCCATATTTTCTTTATCTTAAAAGAAGTGAGGTTTCTGATTTGTTATCTTAAAAAACTACATTTTTTTCCCCCTGGGCATCCAGCATTTGCTACCTGGGCAGGTAAATAATTTCTGCACATGCCTAGCTGGGCATGTAAATTTTCAGATATTTTTCAAGCCCTGCCACAGCACCAAATGATACAAGGATTTGCCCATAGTGGTATTTCACCCCGAGTATAAGTTGGAATCCAGCACACTACATCACCACATCATCATCATCATTGTAAACCATTATCAATCCACTGCTGGACGAAGGTCTCCTCAAGTTTCTTCCACAACGGTCTGTCTTGTGCCAGTCTCTTCCATGTTACTCCCGCATACTTCCGAATTTCATCCACCCATCTCCCATGTGGTCTTTTTTCTGGGTTTTTTCCTGTCCCTTGGAATCCAGTCTAAAATTTCAGCTCTCCATCAATGGTCTGTCCTTCTGGCAATATGTCAGGCCCATTGCCACTTCAGGGATTTTACTCTGGTCATAATGCCTTCCACTCCTGTCATTTTTCTGATCCACGAGTTCCTCTTCTTATCTCTCCTGGTTACACCAAGCATGCACCTTTCCGTGCTACTTTGAGTTGTCTGCAGTCTTTGCATGTCTCTTTTAGTTAAGGTCCACGTCTGTGCACCATATGTAAGCACTGGAAGGATGCATGATCAAACATTTTTCTTTTAAGACATAATGGCATATTGCTATTGAAAACTATACTGTTTCTTCCAAACGCTCTCCAGGCAAGTTTTATACGCCGATTAATTTCTTCATGAATGTGACCCTCATTTTATATCTGCTGTCCAAGATAAATAAATGTAGGTCTTGGTTATCTCCAGCTTTTCTCCATCAATCGATAAATCTTCATTTCCTGTAAAAGCATTGAACGTCACTTTTGTTTTCTGAAAGTTCATTTTTAATCCCACTTCTTTACTCTTGTCAGCAAGTTCCTGGATCCTACTTTGAAGCTCTGATGGGGTAGTTGCAAAAATGACTACGTCATCAGCAAAACGCAGGTGAGTTAGATAATCTCCATTAATCTTTATCCCTTTGTTTTCCCAGTTCAGTGATTGAAAGACATTTTCCAATATTCATTAAAGAGTTTGGGAGATAGTGTCCCCTTGTCTCACTCCCTTTCCAATCTTTATGGGTGCTGTACTTTCAAATAGCCGAATCTTTGCACTTGCATTTTCATTGATGTTATGAATAATATTAATGTATGCATCTTCAATACCGCAGGATTTCAAGCCATTGTAACTGCTGATGGTTTCACCGAATCAAAGGCCTTTTCACAGTCAATAAAAGCCATGCTCAATGGAAGTTCTTATTCCCTCGCTCTTTCGATTAGTTCTCTCAGTACGTGGATATGATCTATAGTGCTGTAGCCGCTCCTGAATCCAGCTTGTTCTCTCGGTTGAGCCATGTCCATTGTCGCCTTCAATCGGTGTGAAAGAACTTTAGTGAAGATTTTATAAACCACTGATAGGAGGCTGATAGGTCTGTAGTTCCCGAGATTCTCAATGTCACCTTTTTATGCCTTAATGAAGGGAAGATTCCTGAAGATTTGAACAATGCTACAATTATCCTGCTAAAAAATGTGACATCACCACACATAGCATACTCTCTATATTTTCAATTTAAACAGTGAATCATTTCCTGAAATGACAAACTTTAATGTGGGGGAAAAATCACACTAAGAGGGTGCTTAAGCCAATTTTTGAAAATAATTTAATATTTTACATTCAAGTGGTAAAAAAATTCAAATATTTTACCCTTTTGTACAAACAAATATGCAATGAGGGAATGATGACTAGAAACCTGTACATGTTATAAGTATTTTAAGTAGATCTTGAGTAAAATATTTTCAGTTCTTTAATAAATTACGCTTGTTGTAATAAACTTAAATAACACAGTACAATAGACATGAGAAGAAAATGGAAATGAACATCTAATAGGCATAAAAATACAGGTATCCAACCTCATATTAAACATCCAAATATATAGAATTAAATTTTCCCACACATTCATACTTAAAATTGACGGCTTACCTTTTCCTATAGGAAATAACTTCCACAAGTGAAAAATTATAAAAATACCTCTCAATAGATATGTAATCTTTCTATGTTGAGCAAATTTTACTCTTAGTATACAACAGGCGGAATATTCTGAAAAGCACGAAACACTTATGATTGCGGTTCCAAACTGGTCAGACGTTAATTCAGCCATATACATAAAAAGGTTCGATACCTGTCGTTCACTCCCATTCTCATTATTAATGAAAGCCTTAAAAGTCATCTCAATGTATGCATGTCCATCTAAAAAACACAGTTCTGTTAAACTCAAGTGGTTAAAAAACATCATCATAGTTTGTTCATAGAATGCATTAAGTTCAGGAAATGGACAAAATTCTATTAACACACAATATAGATCACGAAACATTTTCATTGTCTCATACGTTTTAAAAAATGTTTGTATAATAAACTTCACTGTTATAAATTTGCAACGTTTTCCTGGTAAATTTACATATCTGAACATTATGCTCGTTGTACAGAGACCAACCATCGCTGCTTGAGCAAACAGACGAGCAATAGTCAGCACCACTTCACAATGTTCTGTAAAAAAGAGTTTCAATGAAAAACGGCCCACACTGGTTAGTGCTTGACGTTCGATTTGAACTGTATGCCAGTATCATATGAACACCTGCCAATTGATTTTTGAATGACTGCTCCACCTCAGAATTCTGCAAACAGCGACTTATCGGCAAATCCTCAATTGTAACAGTAATATTAGCACACTGCCCGGATCTCACTATTACGGCCTCATCAAATGTAATTTTTTTGCATTCTTCATAACCGCCATTAACCTTGACTTCTAAATCACTTCCGCCTTCAGACATGTTTTCAGCAGAGTAAGATATTTCCAATGGGCTTCCTCCACCTGTGCTTGGGGGCTTCAAATGCAGCATTATCCCTGTTAACAAAACTGTGCCTTCCACAACTGAAATCTTCAACATAGAAATAATATCAACACAAAACGACTCCATGAGGGTCTTACTTGTCGAATCGCACAAAGGCAGAGAGAGGGCGAGAGACTCATTTTCACTGCGTTCACTACTAGACATGCTCACTATTCTTTTTATGGAGCTTAACTTCGTGATAACTTTCGATACCTTGATAGCAAGTGCCGGCCCACAGACGCTGATTATACACCTTTCCACATTAGATGTATTGCACGCCATTCCACGTCGCTGACATTCATGCCTTCCCCAGTTAATAAGAGCAAGCATATGTAATGGATGAAGTTGAGTCTTGTTATGAATAATTCTTCTAACTAGTTCCTTTTCAGTATGTATGAAGTTTGTTTTCAGCAGTACATCTCCAATATTTTTGTCAAATAATTCTTCACACGTAGAAAGCACTTCATGAACATTGTGCTTAACAGCCATTCTGAACACTTCAAGTACATTGCAAGAGGTAATCGGGGCCTTGGCAAAAACATTCTCGCATTCGTCCTGGAGATGTCTGAGGCGATAGTATCTTGCACAGCCAAACACTTCCAGTGCTAATTCCAAATCATCCAGGCAATATGGCTTCTCAAAGACATGCCTAAAAACGGAAACAAAAGAATATATAAATATACGCACTGCAGAGATGTACAAAAAAAGACAGTCCAAATGCATTTTGTACTTTGTGTACGAGGTTCATAACAAAAGTTCTGCACACGTTAATCTAAAACGGAATCGGGTGGTGCAATCGGGAAAATGATTGTGTCATGTCAAGGTCAGACTCTCAGCAACGCAGTAGTGTCAGAACGACGCGCTTTTATTTGCTGCGTGGACGTGGGAGGGTTTGGAAATTGAAGCGTTCAGCTACTCAGGTCGAGTCAGTGCGCTAGACCAGCTCTCGTACGTGAAAGTAGAAACTCGGGGGGGGCTCCGACACAGATCCACACCGCCTTGGAAGAAGTTTGAGGGGAAGGAACTCTTAATCGAAGCACAATTCCTTATGATGACAAAGTTGTGACCAAAAATTCGTCAAAATCGCCCCAACTTGTTGGAATCGGGAGCGATCTTGTTGCATGACAACGCATCGTGTCATGGTGCAGCTTTGGGTACGGGGACTTTTGTTGAAATATGGACTTTTGTCCCCACACCATACAGCCCTGATCTCAGTCCACCCGATTTTGATCTTTTCCTTGAAGTTAAAAAATCGGCTCCGTGGCATCCGCTACGAATCGCTGGACGAACTGTCATTGGACGTGACCCGAGTAATACGACAGCTGAACAAAGATGGCGTACTATGGGGCATCCAGGACCTACTTCACCGCTGGCAAGCTGTCATCAGCAGTGGTGGGGAGTACATTGAACTGCAATAAGGTAAGTTTTCTCCGTTACTTCGCACTTTTCTCAAGAATGGACAGTATCCAGAACTTTTGCTATGACTCCCGTATATAGGTCACTGGTATGAAGAGCACAGACATACAGAAGAAATTTTGAATTTTAATGAATTTATTACTCAAAAATATGAACAAATAAATATTCAAACGAAAAATCAATTCTTGCTTATTAGCATGTCTATACTTCACCAGTCCCGCTCCAAGAAAAAACTAAACAAAAACCCTTGCTGTAGTCAAATTGTAAACCAGATCAGGTCAATGTAACTACACACATACCGCTTATGAAAATGCAACAACTTTTACACACAGTCTGACGTTTAATTCATGGACGTTTTTCAAAGTTAGTTAAAAAAAACGGCTCTTAGGAGATTCAAATTCGTTCAGAAATAGTCGTAAAGTAATAAAGTAGTTGCCTTCGATGCACGATCTCGATAAGAATCCCACACAATGCAAATCCAAATTCATCGGCTGAATTTAAAGATTGTATTGTATATATTGGGTTGTCGGAAAAGTCATGAAGTATTTTAGCCATGTTTTGCAAAGGTCATTTACTAATAGAAAGAACAAAGATCAATCAATGATATAATGCCCGTTTTGTTCGATAACCTTTTGCCATCTTTCAGTGAGCTGGAAAATGCTTTGTTCGTAGAAGGATCTGTCTTTCGTGGCGAAAAACTCTACAAGGTGCTGATTTACAGCCTCATCTGAATTGAACGTTATACCACGCAAGAACTGTTTAAGAGAGCGAAACAAGTGGAAGTCTGACGGCGCAAGGTCAGGCGAGTATGCTCGGTGTGGCAACACATCCCACCCAAGCTCCAATAATTTTTAACGGGTGATCAAACTTGTGTGTGGTCACGTCAGTGCCAGCGGTGGTTCGCAAAATTCCGTGCTGGTGATTTTGACCTCAACGATGCTCCTCGGTCGGGGAGACCCACCGAAGTTGTTGACGACCAAATGAAGGCATTGATCGAGTCAAACCCACGTTACACGACAACACGAGAGATTGCAGACACATTGCACATCCATCATTCAAGCGTTCACGACGACCTGAAGAAGCAGGGATACGTAAGCAAGCTCGATGTGTGGGTTCCTCATGAACTCAAAGAAGCTCAATTGACGGCACGTATAAACATCTGCTATATGCTCATTAAACGTGAGGAAAACGATCCTTTTTTGAACAGACTGATAAATGGTGACGAAAATTGGATTGTGTACAACAATGTGCTGCGCAAACGGTCTTTGTCCCGACGTGCTGCTTCGCCTCAAACGACATCCAAAGCAGACATTCATCAGCGGAAGGCTCTGGTCTCAGAGTGGTGGGATTTTAAAGGTGTCTTGTTTTTCGAGCTCCTACCACGGAACCAAACAATCAATTCGAATGTGTACTGTCGGCATTTGGACAGTTTCAACGAATCCATCATCCAGAAACGTCCAAAGCTCGTTCATCGTTAAGATGTTGTGTTCCATCACGACAACGCGAGACCACACACAAGTTTGATCACCCGCTAAAAATTATTGGAGCTTGGGTGGGATGTGTAGCCACATTCAGCATACTCGCGTGACCCTGCGCCATCAGACTTCCACTTGTTTCGCTCTCTTAAACAGTCCTTGCGTGGTATAACGTTCGATTCAGATGAGGCTGTAAATCAAGACCTTGTATAGTTTTTTCGCCACGAAAGACAGGCCTTTCTATGAACAAGGCATTCTGCAGCTCACTGAAAGATGGCAAAAGGTTATCGAACAAAACGGGCATTATATCATCGATTGGTCTTTGTTCTTTCTATCAATAAATGACCTTTGCAAAACGTGGCTAAAATACGTCATGACTTTTCCGACAGTTATTGGAGTATTGTCATTACAGCATAAATGTCTTTGAGAAGCAATTACAAGACTCTCAGTGAACAGCAATGAGGAGACAGCCCTAAGTGTTACGATAATGGAAGCATCATTCAGAATTGGGTAGTGCAGGCCATCGCTCACGAGTCGGGACAGTGCAGAATTTGTAATTCCATTCTTTACCGCGTATTTATGTTCATTTATTCTTGTTGCCAGTGAACGTTTTGTAGATCCTATATATTTACTATCGGGAGTGTCAGCATCAATGTTTTTTAAGGGATGATGTACACGCCAAATTTATTTAGGCTCGTTGCTTGGTCTCTATCTTTTTTGATTAACTTGAAAATGTTTGTAGTACGTATTCCGAAGTCCAGGTGAAAGTTTCTGCAAATGGCTTTGAGAGCAGGTGTTATGGTTGAATAATAATCTATGGTACCTACATATATCTACGAAGTTGTTTGTCCCTCAGGAGAGTAGTCGAGTTTTCTTGGTGGAGCTTCTTAAGAACTTTTTTTATGATAAAGTTGGGAAATCCATGGTTGAGGGCGATGTTGAAATTTTGTTAATTTCAGCACATCCAAAAAGCTACAAACTCTCCTCAATCAATTTCCTTCTGCACAGAGACATCACGCTTTCATCTGGTTTCAGCAGACATAAATGTGAAATTAACAATATATTCAACATCGCCGTCAACCATGGCTTTAACCACTTTATCATAAAAAAAAAAGCTCTTAAGGAATCCCAACTAGGTTGGGGGCAATTTTTTTGAAAAAATGCAAGAATGAGTAAAAAATTTTTTTAGGAAGGCTAACACACAAAAACACAGACGTTGAAAAAAATTATATCAATATAAATTTTCAAGAAATTGGGAAATTTGTGAAAAAATTAAAGGAAATATGTCGTTTACAGTAAACTCTCTAAATAAAAAAGTTATAGATATATGATGGCACTTTTTTTGCATCAGTATATGCGCATGACTATTATCTATGCAGTGAACTAAAAGGTAAGTGATGTTCCTAAACGCTGCTGAGATACACTCATTCCTACATGCATTAGTGTAAATTTCCGTCAAATTTCTTCATAGTGTTGAATGTAAATAGCTATAACCTAACTTTGAACTGACAAACAGCAAAACTTTTAGTTCATTGCATGCGCAAATTGTAAGAAAGAGGTATACCAAGTTTCATCAATTTATTTACATACCTTTTGCAGTTATCAGGTTTTCCATAAAGAGTTCGGGACGAAAATCTCATCCTGCAAAAAACGCGTTTCAAGTGTCACTTCCCGTTCGTTTGGCACCTGCGTTGAGATATTCCGATTGCTATAACTCTGTATCTATTCATCGTAGACAAGAAACAAAGACAATTTTGGAATCCTAAAGAATGGGGCTTTAAGATGAAAGCATTTTTACAAATTAAATTTGACCTAAAACGACCTTTTCAACTTAGTGGGATACCTTAAGCTCTACCAAGAAACTCAAGTATTCTCCAGAGGGACAAACAACTTCGTAGATATGTAGGTGCTATAGATTATTATTCAACCATAACACCTGTTCTCAAAGCCATTTGCAGAAACTTTCACCTGGAATTCGAAATGCGTAGTACTACAGACATTTTCCAGTTAATCAAAAAAGATCGAGACCAGGTAACAAACCTAAATAAATTTGGCGTTTACAGCATTCCCTTAAAAAGTACTGACGCTGACACTCCCGATAGTAAATATATAGGAACTACAAAACGTACACTAGCAACAAGACTAAATGAACAAAAATACGCAGTAAAGAATGGATTTCAAAATTCTGCACTGTCTCGACTCGTGAGCGATGACCTGCACTACCCAATTCGGAATAATGCTTCCATTATCGTACCACCTACTGCTGTCTCTTCATTGATGTTCACTGAGAGCCTTGTAATTGCTTCTTAAAGACATTTATGCTGTAATGATAATACTCCAATATCTATACTGACCATTTGGAAACTATTTACTGTTCCAAATACGCGGCAGACTGAAGACGAAGTCAAATGTGAAACAACTTATGCTGTTTATTCACTACAGTGAAGTTTCTAACTGCTTCCTACAAGGGACGGATAACAAGTTGACTGAGGACGCCATCCCTTATTGTACCACCCGGCATTGAGGACGCTTGAAATCTCAATTATTACTGCTATGGCGTTCCTTGTATCTCCAGATGAAGATATATCCAGCAAATTGAGAACACCACAAATTAATTTAGTTACGAATTACGTTTTCCATTATTTATTACAATGGCGTACTGTACGTATTCCTGCATTCCTTATTATTTCTTTCGTGATACCTACCACGTTGTTTATATAATTTGAAACCACGTGACGCTGTATCATATATACCTTGTGTCTATATCATGTCACGTAACATTCTATTTAAACGTATTCCCTTTCTTTTGTTTATTTGACGATGGGTTCTAGGGAAACCTGAAAGTTCTTATACCTCAAACTATATAAAACAAATCTTTAAATTCAGCCGATGAATTTGAATTGTGTGGGATTCTTCTTAACAAGATCGTACATCGAAGGATACTTTATGAAAATGGCTCGTAAATGGAATGAAAACGCTATGACGAAATGAAAAGTGATGCCCTGTACGAAACAGTTTTTGACCACCAATACGCATTTCTTGCAAACAAATACATATGAAGTTAAAGCATAAGAGAAATCAACATGTTAGTTCACACGTGCAACATAACAAGGGCCACTGCAGTATGAAAAATCCCTAGCTCATAGATACATCCCAAAATAAAGTGCCTTCTAATAGTCTAGGATTTAGGAACACTCTCACTCAATAGGTGTTGAGAAATACCAGAACTGGTCGGAAGAATTCCACGAGATTTATACGACAACGTGCGGGTCTAATAGCAGTGGCAGAATCTGCCAAACATGTTACAGAGGCAAAGTCATACTTTGAGAAGTATGACTTCAGGAGCTGTATGACACTCACAGATGGCAGCAAAATCAGCCCTGTGACCACGTAGTCTCCAGAATCGCAATCGTCGGGGATGAGACAGAACAGAGACTAGTCCCTGAGTACGACAAGGTTCCATTCGTTCCGCCACACATGTCAGGAACGGCACCACAACATTCTTGTGCGACAGTGTGCTGAGGTTAGTGGCAGTCGTCGAAATGGCTGGCGAGAGCGCAAACCTGCTTCAGCCCGCCTGCGATTCACAGTCCGTGTCGATACGAGATTTCTGTAGTAAAGGTCTGCACGGGCCTAATTTAGTGAGCCCAGCCCGTTTCAAATATTAGAAACTCGACCCGTCACGGCCAGTGATGTGCCATTTGGTATTTGTCTTTCTATTGTATTTTATTAAAATGGGGAAATTTAATAATGAAATGAGATTATTGAAAATATTTAGTTGCATGTAAGCCTAAAAATATTAACTAAACTTTGACAATTATCGAAAAATATAACCTTTAAAGAGAGAAAAAGGAAGACTAAGCGTGTTCAGAATCTCCCTTTCTCTGAACTAGTGTAAGAGGTAACACTACAAAAGTCGATCCCTATACAGATTAGGGATAGGAGAAAAAATCGATGTCACACTCTCTCATACAAACACACCCCACTCCACTGCAGACGCTCCCGGTTCCCCTCTCAACACAACACACACGCGCGCGCTTGGGGCCGAATCTTTTTGTTGTCAACAAGCCTCAAAGTGGTTTTACCATCTTAATACAAACAGATTGGTAAAAACACTTACCTCTTCTTGCTTTTCTGATTATGCCCTGGGCTACGTCATGGATGTAAAACTAGCAAAACAGTTAAACACATCAGGAAATTAGGACAAGACTTTTTTTTTCTTTCTTTACCATTGCGATAAAAAGAATAGGTTGACTTGGCCTGGCCCGTCCCGTGCAGACTAGTCTGTAGCTAGTTGCCTGTACACCTCGTGCAGTGTTGACCGCTTTGGACAGCTGGGCTGCTAAAGCTCGCCGTTGAAAGCGGCGTTCGGACGTCCACCTACGTGCAACAGTCCCACTACCCCGACCCACGAAACATTCCTCTAACCACAGTCGCCACATTCGGCCGATAGTTATTACATTTCGATGAGTATCTTGCCGCTATGGTACGCAATGACCAAGCAGCCGTACGTAGGCTCTATGACGAAATCTATGGTAAAAGTTTCAGTGTGACGGTAGGATTACTGATGACGTCGCCTATGCATTCTAACTCCTTACACATGCTTTTGCCACCGAGATCACTCCGATGAAGTGGTCCACACCTCCAGGTGACGAAGCTTAGCTATTCATAGCCGTATTGCCCCTTTTATCTTCATATGCCACGTGACTGGTTCGCAGCTGCAACATGTATATAATATAAACACATACCCACCAAATTGCATGACGCTTCGACAAATGTACTTCCTAGTGACGTTTACCATGTTCAGCAGCAGGGCCAGCCTTTGGCATAGGCGAGCCTAGGTTAGTCAATTCTAGGGGCCGCGGATTTTAATCATACATCATCCAATTTTTAATCAGTATTATCTTAATAAAAAAAAAATAATAATAAAACTGGCGAAGTACGGCTTTTCTCTTGTCCCACTAGTTTTTATATAAAAATAGCTGTTCACCTTTGTGCTTTTGTTTTTTTTTATTGGAGGTTTAACGACCACCGTGAGCAACTCAATGGGCTATAAGCAGTCGCCCGTACCTAATTTAGGGTCACTGGTTCCAGGGAAGGGAGAGAGCCAGTGCCGTAAGACAAACAACATCCATGCCTCAAGGGATTCTAACCCGTACCCCGTTCGGACTAATGATCAGAGGCCATCGCTTAGACCACTGCGCCACCGGGGCGGCCTTTGTGCTTTGCAGTGAAGTTTAGTTTCTTTTCCGCCGGCTTTACACATAAAACGGTAATAAAAGAGGAATGTATAGGCAGAAAACAAAACGCCAGACAAAAAATTCTGGGATTGAGTGAAATGCAGAACGTCTGAGATTTGCTAATTTAAACGAAATACAGTTCCCACACTTTTGACTACAGTAGATCCTTTGACTAATGTAATTTTAGCAAATTACAAAAATTATTACACTCTAGGAACACACTTTTTTTTCTCGCTTGAGTTTTCTGCAACAGTTGTAAACAGTGTGATTAACGATAAACCTTAACTTATGTACCCCAAAGCTTATGCAGGAATAATCACAAAACAGCAAGCTACAATTACGTTTACAAATAAGCATATTTCAGGCAGCATTCGGAGAACTTTTGAAAATTTCAGGTAAGCCTTAAGTTCATATATTTAATAACAATTTTGTGCATTTTTAAAAATTTTAGTTTGTCATTGAGGGAAAAATACGTTACTCAAATATGATTGAAAACTGATATTTTAACAATTAAGCATCATCCACGTTTTTCAGTTAAAAATACTATTAGGGGCCGCCGAAGTAGTAAGGCCGGCCCTGTTGATCAGTGTACTTGTCTGAAAGAAAATCAAAATGCTGAATTCTGCACGTACAATACAAAAACCCCCATTAGCATGTAATAAAACGCTCAGGCGACAGTATATCACATCAGTATGTTTTGTAAAACTAACGTGCATTTCATTGAAATACTACAAGCTGTAACATAAAGAGGAGCTAACCCTACAGCCTTTTCATTAATATTCTAAAAAAAAAAAACTCCGCGTTAACATTTATGCGGAAGTACTTCCTTTGTCTATTATCAGTCTGTAAATAACAGTGATACATGCAAAGTTTGGAACCATATGAAAAGCAGCAGAGTGGCATATATTCATCAGAATATTTTTCGAGAAGTCTAACTCAAGTAACAGAAATGCCAAAACAATATTACATTTTCAAAATAAATGCGGACATTTGGATCCAATCAGTGCAACAATATGAGAGACGCAGTATATATATTTTTTTAAATTTCAAAGTCACCAGGTCGCCCTGCATGAACATTTGTAGCTCGAACAAGTTTCTCTGCTTAATTCTCATTAAATCGTTTTTACGTTTCAGATTTCAAATTTTAAGAACTTGGGTAGGAAAAAAGTATCTACTTTTGATGTACTTGTGTTCCCAAGATTTTAATTTTCTCCTAGCCTCTAGTGCGCCTACATGACAATTCTTTTCTGGTGACTAGAAAATTAATTTCCAGGAGTCATTAACGTAGAAAATACCTTAAAATCCTAAAAATTTTTTAAAACGACGGCGTCAACTTCTAAGATTTTTATTAGTATTGATAAGACATTCCGGATTCTTTGTTTTAACATTTTCAAATACTGCAAATTCGTTTTTTTAATACGGATTTAAGTATTTTAAGTTCAACAACCTTCAGTCTAAGAGGACAAACAATATGAATTCCATCCCATGATCCTCAAACTCCTGGTCACCGAGACTGTTGATTGCATAACGATGCAAACCTGAACTACCACATACATCGCGAAAATGCGATTAGCGATAAATAGTTACTTGAAACGTTTATATTCATTTAAATGCACAATGTAGTTAGCCAATTTAGGTACTCTTCCGATCACAAACGCTTTCACGTACTTTCCAAGTTCGCGTACATCAGTGCGTCATGTTGACAAACAGCCAGATATCAAACATAATTGAAAGACAAATTTGGGATGTATTTTATAAAAACTTTGCGAATAGTACTACCAACGGCCTTTCTCTCTCTCTCGCTCTGTGTGTGTCGATCCTTTTGAGAAGATAAAAATTATTTGGTGTATAGAGCGAAAAGAAAAAAATGATTTTGAACGATATTTAAGAACACGCTGTTAATCATCAGAGCAAATGTTCAGGCGAACTTAGTGTTGTGCGCAGTTAGTTTTATACAGGTTGTCGCAGCTGCAAAATACTGAACTTAAGTGAAACCAGCTGCTTACTGGAACGAATGGACTCACCAAATTGAACATAATAAAACGTGCGTTTTTATTAATATTTTGCATTTATTTAGGATAAAGAAAGCTGCATTTTTAGGAACAAAAAATTAACATTTCAGCCCAAACTATTTTTGCTTATAAAAATTGTCCGCATGTAATTTAAGTGGAACTAATTCCGTTGCTCGTTGATCATGGGTTCCAGCTGGTTGTATGTAATCAAAGCGCAGCGATACATGCGAACTTGGGAACTACAGTACGTGATAAGTGCTTGTGATCGGAAGCCCCACCGGTTTTATTTCGATGTTGGCACTTACTACTTGAATGTAAGAATAATACCGTGTTATTAAATGTACGTGCAGATACGAAAATTTTGTTGCCTTTCCGTGGTAAAAAGTAAATGCCATTTTTCGCCGATACGCAGAACACATGGTAAAAAAGTCTAGTCTGTTTACTGCTGAAAGAAAAAGAAATTCAAATATCTTACCTTAACATTATTTTGAAAGCCTTGGGAGAGAATTCCTTGATAGTTATAACATTTGTTCCATTATGTGGAAGATCCTGGAACATAAGCTCGAAAACTCTGCTAGAAGAAGCCAGCTGGCTTTTTTCAACTTCGTACTTGCGCGGCTGACCATCCTTGGACTCCACAACAAACGAAACTTGGCCAGATGGGCCATCATCAACAGAAGCTTGCAGTAGAACAGACATGATTCCTCAGAGAGTGGCTCGGCAACAGAGAAATTAACTGAAACACAATGCAGAACGGTAAGCAGGTTGAATTCAACCCATGGCTCAACATCAAAACATCTAACAGTTCAAAAAACGCGCACCAAAACTGAAAAGAATTTTCGAAATTCGCAGGCATTTGAACCTTAAAGCAGAGCCCAACCGGTAAGGCCCGCGTAAAGATTAAAATGTGAGCTCGTGAGTCGTGACAGATAGCTTTTTGTGTGACGTCATACCGGAAACCTCCAACCTCACAGAGCGAAACCAGCGCCACCGTTCAATCCCATGAGATATATCTAAAGACCTTGCGTTCAATCGCCTGAAAGCTCTGTTTCAGTTCGCAAACTGGGGAATGCTGTAATTCAAAACATCTGATAACGGGTTAGTCATTACAGAACGTTTTTTTTTTTTTTTTTAACAAGTTTTAGTTTAGAAAGAAATTTTTCGTTTGCAATGCCGATGCGTTACAGAATGCTTGTTTATTTATTGAATAATGTTTCAATGCAAACACTTCCGTTAGCTTCATCCAAGCTTCGCACACCCCGCTAGAAAGTGAAATAAATTTAAAACAGATGACCAAAAATTTTTAAGATTTGAATCAGTTTGACTAAAATACAATAAGCAGCTTCTTTTAAATAGAATAAAAAACAAGTTTCATGGAAATCTTCACAGTACCTCGCCTTTTAAATCAAACCATTCGGCGCTACTAATTTTCCGTTTGAGATCACGAGGCAAAACGAAACAAGTAACGTATCTTGGACAGAATCGTGAATGTCTGTCCTGAGAAACTAAAACTTTCTGCTCAGCTGAAGAAGTCTCTTCAAACTTATGCTACATAAGCAATATTTATGGAAGGGGTGATAATTGTTATGACTTATGAAATGAAAGAGCACGTAGTGGCCAAAATGTTTTTCTGGATTTCTAATTTCTTGCTGCTACAAAAACATGTCGTACGAGGACATTTTCAATCCCAACTTCCAAAACTCAAAGTTTTCGTGCTATACGTATAATAATAGACTAGTGCCCAAAACCTAAGAACGGACTACATTTTTACCTCTATAAATAAAATAATACATGACCGCAGCCAAATGGGAAAACAATTATATTGCCAGCATACGAACACATGAAAAGACAAAAAATCTCTATATAAAATTGAACGTTTGTCTGTCCGCTTTACAAATCGACAGTTTTCAATTTAGAAACCACCAAATTTGGTATACTATCTCGTAGTACTCTAAGTTAGACCATAGACTTTTTTCGGAAAGGGTCGGGGCCCGGGTCAAGGGGGCCCGATACAAAAGTTTCGTAAAATCTACAGTTTTCAATTGAGAACCACCAAATTCGGTACACTATTCTCATGGTACCCTCCTAACTTAGACTGTAGAAGGTTTTCGGATGGGATCGGAGCCCGGGGTCAAAGGGCCTTCATAGAAAATTGTAAAATCTACAGTTTTCAATTTAGAACCAGAAAATTTGGTATACTGTTTCATGGTGCTCTAACTTAGACCGTAGACGGTTTTCGGATGGGGTTGGAGCACAGGGTCAATCCCCTCCCCCCAAATTTCCGTAAAATCTACAGTTTTCAATTTAGAACCACCAAATTTGGTGTACTATCTCATAATACTCTTAGACCGTATATTATCGAGCGGGTTCCTGTATGGGTTCATCCGACGTAATATTTGTAACCAAGGAAGGGGGGTCGAGTGGATTGTGATTCTGCGATTCCCTGATTTAGGGCTGACGCAGTTTCAGGATCCACTGACGGGGCGTTGTGATTCACACAGCAGATTTTCCTTTGGGAGTCAAAGGGTCTGCCGTGTGCCGCAGCAATAATGCTAGACCGTCTAGAATTTAAAACATATAACAAAGAATTGCAGAGTCTCTACAGTAGAAAAATATTATTTCCATATATCCAGAGTTGAGCATCCAATTTACAACTATAGAAACACTCATGATAATATATTAGACAAATTAACATGAAAACAATTTATTGGTCTTGTTTTGGCAAATAAGACATGGTGTTCTGCTCCAGAACAACGAATGATGCTGACACTAAATGCCTTTGGCTATGAAGCACTGCCTCACCGGACTTTTCTCCGGCTGACTATAATCTGTTTCGCCGCCTGGATCTCTTCCTGTCCGGGACACAGTTCACGACAGACAACGAGGTTCAACGTGCAGTTGATGACTTCTTCGGGTCCCAGCCACAAGACTATTTTCGTTCCGGGATCATGGCCTTGCAGGACAGATGGCAACTATGTGTCGATGCAGAGGTGGGTTATTATACCTAGGTAAGTTGCCCTACTTTTCCGTTCTCGCCGTCCAGGTGTGCTGGTACTTTGCAGGACATTTCATTCGCAGCAACCCAATGGTAAGCAATTTTGACATTCTCACACCTCCGTTATTATGGAACCCCAACACAGCACGCAGCAGCATACAGAATGAAAAACAAACCAGCACAGAAGGAATGAACTTTGGGGTAGAAGGAAAAATTCAATCCTAGGTCAAATGATTGGATGGATTTCTGCGACAGAGCACAAATGACTCATTACCACTAGTGCAGTAGCCCTTATTGAAAAGTACAGCAACGTGCGGTGCCTTTACGTCTTCAAATACTTTCTCTTCTGACCTCACTATTCCGCTCTCCCCTTTGCACTTCCTTATACACAGTCTAGTCACTTTGTGACCACATCCTACTTTTGACGTTAACAGCGCGTAGCCAATGAAAGAAGGCACGTGTCGTTAGCTGCATGGCTTGGAGGGTATATGAGGTGTGCTGTAGGCATTCTGAAAACGTAAGGCCGCGGGTGGCCTAGTGGGCAACGTTCGTGTCTGCCACGGAAAGGGCCTCAGGTTCGATCCCGAGCAAGGTACGAACGCTCGATCCACTACATATCCGCCGTGCGTCGGATGGGCACGTAAAGCAGTCGGACAGCGGTTACTGGCCCCTCGGTAACAAATAAGGGCGTCTTCCTCCCCCTTTCTACTTCGCTTCCGTGTCACTTTCCTATCGGGCACTCTAGCCCAAATCTCCAAGCTTCCTATTTCTAAGGGTTGTTTAAGACCTGGGGTCAGATACTCCCTAAAATCCTCTACATATGATCATGATCTGAAAACATATCGGGCCGCGGGTGGCCTAGTGGTCAGCGTTCGTGACTGCCACGGAGATAACCTCAGGTTCGATCCTGGGCAGGTACGAACGTTCGAACTACTAAATACCTGCCGTGCGTCGGATGGGCACGTTAAGCCATCGGACGCCGGGTACTGGGCCCCCGGTAAAAAAATAAGGGCGTCTTCCTCCCCCTTTCTACCTCGCTTCCGTGTCACTTTCCTATCTGGCACTCTATCCCAAATCTCCTAACTTCCTATTTCTAAGGGTTGTTTAAGACCTGGGGTCAGACACACCCTTCTTAAAATCCTCTACATAAGATCTGAAGATCTGATCTGAAAACATATCACTCGTTGCCTTCATGAATAGAAGGAGCTATTTATCAGATTTGAAAAAAAGGATGATTATCAGCTTTCGGGCCAAAGGTGCCAGTATTTCTGAAACAGCGCAGTTTGTGAACTGTTCGCGTGCTGCTGTGGTGAAAGTGTATCGTGATTGGAGAAATGGCACCATTGCGAAGAAGCGAGTGGAAACTGCGGAGCACCACGCGCCATTGATGTGAGAAGTGAACGTCGGCTTCGAAGGTGCGTGTGGGCCAATCGACAAGATACAGTGGAGCAACTCACTGGCCGAATGAACCAGGGGGCTACCGGAAGTGTGTCTAAAACGACAGTTCAGCGACCCTGCTGCGTATGGAGCTCAGATGCAGATGGACAACCACTGCAACGATGCTAACGAAGGTGCATCGGCAGAAAAGGCTTACATTTGCACGGAAGTATCGGAATTGGACTTCCGCTGATTGGCAAAAGATTGCCTTCTTTGATGAGTCACGTTTTCTGCTTCATCGAACGGATGGAAGTTGGCATATAAGGCGAGAAACATCAGAGAACACTCTTCAACCATCTCTGGCAGAGCACAAGCAGGTGGGGGTGGGGGTGGGGCAGCGTAGCGGTCTATGGAATGTTTTCGTGGCATTCTGTGGGTCCACTCATACCTGTGGAAGGCACTATGGGCCGAATTCGTTAGGAATCCACCACGTACACCCATACATGCTGATTGTCTTCCCTGGGGCGGATAGGATTTTCAGCACGACAATGCGATGTGTCACACAGCTAGAAATGTCCGAGAGTTGCTAGAAGAGCATAATGAAGGCTTCAAAGTACTTCCCTGGTCCACCTAATTCCCCAGACATACCTTTGAACACTTTCCAGCACCTTATTGAGTCACACCCAGCCCGTCCTACTGTCCGCGCTGACTTCTTACAACCCATTGAGTTGCTCACGGTGGTCGTTAAACCTTCAATCAAGAAAGAAAGGAAAAAACGCATTAAAAATTCGTTCTCTTAGTGTTTCGTAAAAAAAAAAAAAAAGTTACTATCAAGCTTGCTCCAGCAAAAATAATGCTCGCCTACCCGTATCCCATCCTGATTTCGAAGTCTAGAGATGTTCTTGCTATTTCCCTATAATTTACAAAAGGATCCCACTGCAAGACTTCTTTTTGTGGTTTAATAATGACCTCTATATGGAATACGGGATGTAAGGTCAGGTGATGCGTAACATCACAGCCTCTCCTTGACAAATGCCAACCCCGCCTTCTCGTGGTGCATCCTGTTCCTACTAAAGGGGCTCTGACGACCGCCAATAGCGGTATAACTATACCATCGGGATTAGAGGAAATTCTATCCCACACTCACCAACCCGCTTGGCCAGCGTGGTGAGTTATGGCCAAACCCCTCCAAAATGACTCCACAACTTAAATCTTGGCCCTCAGTCTCCGGCAGCTGGAATGTACCTGGCCAAGGCAGCGGCCAGTGCGACATGAAGGCAGAGGGTGCTAAGAATCCCCGGAGGACCGGACTAGGCTGCCATTTGATGCTGACCTTGGCTACCTACAACGGACGCTCCCTATCTTCTGATTCAAGGCTTCTTGAATTGGAAGAGGAACTACAAAGGATCAAGTGGGACATCGTCGGGCTAAGTGAGGTAAGGAGAAAAGGAGAAGATCTCATTGAACTGAAAAGTGGACATCTCTTCTATTATCGTGGGACAGATACTGGCAGAACTAGTGGTGTTGGATTTATAATAAACAAGAAACTGAAGGATAAAGTGGTAGAAGTTGAAAGTTCCTCTGACAGAGCTGCACGACTTGTTATCCAACTATCGAGAAGATACCAGGCTCAGATTATTCAAACTTATGCACCCACCACAAGTCATCCTGAAGAAGAAATTGAAGAATTTTATGAGGAAATTTGTCATCTAAATAATAAAGGTAAGCAGCACTTGAAAATAATTATGGGAGATTTCAATGCAAAAATAGGGCAACGGCAACAGAATGAAACTTCAGTAGGTAAATTCGGTGACGGCAACAGAAACCAGCGTGGAAATACTCTCGTTGAGTTTGCAGAGGCAGAAGGGTTTTTCATCTTGAACTCCTTCAAGAAAAAGCCACACAGGAAATGGACATGGAGACATCCAAATGGGACGACAAGTGAAATTGATTTTATTATGTGTAACAAAAAATTCGTCATAGAAGACTGCAGTGTGCTAAACAAGTTCAACACAGGTAGTGACCATAGATTGGTGAGATGTAAGATGCACCTCAACACTAAACTTGAACGTGGCAAGCTCATAAGACAAACAAAATCTATTGACATAACCAACCTTAAAAAACACCATAATACCTTCAAGTTGGAACTGAAGAACAGGTTCTCTGCTTTAGAAGGCCTAACATCGGAAGAAGTGGACATCTCTGAAGTTAACAGAAAAGTAACCAAAGCTCTTATGGAAACAGCAACAAAATTAGCTGGGTCTAAGAACAAGTTGCATGTAAATAAATTATCAGGAAAAACGAAAATGTTGATGCAAAAAAGAAGAGAGATGAGGACAACTAAAGAAGATGTGACTTCCAAAGTGGAATATATAGAGCTATGCAAGACAGTACGAAAAAGTATCACTGAAGACGTAAGAAAATTCAACTGTGAACTAATGAGGAAAGCAATTGAAAACAACCAAAGCCTAAAGATAGCAAAGGGACATCTCAGTAAGGGAAGAAAACAGATTATGGCACTGAGAAAAGAAGATGGTTCTGTAACAAGAAATAGAGACGAAATTTTGACAAGAGTGAAAGATTTCTACTCCAAATTATATGAAAGGGATGATACATGCACTCCAGACATCATGAAAGATACCAGTACCAGAGTTCCTCCAGTCCTTCCAGCAGAAGTTGCACATGCAATCAAGAACATGAAGCGGGGAAAAGCTCCAGGAGAAGATGGAATTACTGTAGACATCATACAAGAAGCAAGTGGAGAAATCGAAACAGTACTCGCCCAAATTTTCACTCGATGCCTTAATGAAGGAAAGATTCCTGAGGATTGGAACACCGCTACAATGATCTTGCTACATAAGAAAGGTGACATTGAGGATCTCTGAAACTACAGACCTATCAGCCTCCTATCAGTAGTTTATACACTGCCGGACAATTGCTAAGGACGGATGACAATAGCAACGATAGCAACCATAAAATGGAAGGCAGGAAAATGTGGAAATTAGCATAAGTGCGGGATACAGTAAGACGTGTTGTGCATATGCAAATTTTGGATAGCCGAACTTGTTCGTGACGTCACAGCGCTGATAAGAGATATAAAGGATTTGACGCGTATTGACCGTTGTTGTTCAAACGCAAAGTTGAAAGGGAAAGAATCAATTGACGAACTTGCAATTTTCAGTATGTCTTCCCGACATCACCTAGATGCTTTTACGCGTGGCCGTATTATTGGTAAGATTGAAGAAGAGCGAAAAATAACAGATGTTCCCAGGGAGTTCGACGTCAGTCCCAGTGTTGTTTCAAGGCTTTGGAAATCATTTCAAACAAATGGAGAGTGCAGCAAACGTCACGGGGGAAGTCGTGTTCGCAGTACGACACCTGCAGAAGATCGGTACATAGTGCTATCAACAAAAAGACACCGGCGCAGCACTGCTAGTGAGGTAGCAAATCAGTTTATGGCTGCTACTGGCAAGCGGATCTACCGAAAAACTGTCACCAGACGTTTGCATGAAGGAGGACTATACGCCCGCCGTCCTGTTGTGTGCACCCCATTGTCCAGACGTCACCGTACCGCCCGTTTGCAATGGTGCCATCAACATCGCAATTGGACTGATAACGACTGGTCTGCTGTCCTCTTCTCAGGTGAGAGTAGATACAGTCTATCGTCTGATTGTCGACAACAACTGATCTGGCGTGATAGTGGTACTGCATATTGTCCAGCAAACATACAGGAAAGGGACCGATATCCGACATGTAGTGTCATGGTATGGGCTGGCTTCATGATCAATGGCCGTACGCCCCTCTATGTGCTTCCAACTGGGACTATGACTGGCCAACGATACATTAATGATGTTCTGCTAACTCATGTTCGCATGTTCCGTGGTGCTGTCGGTGATAGATTCATTTTCATGGACGAAAACGCAACATGTCATCGAACAGTCGATGTCCAGGAGTGTCTTGAGACCGAGGATATTCAACGCCTCGTATGGCCAGCACGTTCTCCAGATCTGAATCCCATTGAAAATGTGTGAGATGCTTTGGGGAGGAGTCTTGCTGGGCGCCAATGCCCTCCAATAAACAAGGACACCCTCATCCGTGCACTGACAGAGGAATGGGATAAATTACCCCAACAGCTGCTTGATAATGTTGTGCAAAGCATGACACGACGTGTGGAATCTTGCATCGCCCTCCATGGTGGCCATATCTCGTATTGACATCTTACGCCGGAACGCCTGCGAACGGTAATTGCATTTTTTTCACGTTTACGTATTCTGCACAAAATGGTCTGTTTGTCCCTTGAACACGTTCCAAAGCCTTCTGGATTTCAGAGCACAATAAATTGTCTTTCTTGTAATGTCCTGGCATTCTGACATTACTTTATTTCACTTGGCATCCAACCACACTTACTTTTTTATGCGCTATATAGCTGTTTATGATCCGTCCTTAGCAATTGTCCAGCAGTGTAAAATCTTCACTAAAGTTCTTTCACACCGCTTGAAGGTAACACTGGACATGGCTCAACCGAGAGAACAAGCTGGATTCAGGAGTGGCTACAGCACAATAGATCATATCCATGTGCTGAGAGAACTAATTGAAAGAGCGAGGGAATATGAACTTCCATTGTGCATGGCTTTTATCGATTATGAAAAAGCCTTTGATTCGGTGAAACCATCAGCAGTTACAATGGCTCTGAAAACCTGCGGTATTGAAGATGCATACATTAATATTATTAATAACATCTATGAAAATGCAAGTGCAAAGATTCGGCTGTTTGAAAATACAACACACATAAAAATTGGAAAGGGAGTGAGACAAGGTGACACCATATCTCCGAAGCTCTTTAATACCACATTGGAGGGTGTTTTTCAGTCACTGAGCTGGGAAAACAAGGGGATAAAAATTAAAGGAGATTATCTAACCCACCTTCGTTTTGCTGATGACGTAGTCATTTTTGCAACTAGCCCATCAGAGCTGCAGAGTATGATCCAGGAACTTGCTGACAAGAGTAAAGAAGTGGGAATAAAAATGAACTTTCAGAAGACAAAAGTGATGTTCAATGCTTTTACAAGAAATTAAGATTTATCGATTGATGGAGAAAAGCTGGAGATAACAGACACGTACGTTTATCTTGGACAGCAGATATCAAGTGAGGGTCACATTGATGAAGAAATTAATCGGCGTACAAAACTTGCCTGGAGAGCTTTTGGAAGAAACAGCATAATTTTCAAGAGCAATATGCCATTATGTCTTAAAATAAAAGTGTTTGATCAATGCATCCTTCCAGTGCTTACGTATGGTGCAGAGACGTGGACCTTAACTAAAAGAGACATACAAAGGCTGCAGACAACTCAAAGAAGCATGGAGCGGTGCATACTTGGTGTAACCAGGAGAGATAAGAAGAGGAACTCGTGGATCCGAAAAATGACAAGAGTGGAAGACATCATGATCAGAGTTAAATCCCTGAAATGGCAATGGGCTGGACATACTGCCAGAAGGACAGATCATCGATGGACAGCCGAAATTTTAGATTGGATTCCAAGGGACAGGAAAAGACCCAGAAGAAGACCACACGGGAGATGGGTGGATGAAATTCGAAAGTATGCAGGGGTGACATGGAGGAGACTGGCACAAGACAGGCCGTTGTGGAGGAAACTTGGGGAGACCTTCGTCCAGCAGTGGATTGATAATGGTTGACAATGATGATGATGATATGGACTACAAGCAGACGTAGGCCAAGGGACGGCCCAGTCTGGCGCCACACGACCTCAGTTACTTTTTTCTTGCCGTAGTGAATGGATATCTTGCATATGCAGAGACAGCTGGATCATCTGCTCGATCGTCCCGCAGTTTTGGAAATATAAACAACCATTTTCAGCAGAATTTTTTTATACATATTTTTTTTTAAGCTTTGTGGCGAGAGGCCCTTAAAACTATAATTTTTATGCTTTGTTTCAGTTTTCAATTCGCCTCCCCTCACTTACAAACAGGTTATCGCATTTCGTCGTAAATATACTATGATTTGCAGGTTTCAAATGATTACTATAACCACCTTAATCTTGTCCGCATTCATGAAATAAATTACGTTTCATCCTTTAGTGGCTCCCTACATTTATATATTCAATTTGTATGTAAACTAGATACTTAAATTTAAACAATAAAATGAACAGTATCAAAATTGGTTTGGGGCATATGTCGGGGACAGTTGTTTAGTGACTTTAAAAACAATAGTGGAAATTAAAAACAAAACAAAACACATTTTCATCTAGATGGGAACAGGCGGGTTTACACCCATATAAGCGGGTGTAAGAGTTAGTCACTAAAATTTGCATCAAAAATCAATAACTAAAACACGTATTAGGGAAAGATACTATTCATACAAATTTTAGAGGGATCCTCATATTTCGCTACGTAAACTAGTTGAAGATATGCTTTTATCATTTTATGAGGAAGTTTGTACAAGAAATGGAATACAACCTAACCGCGGCCAGGGACAGATGAGCCATAGTGCGTTACTTGAGCACAATGCGCACAGGTAGTGATTTGACGGACGTTCAGAAAGGAATGATCATCGGCTACCGCGCCAAGGGTGTAAGCATCTCAGAAACAGCAGATTTCGTGGGCTGTTCGCGAGGTGCTGTAGTAAGGGTGTACCAAGAATGGACCCCTGGCACACAGAGTGCTTTTCGACGTCATAACTGTGGAGCCCCAAAGGCCGTCGCGACCCCCAGAGGAATACGTCGCCTCCGTCGACAGATAAAGGGCAATCGACGCGCAATAGTGCAGCAATCGACCACGCACATGAACGCTGGGGTACCCAAGCGCCTGTCCCCGATGACAGTAGAGCGAACTCCGTTACGTGTGGGTCTCCGTAGTCGACGCTACGTCAAGGCGTCCATGTTGACCCAGGTCTATCGGCAACGACGCCTGCAGTTCGCATGAGACTACCGTCATTGGACAGTGGAAGAGTGGGAAAAGGTGGTCTTCTCCCACGAATCCAGGTTTCTACTCCACAGACGGATACGGCGTGAGACACACGAGAAACCAACACAAAGACACGCTTGTCGGTCAAGTACAGGCCAGCGGTGGCAGTGTGCATGTCTGGGGGGATGTTTTCCTGGCATAATCTGGGACCGCTGGTACCACTGGATGGGTCCCTGAATGCCAATGGCTACCTGTCCATCCTCACGGACCACATGCATCCCTTCATGTTGGACGTTTACCCCGGTGGTGATGGTGTCTACCAGCAGATCAATGCGCCATACCACGCCGCTAAGGGGGTGAGCGTGACTGGTTCCAGGAACACGACAGCAATGTCTCCTGTTCTCCCTTGGCAGGCGAAATCGCCCGAACTCAACCCCATGGAGCACTTGTGGGACTATTTGGATAGACAGGTTCGACGTGCCGACCCAAAACTACGTCATCTTCGGGACCTCCGGGCTCTGCTGCAGTCCGAATGGACACGTGTACCTCAGGTAACCTTCCAGGGCCTCATTGCGTCCATGCCACGCCGTCTCGCCGCTGTCACCCGAGCCAAGGGTGGTTATTCCCATTATTAGGTAGGTGGTCATATTATTCTACTGTTCTTTTTTTGTAATTGCTTTAACTCTCCCTGAAATTATTGGGTTCCGCCGCACATGCTTTAACTCATGTTCTTGTAAGACCAATGGAAAATACAGTGACTTGTTGCGAAAACTCTGCAGATAGTTTATTAGTTTGAAGAATGCATTACATAATAATTATCACAAGCATATTGCTACGGTTTCGTGTATTAAAGGACTTCATGTTGATTTCCCGTGATAAGGGGGCCTACACTCAAATGTCTTTGCCTAGAAACCAATAAGGCCTTAATCAGGTCCTGGCAAGGGCCACATTGAAAAAGACATTAATAGGCGTATAAAACCTGATTTGAAAGCTTTTAGAAGAAATGGTACACTTTTAAAGATCAATTTACCATTATGTCTTTGAAGTATCTAATCAATGCATTCTTTCTATTCTTACGAATGGGTCAGAGACTTGAATTTTAAACTAAAATATATAGTTCATTAGATTACTGGAAAGCAGGCGCGTGTAATATCGATGGAAAATGAAAAAGTACAGAAGGAGATTTAATTCAACTCAACATTCCTCAACGAACTTCGAGGGAATATACAGTATATACACACACACATTACGTTTTGTCAAACTACTATTTCAGAACAAATGATTGAACCCAAGGCCGTAGCCAGGAATTTTTTTCGGGGGCGCGGGGGAACTAAAAATTTATTTTTTGTTGGTGAGGTATTCATTTCTCTTGATGACTGAATGGAAACTAAAATTTTTTAGTTTACAAATCAAAAAGCTATACCAACCCTTCCCTCCCCCAGCCATTTTTGAGATTAATAATTGTAAAATTTTCCTCATAAATTTGCATTACTTGTAAAATTTCAGTCTATAAATTTGCAATAAACATAGATCAAACAGAACGGGAGGAAGTTCCTTTAGATAACTGTTTTTAATGATTTTAACAGATAGAAAGTTTTAAATTTTAAGGCGAACATTAAAACATTTAACATAGGTATAATACAATTTCTAAAAATCAGCAAATTCAAGAAATTTTTACATTAAGAAGAACAAATAAGGTTTACACTTTCACTCACCTTATAAAAAATTAGCACGCCTTGAAGATTTAACAAACCGATTTAAAATTTCGTCTGGTTGCACCTCAGTTTTCCAATGGGTTGCTAAAAGTGCTAATCTACTCAGTCTGTTTTCTCCCGTTGAGTTTCTTAAATATGCCTTCAATCGTCTAAGTGTTGAAAATGTCCTTTCTGGCGTAGCTGTGGAAATCGGAATTATAGCAAGAATCTGTAACAACGTGTGAGTTGGGGAAAAGATTTGAGAGTCACATTGTAAAAGGGCCTCTATTGCGTTACCAGGTCTTGAATTAACGTCTATGTTGATCCATTTGTTTCGCAAAACGGACTATGAGAGTACTGCTCTCTGGAAGCATATTTTCATAAAATCCTTTGCAAGTCGTTAGCTCTTTTTCGTAGTATAACGTAACATGACGAGGTAGAAATACTTGAAGCGCTATGACTAATGTCTTGTGAGTCTCGAATCGATCGTAGATTTTTTCCGCCGAAGAAATAAATTTTCCGGCAGTCTTACCGCTTGTTTCAAAGCAGACTATAGAGTTCTAAATACAGAGACTTTCAGACGCGCGGATCTAAATTTCTAAATTTAGGCCCGTTTCACAAACGCGGATTTTTTCTGCCGAAGCAATAAAATTGTCCTACAATACAGTTTTTGGTTAGCCTTCACACAAGCTGTTTCCATTGCTGGAACGGAAGAAAAAATTCCCGAAGGATGAGCGGGAACTATCGGCGGTTCTTTGTTCAACAGCACTTTGTTCCCAACCCCCTCTCACAGAAGGGACTGTTTTATTGCACTAACATACACGATTGGCTGGCCAATTGTGTGAACATTTTGCCTTACACCAACGTTTCTCTAAATTGGGACAGTATTTTCGTCGTCTGGTTTTACGAACACAGCGAAAGTTGAACGGCTACCGCGTCGGAATTTCTACCGCTTCCACGCGTCTGAAAGTCTTGGTATAACTCTATAGTCCGCTTTAAAACAAGCGGTAGGACAGTCGGGAGATTTATTGCTTCGGCGGGAAAAATCTGCCTGGGTGAAGCTTGAAGGGCCGGCGAATGGGCTGCAGATAAAGATTGCTTATAGTACACCCATGCTCAGGACTTTGTTGAAACCAAATCCCTGAGCATGGGTGTACTGATAGCCCCTGGGGGAGGAGGGGAGGGGGCTCACGACTAAGAGGGCCTCTAGCTTCAGCAAAACGTTTACTCAAAATCGGCCCTCACGCACCTTGGAAGCCGACGTTCACCTCAATGGCACGTGGTGCTCCGCAGTTTTCATGCCGCTTATTCGCAATGGTACCATTTCTCCGATCACGATACACTTTAACCACAGCAGCACGTGAACAGTTCACAAACTCCGTTGTTTCAGAAACACTGCCACCCTTGGGCCCGAAAGCCGATAATCCACCCTTTTGTAAATCTGATAAATCGCTCCTTTTATCCATGACAGCAGCGAGTGATATGTTTTCAGAATGATCATATGTAGAGGATTATATGAAGGGAGTGTGTGACCCCAGGTCTTAAACAACCCTTAGAAATAGGAAACTAGGAGATTTGGGCTAGAGCGCCCGATAGCAAAGTAACACGGAAGCGAAGTAGAAAGGGGGAGGAAGACGCCCTTATTTATTACCGGGGGCCGAGTACCCGGGGTCCGACGGCTTAACGTGCCCATCCGATGCACGGCGGATAGTTAGTGGATCGAGCGTTCGTACCTGCCTGGGATCGAACCTGATGTCCTCTCCGTGGCAGTCACGAACGTTGCCTACTTGGCCACCCGCGGCCTTCTGTTTTCAGAATGCTTACAAGCACACCTTATATACCCTCCAGGCCAGCTCACGACATATGCCTTCTCTCATTAGCTACGCGCTGTTGACGTCAAAAGCAGGAGGCGGTTACAATGTGACTGGACTGTATGTCTGTACAGCTTTTCGCAACTGCTTCGGAGTTGGGACCTTATACATACATCACATCAAACGAACCGTATGTGACTGGTAGGTGTGGTTCGCAGCCACAGTAATGATCAAACACCCATCAGAGAATTTTCAATGTGAACGCCACTCTTATCTTGCAGCATACTAAGAAAAAAATGAGCCTCGTTGTTGTCGAGAAATGATCTGGTTCTTCTCTATTTGGACGAACTATATTAACCGTAGCTGCGTCTCTGAATATGAGCAACCAACATCTCTTGAAGATTTTGAGGAAGAAATTCGAATTTTAAGTGTAACAGAATCTGGTGCAGAAGTTTCAATTCCAATCGGATTACAAGCAATGGTTTTTCGCCCTGTCTTCAGCTGCACCCAGGGCAACCGCCCCACCTGCACCTCTCTAGTTGCGCCTCTGCTAATTGGTGGTCAGTAATTCTAGCAATATGTTCAAGCCCATTGCCACTTGAGGATCTTCACTCTGCTCATGCCCATCGACTCTTGACACTTTCCTGATCGACGAGTTTCTCTTCCAATCTTTCCTGGTTGCACCAAGCATGCATATCTCTGCGCTTCCTAGAGATTGGCGCAGCGTCCGTATGTCGTTTTAAGTTAAGGTCCATGTCGGTGATCTATTAGTAAGAACTGGAAGGATGCATTGATTGAACACTTTCTTATAAGACATTATGAAAAATTGCTCTGCTCTTGAAAATTATGCTCCTTCCAGTTTGCACTGCAGCCCAGGGCCGGATTACAGGGAAGGGGTCTAATGGGGCCTAGCGACCCATTATTATTAAGGGCCCAGGAGGAATGTCGGTGCAACATAAGTTTATAAAATAGTTTTAGTTTAGTTTTGTCTCGTATGATTTCCACTGTATCACAAACGGAAGCTAGAAGATGAACAGATTTCAAGGCAGTGACTCAAATGGTCAACGTTTCATGTCGTTGTGTGTAGCAGCAGGGTCGGCGAGAGAGTTTCAGCTTTTGCGCTACCATCCACCCACAACTTCGTACTTGCAACTAGGACCGTAAATGGTCCAAGTCCCCTGTAGCTTCACATTGCATAACAAAAAAGATGCACAAAGAAAAGTATACAATGTTAAATCAATACAAAAGTCCAAGGCAAAACCTAAGATTAAACTTTTAACTGACTTTTTTGTGAGAACAATGGAAAATACAGCGACTTGTTACGAAAACTGCAGATAATTTATTAAATTGAAGAATGCACTACGTATATATTAAGATAATACAACGTAGTTTGTCACAAATATTCCCCCAAGTCGACCATTGTTTCGCTGAGTATTGACCTAGCTTCATCAGGACGAATATCACGTAAATATTCAAATTGTATATGATATGATTTCCACTCTATTACAAACAGAAGCTAGAAGATGAACAGATTTCAGGGCAGTGATTCACAAATGTTCAACGTTTCATATGCAATTTTAATATTTACGTGCCATTCGTCCTGATGAAGCTAGGACAATACCCAGCGAAACCATGGTAGACTTGAAAAACTAAATATTTGTGACAAACTACGTTGTATTATCTTAATATATATAATCGTCACATGACTGTAGTCTTTGGGATCAAGAATACACTAAGTAGTAATTATCACAATCATATACTACAGTTTCGTGTTTTTAAGGAGTTAACAATGATTCTACGTCATAAGTTCTTTGGGGTCCACTCAAATGTCTGCCAAAAGGCCCCACTCAGGCCTTAATCCGGCCCTGGCAAGTTGTTTTTACGATATGGCCCTTGCTTGATATTTGTTAAAAAACTTAACATTCATTATCCAAGGTAAATAAATGAATGTAAGCAGGAGTGGCTACAGCACAATAGATCATATCCACGTACTGAGAGAACTAATTGAAAGAACGAGGGAATATGAACTTCCATTGTGCATGGCTTTTATCGATTATGAAAAAGCCTTTGATTCGGTGAAACCATCAGCAGTTACAATGGCTCTGAAAACCTGCGGTATTGAAGATGCATACATTAATATTATTAATAACATCTATGAAAATGCAAAGATTCGGCTGTTTGAAAATATAACACACATAAAAATTGGAAAGGGAGTGAGACAAGGTGACACCATATCTCCGAAGCTCTTTAATGCCACATTGGAAAATGTCTTTCAATCACTGAACTGGGAAAACAAGGGGATAAAGATTAATGGAGATTATCTAACCCACCTTCGTTTTGCTGATGACAGTCATTTTTGCAACTACCCCATCAGAGCTGCAGAGTATGATCCAGGAACTTGCTGACAAGAGTAAAGAAGTGGGATTAAAAATGAGCTTTCAGAAGACAAAAGTGATGTTCAATGCTTTTACAAGAAATTATTTATCGATTGATAGAGAAAAGCTGGAGATAACAGACACGTACGTTTATCTTGGACAGCAGATATCAAGTGAGGGTCACATTTATAAAGAAATTAATCGGCGTACAAAACTTTCCTGGAGAGCTTTTGGAAGAAACAGCATAATTTTCAAGAGCAATATGCCATTATGTCTTAAATGAAAAGTGTTTGATCAATACATCCTTCCAGTGCTTACGTATGGTGCAGAGAAGTGGACCTTAGCTAAAAGAGACATACAAAGACTGCAAACAACTCAAAAAAGCATGGAGAGGTGCATGCTTGGTGTAACCAGGAGAGATAAGAAGAGGAACACGTGGATCCGAAAAATGACAAGAGTGGAAGACATCATGATCAGAGTTAAATCCCTGAAATGGCAATGGGCTGGACATACTGCCAGAAGGACAGACCATCGATGGACAGCCAAAATTTTAGATTGGATTCAAAGGGACAGGAAAAGACCCAGAAGAAGACCACATGGGAGATGCGCGGATGAAATTCGAAAGTATGCGGGAGTGACATGGAGGAGACTGGCACAAGACAGACCGTTGTGGAGGAAACTTGGGGAGACCTTCGTCCAGCAGTGGATTGATAATGGTTGACAATGATGATGATGAAGCATCAGTTACTCTTAGATTTGCTCCATCCATACCTTTAAATTATATATACTATATTAAAAATACTTATTATGGGAAATTAAACAGGTGAATTAAAAGGGTGCTAGACTTCGATAACATTCAGAAATGTAATCATTTAGAAATACCGCAAGCATACGCCAACCGAGTAATAAAGAAACAAATTTCTCTTTGTAGCAGTGAGCTTCACACTTAAAAAACAATGTATTAAATATCCCCAAGTGATGCACTCTGTAAGATATGATAATTTTACGAAGTCAGACACTCGGCGAGATTGATTACGAACCGTTTTATGTTTATAGAATAAAGTTCATACCGTCTAGGCACTTTAAGAAATATTTTATTTTTGCTAAAACACACCAGCGCGTTCGCAACTATTATATCGTTTCATCATCAGGTGTACAAAATAAGATGCAGATCCTTTCAAATACACACTATTCAAAATACTCCTTGATGTTATAACGGCAAGGATCTGTATCTTATTTTGTACACCTGATGATGAAACGATATAATCGATTTGGAAAGCGCTAGTGTGTTATAGCGAAAAATAAAATATTTCTAACGTGCCTAGACGGCATGAACTTTATTCTATAAAAATAAAAACAATGTTTTCGCATATGCACACCGAATATCGATTAAAAGTGGCATTAATTTTATGCCATGGGATTTTTTTTTTTACCTTTTATATCATTCACTGGACAGACGATTGTAGCTTCAGACATTTAGTGACGGGGTAGGAGGGGAAGGGTACGAATTTTTTTCCACCATGCCTGCTATCAGTCTTACCTAAATTTTCTCCGGGGAGGAGGGCTTGCAAACATCCTGAGAACTTCTCATTTTCCTCGGATGCATATCTGAAATACTGTATAGTTTTTTTCGTACCTTAAATGAGCCTGTTCGTACTATATCAATCAGCAGAAATATCAATATTTTACGAAATTCTTAACTTCAGTTGTTAAAGGATTTGTGTACTTAAAAAAAAAAAATAGTTGGGAGGTTTAACGATTACCATGAGCAACTATGGGTTATAAGCAGTCGCCCGTTTCTAATTTAGAGCGACTGGTTCCAGGGAAGGGAAAGAGCCAGTGTCGTAACAAACACAACATCCATGCCTCACCGGGATTCGAACCCCAACCCATCTCGGATGAAATGTTAGAAGCCTTTTATTTGGTCCATAGGGCGGCAAAGTTCTGCCAGAAAACTGACAATGAAAGCCGATTTTGTATAGATTGGCAAAGATACAGAAGCACAAAAATTCTGAAGAAATCATCTCACCAGGATGACTAGTTCTAAGCAGGGGGATGAAAAAATTATGCAGAAATGGAAGTGATACGGAGGGAAAACAGCGGATGTATGTCACAAATAAGAGCAAAATTTATAGATAAAGACTAAGACGGTTAAGAAACCCCACCAAAACAAATCTTAAAATTTTAATCATTACAAAAATCGTACAACAGGACAATAGATTCTAGTAAACTCCTAATGGACTGATTCATTTACCCAGTGAAGAACTTTTCACACAAAACTATAACTTTTAATTTCCATGACTTAAAATTGACAGTGAATGCCATTTTCTCTCAGTATGTAGGTCTGCAAATGAAGCTATTTATGCAGCGTCCCTCCCGCCCAAGAAACACTTCCCCACAAAAAATATCAACATCCCACTATTTAAAAGTGTGCAAACATCTTTTTCAACTTCAGTTTTTTTATCATATACACAGCTGTCAATCGAGTTAGCAGTTACACGAATTCTTCAGCTTTATCTTGAAAAATATTCTACCATAATGCAATCAATAATTTGTCATTCATTTGAAGTCTATATTCATATTCTAATGCTCCTTTAGTTTTTCGTGTATATAGCATATGTTTTTTTTTTTTTTTTTTGATTGGAGTTTTAACAACCATCGTGAGCAACTCAATGGGCTGTAAGTAGTCGTCGATCCCTAATTTAGGGCCACTGGTTCCAGGGAAGGGAGAGAGCCAGTGCCTTAAGACAAACACAACATCCGTATGCCTCAAGGAATTCGAACCCGGGCTCCTTTCGGACGAATGATCAGAAGCCATCGCTTAGACCACTGCGCCACGGCTAGCCTATGCTTAAAAGTCGGTTAACGCAAACACAAAACGTTATGTGCGTATCTCTTCATTTAATTTGTTACAATTTTGTACATATACTTCCGAATAATTTCAATTTGCACTAGATTTGCAGGGCTCGAAAAATACCATGCCCGAGATACCTGGGGGGCATGTAACTAATTGGCCTGAGCAGGTAAATAAAATCTAGTTGCCCGGTCCGGGCAGCTAAATTTAAAAATAAAGATGTTTGAAGTACAATTTCCTACTACAAGAAAAAAAGATCGTCGTCGTATGTCCTGTTTCATTTCACTGGCAATCACCGGAAGTTTTATATTGTTACGGAGTGCCAAGGACAACAGAATATCACTTCTTTTATTATATTATGCTCTAGGTCCAGAAATTGGAGCATATGTAATTTTGCTTCAAATGCTGTTTATAGCCAGCGACGGGATGCATGCCTCTGATGAAACTAGCCTCCGGTGTTTAGTGACAAAGGGCAAAAACTTCGACGAAACGAACATGGCAGAATCCCTAAATTTCTCAAAAAAAAAAAAAACAATTTCATCATATCATTTTGTACCATTTCAGCACCGTCATCTTAAAACTCGAGATACACGCTTTATGCATTCAACATTTTGAATGCAGACTTTTAATGCAAAACATGTGAAAAACAAATTCATATTTTTAAACTTAAAATGAGGGTTCTGATTTGTTATCTTAGAAGATAAATTTTCCTGGGCATCGATCTTTTACTACCTGGGCAGGTAAATAATTTCTGCACATGCCCAGCTGGACATGTAGCTTTTCTGATATTTTGAATTCCTGATTTGTGAAAATATAAATACCAGCTGTTTCAGCAATCTATCTTAATACTTTGCTTTAGCTTTGCTTAGGAAAGCATTAAACATGATATATAAATACTAACAGCACAAAAATACAAAATGTAACGGTACGTAGTTTTGAAAAAAAAATAAAAAACTATTCTCGCCTTTAACGATTCTTAACTATAAAAAAATCAAACGATTCTCCATTTTCAGAAGTGTTTCCCCATTTCCAACCTTAAGTTAAACCTTAATATTTCAGTATAACGTGTGTATATATAACGTACGATCCTGTATTGCGTGAACCAGTTATTTTCTTACTGTGACATGCCAAATGAGTTACGAATGGATTCGGAATTCCCTTCTAAGGACCACTTTCAGCATGTCAACAGAAATTCGGCCATTATAAAGCATAAAGAGAAAATACTGACGTGTGTCTGCTAGAAGAACCTTTAGGTGCATTACGATACAAAAAGATAAATTTTAAGCGAACACAGCTGACCTCGTTCATTTTTTAAGTTACCTTACTACTTAAAACAAATTTGTTTCACCTTCAAAAACAACTCACCTCTTTTTGTATGTAGATAGATTTATATCAAGCTTGGAAAACAGAAAGGCAGATTTCCTAAACTTCTCCTTCTGCTCCTCGTTTTTAAAACCAGAAAAACTAAACTTCCGCTAACAGAATTTTGACATTCGGACCTGAAACCGAGCAAACTCAAACTAAAATGTTACACGGTTATTACACGCATCCACGCAACCAAAGTTATTAGATATGCACGCAACTTTGGCTTCTGGGAAAGCAGACCTTAATAGTACTGCCATCTGTCGGTCTTCTCGGAAAATATTTAAAAGCTGTCAGAGAAAGTCACGTGCCGGAAGTTTCGTCAGCTGTTTAATCCGATCGAATCGGACTTGAAAACAGAGGAGAGATTTTTTCACAGCGTGGACTTTTTTTCTGGTGTCCGAATAATTATTTTAAGCAGAAAAATTGTTCAGTTCAGGAATAAAAATGTAGCGTGATTATAAGCATAAAGTTTTGCTTTACATAGATTTCATTCTTTAAACCATGTTATTAGATCAAACTTTTGCTCGTGTAAATTAGCTGAATAAAATGGGCACATTCTTCTAAATTAAGTTGATTTCTGTTCTCCAACAGCGTTAACGAATTGCATTTTCCTTTACATAGAAAAATACCGTTTAATTAGAAATCACGAATTAAGGCAAAGAGGAGTTTAAACATTACAGCGCTCTAGGGAGATCCCTTTAAGGTAGGGGGGGGTTGCAGCCCCAGGCCCCACGTTTTCAAGGGCCCCCAGAATTATGCAGTATGCTTGAAGACATGACAGAGTTCTACATTTTTTTTTTTCAGTTGCACAGCAAAAACTTTAAGAATTATCTTGTGAATTTTTTTTTATTTCTTTCCGCTTTTTCATTTTAAAGGAGTACGCAAAAAAAAAAAAAAAAAAAAAATATTCGCCCCCAGTCCATTCTCAAATCTTTCGAAAGCATTACAGATGTTTTGTATACATCTGTAATCGGGGGAAAATTTTCATACATTAAGAATTTTTTTGAATCGCACATGATATTTGTATCATATTATTTTGTTTACTACTTTGATAAAGTGTCCATTTTTCAACGACGCATTTGTACATTTTCTTGCTAACACTGATTCGTCCTGAATCATGGGACGAATCAGTGTGTTAACACACTTCAGTATGGCGGGGATATTTTTATGGCTATGGCTTCATCATATTTTGGGAATGTTTTCTCCTGGGTATTTTTATCCGCCCACTCATAGTGAAATCCTGGATGTGCCAGTAATACTGGGGCCAGAAAATACTGCCCAGACTCTGGATCCCTGACTCCTTAAATGGGTTGTGACCCTGGGTCAAGAGAAATCAGACGCCCCCAAGTAAGCGTATTTTAATGTAAAACGTTTTCGTCCATTTTAAATTTCATGTTTAAATTATAAGTAGATTTTTGATAACGAAAAGAATCGGAACATTTTCAAGAACAACTTTATAGATTTCTAGCACACATATTGTTTAAAACTGGGCATTGAAATAAGATCTTTTTCTCTCAAGTTAAATTTGTACAATTTTGAAACTTCATTTCATCGTCAATTTGTATTTAAAATGAAACTGCTTGAATAGTAAATAGTAACACTGTACTAGTGATACGATTTATGGCGTAAATCGGATCACTAGTACAGTGTTACTATTTACTACTTAATTGGTGTACTGTTCTTCGTTATCAATTTGAAACTGCTTGATTTTAACATATATTTGTCTGCAAATTTTGCATTTAAATTTTCAATGTGAGCAATGCTATTTTTCGGATTTTTTAAAAAGATATATATATATATATATGCATACCAATTTTCACGCAATTGATTGAATGACTGAGAGAAAGAGAAAATGAATAAGCATAAACTAGTAAGATTACTTACAACAAAAGGATTGATTTTTCTGTATTTCTTTATGAGAAAATCCTCTACTACATCATCGAATTTGGTAAACCATCCCGATTTTGTGGTAAATCATTCCGATTTCGGGCTTCCTACTGTCACTCTCAATTTTGTTAAAATGCTTTCTTCTTTAACATTGCTTTTTAACAGCCGGGAGACTCTTACGGCTCTCCCAGCTGTCAGCGAGCTGTGTAAAAAAAAAATGTCACTTTCCCTCTACCTCCACTCTCTCTCTCTCTCTCTTCAGTTCTAAGTTTGACCTTGCCAGGAAGAAGCAACTTTTCTGGCTTACTGAACTCGCCGCATCCCGTGATTCTCGTCGCTCTGTCGATCGTCATTGTTTCAAATAATACTTTTAATTGTTAAATAAATTGAAAGAGTATTAACACGATTATATATAGATAATACACTCAATAGACAAAACAATCGATATCTACTTAATAGCCTGTTGGTCCTTCTCTAGCGCGAATTACAGTCTGTACACCCCGAGGCATTTGCCCCACTAGATGCCGGAGGGTTTTCGGAGGTAATGCAAGCCATGCCTGCCGCAGCATTATCCACAACTCCCCCCGAAACGTCGGTCCAGGATCCATGGATCTGATGTTCCGCTTCCCGGCATCCCAGACAGCTTCCACAGGGTTTTAATCTGGGAATCTTGGGTGCCACTGGGTGGTACCAAACTCATAAGAGAATTATTTGGGCCATGCCTGGGTGGTTGCGGCCTGGTGGGGCGGTGCATTGTCTTTCTGAAACAGACTATCGGCCGCAGGATGCGCAAAGGCCATGAAAGCGTGTAGGTGATCAGCCAGCCCATGCTGGTAGCACGCAGAAGTTAAGGACCTCTCCAGACACGCTAATGGACCTGAGGTGTCACACGAGAAGGCTCCCCAAATGAACACAGGCCTTGAACACAGCTGACCTGGCAGGATGGAGCCAAAGCCTCGTGCTGTCGACCCCACACCCGCACCTTCCCGTCCGCTCGGTACAGCTGGAAACGGGATTCATCTGACCACACGACGCGGCGCCACTCTGCAGAGGTACAGTTTTGATATTCTTGGCACCAGGCGAGACGTAATTTCCGATGACGACCAATCAGCATCAGCACACGGGTAGGCCGTCGGCTTCAGTAGCCCAATGTATGCACTGCGCGCCGTATACCGTTCGCTCGCTGACGCTGCTAGGGCTTCCGACATTTAACCTGAGTGTGATTTGCGCCGACGTTGCCAAAGAGTCGGTCTCTACGAGCCTGGACGGTGAACGTCGACTCCGGTCGTCAATGGCATATGGTCGTCCACCGCTTGTTCTCTGAGGCGCTGGTGCGTCCGTCGGTGGTATACTCGCGGTACACCTTTGTTACGGTGCCATCTTGAACCCTAGGGTTCTTACCACTTGGACAATAGTATGACCAGCCTCTCTTGCCCATCAAAGTCGCTCAGATAACCACGTTTACCCATGTTCGTCGATTGCGATAAACTATTGAGAAGATTGACTGTAGAGGATTTTTGGAAGGGAGTGTCTGACACCAGGTCTTAAACATCCCTTAGAAATAGGAAGCTAGGAGATTTGGGCTAGAGTGCCCGATAGGAAAGTGACACGGAAGCGAAGTAGAAAGGGGGGGGGAGACGACCTTATTTATTACCGGGGGCCAGTACCCGGGGTCCGACGGCTTAACGTGCCCATCCGGCGCACGGCGGGTATTTAGTGGTTCGAACGTTCGTACCTGCCCAGGATCGAAACTGAGGTTATCTCCATGGCAGTCACGAACGTTGCCCACTAGGCCATCCGCGGCCCAAACTATTGAGAAGCCCTGCCATCCGTTTATTTATCGCATGCGTTCGGCTTTCTGGGCGTGTTCCACTCTGCGCGAGGATGCCCTGCCCATGTCAAGCCGCCCCGGTGGCGCAGTGGTCTAAGGCGATGGCCTCTGATCATTCGTCCGAAAGGGGTCCGGGTTCGAATCCCGGTGAGGTATGGGTGTTGTGTTTGTCTTACGTCACTGGCTCTCTCCCTTCCCTGGAACCAGTGACCCTAAATTAGGGACGGGCAACTGCTTATAGCCCATTGAGTTGCTCACGGTGGTCGTTAAACCTCCAATCCCCCCCTCCCCCGCATGTCCACTACCGGGGCCGCCGGGACTCTTCCTCTCTATCTTTACGGGCCTGGCCACCCGATTAAGCTTGCTCGTGACGTCACGCTAAGCGACGGGCATGTCCACGGGTAGATGAAGACATCAATGTGAAAATATTCATTATTTGCTTCAAATTATTTTAATTCCTTTTGACTGATGATTGTGAGCAATTACACCATGCACGACAACTAATTCTGATTCTTTCTATTTTTTTTTTTTTTTTTTTAATTTCGGATTAAGAACTTACTTGCGACGTCACGCTAAGCGACGGTCATGTCCACAGGTAGCTGAAGACATCAGTGTGAAAATATTCATTATTTGCTTCAAATTATTTAAATTCCTTTTGACTGATGATTATGAGCAATTACACCATGCACGACAACTAATTTTGATTCTTTCTCTTTTTTTTTTTTTAAATTTCGGATTAAGAACTTACTTGTGACGTCACGCTAAGCGACGGGCATGTCCATGGGTAGCTGAAGACATCAATGTGAAAATATTCATTATTTGCTTCAATTTATTTTAATTCCTTTTGACTGATGATTATGAGTAATTACACCATGCACGACAACTAATTTTGATTCTGTCTCTTTTTTTTTTTAAATTTCGCATTAAGAACTTGTGACGTCACGCTAAGCGACGGGCATGTCCACAGGTAGCTGAAGACATCAATGTGAAAATAATCATTATTTGCTGCAAATAATTTTAATTCCTTTTGACTGATGATTGTGAGCAATTACACCATGCACGACAACTAAGTTTGATTCTTTCTCTTTTTTTATCTTAATTTCGGATTAAGAACTTACTTGTGACGTCACGCTAAGCGACGGGTTGCTGAAAACATCAATGCGAAAATAATCATTATTTACTTCAAATTATTTAAATTCCTTTTGACTGATGATTGTGAGCAATTACACCATGCACGACAACTAATTCTGATTCTTTCTCTTTTTTTTTTTTTTTTTTTTTTTGTTTGTTTCGGATTAAGAACTTGCTTGTGACTTCACGCTAAGCGACGGTCGCTGTGGGAGAGAACTGACTTTGAGAAAGGAAAGATTGTTGGGTGTTATATTAATCAGTTGTCCATAAGAGAAACCGAGAGGCGTTTATACATACTCAAGTCAACTGTTTTGGATGTGCTGAATAAGTGGAAGACACATGGCGTGCCAGAAGAAGCAAAACGTACCGGCAGACCAAAGAAAATCAATGATAGAAGACGTCGAAGTCTCAGGAGAGTCGTTACAGCTAATCGACGGAGTACTGTACAAGACCTCAGTGTACAGGTGAGTAAAAATGCTGGAACCTCGGTATGTGCACGTACCATTCGCAAAGAACTTCATTCCATGGGTTACCGTGGTCGGCGGCAGCTCATAAGCCTTTCATCTCCATTCGGAATTCTACTTGTCGTTTACCATGGTGTAAAGAACATTTATCGTGGACCGTAGATCAATGGAAACGGGTCCTATGGACTGATGAATCCAGATACACGATCCATCAGTCTGATGGCCGTGTGTGGATATGGCGGCAGCCAGGGGAACGCTATTTACCATAGTGTACTGTTCCTACGGTCAAGTTTGGAGCTGGCAGTGTACTCATGTGGGGGTATGTTTCGTGGTATGGTTCCGGCCCATTGGGTATCTTGGACAAACCTGTTAACCAGCACGTATACCTCGATATTCTGGACAATTATGCCCTACCAACTCTGTGGCAATACTGTGGAACCGAGCCTTGTTGGTACCAGCAGGATAATGCACCGAGCCATAAAGCAAGGACTGTTACTGCGTGGTTTGACGATAATTCCGTATCGTGTGTGGACTGGCCAGCACAGAGCCCTGATCTTAATCCCATAGAGCACATATGGGATGAATTAGAGCGCCGCATAAGAAGTTTGGAACCAAGTTCTACTACTAAGGAACACTTAGCGGCAGCATTATGTACTGAATGGAAGCGCATACCTATAGCTGTATTCCAAAACCGTGTCGGAAGCATGTCTCGAAGCGTCAGTGCATTTATTAAGGCCAAAGGTGGACCAACACAGTATTAATAATGTATGTCAATAAATGCTATGTTGTGTTTCTTTTCTAGGTGTTCGGTGACTTTTGTCAATATAGTGTATATATCCAATATACAGGATCCACAATGTCTTGTTACACCCTCCCCTGTAATAAGAAATGCAAGTGAGCTATGTATCTGTTGTATTATGTATATGTTGAGTTATGGTCTGTATTGCGTTTATTTACAGATTAGTTACCGGAACCATGTGTGATACCAGCGAATACACCCTGGAACAGCGGATTTGTTGTCAGTGTCTGGGTACGCGAACGTCCACACACAGGGAAGACAATGCGTGACGTGCGTGCCGATTTCCAACAACGATTCGACAAAGAGGCCCCTCCAAAACAGACTCTTCTGCGGTAGGAGCATAAACTCTTCGAAGCAGGCAACATCAAATATAAACCACGAACGGGAAGACCATCAACCAGAGTGCAACAGTGTCAAGCGGTCGAGGAATCAGTTATCAGGTCATCGCTCTGCAAACGATCAGTGGAGCTTGGAATACCACGATCGACACTGCATAAGCATATGAAGAATGACCTGAATTTAGACGCATATCCCCCGGTGTTCGTTCAGGAGTTATCAGACATCGATTTAAACCACAGACGAGATCCATGTGCAATGATGCTTCAGACATTTGCCACAATCCCAAAACGTGAAAGGTCATGTTCAGTGATGAATGTTCGATATACCGCAGCTGTCGATCATGGAACGTTGTGTTCTGGTCCAAGGAAAACCCACATTATGTCGAAGAATTGGAACATCATCCTCTGCATGTCATGATATGGGTTGCAATGAATAGTCGACATCTGTTTGGACCGTATTTTTTTGATGGTCCAGTGAATCAGACAACTTATCTGGACATGCTGCAAACCTGGTTTGTGCCACAACTTGGAAATCTTGGCATTCTGAATGACGTATGGTTCCAACAGGATGGGGCACCCGGCCATTACGCAATCGCTGTTCGGGAATACCTGGGTGAGGTTTTTCGGGATCGTTGGATCGGCCGAGGTTCGGAAGTGCTGCCCGCTCCACTTGAATGGCCACCTCGAAACCCAGATCTCTCAACGTGTGATAATGCTCTTTGGGGTTTCATAAAGGAGGTTGTTGCACAGCAGCGCTACCAAACCACTGATGAACTTAAACAAGCAGTGAGACGTGCTTTCTCTCGTATCACCCCGCAACTGCTTCGGAAAATGTCCCACAGAACATGGCGTAAAATTATTCTCTGTCACGAGAATGACGGAGCCCAAACGGATCCACTGGATGTTTAAGGATGCCTCAACATATAACTGAACATATGCATTATGCAACAGATACATAGCTCACTTATATTTCATATTACAGGGGGGGGCTAAGAAGACATTGTTAACACTCTGTACACTCGCGGAAAATGAAATTTGCGCAACAAGAAGGAAGCATCGGATTGAACTGAAATTTTATGGATGTAATGATACAGATGAATGATTCACGTGATGCCAAAAACAGAGCTGCAGGACAATTACAGAGGGATCTGTGGTGCGCAGTTCGGTCATCTTCAATAGCGCGTCGCACCGCGTCGTGCGGCGATACATCTGCAATACGGTCTTGCATGGAGGCGAACAGACGCCTAATGTTGTCCTGCGGCAGACTGGCCCACACGTGTTGGACGGTGTGCTTCAGATCCCGGAGAGTGAGGCACGGCGGCAGCCGGCGTTTCAAGTGGTCCCATACATGCTCTATAGGGGACATGTCCGGGGAGCGGGCAGGACATGGAAGTGTCTGGACATGATGTAGGCAGTCCCGGGCAACCAGAGCCGTGTGCGGGCAGGCATAATCCTGCTGGTATAGTGCACTTGGAATCCCGGCCAAGATTTCGTTCACATACCGCTGGCCCGTCAATGATCCACGTACCACTACTAGAGCTGATCTGCTATCCTAGGCAATGGCTCCCCAGAACATAATACCTGAGAGGAGGACGTGTGGCGCTCGATAGCGAGGTTGAGATTGTACCGTTTACCCGGGGACTTTCGCACCCGGACACGATGATCATCTGTCCCCAAAACGAAGCGGCACTCATCGCTAAACACCACACGTCGCCAGTCTGCGGCGTTGCTCTGGAACGCCGCAGACTGGCGGTCCTGCACACGGAGCCGACGATGTTCCGGTGTTAATGGCAGCACACGTAAGGGGCGATGAGATCGAATATTCGCTTCCGCGAGGCGTCGGAAATGGTTCGTGGGGCCACATGAGCCGCTACATCTGCCTGTGTAGTAGACCGGGTCTCCGTGGGATCTGTTCGTGTCTGGCGCACGATCCGTCGATCCTCTCTACCGGTGGTCCTCATGGTCCGTCCGGAGCCGTTCGGCCGTATAGCAGTGCCGTCACGTGTCCACTGTTCGCAACACAGTCGGACGGCATGATCAGAACGATCCACATGGCGGGCCATTTGACGGGCCGACTACCATGCGGCTTTCATCCGGATGATCAGACCTCTCTCAAAGTCCGTAAATTGCGTAAATCGACGTCTTTGGCGTCTGCCCGGCATTCTTGTCACTCTGTATTCTTGCTTGCGTCGGCGGTGCTTTTCGCTTTCATGGGGCATCGACTACACGCCGGTTTATAAGGCTTCCGGTCGTGCTTGCAGCGCCACCACAGGGTGGGTGGTCATGCGCACTCGCACCAAACGTGGATCATTCCAATACCAGCACGCACTATAACTATTTGCAAACTTTCGCGGTTGTAACATGTTTTCTTCTAGGTGCGCAAGTTTCAATGTCCGTGAGTGTACATATTCAAGAGTGGAAGACATCATGATCAGAATAACATCCTTGAAAGGGCAGCGAGCTGGGCATATTGCCAGAAGAACGGACCACCGATGAACAACTGAAATTTTAGACTGGATTCCAAAGGACAGGAAAAGACCCAGAAGAAGATCACATGGGAGATGGGTGGATGAAATTCGAAAGCATGCGAGAGTGACATGGAGGAGGCTGGCTCAGGACAGGGCCGTTGTGGAAGAAACTTGGAGAGACCATCATCCTGCAGTGGATTGATAATGGTTGACAATGATGACGAATGATGATATGTATTACTTGCGTTGCATCAAACTGATTCGCAATGTTCATCCACGGAAAAAAGTTAAAATGGTAATTATTTCAGAACTGTAAGTTGAAACTCATTGAAATGGCAATTATAATCTCCACAAATAAATATAATATCATATTCAGAAGCAATATTACACAATTTAAAGATATACTTCGTAAAACTAGAAGTTTCGATCCGTAAATTTATTGATGTAAAAAATAAGTTTCGATCCGTAAATTTATTGGTGTGAAAGAAGGCCGTCCGGTAGATCTGCGAAAGCTCGGTGTTGCATGTATATTTATTTTTTACACCAATAAGTTTACTGATCGAAACTTCTAGTTTTACCCAGGGCCCGATCATCATAACTCCGGGCCCTGGGCTGAAGTCTACATGCCCCCTCCCACTCACATCATATTTCTACTCTGTCACAAAATGACACGCATATATGTATGAAACTTTAAGGGTAATGTTTCAAAGACATATGCAAACAAAAGTCAGACTGTTTTAAATAACAATATACTAGGTATAATGAAATAAAAATCTAAACTCACTCCTTAGTATGCATAATAGTATTCATTAAAAATAAACACTACTTTTCTATTAGCCGGGCGCAAGTGATAAATCGCCAAATATGATGCACAAATCACATTTTCGGGGTTATTTTACTAAAGGCAATTGACAGTTCTCAAAACATGTTCTACTACGAAAACTTCTACTGCAACATGAAGATACGTTGCATCTCCATCTAATGCCATCATTAAAATACAGTTTTTTTTTGGTGATAGTTTTCACGATTCATATTTAACGGCATAATCCCTCTTTTCTTTAAAAAAAACCCGTTCAAAAATGGATCATTTTATTCTCAGAAATATACGGATTTTGACTGACCGTAACAGAATACTTTAACAATGATCCTGCAAGTTTTTTGGTAGATTCTTTTTCAGTCTTTAATTTACTTTTAGCAGAACAGGACAGTCGACAGATATGTTCATTGAGACATCACTTAAAAACTACGGTATTGCACTTTAAACAAATACGATATGAGTTAAAATTCTGATAAAACTACCAAATTAAAAAAATTATTATCTCATTTCAAATTATTACCACATGCTCACTGACAAAAAGGTAAAATTGAGAGCTTCGCTACAACCAAGACGAAAAGCTTCATGGTAGAACCACATGTCATAAACAAGTGTTTGCTTTATAAATGTCATTTTACTCGGTAAATATTTCCATCCGTGCGGCTGCCGACTAAAAGGGTCATATACGGGAATGGCGCACCCAGGAATTCCTGTTGAAGGGGACTATACAAGGCCGTAGCCAAACTCTATACTTAGGGCAGGCTCAATAAAGTTTAGGGCATGCTCAAAAATGCTATATACTTTTTACCTTTTTTTGAGCATTACTGAAATTTTACAAATTTTAACCCAGATTAAGTACCTTATCTAGGTACATCAGGTACAAAAGTACCATTGTTGATTAACATAAATAATAAAACAACAAGAAACATTTTGTAAAATAAAAATACATTTATAATCGTTACTTACCAATAGAAAATCAAAATAGTTGTGGTAGTCGGTTCTTTTGACCATTAAATTTTCTCAAAAGTAAGTCCATGTCAAGAGTTTCTGTGCGGCTTTGTTCGAATGCAAGAGTCAAATTCGACATTCGTTGGTGGCACATCAAAAGCCGCTGTGGGCAGTTAATTCTCGTTAAAACAGAAAAGGTGGATTCACAAGTAACCGGCCGTCCCGGTGGCGCAGTGGTCTAAGGCGCTGGCCTCTGATCATTCGTTGTAAGGGGTCCGGGTTCGAATCCCGGTCAGGCATGGACGTTGTGTTTGTCTTACGGCACTGGCTCTCTCCCTTCCCTGGAACCAGTGACCCTAAATTAGGGACGGGCGACTGCTTATAGCCCATTGAGTTGCTCACGGTGGTCGTTAAACCTCCAATCCAATCCAATCCAATCCACAAGTAACCGTACTACAGCCGAAAGTCCTGGCTGTGGCCAATAAATTATAAGTATCTCCGAAGACTACTCGCTGCTTAAAAATTTCATCAAAAATGACTGAATTTGGGTTTTCTTTCATCTGGGTTTGTATGAATCTGTTGTCTACTGCAATTTATTCTGGAGATGGAAGTTTGATACATATCACAGCAGGGTGCAGTGTCCTCACACAAAGAGAGTACACGAACAGGCACAATCAAGTCGCCAAAATCTTCCATCAGAAATTGGCAAGAAAGCACCACCTCATTACAACTGATCCTGTCCCCCTACTACAAGTATGAGACAACAACGCTTCTAGAGAACAACACCCACAAGATGTATTGGAACGGATCGATGAGAACAGATAAGACCATCTCCCACAACTGGCCCGGCATCGTCCTGGTCGACAAGGAGGGGAAGTCTACATACCTCATTGACATATCCATGCCCAACACGTGCAACATCCAGAAGACGCACGGGGAGAAGCTTTCAAAGTACCACGACCTACATACGAAGTCAAGGAAATGTGGTATATGGAGAATGTCTCCATATTAATATCAGCCACAGGAGTTTCACCTAAGACCAATCACAGCTCTATACAGACACTAGATCTTCAACCTAACACTTACATGGAACCACAGAAGGCAGCTATCCTGAACACTTGTATGATAGTTTTTTTTTTTTTTTAATTGGAGGTTTAACGATTACCGTGAGCAACTCAATGGGCTATAAGCAGTCGCCCGTCCCTAATTTAGGGTCACTGGTTCCAGGGAAGGGAGAGAGCCAGTGCCGCAAGACAAACACAACATCCATGCCTCACCGGGATTCGAACCCGGACCCCTTTCTGACGAATGATCAGAAGCCATCGCTTAGACCACTGCGCCATCGGGGCGGCTTTGTATGATAGTAAGGAAGTTCCTGGACAACCGAGAGATTGATTGATTGAATTGATTGAATTGGAGGTTTAACGACCACCGTGAGCAACTCAATGGGCTATAAGCAGTCGCCCGTCCCTAATTTAGGGTCACTGGTTCCAGGGAAGGGAGAGAGCCAGTGCCGTAAGACAAACAGAACACCCATGCCTGACCGGGATTCGAACCCGGACCCCTTGCGGACGAATGATCAGAGGCCAGCGCCTTAGACCACTGCGCCACCGGGGCGGCTCACACACAACCGAGAGAAAGAAATACCACTTCCCAGTCTTGGTACGTCGTACCCGTCCCTGAAGGAAAAGAAGAAAAACCGCAGAAAGAAGTGGAATCTCAAACTTTTTACTACTACTACTACTACTACTAATAATAATAATAACAATAATAACAATAATAATAATAATTATTATTATAATGGGTTTTAAATAAAGTAGAGTATATTAAAAAAAAAAAATACACGGAACATATCCTCTTCAAACAAAACCTAAGCAACACACTGGGCCTTTTTCTGTGGGGCAGGAAAAGCCGTGTTCATGTCGCTAAAGATATAAGTCCCAATATCTACAAGCTTCAGCGATCAAGACGGACACACCGAACTACAGTGTGCACTAGCTGCACAACATATAACTGCGTATTTTCTAATTAATATGTTTTAAACTTAATGCAAATTATGATTTTCGAGGAATCATAATTAACAAAATTTGAGTCACTTCAAAATAATTCGCAAATCTGTTATAGTGCCACCCTGATATAGCGCCACAAAAGTGATGTGACAATAGGGTGTGGTACATTAGCTGTTGACTTCTTATATTTGCATCATTTTAGCTTACTCACTTCCTTTCCTTTCTTTCTTATTAATCTTTTCGGTCTGCGTTGGCTGTCAGTGAATTTTTATTTGTAACCGGACAAGGAATCTCATGTTTTTGAACTCTAATTATGAAGGCAGCTTTTTCCATCTACTCTCTTAGACTCTCACTCACAGGAATTCTTCGATTCTCAGAATATAACTGTCTGGTCGCAAACACAGATGCAGCAGGCATGCAATGGAATTACTCTTGCTAAGAGATGGTTAAAGAAATGATGTGATTCAATTATTTAGTATCTTAATAAATGTCAAACGTAAACAAATTTAAAAAATACAGCGACCACTTTCAAGCACGACCTTTCACTATCAAGGTAACAGCAGCTCTCTTTGAATATTTTGCCGTTATAGCAAGCATATATGAAAGTGCATATCACGAGAACAATGCGTGACAGTATCTATATCTCACTTGACTTGAGTTACGTTATAAAAGAACAAATGAACGATTTACGTCATTTCATGAAAATAAAAGATAACAAATAAGGATTGAATTCCAACAATAACAATACTAAATTTAACAAAAGAATTCATTCATACAGGGTGTTCCAATATAATCTTTACAATTTTTATCCCCAATAAAACCTTAACGAAATAAGATAGTGAAGTTCATGTGTTTCTACATGTGAGAGCAACGCGTAAAACTTTATTGCTGCGCAAAAACATTTCTTTTACTTTCAGGTACGACCCTGAAATTGTGATGGCTGCTCCACAGGAAAAGGCCCAGTGTGTTGCATAGTTCACAGGGACGAAGTCCAATACACAAGTCCAAAGGAATTTTCGTACCCAATATCAGAATAATCCACAATTCAGACCCTCAATACCCGAATGGGACAAAAAGTTTATGTAGACTGGTAGTGAGCTTCACAAAAACTGCGCTTGGCTACCAAGCACAAAGGCATTGCATACGGACTGCTTTCGGCAGTTTCCTACGAAGTCGAGGGAAGTCTATTCCTACGGCACCCATACAGATGAGGTTACCATGCACAACGATACACGTGGTGCTACACAGGCGCTCACACATGACTGCTTAAAAAGTGCATTTGACACAGGCACTCCACTCTGGGGATAAACCGAAATGTTTTGATTTTGCTGTTCACATTCTGCACTAGAGTGATAATGAGAAATGCTACCTGAGACGTGTTTTATTCCGGGATGAGGCACTTTCTCATGTTTCTGGTGTTATCAAGCTATGGTATGAAAACTCACATGACGTAGGTGATATAGAACGTGACATCCCTAACGTTACCATCTGGTGCCGTCTCTTGCACAATCACATCATCGGTCCATTCTTTTTCGCCGAAAACGCACTCATACCCAATACTTATTTTTTAACACCGATTCGACAGTTTGCAACCGTCTATTATCTTACAGCATGGCGGTGGGCAGCCACACCCTGGGCACTTCGTGAGATTCTTCACGAAACCTCTCTGGAGCGATGGATTAGACATGATGGCCAAATACCTTGTCTTCTACGTTCACGGGATTTTATCCACTAGACTTTTTTCTCTGGGGCTATCTGAAGGATAATGTGTGTCGTACAAAGGTTCTGGAAGTGGATGAACTGAAGCGCAGTATTACAGCTGCCACCACAACAATTCCTGGGATATGTTCAGGTGAACATTTCGAGAGGTCACCAGAAAATTTCCCCTTTGACGTCCTTCTGTTTTGCTGTATGAAAGATATTTTAAACCACATAAAATTTCCTGATGTAGATAAGCTGAAATACACCACAGCATTTCCTGGATATGCTTGGGAGAACATTGTAGGAATTCAAATACCATGTGGATGCTATTCGTTCAACAACACTACGCATGCAGAGCTCACTAGCATCCCATCAAACTTTAGAATGTGCTGCTCATTTTGAAATAAACCGATTTTTGTTCTCTTATGCGGTTCTGCTTTATTGAGGGTCAAAGTCGTATGAACAACTTACCAGTCGATAGATATTTTGAATGGGCCCTCGAGTAAAACAACGATCAAAAGGCAATTCTCACTCAGAACTGTCTCAATAACAAAGTATATGTCAGACGGAAAACCAGATTCCTGCTTTTTCATTGGTTCTACCAACAGTTTTATGGGAATTAGACAGTCATGTGCAACCTTGAGGAGATTAAAATACGTAAAATGTTTCACTCATCGATAACTAGTTTCACGGGTGTTGTTTACTTTGCGTGCGACGAAACAAACCTGTCTTCAGAGGAACCTTCATCGAATTTGCTTTTATATGCATTTCTGTAGGACTGAGTCACTGCTACGCTTCATGGTTAAGACTGTAAAAGCATAAAACACAACGTAACATGTGGCCGGTACTTACGCACAAACAGGCGCACTGCTGCACCTGACACGTACGTTACCACGATCCGTAATGTATGATATTAAATGTTTCCACCTGCGGAGATCATTCTTCGTAGAATAAGAGGAACTTTCCTTCGATCCGTGAGTCCCGATGTCAGGTGATCACATGCTGCTTCTTAGTGCGTACTGTCGCTCAGATCGCGTACTTCTGACGTAAAGGGATTTATCTCCAGCTTAAGTCATGACGCACGGCCTTCTGATTCCCATTCTGTAACGTCACGTTCACAATCTCGGTCCAAAATATATGAGTCGCTCCTCGCAGGTCCCTAACCACGTGATCGCCATTTCGTACACCAGGCTAGTTGCTTACCCCATCGATAACTTACGGGGGTTGTTCGTCAGACCCAAGGAGGTTAGAATAATACTTCTGGAGATGCCCTGAGTCTCTTAACCGTGAAGCCGCAAACTCTGTGAATCTAATGTTTACGTAATACCTATGTAACTTCATCTATGTGTATTTCGGAATTTTGTGGATGTTTGTTGTAGAACCCCGGTTAATATCAAACCAGAATGAATTATACTTCTTATACCAGTGACGTTTTCAGTTTTAGAGTTATGTTTTGTTTGTAATTTGCACTAAAACACGTGTACTTCAATTTAAAATAAAAATGGAAAATAGCTTGAAAACTATTAAGAATTTTATAAAATCAGCATTTTCTCACACATTGGCAGCAAGTTACGATGCGAAATTGGAAACATCTGCTACTGAAGAAGGCGATTCGGCCAACAAAAATGCATTGTAATAGCTATCAGCTTACTCCAGATACTTTATTCTGACCTCCTTGGGCAGACGCCCCAACCTATGACGTCACGTATGTACATAAAGCTTCTGCCTTCCCATTAACAATTATCAGGTACGTTCCGATGACCGCTAAGCACGTGACCATCATTGCGTACATCGGGCTAGCTGCCTTTGCAGCCTGCAACTGATGTGAACGGTCATCTGATTCCAACCTAAGACGTCACGGTCGCACAGTTGTCTAAGCGCTGGCTACTGATCGTTAGTTCGAGTTGGATCCGGGTTCGAATCCCGGTGAGGAATAGATATTGTGTTTGCCTTAAGGTATTGTCTCTACCCTTTCCCTGGAATCACTGGTCCAAAATTACGGACAGGCGACTCCCTAATGCCTATAGCCCATTGAGTTTCTCATGGTGGTCGTTAAACCCCCAAAATGCCGCCCCGGTGGCGCAGTGGTCTAAGCGATGGCCTCTGATCATTCGTCCAAACGGGGTCCGGGTTCGAATCCCGGTGAGGCATGGATGTTGTGTTTGTCTTACGGCACTGGCTCTTTCCCTTCCCTGGAACCAGTGGCCCTAAATTAGGGACGGGCGACTGCTTATCGCCCATTGAGTTTCTCACGGTGGTCGTTAAACCTCCAATCAAAAAAAAAAAAAAACCCCAAAATAAAAAATTAAAACATAAATAAGACGTCATGTATCAGCACCAGGCCAGCTACCTGCCCAATCACGTAACTTTTCTTGACTTAATAACTAACGGTTACATTTTTTACAGGAGTTTTACCGACCACTATGAGCAACCCAATGGGCTATGAATAGTCGCCCGACCCTAATTTAGTGGCACTGGTTCCAGGGAAGGGAGTGAGTCAGTACGGTAAGACAGACACAACATCCATGCCTCACCGGGATTCGAACCCGGACCCCTTCCGGACGAACGATCAGAATCCAGATGACGAAAGATCAGAGCCCACTCTGTCACCGGGCAGCAACGGTTAATTGTCTGGACCCCATACCGCCGTCTTAAGTACTGTGCTGCGATATGCAAGCGTGAAAGTAGACGCGAAAAGTTTTATGCAAGTTTTATCTTTTGAAGGATTAGTTTTGGCCGCGAGATTCAATAAATTTTTCCACTTAGAACTTTGAAGATTTTCTAACGACGATACCTCCGGATCGAATATAGCTTACTCATACTTCAACTAGAAATTTTGCACACCATCAAGTTTTATTTATTCTCATCACGAATAATTGTTTGATTACGAACGTTGGTGTTTTTTTACACGGTTTTCATAGCAGAAAGTTCGACTAAATTCCCTCACACCATGAAAGAGGATTCATTTTTTCACTTTTGAATTTTTCACTTTTTGACTTCAATTATATATGTATAACTCAAGTCGAAAATTGAAGCGAATGGAAGCGTATCTGTTCAATTTATTTGTCTCAAAGAAAACTAAAAGTAGCATTTATATCACCGTTGCTGCCCATGCGAAATTTATGAAAGGTTTGTTACAGCGTGACCTTATACAGCCGCATTCTTTATTCTTACCCAAATCCAACAGAAGTCATAGTATTTAATTTCTTTGTTTACTGAAAATTATACTGGAATTGTTGTTAAGAATGAGGGGTTTTTATTGTTGGGTGACGTAACAATCATTTAGAAGTTTACAATTTCTATAATGGAAAATTAGCAACAATGTACTGCCGCATACTATAAATACAAACGATTTTTTCTGGGTTATCATTTGAGATGATTAAAAACCGGTAGGGTGTCCCTGTCTCTCACGTATGAAAACAAAATTGACTATTTCTCAGTCGTTCAGTTTATTGAGTCAAATTATTGCAAATACTAAAAGGGCACTTAAGAGATCCGAATCTAGTGGTACTGTTTCCTCAAAATTTTTTAGTGCAGTTCCCTTTGGACTCTTGGCAAGAGGCTCAGTAAAAAAGTTAGATAGGAGACTAAGTAACGAATCTACACTCCAAAAATTCTTTTTTTCCAACCTTACTGCCCTAAACAGGTTCTGTTCTATTATTCTGCTACCAGCGTAGATGTATGGAAATTATATTATATATTTTAAGACATAATGCGGGAAGGATATTGAGGATATTGTTTCCTGTTTCAGGATATTTCTCCTGAAACAGGAAACCGTAATTTTTAAACTAGAAATCGTTTTCCTTCTTACTTTCTAAGACAGCCATATGAAGTCTTAGGTATCATCATAATTCTTCTAAATTTCCAAACCGTTTGTCCCAAATACTTATTTTTACTGTGTGCTGCCATTTTAAATAAATTTGCTGTCCTATTAGACAATGATATTTGCAAAGATCGTAATGCCTCTATAGGTTATAAAAGAAAGCCCCACACATATCCAAGTGTTTAAGATGGTACTCTCTGGCAGAGAGAGTGGATAAATACCTGAGCTGATACCTCTGTGATGCCAGAATCTTCATCCGAAGAATTACCTTACATACATATAGATTTGCTATGCAACTTTGCATCTGTTAAAGATTGTTTATATTGTAGTCAGAAATTTTACAAGCTTTAATAAATAAACTAATTTTAATTCCTGATTTAAAACATTTTTCCTATTTTATTGCTCACAAAACTGTTGTACTGCCGTAATTAGACCACTATTCCTCACATTTGCTATTTCGGTTTTCATCTTCTCTTTATTTACTTCCAGCGTTTCAGAATACACTCTGGCTCCAAGTGTATTGTTCAGCCTTCTATTCGAAGGCAGTACAACATGCACACTTTATGGCAATAGATCCTCTGCAATAAAAGGTAAATGTTACAAAATGAACGCAGTTTCCTTTTAACATTTTTCTTTTCTCAGAGGATGAAAGAGACCATATAAACACTACGAGTGTAATGTGCTGCGTATTTTCATGAACTATCTTTTCCTTGGTCTCATGCCAAAATGAGATTCTCGAAAAAAACAGAGCATTTCAGATTTAGGTCGGGTCAGCAGCAAAACGCTTTCCAAGCATATTTTTTCCTTTCGTGAAGATTCAATGATCTTGTTTCCTTTCCAGTCAATTTCCCTTCCCTTGCTTCGCTTAATAAGAAACACTCATCTCTACCGACAACTTGTGAGAACACGGAATATTTAATTACTTTAATTTCCCAATCGCCAGACGCCATTCTTTCGTGGCGGGCTCTTTTCCTTTTAATATAATGAAAATAAAGAACCGAAATATATGAATAAAGGAAAGTATTTCTGCTTATCTTGAGAATCTGGCGAATGGTTTTTCTGATATTTGATTCCAGTAACAAAAAAATATATTTTAGACTCTGAAAGGAAAACAGCTGGACACAAAGCGCTCCTTCATGCAGTTCTAAGAAATTCTTAAAATTTAAAATGTGTATCCTAGAACTTTGAGCTGGGAAACAGCTTTATCTTCATGTTCGAGAAAATTTTCATTTGTTAATTCAGTCTTAAATTTCAGTGTTCAAATATATTAATGATCGTTTTTGATACACATGAAGTTCAACTATTTTTAAAACAAAGAGAAATTACGCCGTACTAGACGCCATTGCGCCCTACTGTACGGCAGACAATCGAAAAAAGCGTGGACAAATGAATTGTTGGTGTAGCGAGGAAAGATAAGAAGAGGAACTCGTCGATAAGACAAATGACAACAGTGAAAGCCGTCATGAATAGAGTAAAATCCCTGAAATTGGGAAAAAATTTAGTGAGACATTCATCTAACTGTACATTTAGAATGGTTGACAATCATGATGATATGTTGCATTGTAGGTGAAAGTCGTAGAACAAATAAAATTCTATTATTCATTACTGTGTTAATGCTCTTATATAAATTCTTTACATTATGCATTTTGATAGTACAACTCACGGCTTTATAGAAATCATGTAAAATTTTCATGTTTTTAGCTAATTCTTTTTTCCATTGTTGAGTGAAGTCTGGTTGTAAAAAGTTTAATCTAATTATAATGGAATCAGTAACAACAATCCCTCAAGTTCATACTCCTTGGATATTATCAAATCGAAGTCATTGCTTTTTTCCCGTTTATAGGTGAGTCACGGAAAAATTCTCATCGAAATTATATGAGAATTTTTCCGTGACTCACTTATTAACGTGGAAAGAGCGATGACTTTTATTTGATGTTCCTAATCCACGTCAACTGTGTATTTATTATTCTTGGATATTAATTTATTTTTTAATATTCCATTGCAGCAGGAGAATATTAGCAGCACTTTCTTTAAAATGTTCATTTTTTCTTGTATGTGTATTTTTTTCTTATTAAAAGAAAGTGGATAACCTACTATATATTTTCAATACTAAGAAGAATTGTGATAAGAAAAAGTGTCAAGAATGTTTCAGATGCAACATACCGGGACCCCAAAGTTTACTTCCGCCAAAGCCATAGCTTTGGCGACATGAATCTTGAATTCACAAAACTCAAAGGTGCTGAATGTCTGGTTAACAATATTTTTTCACTGTATTTCCGGCTTCGTTGAAGGACAAATAAAATTCTACTTATTTATTTGTCCTGCAAGGGTTCATCAGTGACCTGATTAAAGAATTCATATGAGCGCTTCTTAGAACTCCGAAAGCTTGTGAATATTCTGTTGAGACCTAGTAACTACATAACTGTTTTTCTTTCGCGTTTCCTTTTAATTCAACGGGTACTACCTGCAGTTTAAAGGAAATAGTGATCCTAGTTTGTGTGTTATTTAATCACTAATTTTGCGCCGGAGCAACAATATTATATTATAATAGTATCCGATTAACGCAAAGAATTTGTTGAGTTACGTGTTAAAACTCTCCCAAAAATTCTCCTTCTTGGACTAAAAATTCTTTACAATTTGGATATTACCCTCCAAACACCAACACATACAAAATTCCAACGGTGCCAGAATCCCGCGAATGTATTTTTCGTTGAAGGTTATATAAACCCTGAAGAAATTTGCTCCTAACTGTTCATGTTTTGTATTTATTCATCAAGCTGCCCACACACTAGGGTTTCAGAGGTAAACGACGTCCGCATATAATAATAATAATAATAATAATAATAATAATAACTCCATCAGGATGTTCCTAAAAAAGAGACTAGGATATACTGCATCGTGTGTGGAGCAGGATAAAGGCACTCGCGTTCGAGCATTAGGTAGAGGGCCCCATTCGATAAGTAAGTTACAGTCCCCAGAGGGAAGCAATGAAGCAAGTGGCGTTACACCTCTCATACCCACCACACGAAATAGTCAACGATCGACCAGAGATGCTTCTGGGGCTGCTCAGCCTAAGACCAATCCGGAACAAAGTGCAGGCCAACGCATGAGATGGAGTCCAGAAATTAACATGTACATCATGCGAAGATACTACGAAGTAACTAAAATGGACACAGAGATGACAATGTATAGGAAGAGACAGTTAGACAAATGGCAACTGCAATACCCACACATTCAAGTAAGCGAACAGCGACTAGCGCATCTGAGACGGACCATTGTCGCGAAGAATATGATACCATCTGCCGTCCTGGAAACCATAAAGCTATAACTAGGTGATTAACCACAGAGTAGCGAGCAGCACGCTGCAGAAGGCAATGCAATGTTTGATGACAAGCATGTGACAGCGTCAGAAGACCGAACCGAACAAAGCCAGCAGGTGATATCAGCGGTTGCCAACGAATTCAGGACAGCCGTCCAAGAGTTCGAAGAAATGGACCCAATCATGAGACATAGGATACAACGATCAAAAGGCAATTCTAACAGAGATCTATGACAAATTACAGAACATCTCAACAAGACTGTGCTACCAGCCTACCTAGATGAAAAGGGCACCACGTTTGAATCCATTCACACCTCTGTGTACTGTGCCGCAGTCACCGCCGCAAGACTAAACGGGGAAAACACCATCCCTCAGAGGGAACAAAGTACCAAGAAACCCACCCTACCAGCATGGCAAAGAAGACTGCAGGGCCGAGTTGATGAACTCCGGAAGAAATTCGGCCAACTCACACAGTACGTAAAGGGAAATAGTTCCAAGAATCTGGTAGGAAGCGTAAAGCTCATACCAAAAAGCACGAAAGTCCACACCAGGTTCGAAAGTAACCAAGAAATGGAAGAATATTTAGACACACTAAAACAGTCTACTAGCTATCAATAAGCGACTAAGACGATTCAAACAGAACACAGCCACATATTGACAACAACACATTCGAAAACGACGAGAAAAGCTTCTATCGTAACATTTCCAAGAAATGTATCAAAGGCGAAGGACCACCGGAATGTGAAGCGGTAGAAAAACTCTGGAGTAACCTCTGGGCAAGGAATACGAACCGCAACAGCAAAGCCGCATGGCTACAGAGAGAAAAAAGGACAGCAAGCCAATATCAGGAAATGGCCGGGTGGAAGATCACAGCAGAGGACCTTCAGCAAGACATAGCTAAGGCACACAGCTGGAAAGCACCAGGTGTTGATAATATCCACAACTACTGGCACAAGAAGTTCACCTGTACATACAAATATATATATGGCAGATGAACTGACCAACATGATCCAAAATCCAGCACTAATGCCTGATTTCCTCACCGAAGGAGTATCGATACTAAAAGCTTAAGATCAAGACACAAGAAATCGATACAACTATCGACACACCTCCGGGTTACGGATATATTTACTAAAATTTTAAATGGACTATAATCAGTTTCATCGTCATCAAATGATTTTATTATTCTTTTATACTGCAACAAAGAGAAACTATTTCATTTACTAAGAAACAGCTTCATGTTTATAAGAAATTCCTCCTGGCTCTAATTGTAGCAAAAGTGTCTGTGACTTCATCATAATTGACATGATTCAGCGCATTACTCTCTATTTACAATATTGAAAAACTATTCAAGTGCTCTTGAGAAAGTGTTGATCGTAGACAGGTTTTAACTCTTTGAAGAGCACTAAATATTCTTTCACCACTTGCATTAGATATTTGTAAAGTAAGGAAAATTTTATGAATGGTAACTTTACTTTAAATACACCAGATTGTGAATACTCAAGAGATGCATATAGCGCATTAAATACGTTTATCTTTGTGGTGTATTCAGTACAAATATTCGCCAAGCTTTCATACTCTACTGGGTGGCTTTTTCAGGTCAATGGCAGACATAAAAGTGCAGGGAATTGGAATGCGTAAAGAACGAAAATGATTTTTGAAAATAACGTGGGTGACACCACGAGCACATTACGTTAACTTTTATCACGCATACCCTGCGTCGTTATGTATTTCCATCTTTTAATAACGCATGCCAAACCATTGGTAGTTCAGTAGGGATCATGTCATTGCATGCCAGTTTGCTGGATAGGATTTCGACTGTTTCCCTGATGGCGGTCTCTTTTAAATTCGTGTAAGGGTCAATTCCTCTAATACTATTAAATACAGGAGCGGCCGAGCAATGCATGGCTTCTCTGGCAAGGGCTGTATTCTGCATGTCCTGGTTGACACTTCTCTGGCAAAGGCTGTATTTTGCATGTCCTGGTGTGCAGAGTCATTCGCTCATCAGCGGTATGACTCTGCACACGCTTCTGTAGGAATACTAATAAATTATTCTTTTGCTTTTGAAGACGTTCGTCTTTCTCCTTTTTCTTCTTCCGCTTTTCATAACCTGACTCATAACTTAGTTTCACTGGTTTCATTTTTAGGAGAATTAATCACCTAACCATATGTAAATGAAAGAGAAACAACATGCCGATCTTAAGGGCACTGTTAGGTGTTAATAAAAACAATATTAAGTAACACTGCATAATACCACAGCGTGGAGATCGAATTGCAACACAGGAATACAGATTACAGAAGATATTTTGGGTTATGTTGCTACGTTACCAGTGGTTAGTGTCGCCACGACGCACAAATGATATTACAGTTAGCAAAATTCTGCCCGCTTGTCAAGCAGGATAGCCAACTCTACATTTCTAAGTAGATAACAAACGAGAAGCAGTGTGTAAAGTTTGAACTAGGACTGCTTTTCGTTGAAACCGCAATATATTATAGTCATCACACACAACATACCATTTCCCCCTTTTTTTCCTTTTCTTTGTTTCCTCCTTGCTTTACTTCTCCTTTTACAGTGAATCGGGGGCCCTCCGTGACGCGGGGCTCTTCCCGATTGCTACTTGCCCAACCCCATAAATCCTTCCCTGCCAACTATGGTTCTGTCCAGCACTCAACCCCCTGTCAACCATGCTCAACGAAATCAGGTATGGGTTCACCATCAACTGCGACAAAACCAACAAGTACAAGCTCTCCCACCTCATGTACATGGGTAACATCAAGCTGTACGCAGCGTCGAAAAACCAAATCCAGCAATTATTCCGAATCACTGAGGGCTTCAGCAATGACATCGGGATGGAATTCGGCCTACAGAAATGCAAGACACAAGGTACGAATCAAGGAAAGCATGATGCATATAGCAACCAATTGGAGACCGGAGAACAGATCACAGCTATGGAGGAAGGAAGAGTCTATAAAGGCCTTGGCAAGCTTCAAGCGCAACGGCTAGACTACAAAGAAATCAAAAACAGTCTGCCGGCCAAATACAACTAACGGCTGAGGTGACAAATGAAGACCAAGCTCAACGGTCGCAACATCACTCGGGCTATGAACACATACGCAGTTCTAGTCCTCACGTATTCCTTCGGAATCATCAAGTGGACCACATTAGAGGTTGAGGAAGTAACGCGCAATACCAGGACAACTCTCACTAAATATCGCCAGCACCACCTGAAGTCAGCAATAGAAAGGCTGACCATTGGACGGGCAGAAGGAGGACGGGCAATGTTTGATCTCCTGCAACACCGAGACAAAGAAATCAACAGCCCCAGAAAATACTTTCATCAGAGCAAAGGACCCCTTCACCAAGTGATAAACCAGATTGACAAGAAGTGCACAGCCCTAGCCTAGACCTTTCTACTCAAACCATCTTGATAGAAACGAGGGAGTCAAAAGAAGATTGGGACAAGAAAGTCCTACACGGAAGGCACTACAACGATCTGTAATCGGACCATGTGGATAAGACTGCATCTAATGCATGACTAACAAACGGATCACTCTTCCGCGAGACCGAAGGGTTCCTGCTAGCTATACAAGATCAAGTTGTAAACAACAGAATCTACCAGAAGCATATCCTGAAGCAGTCGTCAGTGGAAAGCGACGCATGTCGGCAATGCCATCAAGCGCCACAGACCATACAACATATCATAGCATGGTGCAGTGTCCTCACACAGAATACACGAACAGGTACAATAAAGTCGCCAAGATTGTCCATCAGAAATTGGCAAGAAAGCATCACCTCATTACAACTGATCCTGTCCCCCTACTACAAGTATGAGACAACAATGCTTCTAGAGAACAACACCCACAAGATGTATTGGAACGGATCGATGAGAACAGATAGGACCATCTCCCACAACCGGCCCGACATCGTCCTGGTCGACAAGGTGAGAAAGTCTACATACTTCATTGACATAGCCGCGCCCAACACGTGCAACATCCAGAAGACGCACGGAGAGAAGCTTTCAAAGTACCACGACCTACGATACGAAGTCAAGGAAATGTGTTATATGGAGAACGTCTCCATATTAATATCAGCCACAGGAGTTGCACCTAAGACCAATCACAGCTCTATACAGACACTAGATCTTCAACCTAACACTTACATGGAACCACAGAAGGCAGCTATCCTGAACACTTGGGGGATAGTAAGGAAGTTCCTGGGCAACCGAGAGAAAGAAATACCACTTCCCAGTCTTGCTACGTCGTACCCGTCCCGGAAGGAAAAGAAGAAAAACCGCAGGAAGAAGTGGAATCTCAAACTTTTTAATTAATAATAAAGTAGCGTATATAAACAAAAATTACACGGAACGTATCCTCCGTATCCTCTTCAAACCAAACCTAAACAACACACTGGGCCTTTTCCTGTGCAGCAAGAAGAGCCGTTTTCATGTCACTAAAGCCATAAGTCCCAATACCTACAAGCTTCAGCGATCAAGACTGACACCCTGAACTACAGTTTGCACTAGATACACAACATATTACTGCGTATTATCTAATTAACATGTTTTTAACTTAATGGAAATTATGATTTTCGAGGAATCACAATTAATAAAATTTGAGTCACTTAAAAATACACTGGTGTGCAAAAATTAAGGACACAGAGAACAAATTAGCATAACAGCGGGACGAGAAGGTAGAACGGACCGAAAGACCACTCAGGAGATAGACTAGGCTCCGGTACGGTAGGGCATGCGCATATATGCAGCACGACGTAGCGGGGGAGTATCGGAAGGGTATAAAGCACACGTGCGGTGTACGCTCAGCAATTCGGTGAAAGCTATTGTATGGTGTACATCGGTTTGACCGACGTCGAGTTACTGCCACGGTGTGATATGGCCAACAGGCAATCCAGTAGACGACATCTGGATGACTTTAACCGAGGTCGCGTCATTGGGAAGTTGGAAGAAGGTCAACGTGTGGCTTGTGTGGCCGAGGAGTTCAGGATCGCGCACAGCATCGTTTCACGAGCTTGGAGAACCTTTCAAACGACAGGAACAGCTGTCCAAGAGTTTAGCAGTGGTCGTCCACGAGCAACCATGGCGGCGGACGACCGGTATATTGCCCTACAGGCGAAAAGAGACAGACGGGAGACAGCGGGAGAAGTCGCAAGGCACATGCAACAGACAACTAGACGTCCGTTATCGCGTTTTACCGTGGCCATGAGGCTACACAAAGGTGGTCTATTTGCACGACGACCAGTAGGGTGTGTGCCATTAACGCCTGCTCATCGGAGACGGCTGTTTCTGTGGTGCCAGGAACACAAGAACTGGACACATAAGCAATGGGGTCGAGTTCTCTTTACGGATGAGAGCCGATTTAGCCTGACGAACGATTCTGGACGTATACACATCTGGAGAGAGCAGAGAACACACAATCACGCCTCCAACATCATCGAAAGGGACCGGTTTGGAGGTGGCGGAGTTCTCGTTTGGGGCAGTAACATGCTTGGTAGCTGTACTAACCTCCACATCTTCCAAGGAGGTTCAGTCACTGGTGTCCGCTATTGTACCGAGGTTCTCCTGCCTCACGTGCGTCTGTTTAGTGGTGCTGTGGGTCCTGAGTTCCTCTTCATGGACGACAACGCTACACCTCATCGTACAGTGGCTGTCGCATAGCTGTTGGAGAGTGAAGATATGCAACGCATTGATTGGCCCGCAAGGTCCGCGGACGTAAATCCAATCGAGCATGAGTGGGACTTTCTTGCGAGACGCTTGGAAGCACGTCACCAGCCGCCAGCAACGATTCCGCAGCTGCGATTGGCACTACAAGAGGAATGGGCCGCGATTCCTCAACAGTTCCTTGACAACCTCGTCCTCAGCATGGACAGACGTTGTAAATCCTGCAACGCAGTCAGGGGTGATCATATCCCCTACTAAAGACTGGATTGTTCCTAGCGGCCGCCTGTCACATGGACGTTTTTGTCTTCTGTCCAATTGTGCTCGAAGCTACATTTCAATAAAGTGCCTTTGTATCCTTTGGATTCCTAGTTTGAAGAGTTTTGCTCACTTGTCATATATTCTTACATCTTGGGGATCTTATGCTATGATTTGAGTCGGTGTGGAGCACTTCTGCACGACGTTACATTCGGACAAGGGTCTCGTCCTTAATTTTTGCACGCCAAGTGTATTTCGTAAATCTGATATAGTGCCACCCTTGATATAGTGCCACAAAAGTGATGTGACAAACGCTGTGGTAGATTAGGTGTCGACTTCTTATATTTGCATCATTTTAGTTTACTCACTTCCTGACCGGTCGTTCTGATGCCGACCGGGTGAGAGTTCTCTGTGTATGATTTGGTAGAGCAATACTGCAGTGTCAAGCAGAACTGACGATTCCAACCGCGAGACGGGTTTCATCCCGATCTCGGGATTTTCACTTTTAAGAATAGGTGTGACTTAGCCACCCTATCAATTAGAGCAGTGACGGGACTTAGTGAAAAAGCCCTTGTGAAGGCGAAGTTCCGTTCAGCCCGCATAGAGACTCTGGGATCAGTTTCGGGTACGTCGACGCCGTTCCGGTCCCGCTGACGAAGGGACTTTTTGATCCCTTGTCAGACTAAAGCCCGAGCGCCCGGTTTCTAAGGTTAGACTCGAGTGGGAGAACCTCAGGGTGCCCACTCAGTACTTAGAAGAAATTTGTGTTTTGCATCTCTCTCACAGAGATGTCATCTACGCAGAAGGGTAAAGTGAAACCTAAGGGGTCAGCCCCCAAATCGTCCGGGTCAACCCAGACGCAGAAGGTAGCGGCAGAAACACTACCAAGCCATGTCGGCAGTGCTAGAGGGCTTAGCCCTTCTTCCGAGAACAGCCGGAAGGTAGGGCCCAATGCCAGGAGGAAACCGTCAAAAACGCTTCCCGCAGCGAAGGGCTCTAAAGCCGCAACACCCACGAAGGGAGCTTCGACTGAGCCTTCTCAGTCAGCTAGTGGTGTAAGCACGCCCTTGACAGTTCCGCCCATGGCAAGGAAGGGTAAAACACCACCCCAGCCCGAACCCTCTCGGGCTCCTGAGGGGTCGTCCGCTGGACCCCCAGAGATATCTTTGGTGGGATACAAGCATCCCAGGTCACCCCGGTGCTTACACCTGAGGCTTTCATGAGCTGCATTTTCACCCTCATTGGGGAAGTTGAGTCCGTTCTCTTGGACTCGCGGGTCACTTCCTCAGGGAGAGAAAAGGTGAAAGCGGCCCTGAATAGTATCAATAAGGCTTGTTACGAGCAAGCCGATCGGGTAGCCTATATTGAAGGCAGGCTGTTCGTTCGGCAGGAGTCGAGCTGAGAAGCCGACGCGAAAGTGGTTTCCTACGCCGAAGTGGCTAGGAAAGGGGCTAGTACGGCGAAAGGGTCTTCGCTCAACCCGATTGAGAATAAAAAGAAGAAAAAGTCGGGGGACGGGAGACATGTGCTTTTGGTCTTCCCGACAGTCGAGAGTGCGTACTCAGAGGACACGAACAAGACCGTGAAAACTGCAGTCAACGCAACTAAACTGCAGATAGTGGTCAAGAGCTTTCGGTGCATTAGGAAAGGAGGAGTTCGAGGAGGCGGTTTGCGGGCAGAACCCAGAACTCGAGAACGGGTTTAAAGCCTGTTTCCCCATCAAGGGCAAGGGAGGTAAGGTGTACTGGGTGGCAGACGTGGAGCCCAAGGCCTTCAAGCACTTGGTGAGGCGGAAAACACTGAACTTGGGTTGGTCAGTGCTCCGCCTAAAGGAAATTTTGAGGGAGGTCAGGTGCTTTCGGTGTAATGGCTTCGGTCATTTCCGAGGCAACTGCCCCGAGTCAGAAGCAAGGTGCGGCAATTGCGGTGAAGTTGGGCACCAGCTCCACCAGTGTGCAGCCGCACCGAAGTGCAGCAACTGCACTGCTGCGAATGCCAAGTTCCGCCTGAAGCTGGACGTCTCTCACTCCAGCTTCAGTAAGACGTGTCCTAGTCTTATTAGGGAACTTGAGAAAAGGAAGAGCCGGGTCAACTATGGTTGACAGATGGTTGTACCCTCGGAGGTACGGTGCTCTCGATATTGAGCTTTTGAGTCTATTGACCAAGGTATTTTTGATGCCCCTGGCCCGGGGTCATTACCACAGCACTGGCCCTAGCGCTGTGGACCATGTTGATTTTGTGATGTTGTTTTTATTATTTCTCAGTGTTTGAATGTTTGTGAGAGAGGTTCATGGGACCCTCATAGTGAAATGTGCATGTTTGTAATCCGCTTTGATACCAAATAAAGGACTTTTGTCCCCAAAACTCGCGTTGGCGGGCGATCTCCCGACCACGAGATGGGATATTTTTGAAAAAGTTGCTTGCCTCAACTGCCCATAGCACATCGTACACACGGGTTGTGACAGAAGGGTGTAAGGTACCGGTCCCGTGGGGGAGGCAGATCCCCACAGGTCTCTAGACCGAATCTGTCCGAGTGGAAGACTGTGGTTTCCGGTGACTGACAGGCTAGCTGTCGGAACGCCGTCAGGGATCCTATTAATCCCAAACTATTCGAGAGAGTACCGCATTTCCTTGCGAGGTCTAAACTAAGACGGTGCAGGTAAAGTCATCAACCTAGGTTACTCACTTCCTCTACTTCTTATTAATCTTTTCGGTCTGCGTTGGCTGTCAGTGAATTTTAAATTGTAACCGGACATGGAATCTCATGTTTTTGAACTCTAATTATGAAGGCAACATTTTCCATCTACTCTCTTAGACTCTCACTCACAGGAATTCCTAGATTCTCAGAATATAACTGTGGGGTTGCAAACATAGATGCAGCAGGTATGCAATGAAATTATTCTTGCTAAGAGATGATTAAAAAAATGATGTGATTCAATTATTTAGTATCTTAATAACTGTCAAACGTAAACAAATATAAAAAATACAGCGACGATTTTCAAGCACGACCTTTCACTATCAAAGTAACAGCAGCTCTCTTTGAATATTTTGCCGTTATAGCAAGCATATATGAAAGTGCATATCACGAGAACAATGCGTGACAGTATCTATATCTCACTTGACTTGAGTTACGTTATAAAAGAACAAATGAACGATTTACGTCATTACATGAAAATAAAAGATAACAAATAAGGATTGAATTCCAACAATAACAATACTAAATTTAACAAAAGAATTCATTCATACAGGGTGTTCCAATATAATCTTTACAATTTTTATCCCCAATAAAACCTTAACGAAATAAGATAGCGAAGTTCTTGTGTTTCTACATGTAACAGCAACGCGTAGAAATTTATTGCTGCGCAAAAAGATTTCCTTTACTTTCAGGTACGACCCTGAAATTGTGATGGGTGCTCCACAGGAAAAGGCCCAGTGTGTTGCATAGTTCACAGGGACGAAGTCTAATACACAAGTCCAAAGGAATTTTCGTACCCAATATCGGAGTAATCCACAATCCAGACCCTCAATACCCGAATGGGACAAAAAGTTTATGTAGACTGGTAGTGAGCTTCATAAAAACTGCGCTTGGCTGCCAAGCACAAAGGCATTGCATACGGACTGTTTTTGACAGTTTCCTAAGAAGTCGAGGGAAGTCTATTCCTACGGCACCAATGCAGATGAGGTTACCATGCACAACGATACACGTGGTGCTACACAAGCGCTCGCACATGACTGCTTAAAATGTGCATTTGACACAGGCACTCCACTCTGGGGATAAACCGAAATGTTTTGATTTTGCTGTTCACATTCTGCACTAGAGTGATAATGAGAAATGCTACCTGAGACGTGTTTTATTCCGGGATGAGGCACCTTCTCATGTTTCTGGTGTTATCAAGCTATGGTATGAAAACTCACATGACGTAGGTGATATAGAATGTGACATCCCTAACGTTACCATCTGGTGCCGTCTCTTGCACAATCCCATCATCGGTCCATTCTTTTTCGCCGAAAACGCACTCATACCCAATACTTATTTTTTAACACCGATTCGACAGTTTGCAACCGTCTATTATCTTACAGCATGGCGGTGGGCAGCCACACCCTGGGTACTTCGTGAGATTCTTCACGAAACCTCTCTGGAGCGATGGATTAGACATGATGGCCAAATACCTTGTCTTCTACGTTCACGGGATTTTATCCACTAGACTTTTTTCTCTGGGGCTATCTGAAGGATAATGTGTGTCGTACAAAGGTTCTGGAAGTGGATGAACTGAAGCGCAGTATTACAGCTGCCACCACAACAATTCCTGGGATATGTTCAGGTGAACAGTTCGAGAGGTCACCAGAAATTTCCCCTTTGACGTCCTTCTGTGGTGCTGTATGAAAGATATTTTAAACCACATAAAATTTCCTGATGTAGATAAGCTGAAATACACCACAGCATTTCCTGGATATGCTTGGGAAAACATTGTAGGTATTCAAATACCATGTGGATGCTATTCGATAAACAACAATACGCATGCAGAGCTCACTAGCATCCCAACAAACTTTAGAATGTGCTGCTCATTTTGAAATAAACTGATTTTTGTTCTCTTATGCGGTTCTGCTTTATTGAGGGTCAAAGTCGTATGAACAACTTACCAGTCGATAGATATTTTGAATGGGCTCTCGAGTAAAACAACGATCAAAAGGCAATTCTCACTCAGAACTCTCTCAATAACAAAGTATATGTCAGACGGAAAACCAGATTCCTGCTTTTTCATTGGTTCTACCAACAGTTTTATGGGAATTAGACAGTCATGTGCAACCTTGAGGAGATTAAAATACGTAAAATGTTTCACTCATCGATAACTAGTTTCACGGGTGTTGTTTACTTTGCGTGCGACGAAACAAACCTGTCTTCAGAGGTACCTTCATCGAATTTGCTTTTATATGCATTTCTGTAGGACTGAGTCACTGCTACGCTTTATGGTTAAGACTGTAAAAGCATAAAACACAACGTAACATGTGGCCGGTACTTACGCACAAACAGGCGCACTGCTGCACCTGACACGTACGTTACCACGATCCGTAATGTATGATATTAAATGTTTCCATCTGCGGAGATCATTCTTCGTAGAATAAGAGGAACTTTCCTTCGATCCGTGAGTCCCGATGTCAGGTGATCACATGCTGCTTCTTAGTGCGTACTGTCGCTCAGATCGCGTACCTCTGACGTAAAGGGATTTATCTCCAGCTTAAGTCATGACGCACGGCCTTCTGATTCCCATTCTGTGACGTCACGTTCACAATCTCGGTCCAAAATATATGAGTCGCTCCTCGCAGGTCCCTAACCACGTGATCGCCATTTCGTACACCAGGCTAGTTGCTTACCCCATCGATAACTTACGGGGGTTGTTCGTCAGACCCAAGGAGGTTAGAATAATACTTCTGGAGATGCCCTGAGTCTCTTAACCGTGAAGCCGCAAACTCTGTGAATCTAATGTTTACGTAATACCTATGTAACTTCATCTGTGTGTATTTCGGAATTTTGTTGATGTTTGTTGTAGAAGCCCGGTTAATATCAAACCAGAATGAATTATACTTCTTATACCAGTTACGTTTTCAGTTTTAGAGTTATGTTTTGTTTATAATTTGCACTAAAACACGTGTACTTCAATTTAAAATAAAAATGGAAAATAGCTTGAAAACTATTAAGAATTTTATAAAATCAGCATTTTCTCACACATTGGCAGCAAGTTACGATGCGAAATTGGAAACATCTGCTGCTGAAGAAGGCGATTCGGCCAACAAAAATGCATTGTAATAGCTATCAGCTTACTCCAGATACTTTATTCTGACCTCCTTGGGCACACACACCCCCCCAACCTATGACGTCACGTATGTACATAAAGCTTCTGCCTTCCCATTAACAATTATCAGGTACGTTCCGATGACCGCTAAGCACGTGACCATCATTGCGTACATCGGGCTAGCTGCCTTTGCAGCCTGCAACTGATGTGAACGTTCACCTGATTCCAACCTAAGACGTCACTGTCGCACAGTTGTCTAAGCGTTGGCTACTGATCGTTCGTTCGAGTTGGATCCGGGTTCGAATCCCGGTGAGGAATAAATATTGTGTTTGCCTTAAGGTATTGTCTCTACCCTTTCCCTGGAATCACTGGTCCAAAATTACGGACAGGCGACTCCCTAATGCCTATAGCCCATTGAGTTTCTCATGGTGGTCGTTAAAACCCCAAAATAAAAAATTAAAACATAAATAAGACGTCATGTATCAGCACCAGGGCAGCTACCTGCCCAATCACGTAACTTTTCTTGACTTAATAACTAACGGTTACATTTTTTACTGGAGTTTTAACGACCACTATGAGCAACCCAATGGGCTATGAATAGTCGCCCGACCCTAATTTAGTGCCACTGGTTCCAGGGAAGGGAGTGAGCCAGTACGGTAAGACAGACACAACATCCATGCCTCACCGGGATTCGAACCCGGACCCCTTCCGGACGAACGATCAGAATCCAGATGACGAAAGATCAGAGCCCACTCTGTCACCGGGCAGCAACGGTTAATTGTCTGGACCCCATACCGCCGTCCTAAGTACTGTGCTGCGATATGCAAGCGTGAAAGTAGACGCGAAAAGTTTTATGCAAGTTTTATCTTTTGAAGGATTAGTTTTGGCCGCGAGATTCAATAAATTTTTCCACTTAGAACTTTGAAGATTTTCTGACGACGATACCTCCGGATCGAATATAGCTTTACTCATACTTCAACTAGAAATTTTGCACACCATCAAGTTTTATTTATTCTCATCACGAATAATTGTTTGATTACGAACGTTGGTGTTTTTTTACACGGTTTTCATAGCAGAAAGTTCGACTAAATTCCCTCACACCATGAAAGAGGATTCATTTTTTTACTTTTGAATTTTTCACTTTTTGACTTCAATTATATATGTATAACTCAAGTCGAAAATTGAAGCGAATGGAAGCGTAATCTGTTCAATTTATTTGTCTCAAAGAAAACTAAAAGTAGCATTTATATCACCGTTGCTGCCCATGCGAAATTTATGAAAGGTTTGTTACTGCGTGACCTTATACAGCCGCATTCTTTATTCTTACCCAAATCCAACAGAAGTCATAGTATTTAATTTCTTTGTTTACTGAAAATTATACTGGAATTGTTGTTAAGAATGAGGGGTTTTCATTGTTGGGTGACGTAACAATCATTTAGAAGATTACAATTTCTATAATGGAAAATTAGCAACAATGTACTGCCGCATACTATAAATACAAACGATTTTTTCTGGGTTATCATTTGAGATGATTAAAAACCGGTAGGCTGTCCCTGTCTCTCACGTATGAAAACAAAATTAATTGACTATTTCTCAGTCGTTCAGTTTATTGAGTCAAATTATTGCAAATACTAAAAGGGCACTTAAGAGATCCGAATCTAGTGGTACTGTTTCCTCAAAACTTTTTAGTGCAGTTCCCTTTGGACTCTTGGCAAGAGGCTCAGTAAAAAAATTAGATAGGAGACTAAGTAACGAATCTACACTCCAAAAATTCTTTTTTCCAACCTTACTGCCCTAAACAGGTTCTGTTCTATTATTCTGCTACCAGCGTAGATGTAGGAAAATTATAGTATATATTTTAAGACATAATGCGGGAAGGATATTGAGGATATTGTTTCCTGTTTCAGGATATTTCTCCTGAAACAGGAAACCGTAATTTTTAAACTAGAAATCGTTTTCCCTCTTACTTTCTAAGACAGCCATATGAAGTCTTAGGTATCATCATAATTCTTCTAAATTTCCAAACCGTTTGTCGCAAATACTTATTTTTACTGTGTGCAGCCATTTTAAATAAATTTGCTGTCCTATTAGACAATGATATTTGCAAGGATCGTAGTGCCTCTATAGGTTATAAAAGAAAGCCCCACACATATCCAAGTGTTTAAGATGGTACTCTCTGGCAGAGAGAGTGGATAAATACCTGAGCTGATACCTCTGTGATGCCAGAATCTTCATCCGAAGAATTACCTTACATACATATAGATTTGCTATGCAACTTTGCATCTGTTAAAGATTGTTTATATTGTAGTCAGAAATTTTACAAGCTTTAATAAATAAACTAATTTGAATTCCTGATTTAAAACATTTTTCCTATTTTATTGCTCACAAAACTGTTGTACTGCCGTAATTAGACCACTATTCCTCACATTTGCTATTTCGGTTTTCACCTTCTCTTTATTTACTTCCAGCGTTTCAGAATACACTCTGGCTCCAAGTGTATTGTTCAGCCTTCTATTCGAAGGCAGTACAACATGCACACTTTATGGCAATAGATCCTCTGCAATAAAAGGTAAATGTTACAAAATGAACGCAGTTTCCTTTTAACATTTTTCTTTTCTCAGAGGATGAAAGAGACCATATAAACACTACGAGTGTAATGTGCTGCGTATTTTCATGAACTATCTTTTCCTTGGTCTCATGCCAAAATGAGATTCTCGAAAAAAACAGAGCATTTCAGATTTAGGTCGGGTCAGCAGCAAAACGCTTTCCAAGCATATTTTTTCCTTTCGTGAAGATTCAATGATCTTGTTTCCTTTCCAGTCAATTTCCCTTCCCTTGCTTCGCTTAATAAGAAACACTCATCTCTACCGACAACTTGTGAGAACACGGAATATTTAATTACTTTAATTTCCCAATCGCCAGACGCCATTCTTTCGTGGCGGGCTCTTTTCCTTTTAATATAATGAAAATAAAGAACCGAAATATATGAATAAAGGAAAGTATTTCTGCTTATCTTGAGAATCTGGCGAATGGTTTTTCTGATATTTGATTCCAGTAACAAAAAAATATATTTTAGACTCTGAAAGGAAAATAGCTGGACACAAAGCGCTCCTTCATGCAGTTCTAAGAATTCTTAAAATTTAAAATGTGTATCCTAGAACTTTGAGCTGGGAAACAGCTTTATCTTCATGTTCGAGAAAATTTTCATTTGTTAATTCAGTCTTAAATTTCAGTGTTCAAATATATTAATGATCGTTTTTGATACACATGAAGTTCAACTATTTTTAAAACAAAGAGAAATTACGCCGTACTAGACGCCATTGCGCCCTACTGTACGGCAGACAATCGAAAAAAGCGTGGACAAATGAATTGTTGGTGTAGCGAGGAAAGATAAGAAGAGGAACTCGTCGATAAGACAAATGACAACAGTGAAAGCCGTCATGAATAGAGTAAAATCCCTGAAATTGGGAAAAAAATTTAGTGAGACATTCATCTAACTGTACATTTAGAATGGTTGACAATCATGATGATATGTTGCATTGTAGGTGAAAGTCGTAGAACAAATAAAATTCTATTATTCATTACTGTGTTAATGCTCTTATATAAATTCTTTACATTATGCATTTTGATAGTACAACTCACGGCTTTATAGAAATCATGTAAAATTTTCATGTTTTTAGCTAATTCTTTTTTCCATTGTTGAGTGAAGTCTGGTTGTAAAAAGTTTAATCTAATTATAATGGAATCAGTAACAACAATCCCTCAAGTTCATACTCCTTGGATATTATCAAATCGAAGTCATTGCTTTTTTCCCGTTTATAAGTGAGTCACGGAAAAATTCTCATCGAAATTATATGAGAATTTTTCCGTGACTCACTTATTAACGTGGAAAGAGCGATGACTTTTATTTGATGTTCCTAATCCACGTCAACTGTATATTTATTATTCTTGATTATTAATTTATTTTTTAATATTCCATTGCAGCAGGAGAAAATTAGCAGCACTTTCTTTAAAATGTTCATTTTTTCTTGTATGTGTATTTTTTTCTTATTAAAAGAAAGTGGATAACCTACTATATATTTTCAATACTAAGAAGAATTGTGATAAGAAAAAGTGTCAAGAATGTTTCAGATGCAACATACCGGGACCCCAAAGTTTACTTCCGCCAAAGCCATAGCTTTGGCGACATGAATCTTGAATTCACAAAACTCAAAGGTGCTGAATGTCTGGTTAACAATATTTTTTCACTGTATTTCCGGCTTCGTTGAAGGACAAATAAAATTCTACTTATTTATTTGTCCTGCAAGTGTTCATCAGTGACCTAATTAAAGAATTCATATGAGCGCTTCTTAGAACTCCGAAAGCTTGTGAATATTCTGTTGAGACCTAGTAACTACATAACTGTTTTTCTTTCGCGTTTCCTTTTAATTCAACGGGTACTACCTGCAGTTTAAAGGATCCTAGTTTGTGTGTTATTTAATCTCTAATTTTGCGCCGGAGCAACAATATTATATTATAATAGTATCCGATTAACGCAAAGAATTTGTTGAGTTACGTGTAAAAACTCCCCCAAAAATTCTCCTTCTTGGACTAAAAATTCTTTACAATTTGGATATTACCCTCCAAACACCAACACATACAAAATTCCAACGGTGCCAGAATCCCGCGAAGGTATTTTTCGTTGAAGGTTATAAACCCTGAAGAAATTTGCTCCTAACTGTTCATGTTTTGTATTTATTCATCAAGCTGCCCACACACTAGGGTTTCAGAGGTAAACGACGTCCGCATATAATAATAATAATAATAATAACTCCATCAGGATGTTCCTAAAAAAGAGACTAGGATATACTGCATCGTGTGTGGAGCAGGATAAAGGCACTCGCGTTCGAGCATTAGGTAGAGGGCCCCATTCGATAAGTAAGTTACAGTCCCCAGAGGGAAGCAATGAAGCAAGTGGCGTTGCACCTCTCATACCCACCACAAGAAATAGTCAACGATCGACCAGAGATGCTTCTGGGGCTGCTCAGCCTAAGACCAATCCGGAACAAAGTGCAGGCCAACGCATGAGATGGAGTCCAGAAATTAACATGTACATCATGCGAAGATACTACGAAGTAACTAAAATGGACACAGAGATGACAATGTATAGGAAGAGACAGTTAGACAAATGGCAACTGCAATACCCACACATTCTAAGTAAGCGAACAGCGACTAGCGCATCTGAGACGGACCATTGTCGCGAAGAATATGATACCATCTGCCGTCTTGGAAACCATAAAGCTATAACTAGGTGATTAACCACAGAGTAGCGAGCAGCACGCTGCAGAAGGCAATGCAATGTTTGATGACAAGCATGTGACAGAGTCAGAAGACCGAACCGAACAAAGCCAGCAGGTGATATCAGCGGTTGCCAACGAATTCAGGACAGCCGTCCAAGAGTTCGAAGAAATGGACCCAATCATGAGACATAGGATAACCAACGGTAAGACCTAACAGAGATCTATGACAAATTACAGAACATCTCAACAAGACTGTGCTACCAGCCTACCTAGATGAAAAGGGCACCACGTTTGAATCCATTCACACCTCTGTGTACTGTGCCGCAGTCACCGCCGCAAGACTAAACGGGGAAAACACCATCCCTCAGAGGGAACAAAGTACCAAGAAACCCACCCTACCAGCATGGCAAAGAAGACTGCAGGGCCGAGTTGATGAACTCCGGAAGAAATTCGGCCAACTCACACAGTACGTAAAGGGAAATAGTTCCAAGAATCTGGTAGGAAGCGTAAAGCTCATACCAAAAAGCACGAAAGTCCACACCAGGTTCGAAAGTAACCAAGAAATGGAAGAATATTTAGACACACTAAAACAGTCTACTAGCTATCAATAAGCGACTAAGACGATTCAAACAGAACACAGCCACATATTGACAACAACACATTCGAAAACGACGAGAAAAGCTTCTATCGTAACATTTCCAAGAAATGTATCAAAGGCGAAGGACCACCGGAATGTGAAGCGGTAGAAAAACTCTGGAGTAACCTCTGGGCAAGGAATACGAACCGCAACAGCAAAGCCGCATGGCTACAGAGAGAAAAAAGGACAGCAAGCCAATATCAGGAAATGGCCGGGTGGAAGATCACAGCAGAGGACCTTCAGCAAGACATAGCTAAGGCACACAGCTGGAAAGCACCAGGTGTTGATAATATCCACAACTACTGGCACAAGAAGTTCACCTGTACATACAAATATATATATGGCAGATGAACTGACCAACATGATCCAAAATCCAGCACTAATGTCTGATTTCCTCACCGAAGGAGTATCGATACTAAAAGCTTAAGATCAAGACACAAGAAATCGATACAACTATCGACACACCTCCGGGTTACGGATATATTTACTAAAATTTTAAATGGACTATAATCAGTTTCATCGTCATCAAATGATTTTATTATTCTTTTATACTGCAACAAAGAGAAACTATTTCATTTACTAAGAAACAGCTTCATGTTTATAAGAAATTCCTCCTGGCTCTAATTGTAGCAAAAGTGTCTGTGACTTCATCATAATTGACATGATTCAGCGCATTACTCTCTATTTACAATATTGAAAAACTATTCAAGTGCTCTTGAGAAAGTGTTGATCGTAGACAGGTTTTAACTCTTTGAAGAGCACTAAATATTCTTTCACCACTTGCATTAGATATTTGTAAAGTAAGGAAAATTTTATGAATGGTAACTTTACTTTAAATACACCAGATTGTGAATACTCAAGAGATGCATATAGCGCATTAAATACGTTTATCTTTGTGGTGTATTCAGTACAAATATTCGCCAAGCTTTCATACTCTACTGGGTGGCTTTTTCAGGTCAATGGCAGACATAAAACTGCAGGGAATTGGAATGCGTAAAGAACGAAAATGATTTTTGAAAATAACGTAGGTGACACCACGAGCACATTACGTTAACTTTTATCACGCATACCCTTAGTCGTTATGTATTTCCATCTTTTAATAACGCATGCCAAACCATTGGTAGTTCAGTAGGGATCATGTCATTGCATGCCAGTTTGCTGGATAGGATTTCGACTGTTTCCCTGATGGCGGTCTCTTTTAAATTCGTGTAAGGGTCAATTCCTCTAATACTATTCCATACAGGAGCGGCCGAGCAATGCATGGCTTCTCTGGCAAGGGCTGTATTCTGCATGTCCTGGTTGACACTTCTCTGGCAAAGGCTGTATTTTGCATGTCCTGGTGTGCAGAGTCATTCGCTCATCAGCGGCATGACTCTGCACACGCTTCTGTAGGAATACTAATAAATTATTCTTTTGCTTTTGAAGACGTTCGTCTTTCTCCTTTTTCTTCTTCCGCTTTTCATAACCTGACTCATAACTTAGTTTCACTGGTTTCATTTTTAGGAGAATTAATCACCTAACCATATGTAAATGAAAGAGAAACAACATGCCGATCTTAAGGGCACTGTTAGGTGTTAATAAAAACAATATTAAGTAACACTGCATAATACCACAGCGTGGAGATCGAATTGCAACACAGGAATACAGATTACAGAAGATATTTTGGGTTATGTTGCTACGTTACCAGTGGTTAGTGTCGCCACGACGCACAAATGATATTACAGTTAGCAAAATTCTGTCCGCTTGTCAAGCAGGATAGCCAACTCTACATTTCTAAGTAGATAACAAACGAGAAGCACTGTGTAAAGTTTGAACTAGGACTGCTTTTCGTTGAAACCGCAATATATTATGGTCATCACACACAACATACCATTTCCCCCCTTTTTTTCTTTTCTTTGTTTCCTCCTTGCTTTACTTCTCCTTTTACAGTGAATCGGGGGCCCTCCGTGACGCGGGGCTCTTCCCGATTGCTACTTGCCCAACCCCATAAATCCTTCCCTGCCAACTATGGTTCTGTCCAGCACTCAACCCCCTGTCAACCATGCTCAACGAAAGCAGGTATGGGTTCACCATCAAGTGCGACAAAACCAACAAGTACAAGCTCTCCCACCTCATGTACATGGGTGACATCAAGCTGTACGCAGCGTCGAAAAACCAAATCCAGCAATTATTCCGAATCACTGAGGACTTCAGCAATAACATCGGGATGGAATTCGGCCTACAGGAATGCAAGACACAAGGTACGAATCAAGGAAAGCATGATGCATATAGCAACCAATTGAAGACCGGAGAACAGATCACAGCTATGGAGGAAGGAAGAGTCTAAAAGTGCCTTGGCAAGCTTCAAGCGCAACGGCTAGACTACAAAGAAATCAGAAACAGTCTGCCGGCCAAATACAACTAACGGCTGAGGTGACAAATGAAGACCAAGCTCAACGGTCGCAACAACACTCGGGCTATGAACACATACGCAGTTCTAGTCCTCACGTATTCCTTCGGAATCATCAAGTGGACCACATTAGAGGTTGAGGAAGTAACGCGCAATACCAGGACAACTCTCACTAAATATCGCCAGCACCACCTGAAGTCAGCAATAGAAAGGCTGACCGTTGGACGGGCTGAAGGAGAACGGGGAATGATTGATCTCCTGAAACACCGAGACAAGGAAATCAACAGTCCCAGAAAATACTTTCATCAGAGCAAAGGACCCCTTCACCAAGTGATAAACCAGATTGACAAGAAATACACAGCCCTAGCCTAGACCTCTCTACTCAAACCATCTTGATAAGAACGAGGGAGTCAAAAGAAGCTCGGGACAAGAAAGTCCTACACGGAAGGCACTACAACGATCTGTATTCGGACCATGTGGATAAGACTGCATCTAATGCATGACTAACAAACGGATCACTCTTCCCCGAGACCGAAGGGTTCCTGCTAGCTATACAAGATCAAGTTGTAAACAACAGAATCTACCAGAAGCATATCCTGAAGCAGTCGTCAGTGGAAAGCGACGCATGTCGGCAATGCCATCAAGCGCCACAGACCATACAACATATCATAGCATGGTGCAGTGTCCTCACACAGAATACACGAACAGGCACAATAAAGTCGCCAAGATTGTCCATCAGAAATTGGCAAGAAAGCACCACCTCATTACAACTGATCCTGTCCCCTACTACAAGTATGAGATAACAATGCTTCTAGAGAACAACACTAACAAGATGTATTGGAACGGATCGATGAGAACAGATAGGACCATCTCCCACAACCGGTCCGACATCGTCCTGGCCGACAAGGTGAGAAAGTCTACATACTTCATTGACATAGCCGCGCCCAACACGTGCAACATCCAGAAGACGCACGGAGAGAAGCTTTCAAAGTACCACGACCTACGATACGAAGTCAAGAAAATGTGGTATATGGAGAGCGTCTCCATATTAATATCAGCGGCAGGAGTTGCACCTAAGACCAATCACAGCTCTATACAGACACTAGATCTTCAACCTAACACTTACATGGAACCACAGAAGGCAGCTATCCTAAACACTTGGGGGATAGTAAGGAAGTTCCTGGACAACAGAGAGAAAGAAATACCACTTCTTAGTCTTGGTACGTCGTACCCGTCCGGGAAGGAAAAGAAGAAAAACCGCAGGAAGAAGTGGAATCTCAAACTTTTTAATAATAATAAAGTAGCGTATATAAACAAAAATTACACGGAACGTTTCCTCCGTATTCTCTTCAAACCAAACCTAAACAACACACTGGGCCTTTTCCTGTGCAGCAAGAAAAGCCGTTTTCATGTCGCTAAAGCCATAAGTCCCAATACCTACAAGCTTCAGCGATCAAGACTGACACCCTGAACTACAGTGTGCACTAGATACACAACATATTACTGCGTATTATCTAATTAACATGTTTTTAACTTAATGGAAATTATGATTTTCGAGGAATCACAATTAATAAAATTTGAGTCACTTAAAAATACACTGGTGTGCAAAAATTAAGGACACAGAGAACAAATTAGCATAACAGCGGGACGAGAAGGTAGAACGGACCAAAAGACCACTCAGGAGATAGACTAGGCTCCGGTACGGTAGGGCATGCGCATATATGCAGCACGACGTAGCGGGGGAGTATCGGAAGGGTATAAAGCACACGTGCGGTGTACGCTCAGCAATTCGGTGAAAGCTATTGCATGGTGTACATCGGTTTGACCGACGTCGAGTTACTGCCACGGTGTGATATGGCCAAAAGGCAATCCAGTAGACGACATCTGGATGACTTTAACCGAGGTCGCGTCATTGGGAAGTTGGAAGTAGGTCAAAGTGTGACTTGTGTGGCCGAGGAGTTCAGGATCACACACAGCATCGTTTTACGAGCTTGGAGAACCTTTCAAACGACAGGAACAGCTGTCCAAAAGATTAGCAGTGGTCGTCCACGAGCAACCACGGCGGTGGACGACCGGTATATTTCCCTACAGGCGAAAAGAGACAGACGGCAGACAGCGGGTGAAATCGCAAGGCACGTGCAACAGACAACTAGACGTCCGTTATCGCGTTTTACTGTGGCCATGAGGCTGCACAAAGGTGGTCTATTTGCACGACGACCAGTAGGGTGTGTGCCATTAACGCCTGCTCATCGGAGACGGCTGATTCTGGGGTGCCGGGAACACAAGAACTGGACACATAAGCAATGGGGTCGAGTTCTCTTTACGGATGAGAGCCGATTTAGCCTGATGAGCAATTCTGGACGTATACACATCTGTAGAAAGCAGGGAACACGGAATCACGCCTCCAACATCATCGAAAGGGACCGGTTTGGAGGTGGCGGAGTTCTCGTTTGGGGCGGTATCATGCTTGGTAGCTGTACTAACCTCCACATCTTCCAAGGAGGTTCAGTCACTGGTGTCCGCTATTGTACCGAGGTTCTCCTGCCTCACGTGCGTCTGTTTAGAGGTGCTGTGGGTCCTGAGTTCCTCTTCATGGACGACAACGCTACACCTCATCGTACAGTGGCTGTCGCATAGCTGTTGGAGAGTGAAGATATGCAACGCATTGATTGGCCCGCAAGGTCCGCGGACCTAAATCCAATCGAGCATGTGTGGGACTTTCTTGCGAGACGCTTGGCAGCACGTCACCAGCCGCCAGCAACGATTCCGCAGCTGCGATTGGCACTACAAGAGGAATGGGCCGCGATGCCTCAACAGTTCCTTGACAACCTCGTCCTCAGCATGGACTGACGTTGTAAATCCTGCAACGCAGTCAGTCAGGGGTGATCATATCGCCTACTAAAGACTGGATTGTTCTTAGCAGCCGCCTGTCACATGGACGTTTTTGTCTTTTGTCCAATTGTGCTCGAAGCTACATTTCGATAAAGTGCCTTTGTATCCCTTGGATTCTTTGTTTGAACGGTTTTGCTCACTTGTCATATATTCTTACATCTTGGGGATCTTATGCTATGATTTGAGTCGATATGGAGCACTTCTGCACGACGTTACATTCGGAAAAGGGTCTCGTCCTTAATTTTTGCACGGCAGTGTATTTCGTAAATCTGATATAGTACCACCCTTGATATAGTGCCACAAAAGTGATGTGACAAACGCTGTGGTAGATTCGGTGTCGACGTCTTATATTTACATCATTTTAGCTTACTCACTTCCTGACCGGTCGTTCTGATGCCGACCGGGTGAGAGTTCTCTGTGTATGATTTGGTTGAGCAATACTGCAGTGTCAAGCAGAACAGACGATTCCAACCGCGAGACGGGTTTCATCGCGATCTCGCGATTTTTTCTTTTAAGAATAGGTGTGACTTAGCCACCCTATCAATTAGAGCAGTGACGGGCGAAGTTCCGTTCAGCCCGCATAGAGACTCTGGCATCACTTTCGGATACGTCGACGCCGTTCCGGTCCCGCTGACGAAGGGACACTTTGATCCCTTGCCAGTCCAAAGCCCGAGCGCCAGGTTTCTAAGGTTAGACTCGAGTGGGAGAACCCCAGGGTGCCCACTCAGTACTTAAAAGAAATTTGTATTTTGCATCTCTCTCACAGAGATGTCATCTACCCAGAAGGGTAAAGTGAAACCTAAGGGGTCAACCCGGACGCAGAAGGTAGCGGCAGAAGCACTACCAAGCCCTGTCGGCAGTGCTAAAGGGCTTAGCCCTTCTTCCGAGAACAGCCGGAAGGTAGAGCCCAATGCCAGGAGGAAACCGTCAAAAACGCTTCCCGCAGCGAAGGGCTCTAAAGCCGCTACACCCACGAAGGGAGCTTCGACTGAGCCTTCTCAGTCAGCTAGTGGTGTAAGCACGCCCTTGTCAGTTCCGCCCATGGCAAGGAAGGGTAAAACACCACCCCTGCCCGAACCCTCTCGGGCTCCTGAGGGGTCGTCCGCTGCACCCCAGAGATACCTTTGGTGGGATAAAAGCATCCCAGGACACCCCCGGTGCTTACACCTGAGGCTTTCATGAACTGCATTTTCACCCTCATTGGGGAAGTTGAGTCCGTTCTCTTGGATTCGCGGGTCACTTCCTCAGGGAGAGAAAAGGTGAAAGCAGCCCTGAATAGTATCAATAAGGCTTGTTACGAGCAAGCCGATCGGGTAGCCTATATTGAAGGCAGGCTGTCCGTTCGGCAGGAGTCGAGCTGCGAAGCCGACGCGAAAGTGGTTTCCTGCGCCGACGTGGCTAGGAAAGGGGTTAGCACGGCGAAAGGGTCTTCGCTCGCCCCGATTGAGAATAAAAAAGAAGAAAAAGTCGGGTGACGGGAGACATGTGCTTTCGGTCTACCCGACAGTCGAGAGTGCGTCCTCAGAGGACAGGAAGAAGACCCTGAAAACTGCAGTCAACCCAACTAAACTGCAGATAGGGTCAAGAGCTTTCGGAGCATTAAGAAAGGAGGGGTCGCGGTGGAGTGTTCCCATCAAGGGGAGCTCGACCGCCGTGCCCAGGAGTTGAGAAGCAATCCGTTGACCAAGGATTGCAAACTCCCCACGGCCCCACGAAAGAGATACCCCCGGTTGATAGTTTATGCGGTCGACGGGGATCTCGAGAAGGGGTTTAAAGCCTGTTTCCCCATCAAGGGCAAGGAAGGTAGGGTCCACTGGGTGGCAGACGTGGAGCCCAAGGCCTTCAAGCACTTGGTGAACTTGGGTTGGTCAGTGCTCCGCCTAAAGGAATTTTTGAGGGAGGTCAGGTGCTTTCGGTGTAATGGCTTCAGTCATTTCCGAGGCAGCTTCCCCGAGTCAGAAGCAAGGTGCGGCAATTGCGGTGAAGTTGGGCACCAACTCCACCAGTGTGCAGCCGCACCGAAGTGCAGCAACTGCACTGCTGCGAATGCCAAGTTCCGCCTGAAGCTGGACGTCTCTCACTCCAGCTTCAGTAAGACGTGTCCTAGTCTTATTAGGGAACTTGAGCAAAGGAAGAGCCGGGTCAACTATGGTTGACAGATGGTTGTACCCTCGGAGGTACGGTGCTCTCGATATTGAGCTTTTGAGTCTATTGACCAAGGTATTTTTGATGCCCCTGGCCCGGGGTCATTACCACAGCACTGGCCCTAGCGCTGTGGACCATGTTGATTTTGTGATGTGTTTTTATTATTTCTCAGTGCTTGAATGTTTGTGAGAGGGGTGCATGGGACCCTCATAGTGAAATGTGCATGTTTGTAATCCGCTTTGATACCAAACAAAGGACTTTTGTCCCAAAAACTCGCGTTGGCGGGCGATCTCCCGGCCACGAGATGGGATATTTTTGAAAACGTTGCTTGCCCCAACTGCCCATAGCACGTCGCACACACGGGTTGTGACAGAATTGTGTAAGGTACCGGTCCCGTGGGGGAGGCAGATCCCCACAGATCTCTAGACCGAATCTGTCCGAGTGGAAGACTGTGGTTTCCGGTGACTGACAGGCTAGCTGTCGGAACGCCGTTAGGGTTCCTATTAATCCCAAACTATTCGAGAGAGTACCGCATTTCCCTGGGAGGTCTAAACTAAGACGGTGCAGGTAAAGTCATCAACCTAGGTTACTCACTTCCTCTACTTCTTATTAATCTTTTCGGTCTGCGTTGGCTGTCAGTGAATTTTAAATTGTAACCGGACATGGAATCTCATGTTTTTGAACCTAATTATGAAGGCAGCTTTTTTCATCTACTCTCTTAGACTCTCACTCACAGGAATTCCTAGATTCTCAGAATATCACGGTGGGGTTGCAAACATAAATGCAGCAGGTATGCAATGAAATTACTCTTGCTAAGAGATGATTAAAAAAATGATGTGATTCAATTATTTATTATCTTAATAACTGTCAAACGTAAACAAATATAAAAAATACAGCGACGACTTTCAAGCACGACCTTTCACTATCAAGGTAACAGCAGCTCTCTTTGAATATTTTGCCGTTATAGCAAGCATATATGAAAGTGCATATCACGAGAACAATGCGTGACAGTATCTATATCTCACTTGACTTGAGTTACAGTATAAAAGAACAAATGAACGATTTACGTCATTACATTAAAATAAAATATAACAAATAAGGATTGAATTCCAACAATAACAATACTAAATTTAACAAAAGAATTCATTCATACAGGGTGTTCCAATATAATCTTTACAATTTTTATCCCCAATAAAACCTTAACGAAATAAGATAGCGAAGTTCTTGTGTTTCTACATGTAAGAGCAACGCGTAGAAATTTATTGCTGCGCAAAAAGATTTCCTTTACTTTCAGGTACGACCCTGAAATTGTGATGGGTGCTCCACAGGAAAAGGCCCAGTGTGTTGCATAGTTCACAGGGACGAAGTCTAATACACAAGTCCAAAGGAAGTTTCGTACCCAATATCGGAGTAATCCACAATCCAGACCCTCAATATCCGAATGCGACAAAAAGTTTATGTAGACTGGTAGTGAGTTTCACAAAATCTGCGCTTGGCTGCCAAGCACAAAGGCATTGCATACGGACTGTTTTTGGCAGCTTCCTACGAAGTCGAAAGAAGTCTATTCCTACGGCACCCGTACAGATGAGGTTACCATGCACAAAGATACACGTGGTGCTACACAAGCGCTCGCACATGACTGCTTAAAAAGTGCATTTGACACAGGCACTCCACTCTGGGGATAAACCGAAATGTTTTGATTTTGCTGTTCACATTCTGCACTAGAGTGATAATGAGAAATGCTACCTGAGACGTGTTTTATTCCGGGATGAGGCACCTTCTCATGTTTCTGGTGTTATCAAGCTATGGTATGAAAACTCACATGACGTAGGTGATATAGAACGTGACATCCCTAACGTTACCATCTGGTGCCGTCTCTTGCACAATCACATCATCGGTCTATTCTTTTTCGCCGAAAACGCACTCATACCCAATACTTATTTTTTAACACCGATTCGACAGTTTGCAACCGTCTATTATCTTACAGCATGGCAGTGGGCAGCCACACCCTGGGCACTTCGTGAGATTCTTCACGAAACCTCTCTGGAGCGATGGATTAGACATGATGGCCAAATACCTTGTCTTCTACGTTCACGGGATTTTATCCACTAGACTTTTTTCTCTGGGGCTATCTGAAGGATAATGTGTGTCGTACAAAGGTTCTGGAAGTGGATGAACTGAAGCGCAGTATTACAGCTGCCACCACAACAATTCCTGGGATATGTTCAGGTGAACATTTCGAGAGGTCAGCAGAAATTTCCCCTTTGACGTCCTTCAGTGGTGCTGTATGAAAGATATTTTAAACCACATAAAATTTCCTGATGTAGATAAGCTGAAATACACCACAGCATTTCCTGGATATGCTTGGGAGAATATTGTAGGAATTCAAATACCATGTGGATGCTATTCGATAAACAACAATACGCATGCAGAGCTCACTAGCATCCCAACAAACTTTAGAATGTGCTGCTCATTTTGAAATAAACCGATTTTTGTTCTCTTATGCGGTTCTGCTTTATTGAGGGTCAAAGTCGTATGAACAACTTAACAGTCGATAGATATTTTGAATGGGCTCTCGAGTAAAACAACGGTCAAAAGGCAATTCTCACTCAGAACTGTGTCAATAACAAAGTATATGTCAGACGGAAAACCAGATTCCTGCTTTTTCATTCGTTCTACCAACAGTTTTATGGGAATTAGACAGTCATGTGCAACCTTGAGGAGATTAAAATACGTAAAATGTTTCACTCATCGATAACTAGTTTCACGGGTGTTGTTTACTTTGCATGCGACGAAACAAACCTGTCTTCAGAGGAACCTTCATCGAATTTGCTTTTATATGCATTTCTGTAGGACTGAGTCACTGCTACGCTTCATGGTTAAGACTGTAAAAGCATAAAACACAACGTAACATGTGGCCGGTACTTACGCACAAACAGGCGCACTGCTGCACCTGACACGTACGTTACCACGATCCGTAATGTATGATATTAAATGTTTCCACCTGCGGAGATCATTCTTCGTAGAATAAGAGGAACCTTCCTTCGATCCGTGAGTCCCGATGTCAGGTGATCACATGCTGCTTCTTAGTGCGTACTGTCGCTCAGATCGCGTACCTCTGACGTAAAGGGATTTATCTCCAGCTTAAGTCATGACGCACGGCCTTCTGATTCCCATTCTGTGACGTCACGTTCACAATCTCGGTCCAAAATATATGAGTCGCTCCTCGCAGGTCCCTAACCACGTGATCGCCATTTCGTACACCAGGCTAGTTGCTTACCCCATCGATAACTTACGGGGGTTGTTCGTCAGACCCAAGGAGGTTAGAATAATACTTCTGGAGATGCCCTGAGTCTCTTAACCGCGAAGCCGCAAACTCTGTGAATCTAATGTTTACGTAATACCTATGTAACTTCATCTGTGTGTATTTCGGAATTTTGTGGATGTTTGTTGTAGAACCCCGGTTAATATCAAACCGGAATGAATTATACTTCTTATACCAGTGACGTTTTCAGTTTTAGAGTTATGTTTTGTTTGTAATTTGCACTAAAACACGTGTACTTCAATTTAAAATAAAAATGGAAAGGAGCTTGAAAACTATTAAGAATTTTATAAAATCAGCATTTTCTCACACATTGGCAGCAAGTTACGATGCGAAATTGGAAACATCTGCTGCTGAAGAAGGCGATTCGGCCAACAAAAATGCATTGTAATAGCTATCAGCTTACTCCAGGTACTTTATTCTAACCTCCTTGGGCAGACCCCCCAACCTATGGCGTCACGTATGTACATAAAGCTTCTGCCTTCCTATTAACAATTATCAGGTACGTTCCGATGACCGCTAAGCACGTGACCATCATTGCGTACATCGGGCTAGCTGCCTTTGCAGCCTGCAACTGATGTGAACGTTCATCTGATTACAACCTAAGACGTCACGGTCGCACAGTTGTCTAAGCGCTGGCTACTGATCGTTCGTTCGAGTTGGATCCGGGTTCGAATCCCGGTGAGGATTAGATACTGTGTTTGCCTTAAGGTATTGTCTCTACCCTTTCCCTGGAATCACTGGTCCAAAATTACGGACAGGCGACTCCCTAATGCCTATAGCCCATTGAGTTTCTCATGTTGGTCGTTAAACCCCTAAAATAAAAAATTAAAACATAAATAAGACGTCATGTATCAGCACCAGGCCAGCAACCTGCCCAATCACGTAACTTTTCTTGACTTAATAACTAACGGTTACATTTTTTACTTGAGTTTTAACGACCACTATGAGCAACCCAATGGGCTATGAATAGTCGCCCGACCCTAATTTAGTGCCACTGTTTCCAGGGAAGGGAGTGAGCCAGTACGGTAAGACAGACACAACATCCATGCCTCACCGGGATTCGAACCCGGGCCCCTTCCGGAAGAACGATCAGAATCCAGATGACGAAAGATCAGAGCCCACTCTGTCACCGGGCAGCAACGGTTAATTGTCTGGACCCCATACCGCCGTCCTAAGTACTGTGCTGCGATATGCAAGCGTGAAAGTAGACGCGAAAAGTTTTATGCAAGTTTTATCTTTTGAAGGATTAGTTTTGGCCGCGAGATTCAATAAATTTTTCCACTTAGAACTTTGAAGATTTTCTAACGACGATACCTCCGGATCGAATATAGCTTACTCATACTTCAACTAGAAATTTTGCACACCATCAAGTTTTATTTATTCTCATCACGAATAATTGTTTGATTACGAACGTTGGTGTTTTTTTACACGGTTTTCATAGCAGAAAGTTCGACTAAATTCCCTCACACCATGAAAGAGGATTCATTTTTTCACTTTTGAATTTTTCACTTTTTGACTTCAATTATATATGTATAACTCAAGTCGAAAATTGAAGCGAATGGAAGCGTAATCTGTTCAATTTATTTGTCTCAAAGAAAACTAAAAGTAGCATTTATATCACCGTTGCTGCCCATGCGAAATTTATGAAAGGTTTGTTACTGCGTGACCTTATACAGCCGCATTCTTTATTCTTACCCAAATCCAACAGAAGTCATAGTATTTAATTTCTTTGTTTACTGAAAATTATACTGGAATTGTTGTTAAGAATGAGGGGTTTTCATTGTTGGGTGACGTAACAATCATTTAGAAGATTACAATTTCTATAATGGAAAATTAGCAACAATGTACTGCCGCATACTATAAATACAAACGATTTTTTCTGGGTTATCATTTGAGATGATTAAAAACCGGTAGGGTGTCCCTGTCTCTCACGTATGAAAACAAAATTGACTATTTCTCAGTCGTTCAGTTTATTGAGTCAAATTATTGCAAATATTAAAAGGGCACTTAAGAGATCCGAATCTAGTGGTACCGTTTCCTCAAAATTTTTTAGTGCAGTTCCCTTTGGACTCTTGGCAAGAGGCTCAGTAAAAAAGTTAGATAGGAGACTAAGTAACGAATCTACACTCCAAAAATTCTTTTTTTCCAACCTTACTGCCCTAAACAGGTTCTGTTCTATTATTCTGCTACCAGCGTAGATGTAGGAAAATTATAGTATATATTTTAAGACATAATGCGGGAAGGATATTGAGGATATTGTTTCCTGTTTCAGGATATTTCTCCTGAAACAGGAAACCGTAATTTTTAAACTAGAAATCGTTTTCCCTCTTACTTTCTAAGACAGCCATATGAAGTCTTAGGTATCATCATAATTCTTCTAAATTTCCAAACCGTTTGTCGCAAATACTTATTTTTACTGTGTGCAGCCATTTTAAATAAATTTGCTGTCCTATTAGACAATGATATTTGCAAGGATCGTAGTGCCTCTATAGGTTATAAAAGAAAGCCACACACATATCCAAGTGTTTAGGATGGTACTCTCTGGCAGAGAGAGTGGATAAATACCTGAGCTGATACCTCTGTGATGCCAGAATCTTCATCCGAAGAATTACCTTACATACATATAGATTTGCTATGCAACTTTGCATCTGTTAAAGATTGTTTATATTGTAGTCAGAAATTTTACAAGCTTTAATAAATAAACTAATTTTAATTCCTGATTTAAAACATTTTTCCTATTTTATTGCTCACAAAACTGTTGTACTGCCGTAATTAGACCACTATTCCTCACATTTGCTATTTCGGTTTTCACCTTCTCTTTATTTACTTCCAGCGTTTCAGAATACACTCTGGCTCCAAGTGTATTGTTCAGCCTTCTATTCGAAGGCAGTACAACATGCACACTTTATGGCAATAGATCCTCTGCAATAAAAGGTAAATGTTACAAAATGAACGCAGTTTCCTTTTAACATTTTTCTTTTCTCAGAGGATGAAAGAGACCATATAAACACTACGAGTGTAATGTGCTGCGTATTTTCATGAACTATCTTTTCCTTGGTCTCATGCCAAAATGAGATTCTCGAAAAAAACAGAGCATTTCAGATTTAGGTCGGGTCAGCAGCAAAACGCTTTCCAAGCATATTTTTTCCTTTCGTGAAGATTCAATGATCTTGTTTCCTTTCCAGTCAATTTCCCTTCCCTTGCTTCGCTTAATAAGAAACACTCATCTCTACCGACAACTTGTGAGAACACGGAATATTTAATTACTTTAATTTCCCAATCGCCAGACGCCATTCTTTCGTGGCGGGCTCTTTTCCTTTTAATATAATGAAAATAAAGAACCGAAATATATGAATAAAGGAAAGTATTTCTGCTTATCTTGAGAATCTGGCGAATGGTTTTTCTGATATTTGATTCCAGTAACAAAAAAATATATTTTAGACTCTGAAAGGAAAACAGCTGGACACAAAGCGCTCCTTCATGCAGTTCTAAGAATTCTTAAAATTTAAAATGTGTATCCTAGAACTTTGAGCTGGGAAACAGCTTTATCTTCATGTTCGAGAAAATTTTCATTTGTAAATTCAGTCTTAAATTTCAGTGTTCAAATATATTAATGATCGTTTTTGATACACATTAATTTCAACTGTTTTTAAAACGAAGAGAAATTACGCCCTACTAGACTCCATTGCGCCCTACTGTATGGCAGACAACTGAAAAAATCGTGGAGAAATAAATTCTTGGTGTAGCGAGGAAAGATAAGAAGAGGAACTCGTCGATAAGGAAAATGACAACAGTGAAAGCTGTCATGAACAGAGTAAAATCTCTGAAATGGGAACAAGATTTAGTGAGACATTCATCTAACTTAAATTTAGTGAGACATTCATCTAACTTAAATTTAGTGAGACATTCATTTAAAATTTAGTGAGACATTTAAAATTTAGTGAGACTTTCATCTAACTGTATATTTAGAATGGTTGACAATCATGATATGTTGCATTGTAGGTGCAGGTCCTAGAACAAATAAAATTCTATGATTCATTACTGTGTAAAATTCTTTACATTATGCATTTTGATAGTACAGCTCACGGCTTTACAGAAATCATTTAAAATTTTCATGTTTTTAGCTAATTCTTTTTCCATTGTTGACTGTCGATGCCATTGGCGCATCCACGGGGAGGGACCAAGGGGACCGGTCCCCTCCCAAAGACCCATTGGTCTTTTTTTTTTCTTTTTTTTTTTTCAGCATTAAAGAGCAACTTCTGGTGTGATATTTTTAATAAAATAAGAAAGCAGAAAAGTGCAAATTAGTGTTTTTCATTTTCAGTATTCAGTATTGAGTACTGAATCCAGAACGAATTTTTCTTATTTGTTTTTTTGTTCTTTCTGACTGGCACCTCTTGCAAATCTCTCTCTCTCTCTCACACACACACACACAGAGGAGAGGGGGCGATTACCGCTCCCTTTTTATCAGCCCCGCACAGGACAGGAGCTGGTTGTTCTCAAAAAAAAAAAAAACAGAAACGAACGGCTATGTGGGTGGTGATTCTCTAGCCCTGGTGATCACCACCCTTACTCTACATTATGCAACTCGTAGAGGAGGGGCAGCACTGCCTGACCTCTTTTTTTTTTTTTTTTTTTTTTTTTGATAGGAGGTTTAACGACCACCGTGAGCAACTCAATGGGCTATAAGCAGCCTGACCTCTTGATTCCAAGGTCAAATGTCCACATACTTAACCGAGGTTGAGTGTGACCGTTTGTTTATAGCTAAATAAAACAACTGTCCCTTCATCGTCTGGCTCTGGGGAGGATTGTATGAAAGAATGCCCACGGAAAAATCGCCCACGGAAAAAACGCCCACGGAAAAAACGCCCACTTTTCGAAAGTAGGAAAAAACGCCCACGGAAAAATCGCCCACAGACAAAATGCTCACGGGAAAAATATGTGATCGACTGATAAGTTTTTATGTCTGTTATAAACGGTGACAGGACAACTGGTCACAGACTGCTGGCCAAAAAATCGTTAGGGGTCATATAAAAATTGCGGTTTCTTCGCCACCTCACCTACATAACGCGAATATGGGAATGACGGAATGAAAACTTTTAGAAGGGCCTAAACGTTAGTACTAACATTATTTTCTGCCAAAGTAATACCGCAATATTAATAATTTGATGTGTAAAATATTTTCTGCAAACCTTACAAATATGAGAGGAAAGTTCAGATTGCACTGATTGACTGTAGAGGTTGTATGGTCTTGGCCTGAAAGCCGTGGTAGTCTTATGCAACATTTATTTAAAAACACACTAATGATTCACCGTTGTCTTCAAGCCAACTGCTATACGATATTTTTCTAAAAACTACAAATAAAAAATTCTCTGCGAGTATGTGCAAACCCAGGGAATTTGTCTGGGGAGGGGGGGGTGCTTAAAATCTAAAATATGAAATATAAAGAATTTCTGCTAAGATCGGGAGATTTCCAGCGTTTACAAGCTACAACACGTCGAATTATCTGAGGGTATCTGCTGCCTCAGGAAACTAGTCGGGGGGGGGGGGGTAATACCAAAATCGTGAATATCAAGAATATCTCTTCCGATCTGGAGATCTTCAGCATTTAGAAACTGCAACTCGACAAATTTTCTTAGCGCATGTCACTCTCTGGAAACCTGTCGGCGAAGAGGGGGGGGGTAATACCAAAAGTGTAAGATATGAACAATTTCTCGTCCGATCGGGAGATTCTCGGCAATTAGCAGCTACAACTCGACACATTATCTGAAGACATGTGAATGATGAAAATCTCCGGGTCGGAAGAGAAATTCTTCATATTCTACACTTTTGGTATTACCCCCCCGACAGGTTTGCTCAGTAGGTTCATGCCCGGAGATAATGTCTCCAGTTGTAGTTTGTAAATGCTGAAAATCGCCCGATCGGACAAGAAATTCTATATAATTCACAATTATCATATAACCCCCCCCCACCCCCAGGTTTGCTGAGTAGGCACGTACCCTCAAATAATCTGTCCAACTGTAGCTTGTAAATGCTGAAAATCTCCCGATGGGACGATACATTTTTCAAATCAAGTTTTGATATATCCCCCCCCCCCCCCCCGACAGGTTTCCTGAGTCAGCACATGCGCTCAGATAATTTGCAGACTTGTAGTTTGAAAACCCTTAAATCTTTTGCTCAGATGTAGATCATAAACATTTCTTATAAAGAATTACATTAATTATCGCAATTAAGAAAAGACGAAATTACGGAAACTATATATGACTCTGATTACCAACCTCTGGGGTTGCGGGCACAAAGCGGTCAAAAACGTTATTTTTATACGGCCCCTTAAAATTTTTGTGGCCAGTTCTCCTACACCCGTCATGTAGAAATTAACTGTTTTAGTTGTCCTTTGGAAAACTCCCAGGAAGCTATGAGTGCGTATTTTTTTCTTTACACTGGGAAGAAAAGAAGTATGCCTGTAACTTGAGATTATACTACTCACGGGGAAGACACACCCCGACCGGTGGCCAACCGATAAATTTAAATGAAATATATCGCTTGTTATTTGAGGTGCGGTCGCTAGCAAACGTTCAAGCTGCAGCTGCAAAGTACCACTTTGACGAAAGACAGATGTCCCCCCCCTTCCGCTCGCCGTACTCAACAGACAACAGTGGAAAGAAAGCACATTACACAAAGTTATATCAGTACACTGCGGCTTTTACGAAAATCGCTTTTACAATTAAATGCATTAAACTTTAAAAGTATTTATAAATAAAATAATCTGACTTTTAATGATTTCTTTTTTAATTGATATAGTTAAATAATAAACATGCATAGTTTTATAAAAATTAAGACCTTACTTTAAAAAATAAGAATAGTCACAAATTTATTATAGTACAGCCGAACTGGAATTTTTTAAGAAAGTAGCTACTCTACAGTAGGAAGTTGAAAGTTAACAATCTTATTTGGTTCTTCACTAGGCCACCCGCGGCCCTTAAGTCATAAGTCCTAGGCCTTGGCCTATTTAACAGTTTTTATTCTAAGGATGTTATATTCATAACGTTTACGTAACACATCAAATTATTAATATTGCGGTATTACTCAGGCACAAAATAATATTAGGACTAACGTTTAGGCCCTTCTAAAAGTTTTCGTTCCGTCATTCCCATATTCGTAAAATTTACATAACAAGTATACAAGTATTGTCAATAATCAAACAAAAGTCATCGCTCTTTTTTTTTTTTTTGATTGGAGGTTTAACGACCACCGTGAGCAACTCAATGGGCTATAAGCAGTCGCCCGTCCCTAATTTAGTGTCACTGGTTCCAGGGAAGGGAAAGAGCCAGTGCCGTAAGACAAACACAACATCCATGCCTGACCGGGATTCGAACCCGGACCCCTTACGGACGAATGATCAGAGGCCAACGCCTTAGACCACTGCGCCACCGGGGCGGCAAGTCATCGCTCTTTCCACGTTTATAAGTGAGTCACTGAAAAATTCTCAGTGGCCGCCTCCAGGAATCGAACTCAGGGTCTTCCAGTTACGCGCCGGATATGCTTCCACGGCACCACAGCTATTCCTATTCCACGTCAAATGTCTGTATTAATTGTCAATAATATTGCGCTTCTACTTATGCACCATACATTCAATCCATACATTAATTAATAGGCCGTAGGCCTAAGCCAATTCAACACTTTTTTCTTCGCCTGTGAATTAATTAAGTGCCGCCCCGGTGGCGCTGGCCTCTGATCATTCGTCCGCAAGGGTCAGGGTTCGAATCCCGGTGAGGCATGTATGTTGTGTTTGTCTTACGGCACTGGCTCTCTCCCTTCCCTGGAACCAGTGACCCTAAATTAGGGACGGGCGACTGCTTATAGCCCATTGAGTTGCTCACGGTGGTCGTTAAACCTCCAATCAAAAAAAAAAAAAAAAAAAAAAAAAGAATTAATTAAGTAAAAGAAAAATATTGCAAACTTGACATGTTATGTAAATATTTAGTACCTACGTAAAAGTGCAGCGTTATTAAAAATCCCACCCCTTAGGGTCCTTTTCCGAACATACATGAATTATGCTGTAATTCTCGCTTGGCTTACATAGAACGTTTTCTCGAAATTTGTTTGGAGTTCCTAATTCAATTCTCAATGTAGGCCAAAAATCGATAATACTTACCCCCCCCCCCGCACACACACCCTTGAACTTTTGTGGCCAATTCTCCTACACCCATTTTCGTTATGTAGGTGAGGTGGCCAAGAAACCGCAATTTTTATATGACCCCTAACGATTTTTTGGCCAGCAGTCTGTGACCAGTTGTCCTGTCACCGTTTATAACAGACATATAAACTTATCAGTCGATCACATATTTTTCCCGTGAGCATTTTGTCTGTGGGCGATTTTTCCGTGGGCGTTTTTTCCGTGGGCGATTTTTCCGTGGGCGTTTTTTCCGTGGGCATTCTTTCCTCATACCCTGGGGAGAACCGAGAGCGGTCGAATAGTCCTTTCAAAACTTGTTTTGTTGGCAGAAAATTGAGACATTGTCAGTTAGCCATTACTGTAGGAAGAAGCGTGATTTCACTTTCTCAGGGCTGCTCGACGCAAAATTGCTACTGTGATAAAAGTCACAAAATGAAAAGGAACTTCATACAGGAAAAATTAGTGTCATTTTTTAAAAAGGCAAAAATTGATATTACCAACAGGAGTGAGAATAGACAGGATGAGAGAGAAGTAGAACAATGTAGAATACCTACTGATAATGAACATAATGATGAGCCTACTAACAACGCAAGGAGCGAAACCGATTCTTCCGTATCTTATCCTCTGCATCCCAATGATATTGGATTGTACATCAAGAAACAAGTAAGTTACACACTTGTTTCTTGATGTACAATTTTTCATATGTTTTTTATATGTTTTTTGAACTTATTACGTATTGTATATTCACCTTAAGCCGTATGAATGTTCACATTCAGTTTATGTATTTTACAACATTAGGGCCAAGAGAAGGCAATTTAATAACTTATCTAAGAATTGCACTATCGACTGCTCCAGGGTCCGAGTAATTGGGGAAGGGGGGGAGATATATAACAACGAATGTGAGGAGAACTTGATAAATTGGGGCCGCGGGTGGCCTAGTGGGCAACGTTCATGACTGCCACGGAAAGGACCTCAGGTTCGATCCCAGCAGGTACGAACACTCAATCCACTAAATATCCGCCGTGCGTTGAATGGGCACGTTAAGCCGTCGGACCCCGAGTACTGCCCCCCCCGGTAATAAATAAGGGCGTCTTCCTCCCCCTTTCTACTTCGCTCCCGTGTCACTTTCCTATCTGGCACTCTAGCCCAAATCTCCTAGCTTCCTATTTCTAAGGGTTGTTTAAAACCTGGGGTCAGACTCTCACTTCCTAAAATCCTCTACATATGATCTGATCTGAATTTGATAAATTTATTTGTTTATAAAAAGGCAAAGAAACTGGCAAACTTGTGTCATCACATCAGGAAGGGGATCACATGAGAGTATATATGTGTCTAAATGAGAACGATTAAGAGAATTCATCAAACCTTTCTTAAATAAACAAAAAAAAATGGTGAAATTTAACAGTATGACGGGGGTTTTGTCTTAAAGATGTCGGTTCGCCTTCTTTAAGATAAAACCCGCGTCGTACGGCTAAATTTTTTGGAGGAGAAAGCGTCTTCCTACTGTTCATGTTCAATAATAATTTTACATTTATCACTTCATCTTTTTTTTTTTAACAAAATAATTTTTTGGTATTCTTTCTGAAATCTCTTTGTCACGCTGTGAAACTCATATACAAGTACGGAGTATATAAACATTTCAAATAATGTTTCATGAATAAAATCACAATTTTGAAGAATTAAAGGTAAGTTAATTCTGCAAAATTTTATTTACATCGTAAAATGCATTATCCTGGTACGAAGGTCATGTACATGTAGTCTGAAAGTGTACAATTAACGAAATTTAGGAAAATTCCAGTAAACATATTATAGAAAGATGTAAATTCATTTATTATTACATCATATACTAATAAATGAAATAAAAAGAACTGAACGGCAAAGCGTTTAAGATGTTTGGCATCGACAATTGTAAGAGAAAAATACTTATTATTGTTCGATAATAAATTTATCTTTATCCTTAAATGTTTGTTTTTTTAAACCGAGCAGGCGTTAGGTACCAGAAAAATTCCTTGTAACACTTATGCTGTGGGAAATCGGGTATATGTATATGTGCGTGTGTCGTGTGTGTGACTTTTAAATAATATTTCAGCACTCCCCTTGACTAAACGACTTACGTGTCATGAAAAAAATTATTTTTCTGAATCTCTGTAAAAGTTTTTTTTTCATAGAAAATTCGTTATTAGTTAATACAATCACGTTGAGCCCTGTTTCTGTCTCGGTAATTCTTTTCGACGGACGTCTCTGTAATGAGGGGAGAGAAATCTAGGGAAAAAAATCCAAGGAAAAAAGATCCACGGAAAAAAATCCAAGGAAGAAAGATCCACGGAAAAAAAATCCAGGAAAAAAAAACCACCGGAAAAAAAAGCCAGGGAAATAAAATCCAACTCCAACAAAACAGTCATCCATTTACATAATCGACACAGGGCCGGATTAAGGGGGGGGGGTTCTAGCCACATGGTTTTCATTAAGGGGCCGGGCTCCAATTGCTGTTCCTCCGAAGAACACTTTGAATGTGTGACAATTTTTCCAGTAGGGCAGTTTCCAAGGTGCCTAACGAGGGGAAAGAACTCTTTTGTTTGTCTGAATTTTCATGCCGGTTCATTTGAGTTTAGGGCAACTGGCCACAAAAGTTCAAGGGATTGTGGGGGAGGGCTATAAAGATTGCCGTTTCTGGGTCTATATTGAGAGAACTGAATTGGGAACTTCAAACAAACGAATTTCGAGAAAACGTTCCATGTAAGCCAAGAGAGAATTGTACTTTAATTTGAAGAAATAAATTGACGAGAATCCAAGGTACACTTGGTTGGCGGGGGAGGGAGGGGGGAGGTGCTCTACCTCCAACTTCCGTAATATTATATTCTGGGCCGCTGGAGTCTGTCAGTGTATACAGGATGTTCGCCTTGAAGCGTCCGCGAAGTCCGTGAGCTGGGGGGGCTTTCTCCCAAAATGTTAAAATGGACGTAGAGCTGGAAACATTAGTACGATGCCTTATATAATGATTCTGTACACAACCACGAATCTTCAGGAGGGTGGGGTGAATTCGCCCCCAACCCATGTTTCTAAGAGCTCTTCAGGGGTAACATCGATAGGTTACACTGGCCGACTCTAGAGGTCCAGATATTCTGGACTCCAGAATATAAAATTACGGAAGTTGGGGGGTAGAGCCTTTGAAACCAAGCACCTCGTATCCCTTTTACAGACTTCACCAAATTTCTGGGGGACGGGGGAAGAGCATGCATAGTCTGTCACTAAACACAACATGAAGCACAGAAATTGTGAGCAAATCTCTTACCTTGAGCACTTGTCTGCGCTCTTAGGGGGAGGTTGAATTCATCCCACCCTCCTGAAAATTCGTGGTCGTGTACAGAATCATTATATAAAGCATGGTTCTAATGTTTACAGCTCTACGTCCATTTTAACATTTTGGGGGAATCCCCCCCCAAGCTCACAAACCTTGAGGACGCTTCAAGGGGAACATCACTGACAGACTCCAGCGGCCCAGAATATAATATTACGGAAGTTGGAGGTAGAGCCCCCCCTCCCCCGCCAACGAAGTGTACCTCGGATCCTCGTCAATTTATTTCTTCAAATTAAAGTACAATTCTCTCTTAGCTTGCATGCAACGTTTTCTCGAAATTCGTTTGTTTGGAGTTCCCAATTCAGTTCTCAATATAGACCCAGAAACGGCAGTCTTTATAGCGCCCCCCCGAACTTTTGTGGCCAGTTGCCCTAAACTGAAATGAACCGGCATGAAAATTTAGACAAACAAGAGAATTCCTTCCCCTCGTTAGGCATTTTGGAAAATTGCCATACATAATTCGGTAAACTGCTCCACTGGAAAAATTGTCACACATTCAAAGTGTTCTTCGGAGGAACAGCAATTTGTGCCGGACCCCTTAATGAAAAATGTGTGGCAGTTTTCCGGCAACCGCAGGGCCCGTGCCTCCTTTTTTGAATTTTTTTTTTTAGAAATGACCTAATCATTATTGAAATTATTTTCATTATTATTATACTGTGAAGGTATTAATTTATGTTGGGTTTTATTGCACCCTTCTTATTGGCCAATCTGCAATGCATTCATAAAAGGAGCAGTTTCAATATTCACAAAACCCTGTGTTAATCTTCTATTAAATTGCTACCAAACTTCAAAATCGCAATCAGTTTTCCTTTACCAATTGTAAGATTATAAATATTTATTATTATTAATTCGTAGGTTATTAATTAATCAAACTCTGCTGCCCCTGTGGCGTCAATCTAGGAAAAAAGATCCACGGGGAAAAAACAGAGAACCAGGGAAAAAATCCAATGACAATTTTTATACGACCCTCTAGGCTTCTTACACAGAAGTGACGCAAAGAAATCAGAAAAGAAATTTTTATACGATCCCTTAAACTTCCTACATAGAAGTGACACAAAGAAATCAGAAATGCAATTTTTATACGCCCCTCAATTGCTCGAACCTCCATGGAAACATTGACTTAATGACTGCCGTTGAACATGCAGAAGATACTGCTCATATTATTCAAGAAATCAGAGACCATGCTGAAGAGGAATTTAACATTCTATACTTAGAAGCTGAAAAAATCTGTGATAGAGTAGGCATACCAGTTACTGTTCCTCGAGTATTAAATCGCCAAACACACCGCAGCAATATTGAACACGATTCGGGTGAAAGTTATTACAGAAGAACTACCTTTATTCCTTTCCTTGATGCGTTTTTAAATGAGATGAAGGAAAGATTTATTGCACATAAGGATACTCTGAGATCGTTCCAAGTGCTTTTGCCTCAACAAGGAGTGGAAACTACTTCTCCAAAAGATGAAGAATTTGTAAAGTCACTATACGAACAGTACGCATCTGACATTGCATACGCTTCACCTTCTGCAGTATGCGGGGAACTTAGAGTCTGGTACAGAAAAATAGCCAGGATGGAAAAAAAAGCCAAAAAACGCCCTTGATGGATTAGCCGAATGTGATGAACTTATGTATCCATCCATTCGAAAACTTTTGCAAATAATGGCGACATTGCCAGTAACAACATGTTCTGCAGAACGTTCCTTCTCCACCCTGAGGTACTTAAAAAATTATTTGCGCAGTACAACAGTAGAAACCAGACTGAATGGTTTAGCTTTATTGTACATTCATAAGGATATTTCTGTCTCTCCTGAGGAAGTACTAGATGACTTGGCTAAGAAACCTAGGCGCCTAAATTTCAAACTGTAAATAATTTAAATTAGTAATAGATATATACACTATCTACCAACAAGTAATTGGACACCCCTTCAATCGACGATATCTGCGGTCCTGATACACGTCACGGCCGCCGCCGTTAAATATCGTGTGGGAAACAACAACGCAACCAGTCGCATGCAAGATGCCACGCAGTTCGGAGCTCTCGGATTTCGAGAAAGGTGTAATCGTCGGGTATCACAGAAATGGCCGATCCATACGTGACATATCCAGCGAGTTGAAGTACCCAAAATCGACAGTGGCCTACGTGATTGGCAAGTGGAAGATGAGAGGCCGGCAGACCCACAAAACTGGGAGTTAGAGACCGCAGGGTGCTGGCCAGAGAAATTCGGAAGCACCGCACCAAATCGATGGGAGTAGTAGAAAAGGACGGATTCTGGCTAAAACGGGAGCCCATAGACTTAACATTAGGCTCCTTCTGGAGCCTAATGTTAAGTCTCCAGCTGGAGCCAGCAGCAGTCGGGTGGATGGAGGGGGGCGTGGTCAGTAGCAGTCTCCAATTCCCCGCTGCAATTTTTCCCCCTCGACCGAAGGGTGTGCTTATCTCCGAAGATAATAGTATTTATTGGACTTTGTCGAATTTTGGGGGAAACCAATGAAGGCTTATTCCTTTTTTTTTTTTTAATTTAATGAAGGTTGTTTCTTTATTTATTTTCCCTCTCTCGACCCCATCCCCTTAGGTTATTGTTATGTAAAACGTTTTTTCCCTCGTAATTTGTTGATGTATTTTTTTTCAATTAATTTTCATGAATTCCTCATGTGTCTTCCCTAATGAAAATTATGTGGGGTAAGTATTAATTAATCATTTCTCTTTTTTTCTCGAATAATACGGTCATGTCCTCATCTCAAGAAATGTTATTATGATATCTTATTTTTGTTCATAAATGTTTGATTTTGAGAGATGGCAACGCCCGAGTGAGAAAGGGGTTGGATATAGGGGGATGGCAACTCGATGTGTTGCCCCTAGCGGTGCTTCTTGGAACTTTCGATTGATCTTTGATTTTGAGGGATGGCAACGTCCGAGTGGGAAAGGGGTTGGATATAGGGGATGGCAACTCGATGTGTTGCCCCCTAGCGGTGCTTCTTGGAACTTTCGATTGATCTTTGATTTTGAGGGATGGCAACGCCCGAGTGGGAAAGGGGTTGGATATAGGGGATGGCAACTCGATGTGTTGCCCTAGCGGTGCTTCTTGGAACTTTCGATTGATCTTTGATTTTGAGGGATGGCAACGCCCGAGTGGGAAAGGGGTTGGATATAGGGGGGATGTCAACTCGATGTGCTGCCCCTAGCGGTGCTTCTTGGAACTTTCGATTGATCTTTGATTTTGAGGGATGGCAACGGCCGAGTGGGAAAGGTGTTGGATATAGGGGATGCCAACTCGATGTACTACCCCTAGCGATGCTTCTTGGAACTTTCGATGGATCTTTGATTTTGGGGGATGGCAACGACCGAGTGGGGAAAGGGCACTGCGTAGGTGTTAGATATGATGATGCTTCTTGGAACTTTATTATTTCGATGGATCTTTGATTTTGAGGGATGGCAACGACTGAGTGGGGTCCGTTGGGAATTTCTGCATTTATTCCTGTGTTTTGCAAGCAAGATTTCCCCCCTCTTCAATACTATTTTTCCCCCGCAGGAAATGTTTGCGTAACGATGCTGGGGAATTTTCTTTCCAAGGGAATAAAAATGCTCCTAAGGTCTTAGCGAGGTTCTAACTGACGATGATTTGGTTTCCAAAAATAGTCAGGGGGTCAAATGGTTTTCGTGTGCTACGTATTCCCTATATATATATTTTTAAATTACTTTTACGTTATTTCTTCATGTGTTTTTATATATTTTTTGTATGTTTTGAGGGAGTTTTTTCGTGTAGATGTAATGAATTTTCTGGGGAACTTTTCTTTTTCCTCCATTCAATTTTATTTCAGACCATGAGACGAGGAAATGCTTCTTTAGAAATTATTTCGTTCTTGTTCGCAGTAATTACTGGACATAGACTTCATGTTAATTCTGAGTCTTTAACCCCTGCAATAATATTTTCTCGTAATTTTTTCGTATGTTCAAGAACTCTACAGATCTTTCCCAGTTAAAATTCTGCTCAAACAATATTTTCGGTCTTTATTTCCTTATAGCTTCCCAATTTCCGATGTTTTTCTTCCTCTATCTTTGAAATTTCATTAAACTTCTCAATAGGTCAGGATTCTTTTTTCTTGGACAAACTTATGAGTCCTTTTATTCACACTATCTTTTTTTTTTTTTCATTTCATTTCAGCAAACGATTATTTTAGATGCAACAAATCGTCAGATTTTGGTTTCCTTATATAGCATATTTTCCAACTAGCTTAAAAATATTCCTCAAAGCTTGCATGTATGTCAAATATACATTTTTTTTATTCTTTCGTAGTTAGCCATACTTTTCGTGGACTGCCTCGACAGGAAAGCATTCAATGTCAAGACATACAATCTAAAACCTTTTTCTTTCGATAAAATTTGTATTCTTTGGGCTGAATATTTTTTCTGTCTCGTCCGAAAAAACATTCATTCTAGAGGCAAAGCGACTAATTCCGTTCTTCCCATAAACATTATTTTTTTATTATATTTGATATTCAGAGTTGTATACATTTACTATCCAAAAAAGAGATATATTTAATGTAAAGGTATATTCTTCCAAGCTGGGGAAATATATGTATATCTTAGTTCATTTCCAGTTAAAGGAAATGCATCTTTATATTTCAATATGAAAAAAGAAGCCCTATAAGTGAAAGCTCAACCTAAAGACGGATAGATTGTTCACACTCTCTCTACTCTATGACATTTCTTTACTGAATATACCATGGCCTTTTTTTTCATGAACTGCTTTAAAATCTTCGTTCTCACTTTACTATTGTCAGATTCCATGTCCCTCCAGTTCTTTACTGAGAAACAGAAGCATTTATTCAATTTTAATTTATTAAGAGAGTAGAACTCTTTTAGGCTTTCGAAGTACTTTCAAGTCTTTCATTACGAAAATTTTCATTGTCATGAAAGAAGCCATAATCGAGATGATTTACTATCGTTTCAATGAAAGTGTTTACGCATTCATTGCTATGATGTCAGATTTCATTTTCTTATACTTCGAACAGAAATGAGTTTGAATCATTCGTCGAGAAAACATTTCTTTCATATATATATATATATATATATATATATATATATATATATATATATTTTTTTTTTGCCTCCGAATCAAACGAACTCAAAAAATAAGAGACGCACTTTAATATTTTTTTTTCCTCTTATGAGAGGAATACGGGAATATGATACCAAAATTAAAGAATAAAGAATATCGACTTTCCTCTCAACACCGTACATCTACGTTTTTTTTTATTTTTTTTATTTTCAATAAGCTATTTCTATATTTTTACAACTGAATAGAATTATTTATTGAAAAAGTCTAAGTAAGACGAAAAATGGTTTTGTTGATTGCCTAAGAGGATGATTTTGGAAATTTTCGTTTTCTGGTAATTGTAAAAATCTCATAGAATAACATGGGAAAACTAGCATGCATAAAAGACTGTTTTGGATCGAGTAAATTGAAAGAATTTTACAAAGTTCATTTCAGAAAAGTACATTCCTTCCTAGTGTCAAAAACGAATCACTTCGTTTTTTCTAAGATACACTTTGGAATCTTATAAAAGTGCATAGGGTCAAAAACGATTTTGATGATTTTACTAAGATGACAGATTTCGGATTTCTTGTGATAGAAAATACAGTGAATTTCCCATTGAATAACATGGGAAACTGCGAAATTTAAGAAGCACGTTTTCGTTCAAGTAAAATATTTTAAAAGTCTTTTTCGAATCAGTTGAAAACAGACAGGGTGTGTTTCTGAACAGTTCATTATTTCCTAAAATCAAAACGAATCACTTCGTTTATTTTTTTTTCCTAATGTGCGTTTCTGAAAGAAGTAAAAATAGTTTAGGTAGAAAATTGGAAATATATTTTTATGAATCCTAGACTGTTTATTTACGTATAGCTAGAGGGGTCTTCAGTGAGAGCACTTATTCTCTTTTCAAACTAAGAGAATGAAGTGTAGTCAGTTTGAAAAAAAAATTCAAACTCCCCTAAATTTAGCCTTTTGTCCTGGTTTCGACTCAATACTGTAAAGCATTGCTCTCAGACCAGTTGAATTCCTGGCCCTTAATGAAATACATTAAGCCTTTCCCTTAAAAATAAGCAATCTCTTCTTCAATACCAGATCCCCAATAAATTTCTTTAAGAGTTATTCATTCACACTTTTACTTTTAAAAACTTGAAATTCATTATTATTTAACTCATTACAAAAAATGAAGCTCATTCATACAGAAAAAATATAAATGAATAAAAATAAATAAAGCAGTCCTAAAAAAGGACTGTTTTTCTGGGTCCCCTTCATACAGCTGCTCCATGGTCGGTATAAGGAATTTTTTTACCTGCTAATATCTCAGCACATTGACTTCACAGTCTCTAGCAAGTTCTTTACAATTATGCTTTCCAAGAACGCTTTGGACGGGACATGGTCTCCAGTGACTGCAACAAAAGATTCTGCTAGAATCTTGGGGTTAAGCAATGCAACGGCATCATCGAAATACTTTTGCCACTTGGATTCGGGGGTGGCATATGCACAGCTGTGGGCCGTGATGTTTGCGAATATGCGATTTGGGGGTTGGTGGCACTCCATACAATAATATAAGTTATTGACATGTTCCTGAAGGCGATCCCTTACCATGTCAGCAAGCATGATGAAAAACTCTTCATCTGAGATGGAAGCAACAGGGGAAGAAGTCCTTGGATGGTGCAAAACAGCCTTTCTAAAGACAGGTCCAAATAGTAGTTGAGTAATGCTGTCCCATATTTTTCCACATTGATCAATAAGAGTTCCAAATTGTTGACAAGTCAGCTTTATCGGAACAGGATTCAATCGACGAAAACCATGAATTCTGGGGGAAAGCACTTCTAACGTGTAACTGCCAGAAGCATCTAAGAGGGAAGGACAGCAGGAAACAATAAGTTCACGATTAATCAAGATGTCACAATTCATGCCTTGAATCCAGTGTGATTTTCCCATGAATTTTCGGAACGTTGAAGCTGACATTGTTATTCCATTCTTAGAAGGGTAGAAAGATTCCCATCTTTCCTATAACTTCGAATATGAACTCGGACCGTGTTGTTAAAATCGCATACTTTTGCAAACGTGTTTTCACCTAAATGAAAATGATGAGGTGCAAGATTTTTCATAGAAATTCTTGGGAGGATAACTTCTCCACACGATTTGGGCTTTAAGGGAACGGACTCACATACCTTCTTAGCGAGAGTAGCAGAAATTTCAGCACTTTGCTTCATCGTGGAAATGGAATCGGTAGCACTCAAAGCAACAGACAAAAATGAAGTGACTCGTTTGAAGACTAAAGACAAACTGAAGGAACAGCTCTTATTCTAAGTCAAAACTGAGAAGAGGTTGGAGTTCGTCACTTGTTTACTGCTTGAGAGGGAAAGAGCAGAGTCATGGGGTTTAAGAACACTCGGTTATCTTCTTTCTAAAGGTCAAATTCAATCTAATGTTTGGAGCATTCTTTTGACGAGGCAGACCATGACTCCAATACGAATTAGTTGGTGGCAGGATCTGTAGTAAAGTTCCAGATCTCAAAGATAAGGAAACTGGTTTAAACCCGTTTCGCTTGAAAACAAAAGTCTCTTTCCTGTCAGAGAGATACTGATGTAATACAAGACAAAGGATCTAATTCAGCTTCGTCATCACGGTGATAACCGATTTGGTTATCACCATTTCTTATAAAAGTGCATGGGGATCAAAAAACGATTTTGATGATTTTACTAAGATGACAGATTTCGGATTTCTTATGATAGAAAATACAGTGAATTTCCCATTGAATAACATGGGAAACTACGAAATTTAAGAAGCACGTTTTCGTTCAAGTAAAATATTTTAAAAGGTAATCAGTTGAAAACAGACAGGGTGTGTTTCTGAACAGATCATTATTTCCTAAAATCAAAACGAGTCACTTCGTTTTTTCCTAACGTACGTTTCTGAAAGAAGTAAAAATAGTTTAGCTAGAAAATTGGAAAGAATTTTTTATGAATCCTAGACTGTTTATTTTTTATAACTAGAGGGGTCGTCAGTGAGAGCACTTATTCTCTTTACAAACTAAGAGAATGAAGTGTAGTCAGTTTGAAAAAAAATTTCAAACTCCCCTAAATTTAGCCTTTTGTCCTGGTTTCGACTCAATACTGTAAAGCATTGCTCTCAGACCAGTTGAATTCCTGGCCCTTAATGAAATACATTAAGCCTTTCCCTTAAAAATAAGCAATCTCTTCCTCAATACCAGACCCCCAATAAATTTCTTTAAGAGTTATTAATTCATCCTTTTACTTTTAAAACTTGAAATTCATTATTATTTAACTCCTTATAAAAATGAAACACATTCACCCTTTTACTTTAAAAAACTTGAAATAACTTCATACAAAAATGAAACCCATTCACTTTTTTACTTTTAAAATTATAGAAAAATAGATGATACAGAACATAGGTTCACTTTCTCATTCACACTCATGCATACACAAAACAAAATTAAATAGTACTATTTGAGCTGCATGGAGGTGTCAAGATGGGTGGGAAAAACCTCCATCTATCATTCAATTGGACTAAAACTGTTGAAGGATGTGAGCTATTCTCACTAGCTCCTCCATGCAGCTCAAATAGTACTATTTAATTTTGTTTTGTGTATGCATGAGTGTGAATGAGAAAGTGAACCTATGTTCTGTATCATCTATTTTTCTATAATTTTAAAAGTAAAAAAGTGAATGGGTTTCATTTTTGTATGAAGTTATTTCAAGTTTTTTAAAGTAAAAGGGTGAATGTGTTTCATTTTTATAAGGAGTTAAATAATAATGAATTTCAAGTTTTAAAAGTAAAAGGATGAATTAATAACTCTTAAAGAAATTTATTGGGGGTCTGATATTGAAGAAGAGATTGCTTATTTTTAAGGGAAAGGCTTAATGTATTTCATTAAGGGCCAGGAATTCAACTGGTCTGAGAGCAATGCTTTACAGTATTGAGTCGAAACCAGGACAAAAGGCTAAATTTAGGGGAGTTTGAAATTTTTTTCAAACTGACTACACTTCATTCTCTTAGTTTGTAAAGAGAATAAGTGCTCTCACTGACGACCCCTCTAGTTATAAAAAAAATAAACAGTCTAGGATTCATAAAAAATTCTTTCCAATTTTCTAGCTAAACTATTTTTACTTCTTTCAGAAACGTACGTTAGGAAAAAACGAAGTGACTCGTTTTGATTTTAGGAAATAATGATCTGTTCAGAAACACACCCTGTCTGTTTTCAACTGATTACCTTTTAAAATATTTTACTTGAACGAAAACGTGCTTCTTAAATTTCGTAGTTTCCCATGTTATTCAATGGGAAATTCACTGTATTTTCTATCATAAGAAATCCGAAATCTGTCATCTTAGTAAAATCATCAAAATCGTTTTTTGATCCCCATGCACTTTTATAAGAAATGGTGATAACCAAATCGGTTATCACCGTGATGACGAAGCTGAATTAGATCCTTTGTCTTGTATTACATCAGTATCTCTCTGACAGGAAAGAGACTTTTGTTTTCAAGCGAAACGGGTTTAAACCAGTTTCCTTATCTTTGAGATCTGGAACTTTACTACAGATCCTGCCACCAACTAATTCGTATTGGAGTCATGGTCTGCCTCGTCAAAAGAATGCTCCAAACATTAGATTGAATTTGACCTTTAGAAAGAAGATAACCGAGTGTTCTTAAACCCCATGACTCTGCTCTTTCCCTCTCAAGCAGTAAACAAGTGACGAACTCCAACCTCTTCTCAGTTTTGACTTAGAATAAGAGCTGTTCCTTCAGTTTGTCTTTAGTCTTCAAACGAGTCACTTCATTTTTGTCTGTTGCTTTGAGTGCTACCGATTCCATTTCCACGATGAAGCAAAGTGCTGAAATTTCTGCTACTCTCGCTAAGAAGGTATGTGAGTCCGTTCCCTTAAAGCCCAAATCGTGTGGAGAAGTTATCCTCCCAAGAATTTCTATGAAAAATCTTGCACCTCATCATTTTCATTTAGGTGAAAACACGTTTGCAAAAGTATGCGATTTTAACAACACGGTCCGAGTTCATATTCGAAGTTATAGGAAAGATGGGGAATCTTTCTACCCTTCTAAGAATGGAATAACAATGTCAGCTTCAACGTTCCGAAAATTCATGGGAAAATCACACTGGATTCAAGGCATGAATTGTGACATCTTGATTAATCGTGAACTTATTGTTTCCTGCTGTCCTTCCCTCTTAGATGCTTCTGGCAGTTACACGTTAGAAGTGCTTTCCCCCAGAATTCATGGTTTTCGTCGATTGAATCCTGTTCCGATAAAGCTGACTTGTCAACAATTTGGAACTCTTATTGATCAATGTGGAAAAATATGGGACAGCATTACTCAACTACTATTTGGACCTGTCTTTAGAAAGGCTGTTTTGCACCATCCAAGGACTTCTTCCCCTGTTGCTTCCATCTCAGATGAAGAGTTTTTCATCATGCTTGCTGACATGGTAAGGGATCGCCTTCAGGAACATGTCAATAACTTATATTATTGTATGGAGTGCCACCAACCCCCAAATCGCATATTCGCAAACATCACGGCCCACAGCTGTGCATATGCCACCCCCGAATCCAAGTGGCAAAAGTATTTCGATGATGCCGTTGCATTGCTTAACCCCAAGATTCTAGCAGAATCTTTTGTTGCAGTCACTGGAGACCATGTCCCGTCCAAAGCGTTCTTGGAAAGCATAATTGTAAAGAACTTGCTAGAGACTGTGAAGTCAATGTGCTGAGATATTAGCAGGTAAAAAAATTCCTTATACCGACCATGGAGCAGCTGTATGAAGGGGACCCAGAAAAACAGTCCTTTTTTAGGACTGCTTTATTTATTTTTATTCATTTATATTTTTTCTGTATGAATGAGCTTCATTTTTTGTAATGAGTTAAATAATAATGAATTTCAAGTTTTTAAAAGTAAAAGTGTGAATGAATAACTCTTAAAGAAATTTATTGGGGATCTGGTATTGAAGAAGAGATTGCTTATTTTTAAGGGAAAGGCTTAATGTATTTCATTAAGGGCCAGGAATTCAACTGGTCTGAGAGCAATGCTTTACAGTATTGAGTCGAAACCAGGACAAAAGGCTAAATTTAGGGGAGTTTGAATTTTTTTTCAAACTGACTACACTTCATTCTCTTAGTTTGAAAAGAGAATAAGTGCTCTCACTGAAGACCCCTCTAGCTATACGTAAATAAACAGTCTAGGATTCATAAAAATATATTTCCAATTTTCTACCTAAACTATTTTTACTTCTTTCAGAAACGCACATTAGGAAAAAAAAAAAATAAACGAAGTGATTCGTTTTGATTTTAGGAAATAATGAACTGTTCAGAAACACACCCTGTCTGTTTTCAACTGATTCGAAAAAAGACTTTTAAAATATTTTACTTGAACGAAAACGTGCTTCTTAAATTTCGCAGTTTCCCATGTTATTCAATGGGAAATTCACTGTATTTTCTATCACAAGAAATCCGAAATCTGTCATCTTAGTAAAATCATCAAAATCGTTTTTGACCCTATGCACTTTTATAAGATTCCAAAGTGTATCTTAGAAAAAACGAAGTGATTCGTTTTTGACACTAGGAAGGAATGTACTTTTCTGAAATGAACTTTGTAAAATTCTTTCAATTTACTCGATCCAAAACAGTCTTTTATGCATGCTAGTTTTCCCATGTTATTCTATGAGATTTTTACAATTACCAGAAAACGAAAATTTCCAAAATCATCCTCTTAGGCAATCAACAAAACCATTTTTCGTCTTACTTAGACTTTTTCAATAAATAATTCTATTCAGTTGTAAAAATATAGAAATAGCTTATTGAAAATAAAAAAAATAAAAAAAAACGTAGATGTACGGTGTTGAGAGGAAAGTCGATATTCTTTATTCTTTAATTTTGGTATCATATTCCCGTATTCCTCTCATAAGAGGAAAAAAAAATATTAAAGTGCGTCTCTTATTTTTTGAGTTCGTTTGATTCGGAGGCAAAAAAAAAATATATATATATGAAAGAAATGTTTTCTCGACGAATGATTCAAACTCATTTCTGTTCGAAGTATAAGAAAATGAAATCTGACATCATAGCAATGAATGCGTAAACACTTTCATTGAAACGATAGTAAATCATCTCGATTATGGCTTCTTTCATGACAATGAAAATTTTCGTAATGAAAGACTTGAAAGTACTTCGAAAGCCTAAAAGAGTTCTACTCTCTTAATAAATTAAAATTGAATAAATGCTTCTGTTTCTCAGTAAAGAACTGGAGGGACATGGAATCTGACAATAGTAAAGTGAGAACGAAGATTTTAAAGCAGTTCATGAAAAAAAAAGGCCATGGTATATTCAGTAAAGAAATGTCATAGAGTAGAGAGAGTGTGAACAATCTATCCGTCTTTAGGTTGAGCTTTCACTTATAGGGCTTCTTTTTTCATATTGAAATATAAAGATGCATTTCCTTTAACTGGAAATGAACTAAGATATACATATATTTCCCCAGCTTGGAAGAATATACCTTTACATTAAATATATCTCTTTTTTGGATAGTAAATGTATACAACTCTGAATATCAAATATAATAAAAAAATAATGTTTATGGGAAGAACGGAATTAGTCGCTTTGCCTCTAGAATGAATGTTTTTTCGGACGAGACAGAAAAAATATTCAGCCCAAAGAATACAAATTTTATCGAAAGAAAAAGGTTTTAGATTGTATGTCTTGACATTGAATGCTTTCCTGTCGAGGCAGTCCACGAAAAGTATGGCTAACTACGAAAGAATAAAAAAAATGTATATTTGACATACATGCAAGCTTTGAGGAATATTTTTAAGCTAGTTGGAAAATATGCTATATAAGGAAACCAAAATCTGACGATTTGTTGCATCTAAAATAATCGTTTGCTGAAATGAAATGAAAAAAAAAGATAGTGTGAATAAAAGGACTCATAAGTTTGTCCAAGAAAAAAGAATCCTGACCTATTGAGAAGTTTAATGAAATTTCAAAGATAGAGGAAGAAAAACATCGGAAATTGGGAAGCTATAAGGAAATAAAGACCGAAAATATTGTTTGAGCAGAATTTTAACTGGGAAAGATCTGTAGAGTTCTTGAACATACGAAAAAATTACGAGAAAATATTATTGCAGGGGTTAAAGACTCAGAATTAACATGAAGTCTATGTCCAGTAATTACTGCGAACAAGAACGAAATAATTTCTAAAGAAGCATTTCCTCGTCTCATGGTCTGAAATAAAATTGAATGGAGGAAAAAGAAAAGTTCCCCAGAAAATTCATTACATCTACACGAAAAAACTCCCTCAAAACATACAAAAAATATATAAAAACACATGAAGAAATAACGTAAAAGTAATTTAAAAATATATATATAGGGAATACGTAGTACACGAAAACCATTTGACCCCCTGACTATTTTTGGAAACCAAATCATCGTCAGTTAGAACCTCGCTAAGACCTTAGGAGCATTTTTATTCCCTTGGAAAGAAAATTCCCCAGCATCGTTACGCAAACATTTCCTGCGGGGGAAAAATAGTATTGAAGAGGGGGGAAATCTTGCTTGCAAAACACAGGAATAAATGCAGAAATTCCCAACGGACCCCACTCAGTCGTTGCCATCCCTCAAAATCAAAGATCCATCGAAATAATAAAGTTCCAAGAAGCATCATCATATCTAACACCTACGCAGTGCCCTTTCCCCACTCGGTCGTTGCCATCCCCCAAAATCAAAGATCCATCGAAAGTTCCAAGAAGCATCGCTAGGGGTAGTACATCGAGTTGGCATCCCCCTATATCCAACACCTTTCCCACTCGGTCGTTGCCATCCCCCAAAATCAAAGATCCATCGAAAGTTCCAAGAAGCATCGCTAGGGGGTAGTACATCGAGTTGGCATCCCCCTATATCCAACACCTTTCCCACTCGGCCGTTGCCATCCCTCAAAATCAAAGATCAATCGAAAGTTCCAAGAAGCACCGCTAGGGGGCAGCACATCGAGTTGACATCCCCCTATATCCAACCCCTTTCCCACTCGGGCGTTGCCATCCCTCAAAATCAAAGATCAATCGAAAGTTCCAAGAAGCACCGCTAGGGGGCAACACATCGAGTTGCCATCCCCCTATATCCAACCCCTTTCCCACTCGGGCGTTGCCATCCCTCAAAATCAAAGATCAATCGAAAGTTCCAAGAAGCACCGCTAGGGGGCAACACATCGAGTTGCCATCCCCCTATATCCAACCCCTTTCCCACTCGGACGTTGCCATCCCTCAAAATCAAAGATCAATCGAAAGTTCCAAGAAGCACCGCTAGGGGGCAACACATCGAGTTGCCATCCCCCTATATCCAACCCCTTTCTCACTCGGGCGTTGCCATCTCTCAAAATCAAACATTTATGAACAAAAATAAGATATCATAATAACATTTCTTGAGATGAGGACATGACCGTATTATTCGAGAAAAAAAGAGAAATGATTAATTAATACTTACCCCACATAATTTTCATTAGGGAAGACACATGAGGAATTCATGAAAATTAATTGAAAAAAAAATACATCAACAAATTACGAGGGAAAAAACGTTTTACATAACAATAACCTAAGGGGATGGGGTCGAGAGAGGGGAAAATAAATAAAGAAACAACCTTCATTAAATTAAAAAAAAAAAAAGGAATAAGCCTTCATTGATTTCCCCCCAAAATTCGACAAAGTCCAATAAATACTATTATCTTCGGAGATAAGCACACCCTTCGGTCGAGGGGGAAAAATTGCAGCGGGGAATTGGAGACTGCTACTGACCACGCCCCCCTCCATCCACCCGACTGCTGCTGGCTCCAGCTGGCTCCACCTGCTCCAGAAGGAGCCTAATGTTAAGTCTATGGGCTCCCGTTTTAGCCAGAATCCGTCCTTTTCTACTACTGATGGGCCACATCCGCGAGGAGTTTCAACAGGCATCCTGGAGTGTTCTTTCAATGAATACCATCCGTAAGGAAGCCCATCTGCTCGGTTATCATAGACGTGCTGCCGCCCACAAGCCTTTGATCACCAAGTCCAATAGCGCTGCTCGGCTAACGTGGTGCAAAGAACGTCGACAGCGGACCGTTGAACAGTGGAAACAGGTTCTCTGGAGCAACGAATCATGGTTCATCCTCTACCGTTCGGATGGCAGGGTTTGGGTTTGACGTCTGCTTGGAGAACGCCTCCTGCCGGAATGTATTGTGTCAACTGTGAAGTTCGGCGGCGGTGGAATTATGCTATGGGAGTGTTTCTCCTGGTATGGCACGGGACCCTTGGTCGCAATTCCTGGTAGACTCAACGCCGAGACCTACTGCACCATTTTGGATGACCATGCGCTTCCTACGTTGTGGCAGTTTTACGGGGTGGACTCATGTTACTTTCAGGATGACAATGCCACCTGTCATGTTGCGAGGTCCAACACGGCTTGGTATGGTGACAATGGGGTTAATCGAATGGACTGGCCTGCGCAGAGCCCGGACCATAACCCTATCGAGCACCTCTGGGACGAGTTGGAGCGTCGACTTAAGGGGTGCCCCCACCGTCCGAAATCGGTGAAGGAACTGACCTGTCTTCTCTAAGCCGAGTGGAAGAAAATACCGCTAGCCGTCGTACAACGCCTGGTTGAGAGTATGCTCCGGTGGGTCGCAGCTCTAATCGCCGCTCGTGGAGGCTCCACCAACTATCGAAGGTGAATAAACTTCGTTTTCCTTTGCTATCACAGGTGTCCAATTACTTGTTGGTAGATAGTGTATATATATATATTTTAATTTTTTGTATTGTCAATGCAAATGTCTCTTCCACTTTTGTAGACGATTTTACTTTAGTACATGATGTTAAGGTTTCTAATGATAAGTTGAGTATATTTCGGAATAATTACTGTACAGAACTAATGATAAAATATTGATCGAAGTCATTAAAGGCACTTTTTTATTCAAGGGGACTATTTTTTGAAAATGGTAAGAATAAAGGTTTTATTTTTGTGAATAAGGGGCAACACATTCTTTCTTGCTGGAAAAAGAAAGCTGAATTAAATTTAAATTGTACATAGGTGAAGCATTCTATTTGAAGTCACAAAACTCACTACTACTAGGAAGGCAATAACATGGATTTGACAAAGTTGAATTTCGCATGAAAGTTAACTTAAATTTCTTTATATATGGAAATATGAAAATTATTAGAAATTAATCCAAAACTCGTAATGAGATTTATACATTGCATTCATACTGTCTGCTCATCTCTTTCTAGGTAGTCAAAGAAATATTTATAAATAAATTTATTATTTGTTATAATTTTTCAACTCTATGATTCCATATGTATGTATGTGGGGACATATAGTTGTTTGTGTTAAATATATATATATATATTCTATTCAATTTATTCATATATATATATATTGTATTCAATATGGCCGGTTGGTGGTCCCCCCCCCCCAAAGCTAAATCCTGGCTGCGCTACTGGTCGATGCATTTCTAGCTCGGAATGTCAGCACTGCCAATCGTAAGCATGGAGGAAGTGTGAAGGAAAGTTAAAAAAGCAAACGACTTTTAAAACAGTGACTTGGGGAACTAGGGAGTTGTCCGGATTTGGGACGTTTTTCTGGTTGTCCGGAATTGGGAGGATACCAACCGTGGCACGATACTTGGCACCCCCCCCTTCAGTTCTGATCTACTGGAGCGCTACTGGGGTAAGACAACTGGGAAAACGGTAGAAATACTAATGAATAACAGATCTGGAAATAACACTTATTATTAACAGTACTTTTGACCTATAAATCATATACTTTTTTAATAAATTAAGTAAAAACATTTCCGGTGATAAGAAAAACATTACAGAATCGTATTCGATGTATTCACCACGTATTAGAATAAGATTGACGTGCCATGCATGACCTTGTCGTAGGTGCTGAAATATATAATTTATAATTTACAAAAAATGATTTTAGTTTCATTCTCATTTATTTCTGATTCGTATTTTTTTCGTTACTTTCTTAAGTTTATTAGTTTTACTTTCTCTTCAGGAAAATTTTCAGATTACCCCGTATTTGGAAAAACTTATTGCTGTGTGACGCCATCTACAGTTCAAAATAAGAGTTACAAATAAATATTTTGACAGCTTTTACAAACCAGTATTTACTGCTTTCTTCGCACCTTGTTGTGAGCTTAGAAACTGGGATACCTTATGTGAAAGATTGCGGAAGTCCTGACTAAGGAATGTTGAGAGAATTTCTTTTAAACTAAGGCTACAATAGCAAGGACCAAGGATGTGTTCAGAGGGAAGAGAATAGGGTGGCGGTAGAGGGGACCCCCCTCCCCTTCCCAAGGTGGTTCAATTTTAGTTTTTGGTTAAAATGCGACTTACATTAGGAAAAAAGTCTTAATTTAATAAAAAGCATCAACTTACATTAGAAAAAATTCATTAATATTTTCCATTTTTCATTAACTTTAATTTTGTTCTGATGGATTTCAAAACTTTCATTTTTCGTAGCCCCCCCCCCTCCCCGCAAAAAAGAATTCTGTACACGCTCCTGGCGACACACCTGAGACACGTTTAACAAAGTCGTCTACTGTTAAACGTGCTCAGCCAACCAACGAAGTAATGCCACATATGCTTTTTGTTTCCCCTGAAACCATTTTTTTTAGTTCCGTTATTAACTGAACGGCGTAGATTTTAATGCACCTCCTACAAAATACCAATATTTGCCATTATTGTTGCATGGAACAAGAATAACAATGCAGGTTCTTTTAAAATTTGAAGAACACAGCAATTTTTGACAATATTAATTTAAGTAATAAATACGTGTATGTGTATGTGTACGTGTGTGAGTGTGTGCGTATTTTTTTCATGGGTTTAGCGATCACCACAAGACATTTTAACGGACTTAAGCAGTCGCTCCCCTCAAATTTAGGATCGCTGGTTAAGGGAGGATGGGGGGCAGTGGTGCAGTCCTGAAAAAAAGAGGTGGCCTTGTGCTCCGAAGATCGGCACAGGCATTATCGACTCCAGCAGGTATGCGGGAAGGTGGGGGCGCCAACAAACCTTTAAAATCGAATATATATATATATATATATACCGATGAGCCACACCATTATGACCACCCTCAGCCTAGAGAAACGAGTGCGCCTAGAGACCGAACGGTAGAGCAAGTGAAGTACGCAGAGCAGTATATATATACAATCCTAGGACCGGCTTTCGGTTAGTAGAGTGTTCGGAGTCCGAATCGGAAAAGCTGCCGATTTATCGGAGTTTGATAAAGGACAAATTGGGATGATCGGCGACTCGGAACTACGATCTCGGAAACGGCGCGGCTTGTGGGTTTTTCACGTGCCGCTATAGTGAGTACGTATCAAAAGTGGTGCACAGATGGCCAAACGACGAACCGCAGTCCAGCCGTGTGTCGTCCACTGCTCGTTGATGTCAGAGGGGAGCGGAGACTCTCGCGCATTGTTCACAGTGACAGCAGGGCGACAAATCACCCGCAACTACAACAATGGTGATCAGGGCAATGTGTCACAGCACACAGTTCGTTGCACCCTTCTGCGCACGATCCTGCGTAGCCGAAGACCCAGCCGGGTCCCCATGCTCACTTCACTATATCGCCAACAACGCATGAAATGGGCCAAAGATCATCGACATTGGACCGTTGGAAGAAAGTGGCCTTGTCTGACGAATCAAGATCCTGGTGCATCACGTAGACGGCCGAACGCGGATACGCCGATTACCAACGGAGGCTACGGCACCTGTATGCACTGTTGGGCACAAATACAAATTCAAACAATACAATTAATTCAAAGAGCTTGACATGTAGGGTGAGCATTGCAGCAAACTGAAACAGCGAAACTAGGTAACAAGAAATAAGGTAACCAAAGTTCGACGATTCAACTACCTTTCAACAATAATCCTCCCCCCCCCCGGTGGCGCAGTAGCCTAAGCACTGGCTTCTGACCATTCGTCCGAGATGGGTCCAGGTTCGGATCCCAGTTACGCTTGGATGTTCTACCTATGTTACGGCACTGGCTCTTTCCTTTTCCTGGAACCAGTGGCCCCAAATGAGGGACGGGTAGTTATAGTCCATCAAGTTGCTCAAGCCGCCCCGGTGGCGCAGTGGTCTAAGGCGTTGGCCTCTGATCATTCGTCCGTAAGGGGTCCGGGTTCGAATCCCGGTCAGGCATGGATGTTGTGTTTGTCTTACGGCACTGGCTCTTTCCCTTCCCTGGAACCAGTGACCCTAAATTAGGGACGGGCGACTGCTTATAGCCCATTGAGTTGCTCACGGTGGTCGTTAAACCTCCAATCAAAAAAAAAAAAAAAAAAAAAAAAAAAAAAAGTTGCTCAAAGTGGTCGTTACACCCCCCCCCCACCCGAAAAAAATGAGCTCGAAAACAAAGAACTCATAGAAGTGCCTGGACTTGGATGGTTTTCTTTAAACATAAGCCCTAATACCAACTTGGACATACGTGATTTTTTTTTTTTTGATTGGAGATTTAACGACCACCGTAAGCAAATCAATGGGCTATAAGCAGTCGCCCGTCACTAATTTAGGGTCACTGGTTCCAGGGGAAGGGAGAGAGCTAGTGCCGTAAGACAAACACAGCATGCCTCACCGGGATTCGAACCCAGACCCTTTTTAGACGAATGATCAGAGGCCATCGGTTAGACCACTGCGCCATACGTGATGAAAGAAGCGACTTTAAATTTTAAATTAAATATTAATACCACACCCACTGGACCTCTAATGTTGTTTCATGTATACATCGCAACACAATTATATCACAAATTCAGAGAATAATTAACATTTGTAATACCACAGTCAATATTAAAAATAACTTAAAATTACTATATAATAACTATCCTCATGACTTCATTTATAAATACATACATTAGATAGTTTCTTCGAAAGCACAAATCAAAAAATTATTTTGAAAAAATAAACATCAATGCACTTTATTAACCTAGGACCCTAAAATATTAAAATGGTTTGTTTGCACCAAATCCCACTTTTATTTATTTATTTTCATTAGGAACTTTACTGACATCCAGAGCAACTCGGTGCGCTATAAGTAGTCGTCCGTCCCTAATTTTGGGCCACTGGCTCCAGAGAAGAGAGAGCGTCAGTGCCGTAAGACAAACACAACATCCACGCATCACCGGGATTCGAACCCGGACCCGTCTCGGACGAATAGTCAGAAGGCTGTGTCGCGCTCGACGGTAGTAAGGGGCGACCAGTTACCACTTGGTAGGTCCCTGTTGCATTTGATACGTCCATGCAACAGCTTATATCTAGCTACTAACCTCCCCCGTGGCGTAGTGGTTAGCGATGGCTTCTGATCATTCGTCCGAAATGGGTCCAGGTTCGAATCTTGTGGAGGCATGGATGTTGTGCTTGTCTTGGGGCACTGGCTCTCACCCTTCCCTGGAACCAGTGGCCCTAAATTATGGACGGGAGAATGCTTATAGCCCCTTGAGTTGCTCACGGTGGTCCTTAAACCTTCAATGAAATCAATCAAATCAAACTCCCAATCAAATTAAAAAAAAAAAAATTCTAGCTACTACTTACTGTAATACATCATATAAGTGCCGCCCCGGTGGCGCAGTGGTCTAAGCGATGGCCTCTGATCATTCGTCCGTAAGGGGTCCGGGTTCAAATCCCGGTCAGGCATGGATGTTGTGTTTGTCTTACGGCACTGGCTCTCTCCCTTCCCTGGAACCAGTGACCCTAAATTAGGGACGGGCGACTTCTTATAGCCCATTGAGTTGCTCACGGTGGTCGTTAAACCTTCAGTCAAAAAAAAAAAAAAAATCATATGAGTTAAATGGGCATTGCCGGAGTCCTCGTTTCAGCCATCATGTTTAACCGCAACTAGATACTAATCAGTATCTTCGCTTGCTTTACACTAGGCGTGGTCGGTGTTGTTGGTTATGTCTTCAAGCTAAGGGTGTGCGTTTCAAGGTATGTTTTATGCATTGCTTCTACCTTCGAATTCAATTAGTCAAATGGCATCTGTTCTGCATTCAAGCTACGATTACACGTTTCAAGGTATGTTTTATTTGTTGTATTACGTTATATAAGTGTTGCTTCTACACTTTCTAATTCAGTGTGGTCTAGTTGTGTCGGGAGCATGGTTCGATTTTTTTCAATCTGGATTTCTACGTATTAGTGACATGAAAATTGATGTTATTTCTCCAAAATTTCACCTAAAGTCTTTCGGTCACAAGGCTATGAATTTTTTTTTTTAACCGTTGGCTGTTGAAGCAAACTGATACAGCCCCATGTAATAACCTCGGAGCCAGCGTGTATTTGGAATTCCTCAACTAGAGAGAGTGGGGGATCTTGTCTTGTGAAAGATCAAGCTCTGAACGAAACGACTGGTGGACAGATGCGCCTGACAGATTGTACATATGTATATATGATCCTCAGAATGATCTTTGTATGGAAATTGATTTCGATTGTATTGATGAATCAGAAAAATTGAAAGCACGAAAAGTCAAGTTAATTCAATGTGCAGATGGTTATTTTTCTGTGTGATATATGCTGAAAATAGTAAAGTATTTTCACTACCGAAGTATTTTCACTTCCTATATTGTTTAGAGAGCAAACTGCGCGGGATTGTTTTATAAGCAATAGTTTTCACAGTTAAACTATATATATATATGTATCTATATTTTTTATGGGGGTTTAACGACCATCGGTTAAAGCTCCCCGGGGAAAAAAATACTCCAAGTGGGAATAAGCCCAAAACTTTGGCCGCGGATGGCCTAGTGGTCAGCGTTCGCGACTGCCACGAAGACCTCGGGTTCGATCCCAGCAGGTACGAACGTTCAAACCACTAAATATCCGCCGTGCGTCGGATGGGCACGTTAAGCCGTCGGAGGGCGTCTTCCTCCCCCTTTCTAACTCGCTTCCGTGTGACTTTCCTATCGGGCACTCTAGCCCAAATCTCCTAGCTTCCTTCCTGTTTAAGACCTGGGTTCAGACACTCCCTTCCGAAAATCCTCTACATATGATCTGATCTGAAGCCCAAAATCTTTAAGTCAAATAATGGAAAAACATTACTGGGAAAAAACTTTTTCAAATATACGTATATATACTACATACAAGTATTACTCAGTCCGTCTCAAGAGGGGTCCGGACCAGAGCTGGAAACGGGTCAAAAGTTTTAGACTCGGACCCGATCGTCACATAATTGGACCCGACCCGGACAAATCTGTTTTGAGCTATAAACTCGAATATATCATAATCATCACTGTCAATCCTTATCAATCCGCTGCTGGATGAAGGTCTCCCCAAGTTTCTTCCACAACGGTCTGTCTTGGGCCAGTCTCCTCCATCCACCCATCCAGGGGCGCACCCAGAAATTCGGAATGGGGGGAGGGGTTCCGGCCCCGCAAGTAAAAATGATCATGTGTACTTACGCGACGTGACTGTTATAATAAATGTTTTAACCTGTAAAATAATTTAATGCATTGTATTCACGAATTATCCAGCTGCAAATGGTGTTTTCATTGTTGTTTTTACTTTTAATAAAAATATATATTTCAGAAAAGGAGTTGACCACAAATGCAATTAGTAATAAATTACTATATTATAGCTTCAGAGAATGTATTTTAGAGCAAATTCTATAATGCGTGATTTCACCAATTATGAAAATTGGAGAACAGTTAGAGGGTTGAGAATCTCTGGAGTCGGAATCATATTACAAAACACTTGGTCTCATGAAGGGGGGTATGTCCGGACCCGGGACCCCCCCTGGTGCGCCCCTCCACCCATCACCCACGTGGTCTTCTGGGTAGTTTCCTGTCCCTTGGAATCCAGTCTAAAATCTCGGTTGTTTATCGGTGATCCGTTCTTCTGGCAACATGTCCAGCCTATTGCCATTTCAGAGATTTTACTCTGTTCATGATGTCTTCCAGTCATGTTATTTTCCTTATCCACGAGTTCCTCTTTTTACGTTTCTTGGTTACATTAAGCATGCATCTCTTCATGCTTCTTTCAGCTGTCTGCAGTTTTTTTTTTTTTTTTTTTTTTAAGTTAATGTTCACGTCTCTGCTCTGCACGTAAGGATACATTGATCAAACACTTTTCGTTTAAGACATAATGGCATATTCCTTTTCAAAATTGTACTGTTTCTTCCCAAAACTTTCCAATCAAGTTTTATACGCCGATTAATTCTTTCATCAATGTAACCCTCGCTTGATATCTGCTACCCAAGGTAAATGCACGAATAGGTTATCTCCAGCTTTTCCCCATTGATTGATAAATCTTTTTGTACATCATTTTTGCTTTCTGAAAGTTAATTTTTAATCGCCATTTCTTTACCCTTCTCAGCAAGTTCCTGGATCACACTCTGCAGCTCTGGAGTATTATTTCAAAGACCTCTGAAGGGTTCTTTGAAATACTTTTTGTCTGTTCAAAAATAAAAGGAAAATAAAACCGGGTCGAAATCTGGTCAGAAACATCTTGACTTGACCCGTTCGACCTGCAGGAAATTGTTGAACGAGTGAACCGTGACCAGTTTCCATCTCTGGTCTGGACCCAAGGCTTCCCCCTCCCTTCCTTGATTACGCCTATTGATCAAGTGATACCCCGTGGAAAGGCCCAAACGCTTGGGCCACCCTCACTGAATGTGCCACTGGTAGAAAGTAATTAAATTTCCTATTGCATGTTGGAGAACAGCGTGCACATGTACCGTATGGGGAAAGGTGAAGAAATGAAAAATGCATCACCCTCTGATGCAGCAGATATTTACTGCCGGACAAAGATCTCTGGAAAAATTTCCCTGAAATTTGTCATGAATGAGTGAGCCAGAAGTATGAGCTCAAATGTTACGTAGTGAAACACAGAACGGGCCCGCGTGAATCTATGACTAACCTTTTTAGGCATTAATAAAATCTCCTCTTTCAGATTTCCACTCTCTTCTCCTCCTGCAATTAACCAATGTCCTTCTCAACTGGGGAATGGGACCTCTGTTTCTATACAACGAAATTTTCTACGTTTATATACCGTTAGTTTCTTCCAGAAATACTTTGTGCGGCCTGGCATCAAGAAAGATCAGGCAGCACTGCAATCTACGTTCGTCGCTCAATAGAATTAGCGGTCCTGTGGAGATAGGGGACAAACTTTTGTCGCCGTGCTGTCTATCTTGAATCTACAGTTCTTGTGGCACAATGATCTATTGGGTTGGGCAAAACGTAATTGCGTTTTTTCCCGTGTAAATGAAAGGCGAATTTCGAATGGGAAACAAAAACTTTAGTTAACAACATATTGTCCATTATTTTCGATGGCCTTTTGCCATCTCGCACGCAAGTTCATGATTCCGCGCTCAAAAACATTTTTTTCGGCAAAAAACAGTTCCAAGAACGATTTGATAGCCTCATCATCAGTGAAGATTTTACCATTCAACAAGGCGTTTTGCAACGAACGAAACAAATGGTAGTCTGATGGTGTCAGGTCTGGCGAATATGGTGGATGTGATAACACATCCCACCCAAGCTACAACAATTTTCGACGAGTGGCCAAACTTGTATGTCGTCTTGCGTTATCATGGTGAAACACACCTTTGCGATTTACCAATTCTATACGCTTCTGTTTGACTGCACCACTTAATTTATCCAGCAGATGACAGCACGCGTCCGAATTAATCGTCCAATTCAAACTACCTTCGAAATCCCACCAGACTGACAGCATAACCTTTCTTTGGTGCATATCTGTTTTTGAAGTGTTTTGAGCAGGTTCATCACGCTTGCTCCACGATCTTTTTCGTTCGACGTTGTTGTAGACGATCCATTTTTCATCGCCTGTTACCATACGTTTCAAAAATGGATCGTTTTCTTCACGTTTCAAGAGCGAATCGCAGATACCTAGATATCGAGCTTACTAACGTATCCCTGTTGCTTTAAATGGTTTCCAACGCTCAATTTCGATATGCTCAGACTCACAGCAATCTCTCGTGCCGTTAAACGCCGATTGGATTCGATCAATACCTTTGTTTTGTCGTCATCAACCTCAATTGGCCTTCCTCAGTGTGGTGCATCTTTCACATCAAAATCTCCTGGCCGACATTTCGCAAACCAATTCTGACACTGCCGTAGTTTTAAGGCATCTTCATCATACACATCACCATAACTTTTTATGGGCTCGCACAGTGTTTTTTCCTTTTCGGAAGTAATACAGCAAAACATGACGAAAATGTTCCTTTTGATTGTCCATTTTGAAATCTACGCTAAACAAGCACTTGTTAACGAAATCATGCACTTTCTGTTCCTAAAACAAGCTTGAACTGTCAGCTGTCACGTTACATAATGAACTTTCGGTTTCAAATGACGCAAGTTACATTTCAAGACATGTTTCGCCATCTATGTGTAAAACACCGAATAAGAACTGGTTTCTGACCATTCGACCGAGATAGGTCCGGGTTCGAATCCCAGTGAGGCATGGATGTTTTTCTTACGGCACTGCCTCTCTCCCTTCCCTGGAATAAGTGGCCCCAAGTTAAGGACGGGCGACTGCTTACAACCCATCGAGTTGCTCACGGTGGTCGTTTACCCCCCCCCCCAAGAAAATCAGTTCTAGAAGAAGCTGTCTTTTTTCCGCAGAAATACATTAATGCTTAGTCTACGATATTTGCCAACCAAACCCGGAATAAATAGCCATCCCCACAACCCAGCCAGACCCACTATTACTCTCTTTACCGATTAGAAAGCGTTAGAAAGTCTCGTATCATACAAAATCACATTAAAAAAAAAAAATTCTGTCTCAGAGCCAGAGACGGAACCAGGTTTCGAGCTCGCACTGTTAAAAATGCAATTGTGTATATGGTGTAGGAATTCTTAATTCCAGGGAACTCTGAGAAATCCGACGCTTCGAAACTGGGGAAGACTGCCCTTGAAAGGTTGCAATTTTATTCTGAATCTGCGACAGTAAAATAGCAACGCATGAAAATTTCTAATGCTGTGAACCACCGACTTTTGAAAGAATGTACCTTTTACAGTTTTAGTGCAGCGTATCTGTTCGGCCAACTGCACTAAAATTCAGTTACTAATAAGCTAATTGTGAATGTAAGGAGATGTGATCGCGTGGTTGACAAGAAAGACAACAAGACGGACTTCAACTTTTACTCTGAGTTGGAATAAAATTTCGCATTCACAGGTAAATGAAATCTGTATTACTGATTCGTATAGTGCAATGCTCTCTCTTGATAACGCTGGCAATATGAAAGAATAACGCTTTCTCTCGATAAAGCTGGTATGAGGAATAGCGTCAAAAAAAAAAAATTCCATTGCAAACTGAATTTCTTAAAATAAAAAAGGATGTTTTCTTGAAATCATTTTTTCAGCAGACTCCTTTTTCTTAGCAAAAACTCTTTGTACCGCGACCGAAGCTAGTGCTCTTATTTCTTGGAACACCCAAAAATCGACACCGGCTTAATTCATGTGTCAGGCTCTGATGGTGAATTTGCTAGGAAAACACATTGCTGAAGTAAAACCATTGTTGAAGTAAAACGCACTTCATATAAAAAAAAAAAAGAAAAAAAAGAAACCCTAAAACTTGAAATACATATCATATATAAATCTGTGTTCAACAATGGGCTGTCCCTAATTTGGTGCCATTATTTCCAGAAACGGAGGCAGGCATACCTCCCAAATTTGGTCAGGGGCTCGTGCTCGAGTCCTCCTCTGGACAGTAAGCCATGAAGTTGCTCTCCCGACCAACGTCCGGGGGTGTTCAGCTGTGACTTCTGACCATTCCTTCGAGTGAGTCCGGGTTCGAATCCTAGATGAAGCATGTTTGTTGTGTTTGTCTTACGGCATTGCCCCCCCCCATCGTGGAGCCAGCGTCCCTAAATTAGGGACTGCTGACAAGTTTATAACTCTTTTTGTTGTTTACGGTGATCATTGAACTCCGGGGGAAAAAAATCAGCTCCTGGCCACTGTGTTACCACGAGGGCAAATCCCTCGCTTAGTAGCGATGAAAGGTGCGAAATGATATCATAAATTGTCAACCATTTACGCCGCTCATCAGTGAATTCACAGATGGTTAATATAAATTACATTCAGTTATGTTTGTACGTTTTATATCTGTAGATGTCGTAACTGTGAAAATGCTGCTTACGTTGGGGCACAAAAAAAAAAAAAAAAAAAAAAAAAAGAAAGATTCTGTATCAGTGAGTTTTCATGAAAAACTGCGCATTTGATGTAATCTTGGTCTTTAAGTGAACTTTAGAGAAACACCTACATTATTAAGTGAAAATGCGGGTCTTACTGATCCTTGAAACACAACCCAGGATTTCTTGCTGTTCGTTGCGAAGAAAACGTATTACAGCCAAAAATATTCCAACTAGGAAATCTTCCTCCCATTCAAAAACTTTCTTTTAAAGCACTAAATCTCGAAAATAAACTTGATGGGTGTTCTATTCTACCCTTTTATGAGACCATTATCCGTCAACAATGTCTTGAATTGGTTTGTGTAATTATTGGAGTCGATCAGGGAATTCTGACTCAAAATTTCATGACGAATGGACTGCAAATTTAAAGTTTCTTACTGATGAAACACGACGTCCAGCAACCTTATAAAATCTGACAATACAGTTTTCGAAATAAACTAGAAAACGAGAAAATATGTACACTACTTCTGAAAGATGGTAATATTTCTAAGGCAGTTTAAGTTTTCTCTTTTCAACAAAAGAATGGACAACTTATAATTCCTGTACAGAACTGAAACCTTAAGGAAACAGATTAAAATAGCCATTTGATCTTATTAATTCGGGATTTCATGATTTGCAAAGTTTGTGTTATGCTACCGTTCCTTTAAAGCGATTTTTTCTTTTCATTATATAACCAGATGACGGTTTAACTACTCCCAAAGTACAGCGAATAAAAATATCTGTTGCAGATTAAAAATAACATCGCCCACAAGTAGAAGACCAAAAAAATTCCGCGCCACTTTAAAAGATTTCCAGTGATTCCTGAAATCTGTCGTTGCAAATTCGAATCCATGAATCCGATATATCAACCGGCTTGTCATTTAGAGTAAATAAAAATCACTTTAAAATTTAGTTTTAACCGCACTCTTCTTTAAAATATCTACCTGGATTAAAGCACAAGATTTTATTGATCATTTGGCAAGTGTAAAATTGAGTGAATTATGTTTATGCTGCTGTCCTGCAGACTATTTCCGTAAGAAGCATTCAAATTCTACAAACCGATATGCTGTATTGTAAATTGCGATGAATGCTCATTTGCAGTTTTGTTAAACAATATTTAGTAGTTTCAAAGGCAGAGGCGTAACTAGGCATTTCTGCCCTCGGGCAAACCACAAAATATTGAACCCTCCCCATCTATCTTTCGATCTTATAACTAATTTAATAGTGTATATTACTATATAAGTATATATTCAAAAGTATACGTTGCTCAACAAAACAAAATTAATATCACATTCCAATGTTATTTTTAGGGAGAGGCACAATCAGATTGACTTCCGTAAAAAATTTTCTACTAACTTCTTGCTTGGAATTTTCCTAGCCTTTTCGGACAGTGGGCACTACGAGGGTGATAACAAAAGTTCTGCACACGTTAATCTAAAACGGAAGCGGTGGATGCAATCGGGAAAATGAGTGCGTCATGTCAAGGTCAGACCTTCAGCTGAAATGATACGAGGGTGATAACAAAAGTTCTGCACACGTTAATCTAAATCGGAAGCGGTGGATGCAATCGGGAAAATGAGTGCGTCATGTCAAGGTCAGACCTTCAGCTGAAATGATACGAGGGTGATAACAAAAGTTCTGCACACGTTAATCTAAAACGGAAGCGGTGGATGCAATCGGGAAAATGAGTGCGTCGTGTCAAGGTCAGACCTTCAGCTGAAATGATACGAGGGTGATAACAAAAGTTCTGCACACGTTAATCTAAATCGGAAGCGGTGGATGCAATCGGGAAAATGAGTGCGTCATGTCAAGGTCAGACCTTCAGCTGAAATGATACGAGGGTGATAACAAAAGTTCTGCACACGTTAATCTAAAACGGAAGCGGTGGATGCAATCGGGAAAATGAGTGCGTCGTGTCAAGGTCAGACCTTCAGCTGAAATGATACGAGGGTGATAACAAAAGTTCTGCACACGTTAATCTAAATCGGAAGCGGTGGATGCAATCGGGAAAATGAGTGCGTTATGTCAAGGTCAGACCTTCAGCTGAAATGATACGAGGGTGATAACAAAAGTTCTGCACACGTTAATCTAAAACGGAAGCGGTGGATGCAATCGGGAAAATGAGTGCGTCGTGTCAAGGTCAGACCTTCAGCTGAAATGATACGAGGGTGATAACAAAAGTTCTGCACACGTTAATCTAAATCGGAAGCGGTGGATGCAATCGGGAAAATGAGTGCGTCATGTCAAGGTCAGACCTTCAGCTGAAATGATACGAGGGTGATAACAAAAGTTCTGCACACGTTAATCTAAATCGGAAGCGGTGGATGCAATCGGGAAAATGAGTGCGTCGTGTCAAGGTCAGACCTTCAGCTGAAATGATACGAGGGTGATAACAAAAGTTCTGCACACGTTAATCTAAATCGGAAGCGGTGGATGCAATCGGGAAAATGAGTGCGTCGTGTCAAGGTCAGACCTTCAGCTGAAATGATACGAGGGTGATAACAAAAGTTCTGCACACGTTAATCTAAAACGGAAGCGGTGGATGCAATCGGGAAAATGAGTGCGTCGTGTCAAGGTCAGACCTTCAGCTGAAATGATACGAGGGTGATAACAAAAGTTCTGCACACGTTAATCTAAAACGGAAGCGGTGGATGCAATCGGGAAAATGAGTGCGTCGTGTCAAGGTCAGACCTTCAGCTGAAATGATACGAGGGTGATAACAAAAGTTCTGCACACGTTAATCTAAATCGGAAGCGGTGGATGCAATCGGGAAAATGAGTGCGTCGTGTCAAGGTCAGACCTTCAGCTGAAATGATACGAGGGTGATAACAAAAGTTCTGCACACGTTAATCTAAAACGGAAGCGGTGGATGCAATCGGGAAAATGAGTGCGTCGTGTCAAGGTCAGACCTTCAGCTGAAATGATACGAGGGTGATAACAAAAGTTCTGCACACGTTAATCTAAATCGGAAGCGGTGGATGCAATCGGGAAAATGAGTGCGTCATGTCAAGGTCAGACCTTCAGCTGAAATGATACGAGGGTGATAACAAAAGTTCTGCACACGTTAATCTAAAACGGAAGCGGTGGATGCAATCGGGAAAATGAGTGCGTCGTGTCAAGGTCAGACCTTCAGCTGAAATGATACGAGGGTGATAACAAAAGTTCTGCACACGTTAATCTAAATCGGAAGCGGTGGATGCAATCGGGAAAATGAGTGCGTCGTGTCAAGGTCAGACCTTCAGCTGAAATGATACGAGGGTGATAACAAAAGTTCTGCACACGTTAATCTAAAACGGAAGCGGTGGATGCAATCGGGAAAATGAGTGCGTCATGTCAAGGTCAGACCTTCAGCTGAAATGATACGAGGGTGATAACAAAAGTTCTGCACACGTTAATCTAAAACGGAAGCGGTGGATGCAATCGGGAAAATGAGTGCGTCGTGTCAAGGTCAGACCTTCAGCTGAAATGATACGAGGGTGATAACAAAAGTTCTGCACACGTTAATCTAAATCGGAAGCGGTGGATGCAATCGGGAAAATGAGTGCGTCGTGTCAAGGTCAGACCTTCAGCTGAAATGATACGAGGGTGATAACAAAAGTTCTGCACACGTTAATCTAAATCGGAAGCGGTGGATGCAATCGGGAAAATGAGTGCGTCGTGTCAAGGTCAGACCTTCAGCTGAAATGATACGAGGGTGATAACAAAAGTTCTGCACACGTTAATCTAAATCGGAAGCGGTGGATGCAATCGGGAAAATGAGTGCGTCGTGTCAAGGTCAGACCTTCAGCTGAAATGATACGAGGGTGATAACAAAAGTTCTGCACACGTTAATCTAAAACGGAAGCGGTGGATGCAATCGGGAAAATGAGTGCGTCGTGTCAAGGTCAGACCTTCAGCTGAAATGATACGAGGGTGATAACAAAAGTTCTGCACACGTTAATCTAAAACGGAAGCGGTGGATGCAATCCGGAAAATGATTGTGTCATGTCAAGGTCAGACTCAGCTGAAATGATACGAGGGTGATAACAAAAGTTCTGCACACGTTAATCTAAAACGGAAGCGGTGGATGCAATCGGGAAAAGACGCGGTGGCGCAGTGGTCTAAGGCGCTGGCCTAGGATCATTCGTCCGTAAGGGTTCCGGGTTCGAATCCCGGTCAGGCATGGATGTTGTGTTTGTCTTACGGCACTGGCTCTCTCCCTTCCCTGGAACCAGTGACCCTAAATTAGGGATGGGCGACTGCTTATAGCCCATTGAGTTGCTCACGGTGGTCGTTAAAATTCCAATAAAAAAAAAAAAATTGGGAAAATGAGTTCGTCATGTCAAGGTCAGTCTCTCAGCAATGCAGTGATGTTGGAACGACGCGCTGTCATTTGCCGTGTGCACGTGGGAGAGTTTGGAAATGGAAGCGTGCAGCTCCTCAGGTCGAGTCATGGCGTTGGACCAGCGCTTGTACGTGAAAATAGAAACTCTGCGGGGGAAAACTCCGACACAGAACCACGTTGCCTTGCACGAAGTTTGTGGGAAAGGAATTCTTGATCGAAGCACAATTTCTCGATGGGCATCGCGCTTTTGGGAGGGCCGAAGCAGGATCGAAGATGATCATCGCTCACCATTGTTGCAACTCTTCTCGGAGAGAAACGCTGTTTGACAGTCAAGGAGATTGCTCATCATTTGTCTACCATGTCTGTTCACCGGATTTTGACTGACTCACTGAGAAAAAGAAAAATCGCCGTGAGCTGGGTGCCCCATCAACTCATCCCCGACCAGAAGGCCGCCAGAGTGAGCATCGCACACAGGATCACCCCCCACAGCTTCGAAAGGGAGGGGCTGACACCTTCCTGAACAGAACTGTCGCAATTGATGAGACTTGGACCCGTGATTTTGAGCCAGAACTGAAGTCATAATCAGCAGAATGGAGGCATCCAAGTGCCCTACGCCCCTCAAAGTGTCGTCAGTAGCAATCCAAAGTGAAGCAAATGATGATTTTTGTGTACGGTGCCCCAGGGTGTTGTGGTCTCTGATCGAGTGCTGGTAGGGCAAAATGTCAACGCACAATATTACCATGACTTTCTGAGAACAAAGTTGATACCGGAAATTCGTCGAAATCGCCCCAACTTGTTCGAAGCGAGAGCGATCTTGCTTCGTGACAACACATCGTGTCATGGTGCAGCGCCGGTACGGAGACTTTGTCGAAATATGGTAGGGAAACTTTATCCCACCCACCATACAGCCCTGATCTCAGTCCACACGACTTTGATCTTTTCCCAAAGTTAAAATATCTGCTCCGTGGCATCCGCTAAGAATCGCTGGACGAACTGTCATTGGACATGATCCGAGTAATACTACAGTTGAACAAAGATGGCGTACTACGGGGTATCCAGGACCTACCTCACCGTTGGCAAGCTGTCATTAGCAGTGGAGGGGAGTACACTCAACCTCACAGTGCGATATGATCGTGGTCAGCTGTAGGCTTGTTTTTATACCATTTGCAGCTGTACCGCGCATCTTCACAACGCTGTGGATTCGTTCATTTGCTTTTGAAGAGGTGTCCGGTGACTTTTGTCAATATAATGTGTTTTCGCAGTAAGCATGGTTACCCTTTGGCTGCCATTTAATATGTTAGTATCCTCCACCAGGTGACACTGCTTTATTTGGGAGGTGGGGTCACGAGGCATTTGCTTTGGTTTAAATCCCTTGCGAAACTGGCTAGGTCAAAATTGTTAGGTAGGTTTCTAGTAATTTTGTTTGAGTTTTTTTTTTTTAGGCTTTCACAACTTTTATTTTTTGGGGACTTTTGAGCTCACCCTTTATTAAATTTCGTTTTCCAGAGGCGAGAGCATTTTTTGCTAGCGCCTTTCTAGAGCCCGCTTATTTAAAATTTTAATTTTTATCATTTTTTATGGGGACCTTTGTTAAGTTTTATTTGATTGGAGGTTAATCCCCGAAGCATAAAGAATTTCTAGCCGAACAGGGAGAAAATTTTCGTAGGTTTTAGCATTTAACTCAACGAATTCTTTACGCTAATCAGTTAATGTTTGGCATATAATCTTTTTGTTCCGGGACACCATTCGGACATAAGTAGCACAAATACTAGGATCTAAGGCGCCTTCAAACTGCATGAAGTAAGTGTTGAGTTCAGAGGGAACGCGGAAGAAAAACAATTATGCAATTATCCATGTAGAACAGATTATTTCCAGGCTTCCAGAGTCATAAGAAAGCATTTATACAAATTACTTAAGCAGGTCACTGATGAATAGTTTTTTCTGCAACGAAGCCCAAAATCCAGAGAGGAAAATATGGTTAAACAGACATTCAGCACCTTGGACGGTGGCGGATTTAAGGTTCACTTGGCCATAGCCATAAGCGGAAGTACATTTTGGGGGCCCTGTATGTTGCATCTGAAACATCCTTGACAATTTTTCTAATCACAATTGTTGTCACCATTGAAAAATGTAGCAGATAACTTACGTATAAGAAAAAATGAAACCTTTAAAAAAGGTGTTGCTAATATTCTCTTGTTGCAAAGGGAATGTTTAAGAACTTAAACTAATGCTCAAGAAGTGTGAGCTTGAGTGCGAGTTACTGATTCCATTATAATTTGATTACATTTTCTTACACTCAAGAGACTATACTCAACAATGAGAAAGGAATTAGCTGAAAAAGTTAAAATTTGAAATGAATTTTACCCCAATTTCTATAAAGCGGTGGGTTATATTACAATACAATCGTAATACAGAGTGTAAAAAATCTATATAAGACCACTATATGTAAATCATATAATTTTATTTGTTCTAGGAATTGTACATACAATGCAACATATCATTGTCAAGAACTATCAATCCACTGCTGGACGAAGGTCTCCCCAACTTTCTTCCACAACGGTCTGTATTGAGCCAGTATCCCCCATGTCACTCCGGCATGCTTTCGAATTCCATCCACCCATCTCCCACGTGGTCGCCTTCTGGGTCTTTTTCGGTCCCTTGATATCTAGTATAAATTTTCGGTTGTCCATCGGTGGTCCGTTCTCCTGGCAATATGGTCAGCCCATTGTCATTTCAAGGGTTTTATTTTGATCACGACGTCTTCTACTTTTGTCGTTTTCCTTATCGACGAAATCCTCTTCTTATCTTTCCTGGTTACACTAAGCATACATCTGTCCATGCTTATTTCAGTTGTCTGCAACCTTTGTGTGTCTTTTTTAGTTAAAGTCCATATCTCTTCTCCATAAGTAAGAGTTGGAAGAACGTGTGTTTTGATTAAACACTTTTCTTGTACGACTTAATGGCATATTGCTCTTAAAAATTGTACTGTTTCTTTCAAAAGCTCTCCAGACAAGGTTTATGCGCCTATTAATTTCTTCATCAGTGTGACTCTCGCTTTGCCTCTGCTGTCCAAGGTAAATATAGGTATCGGTTATTTCCAGCTTTTCCCTATCAATCGATAAATCTTCATTTCTTGTAAAAGCATTGTACATCAGTTTTGTTTTATGACAGTTCATTTTCGTGTCAGCAAGTTCCTGGATCATACTCTGCAGTTCTGAAGGTGTAGTTGAAAAAAAAAACATGTCAACAGCAAAACGAAGGTGAGTTAAATAATCTCTATGAATCTTTATCCCTTTTCCCAGTGCAATGATTGAAAGACATTTTGCAATGTGGCATTGAAGAGTTAAGAAAATATAGTGTCACATTGTTTCCTTCCCTTTCGAATTTTTATTGGTGCTGCATCCTCAAGTAGCTGAATCTTGGGACTTGCATTTTCATAGATGCTATTAATAATGCCAATGTATGCATCTTCAATACCACAGGATTTCAAAGCCATCGTAACTGCTGATAGTTTCACGGAATCAAAGGCCTTATCATAATGAATAAAAGCCATACATAATGGCAGTTCATATTCCCTTATTCTTTCAAAGGCCAGGTGATGCGTAAACATGACATAGCCTCTCATTGACGAATGTCAACCCCGTCTTCTCGCGGTGCAATCTGTTCCCACTAAAGGGGATTTGACGACAGCAACCTAGCGGTATAAGTACTATGCCACCGGGATTAGAGGATGCTATCCCACATTCACCAACCCGGTGGCCAGAGTGGTGAGTTATGGCCAGACTGCCCTTTCCGTTCCTCTGCAATGCAACATATATTTTTTTAAAAATAGTTATCAACCAGAGAAGAATCCTGGGATGCGTTAATTTCATGTGCTTATCAGTTTCGGCTGCATTGTAAGCTGTAGAAGAATTTTCCTGCTGTATCTTCTTCTCAAGGGTGCAGGGGAAAATAAAGACATAAACATATCTAGCACTGTAATGGGCACAAAACTATATATAGTTTAATAGCCTCCTTTCCTGAAAGTCGTTGAATATAGAGCATAATGTAGTGAATTTATAAAACTTATTAAAAATGTACAGCATAAGGAAAGTAAGTTTGATTTATTTTCTTTTGCTTGAATTTTTTTCAACTCTTCTTAACAAAGTCATCAATCACCTGGTCGTAACGCGTAGTTCTTAAAGTAGGACTGTCCGTATATAAAAAGAAAAGGTTTCTTAGGTGGTCATGCGAATGTGATCCATGAAAAATTTTCATCTTTCCAACACCCAAAAGGTTTTGGTAAATCTCTGGAAGATGTTACTGAGATATTGTGAGCAAGATCTTAAAAGTAGTTACTGTATTAGAAACTATTTTTCGTAATCTACCAGCTGTGTATTTGTATACGTGCGAAAATGTTTCGCTGTTCTAGCGAAAAATAAATTTTGACACTGATTTGAATGAAGCTGTGGAATATCGGCAACATATGAATTTCTCGATAATGTACATGGTCTTCTTTCAGAGTAAAGAAATCGTTTCTAATATCAACACCAAATGCGTAGCTTCTCCACAATACTCGGCTAATCATTTTCTGACAATATTTAGTAAGTGACTTACAAAAGTACAAATGCGGCATTGGGAAACTCATTTTTCAGTCGTGCGTGTGATAAGCCTGAATGCCTTGCTACTGTGCTACTATGTTTACAACCTTGCCAAAACTCATTCCACAACTGTTCCTGATATTTACTCTACTAAAAAGCTTTCTAGTCCAATGTGATTTTCTTAATGTATTGAGAAGAATGCCACATGATGAGGACGCGAAACAGAACAAACTCTCTGCAATAGTTCTTTCTCCATTGAAGCTTCCCCAAATTAATGTTAATTTATTAAGATATTAACATTTTCGATTTGTCTAAGACCATGCTCTTTGAAATGCCTCATGATCACACACATAAAACACGTAACTGCAGTGCGACAGACAGTGTCTAAGGACTTTTTTCCGATTTGTAGGTATAAAAATGTAGAACATAAGTAAGCAAATAAGTAACAATTGAGAACTGTGACACAAAAGAAGCAAAACTACTTAATTTATTTCTCTTGAATGTAAAAAAACACAATAAATCAGAAAAAAAAAATCATAAACACAGTAAATCAGATGTTTAAAAAAAATTCATTTTTTTTGTATTACGCACGTAATAAAAAGTCTCAGCGAGGAGCATCTTTTCTAGTTCGTTATGTTCTGAAGGATGCGTAATTACGTGCAAACGAGGAGTTTAATACATAACTCCTTATTTTCAATCGCATAATAATTTTATTCACTGAAATGATGTTTCTTTCACTTTATGTTATACAGAGGTTGGTTATTTCACTCACATAAAGTTTTCGTATTTTCTTAATTGCGATATCTAATGTAATTCCTCATAGAAAATGTTTGTAATCTACAATTCAACAAAATAATCTCAAGGTTTATAAATTACAGCTCAAAAAATTCTCTGCGGGAATATGAAAAAGTAAGAAGCTAGTAGAAAGTGAGGGAAGGGGGAGGGGGATTAATATCGAAAATATGAGGAATTTCTAGTCCGATCGGGAGATTTTTCAGCGTTTACAAATTACAACTCAACCAATTCTCTGCGGGCATGCGAAAACCCAGGAAATCTGTCGGGGGGGGGGGGGGCAAAATATCTAAAATATCAAACAAAAAATGTCTGGTCTGTTTGGGAGAATTTCGGCGTTTACAAATTACAACTCAACAAATTATTCTCTGCGGGCATGTGTTAACGCAGGAAACCTGCCAGGGGGCTATTCCTCCTCCGTCAAACAAGTTTCCTTTGGTAGCAGGTGCCAGTAGAAATTTTGTAGAGTTGTATTTTGTAAACGCTGAAAATCTCCGGAACGGACCGGAAATTCTTTATATTTTATATTTTCTGCATCCCCCCTTCACCTCCCCGACAGGTTTCCTGCGTTAGCACATGCCCCCAGAAAATCTGTTGAGCTGTAATTTGTAAACGCCGAAAATTTCCCGATCGAACCAGAAATTCTTTATATTTTTGGTATCAAGTCCCCCCCCCCGACTTATTTTCTGAGTTTTCACATGTCCTCAGAGAATTTGTTGAGCTGTAGTTCATAAACCCTGAAATTCTTTTGTTGAGTTGCAGATTCAAACATTTTTTTATAAAGAATTACATTAAATATCGTAATTCAAAAAATGCGAAATCACGGGAACTTTGTGACTGAGATAAACAACTTCTGTGGACATGGCCACGTAGGGGTCAAAAAAGAAATTTTTATACTGCAGCTTAAAATTTTTGTGGCCAGTTCCCTACACCCAGCTATTGCTATGGCTGCGAAAAGAAGCTTTAAGCGTTCTCGAGTTGCTACTTTTACGTCATCCAGTTTTTATGAACTAAAACCGCGAAAATTATTTCTAAATATTTTATTTATTTATTGAAAAAAATTAGCTTTTCTTTTTAATACTTCATTCGAAACTGCCGTCGAAATTCCTGTCTAATTCCTCAACCAGCTTCATATGAAATTCCCCCTAGAAAATTTTGTAAAATTTTTTTGCTGAGGCTAGAAGTACCTCCGTGAGGCTTCTACCCCACAATGCGGGATTGAGGAGGCTTATGGAGGGCAAGGCGATTCCCCTTCCGCCTAATAATTTCACTCGGGGGCAGGGGGCAGTGCTCACCCAATAATTTTCGTCCTGTTTAATTAAATAAGTTTTTGTGTGCGTATAAGTCATTGGCGAAATGCGGGAGTTGAAATATTGCTATAAAGAAAAAATATTTTCCCCGTTGGTCCCTGAGAAGACCTCTCCTACTCTATACCCTTCTATCTCCAACATACGTTTCATTTCCGCAACATTCTGATTTTCTCTCGGGTTCTCCTACCGGATCTCCTAGCTTTGTAGTTCTCAGAGATGTTTAAATCAACTTGGTTAAATCCTAACATACTTGCACCCAGATTCAGATGGTCCAAAAAATTAATTTCTTTCTTTTAAAGAAATGCATTATTATATAAAAAATGTATTTCTTTCCTTTATGGAAATGTATTATTATTTATAAGATGGACCAAGCTCCACCTTATGAGACCAAAGCAATTTATTTCCAAAAAATTAATAGATAACAAGATAAGTAAATTTTTTTTCTTCCGTAATCAGCATTTTTCATTTGATAAGAAACTTGATTGCCAGCTTCATATTGTGTTTGGTATGTTTTCGTGACATGTCGTAAATGTTTAAAACAATTATCACAAATAAAATAAAAATACAAAAAGATATAATCTCAAGCGCCTTTATTTATCTATTTATTCTTTGCGCTTCTCGTTCTTTGTTTGAGTAACGGAGCTAATTTCTCATATTTTTTTTATAAACGTTTGGAAATAAAATCTCTGAATATTTCTATAAAATCACAGGCTGAATTTTATTTTTTTAAATATTAATATTTATCCAAAATAAATTTCCGTTTCCTAATACATTTGCTGATGAGCAGTTGCGTTTTAAAATGTACGTCAAATCTTGTAGTTTATTTTTTTCCTCTTTTTTTCTTATTCTCCTCCTGACAATGGAAAGGACATCCCCCCCCCCTCCCTCCCCGCAATAATTTGGTGAAGTCTGCTCCCCTGAACAGTTTAGTTTATCGCGTTTCACAGAAACGCAGTTTTATCTGCTGGGTGATGTTTTTGAATGCCGTGATTGCACTTATAGCAACTTTTGAAAAGTAGTTTTCCCAACACTACTCAAGCTCTGGTTTTCAAATGTTAAAATCGTGCTCCTTTACATTAAGCATTTCAGGTAGAAATATTGTTGGCGTTAGTAGTTAGTCATTCAATCGCCACAAGATGGCGCTCGCACCAGCGGAAATCATCCGAATCATTTCTGGCGCGGATGCCTTGAGTGTAACTGTCATGAACTGGGCAGTTTTGTATGGGCTTTGTTCTCTTTTAAAAAACGTGCAGCTGCTAATGGTCCAGGAATTACTCTGCTATTCTGGGGAATTTAAACGTGTGAAAAATGAGCTCTTCATGGATATTTTCTGTCACAAAACTTGAAAAAGTTTTCTTAACCAATTTATCATCTGCTTTGTGATTTATGGATATATCTTATATTTGCGACGGTTGAAGGTTGTACTCTTTTTAGTCACATCAGTTTTGTATTTACATTTTTTTCATATTTCATTTGCCTCAGGGTATGAGAAAGTTTAACCCTTAACTGTTATGAGCAAAAGAACAAAACTAACAGGTGATATTCTTCCGGCAGAAATTTAACCACAATGCATTTTTTTTTCTTTTTGTTTCCTGAGTGTCGGATAGGAACGGGATGACTAATTTGCTGAAATATTTGTGAGCCCATCCTGGAAAAATAAACTGTTTTTCTCCGTCGGAGAAACAATGCCAATACCTATGCAACGGAAATGAAAAGCTCAATAACCCATCCTATGGCTGTCCATATAGTTTTCGGAGAAGAGGCTTTGCAGTTTGTAAAGCTGCGTCGGCAGACACCGTTAAGTTTGCAGCACCTGAAAACGGCCACGAATTCTGCAAAGAAGCCTAAATGATTATTTTATTCGTCATTCTGTTGATCCAAAAAAAAAAAAAAGAAAAGAAAAACGCCAAATAGTTCCAGCATACTCAATTATATAACGTCATTTTCAATATTAAGGCATAAATGAATTGGTACTGGTATTTTGCTGCTAAAAAAATAATTACCAGGCAGTTTTTTTCAATCAAACTTACTGAAATTACTTGATATTTGCAGTAACAATTCAAGGTAGGAATCTTACTTATATTCCGCTTCGATTTTTTTATTTGAATTTTTCATGCCTTCTCTCCTCCGCGTTTTATGATTTGATGATTAGTTGACAAATCCCAAGTTTCATTCACCCTAAAGTAAATGTATTATTTTCCAAGAATTGAATTTATTTTTTGTCGAATACCCAATAACATTCCTTTTGGCTTCGTGGAATACCTTTTCACAGACCGATAAACAACATTTTTCTATTTCCCATTTTCTTGAGAGTTTTCCTGTTAATACATTTTTAATCTTCACTACCTTCGTTGAATTTTATTTTCAACGCGAACTAAATTTAGATTTGGTAAAATTCTTTGCCATAAGGAGTTTTTCATGTTTATAAAATATCATTGGAAGTAATTTTCAAAGACTTCAAAGGTTAATTTCGCGTAATATTTTCATATTGTTCGAAACCTATTTACCTTCGCTCAAAATATTAAATCTTTACTTTTTCTTCCCTCTATAGCAAACACACACCTTCAAAACTGCTGAAGTTTTGTATATTTTTTAGTACCTAATCAGCCGCAGCTTACGGAGGTGCTGAGTAGAAAGTTAATCGATAGTAAGTTTGGTAAAATTCTCTAAAACTATTTGACATTGATTTATTTTTAGCTTTGTCGTCCTTTGACAGTTTATTAAACGCAACTACTAACCATCCCAGTGAGGCTTTCTCTGTCGTTAGTATTATATTTGTACATTTAGAAATTTTTTGGTCCTGTTAAGGATCTGATGCGAAATTTTGAATTGCCCTTGAGAGGGTGAACTCGTGTTTTTGTATTTTTGTGTAGTTTTCACTGCTGTTGTTTTCTTGTTCTTCTAGTTTTCAAACGCATTAACATTCTCTGGTACTTCAGCGCTGATTAAACTGCATTTCAGCTTCTCAGTGAAAATAATCCAGTGCTCCATTTCATTTTACATTATGCACCGTTGTTTGAGGGAGATGTGACTCAAGATAAATCTATCATATTTCCACGTTCTTGTATTTGAGAATTCAAAGGCCACGTCTTTCGAGAAACTAGATCACACATGCTCACTTCTATTCCTTTGCAGCTTTCAATCAATTCAGCTCGGAATTTCCCGCCCATGGGCTTCACTCCTGACAACACCCTTCCATTGTTTTTGTTGTTCTAGCTCCGAGAGGAGAATAAACAACTTCCCTTGATCCTTCGGAGCGGATTCGCTCTCACCACGTGGATTCGGAGGATCGCCCCACCCATCTCATCTGTTTGATGGTCTCTGTGAATCCGCAGCATCTCGACGTGCTCGCCGGTGTCCATGAAGCAATTGACCGCGGGGCTTCGAATCGCACGACGACTAACAGCTGAAGGTCGTCCAGATTTCAGAAACGAGGACTAATTCCGTTCACCCATATGTACTGCTCGCTCGCTTTTCAAGTATCGGACTCATTGGGTAACTAGTTTCACTTGGATGCGGTGTTGTTTGTTTCCTTTCCAAGAAGAAATCCGAATTTTCTCCTTTGACAACAAAACCTTATGCCAACATCTGTTGTTCCGCTTACGCAACTCAAGCAGAAGAGCATCCTCCAAATGGTGAGACTATCATTTTATTTCATTATTCTTATGAGTTTGATATCAAGTATATGTTTAATATCACCGAAAAAAAAAATTCCGATACAAAACGCGAAATATGTGAAAAGAACAGTTAAATTTCGTTTCGAGTTAATTAGGAAACTCATAATATATCACGATTAAGACGTGGTTATTTATACAGGAATTTCAAATTGGGGGAGGAGTGCTAAAAAGTTTAGGAGTATCGAAAAATTGGGGAAGTGTTTTATAAAAGCCAATTTTTCGAATGCTGAAAACTTTTATAATGCAATAATTAGCCGTTAAACCTAAGATAAAAAATTTGGAAATCTTTAAAACAAAGGAGAACTGATGAATGTTTTATAGATAAGGATAGTTAAAAACAGGAATCTCATTCCACAGAACTATACGCGTTTTTTTTTTTGTGTGTGTGTGCTGTTTTTACGTTTTATCTCACGTCTAAATGCTTTGATGCATAGCCGCCCTTAGGGGTATGCAACAGGTGTGTACGCACGGGGCCTCGCGCTTATGGGGGGTGGGGGCACTCACACCCTAAGAAAGAGGAAAAGAAAGAAAATGAGAGAGATAGAGATAGAGAGCAAATTTCTTATTTCCAATTATTCTAATTTTATTTTTAAACTCCGTCCCGTTTAATTATTCGTTTTTTTTTTTTGTAATATCGATTGCTAAATTTATATTTTACCCAAATATCAGCAGCAAACTACAATATGTGTAACGAAGCATTAGAATTGAAGCCATATATTTCAATGTGCACCTAGCGGACTTTGCTGGGATAAAAGCAAGAAAAGTCCAGTTCTTATAAGGTGAGTTCTATAATGTAAGTACTGTCCCATAATACACTGCTGGCCACCCAAAACGCAACAACAAGAAGGAAGCATCCGATTGACCTGAAATTCGCAGCATGCGTTGCCTGCGAGAGGACATACAAACGATTAGCATTGCAGAGAATATGTAAATCATGTGCGCCCGGCACGCCACCGAGAAGCACTATAAGAAGGGTGCACAGAAGGCGGGGTGTAAGTAGTGGAAGTGGGTTGTGCTGCCGGACCTGTGCGTGGGAAGCTTCCTGATGCCTCGTCGCAGAATACGGCAGTCATTCCAGCACGTTTCGGAGTTCGACAGAGGACGAATAGTGGCTTATCGCGACAGCGGTTTATCGTACCGATACATCGGAGCCCGTGTGGGACGACATCCAGCCACAGTGAGGCGAGTATGAATTCGGTGGGTGCAGGAGGGACGGACGGACCGACGTGAACGATTACCGTACCCGCGGCACACCACCGAACGAGAGGACCGGCATGTTGCGCGGCGGACATTGACGGCTCGCACCGCCACATCACGAACGTTAGCGCACGAATTAGTGTGTGTTGCGCAACAACCTGTGTCAGCACGTACCGTTCGACGTCGTCTGAAGGAGCGGGGATTTGTCACACGGCGCGCATTGCTCCGCTTACCATCGACGTTACATCACCGGCAAGTGCGGCGGCAGTGGGCCGTTGAACGCCGCACCTGGACTACGGAATGGCACGACATTGTCTTCTCTGACGAATCCCGCTTCTGCCTGCAACACTACGATGGTCGGATCCGCGTGTGACGGCACCGCGGCGAAAGACTGTATGACGCCTGCATTATGCATCGCCATACCGGTCCATCGCCTGGTTTTATGGTTTGGGGCGTAATTGGATATGACACCCGCACCCCTCTGGTACGCATCGCTGGTACACTCAACAGCCACCGCACCATCTCCGACGTTTTGGAGCCTGTAGTTCTCCCTTACCTGCAGGACCTGCCAGCGGCCACGTTTCAACAGGACAATGCGCGCCCGCACGTGGCACGCATCGTGCTACAATTCTTCACGGCCCACCAGGTGTCACTGCTGCCGTGGCCAGCCTGTTCTCCCGATAGGTCGCCCATCGAACACGTCTGGTCGCTGATCAGCCACCGAGTGGCCCAGTAAGCACCACCCTTGGCTACGCCTGTTGAACCGTGGCAACGTGTGGAAGCAGCCTGGACCGACATACCCCAAGCCCACATCCAAAGCCTTTTTCGTTCGATGCCGCGGCGTGTAGCGGCCGTTATTACCAGCCATGGGGGCCACACGAACTATTGATATCTGCTTGTCCCGCAAGTCGCACGGGCCTGTAAGCTCAATCGTTTCATCTTTGTATCTGTTGTTATGTGTCCAGTAAATCTGGCTTTGCTATCTCGTGTGCTTCTTGGTGTTGCATTTTGGGTGGCCAGCAGTGTAGATAGAGACGGAGCCATTGTGAGGAAAGGATGTATGCTGGTGGGCTTGTTTTATCTACATCATTTAAGAGAAATTTACAAAATATCAGTAGTGTTCAAATTTTTTGAAATGCTGTCTTTCGTTATTGGTTAATTTTGAAACGTCTTGACGTTCCATTAAACTGTACAGATAACTGTAATAAACTATGTTTTAAGTCTGGTGTATGTTTTATGTCTAGTGCAGAGGGGGAGGGTTAAAGCAAAGGTGCCACGCGGCTAGGTTCTCACTCGGCCCCGCGGCTGCTAAGGGCGGCTCTGCTTTGATGAACAAGACAAAAACAACAGAGTAGCGCCATGGTTCCTAAACCGTAGATATTGATATTTCCACAAATCTTGTGCATGCTAAATGATTCAGAAGTATTTTTCCAAAATTTTTTACACTAATATGAAGAGATCGACATGCATGTTTGTGATTGCGATAGGTCCATCGCTTCAGTTTCGGGAGCCCTGTTCCAAATATATCCACTCCACCTTCCCTATGCGGTATATTAATACAAGGATGAATGTCAGTGAAGCTTCTGTATGGAAGAGCAGGAGAAAATCTGAGCATCTAAGAAGACATAGAACGTTCTTTAAAACATAATATAAAGTAACTTATGCAAAGAAAATTTAAGAATGTTAAACGCAATCAAATGGTTAAGCCGAATAACATATGTGAAGTTATGTTAAAAAATGTCTGAATAAAGCTTTCTGAATAGGATTTTTTTTTTTGCCATTCTTAAATTAAAAATTTGGTCTGCTTTCAGGATACAACTAGCTTTTACTAGGAAACAGAGAATTTCAGAAGTACTCTAAAGAAAGATTTTATGAGCCGCCCTCGTGGCGCAGTGGTCTAAGCGATGGCCTCTGGTCATTCGTCCAAAAGGGGTCCGGGTTCGAATCCCGGTGAGGCGTGGATGTTGTGTTTGTCTTACAGCGCTGGCTCTCTCCCTTCCCTGGAACCAGTGACCCTAAATCTGGGGCGGGCGACTGCTTATATCCCATTGAGTTGCTCACGGTGGTCGTTAAACCTCCAACCAAAAAAAAAAAAAAAAATTATGAAAGAAGCTTCTATTACATTTTTTCCTTTAGATAAATTGACAAAACGTTTTGAAGTGGGGAATGAATTTACAGCCAATACCTCCTTTCTCCCGCTATAGCGGCTGCGATGTGAGTGAATTTTAACGTGGATTATACAATTTAAGATTAGACTACTTTTTAGTAAAAAGTAATATCCAATATAAGACAATTCTGTATGACATAAAAGAAAGATGTGAAATAGAGCAAAAATGCCCGATTATAAATGTTGCTTCTCAAATGAAAGTAACATTCTTGCATTAACAATAACAAAAACATCTATATGCTCTGCTAATTACAATTCTTTAACAATTTCTCACGTTATAATTTATCATATACTTATACACAATAAAAAAACGTGGGATCCATTTCTCTTGAACCGATGGAACTGCCTTCACTGCAGACCTGGATTGAAATGACTGACCTTAAACATATAATGTGAACAAGAAAAACAGAAATAAAAAATAGTATACTATTATATACATAAATTTCAAATAAAAGTATTGCATTACGCTGTAATACACTTCAAGATATAACTGAGGAGTTCCTGTAAATTCTAACTGGAGATTTACCAAAAATGAAGACAAGAAGGAACTGTTTTCTCATGCATGTATCTATGCATCCGAAAGCACAGTATTTTTTTCTTCTAAAGGAAGCACATCAGTATGACTTTACGTTGCATACACGATAACAACATTCAGAGGCGTCACTAGGGAGGGGTACGCGGGGCGGCTGCCCGGGGAGCAGCTCTAGAGAGGGCCAAAAATCATTGCTTCCAATCTGATTAAAACTGGAATTGAAATTTTTGCACTCGTTTTTGGTACAATTTTTTAGCGCCATACTCTTTGGCAGTTTTCCATTTACAGAATTTGCTTATGTTTCGCCAGTTCGTAAGAAATGGAAGTTTAAAATTTGAATTTCTTCCTCGAAATGCGGTTGTACAGTCTGTACAACTGAAGAAAAACCATGGCTTTCGTCGACAACAATCGAGACAGCAGTTTCTCTTCAGTTGAATGAACTATATACGCACGTTGCAAGATAAGAACGTCGTTCACATTGGTGAAGATTCTCTGGGGGCTGTTCGATCACTACTGTGGCTGCATTAGGTCCGTTGGATGGGGTACCGAAGGTCCGAACTCCAAAGCAGTTGGTTGGCAAAAGCTGTATAAAAAGGTACGGTTTGATATGACGTTAATATTGTGATGTACTGTTCACCATTGCCCCTCTGGAGCTTTATACATCGTCTATGAAACGTCACTACAGTTTCAGATACGATGTAAAGCTCTAGGATGGCATAAGATGACGTTAGACTTCCAGAGAACCGAACCACATTGTCCGTGAATGGATTTCCAAAATGAACTTTATCAGCACCAACAATTGGTGACCAGTAGGTACTTTATTTAAATCACTCCAGATCTGCAATATTGACACTTACTACCTCCATCTGCATGTCTGGCATATTCTCGCTCCCAATTTTCTGAAAGTCTTTTGATTTTAAAAATAATTGTTATGTTAAATAAGAATTTTTGAAGAATTAAAAAGTAATCGATTTCGTTTGGGCAAGAATTTTTTTGTGTGCTCAGATTCGACTTTTTTTATTGGCTCGCCGGAAACTAAATAAAGTATACAAATACAGAATAAAGTACACAACACAGGTACAGTACTAGAAAAAAGAAATCACAATAACAGATAAGTGTTCCGAGATCTAACAGGCCCTGTTAATACGTTTGAAAATATTTTCATGGAGTCACACAGCTATTTTAAAACATGCCGTATTTGCTCTATTTTTTAAATGTTTCCAGTTCATTCCGAAATGTGTATTTGCACTTCAACAGCAGTACGTTTTCAATTAATCTTCGACAGGAAGGGAACGGCTTCTCTGTTCAGTCACAGATTATTATGAAATGGAAACAAAAAAATTACTGTTATATACATTCATTAAAAAAATCAAATTGTAGGGCGTAGATAACACTAAGGAACACTGGGGAGATAAATAGATTGTAGGTTTTATGTTCAAAAACTCAGTTTCATGCAGTTTTTTTTTTTTTTTTTTGGTAGAAAGGAGTGTTTTAAAGGGAACAAGGAGCTGTTTTCCAATGCGTGGAGTAAAACTAGGGTTCTGTGACATACTACAGAGGTGATGGACATGTCAAGACGACAAACTTGCAGCGATAAATTCCGTCGGTGTAGCTAATCGAGAAAGCATTCCGCTCCGAAGCAGAAGGATGTGGGTTCGATCACGGACAAATCTGTGCTTTCACATTGCCTCCTCATTGTGGAAATGCATCTACTGGCCGTTAGGTTTTTCGAAAAATGTGTGATGCTCGTTAACACGTCGTCTGGAATTAATGAGAATTCCTTAACGCTTCAGAAATGTTTGATGCTTCTTCCACACATCGTCTGGAACTGATCAGAATCCCGTCTTTCGTGAGATACTTCAAGCATGGTTTGCAGGCTGACCCGGAAACTAATGATTCCGTCCTAGCCCTTTCTCAAGGGAGGGGGGTATACACGGTCGTATCAGAATAATAAGCCCACCCCCGGAATCGCAGTGTGCCCGCCCAGGCACGTGGCAAGGTTGACCACACGGAGATATAAGCGACCGAACAGGACAGATGAGCCATAGTACGTCACGTGAGCACAATGGGCATAGGCAGTGATCTGACGAACTTTCAAGAAGGAATAATCATCGGCTACTGCTCTAAGGGTGGAATCATCTCAGAAACAGCAGACTTCGTGGGCTCTACGCGAGGTGCTGTAATATGGGTGTACCAAGAATCGACCGCGGGTACACCGTGTATACCTCCCAACGTCAGTAACTGTGGAGCTCCAAAGTTATTGCGTCAATTGTCCTTTACCAGTCGCTTGCTTCCATTGGTAAAGGGACAATCGACGCGCAACAGTGTAGCAATTGAACGCTGGGGCACCCAGGTACGTGTCCCCGATAACAGTAGGGCGAATCCTGTTACGCCTGGGTCTCCGCAGTCGACGATGCGTCAAGGCGCCCATGTTAACACAGGTCCATCGGCAACGACGCCTGCAGTTCACATGAGATTACCGTCATTGAACAGCCGAAGAGTGGATGAAGGTTGCCTTCTCCGACGAGTCGAGGTTTCTACTCCACAGAAGTGACGTGCGGTGGCAGATACGGCGTCAGACACACGAGAACCAACACCCGGAAACGCTTGTCGGTCAAATACAGGCTGAAGGTGGCAGTGTGCATGTCTGAGGGATGTTTTCCTGGTATAACCTGGGACCGCTGGTACCACTGGGTGCGTTCCTGAACACCAATGGATACCTGTGCATCATCGCTGGCCACATGTATCCCTTCATGTTGGACGTTTACCCTGGTTGTGATGGTGTCTACCAACAGGGCAATGCGCTGTGCCACGTCACTAGGGGAGGGAGGGAGAACGTGACAGGGTCGAGGAGCACGACAGTGATATCTCCGTTCTCCCTTGGCTGGCGAAAGTGCCCGATCTCAATCCCATAGAGCACTTGTGGGACTATTTGAATCGACAGGTTCAACGTGCCGACCCACAACTACGTCATCTTCGGGATCTCCGTGCTATGCTGCAGTCCGAATGGGCACGTGTGCTTCGGGCAACCTTCCAGGGCCTCATTGCGCCCATACCAGGCCGTATCACAGCTGTCATCGGGGCCAAGGGTGGTTATTTCCATTATTAGGTAGGCGGTCATATTATTCTGATAGGACTGTGTATGTGACGTACTACAGAGGTGAAGCACATGTCAAGACGGCAAAGTTGCAGCGATAAATTCCGTCAGTTCAACTTAATGGGGAAAGCATTCGGCTCCGGAGCAGAAGGATAAAGGCTCGATTCGCGCCACCGAGAAATTTGTTTTCACAGTTCTTAAAATGGTGATTTTTTTTTTATTCTTATTAATAAGGAAAATTATATCACCATTATTATAAATTTTAAATATACTGCTGGATGAAGGCTTCTCCAAGTTCTTTCCACAACTCTGTCTTGAGCAATTCTCCTTCGTGTCACCCCGGCATGCTTTAAAATGTTATCCAACCACCTCCCACATGGTCTTCTGGGTCTTTTCTTGTCGTTTGGTATCTAGTCCAGTATGGCAAACAGAAGTCATCGCTCTTTCCACGTTAAAAAGTGAGCCACTGAAAAATTCTCATCAACCGCCACCGGGAATCGAAACCAGGGTCTGTCTTCCAGTTACGCGCCGCACATGCTACCATTGCACCACAGCGGCATCGAATTCTCCAGACTCACATGTGATTAACTGCCAAACCACATGGCAAGTTGCTTTCATGGAGTCCCGCACAATGCTGGACATTCATTCATCAAAGATGGAAAGCACCAACTGAGCAAATAACAAGGAGACGAATAAGTAATTAATTCATACACTCGACGTGGATCAGGAATACCAAACCTTTTTAACGTGGAAAGAGCGACGACTTCTGTTTGGTATTCCTGATCCACGTCGAGCGTATGAATTAATTATCTAATCCGGTATTTCAGTTGTCCAACGGTGGTCAGTTCTAGCAATATGTCCAGCCCATCGTAACTTAAGGGTTTCTGCTCTTATCATGATGTCATCAGCGCTTGTGATTTTCCTGAATCCATGAATTCCGTTTCTTATCTTTCTTAGCTGCATTCAACATGCAAAAGAAAATTGTATGAAGCATCCTAAATTCCAAGTCATTGGCCGTGTGTAGCATATTTCAAATAGGAAAAAATAGATATAAAGAAAACAAGTTAGTAAAATCATGCAATGCATTGATTATGATACGCTTTCCAACATACCAGAAATCATTACTTAAGTTATGAGCATAATGGCTGTAGAATAAATCTTGCTCCTATGACCTGACCTTTGACCCCATTTCGATGATATTCAACAGAACCGGTAAAGTACACTTCCGGAACAACATGATAAAGTTTTGTCTCAGTCGAAGCATTTTTACTCAAGTTATAACGCATAAGGGCGATGGAATGGAACCCGATCCTATGTCCTGACCTTTGACCCCATTTCGTTCATTTCAATAGGGTTAGTCCCCAGGTGGCCCCTTGCCACACACTAAAATGTCATCGCGATCGAACCATATTTACGCAAGTTATGGCACATAAGGGCAATGGAATGCATCCAGCTCCTTTGACCTGACCTGACCTGTGACCCCATTTCACCCATTTTCAATAAGGTTATCGTCCCCAGGTGGTCCCCTACCACATACTAAAATTTCATTGAAATCGAACCATTTTTACGCAAGTTATGACGCATAAGGGCAATGGAATGCATCCAGCTCCTTTGACCTGACCTGAGACTCCATTTCACCCATTTTCAATAGGGTTCGTTCCCAGGTGGTCTCCTACCACATAATAAAATTCATTGAAATCGAACCGTTTTTACGCAAGTTATGACGCATAAGGGCTATGGAATGGATCCCGCTCCTATGTCGTGACCTTTGACCCCATTTGTCCCATTTTCAATAGGGTTCGTCCCCAGTGGTCCCCTACCACATACTAAAATTTCATCGAAATCGAACCATTTTTACGCGGGTTATCGTGCGGACAGACTGAAAAAGCTGGAGCATATACGCTTCTTCAACATACGGTTGGAAAGCGTAAAAAAGTGGAAGGGACCCCCCCCCCACACACACACACACTTTCAAACCACAATCTTTTGTTGTCTGTACCGCTTTGAAGAGGTTTGAGTGAAATGCTTTCCAAGTGGTCAGTCAACCGTTACATGAGTCAGTCACATTACTGTCTTAACGTTTTGAATTAAGCGTTGTGACTGCCAACACGATGCAATATTATATTTAAAGGTGCAAAATGAGTAAGCAGTCGCCATTTCTTTTAAATTTGAGGTATTTTCCCCAGCGATAGCTGCTCACACGTGGGCAAAATTGATTATAAGTTTCTGGATAATTTAATAAGAAAGAGGGATTACGGTGTTTAAACGACGAGTCATTCCACTGTTCATCCGCTTTCATTTATGGCAAAAGAAGAGTAGTTTTCTGTAATTTCCTCTGACATACCTCGCCTTTCTTTTTATCTTCTTTTTTTCGGATGCAATCATTCCTAGAAATACAGAAGTTCCTTGATGGATTCATAATCAAACTCATCTTGCTTTCTCAGAAAAAAAAAAAAAATAATAATTTGCTCATCTTCTGTATGCTTCATAAAATTAAAGAACATTTGAAAGGGAATATATTAAATTTCAAAGATAGAAAATAAGCGAAGTGCATTAAATTTATGCGATTAAATTTCAAAGATAGAAAATAAGCGAAGTACATTAAATGTATGCGATTAAATTTCAAAGATAGAAAATAAGCGAAGTACATTAAATGTATGCGATTAAATTTCAAAGATAGAAAATAAGCGAAGTACATTAAATGTATGCGATTAAATTTCAAAGATAGAAAATAAGCGAAGTACATTAAATTTATACGATTAAAAATAAATCATGCTTAAAAGAGAACATCATTTTCTCAGGTGCATTTATAGTGAGATCCCATAGATTTGATGAAAAACATATGCGCTTCCTTTAGGTTTGTAAGTATGAGATTCACAAAGATTTGATCAGATTTTGATCATGTGCGTGGTTTGTGAGAGCGAGACCCAAAAATATGAAGGACACAGATATCCTTTTGATCAAAAACATGCGTATGCTATTTAGTTTCGTAAGAGTTAGGCTCCCAAAGCATGATTGAAATCACATGTGCATCCCTTAGGCTTCTAGAAGTTAGCTCCCCTAATATTTAATCAAAGTTTGATCTTTAAGAACGCATCTGCGCCGTGCTTGAGAATTCTGAATCTACACATTGATAAAATCACTAAAACACCATACTAAGTGCTTAAAATTTTGATCCCTGATAACATTTTATTGGAATAAATGAATAGTTCATGAAGGGTATCAAACAGAAAATTTAAATATTTTCTTTTATAATAAAAATAAACGAATATTTTTTTTATAATTTGTTGGTAAGCATATATCCATGTTCTTTGGACGAAATCCTTAGGAAGAAAGGGAATTTATCGTCATTTCGGAGATTATGAACTATTAAAAATTATTGCCCATGATTGTAATAATTCAATAGGCAAATTGAAAGCTCTAGACCCTTTGCACATTGAAACACTCACCCCGTCAATTTTATCAGATGCAATCTTTAAGTAAATTTCGTTTTGTGCAATCAGATTTCGATACTAACCGTCTTCAGATCGCTATGCAGCATCTTCCCAGAAAGCGCAAAACTAACCGTCTTGGAGAAGGAATCGAACCAGGTTCTGGCCTATTTTCGTCCGAGTGTGCTACACTACAGAAGACAACTGAAGTTATGCAACTGTAACTTTGGATTCTGAGCTAACTTTAGATTTTTTGTTAGTCGAAGCAAGCTAATACCTTCTCGTAGCGTTGACGATCATTTTAATTCAGTTACGGGACACAGATCATGAATCACCGGTTCTTCAGATCAAATTTTTTCCAGAATTTGAAATAAAGATCATGAATGATAGAGAACACCAACGAGTCGTAATTTAATTCCTAGAAAAAGAGGGATGTGAGGCTCCAGAAATCCACAGAAGACTCCTTGCAGTGTACGGAGCTGCCACAATCCATATCAGTAATGTCGGAAGGTGGATAAAGAGGTTTTGAGAGGGTGAAAGTTCAGTTTCGGACAAACAACGGAGTGGAAGACCCGCAACTGTGGTGATAGATGCCAACAGGCAAAGAGTGAAAGACCTCCACAGCTGATCATCGAGTCACTGTCCAGGAGTTGCAACAATAAACAGTGCTCACTATGTGCAGACATTGAAGAAGCTAAAGGAAGCTATAAGAAGGAAAAGACGTGACATTCCACTTTCTAGTGTTGTTTTACACCATGATAATGCACGTCCCACACCTCAATGGAGACTTCACAGGCTATTGCCAAAATGGGTTGGACGATGATGCCTAAACCACTCTTCAGTCCTGATTTGGCTCCCTCAGACTTTTTCCTGTTTTCCCCTTTGAAAAACACCCTTCGTGGGGAACGTTTCGACGATGTGACAGACGGTTAAACTGTCTGTAAACTCATGGCTGAAAAGACATCCTCAGAAATTTTTCCAAAATGGATTTTACCAATGAGTTCAAAGATGGCGGAAATGTATAGAAAGTGATGGACAATACTTTGAATAGGCTAGCATTATTAACAATATTATAACGAAGTAAATTTCTCCGTCATTTTTGGTCTACGCCGGGATTCGAACCCGGGTCCCCTCATTCCGGAATAAGTTGCTCTACCAATTGAGCTACGCGGACATTTTATTCTGATTCCTATCTGTCTTTATGTCGTGTGCGTCCTTCTGGCAGGTACGTCACATCTCCTGGTACGTTACAATATGTCCAAGTATTTTGCCACCAAGTTGCACATTTTTGCTGCTACAAATAAAAATCTTATGAGAGACCAGGCATTACTTTCAGGATGCCCTTTGTACATTGGAAATGACATGACCACCACCATAAGTGTCCCTTTCTAAGACCTTTAAATGATTATGATCTGTCCTTAGTTCTCCCCGGATAAGTCTTGTTTAGAGTCCTTCTGGAGAGCAAATCTGGACTCGTCCGTAAAGAGAATAGAGTTCCATTGATCGCCGGTAGAGTTGATATGACTCCGACTTTCTCTTATATGGCGAGAGATGATGGGGATTCACCCCATTGGTCTTCCAGCATAAAAAACACATTCATGAAAGCATCCTACCCGCTGTGGAAAAATATACCATATTTCCTACTGCTACCATAAGATCAGAGCGCAGTTGAGTATATAGGTGTGGCAGTCTTCCTTCTTCGAGTTCTCAGCTGCAGATTACGGTCATCTCTTGCAGTTGTTGCCCAAGTCGTTCTATTATCGAACCTTCTCGATGATATTTGTCCTTTGGGATGTGGCCCAAAGCCGATGAATTACAAGACATTGGGCCACCTGGCTACTTAGGCTTGAGATTGGCCGGCTTTGCGCCTTCCAATGGCTCTCCATCTTAGTTCTTCTTCTAAATGGTATCTAAACAGTGTCGCCATTACAACAATTGAAGCAACGTGTTCTGCGTGCAACCCATGAACGAAATGACAAGACGCTCTCAACTGCCTCTTCTAAACTTAAAATTCATTTGCATATTTAGCACTTGCTTACCACATTTGACATCGCCGGATTAAAATACATGTTACTTTCATACACTTTCACTGGATTTTTTTTACAAAAACTCGTAGTTTCATGTTCCTTAATTTATGGGAACCAGTATATGTGGAGACGTTCTTTGGCCATTGCTCCAACAAAATGAAAAAAAAAAAAATCACTGTAAAAAATAAGTGGTGTGAATTCACGGGAAATTTCTGAAAATAATGTGCAGCAAAGTTGCCGGTAACTTTCCGCTTTTTAACGGAATTTCCGTTTTTAAAATTTCCCCTTTTTTTTAACTTCCGTATTTTCATAGATTTTCCGTAGTCAGAAATTCAGTTTATTTCAGAAAAGTCCGCTTCAAGTTTTTCCATATTTACACTGAAATTTCGGAAAATCCAACACGCTGGATATTTTAACCCTTACGCGAAGGAATCCTTTTTCGCCGGTAGTGAGGATCGAGCTCGGGCTGTTTAGGGTGACGCCGAGCGTCTTAACCACTGTGCCAGAATGCCACTGGAACCAGGCTCAAGGTAAAACTTAACTGCGGGACGGTGATTTTTTTATTTTTTTCATTAATGCCAGTGATTTAGTCATTTTATTTTGTATTAGAGCTTGTTATTATTATTATTTTTTTTGAATACGTTTCTGATAATTTTATTTTTGCTGTACTTCTTCTTGTTACAAATTACGTATTTTTTTCATCGTGGTTTTTCAAAGCAACGGAATGATTTGGAGTTTGGGATTTTTTTTTTCAACTGACAAAATAACTCTCATCTTTAAGAGAAGGTACAATGTAATGTTTTATAAAATTGTTTCACAAAACTTCTAACTATAAAATTTACTCTTGATAACTATATAGCTTTTGTCTTAAGGACTCCACCAGAGATGGAAACGGGTCACGGGTCAAAGGGTCGACAATTTCTTGCGGGTCCAACGGGTCGGGTCAAGGTGTATTTAACCCGATTTTGATCGGGTTTTATTCCCGTTTTATTTTTGAAAAGAAAAAAATATATTCCAAAGAAAAATGCGCGTTGTGAATAATGATTTGCCATGCAAACACATTGTCTCCTTCTTAAAGCAACGAAGATTTCCTCCGACCGACACCATATCTTAAAAAGATACTTCCTTTGCGTTCTTTTACAGTGCGATTGTCCAGGGCAAGGTACAGGCAAACGCCATTCGCCTGCTTCTCAGTTGATTCACTCTCTCCGTGCGAAGTTCACTCTATGACTAAGAGTTACTTTTCACATCTCATCTTTGACATTGAACATTCAGAGGTTTTCGATTGATGTGCTAACATCCCATTCTCATGACATGCCATGTCGAAATTAACTCCTTATTTGTTAATATGGATGGATTTATTGGGTTGTCGGAAAACTCATGAGGTATTTTGGAACCCGATGGCGGTTGGGCGGTTTTGGAAGTACTAGAGGCATGCGCAGCTCTGTTATTGCTATGGCATTCGACAGGTGCCAGTTCTAGCTGCAGTCTAAAAGGAATAGTGAGCGATTTGGTTGATTTGCGGAGATTTGACATCAAGTTGAAGATGGAAAACCAAACTGCGCATTTTCGCCATATTTTACTTTTTGCCTCCGTAAAGGGGAGAACGCACGTCAAGCTTGTGAAAAGTTGCGTAAAGTGTACGGTGATAATGATATGCAAGAACGTCAGTGCCAGCGGTGGTTCGCAAAATTCCATGCTGGTGATTTTGACCTCACCGATGCTCCTCGGTCCGGGAGGCGCACCGAGGCTGATGACGACCAAATCAAGGCATTGATCGAGTCAAACCCACGTTACACGACACGAGAGATTGCAGACACATTGTACATTCATCATTCAAGCGTTCACGACCACCTGAAGAAGCTGGGATACGTAAGCAAGCTCGATGTGTTGGTTCCTCATGAACTCAAAGAAGCTCAATTGACGGCGCGTATAAACATCTGCGATATGCTCATTAAACGTAAGGAAAACGATTCTTTTTTGAAGCGACTGATAACTGGTGACGAAAAGTGGATTGTGTACAACAATGTGCTGCGCAAACGATTTTGTTCTCGACGTGCTGTTTCGCCTCAAACGACATCCAAAGCAGACATTCATCAGCGGAAGGTTCTGGTCTCAGTATGGTGGGATTTTAAAGTTGTCGTGTTTTTCGAGCTCCTACCACGGAACCAAACAATCAATTCGAATTTGTACTGTCGGCAATTGAACAGTTTGAACGAATACATCATCCAGAAACGCCCAGAGCTCGTTCATCGTAAGGGTGTTGTGTTCCATCACGACAACGCGAGACCACACACAAGTTTGATCGCCCGCCAAAAATTATTGGAGCTTGGGTGGGATGTTTTGTCACACCCAGCATACTTGCTTGACCTAGTTCCGTCAGACTTCCACTTGTTTCGTTTTCTTCAACAGTCCTTGCGTGTATAATGTTCAATTCAGATGAGGCTGTAAAATCAGCACCTTGTACAGTTTTTCGCCACGAAAGACAGGTCCTTCTATGAACGAAGCATTCTGCAGCTCACTGAAAGATGGCAAAATGTTTTCGAACAAAACGGGCATTATATCATTGATTGATCTTTGTTCTTTCTATCAATAAATGACCTTTGCAAAACATGGCTAAAATACATCATGACTTTTCCGGCAACCCAATAATATTAAGGAGGTTGAGAAGGACGTCGAGGCCAACAAATACGTGCTTGTTGAAAACCACAAGGGGAAGAGTGAATGCTGGAAATTGTTTCGTCTCATTAAGGAGCCGGTGAATAATTCTGTGTTGTTCAAAATGTGGAAAGTCTATAACTACAAAGAAAGATGTCGACGGTGTAATAAAAGATTATGGAACCAAAAATCTAACGGGCCATATGAAATTATGCGCACCTCCATCAAAGCGTGGAAAGAGTGAACAAATCTAAATACATTAAAAAAAAATACATTTGTGTAATCGTAAATAATGATTCCCATTTGTAATATACTCCATGCCGACGGTCACAGTCAGCCATTACTTCTGGATTACGCAAACTAGTGGCACTAAAATTTAGCAAGTAACCAAATTTTATTATTAAAAAAGGATTTCAGTTATTTAACATCGAGCAGATATTGGGATGAATATATATACATTACGTTTATATGTATATATATAAATTGAGTTTCGAATTTATAGTTCAAAGCAGATTTGTCTGGGTCAGTTACCGGTCCGAATCGGGTCGGGCCTGGGTCCGAAATTTTTGACCCGTTTCGAACTCTGGACTCCACAGACTTAGACATCACCTGTGCAATAAAGTAAGTGACCGGTCTCTTACTGTAACACAATATATAATAGCTGGTGCGCAAAATGGGAGAAAGGAGAAGAAATATCCTGTGTCGCAACATTAACAGAAATTCATGCGATATACACTGCTGGACAATTGCTAAGGACGGATCATAAACGGCTATATAGCGCATGAAAAAGTAAGTGTGGTTGGATGCCAAGTGAAATAAAATAATGTCAGAATGCCAGGACATTACAAGAAAGACAATTTATTGTGCTCTGAAATCCAGAAGGCTTTGGAACGTGTTCAAGGGACAAACAGGCCATTTTGTGAAGAATACGTAAACGTGAAAAAAATGCAATTACCGTCCGCAGGCGTTCCAGCGTAAGATGTCAATACGGGATATGGCCACCATTTAGGGCGATGCAAGATTCCACACGTCGTGTCATGCTTTGCACAACATTATCAAGCAGCTGTTAGGGTAATTTATCCCATTCCTCTGTCAGTGCACGGATGAGAGTGTCCTTGTTTATTGGAGGGCATTGGCGACCAGCAAGACTCCTCCCCAAAGCATCCCACACATTTTCAATGGGATTCAGATCTGGAGAACGTGCTGGCCATACGAGGCGTTGAATATTCTCGCTCTCAAGACACTCCTGGACAGCGACTGTTCGATGACATGTTGCGTTGTCGTCCATGAAAATGAATCTATCACCGACAGCACCACGGAACATGCAAACATGAGGTAGCAGAACATCATTAATGTATCGTTGGCCAGTCATAGTCCCAGTTGGAAGCACATAGAGGGACGTACGGCCATTGATCATGATGCCAGCCCGTACCATGACACTACATGTCGGATATCGGTCCCTTTCCTGTATGTTTGCTGGACAATATGCAGTACCACTATCACGCCAGATCAGTTGTCGTCGACAATCAGACGATAGACTGTATCTACTCTCATCTGAGAAGAGGACAGCAGACCAGTCGTTATCAGTCCAATTGCGATGTTGATGGCACCATTGCAAACGGACGGTACGGTTCCGTCTGGACGATGGGATGCACACAACAGGACGGCGAGCGTATAGTCCTCCTTCATGCAAACGTCTGGTGACAGTTTTTCGGGAGATCCGCTTGCCAGTAGCAGCCATAAACTGATTTGTTACCTTACTAGCTGTGCTGCGCCGGTGTCTTTTTTATAGCACTATGCACCGATCTTCTGCAGGTGTCGTACTGCGAGCACGACCTCCCCCGTGACGTTTGCTACACTCTCCATTTGTTTGAAATAATTTCCAAAGCCTTGAAACAACACTGTGGCCAACGTCGAACTCCCTGGCAACATCTGTTATTTTTCGCGCTTCTTCAATCTTGCCAATAATACGGCCACGCGTAAAATCATCTAGGTGATGTCGGGAAGACATACTGAAAATTGCAAGTTCGTCAATTGATTCTTTCCCTTTCAACTTTGCGTTTGAACAACAACGGTCAATACGCGTCAAATCCTTTATATCTCTTATCAGCGCTATGACGTCACGAACAAGTTCGGCAATCCAAAATTTGCATACGCACAACACGTCTTACTGTATCCCGCACTTATGCTAATTTCCACATTTTCCTGCCTTCCATTTTGTGGTTGCTATCGTTGCTATTGTCATCCGTCCTTAACAATTGTCCGGCAGTGTAGTATCTACAATATCCGATCTCGCTACAATACTACAAAATCAAATACTTCGACAGACTATTGAAATTTAGCAGTTAATCAAACCCCCAAGTATTCCTGTGAGTCTCTATTACCATAAATGCTTCGTCATATGGATACGGAAAAAGTGAGAACGGAGTTTTTCCGTTAATGTAAAAAAGGAATTGAGGAAAAGTTTCTGAAAATTCAGAATTTTCCGTTAATACCTCATGAAAATGGTAATTTACCGTCAATATAAAAAAGAAGTTGCGGAAAGGTTTCTGAAAATTCAGAATTTTTCCGGCGTACGAAAAATCCGTGAAATCGAAAAATTCATTTTTTCCCGTCATTTCAGAGAAAAGGTTGTACCAGAAACATGTTTCGTTAATTCTCGAAATAAATCACGAAAGCGGCTCGTGAATTTAAGAAAATATTTTACAGTGTAGACATGTCTTCCATAAGTTAATGAAGTACTTTTTTCGAGCCTCGTACATGTAATGAAAACTTCAATCATTTCCAGGATAGACGTAAAAACTACACTGTTTTAAAGTTGTTTTTTTAAATCTCTAGAAGAGACTGAAAAAACGGAAACCTATTTTTCCTTTGCAGGTAAATGCTTTATGAAATAGTATGCAAACAGCAAAGCTTAAAAACGAAAAAAACTGTGTTCACTCTTTGAAAGAAAACTCGAAAAAATGCATTTTCCGCTTTATATATTAAAATGTTTGGCACGATAATGAACGAATAATAAATTTGGAAAATTGAATACTTTTATTTTCTTTAACAAACAGAAGTGTATGATATGACAATGGGAAAACCTCATTTCAATAACTTATAGCAAAACTGGAACAGTAAAAAGCCCAGTGAATAACTTGGAAAATGAGGAAAACTATTTTAACAGCTCGTGTATTTATTTTGCACCATTCGTCATATTTGCAATAAATAAGTTTCTACGTTCCTTACTGAGAATATGTCAAAAAGGTGAACCTGTTTCCGACATTCTCTTTCTCTCGTTTCGCAGGAACTTGAAAATTCAGTTTTCACTACAGTCAAGAGAGAGCAGCGCCGAAATAAATAGACTAAGTTCCAAATGTCCCAGAAAACATGACACTTCCTTTAGTTGAGTACCTGTTATTCAAGTAAATTAGTTGCAGAATGGCAAGTCTAAAAACGGTAGGTTCGGATTCAAAATGTTACAGCTTAACAGAAATTATGATTTATAAAGTAAGAAAAAAAACCATCCGCTCATCATCTGTATGGGTAAAACCCCACCTGTTATGAAAACAACTCTTCTTTTAGTTGTGAAAAAAATTATACCTGTTTGCAGAGGCCAACAACGCATTTCTGCGCCCGGGGCAAACCACAAAATATTGCAGTCACCCCCCCCTTCAACTGTCTTTGTATTATATACATACTAGAAGTCGTGCCCATTCTCTGCACTGTGAATTTATAACATCATTTTTTGAACATAAAATTAAAGAAAGGGAAAATTAATTAAGGGAAAGAAAAGTAATTTAAAATCCGTAACTGTTTTACGACTTAAAATACGATCGAGACGTCAATGCATACGGCTTGACGTGTAAAACAGTAGCAGACTTTAGCTACTCTTAATTTTAGATTAAAATTTCGTGGAATTTTTACATCACTTCAACGTTTCCGGAACAATTACTTTTAAACTTATAGTATTTTGAAGAGTAAAGCTAAGCCACCCTTTTAAATTTTTTCGCTTTTCAGACTTTCCTAGGTGTAGAAATGGTAGAAAAATTCAAGCACACGATATTCCGAAGCAGCAATTTTGGGGGGTGGGTCGGACTTTCCTAGGTATCCGGACCTTAAGACCTGTCAGCATTTTGAACAGTAAAGCTAAGCCACACTTTTGAATTTTTTGGGGCACTCCAGTAGTGCAGTGGTCTAAGCGCTAGCTTATGCCCATTGGTCCGAGATGGGTCAGGGTTCGAATCCCGGTGAGGCAGAGCGCAAAAAAAAAAAAAAGCAACAACTAGTAATTCAGTAAATTTTAAGTAAAAATTGCAAACTCCACGACTGAAAATCTTTGATTGATGATAACTTCCGGTGATAAATAATGAGCTCGGAATGAGTGTTTGAATAGTTCTTTCAATGTCTGTCAAAATTATTAGCCGCTTGGTAACCTAAGGAAACAGTGGGTTTAGCTATTCAACTGGATGACTTACGCTGAACTGACGGAAGATTGTGGTAAATACACTGACTTGTAACACGAATTATCTTAGGTCAATTTAAATGGGTATTTCGGAGACCTAAGCGTCTCATCTCAGTCATTTTAAAAACGGCTGGTACAGAAGCGATGTTAAACATAATGTTCCATAAGTTAGATTTTCGCTACACTTGCAGTTTGTTTCCCGTGATTTTTTTTGTGTGCCTGGAAATTAAAACTAAAAGTGCATTTGAGAAGCAAAAAATTTGGAATGAATGATACCGTCCTTAAAAACTGAGTTTGCGAAATCAAAGCAAGTAAGATGGATAAGTGTTTGCAGTTCTAGAGAACTGACTGGGAGAGAGGTTAATCGCGAACACAGTAAGTGCATCACTTTTTCTGATATTTTCTCGATATTTTCGATCAACTCCCGCACCATTGTTTCAGTAGCCGTCATAGTTACTGTCATGAGCTGTAAACTGGAGAACGAATCGTAAGAAAGAGTTCCCCAAACCATGATTTTTGCTGTTCGGGCGATGTGTCGTTCTGCTGCATTCGATGGATTGTTACGTTGACCACATCGGTGCAGCACGTGTATCCGACGACTCCAGTTAAAAACAGAATCGAGATTCGTCGCTGTAAACTACGTGACGCCGTTCTTGAACCAGAAGTAGCGCTACTCCAAATAAAAGATGCGGGTCGTTCGCAAATGATCTGTTCCAAGTGACCCGGTCGTCAGAGTGAACGAAAAGATCCGTTCAGTAGTTGCAGCAAATTTCTTTCGCTTTGGTTCCCGAGTCGTGGATCCGAAATAACCGTGATCCAAAGGATTCACACATTCCTTCCGTTGATCGGTCGGAGCTGGTGTTTAATTACCCATTAATTAGTTACTGGATTGAAAATCTTTACGTAAGTATTACTAGAACCATCACATAACCATTTTATCTTCGTTTTTATCTAATAAATTGCAGTAAAAACAAGAAATATTTATAAATCCTATTTTTTATTTTTTTCATTACGGTTTCACCCACAAGATGCGGACAGCAGCTTAGAACTTCTGACCGCACTTGTGGTCCTGTAATATGTAGCTGGTATTCGTTAATTTTTAACTTGGGAATGTATTAATAAATATGAAAGGCCGTATTTGTACTACCACAGAGTAAAAAAATTAACGCACACTACTCTAAAAAGTTTAATTTATGAACAACTGCTAACTTTAAAAACCGTCACCAACAAGGAGAGACGTCACATGACTTCCTGTTTCCAATGAATGGGTCTTTTAAACGGATCTTTAGTGACCTGATCTGAAAGATCTGGATCGCGCATACGACCGAATTTGCCCATCTGCTACTCCAAACACTAACGACGGTGAAGGGTCAGTGAAAGGTGATTCGATGGATACGTGCGTGCAATCCTGCTTCTTGCAGACAGTTTTAATTGTTGAGAGATTGCCTAACTAATGCTCGGTAACACCGTTCTTCTTACGGCTGAAAGTGAGGCAATCGGTTCTGTAATTGCTTGTCAAAAGATCAAATAATCTTCTCGCCCTGTAGGCACTCAGACTAACGGCTGCTCCCAAACCAACTGCTGTGCGTGCCTTCTCTCATACACATTGCAGAGCGCCGATGTTCTGTGGCATTGTCGTGGCCCAACATGTGACGCAATACATCGAGTCGACTAGCCGGCTTCCTACATGCCAACAATGCGTTATCTTTTAATATCCGTTAGTTAAAAATAATCACGACGCTGGCGCGTTCACTGCATTCTCTTGTGATGGCTTTCATCCAGGAGTCACTTTCCTACAATTATAGCAATGTTACTAGAAAGACAAGTTGATCTCTTACTCAAGGATAACCGCATTCACGATGTTATAACAGCTGCAGCCTTTATTGGATGCCTTCGATAGTGGAATCGTTTGCGTGTTTGCACGCTACAATCTTGCTTTCCAATTAGCATGCAAATCGCAACACTCCTTCCTGGTGTTTCAATTTTTTTTTTTTTACTAATTGGGTATTTCCGATGCGTAAACCAGACACACCTTTTTTTTTTTTTTTTTAGAATATTGATCATGAAAGGTAATATATATAGCACACTGCGACCATTTTTTTCCTTTCTAAATGGGGAGGTGCTCAAAAGTACCTCATGTGTTTATTTAAATTGCCCAAGACTTGTTCAAATCTAAGGAAAGAACTTATTTCTTTTTCCAAAAAAAGCGCCTCAGAAAAGAATAAATGAGTTTAACAAAGACGTCTTTACGATATTTACTGAATTGGAAACCGAATGGAGATCAATGAATTGCTGACAGTCCGCCAAAGAAAAGAATGTCTTGTCGACAGAGTTACATAAATCTGAACATTAGCTGTGCTAAGCAAGGTTAGTGAGAATGGCCTGACTACTGTACGGGGCAGATGGGCCCGAGCCCTGCTGGCTTCCTGTTTAACAGGGGTGTAAGGGCGAAAACTAATTATTCATAAGTGTGTTCTATAATGCATGTAATTATTATAATTTACACATAGTCATAAAGAAATTATGCCCCGTGTTCACGTGTAAGAGATGGACATGCCACAAATTCACATGTGAAGAATCGAAATACACTTCTGGAAAGGATTTCGCTTACTCACGGAAAAAATAACTTTTTTGTTCGAAGCCATTGTAACAATGTAAATGTCTAGTGTGGTTCGAATGGCGCCAACAAAGCACGATTCGGACAATCACGACGGAATCACGGAGAGCACTTAGCGGCTACATAAAACAGTTCATTTAGATGTTTTCTGGACAAAGCTCAACGGCAAAAGTCGTCAGTCTGTCTGGTCGACTGTATTCTTCTTTTGTAACGAAAGTATGTAGCCCATGTTTGTATATTGTATTGATGTACCTTTGAAGTGCCTGATTTCAAGCGAAGGCTGCGGAAATGGAAATGACACGTGGTGATCCCGACGTGAGATAAGGACGGCAGGTGAGCGTCAGAGGGAAGGGGATCCAGGGTGTGGTCATCCGAAGCGGTAGCCGTTATAGCTGGAGGGAGTGCAAGTTTGGTAAGAACCAAAAATTACAGTCAGGTCGCAGTGCCTCGGGACAGCGAGCCGAAAGGGATGCTGGGTATTCTCCCAGGAGGAGGTCACGTGCGAGAAGAGGTTTGTAGTCAGCGTCAGGACGTGTGAGCAGAAGCTCCCTTACCAAATGTTGACAGGAGGAATGAGGTAGTGCGCTTCATGATTGAAGGCTTGGAGTTGTGATAACTCGGGTTAGGTCGGTGTACGGATACACCGTGGTTTGTTTTCCGAAAAGAGTAGCACGGAGAAAGTGTTTAAAGTGTTAGATAGATTCCAAACGTATGTGGCTGGAGGAATTAAGCCGATTAGATGAGTGCAGATCCGAACAGTCATAATAGGCCCTTGTCAAAGCAACGACACCGTAGGTCAATTTCAGCGAAGCCGTCAGTCGCACAAAATTAGGCTTTGAGACCGTGAACTTTCTTCAATAAAATTGTTAAGTTTATGTTACGGAGTGATTACTTCAAATAGTGTCAAATGACTAATTTAAAACCTTCCTTCCCTTCCTCGATTAGCAGATCACAATAGTAAAGCTGAGGAAGAGAGCGCCTGGGCATTCGTTCTAAAAACGAATGTTAAGCACGAACGAATCTCATTAAAGTTTGCTGGTGTGTGGGGATGTGCTGCATGAAATAAGCTGACGCCCTCCTGAGTGGAGGCTTACCACAGTACACGTGCGATACGCTCGCCCCTACAACGGGACTCACTTTTTAAAAATTCTTAGAAATGACCTAATCAATATTGAACTTTATTTTAACAAATTTTAGCAATAGAAAGTGACTTTACATGTATACTTGATTTTGAGGCTGTTTTCAGTTCCGCAACTAAGAAAGCCAGAAAGAGACTTGTGTGACATACCTGTGTCCTAAACAGAGTTTCGATTTGTCTACCTTGCTGCCCCCCCCCCAAACTGGGTGGGTTCTATTTTTCTTAGGAACCCTATTAAATCCACGAGGAAGTTTTTCTTTGTTTTCTTCAAATATTAGGTATGGAATTATTTTTTTCTTTTATTAACTATCTTCATCATTCTAGGGCATCCATTCAATCTGCAAAGCTTTCAATTAAAGCGGCAGTTCCGATTTACACAAAACCCTGTGAAACTCTTCTCCGACATTGCTGACTCATTTCAAGATCAAAATCAATTGTACTTTAGAATTCAGTACAAATTGTAAGATTATCAAAACTATTACAAAATTGTACTACATATATAGTACAATTCTGTAATATGTATATATTCCGCGTGTAACTTATAGCACTATACATTGGTGAAAGATTTTGTTTCGACGGGGATGGCGGAGGCTCACAATTTTCCTGGCCACCGCGGGTGGCCTAGTGGTCAGCGTTCGTGACTGCCAAGGAGATGACCTCAGGTTCGATCCTGGGCAGGTACGAACGTTCGAACCACTAAATACCCGCCGTGCGTCGGATGGGCACGTTAAGCCGTCGGACCCCGGGTACTGGCCTCCCGGTAATAAATAAAGGCGTCTTCCTCCCCGTTTCTTACCTCGCTTCCGTGTCACTTTCCTATCGGGCACTCTAGCCCAAATCTCCTAGCTTCCTATTTCTAAGAGTTGTTCAAGACCTGGGGTCTGACACTCCCTTCCTAAAATCCTCTACATCTGATCTGATCTTATCTGAATTTTCCTGGCCCTGCGCTCCTGAATGGTTTATGCGGGACCTGTCAGTGAGTGTTGAATTCTTAATAATTAACAGTTCTTTTTCACAGAGCATAAAAATTTTTAAAAGTTCATTTACGTGCACCATCTCAGATGTGAAAACAGAAGTCGAGACTACCGGACTGCATCAGCTTGGAATATATGCACTTTCATGTGCGCTGATAATGGTAAAATGCAGCAAGTCAGAAGTCATAAGAAATTTATATTCAAAGTTTCGTTAAAAAATCGCTTTGAAACAAGTTTAACAAAAATGAATCGTCATTCTAGGGATTCCACTCAATCTGCAATTTTAGTACAAAATCGTGGCTGGAGTAAGGGGACATAATGGAAAAACGTGAACAGCTAGGTTTAAATTTTTCATCTGAATCTGTTCCTGTATTATATAATTTATAATGCGTTATATTTCGACTGCATATCGGCTTTGTACAACATTATCGTCTATTTCTTAGTGTCTGCCTAATATAACAACGTACTTTCATATTGATTATTTTCCGATATATCGGCTTGGATAACAGCAGACTAACGGAAAAACATCGAATGGTATGGGCTTGGTGTAACAAACTTTCATAAAATAATTAACATTATTCAGTACTGACCTCGCATATTACTGCATTTTCACAATTATATTGAATAATATAATTTCTGTAGCTCAGTTCCGTGACCGACAACACCGTTGATGATATCTCAGAGATTTTAAAATTTACGTGCTGAAGAAGCTTACAATTATACAACACAGCGAAAACACAGTTTTTCATACGTTAGTTTGTAACTTTTTCAGCATTCTTTCTTTAAAAATGAAATAAAAAGACGCTTTGTGGAATTGAAATTGCCTTCTGTGGTTGAAAAATCTTGTGTTTATTATGAACCGTGCGCATTTACATATGAATCGTATGTAAGTAACAAATTACGCGAAGTAATTTACTAACGGATTGCATACAAATGACGAATCACGCAGCTTAATTTATGAATGCAAATTAGCAACGGGCAGTTAAGACATTTCAATGGCAGTTTAGAAAATTATTTTCTTGGTTTTAATATACTGTTTTTTCGACATGGAATCTTTTAAGTATGACGTCTGAAATGTCATGGCTGTATGTTAGAACTAATTTATGTTCATTTATACTCCGCGGTAGTCTAAAACATGTCTCGAATATTTAATAAAATCAGAAAACTTGCGGGTTGGGTTTTTATTCATTGTGCTATAGACAATATGAATTTCGAAGTCATGGGCACCGGGGATTTCTCTTAAAATGCTGTTTAACCTTCACCAGAAGAACAATCGCCATTCTTGCCTATGAATGAGAGTCATTTATTTACTCATTTCACTTTAGGGGCGGCGTCTATGCATCTCATTAAGTTTAATACGTAGAGATTTTGCTTGAAAATTGATACTGGTACAGAAAAATTAAATGCTTATCAGTTTAGTTTTTTATTTAAATTATTTTTCAGGCGATAGCAAATATAATTGCTGCAGAATACGAGGCCTAGCAGTGTATTAATCAGTCTAGTTTTATAAACATTAAAAAGTTTTTACATTAGTATTTACATGAGGTGGTCACCTTCAAAATATTCTCCGCTATTCGTATTTCATAAACACATTTATTCGTAAAGGCGACTGGTTAATTAGTTGATTGATTGGTGGTTTTTTTATGACGCAAGGGGAAAAAGAATTCAAACTGCGTCTAGCCTGAAATAAAGCCTAAATATCCTTCTGTTTTCGCAGTGACTATATAGTTTAAGAAGCAAGACAAATTCATACGGGGTAAATTCAGGTGAGTGCAGTGGTTGCTCAAATGCTACTTATTTCTTCTATTCTTAAGCTTTGTATTGTTCGTAATTTAGTAAACTAGCTTTTTTCCCCCCTTTGGTAACGAGGTTTAAGAATCACCATGAACAACTCGATGAGCATATAAATAGGGTAGTAATTTTATACATACATACATACATATATACAACAGCTTAATGATAAGTATGGTTGTAATTTTATACATACATACAACAGCTTAATGATACGTAGGGTAGTAATTTTATACATACATACATACATACATATCATTAAGCTGTTCTCTGGGATTCAGAGGTTAGCTCCTCAAAGAAAGACCATCTGCCAAGAAAACATTTAACTGCTGGAACTAGAATTTACTTGCTGTTGGTGTATCAAATGTCTCCATTTACAGCGATCTTGGCATACAACTCGGGCTTCACTCACATCCATCACACGCCGCACACAAGACCTTTTGTACTTCATACTCATAATCTTTTTCTTATTCAGACATTTCTAAATCTGGTCCTCCCATGATTTCCTTGGCCTTCCTCTATACCTCCCTTTCCTGCCACTTGGGCTGAAAAAGTTCTCTTAGTCAGCATCTCATCACTCATTCTTTCAACATGGCCAAACCACCTAAAAATATTAGTCTTCACCTTACTAACAACATTTTGCCTCACATTACAGAACTGCAACACATCTTCATTCCTCACATGATCAGCGCGTGTCTTACCACAAACCCCGTAAGTAACGCATCTTCTCCAGCACACAATTTTATCGCGGGATAAAAGAAGACAAAATTCACAGGGCGGTCTAAGTGTAAATCGCGAAATTCCGCGAAAAGTTTGCGGCTTTTTCAGGCTCTTTCCCCACGCTTTGGACATGTAAGATGCTTTGTCTATCACAGAAGCTGTTTGTTATATTCGCAAAAGGTATTTCATACTTATTGACACACTGAAGTATTGCATCGCTGACTGCTTTAAAGTTATTTACGGATTCCAAAGTGATACACTCGGGGAAAGATTGCATTCAAGGAGGTTTCAGCATTCGTTTCAGCCCAATGGAACAGCAAGAATATTCAAAATGTGCCTATCTTCAGTTGTTTCGTCTGCTACGATTAATACACACTATTGACGTTGATTAGGAACAACTAACAGAAGTCATCGCTCTTTCCACGTTTATAAGTGAGTCACAGAAAAATTCTACCATGCGGTTTGGCAGTTAGTCGTATGTCAGTCTGGTGAATTCGATGGTGCAGTGGTAGAATGTCCGGCGCGTAACTGGAAGACCCTGGGTTCCTTTCCCGCTGGCGGCCGATGAGAATTTTTTCGTGACTCACTTATAAACGTGGAAAGAGCGATGACTTCTATTTGATGTCTGCTACGATGCTTACGCCGGTTACTGATTTTAAAAATCCTTCACTTGTTGCCTGTGAATATGATATATTTTCGGCAAATAACATTTCCGCATCCAATTTTGCATTTCGAATAACACCAATATTTTCCAACGAATTTTCCAAGTCATTTTTCAATGTAGGGTTATCCAGTTTAGAAAGTGGGATGTTAGCTGCACAAAAGGCAACAGTTAATTTCGAAAGTTCAGTTGAGCGATGCTGTTCTTGTTTAGTTCTTTTCTCAATTAATTCATCAACACACTTCTGCATTATTTTCGGTTGACTTTTCACAATTGTGCTTCTTTGAAAAATCCACTGGTAAGTTGCAACACGAACAGAATTTTGTTCGCATGAAACGTTCTCTTGCTGTACTGCTTGCATCTTTCAGATGCACTCATTTTACTCGCTTGGCTCATTCTCAAAATTAACAAACAATATCTAGAAGCTTTATAAACTAAATATTCACACGAAAGCACAAACATTTTCTAAGCTAAGCACCTGCGAAACTCAAACACTTTTTACTGTGAGCTGCTTTTCCCAGTTAAAACTACTAATAGAATTGATGACATCCGGTTTATGGTTTACTAGAGTGGCAACTTGCCAAAGTCATTCGACAGTAACGGTGGGTGGAAATCTCGAAAGACCACACGTGCATTCTTCAGCAGAATTCATGTGGCCAGGAATTACGCGTCAAGCTTGTTCGATAAGAGTCTCTTCGTAGCGAACAATCTTGGGGGTAATTCAAGTTTTAAAGTTCTGGTTTGGACTTTGGAGTAGAATTACTTTGAGCTATATTTTTTGCATAGATTCTAATGCAAAGGCAGTACTAAATTTACTTAAATATGAAAAATAATCTAAAATTATGATAGAAATTCGCGGCAAAAATAGAAAAAAATCGGAAATTCATGGATACATATTTGATATGCGCAAAATGACAGAAAAAAAACCTTAAATTCGAAAAAAAAATCGCGGAAATTCGTGCCGCGAAACAATTACTAGCTTAGCTATAAGCAGTCGCCGTACATAATTTAGGGCACTGATTACAGAGAAAGGACAGACCTAGCATAGTAAGACAAACCCATCACCCGTGCCTTATCCGGGACTCTCACCCAGGTTCATCTCAAATGATCAGAAGCCAGAGCCTCTGAACGTTTGACCACCTGGACGGCAGCCTAGCTTTCCTAAAGGATTTCTGCTGTGTAAAAAAATAAAGTTGGACTGTTAGATGATGAAATACGTAAACTGTTTTTGTTCGCATATATGCAAATAAGGCAGCTCTCTGTCTTCTAACAAGTCATACAAGATGGGTCCAGGTTCGAATCCCAATGAGGCAATGATGTTTGGTTTGTCTTACGGCACTGGCTCTCTCCCTTCCTTGTAACCAGTGGATCTAATGATAGGACTGGCGATTGCTTATATTCATAGAGTTGCTCACGGTGGTCGTTAACCCTCCCTTAGAAAAAAAAATGCAAATAAGCAAACAAAAAGAACTACCTCTAAAAATCTACTAACTCCTAATTTTCAGTAAGCATTCCTTTGTGGACAAATAACTTAATAGAAGTTACATAACAGCAACTCAAAATACCGTGGTCAGTTTTCTTGTTTCAGTCTGCCGCTCAAGCACAGCTTCCTGTACTCTACAGTTTTGCATTTCTTTTAATGTCCTTCCGAATTTCGCGTGCTTCCGTAAGCCATCTCTTTCTTCCTCCCATGATCCTTAGTACCAATAAACTCTGTGGTCATGCAGCAGATAAAAATAATTACTGATACAACTGTCCCTATTGATTCACCTTGAGAAGTCGAAACTGTTTTTGTTCGTGGTTTAACGACGACCGTGAGCAACTCGGTCGGCTATAAGCAGTAGTTTGTCCTTAATGTGTCTTCACTGGTTCCACTGAAGGGAGAGAACCAGTGTCGTAAGGCAAACATAACATTCATGCCTTCCCGGAGTTCGGACCTATTTCGGACGAATGGTCAGAAGCTAGATTTTAGACCACTACGCTACTGGGACGACGAGGTCGAAGTTCCCTCCTCCCATGACTCTTAGCATCAACATACCTTATGGTCATGCAGAAGAGAATTACTGACCTAAACAGTTCCTCTTGATTCAGCTTGAGAAGTCGAAACTTTTACCTCCTCTGACCCTTAGCCCCAACAAGCCTTGTGGACCATGCGGCAGAAAACTGCTGGTACAACCGTTCCTACTGATTCAGCTTGAAGTCAAAGCTCATTCCTTCATTGACTGTTAGCACTAACAAACCATCTGGCAGAGAATTGCTACGATAATATTCCCTACTGATTCACCTTGCGAAGTCCATGTTCTTTCTCCCTCTGACCCTAAGCACGAACAAGCCCAGTGGTCAGGCGGCAGAAAATCGCTGGTACAACCGTTGCTACTGATTCAGCTTGAGAAGTCGAAGCACTTGCCTATCCTGACACTAACCCTAAGCACCAACAAGCTCTGTATCTATACGGAAGAGAATTGCCCGTAGAACCGCTCCTCCTGTTTCACCTTGGGAAGTCGAAATTTCTTCCTACCCTTACCCTTCCCATCAACAAGCACTGCGGCCGTGCATCAGAGAATTAGCAGTATAACCGTTCCTACTGATTCACCTTGAATAATCCAAGTTCCTCGTTCCTTGAATAATCCAAAGTTCCTTCTTCCTCTGATTCTGTTCCTACTGATTCACCTTGAATCAACAAGCCAGAAAATTTCTAGGGTAATTTTTCAAGTTGAATCACTTCTTACCGACTGAAAAACAATTTTTCGGTTGCTGTGTGTTTCTGGAACGTGGAAAGAGCGATGTATTTATTTATTTACTGTCGCCACGTATTTGGAGGATTTTCACCTTGGATCATCTACAGAAGTTGAAGTTCCACTTGCATTATCCGTCTTTTATCTTATCTGAATTTTGGTGTAAAAGGAAGTTCAATTCATAAACAAAAAAAAAAGGCAAATACTTATGGTTATAATGAAGTATTAAATAATTTTCGTAAATCAAGAAAATTAAAGATTTTTAGATATTTTTAGTATGCGTTTAGGGCGTGGGTCCCCGCTGCATTTTAGAGGGTTTGAGCACTCTCCACCCAACCCTCCGTTCGACCAAATCTTCAGTGCCAAAGTGGACAACTACACTGCCTCCTGCAGGGGGAATCAAATCTTCAGTGCCGAACTGGGCAACTACACTGCGCATGCAGGGGGCATCGAATCTTCAGTGCCGAAGTGGGCAACTACACTGCCTCCTGCAGGGGGCATCGAATCTTCAGTGTCGAACTGGGCAACTACACTGCCTCCTGCAGGGGGAATCAAATCTTCAGTGCCGAACTGGGCAACTACACTGCGCATGCAGGGGGCATGGAATCTTCAGTGCCGAAGTGGGCAACTACACTGCCTCCTGCAGGGGGCATCGAATCTTCAGTGCCTAAGTGGGCAACTACACTGCCTCCTGCAGGGGGCATCGAATCTTCAGTGCCTAAGTGGGCAGCTACACTGCCTCCTGCAGGGGGCATCGAATCTTCAGTGTCGAACTGGGCAACTACACTGCCTCCTGCAGGGGGCATCGAATCTTCAGTGCCTAAGTGGGCAGCTACACTGCCTCCTGCAGGGGGAATCAAATCTTCAGTGCCGAACTGGGCAACTACACTGCGCATGCAGGGGGCATGGAATCTTCAGTGCCGAAGTGGGCAACTACACTGCCTCCTGCAGGGGGCATCGAATCTTCAGTGCCTAAGTGGGCAACTACACTGCCTCCTGCAGGGGGCATCGAATCTTCAGTGCCTAAGTGGGCAGCTACACTGCCTCCTGCAGGGGGCATCGAATCTTCAGTGTCGAACTGGGCAACTACACTGCCTCCTGCAGGGGGCATCGAATCTTCAGTGCCTAAGTGGGCAGCTACACTGCCTCCTGCAGGGGGAATCAAATCTTCAGTGCCGAACTGGGCAACTACACTGCGCATGCAGGGGGCATGGAATCTTCAGTGCCGAAGTGGGCAACTACACTGCCTCCTGCAGGGGGCATCGAATCTTCAGTGCCTAAGTGGGCAGCTACACTGCCTCCTGCAGGGGGCATCGAATCTTCAGTGTCGAACTGGGCAACTACACTGCCTCCTGCAGGGGACATCGAATCTTCAGTGCCTAAGTGGGCAACTACACTGCCTCCTGCAGGGGGCATCGAATCTTCAGTGCCGAACTGTGCAACTACACTGCCTCCTGCAGGGGGCATCGATGTAGTGAATGACTCGCTAATTACACGTAAGTGCTTTTTCTTTCGTTTTTGGACATTCACGCATTTTTCAGAAAGACCTGTTCTTGCTTTGTCTTTCCTCTGCATTATTAATAACTCTGATCATTGAGTTCCGATTTTGAAAGTCGTTTATTGAACAGAAATAAGCTCGATATCTGCTCTAGTTGGCACAAATGTGTATTTATTACGGTATTACTAATACTGGAAATTTCTTTTGGTATGTGACAGAGGTAAATATCATCAAGACTTAAGTTCCTGCTTTGTTTTTCCCTTTTCTTCCTTTACTTTTTTCCTGTTTCATGCAAAATGTTCCCACTAACCGTCGTAGATACTCTACAAAATTTGAATTTGTTATGTTACCTCTTTCATTTAAGACCGACTGAAAAAATCGACAGAGGTAATCGGGACTAACATGCATTTGATATTGCAGGATCTTTCAGCTTCTTGCCACATTGCGTGGACGAAGATATGGAAAAGCAATTCATCTCGTATCGGAGCACGGTATCATTTCATTTGTCCTTGAAATTATCTGAAAGTTTAGCCGTATTGTGGAACTAACGATCCAGTATCCAGTTCGTTTTTTGCTGTCGAACTATATTCTTGTCACACTCGCGGTTTGTGACTAATCACTCATGCATTGAAAGGATTATGCTGTTGCTGTTTCTATGACGAATGAGAAATGTTATCTTTAATTCATTTGTTTGCGACGATCTAACGCACCAGCTCCTGCCTTGGAACACCCTGAGAGCGGAGTGTCACTGTATCGATCTGTCTGTCCTTAATATCAATAACAATCATCAATGGGATAATTTTTAAGTGGTCTTCCTGCATTAGATTTGAAATTGATTTAAATGCCCACACCTATGAGCCAGTTCTAAAATTTGTTGAAATTTTAACATCGAACATAATTCAATGTAAAAAATTTCACTGGGAATGGGCGAATTAATTTCCAAGTAGACTTTTTCCATTACCTGACGGATTGGTGATTAAGATGCACGTGCTCACAATACGTTAAAATTAAAAATTTGCCACACGACACTAGTGAAAATGTGTATCTCCATTTTTCTGCAGTTTTTCAGTGGTTTTAATAGATCTGGGCCGGAATCATCATCATCATCATTGTCAACCATTATCAATCCACTGCTGGACGAAGGTCTCCCTAAGTTTCCTCCACAACGGTCTGTCTTGTGCCAGTCTCCTCCATGTCACTCCCGCATATTTACGAATTTCATCCACCCATCTCCCATGTGGTCTTTTTCTGGGTCTTTTCCTGTCCCTTGGAATCCAATCTAAAATTTCGGCTGTCCATCTATGGTCTGTCCTTCTGGCAGTATGTCCAGCCCATTGCCATTTCAGGGATTTAACTCTGATCATGATGTCTTCCACTCTCGTCATTTTTCGGATCCACGAGTTCCTCTTCTTATCTCTCCTGGTTATACCAAGCATGCACCTCTCCATGCTTCTTTGAGTTGTCTGCAGCCTTTGTATGTCTCTTTTAGTTAAGGTCCACGTCTCTGCACCATACGTAAGCACTGGAAGGATGCATTGATCAAACACTTTTCTTTTAAGACATAATGGCATATTGCTCTTGAAAATTATGCTGTTTCTTCCAAAAGCTCTCCAGGCAAGTTTTGTACGCCGATTAATTTCTTCATCAATGTGACCCTCACTTGATATCTGCTGTCCAAGATAAACATACGTATCTGTTATCTCCAGTTTTTCTCCATCAATCGATAAATCTTCATTTCTTGTAAAAGCATTGAACATCACTTTTGTCTTCTGAAAGTTCATTTTTAATCCCACTTCTTTACTCTTGTCAGCAAGTTCCTGGATCATACTCTGCAGCTCTGATGGGGTAGTTGCAAAAATGACTACGTCATCAGCAAAACGAAGGTGGGTTAGATAATCTCCATTAATCTTTATCCCTTTGTTTTCCCAGTTCAGTGATTGAAAGACATTTTCCAATGTGGCATTAAAGAGCTTCGGAGATATGGTGTCACCTTGTCTCACTCCCTTTCCAATTTTTATGTGTGTTGTATTTTCAAACAGCCGAATCTTTGCACTTGCATTTTCATAGATGTTATTAATAATATTAATGTATGCATCTTCAATACCGCAGGATTTCAGAGCCGTGGTAACTGCTGATGGTTTCACCGAATCAAAGGCTTTTTCATAATCGATAAAAGCCATGCACAATGGAAGTTCATATTCCCTCGCTCTTTCAATTAGTTCTCTCAGTACGTGGATATGATCTATTGTGCTGTAGCCACTCCTGAATCCAGCTTGTTCTCTCGGTTGAGCCATGTCCAGTGTTACCTTCAAGCGGTGTGAAAGAACTTTAGTGAAGATTTTATAAACCACTGATAGGAGGCTGATAGGTCTGTAGTTCCTGAGATCCTCAATGTCACCTTTTTTATGTAGCAGGATCATTGTAGCATTGTTCCAATCCTCAGGAATCTTCCCTTCATTAAGGCATTGAGTGAAAATTTGGGCGAGTACTGTTTCAATTTCTCCACTTGCTTCTTGTATGATGTCTATAGTAATTCCATCTTCTCCTGGAGCTTTCCCCCGCTTCATGTTCTTGATTGCATGAGCAACTTCTGCTGGGAGGACTGGAAGAACTCTGGTACCTTTCATGATGTCTGGAGTACATGTATCATCCCTTTCATATAATTTGGAGTAGAAATCTTTCACTCTTGTCAAAATTTCGCCTCTATTTCTTGTTATAGAACCATCTTCTTTTCTCAGAGCCATAATCTGTTTTCTTCCCTTACTGAGATGTCCCTTTGCTATCTTTAGGCTTTGGTTGTTTTCAATTGCTTTCCTCACTAGCTCACAGTTGAATTTCCTTACGTCTTCAGTGATACTTTTTCGTGCTGTCTTGCATAGCTCTATATATTCCACTTTGGAAGTCACATCTTCTTTAGTTGTCCTCATCTCTCTTCTTTTTTGCATCAACATTTTGGTTTTTCCTGATAATTTGTTTACATGCAACTTGTTCTTAGACCCAGCTAATTTTGTTGCTGTTTCCATAAGAGCTTTGGTTACTTTTCTGTTAACTTCCGAAATATCCACTTCTTCCGATGTTAGGCCTTCTAAAGCAGAGAATCTGTTCTTCAGTTCCAACTTGAAAGTATTATGGTGTTTTTTAAGGTTGGTTATGTCAATACATTTTGTTTGTCTTATGAGCTTGCCACGTTCCAGTTTAGTGTTGAGGTGCATCTTACATCTCACCAATCTATGGTCACTACCTGTGTTGAACTTGTTCAGCACACTGCAGTCTTCGATGACGAATTTTTTGTTACACATAATAAAATCAATTTCACTTGTCGTCCCAATTGGATGTCTCCATGTCCATTTCCTGTGTGGCTTTTTTTTGAAAAAGGAATTCAAGATGAAAAATCCTTCTGCCTCTGCAAACTCAACGAGAGTATTTCCACGCTGGTTTCTGTTGCCGTGACCGAATTTACCTACTGAAGTTTCATTCTGTTGCCGGTGCCCTATTTTTGCATTGAAATCTCCCATAATTATCTTCAAGTGCTGCTTACCTTTATTATTTAGATGACGAATTTCCTCATAAAATTCTTCAATTTCTTCTTCAGGATGACTTGTGGTGGGTGCATAAGTTTGAATAATCTGAGCCTGGTATCTTCTCGATAGTTGGATAACGAGTCGTGCAGCTCTGTCAGAGGAACTTTCAACTTCTACCACTTTATCCTTCAGTTTCTTGTTTATTATAAATCCAACACCACTAGTTCTGCCAGTATCTGTCCCACGATAATAGAAGAGATGTCCACTTTTCAGTTCAATGAGATCTTCTCCTTTTCTCCTTACCTCACTTAGCCCGACGATGTCCCACTTGATCCTTTGTAGTTCCTCTTCCAATTCAAGAAGCCTTGAATCAGAAGATAGGGAGCGTCCGTTGTAGGTAGCCAAGGTCAGCATCAAATGGCAGCATAGTCCGGTCCTCCGGGGATTCTTAGCACCCTCTGCCTTCATGTCGCACTGGCCGCTGCCTTGGCCAGGTACATTCCAGCTGCCGGAGACTGAGGGCCAAGATTTAAGTTGTAGAGTCATTTTGGAGGTGTTTGGCCATAACCCACCACGCTGGCCAAGCGGGTTGGTGAGTGTGGGATAGCATTTCCTCTGATCCCGATATCGGTACCAAAATTCTGACAGAACAAAACACTGACACGACAAAATACTAGCAGGACAAGATACCGACAGGCCAGAATACCAATAAAAGTAAAAACTAATACAGACATTTGACGTGGACCAGGAACATCAAACAGAGATCATCGCTCGTTCCACGTTTATAAGTGAGTCACGGAAAAATTCTCGTTAGCCGCCACCAGGAATCCAACCCAGGTTCTTCCAGTTACACGCCGGATATGCTTCCACTGCACCACGGCGGCCTCGAATTCCTCCAAACTCACATACACTGAATTTTTCCGTGACTCACTTATAAACGTGGAAACAGCGATGACCTATATTTGATATTCCTGGTCCAAGTCAAATGTCTGTATTAATTATTCATTCGCCTTCTAATTATTTGTTCAGTTGCTGCTTACCATCTGTGGTGAATCCCCAGCATTGTGCGGGGCTCCAAGAAGCAACCTGCCAAATTGGCTTGGCAGTTAATGTGTGTGGGTCTGGAGGAATTCGAGTCCGCTGTGGTGCAGTGGAAGCATATCCGGCGCGTAACTGGAAGACCCTGGGTTCGATTCCCAGTTGCGGCCAATGAGAATTTTTTCGTGACTCACTTATAAACATGGAAAGAGCGAAGACCTCTGTTTAAAGATAAAAACAACAGCATAAAACGCCAGCAGGATAAAACGCCGACTGGACAAAACACCGACATGACAAAATACTAGCAGAACAATATGTCGACAGGCCAGAATATCAGTAGAATGTAACAGCGACAACACAAAATGCCAGCAGGATAAAACGTCCACTAGTCCAAACACCAACAGGACGAAACTCCTAACAGTACAAATTCAGCATTTTATGCTATCGGTGTTTGTGTTATCAAGTACTGTAGTTTCTCCTACCGAGTGTCTGCCTTTTGGCCAGCAGCAGTTTTTAATAAGTTACTTAGTCTTTCGTGCACTGAAACTTGATTTCTGTAGTGGCGGTTTTGTTTTTGACTGTAAAAGCACATAGAGACATATATTCGCACACCAGACAAAATAAATTGAAATTAGATACCGATGATGTACATCTGCGTCTAAATAATGTGTACTGTAATAATGTCCTTAAGCATAGAGAACTAGTAGGTGCTCCCATTCCAAATTTAAAGTTGCCCCCCCCCCATTGAGAGAATCAGAGCTAAAGATCATGCACGGCATTCATTTTTCATCCCTGACTCAAAGCCTGGCTCTTTACTATAGAATCCAGTTTTGATAACGCTATTCGGCAGCTGAATCATTTTCTTTATTGAAGGTTTAACGACCACCTTGAGCAACGTAATTGGCTATAAGCAGTCACCCGCCCTTAACTTAAGGAAACTTGTTCAAGGGAATGGAGACAGCCAGTGCCGTAAGACAAACACAACATCCATGCTTCACCAGATTTCGAACCCGGACCCTTCACGGACGAATGGTCATAAGCCAACGCTTAGACCACTGCGTCACGGGGGCGGCACAGCTGAATTGTTAACAGGTAACTTTTGGAGCTGCTAACCCAGACTGAACTTTGGGGCAGGCATGAGCGATTTTGTGGCTAGAAGGTAACGTTTCTAATTTGTTTGTTGTGAGCCTCGCTGGCTTCGAATTCGAGTGAAACATAAGACTCCCTGGGGTTTTGACTCTAAGCTGCTGTTTTCTTTCTCCCACTGCTCAAGTTCGAGTCTCAGGTGTGATACAAAAGAGGCTAGAATAAGACTTCTAGAAACGCATTGGGTCTCCTAATGGTGAAGCCACAAAGTGAGGGAATTTTGATGTTAATATGATACCCTACGGAGTTTCTTGGTTTCAGCTGTTAGTATTTTTACCGCGTCTTTTGTAAACAAGTTAGTAAAATCATGCAATGCATTGATTATGATACGCTTTCCAACATACCAGAAATTATTACTCAAGTTATGAGGATAATGGCTGTGGAATAAATCTCGCTCCTGTGTCCTGACCTTTGACCCCATTTCGATGATATTCAACAGAACCAGTTCAGTACACCTCAAGAATAACATACTAAAGTTTTGTCGCAATAGAAGCAGTTTTACGCAAGTTATGAGAATAATGGCTGTGGAATAAATCTTGCTTTTGTGCAATGACCTTTGACCCCATTTCGTTGACACTCAACAGAACCGGTTCACTATACCTGCGGAACAACATGATAACGTTTTGTCGCAATCGAAACATTTTTTGGTAAGTTATGATGCACAAGGGCAATGGAATGGATCCCACTCCAGTGTCCTGACCTTTGACCTCATTTCGCCCATTTTCAATAGGGATCGTCCCCAGTGGCTCCCTACCACATACTAAAATTTCATCGAAATCGAACCAATTTTACGCAAGTTATGACGCATAAGGGCAATGGAACAAAACCCACTCTCATGTTCTGCCTGACCTTTGACCCCATTTCGCCCATTTTCAATAGGGTTCGTGCCCAGTGGTTCCCTACCACATACTAAAATTTCATCGAAATCGAACCATATTTACGCATGTTATGACGCATAAAGGCAATGGAATGGATTCCACCTTTATGCCCTGACCTACGACCCCATTTCGCCCATTTTCAATAGGGTTTATCTCCAGGTGGTTCCTTACCAAATACTAAAATTTCATCAAAATCGAACCATATTTACGCATGTTATGACGCATAAAGGCAATGAAATGGATCCTGCTTTTATGTCCTGACCATTGACCCCACTCCACCCATTTTCAATAGGTTTCGTTCCCAGGTGGTTCCTTACCACATACCAAAATTTCATCGAAATCGAACCATTTTTACGCAAGTTATGACGCATAAGGGCAATGGAATAAATCCCGCTCTTACGCCCTGCCTGACCTTTGACCCCAATTTGCCAATTTTCAATAGGGTTCGTGCCCATGTAGTTTCCTACCACATACTGAAATTTCATCGAAATCGAACCATATTTACGCATGTTGTGACGCATAAAGGCAATGCAATGGATCCCGCTCTTATGGCGTGACCTTTGACCCCACTTCACCCATTTTCAATAGGGTTCGTCCCCTGGTGGTCCCCTACCACATACTAAAATTTCATCGAAAGCGAACCATTTTTACGTGAGTTATCGTGCCGACAGACAGACGGACAGACGAACAGACGGACGGAAAAAGCTGGAGCATATACGCTTCTTCAACCTACGGTTGGAAAGCGTAAAAAAAGATCGTGCTTATGTTACCGGTTTATCCGTCCGTCTGTACCCACGATATCTCTGCAATTATTAGTCCGATTTGAAATATTCTTTTTGCATTGGGAAGCTTGAAATATGCGAATGATGATCCTTTATTTCTTTTCTTCTTTTTTTTACGATGTACAATTTCGCCGCTAGAGGGCGTAAAGGCAGATGATGTTGAATTAAAAAATACGTTTATTCCACATATTTGATTCTAAACATCCGATTAAAAAAATTATTTTATCTTTCGATTCCACTTATGTCCAAAAGTATTTTAGCTATAGTTACTTTTTCAAATTACGCATAGATTTTGCGCTAGGGGGCGTAAAAGTAAATTACATTTTCTCCGATAACTCTTCTTCTAAATCTCCTATTTGAATTTTTTTTTTCTTCAACGGATACAACTCCTGGTGGAAAATCTTTTATATATAATTTCAAATTTTTGATGAATACTTTGGCCACCAGGGGGCGTAAGTGTTAATTTTTGCTTCTGATGTATTTGCCATAAAATCTAAGCTTCTAAATTATCGATTGAAAAAATTATTTCGTGGACTGATGCCACTCACATCAATAAACCTTTTTGGAATATTTTCTTCTTAAAATATTCCAGTTTCTCCGCCAGAGGACGTAGATGTATATCTTATTTTTGTCAATATCTATACTTCTAGGACTCCGATTTGAAAAATTCCTTCTTTTTTGGATAGTGTTTCCAGTGTGACATGTTTTTCATATAATTTCAAAATTTTCAAGTAATTCGTAGAATTTCCGCTAGGGGGAGTAAAGGTAAATTGCTTTCCCCCTATATCTCTGCTTCTAAATCTCCGATTTGAAAAATTCTTTCTGCACCGGATACAGCTCCTGATGGGAAATACTTTGCACATAGTTTCTAATTTTTGTAAAAAATGGTTTGGCCACCAGACGGCGTAAGTCTTAATTTCCGCTTCTGATGTATTTGCAGCAAAATATGAGCTTCTAAAATCTCGATTGAAAAAAAAACGTCGTTTGCAGACCGATACTACTGAGGTCGACAAACCTTTTAGAAACATTTTCTTCTTAAAATAATGCATGGTTTATACGCCAGGGGCGTAGATGTATATCTTTTTTTTGTCAATATCTCTACTTCTAGGAGTCCGATTTAAAAAAATCATTCTTTGTTGGATAGTGTTTCCGATGCGAAATGTTTCTTCCTATAAATTCAAAATTTTCAAGTAAATCATAGACTTTCCGCTAGGGGGCACAAAGGTAAATCGCGTTTTCTGCGTTATTTCTGCTTCTAAAACTCCGATTTGAAAAATTCTTCCTGTATCGCATACAAAACCTGATAGAAAATATTTTTCACATACTTTCTAATGTTTGGTAAAGAATGGTTTGGCCACCAGGGGGCATAACTGTTAATTTCTGTTTCTAATGTATTTGTAGCAAAATCTGGGCTCCTGAAAACTCGACTAAATTTTTTTCTTGGACCGATACCGCTCATATGGAAAAACCTTTTGAGAATACTTTCTTCCTAAAATAATGCATGGTTTTCCCACCAGGGGACGTAAAATAACATCTTATTTTTGTCGATATCTCTGTTTCTAAGAGTCCGATTTGAAAAATTCTTTCTCTGTTGGAGAGAGTTTCCGGTGCGAAATGTTGCTCATATAAATTCATGTTTTTCTTAAACCACAAGTCTGCAACCAGAGGGCGTAAGCTCACGATTCCGTTTACAGCAATATCTGAGGGATTAAAAACCCGATTGAAAAACGTATATCTTCCGTCAGATGCTATTGTTTTCCATACCGGTTCCATTGACTTTGAATAGCTTTGATAAATTTAATTTGCGTCAGAACGGATTCAAAAGACGTGCTTATTACACCCGAAAATTTGGTGTCATCTTTCTTGCTTGATTGCGTGTTGTCTGGTAGCGGAAATCACACATAAATACCAAACCGGAGGTAGTTACGCTGCATACACGAGTGAAATTTTTAATTTCATTATTCGTTTTGTTTTGAACTTTCATTAATGTTTCATGTATTTCAATTTAAAATAGAAATGTAAGAGTTCCTCAAAATCATTTTCTCACACATCGGCAAGCAGTTACGATGCTTATAAATTCGACGAAAGAATGCGATTCGGCCAACACAAAATGCATCGCAATAGCCTTGAAAACCATCAGCTTTCCCACACTTTAATGGCTACCGCTCTCGTATAGGCTTCAAGCAAAGTATTACTGCTCCACGTATCTTATTCTAATCTCTCTGTGCGTGACGGATATTTTGTTCATTGTGTACCTATTCTACACCTTCTTTGAAAGCAGCAGAACTAAATTAGAGAAACGATTACTACTGATATTTTTCGATGTTCGTGGACAAAATTAAGTGACGTACGTTTTTAGATTGGGCTACACAGGTTTGAACATGTAAACAGGTGTTTATTTTGTTGCAGAATAAAAACAGATCCTGAAGGATAGGAGCAGCAGAAAAGATCATATAATCATAAACTCCAAAGCATATGAAATAGAGATACACTAATTTATTCTTAAAGTGCAGTTCCTGCTCGAAATTTGATTTCCTTTACATTTCACTATATCAGTTACCAATATGTATATTCAAATTAAATTCAAAGCCATAAGGTCAATGTTGAAGAAACAAAAATGAGAAAAAATTGTATTTGTTTAAGAAAATACATCGACAAGTAACCCTGCAGATGTTTCTCTCTCTCTCTCTCTCTCTCTCTCTCTTTCATTTTTTTATTATATTAATTGTAAACATAACAGCGAATATGAAACACCATTTCAGATTTAGAAATTTTAGAATATTGTACGCACACCGATCGTTCACTGATATATTTTTTTTCAAAAGGAAGAAACAGAAATAATAAATACAAGACTGACATCTGCTAAGTCAGAGGCATTCTTTGGCAAGGTTTGAAAGTTACAGAAGTGAAAGCTTCATGTCAAAAAAGAAAGCAAATGGAGAAATATAGATTGATTACTTTCATTAAATGTACTATGACTGTGGGGAATATCAATAAACATAAAAGCATTAAGTAGCAGTAAAATTCTCAAGCTCAGACAACAACAACAACAACAACAACAACAACAACAAAAAGTCTCAGTGATTCTTAAACACGAAAACAAAAATGTTTTGATATTTCATTGTTTTCCACAGAAACGCAGCATTAACTGTTACTCGCACAGAAAACTTGTAAATCGTATCGTTTTTTCATCGTTATCGTCATCTATTTTATTGCATGTACATTTATTGAGTTCGCTAATGAATGTCAGTTAATAATAACTCAATATCTGTACCAAACAACAGAGACTGTATAAAGAAATAAAAATTACATGTGCTTTAAACATTAAACCTTCATTGAAACATGCGTAGGATGTCGATAACAATGAGTAGAGGGATTAGGAATGTTGTGAATCCATTCAAGACTTTTTTAAATAACCGCGACCGAATTCGTGGTGCCTCAGGCGTCGTCGACGCAGCCAACACAATCAGTTAGCAGTTCAATTACTTGCCAATACAAAACGGTACTCTTTGAACTGCATGATCAACGACTGGGATGTATTAAAGAAATTTAAACCGGGATTAATTTTTTTTTTTTTTGCTATGATACCTTTACTTGTGAGCATAGATTGAAAAGTCCTTAAATGGATTTGTTCTTGTACATTATCCAGTGACCTATTTATATGTAACTCTTGACCAATCAATGCAAGGCAAGTAGACGACCATCTGGGCTGTATCCAATACACGAAAGTGACTTTTGGGATGTCATCTAATATTTCTTTAGTTGTTGTTTTTTTCGATCTATTGTCTTACAAAGAGCCCTCCTTCCAAAATAATTTGCTTTAATTATGCTTTATTTAAGTCATAACATCTTTTTAACGTGTCTTATAGAAAGTGATAATGTTATTGCTTTGTCAGTCGGTTCGTTCGTTGATTTGTCCATGCACAACGGACCTTTTTATTTGGGGGGCGAGGGACGATTTTCACAATCTTTTGTAGTCAGTACCACATCAGAAAGTCATAATCTAAATGTGTCATTTTATTTTTAATGAAGTTCACAATTTCCTTGGTAGGAATTCTGAAATTCGGAATTTAAAATTTTTTGAAGTGACTTCGAGAAAAGGATGTTTACGTGAGAGGAAATAAACAAACAAAATTGATATTCAATGTGAAATGGTAAATTTTTCTGCGTTTTAATTTTCCATTTTCTCCCCAAAATTTCCATCTAGGAGCTTTGCAAGTTGCACACACTTTTGACTGCATCATCAAAGAATAACTAAATTGAAAACACATTTTGCACTGATTTCACATTGAGAAATCGAAGTTCCCTTTCCCCCTGACCTTCAGCGCCAACAAACCCAGTGGCTCTGACGCAGAGAAATACTGGTGAAACAGTTTTTATTGATTCACATTAAGAAGTCGAAGTTTTTTCCTCCACTTGCAAGGAATAAAAAGTAATTAATTTAGGGTGGTACTTAAATTAATTTAGGGTGGTCCTTATTTACACAATAATTTTTTTTTTAATTTTTCATAGTCTTACCCCCTAATATTGTTGTGTCTGTGGAAAAAACGTTACATAAAAAATTTGGAGATGATTAAAGATTTTCATGACGTGTCACACCGAATCCAAACTTTGTAAGTAGGTTGTATCGGCAGTTAACATAGTAATTTAAGGATATGAGAACGCTCGCGAAATTTGAGCGCACACGGAAGACAAAAAAGAAGTCTACAGGAAACATCCATCTTTCCTGCTTCATAACCTTGCAAGCGCGACCTTCTCCTCCGTAGATTCGCGCATGCGGCGTTGGAACGTAGTACGGGAATTATCTTTTTGTGATTGCGCGCTCTGCAGCAATTGAATGCGCTGATCTCCAGTAGCCAGTAAGTTTGTCTAACGTAACAACAAAACAAATGTGAACAATGAACATGGCTTCAGCTTCACGCGCTTCAGATGTAACTCGCAAAAACTCCGAAGTCTGGCTGGTCGGGAAACCAATTGAAATTATTCCGGATAAGAAGCTTCCATCGAAAGGAGCGGTTCTGCGTTCTTTGTTCTTCCTTATAAGAACGAAAAAGAACACAGTTAAGAATGCTTCAAGCATTATCACGCAAAAGCTTCTGTCAATCTGGGGAAAAGCCTGAATACCTACCATGGTTGACTACAACATCATTCCGAAGGTTCAGGAGTACAACCAGTGGCGTGCTCTTTGGAAGCGAAATTCTAGGCTATCTGAACCGCAATAGATAAGGAAAAACTCTTCACCGAGGAACTGGCCAATCTTTTCGATATCACCCATGCCAACTTTCTTGACATGATTACCATATTTGAAGACAGTTTCTATTGGCCCAAAGAGAGAAGGGAAGGAAAGGATACATTTGTGGGGAAGACAACAAGTTAGCAAGGCAGAAAGCCCGAAAGAGAGAGAGGAGGAAGACAATTTCGAACGACTGAAACGAAAACACGCGTAAGAAAGGGATTAGTTATTTGCAAAGGTTGAACTAGTCTCATCGAGTAGCAGCAGCAGCGCTAAGAGAAAGATCGCTAAGCAACCACAGCAGCAGCAGGTTCTCCAAAGAAAATGAAACGAGCGAGGACGAACATTTTTTCGCCAGCGCTTGCCTCAGCACTTGATCGCACTAAGGTGAGCGATCGAAATGCAGTCTGCGTGTTCTCAGCAACTGCTGCCAGTCTGGAACATAATGTAGAAGAATTTTCGATCAATCGTAGCACCATACGTATAGATCAAGATTTGACGCAAGGAACAAAATCGCGAAAGAAACCTTCAATGCCCGAATTCCCATCACAGTCCACTGGGACGGGAAAATCCTTCCGGAGTTCACAGGGACAGGTAAAGTGGACCGACTGCCAGCTCTTGTTTCTGGGGAAGGAGTGTCAAAACTCCTTGGCGTTCCAAATCTTCATTCCGGAACAGGCGAGGAAACTGCCTAAGCAGTGGTGGATTGCCTAGAAGAATGGGGGATCAAGGATCGCATCAAAGCAATGTCATTCGACACAACGACTAGTAACACCGGTCACAGGGCAGGAGCTTGCAGACTTATTGAATTCAATTTGGGAAGAGACCTGTTGAATCTTGCATGCATCCACCCCATTATGGAGATTGTGGCCCCAAAGGTCTTTGCCGCATGCGATATCCACTCTATTTGTACTGACATCCTGATTTTTAAGCGCTTCCAACAGCATTGGCAATTTATCAACCGGAATAATTTTGAAGACATCAAAGAAGAGGTCACCGAACGGGAAAATACACCGCTGGCCACCCAAAATGCAACACCAAGAAGGACACGAGATAGCAAAGCCAGATTTACTGGACACATAACAACAGATACAAAGATGAAACCATTGAGCTTACAGGCTCGTGCGACTTACGGAACACGCAGGCATCAATAGTTCGTGTGGCCCCCATGGCTGGCAATAACGGCCACTACACGGCGCGGCATCGAACGAAAGAGGCTTTGGATGTGGGCTTGGGGAATGTCGGTCCAGGCTGTTTCCACACTTTGCCACAGTTCATCAGGCGTAGCCGCGGGTGTTGCTTGCTGGGCCACTCGGTTGCCGATCAGCGACCAGACGTGTTCGACGGGCGACATATGGGGATAACAGGCGGGTCACGGCAGCAGTGACACCTGGTGGGCCGTGAAGAATTGTTGCACGATGCGTGCCACGTGCGGGTGCGCATTGTTCTGTTGAAACGCGGCCACTAAAGGTCCTGCAGGTAAGGGAGGACTACAGGCTCCAAAACGTCGGAGATGTAGAGGTGGCTGTTGAGTGTATCGGCGATGCGTACCAGAGGGGTGCGGGTGTCATATCCAATTGCACCCCAAACCATAACGCCAGGCGACGGACCGGTATGGCTATGCATAATGACGGCGTCATATAGTCTCTCGCCGCGACGCCGCCACACGCGGATCCGACAATCATGGTGTTGCAGGCAGAAGCGGGATTCATCGGAGAAGACAATGTGGTGCCATTCCGTAGTTCAGGTGCAGCGTTCAACGGCCCACTTCCGCCGCACTCGCCGGTGGTGTAACGTCAATGGTAATCGGAGCAATGGGCGCCGTGCGACAAGTCCCCGCTCCTGCTGACACAGGTTGTTGCGCAACACACCCTAATTTCTGCGCTAACGTTCGTGATGTGGCGGTGCGAGCCGTCAATGCCCGCCGCACAACATGCCGGTCCTCTCGTTCGGTGGTGTGCCGCGGCTGCGGCAATCGCTCACGTCGGTCCGTCCGACCCTCCTGCACCCAACCGAATCCATACTAGCCTCGCTGTGGCTGGATGTCGTCCCACACGGGCGCCGAAGTCTTGGTACGATAAACCACTGCCGCGATAAGCCACTATTCGTCCTCTGTCGAACTCCGAAACATGCTGGGATGACTGCCGTATTCTGCGACGAGGCATCAGGAAGCTTCCCACGCACAGGTCCGACAGCACAACACACTTCCACTACTTACACCCCGCCTTCTGTGCACCCTTCTTATAGTGCTTCTCGGTGGCGTGCCGGGCGCACATGATTTGCACATGCCCTGCAATGCTAATCGTTTGCATGTTCTCTCGCGGGCGACGCATGCTGCGAATTTCAGGCCAATCGGATGCTTCCTTCTTGGTGTTGCATTTCTGGTGCCCAGCAGTGTCTTATCAACTTCAGTGAGCAGCAGTTAACTGACAGACAACCACGCGGCGACTACCGGGAACTTCTAGAACGGACTATAATCTACCTAGGTATTACCAGTCCTTCCCGAGGAATCCGGCTCATGCAGCCCGGAGCCCTCCACCGGACTAGATGTATGGCTCGCGTCATTCACGCAATAAAAATACGCCTTTTTCGTTCTTAATTTAAAATGGCAAAACGTGAGCAAGTCGCTATACAGAGATTCGCAGCTTTTGCCGTCAGCCTGTACGTCAGATCATGGCTTGTGGCCCCACTTGCAGCTGCTGCCCCAGCCAACGACCTTGCTTTCTTGAAACAACTGGGGACTTATAATGACAAAAATCGTGTCAAGTGCAGCTATTAAAGCCTTTTCCAGACATTTGTGGTATCTGAACGAAGTGTTGGTGTCGCTGTCTTACTTTGACTCTGACGTATTCTTGGCAGTGAAGAGGGACAAAATCAAAGCGTTAAATAAGGATGACATGGATAACCCTGAAAAGAGAATCAATCTGATGGTGACCCAATGTATTCATGAAAAGACGGTGGCCGACTTTTTGACCAGCTGGTCCCGTCGTTTTTTCCAAATGCTGGACATAGACACAGAATTTCTGTCTGTCGACCCCAGCAGGTGGGACAGATCATCCGATTATCAATCAGCAATGAATACTGTTAAAGCTCTGAAGGTAGTAAACGACTCAGCCCAGCGAGGAGTGGCGCTGATGCAGGACTATACAACAGCATTCTCAAAAATAACGAAAACCAGAAAGCAGTGCCTGCTGCAGATTGTGGAGGAACACAGGAAGAAATTTCCAAATGCACTAAAAATGACCACGAGTGACAGTATAAACAGCAAACTGAATAATAATTGAAGAGTGTTTAATGTTTATTTGCGGACAATGGACAATGCCATTCCTTTATTTACTTGTACAATAAAAGCATTTAAGGGGCAGATTCTTATGTCTCGCGCTTCACTGGTTCATTAAGTAAAGAAATATATAAAGTTCGAACTCCGTGTGACACCTCTTAAAATTGCCTCATCAGCTGAAAATTCAAGGTACATCACTTTCGTAACCCAGTGAGCAATATTAACAGGTAAGACATTAAAATTTTTAATCTTAGTTTATAAGGACCACCCTACTAATTATATTTTAAACTGCAACATTAATATACTTTAAAACTGCAATCTGTACTTCAAAACAGTAAATTTTCATTAACGTTGCATATTCCTCATTGTTTTAGTACGGAAATTTTGATAATTTGCGACAATCTTGTTAAGAGGAATTTTGAACTAGCTCTAGAAGTACGTATTTTGCTACCTGATAGATCATAAACCCCATTCTTAACTTCCGCACCCTTGTATTTCCCAATTCATAAATTTCTCACGAGAACCGTAAGTTCGCGGAAGTTTTAGACGTTTTAAGGAAAGACTAACGCATGCGAGACCGAGTTAATCTTTAAACTGCAAACGGACAATCCAATCCTTTTAAAACTCCAATATAGGCAATGGACCATCCAATCCTTTTAAAACTGCTGTCTAGGTAATGAACAATCCAATCCTTTTAAAACTTCAATGTAGATAATAGACAATCCAATCCCTTTGAAAGAGCAATCGAGATAACAGATAGGTCAAACTTCTTCATCTCGAAAACACCAGCATCTCATCGCCATCTTGAAATTTTGAGCCGAGCACTAATCTTCATTTATGCTTTTTTGGACATAAGGAACAAAACTGTATATAAAAATCGACAGATTTTATTAAAAAATTGGGTTTTTACTACTCGTTGACATATTTTCATGCATGTCTATTTGCTTTTTTTTTTTTTTCGAAATTTTCAGTAAATTCTGCAGTATGAAATCTACCGTCACTGACTAAGTGTATATGTGCATAAATAAAGCTGCCGAGCGGTCTGGGTCGGTGGAATCTGACTATTCGTTCGAGATGGGCTCTGGCTTTAGTCCCGGATGAGGGTTGGGCGTTGCTCCTCTCCAATGCCTCCGGCCCTGTTTGCTCCTTGATACCAGTGGCCCCGAAGCAGGGATGCGCCAGAGATTTATTCATGATGATCGTTGAACCACGAAATAATTAATACATCAGTAGCTGTGGATGTATTCGCACATATAACTCTTATTTGCTAGCTGTTTAGGAACAGTGGTAAACTTTTTTAGTTATGAGAGAAAATTAAATCATAAGGATAAGTTCAAAAGAATAATAATGAAAAAGACAACGAAGTCCTACGAATCAACTAGTGGAGTAGTAAAAAAGGTATTTTATTTCGCCGAGTTTTCTCCTGCCAACGGGAGGCTTTATGAAGGCAAGTTATATCAGATGAATATAGAACCCGTTTAGGCCGCCCCGGTGGCGCAGTGGTCTAAGGCACTGGCCTCTGATCATTCGTCCGTAAGGGGTCCGGGTTCGAATCCCGGTCAAGCATGGATGTTGTGTTTGTCTTACGGCACTGGCTCTCTCCCTTCCCTGGAACCAGTGACCCTAAATTAGGGACGGACGACTGCTTATAGCCCATTGAGTTGCTCACGGTGGTCGTTAAACCTCCAATTAAAAAAAAAATGTTGTGTTTGTCTTACGGCACTGGCTCTCTCCCTTCCCTGGAACCAGTGACCCTAAATTAGGGACGGGCGACTGCTTATAGCCCATTGAGTTGCTCACGGTGGTCGTTAAACCTCCAATTAAAAAAAAATGTTGTGTTTGTCTTACGGCACTGGCTCTCTCCCTTCCCTGGAACCAGTGACCCTAAATTAGGGACGGACGACTGCTTATAGCCCATTGAGTTGCTCACGGTGGTCGTTAAACCTCCAATTAAAAAAAAAAAAGTTGTGTTTGTCTTACGACACTGGCTCTCTCCCTTCCCTGGATCCAGTGACCCTAAATTAGGGACGGACGACTGCTTATAGCCCATTGAGTTGCTCACGGTGGTCGTTAAACCTCCAATTAAAAAAAAAATGTTGTGTTTGTCTTACGACACTGGCTCTCTCCCTTCCCTGGAACCAGTGACCCTAAATTAGGGACGGACGACTGCTTATAGCCCATTGAGTTGCTCACGGTGGTCGTTAAACCTCCAATTAAAAAAAAAATGTTGTGTTTGTCTTACGACACTGGCTCTCTCCCTTCCCTGGAACCAGTGACCCTAAATTAGGGACGGACGACTGCTTATAGCCCATTGAGTTGCTCACGGTGGTCGTTAAACCTCCAATTAAAAAAAAAATTTTGTGTTTGTCTTACGACACTGGCTCTCTCCCTTCCCTGGAACCAGTGACCCTAAATTAGGGACGGACGACTGCTTATAGCCCATTGAGTTGCTCACGGTGGTCGTTAAACCTCCAATTAAAAAAAATGTTGTGTTTGTCTTACGGCACTGGCTCTCTCCCTTCCCTGGAACCAGTGACCCTAAATTAGGGACGGGCGACTGCTTATAGCCCATTGAGTTGCTCACGGTGGTCGTTAAACCTCCAATTAAAAAAAAAATGTTGTGTTTGTCTTACGGCACTGGCTCGCTCCCTTCCCTGGAACCAGTGACCCTAAATTAGGGACGGGCGACTGCTTATAGCCCATCGAGTTGCTCACGGTGGTCGTTAAACCTCCAATTAAAAAAAAATGTTGTGTTTGTCTTACGGCACTGGCTCTCTCCCTTCCCTGGAACCAGTGACCCTAAATTAGGGACGGGCGACTGCTTATAGCCCATTGAGTTGCTCACGGTGGTCGTTAAACCTCCAGTCAAAAAAAAAAAAAAAAACCCGTTTAGAGTTTAAAAATCGCAAACTAGTTCTATATTTGTCTAATGTAACTTGCCTTGATAAAGACTCCCGTTGGCTGGCGAAAGCTCTGGGAATTAAAATATTTTGTTACAGCAACACTAATGGATTCGTGAGACTTCACTGCCTTTTCAATTTGTTAATTATGCACCGGGTGGGCAAATATTATGACCACCTGTCTGTTACGTTGTTGGGCCACCCGTTGCCGTTAACACCGTATGAATTCGTCTTGATATGGGCTCTATGAAATGCTGGTAAGTGGCTTGATATTGGTCCAAATGCAATGAATTGCGCGCTCCAGTTCTTGAAGATTTGATGGTAGTGGATCCAGCTGTCTCATGCTCCTTTCGACTTCATCTCACAAATGCTCCATTCCATAGAGATCCAGTGATTGAAGAGGCCAACATAGCAGGAAAAAGTCTCTCCTAACCGTTCGCGTTCAGGGTAAGCACTGTGATATGGATCATTCTCCTGCTGAAAGTACCCATCTCCATTTGAGTAAACCATCAGCATATCTGGATGGACTTGATGGGCAACGATATTTAAATACTTTTGTGCGGTCAGACTGCTCCACACGAATCAAAAGACCCAAACACTTCCACGAAAATATACCTCAGACCATAAGGTTGCCTTCCGTCAGCTTGAAGGGTAGTGACGAAACAAGATGGATCCATGCTTTCGTGTTGCAGTCTCCATATCCTCACCCTTCCATCTGCATGGTGTAGTTGAAAACGTGATTCCTCGGACCACATTACCCTTTTCTACCCATTTACTGTCCAATTCTTGTATTTCTGAGCGAACTGGAGGCGTTTCTTCTTCGCTGCAGATAGCAATGTTTTTTTTTTTTTTTGATTGTAGGTTTAACGACCACCGTGAGCAACTCAATGGGCTATGAGCAGTCGCCCGTCCCTAATTTAGGGTCACTGGTTCCAGGGAAGGGAGAGAGCCAGTGCCGTAAGACAAACACAACATCCATGCCTGACCGGGATTCGAACCCGGACCCCTTACGGGCGAATGATCAGAGGCCAGTGCCTTAGACCACTGCGCCACCGGGGCGGCTAGCAATGGTTTACGGACAGACAGTTGCTTTTATAGCCCATACCATGTAATGTGCGGAGAACTGTACGTTGAGAGGCCATCGGATTTGGTCCCTGATTCAAATTATTTAAAATCTGACGAAGTGTTGCCCGTCTGTTGGACTGAACAAGTCTGCTTACTCTCCGCTCAGCTCGAACATCTAGTAGCCGTTGACGATCGCACGCTTTGCACTCAGACCCGATTTTTTGACTGGTGGTCCACTCTCTGTAAACTTTAACAGCTGCTCCCCTCGGCCATTTCACAAGTGCAGCCGTTTTGCTAATGCTTGCTCCAATGCTTCGAGCACCACGATCAAAGTCCGTCAGATCGCGTCTTTTACTCAGTATTTCTTTCGCAAAGCACTTCATTAGTCTCAGTGTTCCCATTTCATACCGATTCAGCCATCTTGCGTCAGCAGCATCAGAGAGATAGCTATTTTGCATAAAATGGTCTGGTGGTCATAATAATTTGGCTACGCAGTGTATTTTATCACTTCAGGAACAACATCCCATCCACATTAGATGTAATTACTAGTTCTTTGTGAGTTATATTTTAATAGCCTTTGGATAGCTAGCATAAAATCTCACTTTAACGGGAAAAACGTACGTTCCTCCAGCCTTTGTACTTCCCAACTGTTTTCTTTAAATCTTTCCAATTAGCGCGCTCCACTTTTCTCCTAAAATGTTTCCATTTCGTGACCTCCGTGCGATAAAGATAAACGTCTGCTCTTAACTCGTAACCTAATTTGGGAATATGTATTGGCATTGGTGTCTGGTATATAAAACTTTTTTAACAATGTCTGATGAAGAAGACTTGCTTTCTAGATGCCCTCTTATATGACCTTACAACGGAAGAAAATGAACCAACAACTTTAATGTCTTCCTCTTCCTTTTATTTTAATTTATTTGTTGTTATACTTGTTCCAGGCGTGACTTTATTCGGTTGACTGACTTTGGATGGATCAATTGCTTGAATCATACATACCGTACGCAGGAATGGCACTTAAATATCTCTGTGGCCGCCCCGGTGGCGCAGTGGTCTAAGCGATGGCCTCTGATCATTCGTCCGAACGGGGTGCGGGTTCGAATCCCGGTGAGGCATGGATGTTGTGTTTGTCTTACGGCACTGGCTCTCTCCCTTCCCTGAACCAGTGACCCTAAATTAGGGACGGGCGACTGCTTATAGCCCATTGAGCTGCTCACGGTGGTCGTTAAAAATCCAATAAAAAAAAATCTCTGTTCCGTGTTTCGTATCTTTCCTGCTGCAAACTTATCAAAATTTTATCGTCCAATGTGAATTTGTGTTATTTTCACATATTCATATTTTGTATAACTCAAGCTATTGCAGAAAAACTGTGGATTTATAAAATAACGCATCAGTCAAATGAAAGCCTTAAAAGTGCGATAAAAAAAATTCAAAATATGCTGCCATTGTCCTGTAACTTGGCAATATCCTTACTAATGACTAAGATTTTCTTACAGGTGGCAGCGCGGTGTATACAAGCTTAGTGACGTCACAGTAGCAGTGTAAAGATGGCCGCCCCGCTTGGCATATGCACCAAAGAGGAGCAACGTTCTGTCATCCGTTTTATGAGTAGTAAAGGCTTAAAACCAATTAAAACTCATCATCGAATAAAGTTGCAGTGCGGTGATGTATGTCTGTCAGTCCAGCAAGTGTACAAATAGGCTAGGAAGTTCTCAAACGGCGTGAGTTCTGTGACAGAGTCTCCTCGACAGGATAAGGCAAACAGAGCAGTGACACCAGAGTTCATTGCAATAGTGGAAGGCATTGTGATGGGAAATCGTAGAGGGACGGTTGATGAAATGGACGCACTTTTGGAGATCAGTCATGGTTCAGCACACCACATAATCCATGATGGGCTCTAGTTCAACAAAGTGTCTGCAAGATGACTTTAGAACTGAAAACCAACGACGCGTTGATGCCTGTCAAGAACTTTTGCGGAGCTTTGAAGCAGAAGGTGATAGTTTCCTACACAGAATTGTTACTGGAATTGAAATCTGGGTTCACTGTCATCAGCCAGAAACAAAGGCAGCGACCAAGGAACGGCGCCATCCACCTCACCAACGTCGAAGAAGGTGCGCACGCAGCAAACAGCAGGGAAGGGTAATCTCTCTTTTGGAATGAACAAGGCCTAATTTGGGAGCACTCCATGCCCCTAGGGTACACTGTAACCAGTGTCACGTATGCAGATTTTATCAGGAATCAACTTCGACCGGCCATCAAATCCAAACGACGTGGACTTCTGAGTACTGGTGACTTGTTGTAACATGACAATGCTCTGCCCCATACTTCCTGTGCAACGTTTGCAACCGTACAAGACCTACATTTCAAGTGTCTTCCACATCCGCCGTATTAACCAGACCTTGCCATAAGTGATTACTACATCTGTGTACCACTCAAAGATGCGATGGGAGGAAAGACTTTGAGGTCCGACGAAGAGATGCAGCAGGCGGTGCATGAGTAGCTGCACACGCGACCGAGATAATTTTTTTCTACAGGAATGTATGTACTTTGTATGCGCTGGAGGACTTGCATTGCACAAAATGGAGATTACGTTGTAAAATGATACAGGTATGTACCACTTTTGTTCAATAAATTGGGAGAAAAAAATATTTAAGGCTTTCCTTTGACTCTCGCTTGTATATACACTGAAGAGCAATTGAATTAGAGATACCTGTCTAGTAACGTGTAGCACAACCTTCCGCCCTGATGACGGCGGCGATTCGTCTCGGCATGGACTCGACAAGATACCGGAAGCGTTGGGAAGTCATATGGATCCACGACCCCTGAACAAGCTCCCACAGTTCACGAAGATTTGATGGAGGGGGTCAGAGCCTCGAACACCTCTCTCGATGGCATCCCAGATGTGCTCGATGGGATTGAGGTCAGGTGACCTAGCCGACCAAGGAAGCGAGATCACGTCGGTGTAGTGTTCATCCAACCATTCGGATATAATTCGGGAGCGATGGAACGGTGCATTGTCTTGTTGCAAGAGTGAGATGTTGAAGACGCACAAACGGGATGTTGGGATGTTGAAGACGCACAAACGGGAGCAAATGGTCGTCCAGGATATCCCGTTAACGTTGACCTGTGAGGGACGATGTTACATGTACCAGGGGACCCATTTAAGTCCACGTAAACAGTCCCCAGACGAGAATGCCACCCCCACCAGCTTGAAGAGTACCCTGCTGGCAAGAAGGATCCATCGCTTCATATGGTTTGCACCGTACTCGTATCCTGCCATCCGCATGTACCAATGTGAATCTCGACTCATCAGTCCAGGCAACATTTTTCCACATGTCTAGGGTCCAGTGGCGATGTTCCCGCGCCCATGCTAATCTTTGCACCCTGTGATGTGCGGTCAGCAGCGGTACCCTCGTGGGACGATGACTTCTGTACCCCATAGCGAGGAGATGGTTCTGGATGGTGTGGCTGCTTACACGTTTTTGTGCATCAGCGTTAAATTGCCGAGTGATTTCTTGCACTGTGGTCCGTCTATCCGCTGTTACGATGCGAGCTAGCCGACGATGACCCCGCTCATCCACACGCTGTTGTTCACGGCAGTTGGCCCTTGCAGGGATGGTTTTACCGGATTCGATGTACTCACGGTGCACCCGTGACACAGTGGCTCGTGAAAATCCCAGTGCCTGCACGACTTCCGAGATGGAGTGACCCATTCGTCAGGCCCCGACAATTTGACCAAGATCAAATGCGTTTAGTCCTTCGTCTTACCCATACTGCGTCCGACTCTTACTGATTCCCGTCGCATCACTCCTTATATTGTCGAATCGCTGCATACGTCATGTCGTTTCCGTTTACAGGGCAGCCCACAGCACTACATTTGCATAACGCCAGCTGTCTCTAATTCAATTGCTCTTCAGTGTATATACACTGGTGCCCAAAATTAAAGGATGCTCTAAAAAAACGAAAACAAAACAAACCCGTATATAACTGCCGATGTCTGTAAAATAATGTACTGAAAATTGGTAAGCATGCAAATTCTACTACGAAGAATCTCGTAATGAAATTCAGCTAACCTGCGGCAAAAATAGACTGCCTCTCATTTTTGCCGAGGGTAAGCTGGAATAGGCAAATTAGTATTGCGTTAAAAAGACCGGCGAGTCTATTAGCATGTTTTGGCTATTCTAGGCAACTGTTGCTTTCACTTCTGTAGCACGTCAAGGTGATTATGTCACGAAGATATCGTTCTAAACCATTGCTTTTCAACCTTTTCACAGATTGTACCACTTTTAGGACATGGCAATATTCCAGTACCACCAGTGGCTTAGCAAGGTGACAAAAACTTGATGACAAAAAAAAAAGTGATAAATTACGCACACTTACCACACTTTTAATGGAAAACTTGTGCATGTTTCTCTGACATTAATCTTTGCACTCGTGGCTGGAGAGTGCTTACTGATAGAATTAAGTCAGATTCCAGCTGAAGACAATTCTTCTCCTTAGTTTTCATACACGTCAATGAAGAAAACACCTTCTCGCACAAGTATGTTGAACCAAATGGCAGTAACGCTATGGTAGCTTCACCCCCCCCCCGCTTCCGGGTACAGTTTTGCAACTTGGCTCCAGAACTCCGTCAGCGTTTTTTCATTAAAAAGTTCCTTCAAATTGCGGTCTGATGTTAATTCCAGAAGTGCTTCTTGATCTTGAGAGGAAAGGTCAGAGTTCACAGCATTGTTCATGATGAAGTGCGATGCAACCCAACGAATTCCAATATCATATCCTCTTGACACGAATGGAAAATACAACGCAAGCTCGGTATGCAAATTTTCCAAGTGATTTTTGATGGTAGTTTCGTTTCAATATCATCAGTGTCAACAACAGACTTTATTTCAATAAAGTCTGCCACATTGGGAAGTGATGCAATATTTCTTTTCTTTACTTGGCCTAGTCTTAGGGAGATTTTCTTGTAGAATGCACAAACTTTGTCTTCCATGATAAACACGTTATGACCGTGGCCCTGCAGCCACCGATTAAGTTCATTTAGCTTTTTAAATATGTCAGCAAATAGCCAAGGCAGAACACCCAGAAGACATTTTCAAACTTTCCTGCTAGGGGTGATGAAACATTTGTCAGGAACAGGTGCGTTTCATCTCGTTGCTCGAATAATCTTGATAACGTTTCACCTCTCGACAGCCAACGTTCTTCTGTATGAAAGAGGAGGGTTCTGTGCACAGAATCCAAATCCTTGCATAATTGTCGGAATAAACGTCCATTCAATGGCCGGCTTTTGATGAAATTAATTATTTTTGCAGCATCCTCCAAAATCTCGTGTAACAATGGGCTCATCAGTTTAGAAGCAAGTGCATGTCTATGCAAGATGCAATGACTTGAAACAATTGAATTGTTTCTTGTCTTAGCTCGTGTTATCACGACCGAAACTTTTCCTGTTATAGCTGCTGCATCATCGGAACAAATTGCTACACACCAAGTCCATAATATCCCATGTTCACTGAAAAAATTATCGAATATTGTGAATAATTCTTCCCCAGTCGTTCTGCCAGGTAGTGGGCGGCAAAATAATACGTGTTCCAGGATATCGTCTGAATCAAGAACACGACAAAGACAATTAACACTAGCTATGTCAGTGCTTTCGCCCAATTGAAATGCAAATTTTTCTGCTGCTGTGATCTTTTTCACCACTTGTTGAGTAACGTCTGTGGCCATATCTTGTATTCGTCTTTGGACGGTGTTGTCAGAACATGGAATATTACGAATAGCATCAGCCATTTTTTCATCGAAGAGAATTGAAGCAATTGCAATGACAGAGGGAACCACGACTTCTCCAACGATTGTGTGAGGCTTATTTCGTTCAGCTGCTATCAAGGACAATTAATAAAATGCTTCCAGACATTTTTTTAGAGATGGTTGTGGACTTCACGAAAGCAGCACGGCGTTTTATAAATTGGTCTCTCTTCACGAAAAACGGTACTGACATTTCGGTGTGCTGTTTATGTTTTATTGTTAAATGTCTCTGGAGGAAAGAAGGCTTCATGGAATGCTTGGATAGTACTTCACTGCAGAAAACACAAACAGGAAGCTGCTGATCGTTTTCTTCCGCGAAATAAAATCCAAAATTTCAAATAATCTTCAGTGTATTTTCGATTAGGTGCTGGTTTTAATTTCTTCGGTGGTGGTTCCTTTGCTAAATCTTTTCCCCGTTGCACTGACGAATGTATGACGAATCTATCCATATTTATTAATATGCACCACTGCCTTGGTCTTACACCGTCACACACAGCTATAGCAAATTGAATAACTGGAAAGGAGAAAAACGACAAGCCAGACAGCGAGGAGGAACCCGGTGACATGTCGTGATTGGTGAAGCGTAGGCGGGTAGGGGTGGAGCGGACGTATCAGACCAGAATAGACACTTTGACCTTGAAGTTTCCTGCCATTTCTTATATGTTCTCCGGATATTTTGAGCGCAACAGGGAATGATGAGTCATGGGTTGAAAGCCTTTCAGCTCCTCCACGGAAAATGCGGAAACAAGTTCACGGCAAGTCTTTCCAATCCAATGGATAATACATGATGACCTATGCATTTGACTGCGTTTCACATTCACAACGCTCAGAAAAGTGTCTAGGACGATGTCGCGTACCACCTGCCAGGTACCACCGGTATCACCAGTGGTACGCGTACTACCGATTGAAAAGCACTGTTCTAGACGACTCTTGCTTTCACTGCAGTTGCACGTCGATCTGATTATGTCACGAAGACATCGTTCTAGACAAATCTTGCTTTCACTTCAGTGGCACGTCGAGCTGATTGTGTCACGAAGACATCATATGCATGATTTTTAGCGGTGTAGAGCGGTTGGGCAAGTGGAAGCAGGCCAGTCCCAAACGAAAATTTCCAGAGCATCAAATGATACACAAAATGTAGACTCTGGAGAGAGTTTCAACAGTCAGGAGTATTAGTCGTCAACCAGGACAAGGCCGTCCGAGCGCCATAACTGCTTCAGACGATCTCTGTGTGAGTCTGACAATGGAACAGAGAGATAGATGTCCGTTAAGCAGCTCTCTTTGGAGCTTGTAGCAGCTCTAGAAACGAGTGTTTCAAGGCATACTCTTTGTAAAAGTTTTCGTGAGCAATGTGGTTAGGGGGTTCAGGAATACTCACAACGAAACCAATCACTGCAGTAAAAAATCAGAATATGGACATTGAATCTTAAGCGTTATGTTTGGTCAACGCAGAATATTTCGTCTAGCTGAAAAAAGGAGCGTGGAAAAATATATGTAGGGTGTAACCAAAAATGATAGGAAAATGAACACGTGGATCAGGAAAATGGAAAGAGTGGATGTCATCATGATCAAAGTAAATACCCTCAAGTGGCAATGGGTTGGACATTTTGGTAGAAGAACTGAATACCACTGGGCAACTGAAATACTAGACTGGATGATCAAGCGTTGCCATTCTACTGATTTATCAGTAGATGTACTGATTTTGACTCTTATCTATTGATGAATTTTCGTAATCTACTGATTTTTCTGTTTTAAGACCACCTCCACACTCAGAGACATGTCATCATGAATGTCTGCATACTTTCAGTACTCACCATCTATGATCCAATGGACAAGACTCATCCCAGAATTGATCTAAAGTTTTGACCAAAACTAAAATTATTCAACACCTGCTATCCATTATTGTTTTAAAATTCATATTGGTTGTAATGGAATATATTTTTATTCTAGATAAGTAATTAATCTGTTATACAAAGATTTTCCCTTTTGTTAAAACACAGTACCAAGAAATCTACAGTACGATATCTGAATTAATGATTTTTTTAGTATAGCACTCGTTTCACGAATTTTGGGAACATCTGGGTACTGTTGAGTAAGAATTGTAAGTATACAACTCTTTGTTTTTAGGAAGACAAGTGGGACAGATCTAGCTGTGTCTACATTAAAAGGCAAATGCCATGATTATTTACGCCAACATTAACTTTAATTATCAGCATTGTTTTATAAAGCTGATCATCAGTAATATATTTTTTTCAAAAACGTATTGCTTTGAATTTTTATTCCGCTGTTTAATAGCAGTTTCTAAAGAACTAGTAATATTTAACATGCCAGTAGATTTAAATGTTCCTTCATATTGAGATTACGTCCAATAATACATTACATTTGTACGGGAGGTGGTGCACATTTCAAGCAAAAAAATCTGATCTACTGATTTTTTGAGCTCTGGTCTACTGATTTCAGATAAATCTTTTGTAACACTGCTGGATACCAAGGGACAGGTAAAGACCCAGAAGAAGACCTCGTAAGAGATGGGTGGAGAAAATTCGAAAGCACGCCGGAGTGACATGAAGGGAAATTGCTTAAGACAGAAAGCTGTGGCAGAGACTTAAGACCGTGATCCACCTGTGGCTGCTGGGTGAAGGTCCTTTCCATCACAAATTTATAGGCATTGGATGAAAAGAGCAAAACTAGGGCCGGTAGAACAAACGCGACATTCATATCTTCGCAAGACTTCAAACCCCGAAGCAGCTGTAAGGTAAGCCAGAAGCCAGATTACCCGGCTATTCCCTTGAATTAGTTGTCATGTATCAGTTTCCATAACAAATATCGCACGTGCAATGAAAAGAAAAGAGAAAGAATGAAAGCAAAACTGTAAGGGTTATTCATGCGAAACGAGGGATTGAAACATCCTCAAATGTTGCTTCACCGCAGAGTCATACAGTTAAAGGACAAGGTTGCCGATCAAAAAGGTGCCTCCGCAGTGTCTAAGCGCTGGCATATTACCATTCATCCGCGAAGGGGCTGGGTTCGAATCCCGGTGAGGCATGGATGTTATGTTTGTCTTAAGGCACTGGCTTTCTCCCTTACATAGAACCAGTGGCCCTAAATTAGGTAGTGGCGACTGCTTATAGCCCATTGAATTGCTCACGGCGGTCGTTAAAACCCCAATAAAAAAAGTGGGTTGCAACTTGCCCTGACTAGCGTAGACACGGGATTTCTTCGGTGGAGGTACATAGGGCATTTCTATTGCATGCTCTTGCGTTCCGCCGTTGGTCCGAAATGGTGATTCTAAGTTACTTTCCTGGCAATAATTCACAACAGAACCCCGGATGACTTAGGGTTTAACGTTCGTGACTGCCAAAGGAGAAAGGACCTCGGTTCGATCCTGGGTGGTGACAAATGTTGAACTTCATCTGAATATCATCCGTACCTCGGACGAGCACGTTAAGCCGACGACCTACTGCCCACTTCCCCCAGTTATAAATTAAGGACGTATTTCTTCTCCCTTTCCGCTGGTATCTATATGCTGGCATGATTTCCGCCCTTGTTGATGTGTACCTTGACGCCAGGTGCTCTGCGATACTTCAGTGGCTATTTCTACTATTCTCTCTCTCGTTATCCTTGTTCCATCCTGTAACCACTAAGTTCCGTGCTTACGTTCCTGTTTCTGTCATTCGACTCAAGAATCTGTTCAATCCTACCTAGTCGATTCCGAACCTTCTGTGTGGACAAAAGTCACACATAAAATGGTTGTTGAATTACTGATAATTCGCAACAGATACTCGTTTCCCGCTTCCGGGTATAGTGCAAGGCGTTCCAGCACGACTACCATATGTTCTACCTTCTGTTCCACCGTCAGGTGCTTCGGAACTCATTACGCATATCATCATTATTGTCAACCATTATCAATTCACTGCTGGACGAAGGTCTTTCCAAGCCTCTTCCACAACGGTCTGTCTTGTGCCAGTCTCCTCCGTGTTACTCCCGCATACTTTCGAATTTCATCCACTCATCTCCCATGTGGTCTTCTTCTGGGTCTTTTCCTGTCCCTTGGAATCCAATCTAAAATTTCGGCTGTCCATCGATGATCTGTCCTTCTGGCAGTATGTCCAGCCCATTGCCATTTCAAGGATTTAACTCTGATCATGATGTCTTCCACTCTTGTCATTTTTCGGATCCACGAGTTCCTCTTCTTATATCTCCTGGTTACACCAAGCATGCACCTCTCCATGCTGCTTTGAGTTGTCTGCAGCCTTTGTATATCTCTTTTATTTAAGGTCCACGTCTCTGCACCATACGTAAGCACTGGAAGGATGCATTGATTAAACACTTTTCTTTTAAGACATAATGGCATATTGCTCTTGAGAATTATGCTGTTTCTTCCAAAAGCTTCCCAGGCAAGTTTTATACGCCTATTAATTTCATCATCAATGTGACCCTCACTTGATATCTGCTGTCCAAGATAAACGTACGTATCTGTAATCTCCAGCTTTTCTCCATCAATCGATAAATCTTCATTTCTTGTAAAAGCATTGTACATCACTTTTGTCTTCTGAAAGTTCATTTTTAATCCCACCTCTTTACTCTTGTCAGCAAGTTCCTGGATCATACTTTGCAGCTCTGATGGGGTAGTTGCAAAAATGGCTAAATCATCAGCAAAACGAAGGTGAGTTAGATCATCTCCATTAATCTCTATCCCTTTGTTTTCCCAGTTCAGTTTTCCTTGGCTGCTCACATCCATGTAGTAGCGAGGTCAAATTGCGGTCCATTGCACTCTTCAGTGGCGTTACGATAACTGACCACCTGCCGTGGCGCATTGTTCTTTTTTATGTATAGTGGAGCTACTACCTCGACGTTATGTCGCCATTTACCGAATCTACGTTTCATAGACACTTATACAAGTCTTACCACGAAAAAGAAGAGACTTATTAGAGTTCAACACAACTGTGAATACCATCTGAAGCAAAGTGTGTTGGACATTGTCCTTAAACTGTTACTTCAGTGAAAATCTAAATACGTGGCGTCAGTGAATAAACAAAGACATCGCTGTTTCCACGTTTATCAACACACAGCAGCCAAAAAATTGTTGTCCGGTCACCGCTGAAATCGTACCCAAGATCTCTCGATATCTAGCAGAGTGCGTTCGCCTTGCGCTACGGTGGCCAGCAATCAAATGGCGCTATGTGTGTATATCTGTCAACTTCTGACATCACAAATCCTGAGACGTATCCATCTGGTGGGCATTAATGGCACAAGCTATGTATAAAACACACGTAGCGCCGTTAATTGTTGGCCACCATAGCGTAAGGCGAACGCACTCGGCTAGATATCGAGAGATCTGGGCTACGACCCCAGCGGCGACCGGATAGCAATTTTTCGGTTGCTATGTGTTGATAAACATGAAAAGAGCGATGTCTTTATTTATTCAGTTACTTCAGCTTTTCACTCCTTCAAAACACATCAAGTTGGCAATGCGATTAATTAACCCATGGCTAAGTAAGAACAGAAACTAAATGATTTGGAACTGTCTCCGACCAATTTACGGAACAACGAGTGTTTATTTACTTTTCTTGTTCACACTCTTTCGTGTAAACGAGCATTCTCTCTAATCACCTGCGATGCATTATTGTAAGAGATGTATTATGATACTTACTGTATCGAAACTGGGAGCTTAGCGAAGGTTTGCGAGCCGAAGCAAGTTTGTACATTTAGCACAACGTAATTTGCGATGCAGAAAATTTCTGCATTTAAGCATTCCACGGGGCTTGGTAAGAAGTATGTACGTGAGCTAAATTTTTAAAAGAGCAATACAATCTAACGGATTTCATTTTTTTTATTTAAATGTTACGCATTATTAGCCACATGAAACGGAAAGATTAATTTCACATTGAAGGTTTAACGCACATCCTAATATAATTTAGCTAGGGTATCAATTTTGCTGTAAAATACAAAACCTGCGAGAAAAATGATGCGTAGGCTTTACTTAAATACCAGGATGCGTAGGCTGTACTTAAATAAATTCCTAATGACCCATGAGCTTGTTCCCACGAAAAAACTGATTGTGATACGGCCAGAAAGTTGCGTTTCGAACATTTCTTGGAAGTATTGTACTTACTTGTTTCAAGAAACAGATACAGATCGCTTCACATAACAACCACTGACTGAATCGGGTATTCTTTTTCTTCTTTAAAGAGGGTGAGTCCAAATTCTTTCTAAGAAGTTTCTCTGAAAGATAAGGATTTTTGTAAGGATACCTATCCATCCCCCCAACCAATAAAAAAAATGGTTTTCTTTATTTGCTATACGTACTAGTAACTTGACGACAAATACTTATATTTCTAAACCAGATAATGCTCATTATGATTATTTACGTACCCTAATCTTTTCTTCCAAATGCTGATCTGTTAAAGTCATAAAGATGTGTACCATTCAAAACGCCGAATTCATATCATTTTGTTTTGCTTCTTTCGTTTTACTCCTTTTTTTTCTCTTTAGTAATATCTTTAAAATTTTCTTTTCCGGAGTTCGTCTCTCTCTCTCTCTCTCTCTCTCTCTCTCTCTCTCTCTCTCTCTCTCTCTCTCTCTCTCTCTCTCTCTCTCTCTCTCTCTCTCTCTCTCTCTCTCTCTCTCTCTCTCTCTCTCTCTCTCTCTCTCTCTCTCTCTCTCTCTCTCTCTCTCTCTCTCTCTCTCTCTCTCTCTCTCTCTGCTGCAAGCTTGAAGGCGTACATTTTGGAAGTCGAGAACGCTGTTTAGATTGTGTTGCTTGTGTTTGCCATTGCATCTTCATTTAAGTTGTTGGCTTATGAAGTATTCATCTGTGTTTTGTATGTATACTGGTGGACACATAAATTGTGACATAATTTTACATTGAAAAGTAAGGGCTCTAAAAACAACAGTTCCGTGACGTTGATGTCCAATACACGCTCTAAATACAACAGTTCCGTGACGTCGATGTTACCGGAGGTATAAATGAATGCTGATGCGAAAGCTAGACTCTCCATTATTAATGAGATTACTAATCAAAGCACCCCGTTTATGCTGTTATGACGTTAGTACTCAATAGACACGAGCATTCGACTGGGGAATCATTAGTACTGGGATCGAATCCCACAGTCAAACACTTAGTGTGCTTCTGAGGGCACGTTAAACCTGCCTTACGATGTCTGAAGGAGATTTGAGTTACTAATCAGGACACCATGATTGAAGAATACTGAAATTAAAGTACGAAAGTTTGTCAGAATTAGGGGAGCATACATGACTTGTTATATAACGAGGGTCTTTCCCTGGAACTTAACATAGCGCCGTGGATTGTTGGCACCGTAGCGTAAGGTGAACGCATTCGGCTAGTTATCGGATTCGATCCCAGGGGTGTCGAAATGCAATTTTTCGGTTGCTGTGTGTTAAAGAAAAAACGTGGAAAGAGCGATGCCTTTGTCTATTTACATTGTTTCCGTGTATTTGAAAGATTTTCACCATTTCTCTCGCCCTTTGGATTTATTAGCTATAGTTAAATAGCTTGTGCTGTTAAGTCCCACCAGATGGAGACGTCTCAGTTGCTGAGCCCATCTCTACGGATTTGTGAAGTCAGATGCTGCCAGATAAACACACATAGCGTCGTGGATTGTTGGCCATTGTAGCGTAAGGCGAACGCACTCGGTTAGTTAGCGAGAGATCTGGGGTTCGATCTCAGCGGTGTCAAAATACAATTTTTTGGTTGCTGTGTGTTAATTAAAGAAAAAACGTGGAAAGAGCGATGATTTTGTCTATTTACTTAACTTTCACTCATGGTATACTTCTCAGTTACTCATAATCAGATTTTTCTTTTATTTAATACTTAACTTTCAGTACTTTTCAGTTATGGTGTCCTTGTAATTAAGACGAAATCTCCTTCAGGTATACAAAGGTGGAATTAAACGTAATAAGAGAAAATTTACTGCTATGTATTAAATTTATGTTTAGATGTGTGCTAGTACTTTATGCTAAACTAATCGAGGGCTTAGAGATATCAAAAAATGGGTATGCATACACAAGTACGAGACGTAAAGGGGCGGGGGTTAGTGCGGAAGTAATATTTGACACCAAGGGACACAGTAGAAGGGACGTGACACGGATTGGTACCATTTTTGCGTTCCATGAAGGCGTTGTGAACGTACTTCCGCCGCTCAGGTGGCGCAGTGGCCTAAGCGATGGCTTCTGATCATTCGTCCAAGATGGTTCCGGGTTCAAATTCCGGTGAGGCATGGATGTTGTGTTTGTCTTACGGCACTGGCTCTGCTCCTTCCCTGGAACCAGTGGCCCTAAATTAGAGACGGGCGACTGCTTATAGCCCATTGATTTGCTCACGGTGGTTGTTAAACACTCAATAATAATAAAAAAAGAACTTGCTTTCCTACCTTCCGCAACAGTACCTCTTATGTTGACTTGGAGTATAGTTAATGCACAACTCCACGTGGATCGCATTGACGTACGATATCTACGTGATGAATACATCATACCTTAAGCGAGCCATGTGACCGAAGTTTTCCCCATACAATACAATAATTCCGTGCTTGCTTGCAAGTACGACTCTTGTGAAGAATTTTGGAAAATTTTAGTGAATCAAGTGATTTGATAGGATGGACCAGAACGTTTAGGAAAAGAAGTATTGAAGCTGTAGGAATATCCCCTACAATTGGGATAAGATATGATACAAAGACAGTCTGCAACACATTCTATTCCCCAGGTAGCTTTCAGGCTGGCTCCTTAAATGGGTGGAATTAATTTGTGTGTGTGTGTGTGTGTGAGAGAGAGAGAGAGAGAGAGAGAGAGAGAGAGTTTAAGATACTAGTGAGGTAACACTTGTAGTGTATTTTCCTCCTTTTATACGTACTCGTGTTTTGTTTTGACCTTAGGTTTTCTCCTTATGACCGATCTAGTACGAAATATTTCAGGATTTGTTCCCTGTGTTGTACGAGATATTCCGGGACGTTGTCATCGAGAGTACTCAGATCCAGCATAAACAGTCGAAATTATGGAAGTACGACTGGAAGAAGGATGGTGGAATACAGGACACTGTTCAAGACATGTACTGTATATCATCATCATCATCTATCCACTGCTGGACGAAGGTCTCCCCAAGTTTCTTCCACAACGGTCTGTCTTGTGCCAGTCTCCTCCATGTTACTCCCTCATACTTTCGAATTTCATCCACCCATCTCCCATGTGGTCTGTATATAAACGAGTGCATATCAATTCTACGACGCTTTGCTGCGTGTATCGCCAACAGTGGCGGAACATGTCCCCCTGATCACAGCATCTATTGCAGATTGTTTTTACCTCGGGTATAGCCTAAGTTAAAGTTTAAAAGTGGACAAAGACTTCATGAACTACCGTTTTAAGTTTCTATATTCTAAAAATGTGCAAATGAATGCATCTGTTTGCACTTTTTACGTAGAATTTGTTTAGTTGAACATCTCTCAAGAACCGTTTTAAGTGCAACTAAAATTTTAATAATTACCCGTGAGTGATTATGAAAATAACTCTTTCATGAAGGAGCATTTCTTGCATGAATCGTCCATGGGTGTAACATGGGCCATTTTTATTAAGTAGGGATGGAACAAACCACTAACTCCAGCAGACGTACACTTAATGGATATCAAGTGGGAAAAATTCCCAAGAGGAAAATAATAAGTTCGTAAAGCCTTTTTCAGTGTAACGAGCTTTCTTAACGAAGGGGGGGGGATCAGCTCCGATCTGTTGACGATTCAATAATAAACTTTTGTTGCAATATCAGCTTAAAGATAAGATACGAGGATTAACATGCCTGAAAGTAACTTAATTATTCGCAAAAGAGAAAAACATTGGAGAAACATTTGCTTTCCCCATAAGTTAGGCCGATGATTGTGTTCCAAAATAGATACCACTCAGTGCACCTATAAATGAACACTGCCGCGCCGCCGCCCGAGTTTTCAAAAACACAGATTTCTGATTAGTTGTCCAAGATGAGTTGGAGTTGAAATCTCTGATGAGGGATGGGTGGTGTGTTGTCTTATGACGCTGTTTATCTCCCTTCATTGGAGCCTGTGCCAAATTTGAGACAAAAACAGTGTTTAAGCTAGAATTTGTTTTTTTTTCATGTAGCAATTTGGCTATTTTGTCAGCAAAAGTTGTATTAACAAAACAAGTTAGCAAAATCATGCAATGCATTGATTATGATACGCTTTCCAAAATACCAGGAATCATTACTAAACTCATTACTCAAGTTATGAGGATAATGGCTGTGGAATAAATCTCGCTCCTGTGCCCTGACTTTGACTCCATTTCCATGATATTAAACAGAATTGGTTCAGTGTACCTTGGGAACAACATACTAAAGTTTTGTTGCAATAGAAACATTTTTACGTAAGTTATGACGCATAAGGGCGATGGAATGGATCCCGTTCCTATGTCTCGACCTTTGACCTCATTTCGTCCATTTTCAATAGGGTTCCTGCCCAGGTTGTCCCCTACCACATACTAAAATTTCATCGAAATCGAACCATTTTTACGCGAGTTATCATGCGGACGGACGGACAAAGCTGGAGCATATATGCTTCTTCAACCTAAGGTTGGAAAACGATGATACGTAGATTAGCCAAATTTGTGGTTCTATTTTTTTTGCTATATTTATGTATAAAAATACAAGCACAATGCATTGGCTAAATAAAATTTTGTACTTTAAACAGAATTCAAGAATAAAAACAAATAAGCTTTTACACTCCTAATTTTAATAAAAATTCTTACATTTGCTGATGCATGCAGTTTGTGAAAATATATACAAAGACCAGGACTGAGCAAAGCCACAACCGATAACCTGAACCGAAACTGCGCATGCTGCACCCGCAGTTGCTGCTGCGGCGGCGAACCGCCAAAGAAACAAACCAAATGCTTCCTTCCTTATCCGTCGCAGCAAAGCCCTTACGAAAGGTGCTCTCGAGGTTCACCGGCGCTTTTCTGTAATAGAGAAAAGACTACGGTGATGAAGAAACAACAGGACGAAGCGGAGTGAGACAGCGATACCGAAAGAAAAAATTACGGGAAAGGATGCAAGGGCGAAGCAGCGATGAAGGAATTAAAAAATGACGTGTATGACAAACAACGCAAGAGTGAAGCAGGAATGGACAGAACGTCAAAAGAAAAAATGACGGGAAACATTCGCTTTTTGGCGATTCAATGGGAAATCTTTGTCGCAAAATTACAGTCTTTATCGCGATTTGGAGAAAATGCGAGCGACATCTTGAACACTGTGCAGGAGAGTTTATAGCCCTCAAAGCTGTTCGTGTTGTGGTCAATAAATATCGAAAGAAATAAGTAACGTTGAAAGTTTTTTTTTTGTTATTGATACTAGTACAGGAAACTACACTGAAGTACCAGAAAAACTGGTACATCAGTCTAATACTTGGTAGGTTCCCCACGGGAGCGCAGGACTTCAGAAATACCATGGGGCATGGACTCCACTAGCTTCTGGAAATATGCTGTAAGCAATGCACACCATACTTCCTTCAGAGCGTTCCACAATTCGGGTGTATTCCGAGATCTCGGATTCCTGTGTTCGATAGCGCGTTGCATGGCATCCCAAATGCGTTCTATCACGTTCAGATCTGGGGACTTGGGTGGGAATGGCAACACCTCAAACCATAATGTGGCATCCCGGCACTTGTGTGGAGGTGCATTGTCCTGTTGGAACAGGCCCAACCCATCAGCATGAATGACATGAACGGGTGTACTTCGTCAGAAATGATGCGCACATAGCGTTGGCCGGTCGCAGACGTTTGTAGACGTACCAGGGGTCCCAGTGAAGTCCAGCTAAACACATCCGATACCATTACGGACCCCCATCAGCCGGTACAGTTCCCTGTTGACAGGCGGTATCCACGGCTTCATGGGGTTTGCGCCACACACGAATCCTTCCATCTGCCCAATACAGTTGGAAACGCGACTCGTCAGACCAGGCTACTTGTTTCCAGTCATCAAGTGTCCAGTGGCGGTGTTGCCGTGCCCACGCGAGGCGCATAGATCGTGTTTCGTGCACCCATCAAGGGGACTCGAGTTGGGCGTCGGCTCCCAAAGCCCATATCGTACAGGGTACGTTGCACAGTCCGGACGCTGAAATGTTGAGGCTCCAGCATTGAATTTCGATTATACCTGCGAGATTGTTGCACGTTTATCGCGTGAAACAATTCTTGACAGCCGACGACGGTCACGTTCAACTAATATCTTTTTACGGCCACACTGGTATCGTAGGTTGGAAGTTTTGCCGGAATTCTTGTAGTCACGGTACACCCTTGCAATGGTCGTCCGTGAAAATCCAAACTTCGTTTCTACCTCCGAAATACTATGGCTCATCTCACGAGCGCCAACTGTGACACCGCGTTGAAATTCGCTTAAATCGTTATTACTTGTCGTTCTCATGCCGAAAACAGCTCTGACAGCTGGCAAGGATGTCTATCGCTTTATATACGCACTGGAGGACGCAACCGAGCACTCGCATAGGTGACGTTGCCATGTATTTTGCATAAACTCGTCTGTACCAGTTTATCTGGCACTTCAGTGTACTTGCTAATAAATTACAGACGTACGTGCATAGATGCCCAGGTATACGAGTGGCACTAAACGTTGGCCTCCAATTATTCGTCCGAGATGGGTCCGGGTTCGAATCTCGGTGAGGCATGGGTGTTGTGTTTGTCTAACAGCACTGGCTCTGTCCCATCCCTGGAACCAATGGCCTCAAACTAGGGAGGGTGACTGCTTATAGCCCATCGAGTTGCTCACGGTCGTCGTTAAACCAAAATGAAAAAAAGATACAAACACACGAGTTTCTTTTTCTTCTTTCGAGGACGTGAACTTTTGTTCTGTACCATTACACAGACAGGAGAATCTCAAGTCCTCAGCAATCACATGGATGTCTTTAATAGATTCTTGAGGAAGCAATCACAATCCGCTGTGAGATTTCGATCGAAAATTGCTCCTGTCTGAGTGAAAGCACGTGACAATCGTGAAGCAATTACATAGCTGATTCTTGATGAGATTTTGTGTGTGTGTGTGTGTGTGTGTGTGTGTGTGTGTGTGTGTGTGTCCTATGGAATGAACATCTGCTGTACAAAAAGTGTTTTGATTTGGGAATTTAACGGATAATGTTGACGACAATTTCATGTTGAAACATTTCATCATAACGTTTAAAAATTCTTTGCCCTCAACTCTTATTTCTCAGCCTAAACGCCTAAATTTTAAACACTGTTTCATATTGCAGTTTACTGCTTGATTTGGGTTTACGGGGCTTTATGGATGAAGATCCAATTTTATCCAAAGAGTGCGAAAAACGATATCAACTCTCAAAAAAATGTCCGTTTCCCGTTTAACATTTGAATCAAGGACGGTCAAAAATCTATCGGAACTCAGATCTGACATTAATCAATAAACATTTTCTTTGCTTTTCCTCTTTCGTAGTACTGCCAATTGAAATCCATATAATAGGAAACTCTTAACAAGCATTCAAGAACTATACGAACACTGTTTTAAGTATCTACTTATCTTTTGTTCGAACATTATGGTACTTGGAACCAAAGAGGTATTTTACCGTAGCTTTATTCAAATAACTGTTGACATCAGTTGCAATTTCGCTACTGATTCCGAACATACACGATCGAAGTTAGCTTGTTCGTCTATCTGTTTATAAAAAAACAAAGATTCCAAAGAAGGACGTTCGGCACCAAATGTGTCACATGTTCACCCTCTGTTAATAAATGTTAGGTAATTATTTGTTTTTAGAAGCGGGCCTATTGTTGAAACCAGATAGAATAAAAAGAAATATTGAAGCGTTACAAAACCTTTCGAACTGGAAATCGTTCACAACTTTGTAATTCCTTTAACGAAACAGTTATTTAAACTGAGCTGATTTGGATGACGAAAAATCGAAATACAAAACTCCCTGACTCTGCTTTAAGAGAGGAAAACAACCTACCCCTTAGGAACCTGAAATTGTTTAGAACTTTGGAACGGGTTTAGCATACTAGTCACTAAAAGCTGAGCTGATTTGGATGGAAAGAGGACACACAACTAAATATCTTGGCGTTATTTTAAGGACAACAAAATTGCAGAGGACCTTAAGAAACTGAAATCTGTGGCTCGGTGAACCAAAGTAATTGCTTATAAACGCCTTATTAAGAGCATCGCCAACTGACCATATCCTGCTGGAAATCGGATATATGGTTTTAACTGTTCCTTTACTTTGCGCATAGCACAAATGCTACAACATATGATGATAAAACTGAAAACTAATAATCCGATTTTAAAAAGATTGTAATTCTATAAGGAATTTTCGATTGTTTTAAGCGGAAACATTAAGACAGCGTTGTGACCTACAATCGTCACCACACTCTTCAAATCGGATGGACAGATAAGAGGATTTCTTTAGAGTATTATTTTTTTAGTTCCTTTGGAAAAACAAGTAATACATCGGAATGGGAACGATTCTGTGAATCTCGAGAGCCTTAATGAATGAGTCTTTTATAAAGAAATGGAATAATCTAGATATATTAAAATATCTTTTCTGAGACATTTGGGTTGAATTTAGAACGCGAACCATTTATTTTTTCATTCGAATTCGATTATAGTTTTTTGCAATGAAAAGAACAGTTTTCAGTTCTTTTACATTGAGTTAAATATACGAAAAAAATAAACAATAACAACCCAGCAATTAAATTCACATTTTGTAAAGTCGAAATGAACAAAAATGATAGTACTGTTAAGTAATCTGGATGTAAGTATGACGCGATAATAGATGCTGAAATAAAGTTTTATACAATGGAGAGATTAGTTTCCAGATACTGTTTCCCTGTTTTCTGAATTCAACTGAAATTTTAATTACATTTATAACTTGATTATAGCTTCTCTCGTGATTTCTAACTGGGAAATTTTTATTCTGGATTGTTATTGGAAAAGGGCGAATCTTCTGTGCTCTTGTCTCAGCGATTTTGTACCTCCACAGAATTTTTGTTCTACCCCATGCAGCAATTCAGCAACACTCCTGCAGTTTACGAGCTCATATCCACGGCATAGTACTGTCTCTCATTTTATAAAAGGCTCTTTAGGAGTTAGGTTTATTGTAGTATAGTGTGTGCGCGTACATCGCGCGTTCTTTATATATGTATATATATAAACAATGTTAAGAAGAAGAAGAACTTGTGGATCGGAAAAATGACAAGAGTGGAAGACATCATGATCCAAGTAAAATCCCTGAAATGGCAGTGGTTGAACCTATTGCTAGAAGAAGGGACCACCAATGGGCAACTGAAATATTAGACTGCATACCAAAGGAAAGGAAAAGTCTGTGAAGAAGACCAAGTGGGAGATAGTAGGATACCATTTGAAAGCACGCAGGAGTGACATGGAGGAGACTGGCTCTAGAAAGACCGTTGTGGAAGAAATTTGAGGAAACCTTCATCCAGCAGTGGATTGATAATGGTTAAAGATGATATATGTCGTTTATTGAAAACAAAAATTTTACCCTCAACTTCCCAAGAATGCGAAGATTAAAAATTTAAAAAATAATTAAGGATGCAGATCTGCTTGAAAAATAAATTATAATTAAAAGTTTATTAATTTAAAAATTTAAAAATTTATTTTACAAGCGTAGATACGATTGCAAATACATTGCTAGTAGAAAATATCTACTTCGACCCCTAATAAATTGCCTATTGTGAAAAATTTGAAATTGTCATATTATATTTTATATTTTGCAACTCAAAATAATTTTTTTTTCGAATTGGACTTTTTTTTTAAAGCAGAGATATCGGAAAAATTCAGTATACTTTTATGCCCTCTAGCAGGTAAATTTGTAATTTTTTGATGTAGAACTGTACGCAAAACGAATTTCGTAGTGAAAGGTATCGAAAGGAAATTTTTTTTTTCCAGTCGGAATTTTTGAAACAATTATGTAGAATAAAAATATATCTTGAATTCAGAATAAACTGCATTGACGGTCCTTAGCTGTGTAAGAGGATTCATCGAAAACACATACGTAAAAAGGTATGTATCTTCGATGTCACAGTCTAAGCTTCTAAATGCAAGAAGAATTTTTGAAATCGGACTAAGGCATGGCATCAACAGATGAACGAACGAGTTGTTATTGTTACTGTGGCCCTATTAATTTCCTCAAAAGTTAGCATTGATTACCTTCTTTAATATCGCTTTACAAATTAAAATCCTTTTCCTTGTCAATATTTTTTGGGTAGGTAATAAGACTGTCCCATTTAGTCATTTTAATTAACTATTAATGAGGAAGGGGAGATGACCACTGTTTGTTATGCTTCGATGTTCAAAAAAATAAAATAAAATAAAATAAAAATAAAACTATCATCGGCTGTTTATGAAGTTCAAAACTGCAGTGAATAATTTTATGGCATCAGGGTTCGCGTAGGAAGAAAGAACTCTTCGCCCGTTTGGAGTTTTCCCCTTTTCACGATGATGTGGAAGGAACAATGGCTCATGCGTAAGAGGAAGGTGCAATTCCGATATTGCACACGTGCAAAGTAAGTGGCTAACAAAGGGGTGATAGGGACACCGAGTTGACATAAGCATTCAGCAGCTGTCCGGATGGTCGCAGGCTGGGTCACACAAAGTGAACTAAGGGAGAAACCCACCCTTTTTTTTTTTTTTTGGAGAGGAGGGAGGAAAATGGAAAAAGTTTGCTCTGGAGCTTGAAGGAAGTTAGGAGAAGGTTTGGCGATTCTCCGTGCGGCGGAGAGAATTTTTGGCTCTCTGCGAGAAGGGAAGATCTTCGATGTCGAAAAGGGATATAGAGGGGAAAATTAAGTCCTCTGGTAGAGAGGCAATCGAGAAAAATCCCTGATAATAGAGGCAGGAACAGATCAGTGTGTAAACAGTAAAAAAAGGAGTAATATAGACATAAGACTGGAATCGCGACAAGCAAATCCGCGACTTCCCCATATACTAACTACACTGGATAAAGAGCACCACCGCACAAGAGCGAGCTATCATTCCACTAGCAATTCATTCATTTCGTTATCGGGAGAAAATGTAGCTAAAGCCCTGGAGCTGTTTAATTACCTCACAATCAAGAGCTAACGAACTCATGCGATGATAGAGTACTGGTAGAAATCTAATAAACAGCCTTCTAACATTATATTAGCTCTTTTTTTTTATATTGGAGATTTAACGACCACCGTGAGCAACTCAGTTGGCTATAAGTAGTCGCCCGCCTCTCATTTAGGGCCACTGGCTTCAGGGAAGAGAGAGCCAATGCCTTAAGATAAACACAACATCCATACCTCACGGGATTCGAACCCGGAGTCATCTCGGACGAATGTAACATTATAGTACAAACTCATGCTTTTATTAAAAAAAAGACGTGCTGAAAAAGATCAAGTAAAAGAAAAAGTATTTTTCTTGAAATTATTTTTTTGTTATGTCATGTTTGATCGAATGCGGATAGTCAGTGAGCGCAATTACATCTTTTGAAAAATGCGTGAAACGCTATAGCGGTATTTCCGGAGTAAAGTATAATAAATTTTAGCACCGCCCTCTGGCTAGAGGATGATTTTGGGTTTACGTACGGGTACGCAAATGGTCTCTCCGGCGAAGTAAACGAAAGTGAACAGATCTTGTCACCAATTGGTTGCACGATTAAATGGCACTTTCACCTTGCTGACCTCTTTTTATACGTATTGCGCTTTACTAACCTTAAAAACAGGACGAAAAAAAAAAAAAAAAAAAGAAAGAAAAAGAGAAGGATCTGCTTTCCGTCTTGACGTTTCTCTTTGTCTTACTTTTTTTTTTTTTTTTGTTCCATTTCTTCTGTAATTCTGACCACCCAAGACCGAAACCTCTTTTTGTCTTGAAGTTCTTGCTCTCTCGCAACAGTGCTCACATTTCTGAGAAATACAAGCAAGCGACATCTGTCTACTCTTTGCCTTTTCGTGTTTTACTTTTTCTCTTTTTGTGAATTAAAACTTTTTTTGAATGGAAACTATAAATGGACATGAATTTAAAATTAAGGATTAATTGATGTAACCAAAATTATTTGTAGACAAAGAGAAATGCGTTTTAAAATTGATACTGCCTTGGAGAGTACTGCGATATGCAAATCAGTTTGGATGAATAACGTGGCAATACGCTTGCAGCCATCAGAAATCAGCTAGGGCCACCCATGTGGCGTTGGACGAATAGTCTAAGCTCTGGCCTTTGACTATTCGTCCAAGATGGATCCAGGTTCGCATCCCGGTGAGGCATGGATGCTGTGTTTGTCTTATGGCACTGGTTGTCTCCCTTCCCTGGAACCAATGGCCCTAAATTAGTGACGGGGGACTGCTTATAGCCCATCGAGTTCCTCCCAGTTGTGGTTAAACACCCAATAAAAAAAAAATCACGAACAGGAGCTTTCCAGCATGAAGCTTGAACCATCAGAATGTTTTAGATTGAGGGCTTATTTTGCGAGATAGGACTGCCATCCTGGAAAATACGTTGTTTAAAAATGTCACTGAACTTTTTTTTTGCTTAAATATACCCATGGGATCACTCCCTGGCGTTTTTATGCGCCATTTTCTGACCCCCTGCATAAGGTGTGAAAAACATTTACCTCTCTTAAGTGTAAGAGTTAAAACGATCGTAAACTTCGGCTAGTTTCCCCTTCGATCGCCAGTTAAATACCTGTTTATGGCCGCCCCTCTTGATACACACTTTTTACATTTGCACCATTTCATGTAAGGTGAGAATGGTGGTGATCTCTCTGTTTGGAAGTTTTATTTACTTTTTTTTTTTCATGTTTTAACGACCCGAAAGAGCATCTGGTGTCAGAAGAAATCTCCCATTCCCATCTTAAAGCTGCTGACTCTAGGGAAGGGGGAGAACCAGAGCCGTGGGACAAACACAGAAAGCCCATGCCTCACCTGGAACTAAAGTTAGCCAGAATACCGTGCTTCTGACCAGGGACCGACTTAGACAGTTTGGGGCCCTGGGCAAGAGACTTTCAGACGGACCCCGGCATCCCGTGTTATGTGCATGCATGTATGATTGAGGATGGTCTTAGGAACCTTAGTCTGACCTTTATGCGGTTTCATTCTGAATCGGTTGGATGCCGATCGGCAGAAAGTGTATATTTCGTGTGGAATAATTTCACAGAAGTGTTAATCTTGATTTACAGTATCTCAGTGTCAAGTGACGCGACGCAAAGTAAAGAGATGATTAACCAATCACGATTGTAGTTAGTTATGTCATGATTGGTTATTTTTCTTTCGCCGTGTAGCTTTATACTGAGGTGTAAATGATGCAAAGTTATATATTACTTGGTATACACCGATGATCCATTACATTATGACCACCCTCAGCTTAGAAAAATGAACCCGCCTGGAGACCGAACGGTGGAGCAGGTGAAGTTCACAGAGTAGTATGCACTATATTGACAAAAGTCACCGGACACCTAGAAGAGAAGCACAACATAGCATTTATTGGCATACATTAGTACGGTGTCGGTCCACCTTTGGCCTTAATGCATGCACTGACTCTTCGAGATATACTTTCGAAAAGGTTTTGGAACACAGCGATAGGCATGCGCTTCCATTCAGTAGAAAATGCTGCCGCTAACTGTTGCTTAATAGTAGGCCTGCAAAACTTCTTATGCGGCGCTCTAATTCATCCCATAGGTGCTCTATGGGATTAAGATCAGGACTCTATGCTGGCCAGTTCACACACAATACGGATTTATCGCCAAACCACGCCGTAACAGTCTTTGCTTTATGGCTCGGTGCATTATCCTGCTGGTGCCAATAAGGCTCGGTTCCACAGTATTGCCACAGATTTGGTGAGGTATAATTGTCCAGAATATCGAGATAGACGTGCTGGTTAACAGGTTTGTACACGATAACCAATGGGCCTGGAATATACCACGAAAAACACCCACATAGGAATACACTGCCAGCTCCAAACTTGACCGTAGGAACAGTGCACTGTGGTAAATAGCGTCCCCCGGTTGCCGCCATACCCACACACGGCCATCAGATTGATGAATCGTGCATCTGTATTCATCGGTCCATAAGACCTGTTTCCATTGATCTACGGTCCACGATAAATGTTCTTTACACCATGCTAAACGACGAGTAGCGTTCCGAGTGGAGATGAAAGTTTTATGAGCAGCCGCACGACCACGGCAACCCATAGAATGAAGTTCTGTGCGAATGGTATGTATACATACCGAGGTTCCAGCATTTTTACTCACCTGTACACTGAGGTCCTGTGGAGTACTCCGTCAATTAGCTGTAACAACTTTCCTGAGGCTTCGACGTCCTGTATCACTGATATTTTTTGGTCTGCCGGTACGTTTTGCTGCTTCAGGCACGCCATGTGCCTTCCACTTATTCAGTACATCTAAAACAGTTGACTTAGGGATGTTTAAACGACTCTCGGTTTCTCTTATGGACAGCCCACTAATATAACACTCAACAATCTTTCCTTTCTCAAAGTCAGTTCTCTCCCGCTGTGACATATTTACTCAACCTCACTGTGCGATATGATCGCGGTCAGCTGCAGGCTTGTTTTTATACCGTTTGCAGCTGCACCGCGCATCTTAACTACGCAGCGGATCAGATCGTTTGCTTTTGAATGGGTGTCCGGTGACTTTTGTCAATATAGTGTATATGCAACCCGAGGACTGGCTTTCGGTAGAGTGTTCGGAGTCCGAATCGGAAAAGCTGCCGATTTATCGGATTTTGATAAAGGACAAATTCTGATGGCACTGCCCTCGGAACTACGATCTCGAAAACGGCGCGGCTTGTAGGTTGTTCACTTGCCGCTGTAGTGAGTACGTATCAAAAGTGGTGCACAAATAGCCAAGCGACGAGACGTCGCGTAGCTTCGTCCAGCCGTGTGACGTCTGCAGCTCATTGATGGCAGAGGGATACCACTTGGAAAAAAATGAGAAGGATTCCAAATTTCTGGCAATTCTTCTGAATTGTGTCCAAGTGGGCATGTGTGTTTTTCGTCATTTAAATTTGTAATGATTCTCCTCGACATTTTTTATATCCTCAAGTTCAAACAGAGAAGTTTATCTTTTCCAAACTCCCATGCAAGATTTCCATTTTTTCCGCTCAAACGTTCTTTCGAGAATTATTTTTTTTAACGAGAATGGAAAGAAAGGAGAAGGTGAAGAACATTGAAGAGGATACTGACACTTTTACTGATTTCGATTTAGGGATTTAATATTTTTTTTTAGATACCACTTTCAGAAATACATTTTAGCAAAACTGGTGACAGGCGATATCTAAAACTAATCCTTTTTAGTTTTCTTAATTAGCAAATAATAGCACGCAGTTTAATCTATGTACACCAATGCACGCGTTTTAGTCTCTGATCTCATTAGCACGTCTTTAAAAACAACAAAAAGTACCTGCTTATAGCATCATTATACGTCCTTCTGTAAGTGGACAACATATCTCTGCTATTATTAAGTAAGATTTGAAGTATTCTTTTTGGAGTCGAAAGCTTGAAATACATGTTAGCCTTTTCTCAATGTTATAGCCTCGCCGCTAGGAAACGAAAATGCTCATGCTATTAAATTCAAAATGTATTTTGCTCTGCAGTTGCTTAAATAAAAAAGATTCAAAAAATTATTTTTGCCTTTCAAAATCTTTTCATCGTAGAGACCATTTTACGTATACTATCTGTTTGAAAAAAATGCATGGTGAAAGAAAATACATTAACAAAACGTTAAACAATATACACCGTCGTATCAGAATAATATGACCACCCCCGGAATCACAGTATACCCGCCCAGGCGCGTCACAGAGTGCGCGTGACAAGGTCAAACAAACGGAGATATAGCCAGCCAGCCGGCCAGGACAGATGAGCCATAGTACGTTACGTGAGCACAATGGGCAGGGGTTGTGATTTGACGTACATTCAAAAAGGAATGATCATCGGCTACCGGGCCAAGGGTGGTAGCATCTCAGAAACAGCAGATTTCGTGGGCTGTTCCCGAGGTGCTGTAGTAAAGGTGTATCAAGAATGGACCGCTGGCACAGCAAGTACCTCATGACGTCATAACTGTGGAGCCCCAAAGGCCATCGACTCCAGAGGAGAACGTCGCCTCCGTCAACTGGTAAAGGGCAATCGACGCGAACAGTGCAGCAATTGACCACGCAAATGAATGCTGGGGCACCCAGGTACGTGTCCCCGATAACAGTAGAGCGAACCCTGTTACGCATGGGTCTCCGGAGTCTACGCTGCGTCAAGGCGCCCATGTTAACCCAGGTCCACTGGCAACGACACCAGCATTTCTCATGGAACTACCATTATTGGACAGTGGAAGAGTGGAAGAAGGTTGCCTTCCCCGACGAATCGAGATTTCTACTCCACAGAAGTGACGGGCGGTGGCAGATATGGCGTCAGACACACGAGAACCAACATTCGGACACGCTTGTTGGTCAAGTATAGGCTGGCAGTGTGCATGTCTGGGGGATGTTTTCCTGGTATGACCTGGGGCAGCTGGTACCACTGGATGGGTCCCTCAACGCCAATGTGTACCTGTCCATTCTCGCTGACCACATGCATCCCTTCATGTTGGATGTTTACCCTGGTGGTAATGGTGTCAACCAACAGGACAAGCGCCCTGCCACGTCGCTGAGGAGGGTGCGCGACTGGTTCCACGAATACGAATGTCTCCGTTCTTCTTTGGCCGAGGAAATCGCCCGACCTCAATCCCATAGAGCACTTGTGGGACTATTTGGATGGACAGGTTCGCCGTGCAGACCTGCAACCACGTCATCTCCGGGACCTCCGTGCGGTGCTGTAGTCCGAATGGGCACGTGTGCTTCGGGTAACCTTCCATGGCCTCGTTGGTTCCATCCACGCCGTCTCGCCGCAGCCATCCGGGCTAAGAGTCGTTATTCCCATTATTAGGTAGGTGGTCATATTATTCTGATACGACTGTGTAAACAAACATCAACAAACAATATAAATTTACGCTCCTAGGCGGCGTAAATGTAGTTTGCATCTTCCCTGAAATCACCGCTTCTAAAATCGGATTTTAAAAAGTTATTTTTGAGTTAGAGTACGATGATAAATATTTTGCATGCATTTTACGATATTTTGTGACAAACTGCTTGGCCACTGCGAGACGTAAGTGCATATTTCTCTTTTTAACATGTTCTCAATAGAATCTTCGCTTCTAATTATCTAACTGAAAAAATTCTTTTTCTGTCAGACGCCACTAACCGCGGGAAATATTTATGCGTGTATTTTCTCAAAATGTTTAATTTCCCTGCTAGGAGAGTTAATGCCCTATATCTTTCATGATGATATCTGCACTTCTAAAAGTTCGATTTAAAAAATTATTTTTGCTACTGAGAGAGTTTGTGGCATGGCATGCTTTTCATGTTTGCCAATTTTTTTTACAATATAGTTTTGCCACAAGTAGGTAAGAGTTCATTTCCATTTGTATCATACTTGGAACCTCATCTTCGTTTCTAGGAACCCGATTTGAAAAAATCCTTTTTGTTTTGGATACCTTCCCTTATGAGAAATGTTTTGTGCACAGTTTGTGATTTTTCGTGGCACGCATTCGTGCTGCTAGTGGCCGAAATTTGCTATTTCTACTTAATGGGTGTTTTATCGATTGTGACAAAATCCGGTTGACATATTTTTTTCCTTGTAACCGATTCAATGCATGATGAAGATCACTGCTTACATTACGCATTCTAAATTACGCGTAAATTTTCTGTAGGAGGTGTAAATGCATTCTCCTTTTAGCTGAATTTTCTTTTTTCCAGAAATCTGCTTCGAAAAGGATTCAAAAGATGAACTACACTCAAGAATTCGGTGTCATCTTTGTTTTTCTTTGTTCTTTGTTTTTTTTCAGTTACTAGATAGATACTAATGAATTTAAAACAGCGTTTCCCCTTTGCAAGACAAATGTTTGATTGTCTATATTAATAACTTCCTATTCGTTCACTCGTTAAAAAAAAAAAAAAAAAAGGAACGGTCTCATTTTCACTGATTTCTAATATCACTGAACACTGAGGTCACGCGTTACAAAGCCAAGATAATTAAGTATAGCTTCAGATCACCATTAATACTTCGAACACGTTTCGCGTAACCCAATTAAGATATAATGCTCGTGGGTTTTTTGAATTTCTTTTCTTATTTTCGGTTCTTCTAGTGCATAAGATCACTCACTATATGTGACATGAATGATTATCTGCATCTGCGTCTTTTAACGTTCGCACCTATGGTTTCAATTCGATAACCCCCCCCTCTCCTCCCCAAAAAAAGAAAAGAAAAACTTGTATGAAAGATGTACATATTTCCCATTTTATCGGCTTCGTTTTACTGCGCTCTGAATTGCTTAAAAAACAACCTTTCATTATTTTTTGAAATTCCAGTAGTTGAAATTAATTATCCAAACTTGATTGCAGATTATCTTAAATCTAGTTTACGAGGCAACGTGTGGTCGCTCGACTGCTCAGCTGTTAGTTCGATTCATGTCGTGAGCCTGAATTCGAGTTACGGGTCAGACACGGTGTCGTCTCTGTTTCCGGTTTTTCATTGCTCACTCTCTTCGTCTCGAGGATTCAGTAGCCTAGAATTTTGGAAAGCAGTAGCTCAGTGGCGTATCTTGGGTCCGTGACCTGGGCTGTCTCCCCCTCCCCCCAGTACTGTTTTCTTAAATTGCGAAGTTTAATTTTTAATTGTTACGTAATACCAGTAAATCTAAATTTTAGGTACATACCATTGCTAACATGATACCAAATAACTATGAGGATTAGGATTTGAACACTTACTTGTACACGAACTCCATTCTTCTTTCCTTTTGTGTGAACTCGAGTGCTACGTTTTCATAAAATGTTTCTTCCGAGTACTTTTTCATATTTAAAAAGAATGTTTTTCTCTATTGACAAAACAGCCAAGTTTTTCGAATGTGCATGTCCTTGTGTGGCTCTAAGGTATATCTTGATTCTTTTTAACGCTGAAAAACTTCTTTCGGCAGTTGCAGTTGTCGATGGAAAGCTTAATATGAGGTCTGCTAATTTGTACACCTCACTAAACACTATGTCCAATTTATTCAACTTTATGCAACAAGTAATGTCTCTTACTGATTTGTTTTTGTATTCATCAAAGGAATAAAACACCTACCATTCATTTTTTAGTCGAGCTGTATCAAAATTTGAAGCATAATTTGAATTAAGTTCTGACAGTAGATGTTCAGGGAAGCTTTCACAACATTTATCAAAACAGTTCGAATCCAACAAAGCCACGCATTTAAGATATAATATCACTGATTTTATTTCATTGACACTTCACGAAAACTGAAACAACTCTCGCGAAACACTTATAGGCGGGAGTATGCCAGTAACTGAGATAGTCTAACTCTTCTTTTTTCTGAGCGAACCGTTTCCCAAAGCAATGGCCCATTCCCCTCTACCAGCTGATTCAGGTTGTCATGGAAACGCTAGCAGGCGATTGTACGGAAGGTTTTCGCATCAGAACTGCAAAGACTCTGGAAGAACTGCTTGCGTTATGCCGTTGGGTTTCGCTCGCCAGGGTGAGTCAAAGAAGCGAATCTGCATGCGTTTTTTTTTTTTTTTTCGCACTGAAAGCATCGACGTATTTCAATACCGTTGATATTGGACTTTTATTTGTGTATATTTAATTCAGTTTTTCTTTTTTTGTGCTTTCTCTGGGCTTCGCAGCTAGCCTAGCTAGCCTCGAATATACACCACTGTAGTAGCTATCTATGTCTGTGAGGACACCCAGTCTGAAAAAGAAAAAAGGAAAACGCAATGTTGTACGTTTGATAAATTATTTCACGAAGTGCATTTTGCTCAGTAGCGTTTTGCGTTATCGAATCGAAATCGCTACCTCTTTAATAAATCGGTTACAAGAATTTGCATGCTGCCCTTTTTATCTGTAACTAGCTGAATTTCCCGGCGTTACTCTGGAGAATTTGGTGATAATTCTCTATCTAAATTATGTACGAATCAAATGAAAAGGATTAACTTTTTACGGCATGAACCGTATCTATAATACGGTATTTCATTTCTTCATTGAATTTGAATTTTATTCTCTGTAGAGTCTTTAGGCACACAATATTCTCAGTTTTTTCGTTTGATTTTTGTTGTTTACTTAACTTCAGTTCCGATGCTGAATGATGTTGTAGTTCTTTACTGTAAAGCACTTGTCACAAAAAAATAAATTTTTGCACTTATAACAACAAAACAGTATTAAATTCGAATTCAAAATATAAATAGTTAAAAATGGAACTTTTTACGAAAATTTTATATGGGGCCCCCTTGACCCCGGGCTTTGACCCCTCCAAAAACTATCTACGGTGTAAGTTGAATACCACGAGATAGTATACCAAATTTGGTGGCTCTAAATTGAAAACTGTAGATTTGCATAGAGGACAAACAAACAAACAAACATTCAACTTTATACACTGAGTGGCCACTTTATTATGACCAGCTGAAAGTTTCAAGCAAATGAGCTATGGTGCACGCTGTTGCCGCTAGAGGGCGAGGCTAATATAAAAAGGGAAAGCTTAGTGCTTGCGACAGTAGTAGAAGTGATTTTGGGGTGACGAAATGGGTAAAAAATGCGATTTGACGGACTTTCAACTTGGGATGATTGTAGGAGCTCGGAGCCATGGAGCGAGTATCACCGAAATCGCCGCATTCGTTAAATGTTCCAGAGCAGCTGTTGTTAAAATGTTTAAAGACTGGACTGTCAGCCAAAAAACTGGGTCTCTACGTGCAACGTGTGGTCGTCATCGACTAGTGACTGCTCGGGCGGAACGGAGAGTGTCCAGACAGGTAACAGACAACAGAAGGGCAACAGTGCAGCAATTTACAGACCATCGTAATCAAGGATCCCCTCAAATGATCTCTGCACGCACTGTTCGCGTACACTGCATCGGATGGGATATGGCAGCCGAAGGCCTGTTCGAACACCTTTGCTGTCTGCAGTTAACAAGAGAAAACGTCTCCAGTTCGCACAGGAGCACAAGGATTGGACAGTCGATAATTGGAATCAAATTATGTGGTCCCATGAATCACGTTTTCAGTTGCACCATGCCGATGGCCGAGTGAGAATTTGGCGGAAACAGCACGAAAGCATGGACCCCAAATGCATTGCTGCTACAAACCTTCAAGCTGGTGGAGGCAACGTTATGATTTGGGGAATGTTTTCCTGGCATGCTTTGGGCCCTTCAATTCGTGTTGATCAACGTCTGACTGGCACATCATATTTAAACATCGTTGCGGACCAAGTGCATCCTGTCATGTGGATGGTTTATCCCAATGGCGATGGCTACTTTCAACAAGATAATGCGCCCTGCCATAGTGCTCGTATTGTACAGGATTGGTTTCAGGAACATGCCGGTGAGTTTACTTTGCTTAGGTGGCACCCACAATCTCCAGATCTCAACCCCATTGAGAATTTGTGGGATGAAGTTGAACGAGCCATCAGACAGCTGGATTCACAACCCTGCAATATCACACTCCTGGAAAGTGCAATTCATCAAGCATCGTCTCAGATTCCACAAAACACCTATCAACATCTCGTGGAGTCCATGCCACGAAGAATCGACGCAGTATTAAAGGCAAAAGGTGGCCCAACGAACTACTGAGGAGGTGGTCATAATAAAGTGGCCACTCAGTATATATCAGATATCCCTAACATTTTTTGAGCAGTTTATTTACATGTAAGTTGCTTTTATGTTCGCTGATGTTAGTAACGTCGCTTTGCTCTTTGTTTTTTAATAATTCAAATATAATATCTCCAAGGTAAAATTTTAGTTAACTCGCTTTCGGGTACACCGAAACAATGTATTTATTATGCTGTTGCAGATGAAGTGCCTGATTTTACAGGCTCTTACAGTTGGAAGGAAATTTCGGAATTAATACATCGAGCGATGCGACTTCGGATATGTGAAATTAAAGCATCAAGGTTGCTGCCTTTATAAAGTACTGGTCATATCGTCAGTAGCTACAGTGAAGAGAAATATGGGCAAGAGCCAAATTCCTGTCCCCTTCTTGTATGAGGTTGAACTTGGACGCCATATATTCGATGCAGTTCGCAACATAAACAGACCTTTTGGGAAATACACAGTCAGTGAACGCAAAACACAACTTTAGTTTGCTAAATTCCGGTCCTGCGGTATGAACTTCGAAAATAAACCACGCGGTAGACCAGAAGGAGCTATTGATAATACCAAGTTGGAGGTCTTGGTTGCATCCGATGGACGTCAAACGGTGCGAGAAACAATTTCTGAAATTCACGAGTCCCTTTTCCGACTCTTTCGTGAATTAACGGAACATATTTCTGATAAGTTTTCCGTGAAATGACGGAAAGAAACCTGAATATCACGGATTTTTCGCACGCAGGGAGAATTCTGAATTTTCAGAAACCTTTCCGCAATTTCTTTCTTGTATTTACGGTAAATTGTCGTTTTTAAGATGTGTTAACGGAAAATTCTGGATTTTCAGAAACCTTTCCGCAATTCCTTTCGTATATTAACGGAAAAACTTAGTACTCACTTTTTCAGTATCCATATTAAGAGAATTTCCGGTAATAGGAGCGATTCCTGGGAAAACTTGAGGTTTGATTAACTGTTAAATTTCAATCACCTTTCGAAGGATCTAATTTTGAATTTCTGCAGAAAAATCCTGATATTGTGGATAGCATATCGCATGAATTTCGGTTATTGTGGCTCAGGATATTTCTTCTCCTCTCCCCCATTTTGTGCACCAGCTATTATAGATTGTGGTACTGTAAGAAACCAGGTACTTGTTATACAGGTGGTTATCCATCAGCTTCGGACCCCTTAAAGCAAAACCTATTACAGCTATCAAAAGTAAATTTTATATTTAGGAGTTTTGTGAAATAATATGTACTATGAAACAGTACACTTCACTTTTTCTTAAAGATAATTGAAAGCCATTGACAGTATGAAAAAAATCTCAAGTTTCAACACATTCTGTTGCTTCAAACAAATCACGATGGCAAAAATACTTAATTTGTGATAAGTCCTCCTACAGAAAAAATAAAATTATTAAAAACCTATTAAAAAAAATAAGCTCCAACAGAAAATGAAATGACTAAATCACTGGCATTAATAAAAAAAATTATTGCCGCGCAATTAGTTTTATCATGAACGTGATTCAGATTCTTTCTGGCTCAGTGGTTAAGATGCGCGTTATTTATTGACCTAAGCCAAACGACGTCGGTTCAATCCCCACCGCTTCGAAGGAATTATCTGGTGTAAGGGCTGAAAAATTCAGCACCATCGATGTTGCGAAATTCTTGTATAAATACGGAAAAATTTGAAAGAGACTTTTCCGAAATAAATGGAATTTCTGATACGGAAAATCTGTCAAAATACGGGTTTAAAATACAAAGGGCACTTTTAAAAACGGAAATTTCAGTAGAAGACTGACACCTGCCGACAACTTTGCTGCACGTTATTTTCAGAAATTTTCCGTGAATTCAGTTATTTTTAACAGTTTTTACACTGTAGACATGCCATTTTCCGATATATTGCGTTATAAGCAAAATAAAGATGGATAAATGGGTTCCCATAAATTAACAAAGTAGCTCAGATCTTGACGATAACATGTCTACTCTTTTTTTATCCGCAACCAAACGAGCGACACTTTGAGGTGCCTCGTCACGTGTGGTAAGGAATGGATGCTGTATTACAACCCCGGCGTTCGGCGCAGTAGCTCGAGCGCCTTTGAAGCCCAGAAACATGCCTCGAGGTAGTAGTATATCCAAGAAGTCTACGATCAGTATTTGGTGGTACGCAGTTGGTGTGATCCACTCCGTCTTAAAACCATCTCAAAGCGTCACGATGGGCAGGTATTGTCAAGAACTTGACATTATGCATGGGAAAATGTTCACAAAACAGCCGGCATTAGTCAATCGCCATGGGCCCCATACTTATCCATGATAACGCGAGACCCCACGTTGCATACCAAGAGATCCAGAAGCTGCACCAATTGAGGTACGAAACCCTACATTATCCGCCTTATTCACCTGATTTGTCCCCTACAGACTAAAACTTCTTCAAGCATCTGAACATCTTTCAACAGGGTAAACAGCCGGCGTTAGTCAATCGCCATGGGCCCATACTTCTCCATGATAACGCGAGACCCCACGTTGCATACCAAGTGATCCAGAAGCTGCACCAGTTGAGGTACGAAACCCTACATTATCCGCCTTATTCACCTGATCTATCCCCTACAGACTAAAAACTACTTCAAGCACCTGGACACTTTTTTGAAGGATAAATGGTTTCAAACATTTTTTCACGACGGTGTGTAGAAGCTACTGTCTCTTTGACAACAGTGTGTTGCTACTGGCAGTGATTTGTTTTATTAATAATGTTCATTTTTCACCGTATTTTAGGTGTTTGAAATTTCCATCGATATTTCATCTGCAACAACCTAATAACAATTTTTCTTTTTTGTTTAGTCAAGCACCAGAGAAAATGCAAGACAGTGAATTGATTTGGGAACCAAATTGTATTTTCGTTCTTTGTTCACAGAGTATCCCATTTTTTCGCGGAAGGTTTTGGAACGGAATGCTTTCGAGTGCTCTTTATTTGCATGGAAAGTCGAATGCGTGCTTTTGAGTAGAAAACTGCAGAAATCAGCCTTGTTTCATATTCCATCCATGTCTTTTCCGACAATGTGTTTTTTCAAGTTAATTCTCGTAAAATGGTTGTCCTTTGATGTTTAAAAGGGAAATATCGTTGAGTCTACAGCTTTTGAGTAGAAAAATACAGAAAGTTGCCTTGCGTCATCCCTGTCTTTTCCAACAATGTGTTTTTTTCCAGTTAATTCTCGCAAAGTGCTCGTCCTGTGATGTTCAAATGTGAACTACCATTTAGTCTGCTTCGAAAGCACAAACGTCGACATGGTCGAATACACAATGAAAAGGCAATTACCTTGAAAGACAAACGCATTTCTTTGTGACACTCAACCGCACAAGAAAACAATAGGTCAGTGTATTATCAGAGTGATGTCTGATTCGTAGAAGAGAATGACGGCTACAAAAAGGTTTATTTTCTTTCTTTCTTTTTCCCTTATCAATGGACGGGAAGAGAGGATGCTGTATCAGGTTAATAAATACCTGTTGGCGATTGTCGGAGGGCTGTTTTTCTGTCTTCATTTCAGTACGTGGGAACACAGCAGAAGGATCCTCTTCACGGGAAAGGGAGATTCTTTTTTCATTTAACGGTAATAACACCAGCGCTTTGAAGGCTGTTTCGTGTAATCCTTTCTTTCTCTGCAAGAGAAAATTTCCCGTTGGCATCTCTTAGTGGTTAGATAATAACGCGTGCTGACTATGGAAATCTCACAATAAAAACGATGATATTTGAGAGGCGACAGCTGAATTATCGCTGCGGAACTTTATGCATTGAAAATACAGCAAAAGATTGATTTCTTACCTTAAAAATTTGCGTGTTCTCGAAATAATGAGGTTTAACCTACCAATGTCGATCCGCTGGCGATTAAGTATCTATCTATCTACATTATGATGATATTCATTCATCATAATGTATATATATATATATATATACACACGATCTAGTCACATTATTGTGACCACCAGCTAATATCCAGAGTACCCGCAGTGTGCAGCGCGGACAGCAGCTATAGACGGGCTGGGAGTGACTCAATAAGTTGCTGGAAGGTGTTCACAGGTATGTGGAGAAATGCTAACTGCAGTTTATCTGACAGCTGCTGGAGAGTGCGTGGTGGAGGATCCATAGAGCGAACAACACGATTGAGGTGGTCCCACAGATGCTCAGTTGGGTTTAACTCTGGGGAATTAGGAGGCCACGAAAGTACTTTGAAGCCTTCATCGTGCTCTTCCAACCACTCTCGGACATTTTTAGCTGTGTGGCACGTCGCATTGTCGTGCTGGAAGATCCCATCTGCTCCAGGGAAGACAATCAGTATTTATGGATGTACGTGGTCTGTGAGGATGGATTCATAACGAATTCGGTCCATAGTGCCTTCCACAAGTATGAATGGACACAGGGAATGCCACGAAAACATTCCCCAGACCATAAACCTGCCCCCACCAGATTGTTTTCTTCCAGCAGCGCTTAAAGAGTGTTTGTCCTCCAATGTTTCTCGCCTTATACGCCAATGTCCATCCGTTCGATGAAGCAGAAAACGTGACTCATCGGAGAAGGCAATCCTTTGCCAATCAGCGGAGGTCCAATTCCCAAACTGCAGTGCAAATGTAAGCCTTTTCTGCAGATGCACCTTCGTTTGCATAGGTGCAGTGACCATCCGTCAGCATTGGAGCCCCATACGCAGCAGGGTTCACTGAACTGTCATTTCAGACACACTTCGGGTATCCCCCTGGTTCATTCTCCTTCTTATGAACTACATTATTTTATACATTTGCATTGATACTTCGGAAATTCACAGAATAATAAAAAAAATATTTTTCTTATCGGTACCCACTTCAGAAAATTTAGGGTAATCAAAAATATCACTCAAAAGTGATTTCCTTCAATGCACAGACTGAGCATCATTCACTCGAGTGTGCACATGGAAGCCCATGGAGAGGCTTGGCTGTAAATCTTCACTGAAGTTAATTTGAAAATCCCGGCCTGACCCGAACTCGAGCGGCCAAGACTCTGCCCATACCCTGCTCATTATTTTACTTGCCAACTTGTAGCGCCTGCTGGTTCAAGCTCGGTTGTTCAGTGACTGGTTCAAGTTCGAACGTTAGAGGCTCCGTGTATACCCGGTCAACGCCCGAGTCAACTTAAGACTCGGGCGTTGATTTCGCCTGTGGTTACAAAAAGCTTCCCAGTTTGTGATTCGCTTCTGTTTTCCACTTCACTCTGTGATCTTCGCCAGTCCTACACACACCCTCTGTGATAGAGTCAAAGTTTCGTAAACCTCGGGCGTGTTCAACATTAAAAAAAAAGCGGTTATGCTCTAATTTTCTTTAAAATAAATAAAAATGTGCTATTAATCGTTAGCTAATAATAAACTTTTTTTGAACATTTTTGAAACAGTGCCCCCTTTTTATCCACTCCTCATGCTTGTGAGTTCTTTCCTGGGGGTGGGGGATTACGACCATTGTGAGCAATTCATTGGGATTTAAAAGCAGTCACCCATCCCTAATTTGATCTCACTCATATCAGGAAAGGAAGAGAGGCCAGTGCTGTAAGACAAGCGTACCATCCATGCCTGATTCGGGCCCAGACCTATCTCGAGCAAACGATTGGTATCCAGCGCCTCGTACCACTCGGCCACCGGGGCGACTTCTTGTTTTCCTTCATAATTCCCTTTAACTGTTTCATTTCTCAATAGATTTGAAATAATTTGTTGTATTGAATTCAGCATAAAATTACAACATATATTACAGTAGAGGAAAAGGGGGCGTTATGGGGTCTATGGAAGAAGCCCTTCAAGGTGCTTCATGAAGGTGGCCAGGATGACACCAGATTCCACTACGTGGTTGTGTGAGTCACCCTTGTTGAATGACACCAACTCCTTAACCATTTCTCGGTCGTTTTAGTCCACCCCCCCCTAGTCGGCCATAACGTCGGTTAGAACCATTTTCACCCCTCAAAACATTTTACTGAGTGACGTGAACGCTTCCCGGTCATTTTATTTTTCTCCACGTGTTCGACGTCACGACTCGGTCCGTGCAATTTTTGTTCCATCAGGAAATTTTACGCGTGACGTCACGGCGCCTTGGGGAATTTTCTGCACAGATCCGAAAAAGTGCTTGGTGGATCAGGGTAGCATGAAAGCCACGACGCGAATGTTTGATTCCAAAACAGTTGCTTTAACCACAAAACCGCGTTATCAGATGGGGGAGTTTGCTTGAAGGTGAGCCTCCTAGTTATTTTTGGCAGCGAATTTCTCAAATCTTGTGTATTCACCCCTATGGGTGAGTGCACTGTATTCACATAGCGTTGCCTATTTTTTTTTTTTTTTTTTTTCAAATATCTGATCAATGGATTTATTTTCTTTTTTTTTTTCATAAATACCCATTTTATATATTTTATATTTTTTTCTCAACATAGCAATTTTGTTTTTTGTTTTGGGGGAGTTTTGTTTGAAGTGGTTTAGTGTATATTAACGAAGGATTATTCGATACATTTACTAAGTTTTCAGAAATTATTTCTTGTTCATAGTAACGGAGTGGGTGTGTTTCATGGCTGTTGGTATTCTCGTTTCTTCGTGTGTTAATGAAGGAATTTTGCAGTGAAATGATTTTCTATAAATGCAAGAGAATAATTGATTATTCATCACAGTTCATTAATTATATTTACTATGTAATTTTCCTCTGACGTTTAATGTTTTGTCTACGCGACATTTCGTAAGGAAATTAATTCGTCTCCCTGTGGCTTATTTTGCAATTCGCTTTTTTTCTTAACATGTTTATTGTGAACTTCAGCATTTCTAAAAAGTTTGCAGTTGTTTGAAATTACATTTGAATGCCTTGAAGGAAATGAAAGGAACATCACTGATTTTCAATGAATGTACCAACTTAAGGAATTTTTTTCCCCTCTAAATTTTGTTCTCTCCTTGAAATCTTGAAACGATTGTTTAATAATACCATACTGTTTAAGCTTGTTCATACTTTTTCTAGTGAAACGAAGTGATTCTTTATTTTTTCACGTCCCTACATTATTTTTATGAAAATTTAGTTTAAACATTATTTTTATGAAAATTAAAATTTTAACATTTTGTTATGAAAATTTAGAATTTTTCTTCCTAATGAATGTATTTCATTTCGATTCATTCTGACATGCATAAAAATCATTAAAGAAGATATTAAATTTTGATTCTCTTTATGGCATTTTTTTTACAAAGCTTTGTATCTTTGATTTCCTCGAACTTTGATGGAGATGATATTCCTTCATGAGATATAGTAAAATTCATTTTTGTGTCTTACGTATTATTTTCAGACCCCCCCCCCCCGCCCCGCCATAAAACAACAGGCAATTGCTGTATTAAAAGTACGATTAGAATACCTTTGGCCATCTCATACGGATTTAGCCCATACCTCTAGCCGCAATTTATACCTTTCTCAGACATTGTTTTGGCTACCATTCGCATTTTTTCCGCGCATTCCTTTGTCAATCTTTAATACATTTTTCATAAACTTTTGTCCACTGTTCACACATTTTGGCACATTAATTTGGCCATAACTGGAAAACTCATTCACTAATAGGTAGTGTTAAGAATCAGATGTTTTTAAAGAAAAGGATTGCTGTATGAATCACTTTGTTCTCGGTATGCTGTCAGGTTGCATACGGTAAATTTGCTACTCATAGTGCTTAACCGATGTTACTTAATTATCGTTCTAATATCTTTGCGCTATTGCACATGTAGCTACCGTAAAAACATCTTTATACCCCAATTTGCAAACTTTATTCATGTGCGTGTTGTTCTTTCTTTTTTGCAAATATCAGTGCGTGCCGCATCGAGTATCCGTCTTTAATCGTAGAATTGTTTTCCAACTCTCTGATCTTTTCTAGTGGAGAAGAATGTAACGGAACAGCGCAAATGAAATGGAAAGCAAATGTGTCGTAACGCTGACCTCTCACGTGGGAAAATACCAACAATTCCCAGAATGCCGGCGGGGGTTTCAAAGAGTATGAGAGGCTAACTGTGTGTGTGTGTGCGCGCTAGGTACATTCATACCGGAGCCAAAGACCCTCTGGCTGGAAGAACCTGTTCGAACATCCCAACCTCTCTCTCATTAAGACCTGCATCCGTTGATGTTATCTTCGTGGAATAAAGAATAAAGTAGTAGCAATTGGTCATTATTCGACTCTCACTGGCTGAGCTACCTTGGCATTAGAAACACGGAAACCCTTTGACCTCTCAGTGCAGCTCGTTTTGTTTTGCAGTTCGTCAACCTGACGATTTGACAGCAGATGAGCGTGAAAAAAAAGTGCTCACGAAGAAGACCGACACCAAAGCCAATGGGTGATCAGCATGCTGACATATTTTCACGTTCGCTATTTTAAACGCAATTATTTTTTAATGTGACAAGCCTTTGATATCACTTTGTTTCATGTTAGATAAATTTAAAACAAAGACGAAAAATTTGATAACTTAATTTTTCCCAGTTTCCAAAGAAATAGAAGCCTTGTTCTTTTAAAATATTTCGCAAGTCCACGCTCTGGTTTACGAAATTTACTCATTCTTGAGAAATGCAAATTGAAACGTTCGTTCCCGGCGAGCAAAGAGAACTGGCTTCTAAATGATTTTCCCGAACTTTGAGGAAATTTCTTTCAGCAAACTAGAAACCACCACGTTTTATTTACAGGTGACAATACTGCTTCCGAAATATACTAAGAAAAGTTAAGATTATTTTTTACAAATGTTGCAATAAATTTACTAAGCTATAAAATAATAGAGATCCGGTCAATACAAGGTTATAAAATGCTAAATTTTGCCAAATGAGTAATCATTAACGCATAAAAGCTCTTCGTACGTAACTAAGGAACATAAATCGGAGTGTATTTATTTTCATACTGTTAATTTGAGTTTACAAAATGTAGTGCAGTACGATAGCAGCGCGCATGCACACAAGCACACGCACACATTGTGATGCACTGATCGTCTTACACTGATTGTCTTCAACTGATTCAAAATGAAATATTTCGAGTAGTCTTTCAGCGTTTTAAAGAGAATATATACTTATCTCAGGCAATTGCAGCTGGTGGTCATGTGCTGGCATTATTAATATTTTTTAAATATTTGTCAAAACTGCCTTACCAAAAGAGGTGTGTGGGATGACGCACCTAACCATAACTTCTTGCGCCATTTGGCAGTGGCAGATCCACAAAAGGGTGGGTTTCTAATTTATTTTATTTTCTCTTGAGGCGAGGACACAGAGAAGGGCCAAGGCACCGCACCCTATCATCTTTAAACATGCTTTTATTTTATTCCAAAAGAATTGTTCTAAGAAAAGAAAAAATGCCACCGCCCCCAACAACAAATTAAATAAAAATTTGAACATTTTTCTGGTATACAGTGTATGTACACTCAGTGGACAAAACATTAGAGATACCTACCTAATAGCGTGTTGGTCCTCGTCTAGCACGAATAACAGCCTGTACACACTGAGGCATCCACTCTACCTGAAGTCGAAGGGTTTCTGAATCTGAAGGCCTATTGCAGCATTCCCCACAACTCTCCGCGAGACGCTGGTCCAGGATCTATGGATCTAATGTTTTGCTCCACGGCATTTCCAGAGAGCTTCCACAGGGTTTAAATCCAGGGACCTTGGTGGCCACTGGATGGTTCCAAACTCAGACGAGTGTTCCTCGAGCCATGCCTGGGTGGTTGCGGCCCGATGGGGAGGTGCATTGTCCTTCTGAAACAGATCATCGACAGCAGCATGAGCGAAGACCATCAGGCAGCGAGCAGCGGTTAATTATCTCACCAGATTCACTAAGGGACCAATGTGTCACATGAGAAGGCTCTCCAAACCATCGCAGAGCCACCACTGCCTTGAACAGAGCCCTCAGGGCACGACGAGGCCATAGCCTCATGCTGTCGACGCCACGCCCGCACCCTCCCGTCAGCTCGCGCTACAGCTGACCATATGACGCGGTGCCACTCTGCAGGGATCCAATTTTGATGTTCCCGGCACCAGTGGAAGCATAATGTTCGATGACAAGCAACCGACAGTGGCATACGAGAAGGTGGTCAGCTCTTGTACATCAGGGTATGCAGCGTACGTCGTACCGTTCTCTCGCTGACGCTGTTCGGGCCTCCAACATTTAACCCGGATGTGATTTGCGCCGCCGTTGCCAAGTGGTCGGTCTGTTGAGCCTTGATAATCTACGTCGACCCCTGTCATCAGTGACGTGTGGTCGGCCACATCGCTTGCTCTCTGGGCGCTGGTACATCCTCCGATGGTATACCAGCGGTACACCCTTGATGTGGTTGCCCTCGGGAACCCTAGAGTTCTTACCACTTGGGCGATAGAATGGTTCATCTGTCTTGCGCCGACAATGCGTCCACGATCAAAGTCGCTCAGATCACCACATTTACTCATGTTCGTCGATTGCGATACACTGTTGGAAAGCCCTGCTGTCCGCCTCCTATTTATCGCCAGCGTCGTTCGGTTTGGGTCTGTTCCACTCTGCGCGGGGGATGACCATGTTAATTGCCCATCACTCCTATCTCTAAAGTTATGTCTGCTGAATGTATTATTTATTGGGTTACAATGTTTGTTCTGTAGTGTGACCTCTAGCCAATTATCTCAAGAGTTGTACAGATATATACACATCATCATCATCATCATTGTCAACCATTATCAATCCACTGCTGGACGAAGGTCTCCCCAAGTTTCCTCCACAACGGTCTGTCTTGTGCCAGTCTCCTCCATGTCCCCCTGCATACTTTCGAATTTCATCCACCCATCTCCCATGTGGTCTTCTTCTGGGTCTTTTCCTGTCCCTTGGAATCCAATCTAAAATTTCGGCTGTCCATCGATGATCTGTCCTTCTGGCAGTATGTCCAGCCCATTGCCATTTCAGGGATTTAACTCTGATCATGATGTCTTCCACTCTTGTCATTTTTCGGATCCATGAGTTCCTCTTCTTATCTCTCCTGGTTACACCAAGTATGCACCTCTCCATGCTGCTTTGAGTTGTCTGCAGCCTTTGTATGTCTCTTTTAGTTAAGGTCCACGTCTCTGCACCATACGTAAGCACTGGAAGGATGCATTGATCAAACACTTTTCTTTTAAGACATAATGGCATATTGTTCTTGAAAATTATGCTGTTTCTTCCAAAAGCTCTCCAGGCAAGTTTTGTACGCCGATTAATTTCTTCATCAATGTGACCCTCACTTGATATCTGCTGTCCAAGATAAACGTACGTGTCTGTTATCTCCAGCTTTTCTCCATCAATCGATAAATCTTCATTTCTTGTAAAAGCATTGAACATCACTTTTGTCTTCTGAAAGTTCATTTTTAATCCCACTTCTTTACTCTTGTCAGCAAGTTCCTGGATCATACTCTGCAGCTCTGATGGGCTAGTTGCAAAAATGACTACGTCATCAGCAAAACGAAGGTGGGTTAGATAATCTCCATTAATCTTTATCCCCTTGTTTTCCCAGCTCAGCACATACAAGAGACAAAAAATACAGAATCCATAATGTTTGAAAGTTATACAAGTGTTTCATAAGCAATTCTAGGCTGCTGCTCTTATGTTAAGCAACGTTTTCGGTTCATGTATATAATAGAATACGAGGAGAAAGAACAACACGAATAAGAAAGAACAATGAGACTTACGCCGATGAAAATAAAAATTTTCATTTTCCTTCTTCTTTAATCGAAATTATCAAAGGAGTACGTCTGATTCTTTAAATTATTATTAAAATGAAACAAATCATTACAAACATCTTACAGTTGTTAAACGAAACCTGGTATTTCTACGGATTGCTTTGCATTTGTGCTCAAGTTTTTAAAAATATACCTGCTTCATTGGAGTGTAACATTCATAAATATAAAATATACCCTCTTCAGGATTTCTTCTGTTTCTTTCATCGCTACAAAAGAACTGTCGTACGTAGAGCACAACCTCAATCTAGCAGGGACAGCAGAACAGAAGCTGAACTACCTTAAATTTTAGGAACTTTTTCTCGGATGCCGATAAAGAAATTGAGAAATTTTTCCCTTTCGGCTTATAAGCCTGAAAAATACGGTGTTTTGAATTTACTAACATCTGCGTTTATTCGTTCCCCAGCAGCGAAGTAAGCATAGTTCATCGTTTCCACAGTTCGTTCTTTCTAGAACAAAAAGAGTTTTTTAAAGCGGACTTTTAGAAGCAGAGATAACGAGAAAACAAATGCGAAAGTTTGCACCCACTAGCGGAAATGCTATGTTCTTGTTCCTTTTTCTTTCTAGCATGAAATATACCGAACATGTTTTCTGTCGTGAATGGTATTCGTCGAAAAAGGAATTTTTCCAGCTGGGAGTTTATAAGCATAGAGATACGGCTGCACATATGTTGCAAACATAAATATGCACTTACGCTTCCCCCATCCCCCCTACAGGCACAATTTCTGTTTAGAAAATTTACAGAATTCATCAAAGATATTCTTCACAACAAGCACTATTAGACGTAATTTGAAATTTTCAAATCAGACTTTTAGAAGCACAGATATTGACAATAACACAAAATATGCTTCGCTCTCTAGCGGAAAAACTGCAAACTGCGCATTATTGGAAGACGTGCGCGCAAAGTGGTTTTCGTGGTAAAAGGTATAAAAAAAAAAATCAATCAGATTTTTAAGAAACGATGTGGAATAAAGTATATTTTTAATTGATGTAGAATAAAGTATATTTTTAATTGATGTAGAATAAAGTATATTTTTAATTGATGTGGAATAGTATACTGTATTTTAATAGCATCTGCCTATATTTATATTTCATATTTACGCCCTCTAGCGGTGAAGTTGTGAATTGGAGGGCACAACTTCGCCCCTAGAGGGTACAAATATGAAAATTAAAAATATACTTTATTTCACATCGTGTTTTTCAAAAATATGATTTCTTTTTCGATACCTTTTACCACGAAAACACTTTGCTCGTATACACCACGACGAGTTATACGAGCATACAGCTCGTATCGCATACTGCAAAACGAGCAGTATGCTGGTATAACTTGTCACCACCTCGCATACTGCGTTACGTTCGAATCTGTTGTAGTCTTTTGAACTGCTACAACAGAGCTTCCATGTGCGGATGCGTTTTCAGGTGTATTCATGGATGATCATTCCGCATTCACTTTTTCAAAAAACGGGTAAAAATTGAAAATTATGTGCACAACGTAACGCGTAGGCGAAGATTAATTGTAAAATAAGGTTCCAAGGCTTATTCCACGTGTACACCTGTAGGAACTGGAACAACCGTGAGCATAGATAGTAATGCACCGAAATATAGCAACGCTGTGCAACCTGAAAACGCATGCGCACATTGGCAGCTCCGTTGTAGAAGTTCAAAATGGCGATTAGGTCTCGCCATTTTTTTTTTTTTTTTGTGGGCAAAATAAGTTTCGCAGGCTGATATCCATCAACAGCTTATTGAAATGTTTGAGAAACGTATACATAATGTGGCGACAAAATATTTCAAAGCGGTGTCGTAACCGACAACAATCACAGTGGGCGTCCAAGAAGCGCCTCAGCGAGAATCAACGCAGCATAAATTGAAGGAACAAATGCTGTTACGAATCAACATCTTATACTTTATCAGTTTGCCCTTAGTGAAGAAAACATGGGCACTGGAATCCTAAATTTTTCTCCCGTCAGTCACAATTTCATAAAGTATAAATCAATGAATTAATAGCTCAAAAACTTTAATTCGTGATAAGATCTCAGTTATGAGTAAAAACAAAATTCGGCAAATTGATAAAAATCTGGCTAACGATTTTTTAATTTGGTTTAAACCTTGACTAACGCGTCGACTTTCTTAGCGCTGCATCTGCGTTCATCTAGAGATGCGAAGAATTCAAGTAGATAAATTAAAAAATTGTGTATGAGCATTACGATTATTTCCTTTACGTAGCTTCTCTTTCTCTTGTTCTCTCTGTTTGTGTGCTTCCCCGGCACATTGGATGTTGTAGATTTTGTCTTAAAACATCACATCTATCACGGACTTCCACTTTACAAAGAGTGCCATGTCATTCTTTTCCGGTCCGCGAAGCGTGCTCGCCCTCCCCGAAAATTCTTAGGCCATCAACCTTAGAAACTTTTCTTTTCACAACTGTTAGGGGAGGCTACTTTTAGGGAAAGTATACATGAATAGTAGTAGGCTGTACGTGATGGATTGCTTGTATTCATCAAACTTAAAAGCTAAGGATGACGTTCAAAGAATATTGTTTCGAGTTTCATCTTCCAGGTCCTCTGGAGACCTAGTGACTCCCACAAAAAAAGAAAAAAATAGCAACGCAAAACTACAAATTAAAATCTCGTATATATTGGGTGGCCATAGGCGCCAAATATAAGGGGGCAGTGTCCACCTAATATTTTTTGTCCTGTTTAATTAAATAAGTTTTTGTTTTTGCGTGTGTGTTATTTTCGAAATCGTGAGTTGAAATATTTCTATAGAGAATAAATGTTTTCCCATGCTATTCAGATTATCGTGTGGTGTGGTAATTGCAAAAATGCATTTCTTTCCTTTACAGAAATGTATTATTCTTTGATAACGAGGAACAGTACACCAATTATGTACGAAATAGTAACACTATACTAGTGATCCGATTTATTGGCGTAGGATATAGACACATAAACGTTTCCAAGCTTTCGCACATCAACCAGATGGCTTTTTCAAGGAAAAGGGACACAAAATACGGTATAGTATAGCCACGGCACTATCCAGAGAAGTCAAATTCAAGTCCACTACTCCTATGTGGGATGATATAAAGAAATTAGTTACCTACTGTACCCCTAAATGTACAGCCATTCGGGAAACCTTGGAGATCATTACCAACAACGATGCTTGCAATGATAGCGTCTCACTCGAATTGCCACGAATTTGGAACCAGTTCTTCAAGTAACGCCTTCTCCCTACCAGGATACCGAGCGCACAAACAACGTGATGCCTCGTATTTTTAAATGAATATAACGTCGTATCTATTTATTGTCAAGTCAAGTTCCCATGTTCAAATTGTTAAAGCGTTCTATTTTTCATTTTGCAGTTTCTGTCTAACTTCCTTGAAAAAGCCATCTGGTTGATGTGCGAAAGCTTGGAAACGCTTATGTATATATTTCTACGCCAATAAATCGGATCACTAGTATAGTATTACTATTTCCTGTATTATGCTTTATAAGATGAACCAAACTCCACCTTACCCAAAGCGATTTATTTCCAAAAAGGTAATAAATAACAAAATAAGTAAAAACTCTTTTCCCATATTCAGCATTTTTCATTTGATAAGAAACTTGATTGCCAGCCCCGTATTGTATTTAACATGCCCTTGTGATATGTGGTAAACAAATTATCAAAAATAAAATAAATGAATAAAAGTACAGAAACACATAATCTCTAGAGCCTTTATTCATCTATTTGTTTTTTGCGCATCTCGTTCTTAGAGTAAACCTGCTCTAATTTCTCATATTTTTAAAAACGTTTGGAAATAAAATCTTACTGAATATTTTTATAAAATCACAGGCTGAATTTTATTTTTAAAAATATTAATATTCAGCAAAAACATATTTGTTTCCTTGTTCATTTTACTGATTGGTAATTACAATTGCGTTTTAAAATATACTGTATATCGAATCTCGTAGTTTATCTTTTCGCCGTCCGCTTTTTTTTTTACCTCGTGACAATGAAAGACACGCGCCCCTCCTACGTCTGATCTGTCCATACCTGCCCCTCCCTCCAATAATTTGGTAAAGTCGGTGCCCCTGTGGGTGGCTCAAAACAGAGGTGGAAACGGGTCGAGAGTCAACGGATCGACAATTTCTTGCGGGTCAAACTGGTCGGGTCAAAGCGTTCCTGACCCGATTTCGACCTAGTTTAAATTTCCGCTATATTTTTGAAAAGCAACAACAACAAAAAAAGATTTTTTTTTTCAAAGAAAAATGCGCACTGTGGAATATTGTTCTCTATACTGGTGCCCGCGGACTGAAAAATGATTTGTCATGCAATACGAAGGAAGAGTGTCCTCAGAAGGAAGAGTGTCTTGCCTTCTGAGAGGCAAAAATGAAAACAACATCCACATTTTGGAAACTTTCAACTCATCATAAACTTGTGAGAAGTGGTGTTGCTGTGAAACATATTCTGAAGCTTGATATGTTATCAAGAAAACAACGAAAACTGAAATTAAACATGCAACAAGTTACGAAATTCAAATATTTGACTGTAGCGCCATCAAAATTAGATGGGACAACTTTAATATTACTGCGGAGATACTTTTTGACGACCGCAGATGTATTTTAAAACATGTTTAAAACGATTAGTTTACGTCTTGCAAATGAAGGACGACAGTTTCAATACCTCTTGTAAGTTAGTGAGTAAATTATACGTTCCTATAATACGCTTGTTTGATTTCCGTATAACCAACGTAAGATATCCCCCTGCAGAAAGACTTTTTGAACTCCATGTATATAAATATAGATATTAGAATTCAAAGCAGATTTTTTCTGGTCGGGTCGAATTTTGTGACGTTCGGGTCCAAACGTTTCGACCCGTTTCCATTTCTAACTCAAAAGTCCGTTTAAATTACAAAACTTTAAAACAAAAGAATAAATGTGTGTATTACAGCTTGCACAAAAAAGCATCGGTCAATATTTGTCACTGAGATTAACCAAAGCCGTCTAGAAAACAAGAGACCATGACATTAGAGAGATGGGTTCCCTCTTTTAGTGACGTCACTAGGAAACCAAGGCTTCCTATTGGTTTCCAACGGTGTCATGTGCGACGCCAAACACGACGCCGACGTATCAGTCTATATAACATGAGAGTGACGTCATAAACGGAGGGAACTCATCTCTGTAATGTCATGGGCTTGTGTTTTCTAGACGGCTTTAGATTAACATGAATGAATCAATGAACGCTCAGCAAAAGTAAGCCTGCGTAGTGGTCTAAGCGTTGGTTTCTGGCCATTCATCAGAAATGGGGTTCGAATTCAGTGAGGCATGGATGTTGTGTTTGTCTTACGGCACTGGCTCTTTCCCTTCCCTGGAACCAATGGCCCTAAATTAGGGACCTACTTCGGCTTGCTCACTGTGATCGTTAACCCCCCCCCCCCCCAAATAAACTCTATACACTCAGCAGGGTACGCAAGTTTCTCGGTAGGAGATAACCTTTAAATATATAGATGTTAATGCATAAAATCAGGAGCGCCGACTTCACCAAATTATTGGAGGGGGCAGGTGGGAAGAGATCAGACGTAGGAGGGGCACATCTCTTCCATCGTCAGGAGGAAAATAAAAAAAGCGGGGGCAAAAAGATACTACGAGATTCGGTGTATATTTTAAAACGCAATTGCAATTGCTTATCAGCAAATGAACAAGGAAACAAATATTCTTTTGATAAATATTAATATTTTTAAATATGAAATTCAGCCTGCGATTTTATAAAAAATATCCCGAGAGATTTTGTTCAAACGTTTATTAAAAATATGAGAAATTGACGCTGTTTCTCAAACAAAGGACGAGAACCACCGACAATAAAATAGAAAAAAGTGCCGCTACAGATTATACGTAATGTTTCTGTATTTTTTATTTATTTTTGATAATTGTTTTAAATATCACGAGAACATGTCGAAGAGAATGCGGTGCTGGTAATCAAATTTCTTATCAAATGAGCAATGCTCAATATGGGAAAAAAAGTTTACTTATTTTGTTATTTATTAAATTTTTGGAAGTAAATACTAGTAGCTTTGGCATCATAAGGTGGAACTTGGCCCACTATAACGTAACCCTTTTTCGTGTGCGGGATTGGTGTTACGCTATGTCTAAAACCATGACTAAGGAAATGTTGAACTAAATGAGAATACGACGCAATAGTTGCACGGGATTAAGATTTTACGGCCAGACGAAACATGTACAGAAGTCAAACTTACGATAACCTTTTATTGGTCCAGCAATATTTGATGAACTCCACAATATAGCATTACAAGTTGTAAACTTCACATCTATCTTATCTTAACAGCGATCGAACATCTACACACACACACACACACACACATACACCAAGCAACTGCTGTATCGTCCTTTTTTATCTATCGTTCTTATCACATTCATACGCCACTCTCTCTCTGACCTCAAAAGTGTTGCCAACCTCATTCATGTGAGAGAGAAGGTATCACGTTAAGTTCGGAAAGTACAAAAGAGAAGAACACAAATTTACATAGGAAAGTAACTAACAAGTTAGTAAAATCATGCAATGCATTGATTATGATACGCTTTCCAACATAACAGAAATCATTTCTCAAGTTATTACTCACGTTATGAGGATAATGGCTGGAATAAATCTCGCTCCTGTGTTCTGACCTTTGACCCCATTTCGATGACATTCAACAGAACCGGTTCAGTGTACCTCCGGAACAACATACTAAAGTTTTGTCGCAATAGAAGCATTTTTACGTAAGTTACGACGCATAAGGGCAATGGAATGGATCCCGCTCCTATGTCCTGACCTTTGATCCAATTTCGTCCATTTTCAATAGGCTTTGTCCCCAGGTGGTCCCCTACCACGTACTAAAATTTAATCGAAATCGAAATATTTTTACCCAAGTTATGACTCATAAGGGCAATGGAATGGATATCCTTCCTGTGTCGTGACCTTTGACTTCATTTATCCCATTTCAATAGGTTTCGTCCCCAGGTGGTCCACTACAACATACTAAAATTTCATCGAAATCGAACCATTTTTACGTAAGTTATGAAGCATAAGGGCAATGGGATGAATCCCGCTCCTATGTCGTGACCTTTGACTTCATTTCTTCCATTTTCAATTGGGTTTGTCCCCAGTTGGTCACCTACCACATACTAAAATTTCATCGAAAGCGAACAATTTTTACACAAGTTATGAAGCATAAGGGCAATGGAATGAATCCCGCTCCTATGTCGTGGCCTTTGACCCAATTTCGTCTGTTTTCAATAGATCTCGTCCCCAGTGGTCCTCTACCACATACTAAAATTTCATCGAAATCGAACCATTTTTACGTGAGTTATCGTGCGGACGGACAGACGAACAAAGCTGGACCATGTACGCTTCTTCAACCTACGGTTGGAAAGCATAAAAAATGAAAGTTAAATTAGAATATGTCCCACCACCTTATGAGACCAAAGCGATTATTTTTAATTAAACAGGACGAAAAATGCTGGGTGGGCACTGCCCTCTTAATACATTATTAGCCGGGGGGGGATTTCACCTTGCTTCCCTATAGTCGGCGTTTATGCATAAAGTAGAAATTCGTATTTGATTTCTTATTATGCATGTGTGGCTCGTTTTGTCTTTGTAAACAATGCAGAAACGCAGCTCATTGCCTTTCCTGTTGAACTGTCGTGTCAAAAGCAGGTGTGAACCAAAGAGGTACATCTGTCGGTCAAAGACATCTTTGCATTTCGATTAAATCGCAAAGACAGCCAGTTGTCAAATTCGGCGGTTTTTTTTTTGTTTTTTTTCGTTCGTTTCGACCTCTTCTTCCCCTATTGGTTACCAGTACCCTGGCACGTCTGAGGATTCCATCCTCGGAGGCAAATCCACGATCGTAACTCAACAACTTGATTCCTAAGCGGATGTGAACTTCCGGCGCATGCGTCTAACTACCACGTTTTGTTCTTTAAACGGGAGGGGAAAATGCTCTCATCAGAATAAAAGACAGTCAGCAATGCTATTGGCGATCACATCTTTTGCACACACACCTAGTAGCGTGCAGGCATGCTCTCCAAGCGAGATTATGGCCTGCTTCTAACAACTCCGGGGGCAGACGCGTTGACCTCATTCACCCCCAAACCGTTGGAAAAACAGATCACTGGTCCGTGACCCTTCGAGGCTGTTCACTTTCACTCTCAACTCGCCACTGTCTGCTCCCAGATTGTGTATTAATTTCCAGGGCAGCTGTTATCACCATATATCTCCTTGTTATTCGCCATCCTCATTTAAACGGATGATTCAAAAGAACTCAAATCCTATTTTGAACAATTATGGAGTGGTAGACACGCCATGCGGTAACAAGACAGTGTCTGTTGTGTTGGTTTTTCGAACTACCGTGATAAGTGAAAGGGAGAAGAGAATTCAATCACTGAACGGATTAAAACGAGTTCCATTTGAACGGGCGGATTGCATAATTTAAATCCTATAGAAGTGCTATATTGATTAACATTGATGGCCCATTGTAAACTGGCACGTGCGTCAATCTTGAAAATAAATCACGAAAAACAGATTATAATTAATGTAGAGACTTTCACGATACTTCTGACAACAAAACTAATATTTTCGAGAATTATTATGCATGTGTGGCTCGTTTTGTAGTTCGTTTCAAGCAAGTTATTTAGTTTCTTTTTGCCCCCCTTTTTTTATTTATCAGTCTCACGACTTTGGTTCGATCGTGAGAGTTCATTGTAAACTGATTGATCTTAATAATAAATCACACAAAAAAGAAAAAAAGATTCTAATTTCTAATTAATATTGACTTCGAATGGTGGAAGCAGGATTTAGAGTTACTGAATTAGGATTTAGATCTTAGTTACTGGATTAGAATTTAGGTCTTAGTTACTGGATTAGGATTTAGGTCTTAGTTACTGGATTAGGATTTAGATCTTAGTTACTGAATTAGGATTTAGATCTTAGTTACCGAATTAGGATTTAGATCTTAGTTACTGGATTAGGATTTAGATCTTAGTTACTGAATTAGGATATACTGGGCGCAGGGCCGCAGTAACTCTAAATCCGCCACTGTTGATAAGGTTGTTTGGTCTCTTCTATTGCCACTGAACTCCAAGACTGCTCCAAGACTACTCTAGTCCAGAATACCAGAATATCCAAGCCAGACTGTCAGTAGTTCTAATTCGCGAGGAAATTCCATTGAAAGCTAAACTGCGAGAAGGGTGATAGTACTTCCTGACAACCCCTCCTTATCCAAAAAGTCAGCCATGTATTGAGTCCAACACGAGAGGGATTCCACTGCACAAGTCAGAGGTCTTGAGTCCAACATGGGAAGGAATCCACTGCAAAAGTCAGATGTGTCTTGACTCCAACGCGAGAGGGAATCCACTGTAACTGTATATCTCCATAGCACAAACGCCGTAACTTTTCAACAATGCTCCAGCTAGTTTCGTCAAGAAGATTCAGCAAATTGCTTTCACTGAGTTCCAGCGATCTGTCAAAATCCAAATGACATGATGCTTGTTCGACAATTCTATGTAACAAAGCTACACCAGCAGTCAAGAGTTCAAATCGAAACACAGAGCAGTGGTGGTATGGAAATTAATAAATGTTTTTTTTTCACCGAGCGACGGATTAAATTTTAACTCTTGTACACGTCCCCATACACAGCTCAATAACTGGAAAAGGAATCCAAAGCTCAGGATGGGGCATCACCCCCAAATCACTTTAGCAGTAACACCTTTCCTTTCATATTAGAAATTTTAAGTCGCGCGGGTATGTGTGCCTGCAAGTAATTAATCTATGTAATTGCATATACAGAAATCTTGTTACATGGTCAAAAATAAAATAATAAATAAATAAAGGAAATTACCATGTATATGCGTTTCAGAAAAGTGAAAGTTTTACAACAAAAGCATGGGCAGCTATAAGACCTTTCCATAAAGAGTCAAAACATGTTTCTCCATTTGATTTTCAATATTTCTATTTGCTTCAATGGAGTTAGGTACTTTAAATTCATTGAAATTGTCAGAAAGTTTCTTTGTCATAAGCTCCAATCGTAACATTCTTTCAACAGTTACATTAATTATATTTGAAATACACTCAATGAACAAAACATTAGAGATACCAAACTAATAGTGTGTTGGTCCTCCTCTAGCGCGAACAGCAGCCTTACACGCCGAGGCATCGACTTTACCAAATGCCGGAGGGTTTCAGGAGATTATGCCAGCCATGCCTGCACCTCGAGCCATGCTTGGATGGTTGCAGCACGCTGAGGTGGCTCATTGTCCTGCTGGAAAAGATCATCGGCCGCAGGATGAACGAATTCCATGAAAGCGTGTAAGTGAAAAGCCAGCATATTCTGGTAGCGCGCAGCGTTTGAGGACGTCTCCGGGCACACTAGGGAACCTAATGCGTCCTAAGAGAAGGCTCCGCAAACCATCACAGAGCCACCACTGCCTTGAACAGAGCCCACCTGGCATGACGAAGCTACGATCTTATGCTGTCGACGCCACACCCACACCTGCCGTAAGCTCGATACAACTAAAAACGGGATTCATAATTTATATCCAGAAGGTGCCCATGTCAACTGCCCATCACCCCTATCTACCATAAATACTTTCGGCTTACTTCTGATAAACAAAAGGCAAATCTAAATTTTGTAACGCTAATGTTTTCAGATGGAGGAACTAAAAAGTTTCCTGTTCGCCTAGATAAATAAAAAAAATATGACATGACTGAAATTAGCCTGCAGAACTAAGTAAATTGCTTGAAATTTCTGTGTTATGTGTGGAAATTCGGTAAACTCTCTTAGTTATACGAGGTACGACTATGAAATAACGGGACTGTGCCTTTGGTGTGTGAAACGCATGGTGCAGGTCGAAAGTGAGTGAAACACCATTGTCCATGTGACCTGTGCGTAGCCGGAAATGCAAAATTTACCTCTCTCTTTGCATTAGTTCAGTGACACATGACAATGACTGTAGACGTGTTGTCACTCGCGCGTTCGGAAAAATGTTGAGTTCAAGATTTGAGCAACTGGTTCTTTCATTCTGGTGAGATTAGACAAAATGCCTAAACAACCTTTTTGTACGTTAAGTGAGGTGTACAGGAAAGAATGCGTAGGATGTGCGCATGTTTTTGCGTGGCATAAGCGGTTCAGTGGAGGCCGGGAGGACATTGAAGCCGACGGACGTCTGGGATGCCCGAACGCATCAAAAACAGTAGACAATGTGGACAAAATGCCGCCCCGGTGGCGCAGTGGTCTAAGGCGTTGGCCTCTGATCATTCGTCCGTAAGGGGTCCGGGTTCGAATCCCGGTCAGGCATGGATGTTGTGTTTGTCTTACGGCACTGGCTCTCTCCCTTCCCTGGAACCAGTGACCCTAAATTAGGGACGGGCGACTGCTTATAGCCCATTGAGTTGCTCACGGTGGTCGTTAAACCTCCAATCAAAAAAAAAAAAAAAAAAAAAAAAAAATGTGGACAAAATCTACGCAGTTGTCTGAAATGATCGAAATATTAAATATCAGTAAAGAAACTGTTAGGCAAGTTTTACTTAAGCATTTGAGCATGACAAAGGCTCTGCGCTAAGGAAATTCCGAAGCTTCTCACGCCTAAACAAAAAGAAAATTGCGAGGGAATTTGTGCTGACATTATGGGCAAATTCATGCAAACACCAACATTTTCGAAAGTGTTATCACTTATGATTAAAACTGAATTTTCTAATGCGACCCTGAAACGAAGAAACAGTTGATGCATTTGAAAATACCAACGTCACCCAGAATGAAGGAAGCACGGCAAAGTAAGTCCTAGTTCAATGCCATGTTAATTGCTTTCTTTGATAGTAAGGGTATAATTTTGGCAGAGTGGGTTTCCGACTGAGCTACAGTGAGCCAGTATTAACACAAACAGGTTCTGGTGACTGAGAGAGCGAGTCAGAAAAGAGAGGCAAGAGTTGTGGAAAAATGGCTTCATCCTTCACGAGACAACGCACCAGCCCATTCAACTCTCTCAGTGAAGTAAATTTGAGACCAGGAACTACAAATGGGATCTGGTGACTGAGAGAGCGAGTCAAAAGAGAGAGGCCAGAGTTGTGCAAAATGACTTCATCCTTCACTAGCACAACGCACTAGCTCATTCAGCGCTTGCAGTGAAGCAGATTTGAGATGATAAACTACAAATGGGTTCTGGTGACTTTGAGAGATCGAGTCAGAAAAGAGAGGCCAGAGTTGTGAAAAAATGGCTTCATCCTTCACTAGCACAACGCACCAGCTCATTCAGCGCTCGCAGTGAAGCAGATTTGAGATGATAAACTAATAATGGTTTCTTGTGACTTTGAGAGATCGAGTCAGAAGAGAGAGGCCAGAGTTGTGAAAAAATGGCTTTATCCTTCACTAGACAACTCACCAGGTCATTCAGCGCCCTCAGTGTAGCAGATCTGAGACGAGAAACGCATCCCAGTGTTGACCACCCTGCCTATATGCCAGCTTTCATCCCATACGATTTCTTTTTTCATTTCCCTAAAGTGAAATCTGTACTCAAGGGGACTCGTTTCGAGTTAGTTACTGTGGTGAAGAAGAGAACGACTAAGTTTCTCAAAGGGACCACACCAGATGAGTCATAGCACCGCTTTGCCTAGTGGAAGATCAGAAAACAGTGGCATTGATGCGCCAGAAATTTACGTGGAAGGTGATAAGAGTTAAAACTGTGTAAGGCTTATTTAATAGCCATACCTCGTATGTAGCAAGGAGTGATCTTACTTTTTGTGCGTTAATCGCATACCTCATACATAAAAACAATGTTTTTCTCATGAGACTTAGTATTTTTATAGTAAAAAACAAAAATAATTGTTTTAATTTTTCTTATAAACAACTTAAAGAATAAAATTTCGTTCATGATAAAAGCATTTACAGTTTTCGGTTTCAAAGATATCAAATTCATTTAGAACAGGATAAAATTAAACTCCTAAGAGATAATAGAAACCCAAGCTAGGGCGCGGATTTATAGGGAAGCCAAAGAAGTCAAGGCGCGGGGCCCGGCGATGCTAGAGGGCCTCAAAAATAATAATTTGTAATTTTTTTGTAAATTTTGCTTCTAAAAAAAGAGAAAGGTCATAGAGCGATTGATAAATTCGCTGTTCTGGGTTTGGGAAGATTTGGAGGCATAATTCCGCCCGAAATCGAAGTGCGTTATCTACAAGTATGAATTTACTAGTTTAAATGCAGGCTCGCTGAATATCGTTTTGAAAGTAATATTACTTAATATTACACTATAACTGAGCTTAGAAACTGGGGTGTTATTTCTGGCCAATTTTCTTAGAATGTAATGAACATTTAGTTCCGTCTTTTATATATGACTCCCCGTCTTTACCATGAAATTCCTTTCCCTTCATTTAGTTTAAGAGGTAATCACAAGAATGTTGTCGTACAAGTAAAACGACATTGGAAAACGTGTTTTATGAGGCGCAAGAATAGATTTCATCCACATTCGGACTGTCTGTAAGAGAACTAACTGTAAGTGGGACAAAATCTGACGATATGCGTCAGCAGATCCCACACCACATGGAACATAAATGTCAATTAAAACAGTACCATAAACTAGCATTACTTAATATGTTAAAGTACCGTGGTTCAGTGGTCATCTTTATGAAAATTCCGACTTTTCTTCCTCAACAAAAGGCTTTCCACTTTTAACTTCAGTCATTTTCTCCCCATCAGGGTATCACAATAGCCCTCAGCATTAACTTTCGTCTTGATAGTTATAGTAGTTTTAGAGTCGTGACGACAACAAACCACATACACAACCACCACGAAAGAAGTCAAATCATGTTTCAGTGGAGTCCAAAATAGGTGGCCGTCCCGGTGGCGCAGTGGTCTAAGCGATGGCCTCTGATCATTCGTCCGAACGGGGTCCGGGTTCAAATCCCGGTGAGGCATGGATGTTGTGTTTGTCTTACGGCACTGGCTCTCTCCCTTCCCTGGAACCAGTGACCCTAAATTAGGGACGGGCGACTGCTTATAGCCCGTTGAGTTGCTCACGGTGGTCGTTAAACCTCCAAACCCAAAAAAAAAAAAAATAGGTGTTTCTGTTGAAATCTGAAAGTCAATGTGCTTTTGCGATTGCAATATGTTTTTATACATTAGTGGGAGAGAGTAAAAATACGCTGGTTATATTTTAAGGATGCACGCGACAGAATAAGGGGGTCCCAAAAATTGATGCTGTGCGCAGGGTCCCGGTAACTAAATCCGCCATTTGCCCCAAGACTAGTCGCAGTTGGTCTTGGGCTTCACAAAATTGGGCTCGGTCTACCACCTAATTTTTATTTAAATCCTTATTTTGGAAAAATGGGATCCCTAACTGTGGGCTTTTCTGTTTCAAATAAATATGTATTAAAAAAAATGAGAAAGTGAGGTTCGGAAATAGCAATTCCGTGACAGCATTCCAGGAAATAGTGTTGTTTCAAAGGATTTTTGCAACGGTGCAGGAAATGGCAGTAATTTTCAGAATTACAGAAGCGGGAATCGGGAATGATGTCCATCGAAGCAAAACATCCGTTGGACAGGGGGTTGCCGACCACCATGAGTGGGACGCAGGCGCTGTTGGGTTTCCACCACTCAGCCACAAGTAGATGAGGCTGAGCGTGGGTTGTACCAAAAAAAAAAAAAAAAAAGCTCGATGAGGTAAGCGTCGGCATGAAAATTTGAGAACTAGAAATGTGACACACCTGGTCATGACCTTGGTCAAATGTCAGAGGGGGAATATGAAGTCGACGGAAAAAGACCAAGTGCTGGCTGGTTACGGAAACCCAAGTCACGCTTCGCGGAATTCTTTTATCGCAGCTGTAGATAGGGTACGATGTCTCAGCACATCGGGTCTCACGCTTCCTTTCTGAAACAAAAGACCTAAAAAACACTACACTCTTCTTTTGGGGTTCGTAAAATCATGAAAACGGCAGGGTGCTTATTTATTAAGTACGGTATGTGCTAATTTAAAGCTAATTTCATGGTCATAATTTCTGATGAAACATGACGTATAAATGCAGTAACGAAGTTGGTCTTTGACGACATGGGCACAAAACAACGAGCACCCCCACGATGACCAAATGTGTCTGTTGTCTGCAGTGAGTTTTATTTCGTTATGTTAAGCAATTTTGCAATGATATTTATTATTAATGAAAAATATAGTAGGTCTATTTCATAGTGTACCAGTGTACGTTTCAGATTATTGACCTTCAGGATTTTGTGAAAAATAAATACATTTTGATAATAACATTTATCATTATAAAACAATATAATCTACCAGAAAAGACACAATAATGTGGGAAAAGAAGCAAATATTAAAACAATCTTAATGAACATTTACGATGCAAATGAAAATTAGGTTAACACTTACGTAATTTCCCACTTTTCCACCCAATGTCCGACTGCACCATAATTATGGCATGATCATCGGTTTTTTACGGACCTTTCCATGGGCAAAATTGTCAATTATTGAAGAATAGTCTCGGGTTATGTTTCTTTTCTACACACATTATCACGAGTGAGCTAAACTGTTTTTTCTCCCAGTAAAGTCCTCTTTTTTTTCATTTTTTACTCTTGAGACTGCTTAAAATGATCTTTCAGCAGAATTCGTGACTGGTAAGGTTAAAACCATTGTCAAAGCTATTTCTAAGTTTGGAAATGTACTCTGAAGATTGTTATCAGTGATGAAAGTGTTCATACCCCGTGGTGTGTTCAAGTCTTCGGCATTCATTTATGACTGGAAATGTAGGCATTCGTTACTGAGAAAGTTTTGAAGCCCACGTTCCACGTATAATACATATTACAATATAAGATTTAAAAATTAATAAATTTAGTAAAATTATTTAAGAAAAAAATTTGTTGGGTGGTGAAAAGTGGCGCCCAATCTGGCGCCCTGCGCCCGTTGCTTAAATCGGCCCTGTATGCCAGACCAGAGCAACTAAAATGCAAGTCTGATAATAAATTCAAAAGACAAGAAAGATACCAAATTTTAGCTACAGTGCCTTCGGAATTCTTTTCTTAGCAGATTTTCAGAAAAAAATAAAAATAAAATAATGATAAAAGTAAACGCATATAGACCGACTACCAAAGTACTGCTCGTTATTTAAAATACAAAATGTGCTCAGTGTTCTTCATAGTGAATGGAACCAGTTACAAAATCAGTGCTTCCAACAAGGATTTCTAGATTTCGTCAAACATTTATAGCTACTTGCCCCCGCTAGAGGCACAAATGAGAGTTATGAAGGATCACAAAGTGTTCGCAAAATGCTCCAGTGGAAGATATCCAAGGCAAAGGAAATTTTTAAATGAAACAGTTAGAAATAGAGGTATGGAGGTACATAATATAACTTTTGGCGTCCCAGCGGGAAAACGACAGCGTTATTTGAAGATGATAACAGGAGCAAAATGTCTTTTACACTCAAGCATACCCCATCAAAAAATGATTTTTCAATGGAATTTTTTAGAGTTGGAGATGTTCTTACAAGCAGAATTTTCTTGAGTTGGCGTAAGGCCCATATTCTGGGCCTTACGCTAACTCAAGAAAAAAGTTGATAAATTATGTACACAGTGTGGCAAAGAATTTTTAAGACTGGGTCTGTAAAATGAAATAGAAACAAGAAATTATAATTTGTTTTGATTTGTTATTCAAAATATGTCCCTCCGGCTTCAATACACTTGTTACAGCGATTTAATAATGATTCGAATACCTGTTCCAGTTCACTTTGTGGAATTGCCTCCAAAGCACGCGTCGAAGCTGTTTGTATGGTCGAAATATCATCAAAATAACACCCTTTAACGTCATTTAAGTTTTGGGAATAAAAAAAGTCGCAGGGTGCTAAATCAGGCGAATACGGCGGATGATTCAACACACAGATGTTATTTTTCGCTAAAAATCTACGAACAAGAAGTGAGGTGTGACTGGGTGCATTATCGTGCAACAAACGCCAACTGTTTTCATCCCGATATTCTGGACGAATGCGACGAATTCTGCCTTTCAAACGCCTCAAAACATTTAAATAAAACTCACCAGTAATTGTTTGTCCACTTGGAACAAATTCTTTGTGGATAATACCCTTACTATCGAAGAATGTAATGAGCATTGTTTTAAATTTTGATGGAACTTTTCTTCTTTTTATTGGCTTGTGGTGAGTTTTTTGACTTCCATTCCGCACTTTGTCGCTTTGTTTTAGGATCATATTGAAAACACCATGTTTCATCACCAGTAACAATCGATTTTAAGAAGTTTGGATCATTTTCAGCGGCTGAAATGATGTCTCTGCAATGTGCACTTCTCCGTGATTTTTGTTCATTGGTTAACGTGTGTGGAACAAATTTAGCACAGACTTTTGTTTTGCCCAAATCTTCATGCAGGATGGTTCGAATCGTTCCTTTGTTGATGTTTAAAGACTCTTCCATCATTCTTAGTGATGCACATCGATTGTTTTCCACGAAATCACGCACTTTTTCAATAATCTCAGGTGCCCTAGATGAACTTGGTCTTCCGGTATGCTTATCATCTTCTAGCGTATCTCTGCCATCCAAAAAACGTTTGTGCCACAGGAAAACATTTTATCTACTTAAACAAAACTGACCGTAAACTTGTTTCATCATTTGGTACGTTTCCGAGGCACTTTTACCAAGTTTTGCGTTAAATTTAATAACAGCCCTTTGTTCCATCCAAATAATTCAACATGAAAAAAATTTTACTTCTCTAATGAACGGACGTTTCGTTTGAGTTACTTTAACAACTGCGCAGTACTTTTGTCAGAAAGCAAGCAGATGGTCATGGTTTATAACGCATTCGCGATTACAATGGTGGCGCCACCGAAGGCTGAAATCTAGCGCCAGTCTTAAAATTGTTTTGACGGACTGTGTATACTTGTACTTCCAGTATTGGTAGTCTTGGTTTGGAGGTTATTAATTTCTCACATTCAAGGTAAAGTTAAACGTACGTTACAAGAAAAAGGTGACATTCGCACTGTTGAAGATTCTCTATTGGATCATTATTGAAATTGCGAGCCTCGACTTCCAGCTGCATTCGGTCCATCTGTCACAGTTTGAATATGCGTCCCCGACAGTGCCGAGACGGGCCGATCCCGAAAGCCTCAAGTTTAGGCCAGGCTCGAACCGGGCTCGGGCTGCATAATACTTACTGGAGAGGGAAATAATTTTCTTCGTTTTTTTAAATGTGATTTTGTATGGTTTAGCACACGAGACCTTTTATTACACTTTTAGTTAAATAGTATTATTCGGCTACTGGGTCTCGATGGGGAGTGGGAACTCGGCACGGCTACCCATTCCGGGCTTGAGTAACAAATACCATAGGCTATGAATTACTGGTTTTCTGCGAAGGAACAGTTCCTTTAAGAACCATAGATAATAGACAGCAAGCTGACGAATTTTTGCTCCCTACCTCAACGGGGCAGCTATATCTGCTAATTCTATTGAGCAACGTACGACATAGATTGTTGTGCCTCCCGATTTTTCCTGATGACCAGCCCCCGAAACATTTCAGGAAGAAATGAATGGTTAATAGATATTTATCCCTTCCCCACTCCGCAGTTGAGAAATACATTGGTAATTGCACGGGGAGTAAAGAGTGGGAGTCTGGAAGGAGGATATATATATATATATATATTTAATGCATAAACAAGTTAATCATAGTTTACGGGCTCGTTGAGGCTCGGGCTGTATCTTGCAATATAAAATTCGTGCTCGGGCTGTATCTTGCAATATAAAATTCGGGCTCGGGCTCTTAAAATTGAGCCCGAACTCAGCTCTGGTCCCCGTAGAGATAATATTGGGATGTGACATTTTTTTCCTTTTTTTTTTTTTTGTCCAGCAATGTATGTTTATTTATATATATGCTAATATGTACTGTTAAATTAGCAATGTGTAGATCATTACCTTCATAAAAAAAAACCATTATCAATACACAGCTGTTTTTTCCCCCAAGTCTTTTCCACAAATTTCTCTCTTATATATACCGTGTATGGATCAGAGACGCAGACTTTAACCAAAAAATATATTCAGAGGCCGCAAACTAATGAAAGAAGCCTCGAGATCTGTATGCTTGGTATTGACCGGAAAGACAGTAAGAGGAAATCGTGTATCACGAAAAAGACGGGAGTTGATAACATCATGATCAAAGTAAAATCCCTTAAATGGCAATGGGCTGGACATTCTACTTGAAGAACCGACCATTGTTGGACTATTTCAGTACTAGAACAAAAAGCCGGAAAAGACCCTAAAAGAAGGTTGTTGATGACATAAAATAGTTGGGGGGGGGTAATATTTTGTTTGCCCCGGGCGCAGAAATGTGTAGTTACGCCTCTGTATAAAACCACTCAGTATCAAGGGATGAACGTCAGGAATTATCTGCAGGATATTAGCGGATGATTCCTGACGTTCATCCCTGGAACCATCACAGCCTCACTAGTGTTGTCAAATCTTTTACGGGGCTGTTAGTCTCTGAGGTAGGAGGGAGCATTATTACTAAGCTTTCTTCTCCCCCCCCCCCAGTCCTGTTCCGTGTTATATTATTCTACATCGTTACATTTTTGGCATGACTATTCGCCGATATCTCAACATTATAATACCTATCCATAACAGCACATACTTTGAAATTTATTTTGGCCCAATTTTCCTTATCGTGGGAGTTTTCTTTTCAATCAGTATTTTTCATTACGCGAAATGATGCTTTGTCAAGATTCCAGACTTATGAAACCGATTCTTCTGCTGTCTCAGAAGTTCCGCATTACAATATTCTTTCTCTAAAGATTGATATTTCACAATGTAGTCAAGGAACTTAGAAGGGCTAAAGTTCTTGTAGTACAGCAACTTTCCTGCACGAAAAGCAGTGAGGCATTTCAGTGGCATCACGTTCAAATATGAAGACCAAACTATAGCAGACAAAGCTTATGCTGCATTTACGCTTTTATGAACACGACACACGCGAACTAAAAAAGTATGCTTACTCGAGACGAGAAGTTTTCATCAAACTGAAAAATTATTTTTCATCTCGTATTTTTATTTATATTTTCTTGAGGTCAACTTTCAATCGGCACAAATATTCTGTAACAAACACCTTCAGCATGTAATATTTGTTTGCATTCTAAAAGTTAAACTTTACCTTGAAGTCTCACTTAGCATTTTCTCTTTTTGTTTGTGGTTTTTTTTAGATAAAATCTTCCCTTTCCTAACTACTTTGGAGGAAATTCGCTCTGAGTAAAGGTACTTTACCTTGAAGTCTCACTTAGCATTTTCTCTTTTTGTTTGTGGTTTTTTTTAGATAAAATCTACCCTTTCCTAACTACTTTGGAGCAAATTCGCTCTGAGTAAAGGTACTTTCCCCTCAATTTGGAAAATGCTGGTATATGATGCCAAAGGGGATAGGCGGAATGCAGGAACGAGGCTAAAAGAAGGGGAGAATAAAAAATATAAAGGGTTGGAGCAGTTGTCCAAAAGTGTGTGTGTGAGTGAGTCGCGTAGCCTCATTTCCCCGAATTCCCGATTGCCCTAATCACGTTTACCCCAATGGCGTTTCCCCGAAATCGCTTTTACCCGAATTCCCATTTCCCCTAATTTCGTTTGCCCTAATCTCGTTTCCCCTAAACCTCGTTTCCCCTAATTCCCGTTTGCCCTAAACGCGTTTACCCCAATGGCGTTTCCCCGAAATTGCTTTTACCCGAATTCTCATTTCCCCTAATTTCGTTTCCCCTAATTCCCGTTTGCCCTAAACACGTTTACCCCAATGGCGTTTCCCCGAAATCGCTTTTACCCGAATTCTCATTTCCCCTAATTTCGTTTCCCCTAAATCTCGTTTCCCCTAGTTCACGTTTGCCCTAAACACGTTTACCCTAATGACGTTTCTCCGAAATCGCTTTTACCCCAATTCCCATTTCTCTTAATTTCGTTTGCCCTCATCGCGTTTCCCCTAAATCTCATTTCCCCTAATTCACATTTGCCCTAAACACGTTTACCCCAATGGCGTTTCCTCGAAATCGCTTTTACCCGAATTCCCATTTCCCCTCATTTCGTTTGCCCTAATCTCCTTTCCCCTATTTCACGTTTGCCCGTGTCAAGTTTTTCCTAATTCGCGTTTTCCTCATTTCGCGTTTGCCCTTATTCATGTTTGTCATAATTTTTATTAACCGAAATAAAACGGTGGGTCTTGATATCTCAAGAGAATTATTCTTTCCTTTCTTGTTGATGATGTCGATAACCATGCCAACAAAAGTGTAAAGAAGTGCACATGGTGAGGACCATTATACGGTTAGTCCTTAACGCAGCCATGCACTGTATCCATCGCCCTCCCCCTCCGCTGCCCTTCCTCACAGATAAAGTACTACATCGCATTAAACTTTTATTAAAGCAAGAGATAGTATTGAAAAGCATTCACTAGAATTATGAACGCACCACTTTTAAAAGTTCTTAGCGTACTAGACCCCTCCCTTCTCCCCACTGTACGAGACTCTAAGCATGCGCCGTGGAAATGGCTTTTGCTAATGTCAGTTTGTCCAGTTTGAATGTTTTCTCAGTTAGCACCACCACTGATTGGGTGTAGGAGAACTGGCCATCGGTGAACTGGCCACAAAAATTTTAACAGGCCGTATAAAAATTGCGTTTTCGACCGCTTCGTGTCCACGTTCCCAGAAGTTGGTTATCTGAATCACATAAAGTTTCCGTAATTTCATCTTTTCTTAATTGCGATTATTAATGTAATTCTTTAAAAAAATGTTTATGATCTACAACTGAACAAAGATTTCAGGATTTACAAACTGCAAGTCTGCAATTAATTATCTGAGGGCATGTGCTGCCTCACGAAACCTTTCGGTGGGGGGGGGGCACCAAAAGTATAAAATATAAAGAACTTCTGGTCTGATCGGGAGATTTTCAGCATTTACAACCTACAAGTCAACAATTTATCTGAGGGCATGTGCTGCTTCAAGAAAACTGTCGGGGGGGGGGGGCACACGTGTACAATGTTAAGTTAAACGAAATTTGTTTTGGATTTTATGGATTTTTACACTGCCTGAAAATAAACATCTTTCCTTTTCTTTCTGTTGAACTTGAAATCCAAAAAGGATAAAGAAAAATTTTTGTAATTTAAAAAAAAAAATTACAATGCCCCCTTTTTTCATTCCTGAGAATTGATAGCGGCAATAAGGTGCACAAAATCCTCTTTTCAAATTTTTACTGTCTGTAGCAGTGGCTTACGCCGATAGATCGTTTTCCGAACTTAAAAATATGAAAAGTTACTTCTGATTAAATGTGAAACAGCAACGACTATTTTTTTTTTGTTAGTAATTAATACAAAATTGCTACAGACTTAGACAATTTGGACATTGTTATAAAGTTTATAACAAAAAGAAAAACAAAAGCTACAAAAGTTAATTTTACCTGAAACTACGTTTGTTTTTGTGCTTTCTTAAAGCTTTAGTTTTTAATTTATAGGAAAAATAATTTCATTTATAATTTCATTTAATACGAAAACCAATTATTTCGAATTCTACTTTTAGTTTTATAGAATTTATTTTAATATGTACCAATTTGGTTAGAATAGTTCAAGAGACGCCCGTCATGTTCAATGTTATATATATACAATCTTAATTTCTGGATATTCATCACTGCTGCGTTGGGCGTCATGATCTTCAGAATGTCTGTTAACAAATTTGGTTTTAAAATTCGGTTTTAAATTTTGTCCTTAACTCTGCTTTTGGGTATATATATATATATATATATATATATATATAAGGGATAAAGATTAATGGAGATTATCTAACTCACCTTCGTTTTGCTGATGACGTAGTCATTTTTGCAACTACCCCATCAGAGCTGCAGAGTATGATCCAGGAACTTGCTGACAAGAAGTGGGATTAAAAATGAACTTTCAGAAGGCAAAAGTGATGTTGTACAATGCTTTTGCAAAAAATGAGAATTTATCGATTGATGGGGAAAAGCTGGAGATAACCAATACCTACATTTATCTTGGACAGCAGATATCAAGTGAGGGCCACATTGATGAAACTTGCCTGGAGAGCTTTTGGAAGAAACAGTATAATTTTCAAGAGCAATATGCCATTATGTCTTAAAAGAAAAGTGTTTGATCAATGCATCCTTCCAGTGCTTACGTATGGTGCAGAGACGTGGACCTTAACTAAAAGAGATATACAAAGACTACAGACAACTCAAAGATGCATGAAGAGGTTCATGCTTGGTGTAACCAGGAGAGATAAGAAGAGGAACTCGTGGATCAGAAAAATTACAAGAGTGGAAGACATCATGATCAGAGCAAAATTCCTGAAATGGCAATCGGCTGGACATGTTGCCAGAAGAACCGACCATCGATGGACAGTCGAAATTTTAGATTGGACTCCAAGGGACAGGAAAAGACCCAGAAGAAGACCACATTGGAGATGGTTGGATGAAATTCGAAAGCATGTGGGAGTGAGATGGTGGAGACTGGGGCAAAACAGACCGTAGTGGAAGAAACTTGGTGAGATCTTTATTCATCTAGCAGTAGATTGAAAATGGTTCATGATGATGATTAAATATACATATATTTTCCTGAATTTGACGATAAAAAATTACATACAACGATTTCTTTTCTGAATTTGACGAAAAATCCGATTTTTTCCCCTGAATTTTGGCGATAAAAGAAACGTTTTATTTCACTCAACGAAAATCAGGACAAACATGAATTGGGGAAAACGCGAATCAAGGCAAAGGAGAATTAGAACAAACTTGATACAGTAAACGTTTTTAGGGGGAACTTTGATACCGACAAACGTGAATTAGGGGAAACGAGATTTAGGGGAACCGAGATTAGGGGGAACGAAATTAGGGGAATGGGAATTCGGGTCAAAGCGATTTCGGGGAAGCGCCATTGGGGTAAACGTGTTTAGGGCAAATGCGAATTAGGGGAAACGAGATTTAGGGGAACCGAGATTAGGGGAAACGAAATTAGGGGAAATGGGAATTCGGGTAAAAGTGATTTCGGGGAAACGCCATTGGGGTAAACGTGTTAAGGGCAAATGCGAATTAGGGGAAACGAGATTTAGGGGAAACGAGATTAGGGCAAACGAAATTAGGGGAAATGGGAATTCGGGTAAAAGCGATTTCGGGGAAACGCCATTGGGGGAAACGAGATTTAGGGGAAACGAAATTAGGGGAAACGAAATTAGGGGAAACGAAATTAGGGGAAATGGGAATTCGGGTAAAAGCGATTTCGGGGAAACGCCATTGGGGTAAACGTGATTAGGGGAAACGGATTAGGGGAAACGGGTGTTCACCGAGTGAGTGAGTGAGTAAGTGAGTGACAACATTTATCTCAATTAAATTTTATATGCCCACCTTAACGACGTTATCTATCTGCCGGTCATCGTTGACCATGAGAACCAACCCTATTTCGATCTCCAACGTGGTTTGACAGAGGTGAACGTTTCTTCGGGAATAATGCACAGCATTATGAGCTGGTCATAAGACTGGGACTTGTGCTTTGAAAAAAGGTAAGAATTGCAATATCCCATGCTGAATTTATATGAATATGCTAATAATATATATATATCTTTTTTATATGCAAGATTTCACTTCCGTGTGGCTAAAACAACTTTATAACGTGTGAAACAGTAACTTATAGAACAACAATCTTGTTGTATTCATGAATTCTTTGGTCACGTAAAAAACAGTTCAATGTTTTGAATTTGAACTAATGGAAAATTTCTGTTCCGTTTGGGGGTGATCAACACAATTTAACTGGATGATCTTTACTTCTGTTTTGAATGACTGTCTAAATGAATGACTTGGAGTTTTATTTTATAGCAGTGCATTCGCGGGTTGCATTAATTTAGCATTCATCTTTTCAAGAATGTTTTTGTTATTAAAATTCGTGTTTAAATTTGATGTATGATTACTGATTGTGTTTCCGAATACTTATATGCACTGTTTTTCTCAGCTGCGTAAATACTGTCTGTACTGCCTTGGCCTCTTCAAAGAAACATTTATGTGAAACAAAGAAGAAACAGACATTCGCTGTTATATTTGTGACAAAAAAGAAAAAAAAATGCAGACAAAAATTTCACACAGACAAGAACCCAAGATGTTTCTTTCGGGATTTTAATGAAATCCGTGAGCAACTGAGGATGTAAGGAGGAATCTCCTGTTTCCAATTTAAGATCATTTGTTTCAGGAAAGGATAGAAAAAGTGTCATAGGACAACTAGTATGCATATACTTCATCCTGATTTTTTTTGTATAGTTAATTAGATGACCGCGCCTCTGATCACTTGGCCACCGGGTGGCCCACAGAGAGTGTAAGTCACAGCCTTAAAAAGAGAGTAGAATTAGTCGTGCCCATATTCAGGATTAGCTGACTCCATTTTTAGGGAGAAAAGACTATTAATGATCTGTACGGTGTATGTTTTAGTTAAATGTATTGCTGTTGGTTTAAGTTTAAATGTTGAAGTGCTGGATTGCTTAATTGTATGTCTCTTTGCCACTGTTCATAAAGAACTTCGTGAACATATAAATAGATTTCTCACTTGCATTTCAGGACATGAATATAAACTCTCGCCAGAATGTGAACTTGCTGGCTTTAATGCAGTTCCCACACATATAAACTGTTTTAACTCAGCGTAAGATTTGTTTAAAAAATCAGCGTAACAACTCTGCGTAACATGTCTTTACAATTGTGCCTCCAACATGCTTCTACAACTCTGCTTCCAGTATGCATTTGATGTTTACCTTATATCTTATATAGACTCCCTGTCAGTGATGCCAAATTGAAAATGCTCTTCGGTAAGTAAAGTGTCGTTCAGTCAGAAAATCTTTAACGAGGAGAAAACTAATTTAAATAAGAACACAAACGCAAAAGGAAGGTTATTTGGAGGCATACATACAGATGATCTTAGTCAAGAAAAACTCGTCTGTCCCGAAGTTACGCACATTGGTTTCAAGGAAGGGAGAGAAATAAAGCCGTAAGCACAAGCTCAACATCCATGTCCTAATAGGAACTGATGGTTCCTGGCTCTAGCAGGACGACTAAACGGAAGACCACTCCACCTATGTGCGGCCAAACGGTTCCATGTAATTTTTTTTGTTGGGAGTGTTTTTTATCCCTCGAACCCCCCCCCCCCTCCCAACCCATTGACGTGTATTGCCGTATTGCGCTATCAGCGAATTTATCCATCCCTTCCTCCAAAGAACGATGCTGAAAAATAAATTGAGTGGCGTTGTATTACATAAAGAGTTACAAAAACCGGGGTACAGAGTGTCGTATAATGCATTATGCATATGAGTGGATATTATTTGCTGTTTACATTTCACAGCGTGATTTACTGGCCCCATCTCCTTTCATTCTGCCTGGAAAGAACTGAGCCTCCAGAAGAGACATGAAGGATGCCTTTATGTTGTCGACCAGAACGGATTTTAACCTTTGATCCCAGTCTTTCTTTTCTTGTATCACATCAACGATGTTCACCAGCGAAAAAAAGATTGTCGCTAGATATGTCATCTTCGCCAAACCATTCAACCGTCGAGATTTCTCCCTGACAGCGTTTCGCTTGGTTGTCGCCAGTTCCCTCCTTTGAACTTCCCGTGACACAGTGGCAAGTCAAAAATATCTGCCGATGCTGTAAATGGGGAATGTATGAATCCTTAATTGGGAGCTGAACATCAAACTGGCATACTTCTTCTGAATAAAACAGTTGTAGTGCCATTCCTGCTAAGTAGGGTGTCCCAACTCCTCTGCTCTTGCAAGAATGTGAATGTTATTTTCCAGCCGGCTTGTATATTACAATACAGGGAGAGAGATTGACAGCTGTAACTTGTGCATTCTGAACAAATCAAATGTTCTATTTCTATACAGCATTGATTGTGAACTATAAAGGCCGCTGTGCTGGACAGGATGCTTAGTTTGTTTTGTAAAGAGTGGAATTTCAAAAGTAGTTTAATGGTCCTTGATGCGCAATTTATTAAAGGTTATGGAGCTCGAGGGTATTCCGATGGTTGGATGTGATGAGAACAACTGAATGAGAAAATGCAGGAACAAAGCTGTCTATAAAAACCAACCAGTGAGTTACGGAGCAAATTACGGGATGTAGGGTAATTGTTGACAACCCTTTAGAATAATGTTCGCAATGCTACCTATGAAAGATATGCAGAAATGCTACTGCCCTTGGGTGTGAAAGAGACTGAAAAGAACTGATGTACAAATGTCAGAGAGGCGAAGTGCTCCACGAGAATGAGATGGTGAATAATATGAGTAAAGAGTAGGATAAGAGGCAGAATTAGAAAGTGACAGGAGAAGCGAAATAAGAAAAAGGATAGAATAAAATAAACAATTATACAAACTGTGAAGTTAGAATAACAATGAAATAAAATAGGAAAATGGCAGAGATTCAGTAAGAAAAAGAATTAGGAACAAGCAGACAGTGGGCTTATAATAAGACAGAAGGAAAATCATGGTTGGGGGATTTTTTATGGCGCAAGGACCATGTTTGGCCAAAGAGCGCCAGACACAAGACAATCGAAGAAACAGTTTTAAAAACGTGATATAATGGTTAAAATCTGGCTGATTCGGTTAAGGTGCAAAAATGAGAATGATAAGTTTAAAAACTAGATAAGTTTAAAAAATTCAATTTGTTTTAAAAATGAAAAGATTAGAAAGAGGAACATACGGAGAGCAGAAAGTAGACTGATAAAGTTGGTCAAAATTGGACGAAACAGTAATTTTACAAAGATAAGGCAGCAGGAGCTCAGTGTAAAAAAACAAAAAACAATAATAATAATAAAAAAGGAATTAAGAGAAATGAAAACAGAGAATAAGAGGTACACGGAGAATAGAATAATGAGCAGAATTAAAACAAGAGATATGACACCGAAATGTAATGAGCACGTCTTTTAAATATTTTCCGACACGAATCAAATTTTTCAATTATTCATAGTCAACGGAACCGATTAAAAAGAAAAAAAGAAAAAACAACCGGATTTCTACAATCGATAAAATATCCAAACATAGAAACAGCTAGTTACTTCCCCTAGCGGCTAAAAATTATGTTACGAACATTACCAAATTGTGCACAAAAAGTTTCTCATAGCAGAAAGAAGATATCAGAGACAAAGGGATTTTCAAATTGAACGGTTAGAAGAAGAAATGTAGAGGGACACATTTTATAACTCTACGTCCCTAGGGAGAAAAATGCATAATATAAAATTTGAAAATATGTGAAAAGCATTCTTATAGCAAAAGCTATGCCAAGAAAAAAGAATTTTAAAAATGTGAAAGAGGAGACAGCGGGATAAGTTTTGACATTTATGCCTTCTAAAGGGAAAGCTGTGCACTATATAAAGCGAATAATGTTCTCAATTTTTATTGTAGAGAATAGCCGACACTGAAAAAAAGAAATCTTTCAGTAGGGACTTTAGAAGGGAAAAGATACAGCTGGAAATTGAAGTACAGAAACACCACGAACTGTGAACTAAAAAAAAAAAACAAAAAAACCTCCAAGTACAAATAAAGTGTTCCACAAGGTAAATGGTATCAAAGTATATTTTTTTAAATCGGGCATTTAGAAGTAAAGATATCGAGAAAAAGAGATTAAACATTTGTGCCCTACACCGGGGAAATTTTGCAAAGTTTTGGGAAGGAAATACACAAAATGTTTTCAAAATTAGTAGTATCTGACCGAAAAGGAATTTTTTTGAATCGGGTTTTTGCCCCTCGAAATATTGCTGCAATAGAGGGCAACTTACGCCCTCTAGTGGCACACTTATGCGTTAAGAAAAATTTGAAATTATATGCAAAGAATTTCGCACCAAAAACGCTCTCCGATAAAGAATCTTTCCAAATCGGACTCTTAGAAGTAAATATATTGGTAAAAAAAAGATATATGTACATCTACGGCCCTGGCGGAAAAAAGTAAGCACTATTTTAAACAGAAGATATTCTCAAAAAGTTTCTCGTGATGAGCGGGTTTCGGTACACGAAAAAAAAAAAATTATCTGATTTTTAGAAGCCCAGATTTTGCTGCAAATACATCCCAATTTTTTTTTTATAAATTTTCCGCTAAGGAGCGTAAAGGTAATTGTGATTTCTTCAATATATCACTTACGCCCCTTGGTGGCCAAACCATTATTTGCAAAAAATTAGAAATTATATGCAGAAAATTTCTCACCAGGAGCTCTATCCGATTTACCAAAAAAATGTCAAATAGGACTTTAAAAGCTGAGATATTGAGAAATCACATTTACTTTTATGCTCCTTAGCGGGAAATTTATGCATCACTTAAAGAAACTGCACCCAAAAATAGTCTTCGTTATAAATGGCTTCGAAAGGAAGAAAGAAGTTTTCAATCAGATATTTAGAAGGAAATATATGGAATAAAATGTATTTTGAATTCGATAGTATCAACATTTAAGACCTCTAGCGGCGAAGTTATTCATATATTTGCATAAAAAGGAAAGAAAGTCAGAGTAATCGTTTCCACATTTAAAGCTTTCCAATGCAAAGCGGATTTTTTTAAATAGGACTGATAGTTACAGAGATATAATATCCACAGACGGAGGAAGAGACAGAAGGACGGACAAAGTGATAGGCAAGTAGTTTCTTTACAAAAGGCGTGCTAAAAAGAATTAGATAGTAACGTAGAGAAAGAAGATGAGACACTGAGACAGAGATTGGAGTGATAAAAACCGAGCCAGAGGGAGAACGAAGCTAGGAAGACCACGAGGCCAATAGAGAATTAATGGTGACAGAGTTAGAAAGAAATGTAATACAATTAGAAAGATAATGAGATAGATACCGAGAGAGGGAAATTTGGGTGAAAATGAAAGAGGCAGTATAGTGAAACGAAATCTGACAGAGGAAAACATAATTTGAGTGAAAGACACACACACGCACGCACGCACGCACAGTGAAGAAGTGGAGTCACAAAGAGAGTGAGCTGCTCCGGTGGTTGCGTGGTCAGAGACGTAGGTTTCTGGCTAGTCGCCAGAGATGGGTTCTGGTTTGAGCTACGTATGAGGCATGGTGGCGTGCTCGTCTGATGCCTCTGTCCTTTCTGTGAAATCAATGGTCCTAAATTAGGAGGGGCTGGCGACTACTTATATACCTAAGCAGAGGCGTAACTAGGCATTTCTGCGCCCGGGGATGACCACAAAGTATTGCGCCCCCATTATATATATCATCATTATCAATCCACAGCTGGATGAAAGTCTCCCCAAATTTCTTCCACTACTTTCTGTCTTTAGCCAGTCCTTTACGTGTCAAACTCGCTGTTTCTACGGCTTTTTCCAATTGTTTCGGCCTTTGGACCTTCAGTACCGCATCAAACGAGCAGAATGCAGCTGGAAGTCGTGGCTCGCAATCGCAGTAATGATCAAATTGCCCCCAGAGAACCTTCAACAATGTGAACAACATTCTTCTCTTTCAACGTATGCGCAAACGCGCCTTCGGTTTTGAATGTGAGCTACTAACATCATTGGCACATTTTGAGAAAGAAATGCGAATTTTATTTTGCCATTGTACCCGAAACTGGCGAAGCATATTATAAGCAGATTCTGTAAATGGACAATTGAAAAAGTATTGTGCAAGAAAACTGTACCAGAAACTAGCGCGAAAGTTTCAATTCCAATTTTGATCAGATCGTAAACGGTGATTTTTGCGCCCTCTCTTGAGCTGTTACGCCTCTGTACCTAAGAGGTACTCGTGGCGTTCGTTAAATAAACAAGAAAAGAGAGAGACAGAGAGGGGTTTAAAAAAGTGAAGGGATACCAAGTGAGGGCGAGAATGCGAATACTTTAAGAATAAGCGACTATTACGAGAAAAGTGTTGAGAACAAAAAAAAAAAAAAAAAAAAAAAAAATCTTTATCAGTGTAGGTAGTGAGAATGTGGTAGAAAGTGTTTTTCGTGAGAACAAATGTATCTAAGGAGAAAGGAGCAGAGTGAGAAAGATAGGGATGCTGAAATCTGAAATAAAAGCTGAATGATTGTGTAGCGGAAAAGAGACTGTGAGAGCATGTAGTAAAAATTGCAATGAATCAGAGATAACTGAGTAATAGCAGAGCGAGAGGGAAGGAATATAGAGCGAAAAGCAGAATAATTGAAAAGATTATGGCGAGTGAAGAAGATTAAAAAATTTGAGATATGTTACGCAGGGACGTAGTTTAGTGTCTCTGGCAACATGGGGGCAAGACAAGATGCCCCCCCATACCAAATTTGTTCTTTTACTAAACGGTGCAGGCTCATGACTTTTATGCGTCTGTTTGTCTGGAATGTGATTTATTGCGTTATGTTAAGCAATTTTGCAATGATATTTATTATTAATGAAAAATATGGGTCTATTTCATAGTGTACTAGTGTACGTTTCAAATTATTGACCTTTAGGATTTTGTGAGAAAAAAACATAATGATAATATTTATTATTATAAAACAATATAATGCACCAGAAACTAAGCAAACATTAAAACAATCTTAATGAGCACATACGATGTAAATGAAAATTTGATTAACACTCATGTAAATTCCCACTTTTCCACTGAATGTCTGACTGCATCATAATTATGGCACGATCATCGTTTTTTTTTTTTTTTTACGGGCCTTGGCATGGGCAAAATTGTCAATTACTGAAGAGTAGTCTATGCTCATGGTTATGTTTCTTTTCTACACAAATTATCACGAGTGAGTTAAACTTGTTTTCTGCCAATAAAGTCTTTTTTTCATTTTTTTAAAGTCCTTTTTTCATTTTTTTCCACCGAATGTCTGACTGCATCATAATTATGGCACGATCATCGTTTTTTTTTTTACGGGCCTTTGCATGGGCAAATATTGTCAATTACTGAAGAGTAGTCTATGCTCATGGTTATGTTTCTTTTCTACACAAATTATCACGAGTGAGTTAAACTTGTTTAATGCCAATAAAGTCTTTTTTTCATTTTTTTAAAGTACTTTTTTCATTTTTTCCCACGGAATGTCTGACTGCATCATAATTATGGCACGATCATCGTTTTTTTTTTACGGGCCTTTGCATGGGCAAATATTGTCAATTACTGAAGAGTAGTCTATGCTCATGGTTATGTTTCTTTTCTACACAAATTATCACGAGTGAGTTAAACTTGTTTAATGCCAATAAAGTCTTTTTTTCATTTTTTTTAAAGTCCTTTTTTCATTTTTTTAAAGTCCTTTTTTCATTTTTTCCCACCGAATGTCTGACTGCATCATAATTATGGCACGATCATCGTTTTTTTTACGGGCCTTTGCATGGGCAAATATTGTCAATTACTGAAGAGTAGTCTAAACCCAGGGTTATATTCTTTTCTACGCACATTGTCAGGAGTGAGTTAAACTTTTTTTCTGCCAATAAAGTCTTTTTTTCATTTTTTATTCTTGAGACTGATGAAAATTATCTTTCAGCAGAACAATTTGTGACTGGTAAGGTTAACAACATTCTCAAAGCTATTTCTAAGTTTGGAAACGTACTCTGAAGATTGTTATCAATGATGAAAGTGTACATATCCTGTGGAGTGTTCAAGTCATCGGCATTCATATATGACTGGAAATGTAGAAATTCGTTGCTGAGAAAGTATTTCCTTTCTATTCTCTAACCGCACCCATTTTTATAAAGAATTACTTTATTGTATTAGCAAATTATAAATGTCAATTTCTAGATATTATTATAAAATTATTTTACACGCCCTTTGATGAGTTTTTCCTATATAGCATTCATTGTGTTTGTGTATGGTCGAGTTTGTGAAGAATAGGCTGAACAGCTTTGTTCTTCACAAACTGCTTTAGTTTTGGAGGGGAAGAACACGCTCTACGCAAACTGTAATTCTAATTGCTGCCCCATATTACTGTAAACTAGCATATTATTAGACGTCAAGGCAAGAGGGACAACCCTCGAGTTCTCTCTCCCTCCCCCTTCAAACCAGCACATAAGTTTCAAGGTCAGACTGCCCCATGCAACAATTACAGTCAAACCCCTATTTAACGAATTCCTCGATTTTACGTACATTTTTTATGGTCCCGACGGAGCAACATTGAAATTAATGCTTGACGTTTCCCGATTTAACGAACACATTTCCTCAATTTAGCGAACATTTTTTGTTTTTTAAACCACAAAACTATGTTAACCAGCATTTTCACGTTAAAAGTTAGCCCAAATGCAATCCCTTGATGATGTTTTCGATTTACAGATCGGACTAAATGCATCCGTTTCTGATGATGAAAATGAATGAAGCAGAACTGAAAGTTAGCTGCTTTAGTGATGCTGGTAACAGTATAGAATGTGCTAAAAAGTGCTTGATGCCCTTCGATATTAATTATGATGTTTTTCATACACTTTATAAAATTGAAGCTGTAATTTATAATGATAAACGTTCAGAAAAAACATAAGCAACCTTCTATAAAGCATTTCTTTTCCACAGTGTAAAAAGGTAATCAACACATATTCTGTTTTTGCAAGTTAATTAGTACTAATTGATGTTCTGTTTCATGAAGTTTAGGATACTGAAATCATTATTTAAGAAGCTAAATGCTCGGGAAAAAAATAAACTATCGTATTTTTCTTACAATTTTAAAGTACGCTTAAATTTTGATGCTACATATTGAAGTCTAATATCTACGAATTATGTATTTAATATGCAAAATAAATGTGTACGTATTATAACATTTTTGATAATAAATTCGTAATTAAAAGTTCTGTACATAATTTAAATTTCACTGAAACAAAGAGAACTTAGCTGCTTACGTATTCTGTTATGAACACTAGCTTAATTTGAATGTTTCATTGCGACTGCTTATAGCCCATTGAGTTGCTCGCGGTGGTCGTTAAACCTTCAATAAAAAAATGTTTCATTTGAAAGCTTCCTCGATTTAAAGAATTCCGCGATTTTACGTACAAGACTATTGGTCCCTTAAAGTTCGTTAAACCGAGGTTTGACTGTAATTTATTCTAGCATTTTGGCTATCCCCAATACAGCCGGCAATCGATGCTCTTGCTCAGTTAATGCTCTCCGTCCACGCATATGGAGTGACGACTACAAATAATATAAGTTTTAAAAATTAATAAATTTTGCGAAATTATTTAAGTAAAATTTTTTGTAGTGGTACTAAGGTATTCATAAAAAAAAAAAAAAAACTTTCAGCTTGCCCCCCTTCCGTCCACCCCCACCTAAATCTGGCGCCCTGGGCTCGTTGCTTAAATCGGCCCTGATGTTGCAAGGAAGAAATAAGAATGAAGAGAAAGAGAGAGAGAGAGAGAGAGATCTAAAAAAAAAAAAAAAAAGGGAAGGAACTACGCAGTTCTTGATGATAAACTTATTTCAACAACTGACCCACATCTAAAAAAAATGCTGGTGAGAAGAGTCAAATGAACCGTTTAAAATTTCGTGACGTCACTAGTGCGGCGAGGTTAGGTAAATTTGCTTTAGGCATCGTGCGGTTTGATGTCCAGCGACTTTGTTTACAAAAAGGAAAGCGACGAAAACAAACAACAAAGGAATAGGAGAAAGCAAAGAAGATAATTGCCAAAAAAAATGTGCTGGATTCTAAACTAAACCGCTGGATCATAAACTCCGTTTCCGAAATCACCACTTCCATAACGGCATTTTGTTCCCCTAGGAATGAATCCCTGCCCCCGCCCTCTGTGCTGGGCTTGATCGTTTTTCCTCGTCTCGTGAGGATGGATGATCATTTAGCATGCAAATGACAGGAATCCTTCCTTTCTAGCTGCGATTGGCGCAGATGAGTCCAAGGCCATCGGCGGCATAATATCTCTATGATGTAATCGAGCACGCTGTCGTCCGGCAACAGGCGTGACAGAAACTTCTTTCAAATGATTCTTCTGTTCAATGTGGCTATTGCTTTTCCCTCTTTGTCCACGATCACGTAATTCGGTAACCGAGGAAGAGCTTCGTTCTTCACCCAGAAATGAGCTAAACTAATGGAATAATTTGCCTCAAACAGCCAATGGAATAACTCTGGATGAACTGGTAGGTCAACTTCAGTTTCCTCAGTTTAGTAGCTGAAAAAAAAAAAAAAAAAAAAAACGACTGTCGATCTCAGTTAAAAATTATGTTACGTAATCTGTAAGATCCACAAATTCATATGTGTACGTGTTTCTTCCACGTGAGTGCGATTTGGGAACTTTACACAGTGGAGTAATTTAATATTTTGGGCCTTGGAGGAAGGGACTTGAATTGAAGCCACCCTACCTGTCTGTTGAAAGTTGGGAAAATTTAAACATACAGACTTCCAAACATATAAAGTATAAAGTATTGTGGAATAACAAGGTGCTGAAAAAAAAATCCCTGGCGAAAGGGATTAAATATGAGGAATTTTTTTTATCAAATCATTGTGGAGACTCCAAGGAATCCCACAAATCACATGCAAGTATCATAATCATCTTCACAACATCTCAATCCACTGCTGGATAAAGGTTTCCCCAAGTTTCTTCTACAACTCTTTCTCTCTATATATTGAGCAATTCTATTCCATGTCTCTCCTTCATGCTTTTGAATTTCATCCACCCATATCCCACGTGATCGTCTTCTGGGTCTTTTCCTATTTCTTGGTATTTACTCTAGTATTTTTATTGACTTTAACGATAGTCCGTTCTCTCTCTCTCTCTCTCTCTCTCTCTCTCACACACACACAGCAATACTTCCAGCCAATTACGATTTCAGTGATTTTATCTTAATCTTGATATCATTAACTTTCGTTGTCGTTTCTCTGATCCACGTGCTTGTCTTCCTGCCTTTCCTCGTTACACCAACAGGGACGTTACTAGACTTCAACATCAGGATGGGCAAGTAATATTTTTGCTGGGACTGGTTTGATAGCAATTTTATTTACGAAACACTGAAATAATTTTTTATACCTTTTTACTATACCTGCTTCAAAGGAATTCGTGCAACGCACCCCCCCCTTCTCTGGACACACCTGGAGCTGATTAGTCACGCCACCGGTAAACTCACAATATAACATGACAACGGGTTAGTGAATAGTGATGTAAGGTAAACTAAGAATCCCTCAATTAACTGTAGACTGCAACATCTGTCTTTATTGCTTTTCAAAATTTTGAATTTTTACTTATAAAAAATAGTACTGTACTTAAACAATTTCATTAAAGAAAAATGTTGTTTTTGTTTACCTCAATGAAATTTTAACGTCGTGACAGGCAGACAAAATACCTCACTTCTCTTTAACACCCTTTCTTCAAGCCAGCGGCCTTGTCCTGCACTCCTCTCCGCCAAAGCAGTGGTCAGCTACGACCCGCTCCCTCACTTCCCAGCGGCAGACTTAAAGAGTCCTGGCACAGCTTCAGACTCTCTTTTCTATGTTGGAATAACCTAGTAGCACAAAGAAGCAGAAAAGAAATTTGTCATGACCTTCCTCAGTGAATTCCTATTCACCCTCCTCATTCGTCCCTGCCCATACTAACATGAAAAAGGACTTAAACTAAGGATTTGGAAGAGTGGTTAACAACTGAATTTTCATGGCTCTTCTGATGCTGTTTTGATAACCTTTCTGCGGAGAAGTAAACAACGCACTTCCTTGGGAAGAAAGAATACGTAGGGCTACACGACAAAAATCAAGAGACTCATTTATTTCTTGGGAAAGTCCATATTATATTTTAAAGTTTAAAAAACTGAAAATGGCTCATTTTGAAATGGGTGGGTGACAGGGTGGGCAAAATAAATTTCAGGGTGGGCATTCCCTTGGAGACATCCCTGTACACCAAGCATGCATCTCTCCATTCTTCTCTGCAACCTCTGAATGTCTTTTGTAGTTAAGGTTTATTTTTTTTTTTTTTTTGACTCATGGTTAAGAAAACAGAAGGATACATCGATTAAAGCTTTACTTTCAAGACATAATCGTAAACTGCTCTTGAAATTGTATTGCTTCTCTGTCAGCTTTCTACAGACCTATAAATGCTAAAACAACAAAGTATGTATGTGTGAAAGAGGAATGCTGCTGATAGTGTCTTAGGCTTCTTTCGTAGAATTGGCGCCTCTAAGATACAGAAGTGGCACTCTACCTATTTTGTTTCAAATCGAGATTAAAACATGAGAATGTTATGAAGCTAAGTCGGCGGACCCTGTACTCGGACCAGTAGGACCTCGTGGAAAGACAAATGGGCCCTTGAATCTCCGGGCCCCGGAGGCAAAAGGGTATTCTGCTTAATTCTGATTACTATTGTGACGCCACAACAATATATAGGCGCATTCCCTACACGCTCCTGACGTCACAGCAATATGTGCGTTCTCTGTGAGCTCCGAAGCAAATACGGAAGAAGCACAAGCAGTCGAACTAAATAAAATATATCTCGAAAATTTTCTTTAAAAGATTTTGAAATGGACATCAATTTTTCTATGAAACACAGATAACTTGCTGTCTACAGGTCATCATTAGCAAGCAGCTGCTATTAAGTACGTCTTTATATATTTTTTCATTCACCTGAAACATTTTTGTTTCGCTAAAAGCAGATGTTTTATACGCATAACATGTGATGAAAATAAAGATATTAATCCTTGTGTTTAAACCTTAAATATTAATGTTTTTGAACATTTTTTATAAAAATCGAAAATTAGCCAATCAATCCATTTAAATAGATGTCTGAAATTATTTGCAACGAAGTACTCCACAGAGAATTCTGCATGTGCCTTCAGTTGAATATCTCATATTTTAATTTCAATTTTTGAAGGTATACACTTTCTGTGGAAAAGTGTTATGGTACGAGACAACTATGTCTACTTTTTTCTAAACAGTAGAGGCGTTCCTGAATATATGATAGCTGTTAGTGCAATTTGGGTAAATTAATTCTACAAACAATGGCGATATATTTGTTGTGTATAGGTATTTCTTCGTAGTGACAAACATAAGAAAAAGAACGCAATACAAGGCAGATCGTTGAGCTGTTGGTTCAATGTTCTTGCATTTGAAATTTCCGTTTCTGAGTTTTAACTCGCCTCTCAGGCGGGAGCTGCATATCAACCACCTAAAGAGTTAGCAAACAACGGATTTAATTTTGATCAAAATTTCAATCAAGATAAAAATCTTGATTCAAATCAAAATCTTAATTTATTCAAACCCACGCCTAAGGGTTCTATGGAGACAGCAGAGAATGAATTTAATCAGGACGTGAGCTTGCAAAGGAGGTTCATTTTGACACCGCTCCTTCCTACGCACTCACACACCCACACTGGCTAAACAAACAAAGTGTATTAATGAGTGGGATTTGCCATACAAGGTATTTTTAAAGACATGAGAGGGATATGTTGATTGTTTGGATGAGATATAATCTCATCTCAAATCATAGAAACATTTAACATGACAATCTATTCGCCAAAAGTATTACACGCTAGTGATCAACTCCAGCTAATTTAAAAATTTAACTGCGTTTCCATCGCAAAGCTATGTCATTCTCCACTTTTAATAACCTTTTACTTAAAAGGAATTTAACCAAAATATGTGCGAGTTATTATCTGGTCGGACGGGTATTTCTACACCAAGAGTGTCACAGAAATGTGTTGCTGCAATTGTAAAGTGGAAGGAGCAATTTTGTATACTAGACATTTAATTCAAATCTTTTAGCAGACAGAACGAATATTTTTAGAACTTGCAATGCAATTTCAATATTTCATTGCAATAATTGGGATGAAAAGCTTGCGGGCCCTGAAATTTTATTGAAATCTCTTTTAATTTCTGGGAAAGTAATGTTATATTACAAAATACACAGATTTATAATGTAAAGAATTTTGAAATTGATTTGGACTCTAGACGAAGGACTCTAGCAGAGTTGGAAACAGGTCAAAAAGTTTGGACCCGACCCGGCCGTCACATTATCGGACCCGACCGGGACTCGACCCAGGCCTGACCCGGCCAAATTTGCTGTGAGCTATAAATTCGAATATATCAGCAGCAGCAGTATATTGTCAATTACTAACAAACAATCCACTGCTTGATGAAGTTTCTTACACAACTGGATGACAACTGGATAGTTTCTTCCACAACTTAAATACATCGTTTGCTAACTCTTCTTCCATAAGTTTCTTCCAGAATGGACTGCCTTGGGCCAGTCTCATCCATCCCACGTTGTATTCTTCTGGGTCTTTTCTTGCCCCTTAGAGTCCAGTCTAAAATTTTGGTTGTTCGTAGGTGGTCCGTTCGCCTGGCAATATGTCCAGCCCATTGCCATGTCAGGGATTTTACTCTTATCATTATGTCTTCCACTCTTATCATTTTTTTTATCAATGAGTTCCTCTTCTTATCTTTCTTGGTTACGCAAACACGCACCTTTCCATGCTTCTCTCAGATGTCTACAGTCTTTGTATGCCTTTTTTAGTTAAGGTTCACATCTCTGCTTCGTACGTAAGCACTGGAAGGATACGTTGATTAAACACTTTTCTTTTAAGGTATAATGGCATATTGCTCTTAAAAACTGTACTGTTCCTTTCAAAATCTCTCCAGCCAAGTTTTATACGTCAATTAATTTATTCATCAATGTGACCCACGCTTGATGTCTGCTGCCCGAGATAAATGTAGGTATCGGTTATCTCCAGTTTTTCCTCGTCAATCAACATATCTTCATTCCTTGTAAAAGCATTGTACATCAGATTTGTCTTCTGAAAATTCATTTTTAATCCCATTTCTTTACTCTTCTCAGCAAGTTCCTGGATCATGCTCTGAAGTATTTCTTCAAAGTCCTCTGAAGGACTTTTTGAAATATTTTTTTTCTATTCAAAAATAGAACTGAAATAAAACCGGGTCGAGATTGGGTCAGGAACACCCTAACCCAGCCCATTTGCCCCGCAAGAAATTGTCGACCTGGTGCTCCGTGACCCGTTTCCATCTCTGGACTGTAGCTAATAACCCGAAACCCCGAGGACTGGGCTGTCTTTTAAAGTTCCGTAGAAGATGCCCGAAATTAAGAACCGGTGACTGCTTGTACACTTCGATGCTCACGGCGACTGCTCGTACACTTCGATGCTCACGGCGACTGTTTGTACACTTCCATGCTCACGAAGACTGTTTATAAACTTCGATGCTCACGGAGACTGCTTGTACACTTCCATGCTCACGGCGACTGTTTGTACACTTCCATGCTCACGGCGACTGTTTGTACTCTTCCATGCTCACGGCGACTGTTTGTACTCTTCCATGCTCACGGAGACTGTTTGTACACTTCCATGCTCACGGAGACTGTTTGTACACTTCCATGCTCACGGCGACTGTTTGTACACTTCGATGCTCACGGAGACTGTTTGTACACTTCGATGCTCACGGAGACTGTTTGTACACTTCCACGCTCACGGCGACTGTTTGTACACTTCGATGCTCACGGAGACTGCTTGTACATTTCGATGCTCACAGAGACTGCTTGTACACTTCGATGCTCACGGAGACTGCTTGTACACTTCGATGCTCACGGCGACTGTTTGTACACTTCCATGCTCACGGAGACTGTTTGTACACTTCGATGCTCACGGAGACTGTTTGTACACTTCGATGCTCAGGGAGACTGCTTGTACACTTCGATGCTCACGGCGACTGTTTGTACACTTCGATGCTCACGGAGACTGTTTGTACACTTCGATGCTCACGGAGACTGTTTGTACACTTCGATGCTCACGGCGACTGCTTATACACTTCCATGCTCACGGTGACTGCTTGTACACTTCCATGCTCACGGCGACTGTTTGTACACTTCGATGCTCACGGAGACTGCTTGCACACTTCCATGCTCACGGCGACTGTTTGTACACTTCGATGCTCACGGAGACTGTTTGTACACTTCCATGCTCACTGACACTGTTTGTACACTTCGATGCTCATGGAGACTGTACACTTCGATGCTCACGGAGACTGTTTGTACACTTCGATGCTCACGGCGACTGCTTATACACTTCCATGCTCACGGCGACTGCTTGTACACTTCCATGCTCACGGCGACTGTTTGTACACTTCCATGCTCACGGAGACTGTTTGTACACTTTGATGCTCACGGAGAGTGTACACTTCGATGCTCACGGAAACTGTTTGTACACTTCGAAGCTCACGGCGATCGCCCAACCACGAAAGACGAAAAAATTTCATTGCTGGCACTAGAAAATGAATCCCATATTATAAAAAAAGTCATTAGATTAAAAGTGTACGTAAAAAACACGATGTGAAATTCACAAAGTTGCTGATAACGAAGGCGAATACCTCTGCTCTATAGCCGAATGCTTTACCAATTAAGTTACACTGACGGAATTTATTGCTGTAACTTTTCCGTTTTGACATGTGCTTCACCTCTCTGGTACTTCATAAAGAAATCTATCATAAAGACAAAATGATTATCTTAAAGAAGTATTTATTTCAAGCTTAACAAAAATACCGTAATATGATTGAAAGTTAAGAGAGAAAGCTCTTAAAATCTGTGGTTTTCTTTCTCGGGAGATGGGGTTGAGGTTGTATTATGGCTCTTATATAAGCTTCCTCACAAAGTGAATAAAAAGATACCTGCGTAGCGAAAATTTCTGTCTTGCGAAAATTTTTCTGTAGAAAATGATAATGATCCCTCTAAAATAAATCTGTATTAATAGTTTTTTCCCCTGATACATGTTTTAGTGATTGATTTTTAATGCAAAGTACAGTACTTGACAAATTAGTGGCTTTTTAAACTTTTTTATGCGCTCATATATGAAATTAGCTTTTTTTTTAATTTCTAGTAATGTTTTTAAAGTCATAGCCTCCATATGTAACCCCAAACCAACTTTGATATTGCTCTTTTTATTTCTTTAAAATAAAGTATCCGGTTTGCACGCAAATTGTTAAATATATAAAAGTAAGGACCACAAACTGATGAAAATCAATTTGCTATTTCATGAATGCGGAAAATATTAAGGTGGTTACAATATTCACTTGAAATTTGCAAACCTCAGTACGGCGAAGGGCGATAACTTATTCGAAAATGTGGTAATTGGAAAACACACAAGAAAAAGAAACTAAAAAAATATCCTTTTAAGGGCCTCGCGCCCCAAAACATACACACAAAAAAATTATAATTGTAAAAAATTCTACCGAATTTTTTTTTTTCAAGCTGCTGGGTCCTCTGTTGCCTCCGTGGTCTAGCCAGCCCTGTTTATCACAGTGATAGGTCATGGATTGAATGGAAATTCTCTCTGGCAGGCAGGAAGAATTGAAGCATGTTGTTTCACCTATCACTCTGAAAAACGTTCTTACAGACCAGAAAGTTCACCAAAACCATTTCTATTATTACAATTACCAAGATAAACCATTTTTTTTATTGGATGTTTAACGACCACCGGGAGCAACTCAGTGGGCTATAAGCAGTCGCCCATCCCTAATTTAGGACCACTGACTCCAGGGAAGGGAGAAAGCCACTTCCGTAAGACAAACACAACATCCATGCTTCACCGGAATTCGAACCCGAACCCATCTTGGACGAATGATCAAAAGCCATCGGTTTAGACCACTACGCACATCGCTTTTTCATGTTAACTGAAAACTTAACTGACATTTCTGATTTGAATAATCGGATAACATTTTCTGCAGCAATAACTCATGTATTTCATTTATCTCTTATTATTATTGATGCTGTCGGGTTTTGTTTTTTTTATCATTTCTTAAGAATTTACACCAGTTAAGATTAGTCAAAAAATTTTCAACTGCTCGGCACTATAGAAGTTGCTGAAATTTAAGCTATGTTCTGTTTACAGATAACTTGGGCTTCCATCCAAAGATTTTCGCATGTGGAGAACTCTTGAGCCAAATCCTTCGGGTCCGTTTTTGTTTTAGAGATGTACCAATGTAAGTTATTTTGATCTTATTTTACATAACTGTCCATGCTATTTGTGAAACTATAATTTAATTACATCCATCCATTTTTTTGTTACTGTAGTTATGTACAGGAGATAGAAATAATAATGGAATAATAACCTTGTGTTTGTAAGACCTTTTCAAGAACATTCACGTATCTCAGCCGATATCGTTTTTGTTTGCTTTTATGCAAACTGTTTCAACGCAATCAACGTAAAGATTATTCTGGACGTATTGAGTTGGAAAGAAAGTAATGTCTGTAAATGCAAGGTAACAGAAAAGTGCCAATTATCGTTTATAAAAGTACAAATCAGTTCAAAATGTAGTCGCCATCGTTTGTCACGACCTGCTCTCATCATCTGGACAGCTGTTGGATACCGTCCCTGTTAGCATTGTGGCGGTTTGGACGCAAAGAAGTAAGTGCGCGTTCAACATCGTCCCGGTTGGTGAACAGCTTGCCGTCCAGGAAATGCTGCAACGACCGGAAAACGTTGTAGTTGGGGAAATGTCTGAGGAATAGGCTCGGTGCGGCAGCAGCTCCCAGCTCAGGTCCCTGATCTTGTGACAGGTCACCCGTATTATGTGCTGTTTCGCCTTATCTTGCTGTAGGAGGACCCCTTGCAGTTCAGCAATGATGATCGTCTCGACGTGCAGATCGTCTTTCCGACGGCAATACATATCGGAGGGGATAGTGGTGTTGTACGGCAGCAGCTCAGAAAACACGGCACCCCGCATATGCCACCAAGCAAGCAGCAGGACCTTACGTGAGTGGCTTTCCGGGTCGGCATGGGCTTCTGTTTTGGGTCTAACCATTGTTTCCAGGCGCTGACATTCTCATACAGGACCCATTTCTCGTCACCCGTCATAATGAGGACCAAGAACGGTTCAACTTGGTCACGTGTAGGCTGAGAAAAGCATGCACTCGTGCAATTTTCTTTCCCTCTTGTGCACTTTGCCAAGTTGACGGAGGTGCTTGATAATGCTCGTGTGAGTACTCCCCAGCTGTTCGGCCAACTTCCGCATGGTCACACATGGACAGGTCTCCACTAAGGTCTTCAGCATGTCCATATCCACTGTTGCGGATCTTCCAGATTTGGGACAGTCTGCCAGGTCAAAATTTTCCTCTCGAAACCGTTCGAACCAGCGACAGCACTGACGATGTGATATGGCATTGGGGTACATACTGGTAATGTTCCTTACGGCACTTACGAGGGTGCTACCGCGACGAAACTCATACAGCACGCAATGGCGGATGTACTCTTTGTCCATTCCCATATTGGCTGGCGCTTACACTCTTCGCCTTTTGACAGCTAAATGCCACTGACTTAAACCACCTACATGCTGATGTCACGCCGGTGTGCTGCGCAATCTCAGAGGTTAATGTGCGCCGTGGCCAAAGCTTCGATTTAAGGTACCTTGTCATCGGACATTACCTTTTCCTACCCGATACAACAAATTATAGTAAGAAGAGCAGGGTTCTTGTGTTTTTCCAAAGGGATAGATTGTTGGTGCCAATTCAGTATGGGCGTCAGTGAGTAAAAGCATTAATTCTCTCATTTCCCCCAGAGAAAATATTTCCAAAGTTTGGTGGTATTCGCAAAACATTGTCAGGGGATATGTATATGCGAAGATAGACAGTAGTTACAAATTTAAACTCCGAAAAAGAGACAGAAGAGCGTTGGAAGGAATTATGAGCAAAAAGTAGCTAAGCATCTGCCGATGCTTTAACCGCAGAACGCAGTATGATCCAGTTTCCGGCGAAATGATTCGTCGGGAGGTGCGCAAGACTCCAGTTTCGGGCGAAATGGTTCGTCGGGAGGTGCGCAAGACTCCAGTTTCCGGCGAAATGGTTCGTCGGGAGGTGCGCAAGACTCCAGTTTCCGGCGAAATGGTTCGTCGGGAGGTGCGCAAGACTACATTTTATGCCAGAGCTGCTGGTTCCTTTGATACTAACTAAAGCCAATGCTTTGAAAAGTTGTAGATCTCAAAAACCAGCAATAGATGATTGGAAACCTATCATGTGGTCCAATAAGTTGTCTTTTGTACTCGTTCCAGCATCATGGAAAATTTAATTTGGCGAGCACCAAAGGAATAGAAGGAATAGTATGATCCTGGCTGTTTCGTGCCAGTACTCAACCATGGAGAAGCATCGGTACCCGTCTAGGCAGAGATATATTGATATTCCATAGATCCCATGGTTGCATTGCATTTCTGTCAGTGACTATATCTTTTAAGTGACCAGGTGATGTATCGTGTGGTTCAGCCATTGTCTGCCGAGCATGATGATCTTTCAGTGTGATAAAACTCCTATACATGCAGACAAATGTGTAAAATTATGGTTGGAGAAGAACGAAGGTGAGGTTCAACAGGTATAACGAAGTAAATTTCTCCGTCATTTTCGGTCTACGCCGGGATTTGAACCCGAGTACGCTTATTCCGGAACAAGTCGCTCTACCAACTGAGCTACGCAGACGTTCATTCTGATTGCTATCTGCCTTTATGTCGTGTGCGTCCTGCTGGCCGGTACGTCACATCCCCCCCGAAAGAGGGCCGGAGGCATGGCCCACGGGTCAGCCGTGACCATGAATCGTTGCAGGCAGCCATCCATTGTAGAACGTGCACTTGAGAACTTCCCTGTGAATCTGGTGTGTGGAATGCAACGTCACACACATTTATTTTTCGAAGCGCTGGAGAAGGGATTCTCTGATTTTTCCTATCTCGCGGTGTGGAAATAACATCACACCATTGCGAGATTTTGAACGGTCGGGTCATCCGGATAGTTCGGCGCCATTATAACGAATAAAATTCTCCGGCTAGACGTGTTGTGCAGGAAAGCTTACGTTAAGTCACGTTAGGGTTATTGAAAGGTTACTTGACGTAGCTAAAATGTGCTTAATCTTCAAAGTGCTAGAGTTTGTTTAGGTAAGACACGCACGTGCAATAAATTCCAAGAATATGGAATTTATTTTTACTCAGCGTTCCTCATTATCTTGAATATCAGTAATATAACTTCGGTTTTAGTACATTAGTACCTTGAAGGCTCCTTATTAGAGCGGTAAACACAATATACCCTGAACTTAACGTAAACACTCAATGAAATAGACTTAACGGCCAGACAGAGGTCTGACAATAAAATGAACTAAGTAAACGTACTCACTTTTAACCTTTTATTGGGGAGCTCCTGGTATTACTCAAATACACACTCCAAAATAACACAACTACTGATAGCCCGAACTTTCGTACTATCGTAATATCGTAGAAACGTAGATAAATCTCATATCAATAATCAGGAAGAACCTATCACATATAAAACGAAGCTCTGCCGTATACTTGAGCGCGCCTATATATATATATATACTGCATACCACCACGTCATGACACACTCGTTGCCACATATAATTCAGCGGGAGAAACAACATCTCGTTAAGTGAGAAGATAATTTGCATAGGAAAATAAAATAACAAGAGATAGTAAAATCAAAAAGAAACTGAAGCTAGAGTATACGTTACACAGGTGCCTCCACAGTTGCCAGATTTGAAGATCGAGCCACTGTGGTCACCTATTGAAAATGAAATGAGAACCAGATTCACTCCGCCCTTTCTACTCCGGAGCTTGAAGACTTTCTTCATGTAGAATAGTTTTATATCCCTCTAAACCAGGGGCGGCGGATAGTGAAATTCGTTGACCGGGACCGAAATTTCGAATCGTGGTGCGCCCTCTACCTTCCCGGAACAAACAGAAGAAAAACAATGTCTAAGCAGTAGCGGCACCCACATGAGTGGCTGATGCCCCCCCCCTCTCACTCTGGCTGATAGAGTGGGAAATAATTATGTCGAAGTTTGAAACAAAAAGTCACAATACGCGATCTACATATACTTTTTCAATCATGTACCGTATAATTATAACATATAATAATTATAAGGGAGTAGTTCTGTTAAATAAATTTAGAAAAATCTAACAAGGAAAACAATTTCACTGCTTCTTCTAATCATTTAACTTATAACGAAGTAAATTTCTCCGTCATTTTTGGTCTACGCCGGGATTCGAACCCGAGGCCGCTTATTCCGGAACAAGTCGCTCTACCAACTGAGCTACGCAGACGTTTATTCTGATTCCTATCTGCCTTTATGTCGTGTGAGTCCTGCTGGCAGGTACGTCACATCTCCCCTCCCCCGAAAGAGGGCCGGGGGCATGGCCCACGGGTCAGCCGTGACCATGAATCGTTGCAGGCAGCCATCCACTGTAGAACGTGCACTTGAGAACTCCCAGTCAATCTGCTGTGTGGAATGCAACATCACACATTTTTATTTTTCGAAGCGCTGGAGAAGGAATTCTCTGATTTTTCCTGTCTCGCGGTGTGGAAATAACATCACACCAATGCGAGATTTTGAACGGCCGGGTCATCCGGAAAGTTCGGGCGCCATTATAACGAAGTAAATTTCTCCGTCATTTTTGGTCTACGCCGGGATTCGAACCCGGATCCCCTCACTCCGGAATAAGTCGCTCTACCAACTGAGCTACGCAGACGTTTATTCTGATTCCTATCTGCCTTTATGTCGTGTGCGTCCTGCTGGCAGGTACGTCACAAACTTTCTTGTTGTACTGTAACATTAGTAGTAACTGGATAAGAATAAATGCACAAAAGTCAACCTCCTTAATTGTTACAGCATCTGACTACTTTTCCCGGTAAATTTAGAGGGCTGTCACCCCCACCTTGGGAAAATTCTGTGTGCTAAGACGCACGGGCTAGTCCCTTGGGAAATTTCTGGGTGCGCTACTGTGCCTAAGGAGTTTTGTTGGGAATTAGGACCACCCAACCACTTACCTAGAGGAACTTTCTAAGGCACATCACAACAATCGCACATATGCCAAATAAAAAAATAATAAAAATAAAAATCTTGGCTGAAATTATTGACCGGGCCCGGGCGGTTCCGCCGCCACTGCTCTAAACCAATGTTGTTGAGGGTTTAATATTTCAACCGTTTCTCTCAGGATATAAGCCGTACTTCAGACAAATCAAGATCAACCCTTTAAGTTTGCCCTTTGTCTTTTGCGTTTTAAGACACACTCCTGTGGCAAATAACGATCTCAGCATCCAAAGTGATTTAACACAAATGCTCGCAGATTATTATATGATAAGCTACGTTCCGCTGGGTTAAATTCAGATGGAGATGCCATCGATCGTCATCTATGGTTACAGCAATTAAGCTTTCATTACCGTATGGAGTAGTTTTTGACCAATAGAATTGGATTGGCCGATAAGTCACTGAACCTGCAGCTGTCACAGTCGTGTCTCACAGTGACATTCGGAACAACTATGCACTAGCAGCTCTGTGATGATAATACGTGGTAATTCTGACAGATAACGCGGTGCCGCTGTTATCTGAAGAAACTCAATGCTGCGAGTTTCATTTGTTATTCACGTGATTTGAGTAGACTTTGGCGGTTGAAAGGTATTGGCCAGCAGGGCATTCTGATTTTAATCCTCTTGAACATTTGTAGAAAGAACGGGGATACAGCATCAGAGAAAGATAAGTTCGAGTCATTATTTAGAGAAAGATCATTTTGTGCCAGAGAAAGAAAAGTTCGCGTCATGATCATTAAAAACACGTACAATTAAACATGTATCTAGGTCCAAAATGAACCCACAAAAATTTTAAGAAATGAGGAGACACCCGGTCATAATTTTAAATTTCTGGTACCTATCTCAAAAGATTTTTGATGGTGTTTTCTATTATGATGCCCATAAAAAATAATTTAAACTATTTTTTGTAACTTTTAATATTAGCTACAACTTTCTTGAATTTGGGTGTGAATGAGAGTAAGAAAATTTGTGCTATTAAACTTAAGTTAAGCATTTCCAGTTTTGAGTACTTCCGTTCTTTTTATTAAACATCTGAAACAAGAACAACGTAACATGTCACTCTTTCACGTGCTTCCTTTCGATTTCGAAATTAATTAAAATTCTTGTCATAGATTTTACGCTAATGCATACGTACATAATAATGTCACTGAAGGTGACACCAATTTATGACAGCAGATCGACTAGTTGCAGGTTTTGTAAGGTTAAGGTGATGCGACCTTGGCATTTCTGAAAAATTTCCGGATTTTTTTTCCGTTATCGCAAAAATCTGTCCTTACATACGCAGTTATTTTGGACTCGGCGGTGGTGCAATTTGATTTATGAGTGAAATCTTTTCCATCTCGCATAACTTAGGTTCCGTTTTGTAAGAACTCTACGGACATGTATTTCACAGATGTTGGAAAACACTGAGATTGAAAGGAACTAAGCTTTTAGTTTCCTTAGTTCTTACTCTTATTTACACTTCCTTTGATTTATTACTTTTTCATGACACTTTTAGGTCACAGATTCTTTCCTGACATTGCATGAAATACATTTTGCTTTGGCGATGTAATGTGACAATGTAAGTTGATAATGTACCTAAAAGTATAATATATCTAAGTTGATAATGTACCTAAAAGTATAATATATTTAAGTTGATAATGTACCTAAAAGTATAATATATTTAAGTTGATAATGTACCTAAAGTTGATAATGTAAGTTGATACTGTAAGGTGAAAATGTAAGGTGATAATGTAAGTTGATACTGTAAGCTGATAATGTACCTAAAGTTGATAATGCAAGTTGATAGTGTAAGCTAATAATGTACCTAAAATTGATAATGCAAGTTGATAGTGTAAGCTGATAATGTACCTTAAGTTGATAATTTAAGTTGATACTGTAAGCTGATAATGTACCTAAAGTTGATAATGTAAGTTGATACTGTAAGCTGATAATGTACCTAAATACACACACACACACACACACACACACACACACACACACACACACACACACACACACACACACACACACACATATAATATCATCATCATCATCATCATTGTCAACCATTATCAATCCACTGCTGGCCGAAGGTCTCCCCAAGTTTCCTCCACAACGGTCTGTCTTGTGCCAGTCTCCTCCATGTCACTCCCGCATACTTTCGAATTTCATCCACCCATCTTCCATGTGGTCTTCTTCTGGGTCTTTTCCTGTCTGATATATATATATATATATATATATATATATATATATATTGACTTGGCAATGTAATGTGACACTGTAGGTTGATAACGTACCTAAAAGTAAAAAGTTCATGATATTGTTTTAAATTTTAATGACACTTTGATACTTTCAGGCAACGGATTTCTGATGAAACATTTGGCGATACAATTTCATAATCAACTGTTATAATCTAATAATGCACCTAAAATTATCCTTTTTAGTGGTAGTTTTAAACCAAAGGTTTATTTTTGACATTTTGTGGAACTTACTCTGTTTAAAACTTGAGGCTATTGTGCGATAATTTACCTAAAAGTATCGTTTAAATGATACTTCCTTTTACACTTTTGAAAAAATATTCTTTTATGTCAGTGAAGTGTATCTAAAAGTATCACTTTTCACGATACTTTAAGTTTTTTAAAAACCGTAATTTTTCATTAACATTTTTAATAACAATTTTAGTTCACAGATTTCCGTCTGGGATTCCATGACGATACCTGAAAAAGTTTGGAACTACAATTAGATAACTTATCGGTGTAATCAGAGGGGGTAACTAGGACGGATAAGACGTGCGCAGCACAAGAGAGGGCGCAAAAACTTGATTAAAATTGGAACTGAAACTTTTTTACCAGTTTCTGGTACACTTAAAATTAGAATTTCATCATCAAAATGTTCAGGAGATGCTAGTAGCTCACATTCAGAAATGAAGGAAATGTTCTGTAGTCGATTCAACTAAAAAAGAAAACCACGGCCTTTGTCGACAACAATAGTGCACGCGATTTTTCTTTAATTGGAGGGTTGGGAGGTCGTTTTTCTTTAGTTTGATAGAAAAGATAAGACGAGAACGTCTTTCACATTGCTGAGGATTCTCGGGGGGGGGGGGCTATTCGATCATTAATGCTACTGTGAGCCACGACTGCCAGCTACTTTCGCTCCGTTTGATGTGGTATCAAAGATCTGAACCTGAAGCAGTTATGAAAGGCTGCTGCGGTCACAGCTGTGGTCACACGAGAAAAGTATATATTGCATTTGTTGGTAAATATTCCCGTCAGGTGGCGCAAAATGAGTTTTCTTACTTCAATGATATTTCTCTGTCTGTTAGTTTCGAAAAATTCTTTCAACGTTGGCTAGTTTGGGCTACAGTTAGTACAACGCATTTACTTTCTGCTTTTTGAGAGGCTTGGCTTTCACGCCGGTGGGCGATATTAACATTTCGAGCTAATGTTCTGAAAACTCGATTTCGAAATTTCTTTTTACACAGGATTATGATTTCCACATCCATTGATGTAAAATTTTCTCGTTAGGTGGGATAAACTTTGATTTTTGCTCAACGATAGATCGCCTTCTACAAGTCAGAATGGAAAAGTGTTTTTATTTCTGTCTAGTTCTAAACGCGATGAATATGATTCGTATTCTTTTGAATTGACAAACTCATTTTTTCCCAATACAGGTCGTTGCAATATATTTCCATTTGTCACTGTTACAGCGTTTCTAAGATTCCTATAAAAAAAATCTTTTTCTGATGTTATCATGGCCAAATTTGTCCGTGCTTTTTAAGTGTTCCAGGGTAAATATTCCCCGCTTGATGACTGAAATTATTTTTTTCATAGAACGCTTAGAGCTACAAAGTTTAAAAATATCTTCAAACTTCCATACTTGGTTTGAGACCGTCAAAAGATACGCCGTGGTCACACGATAATTCAATGTGATTTTTCTTGCTTGATTTTTGTGAGTACGTTTTCAAAACATTCATAGATAACGAGTTTTCATTTCTATATTATATTTAATGTAAAGTAAACAAAATATACTCACAGAATGAGAAGTTTCCATTTCATCTGGAGTTAAAAAAATGTGAGAACTGCTCCTCAGAACGAGACAAAATGATGCACTTTTTTTCTGCCAGAGAATAAATATTCAAACAGCATGAAATATTCTCTAGCTTTTCATCGTGTATGTATTTGACATTTCTGGAATTTGCAGTTTGATAACATATTTTTTTATGTTATGCTTCGCTGCCTTTATGCAGAAGATCACAACATTCCCTACAACAAAAGCTATGAATCACAAATACATCACACGCACTATCGATGAATGAATAGCACTCTCTTCAAAAAATGACTAAAAGCAAATGAAACATTGCCGGTTCGTCTGTTCTTTCTTTCTTTCTTACTTTTTTTTTCAGTCTGTGAATATTCATAACGTGGTCACAGATGAAGACATCATCTTCATTAATTCTTTCATCTATGACCACAATAGGATTTCTTCAATACGAGGTGCGCCCACTATGATCACTGGGAGCATCGAAACAGAATTGAAAAGGGTGAAAGCTCTTCATGATGCGCTGTAGCGAAGGTTCAACCAGAAAATTGTTCATTGAGTCGTAGCCGTTATTCTTCTGAATGGAGCGGAACGCAGTAGTGAGAAACGTTAGGGAACAGGAACTGGAGCGTCTGGGATCTATCGGAGTTCCCATTTCGAAGTACTTCCTTTCTTCAATTAAAATACAAAATCAGACTGAAGAAATATTGAAAGATAGCTTCCTATCTCTCCACTGCATTGTTTTATTTTGAATTACTGGCTCACATTCAGGCTGAATTGAGGTTCACCAACATAGTGTGAATTCTAAACGAACTGGACAAGCGTTAGTGATATATGTCAAACTTACAAGACTTTACGCTTGTCATTTTTAATGTAAAATGCACAAATGATGACCCAAGAGCAGTATATATACCCAAGAGCAGTCAAAGACTTAATTTACACCTAAGAATTTAAAACCAAATTTGTTTAACATACAATCTGAAGATCATGACGCGCTATGCAACAGTTATGAATATTCAGAAATCGCACACTACTAAAGTAGAGACTGGAATAAAAAATTATTTAACAAGGACAAAAACAACTGGTATATATATATATATATATATATATATATATATATATATATATATATATATATATATATATATATATATATATATATATACTTAAGAGCAAAACTGAAGACTAAGGAAAAAATTTTAGAATTTAAAACGAAGGGTGCAAAATAACCTGAAAATCAAAACGCGCAACGCAGCAGTTTTGAAAATTCAGAATTCACATACTATAAAGATACCTAAGCAAAAAAATACATATATAATTTTGACTCACACCTAGTACAACATAGAAAAGGTTATGTATCTACCTGTGTGAGTAAAAGGAGAAAAGAAAAAAATAAAATAAAACAACTGAATGTAGAAGGTGTCGAGAATACTGAGCCTTGGCTTTATCAAGGACCAGCAAAAACTCTGCATTTTCTCACTTCCACAAAGACCTAGTTGGAAATGGGTTTCTGCAAGGCCATAGATGCAAGTAACATTCCCACCTAAAATAGTTTAAAAAATATATATATAAGTCATGTCCTCCGTAGAGTAGCATGACCTAGCACTAGTTAACAATTTCGCTTGCATCCATTAACCTTCATGGCCCGACCCATGCTCTTCATCTGTTACTATTAAACAGAGAGAAGAAGATTAAAGAGAACTCAAGCTGTGAGAGTGACATAATAAATAGAAATGATTTTCAGCTATAACGAAATTCCAAGTTCGTTTGAGAGAGAATTTAAACCTGAAAAACAAATTTTACATTGCAATTAAAAAAGGAAATGTTAATTTATAACGAACAGATTTTTGAAAGAAAACTTGAGTCTAAAACCCCCTACTCTACAACTTATGACAGCACGAAAACGAGAATAAGTTAAAGATAATAATTAACTAAAGAAAACTTTGTGAAAGTTATATACCTGAAACAGTTAGTTGCAATATGTACAAAGTATTTCAGCAGTGCTTTAAGTGCATAATTAATTAGTTATTAAGAACTTAACTACTTTGAAAAAACAGCGCATAGACAGCGCATAGAAAAGGAACAAGCTTAGCCATCTTCTGTTCCTAGGTACCACAAAAGACGCTCAAAGTTACAAAGAAAAGTAAGAGTTAAAACCCGCATAAATGTTAACAGACAAACCAATGCTTAAAAGCTGAAAAGCTAAAAAACGACAGAGAAAAGGTACATGAAGTACAAACATTGAACTTATAAAACCTAGAACCCAAAAACAAGGAAGAGAGCTTACCTCTTGTGTTACAAAAACTTTTCTCCTCACAAGAGGAGAACATGGCTGACCTCTTCCGCCACTCCCTAGACGCTGGGGGGCAGTGAGGGTGGGGCTGATGGCCTCCTCATACAGCAAGAAACCAACGCGCGGAGATTTTAACCAGAGAAAAAAATATATAAACTTAAGACTGTGGATCTGTATGATCAGAATGAGCAGAATTAACTCTCCAGAATACATGAGAAATATTATAAAATACACGAGCAGTTTATTTAATAATCTTTGCATGTATTAAATCACCTTAGTGAGCTTCTATAGATTAATCAGAATCTTATTAATTTTAATGTTGGTTTTACTATTTTTAGTATAGCTATCCTAGTGATGAATAACTAGTTTTCTTTTTTATTTGTTTTTATTTTCTTTTATAAACAGATTTTTAAGCTTTTTTTGTGATTTTGTTTATATTATTTAATTTTTTTTGTTTTAATAGGACCGTCATATCCATAGCACTAAGGTTCCTTTAGGTAGTTAATAGGCATCCTCTAGCCAACTTCCTTACGGCTTTGATTGGTCAGAATCATATTATTAACTGTGTAGAAAATTAAAGCAGATCTGCCAACCTTACTCTATTATTCAGAATAATTTTTCTTAAAGTTCTTTTGATGAAAGAAGAAGGAATTTCGTTCTCTAGAAAACTTTCTAATAGTATATTAATGTGGTAATTGAAGTCCAAATTGTTGCTGCAAATTCTTGAAATTCTTAGGACCTGAGAAATTAGTACATTCTCAATTACTTTGGTTGAAATGTTATTATTCCAGTGTAGATATTTAATTACTTTGAAAGGAAAATTAACTCTTTTATCAAAGAGGCTAATAGATGGGTTACCTCTGTTGAGCTTAATGCTTAAGTCTAGGAACTCAAGTTCCTGATTACTGTGGTTGGTTTTACATAAGTTAAGAGAGCTAGGATAGATATTATCAAAATCACTCTCTATAACTTCGGAATTATTGATACACAGCAGATCATCAATATATCTAAAAGTGTAAAGGTAGTTATCTGAGCAGGTGGGGTGATTTTTAATGAATTTATATTCCTTAAAGAACAGGAATAGATTAGCGATATTCGTGGACGTTGATGTTCCCATTGGAATACCGTTCACTTGCTTATAGAGAGTATTATTATATAAGATATGGTTATTTTTTATGCAGCAATTGAGATAAGAGTTCCAAGTTCCTACATCAACAAATTGGTTAAGTTTAAATTCTGCATACAGCTCTTTAAAGGTAGTGATTATATCTGATAGAGGCAGATTAGTATATAGGTTTTCAAAATCATAACTCTAGTTGAAATGTTTTATTATTTTTTTTTATTATTATTTTTTTATTACTATTTTTTTACTTGAGGTTTTTTTCATTTTCTAATTTTTCTTTTTAGTATGTTTTGGATGCAGCTTTTTGGAGTGTAGTTTATACTCGAGTTTGGTCTTTTCTTGGACTGCTTATTTCTAAAAAGTTTTTCCTAGTTGGTTTGCTCAGAATTTGTATGTTTTGGCCCAAGTGGAGTTCTAAGGACGATGAAAGGATTGGAGGTCAGCTCAGATATTTTAAGTCCTCCCGCTCGGTTAGGCTAGCACCCTTTCCCATAGTGTATGAACTCGCTGGCAAAGGTAATCTAAAGTTATGAAATGACAAACGTTGTTTGACATGTAAATCTGCAGATCCTAACCTGTATTCTTCTGTTGAGGATAATTGCTCCAACAAGTTTTGCAAAGCCTACAATACCATCTATAAGCTCACCTGTACTGTCTGCAACCTTAGCTATATTGGCCAAAGTAAAAATCCTCTTCATCTTAGGATTAATGGTCACAGGTCTCTAGTAAACAAGTTCTCTAATTCAGGAGTGAACCCCTCCACAAACGCCAACCAGTACTCTACCTTTGAATTAGAGCATTTCCATACTCATGGTTTTGACAAAGTGAAAATAGAGGTACTACATATTATCCCTGACCTCTATGCTCGGCTAGAAACTGAATCCCTTGAAATTTTGCAGCATCAGTCTCTTTATCCCTATGGCCTTAATTCCACTCTATCTGACAATAAGCATAATCAGCATAAATTTTCAATTCGTGAACTCTTCTTTCTTGTTAATAATAAGAGCTGCTCTAGAGGTAATAGAGGACAGAGGTTATTTCGCACATCAAGCAAAGTTGATTTTGCTAACTTGCTAAAAACTCTGGAAAGCTTTAAAACTGGCACTAATTTTGTTAAAAATACTTACAAAATTCTCAAGTCCTTCAAGCACTCTGTCCTTAAATGTTTTTTTCAAATTCTGGAATGAAACTGCTGACCATGTTGATAAGCATGTTTTTGCTTTGGTTCTGGACATTCTTAAACATATTCTTAAAGATAAAATTTCTCTTAAAGAATTTTCCAGTAATTTTGTTACCATCAGGTTCCTAAATAAAGCCTACGATAATCTCAATGTAAGGAAGCTGTTCTACAATAATGCAATTTTTTCCCATCCACAGGCACCAGTCTATTGTAAGTTTTAAATATGTTAAGACCTTAGGGTCAATAGTTAAAAACTACAAACTTAACTCTTCGAGCTACATTCCTGTAATTACTACTTGTTCTTGTGATGAACATAAAGAAACAGTTCACTATGATAAGAATTACAACCATATTATCACCGGAAACTTGAGTTTTGTTGAAAATGAAAAGCTTAGGAATTTATTAGAGTATGGCTCTAATTTCAGACCTTCCTTCACAATTTCCAAAGAAAGGATTCTTGAGAGCTTCACTCAAGATGTAAATAAGTACATCGTAAAAACCAGTTTAACGTACAATCAGCCTATTGAGGCCTTCGCAGTATAGAAATATAATATATTCAATAGCTTCACCGGTGAGTTGGCAGGGTCTGGACTTTTGTTTCGACAGAAATCTCTTTTCTCTGGAGAAGCTAAAAGGTCTCTCTCCAAACTACAAGACCAATTTATTTTTACCACTACGGATAAAGCTAGCAATAATTTTGCAATTATCTGTAAGAAGTTCTATTTTGAATTGTTAACTATGGAACTCAATAATAGAGTAACATACGAGCCCGTAAGTTATTCTACCAAGCAGTTAGAAAATCGGTTTTAAGGCATTCTTCAAGAAACTTAAAATTCCGCAAACTAGAAGATATGGGCCTGAATTTCCATTTCTTTTTGCAACGGTTAAGTTTCATAAGGATCCTGTGAAGTTCAGGTTCATAGCTAGTGGAGTAAGGAGTCATAAAAAGAAAATAGATCTTGCTTTTGAAGATGTCTTAAAGAAGGTTTTGAAACACATTAGAAACTGTTCTAACTTGATGTACAGAGATTTTTGGATAATTAATAATAATGCAGAAGTAATTTCTACTATACTCAAAGTGTGTCCCCTAGATATTAATAGTTATGATTTTGAAAACCTATATACTAATCTGCCTCTATCAGATATAATCACTACCTTTAAAGAGCTGTATGCAGAATTTAAACTTAACCAATTTGTTGATGTAGGAACTTGGAACTCTTATCTCAATTGCTGCATAAAAAATAACCATATCTTATATAATAATACTCTCTATAAGCAAGTGAACGGTATTCTAATGGGAACATCAACGTCCACGAATATCGCTAATCTATTCCTGTTCTTTAAGGAATATAAATTCATTAAAAATCACCCCACCTGCTCAGATAACTACCTTTACACTTTTAGATATATTGATGTTCTGCTGTGTATCAATAATTCCGAAGTTATAAGTGATTTTGATAATATCTATCCTAGCTCTCTTAACTTATGTAAAACCAACCACAGTAATCACGAACTTGAGTTCCTAGACTTAAGCATTAAGCTCAACAGAGGTAACCCATCTATTAGCCTCTTTGATAAAAGAGTTAATTTTCCTTTCAAAGTAATTAAATATCTACACTGGAATAATAACATTTCAACCAAAGTAATTGAGAATGTACTAATTTCTCAGGTCCTAAGAATTTCAAGAATTTGCAGCAACAATTTGGACTTCAATTACCACATTAATATACTATTAGAAAGTTTCTAGAGAACGAAATTCCTTCTTCTTTCATCAAAAGAACTTTAAGAAAAATTATTCTGAATAATAGAGTAAGGTTGGCAGATCTGCTTTAATTTTCTACACAGTTAATAATATGATTCTGACCAATCAAAGCCGTAAGGAAGTTGGCTAGAGGATGCCTATTAACTACCTAAAGGAACCTTAGTGCTATGGATATGACAGTCCTATTAAAACAAAAAAAATTAAATAATATAAACAAAATCACAAAAAAAGCTTAAAAATCTGTTTATAAAAGAAAATAAAAACAAATAAAAAAGAAAACTAGTTATTCATCACTAGGATAGCTATACTAAAAATAGTAAAACCAACATTAAAATTAATAAGATTCTGATTAATCTATAGAAGCTCACTAAGGTGATTTAATACATGCAAAGATTATTAAATAAACTGCTCGTGTATTTTATAATATTTCTCATGTATTCTGGAGAGTTAATTCTGCTCATTCTGATCATACAGATCCACAGTCTTAAGTTTATATATTTTTTCTCTGGTTAAAATCTCCGCGCGTTGGTTTCTTGCTGTATGAGGAGGCCATCAGCCCCACCCTCACTGCCCCCCAGCGTCTAGGGAGTGGCGGAAGAGGTCAGCCATGTTCTCCTCTTGTGAGGAGAAAAGTTTTTGTAACACAAGAGGTAAGCTCTCTTCCTTGTTTTTGGGTTCTAGGTTTTATAAGTTCAATGTTTGTACTTCATGTACCTTTTCTCTGTCGTTTTTTAGCTTTTCAGCTTTTAAGCATTGGTTTGTCTGTTAACATTTATGCGGGTTTTAACTCTTACTTTTCTTTGTAACTTTGACCGTCTTTTGTGGTACCTAGGAACAGAAGATGGCTAAGCTTGTTCCTTTTCTATGCGCTGTCTATGCGCTGTTTTTTCAAAGTAGTTAAGTTCTTAATAACTAATTAATTATGCACTTAAAGCACTGCTGGAATTTCGTTATAGCTGAAAATCATTTCTATTTATTATGTCACTCTCACAGCTTGAGTTCTCTTTAATCTTCTTCTCTCTGTTTAATAGTAACAGATGAAGAGCATGGGTCGGGCCATGAAGGTTAATGGATGCAAGCGAAATTGTTAACTAGTGCTAGGTCATGCTACTCTACGGAGGACATGACTTATATATATATTTTTTAAACTATTTTAGGTGGGAATGTTACTTGCATCTATGGCCTTGCAGAAACCCATTTCCAACTAGGTCTTTGTGGAAGTGAGAAAATGCAGAGTTTTTGCTGGTCCTTGATAAAGCCAAGGCTCAGTATTCTCGACACCTTCTACATTCAGTTGTTTTATTTTATTTTTTTTCTTTTCTCCTTTTACTCACACAGGTAGATACATAACCTTTTCTATGTTGTACTAGGTGTGAGTCAAAATTATATATGTATTTTTTTGCTTAGGTATCTTTATAGTATATATATATATCATCATCATCATCATTGTCAACCATTATCAATCCACTGCTGGACGAAGGTCTCCCCAAGTTTCCTCCACAACGGTCTGTCTTGTGCCAGTCTCCTCCATGTCACTCCCGCATATTTACGAATTTCATCCACCCATCTCCCATGTGGTCTTTTTCTGGGTCTTTTCCTGTCCCTTGGAATCCAATCTAAAATTTCGGCTGTCCATCTATGGTCTGTCCTTCTGGCAGTATGTCCAGCCCATTGCCATTTCAGGGATTTAACTCTGATCATGATGTCTTCCACTCTCGTCATTTTTCGGATCCACGAGTTCCTCTTCTTATCTCTCCTGGTTATACCAAGCATGCACCTCTCCATGCTCCTTTGAGTTGTCTGCAGCCTTTGTATGTCTCTTTTAGTTAAGGTCCACGTCTCTGCACCATACGTAAGCACTGGAAGGATGCATTGATCAAACACTTTTCTTTTAAGACATAATGGCGCAATATATATATATACTTAAGAGCAAAACTGAAGACTAAGGAAAAACATTAGAATTTAAAACGAAGGTTGCAAAAAAACCTGAAAATCAAAACGCGCAACGCAGCAGTTTTGAAAATTCAGAATTCACATTCTATAAAGAAGATACCTAAGCAAAAAAATGCAAATATAATTTTGACTCACACCTAGTACAACATAGAAAAGGTTATGTATCTACCTGTGTGAGTAAAAGGAGAAAAGACAAAAAAATAAAATAAAACAACTGAATGTAGAAGGTGTCGAGAATACTGAGCCTTGGCTTTATCAAGGACCAGCAAAAACTCTGCATTTTCTCACTTCCACAAAGACCTAGTTGGAAATGGGGTTCTGCAAGGCCATAGATGCAAGTAACATTCCCACCTAAAATAGTTTAAAACATATATATATAAGTCATGTCCTCCGTAGAGTTGCATGACCTAGCACTAGTTAACAATTTCGCTTGCATCCATTAACCTTCATGGCCCGACCCATGCTCTTCATCTGTTACTATTAAACAGAGAGAAGAAGATTAAAGAGAACTCAAGCTGTGAGAGTGACATAATAATTAGAAATGATTTTCAGCCATAACGAAATTCCAAGTTCGTTTGAGAGAGAATTTAAACCTGAAAATCAATGCAAAAGAAATCCAAATTTTACATTGCAATTAAAAAAGGAAATGTTAATTTTTAACGAACAGATTTTTGAAAGAAAACTTGAGTCTAAAACCCCCTACTCTACAACTTAGGACAGCACGAAAACGAGAATAAGTTAAAGATAATAATTAACTAAAGAAAACTTTGTGAAAGTTATATACCTTAAACAGTTAGTTGCAATATGTACAAAATATTTCAGCAGTGCTTTAAGTGCATAATTAATTAGTTATTAAGAACTTAACTACTTTGAAAAAACAGCGCAGAGACAGCGCATAGAAAAGGAACAAGCTTAGCCATCTTCTGTTCCTAGGTACCCCAAAAGACGCTCAAAGTTACAAAGAAAAGAAAGAGTTAAAACCCGCAAAAATGTTAACAGACAAACCAATGCCTAAAAGCTGAAAAGCTAAAAAACGACAGAGAATAAGTACAAACATTGAACTTATAAAACCTAGAACCCAAAAACAAGGAAGAGAGCTTACCTCTTGTGTGACAAAAACTTTTCTCCTCATAAGAGAAGAACATGGCTGACCTCTTCCGCCACTCCCTAGACGCTGGGGGGCAGTGAGGGTGGGGCTGATGGCCTCCTCATACAGCAAGAAACCAACGCGCGGAGATTTTAACCAGAGAAAAAAAATATATAAACTTAAGACTGTGGATCTGTATGATCAGAAAGAGCAGAATTAACTCTCCAGAATACATGAGAAATATTATAAAATACACGAGCAGTTTATTTAATAATCTTTGCATGTATTAAATCACCTTAGTGAGCTTCTATAGATTAATCAGAATCTTATTAATTTTAATGTTGGTTTTACTATTTTTAGTATAGCTATCCTAGTGATGAATAACTAGTTTTCTTTTTTATTTGTTTTTATTTTCTTTTATAAACAGATTTTTAAGCTTTTTTGTGATTTTGTTTATATTATTATTATTTTTTTTTTTTTTTTTTTAATAGGACCATCATATCCATAGCACTAAGGTTCCTTTAGGTAGTTAATAGGCATCCTCTAGCCAACTTCCTTACGGCTTTGATTGGTCAGAATCATATTATTAACTGTGTAGAAAATTAAAGCAGATCTGCCAACCTTACTCTATTATTCAGAATAATTTTTCTTAAAGTTCTTTTGATGAAAGAAGAAGGAATTTCGTTCTCTAGAAAACTTTCTAATAGTATATTAATGTGGTAATTGAAGTACAAATTGTTGCTGCAAATTCTTGAAATTCTTAGGACCTGAGAAATTAGTACATTCTCAATTACTTTGGTTGAAATGTTATTATTCCAGTGTAGATATTTAATTACTTTGAAAGGAAAATTAACTCTTTTATCAAAGAGGCTAATAGATGGGTTACCTCTGTTGAGCTTAATGCTTAAGTCTAGGAACTCAAGTTCCTGATTACTGTGGTTGGTTTTACATAAGTTAAGAGAGCTTGGATAGATATTATCAAAATCACTCTCTATAACTTCTGAATAATTGATACACAGCAGATCATCAATATATCTAAAAGTGTAAAGGTAGTTATCTGAGCAGGTGGGGTGATTTTTAATGAATTTATATTCCTTAAAGAACAGGAATAGATTAGCGATATTCGTGTACGTTGATGTCCCCATTGGAATACCGTTCACTTGCTTATAGAGAGTATTATTATATAAGATATGGTTATTTTTTATGCAGCAATTGAGATAAGAGTTCCAAGTTCCTACATCAACAAATTGGCTAAGTTTAAATTCTGCATACAGCTCTTTAAAGGTAGTGATTATATCTGATAGAGGCAGATTAGTATATAGGTTTTCAAAATCATAACTATTAATATCTAGGGGACAAACTTTGAGTATAGTAGAAATTACTTCTGCATTATTATTAATTATCCAAAAATCTCTGTTCATCAAGTTAGAACAGTTTATAATGTGTTTCAAAACCTTCTTTAAGACATCTTCAAAAGCAAGATCTATTTTCTTTTTATGACTCCTTACTCCACTAGCTATGAACCTGAACTTCACAGGATCCTTATGAAACTTAACCGTTGCAAAAAGAAATGGAAATTCAGGCTCATATCTTCTAGTTTGTGGAATTTTAAGTTTCTTGAAGAATGCCTTAAACCGATTTTCTAACTGCTTGGTAGAATAACTTACGGGCTCGTATGTTACTCAATAATAGAGTAACATACGAGCCCGTAAGTTATTCTACCAAGCAGTTAGAAAATCGGTTTAAGGCATTCTTCAAGAAACTTAAAATTCCACAAACTAGAAGATATGAGCCTGAATTTCCATTTCTTTTTGCAACGGTTAAGTTTCATAAGGATCCTGTGAAGTTCAGGTTCATAGCTAGTGGAGTAAGGAGTCATAAAAAGAAAATAGATCTTGCTTTTGAAGATGTCTTAAAGAAGGTTTTGAAACACATTAGAAACTGTTCTAACTTGATGAACAGAGATTTTTGGATAATTAATAATAATGCAGAAGTAATTTCTACTATACTCAAAGTTTGTCCCCTAGATATTAATAGTTATGATTTTGAAAACCTATATACTAATCTGCCTCTATCAGATATAATCACTACCTTTAAAGAGCTGTATGCAGAATTTAAACTTAACCAATTTGTTGATGTAGGAACTTGGAACTCTTATCTCAATTGCTGCATAAAAAATAACCATATCTTATATAATAATACTCTCTATAAGCAAGTGAACGGTATTCCAATGGGGACATCAACGTCCACGAATATCGCTAATCTATTCCTGTTCTTTAAGGAATATAAATTCATTAAAAATCACCCCACCTGCTCAGATAACTACCTTTACACTTTTAGATATATTGATGATCTGCTGTGTATCAATAATTCAGAAGTTATAGAGAGTGATTTTGATAATATCTATCCAAGCTCTCTTAACTTATGTAAAACCAACCACAGTAATCAGGAACTTGAGTTCCTAGACTTAAGCATTAAGCTCAACAGAGGTAACCCATCTATTAGCCTCTTTGATAAAAGAGTTAATTTTCCTTTCAAAGTAATTAAATATCTACACTGGAATAATAACATTTCAACCAAAGTAATTGAGAATGTACTAATTTCTCAGGTCCTAAGAATTTCAAGAATTTGCAGCAACAATTTGTACTTCAATTACCACATTAATATACTATTAGAAAGTTTTCTAGAGAACGAAATTCCTTCTTCTTTCATCAAAAGAACTTTAAGAAAAATTATTCTGAATAATAGAGTAAGGTTGGCAGATCTGCTTTAATTTTCTACACAGTTAATAATATGATTCTGACCAATCAAAGCCGTAAGGAAGTTGGCTAGAGGATGCCTATTAACTACCTAAAGGAACCTTAGTGCTATGGATATGATGGTCCTATTAAAACAAAAAAATTAAATAATATAAACAAAATCACAAAAAAAGCTTAAAAATCTGTTTATAAAAGAAAATAAAAACAAATAAAAAAGAAAACTAGTTATTCATCACTAGGATAGCTATACTAAAAATAGTAAAACCAACATTAAAATTAATAAGATTCTGATTAATCTATAGAAGCTCACTAAGGTGATTTAATACATGCAAAGATTATTAAATAAACTGCTCGTGTATTTTATAATATTTCTCATGTATTCTGGAGAGTTAATTCTGCTCTTTCTGATCATACAGATCCACAGTCTTAAGTTTATATATTTTTTTCTCTGGTTAAAATCTCCGCGCGTTGTTTTCTTGCTGTATGAGGAGGCCATCAGCCCCACCCTCACTGCCCCCCAGCGTCTAGGGAGTGGCGGAAGAGGTCAGCCATGTTCTTCTCTTATGAGGAGAAAAGTTTTTGTCACACAAGAGGTAAGCTCTCTTCCTTGTTTTTGGGTTCTAGGTTTTATAAGTTCAATGTTTGTACTTATTCTCTGTCGTTTTTTAGCTTTTCAGCTTTTAGGCATTGGTTTGTCTGTTAACATTTTTGCGGGTTTTAACTCTTTCTTTTCTTTGTAACTTTGAGCGTCTTTTGGGGTACCTAGGAACAGAAGATGGCTAAGCTTGTTCCTTTTCTATGCGCTGTCTCTGCGCTGTTTTTTCAAAGTAGTTAAGTTCTTAATAACTAATTAATTATGCACTTAAAGCACTGCTGAAATATTTTGTACATATTGCAACTAACTGTTTAAGGTATATAACTTTCACAAAGTTTTCTTTAGTTAATTATTATCTTTAACTTATTCTCGTTTTCGTGCTGTCCTAAGTTGTAGAGTAGGGGTTTTAGACTCAAGTTTTCTTTCAAAAATCTGTTCGTTAAAAATTAACATTTCCTTTTTTAATTGCAATGTAAAATTTGGATTTCTTTTGCATTGATTTTCAGGTTTAAATTCTCTCTCAAACGAACTTGGAATTTCGTTATGGCTGAAAATCATTTCTAATTATTATGTCACTCTCACAGCTTGAGTTCTCTTTAATCTTCTTCTCTCTGTTTAATAGTAACAGATGAAGAGCATGGGTCGGGCCATGAAGGTTAATGGATGCAAGCGAAATTGTTAACTAGTGCTAGGTCATGCAACTCTACGGAGGACATGACTTATATATATATGTTTTAAACTATTTTAGGTGGGAATGTTACTTGCATCTATGGCCTTGCAGAAACCCATTTCCAACTAGGTCTTTGTGGAAGTGAGAAAATGCAGAGTTTTTGCTGGTCCTTGATAAAGCCAAGGCTCAGTATTCTCGACACCTTCTACATTCAGTTGTTTTATTTTATTTTTTTGTCTTTTCTCCTTTTACTCACACAGGTAGATACATAACCTTTTCTATGTTGTACTAGGTGTGAGTCAAAATTATATTTGCATTTTTTGCTTAGGTATCTTCTTTATAGAATATATATATATATATATATATTCTATAAAGATACCTAAGCAAAAAAAATATACAAATATAATTTTGACTCACACCTAGTACAACATAGAAAAGGTTATGTATCTACCTGTGTGAGTAAAAGGAGAAAAGAAAAAAAAAAAAAAATAAAATAAAACAACTGAATGTAGAAGGTGTCGAGAATACTGAGCCTTGGCTTTATCAAGGACCAGCAAAAACTCTGCATTTTCTCACTTCCACAAAGACCTAGTTGGAAATGGGTTTCTGCAAGGCCATAGATGCAAGTAACATTCCCACCTAAAATAGTTTAAAATATATATATATATAAGTCATGTCCTCCGTAGAGTAGCATGACCTAGCACTAGTTAACAATTTCGCTTGCATCCATTAACCTTCATGGCCCGACCCATGCTCTTCATCTGTTACTATTAAACAGAGAGAAGAAGATTAAAGAGAACTCAAGCTGTGAGAGTGACATAATAAATAGAAATGATTTTCAGCTATAACGAAATTCCAAGTTCGTTTGAGAGAGAATTTAAACCTGAAAAACAAATTTTACATTGCAATTAAAAAAGGAAATGTTAATTTATAACGAACAGATTTTTGAAAGAAAACTTGAGTCTAAAACCCCCTACTCTACAACTTATGACAGCACGAAAACGAGAATAAGTTAAAGATAATAATTAACTAAAGAAAACTTTGTGAAAGTTATATACCTTAAACAGTTAGTTGCAATATGTACAAAGTATTTCAGCAGTGCTTTAAGTGCATAATTAATTAGTTATTAAGAACTTAACTACTTTGAAAAAACAGCGCATAGACAGCGCATAGAAAAGGAACAAGCTTAGCCATCTTCTGTTCCTAGGTACCACAAAAGACGCTCAAAGTTACAAAGAAAAGTAAGAGTTAAAACCCGCATAAATGTTTTATATATTATATATATATATATATATATATATATGATATATATATATATATATATATATCATCATTGTCAACCATTATCAATCCACTGCTGGACGAAGGTCTCCCCAAGTTTCCTCCACAACGGTCTGTCTTGTTCCAGATTCCTCCATGTCACTCCCGCATACTTTCCAATTTCATCCAGCCGCCCCGGTGGCGCAGTGGTCTAAGCGATGGCCTCTGATCATTCGTCCGAACGGGGTCCGGGTTTGAATCCCGGTGAGGCATGGATGTTGTGTTTGTCTTACGGCACTGGCTCTCTCCCTTCCCTGGAACCAGTGACCCTAAATTAGGGACGGGCGACTGCTTATAGCCCATTGAGTTGCTCACAGTGGTCGTTAAACCTCCAATCAAAAAAAAAAAAAAAATTTCATCCACCCATCTCCCATGTGGTCTTCTTCTGGGTCTTTTCCTGTCCCTTGGAAACCAATTTAAAATTTCGGCTGTCCATCGATGGTCTGTCCTTCTGGCAGTATGTCCAGCCCATTGCCATTTCAGGGATTTAACTCTGATCATGATGTCTTCCATTCCTGTCATTTTTCGGATATACGAGTTCCTCTTCTTATCTCTCCTGGTTACACCAAGCATGCACCTCTCCATGCTGCTTTGAGTTGTCTGCAGCCTTTGTATGTCTCTTTTAGTTAAGGTCCACGTCTCTGCAGCATACGTAAGCATTGGAAGGATGCATTGATCAAACACTTTTCTTTTAAGACATAATGGCATATTGCTCTTGAAAATTATGCTGTTTCTTCCAAAAGCTCTCCAGGCAAGTTTTGTACGCCGATTAATTTCTTCATCAATGTGACCCTCACTTGATATCTGTTGTCCAAGATAAACGTACGTGTCTGTTATCTCCAGCTTTTCTCCATCAATCGATAAATCTTCATTTCTTGTAAAAGCATTGAACATCACTTTTGTCTTCTGAAAGTTCATTTTTAATCCCACTTCTTTACTCTTGTCAGCAAGTTCCTGGATCATACTCTGCAGCTCTGATGGGGTAGTTGCAAAAATGACTACGTCATCAGCAAAACGAAGGTGGGTTAGATAATCTCCATTAATCTTTATCCCCTTGTTTTCCCAGCTCAGTGACTGAAAAACACCCTCCAATGTGGCATTAAAGAGCTTCGGAGATATGGTGTCACCTTGTCTCACTCCCTTTCCAATTTTTACGTGTGTTGTATTTTCAAACAGCCGAATCTTTGCACTTGCATTTTCATAGATGTTATTAATAATATTAATGTATGCATCTTCAATACCGCAGGATTTCAGAGCCATTGCAACTGCTGATGGTTTCACCGAATCAAAGGCTTTTTCATAATCGATAAAAGCCATGCACAATGGAAGTTCATATTCCCTCGCTCTTTCAATTAGTTCTCTCAGTACGTGGATATGATCTATTGTGCTGTAGCCACTCCTGAATCCAGCTTGTTCTCTCGGTTGAGCCATGTCCAGTGTTACCTTCAAGCGGTGTGAAAGAACTTTAGTGAAGATTTTATAAACTACTGATAGGAGGCTGATAGGTCTGTAGTTTCCGAGATCCTCAATGTCACCCTTCTTATGTAGCAGGATCATTGTAGCGGTGTTCCAATCCTCAGGAATCTTTCCTTCATTAAGGCATCGAGTGAAAATTTGGGCGAGTACTGTTTCGATTTCTCCACTTGCTTCTTGTATGATGTCTACAGTAATTCCATCTTCTCCTGGAGCTTTTCTCCGCTTCATGTTCTTGATTGCATGCGCAACTTCTGCTGGAAGGTCTGGAGGAACTCCGGTACTGGTATCTTTCATGATGTCTGGAGTGCATGTATCATCCCTTTTATATAATTTGGAGTAGAAATCTTTCACTCTTGTCAAAATTTCGCCTCTACTTCTTGTTACAGAACCATCTTCTTTTCTCAGTGCCATAATCTGTTTTCTTCCCTTACTGAGATGTCCCTTTGCTATCTTCAGGCTTTGGTTGTTTTCAATTGCTTTCCTCACTAGTTCACAGTTGAATTTTCTTACGTCTTCAGTGATACTTTTTCTTACTGTCTTGCATAGCTCTGTATATTCCACTTTGGAAGTCACATCTTCTTTAGTTGTCCTCATCTCTCTTCTTTTTGCATCAACATTTTCGTTTTTCCTGATAATTTGTTTACATGCAACTTGTTCTTAGACCCAGCTAATTTTGTTGCTGTTTCCATAAGAGCTTTGGTTACTTTTCTGTTAACTTCAGAGATGTCCACTTCTTCCGATGTTAGGCCTTCTAAAGCAGAGAAACTGTTCTTCAGTTCCAACTTGAAGGTATTATGGTGTTTTTAAGGTTGGTTATGTCAATAGATTTTGTTTGTCTTATGAGCTTGCCACGTTCAAGTTTAGTTTTGAGGTGCATCTTACATCTCACCAATCTATGGTCACTACCTGTGTTGAACTTGTTTAGCACACTGCAGTCTTCTATGACGAATTTTTTGTTACACATAATAAAATCAATTTCACTTGTCGTCCCATTTGGATGTCTCCATGTCCATTTCCTGTGTGGCTTTTTCTTGAAGAAGGAGTTCAAGATGAAAAACCCTTCTGCCTCTGCAAACTCAACGAGAGTATTTCCACGCTGGTTTCTGTTGCCGTGACCGAATTTACCTACTGAAGTTTCATTCTGTTGCCGTTGCCCTATTTTTGCATTGAAATCTCCCATAATTATGTTCAAGTGCTGCTTACCTTTATTATTTAGATGACAAATTTCCTCATAAAATTCTTCAATTTCTTCTTCAGGATGACTTGTGGTGGGTGCATAAGTTTGAATAATCTGAGCCTGGTATCTTTTCTAGAGTTGGATAACAAGTCGTGCAGCTCTGTCAGAGGAACTTTCAACTTCTACAACTTTATCCTTCAGTTTCTTGTTTATTATAAATCCAACACCACTAGTTCTGCCAGTATCTGTCCCACGATAGTAGAAGAGATGTCCGCTTTTCAATTCGATGAGATCTTCTCCTTTTCTCCTTACCTCACTTAGCCCCACGATGGCCCACTTGATCCTTTGTAGTTCCTCTTCCAATTCAAGAAGCCTTGAATCAGAAGATAGGGAGCGTCCATTATACGTAGCCAAGGTCAGCATCAGATGGCAGCCTAGTCCGGTCCTCCGGGTATTCTTAGCACCCTCTGCCTTCATGTCGCACTGGCCGCTGCCTTGGCCAGCTACATTCCAGCTGCCGGAGACTGAGGGCCAAGATTTAAGTTGTGGAATCATTTTGGAGGGGTTTGGCCATAACTCAGCACGCTGGCCAAGGGGGTTGGTGAGTGTGGGATAGAATTTCCTTTAATCCCGATGGTATAGTTATACCGCTATTGGCGGTCGTCAGAGCCCCTTTAGTGGGAACAGGATGCACCACGAGAAGGCGGGGTTGACATTTGTCAAGGAGAGGCTGTGATGTTACGCATCACCTGACCTTACATCCCTATTTATATATATATATATATATATATATATATATATATATATATATATAAAGAGAGAGATAAAGAGATAGATAGATAGAGAGAGAGATAAAGAGATAGATAGAGATAAAGAGAGAGAGAGAGAGAGGGAGGTAAAGAGATGGAGATAAAGAGAGAGAGGGGGAGATAAAGAGACAGAGAGACGGTCAGGTAGAGGACAGAGAGAGAGAGAGAGAGAGAGGTCAGATAGAGGATACAGTGAGAGCGACAGACAGACAAAGAGAAAAAGCGACTGAGAAAGAGATAATAAGGATCGACCACTGTTTTAACAAGTGTTAAGCTCGTAGAGATAAGAAAAGGCACTTTTACTATTTTGGAATGTTCAATGAGATTAATTCTTTGAGAAGAATTAAAATGTTATCACTAGCCGTTATACTGAACAGCAGTTTGAAGCTCACGCTGAAACTGCTGTGCTTTGAAATTCATGGATTGAAACATCCCCAGAAAGTTTTTTGCAAAGCTGTCAGTTAATCTTCTAATCTCCTTCGGCGTTTTTATTTTGAGACTCGTATTTGCTCATCTCACGATAATCATAAAATTTTGCTATAATACATTTCACCTTGCAGTCTGTGCATCAAATTTAGTTCTGAGTCATTACTAATCTTTTTCCCTTTCCAAGCTACTCTGTTTAACATCATTCTTCCCTTTACGCACACCGGTGCTTCTGCCTACTCATTGTCATGCACGGTCGACTATTTCGCAGGAAAGGCATCCTGTTTTCGGAAGGACAGATGGTGATTTGTTTATGATAGGATTCTTTCACTCAGTTTGTCTCTTATTCTGAGTGCTACACTTATTTGAATTCTACACTTATTTAAATCAGCTCTTCACTGTTTGCGTAGCTCCAGCGCACAATATACTGGTCTCGCTACGGATTTTATGGTGTATAATTATAGAACACATGTTCCGCTTAAACCTTTAATCTCCCTTCAACTCGTGCATTGATTAAAACTTCAGTGACCCCACTGCTCTTAAAGGGACGTTTTTTTTTTTTTTTTTTGCGTTTCCGTCGAAATTCTGATATATATATTAGAACATTTCCTGTTAGGACTAGACAGAGATTTTTGTTCTGTATCTGTTCTGAAGAAAGACTTAGCAGTTTGATAAGGTCGCAGCACAAAATTTGGCGCTGGTGTTAATGACGTATCTCAGGACAGATCGAAAACAGAAGTTTGTTTCGAAAGTGTACTACCTAAAATCATTATTCTTTGGTGAAGTTAGGGTAAAAATGTGTTTTATACAATTCATAATACACCTATGAGCCCAACTATCATTATGACCACCTGCCTAATAAGCTGGAGCCGCCACCCCCACCCCATTAGCCCGCAAAACAGTGACCACTCGCCGAAGCATCAATTCGATGAGGTGGCGATAGGTATCCTGGGGTATCTGGTACCGTAATGTCAACAGCAGGTCCTCCAGTTCCCCTACATTTCCGGGTGGTGGTGATTTAGCGCGAACCCGGTTTTCCAAGTCAAACCACAAATGTTCGATTGGGTTCATGTTAGGTGAATTTGGAGGCCAGGGCATTAGCACAAAGTCACCAGCATGTTCCTTGAACCACTCCTTGACGATTCTGGCAGTGTGGCATGGCACATTATCCTGTTGGTAATTGCCATCACCAACAGGGAACGCAGTTGCCATGAATGGGTGAACTTGGTCCGCAACGATGTTCAGATACCTAACAGCTGTCAGGGATTGTGCTATTGGGATAATGGGGCCTAAAGTGTCCCAAGTAAACATCGCCCACAGCATAACACCGCCGCCGCCCGCTTGTTTCCCCCAGCAGTGCATCCAGGTGCCATAGCCTCCGTTGGTAATCGGTGTATCCGCGCTCGGCCGTCTACGTGATGCACCAGGAATCTTGATTCGTTAGACTTGGCCACTTTCTTCCAATCGCATCCACGGTCCAATCTCGATCACCTTGGGCACATTTCATAGGTTGTTGGCGACGACGTACAGTGAGCATGGGGACCCGGCTGGATCTTCGGCTACGCACGCCCATGCGCAGAAGGCTGTGCTAAACTGTGTGCTGTGGCATATTGCCTTAATCACCACTGTTGTTGCTGCGGGTGATTTGCCGCACTGTGGCCTTACGGTCGCTGTGAACAATGCGCGACACTCTCCGCTTCTATTTGGCATCAGTGAGCTACGGATGACGCACGGCTGGACGACGGTTTATCATTTTGGCCATCTGTGTACCACTTTTGCTATGTACTCACAACAGCGGCACGTGAACAACCCACAAGCCGCGCCGTTTCCGAGATGGTAGTTCCGAGGTGCCTAGCCATCACATTTTGTCCTTTATCAAACTCCGATAAATCAGGAACTTTTCCCATTCTCACTCCGAACACTCTACTAACCGAAAGCCGGTCCTCGGGTTGTATATATACTGCTCTGTGAACTTCACCTGCGCCATCGTTCGGTCTCCAGGCGCGTTCGGTCTCCAGGCGCGCTCATCTGGGGGTGGTCATAATTTAATGGCTCATTGGTGTACATGCCATCAAATGTTTCATTGAAAGAGCGAGGGAATATGAACTTCCATTGTGCATGGCTTTTATCGATTATGAAAAAGCCTTTGATTCGGTGAAACCATCAGCAGTTACAATGGCTCTGAAAACCTGCGGTATTGAAGATGCATACATTAATATTATTAATAACATCTATGAAAATGCAAGTGCAAAGATTCGGCTGTTTGAAAATACAACACACATAAAAATTGGAAAAGGAGTGAGACAAGGTGACACCATATCTCCGAAGCTCTTTAATGCCACATTGGAAAATGTCTTTCCATCACTGAACTGGGAAAACAAAGGGATAAAGATTAATGGAGATTATCTAACCCACCTTCGTTTTGCTGATGACGTAGTCATTTTTACAACTACCCCATCAGAGCTGCAGAGTATGATCCAGGAACTTGCTGACAAGAGTAAAGAAGTGGGATTAAAAATGAACTTTCAGAAGACAAAAGTGATGTTCAATGCTTTTACAAGAAATGAAGATTTATCGATTGATGGAGAAAAGCTGGAGATAATAGACACGTACGTTTATCGTGGACAGCAGATATCAAGTGAGGGTCACATTGATGAAGAAATTAATCGGCGTACAAAACTTGCCTGGAGAGCTTTTGGAAGAAACAGCATAATTTTCAAGAGCAATATGCCATTATGTCTTAAAAGAAAAGTGTTTGATCAATGCATCCTTCCAGTGCTTACGTATGGTGCAGAGACGTGGACCTTAACTAAAAGAGACATACAAAGGCTGCAGACAACTCAAAGCAGCATGGAGAGGTGCATGCTTGGTGTAACCAGGGGAGATAAGAAGAGGAACTCGTGGATCCGAAAAATGACTAGAGTGGAAGACATCATGATCAGTGTTAAATCCCTGAAATGGCGATGGGCTGGGCATACTGCCATAAGGACAGACCATCGATGGACAGCCGAAATTTTAGATTGGATTCCAAGGGACAGGAAAAGACCCAGAAGAAGACCACATGGAAGATGGGTGGATGAAATTCGAAAGTATGCGGGAATGACATGGAGGAGACTGGCACAAGACAGACCGTTGCGGAGAAAACTTGGGGAGACCTTCGTCCAGCAGTGGATTGATAATGGTTGACAATGATGATGATGATCAACAGCATTTACCTTATTGACATTTAGATATCATGCATAGAGTAATTTTGCATATTATGGACAGACAGCGAATATATTCGTTCGAGCTGATTTCAGCCCAGTTTGCTAACCCTGAGCTAATACGTTCCAGCCAGTAAGAGTTTAATAAAAAAACTGATTCTGTAATTGTGTTCTGTAAATAGATCACGCCAAATTCAAGTACTCTTCATTGTGTCCGTTATCACGAAACTGTTATTTAGAATGTTAAGCTGATTGTAAATAATCCTTTCCATAAACAAAATACGAGGGGGCTGCATAATGAAGTGTCCTCTCAGTGTATATGCATAACTGAGTAGATCTTTTATTAGTGTTGGAGCATCTTTGATTTAAAATATCAGCAACTGGCTGCTGTATTTTTTCCACAAGTTTTTGGTAACACTCACGTGAAATATTGATCCACGTACATAGAATTGCATATTCCTGTTCAGGGAGTTGGACGGCAGTGAACACAGACATCAGATGTTCCACTTCACTCCATCCCACAACAGCTCCATGGGATTGAGATGGTCATTGAAGCTCAAAAAAGTCTTTATCATGTTACTGGGCATAATGATATGGTTCATTGCTCTGCTGGAAGTATTCATTTCAGCATGGGTAGAGCAAAAGAATGATCTACTATCTGTAGTTCTTGAAGAAACTTTTCCTTCGCTGAAATCCAGTATTTCCTGAACTATGGTATTTGTTACTCAAGCCCGGAATGAACAGTTCTGCTGACAGTTCCCACTCCCCATCTAGACCCAGTTGCCGAACAAGTCGCTTTAACAAGTAGAAAACGGGTCTGGTACGATTCATCCAACGACGATTGGTCCAATGTCGATTCGTCCAATGCCGATTGGTCCAAAGGGACGATTCGTCCAAAGGTATGATTCATCCAATGGGACGATTGGTCCAATGCTGATTCGTCCAATGGACGATTGGTCCAATTCCGTCCTATCTGTCCGAAGTGCTATTCGTGCTATAAAAGTCTTATCTGTTCTGATACTATCTCCGATGTTATACGAAAGTACCGGTAATCCAAAGAATGTAAAATAATATTACATTTCATGCTTAATATTGTGGTTACAGATTTCTTTTTTTTTCTTTTTGGAATCGCATTTCGCGTTTTCTTGTTATACTGTCCTTGCTGCCGTATGAAGTTACTGATGTACGAGCCGTTCAATCAACTTCAATGTTTCTCTTTTGCATGAAATAATATAAAATACTAGTGTTCCGTTTCTGTTTGTATAATGCAGTGGGGTTTTCCGCCAAGTGCCCAAAGGAAACAACTGGTCGGCGTTTGGACAGTGGCCTTTTCAACAGTTTTTATTCCAGCGAAGTCATATTAATAACGTTTACATATTAAATCAAGTTAATACTATTGCGTTTTTACTTAAACACGAAATATTAATTCATAGGCCATAGGCCTAGGCTTTTTTAACAGTTTTAATTCTACCGATGTCAGATTCAAAACGTTTACATATTAAATCAAGTTAATAATATTGCGCTTTCATTTAAGCACGAAATATTAATTCATAGGCCCGCAGCCTAGGTGCCTCGCAAATACCTCAGAAATGATACCATGAGTGCCTTTTATAAAGTTTTATAAAATGTTTACAAATACCAAATATCTAGGTAGTAATTTAAAATCTTCTAAAATGACTTGCGGCCTAGGTGCCTTGCAAAGACCTCAGAAATGATACGATGAATGCCTTTCTATAAAGTTTTATAAAATTTTTACAAATATCTAGGTTGTAACTTAAAATCTTCTGAAAAGGCCCACGACCTAGGTGCCTGGTAGACAGCTGAGAAATGATTCGTTGAGTGCTTTTTGTAAGGTTTTATAAAATGTTTACAAATACCAAATATCTAGGTTGTGACTTAAAATCTTTTAAAAAGGCCCGAGGCCTAGGTGCCTTGTAAAGACTTGAGAAAGGATACGATGAGTGCCTTTTATTAGGTTTTATGGAATGCTTACGAATACCAAATATCTAGGTTGTAAATTAAAATCTTCAAAAAATGCCCGGAGGCTAAGTGCTTTGCAAACAGCTGAGAAATGCTCCATTGAGTGCATTTTACCAGGTTTATGTAAAATGTTTACAATTACTAAATATACGGAAATTATCTTTCAAAAGGATATAAAGAGGAGAATAATTTAAATTATTATTCCTTTCTGGAAAATAAAAAAGTTTACCGTTGGTAAGATGATACCATTGGACGAATCGGCATTGGACCAATCGTACCATTGGGCGAATCGGACATTCGATCAATCGTCCCTTTGGACGAATCGGCATTGGACCAATCGTCGTTGGACGAATCGTCCGGGACCGGTAGAAAACGTAAAGTCTCGTGTGCTAAATCATACAAATTCACATTAAAAAAAAAAAAAAAACGAAGAAAATTCTCTCCCTCTCTCCAAGCCAGAGTCGAACTCCAGTACGTATTATGCAGCCCGAGCCCGGTTCGGCCCGTCTCAGCACTGGTGTACAGGAAGGGTGGACATCCCCGTGTCGACATGTGGTGTGAATCTGATTAGCTTATGCCGTAGCACAGTGGTCTAAGCGATGGCTACTTCTCATTCATCCGAGATGGGTCCGGGTTCAAATTCCGGTGAGGCATTGGTATTGTGTTTGTCTTACGGCACTGGATATTTAATTTCCTTGGAAATAGTGGCCATGAATTAGGGACGGGTAACTGCTTATATAGCCCATCAAGTTGCTCACGGTGGTCGTTAAACCTCCAAACAAACGAAAAAAGGATTAGCTGAGGCAAGTTTGCGCTTCCGCTACACTGTTAAACATTTTGTGATAGGTTTTTGGTGCAACCTATACCTATCACAAAAGTGGTGATACACTACCTGCACCACTTTCTGAGAAAAGATACAGCATAGTGTGGAGCAAACAAAACCCAAAAAACGCAGTGCAACTTTACACCACGTTGTGATACAAGTTTGCACCACATAATGTTGCAATGCTTCATCCTGTTGTTGTGTTTTGTTTGCTCCACACAATGGTGTATATTTTCTCAGAAAGTGGTGCAGTTGGTGTAACCCCATTTTTTAGTGCAACCTACCACAAAATGTCTAACAATGTAGTCACCACAACGACTGCCACTCACCGCAGCATGTCGCCGTGTAAGGTTGCAGTGTTGGCGCTTCAGACATGCGTGGCAGTACGCATGAAAACATATATGGTATACAGCGACGAGTCACGTTTCTCTTTCAGTGCCGACGATTGCCGATTGAGAGTGTGGAGACGATGTGGTGACCGCAATGATCTTGCTGCCATTCATGAGCGACATACGGCTCCTCACCTTGGTTTCATGGTTTAGGGAGCTATCGGTTCCATTAGCCCCGCTGGTACACTTGGTAGTTACAGTGACAGCAGGACGATACGTCGATGTGCCTGCTGCAGCTCGTATTGTTTGTGTAGCTCTGCGGTATCCCTGACAGGCGCGACGCTACGTGTGGGTTGGGGTGGGATTTAACCCACCCAACTTTCCTTTCAACCCACCCTTTAGCTGCCCCCCTCCAAATACTTACGGAGTTGGAACATATGGCGGGTGCAACCATCTAAGATTCAAGGGAACATAGATAAACGTATGTGAATTTCTCGAATTCACTGAAATTTTGTTATACACGGTCGAGTCACATTATTGTGACCACCAGCTAATATCCAGAGTAACAGACGCCGCGAACAGCAGCTAAACGGACTGGGGGTGACTCAGTAAGATGCTGCAAGGTGTTCACAGGCATGTGGAGCCATGCTGACTGCAGTGCATCTGACAGCTGCTGGGGGATGTATGGTGGAGGTTCCATGGAGCGAACAAAACGATCGAGGTGGTACCACATATGATCAATTGGGTTTAAGTCTGGGCAATTAGGGGGCTAGGGAAATACTTTGAAGTCTTCATCGTGCTCTTCCATCCACTCTCGGACATTTCCAGCAGTGTGACACGTCGCATTGTCGTGCTGGAAGATCCCATCCTCCCCAGGGAAGACAATCAGCATGTGTGGGTGTACAGGGTCTGCAAGGATGGATTCATAACAAATTCGGTCCATATTGCCTTCACAGGTATGAGTGGACACAGGGAATGCCACAAAAGCATTCCACAGACCATAACGCTGCACCCACCAGCTTGTGTTCTTCCAGCAATGGTTGAAGAATGTTTGTTCTACGATGTTTCTTACCTTATACGCCAACGTCCATCCGTTCGATGAAGCAGAAAACGTGACTCGTCGGAGAAGGCAATCCTTCGCCAATCAGTGGAAATCCAATTCCTATACTGCCGTGCAATTGTAAGCCTTTTCTGCAGATGCACTTTCGTTAGCATAGGTGCAGTGACCATCCGTCTGCATCGGAGTCCCGTACGCAGCAGGGTATGCTGAACTGTCATTTTAGACTGACTTCCGGTAGATCCCTGGTTCATTCGGCCAGTGAGTTGCTCCACTGTTGCGTATCGATCGGCTCTCACGCACCTTCGAAGCCGACATTCACTTCTCACATCAATGGCACGTGGTGCTCCACAGTTTGGACGTTGCTTATTCGCAATGGTGCCATTTCTCCAATCATGATACACTTTAAACACAGCAGCACGCGAACAGTTCACAAACTGCGCTGTTTCAGAAATACTGCCACCCTTGGCCCGAAAGCTGATAATTCTCCCTTTTTGCGAATCTGATAAATCGCTCCTTCTATCAATGACAGCAACGAGTGATATGTTTTCCAGAATGCCTACAGCGCACCTTATATACCCTCCAAGGCAGCTCACGACACGTGCCTTCTTTCATTGGCTACGCTCTGTTGTCGTCAAAAAGTAGGATGTGGTCACAATTAATATGACTCGACTGTATATGAAATGAGTTCTTTGTTGAATTTAGTGTTTATACTTATGGGAAAGGAGGGAGTTCCTGAACGATTTGCTGAGAGTGTAGTAGAAACACGCCATCTTTGCAATTATAGTTTTAAACGATGATATATATATATATATATATATTGTCAGCAGGTTACAAACTAAAATTCATAAACAGCCTTATGAAAGCAAAAATCGAAAAAAAAAACAAAAAAAGCGACCTAAGTAAGCTAAATTTGGAATGAAATAGTAACTTGCCAAGGAGATTCGTATCCATGGTTCACATACTACATACATTGAATAAATACTACGAACAGTATTCCTTGAAAGCTTTTTTTATTATAGGGATAACAGTGCCAGCGTAGGGTAAAATACACATCAGCGGAATTTTTTGCCAAAATGTCTGCCAACACTTCAAAATTAGTACCCCCTCCCATCATGCTTAAACCCCCTAATAGTTCTGAGAGTCGTCACTGATCCCTAATGAGAGTTGCCACTGATCCCTGATGAGAGTTGCCACTGATCCCTGACGAGAGTTGCCACTGATCCCTGATGAGAGTTGCTACTCATCCCTGATGAGAGTTGCCACTGATCCCTGATGATAGTCGCCACTGATCCCTGATGATAGTCGCCACTGATCCCTGATGATAGTCGCCACTGATCCCTGATGATAGTCGCCACTGATCCCTGATGATAGTCGCCACTGATCCCTGATGATAGTCTCCACTGATCCCTGATGAGAGTTTTCACTGATCCCTGATGAGAGTTTTCACTGATCCCTGATAAGAGTTGCCACTGATCCCTGATGATAGTCGCCACTGATCCCTGATGATAGTCGCCACTGATCCCTGATGACAGTCGCCACTGATCCCTGATGAGTTCTGAGAGTCGCCACTGATCCCTGATGAGAGTTTCCACTGATCCCTGATGAGAGTTTCCACTGATCCCTGATGAGAGTTTCCACTGATCCCTGATGAGAGTTTCCACTGATCCCTGATGAGAGTTTCCACTGATCCCTGATAAGAGTTTCCACTGATCTCTGATGATAGTCGCCACTGATCCCTGATGACAGTCCCCCTGATCCCTGATGATAGTCGCCACTGATCCCTGATGATAGTCGCCACTGATCCCTGATGATAGTCGCCACTGATCCCTGATGATAGTCGCCACTGATCCCTGATGAGTTCTGAGAGTCGCCACTGATCCCTGATGAGAGTCGCCACTGATCCCTGATGAGAGTCGCCACTGATCCCTGATGAGAGTTGCCACTGATCCCTGATGAGAGTTGCCACTGATCCCTAATGAGAGTTGCCACTGATCCCTAATGAGAGTTGCCACTGATCCCTGATGATAGTCGCCACTGATCCCTGATGAGAGTCGCCACTGATCCCTGATGATAGTCGCCACTGATCCCTGATGAGTTCTGAGAGTCGCCACTGATGCCTGATGAGAGTCGCCACTGATCCCTGATGAGAGTTGCCACTGATCCCTGATGAGAGTTGCTACTCATCCCTGATGAGAGTTGCCACTGATGCGTGATGATAGTTGCCACTGATCCCTGATGATAGTCGCCACTGATCCCTGATGAGAGTTTCCACTGATCCCTGATGAGAGTTTCCACTAATCTCTGATAAGAGTTGCCACTGATCCCTGATGATAGTCGCCACCGATCCCTGATGAGAGTCGCCACTGATCCCTGATGAGAGTTGCCACTGATCCCTGATGAGAGTTGCCACTGTTCCCTGATCAGAGTTGTCACTGATCCCTGATGAGAGTTGTCACTGATCCCTGATGAGAGTTGTCACTGATCCCTGATGAGAGTTGTCACTGATCCCTGATGAGAGTTGCCACTGATCCCTGATGAGAGTTGCCACTGATCCCTGATGAGTTCTGAGAGTCGCCACTGATCCCTGATGAGTTCTGAGAGTCGCCACTGATCCCTGATTCCCAGTTTCAGCAAGATAAAACTCGCCCACACATTGCCAATATTAGCAGACAGTGCCTACAAAGTATCCAGGTACTTTCTTGGCCAGCGCAATTCCCAATCTTTTTTCTATAGAGAACATGCGTGACGTCATTGGTAGATGAATTAACGCTTCTGCACGACCTCCTCTGAATGTCGATAAATTATGGACACCGGTCAACGTCGTATGGTCAGCGATGTCTCAGGACATCATCCGGGAACTTTTCCACTCGATGTCCCGCTGTGTTGCAGAATGTATAAGTGCCGTATGGAAGTATATGACCTACTGACTCAAGCCACATTATACTCGTTATTCACATTAATTTAATCCCTCGGAAATTAAGTGACTTTTTTTCTCACATATTTGTTTTCATGTGCGGCAAATTTCGTCTCATTTCATGCACTCTTTCATGGTGTGACGTTTTCTGTGTCATGCAGCGCATTAAAACGAACAGGAGTAATTTACGTTCATTCTGTTGGTTTATTTTTTTTATTTATGTTCTGTCTGCAATAAAAGCTTTCCGCCAGTCTTAGCCGTAAGGGTTTACCGCGAGAGTAAGTTTTCAAAAATCCTTCAGATTTTAAAACCCTTGCATCCTAATGGGGCTTTCAATGTGGCAGCTCGACAACCGACCTGTTTTTCTGAGACAGGATGTATTTGCATGCGCGAGTTGTCGTGGAAGTCATCTTTCCGTCGCATGCAGCATGCATGCCCTTTGCCGAGAGTCAGGTGTCCCTGCATTAGGTTGATGGACAAACCATCAGCCTCCTCCTACACTGCGTTCTCATATTTTCCCCCAAGCAAAAGAATTGCAGCAATTACGCTGTTATCAAACAATGGACAAAGTGAGACGAAATGCACTTCTGGGATTATTTTTTTTATCATCTTGAAACTGTCTGCATATTGTTTCAGCAAAACGTAAAATAGCTAATGATTGAGATCAGGACACAAAAGTAATTAGTAACTAATACAAAGGTCCTTCCATAAAAACTGAGAGTAATTTTTTTGAGTTGGCAACAGTTCGAAGGGGAAAACTAACCCCGCTGACCACTAACTGAATTAAGGAAGTATCTATGGCAAGTTATATTAGCCGTTGCAGACGATTCTAATTTTGTTATTGCGCAGTTGTTTAAGGTACGTCTGCATTTCGCCATACAGCTATGGAGGTGAGTGATTCACAGTTAAAATGCGTTGTGCGATCAAGTTTTGCTATCGTTTGGGTAGAACTGCTCCAGAAACAGTTAATTTAATGAAAAAAGCTTACAAAGATAAATGTTTGGGTGAGTCAATGATTTTTAGATGGCACCATGATTTTAAAAAAAGGGCGTTTGTCTGCAGAACTCGCTCCTATAGGGCTGGTCGACCTGAAAGTGTTGTTACGGATCGTATTGTTAACACTGTTTGGGCAATCCTGCAAGAAGATCGACGAATGACGTGTGAAGACATAGAGACGTCAACTAATATTTCAAAAACGTCGGTATTCCGCATTCTACGCGTCAAATTACTTCTGCATCGTGTGTGTTCCAGATCGATAATTCATCACCTGACGAGAGAATAATTGTTAGCCAGAGTTCAGGTGTGTCACGAGAGGAAACAAATGATTCCAAAGGATCCAAACTTTATAAACACAGTAATAACGGCCGATGAAAAGTGGGTCCACTATTTCGACCCCCCCTCACGAAGCGCGCAACGAGGTTCTGGAAGCACACAGGCTCGCCTCCTCCGAAAAAGGTCCGCCAAACCAAATCAGCTGGGAAGGTGGTGATGATAATTTTCTTTGATCATTAAGGTGTTGTCTACCAGCATGCCGTTCCTTCAACCACAAATTACTGTCAATGCTAAGTATTACATTTCAGTCTTGAAGCGTCTGCGACGACACATATCGATTAAGCGACCGGAACTGGTGGACCCTACACCATGATAACGCCAGCCCACATGTGGCAGCTTGTGTTCAACAGTTTCTTATGAAATGCAGTAGTGAAATCATGCCACAGCCTGCATACAGTTCTCTCCTCGCTTCCGTACGATTTCTGGTTGTTTCCAACAGTGAAGTAGAAGTTCCGAGGCGCAACATTCAACACAGATGCTGACGTCATTCAAGCTGTACAGGGTTAGCTAAAACAGCTTCCACAAAATGCCTTCGCCAACTGCTTTGAAAAGTGGACTAAACGATGGGACCGTTGCATCGAAGGGAAGATACTTTGAGAAAGAATAACATACATTTTTCTGTACCTATATTTCTTCATTTTGTGTGATTTCACTCTCAGTTTTTATGGAACGGTCGTTGTACATTAATCAACCAAACCTTTTTGTTTGCAGTTTCTTTTCTTATGTTTGATAATATCTGCGTGCGTCACTCTTCATCTTTTCTTATGTTTGATAATTCCTGCGTGCGTAACTCTTCATCTTTTATTATGTTTGATAATTCCTGCGTGCGTAACTCTTCATCTTTTCTTGTGTTTGATAATTCCTGCGTGCGTAACTCTTCATCTTTTCTTGTGTTTCATAATTCCTGCGCGTAACTCTTCATCTTTTATTATGTTTGATAATTCCTGCGTGCGTAACTTTTCATCTTGTCTTGTGTTTGATAATTCCTGCGTGCGCAACTCTTAAACTTTTCTTGTGTTTGATAATTCCTGCGTGCGTAACTCTTCATCTTTTATTATGTTTGATAATTCCTGCGCGCGTAACTCTTCATCTTTTCTTGTGTTTGATCATTCCTGCGTGCGTCACTCTTCATCTTTTCTTATGTTTGATAATTCCTGCGTGCGTAATTCTTCATCTTTTATTATGTTTGATAACTCCTGCGTGCGTAACTTTTCATCTTTTCTTGTGTTTGATAATTCCTGCGTGCGCAACTCTTAAACTTTTCTTGTGTTTGATAATTCCTGCGTGCGTAACTCTTCATCTTTTATTATGTTTGATAATTCCTGCGCGCGTAACTCTTCATCTTTTCTTGTGTTTGATCATTCCTGCGTGCGTAACTCTTCATCTTTTCTTGTGCTTGATAATTCCTGCGTGCGTAACTCTTCATCTTTTCTTGTGTTTGATAATTCCTGCGCGTGTAACTCTTCGTCTTTTCTTATGTTTGACAATTCCTGCGTGCGTAACTCTTCATCTTTTAGTATGTTTGATAACTCCTGCGTGCGTAACTCTTCATCTTTTCTTGTGTTTGATAATTCCTGCGTGCGTAACTCTTCATCTTTTCTTGTGTTTCATAATTCCTGCGCGCGTAACTCTTTATCTTTTCTTATGTTTGATAATTCCTGCGTGCGTAACTCTTCATCTTTTATTATGTTTGATAATTCCTGCGTGCGTAACTTTTCATCTTTTCTTGTGTTTGATCATTCCTGCGTGCGTCACTCTTCATCTTTTCTTGTGCTTGATAATTCCTGCGTGCGTAACTCTTCATCTTTTCTTGTGCTTGATAATTCCTGCGTGCGTAACTCTTCATCTTTTCTTGTGTTTGATAATTCCTGCGCGTGTAACTCTTCGTTTTTTCTTATGTTTGACAATTCTTGCGTGCGTAACTCTTCATCTTTTCTTGTGTTTGATAATTCCTGCGTGCGCAACTCTTCATTAGTACCGAGACTGTATATTAATAATTCGAACAAAGGCTGCATGATGTTTTTTGGATGATTTGAAGCTTCCCGAAGTGAACGGAATCGTGTCAAGAACTTTGTGACTAACATAATTCTTTGAAATATGAATACCATAACTTAAAATTGCAATCATATGTAATTTAACAGTAACGGCGGTTTAGAGTATCATATTGATTCTGTTATACGTAGTGTATGCACTTTGTCATATTTAATATAATTTCTACTCTTCTAATAATTTCTGTTTTAATATGATTTCTGTTGTATTCACTTTAGGCACTTATCTGAATATGTGATCGATAAATACAGTACTGGGACTGAAGACATATGGATACAAACTAAAAATTTATAATCCTTCACATAATCGTGGAATCCCTTACTGTTTTGTTTTCCGTTTACATGCGCGATGCGTTAAAAATTGAAATGAAAAATCTGACATAATTTACACGCATGCGTATCACTTGTGCTTTCTTAAGGACGACTCATTGTTTGCATGACAAACGGAAAATGTCAGAAAAAAGATCTTTAAAGAATATCGTGCGTGGAAATTCATGCAGATTTGTCATTTTTCACTACACAGACTTAATGGGTTCCGATAAAATGCCAACGAAAGAGTTTAAATTGATCCTTTTATTAACCCGTTGACCCGAAACGACATGGATGTCTGACAAAAGTAATCCTTATGCTAAAAGGTTCTTGCATTAATCCCTAGGAGCTTAAAGTTACAATGGCTGCTAAAACTAGATCTTTGTGAACTGGAGAATAATATGCAGTTTTAAACCTATAGGTGAGAAAAGAGCGTTAGGTGAGATTACTAAAAGAGGAAAGATGAATAAGGAGGATATTAGCCGAACCCATGATGTAGACAAAGGGAACATAATGTAGTGTAAAAAACTACAAAACTTCCTGCTTTAAATCGTTCAGAAAAACCATACAGGACTGAGAAGTAGTTTGGAAATGTTAATTTAAAAATCTAAAACCTAAAAGGACTAACAGTTCTGCCGTGAATAGTTTACGATCTTGCACATCTGAGGATAATTTTTCTTTCAGCTCAGAAGAGACTCAGGAGAAAGTCCCACTGAGAGCAAAATTTATGCAAAAATTAAGATTTATTTGAAAACATTCAAGCAATGTTGCGTTTTTGGCCATTTTCTGAATTAAAAATCTGCACCTGTTTGACGTGTTTCAAATGGTAAACTGTATACACTGCTGCAAAATTTCTTCTTAATGGAATGCGAAGTCATGCTACATGAATTAAATATAACTGAAACGGAAGCCGGTGTATCACTGTTACAAAATTTGTAGTAGATTGCACCAGAAAGTGGTGCTACATCAGCTGCACCACTTTCTGAGAAAGATACACCATTTTGTGGGGCAAACAAAACCCAACAACATGGTGCAACTTTGTACACCACGTTAAGGTACAAGGCTGCACCATGTTGTTCGGTCCTGTTTGTGTGCATCACACAATGGTGTATCGTTTCTCAGAAAGTGGTGCACCTCGTGTAGCACCACTTCTTGGTGCAACCTACCATAACATTTTTAACAGTATATGTTCTGTTGCCATAGAAAACAGTTTGAGTGCGAAATAGTGACCAGAAAACGGAGAGACACCGAATTTACTCAGCAAGAGAAATTATTTTAGTGAGATTTACAACATTTCTAGTCGAAAATTCCCTAGTTGTTCTCAGTAAATCACAAATGCCCTTCAGTCATCGACTTACGCAGCAGATATCGGCAGGACTGAAATTTGGGGGGTTTTTTGTTTGTTTTTTTCGTTTAGATTGTGATAATGAGGTGAATTGCTTATGTTAGAGAACTACGGTTAACGAATTAAGTAAAGTTTCTTCTCACCGATTGGCTTCAAAATAAATAAAAAGTCGAGAGAGTACCTTGCTGCACTTTGTAGATAAATGCTATGCATCTTTCTCATGCCAAGATATTTGTGGCTATGAAATAAAACGACTGATTCGAGAGTATACATTTATTCGCGTCACTCACGAGCACGCCGGGAAACAGTCCGGTGCATATTAAGTGGAATTAAATCATAACAAATAATTAGGTTTACTCATTCCTGACATTTGGGTGTACTTAAGTGGAGGGATTAATGAATGTTATTGTCGTGAAACCAATGAAAGAAGGTATGCGAGTCATAAAAGTAAATATTAAACTATTGCGGTGACAATAGTACACTGATTTAGTTTTTCAAAAACAATATAATTATTATTCTTACATATTATTCAGATTTAGACGAACGTAAGAAACGACCCTGACACCCATGAATATGATGTTGTTACGAAATTCCATCTGCGCAAGCTGAAATCTGACCTCAAGATAGAAAGACAAGCTGAATCCCAAGTGTGTTGGTAGAGGGGAGGGGGGATTGGTAATTTTTGGTCTAGGATATCTACAGGTTATATCTCTGCAACAACTTGGGGTTCGTTAATAGGAGGAACCATCCCCAATTGAGGTGGAGGATGGGGTTGAGGGCAAGAGCTAAATTTCATTACGACGGGCCGTTTTCATAGCATCAACAATGCATATTTGTAATGGCTTTTATTAAATTTTGTATCAGGTTCTCGTAACTTACGTAGATGGCAATGTGATATTGTTACGTTCATATAAAACGTGATGAAATAATTTTCGGTAATAGTTTAGTGAAATACATTGTCGAGTAACAATGAAATTAGTTGTTACGTCATTTCATGGGAAAGGATTCAAAAATCTGATTTCAACGACGGTTTTGACTATTTCTGTTACCCATTTTCGTTACATCGAAATTTTATGCATGGGATTTACTTTACTGCTGTCGGGAGAGATGCATAGCACGAAAACAGAGTAACAGAATTTATGATAGATCTTCGCATTGAAAGGCGCAGAGACTGAAACAGTAAGTTTTTGCCTGTATTTTGGACAACTGATTGTACAAAAATGGAAAATAAAGTGACGAGATCGCGAGAAAAACACGCGTGGAAACATGAAAAACATTTTAAAGAAGTCCTACTTTGCTTAAAAATGAAAACATTGTATTAGTGTGCAGTTCTTTCTGCGACTTATGGAGGGAAGACTGGAGTGTGACTGAAGAAATGCTGAGCAAGTTCAGAGTTGCAGAAATCATGTTGGAAAAAAGTATGCTGGGTGTTACAGAGAAACTTTGAAAGACGAGTGAATGCATTAAGTAAAGAGTGCTCGTCATAGGTACTGCCCATTGCATCGGCAATTGAGATGGAGTGGCCACTTTCAATGAAGGGTAATAGAAAAAGATGACAACCAAATGGTTTTCACGTGACGGCAAAAGAATGATAGCAAAGCCGTGAAGTAGATAGTGTGATGAAATAATTATGTAGGTTGGAATGCAGTGTATGAGAAGAACCGAGGAAAATCCAAATGGAATTTTTTTCGGGTATCAACAACCGCCTTGAATATCTAAGTCTATAAGTAGTTGCGCCCGTCCCTAACTTTGGGCCACTGTTTCCAGAGAGGGGAGAGAACAAGCGCCACTGGACAAGAACCTAGAATTCTAACCCAACCTCGCGCTTCTAAATAATGGTCCCACTGAAAAATCTTGGATCGGTCGTGCTTGAGGAAGAAGTGACTATGAATCTACACAAATATATTAATCGGTTTCCGAGGTTTTGACTTTCAAGGAAAATTTCCCTTAAAGCAATCAAAGTTAAGAGCTTTCATTCTCCATCAAGTTAAAAGAAAAAAAAATAAGATACGTTATCCCAAAACATCTCCGTGACATTCAGAAAACTCATACCTATTTCTAGTATAAGGTACAGCAATTTTGAAAATGGCGTAAATAAAGAACCATTTTATTTTTATTTCAGAGTTCAACGACCATCGTGAGCAACGCTAAGGGCTACAAACAGTCGCCCACCCCTAATTTATGAACACTGGTTAAAGTGGCGTGCCCAAGCTGGGGTTGGGGTGTTAACCCCCTTCCCCCTTCTCACATTTGGAACCTTTCTATATTCCAAAAACATAATTTCAAAAGGCAAAGTTTTGTTAGTACTTAAAATTGTTTTTATGTCCATGGAAACAATTAAACGTGTTTTCTCCATGAAGACGAGGAAGCGCCAAGGAGTCATTGCAATGAAAAGTCAGTACATGGGTATACTGAAAGTTTCTCTGGCGACGAGGCAATGCCGAATTTGAGCTCCATGACTTAATTCTGATAGGCCTTCAAGCACCTGGTGAGGCGGAAGACACTGAACTTGGGTTGGTCAGTGCTCCGTCTAAAGGAATTTTTGAGGGAGGTCAGGTGCTTTCGGTGTAATGGGTTCGGCCATTTCCGAGGCAACTGCCCCGAGACTGATGCAAGGTGCGGCAATTGTGGTGAAGTTGGGCACCAGCACCACCGGTGTGCAGCCGCACCGAACTGCAGCAACTGCTCCGCTGCGAATGCCAAGTTCCGACTAAGTTGGACGTTGCTCACTCCAGCTTCAGCAAGACATGTCCTAGTCTTGTAAGGGAACTTGAGCAAAGAAAGAGTCGGGTCAACTATGGTTGACAAATGGAAGTACCCTCGGAGGTACGTAACTCTCAATAATGAGTTTCTCGGTCGACTGACCAAAGTGTTTGATTTGACCCTGGCCCGGGGTCAACAACACAGCTCTGGCCCTAGAGCTGTGAACAATATAAATAATTCAATGTTGTAATGTGATTGTTTGTTTGACTATTGTGAGAGGGGTGCATGCGACCCTCATAGTGAAAAATTTTTGTAAATGTGCTGAGTTTCAAAATAAAGGACAGTAGTCCCAAAAAAAAACTCGCGTTGGCGGGCGATCTCCCGGCTACGAGATGAGATATTTTAAAAAAGTTGCTTGCCCCAACTGCCCATAGCACGTCGCACACACGGGTTGTGACAGGGGGTGTAAGGTACCAGTCCCGTGGGGGAGGCAGATCCCCACAGGTCTCTAGACCTAATCTGTCCGAGTAGAAGACCGTGGTTTCCGGTGACTGACGGGCTGACTGTCGGAACGCCGGCTAGGGATACCATCTATCCCAAAAACTATTCGAGAGAGTTCCGCATTTCCCTGCGAAGTCAGCACTTTGACGGTGCAGGTAGTGTCATCAGCTAGTGTTACCCTAAAGCACGCTGAAAAGCAAAGAGTTCTGATTAAAATACCAAGAATCACATCAAAACAAAACCAACGGTGCAGCATAAACACAGAAGACAATTACAGGATTTTAATTTATGTACCATTTTTAGACACGTTTATTATTCTTTGAAAAATAGATTTCTTGCACACAAATCGGTCTTATCAGGATTCCAGTCATTTCCCCCAACAAGTGCCAATGTGCCACCATGTTTTCAAGCCATTGATGGCTTGAAAACTTGAAATAATCGTAGAATTGAAACTACGGCATCTCTTGGGGAAGGGGGCCATGAGTTTGCTTCACTGGGGAAAGCCTCATTTATACACTTTGACAAAAGTCGCCGGACAGCTGCAAGTGGTAAAAAAATAAGCCTGCAGCTGACCGCGGTCATATCGTACTGTGAGATTGAGTGAAAATGTCGCGGTGGGAGAGAACAGACTTTGAGAAAGAAAACATTGTTGGGTGTTATATTAGCGGGTTGTCCATAAGAGAAACCGAGAGGCGTTTAAACATACCAAAGTCAGCTGTTTCGGATGTACCGAATAAGTGGAAGACACGTGGCATGCCTGAAGCAGCAAAACGTACCGGCAGACCAAAGAAAATCAGTGACAGAGGACGTCGAAGCTTCAGGAGAGTCGTTACAGCTAATCAACGGAGTACCGCACAAGACCTCAGTGTACAAGTGAGTAAAAATGCTGGAACCTCGGTATGTACACGTATCTTTCGCAGACAACTTCATTCCATGGGTTACTGTGGTCGGTGCGGCTTCTCATAAGCCTTTCATCTCCACTCGGAATGCTACTCGTCGTTTATCATGGTGTAAAGGACATTTATCGTGGACCGTAGATGAATGGAAACGGGTCTCATGGACTGATGAATCCAGATACACGATCCATCGGTTTGATGGCCGTGTGTGGGTATGGAGGCAGCCGGAGGAACACTATTTACCACAGTGTACTTTTCCTACGGAGCTGGCAGTGTACTCGTGTAGGGGTGTTTTTCGTTGTATGGTCCCGGCCCATTGGTTATCGTGGACAAACCTGTTAATCAGCACATCTACTTCTATATTCTGGACAATTATGCCCTACCAACTCTGTGGCAATACTATGGAACCGAGTCTTGTTGGTGGATAATGCAACAAGACTCGGTTCCATAGTATTTCCACAGCAGGATAATGCGCCGAGCCATAAAGCAAGAACCGTTACGGCGTGGTTTGACGATAATTCCGTATCGTGTATGGACTGGGCAGCACAGAGCCCTGATCTTAATCCCATAGAGCACCTATGGGATGAATTAAAGCGCCGCATAAGAAGTTTGGAACCAAGGCTTACTACTAAGCAACAGTTAGCGGTAGCATTATGTACTGAATGGAAGCGCATACCTATCGCTGTGTTCCAAAACCTTGTTGAAAGCGTGTCTCGAAAGGTCAGTGCATGCATTAAGGCCAAAGATGGACCGACACCGTACTAATTTATGTAAATAAATGCTATGTTGTGTTTCTCTTCTAGATGTCCGGTGACTTTTGTCAATATAGTGTACTATATATCGCTTTAAATTCGTATTCAATTCTCCTCAAGGGGTCTCCGGACCAGAGAACCACCCACTTGGCTACGGTACCATAGTATCGCCAGCAAATAAAAGGGAGCGCCGGCCAAAAGATGCATTAAGTGCTTTAAAACTGTGCTACAGTGAGGTGTTATCCAATATAAAAACATTTTTTCACATACTAGGTACTGTACAAGTGCCACCTTCAGAAAGTGAGCTTTCGGTTTCAACAGTGCGTCTCTTAAAATCATATCTACGTAATACCATATCAGAACTGAGACTCAATGGGTTAGCATTACTTCACATTCATTGAGAATACACACCAAAAGCTGAAGGAATTTTAGGTGAACTAGAAAAAAACAAAATATAAAACAACAACAACCAAAGGCGGGAAATACGACTCAATAATAGTAAGTAAAAGTAACATAAGAGTTGAATAAAATAAAAATATTTGTCAAAATGAGTATCGTCAGTCAGGATTGTTAGTCCTACTGTAGAATGAATAAATCCCCATTATACAAATGAAGAATGTTTCACTAGAAGGTAAATCTTTATTTCGTTCTAGAATTACTTTTAATCATTTAACAGTAAGTAGTATAGTATTCACGTTTCGTGCACAGAAGAATAACAAAATATAAGTGGTCAACCATTATATTGTGATAAGAATATTAATAATAATTTCCAGCAATATTTATTTGAATATTTTTGCTGGATGTCGCATACATTTTAAAAATGCAATCATAACAGTTGTATAAAAAAATATATTCGTAACCCCCCTCCCCCGGAAAACAATTCTGGGCATCCCATTAACTGGTTCCAGTGATGGGAGAGAGCCTGCGCCGTGAGACAAACACACCACCTACGCCTCATCCGAGACTCGAACTAGGGACCATTAAGACGGAAGGTCAGAAGCCTGCTCTTAGACAATTTGCGACAAAGGGGCGGCGAACCATTTTCGTACATCAGTGTAAATCCACGTCTTAGCTCTTTCTCTGATGTCAAGAAAAGAAATTGTCGCGTGAGGATGTCATAATAAAGCAGAACTTCAACGGCGTATGCCGTATAATAAACTGTTACTAACGTTGATTCATAACTGTGTCGATAATGACCAGCCGACAAAGTATCACATTGTTTCACTATTTATTCCCGATACTCCAGTGTATATTCGCATTTAAATGAATTCTATTTGTTATATAGTGAAAATGCTGTATTAAAGATCCCCGTAAGCCATTACAACAGTTCTGTATTGCTATTCAAATTGTCCGCAGTGAACTAAGTGTATAACAACACTAAGTCTCAATATCCATAAAGTCTATCATACTGTTACATAAAGTCTGACTACAGTAATGTTTCGAAATTATAATAATGCACATATAGTCATTAATTGTTCATTATCCACTGAATTCAAAAAGAAACTTAATCAACTGTAGTTTGCATTAACTGTTTCACTTCCTGATAATAAGTTGAGATGTAGGCAGAGTGCATGTAGTATTTCACTAAAACCGATTCCACACAATACACAGTTCAAAGGTCACATATTTCTATTTGACCTTTGAACCACATATCAAAGGTCAAATAGAAATATGTGGTCACATATTTCTATTTGACCTTTGATATTTCTATCTGACCTTTGAACTGTTTATTGCGTGGGATCTGGTTTAGTGAAATACTACTTGCACTCTGTCTACATCTCAACTAATTATCAGGAAGTGAAACAGTGAATGCAAACTACAGTTGATTAAGTATCTTTTTGAATTCAGTGGATAATGAACAAATAATGACTATATGTGCATTAGTATAATTTCGAAACATTACGGTAGTCAGACTTTTATGTAACAGTATGATAGACTTTAAGGATATTGAGTCTTAGTGCTGTTATACACTTAGTTCACTGCGGACAATTTGAACAGCAATACAGAACTGTTGTAATGGCTTACGGGGTTCTTTAATACAGCATTTTCACTATATAACAAATAGAATTCATTTAAATGCGAATATACACTGGAGTATAGGGAATAAATAATGAAACAACGTGATACTTTGTCGGCTGGTCATTATCGACACAGTTATGAATCAACGTGAGTAACAATATTATTATACGGCATACTCCGTTGAAGCTATGAATAACTCACCACGCATATATACTTTTCATGTGTTCGCCATATTGTGAGGTAAACTTTATGAAATGTAAATGAGAATACATAAAGAACTATTGCAAGGGCGTTGTCTTGTGAACATTAGTACACTCAGAGAATTATGTTTGCTACAACAAATAGAAGATAGCTTGTAAAAATATTTGCGCCAGATTTCTTGGGCGTTTATTCACTCATTGACTGGGACTGAAAAGAAAAATTGCATTTTCATTGCAAACCATAAGTAGCAGACAAGTAGTTCTCTTTTTTAATTTATAGAATAATTTATGCACGACTTCCTGTCTAGTAAGATTAAAGCAATGCCTTTCAGGATTAATGGTTGTCCTTAAAATAAAACTTGATTCAATAGTTTTCTGAAACAAAATCGAAAACTGGCAGTTTCACTCAATGATTTCACGAAATATAAATTTTTGACCTTTTGAAACACTAAGTTTTATTTTCTTCAATAATTTCAACTTTCAGTAAATGGTATTCTTAGCAAGTCAGCGGGTGGTTTATACTTCAAGACGCACGAGGCGCAGAAATCTAGTTCCTTCTCTTCTGGAGAAGACAATAACTCTCATCTTACTTAAAAAGAGAGGCAGAGGACGTTGGTTGGGTGGTGGAGGTGTTACATTAACGGGAGGGGAAAGTAAATAAGGTCAGAGCGCGCTCCACTTTCAGTACTAACAGTTCAGCGCGACGACAGGTTGTCTTTCCACTTTCAACGCGAGAGCTGTGGCTGGAGATGGTAAACCACGCGGCTTGGGTTCAAGCAGATACTACCGTCAGATGCGGAATTCACTGCCATCTACTCAGGGATGCATCAAATTTGGCAAAAACGGTTTAATTCCTTCTGCGCTGCGTTACTTGCTACAAGAAGTGAAGCCGAAAAAGAAGGGTTATTAGCAGATGCAGTTTGTAACTGATATTTAAAAAGATGTTTCAGAGGAAGATGACTAAGCTGCTCCGAATCGGGATGCCAGGTGTTTTGAAATCGCTTCCTGCTTCAGCGTAAGTATCCAGACTGTTGTTACGATTTAGTAATATTGATGGTAACGTGAAAAAATCATTGGTTCACAGGGTGCACAAAACTTGATTTCAAGATTTCTTTTTTCTTCTGTTTTTCCTAACCGCCTATCACTATCCAACAGTACAGGAAAGAAACTAAGGGACATTACTTCGTTTATATTGATGGAATATTTTCTAGAAATAAGCTTCGTAACTCTTTCGTTTTATAGTTGACCCAACCACAATTCTGCCCTTAACAATATCATCTTCTACGGCAATGTTGGAATAAAAACCAAAAATTAATACAAACGTAAATTTCTTCCTTTAGGAAAGCTACTATGAACTTTTTCTTTCTGATATGCAGCAAAATTTGAAATGATTTTTTGGGTTTAAAGTACAGTGACAATTCCTTAAGCTAAACAATAAAATATTAAGGATATAGGAGCAAATATATCTGTGCCCATAAGATCCTCAGTAAACTAAGTTTGCGGTGAAACTGTTAAATATTGGAGAACAGAGAGAGAGAGAGAGAGAGAGAGAAACTAGAGTTCTATTTTGTAATAAATAGCTGAGGTATGCTTTCTATGTTAAAAATAGAAAAGCTAGCGACCGATTGGAAAATCTCTTGTGGCGGAAAATGCCTTATGTAAAAAAAATATAGCAAGAGATAAAATATTTGTTAAATGGCGTAATTTTCTCTGTTCACTGCTAAAACTTTGTGGTACGTTGCACCAAAAAGTGGTGCTACACCAGCTGCACCACATCCTGAAAAAAGATACACCATTGTGTGGTGCAATATGGTGCAACTGTGCACCAGAATGTGGTGGAACCTTGTACCGTAATGTGATACAACGTTGCACCATGTTTTTGTGTTTTGTTTGCGCTACACTTTTCTCAGGAAGTGGTGCAGCTGGTGTAGTACCATTTTTTGGTGCAACCTACCACAAAACATTTTTTAACTGTGTTGAGCTGCAAAAATACAGATAGAAATATAAACAGAACGAAAGTTAAAGACAAAAACGCAATTTTTTCAGTTTTCTCTGTGTGTGTGTGTGTGTGTGTGTGTTAAACAGCTGCGGTACAGTTTCTATACTGAAAGGTAAAAAGTTAGGGAACGAAATTAAATTATTGTCAATTAAACAGCACAAGGTCAGAGACACCACGACAAACCATTTTTGTGTTAAACTGTAGATATAAACCTCTTCTTTAAACAGCCGAAAAATAAAGGTAAGGAAATGAGAGTTTCTGTTAAAAAAGTAAGGTAAGGAAATGAGATTTTCTGTTGAAACGGTAAAAATGTCAAGACATTGAAAAGTGAGATTTTTGTGTGAAAGAGAGGAGGTAAAATGTTTTTGAAAGAGCAAAAGACATGAAGATAACAACAATCTTGTCCCATAGAATGAAGGTGAACTTTTTTTTTCTTTCAACAGGAAAATGTTAAACATGCAAAATAGGTAGGTAGTCTTACCTGTGAGTGGACAATAATTTTCTTAAGACAGTAAGATGTCATAAGGCAAGGAAAGAAAGAGCCCTGTGATTAAGAGTGGAAATGAACTTATTTCATTTATTTTTATTTGTGGGTTTAACGACCCCCGTGAGCCACTACGTGAGCTATAAGCAGTCTCCCGTCCCTAACTTAGGGACATTGGATCCAGGGAAAGGGGAAAGCCAGTGCCGTAAGATAAACTGATCCATGCCTCACCGGGATTTGAACCCGGACTCACCTCGGACGAATGGCCAGAAGCCAGTTCTGAGACTACTGCGCCATAGGGGCAGCTTTTGTTTTTAAAAAGCTAAAGCTAGGGGAGAGTAAGAGTTTTGTGCTAAGAATAGGAAGCAAAAAGCTATTTCTTTAAAAGAAAAAGTATTAGTCCTGCGATAACACTAGTAAAAGTTGAACACTAGCAGAAAACTTTCAGTGTAAAACAATCGTAATAAACATTGTATGTTTAACTTCTGTAGTAAAAGTAAATAAAGCATTAATTGAGCAAAATATGTAACGGTAAGAGCCTTGTGGCCACTTCGGCCGCTGCTGGGTCCGGGTTCAACTCCTGCGCGAAGCCTGAGTGCGTACTCCTTCCCTGGAACCAGTGTCCCTGCTTATAGCCCTTAGAGTTACTCATTGTGGTAGTTAAACCCCCTTCCCCCACAAAAAGTGTTCTCTGTTACACACTGAAATGTTTTACGAAGGGTGTTTTCGTTTCAAAGAATAACATCTTTTTGTATCGAACAGTAAACAGTTACAAACCTAGAAGTATACATTTCATATTAAACAGTGCAGTAAACTTTTTGAAGTAAACATTAAAAAAACAGTGGTGGTGGTAAGTGTTTGATTTAACATAACTTCGAAGGAATGGGACCGAGAAAAAGATTACAGTCATCTTATTACCTTCACACGGAATTCCAGGAAAAAACCATGCTTCTACGCAATTCCCAGAATATTTTTGAATAAACGGGATATCGATCGGTATTCTTTAGGTAATAGCGCAGCAGAGACTAATATGCAATCTGCTAAATAATTCTGAAGCTAACTTCCCCGTATTAAGTTATGAAAAAAAAATCACCGAGTTCTTCAAAAGCTTTAGCTATCATAAATTGAACAAACACTTCTCCACAAATTTTTAGCAATGGGATATGTTCGTGGTTTCCGGTTGAGATATGAATGATTGGTCAACCTTCGGTTCCAGTTGTCTTTCTCGTTGGGGAACACTGACCCCAAATCAGGTGCAGGATGTTTTTTCTATCCTTAGAATTTAAGAAAAGCCTTCATAACAATAAAAATCTATTGCTTTCAGTTTGAAAATTCTTCGGTACCAAAACTTTGTACCGTATATACTTGCTTCTGCTACTACAAAGAACAAGGAATTAAACATCCGTAGGCTAAAAAACATCAACGAAATTCCATCTTTCTGTGTGGTTGGGGAGCTAACAGTGAAGACTGATGCTTATACTCGTACAATGATGTTGATCAAAAGATTTAGAGCTGAAAAGTAAATCGAAATATTGAAAACTTATAACTGGGTACAGAAAGACTGAATAATCCAGTTATTGTAGAGTATAATAGTCTTCTTTATGCGATGCGTTGCACTTTAGGGTTTTCCGCATGTGGATCTTTTGAAAACACGCGCGCGCAAGCACACACACACGCACGCACGTACACACTTACATCCTTGTAACATATTTAATTTGCATATTCAGGTATTTCACGTTTATACTTATCAGGGATGTTGTTTATATTCCAGAGGCAGTTTTTTTGTGTCTATAAAATATAATAAGTGCTTTTCTGAAAGACTCCTTACCGTTTCGAAAAATTCTTCTTTTAATGAGATATAGCATTTTGATTACATATTATGTTAAGCAGGCTGTTGTGAACATATAATTTTCTTGGCGCAGTGTTCGAATTTTTATTTGGCTCCGTTTTTCGTTCTTCTGCTGAAGAGTAGATCATTTTTTTTTTTCTGTGCGATTGTTATTCTTTTGAAGCGTTGAATTTTTCAGTTAGGTATTTGTTATTACAAAATCCCTGAGCTTTTTTCATTTTTTGTTAACTGTTTTTCACGACATTTTGTTCTTTAGCATACGGAAGATGCGGTGTTTCGCATAATGCTCGGTTATGGTACATTTTTCTTCAAGGAAGCTGGAAAATTTATTGAATAAATGAAATAATACCAGAAATTTCCAATATATATAGAAATTTCCAATATATATTGTTTGTAAAACAAGATAGTTGACCATTCATGGACAACTATCGAATAGTAATGCTCTGAAGTGATTTTCTTTTCTACAACCTTTCTTCACTAAAATATCTTCAGATACAAGAAATATATGTGTTGAGATAGTATTTGTGTGTGTGTGTGAGGGGGGGGGGTCGTTTGAAACAGTAAATCTTGGTGCTAACGACGCTTTGTTTTGTTTTTTTAGCGACAGGAGGTATTGAAACCTTGTGTTTTAAACTGCTTTTAAGAAAATACTTGCCGAGAAAAAAAAATAATGCCTTGAGCGTACGGCTGCTCTCCATAGGCAAGAAAATAATTATTATAATGCAACCCTAGCTGTATTCCAGCTATTGAATGAATTCAATTAATCGACTGTTTAACAGTATCTATTACACTGATTAATTTTTCCTTTTTTTTTTTTTTTTTTTATCGCTGAAGCACTTAAATGAGTTAGCGTTTCCTGACACTTCTTGGAAAATGCACAAATTATCACAGGGATATTGGCCCACACTAGAAAACCATGACCTCAATTTACCGTAATTCTCAGACCAGCAGATGTCCTTGGTCACTTGGTGGGAACGTTTGCGAGTGGCTTGGCAGTATGGGTTCGTCGTTCATTTGCTAATTTTACAAATGGGAGCGATAATGAGAATTTAATCATTGATACGGTGGACATTTTTGATTAACGACAGAAAAGGTTTTATTACACACACAAAACATTTCTCAATTTTTTTTTCCAGCTTTGTGCTTTACATGAAAAATTAGATTATGAGTTATTGAGTGCCGTCATTTCCGCTTCCTGGTGCAAAGAGTCTTAGCACCAAATGATTTGATCACATAAAATTAAATCTACATCAGTGAACAGGATGAACGAAGGATGGACATTCAATCTTAGCTGGTGGAGTTGCTTTTCTCTGATGACACCTAGTTGGAAGAGAGCATGCGCAAACATTTTCACGTGAGGTGATTGCGCAGGATGGTTACAAGATGCATCTGCCTTTTAAAATTTCTAGCCACTTGCAAAGATATCTTTGGAGACTTGTTGTTTTAATGAAATTAGGTTTGTTTTATCAGTGTCAAGCGATTGTTTCCTCTCACTGTTGCGAAGAGTCATTGGCGTATATGCTAACGATATCAGTATCACTAGCGCCGTCTCAAGGCACATTTTTGCCCCCGTTGAAAAGTGCCCCTTCGATGCCCTTTTGTTAAATTTTCGCTAGAGGAAGTTTATGTAATGTTTTCGAATGTAACCTATTCATTTGGATATTCTTCCCAATTCCATGTACAAAAATTTAGAGATAAGATGTTTTCGTATCTTTCAAGTACTTAGTGACACAAATTTTCAGGGCGTAAAGTGTGATTTAATTTACATTGAAACATACGGGATAGGAACTGCCCCTCGTAAAATTATTGGGTGTATTAGATTCACCTTGCCGAATCGGCGCCCCTGGTGCTTCTCTGTACTCAGTGATTAAAGGCACAGATAAAAATACGCAAGTAACTTCTCAGTGTTTTCTACATTTTATTCACGCAAAAAAAAAAAAATGCTTCGTGAAATTTTTGGAGAGCGAAATTTCAATCCCACGTTAACTGTCATTCCAAACAGCTGCTTCCTTTGTTTAATGGGAAATACGGCACTGCAGGGAGATAGGGCTTCAGGCTTTGTTTCGTTTTCTCACGAAAAGAAGATGCGTTGACAAATGTGACAATGCAAGATAGCCTGTGACCAAAAAAAAAAAAAAAAAAAAAAAAAAAATAGAGGGGGGGGGGGGGTTAGGATAAATTGGCCAGCACTGCTTTTAAGTGAAAACCACTCCTTGTTCTCTGTTATGAAACGAAAAAAAAAAAAAAAACTGTAGGCGGATCAGAAATATTTTATCCCCCTCCCCACAGACTGTAGCTCTTGTAAAATTTAAAATTTTACAAGAGCTGCAGTCAAAGGCGCCCCACTAGAAAAGGCGCCCCAGTGCTTTGCCTACCGGCATCAGCCAGCCTTGAATATCTCAAAAATTTTGAACAAAATAAAGAGTAAAGCCCGAAGAATATAAATGCGGGTGAAAAATTGTTCCATTCGACAAAACATTTGGAATATACAATTACACGAAAAAATATTGTGAGATTTGCCCCTTCTGACGAATGAATACACTACAGCAGAACAAAATTTCTTTCATTTCAGTAGTGGTGTAAACTGGGTTGCGTGGGATACATTTTTATTTTCGCTATGTGGCATAAATTCAGAACTCAAAGGTGTTTCTGCTCAACGTGTTAACACATTAGGATACGTGAATTATAACTATCATGGTTAACACCACATCTGATGAACAAAGATATTTGAAACTGACCAATAAATGCAGATATATTATATGTAGCGTCATGCAAAGTGTATTTCAATCCCAGCGGTGTCGAAATACAATTTTCGGTTGCTGTGTTTTAATAAAAATAAAACGTGGCTTTAAGAGCGATGACTTTGTCTATTTACACTGTCTCCACGTGTTTGGAAGATTTTCACCATTTCTCTCATCCTTTGGATTTATTAGCTATAATTAAATAGCTTGGGTCATTAAGCCCCACCAGATGGAGACGTCTCAGTTGCCGAGCCCATCCCTACGGATTTGTGACGTCAGATGCTGACAGATAAACACACATAGTGCCGTGGATTGTTGGCACCGTAGCGCAAGGCGAACGCACTCGGCTAGTTACCGAGATATCTGAGATTCGATCCCGGCAGTGCCGAAATACAATTTTTCGATTGCTGTGTTTTAATAAAAATAAAATTTGGAAAGAGCGATGACTTTGTCTATTTACGTCATACAAAGTGCTACTATAAGAACGTAATTTTTTAAGTGCTAAAATGACCGTTTTCATTGAGCGCATTTTTTAATACACTTTTAAATAGAATTATCAGAATTTCTTTTCATATGAAAATGAATTGAGTGACTTTTTTGCGCTTTGGTCCATTCGGTGAAATTATTATAACTTGTAAAAATTTGAAATCATGGTAGAGAAATTAGCATTGTAGGAAAAGGAAGAAATCGTAGTTTCTTTGTGTGTCAAAAATTCGCAAGTAGTTTCACATAACCCTCTACCGTAGTTATTATTATTTGCAGTGGAAGACTCAGCTACGTTCTTGCATGACTTGCCGAAGAAATTTATGGAACAAAGGCGTCATATGACAAAATGAGAGTGATAACAATGCCAAACAATTCATAAGATTTTGCAAAATCGGATCGGGTAGTCGTTTTAAATCGTAGATCGTATGACCCGAAGTGTAACTGTGTTCTGTTTTTCGTTCTTTATGAATTTTTGAAACATGCCCTACAACGGTATTTTTGGAAAATCGCGTGTCTGACATTAGTGAGCCGTCGTCGATAGGTGAACTTCTCTCCTGTCCCACTAATGAGATGTACTATTCTTAGATCTCATTCATGACAGGATTGCGGTGGCGTATCCGGAGGAAATATTGTGAAAAGAAAGAGGAGTAGCGACATTCATCGGACCTTGTCTCAGGATTTCGTCTCATTGTTCACAGCATGATTACATGACAGGGTAGTTACCTCTAAGCCTTCTTTACAAATTTTATCTCAATCGCTTGAAGTAACACTATATTAATTGTTTTATGTGATTGTGGTGAATACTTTTTGTTCAAAAAATTTTTCAAATTTTTTGAACAAAGCAATCCCTATTTTCCTTCTGGCCTTTTGATGCTATGCATCTCTCCCGACAGAAGTAGAGTAAATCCCAAGTAAAGAATTTCGGTGTAAGTGAAACGGGCAACGGTGAGTCATTGTCTAAAAACCACTGTTAAAATCTGATCATATCGCATGCGGTGCCATGAAATGACGCAACAATAGCTAATTTGATTGTTACTCAACAATATATTTTGCTACACTATCGCCGAACATTATTTCATCACGTTTACATAAACGTAACGAGACCTCGTTGTGTTCTACGTAAATTACGAATGTGATAAAAACCATTACGAAATGAATTTTGATTATGAATGAAATACGGGATTACACCATACAATACAAATTTTGAAGATGAGAATCCGTTTTTTGGTGTAAATATGACAAGGATGGCAAGTCAGATAATATCCGCAAACTTGAAAATTTCGTCGTCCTGGAGCGGGAATCGAACCCGCGTTTCCCGAATAGCGACCGAGTATGCTAACCACTACACCACCCAGAACGACGGTCTCAAGTTTCCGATAAATTTGAAATATAACCATCGCAGGATTTGCTAGTCGAATGGCAGTTCTGGCTCAAATTTATCGGAAACTTGAGACTTGGTCGTTCTGGGTAGTTAGTGGCTAGCATACTCGGGCGCTATCCGGGAGACGCGGGTTCGATTCCCGCTCCAGAACGACAACATTTTCAAATTTGGTGATATTGTCTGTCTTACCGCCGCCCAGGTGGCGCAGTGGTCTAAGCGATGGGCTCTGATCATTCGTCCGTAAGGGGTCCGGGTTCGGATCCCGCTGAGGTATGGATGTTGTGTTTGTCTTAAGGCACTGGCTCTCTCGCCTTTCCCTGGAACCAGTGACCCTAAATTAGGGAGCCCATTGAATTGCTCACGGAGGTGGTTAAAACCTCCAATAAAATAAAAAAAAATTATCTGACTTACCATCCTTGTCGTATTTACACCAATAAACGGATCGTCATCTTCCAAATTTGTATGAATTTTGATGCTGTAATCTGTGAGCAACCTAGGTTGATTTTCTAAAATATCTCTAAAACGGTGCGTCGTTGCGAAATTTGGCTTCTCTATTACCCCTAAGGCCGGTGAAGAGGGGGGGTGAGGATCTGCTATTTTAGAACACGTAGGAAATAAAGATGATTTTTTGAAAATAACGTGGGTGACATACCTTATGCAGTGTGCTGCGATGTGTTTCTATAGTTTAACCACGCATGCCAAACCATTGGCAGTTCCCTAGAGACCATGGCATTGCATGCCAGTTTGCTGGAAAGGATTTTGACTGTTTCCCTGATGGCAGTTTCCTTTTCCTTGATGGCGGTGGAATAGTATTAGAAGAATTGCTCCTTACACGAACTTTGAAGAAACTGCCATCAGGGAAACAGTCTAAATCCTTTCCAGCAAACTGGCATGCGATGCCATGGTCTCTATGGAACTACCAATGGTTTGGTATGCGTTGTTAAAAGAGAGAAACACATCGCGGCACACAGCATAATTGCGTGATAAAAACTCATGTAATGCTGCTCGTGATGTCACCTACTTTATTTTCGAAAAATCATCTTCAATTCCTAATTGTTCTTCCCTGCATTTTATATCTACATTGCCTTGAGAAAGCCTCCCAGTGAAGTGTGAAAGCATGGCGAATCTTTATACAAATTTACACCACGAAAATAAACGGATTTACTACGCTATTATGAGCGTTCATTGTGTATCCTCCGTACAGTCCTGCTCTCTCCCCCTTCGGACTATCACCTGTTTGGTCTCAAGAATCTCACTGTAACGAGCACTTAAGAGGCTGTTAGTTTGCAATCAACCAAGAAGTGAAGTGTGTTGAGAAGCAAAGAGTGTGTATTAAAAAATGATGTCCTTATAAGTTCACAATCGTTGTCGGAATATACTGTCACTACGGTTAATTTTTGACTAACCTTTTATGTTATTGCAATACTACGCAATATAATTATAGGCAAATGAATAACGATGAATTTCAAGAATAATGGGATGTACGAATTGTCCACAAAATCTGCATAAAATACTCAAAATTACACATCACTTATTTACCAAAAGATACTTCCCAAAAATTTTGTTTCCAAATTTCAATAAAGCAGGGTGGTAGTGCAGTAAAGACTCGCCAAAAATTCATGCGCTCACGTACATGTGAGTGCAAAAAAAAAAAAAAAAGTCCGAAGTGGAAAAGGTTTATATTCATTACTACAAAACTAAAATTTGTGTTTAATCTATTACTCCCAATTCTTCATTCTATGAAGAAGCTCTTCAAATTGAATATATTAAGTTAATGATGTAATAAAAATTACAGACATCTTTAGTGGGATGATCAAGGGCTTGGGCAAGATATGATCATACGCTAGGTGTGATGGCCGACTTCCGTACGTGCGACTTTCGTACAACTCAAATTTTTTGCCATTTCGTGCGATTTCCGTACATGTGGAGGAAAATTTTTCAACAACGTGCGAGTTCCGTACAAAGTAGTAGAGGGAATTTGGCCCTTCATATATAAACGGTTTATTAATGAAATAGTTTTAATAACAAACAATTGACTAAATTGAAAAATAACTACAATTTTGCGATATTTCTCTAATTCTTTGTGAAATGTATTGCTTATTTTAACGCAAATGACCAAAATTCAAAGATGTAATTATATGAAAACAAGCTTGTGTACATGTGATGATGGTTTCTTGTATCATATTGACATGTTTTTCCTTCACACTTTATCCAGGCTTAGGACTGGCAGCGTAATGCTGGCTTGTTTAAAAAATAGCCGGGATTACCCCTTTGTCTTTTATTAATGCAAGTTTTTCTTAAATGTTTTTGTTTTAGGGTTTTTTTTTACCTTTTTTTTTATTTTAAACTATTTTTAATTTTTTTTTCAATTTTTTATAACTACTCAAATTTTCCAACGAAGGCCAGAGCTTTTAAACATTTCTTGACGGTCTCAGAATCACGATATGGTGCTGCACAACAATCATCTAAGATTCTGTTTATTCGTTTGTCGAGGTTGATGTATTTCTCAAATCGTGTTTTCTTCTTAAGCTTTAGGTCATGTCTCTTTCAAAAAAACATTATTTGCTGCCTCTTCTTTCAAACTTTTTACCAAACTCTTAACTTTTGGGTGCGGCTTGTTCAGTAATCGGTTTACTTTAATTCTGTACGGAACTCGCACCAGGCCTTTTAAGTTATATGTAGGAAATCGCACTAGGCCTTTTAAGTTATATGTAGGAAATCGCACTAGGCCTTTTAAGTTATATGTACGAAATCGCACTAGGTCTTTTAAGTTATATGTAGGAAATCACACTAGGCCTTTTATGTTATATGTACGGAACTCGCACTAGGCCTTTTAAGTTATAAGTAGGAAATCGCACTAGGCCTTTTAAGTAATATGTAGGAAATCGCACTAGGCCTTTTAAGTTATATGTACGGAACTCGCACTAGGCCTTTTAAGTTATATGTAAGAAATCGCACTAGGCCTTTTAAGTTATATGTAGGAAATCGCACTAGGCCTTTTAAGTTATATGTACGAAATTGCACTAGGCCTTTTAAGTTATATGTAGGAAATCGCACTAGGCCTTTTAAGTTATATGTAGGAAATCGCACTAGGCCTTTTAAGTTATATGTAGGAAATCGCACTAGGCCTTTTAAGTTATATGTAGGAAATCGCACTAGGCCTTTTAAGTTATATGTAGGAAATCGACTAGGCCTTTTAAGTTATATGTAGGAAATCGCACTAGGCCTTTTAAGTTATATGTAGGAAATCGCACTAGGCCTTTTAAGTTATATGTAGGAAATCGCACTAGGCCTTTTAAGTTATATGTAGGAAATCGCACTAGGCCTTTTAAGTTATATGTAGGAAATCGCACTAGGCCTTTTAAGTTATATGTAGGAAATCGCACTAGGCCTTTTAAGTTATATGTAGGAAATCGCACTAGGCCTTTTAAGTTATATGTAGGAAATCGCACTAGGCCTTTTAAGTTATATGTAGGAAATCGCACTAGGCCTTTTAAGTTATATGTAAGAAATCGCACTAGGCCTTTTAAGTTATATGTACGAAATCGCACTAGGCCTTTTAAGTTATATGTAGGAAATTGCACTAGGCCTTTTAAGTTATATGAAGGAAATCGCACTAGGCCTTTTAAGTTATATGAAGGAAATCGCACTAGGCCTTTTAAGTTATATGTAGGAAATTGCACTAGGCCTTTTAAGTTATATGTAGGAAATTGCACTAGGCCTTTTAAGTTATATGTAGGAAATCGCACTAGGCCTTTTAAGTTATATGTAGGAAATCGCACTAGGCCTTTTAAGTTATATGTAGGAAATCGCACTAGGCCTTTTAAGTTATATGTAGGAAATCGCACTAGGCCTTTTAAGTTATATGTAGGAAATCGCCCTAGGCCTTTTAAGTTATATGTACGAAATTGCACTAGGCCTTTTAAGTTATATGGAAATCGCATGAAATGGCACAAAATTTGAGGTGTACGGAAGTCGCACGTACGGAATTCGGCCACAACTATACGCAATGGGTAGCTCCATTTCCATCCTTTGTAGAATTGAACTGTGTACACCACTCCTTTATCCTTTACTGTTCTCACACTGCTATTTCACAAGGGTACGAGACCCACAAGGCTTCTATGTTTAAGAATGCGTGCCCGTAAGTCAGGGACAAAACAAAAAAATAGAAAAAAATCTTCAGTTCCCACTACTACAATTAGTGCCAGTACGTAAATTCCGGTAAAAAAAAAAAAAATATGCAGGTATGCAATACCGACTTATACCGACTCATTTCGAGCACTGGTTTGAATCCTCGGTAAGTATTGTGCTTGTTCTTTCAGCTCTGGTTGTTAGCCTTTTCTTGATCCAGTTCAAAATTAGCAATACACAACTTCTTCAAAGCTTGTATGTTTATAGTGCGTCTCAAAACTTCGTAAGAAAAAGAAATGGCTCGAAGTAAGTCGTATATGATGCTGCGATAAGATCAACTTCTTCGTCCGTAATATTCGGACGAAGGGATTCGTAGCATCTTGTCTTGGAAAATTTGCTGGAGTTGAAAACGCATTTTGTTTCTTCATTGCGGTGAAAAATTACAACCTTATGCTGAACTAGAGCAACCAGAGTAAGATAAATTAAATCATCATGCCCTTTCACATTCCTTAGTTTTTATCTCGAAGGCATCCATAAGGAAACGAAAGTTTCACCCAAAGGGTTAACTACGTCATATGCATAAAACATCATCCGGGCAGGAAAATGCTGTCACGTTACTTTATTGCTGCAAGTTAACCTAAAAAAGCAGTTTTTGTTAAAACATGATTGTGAAGAATCCCAACTCATGAGAAGAATTCAGAAAAACAAAACGATAAATAAATAAAATTAGGACTCGGGAAGCATCAAGTGATGAGCTGGAATCGTGAGTTGCTTGATGATTTGTTTACAAGCAGGAAAACGGAAGAGAGTAAAAGCGACGAATATTCCCTAAAGGAATGAGGTATTTGTGTCAGACAGGCTTTATCTGTCTTTCCATCAATGGTTAAATGCAGCATCCGTCATGAAATTATACACGGGAAAACTCTTCAACTGACCAGCTGCACCAAAGTTCCAGAGATTCTCTTAGTTTTCAGCGCCTTCGATTTCTTCATTGTTGGTGAAAGGCTGTTATGTGGTAGATCTACCATAATGGGGATTCATTTCCTGCAAAGCACTGAAGACAGATCCGGAAATTTCTTCTTTTATCTTATTTTTTTGTTGTGCGAAAGAGCATGAATGATTCTGAAGTTTTGTTTTTAATCGTTTCGGAGTAATTTTGCGGTTTTTGACATATGCAAGTCGCCTTCGGCAGTATCCGTTTCCCGCTCGAGACGTATCTTCCGTTTGACCTTCGACCCAAGTGCTCTTCCGTCAACATAGCAGCCCTAAATCAGCGATAGTCGATTGTTTTCAGCACCTGATATTAATAGCGTAAAAGATCTTCAATTAGTAACTACACCCTCCACTTATATCAAACATGTCTAAAATTTGAAGATGTTGCAACACACTTCCTGTGGTTGCCCACATTTCTGTACATGCGAGGGTTGATCAAAATATATTATAATATAAACACTCAGATCTGTCTGTCTCTCTGGAACGCTTGACGTCATAGCAACGTTTGCATTTTTGCAGCATCACTTATTGATAAACTCGTATGTGCTCTCGCGATTTCGAAATGATTGCCTGTTGCATAATAGCACGCGATAACTTTTAGATGTCAACGTGATCGCGTGCTAATTTAAAAACATTGGATTATTAATGACTCGAGTTCTATTTATCCGATCCACAAAATTCAAATTAAAATCTTAATATCACGGCAAGTTGCGTTTCTATATTAATTTAATTTAGCACAATTCGAATATTAATTTTTATGCTCTAATTATTCTTTACTTTTTTAAATCAACTAACTTTCCGAGTTTAGTGCTGATTATATTATACATTTTTCAAAATATCGATGTATTTAAACGCTCTAACCTACAGTTAAAACTGAAATCTTGCGATGACGAAGTGAGCAAAATTGCATGTAAAAACAGATATCGCCCCAACAGCACATTGTCGATAATTTAGATAGTCCCGATTTGTAATACCAAATGTCACATTACTTTATAGAAAAAGCTTCGGTATGAAGTTTCAAACTAATCGTCGAATAGAACAGTCTAAAACAAGTCGTAAACGGAATAACATTTGTGCCGGAGGAAAAGTAATTTAACGCGAAAAATCAAAGCGAAAGTTAAGGTAAGTTTACACAAAAACAACTGGACTACAAGGAAACTTGTTAAACAACAATAAATATTTCGCACATAATGTTTATTTATAGCGAGGTCTTTTGAAAAACGGAAATAGCATATAATTTCAGTTCTAACATGAATGAGTTCTTAGTATATAAGTTTTTACTATATTTCCTTACCAAAAAAAAAGCCGGCGTCTATTTGATTTGTTTTTTATCTGCTTCAATTAAAATTTTCACCGTCTTAGGACGGGAAACATGCCCTATATTTTAATACTGTGTTTATTTAAAGCTTAAAAACAACAGTCCTAGGACAGGCTATAGGATGGTTTATCTACAAAACTTATAACGCTTTACAGGCAGCAATCGTTGGTTAATTATTTTCTACAAAACTTATAACGCTTTACAGGCAGCAATCGTTGGTTAATTATTTTCTACAAAACTTATAACGCTTTACAGGCAGCAATCGCTGGTTAATTATTTTCTACAAAACTTATAACGCTTTAAAGGCAGCAATGGTTGGTTAATTATTTTCTACAAAACTTATAACGCTTTACAAGCAGCAATCGTTGGTTAATTATTTTCTACAAAACTTATAACGCTTTACAGGCAGCAATCGTTGGTTAATTATTTTCTACAAAACTTATAACGCTTTACAAGCAGCAATCGTTGGTTAATTATTTTCTACAAAACTTATAACGCTTTGCGGGCAGCAATCGTTGGTTAATTATTTTCTACAAAACTTATAACGCTTTACAGGCAGCAATCGTTGGTTAATTATTTTCAAGTCAGCACTTCGAAGCATTGTTACTTTAATCTTGACAGTGTATAATTCCCTTAGTACTTAGACTAAATTCCTAACCTCTTGAACATTGAACAGTGAGTAGCCATTTCAAAAGACAAATAGTGATTATGAATCATATCTCCTGAGTAAAATGGATGTTTCCGTAATAAATTGCTCAGGTTTAGGGACGCATGTGGAAATTCTTAAGCTGGACTGATGGGGGTTCACTGTGAGTTTCGGAAGTCAGATATGTTGCGGTTTATTCCCAAATGATTCTACCATTTCACAGAATTTATTCCCAAATGATTCTACCATTTCACAGAATTTATTCCCAAATGATTCTACCATTTCACAGAATTTATTCCCAAATGATTCTACCATTTCACAGAATTTATTCCCAAATGATTCTACCATTTCACAGAATTTATTCCCAAATGATTCTACCATTTCACAGAATTTATTCCCAAATGATTCTACCATTTCACAGAATTTATTCCCAAATGATTCTACCATTTCACAGAATTTATTCCCAAATGATTCTACCATTTCACATTTTGCGATTAATTACACAGATTTCAGTAACAACGATCACCTGGAAGTTTTTCGTTCATTTATTTTTTGGATATAATATACTTAAAATAATTAACTAACACGGTGGAAAAACGATGTGGTCAAGGGAAGGTATAACTGAATTTGATGGCATCTGGAAAATGTAAAACGTTTATAAAGGAGATGCCCCAGTTTGCTTGAAAAGGAATGTATTTGATCAGTGTATATTTTTCGAAATGACTTACGGAAGTGAGACATGAAGTGTGAGCGAAGAAATTATAGTGTACGATTCCTGTGGTGACTTACGCAAGTTGAGACATGTAGTGGACATGAAGAAATGATAGAATACGTTTCCTGTGGTGACTTACGGAAATGAGACATGGAGTGTGACTGAAGAAATATGTACGTTTTATGTGATGACTTATGGAAGTGAAACCTGGAGTGTACCTGAAGAAATGATAGTACACGTTTCTTGTGGTGAGTTAAGGAAGTGTGACATGGAGTGTGACTGAAGAAATGATGAACAGTTTGTGAGTCACACAAAGGAGAGTGGGGGAAATATGGATATTACACTGAGACCGAAATATAGATGAATGGATTAGATTAGAGGTACGTGTTACACACACTGTCCACTACACCGAAGAGATGGGCTGGCATCCTTCTCTGATGGGAGGAAAGAGACAGACAGAGGAAAGCAACCGCTTCTTCCACATTCGCCTTGATCTAAGATAATGAAGTCACTCAAAACTATCAAGAGTATGCAAAAGTTTCCGCTGCCACCTCTCGCGGGCGCTGTAGGGGTCTAACCGGCCGGCAACCCGTGCTGTCAGTTCGCACATGAAGCCAAACATGGCGATCGATAAAGTTCATTTGAGGCACTGTTTTTTATTCCTGTTTAATTTAGGGGAAAGTGCGAGTGAAGCAAACGGTTCAATATGCCAGGCGTATGGCGAAACGGTTTTGGGTGAGCAGACGTGTCGAGAATGGTTTTCCAACTTTAAGAAAGGTGATCTAAGCTTGGAAGGCAAACCACATGCAGGTAGACAGTAGGAACTCGCAGACGAGGAGCTGGAATCGCTGTTGCAAAAGGATGCTACACAATCGACCATGCAACTGGCGAAACGTTTGAAAGTGGCTCAATCGACGGTGACACGGAGGAGGCATTGGGGAAGATCCAGAAGATTGGTAAGTAGGTTCTGCATACTTTAACGGATCGTAATGTTGGTCAACGATTGGGCATCTGCATGTCGTTGCTGAGGAGGTTTCAAGGGAATAATATCTTGTGAAAGGCTGTCACCGGGGATGAGAAATGGGTCTATTGCAACAACCACGTAATACGCAAGCGATCCTGGGTCGACACAGGCCGGCCATCAACATCCACTGCAAAACAGGATATCCACGGGAAAAAGGTGCTGTTGTGTGTGTGGTGGGATATGCATGGAGTGCTGTACTTTGAACTGTTGAAACCAGGCGAAACAATCGCTGCACAACAATATAGCAATATGTTGTTGAAACTGAACGCCGCAATCGAGCAAAAACGCCCATGGACTGGTAAAAGTCGGCGCCCAGTCATCTTGTTACACGATGATGCTAGACCATATGTCGATGCCGCCACTGAATCAATCCTTGAACAATCGCACTGGGAAGTTTTACCGCACCCGACTTACTCCCCGGACATTGCACACTCAGACTTTCATCTGCTTCGCCCTATGCCCTAGCCCAACAGCGGTTCACCACAGTTCCAGAGGTGGAAAATTTCGTCACTTCATTCTTTAGCTCAAAACCCGAGTCCTTCTATCACAGGGGCATTCATTTGTTGCATGAAAAATGGCAAAAGGTCATTGATGCTAACTACCAATATTTCGTTGAATAAATGTGTACTGGTTTCCTGATTGTTCCTTTCTCATTAAAACAGTGGAAACTTTTGCATACCTCTAATTTATTCAAGGTCTGATGAAAAGTATCTGATTGCATTTCCACCCTCCTAAACTAGCCAGAGCACGGCGCCGAGACTTGGTGGCCGGCGATTTTGGACTTTAGTGCGCATGTGTGAATTTTACCCGCGCTGTCGGTTGGATACGTTTGGAAGTATCGTCACTTTTAGAAATGGACTGTATAGATTGACTGGAAGCATCGTCACTTTTATAGGGTGCTGCTTCGTATTCTTCTTGATCTCCTCTGTGTCTTAAATTCTCCTCCCCCTTCAAAGGCATTTTCAACCTCGGGAACAGTTAAGAGTCGCAAGGAGCCATGTCTGGAGATTATGGAGTTTTCTTCACTTGTGAGATCCGGTGTTTGGCGAAAATGGCTTGAATGAGGTGAGACGAATGGGCAGGGCATGGCCTCAGTCAAGCTGCCAGCTACCTTGCTGCCACAGCGCAGGTCTCTTCCACCCCACTGTATCTCGCAGGCGAGGGAGAACTAACTGACGGTTTGTAACCCCTTATTTGCGGTTTATTTATAGCATGCATTTTCTGGATTATTTTGTGGTTCCTGCTCATGGAGGGCCTTCCTGAACGTTCGTCACTCTAAGAAGACGTTCGTCCTTCTTAATTTTGTGTTGCACCATTGCTTTATCACCGCAAGATTTTCTAATCATTTGAATTTATTTCAGCTGATGAGTGGTCGAGTTTGTGGCAAAATTTGATTCAGCTTCGCCTCTCAATCCGCTCAGTCACTGCGACACAAGACAAGAATGCGACGGCCACGGAGTTCACAACGCCAAAACTTCACTGTTAAGCACGAAATGATCCAGCCGACAGGGTGGGAAAAATTCACGTATTCTCTCTAAAGTCCAAGATCGCGAGCCACTGACTCTGCGCTCCGTGCATTGTCTAATCAAGGAGAAAAAAAATACTGTCAGATGCTTTTTGATCAGACCTCGTATTTCACACTTTCATTCCAAATGTTATTTTCATCGATTGATAAGTTTCGGTGACTACACTGATTATAAAATTTGTGTACTTTTATATAAAAGGTTTTTTTTTTTTTTTTTTTTTTTTGGAATATTCGGGAATTGTGGATGTGTGACAATAAACACTTCGTGATTTCAAATGCGGACTACGAACGCGACTGAGGCAGTGGAGTGAAATGTAAGTACGGTTTGGCTTTCCGTCTAATGTGAACACCAGAGTAGTCAAGTCCAAATCTCCTAGCTTTCTACCTCTAAGCGTTGTTTAAAACCTGGGGTCAGGTGTTCCCATCCTAAAATCCTCTACGTAAATCTTTCAAGAGATTCGGTTTGCAAAAAAAAAATTTTACATGTATTTTCCCACCAAAACACAATGTCGCGTGCCCTTTCCAATTATTTCTTTTTATGTATGCGTGACGAAAAAATGTTCCTTTAGGTACTGTAAATTTCGATTTTATAATTGGTGACATCTCAGCTCTTACAGGATGAATTGCAAAACGCATTTTCGCAATTCTAATCACGATCAATATTTTTTTCTTCTGATTTCTCAGATGCACTGATTTTCCATTAAGGATTGTAATGGTACTTTTGCATTTGTTTGACGTGTGTATTACTGGCAAGCAGCTTATTGAATAAGTTTTTATACGTCATGCACGTGAATGAAATACAAAATGGCGAAATTTCTAAGTAGGCCTAATCCTTCTGCTTTTCTTCCTTTTCCTTCTACTTTTAGAAATCGTGAAATCTATTTAATTTGCAAGGCGTCTTTCTTCCAGGAGGAAGTAGGAAGACGTTGAAGGTTAACGGCAGAGGATAAGAGTATTTCCCGAACTTCAGCGTACATTTTCATGCAAAGCAGAACTTTTAATTTCATTCATAAACGCACAAAAAACTTTAACGAAACATGCAACCAGGTTTCCGAGATGCTAAAATTGAAAATTGGGTGAACAAAATTTGTGACCTTAAAAGTAAAAAAAAAAAGAACAGGAACTACAGATTCAGCAACTGAAAAATATTCAGCGAAATTTAAATAAATGAAAATCACTTGTCTTCTAAAACATTTATTTATGTCAGCTTAAAAATTAAGATGGAAACATATTGGTTGGTTTTGTGAAGTGAGAACTACACTGATGAAATACATATCGAGTTCAATTAGCTCCATTAAATCTTTTCACCAATGGTACTGACGTTTCATGTCGTCGTGCTTCCGTAATTAATCAAAAATTCAGGTGATGTCCTTGGAGCTTGTCACGTGATAGACAGTACCGTGAGCATAATCTGAACTTGCTCGGTTAGTGGGTTGACAGTTTCGGCGAACGCCGGTGTGAATTTAGGGCAACTTAATTTCATTTCACTTTTTGATTTCTGAAGCTTGTCTTTCGTGAGCTTTCGTGGCCTGCTGAAAGTTTATGAGGTAATTAGTGTCTGTTGCATTGCAGAGAATGCGGCTGAGAGATCTTATTTGCTCCAAAAAAAAAAAAAAATGAGACGACGCTGGGCGTAAAACTGGATTGAAAACGTGTCTGTAGTAACTTTCACGCACAGCTGAACAACCACTGTTCATTTCAAAACAACTAACAATTTTGAATTGACAAACACGCACAAGGCGTGAATTACTAGCGATGCTGTGGGAGTAGTACGTCGCGAAAGGGCAAAGGTCATTAGAGAGCTTTTCACCTATCTTTTATTTTTATTCACTTTTTCATTTTTCTTAAAGTAGTGTTAAAACTTGTTTAGTTTGAAGAGACACGTATGTTCTAAATAGTCGTACAATGTTGTCCGAAGAGGAATTCTTGATTTGCAGGTGATTTTTAAGAGCGTCTTACCGATAAAAAAAAAAAAAAAATGTTGGCCCCCAGGAAGAGAAAAAATAATGGAAGAAAGATTTTTTCTGTAATCATCTAGCTCGACCAATACCGGTTTTGTAACTAGGTTTTTTCCTGAGCAGAAAAATTCAGAATTTTGATAACAGTTATCAAATGATAAGCATACAGAGGACAACACACCACTGATCTCGTTGGTTATCGGCAGACAAGCTTTTATTTCGGCGTCATTTGGAAGGATGAATAAGGATCAAGGAAAAAATTAATTCTGAAATTTCTTTTTTTGGTTTGTTTAGAATTTACCATGTCATAAATGCATGCAAGCATTTCGGGCCTTAAAAAATAGTATTTATTCATTTTTTAAGGCCCAAAAAGCTGCCTAAAAATGAATAAATAGCCTTAAAAAATAGAATTTATTCATTTGCCTCTGTGTTTAAAATGAACTCTTTTTAATGAATGAAATACGTGATTATACTTCCAAATTTGTATTGAAGTCTTTTTATCTAAATTGTATTATGTTCCACGAACATTCAGTTTTTTCTCAGACTGTTACACGAAAACGAGAGTTTTCACCATGTTGTGTTGCATCTATGGGTACATTAGATGTTTGATTGCAACAGACACAAAAGTCCAACCTATCCTTTTGTAATTAACTGAACACCGATATTTTATATTCTTTCAGGGCCGCGGGTGGCCTAGTGGGCAACGTTCGTGACTGCCACGGAAAGGACCTCAGGTTCGATCTCGGGCAGGTACGAACACTCGATCCACTAAATATCCGCCGTGCGTTGGATGGGCACGTTAAGCCGTCGGATCCCGGGTACTCGGCCCCCGGTAATAAATAAGGGCGTCTTCCTTCCCCTTTCTACTTTGCTTCCGTGTCGCTTTCCTATCGGGCACTCTAGCCCAAATCTCCTAGCTTCCTATTTCTAAGGGTTGTTTAAGACCTGGGGTCAGACACTCCCTTCCTAAAATCCTCTACATATGATCATTTGATCTATATTCTTTCAGAATTAATTAATATCAGGAGCTCTTTTTCAGTTTCATTTTATTTATTCCATGTTCTTTTGTTTTTTATTCCAGATTTTTAAAAAAATCTCCTTTACCGTGGAATTGAGCTTTCAAAATTCATCCCGTTCCTTACGTTTTTTTTTTTTTTTTTTTATCATGTCTTTTCAAATACGTTATTTGTGTATCGAGAGCTGACTTACTTCTGCTCTTGTTTCGTCTGAAATCCGAGTTAACATATATGCAAAGACGGATTTACAGGGGCGCCTATGCGCGGGGCCTCGCGATGCTGACGGGCCCCGAAAATATACACTTACGGTTCCCTCTGAGCAAAATTGTACATTACTAAAAGTAAAAATTATGAGCAAGTATTTGTCGTTGCGAATGCTATATATCTCAAAAAAAAACATTCAAATAGGATTTTTAGGGGCAGAGATGTCGGGGAAAATGCGAAATACGTTTACGCCCTCTAGCGAGAACGATGTACATTATTTGAAGAAACTATATGCAAAAAGGTCTTCGTGATAAAAGTACAGAAGAAAAAAAGAAATTATTTCAATCTGGTTTTTAAAAGCAATAATGTGGAATGAAACATATTTCGAATTCGATAGCGTGTTCATCTACGCCGCCAGGTGGCGTAGATGAACACGCTATCACCTAGTGGTTACATAAGCACGTACTTTGCTCAAAAGACTTACTAAAAGTAGCTTACTTGTTTAATATTCTTTCTATCAAGAGCTTTCACATATTACTTTTCGGTGACCGAATTATTTGTTCCTTTGTTACGACTTCTGTAAAATTTTTAATCCTTCCCTACCTCCGAGCAGTAACGCCTATTGGCAACTGCAAGACATCCAGAAATCAAATTTAATACTGCATAATAAACTTTGATATCCTAATCCAATAAATTGAATCGTGAATTCGGTAGCATCATGGAAAGGGACTCACCCTATTTTTAGAATTGAATAATAGGTACTCGAAGGATTTATAGTGACAAAAACCTGATTCACAAGCCATTTGTTCTTCAGCATGAATCACTCCCATGTGGTTGTCGAAATGCGATAATCACGTGCGAATTATTTGTAAACAGTCATTGCTTACAGCATCTTAGGAAGGGAAATTAGTTGCAATTTTACTCGACGATTTCAGAGACTGTTGGTTGTTCCGAAAACCTGTTCTCTGCTGAGATCACATCAAAATGACTCAGAAACATTTATTACATGCGGAGTATTTTCGTTAATTGCTCTTCTCTCTCGCTCTCTCTCTGGGTGCCTTGCTAAAAGCAGTCTTTACGTGATGCGTTTTAGCAGAGAAAGAAAGAAATTCTTTTTTATAAATAAACTAGCAATTTTGAGCAGTACAAAAAAAATTCATTTGGGAGAACAAAATGTCTATACGTAAACAGTTTTTTAAATCATCAATTTCGTGTCGTAATCTTGAGGATAAAAAAAATCAGATCTAGAGTAAAATCGATTATCCGTAAAGGAATTTCAAAGTTCAGACAGAAAAAATTGCAGATATTTTTCTACTTAACATGTCCAGTAAATTATTTTTATATGCATGCTGTTGTTTAATGTACTCAATGCAAATACAGATTTTTTTTATCCTATCGTGTTAATCGTTACAATTTTCCTCTGCCACGTCATCTTTAATTATAACATAATCACTTATCCGAAAAGTCGGTTTACCGAGATATTTCAACAAGTCCCGACGATTTTCGACTAGTGATGCTTCATTCAAAAGACGAATCGCAGAGCAACTTAATTATGCAGTCTGTGATTTATCCGGGAATTTAACCTCTCTTTTTAGTTCCTGTCTTATGTAGATTTTGGTTTATTCTCGTTAAACGTTTTACAATCTGAATGGTACATTTTGTTTCGGTGAATTTCTGTTTGGCAACCTGACAACAGGTCAGAGAGTAATTACGCAGTCGAAAGCTGAAGATAAGAGTTGATGTTTTGACTGTATGATTAGCAGTGTTTAGAGCGAGTAATGTTTGGTACGAGCACTTGATATCAGGAGCTTTGTTTTATCACGAGCACTTGATTATTCCTGTCACCTAGTTTTGGCAGTCACACTTGTTGAGCAGTCTGACTTGTAAATGTTCCTTATGCCTGAAGCACGATAGTTGATTTATATATGAATTGCTGTCTTAAAGCGAGAGCAGTCTTATAATACTGTTAAATATATAGAGAGAGTCATACAGTTGATGCTTTCTGTGAATAAGGATATTAGCTGAATTGTGTGCTTGAAGGATGATATACGCATGAAAAGGATAAATAAATAAAGAGTGGACTGAGTAAAAACGATTTACTTGTTTTTCATCTGGCCGTTATTATTCTTAGCGCTTAATTAGGTTAGTTCCTGTTAATTAAGTATACACTTGCAACGAACTGAAGCTATCAGGAATTCATTGAGGATTATTCAACAAGCTTTACGGTGAAACAAGTTTACTTCGGAAAGTTAAGCTGTGATTCTTGTATTGCTTTACAGTGAAGCCTAATGTCTGGCTAATATTTTTAAACATAAACATATTTAGTAAAATAACTATTATCCCACAAGTCCCACTGCCTTGAAAGCAAATGAAATTGTTTTATATTGGTTCAGAAGTTCTCATGTTATAAATGCAAATTTGCAGACTGTTTCTCAGGCCCATCCTGCCATTGTTTTAGTGTTGCAACCTAACACTGAAAGTACCGTACGATGACCTATAAAATAAAGCTGCCTCATAGGGCCTTAGGACATTTTCCCCTTCTCGATCATCTTACAAATAAAAAAAAAAAAAACATCCGTCCGCATTTTGAAGCGATAGTATGGGTCTTCTGCGGATTTATTTACTCTCTCTGTATTACTCTGTTTATCAGGCACATACGAGCATATATATACATACACTGCTGGCCACCCAAAATGCAACACCAAGAAGGACACGAGATAGCAAAGCCAGATTTACTGGACACATAATAACAGATACAAAGATGAAACGATTGAGCTTACAGGCCCGTGGGACTTGCGGAACACGTAGACATCGATAGTTCGTGTGGTCCCCATGGCTGGCAATAACGGCCGTGGCGTCGAAGGAAAGATGCTTTGGATGTGGGCTTGGGGTATGTCGGTCCAGGCTGCTTCCACACGTTACCACAGTTCATCAGGCGTAGACGCAGGTGGTGCTTGCCGGGCCACTCGGTTGCCGATCAGCGACCACACGTGTCCGCTACATCTCCAAAACGTCGGAGATGGTGCGGTGGCTGTTGAGTGTACCGGCGATGCGTACCAGAGGGGTGCGGGTGTCATATCCAATTGCGCCCCAAACCATAACGCCAGGCGACGGACCGGTATGGCGAAGCATAATGCAGGCGTCATACAGTCTCTCGCCGCAATGCCGCCACACGCGGATCCAACCATCGTGGTGTTGCAGACAGAAGTGGGACTCGTCGGAGAAGACAATGTCGTGCCATTCCGTAGTCCAGGTGCGGCGTTCAACGGCCCACTGCCGCCACACTCGCCGGTGGTGTAACGTCAATGGTAATCGGAGTAATGGGTGCCGTGCGACAAGTCCCCTCTCCTGCAGACGACATCGAACGGTGCGTGCTGACACAGGTTGTTGCGCAGCACAGCCTAATTCCTGCGCTAACGTTCGTGATGTGGCGGTACGAGCCGTCAATGCCCGCCGCACAACATGCCGGTCCTCTCGTTCGGTGGTGTGCCGCGGCTGCGGAAATCGCTCACGTCGGTCCGTCCGTCCCTCCTGCACCCAAAGAATACATAATCTCCTCACTGTGGCTGGATGTCGTTTCACACGAGCGCCGATGTCTCGGTACGATAAACCGCTGTCGCGATAAGCCACTATTTGTCCTATGTCGAATTCCGAAACGTGCTGGAATGACTACCGTATTCTGCGACGAGGCATCAGGAAGCTTTCCACGCACAGGTCCGGCAGCACAACACACTTCCACTACTTACACCCCGATTTTTGTGCACCCTTCTTATAGTGCTTTTGGTGGCGTGCCGGGCGCACATTATTTGCATATGCCATGCAATGCTAATCGTTTGCATCTCCTCCCGCGGGTGACGCATGCTGCGAATTTCAGGCCAATCGGATGCTTCCTTCTTGGTGTTGCATTTTGGGTGGCCAGCGGTGTATATAAAAGACCGTCATATTTATCATTAAACTGTTTGGCGCGAGCAAACAGCTCCTTGCGTGAAAACACAAGTTTGTCCGTGACGTGGATCGAATCTGCGCGCCTTTACTCCGGAGTAAGTTGGTCACCTAGCTAAGCTACACGGACGGAATGTATCACTGCAGATTTGTCGTCTTAATATGTGCTTTACCTCTGTAGCACACTTGGCGGCTTTTTGAAGCAAACATTGCTCTCCGAATGATGTCTTTGTGCATTATTTTATACTTTTACAAAGCGTGACTTTTTCTCACAACAACAATTGAAGTAGTTATTGCGCATTTGTATTGAATGCCATTTCAAATAAATGACGTGGCAACTTAAGTGCCAGAAAAACTGGTACAGACGAGATTATGCAAAATAAATAGCAACGTCACTTATACGCGTTTTCGGTTGCGTCCGCCAGTGTGTATATAAAGTGATAGAAATCCTTCCCAGCTGTCAGAGCTGTTTTCGGCATGAGAATGACAAGTAATAACGATTTAAGCGATTTTCAACGCGGTGTCATAGTTGGCGCTCGTGATATGGGACATAGTATTTCTGAGGTAGAAACGAAGTTCAGATTTTCACGAACGACCATTGCAAGGGTGTACCGTGACTACAAGAATTCCGGCAGAACCTCCAACCTACGTTACCATTGTGGCCGTAAAAAGACATTATGTGAACGTGACCATCGTCGGCTGTCAAGAAACGTTTCACGCGATAGGCGTGCAACACTCTCGCAGGTATCATCCGAATTCAATGCTGGAGCCTCAACAAGCATCAGCGTCTGGACTGTGCAAATTACCCTTGCACGATATGGGCTTTGGGACCCGACGCCCAACTCGAGTCCCCTTGATGGGTGCACGACACAGAGCTATGCGCCTCGCTTGGTCACGGTCACACCTCCACTTGGCACTTGATGACTGAAGACAAGTAGCCTGGTCTGACGAGTCGCGTTTCCAACTGTATCGGGCAGATGGAATGATTCGTGTGTAGCGCAAACCCCACGAAGCCAGGGATCCCGCCTGTCAACAGGGAACTGTACCGGATGGTGAGGGGTCCGCAATGGTATGGGGTGTGTTTAGCTGGACTTCACTAGAACCCTGGTACGTCTACAAACTTTTATGACCGGCCAACGCTATGTGTGCATCCTTTCTGACGAGGTACACGCGTTCATGTCCTGCATTCTTCCTGATGGGTTGGGCCCGTTCCAACAGGACAATGCACCTCCACACAAGTGTCGGGGCAAAACATTATGGTTAGAGGAGCATTCATCTGAGTTTGGAGTGTTGCCATTTCCACCCAAGTCCCCAGATCTGAACGTGATAGAACACATTTGGGATGCCATGCAACGCGCTGTCGAACACAGGAATCCGAGACCTCGGAATACACCCGAATTGTGGAACGCTCTGCAGGAAATGTGGAGTGCATTGCCTACAGCGTATTTCCAGAAGCTAGTGGAGTCCATGCCCCGTCGTATTTCTGCAGTCCTCCGCTCCCGTGGGGAACCTACCAAGTATTAGACTGCTGTACCAGTTTTTATGGCACTTCAGTGTATGTGTTGTGTTTTTTTAAGTTTCGGAGGTTTAAAGACTCTGGTTACCATCTTAAGTTATAAGGTTTTGTCCACCCTGATTTAGGGCCACATTTTACTGTGCAAAGGCGTCGTAGGATAAATGCATCGTCCATGCCACAACCAGGAGCGGAACTCGGTCCCAACTCAGTGATTAACTAAAAGCTACGATGATGACCACCAGCACTAAATATTCTTTACCCATAAAATAGTGCAAGGAATAATGACCTCCGTGCATGAGATAATACGAATGGCGTGATTTTACACAAGTAATAATGATACTGTAATAATGTCATTTGCACGTGTTATTTAACACGAGTTCTTCTGCACAGGGTTGCCAAAAATAACGTCCTCTTCACAGGTAATCATATCCGGCCTAATGCTCTTTTGCGCGAGGAACTGTACGAATGATAATTTCTTTTTGTACTTGGAATGATATGAGCGGTAATGCCCGCTATTATTACACGGAATAATAAGAGTAATAATCTCTTTTGGGAAAATAACATGATATCAGATATAATTTCGTTTTGTACTTCATATAATGACAGTTGTAACGTCTTTTGGGCATAAAATAATGAGAGTAATAATATTCTTTGCACATGTAATAACACGAGTAGTAATTCAAAGACGATCAATCCTATTAGCAAAATCTTCTTGTGCATTGAATTATACGAATAGTAATGTCCTTTTGCTCTTGACATGATGAGACTATGTAAGGTACTACGTGACATGACGTCGATGACGCACCATCGAGGTGGCGCATCAGTCAAATAGGTAACGAATCAGGGATAAGTCTGCCAGCGCAGTTTAATTGGGGGAAGAGCAGCCGTTCCAGAGTAGGAGGATGTGGGTTCGAACCTTAAGGTCACAACTAATAATGTTTTTTGTATGTGGAATAATGCGAGTGCCATTGTCTTTTATTACATAAAATTGTATTAGTAACAATCTGTTTTTTGCTTTGTACTAGAAACATTCTGTTTCTTAGTCCTTTTGCACCTAGCATAATACCAGAAATAATGTCTTATTCATAAAGTAATATGGGTAGGAATAACAATTTGGAAGTGGAATAATATCTAATAATGACAATGAACAGCCCGAGGCAGCCCCGGTGGCGCAGTGGTCTAAGCGATGGCCTCTGATCATTCGTCCGAAAGGGGTCCGGGTTCGAATCCTGGCGAGGCATGGATGTTGTGTTTGTCTTACGGCACTGGTTCTCTCCCTTCCCTGGAACCTGGAACCAGTGACCCTAAATTAGGGACGGGTGACTGCTTATAGCCCATTGTGTTGCTGACGGTGGTCGTTAAATATCCAATCAAAAAAAAAAAAAAAAACCAGCCCGAGTAATGTCCTTTTGTATATGCACCGGCAAGAAAAGGTTACAACTAATAATGTTCTTTGTACATGAAGCAATGCTAGTACCATTGTGTTTTATTACCTAAAATTGTACAAGAATCTCCTTTTTGCACACGGAATAGCATGCGCTAAGGTGTCATTTTGCACATCGCATAATATCGGAAATAATGTCTTGTTCATAGAGTAATATGGGTAGTAAAAGCAATTTGGATGTGCAATAATGAGTAATAATGACAATGAATAACGCGAGTAATGTCGTTTTGTATATGCACCGGCAAAAAAAAGGTTACAACTAATAATGTTCCTTTGTACATGGAACAATGCGAGTACCATTGTCCTTTATTACCTAAAATTGTACTATTATAGTAACAGTCTTCTTTCTGCACATGGAATAACATGTGCTACGGTGTCCTTTTGCGCATCACATAATATCCGAATAATGATTTGTTCGTAAAGTAATATGGGTAGTAATCAGGGCCGGATTAAGGGGGTGGGTCTAACGGGGCTATAGTCTTGGGGCCCATTATTATCAAGGGCCCTGGAGTTTATATATTTATATAAAAGGCATTGGCGCACCCACGGAGGGGCTTTGGGGGCTAAAGCCCCCTCCAAGAAGATTAAGAACGATGTACGTCACAAATCAAACATTCAAAAATATTATTTTACATGTTCAAAAAATAACATAGTTTCAGACATAATGTCTTCTATTACACGGGGTCTCCTTCCCAAAGAGATTAAGAGCGACGTACGTCACAAATTAAACGTTCAAAAATATTATATTACATGTTCAAAGAATTACATAGTTTCAGACATAGTGTCTTCTATTCGGGGTCTTCTTCCCAAAGAGATTAAGAGCGACGTACGTCACAAATTAAACGTTCAAAAATATTATATTACATGTTCAAAAAATTGCATAGTGTCTTCTATTACATGATGTCTTCTTCCCAAAGCCCCAAACAGATTAAGAGCGACGTACATCACAAATTAAATGTTCAAAAATATTATTTTACATGTTCAAAAAATAACATAGTTTCAGACATAGTGTCTTCTATTACACGGGGTCTTCTTCCCAAAGAGATTAAGAGCGACGTACGTCACAAATTAAACGTTCAAAAATATTATATTACATGTTCAAAGAATTATATAGTTTCAGACATAGTGTCTTCTATTACACGGGGTCTTCTTCCAAAAGAGATTAAGAGCGACGTACGTCACAAATTAAACGTTCAAAAATATTATATTACATGTTCAAAGAATTACATAGTGTCAGACATAGTGTCTTCTATTACACGGGGTCTTCTTCAAAAAGAGATTAAGAGCGACGTACGTCACAAATTAAACGTTCAAAAATATTATATTACATGTTCAAAAAATTACATAGTGTCTTCTATTACATGGTGTCATCTTCCGAAAGCCCCAAAGAGATTAAGAGGGACGTACGTCACAACCGTATGTAAACTATATGCGTACACTATATATATGTACACACATTGTGTACGTATACTATATATACTGTACAGTATACAGCCCCCTCCAACAAGAATTACTGGGTGTGCCACTGATAGAAGGAGAAGTAAAATTGTTTTAGTTTTGTCTCACATGATTTTACTGTATCACAAACAGAGGCTAGAAGACGAACAGATTTCAAGGAAGTACTTGTGACTCATTAATACACTGGCGTGCAAAAATTAAGGACGAGACGGTTTTTCGAATGTAACGTCGTGCAGAAGTGCTCCACATCGACTCAAATCATACCATAAGATACCCAGATATGGGACAAGTGAGCAAAACCGTCCAAACAAGGAATCCAAAGGATACAAAGGCCCTTTATTGAAAAGGTAGCTTCGAGCACAACTGGACAGAAGACATAAACGTCCATGTGACAGACGGCTGCCAAGAAAAATCCAGTCTTTAGTAGGGGATATAATCACCCCTGACTGCGTTGCAGGATTTACAACGTCTGTCCATGCTGAGGACGAGGTTGTCAAAGAGCTGTTGAGGCATCGCGGCCCATTTCTCTTGCAGCGCCAATCGCAGCTGCGGAATCGTTGCTGGGCGGCTGGTGACGTGCTGCCAAGCGTCTCCCGTGAAGGTTCCACACGTGTTTGATTGGATTTAGGTCCGGGGACCTCGCGGGCCAATCCATACGTTGAATATCTTCACTCTCCAACAGCTCTGCGACAGCCTTTGTACGATGAGGTGTAGCGTTGTCGTCCATGAAGAGGAACTCAGGACCCACAGAACCTCTAAACAGACTCACGTGAAGCAGGAGAACCTCGGTACAATAGCGGACACCAGTGACTGAACCTCCTTGGATGATGTGGAGGTCAGTACGGCTACCAAGTATGATACCGCCCCAAACGAGAACTCCGCCACCTCCAAACCGGTCCCTTTCGATGATGTTGGAGGTGCGATTGCGTGTTCCCTGCTCTCTCCAGATGTGCATACGTCCAGAATCGCTCGTCAGTCTAAATCGACTCTCATCCGTAAAGAGAACTCGACCCCATTGCTGATGTGTCCAGTTCTTATGTTCCTGGCACCACAAAAACCGCCGTCTCCGATGAGCAGGCGTTAATGGCACACACCGTACTGGTCGTCGTGCAAATAGACCACCTTTGTGCAGCCTCCTGGCCACGGTAAAATGCGATAACGGACGTCCAGTTGTTGCATGTGCCTTGCGATTTCTCCCGCTGTCTGCCGTCTGTCTCTTCTCGCCTGTAGGGCAATATACCGGTCGTCCGCCGCCGTGGTTGCTCGTGGACGACCACTGCTAAACTCTCGGACAGCTGCTCCTGTCGTTTGAAATGTTCTCCAAGCTCGTGAAACGATGCTGTGAGCGATCCCGAACTCTTCGACCACACTAGTCACACTTCGACCTTCTTCCAACTTCCCAATGACGCGACCTCGGGTAAAGTCATCCAGATGTCGTCTACTGGATTGCCTGTTGGCCATATCACACGATGGCAGCAACTCGACGTCGTTCAAACCGATGTACACCGTGCAATAGCTTTCCCCAAATTGCTGAGCGCACACCGCTCGTGTGCTTTATACCCTCCCTCTCCCCTCCCCCTACGTCATGCTGCATATATGCGATGCCCTACCGTACCGGACCCTAGTCTATCTCCTGAGCGGTCTTGCGGTCCGTTCTGCCTCCTCGTTCCGCTGCTTTGCTAATTTTTCCCTCTCCGTCCTAAATTTTTGCACGCCAGTGTAGTATAAGTTCCATGTCGTTGTGTACAGCCGGGCCGGCGAGACAGTTTCAGCATTTTCACTAACATACAACCACACTTCCTTGCTGGCACTTGGAACCGTTAATGGGGGAAATTCACTGCGACTTCGCAGTGCATAACAAAATGATGCAGCAAGTAAAAGTATACAATGCTAAATTATTAAAAATTCCAAAAACAAAGTCTACGAATCTCAAGCTTTTAACTCAAGTTCTTGTGAGAACAATGGGAAATACAGTGACTCTTTTTGAAAACTCTGTAGGTAATTTACTAGTTTGTGGAATTCGCTACGTATAAATTACGTTAAAACACGAAACTGAACAATCATATTGCTGCAGTTTCGTATTTTAACGGACTTCATAATAATTCTCCGTCAGAAATTTTTTGAGGGCCCACTCAAATGTCTTAGCTTTGGTAATCTACTGAGATGTCTTACCCTAGAGACTCACTTAAGCCTTAATCCAGCCCTGGTAGTAATAACAATTTGGATGTGGAATAATGTCTAATAATGATAATGAATAACCGAAGTAATGTCACTTTGTACATACACCAGCAAAAAAGGTTACAACTAATAATGTTATTTGTACATGGAACAATGCGAGTAGCATTGTCAGTTATTACCTAAAATTGTACCGGAAATAATGTCTTGCTCATAGAGTAATATGGGTAGTAATAACAATTCGGATGTGGTATAATGTAACAGTGAATAACCCGAGTAATGTCGTTTTGTACATGGAATAGCACGAAAAATAATGCATCTTACGCATAAAATCATTCAAGTAATAATGTCACTTGCAAATGAAAGTTCTGGAAAAATCATAGTCACGACTCAGTACAGATATGAAAAGAAACTGTTTAAGCGCACGCAAGTGATATAAATATGTTACAAAAATTTAATATGGTTATTTTTTTTATTTAATGGAGCTATAGTTTCGAAGCTTAAATGGCCATATAGAAGAACAAAATCTGCTGTCCTTAAAATTTCCTTTCCTTTTCTTCTGCATTAAAGAAATTCAAAGCGTTGGCGATCCAGTTCTAGTTAAAGGAAAAAGAAAATTAGTACCGGTCCCAAATTGAGTTTTACGAAACAAAAAATACCCCATCGCGACGTGATTAAGATACGACAAACGGTCAGTGAAATTGGATTTATTAAAGAAAATGTCATGTGCGGCTGGAAACCCTGGGGAAATCAGCTTCATGCCACGACGCAAGAATGATACAAGAAAGAAAGAAACCGTAAGAAAGATACTTAGTCTCCACCCAAGGTCAGTATCCGGAGCAGACTGAAACAAAAGGCAGGAAAAGATCACGGCGGGGTCAGCGTTAAGAAGACCAAATCAGATATATAATAATTGCACACCCAAAGGACACATGTCGAGACTATGGGACTTAAGAATGCGTGACCTAATTTTCAGCTTCCCTTATCGCGACGCTTTCAAAAGCAAGAAAAAGGAAACCAGGAAAAAGTTCCAACAAAAACATGTTCTCCTTGAAACGATACCTAACACACAGCAAGTAACGATGCAAATATTACATAAATACACAGAATTCTTAGCACACATTTGCATGCATCGGCTCTTGATTCGTTCGGGCTGTGGCTCAAGCTCTTGATGGAACAGGGAGACCATCTGGGTTTTTAAAACACTCCACGAATAAACCTTGTTTTTTAAAGGGTGGGGCAGGCAAACGTGACCTAATGTGATGCTTATCGAAGGTGTTACGCGGCTTTAAAAAACTAGCGCGTGCGGGGATACACTGAATCTGGTAAACGGCGGCGCAGTTCAAATAGTAAATGAAACCCTGAATTGTGCGTCCACTCTCTTATTTATCGTCATGTATTCATACGCCGACACATAACGTACCAATTCATAATGGTTCAGTTTTACTATGCTAGATAAGGCGCGATTATTTTCCTGATTTTAAGCCAACACCTCTGCTCTAAAAATTACAGAGAGGTACAAATCATGAAATGTCAAGAGGAACAGCTAAACAAAGCATTTTTTCGCGGCTCTAAGAAAAGAAAATGTGAATCTGCACATTAAAGGAAAAATAAATTCCACGAGAAAGATGCCACCAAATTCTCGACGTGGAGGGCACTTCTTTTTGATACAGTTTGCACCGAAAAAGATGAAGGAAATGCGTGTAAAATTTTTGACGTAAACCTCTATTTAGTCTTCCTTTTTGAGTTTCTGTTCTCAGATCAGATCAGACCATATGTCGAGGATTTTAGGAAGGGAGTGTCTGACCCCAGGTCTTAAACAACCCATAGAAATAGGAAGCTAGGAGATTTGAACTAGAGTGCCCGATAAGAAAGTGATACGGAAGTGAGGTAGAAAGGGGAGGAAGACGCCCTTATTTATTTCCCGGGGTCCGACGACTTAAAGTGCACATCCGACGCACGGTAGAAATTTAGTAGTTCGAGCCTTCGTACCAATGCCTGGAATCGAATCTGAGGTTTTCTCCGTGGCAGTCACAAACGCTGACCACTAGACCACCCGCAGCCCCGTTTCTGTTCTCTTATGTAACTTTAGTTATTTCAAACGTTTTCTCACTGAGCGACACTTTACTTTCATGAAAAGCTTCTACAATTTGGCAACACTAACAGTGAGTCAGAGCTTGAGCAAATTTTTCTTATTTGGTAAGGCGATACTTAAAATTACCCCCGTAGAGTTCAAGTGTTCCCCGATTCCGCTCAAATAGTGCGCAGTTTTTACTTCCTCATACCTCCGTTATAAGAAAGTATTAGGTTCCTTCGTTTCCGTCCCTAGATGAGAGCACATTATTTTGTTGCAACGTATGGCGTAGCCGTTAGTGTTGTTATACTAGGTACTACGTAGTAATTTTTTTACGTTCTATCACTGTTAAAAAGTTTGTGGTAGGTTGCACTAAAAAGTGGTGCTACGCCACATTTTTAGTGCGAACCAAACCAAACAACATAGTGCTGCCTTGCACAATAATGTGGTGCAACCTCGTATTATAAGATGATGCAAAGTTGCACCATGTTGTAGGGTTTTGTATGCACCACACAATGGTGTATCTCTTCTCATAAAGTGGTGCAGCTGGTGTAGTACCACTTTTTGGTACAACCTACCACAACATTTTTAACAGTGATAGTGTACTAGTATTTTCAGTTATCCTTTTGTTTTCATAGCTTTCTTTGTTTTTAACTTCACCTATTTCAATAGCACTGGTTAGACTTTCAACACTTGTGAATACAGTATATACATGTAGTACATATACGTACTGTATTGCATAGTATATAATGCGTTATTACTAATTCATTCACAGTTGATATCTTTTACACAAGGATATAGGATGTAGTATATTATATAAAAAAAAGTATACATTAACATGATTTAAAAATGTTTTTTATTATTGTTTACTTTTAATTAAAACTGCATTTTCAAGGCCATTGAGAGAGCCTTCACTGTTTTCTCATCAGCATTGTGGCTATAAAGGAGTCCCTAGCGACGCCGAACGATTCAGCGCATCGCTAAATTTGGGTTCTGATGCACTTATCTGAGAATTATCTTCACTAGAGACGTCATTGCACTTTTTGTTCTCAATCGTTTCATCAAAAGTCATAAGCGACGATGTTGCGAAATTCGCGTCGCAAATGACGTGATCTTGGAAACTAAACTCATCTTCTATTACAGCATTCCAATCAGATCGCGAAACTATATCTTCTTGGGTGTAGATTCATCTGAAATGCGATATGACAACGTCAAGCAAGGGCAAAATCGGAATATTTATGTTGTCATACCGGAATCATTTCGTCTGAAATGATTCCGATATGACAACATCAAGCAAGAGCAGGTGTCTATCTGCAAGTGCCAACTGGGCTGACCAACTGTATCTCAGAAGAAGTGAGGGCATTCCACATTTGAGTCATAAAATAGGTGGAAGGCAGGATATGAGCAGAGCTAAAGTGGGAAGAAAGTTTGTTAAACGGAATTCGTGTATTTTTGGATTTCTAATTCGCGACACTATAATTTAACGCATAAATGAAAAGAAAACAAATTCCATCAACGTGTGTTTGATAAAATTTGACATTAAGGGTACTTCAGAATTTTAGAACTGGTGGCATTTTACGTATAAATGAAAAAAAAAAAATCCGTACAACTGTAAACGGGGTTCTGCTGTATATCTTCTCATCTAAGTGTCACTTTGAAAAAAGAAATTTGGCACCAAATAACTGTAGAGTCATGATTACAGTTTTTATGCATTTCTCAATTATTTGGAAAGAAAATGTTTCCTCACAATGACGTAAAATTAGATTTTTCGTCAAAATACTGTTGGTTTTATAACCCTTGAGGCACCTGCTGTGTAGTAGGTTTGGAAAATTTCACCAAAGTCTGTGCTCATTAAACCGAGAAATCGGTGGCGATTTTCTTGTTTGACAAAGTTCATAGTCAAACTTACTAAAATGTGCAACGAAGCGATGGACGCCGAACGTGTCAGACTCGCCAAAGATCTCACTGACGATTTTTCGTGAAATACCTTACATTACCTGTTGGATCATCTCATCCCTTATTTATGTGTGTACCTGTGCCTTACTAGAAGAGTTTTAAGTCTCAAAGAAAATGAGAGAGAGGCATCAATGCTTTTGAAATGTGCTGTTGTAGAACGTTCCAATTCCTTTTGTTGAAAAAACTATCGTTTCTGTAAAACGTGACTTGAAGATTTAAAATTGTTGTTCCTGCGTCAACAAAAGAGCACTTTCGTCGTTTAGTCATATGTTCAAAGGTCTTGTTTATTTAAGGGAAAACGGAAATGTCTGTTCCGGCCATGTTAAAATTACAATTTTTATGTACTTTTTTTAAATGGAAACTATTAAAGACAGGAACGCGATATTTTGTAAGGTTATAAAATATAAAGAAAAAATATTCAAACCAAACAAAATATAAATTCTGAATTTGCTTGTACCATTCACTGGGCATCCTCAGATAAATCAATGAAGGAAGAAATATTCCTCATAATACATGGGAAATCGATAGAATACTCAAAGCAAACAGAATATAAATTCTGAACATGCTTGTACCACTTTCTGGTCATCCACAGATAAATCAATGAAGGAAGAAATATTCCTCATAATACATGGGAAATCGATAGAATATTCAAAGCAAACAATATAAATTCTGAATTTGCTTGTACCCTTTCTGGTCATCCACAGATACATCAATGAAGGAAGAAATATTCCTCATGATACATGGGAAATCGATAGAATATTTAAAGCAAACGGTATATAAATTCCAAATTTGCTTGTACCACTTACTGGTCATCCACAGATACATCAATGAAGGAAGAAATATTCCTCATAATACATGGGAAATCGATAGAATATTCAAAGAAAATAATATAAATTCTGAATTTGCTTGTACCACTTACTCGTCATCCATGTAACATCTCTAAGAAAACTTGAAAATGACATCGTCGTGCAGTGGGAATCGAACCCGCATATTCCGATTTCGGTTAGCATACTCGAACGGAAATCGGGAGATGCGGGTTCGACTCCTGCTCCAGGGCGATGAACTTTTCACGTTTTCTGAGAGGTATGACATGGATGACTAAGTACGTGTTACAAGCAAATTCAGAATTTATATCCTGTTTGCTTTGAATATTCTATAAACCGTTTCGTATAAATTGACATTTTTACAAACACATATACACTATATTGACAAAAGTCACACGACACCACTTCAAAAGCAAATAAACGCATCCGCTCCGTTGTTAAGATGCGTGGTACAGCTGTAAACGGTATAAAAACAAGCCTGCAGCTGACCGCGATCGTATCGCACTGTGAGGTTGAGTGAAAACGTCGAGGCGGGAGAGAACTGACTTTGAGAAAGGAAAGATTGTTGAGTGTTATATTAGTCGGTTGTCCATAAAAGAAACCGAGAGGCGTTTAAATATACCCAAGGCAACTATTTTGGATGTACTGAATAAGTGGAAGACACATGGCGTGCGTGAAGCAGCAAAACGTACCAACAGACCAAAGAAAATCAGTGATAGAGGACGTCGAAGCCTCAGGAGAGTCGTTATAGCTAATCAACGGAACACTGTACAAGACCTCAGTGTACAGGTGAGTAAAAATGCTGGAACCTCGGTATGTACACATACCATCCTTTCATCTCCACTCGGAATGCTACTCGTCGTTAAGCATGGTGTAAAGAACATTTATCGTGGAACGTAGATCAATGGAAACGGGTCCTATGGACTGATGAATCCAGATACACGATCCATCAGCCTGATGGCCAAGTGTGGGTATGGCGGCAGCCGGGGAAACGATATTTACCTCAGTGTACTATTCCTACGGTCAAGTTTGGGGCTGGCAGTGTACTCGTGTGGGGGTGTATATCGTGGACAAACCTGCAAACCAGCACGTCTACCTCGATATTGTGGAGAACTATGCCCTAAAAACTGTGTGGCAATAGATCAGAGCGGCATTTCCGAGACGGCAAAGGTATGTGGGAGTTCACGGTCAGCCGTGGTTTGTACCTTCAAGAAGTGGTCAGAGGAGGGAAAACCACGTACAAGATGGGCGCCAACCGCGGCTGATCGATGGTAAGTCTAACTGGTATGGTATACGAGCCAACAGAAGAGATACTGTGGCGCAACTTGCCGGTAATTTGAATGCTGGTGACGGGAGTAATGTGTCACAACACACAGTGCATTGAACCCTGCTGAAAATGGGGCTGCGTAGCCGCAGACATCGATGGTAAGTCTAACTGGTATGGTATACGAGCCAACAGAAGAGATACTGTGGCGCAACTTGCCGGTAATTTGAATGCTGGTGACGGGAGTAATGTGTCACAACACACAGTGCATTGAACCCTGCTGAAAATGGGGCTGCGTAGCCGCAGACAGCGCAGAATCTCCATGCTAACATTGGCTCACCGTTGAAAACGCCTACAATGGACAGCAAGCGGCAAAACTGGACTTTGAATGATTGGAAGAAGGTCATCTGGTCCGATGAATCTCGTTTCCTGTTGCATCATGTGGACGGCCGGGTACGTGTGCGTTGTTCACCTAACGAAGTATTGGCACCAGGATGCACCGTGGGACGAAAACAAGCCGGTGGAGAAAGTGTAATGCTTTGGGAATGTTTTTGCTGGTAAACTCTGGGTCTAATCATTCATGAGAAGAAAACTATGGCGTCTACCACCTACCTAAACATTCCCGCAAACCAGGTACATCCTTTCATGGCAACGGTATTTCCCTTTAGTAGTGCCTCCTTTCAGAAAGATAATGAGCCATGCCACTGTGCCCGGATTGTTCGAAAATGGTTCGCGGAACATGAAGACTTCCAGGTACTCTAATCCAAGCGAGAACCCGTGGTTTGTGTTGGAACACCAATTCCGATCAGCGGCGGCTCAACTACACTCTCTACCAACAAGTAATTGGAAACCCCTGCAAATCGACGATATCTGCGGTCCTGATACACGTCACGGCCGCCGCCGTAAAATATCGTGTGGGAAACAACAACGCAACCAGTCCCATGCAAGATGCCACGCAGTTCGGAGCTCTCTGATTTCGAGAAAGGTGTAATCGTTGGGTATTACAGAAATGGCCGATCTATACGTGACATATCCAGCTAGTTGAAGTACCCAAAATCGACAGTGGCCTACGTAATTGGCAAGTGCAAGATGAGAGGTGACTGTCGGAATGTGCCCCGACCCAGTAGACCTACAAAACTGGGAGTTAGAGACCGACGGGTGCTGGCCAGAGAAATTCGGAAGAACCTCACCAAATCGATGAGCCACATCCGCGAGGAGTTTCAACAGGCATCTGGGAGTGTTCTTTCGATGAACACCATCCGTAAAGAAGCCCATCTGCTCGGTTATCATGTACGTGCTGCTGCCCACAAGCCTTTGATCACCTAGTCCAATAGCGCTGCTCGGCTAACGTGGTGCAAAGAACGTCGATAATGGACCGTTGAACAGTGGGAACAGGTTCTCTGGAGCGACGAATCAAGGTTCACCCTCTACCGTTCGGATGGCAGGGTCTGGGTTTGGCGTCTGCCTGGAAAACGCCTCCTGCCGGAATATATTGTGCCAACTGTGAAGTTCGGCGGCGGTGGAATTATGCTATGGGGGTGTTTCTCCTGGTATGGCACGAGACCCTTGGTCGCAATTCCTGGTAGACTCAACGCCGAGACCTACTGCACCATTTCGGATGACCATGCGCTTCCTATGTTGTGGCAGTTTTACGGGGTGGACCCATGTTACTTTCAGGATGACAATGCCACCTGTCATGTTGCGAGGCCCACTATGGCTTGGTATGGTGACAATGGGGTTAATCGAATGGACTGGCCTGCGCAGAGCCCGGACCGTAACCCTATCGAGCACCTCTGGGACGAGTTGGAGCGTCGACTTAAGGGGTTCCCCCACCGTCCGAAATCGGTGAAGGAACTGACCTGTCTTCTCCAAGCCGAGTGGAAGAAAATACCGCTAGCCGTCGTACAACGCCTGGTTCAGAGTATGCCCCAGAGGGTCGCAGCTGTAATCGCCGCTCGTGAAGGCTCCACCAACTATTGAAGGTGAATAAACTTCGTTTTCCTTTGCTATCACAGGTGTCCAATTACTTGTTGGTAGATAGCGTATATGCATAACTTACAGGAGTTAAAGGATGTGCTGGTACCGTGTTGATGCCCATACCACAAGACCATTTTAGAAATCTTATAACGTCTATACCTCTCCGGGTAAGAGCTATTTTGACGGCGCGTGGAGGACCGACATCATATTAAGCAGGTATTCATAATGTTTTGGCTCATTGGTGTATGCAAAATAAAACACAACTGAGGATTATTTAAATCATTATCACGATTTGATGTCTTTTTTTTTTTCAACGTAAAAAGCTGCATATTAACAAATACTGAAGCTAATTATCTATCAAAATGTATAGGTTTATGTAGCATTATTATAAAAATATACCCAGATAACTTTAAAGGGTAAATAGTTTCTGAGAAAAAGGTACATAAACATACCAAAATGCATATTTTAAAAAAATCCCGAGGAGTTTCGAAAATTAAAAATTTTCTTTAAAAACCTTGGAGTTTTTGAAAATCATTAATTTTCTACAATATGTTTAGGTTTTTCAATAGCATTAGAAATCAAATACATTCCTGCGCCATATATGCAGGTTTATCAGGAACCTCTTCTTCAACTTTTCTTTTCATTGTCTTCTGGTCGTTTTTTCTGGATCATTAGATCAGCTTTAAGAACTCGTTCGCTGTCAAGGTATCACAGCATTCTTGTTATATTGCCACCAGGTTTGATGCCAAGGTTTTCCAGTATCTTTAATTTGCTCACATTTCCCTTACCGAGTGTAAAAACAGCATCGTAAACACCGATTTTCAGAGTTGGGAATGTCACAAAAGCACTTTTTAGAACCCTGTTCCATATCACACTATTGTACCAATCGTCCGGGTTTTGAGGGTTTCCATGGAGACTTGAGCCCTGCACGGGCTGGGCCTGCTATATAAGTAGTTTAAAACTTACGGGCGGGGCATACAATTTCGTAGGTGGGCATGGACGGACCTGCACAGTGTAGTCAGGTTGTTGATAAATTTAGGTCATTATGTTTTTGGAGTCTCTGTCTTTCCCTTCCCGTGATAATATTTCTTGTTTCTCGCAATAATTCTTCTCTACCGCTTTGTGCTATTGGACGCCGGGCCAACAGAATGAAATCATATTCTGCATACCAGAGCTTGTTGTATTAACTATTAACCATTAAACATGTTAACGTGTGTGTAACTGAGCATCAGTTTATATTATGTTCTGGGCAAAAGTGTCAAAGAAGACGGTACTTGACTCCTATAAACAGTGATCTGACCCTACGAAGGGTTCGATTATGAAATAACGATAATTAACTTAAGTTAACTGAATGCTATTTATTGCATTTGCCGTATTTCTTGTTACTGGTGGGTTAGCTAACTTGCTTATGCCCTCTTTCTACACGAGTTTCGAGTTATTCCAAAAAGTTACAGTACAAATACCGTCTATGTTAAAGCAAGTGACAGTTGCGCAAGTGAAACCTATGCCGGGCCTGAATGGCAGGGACGGAACCTGAAGAAAAAACGCCGGGCCGGGCCTGACATTAACAAGGTGGGCTCGGGCCTAAAATTATTGCCTCTTAGGGCTCTAATAGCGACACTTAAATGATGGATCTGTGATAGGCTTTGGAATACAAGCTTTATGTATTCCAAAACTGCAGAATTAGGGCTATGTTTGTTGATATAGGCTTATGCAACCAAACCCTTCAAATGCAATTTTTAAGGCTTTACATCCAGTTTTTGTACTGAACTTTTATATGTTCTGACAGCTCATGTTTCGTACATTCTTTTTTAAATAATAAAACAACAATCGCATTTTTTTGGGGGATTAATCTTCCCTTAAAGCGGTACCATAGAGAAAGACTAAAGGAAAGAGGGATCAAAGTTGCCTTCTATCAGATGCGATGAGAGTTTTTAATGTCACATAGAGCACGAATGGGGAATAGTTGGATGAGTTTTATGATGGCTGCACACACGAATTCATCATTATAGAATCATTGATCATGTTTGGTGCATCAAGAAATGAACATGAGAAATTGTACAAAGAAATCTCTTCAAAATTATTGAATAATACCCCAGTTCGATTGAACGAAGAAAAAGAAGAAAAAAGACCTCCTGATTGATATTTTACAATTTTTTTTTTTTTTTTTTAGAACTACTGAAAAATGCTCAAGTTTGGCGCTCTTTTGGCGGAGCAGATGACACCTTTGGGCTCTGTTTACCAACGCAGCATCAACTTTTATGAAATAGGCTTTGATCTTTGTTGATGAGTTGGATGAATATGTTGGTCCAATTTAAAAGGAAGTGCTATAAAATTCCCGTACTGAACTGGAAAATGCTCTGATTGTTTCTTCTAAGGGATTGTTAACACGTCTTTTGTACAAAAAGTGCGTGTTTATAGTATCACTTCGTCCGTCTCTGGACGCCATATTTCTGCGTACGCCATATTAGTACAACTTAAATTCCTTTTGCATTGGGATGTCCAAAATAGGAGAACGATGAAGGGGCCTTTTTCTATGCATAACTTCGCCTCTAGAAGGCGCAAATGCCGATGCTCTCGAATTCAAGATACATTTTATTCCATATTATTGCTTCTACATAACAAATTAAAAAGTAATCTTCCCTTTTATACCATTTATAGCGAATTCTATTTTGGATTGTTTGATTTTCAAGTAATTCAGTTTTTGCGCTAGAGGGCGTAAAGGTAAATTCCGATTAACCGAGATCTCTGCTTCTGAAAGCCAAATTTGAAAAATATTTTTTTCGTCGCGTAGAGTTCCGAGAGGGAGATTTTTTGCACACAATTTTTAACTTTTGGTAGTACTGCTTTGCCGGTGGTCGTCGGCGCGGGCGCGGGAGGGGGAGGGGCGGTAGGTTTATATTTCTGTTCCGATGTTTTTGCAGCAATATCTGCGCTTTTAAAAACTCGATTGGAAAAATTCCTTTGCTGTTAGATACATACCGCTCACGAAAATAAACCTTTTGCGCATATTTTCTGCACAATTATCCGCCAGTGGCAGACAAGTATAGGAATTTTTCTCGATATCTCTGCGTCTAACAGTTCGACTTAAAAAAATCGGTCTTCGGGTTTCCGTTTACAGCATATTTGTGGCAATATTTGAGCGTCTAAAATCACGACTGCAAAGATCTATTTTTGCCGCCCCGGTGGCGCAGTGGTCTAAGGCGCTGGCTTATGATCATTCGCCCGTAAGGGGTCCGGGTTCGAATCCCTGTCAGGCATGGATGTTGTGTTTGTCTTACGGCACTGGCTCTCTCCCTTCCCTGGAACCAGTGACCCTAAATTAGCGACGAGCGACTGCTTATAACCCATTGAGTTGCTCACGGTGGTCGTTAAACCTCCAATAAAAAAAAAAAATCTATTTTCGATCAGATACTTCTAAGTGTGGAAACACTTTACGTTAATTTTCTTCCCCAAATAATACACATTTCTTCCGCTAGGGTACGCAAATTTTTAATCTGTTTCTCTCAATATATGAGCTTCTAAAAGTCCGATTGATAAATAAAAAAAACAATGGATACCATTCACCTTGTGGTATGCTCTATGTACAGGTGGGTTTTTGTAATTCAAAGTTCTGGCGTTAGGTGGATTTAGTGTGTATTTCTGTTTACAAGCCCACCTCCGCTTCAAAAATTCCTATTGAAGAAAACGAGAGCCCATTTAAGAGGGGGATAGGGGGTTTGCAGCCCCGGGCCCCCTCATTTTAAAAAGCCCCAGAATAATGCAGGATGCTCGAATAATTGACAGAGTTCTACAGGTTTTTTTTTTCAGATAGCACAGCAAAAACTATAAGAAACTACCTTGTGAAAATTTTTTCTGTTTCTTCCCGCTTTTTTTTAGGAGGTGTCCGCAAAAAGTATAGTCGCCCCCAGACCATCCTCAAATCTTTTGAAAGCATTACAGATGGGTTTTTTTTTGTGCACATCTGTAACTGGGGAAAATTTGCATACACCAAGAATGCGTTCGAATCATGATATTTGGATCATATTATTTTGCCTACACTGTTAAACATTTGTGGTAGATTGCGCGAAAAACTGGTGCTACCGCAGCTGCACCACTTTTTAGGAAAAGATACGACATTGTATGGTGCAAACAAAACCCAACAACATTGTGCAACTTTGCACCACGTTATGACACAAGGTTGCACCATGTTCTGGGTTTTGTTTGCATCACACAATGGTGTATCTTTTCTCAGAAAGTGATGCAGCTGGTGTAGCACCGCTTTTTGGTGCAACCTACCGCAAAAGTTTTAACAGTGTACTACTTCGATACAATTTCAACAAGCTGAACCTGGGGGGGGGGTTAAAGCAGAACTGAACTGGTATCCATTTTTCAACCATGCATTTTTACATTTTCGTGCTACCACTGATTCTTGCATGAATCACAGGATGTCACACTCCAATACGGAAGGGATATTTTAATGGCTTCCTCGTCATATTTTTGGAATGTTTTTCCCCTGGGTATTTTTATTGATCCACCCATGGTGAAATTGTAGATGTGCCACTAATACTGGGGCCCCAAAATATTGACCAGCCCCTTGCTCCCTGCGCCTCCTTAAAGGAGCTTTGGAGAAAACCCTCTCACCCTAGGTGATGTAAGTGTGTTCTCGTTTTTGCTGAATTTCCGGATTTTCTAAAAATCTGCTTTGAAATATTTGCGTGTATGGAAAAGGATTCAAAAGACTTGCTCATTACAACCGATAATTCGACGTCATCTTTTTTTTCTTTTTTCCTTGTTACTTTATTTTAAAACAGATTTTCAGAAAATCTGTTTTAAAATGGTTTAGAATTAATTCCTCCCAAAATAATTAAAAACAAAAAGGTTAGAATTAATTAAAAACAGATTAATTTTAAAATAAAAAAAATTTCTGACGTATCTTTTGAAAACAAGTTAGCAATGTAAAAGGGCGAACTACACTTCCTACAGGAGTACCTAAAATTACGAAAATGCCCTTTGCAATTGAAGTTTCTTGAAAAGGCGAGTTTGGAAAAAATTAAATTACAAGGTATAACGAAAGAAAGTGATTGTAAAAGAAGCAGCTGCAAAAATATAATTATTTCTGCTCGTTTATGGCAGTAGAACTCTGAAAAAAACGTTTCACAGTCTGCTAACGGCACTTAAAAAACTCCCGCTACACTTGCAAACACGGCATATGGAGTGTCATAACGAAAATGCTTAAACCGTGAAACCGTTGATGACGGAAGACTGCCTAATTACCAGTAACGAGGGAACATCTTCAAAGAAGGAGACAAGAAGAGGCTCTTAAGCCAATCATATTTGATCACTTTTGGAAAGATCAAAGAAGATAATTAGCGGAAATTACCATTACTTACCGTATTAGCTAATGAATGTGTTACCAGTTATGTAAATTGTGATTAGCGCACAGAACCTCATGAGGGAAAGCAAAGAAAAAGTTCCATTGGAATCCACTTTGAGTGAACAGCCTTGGGACGAGGAGGCACAAATTCAGTCACGCGGAAAATTTACTTCAAAACTTTTTCAGATTCGTGTTAAGTCCCGCATATTCTGAAAGAGCTTATTAATATTAATAATTACCAAAGGTTTGTTAGTTTTTAATTCAGAGTACTTAGCTATTATTGAAAAAAATGTTGTCTCACCATATTATGATTGTTATTATTTGTTTGTTTCGAAGTTTAACGTCTACCATGAGCAACTCTTATGGCTATAAGCAGTCGTCAGTTCCTGATTATGGGTAGTTGGTTCCAGGGAGGTAAGAGAGCCAGCGCCGTACAGCAAGCATAGTACCTATGCCTCATCCGGGACTCGAAGCCGGACCCAAATCGGACAACAAGCCAGAAACAAACGCTGTGACCACTAGGCCACCGCGACGGCGGCATTATTATTGCGTATTATATTTCTTGTTGTCGTCGACTTTCCCGGCCAGAGCCAGTGAGCAAAAGGCTGAGATATTCATATCAAGCCTGGAAATTCAGGAATTTTCTAGTGATATGGCGGGTGACTGCCTTTTGAATTGGGGGAAGCAGTCTCTGTGGCAATCCTAATTCCTCGAGATTTTTCAGAAAGTTATTTGGTACCACTGTGGTTGCCAAAATGGCAACTAGTACGATTTTTGTTATGCTTTGTTTCCATATCCTTCGGATTTACAATAGCAGGTTCTCATGCTTTGAGATTTTCTTGGATACTGTATTTTGGATGTTTTCTGTAAGTGGAACCACTATGTCTGTCAGTTGTGTCTTCTTTAGTTTTCTACAATTACAATGTGAGGTCAATTGTGGTCAATGGTCTTTGTGACGATAGGTTTGTCCAGTACATGATTGTAATTCTGATTTTCGAGAAAAGGTTCTGGTTGGTACTTGTAATGAAGTGGAGCCTGGGATAAGGCCATATTTAACGAAAAGCTTTTGACGTAAGATTATTATTATTACAGAGGATGTTCACGTATTTTAGAATGATTTTTCAGCAATATAATTAATGTTTAAAATAACATTATTTTTTCTTAAATGCCCTTTCTCTGGCCTATGAACCTACATCTAGATTTCCAAGATACCAAGGGCATTTATTTCTTCAAATGGGTAGTGTCATTTTATCCCACTTCTCTTCCGCTGTCCAATCAGTCCAATCATTGTTTTAGGTCTGCGTTTAGAAAGCTCTCTTTTAAAGAGTCCGAAGGCACAATAGTCCATTGGTGACACATCAGAGGACTTTGAAGGAATATGTGCAAAAGGTATAGACTTCAGATCATATGCAGAGGATTTTAGGAAGGGAGTGTCTGACCCCAGGTCTTAAACAACCCTTAGAAATAGGAAGCTAAGAGATTTTGGTAAAAGTGCCCGATAGGAAAGTGACACGGAAGTGAGGTAGAAAGGGGGAGGAAGACGCCCTTATTTATTACCGGAGGCCCGACGGCTTACCGTGACTACCCGACGCACGGCGGATATTTAGTGGTTCGAGCGTTCGTACCTGCCTGGGATCGAACCCGAGGTCTTCTCCGTGGAAGTCACGAACGTTGACCACTAGGCCACCCAAGGCCCAGGTATAGACTTCATACCAGTCTCCTTTTTAATTTTTTTTTTTTTAGAAATAGTGGTAGATTTGGATGTATGGCTGGTAGCCATATCCTGATGGAGTTCTACTCTTTGAAGGCTCTGTGGATAAAGTAATTGTATTTCCCCTTTAAGTTAAGAGTTAAAACATTATTTTGGTAATATGCAGAATTGATTTTAACATTCTTTTCAACTTTTCTTAATTTTAATTTCCCATTGTACGAGAAACCAACAATTATCATGAATACTGTACTAAAATTTTATTTGGATTCTTGGAACCAAGTTTGTAAGTCTTTTTCTGCTGTTTTGCGACGATAAATCGAACTTTTTTTTTTTGTTACAGTCTTTTAGGTAGGTAGATCCATGCTTCAGCAATAGCCACAAAACGGTACATTTCCACCTGTCTTCGGCTAAGTGATTTTCATAAAGAAGTCTTCACCGTGTTTTGCGCTCAGCCATGGTCCTAAGTAAAAGACGGTGAACATTTTTTTTTCTTCAGCTTCAAATCTTAGTTTATTACTTTGTTTACAGTTCATACAGAGATTTTCAACGACTTAGCGATTGCTCTTTGTGTCGGTGAATTTTCTTTTAAGACCACACACAGACCTTACTTTTGAAATAACCGTAAACGTATGTACCTTCTTTGGATATTCGTTTCGTGTTTTTTCCTGTTAAAAGCAATGTTTGACGATTTTTCCTCTATTATTAATAATATTGCTTGTTTTTATTCCATGACTTTCACAGCGTTTTTTAATTACAGAATACGAATATTTCTCTTCGTAAAGAGCAAAATCATCACTTTTTATCCACAGCTTGTTTACGTGCGCCATTTTTTTAGCAGACGATATTTAACTGCAGCAGATGTTTCTTTCTTTTTCATGTAACACGCTGTTGCTAGTTTCAATTCTTTGAACTTCTTTAATTTTCTGTAATTCCTTATCAAAAACGTTCTAAAAATGTATGAACTTTCTCTGTATTTCTAACAGAAATGATACACAGCCAAAAATGTTGAAATGCTATAAAATAAAAGATCACAGTTTAGCAGGTTTGCCCTGTTCAAGTCTTATCCCAGGATTTAATAATTGACAAATATCAATTAATAATTGACAAATATCAATGTAAAATGCAAGACATTCCAGGAGCCCGCTTTCATGCAAATGAGTTAGTATTATTTCCATGAGGCGCGATTTTTGTAGACACTGTTGCAACTGTTTTGGTGTGGTTCCCAGAGATACGATTACGATGAGTAATGTATTAGTTCCCCTGAAGTATTTTAATAATAAGAATAACAACAATTTATTGTGTTTGTGTGTTTTTCCTTTACATTCCGACTGATATATTCTATCATGCATTTCTTCGGATTAAGAGGCACATAAAAATGCTCATGCGATAATTCTGCTACGCTTCAGATCCAAACTTCAGAAAACTTTTCCGCTATCGCTTTAAAACCTCGTCAGCCGTCGCTACCACAGTTGAATGGTTTTACTGTTGCATTTGTGTGTTTTTGAACTTAATAGTCTCTTGTATAACTTTAACTGGGTCATATGTTCTTAATATTTCGCTTCGTTAAATCTTTTTTCTAAATGATTTTCTCGTCTGTGATCAGAATATAAATTAAGTCTCATTAAGAAACACAGGATGCTTTCATTTTTCCAATTATAGAGTGCCAACTGCTCTGCACTCTTTCCCAGACCACCGTTGTGCTCCCGCTGCTGCAGATTTCCTGTCTCTAAGCACAATTCCGCGTCATCAGAAAACAAAAAAGAATTAGTGGTCTTAATTCTACAGTTGTACTGATGAAACCATGAGCAATGATGTCTCGATATATTACGTTTCGGCATAAGATGCGCTGCTTTTACGACAAGCTGCAAGTAATACCACATCATTAACCGGTAAAATCCGTGCATGGAAAGCACATTAACAGACGATAATCACTTTTCATTAAAAAACAAAAATGCAGAAATGAATGTAAAAAATACTATTAATAATAATAATAATAATTTCAAAACGTTTATGTTATTCCAATTTCTATATGATTTATTACTTAAATTAGATCGTAGCTTTTGTTTGAAACCCATTGAAGGAAGTCATTTTTGCAAAAACTTTTGTTTCCGAACGGAAAGAAAACAAAATTAGCAATTAGTTTAGCAGAATTTGTAATTGGGTGAGTATGTAAATCAACTCTGAGTTGAATGGCGATATTAAACAGAAAAGTTAATGACCCTGATTTGTTGGTGCTATGAGTTAGCTTATGCTCAGTTTGGTGTTCCACAAAGAAAATGGCTGTTTGTTAAGGTAAAAAAGCTTTTAAAGGATAGAGAGCAAAAACGACAAGAATTAATTCGAAAAAAGGCGTTGTGAAACTTCATCGTACTTTCAAAAAACGGCAAAGCCATCAGCAAAAATCACACCATATTTGGGTTTCTTGTATCTATTTTTAGCCTCTCTTTTGAAAAATAAATGCGCACTTATAACACTACCGTCTATTTATCTGGCGATGTAATTCGGATTTTAAAAATTCCTGTACAGCATCGCATAAATTTAGAGATTCGAAAAGTCCCTTTAACAACAGCTGCATTTGGTTATGATTAGTAAATACTTTGATTCTTCCAGATTCAATATTTTCATCCTATAGGGCATTGCGGTACATTTGCTTTGGAACTGTACCTGGGTTCTCAAAGTACAATTTGGAACATTCTTTTTGTACACGACTCATACGCTTATTATACCTTATACAGATTAGTATTGAAAAAAATTGTTCGAACCTCTCTTACTGGTATTAGCAGGCTTCCAGCTTTCCAGATGAACATTTTTACCTCTAGAAAATTTTTGTAAAATTCAATTTCAATTTGTCACACTATATTTAAGTCATTGTACTTATATTTTATTTCGTTATTTGTCACTATACCTATTTCAAAATCTCTTAACGATATTCGATTGCTGTAACCCCGACCGAGATGCTCCGCTCACATTCCAGAAATAAGTCTAAATTGTTTTGTTGGCATCTCGATATAACCATGAGTTTCCCATGCCTTACCACGAATCTTCAGTGATAAATAACCACCATGAAGTGAAAAAATTACTTCAGCATGAGAGGCATCAATAGCTGTCTTCATTTTAAATTAAACACCATGATACGTAAAAAAAGACTGGTTCTGCGCCAAGAGCCGTCACATGCTCCTCCTGGAGCAGCTGAACCCCACCGACATCCACCATCTTGGTTGTTCTTCCCCACGATCACGCTGCTCGGCCTTTGCAATGTGTTAGATTGAGCTGAAATACAGATACATATAGCTGCAATAGCGCGCATCTTTCCATCACAAACATGCTCTACAACATCACGAAACTTATTTTTAGTCATCACAGAAGCCCAAACAACGCAGTAACTGATATTTGATCATATTTTGACCAATGAGGTACGTTATTTCAAAACTTCAGATGACACACTACGATCAAAATGATCATTGTCAAAGCTCCAAACATGCACAAAACCATCCTGAGTCGAACAATATTTTGATTGAATTGTTGCTGAGCATGTTGATCGATATGCACTCTGATAAGGAAAACACCTATAGTTAAATCGACATAGTACATTTGTGCTGCACATGGGCGCCCATAGCTTAGTTTTCAGGAAGGGACAAAAATAGAAACTAGAAACACAAGTAGCACAAACAAACATCGCATGTAAATTTCCACTGCGCCATCTGTTTCCTCTAACTATTTTTACCACACATACCTAGATAAATTTAATTGAGAAACAGACAAACCAAAAGACTTATAGATGAAATTCGACAGCATGTTGGGACAATAAAAAAAAATGTTTGTTTTTCCTCTGAGCCTTTGTGCCTTTTGGCCACTGACAAGTATAACAATAAGGTTTGTGCGCCTTCATATCGTTCTGGTGAAGCTAATAATTATAGTTTTAACGAAAACTGAGGAAATTTCCACATCCAAAGAGAATGTTTTTTTTAAATATTTAAAATGTTCAATAGCTATTTTTTATTATGATTAGGAATATTGGGAATAACCAAAACTATAAGAATAGTATTATTAATGATTATGGTCACGTTAGGGTTTATAGTTTTGATCATATACTGACGGAAAAAAATCCCAACACCAAGAAGTGGTTGTGTTAGATAAACGACAGTTGGTAGGCGGTGAGAGTACATCTGTAATATGACGTCTATGCAAATTTCGCGCTCGGCGCATACGTGTGGCGCTAGTAGCGCCCCTCGGAACATGCAAAGCAGGTTTGCTGTAAATACGCGCTGTAACGTTCGTGAGCGTTAGTTATCGTTGAGATTCGACGTAGTGTGTTGATGTTAGTCAAGAATGCCTTTAAGAAGACGAAGAAGCCATTATCAACAGCTCACGGAGTTTGAACGAGGTCGTGTAATAGGGCTACGAGAAGGTAGATTTTCTTTCCGCAATATTACAGAACGACTTGGCAGAAATGTAGCCACTGTGCATGATTGTTGGCAGCGGTGGTCAAGGGAAGGTACTGCCTCAAGAAGACCGGGTTCCAGCTGGCCACGTGGCACTACTGAGAGGGGAGACCGCCGTGTCGCATCGTACCGCGTCTGCGGCAGCAATTCGAGCTGCAGTTGCCACCACAGTGACACAACGAACTGTTACAAATCGGTTACTTGAAGGACAGCTCTGAGCCAGACGCCCTGTAGCGTGCATTCCACTTACTTCAAACCACTGCCGTTTGCGACGTCAGTGGTGTCAAGCTAGAGCTCACTGGGAGTGGAGATCTGTTGTGTTTTCTGATGAAAGCCGGTTCTGCCTGGGTGCCAGTGATGGCCGTGTGTTGGTTAGAAGGAGGCCAGGTGAGCGCCTGCAACCAACCTGTCTGCGGCCGAGACACACTGGACCTACACCTGGAGTTATGGTCTGGGGAGCAATTTCCTATGGCAGCAGGAGCACTCTCGTGGTTATCCCACACACCCTGACGGCACAGTTGTACGTCGGTCTGGTGATTCAACCTGTTGTGCTGCCATTCATGAACAGCATTCTAGGGGGTGTTTTCCAACAGGATAACGCTCGCCCGCATACCGCTGTTGTAACCCAACATGCTCTACAGAGTGTCAACATGTTGCCGTGGCATGCTAGATCCCCAGATCTTTCACCAATCGAGCGCGTATGGGACATCATTGGACGACAACTCCAGCGTCACCCCCAACCATCATTAACTGTCCCTGTATTGACCGACCAAGTGCAACAGGCATGGAACTCCATCCCACAAACTGACATCCAGTACCTGTACGACACAATACATGAACGTTTGCGTGCTTGCATTCAACATTCAGGCGGTTACACCAGTTATTAATGTACCAGCATTTCACATTTAAAATGGCTCTTCTCGAGCTTACAATAAGCTGTGATCTTGAAGCCTTAATCGATTAAATATGTTACCTATACAAATGTATTGCCGCCATTTCATTCCTCTACAACTATTTTTTTGTGGTGTTGGGATTTTTTTTTCCGTCAGTGTATATTAACAATAAGGTGTAATATGATTTGATTATTTGTTGATTTCCCATGCATCACAAAAGTCCATTCAGTTGATTATAAAGAAGAAAAAAAAAACATCCCTACACAACGTTCTGGAAAAAACTTGCGTAACTCTTTCTCTGGCGGCAAATGGCCGTTGCAGAAGATGGTACGTTTTTCATTTCTTTGTCTCTCATACTTCTCTACACCATGCTGTGCTCCAACAAGCAGTGGCAAATTTCAATATTATTACTTTCTATTTCAAATTTCCAGTGTTTTTACTAAACGCACAATTTCTTTCGGAGTTCAACATTAGCAATCAGAAATAGTGTTGCAGCAAATATTTTTGTAGTGCCTCACAAGAACTAAAATGACAGTCGAATTTCCAGAGGAGGGGAATTTCCCTCTCGCCACTCCCTATGGGCGCCCATGGTGCTGCAAACATTAAGCCGCTACCTCGTTTTCTGCTTTGGGTCTTACGCCATAAATTTCATCAATTAACCCACAAATTAAACCACGTTTGTACAAGGCCAGCGTGTGGTGGTGCATTTGCTCCAGAATCTCCTACTCATCAAAGCATTTTGGAGTCGCCTTTCCCATATTTAGGGGCACGGGCTCTAGAAACCAGCTCAGCAAGGCAAAGACACAATCCATGCCTCATCCACGACTTCAGCCGTATCCACTACGGACTGATTCTAGCCGTGTTGGGTACTAAAGCCCAGTTGAGGGTGCCCTACTTCATCTCAAATCCCTCCGCGCCTCTGATCAATCGGCTGTCAGAGTGACTCACTATGGCGTAATTTCATAATTGAAGACTTCCAGCTACACCAATTAGGGTAAACGGCTTCCAGAAAGGGATACAGCCAACACTGCAGGACAAACGCACTACACATGCCTCCTCGGGACTCGAACTCAGACCTATCTGAGGCGATTAGCTAGACCACGCTATTGACTACTCAGCCAGAGTAATCATTATTGTCGAGAGTAATTAACTGTAGACTGCTTCAAAAGCATGAAGTTATTTGGAAGGGGGACCTGCAAAAATGTATGACCGATAGCTACAATAACATTATTTCGCATACGCTCTTCATAAGGAGAAGAAAAACAAATGCATCAGGTGCGGTAAGTCATGCTTATTTTCTGGTTTGTGGAGAAACCAAAAATCAGACATAACTTTTATAACAAAAGGGGAGTTACCAGTGTGTTGAACTCACCGAAATCTATCTTTCTTTCTTTCATTCTGGCTCTTGCACTCTAAACTCTGTCCACTAATAAAGAAACTTCATCTGCATCGAATAATAGGACACTGCACTAATCACGGTGGACTAAATTTTATTTACCTCCAGCCTCTAGACGTTACACACTAGTTAGCCGATCAAAGTAAGTCTACACCAAAAAAAAAAAAAAAAACAACAACAATATTTCTACAGTTAGTGATTTTTCATTAATAATGCAGTAAAGTACCGATTATACGTTCTTCCAAAGACCAAACTTAAAAACGTTTAGCTGTGGAAAATGTATAAGCAAAACTTCAAATTTTAACGATATCACTATAGAAAATAAAGACATATATTTTTCAAAAATACAGTATTTAACGTAGAAAGCAAATGTTTGATGTACTTATCACTAGTGGAGCATTATTCCTTAACTTAGTCGACTTTCATTTTCCTACAAACGTTTTCTGGAATAGAAATGTGCTATATTGTGTATTTTTGTCCACAGATAATCTAACTCTGATTAATAGCAGGCACTGGGCATTATTTTCCATTTGCAGTTTTAAAATAGTGTGTCATCTGAGCTTGAGATGAATTTTTTGAGCCTAATACAAAAAGTTCAGTGCACATTGTTGTGAGAGCATTTTGAGTACTCTCGTTTATATCATAATTAATGAAAAATGTTTTCATCACAGGCAGCAACAACAACATCTTGGTTAAAGTTTGGTGTTGGCAGAGCGATAACACTTTCTTCGCCATCGCTGTCACTTCTGTTCTCACCCCTTTTCATTTCAATCAGCTCATCAATGCTTTGCAAATTTGGACTCACAGCTGATATAATCCTCAAAAGGTCCTGTGATTAACCAGTCGTTGGTCTCTACACGTTGAACAACGCCAATAGTCGTTCGTGAGACATTTTTTCACACTACTTTTTTCCACTGTTTTAAGTAGTCTACTCAATAATAACACTTCAAAATTTCACAATTCTTTCTTTGCAAGAAATATAGTTAACATATATAGTCGCAAATCATATTAGGGGGGGGGGAACGCACCCCGTTTTGTATAAAAATACAAAACTCAGTGGTCGCTTGATGAGAAAAACTCTTACGTGACACAAACGCCAGCGGTAGCTTGATGAGAAAAACTCTCACGTGACACAAACGCCAGCGGTAGCTTGATGAGAGAAATGGTCATACGAAGCACACGAGAGCAAATAGCAGATTGTTTGAATTTCAAAACGGCAATCCTTATTGAAACTGATAATAGATTGTTGAGAAGATACTAAAAGTCAGCTAGAGCGACGGCGGCGCCCCCAGGTCACTTTGAAATAAATAGCACTCTTTATATGCAAAGTGTGAGAGAAGAAGCCATAGCGCGACCAACGACGGATTAAATTCCACCACCTTTCGACTATATTATAACCGGTTCCTACTTTTTCAGTTGCTATGGATCTCCGTTTGAATGGAATCCAGCATGGCCAGGTTTTTACCATCTGTGGTAAAACCTTCTCCCGTGGCTGCAAAGTTCCATAGCTTTTAAAACGCCAATTTTCGTTTTCACCAGTTTGCCCTGTTCAAAGTATTCCACGGAAGATCTCTGTCTTCCACACTACATGCCGGTGGAAGCGATTTACGTAAAAGAAGAAAGGGAAGGGAAGTTTACACTAAAAAAAGTAATGGTTCTTCCTGCTCTCCAAAGGCTTAAAAGGGGATTTTTTAAACGCGGAATCTGCCAAATAGTGTACAAATGAAATAAATTGTCGTTGTCGTATATCGGAAAGACTTATTAACAGAGCAACGCGCAACCGGTGCTCTACTGTATTGATATTTCAAAATAAAGGTGTCAAAAACGGGTTTAGGATCCCTTTTAACGAATAAAAGAGCTCTCAGATATTGCGTTACCTCAGTTCATTAGACAAAGCGATTTCAAAAATCATGGATATTCTAAGAACAAAAAAAGATCTTAATGCTGTTATTTGTGTTATGAGACTGCGGATATTTTTGTGCCGTGTTAGAATTAGCGTTACGACGTTGGATTTTGAGTGTTGTTGCCCCTAATCTTCGAAGTAGAGAGACAGCAGAGGAGGTTCAAGGAGGCTGAAGCGTCACGCGTAGTGAAGGTAGAGTGTGTTACTGATGTTCTGTGGGGCACTGTTCCTGCTTCGTACAAACCCTTTCATTAACTTCCGTCCCGCTCTCTGAATTCCAGCTCGAGCGGAAAACGTAGTAAGCATTCAGCCATGTCGCAAACATAAACATGCCAAGTGCACGTCAATGAACACGACAAGATCACTCTCTCAGCATCACACATTTATGGCCAACACTGATGTCTTCCTTTTCTTGTAAAACATCTAAGGGAAATAGTTATGTTTAATTTATGGTTAAGTGAAAGGAGAAAATCTCTCCGAGAAACAATGTCAAGCCATTCAACAGTATCATGAAATTACAGAATAAGACTATTAGATTACCAGTTTTCTTCCAGTTTTAGTTAAGTGATGATTAATGAATATTTAGCTTTATTAATTTCATTCAGTTATGAAATGAAACAACATCATACTCTTTTTTCGTTTTTTTTTCTCTATTTTTAAAAAAGTAGAAGTTAGGAAAGAATTTTTTTTCGGGGTGGGACGGGGTGATGAAAAATGAAAGTTTTGAAATACACCAGAACAAAATGAAAGTTAATGAAAAATAGAAAAACAAAGTAAGCCATTTTTTCTAATGTAAGTTGATGCATTTTTATTAAATTAAGGGATTTTTTTCTAATGCAAGTCACATTTTAACTAAAAGAATAAAAAAATTAAACACTTTTGGGAGGGCAAAAACCCCCACCCCCTCTAAATACGTCCCTGTTAGAAGCGCATAAAATCTAACTTCAATAATCTAAGGAAATAATAGATTTTAGCGATAATCGTAGGTCCACATAGAGAGGACATTAAATCCTGGATTTGCCATCCAAATGGAGCAGTGGTCTGAGCTCTGACTTCTGACCGTTCTTCCCCGTGGGTCAGGTCTCGAGCGTTTGCCTTACGGCGCTGGTTTTTTTCCTTCTCTAGAACCAGTGGCCAGAAATTAGGGACAGGCGGCTGTTTATAGCTTTCAGGGTTGCCCACTGTGGTCGTTAAACCAAGGCAGTTTAGAAAGTACAAGGGAGATAAGTTCCCTCCGTTTGTGATGTCACTCTCATGTTATACGGCCTGATACGTCGGTGTCGTGTTTGATGAAATACACGACAGCGTTGGAAACCAATCGGATGCCTTGGCTTCCGCGTGACGTCACTAAACGATGGAACTGATCTTTCTAATGTCATGGCCTTGTATTTTTTAGACCGTCTTGGTTAAACCCACAAACACAAAAATCCTACATTTTTTGCGGTTTTAAATATGTCTGCTTTTTCTTTTTTCAGTATTGTGACAAATTTATGATGAATGAATTCCTAAATCAATGAAGCTACAGATTTGAATAGTTTCCGTGCTGTTTCATTTTCCTCATTTTGACTAATTAATGAATATCTGGATTTAATAATTTTATCTAATTCTTGATTTTGGCAATTCCCAATTTTGTTTTTATCTTTGTACTTTGATAAATACCCATGAACTCACCAACCCGCTTGGCCAGCGTGGCGAGTTATGGCGAGTACCCCTCAAAAGATGAGTTCACAACTTAAATCTTGGTCATGCTTGATGTAACTAAGAGAGATTGTAACGTATACTCTCGATTCACTTTCCTTTTGATTTTTACTATCTCTGGTTATTTTATTTTACTATGTAAATTATCTTCTTACTGAACGAGATGTTATTTCACCCGCTGAATGAGATCTGGCAATGAGTGTAAGTCATGACGTGGTGGTAGCCAGTATAAATAGGCGCGTTCAACGGTAATTAAGGAGAGCGTTTGTTGTTGTATAGAGAGAGCATTTGTTGTTGTATAGAGAGAGCGTTTGTTGTTGTATAGAGAGAGCGTTTGTTTATGTGAGAGAGCGTTTGTTTATGTGGAGAGCTTTTTGTTGATTTGCGTAGAGTGAGCTGTTGTTGTACGAAGTGAGCTGTGGTTTATGTGTCAGAGAGCTGTTGTTGTATAAAGAGATCTTCGTTTATGTGAGAGCGAGAAGTTACCAAATAAAAGAGTTTTAAGTAAGTACGTCTTTCTCAGTTCATAGTACTGTCAGACCCTCTGTCTGGCTGTTAGGTTTATTTCATTAAGTGTTATTAGTAACAACCAGAATAAGACTTTATTCATCTTAATTACTACTACAACATTACTACCAGTTATAAGCTTGTTCATTATTATTACTACATTACTAGCAGGAAAGTTTATTCATGATATAAATAATTAATAACACAACAAGCATTAGAAGAAGCATTAGCTTAGAAGAAGCTGAATTCATTATAATTCAGTAGAAGAAGTTATATTCATTATAATTAGCTTAGTAGTTAAAAGCTAATTCATTATAAGATAAGAAGAGGAACTTGTGGATAAAGAAAATGACAAGAGTGGAAGACATCATGATCAGATTGAAATCCCTGAAATGGAATGGGCTGGACAATATTGCTAGAAGAACGGACCACCGATGGACGACCTAAATATTAGACTGGATTACAAGGGATAGGAAATACTCAGAAGAAGACCGCACGGGGGATGGGTGGATGAAATTCGAAAGCATGCAGGAGTGACATGGAGACTGGCGCAAGATAGACCGTTGTAGAAGAAACTTGGGGAGACCTTCAACTTGCAATGGATTGACAATGGTTGATTATGATTATATAAGCATGTAACTTCAGTAATCTAACGATATAATAGATTTCAGGAGGTTTTCTAATCTGTTTTGTTTTTCCCTCTGCCCGTATTGTGGTTGATTAACGAATATCAAAATAATTGATCCAGTGAAGTTACAAATGTAGGTAGCTGCCGATCTAATTTTTTTCCTCATTTTGTTTAATTAATATTTAATGAGCAACTTGGCTCAAAAATTTAAAGAATTTATTGATTTAGACAATTGCCAATATGCTACTTTCAGTTTTCTCCCTGTAATTTTTACCTTACTTCTTGCAATTATGATTAGCAATGATTAAGAATCTAATTCCAATTAGCTACTATAAAAGCATAGATTTCAAGTAATTAATGATCGATGAATGCGCGTTATTCATTGATCTAAAGAAGCTGTTAGGTTATTGTTTGAAACTTTCTTCTTCCTTTTTCTATATCAGATTCATTAAGAAAAATGAATATCTTGTTTAAATAATTTAGTGAAAGTATCTTTTTTTGGTGATTGTCAGTCTGCTTTGTTGCTTTCTACTATTTTTTGCTCATTTAGAATGTTTAATACGAAACATTATCTAATTTAAATAATCTAACGATTTCAAATGTTCTGAATAGTTGCCAAACTGCATAACATTCATTAAGTGTGATTAACAGAGGTGGGTTTACCTTTGGACCAACATGGGTCATGGACCATGGCGCTGCATATTTAGGGGCGCCAAAACTTTGGGAATACATGTGGCAAAAGAGCCGTTTTACCTAATTACAGAAACAAAACAAAAAAAAGTAGCAGTGAAATAACATTTTGCATTTCTACATATAACACTGAGTAGTACAATTCAGTTAATACATAAAGCTGTAATTGTATTGGTGCTCTTTCAATTTACTTAATTATTAAAAATATCAATTCCTTTTGAAACAAGGACGATCGACAGGGCGGCGAGAATCATGGGATGCGATGAGTTTAGTAAGCCAGAAAAGTTAGAGGCAAGGTGTATCAAATGTTTCAGATTTTCCTTTTTAAATCTCTCAAAGATAGCTTTAATCTTATATCACGAAAGCAAAATAGGATTTCTTTTGGTATTTTGTAGCAAAAAGAAGGGTTTTGCTTTCAGAAGTGGCTTGTTATACAAGTTATTAAAAAGAAAAGAAACGCAACAGAAAAGCATTTATTCTCGACACATACCTAAAATAACACACATCCACAAACAAATGTTATATTTTAAAAGTTATTGCTTTTTTTCCCCCTCTGTAACTTAATATATTTTTCAACTGCTATTCTATGCTTATGTATTCGTCAAACATTGCATTGAATCAGCATTATTTTAATAAGACTTCTAATTTCTTTCTGCATATTTTTTCGATTCAACCCAAAAACCTTTTCTTAACGACTTAATTACACTCATTTTACCCTATGAATTTTCTATGCATCAGAAATGTATCAAAAACTTCAGATGTATTTTAGTCTCTCAAAGACAGTTTCAATCCTACTTCAGGAAAAGCAATATAGAATTTGATTGGTGTTTTTTTCGCAAAAGGAAGGATTTCTTCCTGTGGTAGTTTATTATACAATTTGTGTTAAGATGTGCAACAGAAAAACATTTATTCTCAAGACATACAAACTAAAATATAAAATACTTCATCAAAAACTGTATTCTTAAAAATATATTTCACAACATACACTATATTGACAAAAGTCACCGAACACCCCTTCAAAAGCAAATGAACGGATCTGCTACAGTTGTTAAGATGCGCGGTGCAGCTACAAACGGTATAAAAACAAGCTGCAGCTGACCGCGATCATATCGCACTGTAAGGTTGAGTGAAAATATTGCGACGGGAGAGAACTGACTTTGAGAAAGAAAAAGATTGTTGGGTGTTATATTAGTGGGTTCATAAGAGAAACCGAGAGGCGTTTAAACATACCTAAGTTAACTGTTTTGGATGTACTGAATAAGTGGAAGGCACATGGCGTGCCTGAAGCAGCAAAACGTACTGGCAGACCTAAGAAAATCAGTAATAAAGGACGTCGAAGTCTCAGGAGAGTCGTTACAGCTAATCGACGGAGTACTACACAAGACCTCGGTGTACAGGTGAGTAAAAATGCTGAAACCTCGGTATGTACACATACCATTCGCAGAGAACTTCATTCCATGTGTTACCGTGGTCGTGCGGCTGTTCATAAGCCTTTCTTCTCCACTCGGAATGCTACTCCTCGGTTGGCATGGTGTAAAGAACATTTATCGTGGACCGTAGATCAATGGAAACGGATCCTATGGATTGATGAATACAGTTACACAATCCATCTGTCTGATGGCCATGTATGGGTATGGCGGCAGCCGGGAAAACGTTATTACCGCAGTGTACTGTTCCTACGGTCAAGTTTGGAGCTGGCAGTGTACTTGTGTGGGGGTGTTTTTCGTGGTATGGTCCTGGCCCATTTGTTATCGTGGACAAACCTGTTAGCCAGCACATCTACCTCGATATTCTGAACAATTATGCCCTACCAACTCTATGGCAATACTATGGAACCGAGCCTTGTTGGTACCAGCAGGATAATGCACCGAACCGTAAAGCAAAGACTGTTACGGCGTTGTTTGACGATAATTCCGTATCGTGTGTGGACTGGCCAGCACAGAGCCCTGATCTTAATCCCATAGAGCACCTACGGGATGAATTAGAGCGCCACATAAGAAGTTTGGAACCAAGGCCTATTACTAAGCAACAGTTAGCGGCAGCATTAAGTACTGAATGGAAACGCATACCTATCGCTGTGTTCCAAATCCTTGTCGAAAGCTTGTCTCGAAGGATCAGTGCATGCATTATTAAGTCCAAAGGTGGATCGACACCGGACTAAGTATGTCAATAAATGCTGTGTTGTGTTTCTCTTCTAGGTGTCCGGTGACTTTTGTCAATATAGTGTATTTTTCTGACTCACTTCGTCAAAGTCAGTAGGAACGCGATGGATAAAAAAATATACAGAAGTTGTTTTATGTAATGTTTTTTTATACAAAAATTTGATTGTAACAGCATCTTTTTAAGACTATTTTTTCTTCATACTTTTTTTTTTTTTTACCCGATTCAACCCAACGAACTTTTCCTAATGATTGAATTACACTCCTTTTCTCCCAATGAGTTTTTCTTAACATCGAGATGCATCAAAATTTCAGATAAAATTTATTGGCGCTGACTCTGATCCCTCACCGGTACTAGTGACCCGACATTAGGGGCAGGCCAGTGACCCCAAATTAGGGGTAGGCCACAGCTTATAGCCTTTAGAGTTGTTCACAGTGATCGTTAAACTCCGATACGAAAAAAATATGGAAAATCAGCACAAATATAATAACAGCCAGCGAAACCGAAGATGCTCAAACAAAGTTGAAAGAGCAATATTTGCTCCTGTTTAGAGAAAAGAAGAAGTTTATAAAAACATTTAACTGAAATGTGATTATTGAGATGACGGAACTCTTCAGCTTTAGTTGGAATGTGTGGTCCAATTGATTTGCGTCAGTGATTTCTTTTTTCTGCGACGATTTATGTTGTTGCGCTGCAACTGCCATGTTGGTTAAATGTCTGCGAATGACACATCTTTCTTCATAATCACTGAACGAAAGAAGGAATCCGGTCCTTCGGGCTGAACTAATGAGAGTGGACATATTTGAAACGCAACGAATTGTGGAAGAACGAATGCACGTAACTTTCCAATAGCAGGACGTCGATGAAAGCACGTGTTACCTTTATCTTAGTGCACATATACACACACGGAAAGCATTCACAAGCTGTTTCGGTTTCATTTCATTGGTTTTTCTTTCAATTGCTTCGTCATCATTATCAGCTATCACTTGTTACATAAATAAATACTCCACAGCTTCTTGCGTAAGCCGGCCATAAATGGAACACTACGCCTCTTACCAGCCACACCCCACTACATTACTTTTGGTTTTCTACGAGTGATGTCTTTGCTTCAAGAGAGAACAACTGAAACCCTATCTTACAACCACCTTAAGAAACATTGTTTCTCTTCAATTATTCGTTTTAGGTTACCAACATGTTGATCTTAGCAATTGTTTTTTTTTTTTCCTTTAAGTTCTGTCGGTTGCTGTAAGCTGTGTGTGTTAGACAAGGAATATCAGAAGAAGTCCGTACTAAATCATTAATATAAAAATAGAAATCACGGCACGATGTTCTGAAGACTTTCGTTTGAGCAACAGTTACTCTCAAGCTACACAAATCATTGTCCTGTCTTTATTGCTGTAGGCCGCCCCTACGGCGTCTAAGCGCTGGCTTATGACCATTCGTCCGTGAAGGGTCCGGGTTCGAATCCCAGTGAGGCATGGATGTTGTGTTTGTCTAACGGCCCTGACTCTCTCACTTCCCTGGAACCAGTGGACTTAAAATTATGGACGGACGATTGCTTATAGCCCATTGAGTTGCTCACGGTGGTCGTTAAACCTTCAACCAAAAAAAAAAAAAAAAAAATTATTGCTGTAGCTATGGATCATATATTTGCAGGACCTTTCATTTCTCTACAAAGAGCAGAGCTGTAACATATTTGGCAACACGAGAAGACAAACACACAGCAGAAAGAAGCAGGAGAAATACCCAACTGCAAAAAATCTAAGTCATCTGTTTTATGATACGATGAATGCTTTGTAAACCTATGAACCAATAAGAAATCCCGCTTTAAATATTATTAACTTCGAGTAGTTCTTTAATTAAGCTAAAAATTGCAAAATGATACACGAACTTTTAGGTTTTACGTAAACAAAACCAACTTTTGTGCAAAACATAAAACTTTTTATTTATATTTTGAATAAACTTAGTGTTATGTCTTAATACAACATTTATCATCGTCATATACTAAGCTGCTCTCTGAGATTCAGAGGTTATCTCCTTAAAAAAGCTCATGTGCCAGATTAAAGTTTAAAACTTATGGAACTAGGTGTTACTTACTCTTGATGTACGAAACATTATTAGGTAGGTGGTCATATTATTCTGATACGACCCTGTTCATATTAGGTGTACAAATAAGTTTTAAAGCGTTTTAAGACAACGCAACAGGTACTTTGAGAGAAAACAACAATACCTTTACGAATCAAAATATGCGCCGTCATTATCTATCACTTTCCGCCATCGGTCGGGCAGCTGACGGATTCTAACCATGAAAAATACTTCATCGTGTGACGCGATGAAGTCGCCAACGCATTTTTGCACTTCGTCACATGTCCGGAACCGTACAGCAGACAAATCATGTTCCATCGATCGGAATTAATGATAGTATTCAGGGGCTATATCGGGATTATACGCCGGGTGCTCCAAAACTTTCCAGCCAAGCGTCAATAACGTTTCTTTGACCGACTTAGCGACATGCGGCCTAGCGTTGTCATGTGGTAATTTCACGGGACGCAATCCCTTGCCTGTGAATGGACGTTTCCGACAGATTTGCTGGTAAAATCGCAGCGATTGTTGCTTGTAGCGATCAGCAGTAACAGTATGATTCTGTTCCAATAGTTCATAACAGTGCACACCCTTCATACAAGTATACCACCAGACGCACAGCAAAACTTCCTTGGAGTGAATATTGCGTTTCGGTGTCGAAGTCGTTGCTTCACCGGGGTCTACCCAGTGTGTTTTGCGTTTGGGATTGCTGCACCATATCCACTTTTCATCACCCGTAACGACTTTCTGTGTTGTTTATTCAACAGATTCAAACACTTCATGATACGCTGATCCTTGTTTCTCTGACTCAGGTCATGTGGCACCATTTTCCTTCCTTCTGAATCTTTCCCATTGTGCGTAAACGATTGGAAATGGTTTGTTGGGTTACCCCCAGTTGTTCAGCTAGTTCTTTTTGCGTTTGACACGAATCTTCATCGAGCAATGCTTGCAGTTCCTCATGTTCAACCTTCTGCAGGGGCGCCGCCGCTACGTTCTCGATCGCTAAGATCAAAATCACCTGCTTTAAACCGGTCTAAACCAAAACTCACACGTGTTTTTCGATACAATATTCTCCCCCAGAACAGAACAGATCGATGCACATGCTTTTGCAGCACTTTTTCCTTGATGAAATTCGTAAGGAATGCAGTATCGCTTGCCGTCTTTCACCTACCGATGCGCAAGTGCGTTTGACTGTTGGGCAAACTTCTGTGCCACATTTTATACTCTGGACCAGTTACGGTCATATGAAAACAACGCGGGAAAATGTTGGATATGTAAATTAGCGGTATACACCACACAAAACACGCTTTAAAACTTAGTTGTACACTTAATACATATCACTAACAATTGTAAGCTGTTTTCCATGATTCAGAAGTTAGCTCCTCAAAGAATGCTAACCTGACAGATTAAAATTTAAAACTGATGGAACTGAATTTTACTTACTCTTGATGCACCAAACATCTCCATTTACAGTGATCTCAATACACAACTCTAGTTTCACTGACATCCATCACACGTCTCACATAAGACCTTTTGTACCTCATACTCGTTATCTTTTCTTCATGCAGACATCACTGAGTGATGATTTCCTTTGCTCCTTTTTTCTTCTGCCTTTCTTTCCTGCAAATTGGACTAAATAAATTTTTTTAGTAAGCATCTCACCCCTCATTGTTTCAACATTCCCAAACCACCTAAAAATATTTGTCTTCACATCTTCGTTTCCCACAAGATCAGAACGTGTCTTGCCCAAATTTCCCGTAAGTAACGCATCTTTCAGCCCACAAACGACCCCAGTGTCTTTTCTGCAGTACACAGGTTTCACTGCCGTACATGAGAAATGGAATAATTACGCTTTCATACACAGCCCTCCGAGACGTTTTTGAGAACCCATCATTCCTGTGAAATCCTCCTAAAGCATCTGTTACTTCCAAAGATGAATTCACTCTCCTACTAATTTCACCATCTAATTTGTTCTCTCTGTCAAAAATGATTTCTGAATATACAAATTCATTCATTTGGTCTATCTCTGTGCCATTTAAACTGACGTTGCATTCAGTACCAACGGTTCCTCGCTCAAATACCTAATTTTGTTTTTTTCTCTTTTTTATACTCAGTTTGAAATTCATACAAACTTCTTACATCCGGGACAACATACAGTGCAACTCACTTTTGCTGTCTGCTAACAGGACTGTGTCATCAATATACAGCAATATGCACACTCGGATATTACCAAGACATAAACTATTATTGTCTGTTTTGACATTACGCATGCATGCATCCATAAATATATCAAACAGCTATGGTGCCATTACACAACCTTGTCTGACTCCTGCACCAATAGAAAACCATTTCGATAAAACACCATTCACTCGTACACACATGGTTTACTGCCAGCATGCAAATAACTTTCGCGCTTATTAAGCAGATTCCCAGTTATACCATATTTATGCATGACCTTTGACAGAAGTATCATGTTTACTCGGTCACAAGCTTTCCCTAAATCTAATGAAGGCAACAAAATCTTTCTTACAAACAGACAGATACTGTTCAATCATACGTAATGCAAAAATTTGGTTAGTGCAGCCATTACCAGGAATAAAACCACTCTGTTTATCCCACAGCTTCTTTAAGACCTCGTACTGTTTCCGATAATGACCTTCCCAAATACTTTCCCAGGCACACTCGGCAGGCTAATAACACGATAGTTTGATAGTTTTTGCAGTCAGTCTCTATGCAGAGGAACAATGACAGCATCCCTCCAATTTTTAGGCACCATTCCTAACTCCCAGTACAACTGGCAAATACAATACTTATGTAAAATATAAAAACGAAGTAATGTTTTATATAAATTTTCTGTGAAAACATGAGTTTCAGGCAACACATAAATATCTTGTTTCACACAGGAGTTCTACTCTGTGCCGTACCGGTGGCCGAGTGGTCCGAGGCGCTGGCTTCTGATTATTCATCCTAGAAGGACCCGGATACAAGTTTAAATAAATATCTTGTTTCACACAGGAGTTCTACTCTGTGCCGTACCGGTGGCGGAGTGGTCCGAGGCGCTGGCTTCTGATTATTCATCCTAGAAGGACACGGATACAAGTTTTGGATGAGGCATGGGTGGCACATTAGCACCTATGGGGCTCTGGCTCTGACCCCCTCTCTGGAACCAGTGGCTCAAAATTAGATAAACGCTACTGTTGATGACCTTCAGATTTGTTCATGGGAGTAGATGAACCCCAAAACAAACACAGGCAAATAAAAAAGTAGTCTTACTCTGAATACGATGAAAGAAACAAAGCTGTTCAGCGTGCACGAAATTTAAATGCTCAAAGGGAAATGTTGCCCCTTCATGTCAAGTGGGTGGTGCAATTTGAAAATTCATGCCAAGTGTGTGAAAAATGACAATATGAAAATATAATTAATTTAATAAAAAAAATGTGTACTTGTTAACTTACTGTCGTACATTCTCAATTAAAACATCTTAAGATTCTCAATTAAAACTCTGGTGGCGTGGATAAATTCAGCGCGAGCTGAATTTTATGCTTAAAATGAGGCGTCAGAAACACACCAATGAGCCTTTACATTATGACCACCCCCAGCCTAGAGAAATGAGGGCGCCTGGAGACCGAACGATGGCGCAAGTGAAGTTCACAGAGTAGTATATATATATACAATCCGAAGACCGGCTTTCGGTTAGTAGAGTGTTTGGAATCAGAAGGGGGAAAAGCTGCCGATTTATCGGAGTTTGATAAAAGACAAATTGTGATGGCAGGGCGCCTCGGAACTACGATCTCGAAACGGCTCTGCTTGTGAGTTGTTCGCGTGCCGCTGTAGTGAGTACGTATTAAAAGTGGTGCACAGATGGCCAAACGACAAACCGGCGTCCAGCCGTGTATCGTCCACAGCTCATTGATGCCCAGAGGGGAGCGACCGCAGGGCCACAGGGCAATAAATCACCCTCATCTATGACAGTGGTTATCAGGGCAATGTGTACGGTTCATCGCATGCCTTCTGCGCATGGGCCTGCGTAGCTGAAAACCCAGCCGGTTTCCCATGCTCACTGCACGTCATCGCCAACAACGCATGAAATGGGTCCAAGATCATCGAGATTAGACCGTGGATGATTGGCAGAATGTGGCCAGGTCTCACGAATCACGATGCCTGGTGCATCACGTAGACTGCCGAGCGCGGATACGCAGATTACCAACGAAGGCTATGGCACCTGGATGCACTGTTGGGCGAAAACAGGGCCTGCGGCGGTGGTGTCATGCTGTGGGCGATGTTTTCTTGGGACACTTTAGGACCCATTATCCCAATAACACAATCCCTGACAGCTGTAAGGGATCTGAACATCGTTGTGGATCAAGTTCACCCATTCATGGCAACTGTGTTCCCTGCTGGTGATGGCCTTACCAACAGGATAATGCGCCATGCCGCACTGCCAGAATCGTCAAGGAGAAGTTCGAGGAACATGCTGGTGACTTTCTGTTAATCTTGACATGAACCGAATCGAACATTTGTGGTTCGAATTGGAAAAGCTGGTTCGCGCTGAATGACCACCACCCCGAAATGTAGGGGAACTGGAGGACCTGCTGTTGACATTATGGTACCAGATACCCCAGGATACTTATCGCCACTTGATCGATTCAATGCTTTACCTAGTGGCCGCTGTTTTGCGGGCTAAAGGGGGTCCTATAGCTAATTAGGCAGATGGTCATATTGTAATTGCTCACTGGTGTATAAGTAATTTTACCCTTATACCTAGTTTTGTATGTACTATGCTCTGCTTTCAGTCTTCTCTTTTCGCATAAAGTTTGGCAAACAAAAATATTTGTGTTTCTTTTACAATTTCAAAATGCACGAAGGTTACACTGAGAAAGATATTTAAGTAATGAAATCAGTCTTATTTGACTTCACCAGATCTGCATTCCTTTTCAGGACAGCCTTTTTTGAATTCAATACCCTTACACCAGAACTTTTGTTACTCATCAAATGTATAGTGGAATAAACTTAATCCAAATCACCTTCATAAATGCTAAACAGCATTTCAGGACTAGAAATGCCATTCTTGAATTTCTCTTTTCAATTAGGTAAGCAAAGAAGCAGCACAAGGTGTGAAATGTTGGGTGTAGGTTAGATGGAGTTAAACCGAAGGCATTTAGTTGCCAAAAAATTGATTGCCATTTTTCGTGGCATGCGTACACTATCATTCAGTAAATCGTACACAGAGGCGAGACATGTACAAATAGAACTCTATGATACATCACAAACATATATTTTGAAGATACCAGACAATTCCAGCAGTAGTTCTTCAATATTCACGAAGAATACCAGAAGTTCTATTCATAATCGTATCCATGTTTAGAGTTAAATGAGCTACCTGCCGAGCTTCTCAAACTATTTCTGACTTTCTCTGAAGTATTTCAACGATAAAAATTCCGTTGACTTCTTTCAAAGCACTGCACGTGGATGCTTCTCTGCCTTTAAAGTCCATCAAAACTTATAGCACGAACCTCATAGTAACTTTAGATAAGACTATAGCCAGGGATTTATGCATGCACATCCCCAAACCCCTCCGACACCCCCCCCCACCATAAAAAAATTCAACACCTCTCTATTTGAAGGTGTGTAACACGCACATATCTACATATCATTTTAGGTATACGTAATTACATATGTATACTTTTTTTATTTTTTCTGTATTATTCCCTTTTGTCATACAGCAAAGGTGTCAGTAGCAGTTAGCACCTATATGAATTCCTCAGCTTTACATTAAAAAGTGTCTGTTATCATAACGAAAACACAATTATTACTTTTTTTTAACTTGAATGTAGCAGCCTAATGTTTCTTTTTTAGTTTTTTCTTGTTCAAAGCTTGTTCAAAGCTTGTGTTTTAAAGTCAGTCATTGCAACTGCAGAAGATACGTACACAGTGCGTCAAAGAATTTTTAAGACTGGCGCCAGATTTCAGCCTATGGTGGCGCCACCAGTGTAATCCCGAATGCGTTATAAACCGTGACCATCTGCTTGTTTTCTGACAAAAGTACTGCGCAGTTGTTAAAGTAACTGAAACGAAATGGCCGTTCATTAGAGAAGTAAAAATTTTTTCATGTTGAATTATTTAGATGGAACAAAGGGCTGTTATTAAATTTAACGCAAACTTGGTAAAAGTGCCTCGGAAACGTACCAAATGATGAAACAAGTTTACGGGGAGTTTTGTTTAAGTAGATCAAATGTTTTTCTGTGGCACAAACGTTTTTTGAACGGAAGAGATACGCTAGAAGATTATAAGCATACCAGAAGACCAAGTTCATCTAGGACACCTGAGATTATTGAAAAAGTGCGTGATTTCGTGGCAAACAGTCGATGTGCGTCACTAAGAATGATGGAAGAGTCTTTAAGCATCAACAAAAAGAAACGATTCGAACCATCCTGCATGAAGATTTGGGCAAAACAAAAGTCTGTGCTAAATTTGTTCCACACACGTTAACCAATGAACAAAAATCAAGGAGAATTGCACATTGCAGAGACATTTCAGCCGCTCAAAATGATCCAAACTTCTTAAAATCGATTGTTACAGGTGATGAAACATGGTGTTTTCAATATGATCCTAAAACAAAGCGACAAAGTGCGGAATGGAAGTAAAAAAACTCACCACAAGCCAAAAAAAACAAGAAAAGTTCCATCGAAAATCAAAACAATGCTCATTAAATTCTTCGATAGTAAGGATATTATCCACAAAGAATTTGTTCCAAGTGGACAAACAATTACTAGTGAGTTTTATTTAAATGTTTTGAGGCGTTTGATGGGCAGAATTCGTCGCATTCGGCCAGAATATCGGGATGAAAACAGTTGGTGTTTGTTGCACGATAATGCACCCAGTCACACCTCACTTCTTGTTCGTAGATTTTTGGCGAAAAATAGTGTCAGCATGTGTTGAATCATCCACCGTATTCGCCTGATTTAGCACCCTGCGACTTTTCTTTATTCCCAAAACTTAAAATGACGTTAAAAGGGTGTTATTTTGATGATATTTCGACCATACAAACAGCTTCGACCCGTGCTTTGGAGGCAATTTTGCAAAGTGAACTGGAACAGGCATTCGAATCATTATTAAATCTCTGTAACAAGTGTATTGAAGCCGGAGGGACGTATTTTGAATAACAAACCAAAACAAATTATAATTTCGTGTTTCTATTTCATTTTGCAGACCCAGTCTTAAAAATTCTTTGCCACACTATGTATGTATCGCTTTATTGCAGTCTGTTATAGATTGTGCGGATATGACTCTGAATCATTTTAGCATAAACAAGATTTATGAAAATATCAGTATCTACTGAGTAAGCAACCCATGTTAATACTTGTTTTAGCCCTGCTTAGGGAAACATTTATACATGTGTGGTAAAAAATAAAAACAGCACAAAAACGAAAAAAACCCTTGTAGTTTTGGGATAAAGAGTCCCAGTTTTAACCATTTTGAACAACAAAAATTCCAACAGTTCTCCATGTTTTGAAGTTTTCGCTATTTTTAATACTAGGTGTAGAAACAAGCCTAAATATTTCCCTATGAAAATTTTCAGCCATCGAAAACCTCGCTTTTATTCCGCTTCTCCCCCATATCTTTCAATACCTCCCCAAATTTTCCGCACCCTCCCAGTTTAAAATTCCTAGTTAAATGCCTGACTACAGCAGCGCACAATTTCTCATATGAACCGATTTCAAACTGCAGGAACTAACGCACCCATATCAATGTTATCAACCAGCATGAATGCCGCCCCGGTGGCGCAGTGGTCTAAGCGATGGCCTCTGATCATTCGTCAAAAAGGTGTCCTGGTTCGAATTCCGTGAGGCATGGATGTTGTGCTTGTCTTACGGCACTGGCTCTCTCCCTTCCCTGGAAACAGTGACCCTAAATTAGGGACGGGCGACTGTTTATAGCCCACTGAGTTGCTCACGGTGGTCATTAAACCTCCAACCAAAAAAAACCAAAAAAAAAAAAAAAAAAAAACCCAGCATGAATGAAAACTCCCGCCTTCCTTCCCGAAAAAAATTATAAATGAACAGTTTTTTCTGAAATACGTTTTTCTCTCCTTATTGAAACAGTTTTGCGATGTTTGTTTTCTCAGGCGAACTTTGCTCCCGCCTTTCTTCCCGAAAAAAAAAAAAAAAAATTATAAATGAACAGTTTTTCTGAAATACGTTTTTCTTTCCTTATTGAACTAGTTTTGCGATGTTTGTTTTCTCAGGCGAACTTTGCTCCCGCCTTCCTTCCCGAAAAAAGAAGAAAAATTATAAAAGAAAAGTTTTTCTGAAATACGTTTTTCTCTCCTTATTGAACCAGTTTTGCGATGCTTGTTTTCTCAGGCGAACATTGCTACCGCCTTCCTTTCCGAAAAAAAAAAAAAAAAAAATTATAAATGAACAGTTTTTCTGAAAAACGTTTTTCTCACCTTATTGAACTACTTTTGCGATGTTTGTTTTCTCAGGCGAACTTTGCTCCCGCCTTCCTTCCCGAAAAAAGAAGAAAAATTATAAAAGAAAAGTTTTTCTGAAATACGTTTTTCTCTCCTTATTGAACCAGTTTTGCGATGCTTGTTTTCTCAGGCGAACATTGCTACCGCCTTCCTTCCCGAAAAAAAAACAAATTATAAATGAACAGTTTTTCTGAAATACGTTTTTCTCACCTTATTGAACTAGTTTTGCGATGTTTGTTTTCTCAGGCGAACTTTGCTCCCGCCTTCCTTCCCGAAAAAAGAAGAAAAATTATAAAAGAAAAGTTTTTCTGAAATACGTTTTTCTCTCCTTATTGAACCAGTTTTGCGATGCTTGTTTTCTCAGGCGAACATTGCTACCGCCTTCCTTCCCGAAAAAAAAAAAATTATAAATGAACAGTTTTTCTGAAATACGTTTTTCTCACCTTATTGAACTAGTTTTGCGATGTTTGTTTTCTCAGGCGAACTTTGCTCCCGCCTTCCTTCCCGAAAAAAGAAGAAAAATTATAAAAGAAAAGTTTTTCTGAAATACGTTTTTCTCTCCTTATTGAACCAGTTTTGCGATGCTTGTTTTCTCAGGCGAACATTGCTACCGCCTTCCTTCCCGAAAAAAAAAAAATATTATAAATGAACAGTTTTTCTGAAGTACGTTTTTCTCACCTTATTGAACTAGTTTTGCGATGTTTGTTTTCTCAGGCGAACTTTGCTCCCGCCTTCCTTCCCGAAAAAGAAGAAAAATTATAAAAGAACAGTTTTTCTGAAATACGTTTTCTCTCCTTATTGAACTAGTTTTGCGATGCTTGTTTTCTCAGGCGAACATTGCTACCGCCTTCCTTCCCGAAAAAAAAAAAAATTATAAATGAACAGTTTTTCTGAAATACGTTTTTCTCACCTTATTGAACTAGTTTTGCGATGTTTGTTTTCTCAGGCGAACTTTGCTCCCGCCTTCCTTCCCGAAAAAAGAAGAAAAATTATAAAAGAAAAGTTTTTCTGAAATACGTTTTCTCTCCTTATTGAACCAGTTTTGCGATGCTTGTTTTCTCAGGCGAACATTGCTACCGCCTTCCTTCCTGAAAAAAAAAAAAAAATTATAAATGAACAGTTTTTCTGAAATACGTTTTTCTCACCTTATTGAACTAGTTTTGCGATGTTTGTTTTCTCAGGCGAACTTTGCTCCCGCCTTCCTTCCCGAAAAAAGAAGAAAAATTATAAAAGAAAAGTTTTTCTGAAATACGTTTTTCTCTCCTTATTGAACCAGTTTTGCGATGCTTGTTTTCTCAGGCGAACATTGCTACCGCCTTCCTTCCCGAAAAAAAAAAAAAAAAAAAAAATTATAAATGAACAGTTTTTTCTGAAATACGTTTTTCTCACCTTATTGAACTAGTTTTGCGATGTTTGTTTTCTCAGGCGAACTTTGCTCCCGCCTTCCTTCCCGAAAAAAGAAGAAAAATTATAAAAGAAAAGTTTTTCTGAAATACGTTTTTCTCTCCTTATTGAACCAGTTTTGCGATGCTTGTTTTCTCAGGCGAACATTGCTACCGCCTTCCTTCCCGAAAAAAAAAAATTATAAATGAACAGTTTTTCTGAAATACGTTTTTCTCACCTTATTGAACTAGTTTTGCGATGTTTGTTTTCTCAGGCGAACTTTGCTCCCGCCTTCCTTCCCGAAAAAAGAAGAAAAATTATAAAAGAAAAGTTTTTCTGAAATACGTTTTTCTCTCCTTATTGAACCAGTTTTGCGATGCTTGTTTTCTCAGGCGAACATTGCTACCGCCTTCCTTCCCGAAAAAAAAAAAAAAAATTATAAATGAACAGTTTTTCTGAAATACGTTTTTCTCACCTTATTGAACTAGTTTTGCGATGTTTGTTTTCTCAGGCGAACTTTGCTCCCGCCTTCCTTCCCGAAAAAAGAAGAAAAATTATAAAAGAAAAGTTTTTCTGAAATACGTTTTTCTCTCCTTATTGAACCAGTTTTGCGATGCTTGTTTTCTCAGGCGAACATTGCTACCGTCTTCCTTCCCGAAAAAAAAAAAAAAAAAATTATAAATGAACAGTTTTTCTGAAATACGTTTTTCTCACCTTATTGAACTAGTTTTGCGATGTTTGTTTTCTCAGGCGAACTTTGCTCCCGCCTTCCTTCCCGAAAAAAGAAGAAAAATTATAAATGAACAGTTTTTTTTCTGAAATACGTTTTTCTTTCCTTATTGAACTAGTTTTGCGATGTTTGTTTTCTCAGGCGAACTTTGCTCCCGCCTTCCTTCCCGAAAAAAGAAGAAAAATTATAAATGAACAGTTTTTCTGAAATACGTTTTTCTCTCCTTATTGAACCAGTTTTGCGATGCTTGTTTTCTCAGGCGAACATTGCTACCGCCTTCCTTCCCGAAAAAAAAAAAAAAAAAAAAAATTATAAATGAACAGTTTTTCTGAAATACGTTTTTCTCACCTTATTGAACTAGTTTTGCGATGTTTGTTTTCTCAGGCGAACTTTGCTCCCGCCTTCCTTCCCGAAAAAAGAAGAAAAATTATAAATGAACAGTTTTTCTGAAATACGTTTTTCTTTCCTTATTGAACTAGTTTTGCGATGTTTGTTTTCTCAGGCGAACTTTGCTCCCGCCTTCCTTCCCGAAAAAAGAAGAAAAATTATAAATGAACAGTTTTTCTGAAATACGTTTTTCTCTCCTTATTGAACCAGTTTTGCGATGCTTGTTTTCTCAGGCGAACATTGCTACCGCCTTCCTTCCCGAAAAAAAAAAAATATATAAATGAACAGTTTTTCTGAAATACGTTTTTCTCACCTTATTGAACTAGTTTTGCGATGTTTGTTTTCTCAGGCGAACTTTGCTCCCGCCTTCCTTCCCGAAAAAAGAAGAAAAATTATAAAAGAAAAGTTTTTCTGAAATACGTTTTTCTCTCCTTATTGAACCAGTTTTGCGATGCTTGTTTTCTCAGGCGAACATTGCTACCGTCTTCCTTCCCGAAAAAAAAAAAAAAAAATTATAAATGAACAGTTTTTCTGAAATACGTTTTTCTCACCTTATTGAACTAGTTTTGCGATGTTTGTTTTCTCAGGCGAACTTTGCTCCCGCCTTCCTTCCCGAAAAAAGAAGAAAAATTATAAATGAACAGTTTTTCTGAAATACGTTTTTCTTTCCTTATTGAACTAGTTTTGCGATGTTTGTTTTCTCAGGCGAACTTTGCTCCCGCCTTCCTTCCCGAAAAAAGAAGAAAAATTATAAATGAACAGTTTTTCTGAAATACGTTTTTCTCTCCTTATTGAACCAGTTTTGCGATGCTTGTTTTCTCAGGCGAACATTGCTACCGCCTTCCTTCCCGAAAAAAAAAAAAAAAAAAAAAAAATTATAAATGAACAGTTTTTCTGAAATACGTTTTTCTCACCTTATTGAACCAGTTTTGCGATGTTTGTTTTCTCAGGCGAACTTTGTCTCCTAGTATAATTATCAAATTTCTTCTCGCTTTAGATCAGAAATCAGTAATTTTCTTCTGTACCACTATATTTCAAATGAATCAACATTTTACTTCCGAGTTTCTTTCTAAGATCCATTCTTCGCACTTATAAGTGAATACAGGAGAGAACATAACTCAGTCTATGATATCAAGTTCTGTCTTAATGGGAAATCAGTATTTTTCTCAAACTTTAGCTACAAGATAAGCAATTACATCCTATTCAGGTCAATAGCAAAAGTATAGCGTTTTCAGATGTTTGATTCACTCTAATCAAATTCTTTTGCTTCTTATATCTAACTTCAAAGAGCTATAACGTAAATCGCTCTCGAAGTACTGTCTAATCTGCACACCTCTTTTGGTATTGTTTGACCCTCTTAAGTATCAAAGCTTAAAGGAAAACGCCCTTACCTTATTAAGGTTGCTGGTCCTATTGAAGGGAGAAGACTAGAACTAAAACAAACAAGATAGCTATTTCGCCCTAGAGCTGAACCCAGGTTTTTGGAGCTAGTCGTTTGTCTTTTATTTATTTGGTGTTTAAGCACCAACGTCCAACTCCTAAGATGTGTAGGTATTTAAAGAGCAAACAGGTATTGAAAATAATGACTAGTAAAATCATCATTACATTGACAATTCTATGTATTTGTTTCAAGCTGAAACTGCTCTTCGGAGTTGTAGCTGTGAGTACGAATGTTCTTTTGGTAGTTATTGCCAGAAGTCTCAATGTGAGTCGATGCAGGACAAAAAGTATGAAAACATCTCCACATCGGAATAGGGCTTTTATTTTTATTTTTAGGTGCATTGTATGATCTGTAGTTTGTTTCGAATAAGCTCGTATTCTCGCGTAAGATAGTTAAATTCAAAATGCTTTGTATGACAAATATTGTGATATGTTCTCGAACGAAAGAAAATTCGGTGTAACTGATTTTCAAATTAACATGAGAGATGAAGGTAATAATGAGTATAAAGTTACTCTCGCTAGTTGTAATTTTACATGTAACGATGCAACGTGATTAAAACCAGAGATTTTCAAGCGTTATAAATCTTTAGTGAATCGGCACAGTACTTATAAGCACAACAGAAGACCAGAATAAAACAAATTCCTTCTTAAATATCAATTCAAAATTTTCATATCAAGTTTTTAATCAGAACGTAAAGTTTGGACTCAACGAGAGAGAGAGAGAGAGAGAGACGTTGTTCTTGGTAGCTAACTAAGAGAAAAGAGATTAAATTCAGCTTATTTAGAGGGTTTCAGTCTTACTTGATTGCTTGAAGCAGATAGAAAACGGCAATTCTTGTTTCTAAATGAGCTCAGACTGTAGATTTCTTTGTCTCTTTGTACGGCTCTCAATAACTGGCTGTGATGTCTTTCACTATGCGGCTGAAAGCAGAATTTCTTTCCATTTTTGTGTCATTATCTTGAGCAATTTGGATGCCTTCTTTTCCACAAGTGAATAGAATTCTTGTTTTTAGTTTCCCATTGATTCACCACCTTTATTTTCCGCTTGCATAATCACATCACCTTCTTCCTTTGATCTTCGTCGACATAAAATGTTTTTTTTTTTAATTCTTTAAAACGCGATATTAACATTTCTCGAGAACGACATAGAATAAGTTTAAAAATTTTTACTTCAAGTAATAACTTTTTCTTGATTCCTTGAAATACGTGATCAAAGCTAAAAAGCATGAAAGCATTCCAGCAGAAAGGACGTCACACTTCTTTCATCTTTCCAGCATCCTAAAAATCGATTGCAAGCGCTAAACTCGTGAGAGAAAAACGCTTGACAAAAACAAGAAAATAAGTGAACATTTTCTATGAGAGAAATGCTCACAGCGGTTCCGGTTATAACGGATATAGAGAAAGTACAATGTTTCTGATTGCGTCATCTGTACAATGTCCACGCTTTAATTGAATCGAAGCATAAATTACAATGTGTTTTGCGATGCCATAATTCAAATAAATCAAACGGAGCGACAAACACAGTTCAGCAGCATTGGGCTTTGCTTTAGTGATGGTTACATGCTTGATTCGGACCCCTCAGTTTTGATCAGCGATTTTTAGCGGAAAAAGAGGTGTTCATATTCGCATACAACTGTGCCCAGATGCATCTTACATCATGTCATTGGATGTTCATCTGAAGTCGGTGGTCGCTGTCAAGGGCCAGTTGAAATCTCAACAAACATTTGGGTCTCTTCACCAGCCAATTCTAAATAGACAAAGTCACGTTTATCTTTAATTAACACACATCAACCGAAAAATTGTTACCCAGACACCGCTGGGATCGAACTCCAGATCTCTCGATATCTAGCCGAGTGCGTTCGTCTTACGCTTCGGTGGCCAAGTATCCACGGCGCTATGTGTGTTTATCTGCCAGCATCTGACTTCCCAAATTCGTGGGGATGGGCTCAGCAACTAAAACGTCTAAAGTCAGATGCTGACAGATGAACATACATAGCGCCGTGGATTGTTGGCCACCGTAGCGTAAAACAAACGCACTCGGCTAGTTATCGAGAGATCTGGGGTTCGATCCCAGCTGTGTCCGGATAACAATTTTTTAGTTGCCGTGTGTTAACTAAAGAAAAACGTGGAAAGAACGACAACTTTCTGTGTTTGCATTGTCTCCACGTATTTGGAAGATTTTCACCAGGCAGTTCTGTTCAATACACCAAACCAGTGCCACCCCGGTGGCGCAGTGGTCTAAGCGATGGCTTCTGATCATTCGTCCGAGATGGGTCCGGGTTCGAGTCCCGGCGAGGCATGGATGTTGTGTTTGTCTTTCGGCGCTGAGTCTCTACATTCCCTGGAACCACTGACCCTAAATTAGGGACGGGTGACTGCTTATAGCCCACTGAGTTGCTCACGGTAGTCGTTAAAACTCCAATTAAAAAAACAAAAACAAAAGTTCAAACTTTCTGCTAAACACCACAGATAAATTCATTTCTAGAGCGAATCTGAACGTAGGGTGTTCCTCTTTAGCCCAAAATTAATCGTACTTGCAAAAAATCAGCAATCTGGGATTTTACCTTTAGTCAAAAACTTGTCATCTTACATAAATGCGAGTTTGAGGACTGTTTCTTTTTACACCGAACGATAGTAAACTTTAGAGCAAGTCTAGACTTTTCAGTTCTGCCTCTTGACCGAGTCTAATAACTTTTAAAATGAGTCTGTTACCTGGGTCTTTACTTTTGTACGGAAACTGGCAACTTTTGATGCTCCTTTTGACTCTGGTATAGTTTTTCGCTGACAAAATATTGATCACCTTCAACGAGTCTGAATTTCAGGCCATTTCCTTTGAATGCCCACTTGTCATGTTTACATCTGGTTTCCGGGTATTTTCGTGTGGCCTACCCTAAGTTAGTAAATCCTTGAAAGCTCGACCTGCTTCGTAATCAGAAAGCGGTTCACTGAAATTTAATAATTTATTTTAATAAAATTAGCTAACGATGATTTTGGTTTCACCCATAATCACTGCCATCATCACTTGCCTGGAAGTTACCAGGTTCTTCGAGCTTCAGCTGAACACCCGCCGTTGTTCAGAAGTCATGTTTAGTTGTTGAACACGGGGCACAGTTAGTTATAAGCATGTCTGTATGCACCCTTTAGAAGTCTACATCTTCAGGTTTTACTTCCCGTGCTTTCCAGTTAGATCTTTGTTTCCAACACTTTTCCAGTATTACATTTTCATTTTTCCAACTGTTTTTTCTAAACGAAGTTGGTACCAAAAGGTTTCGTTTGTCAGTGTGAGTGGCTAATTTTCCCTATAGAGCCATGGCTAATTGTTCCTAATTTCCTTAAGTCCTTAATTGTTCTTAATTAAATAGTCCTTAATTGTTCCCAATTTTTCCGTAATAGTTTCTTTTCCCTATAGAGTTCCTAGAGCCGTGGCCAGTTGTTCTTATACAGCCTAATTGTTCCTATTTTCCCTATAGAGCAGTTTCTTTGTTGCAAGTCGGTCGCATCGCATCACAGCTTAGTTTATGTATGAATGCACGAAGGGCTGTATTATTAACGTGATTTTCAGTTTGCTTCGATGTTTAACGATTATCATAAGCAATTTTTAGGGATTTGCCAAGAGCTAGCTCGTGGTAAATCATTGATCGGGAATGGGTGAAGATCTCGCGCTCTTTTGGACGGTTTGTTCGAAAGAGCTGTGATGACCATCGAGTTTATTATTAGGTGGAGACACCACCCCTATATCCACGCAGCACTGGCGGCCATAAGTAACCGCCCGTGCTTCAAGTGACGTCACATCCAGGTAAGAAGATGCTTTGAAACTACTTAAACCCACACAGGAGAAGACAGAGGTTCAACTCTCGCTTTTTGAACAGCATCCCATTGGTCGGACATGAAACTACGATGGCGTCTGTCACGTGATACGGTACCAGTGGCTATATACTGTAAGTAGCACCGCGGAGGGAGTTGTAAACTCTCCCAGAACCAAGCCTGCGATCGTTGACCCCCCTTGACAGAGAGAGTAAGTATGTGATCAATGGTGGGTGTTAGGCAGTATGTAATCAATGGTGGGTCGAGAAGGTGAGAATGGATTCTGTTCGGGCATTTGGATTTGGTCCCGTTGAGTTTCTGGTGCGTCGGCGGCCGGGTGGTGTCGTGGTTCTCTGTGATGTTGTGCGGTGCTTGGTTCCCCTTGCTCCCCTTTCTCCCTGACTGGTATCACGGTTCACAGTATGAAAAACATATCACCCTCTCCTTTCACTCAATTTTTCTGTTTGTCTTTCCTGTTGAGTTCACTTACTCAGATGTCCTAGCTTCCTATTTCTAAGGGTAGTTTTAGACCTGGGGTCAGACTGTCCCTTCCTAAAACTTCTTCAAATACCGTATTGTATATCGAGTTGTGGGATGTAAGGTCAGGTGATGCGTAACATCACAGCCTCTCCTTGACAAATGTCAACCCCGCCTTCTCGTGGTGCATCCTGTTCCCACTAAAGGGGCTCTGACGACCGCAAATAGCGGTATAACTATACCATCGGGATCAGAGGAAATGCTATCCCACACTCACCAACCCGCTTGGCCAGCGTGGTGAGTTATGGCCAAACACCTCCAAAATGACTCTACAACTTAAATCTTGGCCCTCAGTCTCCGGCAGCTGGAATGTACCTGGCCAAGGCAGCGGCCAGTGCGACATGAAGGCAGAGGGTGCTAAGAATCCCCGGAGGACCGGACTAGGCTGCCATTTGATGCTGACCTTGGCTACCTACAACGGACGCTCCCTATCTTCTGATTCAAGGCTTCTTGAATTGGAAGAGGAACTACAAAGGATCAAGTGGGACATCGTCGGGCTAAGTGAGGTAAGGAGAAAAGGAGAAGATCTCATTGAACTGAAAAGTGGACATCTCTTCTATTATCGTGGGACAGATACTGGCAGAACTAGTGGTGTTGGATTTATAATAAACAAGAAACTGAAGGATAAAGTGGTAGAAGTTGAAAGTTCCTCTGACAGAGCTGCACGACTCGTTATCCAACTATCGAGAAGATACCAGGCTCAGATTATTCAAACTTATGCACCCACCACAAGTCATCCTGAAGAAGAAATTGAAGAATTTTATGAGGAAATTCGTCATCTAAATAATAAAGGTAAGCAGCACTTGAAGATAATTATGGGAGATTTCAATGCAAAAATAGGGCACCGGCAACAGAATGAAACTTCAGTAGGTAAATTCGGTCACGGCAACAGAAACCAGCGTGGAAATACTCTCGTTGAGTTTGCAGAGGCAGAAGGATTTTTCATCTTGAATTCCTTTTTCAAGAAAAAGCCACACAGGAAATGGACATGGAGACATCCAATTGGGACGACAAGTGAAATTGATTTTATTATGTGTAACAAAAAATTCGTCATCGAAGACTGCAGTGTGCTGAACAAGTTCAACACAGGTAGTGACCATAGATTGGTGAGATGTAAGATGCACCTCAACACTAAACTGGAACGTGGCAAGCTCATAAGACAAACAAAATGTATTGACATAACCAACCTTAAAAAACACCATAATACTTTCAAGTTGGAACTGAAGAACAGATTCTCTGCTTTAGAAGGCCTAACATCGGAAGAAGTGGATATTTCGGAAGTTAACAGAAAAGTAACCAAAGCTCTTATGGAAACAGCAACAAAATTAGCTGGGTCTAAGAACAAGTTGCATGTAAACAAATTATCAGGAAAAACCAAAATGTTGATGCAAAAAAGAAGAGAGATGAGGACAACTAAAGAAGATGTGACTTCCAAAGTAGAATATATAGAGCTATGCAAGACAGCACGAAAAAGTATCACTGAAGACGTAAGGAAATTCAACTGTGAGCTAGTGAGGAAAGCAATTGAAAACAACCAAAGCCTAAAGATAGCAAAGGGACATCTCAGTAAGGGAAGAAAACAGATTATGGCTCTGAGAAAAGAAGATGGTTCTATAACAAGAAATAGAGGCGAAATTTTGACAAGAGTGAAAGATTTCTACTCCAAATTATATGAAAGGGATGATACATGTACTCCAGACATCATGAAAGGTACCAGAGTTCTTCCAGTCCTCCCAGCAGAAGTTGCTCATGCAATCAAGAACATGAAGCGGGGGAAAGCTCCAGGAGAAGATGGAATTACTATAGACATCATACAAGAAGCAAGTGGAGAAATTGAAACAGTACTCGCCCAAATTTTCACTCGATGCCTTAATGAAGGGAAGATTCCTGAGGATTGGAACAATGCTACAATGATCCTGCTACATAAAAAAGGTGACATTGAGGATCTCAGGAACTACAGACCTATCAGCCTCCTATCAGTGGTTTATAAAATCTTCACTAAAGTTCTTTCACACCGCTTGAAGGTAACACTGGACATGGCTCAACCGAGAGAACAAGCTGGATTCAAGAGTGGCTACAGCACAATAGATCATATCCACGTACTGAGAGAACTAATTGAAAGAGCGAGGGAATATGAACTTCCATTGTGCATGGCTTTTATCGATTATGAAAAAGCCTTTGATTCGGTGAAACCATCAGCAGTTACCACGGCTCTGAAATCCTGCGGTATTGAAGATGCATACATTAATATTATTAATAACATCTATGAAAATGCAAGTGCAAAGATTCGGCTGTTTGAAAATACAACACACATAAAAATTGGAAAGGGAGTGAGACAAGGTGACACCATATCTCCGAAGCTCTTTAATGCCACATTGGAAAATGTCTTTCAATCACTGAACTGGGAAAACAAAGGGATAAAGATTAATGGAGATTATCTAACCCACCTTCGTTTTGCTGATGACGTAGTCATTTTTGCAACTACCCCATCAGAGCTGCAGAGTATGATCCAGGAACTTGCTGACAAGAGTAAAGAAGTGGGATTAAAAATGAACTTTCAGAAGACAAAAGTGATGTTCAATGCTTTTTCAAGAAATGAAGATTTATCGATTGATGGAGAAAAACTGGAGATAACAGATACGTATGTTTATCTTGGACAGCAGATATCAAGTGAGGGTCACATTGATGAAGAAATTAATCGGCGTACAAAACTTGCCTGGAGAGCTTTTGGAAGAAACAGCATAATTTTCAAGAGCAATATGCCATTATGTCTTAAAAGAAAAGTGTTTGATCAATGCATCCTTCCAGTGCTTACGTATGGTGCAGAGACGTGGACCTTAACTAAAAGAGACATACAAAGGCTGCAGACAACTCAAAGAAGCATGGAGAGGTGCATGCTTGGTATAACCAGGAGAGATAAGAAGAGGAACTCGTGGATCCGAAAAATGACGAGAGTGGAAGACATCATGATCAGAGTTAAATCCCTGAAATGGCAATGGGCTGGACATACTGCCAGAAGGACAGACCATAGATGGACAGCTGAAATTTTAGATTGGATTCCAAGGGACAGGAAAAGACCCAGAAAAAGACCACATGGGAGATGGGTGGATGAAATTCGTAAATATGCGGGAGTGACATGGAGGAGACTGGCACAAGACAGACCGTTGTGGAGGAAACTTGGGGAGACCTTCGTCCAGCAGTGGATTGATAATGGTTGACAATGATGATGATGATGATATCGAGTTGTAAACTCCTGAAAGAAGAAAAAAGGTAGACTCTCATGGTTTCGGTACCGAGGCTTTAGTTCCATGTTCGTCCAGTGGCACGCTGTTCTATCGAGATCTTCGAGGCCAAATTGTTGTCACGAGCCTCTATCGAAGATTTACCTCTGTGTCTCGTACTGTGTGACTGAAACCAATGGAACAAAAGCTTTGAGGCGTATTGACAGATAAAATGAGGGATTTAATAATATTTATCAATTATACAAGCTTACTGTTTTATCAAGTGTATAACTTAGTTTGTTTTTGCCTGTACGCGACTCACGCTAAAGATTCGCTGTGACCTATGGCGGCAGAGCCAGTGGTGTGTCTACCTAATATAAGCTCCATGGTGATGATTATTCAATCCACCATCACTGCGAAACACATGTTTAACTTTCTCAGCACGTTTAACTTTCTTCCGCCCACATGAGTTTAGAAACGAACTTCCAATAAGAAAAACAATGTAATTAATAAGTGTCAATCGGGATGTGAGTGAGCAATCAGCACTGAGCTAGGAAATAATGGTGAAACTTAAGAATGGCAGTAATACGTGAATGCAATTGATTTGAACAGTATATCCGAATCGTTCACTAGCGGCAAATCATTCACGGTGAATCGTTGAAGAGCTCGTACTCTTTTGGGTAGTTTGCCATAAAGAGCTGTCGTCTTGAAAGGGTTTTGGTGGTGAACACGAAATCCCTGCAACGAATGACTTACTTAGTGAGCGTCAGAGCCCATTTAAGAGGGGGGCTACAGCCCCTGGCCCCGTATTTTTAAGGGGCCCCAAAATTATGCAGGTTGCTTGAAGAATTAACAGAGTTCTACAGTTGTTTTTTTTTTTTTTTTGCAGATAGCACTGCAAAAACTATAAAAAAAAACTTCCTTGTGAAAAAAAATCTATTTCTTTCCGCTTTTTTTTTTTTTAGCAGTCTGCAAAATAGAGAAATCGCCCCCAGTCTATCCTCAAATCTTCCCAAATCATTACAGATGTTTTTTTTTTTTTTTTTTTTGTTGTACACATCTGTAATTGCGGGAAAGTCTCATACATTACAAATTTGTTTGAATCATGATATTTGGATCATATTATTTTGTCCACTACTTCGATATAATTTTAACAAGCTGAACTGTGGGTGGGTGGTGGTGGGGGATTAAAGCAAAACTGAACTGGTATCCAATTTTCAACCATGCATTTTTACATTTTCTTGCTAACACTGATTCTTCCATATATCATGGGATACACACTTCAATATGGCGGGGATATTTTTATACCTTCATCATATTTTGGCAATGTTTTCTCCTGGGTATTTTTATTCGGCCACCCACAATGAAATCCTAGATGTGCCACAAGGGGAGCCGACCTCTCCAAATTATTGGGGGATCAGGCGTGAAGAGATCAGACATGGAAGGGGCATGTCTTTTCTATTGTCAAGAGGAAAATACAAAAAAGGGGGGAGGGAGAGCAAAAAGATAAATTATGAGTTTCAACGTATATTTTAAAACGCAATTGTGATTGCTCATCAGGAAATGAGCAAGGAAACAGAAATATTCTTTTGCTGAATATTAATATTTAAAAAAAAAGTAAAATTCAGCTTGCGATTTTATAAAAACAGTCAAAGAGATTTCATTTCCAAAGTTTAGTAAAAAATTTGAAAAATTAGCTGGGTTACTCAAAGAACAAGAAGCGGAAAAAATAAATAGGTAAATAAAGCCGCTTGATATTATGTTTTTGTGTTTTATTTATTTTATTTTGATAATTGTTTTAAGCATTTTCCACGTATCACGAGAACATGTCAAGCACTATTAATACGAGGCTGGCAATCTAGCTTCTTATCAAATGAGCAATGCTGAGAATAGGGAAGGGTTTTTAGTTATTTTGTTATTCATCATTTTTGGTAATAAATAGCTTTGGCCTCATAAGGTGGAGAGTCCAGGATAAAGCGATTACTTAATTAAACAGACGAAAAAAATGGGTGGGCACACCCCTCCTCCCAGTAAAATTATTGGACGGGAAAGATTCAGCTTGGCCCTCATAGTAGGAACCTATGTGTGCCACTAATACTGGGACCCCAAAATACTGTCCAACTTCCGGTCTCCTTAAATGAACACTTGTGAGCATAATGACAACCTAAAAATTGAATGATCATTTGTTTGAATGATTGTTCGTGAATGACTGTTGCGTGAATGATGAATGAACTAGCAAGAAGGAATTTTGTATGTCATCATTAATTCCAGAGGCCGAATGAAAGAAAAAGCAACTAAAACAAAGCGCGTATAGCAATTCTGGATGTAGGAGTTGACATACCTTGAAATTATGGTCAAGTGGGATCACGTGAGATTAAATTAAAAAATCATAAAATGAAAACAAGATTTCTTTTACTCTACATCGCAGAAACTGTACGACTTTGGCAACCATTTATCGAAAATCGTTATTTTCGTTCCCATTGGCCTTTTAAAGGCGAAATTGGGATTATTGTTACCGAAGTTACAGAACGAGATCTGCGTTCTATTCCGGTTCTTGTAGCATGCTAAAGTCAATGAAGTATGGAAAAAAAGGGGGGTGAGGGGTGGGGTGAAAAACAGTTCGGTGTGCCAAAAGTCATGAGTGCATTTTTCATTGATGGAAAGATCTGTATTTATATTCAAAGCTGTCGAAACCGTTCGATTTTTTTCTTTGATACGAACGTGTTATCTCAAAGTTTTGTAATGGTCATTTTTGGTTTTCACTTCGAAGTCATTAAGTGGCTAATATACCGTTAAGAGAAATCAATAAGAACACGTCCTTGTTCTCAAAGTTTTTGAACTCCTTCTAAACAATACCACTAACCTTCGAACTTTTCCTCCAACTAAAGCGTAAAAACAAAAAGCAGCATGACGTGTTACGATCATTTAGTTTTCTACCGCGCAGCCTCGGGGAATTTTAGTTTTCCCTGCTGCATTTCGTCCCTTGGAACAAAATTCTGAATCCTTAGATTTCAACCACTTACATTGTCTAGGAAATGCGTTGACCGGATTAACCTTGAACAGAATCAAACCCTTATCTTTTTAAAGCTTTTCACTTGGTCCGCTGACAGCATTGACATATAATCATCAAAGAAGGGCACGAAAGTCTGTGGAACGTGACACAGTTATTTCCTTAATTTTTCCACTACCTTAGAACAATGGCAGACACTTAGTTCGTTTTGTAAGTCGGTTTCCTTTCGCTTCTAAATAGCCTTTCATGAAAAAGGAAGATGTTTTCCCATATTAAGGAAATGTCGTCCTCTCTCTCTCTCTTTCGACGATGCACCCTTATTTAAAAAAAAAAAAAAAAAAGAAAGCAAACGCTCTGGCTTCTGCCAGTTTATCGAGTGTTCCCGGGTTCAGTCTCGAATGTAGCGTGCGTGATGTACTTGCCTTGTGGCACTGGCTTTCCCTTACAGCAATTCTTTCTCGCAGGATTAACATCCACAGGGCAGTTTGAAGTCCATGGCGCAGCTGCATATGCCTCATGGGACTTTTGCGCAGGGAATCAGAAACGAAGTCAAATTTAAACTGAACCTTTATATTCACGACAAGGCTAATCTGACTACAGAGGGAAAGGTACTGAGTGAAATACTGGAACTACAGTACACCATATTGACAAAAGACACCGAACACCCCTTCAAAAGCAAATGAATGGATCCTCTGCGCTGTTAAGATGCGCGGTACTGCTACAAATGGTATGAAAACAAGCCTGCAGCTGACCGCGATCAATCGCACTGTGAGGTTGAATGAAAAAGTCGCTGCGGGAGAGAACTGACTTTGAGAAAGGAAAGATTGTTGGGTGTTATATTAGTGGGTTGGCCATAAAAGAAACCGAGAGGCGTTTAAACATACCCAAGTCAACTGTTTTGGATGTACTGAATAAGTGGAAGACACATGGCGTGCCTGAAGCAGCAAAACGTACCGGCAGACCAAAGAAAATCACTGGTAAAAGACGTCCAAACCTCAGAAGAGTCGTTACAGCTAATCTACGGAGCACTACATAAGACCTCGGTGTACAGGTGAGTAAAAATGCTGGAACCTCGGTATGTACACGTACCATTCGCAGAGAACTTCATTCCTGCTCATAGGCCTTTTATTTCCACTCAGAATGCTACTCGTCGTTTAGCATGGTGTAAAGAACATTTATCGCGGATCGTAGATCAATGGAAACGGGTCCTATGGACCGACGAATCTGGATACACGATCCATCAGTCTGATGGCAGTGTATGGCGTCAGCCGGGAGAACGCTATTTACCAGTGTACTGTTCCTACGGTCAAGTTTGGAGCTGGCAGTGTACTCGTGTGGGGGTGTTTTTCGTGGTATGGTCCTGGCCCATTGGTTATCGTGAACAAACCTGTTAACCTACACGTCTACCTCGATATTCTGGACAATTATGCCCTACCAACTCTGTGGCAATAATATGGAACCGAGCCTTGTTGGTACCAGCAGGATAATGCGCCGAACCATAAAGCAAAGACTGTTACGGCGTGGTTTGACGATAATTCCGTATCGTGTGTGGACTGGCCAGCACAGAGCCCTGATCTTAATTCTATAGCGCACCTATGGTATGAATTAGAGCGCCGTATAAGAAGTTTGAAACCAAGGCCTACTACTAAGTAACAGTTAGCGGCAGCATTATGTACTGAATGGAAGTGCATACTTATCGCTGTGTCCCAAAACCTTGTCGAAAGCATGTCTTGAAGGGTCAGTGCATGCAATTAAGGTCAAAGGTGGACTGACACTGTGCCAATAAATGCTATGGTTTGTTTCTTTTCTAGGCGTCCGATGACTTTTGCCAATATAGTGTATATTATTCTGTACTTCCGGGATGTAAGGTCAGGTGATGCGTAACATCACAGCCTCTCCTTGACAAATGTCAACCCCGCCTTCTCGTGGTGCATCCTGTTCCCACTAAAGGGGCTCTGACGACCGCCCATAGCGGTATAACTATACCATCGGGATTAGAGGAAATTCTATCCCACACTCACCAACCCGCTTGGCCAGCGTGGTGAGTTATGGCCAAACCCCTCCAAAATGACTCCACAACTTAAATCTTGGCCCTCAGTCTCCGGCAGCTGGAATGTACCTGGCCAAGGCAGCGGCCAGTGCGACATGAAGGCAGAGGGTGCTAAGAATCCCCGGAGGACCGGACTAGGCTGCCATCTGATGCTGACCTTGGCAACGTACAATGGACGCTCCCTATCTTCTGATTCAAGGCTTCTTGAATTGGAAGAGGAACTACAAAGGATCAAGTGGGACATCGTGGGGCTAAGTGAGGTAAGAAGAAAAGGAGAAGATCTCATCGAACTGAAAAGTGGACATCTCTTCTACTATCGTGGGACAGATACTGGCAGAACTGGTGGTGTTGGATTTATAATAAACAAGAAACTGAAGGATAAAGTTGTAGAAGTTGAAAGTTCCTCTGACAGAGCTGCACGACTCGTTATCCAACTATCGAGAAGATACCAGGCTCAGATTATTCAAACTTATGCACCCACCACAAGTCATCCTGAAGAAGAAATTGAAGAATTTTATGAGGAAATTTGTCATCTAAATAATAAAGGTAAGCAGCACTTGAAAATAATTATGGGAGATTTCAATGCAAAAATAGGGCAACGGCAACAGAATGAAACTTCAGTAGGTAAATTCGGTCACGGCAACAGAAACCAGCGTGGAAATACTCCCGTTGAGTTTGCAGAGGCAGAAGGGTTTTTCATCTTGAACTCCTTCTTCAAGAAAAAGCCACACAGGAAATGGACATGGAGACATCCAAATGGGACGACAAGTGAAATTGATTTTATTATGTGTAACAAAAAATTCGTCATAGAAGACTGCAGTGTGCTAAACAAGTTCAACACAGGTAGTGACCATAGATTGGTGAGATGTAAGATGCACCTCAACACTAAACTTGAACGTGGCAAGCTCATAAGACAAACAAAATCTATTGACATAACCAACCTTAAAAAACACCATAATACCTTCAAGTTAGAACTGAAGAACAGGTTCTCTGCTTTAGAAGGCCTAACATCGGAAGAAGTGGACATCTCTGAAGTTAACAGAAAAGTAACCAAAGCTCTTATGGAAACAGCAACAAAATTAGCTGGGTCTAAGAACAAGTTGCATGTAAATAAATTATCAGGAAAAACGAAAATGTTGATGCAAAAAAGAAGAGAGATGAGGACAACTAAAGAAGATGTGACTTCCAAAGTGGAATATATAGAGCTATGCAAGACAGTACGAAAAAGTATTACTGAAGACGTAAGAAAATTCAACTGTGAACTAGTGAGGAAAGCAATTGAAAACAACCAAAGCCTAAAGATAGCAAAGGGACATCTCAGTAAGGGAAGAAAACAGATTATGGCACTGAGAAAAGAAGATGGTTCTGTAACAAGAAATAGAGGCGAAATTTTGACAAGAGTGAAAGATTTCTACTCCAAATTATATGAAAGGGATGATACATGCACTCCAGACATCATGAAAGATACCAGTACCAGAGTTCCTCCAGTCCTTCCAGCAGAAGTTGCACATGCAATCAAGAACATGAAGCGGAGAAAAGCTCCAGGAGAAGATGGAATTACTGTAGACATCATACAAGAAGCAAGTGGAGAAATCGAAACAGTACTCGCCCAAATTTTCACTCGATGCCTTAATGAAGGAAAGATTCCTGAGGATTGGAACACAGCTACAATGATCCTGCTACATAAGAAAGGTGACATTGAGGATCTCGGAAACTACAGACCTATCAGCCTCCTATCAGTAGTTTATAAAATCTTCACTAAAGTTCTTTCACACCGCTTGAAGGTAACAATGGACATGGCTCTCAACCGAGAGAACAAGCTGGATTCAGGAGTGGCTACAGCACAATAGATCATATCCATGTGCTGAGAGAACTAATTGAAAGAGCGAGGGAATATGAACTTCCATTGTGCATGGCTTTTATCGATTATGAAAAAGCCTTTGATTCGGTGAAACCATCAGCAGTTACAATGGCTCTGAAAACCTGCGGTATTGAAGATGCATACATTAATATTATTAATAACATCTATGAAAATGCAAGTGCAAAGATTAGGCTGTTTGAAAATACAACACACATAAAAATTGGAAAGGGAGTGAGACAAGGTGACACCATATCTCCGAAGCTCTTTAATGCCACATTGGAGGGCGTTTTTCAGTCACTGAGCTGGGAAAACAAGGGGATAAAGATTAATGGAGATTATCTAACCCACCTTCGTTTTGCTGATGACGTAGTCATTTTTGCAACTAGCCCATCAGAGCTGCAGAGTATGATCCAGGAACTTGCTGACAAGAGTAAAGAAGTGGGATTAAAAATGAACTTTCAGAAGACAAAAGTGATGTTCAATGCTTTTACAAGAAATGAAGATTTATCGATTGATGGAGAAAAGCTGGAGATAACAGACACGTACGTTTATCTTGGACAGCAGATATCAAGTGAGGGTCACATTGATGAAGAAATTAATCGGCGTACAAAACTTGCCTGGAGAGCTTTTGGAAGAAACAGCATAATTTTCAAGAGCAATATGCCATTATGTCTTAAAAGAAAAGTGTTTGATCAATGCATCCTTCCAGTGCTTACGTATGGTGCAGAGACGTGGACCTTAACTAAAAGAGACATACAAAGGCTGCAGACAACTCAATCAAAGTAGCATGGAGAGGTGCATACTTGGTGTAACCAGGAGAGATAAGAAGAGGAACTCGTGGATCCGAAAAATGACAAGAGTGGAAGACATCATGATCAGAGTTAAATCCCTGAAATGGCAATGGGCTGGACATACTGCCAGAAGGACAGATCATCGATGGACAGCCGAAATTTTAGATTGGATTCCAAGGGACAGGAAAAGACCCAGAAGAAGACCACATGGGAGATGGGTGGATGAAATTCGAAAGTATGCAGGGGTGACATGGAGGAGACTGGCACAAGACAGACCGTTGTGGAGGAAACTTGGGGAGACCTTCGTCCAGCAGTGGATTGATAATGGTTGACAATGATGATGATGATGATTCTGTACTTCCACTGAATAATATAGTTTCAGTCTAAAAGTTCGTATTCCAGCTTGAACTGGTTTGGGCTTAATAAGTACGTTGCTGTCTTGATATTGTTGTAAACGTTGTGCGCAGGTGAATTTAAAAAATGATCTCAATTTTCGTTGTGATTCTAAGAAATACAGATACTCGCGTTTTGGCGACGTCACTGCCATTATCGGTCGGCCATGTACGATACAGAGCTATACCTGTAGAATAATTTTTGCGAGTGGACAGTCGGAATAGTATCGGGGGGGGGGGGCAGAAGGCATTGCACTTTTCTTCTGGAAGAGAATGTCACCGAGAGGGGGGATCAGCGAGAACTTTCCCTTTCTTTCGCTTACCGCCACTGTGTTATACCCTCTGGGTTTCAGAGAAATACTGAAAAATCACGAGATATCTGGAAAAGGAGTGAGACAAGGTGACACCATGTCTCCGAAGCTCTTTAATGCCACATTGGAAAATGTCTTTCAATCACTGAACTGGGAAAACAAAGGGATAAAGATTAATGGAGATTATCTAACCCACCTTCGTTTTGCTGATGACGTAGTCATTTTTGCAACTACCCCATCAGAGCTGCAGAGTATGGTCCAGGAACTTGCTGACAAGAGTAAAGAAGTGGGATTAAAAATGAACTTTCAGAAGACAAAAGTGATGTTCAATGCTTTTACAAGAAATGAAGATTTATCGATTGATGGAGAAAAGCTGGAGATAACAGACACGTACGTTTATCTTGGACAGCAGATATCAAGTGAGGGTCGCATTGATGAAGAAATTAATCGGCGTACAAAACTTGCCTGGAGAGCTTTTGGAAGAAACAGCATAATTTTCAAGAGTAATATGCCATTATGTCTTAAAAGAAAAGTGTTTGATCAATGCATCCTTCCAGTGCTTACGTATGGTGCAGAGACGTGGACCTTAACTAAAAGAGACATACAAAGACTGCAGACAACTCAAAGCAGCATGGAGAGGTGCATACTTGGTGTAACCAGGAGATATAAGAAGAGGAACTCGTGGATCCGAAAAATGACAAGAGTGGAAGACATCATGATCAGAGTTAAATCCCTGAAATGGCAATGGGCTGGACATACTGCCAGAAGGACAGATCATCGATGGACAGCCGAAATTTTAGATTGGATTCCAAGGGACAGGAAAAGACCCAGAAGAAGACCACATGGGAGATGGGTGGATGAAATTCGAAAGTATGCAGGGGTGACATGGAGGAGACTGGCACAAGACAGACCGTTGTGGAGGAAACTTGGGGAGACCTTCGTCCAGCAGTGGATTGATAATGGTTGACAATGATGATGATGATGATGATCTTTTCCATGAGAAGGCTCAGCTCAACGTACACTCCACAGTTAGGTATGGTTTGCCCCGAGTATGAGGGGCTTGGTTGGATGCGTTAGGGGGAGGGGGGTTCGGGTTGGGGCTGCTAGGTGCAGGGGGATTGCGGGGCGCGATGGTCTTATTTGTGGCCGGCAGCTCCGCTTATCTCGGATTAATCCTGCGACAATCTAGTCAGAGAGCGGTTTTTCTAACCACTAACGGCCCCTCTCCTCTGTCCCTTCCTTGGAAACAGTGGTCCTAAATTAAAGATGGCGACTGCTTATGGCTTATTAAGTTGCTCATAGTGGTCGTATTTGAATTAAAAATTATGCTTGGGAATTGAACATTCCCCAAGTATAATTTTAAAAGGGACATAAACTGGGCAAAACATTTCAATTTATCAACACATCCCCCTCCCCCCATTTCAAAAATAAAGACCTTAAATATACATATTAAAACCGTGCAGTAGATTTTGATCCTCAATTTGATCGGAATGGAAGTACGAAAGCCAAGTCGTTAGGTGTGTGAATTCAGTACATGTGAAGGAAATATTGTTTTAAAATTTAACCAAAAATCACGCCATAAATCTCTATCCTGCAATAGTTGGCCTGAATTGCGACAAATTTAACAAATTACTGATGATATGTTTTAGTGTTTCTACATAGATTATGTCAAGCTGAACTTGTCTTCAGTGAATTCTTGAACATTATTTAAAATGTTATTCTGACGGTAACAATTCGTTCGATAGATCTGACAAATCATATATTGAAAAATGGCAGACGCCATCTTGAGATTTTATTAAAAAATTATTAAGTGGCTGCCAAAATTATGAAAATCAGTTACTGTGGAGAGACATATTTTTCGCGTACTTTTAATGCAATTTGACTAATATTTTTTTTGAAATGGTTACATATAAAATATAACCAAATAGTATTATGCGAGTGCTACAGATTGTAATATTATGTAAAACTGTTAAATAATTTAAAATAACTACATTATTAATTTAATGGGAGCTGTGTAGGTAAAACAATAATACTCTAATTTGGCTGTTCAAAATAACGTGGAAAAGCTGCGTGTTGCTTAAGTGTTCTCCATACCACGTGAAAAATAGCTCAAAACACGCATTTGCAGAACGAAATTACATATATAAAAAAACAATTCGTTTTTTTTTCGCATGCAGAATAAACATTCAACCTTCTGCGTACCTATTTTAGCGTCACTTTGCGGAGTAATATTTTAAATATTATCCCAAAAGTGTAAAATAATGGGCAGATTGACAATTATTTTTAAAAAAGTTCTAATTTTGATATCTGCTAGGTCAAAAAGCAGAAAAATAGTTTGATGTTTTCTCTCGAAATATAAAAATTTGGGAACGCATACGAGTGATATGATATATTGATTTTTCTATCTGCCTGATGCTATATTTGTTTCAATTTCGCATTCGGCGGAATTGAAACAATACGGGGTATAGAGGACTCTTAAACAACAAAGTGGGCGCAAAATGCGCTTCATAATGATGAACGTCCTAGAAAAAAAAAAAAAAACCTTGTTCTAAGGAATTTTTAGAATATAACAATTAACTCTTTCAAATAGAATTATATGCTGGAGCCCCCTTTCGGAAGAATTTTGGATAATGGGAAAGTAGAAAATATGCGAGAAGTCTTCTTCATAGCAAGAGCTACGCAATAGAAAATAATTTTTCAAATGCCTTCTCGAAGCAGAGATAGGGTAAAACACGTTTCAGCATTTACGCCTCTTAGCGGAAAAACTGTGCATTATTGAAAGAGGAAAATTCTCAACTTTACGGCAGCAAATAGCATACAGTAAAAAAAAGAATTTTTTCAAAGGAATTTTAGAAGTGGAGATACAGTTATAAACACAAAGGTGCACTGACTCCCTCTTGTGGCAAATCAGTTCACCAAAAACTGAAAATTATATGCAAGAACATTTCCCACTAGCAGTTCTATCAGATAAAAAAAAATCAAAAAAGAAAATCAGATCGGACTTTTATAAGGAGACACATCGGGAAAATCGCAATTTACCTTTAACCCTCTGGCGAAAAAACTACGCTTTACTTCAAAAAGAAGCTATGCCCCAAATAGTCTGTTATAAATTATGTAAAAGGGAATAAATAATCTTTTCAATTGGATATTTAGAAGTAATGTTATCGAATAAAATATATTTCGAATTCGATAGCATTTGCGCCCTCTAGTGGCAAAGTTATGCATCGGAGGGGCAAAATACCCAGCAAATAGGGATATTCGTTCTCTCATTCTCTCGTTCTGGGCTTCCAATGCAAAAAGGATTTTCCAAATCGGACTCTAATATGTGCAGAGATGTCGTGTCCACAGACGGTCGGTTTTGGACTCCTCAATGCAAAAGGAATTTTTTAATAATATTTTAATATTTGCAGAGATCTGGTGTCCACAAACTGTTGGACGGACAAAGTGACACTATGAGCATGTATTTTTTAGTTTTGTTTACAAAAGGTGTGTAGAAAAGACAAAAAAAAAAAAAAAAAAAAAGAAAAGGCGAAGTCACGTGTGAAAAAAAGCATTATGTTTCTCAATGTTAGTTATTGATGCTGTTCAAATAATTAAATTAAAATGTCTGCAGAAGTTGCTTAATTAACACGCAGCTTAAATGTACAAAACTTATGGTTTAAGTTCCTTACTTTTGTATGTCAGTCTTATTTATGTATATCACAGTTACGTGTTCTAACCTATTGAGGTCTTTTATTTAAAAACTGAAGTAAAACAAATTAATCGCAAGCCAACGCTAATATTAACAGCAGTCGTGTTTGCATTTAAAATCCAAGAAAAACCTGCGTGTGGTACAACAAATACAATGAAGCATCCAAGAACAAGAATAGCGTGACTTATTGACATGGTGTTAGACATTCCTCTTGTTTCGTATTTCATTCACTTAACGATATTGTGAGGAAGAGCCGGCACTTGTGGATTCCCGAAATAAAGGGACGATGTCCTAAAAGAAGAGCAATGGCCCTCCGGGGAAGAGCACATTTCAGGAAAGGAATTAGGTCATGGCAAGAGGCTTTCACTCGTAATTGCCTGAATAGAGGGAAAATCGTGGGCACCCGCTCTCTTCGCCCAATCAGACGTAATTCACTTGTTTCTTGCACGTGTCAGGCGGAAACCAGTCAAGGAATCTGTAAAAGATAAAAGAGCTAGGCATTATATGACAATAAACATATAACATAAATAAATAACAGACCAAATTATGGTCACAGTAACTTCCTTGCCATTAGTCATACCCCCTCCCGAATATTCCAAATTACATAACTTTCAGTAATGCCCCCCCCCCCCCCCGAAAAAGTCTTGTCTTTATTCACTCTTATTTGTACTCCTTAACTTTGAAATTCTGTTGTTACATTGGAGTCCCCACTCCAATCATCAAAAATTTCTTCGGTTTTGTATTTTCTTCTTTTCTTTTTTTCGAGGGCTCATTCCAGAATTATGTTTTCACACTTATGTTTTCACATGTTCACACCACCACGTCTCCCCGAGAATGTAGATAAAAATACCCCCGGAGGAAATACCCCCAGCAGATCAAACACTCACATCTCCCAATATCATGCATTTTTTGCAGTTACCTTCGACGTTTTCTCCGTTTGTTAATACTGTAAGTCTATACGCATAAACTGCATGCGGTGAAACAGAATGAAAGGAAGTCATTCTTGCAGTAATGCTAAAGTGATTTATTTGTGCAATCAACTAAAATCCATTGGACGGGCGCAGAAAAGTGTTCAAGGTAAGGGGTTTGCTCGCAATTTCTATGCTTTCATGTTGTGTTCAGTGGCACACTATGTGTGCCCTTCCCCCTCCCCAGAAATTTGGTGAAGCCTGTAAAAGGGATACGAGGTGCTTGGTTTGGAGGGCTGTACCCCCAACTTTCATAATTTTATATTCTGGACCGCTAGAGTAGGTCAGTGTATCCTCGATGTTACCCCTGAAGAGCTCTTAGAAACTGGGGGGGTCACCCCACCCTTCCAAAAATTCGTGGTCGTGTAGAAAATCATTATATAAAGCATGGTACTAATGTTTACAGCTCTACGTCCATTTTAACATTTTGAGGAAAAGCCCCCCAAAGCTCACGGAATTCACGGACACTTCAAGGGGAACAACCTGGATACACTGACAGATTCAAGCGGCCCATAATATAATATTATGGAAGTTGGGGTAGATCCCCCTTCCTTCAAACCAAGTGTACCTCGGATCCTCGGCAATTTATTTCTTCAAATTAAAGTACAATTCTCGCTTGGCGCACATGGAACGTTTTCTCGAAATTCGTTTGGAGTTCCAATTCAGTTCTCAATATAGGCCCAGAAACGGCAATCTTTATAGCTTCCCCTTCCCCTTTGAACTTTTGTGGCCAGTTGTCCTACACTCGTATGAATCGGCATGAAAATTCAGACAAACAAAAGAGTTCCTTCCCCTCTCTGCTTGAAATTTTTTCAAATTGCTTGACCACTTCTACATGACCTGGAGATTTGAAAATCGTCATGTTTATAGGCCGAATACCTAGAAGAGCCGGAAAAAAAAAATCAAAATGGCGGCTTTGGAACATTCTCGGCTTGAAGTTTTCGAGAATTGTTCGACCACTTCTTAATAACCTTGAGATCTGAAAATTAACATGCTGATAGTCCTTAAGGTCCGGATATCTAAAAACCAAACAGTTCAAAAGGGAGGCTTAGCTTTATTGTTCAAAAATGATGATAGGTTTAAAGATAATTTTGCCAGAAACGTTGAAATGCTGTAAAAATTCCATGAAATTTTGATTTAAAATTAAGGAGCGCCAAAGCCTGATCCGTTTTACGTCAAACGGTATGCATTGACGTCACGACCCTGTTCTAAATCGTGAAACACTTACGGATCTTAAATTACTTTTCCTTTCTTTGATTTTATGTTCAAAAGATTATAGATTCACAGTTCAGAAAACGGGCATAACTGCTAGTAATAATAATAATATTATAATAACGAAGATTTAAAGATGAAATAACAGCAATAGCGTTATTTTCTGAGCGGTTTCTAGATTTCAAAAAGGAGTCTTCCATGTCTGTCAAAAAAAAAAAAAAAAAAGACTTGTCAACCAATCATCTGGTCACGCGTATGATTTACTGCGTCTACCAACAGGAACGATTAATCAGTAAACACGAGCGTAATTTATCGGGAAATGTCAGAAAACGGTCTTTTTGAGCGCCCGTCAACGAATCAGAATGACAAACCGGTTGATCTGGTGTATAATTTATCGTAAAATGACACAATGTTGAGTATTCTTTAAGTGCACGAAGAAAATGTGTTTTGATGGTTCGTGCCAGGATATCTTAACTGATGATTCGAGAATGTGGGACGTATCATCCAAGTTCGTTGAAAAACAACTGTCAGATAAATAGAAATAAAATCCCCTTTTGGCATGCTCTTATCTATTTCTATGCATAGAAAAAGACGACTGTTCTTCAAAAATATCGCAAGGGATCAATTAAGGATGGTTGATACAATTTCTGTTTTGTAGAATTATGTAGAGGAACTAAAAAGGTTAGATTATGCAGAAACGAGTGTACACGTTTTAGAGATGCATTTGCAACTGTCTCCGAAAAGCGAGGTTATCACTGTATTAGAACGAATGGTGAAATACTACATTATCAAAAGTATTTTAGAACGAATGGTGAAATACTACATTATCAAAAGTATTCGAACACTACCAAATATTTTCATAAATGCAAAGAACGGTTGCGTTGGAAGGTGCTCTCTGATGTAAAGCTGAGACAGCAAAAAAATGTTCAGGAAGACTGCATAAACATGATAGAAAAGCCATGGTAAGAAATGGTAAGAAATCCCGTTCTTCCTCTGCCGTTTCCATTGCTGCTGAAGTAGGAATACTTGTAATGGCTCTGTCAGTACCATAATTATCCGCAGAGAGTTGTGCAGTGCGGGTTATTATGGTAGAGCAGCAACATACAAGTCACACATCTCTACCGTGAATGCGAAGCGCCGTTTGGAGTGGTGTGTCTCCCGTCGTTCCTGGACTGTGGGCGACTGGAAAGCTGTTCTTTAGAGAGATGAGTCACGCTTTTCACTCTTGGAGTGGTGTGTCTCCCGTCGTTCCTGGACTGTGGGCGACTGGAAAGCTGTTCTTTGGAGTGATGAATCACGCTTTTCACTCTTGAAGTGGTGTCTCCCGTCGTTCCTGGACTGTGGGCGACTGGAAAGCTGTTCTTTAGAGAGATGAGTCACGCTTTTCACTCTTGGAGTGGTGTGTCTCCCGTCGTTCCTGGACTGTGGGCGACTGGAAAGCTGTTCTTTAGAGAGATGAGTCACGCTTTTCACTCTTGGAGTGGTGTGTCTCCTGTCGTTCCTGGACTGTGGGCGACTGGAAAGCTGTTCTTTAGAGAGATGAGTCACGCTTTTCACTCTTGGAGTGGTGTGTCTCCCGTCGTTCCTGGACTGTGGGCGACTGGAAAGCTGTTCTATGGAGTGATGAATCACGCTTTTCACTCTTGGAGTGGTGTGTCTCCCGTCGTTCCTGGACTGTGGGCGACTGGAAAGCTGTTCTTTGGAGTGATGAATCACGCTTTTCACTCTTGAAGTGGTGTCTCCCGTCGTTCCTGGACTGTGGGCGACTGGAAAGTTGTTCTTTGGAGTGATGAGTCACGCTTTTCACTCTTGGAGTGGTGTGTCTCCCGCCGTTCCTGGACTGTGGGCGACTGGAAAGCTGTTTTTGAAGTCATGAGTAACACTTTTCGCTCTTGCAATCCGATGGGAGTCTTTGGATTTGGCGACAGCTCGGCGAACGATTTTCGTCACACAGTGTTCTTCCATATGTTAAGTTCCGCGAAGACTCCATCATGGTATGGAGTTGTTTTTCTGGATGAGACTCGACCCGTTAGTTATTATGCCGCCCCCATGAACTCTGAAATGTACCTCGACGTTCTGGATAATTCTGCCTTACCAACAATGTGGCAGTTTTATGGAAATGACCGTTGTCTTTTCCAGCACGATCAAGTTCCCTGCCACACTGAACGGCGTGTGTAGGACTAGTTTCTTCAAAATGAGGTGGGATTGTTAGACTGGTCTTCTCAGAGTCCTCATCTTAATCCCATAGAACACCTCTGGAGTGACGGGTACAAAATCGACCACAACGACCATCTTCACTCTGGCAGCAGCTTGGCAGGACGAACGGCGACCCATTCCTGTCGAGAAAATGGTTGATAGTGTGCATACAAGCAAAAGGACGAATGGCGACCCATTCCTACCGGAAATTGGTTGATAGTGTGCATACAAACAAAAGGTGAACCGACTAACTACCAATTGCAATAATAAAGCCATTTGTTCCAAAACATTGTAGTGTCCGAATATTTTTGATAATATAGTGTAGGTGTTTACGTGCTGAACGAACTTATTTTGAAGTAGTGCACTTACTCCTCAGTATTAAGTTATTAAATACTGTATCTCTGTGAGTAAGATGTCTTAGACTGTTTCGATATTTTGTGATCAGTCTCCCTTCAATGCTCTGACTTCAGAATACGCCATCAATTCACACACAGAATATGGTATCCGCCTCAGATGTTATTAGCCCACAACTGTCCCGAATTTCAGTAAATCTAATTGTATGGTTCATTTCTAATGATCTAGCTCTGGCTTTACATAGCAGATAACTTCCAATATTGTTATCGTATCAGGTATGAGTCATTTTCTTGTAGGATTTCCGTCCATAGTAGATTTTAGGTTCCAGCCACCTACAGAGAGTTCGCCTTTTGGGCAGGACACAGAAACGAAAGGAATGAGAGCAAGTCTAGCGACTTTGACACAACAGTTTGTAGTGAGATTAGAGTACAGTAGATGGCGCCACCGTACAAGTACGATGTTGCACATAGAGGGGTGAGAGAATTTCAGGGGGGGGGCATAGGAGAGGATACCCATTTAACCAGTGGGTCCAACCTGGGGGCTGTCACTTAACGTGCTCGTCCGATGCACGGCGAATATTCAGTGATTGTTAGCAATTCACACCACCTCCGCAAGATCAGCCCAGGATCGAACCTGAGGACCCTGCATTGGTAGTCTGAACCGCTAACCACTCAGCCATTCGCGGCTTCCAATACTGTTATCAAAGTAATCTCCTCTTTTATACTTTGAAGTAATATCATTTAGTTAGGACTTGTTTCTTCCAGATGCTTTGACCTGTCTCATTGATGTTCGATCTTGTTCTGTTTTTCCACTCTATCCTCGTATAGGAATTCCATACAGTGGCTCCACGATTATACTTACGATTTAAATATAATGCTCTTTTGAACCACTTTGAGTTCTTAAGCTTAAGGGTTATCGAAGTCTCGTCGCAGTCTTACATTTTGCGACGTAATCGGATTTCACTTAAATTTTGTAAGTGGCCATAGTTCATAATTTTCGCTGTGCTTTGCGCTTCTCTTGCTTCAAAGGTACCCCAGCCTTATTCTATTCCCCTTGAATTACTCTGTTCAGAATATAATAACTTCCCACTTTTAAGGGCATACTGGCCCTTAAAGCCCTTTTAATATACGGTTACGGAAAAATTAATAGCAAGTCAGGAAATTTCTGGCGTTTTTGGGTTTTCAGTGCTGCTACAAAAGATATGCGGGTAATACTCACAATATATATATATCATTTTAAAGCACATTTCATGTAGAAGCCAACTCAGTTTACAGAATGGGAATATCTTTAACAGAACTCAAGTTATGACCAGAAATGTGCTGCGAAGGAAGCACACTTCGTTATGTGAAATGTCATCGTCGTTGTTACAAGCCGACGAAGCTTGCTTTTATGTCCGCGTACAGGCGATATAAAGGGCAAGCGATGTGCGTGGGGTTATTCCAGACGTTTTCGCAGTGCGCGTAGGTAGTTCGTTTGCATTAGTGAGTGTGTAGTCGTTACTCATGTGGACTGCAGTGCAAATCTGAAGTTTAGAATGCATTTCGTTTATTCTGTGCAAACCGTGTCGCATTTATGGGAAGATCAGGGGATATTTCATCATGTAAAGCTTCGCGAATGGTGACTAAGTGAATTCGGCAAAAGCAATGCAGAACTTGCACGGATAACTGGGGTGCACAAGAGCACAGTTGGACGACAGCTGGCGAAGATCCGTGATGTGGGTGGAATCAAGAATGGCAGGCTGGATAAGTGTGGCCGAAAATGAAAACAACCCATAGAAGTAACAACGTGTTGAAACGGTTATGTCTCTCATAAAGGTTCGTCTCGTCAACAGTTCATGCCAAAGAATTGCGGCAGAGCTGTGGTACTATTGTTTGTCCTCGAACAGTGAGGAACAGATTACGTTCTATGAGTCTAACGTCTCATAAGGCGATGAAGAAGTCATTGCTAATCAATGTACCATGCAAGAAACGTTTAGAATGGAACATAAGGAGTGGAACACTGATAGGTGACGTCAAGGGCTATTTAGTGATGAGACAAAATTGAGCATCGACGGTAACGACGCGGTGTGCCGAATGTTTTGACGAAATAACAAGGCATTGCACATCCCTCTTGCACACTTAAGACAAGAAAGTGTCCATGCAGTGTTGTGATTTGGGGATGTTTTGCTGCTACTGGATTGGGCAGAATCCGTGTGTGTGTGAGAGCACTGTTAATGCACAGGTGTACAAAAGTATCCCCAGGACAAGATAGTGCCTTCAGGACGGGATTTGTTCTAGGGTCAGCCATACATCTTCCAGGACGATTCGGCCCCATGCCGTCTTGAAAAAATCATTAAAACTTATTTGACGTCATTAGGCAATGTTGTGTCTCTTTCTTGGCCAGATAATTCGCCAGACTTGAACCCGATTGAGAATTTGTGGCGCATTCTGAAAAGAAAAGTGCACGAACGTCACACCACAAATAAAGGGTTACTGTTGTTTGGCACAACTTTTTTTCATCCGAAATGTTGCGTAAGTTTGTTGACTCCATGCCCAACAGGTGTGCAACCGTTGTTAAATCAAAAGGTCACCCAACAAAATATTAGGTACGTAATTGTGTTTGAATTTGAACATGTTACTTTGCAATGATTTCTGTTTCGCAGCACATTTCTGTTCAAAACTTGAGTTCTGTAAAAGATATTTTCATTCTGTAAACTGATTTGGTTTCTGCATGAAATGTGCTTCAAAATGATATAATATATATTGTGAATATTATCTGCATATTTACTTTTGCAGCAACACTAAAAACCCCCAAAACGTCAGAAATTTTCAGAGTTGCTATTAATTTTTCCGTAACTGTATACATATATATGACAGGTTAATTAAAATATCCCCACAAAACCAGCAAAACCATTGGAAATCTAACAGCACACAGGCTGGTGAAAATAATTTTCAAGAGCTACGAGAAAAAAAAAAAAAAAAAAAAAAAAAAAAAAAGAGCTGATAAACAAGACAAAACCAACCACAAAAATTTTAATAAAATAGTAGAACTGAAATGGAACGAATAGGAAGCACGGTGAAAATTTTGAGAGTCGTTATCCATGGCTTTTTCAAGGACCAGCATAGATAAATAACCTTGTATCATTTCTACAAAGGCTTAGTAAAACGTGTGTTTCTGCTGCAACACAATTTTGTCTTGTTTTTCAGCTTTGTCTTTTTGATTGGTTATATATTATAATATAAATTATTTAAAGCCTTTTAAATATATTTATTTGTCATTTTATCTAAATTCCTGTGCCAATAAATACCTTCTAGGCAGGAGAGTGTAATGGCGTTGGAGGAAACCGATTTATCTTTATCCGCAGACAAAGATAATCGGCAGTTAATAATGCATCAGCCCTGGTAAGTAATATGCTGTTACATTCTTCATATTCGCAGGTCGTGAAAGTATGAAGCAGATGTCACTACCCTTTAAGTAGAATTGCCTTCAGTTCTACAACCAAAAAGCAGATTTCAGAATGTTTTCGAACCTTTGAAGTGTGCATAACATATATTGAATTTCCTCAAGACGCCCGAAGATGTGATGTCTGGTCCGTTCGCACTAAGTCTCGCATTCCAATGCTTTAACATTATGTTACATCAAAAACCAGCCATGTACTCAGAAACGTAAATGATAATCCTTCAGATCAGGAATGCAAATAAAAGTTCGTCTTCTTTAACGAGAAACCGTACGTTTTATTAGGTTATGGCATTCTACAGTCATTTGTTAAAGTTTAACAAAACCTGTCAATTTATTGAAAATTAAGATTTTCAAAGAAACAACTAATTACTACTAACAGATATTTGAAAAAATGGCACTACAGATGAATACTTACGTACATTCTTTAGAACACAAAAAGACCGAAATCAGTACATTCTGTGGCAATCTTTTTTACGCTTTCCAACCGTAGGTTGAAGAAGTGTATATGCTCCAGCTTTGTCCGTCCGTCCGTCCGCACGATAACTGGCGTAAAAATAGTTCGATTTCGATGAAATTTTAGTATGTGGTAGGGGACCACCTAAGGACGAACCTTATTGAAAATGGGACAAAATGGGGTCAAAGGTCACGACGTAGGAGCGGGATCATTCCGTTGCCCTTATGCGTCATAACTTGCGTAAATATGGTTCGATTTCAATGAAAGTTTACTATGTGGTAGGAGACCGCCCGGGGACAAACCCTATTCAAAATGGGTGAAGTGGGGTCAAAGGTCAGCACATAAGATCCAGATGCATTCCATTGCCCTTATGCATCATAACTTACGTAAAAATGCTTCGATTGCGACAAAATTTTATCATGTTATTTCGGAGGTATACCAAACCGGTTCTGTTGAATATCATCGAAATGGGATCAAGGGTCAGGGCACAGGACCGAGATTTATTCCACAGCCATTATTCTCATAACTTGAGTAATGATTTCTGGTATGTTGGAAAGCGTGTTATAACCAATGCATTGCATGATTTTACTAACTTGTTTTTTATAACGGACAGAATACGATGTGGCATACTCTCAATGAGGGATTTGCGGTGGTCACTTAAAATGTCTTTGCCCCACATATACTTTATTGCGTCAATCAAAGCTTGGGAATTCGATGGTTGTTTTTCTACTGCATTATCTTTTAAAATGGTCCACAAATTTTCGATAGGGTTAAGGTAGGGACTATTACCAGGCCAGTCAAGCCCAGGTATGTTTTTCCTCTGCAGGTTGTCTTTTACTGTCTTGGATATGTGGCATACCATCATGCATTAAAATTGTGCATCTCTGCACTTGCATATGAATTAACAGCTTCTCACATAACATTCCCACATAAAAAGAACCAGTCATGGTAGTGCCTGTCGGCAAATAGGATAATGAAGCCAGTCCCTGATGCTGACAGAGCATCCCATATCATCCGACTAGGCGGATGTCTCACGGTGCTAACGGTGTATTTTTCATCAAACCTTTTTCCTTTTGGTCGTCGACCATGTGCTTCACGTGATTCAAACTGACGCACAGTTGATTTATCGGAAACAAGAACTTGGCTCCAATTTTCATCAGTCCACGATTGATGACGTTTCGCAAACTGTAGTCTCTTCTTTTTCATGACAGAGGTTAGCCTAGGTTTATGCGCAGGTTTACAAGACTTTAATCCAAAATATTTGCTAAGACGTCGGGAAACAGTGCTGATACTAATATCAGACCCTTTTCAATGTAGAAAGGCCTTGATTTTCTTGCACGAACTCCTCGGAGAACGCATAACTCGCTTTATGGTATTGTCATCACGTGATGTTGTTTCCCTTGGAAGTTCACTTCTCTTTCGGTCACTAAATTCACCTGTATCTCGATATTTCATGATCATATTATGAATAACAGTCTTGCTCACATTCACCTTTCTGTATCTGTCACGTTCGGAGTATCCTTCATGATATAAAGCCACTATTTGTGCCCTCTGAGTAACACTTAATGACGCTTTTTTACCCATTTTTCGATATATAGAAAATACGTAGAAAACCTCTGAGCATGAAAGCCAGAAGCAAACTGACGCTCGCACGTTTCCCTTAACTCTATCAACAGCTGCCGCTGTAGGATGATGCCACACCGACAGGAAGGTGAGTAATACAGACAGTTGCTGACACAATTGGTAGAAATCTCTTAATACCAACAGGTGGTCTTAAACTTTTGTAAATGATTGTAGAATAAGAAATCATATAAACGGTAGCACCGTTTTAATAAGTCAAACAGACCTCAGAAATACAACATCCTGTGATGTCAACACTGCGCGTTTGTGACGTCAGGCGTTAATCTTGAGATAGATTCTATCTGCTATACACAATACGTTATGTTTTTCGTTTCAGAAAATCTGTTAGGTACTTTTGCTATTAGTTCTTTGTGGAATATGTATAAGATTACGTTTTTTGTGTCTTGTGGGACGAAAACAAAATAGCATGGAGGACAAACCAACAGATCTTTCTGAACTCTCCTCGAAGTTTATGCATCCACAACTTTGAGTAGTGCCTTTTTGCTACCTCTTGGATGCGAATCTCTTCTGACATGAGAAAAAAAAAGTTTCAAAGTAGATTTTTAGAAAATCTAAACGTTCAACAAAATGGGGAATACACGTGCAACACTTAGGGAAAAACTTACAAAATTTGAAATACACAACGTGAGCGGAGTAATTTACGGTGAATGGAATAGGTTAAAAAAAATGCCAAGCGAATTCCTACAACTGATAAAACGTCCACAAATAGCTACTTACCCCCAATGGCAGCTGAAAAGTGTGTTACGAAATCTAACAAATTGTGCGCAAAAAGTTTCTCATAGCGGAACATATCCAAGACAAAAGGGATTTTCAGATCGAACAATCAGAAGAGATGGTAGAAGGAAACGTTATATAACTTTACGCCCTCTAGCGAAAAAGCTGTGCTTTACTTAAAAAAGAAAACGGGTGCAAAATATTCTTGTTAATGAAGAGTATTCTACCCAAAAATGATTTTTCTAAGGGATTTTTCGAATAAACCGTTTTAAATAGAAATATACGCTGATACCCCTAGCTGAGATATTTTAAGTAATGAAAACGTGGAAATGGAAATGGTAATGAAAAGTATTCTTCTTAGCAAAAGCTATGCAAAGGAAAATAATTTTTTAAATCCGTCTTCTGTAAGCAGAGACAGCGAGAAGAAAGTTTTGATATCACGTACTTTTCCTTCGAAATACGTGCTAAAATAAGAGTAATAAAAGGGAAAGCGATTCAATGCTGCTAAACTATTAATGCAAACGCAACTAGGTCTGCATGCAGCCATTCCCAAAAGTTTCTTAGAAACCGGCTTTTAACAGTGACAAACGCCACGGATAGAATTAGTTTCAGAAAAAATTGTTTGCCTTGTAATATACTATACTAGCACTCATGCCCGTTCTCCGACCTATAAAATAATTTTTGAACATGCCCGTTCTCCGAACGGTAAATCTATAAAATCATTTTTGAATATAAAATTAAAGAAACGGAAAAGCAATTAAAAAGGATAGAAAAGTAATTTGAGATCCACAGCTGTTTTACGATTTAGAACAAGGTCGTGACGTCAGTGCATACGGTTTGACGTGAAACGGTAGAACCGCCCCAGGTGGCACAGTGGTCTACGCGCTGGCTTCTGATTATTCGTCCGAGATGGGTCCGGGTTCGAATCCCGGTGAGTCATGGATGTTGTTTGTCTTACGGCACTACCTCTCTCCCTTACCTAGAACCTGGTAATTGAGAGAGCCAGTGCCGTAAGACAACTCAGTGGGCTACATAAGCAATCGCCCGTCCCTGAATTAGGGATGGGCGATTGCTTATGTAGCCCACTGAGTTGCTCACGGTGGTCGTTAAACCTGCCATAAAAAAAACAAAAAAAAACGACCCTAAATTTTAAATAGAAATTTAAAAAAAAATATGGAATTTTTACAGCAATTCGAGGTTTCAGGAATAATTATCTTTAAACCTATCAGCATTTTGAACACTAATTTTTGGTTTTTAGACTTTTCAAGGAGTGGAAGTGGTAGAAAAATTCAAGCAGACAATGTTCCAAAGCCGCTATTATTTTTAATTTTTTTATTTTGGACTTTTTTAGTTATCCGAACCTGACGACTTATCAGTATGCCAATTTTCAGATCTCTAGGCCATTCAGAAGTGGTCGAACAATTCGCGAAAAAACTGTAGCAGGCAGTGTTCCAAAGCCGCCATTTTGACTTTTTTCCGGACTTTTCTAGGCATACGGACGTTACTATCTATCAGCATTCTAATTTTTAGATCTTTGGGTCATTTAGAAGTTGTCGAATAATTCGCGGACGGAAGTACTCCCATTTTCCCACTTAGCTTTATATATAGATTGTGTATAGATTTCAAGCTCTGTGTATCACAGATTTTGAGAAATTGTTTTAGACGAAAACGTTTAGAACAGTTCTCAAAGGGCAATATAAGACCCAGAATAAATGTTGATTTCTAGAAGCCAGTCATCGGACTCAGCCAGTCAGCTAAGTGAAGATCATGGTGTGTTTGCATGACTTCATGGTGTCTAGTTCACATAAATGTAGGAAGGGGAAAAGCGAGAGACAGAGAGAGAGGAAAAAAAGCTTAAAATTACACATCTTTTCTCATGCCTTGGTTATGTATTGCATGTATCGCGTGCAACCACTACAAGGACGTTTTCATCGCCATGAGTAACGAATGGCGTTCGGAAACCAGATGGATTGGAATGATATGATTCAGTGCATGTTTTTTACGCACTACTGATGGAGTTCCGTCAACATCTTCGGCTACCGACTGTGAAACGTCGGAAGTTTTTCATACCTGCCTGATTTCTGATTATCGCATTGTGAGTAGGCATGTAAATGAAAGTATTCTTGCTAACGAAAAAAAAAAAAAAAGTTCCTATCACTGATTCGGAAACAATGTTCCTCTAACAGCTTGATGACTAAACATGAAATACTGAAAAACTCGATAAGTAAGACAAGCATTTCGCAATGAATCAGGGGTAGATTACCCAGAGCCTTTATTATAAAACCTAGTGTTGCGTGCAAAAGATGAATTTCGTATCTAATTACTTTTATAAAAGGAACAAAGATAATTTTTGTTTTGCCTTGGAATTGTTTTCGACCATATAGGAAAGAAAAACCAAACAAAAAACAACTCCAAGAAAGGTACAAGAACTTCTCAGAAACTATACTTTCTAGCAATAATGTTCGGGTCGCACAACACTGGCTTTTATTTTTATTTTCCAGAAATCCGTAGGCCGGCCCGGTGACCTACGAATTTAAGCTCTGGCTTCAGATCATTTGTCGAGATGGGTCCGGCCAGGTTCGAATCCCAGTGAGGCTTGAACGTTGTGTTGTGGTACTGTACTGGATCTGTCCCTTCCCTGGAACCAGTGGCCCTAATTTAGGGAGAGGCGACTGCCTATATCCCATTCAGTTGCTCACGATCGTCGTTAACGCCTCCCCCATTCCCCACAAAAATTTCGTAGGGATGTTTTACTTGTACATCTTAGTTTCAGAATACGTTTTTTTTAATGTTTTGAAAGAGTCGTTCTTATTTTAAAAAGTGAAATTTCCATGTTCTGTTCCTTTTTTTTCTTTTCTCTCTTTTTTTTTTATAATCGAAGACTGCAGCTGCAATCGTATCTACATTACTATTGCGCTGATATACACCTGTGCCGCCCCGGTGGCGCAGTGGTCTAAGCGATGGCTTCTGATCATTCGCATGAAAGGGGTCCGGGTTCGAATCCCGGTGAGGCATGGATGTTGTGTTTGTCTTACGGCACTGGCTCTCTCCCTTCCCTGGAACCAGTGGCCCTAAATTAGGGACGGGCGACTGCTTATAGCCCATTGAGTTGCTCACGGTGGTCGTTAAACCTCCAATCAAAAAAAAAAAAAAAATATATACACCTGTAGCTAAGCTCATGGGCCAGATCATTTTGACCACCCATGTCTCTACGAGTTAACGCCACCCACAGCATGTACAATTATGTCATCGATAGGCACGGAATCTATATAGATGGCACTGTCAAGACTTGCCAGTTCGTCCGTATAAAGCCCGTGCAATGGGAAAAGGGACATACTTGTTGAAGTTTGAACGGAGAATGATTATCGGCACAAGGTAGGCAGGGCACTAGCATCTCGGCAACCGTTGGCATAATTGGCTGTTCGATGCCTTCCGTAGGAAGCTATGGTGGGATTTTTCCGAAGAAGGACACAAATCCACTCAGCAAACTGGGAAGGCTATGTTGCCACTGGTTGAGCAGCGAGGTGGATGTCGGTTGGAGTGCTGTCTAGGACAACAGATGACTCTTGATTCTTCCGTTAATAGCAGACAACAACCAGGAAACACACAGATTCTTCTGAACGTAACAATCCAGAGGACACTCTTGAGGATGGTCCTAAGCTGTGGTTTGCCTGTTTTGTCTCGAATGCTCTGAACCCTGCTTGATGTCAAGTTGAAATTTCCTGATTGCTGACTGCTTTTATTACCATACTTATACACTCATGAGTCACAACGTTATGACCACCTGCCTAATAGTGTGTCGGGCCCAGGGCCGTAGCTAGCACAGGGCTAGAGGAGTCTCAGCCTCCCCTTCCTGGAAAATAGACGTTGCTGTAAATTCTTTAATTTGTGGTTTATGAAAAAGACCTATGTATTATTATATAAGCATAAATAATTAACTTTATTTATCCGCGTATTGCACGAACACCTTATTTTTTCGTGCGTTACATTAAGTATATATTTCAGGCAGCTTTCTTTGTTGCACGATACTTTAAAACCTTAAGAGTTAAAACCCACACAAGCCCAAAAGGATTTTATTTGATTGTTAAAAATTAAAACATTCAAAGAGACAGTTGGAAAAGTAGGTACGTAGCCTCAATGACATATTACCCAATGATCACCCCAGTCCTAAAAAAAAATGCTTGTAGGCATTATGGTCTTGATTTTTGGCATTAAAATTAACAATATTTACTGAATGGTCAAAAAGGACCGTGACCAGGTATCAAAGGATAATAAATACGGCGTATATAGCATTCCGCTAAAAATTCTAGAAGATTTGCCTAACAGCTTATACATAGGATCAACCCAAAGCTCATTGGGGTCAAGATTAAAGGAACATAAATACGATGTCACAAATGGATCAATCAAGGCCTCATTAGCTCGAAATGTTGGCTAAGGAATGCATAACTCTATTTGGGAAGAAGCTAATACTCTGGTGACACCGCACGCGAGATCATCTCTGCTGTTTATGGAAAGTCTGCTTATAATCAGGAAAATATTCACTTGTAATGATAACCCACCTATTTTCGTCCCGATGCCGCGGAAACAATTAGTTACACCTCCTCCCACCGGGGAATATGATGAAAACAACCCTGAAGTATATTCCACATCATGACTTCTACATGAATTACAACACTTCGAAAATTTAATGCGACCCCAAAATTAATGCAAACAATGTTTTAATTTTTAACAATCAAATAGAATCCTTTTGGACTTGTGAGGGTTTTAACTCTTTTAAGTTTCTAAGATTTTAAAGTATCTTGCAACGAAGGAAGCTGTTTGAAATATATACGCGTACTGCACTTTTGTTTAAGGCTGTCTTCGAATGAGTGTAACGGAAATTCTGTCCTATATCTGTAATGCAAATGCTTTTGTATACATTTTCTCGGAAACTATTACTTTGTAGAGTTTGAAATTTTGAGCACAAATAAAAAAGAACTAGCTAATAGGTGTCGCAATTATTTTTCCGAAAACTTTGTTAGAAATTTTTTTTTAAATTCATTTTATCTGACTCGAAAGTATTTCAATTTGGCGCTAGATAGCGCCAGAAGTTAGCTTGGCAGTGTTTATGTGTGGAAGAAACTAAATCTCTCATTTCTGTCTGATTTTTTAATTATCTAGGCCAAATAGAAATCAAAGAATGGGAACTGAAGTGAGATTGGAATCTTGTCTTCTATAGATCATCTTAAATTCTACTGTACGTTAATTTTTTGAAGAGAAAATGTGTACATTACAAGAAAACGCTTGAATTTGAGACAAAAACTAAGCCTACCTACTAAGCTCCACCCCAAACACTTTCATTGGTTAAAACGTAACGGCGCGTATTTTTTCTTTTCATTGTGGAGCCAACGAGAGACCGCTTCCATTCTGAATATGGTAAGGTCTTCAGTCATTCGCTGACGCCAACTTCTGGGACAATCCCTCAAGACGTAAAATCCACGCCCAAGGAGTGATATTTTGCGCCATCTCTCGCAGAAGATGAAGCCTAACACCCATTCAAATACAGCCTTAAAAAAATCAAAACTGAAATGCGACAGGGTGAGCGATGATGAATGACTTCTCCATGGGAATCAATAGAAGCAGCTGTGCCAATAAATTTCTACCACATCGACACAAGAGTTGATGTCAAGATTCAGATAAGAGAGAAATGTCTGTTTTTTAGGAGAAACATAAAATTTGGAAGATCATAATTAAAGAAATAAAAAGGTGGAGGCTTTAAAGACTGAACCGTTGTTTATCACTGGGTAGTATGAAATGCTATGCTGCTGTTAAAAATTTCTTCGTAGTTAATTACCTACAAAGAAGTGTCGTGGTGAGGTTTTACCTCAATGTGTCCCTTTATGCTTCGGAAAATAGTACCAGAGGGAATCTTTGTTCAAAGTTTTGGAAAATAGCACTGGAGGGAATCTTTGTGCGACTGTGAGAGAGAAAGAGTGTTCAACTTTTTCCTGTTCATTCCTTTGTTGTAAGTACGAGTGGTTTTGTGATCCTTTTTTGTGGGGAAAAAGAGGAGTTCGTTCGGGAGATCTAAGGTCTTATGAAAAGGGTTTGGCTGTTGACCACGGTAAGATAGGCTACCTCCGACCATCAGCGAAAGAGAATACGCGATTAAAGATGGAGAAAAAAGTGGAATCCTAAGAGGTGTAAAAAGAGTCGAAATAAGACATCAATGACCCTTCAGTGACATTCAGAATATTAAACTAAAGTATGGGCGGCGGAAGGTAGAGGACACGATGGTCCGGACCCCCCTGAAATTTCATGGTCTCCTCTCGGGGGGGGGGTATTCCTACGAAACATCTTAAAAATGTGTGGTTCACATTTTTTTTGGGGGGGGGGTATGAAAATTTCCTGAAAACCCCTACCACGTCTCGCAGTTTTCTAGAAAACGCCTCAAGTACAACTTTGAAAATTTATTTTCCACAAATAAGTTGAAAAGTTAACTCACCGTTGTGTTTTTCACTTTAAAGAAGGTTGTTAAAGAATTCTCAAATTGCAGTGGTTTGGAGATATTGCTTGAAGAACTGGCTACCGTTAAGCAACTGAGATATTAGATTGAATTTCACCATGGGGCAGGAGAAGACACAGAAGTAGCCCATCAAGGAGATGGGTGAATGAAGTTCGAAAGCATGCTGAAGTGACTTGGAAAAGAGATACTGAAGGCAGAAAGTTATGGAAGAGATTATCCAGCAGTGGACTGATGATAGTTGACGATGATTTGTATGAGTACTTGCATATATATACTACGGATATATATATATATATCAGTTTTGCTCTTAAGTATATATATATATATATATATATATATATATATATATCTTTACTGTTGGTTCCGCAGCCCATGAACCAAAGCACTAAATGGGTTTTCCATTTTAGTTGGGAGCTATTTTCACCTCCTGCGGTAAAAAACTTGGAACTAATCATCATCAAGCAAACTTTTTTTTTTTATTTCACGAGGAAATCCAGTTTTTCTTTCTTTTCCGTTTTATTTTATTATTTTTATATTTCGGCAAGTAGAAATTACTCATTAGTGAAGTAAATTAACAAAAGAAGCGAGAACACAAAGCAAAACTTGCATTTGCATTCGTGGAAAAATATAGTTTGCAATTGAACACCTCCCCCTCCCAGTTCTGAGTTCTAGCTACGGCCCTGGTTGGGCTGTCTCTCGCCACGATAACCGCTGCACTTTATTGCATCGACTCAACTCGACCGCATGAGGTGTCCTCAGCTAGATAGAGTGACGTCAAGGAGTTCAGAGACGGAGCGAGACATTAGTGCGAACATGCGAATGCTGCGTTTACATCGCCCACAAATGTTCGCGGTCAGTTGCGAACACGAAATGATTGGACATGATCCTGGAACTATTACCGCACAATTTGGTTCTCGTGACACGGGGCGTTTTCCCGCTGAAAGAGTCTACTTCAGTCCTGATACGCAATCCCCATGTAGGACAACACTTGGTCCGAAAAAGTACCTAGGTTGGTAGGATCTGACGGTGTGTTCAACGGGGATGAAGGGATCCAGCGGAAATGGGGGAAAAAGGGAACAATCCCCATACCAAGAATCCGCTGACCTGCTTTCGTCCAATCGTGTTGTTTTATTGCAGCTGTACGCTCAAGCCGCTTCGAACATGGACCCGGCCATCGGCATTTTATAGCTGAAACCTGGACTCATCGGACCACACGGCTATTTCAGTCGTTTGTATCCCACTGCAGGCGGAGCTGTAGATTACGTTTGCTTACCATGGGAACATAAACAGGGAGCCGTTTCCTAATTATTTCCAGAAAACTGTGTCGGCTGGATTGTGAACACAGAAGCATTTTTCTGAGTCCTCTAGTTGTATACTTCCGTTAACTGAGAGATCCTGAGTCGACTGTTGTCCGGACAGCACGTGCAAACCAGCGTTCATTTATACTCAACCAGTAGCATCATCCCCGTTACGTAGGGCGGATGTGTCATTGATCCATTCCCGGTGCACCTTTGCGCCAATAATCATTCCCGGTTCAAACTCCGACAAGTCCTTTCCATTACCCATTGCACAGGCTTTGTACTAGAGAACTGACACACCTTGCCCACACCGTCTATATGTATCCTCCTGCGATCACTGACGTACAGCTACAGAACATGATGCTGGACGCGTTCACTCATGGAGGCAGGGGTGGCCTTAATAATCTGGCACAAACGTGTAGATGAAACAAGTCTTCTGACGTGTAAAAAGCATGGGTTCCAATGAATATTAACGCCAATTACATTAATTAAAAGTTTTCATTTTGAAAATATCCGTGCTGAATATTTTCGAGCGTAAATCAAAATAATGAAGGGGTAAGAGTCGCAAGAACGTTTGTTGTGTTATGTTAGCTATGGAAATGAGGATAGTGTATTTTTCTTTTAAATAAAGTGATCTTTTTTCTCTCTCGAAGATAGCCTGTTCACTGTCAGGAGGATAAGTAAAATTTTGTTTCTTTCATCCACCCCCGTTCCGTATAGACAGATTTATTTCAATCTATAAAGCCATACCCAAACTATAATCACGCAGTTGTGAACGTAATGCGTAAAACAAATCAAATGTTCAAAAAAAATATGTGCTTTTAAATCATAACTGTAGTTAAACACTGGAAACTATAACTTCTACTCGGCGGTAGACGGACCGTTCCTAATCATATTATCTTTTATTAAATAAGAGGAAATATCTATTAAATGGAAGTCCTGCTGTGTTGCCGTTTCGCAGTCATTCTTCATTTGTCTTTGGGAGGGGCGCTTTTTTGGATTTCTTATCAAAACAAGTTAATTTAATGAGACAACTGAGGCACTGCCAGTAATTAATTTTTTCTTCTTTTCATGCTTTTTCAGTTTTCTCGCTGTGAACGTTCTCCTGCTGCTTTTCCTTCTATGCACTTAAAAAGGAAACGTTCATACTTTCCTGAAATTAATGCAATTTTCCTTCCTTGTCGTGCGACTGACTTTTACGTTCTTCGCTTTCGATTCCTTCTAAATTAAATGGACTGCGTCTAAATCATCATTTAATAACTTTTTCCATCACGCGGCTTTTCGTCATACTCTGCTTATCTTCATTCCAACTGGCAGGCAAATTATAAATGTCACATTTTTTTTTTCTGCTATAGATGATCGAAGTATCTTTTTTCCTGCTGTGACGTCCTGCTAGGTGTCACAGTCGTAAAAAGAAAAAGAAAAAATCTAGTAATTCTAAGTAACATAAGATCCGAGTTCGTGAAGTTTCAGTTAGTGACGAAAATACTGGCATATTGTGCTGTTTTTATGTACCGAAATACCGGTGTTCAATAAAAATCTGATTTATTCACATTGATGTCTTAGAGAACAGTTCTATCTGGAATTTATTCTGCGGGACCCTCGATTCCCTATAAACTAAAACTCCTTGCAACGTGTTATACCAGAGTGAGTCAAAAGTTCTTCCCGTTGCGAGCTACACAGGTATTCCTGTGCAAAATACGTGCAAGCGTCGACTGAGTACCCCGATGACGTGGAACACACGAGGCTGATGACGTGCATTTGGCATGGAGCCACATTATACGTTATCAGTTGAGTATAGGATGACGGTCGACAAACGTGCTGTTCGGGTGCTCCTACTCCATTTTTTGGAAACAAGCGTTAAACACGGTAACAGCTGCACGAGATATTTGTTCAGTTAAAGGCGAGGAAACAATGCACAGCAGCATTGTACGAATATGGTTATACGGCGTTTCAATGCTGGAGGCAAGAGTCTCGATTATAAGCCGAGGTCAGGACATCCAACAACTACCAGTACTGATACCCCGTCGAAGCTGTGAGAGCGAACCCCGATACCAGTACACGACTATTAGAAGCTGAGGTGGTGTCTTCCCAAACACCATTGTTCGTCACCTGCACCAGCTTGGTTTCTCCTCCAGGAGCCATCGAATGGTTCCACATGAAGTGACACCCCAGCAGGCAGAACACCGTGCCTCTGTCTATCGCAGATTGCTGTCAAATCCACAAGAAGATAGGTTTTGGCGTCGTATCGTCACAGATGATGAAAAGTGGATTTTGCCCTACGTTATCCTATGGGAACCAGTTGCTGAGGCTACACCAGGAAACACAGCCAGTGGCGCAAAGGGGACGGTTCCAGAGGATAATCATTCCGTACATTTGATGGAATTGTGAGGGTCCGTGTGCACTGGGAACTCGTGCCACATGGTCAGACTGTGGACAGGAACCTCAATGCCGGACAACTGCAGCGAGTCCACGATGCTCTGCCCCAGCGCTACCCAGCGGTCATGAATAGTAAGCTGGCGTTGCTGCAACTGGATATTGCCTCAAGTCACAATTCCAGGCCCGCCGAAAACTACAGGAATAGGAAGGGGTTGAGATCCTACCTCATCCTTCACACAGTCCAGAGCTTTCCCCATCCGATTATCACCTGTTTGGCTCCATGGCTTATTTCTTACAAGGACGGCACTTAGCTTCAGTGGTGGATGTGGAATCTGGCATCAGAGTTTCTGTCTTCGAAACCTACCGAGTGGTGCCTACGTGGGATCGTGGCTGTAAAGCAATGTTGGTAAAGGACAATAGAAAACAGTGGCCTGTACTTCGCAGAATGAGGTGAGCGCGTATGGCATTCTTGCATCATTAAATCTTTTAGCTGCGCACGGGACGAACTTTTGAATCACCCTGGTAAATGCTACTGTCAGACTGTGAGAAACATTGAAGAGGCATTTGTCGGTTGGAGAACGTGATAAGAACAATGTAATGCTTCAATATGGACTCAGACAGACAGACGTTGTATGAGCCTAGATTGCAGCATTACATGCTGCAATTTTCTTCATGTCTCATAAAGTGTGATAAGTCGAATCCCAGCGCGTTGTCTGGAGCAAAGTCATGTCGTAGAACCTCCAAGGAATGGTAGTCTAAGGGGAACAATTGATATTTTTTTTTTTTTTTTTTTTTTGATTGGAGGTTTAACGACCACCGTGAGCAACTCAATGGGCTATAAGCAGTCGCCCGTCCCTAATTTAGGGTCACTGGTTCCAGGGAAGGGAGAGAGCCAGTGCCGTAAGACAAACACAACATCCATGCCTGACCGGGATTCGAACCCGGGCCCCGTTCGGACGAATCATCAGAGGCCAGCGCCTTAGACCACTGCGCTAGCGGGGCGGCGAACAACTGATATGTAAGATCATACAATAAATGCTCACAGAAATCGCACCATATATTGCCTCCACATCTGAGAAGTGCTACCGCCACCACGATAAAAAAATCATACGGTTCATAATCAAATGCATCAGAAAGGTCTATGATTGGGACGATCACTGCACCCAATACCATTGCTGGCGGCAACTCACCATTGCTGGCGGCAACTCGGCAAGGAAGACGCTAATGAACGCGACAGCATCTGTTGTGACAGGAAGAATGGCACAGCTTCCTATTCTTCGACGAGTCCAGATTTGTTTAATATTCCGATAGTCGACGGCTTCGTGTCTAGAGAACCTCGGGAATGAGGGGCAGTCAGCGTTTGTGCCAACCTGTGCATCCATTAAATTACTATACTATTCTTTAGTACACGTTCGTTTAATTTACTGTCTCTTTTGTTGGGGATCCACTAATAAGCGTAACCTTGGGAAACTTCAGATGCTTCAGAATAAAATAATTAGATTTTTAGAACTGAAATTAAATCCACGTTTAATTGGCATTACAGGTTTACAAAACTATGGTCGAATCAGTCTTGATCCTAATAAACATAACATTTTGAACATTAACCAGTTATATTTACGCTCTCTGGATACTCATATGTTTAAAAGAATTAAACTGGGTTTTAATGATGATATCATTGACTTTCATAACGAAATTCATGAATATGATACGAGATATAGACATATGTTACAGCCATGCTTTCTGAAAAATCAACAAATAAAACTCAGCATTGGATCTCAAGGGCCAAAATTTTGGAATGACTTGCCTAAGGAAATTCATAATATTAATAACTGCGGCTTATTTAAGAAAAGAATCACTATTTACTTACTTACTCACTAACATTGTATTAAAAAACAACAAGGGATCGGTTGGACCAGCGAGTCGGGAATGGAAGTAAGAGGGGATGGGGGAGTAATTACTCATAAGATAGAATGGATGAAATATGGCCATACCATTTCGACTTCGTACGTTAAGGTTTTATCGAATTAAAAGTTGATAAAGATGTCCACATTATTTTAAAAATATGAAATACAAATGTATGATTTTTTTAATATAATTTCACACCACTAATTGTTCCCTATAAATATTGCTATCAACGCACTGGGCATCGTTACCATGCATTTACTACTAACTACTAATATAACTAAGAATATGCTCAATTGATGTAATGTATTTTATATCTTGACTTGTGCTTTCTACGAAGGGAGATCGGGACTTGTCTGGTCATTTTGGCCCTTTTTCTGATCTCTCTAGCTGTTATATGTCTGTTAATTTGTTACTTCTTATGAGCATTTTGTATGTGTATAATAACAGCTAAACTAATGAATTGAATTGAATATTCCGCGGTGGCTCCGTCATGGTGTAGGGAGGGATCTGCTTCGATGATAGCACAGATCAGTATGTTTATCAAGGGCACATGAACCCTAGCGTGTTCAGAGACGACATCATTAGGAGAGCTGTGACACTTTCCCCTGATGTGGTAGACTATAATTTCCTCATTGTGCATGATAATGCACAATGAGGAATTATTGTGCATGATAATGCACTACCTCATCGAGCTGTGGTTCGTGAAACGCGATATTCCACGCTTATTGCGATCTCCGAGATCCTCAGACTGAAATCCCACTGAGTACATTTATGGTGTGCTTCAGACTAACTTGGCAAGCATCACTCGACTCTTAAGACTCTTTCAAACTATGTGGGCTTTGGGGAAGTGCCTCCTCTCAGGGCAAAACTCCCTCGAAGCCAGCTGAACCATCTCATCTAGTGTATGAGACGGAAGCACCAAGAGGTTCAGGACATCTGAGGAGGTGTTACAACGTACTACAGTATAACTCCCCTAGATAATCCTCGTGTGCTTCTCATTTCTTCGGTGACAATGATGTGTTTTCCCGTTTGAACACCGAGAGTTCTTAGCTTCATCTTCTGTATGACCATTTCATGTCCGTTTTGTGTTCTGAATCCAATGTTGTCCATAATTAAAATGTTATCTATTTCATTATCCGGTTAATTTACGTGCTGTCGATCATCTTTTTTCCACTCTTCAGCATCCCTAACTGTGTGTGTTCTTTTTTTTTTTTTTTTTTGTAGTTTACTTCCTTGTAGTCAATTAATCTCTTGGAATCTTGATAAGACATTTTGCGTCTTGTCATCACTTACTAAACCTTTACTGCCTTTAGTTACTAAACGTTTCTGCATTTAATTACTAAGAAACGTCTCTGTGTTTAACTACTAAGAGACGCGCTGTGTTTAGCTACTAAAAGACATTTCTGAGTTTAATTACCAAGAGACGTTTCTGCGTTTAGTTTCTGAGGGGCGTTTATGCGTTTAGTTTCTAAGAGACGTTTCCGCATTTAGTTACTAAAAGAATTTTCTGCATTTAGTTCCTAAAAGGCATTTATGTATTACAAGACGTTTTTGCGTTTAATTACTAAGAGACGTTTCTGCGTTTAATTACTAAGAGACGTTTCTGCGTTTAGTTACTGAGAGGCGCTTCTGTGTTTAGTTAGTAAGAGGCGTTTTTGCGTTTAGTTAGTAAGACATGTTTCTGCGTTTATTTAGTAAGAGGCGTTTCTGCGTTTATTTAGTAAAAGGCATTTCTGAGTTTATTTAGTAAGGCACGTTTCTGCGTTTAGTTAGTAAGGCACATTTCTGCGTTTAGTTAGTAAGGCACGTTTCTGCGTTTAGTTAGTAAGGCACGTTTCTGCGTTTAGTTAGCAAGACACGTTTCTGCGTTTAGTTAGTAAGACAAGTTTCTGCGTTTAGTTAGTAAGACACGTTTCTGCGTTTAGTCACTGAAAGGCGTTTCTGCTTTTAATCATTGAGAGGCGTTTCTGCGTTTAGTTACTGAGAGGCGTTTCTGCGTTTAGTTACTGAGAGGCGTTTCTGTGTTTAGTTACTGAGAGGCGTTTCTGCGTTTAGTTACTGAGAGGCGTTTATGCGTTTAGTTACTGAGAGGCGTTACTGCTTTTAGTTAGTAAGACACGTTTCTGCGTTTAGTTAGTAAGACACGTTTCTGCGTTTAGTTAGTAAGACTCGTTTAATTACTTAGAGGCGTTCCTGTGTTTAATCACTGAGAGGCGTTTCTGCGTTTAGTTAGTAAGACACGTTTAATTACTTAGAGGCGTTCCTGCGTTAAATTATGAGTATTTAGAGACGTTTCTTCATTTGGTCACTGAAAGGCGTTTCTCCATCCTCTACTGTTTCGTTAATGTTGCCTCGAATTTTTGGTTTTTCCGGAGAGAGAAAAGTGAGACAGTCGTCTCTTGCCTCCTTCCGTACCACTTACCAACAACCACAAAGCAGTGCGGCCATGCGATAGAGAATAACTAGTAAACACGTTCATACTGATTCACCTGAAGAAGTTTGTCTGTTGAGTGGGTAAATAGGATAAAATATCAATGCTTACAATGAGGCACCAAGCTAATTTTCATGAACCGCGATACACGATATTTTAAAACATCCATCTTTTTGGAAGGGGGGTGGCAGAACACTTTCTGTCCTCACTAGTTGTAGTGTCAAAAAAAAAAAAAAAAAAAGCTGCATTATATTTTTTCTTATGCGCGTTTTAAAAACTGTTGCGCTAAAACGACGTACTTTCACATGACCATTTGTTTGCTCACAACGATTTATTTCGATTACAAAACTATTGCGCCATTGTTTAAAAAGGAAACATCGGGACCAGAAGTCACGCACCAGCACTCGAAAACTAACAAGCACTGTTCCAATTTAAGAGTAGCAAAACTATCGCAGGAGCGGAGAGCTACCGACCAAGATGTAATCCATAAATCCTCTTGTTTTCGCTCTACTTTTCAAACAGTTTACTGGGATTACCATAATTGCAACTTTTCCCTTTGACATCGGTGGCAGACGTTATAGCTTTGTGGATCCACGTGTTCTCGCGTGCGTGACTTTGTCGAACAACCGAAAAAACTAGTGTCTTGAAATTGTTTATTATGTTTCATAATTTCTTGGTAAAAATACCGTCCGGCAGATATTTTTTCTCAATGATACCTCCTTATAGTAAAGTTTATTATAGTGTAAGATATGATGATAAAGAATCCAAGTTAATGCGTGATAAAAGATCAGTGGCTGTATAAATAGCACACCGCGGAGAGAATTGTAAACTCTGACCGCGGGTGGCCTAGTGAGCAACGTTGGTGACTGCCATGGAGAAGACCACAGGTTCGATCTCAGGCAGGTACGAACGCTCGATCCACTAAATACCCGCCGTGCATCGGATGAGCACGTTAAGCCGTCGGACCCCCGGGTATTGCCCCCCCCGGTAATAAATAAGGGCGTCTTCCTCCCCCTTTCTACATCGCTTCCGTGTCACTTTCCTATCGGGCACTCTAGCCCAAATCTCCTAGCCTCCTATTTCTAAGGGTTTTTTAAGACCTCGGGTCAGACACTCCCTTCCTAAAATCCTCTACATATGATCTGATCTGATCTACATAGCGCGTGGATCAGGAGAAAGGTCATGCAGTGAGGTTAAATCATGGAATGCCTGCGACAAATCCGTACATACTGATGCTTGCTAACACTCTGAACTTTCCTGTGACAGTAGTTCGGTCCTCAACGTAATGACTCCTATATTTCAACGGAGTTGATTTCGCTATGGGGAAGGATCCCTTCCAAATTGGAAACTAGGAGCTACAGAAAGTCGCCCTTCCTTTAATATAGGGCCACTGATTTTAGGAAAGGGAGAGGACCAGCAGCTTAAGAAGAACCTCATCAACTATGCCACATCCAGGACTCAAACCGAGGACTGGCTCAGATGACCAGCCAGAAAACAACGCCTCTGCCCCTCTCGGCCACCTGGGCGGCAACTTTACGCATTCCTTGACAAGAAATCTCTTGTGTTCTATTATTTTTCCCAGTCAGGGTTCCCTGTCCGGTTTCTAAATTTTATTCTTCCGAACAGGAAATTTTCTTTTACATGAAAGCAAAACCTTCGCCACCTCTTAAGAAAACTACCGAAGAAAACACCGAATTATCGGGTGTAATGACCTCATCCTTTGACTCAATACAATGCGTGATAATATGAAATGCAATAATCGAACACTTATTAACACAAGGAATCTTATGATAAAGTATTTTTGATAACTAGCAAAGTGTTCTTTACGGAGCAATGTTTCTTAAATTTGAATCTGCGCAGTACACTCTTTGGAGTTTCACGAAACCTTTAAAAAAATCCACAATAATTTACGATAGCAGTAATGAAAAACAATTTAATTGGATGTAGACTCAGTAAATAAAACATTACAGAGAGGAGTGATGGGCAGTTGACATGCGCATCCCCCTGCGCAGAGTGGAATAGAGCCAAACCGAACGCAGATGATAAATGGGCGGACAGCAGGGCTCCCCAGCAGTGTATCGCAATCGGCGGACATCGGTAAACGTGGTGATCTGAGCGACTTTGATCATGGACGCATTGTCGGCGCAATTCAGATGGTCCCCTAAGGTTCCCAAGGACAACCGTATCAAGGGTGTACCGCGAGTATACCATCGACGGACATACCAGAGAGCAAGCTGTCACCGACCACACGCCACTGATGACCGGAGTCGAATAGATCGACCACTTGGCAACGGCGGAGAAAATCACGTCCAGGTTAAATATCGAAGGACCAATCAGCGTCAGCGAGGGAAAGGTACAGCGCACGCTACGTACCTTAGGGTACGAGACCCGACGCTCTACCCGGGTACCATTGTTGACTACTCTTCATCGGACATTATGCCTAACTTGGTGCCGGGAACATCAAAACTAGACCACTTCACAGTTGGTGCCGCGTCGTGTACCAAAAAGTGTTTCATTTTTTACACTTTCCAACCGTAGGTTGAAGAAGCGTATATGCTCCAGCTTTGTCCGTCCGTCCGTCTGTCCGCACGATAACTGGTGTAGAAATGGTTCGATTTCGATGAAATTTTAGTATGTGGTAGGGGACCACCTGGAGACAAACCCTATTGAAAATGGGACAAATAGAGTCAAAGGTCACGACGTAGGAGCGGGATTCTTAAATTCCCCTTATGCGTCATAACGTGCGTAAAAATGGTTCGATTTCGATGAAATTTCAGTATGTGGTAGGGGACCATCTGGGGACGAACCCTATTGAATGTGGACAAAATGGGGTCAAAAGTCAGGACATAGGAATGCGTACCATTCCATCGCTCTAATCCCATATTATTAAGGTGGACGTCAAGTAATTTTGCTTCCTATACTTCCAATGGAGAAACTTTTGTACACATTTCCTTCACAATTAATGTGTTCCCAAGGATGAAAATTTGAACATAGATTAAAATAACTTTATTACAACTTGGAATACTTAATATTTTCTAAAACATAACCATAATTATATAAAAAATCAATAACTTTTCCTTTGGTGGTGTTGAAACCAGAAAAAGGATGGCGCGACCTGTACGTAGATGACGCCAGTAGACAAACAAATGTTGGATTGCATAATTATGGTTATATTTTAAAATTTATTAAGTATTCCAAGTTATAAAATGAAGCCATTTTAATCGATGTTCAAATTTTCATCCTTGTGAATGCATTAATTGTCCAGAAAAAAGATGGCACGACCTGTATTTTCATGACGTCAGTATAGACAAATGTTGGATTGCATAATTATGGTTATGTTTTAGAAAATATTAAGTATTCCAAGTTATAAAATGTAGATATGTTAATCGATGTTCAAATTTTCATCCTTGGGAACGCATTATTGGGAAGAAAATGTGTACAGAAATTTTTCCATTCGAAGTATAGGAAGCAAAATTACTTGACGCTCACCTTAAAGGAGCAATTCTTGTATGTATGTAAATTTTATTTTAAAACGGCTTTTAGGATTTTGATGAAAGTCGTTAACTTACCGTTTTCTGGTACTAGAAATCGATTTAGCTTGATCTCGACTTTAAGAAAATTTGTTTAGTATGTTAAATAACCACCCCGAATTATCAAGTTTGTAGTGTGCCCCATTAGATGACCGCGCCCCATTAGATGTTGGCGCGCGGTCATGCCATCTATCTCATTACGATACGCGTTGTTTGTGGATCCTATTAAAGTTTTATGACGTCACACCTTGCTAGCAGATGGTCGCGATTCCCATCTGCCTCATTACGTCACGCGTTGTGTGCGTATGTTCATCCTCACGATAACTTGCGTAAAAATCGTTCGATTTCGATGAAATTTTAGTATGTGGTAGGGGAACACCTGGGAAGGAACCCTATTGAAAGTGAACGAAATGGGGTCAAAGGTCAGGACATAAGAGCGGGATCCATTCCACTGCTCTTATGCGTCATAACTAACGTAAAAAAGGTTCGATTTCGATTAAATTTTAGTATGTGGTAGGAGACCACCTGGGGACAAACCCTATTGAAAATTGGCGAAATGGGGGTCAAAGGTCAGGACATAGGAGCGAAATCACTTCCATCGCCATTATGAGACATAACTTACGTAAAAATGTTTCGATTTGGATGAAATGTTGGTATGTTGTAGGGACCTTCCTGGGGACGAATCCTATTGAAAATGGGCAAAATGGGGTGAAAGGTTAGGACACAGGAGCGGGAAATATTCCATAGCGCTTATGCATCATAACTTACGTAAAATTGCTTCGATTGCGACAAAACTTTATCATGTTATTTCGGAGATATACTGAACCAGTTCTGTTGAATATCATCATCAAAGGTCAGGGCACAGGGGTGAGATTTATTTCACAGCCATTTTCCTCATAACTTGAGTAATGATTTCTAGTATATTGGAAAGCGTATCATAATCAATGCATTGCATGATTTTACAAACTTGTTTTCTTTTTTTAATGCGCCTTACATTAGAAAAAATGCTTTGCTTCTTTTATTATTCGTTAACTTTTATTTTGTCCTGATTCCCCCTACGTCGAAAAAAATTCTATATATGCCCCTGAGATTTAGCCAACGTTAAAAAATATCTTTCCCAGTCAGACCCTGCGGAAGTTGAAATCTGAAACTGTTTATCGAATCTAGAGAGAAAATTTTGCTTCAAAAGGGAAGCTACGAAGTGCCTGAAATTTTTTATTTGCAGTTAGTGCCAGAGAACGTAAATTGGAATTTTAAAACAGCACTTTAAAAAAAGAGGAAATAAATGCTCGTTTACTCCTCTTAGCGGTAAGATTTTCATCGTGCAAAAAGAAAAAAAATCGTGGAAAATTCATAATTTCAGCCAAAGAATTTTTTCCTATACGACTTTTACAGACATTACGTCAAACGTTTTCGCTGTATACCGAGAAAACTGAAATTCGAAATTACATTAATCAGCATTTCAGTGGGCAGTGTTATACGCAGAACAGTTTTTTTTAATGTGGAGGAAGATTTTTTCCCCAAAAGACATGATAAAAATAGGGTGTTATTGTATAGCAAAATAAATAAAATAATAAATACATAAAAAAGAGAGAAGGACATAAACTGCCACGCTGCAGAAAGGTTAAAAGTCCGTGAAAAAAAACTGCTACTCTCCTTTTGCGGTAATTATCAGTAAGAAGAAAAGCAGAATGAGTCACACAAGGAAAAGTTTCTTCTTTAATCCACAAGAGCATACCGAAATCTCTGCATTCAGAGCACGAGGCCGCAGCTTGGTGAACGTGTACTCAAACTGTCGTACAGGAAACGAAATAATCTTGCAAAGAAGATGAATTCATAGAATTGTTGGCAACCGCAGTGATATAAAATAACTTTCTGGAAAACCTCGAGGAATTAGAATTGCCACAGAGGCTACTTCACCCTGTCCAAAAGACAGTATTCAACAAACCTGCCATACACTAGAAAATTTATGAATTTTCGGGCTTGTTTTGAATATCTCCGTTTTTTGCTCCGCAGCCTTGGTCGAAAAAGTGGACGACAACAAGTGAAATAATAATAATAATACAATCTTGAAAATATATAAAAAAAAAAATACCTTTTTAACTTAAACAAAAAAAAATGTTTGGAAATGATTGTAATATTGTTGAGGTAGCTTCATATGCGATTGAGGAAACTTCAGCCTCTTTGGAATGGTCTAGTAAAGCTCCTGATATTTTCCTATTTTTGTCCTTTTCAGACAAATTCAGCATGTAACTTTTTAGCTTCTAGATTGTCCGATATAAATTTATGCACACTTTTTACAATAATGCTCGAGTTCTTTTGGGTCCTGGCTTTCCTTAAATATGTTTTTAGTCAGCGAAGGGCGCTGCAAATTCTTTCAGCCTCACAGAATTAAACGTGAACACAAAATAGCAGGCATTAAAGACATTGCACCTCACTAAGAAATCCTAGAACATGCGAACTATTCCTTATATGTAAATCAGTTTTCTGAGATACACATTCAACGAATAATCTCCAATAATTACGATACTGAGTGTATTTATCTTAAAATATATCTATTTAAAAGGACTAAAAATAACTTGAGCCTCAAATTTTACTAAACCATACCTGAAACGGTGTAGAAAAGTGGTTTTTCGTCGAATGACTAAAGGTTGGATGATTATTTCAGATGCTACATTCATTGTGACTGGCAAAAAAGAAAAAAAAAAAAAAATTGGAGTGCGTTTTGTTCATGAATAAAGCAACGCCTCTTCCTTGTAGTTACACTCAAATCACGAAAAGTCGTCTTTCTGTTCATGAGCTGAGCTGAGTGGATTAGTGAGGCCACTTTCCGCTTGTTTAGCCGTGCAGGAGCACAGGTAAAAAGCTCGACAGGGACAGTTCCGTGAGTTAACGACAGATTCTACAATTTCTTTGTTGAAAACCAAACCTCCCAATCCTTCTCTAGTCACGAACCTTAACCATTTCGATTCCATACCAAGTAGATGAAGCAGAGACGACATTCATGCATTTCTCTTCCACACTTCACGCATTTTGAGATGCATCTTTCCTCTCGTGCACACTAATATTCCGATTTACGACGCTCACGTTTTCACGAAAAAGGCGTCGTAAACCAAAGATGTCTTCCTTCGAAACATTCGCTCCCATGAGAGACAATAGAAACAGCTGTTAACATCATCTTTGAATCACTTTCAACCAGTCTGGTCAGCAGAAACTAAGAGTATTGCTTGGAAAGCACTTTAAAATCATTTTAAACTACACTGCATTTTCCTATTAGCACATGTCATCAGCAGTGCCCAATTAGCGATTCATAAATGCCTCTACAAGAAGATTTTTTGCATCCCAATGTTTGGTAAAAATTATCAAGGTACCGCAAGTCTAAAATTAACTGTGTTATAAGCGCCACCATTTTTTGTTTGTACATTGCTACACAAATCTAACAACTCCTGCAGTATATTAAGAGAATACAACGTGGTTTGTCACAATGTATTCTCTTAATATATATCGTCGTCACAAGACTGTAGTCTTCGATATCAAGAATTTCTGCAGTGTTTGTGATGAGTTAATAATTTATTAATAACAAAAAATAGTAAAAACCATATTTCTGGGCTTCAGTATAAAATATCCCTACTAAAATTTAATATCAAAACGAAAAAAAAAATGACTTCGCTACTGAAGGGACAGACAAGGTTCAAATGTTCGGACCTTTGTTTCACAGCACATTCTCCGAGGAAGTATGTCGAAGATTTTATTTTACTCTTGCGAATTTTATGGCGATCGGTGAATTCAGAATTGTAAAAGTTTCTTCTCCTTTATTGAGAAGGGAAATCCAAATGCGCCAATTTCTTAACTACGATAACAAAGAAATAATAATAATAATTACAAAAAAATCTATTGAGAAAATTGCAAGAACTTCAGTGCGGATTAATTAATTAATAAGAAACTGGTGTATAATTTATTACTTTCAAATGCAAAAAAAAAAAAAATCATATTCCTTGTAGCTGAAATAACCATTATGTCTTAAAAGAAAAGTGCTTATTCAATGCATCCTTCCAGTTCTTAACTATGGAGTCGAACCTAAACATTAAAAAAAAAATAATAATAAAACCATACAGACGTTGCGGACACCCGAAAGAAGCATGGAGAGACGGATGCTTGGTGTAACCAGGAGAGATAAGAAGAGGAACTCGTTGATCAGGAAAAAGACAACAGTGGAAGACATCGTAATCAGAGTAAAATCCCTGAAATGGCATGGGTTGGGTATATTGCCAGAAGAACGCACCACAGATGGACAATCGAAATTTTTGACTAGATTCCAAGGGACAGGAAAAGACCCTTAAGACCACGTGGGAGATGGGTGAACGAAATTTGAAAGCATGTCAGAGTGACATTGAGGAGACTTACTCAAGACAAACCGTTGAGGAAGAAACTTGGAGAGATCTTCATACAGCAGTGGATTCTTATGGTTGATGATATATATATATATAGCAACCCAAAATTTTTACCATAAGTGCTTCAGTGCCTTAACGTATACAACGGATTTCTAATATCTATCCCACATTAAATAATACACATTCATGGGTAGCTATATAGATGTGTATATTCAATCTGCGGATTACAAAAATTAATTAAATAATACACAGTCATGGTTGCCATATGGATGTGTATTATTTAAAAGCGGTTTATCCGTTTGCCTGTGGGATTACAAACGGATAAACCGCCCGGGTGACCCAGTGGTCTAAGTGCTGGCTTCTGACCGGTCGTCGGAAATGGGTCAGAGTTCGAATCCCAGTGATGCCAGGATGTTGTGTTTGTCTTATGACACTGGCTCCCTCCCTTCCCAGGAACCAGTGCCCCTAAATTAGAGGGGGGGCGACTGCTTATATAGCCAGTCAAGCTCACGGTATTTCTTAAGCCCCCAACCACTAAAAAAATAATAATTTATTGCTTTGATTGATTTCATGTTGGAGTAGAATCCCTTACCCTAATCCGTTTCCCATAATTTCCGTTTGCCCTATTCACGCTTACCCGAATTCCCATTTCCTCTAATTTCGTTTGCCCTAATTTTGTTTCCCCTAAATCTCGTTTCCCATAATTCACGTTTGCCGGAATTCCATTCTCCCCAATCGCGTTTACCCTAAATCGCTTTTACCCTAATTCTCATTTCCCCTAATTTAGTTTGCACTAAATCTCGTTTGCCTTTATTCTGGTTTGCTCTAAACACGTTTGTCTGCATCAAGTTTGTCCTAATTTTAGTTAATTGTAATAAAACGGTGGGTCTTGGTATATCAAGAAAATTCTTCTTTCCATTCTTGTTGATGATGTCGACCACCATGCCAGCAAAAGTGTAAAGAAGTGCACGTGGTTACTACTATTATGCGGCTAGTCCTTACAGCACAGCGATTGTACCAGTCTCCTCCAGCTCCCGCTCTGTCACGGATAAACTATAGAAATCGCGCAAAACTTTTAATAAAGCAAGAAATAGTATTTATAATGCATTCGCTGGAATTGTAAACCCAGAAGGCCCACTTTAAGAGTTCTTAGTCCAGACCCGCTCCCCCCTGTATGAGTCTAAAACTCCAGCTGCGAAAATGCCTTTTGTTAATTCAGTTCCACCTTAACAGTAAATGTCAGTCTATCCTGCTCGAATGTTTTCCCATTTGCCACCATCAGTGATTGTATTTCATGGAAATGCCCGTCTGTTCGTACCTGTGCTTCTTTATTAATGTGGCACATTTTCCGTATTTCGAAAATCAAACTGTTAAAAAAAAAAAAAAAAACTGCAAGTGGGATTTTTTTTTATTTTAGATAAAAACGTTTTCAAGATTTCTCCCTCAAAGCTTCAGAACATGATCCAGGAACTTACTGGGTTAAAAATGAACTTGAAAAAAGTCGGATAAAAAATGAACTTTCAGAAGACAAAACTGATGTTCAATGCTTTTTTTTTAAATGAAGATTTTGCGACTGATGGGGAAAAGCTCAAGGTAACCGATACCTACATTTACCTTTGACAACAAATGTTAAGCAAGGGTCACATTCATGAGGAAATTAATCGGAGTACAAAACATGGCTGCAGAGTTTTTGGAAGAAACAGCACAATTTTCAAGAGCAATATGCCATTATGTCTTAAAAAGCCTTTAATCAATGCATCCTTACAGTTTTTACATATGGAGCAGAAACATGGACCTTAACTTAAAAAAGGACGTAGAAAGGCTGTAGACAACTGCAAGACACATGGAGATATGCATGTGGGGTGTAACTAGAAAAGATAAGAAGAGGAACTCGTGGATAAGGAAAATGACTAGAGTGAAAGACATCATAATCAGAGTCAACATCATCATCATTGTCAACCATTATCAATCCACTGCTGGACGAAGGTCTCCCCAAGTTTTCTCCACAACGGTCTGTCTTGTGCCAGTCTCCTCCACGTCACTCCCGCATACTTTCGAATTTCATCCACCCATCTCCCATGTGGTCTTCTTCTGGGTCTTTTCCTGTCCCTTGGAATCCAATCTAAAATGTCGGCTGTCCATCGATGGTCTGTCCTTCTGGCAGTATGCCCAGCCCATTGCCATTTCAGGGATTTAACTCTGATCATGATGTCTTCCACTCTTGTCATTTTTCGGATCCACGAGTTCCTCTTCTTATCTCTCCTGGTTATACCAAGCATGCACCTCTCCATGCTACTTTGAGTTGTCTGCAGCCTTTGTATGTCTCTTTTAGTTAAGGTCCACGTCTCTGCACCATACGTAAGCACTGGAAGGATGCATTGATCAAACACTTTTCTTTTAAGACATAATGGCATATTGCTCTTGAAAATTATGCTGTTTCTTCCAAAAGCTCTCCAGGCAAGTTTTGTACGCCGATTAATTTCTTCACCAATGTGACCCTCACTTGATATCTGCTGTCCACGATAAACGTACGTGTCTATTATCTCCAGTTTTTCTCCATCAATCGATAAATCTTCATTTCGTGTAAAAGCATTGAACATCACTTTTGTCTTCTGAAAGTTCATTTTTAATCCCACTTCTTTACTCTTGTCAGCAAGTTCTTGAATCATACTCTGCAGCTCTGATGGGGTAGTTGCAAAGTCATCAGCAAAACGAAGGTGGTCTCCGCCCCCACACATCATCACCAAAAATATTCCTGAAGTTAACTTTGACTTAACTTTTACACTCTTATTGGATCTCGCCTATTTATTAGTTCTACTCGATATTATTTTATATATTTCCCTAATTACACTCGCATATCATTAAGCTGCTCTCATTTTCAAAGTTAGCTCCTCGACGAAAATAAGAACGAAAACTCAAGTGCCGATATTACTTTCTGAATATTCCATATTCTTCTAAATGCGAGCGGGATGGCAACATTTGTCCTTTGTTAATATCATTGCTGAAGCATTTATTGATATTAGTATTAATGCTGATATTGTCTTCTATATTTCACAAATTCTCTCTGTGGAGAGATAGGCCTACATTTATTATTACAATAAATTAATTTTGTAGACGGGAGTGCGCCTTTTTCGTTAAAACATTGCTGTGATACTATGCATCATTCAGAAGAATTTTAACAGAGAGACTCGTGCTTCGGAGGGTAAACCTTCCACGTTCGGCTGAAAACTAGTTTTTTGAAGCGACGATAGATGGCGACACGTTATCGCTACATCGTGAAGCGTTTTGTTATGATGTGAAAGGGGCAAAGGAAGTGAATAATATGGATGAAAGGTGGAGCTTAAAAGGACCTTTTTGAAAGTTGATTGTGGCATGTGTGTGAAATATTTATTTTCACGGAAGAATATGAAACTGTGTAGCTAGCAGAATAAAAGCAAGGAAAGTTTTATCTGCCAGGGAAGAACTGTCTGATCGCAGGAATCAGGACTTCAAAGCAATGTTCAGAGGAAAGACTGCAATTCCGTCGGAATAAATATTCCAGAATATGGTCTACCAAGTACATTTACATTGCGAAGCTACCATAAACTGTGAGACTAGTTGTGTGCAATACGAATACCAGTCGCTAACTGTCTCAGTGGATGTGGCCATGTGAATTTTCTTCAATCGCCTCATCGTAAGATAATCCTTTGGTGAAAAAATACGTGAGAATCATCACTCTGTCAATAGGAATCTCAGCATGAAAAAAACACGTACCAAGTGTGCGGAAAGAGTACTTACTCATCATTCCCTGAAACGTACTTCTTCCGACACATGAATTGTACTAAACGATGAGACGCATCGACACATAGTCATGAGATGGCTGAATGCATTTCATGAGCGAGAAGAGCAGAGGATAGGTGAAGTGCTACCGTGGCGCCATCTATTATTGCTTTCGGAACTATCTATCGGCATAATAGATTAATAAAAACAGGCGCGATACCGGAAGGACAAATTTAGTCGTTCCGGGTGGCGTTTCGGGACCTTTTCAGGAGTAATGCGCTTAACCGAATTATTACTCTTACTCGTCTCATTCTTAATAGTTATTTTTTTAAAGCAGGAGAGTTTTAATAGTTTAGAGATTATCTTTGAAATTTTTCAAGAAAACAAACTAGCGTTTTTTTCTTAAGTTCTGAGAAAGGTGAAATTAGCACAGTATGTTTGTTACAGGTTTTCAAACCCATCAGCTTCGGTGATCCTGTTATGTTTTTCTTTCTTTTTCGGAGTGCAATGATTTCATGGGGATTCCAAAGTAAAACGGAGTCTCCTGTTCCTAATTTAGGCCACGTGCCTCTACGAAAAGGGCAAATTCAGGAAGCATGCAGGCGCGAACTGGGCCGCCGGGATACCGGGAGAATTCCCGGTGAGCCGCCGTATTCTGACCATTTGGCCTTATGCTAACTCAAGAAAAAAAATGAAATATATACTTACACTTCAATATTCTTGCATGTAGAAGAAAAGCAAGTAATGCTAAAACGACAAAGTTTGTCTACCACTTTGACGGCATCGAAAAAAAGAAACTTAGGCAAAGGTGCGGTTGAGCCAAACCCTGTTTCGTCACATCCCCTTCCCATTTCTCGAATTCTCAATTTAAGCCCCGTACCTTTGGTCTGATATCTTCTACCTCAGTCTGCTTCTACCAATCGCAGTTGAATAATCAATACAATCTGATGAAATGTGACATCAATTGTCTGGGATAGAAACTTGAAATTCATTGTGTATGTTGATACATTGAAGTTCATTTACAGTAAAAATTTTTGGGTTGCTGCTATTTTTACGCCTTCCAACTGAAGGTTGAAGAAGCGTATATGCTCCAGCTTTGTCCGTCTGCCTGTCCGCACGATAATTCACGTAAAAATGGTTCAATTTCCATGAAATTTTAGTATGTGGTAGGGAACAAACCCTATTGAAAATGGGCAAAATGGGGTCAAAGGGTAGGACATAGGAGCGAGATCCATTCCATCGCCCTTATGCGTCATAACTTACGTAAACCTGCTTCGATTGCGACAAAACTTTATGTTGTTCCGAAGGTATACAGAACCGGTTCTGTTGAATATCATCGCAATAAGGATAGAGCACACGAGCGAGATTTATTCCACAGCCATTATTCTCATATCTTGACTAAAAATGCTTATATTACGACAAAACTTTAGTATGTTGTTCCGGAGGTATAGTGAACCAATTCTGTTGAATATAATCGAAATGGGGTCAAAGGTCAGGGCACAGGAGCGAGATTTATTCCACAGCCATTTTCCTCATAACTTGAGTAATGATTTCTGGTATGTTGGAAAGCTTATCATAATCAATGCATTGCACGATTTTACTAACTTGTTTAAATGTACATGCTTCTTCTTGACCCTACGGAGATCTGCGTCTGATTTACTACTTTTTAGGCCTTCCAGTTACACGAATTTTATTCTTGAACTGCAGCTCTGGGAAGTCTGTTTTAGGTACAGCAAAAAGACTTTCCAGTTGAAAGTAATTAAATAAAAGGTAATTTTCACATTATTTAATTTCTCTCACTTTATAAATTTGTACTGAAATTCTGAGACATTTTCAATTTTTTCGAAAGAGTTTTTTTTGTAATTACTTTATTAATGATAGGCAAGTCTTGAAAAAGATATTTAATTTTGGCACATTTGGATTTCTGTTCTCACTGAAAGCGAAGAAACTATTAAAAATTCTGAATTCAGTTATCGCAATAAAATTCATACATGAGAATGGAATAAAGTCTTCCACAGTCTCGCTCAGAGAACTGTTGCTTGTCAGCAACGGAAGTAATTTTTTTATTCCACTAAACTTTACTAAGAGCGGCTGCGTGTCCATGAAAACGGGTAAAATGTTAAATGTTATTGCCTCCATATACAAGTCCTCAATTGTTCGTAGACTTGTGTTGAGAAAATGTTTAAGCAATTAACGGTGATGCTGACATAACATTTTTGTGTGTGTGTGTATGCGGGGGGAGGGGGAGGGTTATGGGGTATCTTGATAATTTTTGCCAATAGTGGGCCATTCAACTTCCAGGGCCGTTTATGAATCGCCAGTCCGCCACTGGATGCATGTTTTACAAGGACAGGAACACAAGTATGTACCAGGTGTCAGTGGCCTTATAGCATGTACCAGGTGTCAGTGGCCTTATAGCATGTACCAGGTGTCAGTGGCCTTATAGTGTGTACCAGGTGTCAGTGGCCTTATAGTATGTACCAGGTGTCAGTGGCCTTATAGTATGTACCAGGTGTCAGTGGCCTAATAGTGTGTACCAGGTGTCAGTGGCCTTATAGTGTGTACCAGGTGTCAGTGGCCTTATAGTATGTACCAGGTGTCAGTGGCCTTATAGTATGTACCAGGTGTCAGTGGCCTAATAGTGTGTACCAGGTGTCAGTGGCCTTATAGTGTGTACCAGGTGTCAGTGGCCTTATAGTATGTACCAGGTGTCATTGGCCTTATAGTGTGTACCAGGTGTCAGTGGCCTAATAGCATGTACCAGGTGTCAGTGGCCTTATAGCATGTACCAGGTGTCAGTGGCCTTATAGTATGTACCAGGTGTCAGTGGCCTTATAGCATGTACCAGGTGTCAGTGGCCTTATAGTATGTACCAGGTGTAAGTGGCCTTATAGTGTGTACCAGGTGTCAGTGGCCTTATAGTATGTACCAGGTGTCAGTGGCCTAATAGTGTGTACCAGGTGTCAGTGGCCTAATAGTGTGTACCAGGTGTCAGTGGCCTTATAGTATGTACCAGGTGTCAGTGGCCTTATAGTATGTACCAGGTGTCAGTGGCCTTATAGTATGTACCAGGTGTCAGTGGCCTAATAGTGTGTACCAGGTGTCAGTGGCTTTATAGTATGTACCAGGTGTCAGTGGCCTTATAGTATGTACCAGGTGTCAGTGGCCTTATAGTGTGTACCAGGTGTCAGTGGCCTTATAGTATGTACCAGGTGTCAGTGGCCTTATAGTCCCAGCAAAAAGACAAGTGCTGGGAAACTGCTGGCAGTGATGGGTCACTGCTGGCTGAAATCTGCTGCTCATGGCCCGGTAGTGGTCCGTTGGTGGCAGCGCTATCAGCTGGCGAGCCATTGATGGCCCTGCAGCATCGCCGTGAATTGGGGGCCTCCAAGCAAGTGCCACTAGTGGCCCGTTGCTGGCAACCAATGCAACCCCCAACAGCAGGTGGAAGCATCGGGACTGCGCATGCGCAGAAGCAACACTTGCTGTGTCTCTGATGGTACCAGTTAGTTGAAGACGACGCTATCGCCATCGTGTTATTTTAGTGGATGTTACGAAAAAATCCATATGTGGAGAGGCGAATTAATTTCCTAATGAAATTTTACGTCGACGAAGATATCAGATTAAGCCGTGAAATACTAGATTACAGCCATGAAATACACCCACTCCATTCCCATGAATAACAATTCATGGAATGTAGTGGATGAATAACAAGAAAAAATTTGAAACCCCTTGAAACACATATCCTGGAAAACCATTAAAATAGCGTTTGTTGGGGGGGGGGGGGGGAATTATACGCGTACGAAATTTATTAATTATTTGAAAGAAAAAAAAAGCAACGCTATGTGGTGTACTCATCCATGGGTTGAATACACAAGACTGGGAGGAATTCGCTTCTAAAAATAACGAGAAGTAAAATAAAATATCTTTTACTCTTTAAAGCAAATGTAGCTTCGGACAACGGAAAGGAAAGACACAACGTTAAAAATGTAACAGAATGTTGACATGAACCCGGGTAAATATATATTTATTCAACAATCTCTTTTCAAGACGGCAAGAACAGTACAAAACTTTGGAAAGCGACTCTAAGTATGTACACGCCTTGAAAATGAGTGAAGTTCCCTTAACGTAAAAAAAAAAAACTATCGTTACGTTGAAAAAATTAATTTATCAATTATATGAAACTGACTTTTATGAAAAATACCTCGCAATATTATAAAATGAAAGAGTGAAGCATTCGATTACAAATTGCATATCAAACAGATAGCTTCCAGCACGTATCCGAGCGTCGTGAATTAGTCCGGTCGGTAGAGAGCGCGGCTTCCACGTAAACCGCCCAGGATCTAATCTAGTCAGATGCAAACGGCGTTTTTCCGGTCTGTCGAGAAAATTTCCCCAGCGCAGTGCGTTAATTCACAAGCTTCGTAAGGGTAGAAAAAAAAATTGTAGCTTTAGGAAACTGCGGTTATCCTTGCTTTTTTTTTTTTTTTTTTTAATTATTATGGCTAATACTGGGAAATTGGCGGACAAGATTCGGCAAGCCACCAGTTACGTCACGTGGTTGCTGGCTGCCACTAGCGGACCACATTAGGCTAGCCATCATTTCTGGCACGTGCTTGCAGGGCCACTGTAGGGCCACTTGTGGCAGCTACTGCCTGTGATGGACCACTGATGGCCCTGTTGTGGCATATGACAACTGATGGGGTGCCAACTATTGGCCTGAACTGCTGGCCCTTCTGTTGGCCGCCCGGACATTTTATTGACGGTTCGGCAGCGACAACATAGTGCTGGGCCATTGCTGGCTGCCAACAATGGCCCACTGCTGGCCCAGCAAGACTGTTTTTGCTGGGGTATGTACCAGGTGTCAGTGGCCTTATAGTGTGTACCAGGTGTCAGTGGCCTTATAGTATGTACCAGGTGTCAGTGGCCTTATAGCATGTACGAGGTGTCAGTGGCCTTATAGCATGTACTAGGTGTCAGTGGCCTTTTAGTATGTACCAGGTGTCACTGGCCTTATAGTATGTACCAGGTGTCAGGCAACTTATGTGAGTATAGTGACATACAGAAATGGAGCCCAAAAATCATGTTCGACTATGTTAGCCGAACATGATTTTGGACTCTTCCCAATAAAGAATTCTCAGGGTAGTACAATTCCAAGAAACCTCCCCAAAAAATGATTAAAAAAGCGGGACATTGCAGGAATTCACCTCGTCCTGAAAGACCCACGAAACTGCAGTCAAGGGACCGGAGGGGGATGTAGAGGGAGATCCGGAAAATCAGGTCCCGACCATTGCACGCCATAGCACACGAGTTCCAGATGGCCACAGATGTTATGGTCTCCACCACGGCACTTCTAAAGAGAGGTGCATGCACTCGAGTATCATGGCGGAGAAGCCGCCCGTAAACCTCTCATCACAAAGACCAATACAGCCACGCGGCTGCGATGGTGTCAACAGCACAATAATTGGACAATTAAGCAATGGGAGGGACAACTCATGCTTTTCATTACTTTAACATTATTTTCCCCATAATATCCTGTTAATTCAATATTACGATTAGATGTTTAATTTGATATTTATTTCCTTTTTTGACTCTGTTGCTGTATATCAATGTTCTTGTCTCGACTTAAACCTAGGGAGATCAAGGCTGGTCAGGTCTACTCGAGGCCTTTTCCTTGATCTTCCCTGCTGTTATTTTTATGTTTATGCTTAACTACTCAGAAATATTAATTTTATTATGTAACAGCAAAATCAATAAATGAAATGGCGGCAGGTGTTATAGAGCGATAAATTCCGCCGCTTCACATTATTCCGATCGAATGAACGTGTCTGAGTTTGGCGGTTATCCGGCTGCTTCCAGAGTGTAGGGAATGTCTGCTTCCGGAGTGAACAGTATCTATTGTGTAGCACGGAGGCGGTGGAGTTCTGGTATGGAGCTGTTCCAGCGGGTACGGCGTGGGTCTCCACTGGTTGTTATTCATGGCAACATGAACTCTGTGCTGTATAGAGATATCCTGGATAACTCAAAACTCCCAACACACACTGTGGCAGTTCTACGGACACGACGATTGTTTCTTCCAGGACGACAATGCCATTTGTCATGTTCCAGGGCTACAATCGAGTCGACCGTGAAGCACGGAGGCGGTGGAGTTCTGGTATGGAGCTGTTCCAGCGGGTACTGTGTGGGTCTCCACTGGTTGTTATTCATGGCAACATGAACTCTGCGCTGTATAGAGATATCCTGGATAACTCAATGCTCCCAACAAACATTGTGGCAGTTCTACGGACACGACGATTGTTTCTTTCAGGATGATAATCCCACTTGTCATGTTTCCAGGACTACAATGCAGTGACATGAGAAAAATCAGGTCTCGCGGATGGTCCATTCGTTCAAGATGGTGTGGGTTCGAATCTCGGTGAGGTATGGATGTTGCGTTTGTGTACCAGCACTGGCTCTCTTCCTTCCCTGGAACTACTGGCTCTAAATTAGGGACAAGTGACTGCTAGTCCATGGAGTTGATTATGATGGTCGTTAAATCTTCAAATAAATAAATATGTAACCCTTCAATACCTGGGGAAACGTGGATGTTTAAAGTTTTACTTAAAATCAGGGGAAAACTTTCTATATTTTGTAGTAATAAGATTCAAAACTTCAAGCTACTATATAGTTTTTAAATATTTACGGTGTATTATTATCTTTTGGGCCTATTCTTACGATTTAATTCTCTCTTACCCTATACAAGGGGAATCCTGAAAGTAATGCCTTCGCCTTAATAACTTTTGAAGATTTGAAGTGATTTTAATGAAACTGCACTGACATGTGTATATGTTACCAATGTGAGAACTAATTTTTTTAAGAATCGGAAATAAAGATCATGAATAAGAGAGAAAAGCAGCGAGCCGTAATTGACTTCCTGGAAAAAGAGGGATGATAGGCTCCAGAAATCCACAGAAGACTCCTGGCGGTGTATGGAGCTGCCACAATCGATATCAGTAATGTCCAAAGATGGATGAACATAGTTCCCACTCTTTTTCCACTAAAAAAAACAAGGACTTTTCAAGGAATCATAAAAATTTTCAATACTATATTCATGCCCAATAAGAACTCTCATGAAACACTAAAATAAGTTGTAACAAACAGTCAAAAAGTTCAATTAAAATTACAGTTATATCTAAACATAGGGCATACCTTGGTGAGGTACTATTGTTCCGCAAGATTTCAGGTTTCCTTATCACTGACACAATGTGTTACACATTTGATAAATATATATATATATATATATATATATATATATATATATATACTATAAAGATACCTAAGCAAAAAAATACATATATAATTTTGACTCACACCTAGTACAACATAGAAAAGGTTATGTATCTACCTGCGTGAGTAAAAGGAGAAAAGAAAAAAAAGAAAATAAAACAACTGAATGTAGAAGGTGTCGAGAATACTGAGCCTTGGCTTTATCCTTAGTCTTCAGTTTTGCTCTTAAGTATATATATATATATATATATATATATACACTGTATATATTGAAGATATCATGATCAGAGTAAATTCCCTGAAATGAGAATGCGCTGGACACATATTGCCAAAAGGACAGACCACCAATGGACAACCGAGATTTAGACCGGATTCCTGGGCTACAAGCATCTTTTTTTTTTTTTTTTTTTTTTTAATTGGAGGTTTAACGACCACCGTGAGCAATTCAATGGGCTATAAGCAATCGCCCATCCCTAATTTAGGATCACTGGTTCCAGGGAAGGGAGACAGCCAGTGCCGTAAGACAAACACAACATCCATGCCTCACCGGGATTCGAACCCGGACCTCTTTCGGCCGAATGATCAGAGGCCATCGCTTAGACCACTGCGCCCCCTAGGCGGCCTACAAGCATTCAGCAGATCGCAAACCCAGTTTGAGATGCTAGTACATTACACTTACACCCCCTCGCATTCGCTTATTGCAGTTCAAAAGAATTCCCCTCGCATTCGTAGTTCAGAATCACAACCGTGTGAAAACCAGAAAGGTGACAGCTATGTATTCCTTATTCCAAGAGAGCGTTTCACAATACAGCGCAGCCACCTGTGACATTTCGTCGATAACTTCTCTTCAATGAACTGTGGCTATTCTGAAATTTGGTGAACGAAAAAAAAAAAAAAAGTGCTTTTCAGGGACTCGTACAAAATTCAAGGACTTTCAAGGGCCCTTGAAAAGGAAAACTAAATTCAAGGACTTTCAAGGACCGTGGTAACCCTGATGAAGAGGTTTCGAGAGTGAGAAAGTTCAGTGTCGGACAAACACCGGAATGGAAGACCCGCAACTGCAGTGACAGATTACAACAGGCAACGAGTGAAAAACCTCATCACAGCTGATCGTCGTGCCACCATCCAGGAGTTGCAACAACAAACATTGCTTACTATGTGCAGACATTCTAGAAACAAAAGTAAGCTATCAGAAGGAAAAGACATACCATTCCACTTCATAGTGCTATTTTACACCATGATAACGCACGTCCCCACACCTCAATGGACCCACACCTAAAGTGTTTAATTAATGCATCCTTCCAGTTCATACTTATGGACCTTAGGTAAAACGACATACAGATGCTGCAGACCACTGAAAGAAGCATAGAGAGATGCATGCTTCGATTGCAAATTGTAACCAGGAAAGATAAAAAGAGGAACTCATGGATCAAGAAAAGGAAAAGAGTGGAATACAATTACGATAAAAGTTAAATGCCTGAAACGACAATGGATTGGACATACTTGTTAGAACTGAACCCCGATGAACAACTGAAACATTAGGCTGGGCAAGGGACAGAAAAAAACCCCAGGTCACGTGGGAGATGAGTGGATTAATTCGAAATATTTGCGCATTTAGATTTTCAGTGCGTTTGGAATGTTGTAATTTTTAGGATTTAAAAAAGGATTTAAAAATTGCGAAATTTTTAAATTCTTATAATGTACTAAACAGAACAGTAAAAGGAAACTCACAAAGCAGCTATAGTATTTGGAAAGGCAGTTATGCTTGGATTGCCTTAAGTGCTGTAATCTGCATTCCGTATAGAAAAATCACGTTTGATATCAAAATAAACTTATTTCAAGCGACTCAGGAAAAAAACAAACGAATTTTAGTTTTCGTGTGTACTGATAGTTTACAATTATGAAATTTGTTAATGAAATTCTTTGAAGAACTGTTTTTTGATTTCTGTTTTCATTTTGTTTAATTTCAGAGCGCAGCTAGAAGGCAGCAGGCATGCTGAAGCTCCTGCTGAGCTATTGGCAGGCTCACCGTGAGCCGCCGCCATTTGTTCTAACAGATGACCCGTTGTACTGCACCCACTTGTCCTCGGCCACACTACCTGAAGTGTACTCCGTCAATCGTGTCAACCCCATCTTCGAAGACAACGAAGAGGAATCCTACGTTTTCCACAAGAGAACCCCCAGCGAAGAACAAAGGGAGAGCGAAACCAGGTCATCCGATGACACCGGTTACAGTTCGGGTCAGAGAAAGGCTGTGAACAGCTTGACTGACCTCACCGATGGAGGATCATTCGATAATCACATGAGCTCAGACTCCGACGATTCACCTGAAGCTTTAGTGGTATCTGCCGACGTACATCGAGTGTCTTTCCCGGATGATGTCATCATTTTGACTTCCAGCAGTAATTCATTTCGCTCCGAATCCCTTGGTAGTCGCGAAAGCATAGACACTCAGTCAACCTTCAACGACGAACCTTTTGATAGTCTGACGGATTCGAATATCACTGATTTCAGCAGAAGACAAGAGGAGACAATGGTGGGAAGGATTCCTTCCGATATAGAAATGAGACGAGAAGTGGAGCAGACGGATGTCAAACGCCCATATAGTAACGAGAGGTTAACTTTAATGAGAAACAAACTGCAAAAGTTACTGCAGCATGGGACTCAAAGCGCAACGGAAAACAACAACGACGATGTTTCGAATTTTGTAAACGGTAACGGCGACAGTGACCATATCAGTGAAAGGTCGAAGGATGATATTATACGATCCCTCAATAGGATTCTTAACACTAAAGTGCCAAAGACTTCAGACCCTGTGGTGAGGAATGTGTCGTTAGGTTACGAGGTAGACCACAATGTGACGAGAACTGACAGTTCTACAGATAATCTAACTAATCTTGACAAAGTGTTGGACAGAACGGTCTTGAACACTATTGATACAGCATCAAACGTGCAGATGCAACCTCCAGTATTTCCAAAGACAAATATGCATCTGAGTAATGGGAAAAGTGGAGTAACCCGGCAGGATGAATCCAGTATTTCAAGTTCAAACGATTCCTCAGGTTCTGAGCAGAAGAAACATCGCCACCGGCACAGGCATCACGAAAGAAATAAAGAGCACGTCCATGCTGGCTTTAGAGAAACAGAACATTTTGCGAACAAAAAGCACTCGTCTTCCTGTAAACTGTGCGGTGAGACGCAGAAGCCACTCAACCTTCACCAGTTTTTACCAGGCCACTGGAGTTACGATAACATTTACTTACCGCAGATGCCGAATGTCTGCTACTATTGTCTTCATGATAGGCTACAACCGATGTCGGAAGAAGAAATCTTTCACACCATGTATCACAATGAAAAGGGTAAAGTGAGACACTCGTGGGCACCTCAGACTTCTTATAGCATCAAGCACCATCAAAAAGATCTCCACCGTTCATTACCCAACGAGCGGTCGTCTTCAGACCGCCGTTACTCACCGGATGGATCCTCACACGACACGACGGAAGATGATAAAGAGCGAGACTATTTAAAAGACAGATCAGCAAGATTCAAGACAAAACATGGAGAAAGGAGGTCTTTAAGGGTGCCAAAGAGGTGCGCGTGCGAAGAGTGCCTGTCGTCATCGTTGCACGATGAAACGCTGTCTCACGTGATGCCTTTATGCACGTGTCATTATCTACCTCACAGGAAGGTCAAATTCGCTTCCGACAGCGACCTTACTAAACACTCTCGAGATGAGGAGGACATCTATGTTGGGACAATTAACAGAGGATTCCACGAGACTCCTTTAAAAAGTATGGGTGAAAAGCTCCATATAAATTCGAACTTCCATTTAAGCAAAGTTTCTGTGGATAGAGACGAAAGAACAAATGAGAAGCCCGTGTCTCCAACTGTGAATAGAGGTCAAAGAGAACCAGTAAAGGTATGTTGATATACAAAGTATTTTTTTAATTTGTTATTCAAACAGACCAAGAAACAAATTTACGTAATACTGCAACAGATACTCCACCTCTTTATTTAATTAACCCTCTGGGTGGCCGATGTATCTGAAGCAAACGGTTCCCAAAATTTTTTGCGCTCCCCAAACAAATTTTCACACAGAACCCGGTTGTACCAAAACTACGTCAAAGCAATTCCTTTCTCAATGTCATCTACTTAATACAAAAATTATAAACCTGTCTGAAAAGACAATAGTCTCATCAATCCGTAATTGGTGTAGTAATAAGGAATATTGGTACTTACGTATTAAACCGAGGACCTCAGCAGAAACCCGCGACGATCATTGTTCCGAACTTCCTTATAGACTCGTGACGTCACATGAGAACTTCATTTGATATATCATTCGATTCTTTGTTTCTCGTTCTTAGTTTGTTTCGCAATCTGTGTGCTTCTATCCATAAAGGAAGGATCTATAGAGTGGAAGCAGACATAGGAGCCCATGGAAATTCCTCACATAGAAAGTGGCGCCCCCACGGACCTAAAACAGAAGCAAAATGTGACGTGGCCCCGTGACGTCGGCAATAGTTGCTACGGCAACCCAGCGCTCGGAGATGATCAGATGAACAACAGACACGTAAAAACCCAAAAGTTATGAATTCTGTAAGGAAAAGTATACGATCAGTAAGTAATAAGCAAAATAATACCACTTATTAGAACGCTAGAGGAATTGAAAACCAAAATGAATCTTAAAATTAATAAAGTATTGCGTGTATTTGTCTTAAACACCGCCGGATAGCAAGCCAAAGTAAAAACATTCGTTCGGACAAAAATCACGTGGTTCTTGGGTGTTCCCTGGGAAACCAGCTGTCAACTGTAGTTCTGTTTTAGGTCGCTGGGGCGCAGCAGTCTACTTCATGAGTTTCAGCTTTATACAGCCAGTGTTTTCTCTATATATCCTTCCTTTATGCTTCTATCGTTAAGTATATGTTGACTTAGGCAGTATATGTTTCTGTTTTTATATTAAACTGTTTTACTCTTGTACGTGTACTTGCCATGGTTAGATTTGCGCCAAAATCGGTCTCTGGTGAGGTCCTCGGTTTAATACGTATGTACCGGAATATTTAACTCGCTGAGCTTTTGCCTGCCAACGTGAGGCTTTGTCAAGGCAAGTTACATTAGACGAATAGTAACCCGTTTGGAGCTTAAATTAAAACCCAGAGAACAGAACGAGGTTTTGAAATCATATAAATATAACAACACAAATACGTGAATTACAGATGGCCATTACGTAGGTCCAATGTTCAAGTAGTATAGATATGCAAAGATGCCAAGTCATAGCCTTTGTTTTCTCGTGTTCAGTGCCTGTGAGAGATGGAGCTCCACGGTGATGGCAGTTCAATAGATCCCCATCGTTGCAGACATCAGTTCTTGTGACAATTTCAATAGTCTCTCTGATTGTCGTTTCCCCGAAAGCTGTGAATGGGGCTATCAGTTTCCTTTCATTCCACAGTGGAATTGATATTTTAAAGATATCTCTCTCTCAAAAACCTGTCAGTGATAATAAGCGGTTCCTTCTAGTCTTTTATTCATTACCCAAGATATGATCGGAAAGAGCTAGTCCGCCCGGGCAGGAACAATAGACTCAAACATCTCCTTTATTTGGTTAGTTGGTCAATTTTTTATGGCGCAAAAGCCATGTTTGGCCAAATTGGTTAGCAGGCAATCAGTCAGAAAGGATTAGTGTCACTTATCCTCCTATGAGGGTGATAACAAAAGCTCTGCACACGTTAATCTAAAACGGAAGCTGATGATGCAATCGGGAAAATGATTGCCTCATGTCAAGGTCAGACTCTTAGCAACGCAGTGGTGTCAGAACGACGCGCTATCATTTGCTGAGTGGACGTATACTCCGCAAGTCGAGTCACGGCGTTAGACTAGCACATGTACGTGAAAATAGAAACTCCGCGGAGGAAAACTCTGACACAGATCCACACTGCCTTGCAAGAAGTTTGTGGGGAAGGAACTCTTGATCGAAGCACACTTTCTTTCTGAGGACAAAGTCGAGACCAAAAATTCGTCAAAATCGCCTCAATTTATTGGGGGCGGGAGCCATCTTGCTGCATGACAACGAATCGTGTCATGGTGCAGAGTCGGTAAGGGAACTTTTGTCGAAATATGGCTGGGAAACTTTATCCCACCCACCATTAAGGCCTAATTCAGTCCAACCGACTTTGATCTTTTCCCAAAAGTTAAAAACTCGGCTCCGTGGCATTCGCTACGAATCACTGGACGAACTGTCATTGGATGTGACCCGAGTAATACGACAGCTGAACAAAGATGGCGTACTACGGGGCATACAGGACCTACCTCACCGCTGGCAAGCTGTCATTAGCAGTGGAGGCGAGTATATTAAACGGTAATAAGGTAAGATTTCTCCATTACTTCACACTTTTCTCAAAAATGGACAGTGTGCTGAACTTTTGTTAGGACCCCCGTAAATGATCATTTTGAATTTAAAAAAAAAGTAAGGGGAAGCAACGCTTTTTCTGATGAGCAGGCTCACTCGTACTAACCGCATTTAGCACACTTCTTTGATAGCGAATATATGCGTTCGAGCTGATTTCAGTCCATTTTGCGAACCCCGAGTTAATTCACTCCTGTCAGCTAAAGGGTTAAGATTTCCAAGGTCGCACGAACAGAGTTAAACTGCACACTATATTTCAAGATGAAGACCCGAGATTCTGTTTAACATTTTCACTTCTCTACAAGCGAGCACATATTGATCATCTCATAGGTGATTGCCGGTTGGAGCAGAGATAGCAGGTAAATGTTGTCTTGTAGTCGTAAGTGGAGCACATTTGCTTACATTGATAGCAGGTGCACGTATAGCGACAAATACGATGACACCCTCATTGCGCAAAAGAATATCAGCAGAGAAGGATGAAGGATGGACGCTAATGAAACCCACACACGTTCAATGATAGGAACCCATATTCAGCATGTTATGCTGAATGTGTTAAGAAAAGGGTAAATGCTACGCACGCACGGAAAAACACGAAAGTTTACGGATAAGTCTGTTTGTCGGAAGGAAACTACCGCAGTTAGTTTGAAAAATTCCCATGTAAAGACTGTACCATCACCAATATTTTTTTTATTGGACGTTTAATGACCACCGTGAGCAACTCAATGGGCTACAAGCAGTCGCCCGTCCTTAATTTAGGGTCACTGGTTCCAGGGAAGGGAGAGAGCCAGTGCCGTAAGACAAACACAACATCCATGCCTCACCGGGATTCGAACCCGGACTCCGTTCGGACGAATGATCAGAGGCCATCGCTTAAGACCAATGCGCCACCGGGGCAGCTTACCAATATCTCCGGCGAACCATCGGAAAGGTGCTGTTGTGACCTCTCAGCTAACGAATACACCTGTAAGGTTCTGGCTCCATAAAAACATGCTGAGAGACACAATAGAAGCAAGTCCCAGTTTATCGGTGAAGGAAGTAACCGTTCTGCCCAGGTCGACTGAATCTATCGCCATCTTTTGGTGATATGGCAAGTGTCCTAAGTTCACTCGTTGGGCTCTACGAACTGTTCTTACAAAATTGCATGCAGCGAGTGAACGTTTTTCGTAGGACAGCCATCAAAACCGCATTGTTTTTTTTTTTTTTGGATTCGAGGTTTAACGACCACCGTGAGCAACTCAATGGGCTATAAGCAGTCGCCCGTCCCTAATTTAGGGTCACTGGTTCCAGGGAAGGGAGAGAGCCAGTGCCGTAAGACAAACACAACATCCATGCCTCACCGGGATTCGAACCCGGACCCCTTTCGGACGAATGATCAGAGGCCAACGCCTTAGACCACTGCGCCACCGGGGCGGCACCGCATTGTTTACTGGGGAGGAAAAGTAAGTTCATCCCTCCAACGTTAGGCGTAGACGGCATTGGAACGACCGAAGCAGACCAAAGACGACACGAGCCAGAGGTGTTATGCACGCACGGAAGGTCAAGTTGAGTGATTGGTGGGGTATCAAAGGAACTGTTCACCTGTAGTTGACATCGCTGAAAGAACCCACTGTTTAGATCTATTGCCATCTACTGAACTGTTTGAAAGCTGCTTTTAAGGAGCAATCAAAGCCCTTCACACCTCTAATCCGGATGGTGAAACTTTTCACCAAGTGGAAGACTAGGGAAAGGTATCGTTTCGGTTTTCTCCGCCAAACCAACAAACTCCCATTGACAGTGAACTGAAAACTAATCGGCAAGACTGCAAAATGTCATCGATTCTGATCATGTACACCTTGCAATTAAATGTAATTATTTCACTTTTCCTCTTTCGTGTCACTTATTGTTTAAGTTTTAAAACGACTGGTATTAACTCTTTATGTACCTGAACCAAATGGTGTCCAAAATTTTCTGTTCTTCTCAAGCAGAAATATTCATATAGCAGCTGGGTTTTACGAAAGTTGCGGCAAAACAATTCCTTTTCCCCCTATCATCTTAGCAGTACTAACCACAAAGCTGTCTCAGGTGACAAATGCTCCCTTCTTTATTCGCTGCTCCGTGACTCAAGGCATGACGGGGAAGGACTAGTCCCTCTAACACGGACATCAGGCCTCAGGGTAGAAACAAACAACTAGAACATATTCAGGTACCTTTCTTGGGTTCATCGCCAGTTTTTTTTTTTTGGGGGGGGGGGATTAAACGACCACAGTGAGCAACTCAATGGGCTTTAAGCAGTCGCCCGTCCCTAATTTAGAGCCATTGGCGTAAGACAAACACAACAGCCATGCTTCATCGGGATTCGAACCCAGACCCATCTCGGACAAAAGGTCAGAAGCCAGCACTCGCCCGTCTTAGTAGGTAATCAGTCAGAAAGGTAATCAGTCAGAAAGGATACCCTTAAATAACCACTTTGAATAACAAAGCTAAGGGGAGGAGCAATAATAACACAAGAAACTTTACACCAACTATACATAGGATAGTATAACTATACTAGTGATCCGAATTTATTGGCATAGATGAAAATCAAAGTTTCCAAGCTTTCGCACATCAACCAGATGGCTTTTTCAAGGGAGATAATAGAACGCTTCAACAATTTCAGCGTGGTTACTTGACAATAAACGAAGAGATGCAAATGTAATTATTCAATTAAAGACACGAGTATGATGTTCGTTTTGCACGAGGAATCCTTGGGGGAAAACAAAAGGCATTGGCTATTTGAAGAACTATTTCCAAATTCGTGGTAACTATAGCGAGACGCTGTCATTGCACCAACGTTTCCCGAATGGCACTGGATTTAGGAGTAGAGTAGGAAGTTAATTTCTTTATGTCATCCAACATAGGATCAGTGAACTTGAACTGGACTTCTCTGGATAGGGCAGTGGTTAATTTGCCGTTCTTTATGTCTCTTTTATGCTCGCTGACTCTAATTCGAAAAGAACGTTTGGTCATCTTGATGTTCCTAGTCCATTTTGTGTATTAAGAACGTTTGGCCATTCCAATTTCGTATCGCTTGCAGCCGTCCGGATATTGCACAGGTACGGCATAAACACCTGCTTCGTTGGAAAGTGCATGGGGGCTTGTCAGTATTAAGATGTCGGAGATCTTATGTCGACACCGAGGTTCATCTTCCTGAGCGCGTTCTCGAGTTAATAGGAAACATTTGGTACGAAAAGAATAGAGCCTAGATAGCGTTGCCGCGGCATAGAAAGATTGGCATGACTGAATGTTTCTTTCGATGTATCTATGTACCATGATCGGGTCGTATCCTGCCTCAGGGAAAAGCAATGTTATTTGAGGCGAAAGTTCACTCGTTACAGCAGCGTTCGGTTGACTTCCTAGGCAGTGAATGTATTCGTTCAAGCTGATTTTGTTAACCCCGATTTAATGGATGACCGATAAAATTCAGATCGGCAGAAATTTTGATTCAACTAAATTAAGTAGCATAAGAAGAGTGGAACTCCTTAACCGGATTTCACAAGATAATTCACTTGAATTACCCTTTATAAATATTTAGTTTCCAGATATGCTGGCTTCCTGCGATTACACTGAAAGTAGGGAAAATAATTTACCCAACTGAAGCAAATGTGCGAAAAGACCTGTCATGGAGTACTGAATCAGAAGAGCGACGTAGATTCGTCAACCCCCAAATAAGGGAAGCTTTGTTACTTCTACTTATTTATACACACCAAGAATATTTCCGTATTGGCACCAATCGCAGAGCTTGCACTCTGCGGCTTCAACGTTATGTATACGCTCTCTCAACTCTGAGATAAAGGAGAGGCAGATATTTTTATTGAAACATTTGCAGTCGTAATGAAACTAAATCCACTACTAACCCATAGTAACTTGATTTTCGCATACCGATAATTATCTTACTATCACGAGTGAATCTCGCAAGTCATTTCGGGTACTTCCAGTTTTCCCATATGAAGGGAAAAAACAAAATGAGTCGAAAAAAGAGATTAGGACGGCATTGTGTAGAACGCTTACTGCGTATTTCCGCGCGGTAAATCGTGAAGGGAAACATACGAACGGGTCACTAGATATTCAGTGCAAAAGAAAACGTTTAAAGGAGAAAAATCAAATGAGGCACTCTCTTGTTTTCTTTCCCCTGTAAAATTCCAGTTCTTGGACTCATTTGGTTTTTTCACTTCACCTTTCATATTGAATACAGGAAAACTAGTTTGGCATTAACAGAAACTATGCTGTAAAAGGATTAAAATCTTGGTGGGGAAAAATATTAAATTATTCTTCTTAGCCTGTTGACACCCACTGCGGCGTATAGGCCTTACTTCGTCTTTTCCAACTTCCTCGATCCTTAGCTTCAGTCCATCTTATTCTCTGGCGCTCCATCTCTCGGTTGCCATTTTGTTATTAATCGTGACTGCCTTTCAGTCTTACAACATGTCCAGCCCATTTCCATTTTGATTCTTTTATAGTTATTCCTAATATTCTACTCTCTAACTCCCTTACTTATACTCTTTTTTTCACATCGTCGCTCTGTGATACTTTGTTATAAAATTCTTCAGAGAGAGCCTAACGAGCAAGGAGCCACAACCAAAAATGACAGTTTTGAATTGCTAAGAAAGAGCGAAATCTAGATCTCTGCCTGACTGTGAGACTTTCCGAATTTTAGTCTTCCGCTGCCTTAAAATACCACAAAGAACGTGTGAACATGCAATCGTATATTCAGCTTGTGTAGAGATTCAAATGTAAAACACTAAAAATCGCTTAGATACGAAGTTTGAAACACAGTGTTGCAAAAGCTGAATTAACAATTTATACTAAAACATACTTTGTTTTTTATTTTCCAGGTAGATGACCTCTACAGATCGTATCCGATGAACTTTCAAGAGTGGAAGGCACAATACCGAAGAAAATTCGTCCAAAAGAGGCGCAAAAGAGCCCTGAATATGGTGGGAATGGCAATTGGAATAATATTAGTTGTTGGAGTGGCAATAGCAATGACTTTCATTTTCTTGCGACTCAAGCGACCAACGTGAAGAAAAACTAATGCAATCAATTTAGAATACGTTATACATTAAAGTGTGTCATCTAAAAACAGTGAACTTTCATATTATACAAGGCCATACAAAAAAGAGAAATAATATCTCTACGAACAGAACTCATTAGTGAGGAGAAAAAAGTATATTGTAACCACAGCGAAACATTTTGCCAAACACATGCTGACTTCCTGAGACTGATGTCAGCAGTTCGAACCTTACAAGTATTCATTTTATATATCCTTCATCTGTGATAAAGTATTCTAGTTTTCTATGTAGTTTGATATCAAATACAACAGCAATATGCAATCATAATATAAAAAAGATACTTGAAGTCATAAATATAGCTTGTTATTTTTTTACTTTCTGATGGTTACTCTGTGTCTAACACCTTGCATTGTACAACGAAATACACAATTAAAACGGTTCTTCTCCTGCTTATCCTACTCTTGCAATTCCTCAAAATACAAAACATTATGCCAACCAAATTGCACTGTAGGTGGATAGGTACTCTAACACAATGGAGGAACATAGAAGCATAGGCTATCCTCATGTGATCTATAGGGTGTTTCCAAAACATCTAATCAAACATTAGGAATGTGTTCTACAGCTCACAGTGATGAAGTAGTTCCTATAAACACTAGAACGAAAATGCCTCCCTCCCAAGTTACAATGCAAGTAAGGAATCCTGCTAAGAAATATTTGCATAGCAGGGTACCCAGGTATTTTAAATGATGAGGGGGTGTTGAAAAATGCAGTATGGAGGGGCTTTGTTGGATGAAAGCATATTTTTTTTAAGCCTAAACATTTTTGCTTTAAACCTAATATTAAAAACTAGGAAAGCTTCAAACAATGGTAAACTGTTGATAGTTAAGAAGGGTTCAAACCCGGAATCTTTTTTCCAGAACTACATACAATTATTTAGTTTTCCTTTTTCTATCTCTCACACATAAATACTTCCATAAGCAAGGCAAAATCTACCAAGTATTAAGCACTCGTTGTTGAAACAGTAGATATCGATACTTTCCCAAATCTTGTGCATGCTGAAATGATTCTGGCATATACCAGCAAAATTTGTAGCATAGTCAAATAAACAGATACGTTTTGTGTTGCAAAGACTGGATTTAAACACGGAAAACTCAAGAAGAAACATTAAATGTAACATCCAAAGTGGAATATATAGATATATGTAAGGCAGTGTGAAAAAAGAATCACTTTAAAGGAAGACAAAGAAATTTAACCGTGAATAAAGCAACTGAGAAAAACAAAGGGTCATCTCAGTAATGGAAGAAAGTAGATGATGGTGCTCTAACAAGAAATACAGGCAAAACTTTGAAGAGAGTTGTAAACAAACCTATATGATAGGGATGATATATCTATTACAGCGGCTATAAAGTGCAAGCAGAAGTTGCCTTATAAAATGGGGAAGATGGATACTGTACAACTTGGCTGAAGATATTGAGAGAAACAGTAAAATTTTCTGGTGCAATTTATGAAACACTTTCCTTTTAAGACTGTAGGGCCAGACATATCAGTTCTTAGATAATACCTTTTGTTTCCCGCCGTATAGCGAGCTACCGCCTCGCCTTTACTATACGATCTGGCTATGAAGGCGTCCTTGTGTAGAAGAATAATTACCTCGACAAAACTCAGTCCAGTACACGGAAATAAAAACAACAGCAAGACTTTATTATTCCGATAACATTTGCTTCACGGGTTTCCGATGGTTTTCCGCTCAGGTTCCCGTGCTGACCACGTGCTACCTTTCCACAATTCTATCCGCGATACCCAGTGGACGAAGGAATCTTCCTTCCCGTTCACCACGCTGCCTACCGGTGTCCAAACCAGGACCCTCTCTACTTGACGACCGAAGCTCAACTGTGTCTCTCAGTTCTCTTCGCCCTTTCTGTCCTCTACCACGCATGCGCAAGAAAAACTGGTTTCCCCGGTCAGCACGTGAAATACCTGAACTCGGGAATGCCGTCGGATACCCGCAGGCGATTACAACCTTGCACGTATACAAAAGCGGTATGACAACTTGTTTAACGCAAGCACTGGAGCAGCTGACTCTTCAAGGTCAGGTGCCCCAGGTGTTCATGCACCCCTCTCTTAATCCCACATAGGATTAAAATTGTACCACGTGGGTGGTGAAGAATATCAGTTCTTATCTAAAACAACAAAATGGCGGAATGAAACGTGCGTCCGCACGTGTTCATCACAATATTAAAATTAAATAAATTCATAATTGACAGTTTGATTGCGGGCGACCCTTACAAAGACATAACAATAAATTAATTCATCCTTCCAACTACAAAATGCATAAGTTAGCTTATGAACTTGCTTTTCTCCTGGATGGGAGGCAAACATTTACAACCAACATGTTTTTTTTTTCTGAAACCTCCAGGCCACACAAATTTAAAACAGATTTTTAAAATTAAAAACATCTATATACAATTGCACTATTTAGTAAGATCTATTATCTTAACAAAAATTCAAAACATTGCAAATGTGTAAAGTTAAAACAATGAATTATTTTGAAAAACACTGAAAATCCTCAGTGTCAATGTTTCCCACTTAAGGCCAAATGAAAATGTTGGAGTCCTTTGTCCCTGTAAACATGGTGGACAATTTCTTCAAGCAATCATTATGTATGTAGAGTCCTCTGTTAATACAGATTTTGTAATTTGAAATACTACATGCTCTTTCTTCCAGTTCTTATTTATGAATCAGAGGCATGGATCTCAACCAATAAAAGCTGAGGACAACTCAAAGAAGCAATGCATGTTTGGTGTAACCAAGAAAGACACTAAAAGGAAATTGTTGATCAGTAAAATGATCAGAGTAAGACATTATGATCAAAGTAAAGACTCAAAAGTGGCAAGCTGGTCATATTGCTAGAACTGACCACCACTGGATACCAAAGGACAAGAAAAGACCCACAGGAAGACCTTATGGGAGGACGAAATTTGAAAGCATGCAGACATGACATGGAAGAGAATGGTTTAAGACAGAGTTAATGAAAACAAATAATGTATTTTTGAGAATGGACCACTGATGCAAAATTGAAATATTAGACTGGATACCAAGGGACAGAAAAAGACCCAGACCAAAACCACATGGGAGATGGGTGGATAAAAATTCGAAAGCACAACATAGTGACATGGAGGACTCAAGACAAATAGTTAGGGAGACCTTAATCTGGCAGTTGATTGAGAATGGTTGATTATGTACAATTAATGCAAGCAATTTTTCTGACATCATAATTTGGCTTTTATTTCATAGAATACAAGTTATGGACAACATAAGCCCTTTAAAATGTTTAGAAATATCAAGTTTTCAGGAACACTTGAAAGCAAAATGCTTCAACTGGCTACATGCTTCTGGGAAACAAAAAGAAGAAAATACAACAAAAAGCACCATGCAAACTTATGCATCCACAGAGTTTGATCACATGCTACAGCATTCTTTGAAACACAATGAAGAAAAGCCTGGACAAAATTATTAACAAGCATGTTAGAGTGCATACAACAAGCATAAGTACTTAAAAGGTTGCTCTGAGACAAACTGGCTATTAGGTGCTCACAGCACCTATATACCAGTCTTTGATATAGCATTCCATAGCTATTACTCTTCTTGAGACAAAATTAACAGGCACTCTAAACATCAGCAATAAGATTACCTGATTACCAGTATACTATGCTATTTTTACATACCAAAATACTAATACTTTTTTGGATGAAACATTGGCATGTTCTTTTTAAATTGGAAATCTGGATTTATTCACATATATGTTGTAGGAAAAAAGCTCCCCAACTTGCAGATTGAGAACATGCTGCCCCAGAACCTATTCTGTGTGATCCTGAACTCACAAACCATTTGCATTGCTTTCACACATTTCATCTGTAGTAACTTACTTGATCATTAAAGGCCTCTGTATTAAATTTCCTATCAACATGTCCTTTTCCACTAAATGCAACATGAATATGGAATCAGATTAAAGTGTTTTGGCTCCAGTTAATGCCCACCAAAACATAATGTCGCATATCATACCCAAAAATTAGCTTAAAAGTACTGAAAAAATAGTTTTGATGCAGGATGAGACTGAAGTGAGTCCATAATGAGATCAGGCACAATTAAAAAGACAACAGCAATCAATTTTTTGCAAAAAAACAAAAAAAAAACATTAATATTTCTGATTAACACTTCATGGACTGTTCTCTAAAAATGAACACTAAAATAAAAATAAATTGGGAATCAATACCTGTATATCAGGCTTCATGTACACCCAATCTCTCAGATCAATAGAGGAGCACACTCTTTGGTATTGTCATTCTGATTGGGTATCACTAAGATAAATGTTGCACTTGGGAGTACATGAGTTCCAAAATAGCTCCAGTTACAAGTACTGGTTCTTTCTGAGAGTGTGAAACACAGTAAATGTAGGGGAAGTGCATGAACTCAGTCATTTTCATACTCCCAGGATCTTCTTTCATGAAAAATTTTAAGGGATCAGCACATGATTTTAAAAATCACATTTTCACCTCATATGCAAAAGATCCTGAGCAAAACAAAAAGTAATTTTATAGAAAAAAATGTTTACTAATAATTTGTAAAAAAAAAAAAATTCAATTAATGACTTCCTCTAATTACCGGAATTATAGAAGATTTGAGAGGTAATGTAACTAAAAATGTATCCTCTATAATTCCTGTTAATGAGTTTGTTCTGCAAAATAATTTGTGCAATTGGCGTTTGGTCTGATACAAATTCTGCAAAACAGATTTTCAACATTTAGTAAAATATATCATACATTCATGTGACACACAGAATAATCTGAGAATAATCTGATAATAATCTGATAATACACACACTAAACAGAGAAACATCCTTTATTCATCATCATAAAATGTAAAAACAAAGCATTTGTACACAATATTTGAACATGTAAATTAATTCACTGCTTCTCTAACATGCATATTTATATGACGTGCAGCTTGATCTACGAACATGCACATATAAAAATATAATATCCGTGCTCTGAAATTTGAACATGGAAACTAAACAACTTATAAAATATTATGTACAAAACGCTGCCACTAAGACTGTTTTTGGCCTTTTTACCATAGTGAAGTTTTCTAACACTCCACTGCTGGCTGGGGGAAAAAAAAGAAAAGCATTTTATCTACCACTGTTGCCTAAAAATTTACTTCTATGACTTCTCTTATCTTTCTATATGGCTCTGCTATAAATACCCTTGAATTAAAAGCTGACCTTTTTTTCTCAACAATCTGGGTAAACACCTCAACTCAATGCTTTCAGAAGCTTCCAACACAGTGCCACTAGTAGTGTTCTACTGTGGCCAAGTGCATACAATATTTCACACTTTTGAAAATAAGAGAATCCAGCCTAGATTGTATTCCCTTATTTGTTCTTAAATCTTGTTTCAGGTTATCTATTTTAGTTGATATTTATCAGACAGATCTAACCAACATGTTAGAAAGTTTCTTATATTAAAACAAAAAAAGTGTGATCTAGCCCTAAATTTTTTTTCTGCATTAAAATTATGCACATCTGATTTGGCCTATTGTTATGAAGAAGGAAATTTATTAACAGCTCCTGTATCATTTACTGAGATCATGAATCATTGCCTCTAAGGCCCTTTAAAGTAGGTAACAGTTCATTTACCCTAATCATATGTGGAATACGATAACGAAAAAATTTGTTACCGAGACCTTCTGCACAAACTCTAGTAAGGTCTTGTCCTGCATTGTGTCACTGTTCAAACAGAATATAAATTCTGAATTTACTTGTAACACTTACTGGTCATCCATGTTAGCATATTCGAGCGGGTTTAGTTCCTGCTCCAAGGCGATGACATTTTCAAGTTTTCTGAAACGTTTTACAAGCAAACCAGAATTTGCATTCTGTTGATTTGAATATTCTATTGATTTTCTATGTATTATGGAGAATATTTCTTCCTTCATTGATTTAACTGTTCATTTAGCTTCCAGGCCAGTCATTCCATATAGGTATGTAGGTTAGTAGCACTGGCTTATTGCTATGGAAACAAATCACATGTTTCCGGCGGAGGAAGATTTTCCCATCTCTGCTGCATTAGTTTGAGTGAAGGCAGTCTCTTTTTGTGCGTGGATGTTATGTAATGGTTCACATGAAGTGTATATTATAATGGTGGATGAGAATGACATACAGCAAATTACCAGACAAGGAATCACAATTGAATTTTGTGTAAAGTTATGTAAAAGTGGCCAGGAAACGTTTCAGATTATTCAAGAATCATGTGGTGCAGAAGCGCTGGGCAGCTTGGATGCATTCAAGAGGTGGAAGCATTTTAAGGATGGCAAATGCTGTGCTCAGGATAACCAGCAAAGTGAACATCCGTCAACATCAGCGACAGCCCATAGATGAGTTCTTGATCCAGAATCAAAACAACAGTGTAGCATATGGAAATACAGTTTGGGGAGTCATGCAGGTATAAAAAAATTAAGCACTTATTCAAAACTGCCTTTAAAAGCAGCCTATGATGAAGGTTTGAAATTAGATAGTAAATAGCAGTTGTTTAGTTAATTATCACTGTAACAGGCCCTGTTTTTGTTTTACAAATCTGCCCATAATTTCAGTAAAAAATAAAATACAGAAGATGTTCACTCATTTTTAGAACATTTTTGATAAGAAATTATAGAAGTTCAAAGAACTGAAAGTGGCAACAGTGTGTTAGATGAACACTGAAGAAACATCTGCTAAGAAAGTGGCGTAAGTAAACAAGCTGTGGAGGTAACATTTTTGCTCTTTACAAAGGAAATACTCATACTCTGTAATTAATAAAATCCTGTGAAAATCGTGGAATTAGTATTTCTAAATGCAAAATAAGCAATATTATTCATAATAGAGGAAAAACTCGTCAAGCATTGCTTTTAACAGAAAAAAAAGAACAACAAATGGATATGCAAAGAAGGTATGTACTTTTACAACTATTTCAAAATTAAGGGCTCAAAAGAAAATCCACCAATCCAAAGAGCAATCACTAAGTCATTAAAAATCTCTATCAACTGCAATAAAACAAAGATTTGAACCTGAAAAAAATGCGATGTTCACTACCTTTTGCTTAGGCACATGGTTGAGCACAGAACACGATGTACACTTCTTTATGAAAATCACTTAGCCGGGGATAGATGGAAATTTAACATGCCGATTGATAAAGCATGGATCTGCCTAAATGACTGTAACAAAAAAAGGTCGATTTACTATCGCAAAAGAGCAGAAAAAGACTTGCAAACTCGGTTCCAAGAATCCAAAAAAGTTTCAGTAAAGGATTCATGATTATTGCTGGTTTCTCATACAATGGGGAATTAAAGTTAAGAAAAGTTGAAAAGAACGTTAAAATCAATTCTACATATTACCAAAACAATGTTTTAACTCCTATATTTAAAGATGAAATACCATTCCTTTATGCACAGAGCCTTCAAAGAGTAAAACTCCATCAGGATAAGGCTATCAGTCATACATCCAACTCTACTTCTTGAAAAAAGAGATGGGTATCAAGTGTATACCTTTCGGCAGTGGCACACCCAGGAATTCTTGTTGGAGGGGGCTATATATAGTATATGTACCGTATATACTCGCGTATAAGTCGAGAAATTTGGGACAAAATGAGAGCTTCAAAGTAATGGGGTCTACTTATACGCGGGGTGTAAAACAACCGTAAGTCCAAAAGTTCTTCCCGCGAGGCAAAAGGCAATCCATCCCAAAAGAAATAAAAATGCCGATGCAGTATTAATTACGAAATAGCAACCCTCCGAAAGAAAAAAAAAAAAAAAAGAAAAGAAAAAAAAACCGATGTGGTAGAATTACGAAATCGCGACCCTCCGAATTTCTCCGTGCTTTGAAAAGTCTCCTCTCTCCTGGCTTTGCGTATCCACAGCGCAGTCACAGCCAAGCATAGAAAGCTCCGCCCTTCCGACTATCAGTTGATTGCGCTGACCTTCGACATAACGGAGCCATGCGACAGCCAGTGTTAGGTGTTGCTTGTTCTTAAACGCACGTGTTTTTCTTGTTCTTAATCGCACGTGTCTCGCTTCTCCTATTATGGGTGACACAGATTGTGTAAAGAACCGGAAGTCCTATAACACAGGATTCAAGTTGAAAGTGGTTTCTTTTGCAGAAAATACTAACAACTGTGCTGCTTCACGTCAATTTGGCATTAACGAAAAACTGATTCGAGATTGGCGTAAGAAAAAACCAGATTTGGTGAAAATCCCAAAATCGCAAAAGGCGCTGCGCCGTGGAACAACATCTTTCCCAGAGCTGGAAAGTGTCTTGAATGATTGGATTGTGGGCTGCAGACAAAATGGTTACATTGTAACGTGAACTGGTATACGTTTGCAAGCAATGAAGCTCGCAAAAGATGAAAAGTTTGCAGCCGCAAATAACACTTTTCGTGCCTCACCAGGTTGGTGCACAAGGTTCATGAACCGCTATGGGTTGTGTCTACGCCAGCGCACCAAAATTACCTCGAAGCAAAGATAATGGAATTTCAAAAGTACGTAATTCAAAAGAGAAAAGCGACTGCTTTTGAACTTTCCCAAATAGGGAACATGGATGAAACCGCCATGTGTTTCGACCTTCCTGGAAATAAGAAAGTGAACCAAAAAGGCGAAAAAAATATCTTGATCAAAACGACTGGCCACGAAAAATCCAGTTTCATGGTTGTTCTTTCCTGTTTGGCCGACGGCAGTAAGCTATCTCCGGTAATTATTTTCAAATGCAAAACTCTGCCGAAAAGCGTTGTCTTTCTGTCTGGTGTGCTCGTTCATGCCCATGAAAAAGGATGGATGAACGAATTCGGAACAATTGACTTGTTAAAGAATGTGTGGAACAAAAGGCCAGGTGCACTTTTGAGGAAACCTTCTCTTTTGGTGTGGGATATGTTTGTTGCACACCATTGTGCAGAAGTGAAAATAACTGCAGAAAATTCAAAAACAACTCTTGCTGTCATCCCAGGTGGGTTGACATCTGTTCTTCAACCACTAGATGTCTGCCTTAATAAGCCCTTCAAGGACAATATGCGGAGGTATTGGGCAGATTGGATAAGTTCCGATTTGCCGACTGAAACCAAGGGCGGAAATCTAAAGAAGCCGGATATCGTTTTGATTGTGCGATGGGTCAAGGATGCTTGGGATGTGATACCTGCGGAAATGGTCGTGAAATCATTCAAGAAATGTTGCATTAGTAACAAACTTGATGGCACAGAGGATGATGAGATTTTTATGAGTGATGATGACAGTGATTCTGATGACACAGGCATAGATGGGAATACTGATGTTTATGATGATGCGCCGATGACGGAGAAATACTTTTTTGAACTGTTTGGCGAATCTGATTCGGATTTTGAAGGGTTCCGATGAAGTTTTTGGGTATGCAAATTAAATTTAGTATTATATATATAATTTTTTTCGTTTTCAAATGTTTTTGAATAAATTCATTGAAATTTTTTTTCTCATTCCGGGATCGACTTATACGCGAGTTTCCGATTTCTTACGATTTTTTCCTCTGAAAGTGGGGGTCGACTTATACGCGAGTATATACGGTATACAACGTGTATATAGTGTACGCCTATAGTTTATATACGGTTGTGACGTACATGGCTCTTAATCTCTTTGGCACTTTGGAAAGAAGACAGCATGTAATGGAAGACACTATGTAATTTTTCGAACATGTAAAATAATGTTTAATTTGTTATGTACGTCACTCTTAATCTCTTTGGGAAGAAGACACCATGTAATAGAAGACACTATGCAATATTTTGAATGTTTAATTTGTGACGCACGTCGCTCTTAATCTCTTTGGGAAGAAGACACCATGTAAAATTTGTGATGTACATCGCACTTAATCTCCTTGGAGGAGGCCTCAGCTCCCCCTCCGTGAGTGCTGGTCATATTCCTTCAAAGTCAACCGATGTGTCACAAATGGACTATTGTGCCTTCGGACTGCTAAAACGAGTGCTTTGTAAACACAGACCTAAAACAATGATTACACTATAGAAAGCAGTGGAATAAAATACTATTACTAATTTTAAGAAATGTCCTATTATCTTGGAAATCTAGATGTTGGTTCATATCCAGAGAAAGAGCTATCAGACAGAACATTAAAAAAAGGAATAATATTATTTTAAACATTAATTATATTGTTGGAAAATTGTTCTAAGAATGTGAGAACATATTCTGTACAAGCAAGCACACTAACAGATTACTTTCCTTTCCCATGAATAAAACTTCAGACACTTAAATTTAGTATTATTTATGACCACAAGTGAACTATACACTATCAATAACACTTCTTGGAATGTAGCTAAAGCAATAAAATTTCAACATTCATGTTTAGTATGAAAAAAAAAAACTATCACGAATAAATAACCTCATCAATTATTACATCATGCTTATCTACAGGTATAGAATTAACAATCTGTTCATGATAAGCCAAAGCTATGGTATATGGTCTCCTTGATAAAATTTCCTCACATTTTCTAATATATGAATCATAGTATCCTTTACCATTTCCAATGCGATGACCCTCCTTTGTAAATCCTATCCCAGGAACAATGATTAAGTCCAGGCTTCCTATGACAACAAACATATGGCAACTGTTAAACAGTTTTAAAGCACACAAAATACATAAATTGGTAAATATAGGAGTATATATGCAAACAATGACTTGAGAAATGTTGACCACAAAAAAGTGTTTGATGACTACAGTAATACTTCTTTTATTATAGGGTGAGGGGAGACACACACAAAGAAGGGAATGGTTGACTTGATCGAAAGGAGAAAGAAAAATTATTTTCATTCAAGGAATAAAATGTAAAGGGAAAAATGACTGCAGTACTTTCAAATCTCTCAATCACATCTGGGAAAATGAGAAGGGGTTCAATACTGCAACAGAAATGTGTAGAGATACTTTATTCCAAGGTTTGGCAGGGCAAGATCAACAAAAATCCCCATCAAGATTATTGTGAATATCTCCTCTTGCATTTATTTCCAACACACTAACTGGACAGGCCTTAGTTTTACAATGTCAAGTTTGGCTATCTAAAAGGAAAAGAAGGGTTTTAATTCAGATTTCTTACTTGAACTTTAATCAGAAACTAATGCTGAAGAAGGAAACGGAAGAAACTATGAGATCAATTTTACCTGACACCATTTCTGAGCTTCGAATATTTGAAAAATCCTGTCACCCACAGTTTAGAAATGTCAGGTTCTTTCGTGATAAAAAAAGCATGGGGTTACAATAAAAAAAAAAAAAACTTCCCATTTTTTAACTTTATATAACAAATCAATTCTGTTTCAATTCAAGGAGAAACTCTATAAACTACAAGAGGATCTATCAATTGCGATTCAATAACATCCTCAATATTGGAAGAATTTTATAATTTGCACTTCGAAAATAAGATTTTTACTGACAGTTTACAGTTGTCCGATATATGGATCATATCCCCATTTTCTTCTCTTCTAAAAAACATAGCTCTTCAAACTTTTATTCATTTCAGTAACTTGCATCAAAATATTAATTTTGAATAAAAAATGGACAATATCATATGTTTCTTAGATGTAAAGATAATAAAATTGTATTAAGTATGGTTACAGATAATCATATCCACAATTTCAAACATTTTTCTCAATTAAGGCTTATTTCATACCAAAATCATAAAAATCAACACGTCAAAATATTTATTAAGATACAAAAAATTCTTTAAAAATGTTTCAACTTCCAGCTCTTATTAAATTGGCAAAAACATTATTTGAGAATGATTTTCGAAAGAAAACAATAACTGATATTTGTAAACAAGTACAATTGAATAAGTTTATTAATAACTATTTTTGAAGAAACCCTAAGAAAGAAAAATTGTGACACATCCCAAGAACTTACTATGGAAATCTAAACTCCTAATTAAGCAAGTCAAACACGATTACAGTAAATATTCAAAATTAGTAAACAAAGGTTAGTCAAAAGCACTTATAACAAAATGAAAAAAAAAAAGTCATTTACCAAATATCCCTTATACAGTATTGAACTCTATATTGGAAAGACTAGGCAATTCAGGTTTAGTTCAGCAGCTCAGGAAAAACTGATGAAAAAAGCACTTTAGTGAATGCATTCAAGCTTACAGGGGTTTATTAATAAGTTGTAGATCCACTTTAGGCTTTCAGAACAGAATCAATTTGAATAGACTTATAAAGGTCATGCACATATGATAATGGAATCTTGGACCATTCTTCCTGTAAAATATCACTGTCACAACTGTGCCAGTGAATTGGAGGTGGAAAGTGTGATCTGACCTTTTGCTCCAGATATTCCTACTAATGTTCAATAATATTGTGGTCTGGGGTTGAGGTGGCCTGGGTAGCTGTGCTACACCTCACCCTCATGCTCTGCAAACCACAACTTGACACATTTTGCACAATACATGGGTGCATTATCTGCTTGAAACCAGGGATGGCCATTAGGGAACAATACTTGCAATGATGGATGCAGGTGGTCAGAATGGATTAATAAACTGCAGAATAACCAATGGCCCTAAGGAATGCCATGGTATGGCATCCCACAGCATTAGGGATCCACCCCCATGCTTCACAGTTGGAAACAAACAGTCAGGGTGGTACACTTCTGCAGGGTTTCACCAGATGTACACTCTACCAGTGGTGGGAACCAATGTGAAACATGATTCACCAGACCAGATGGTACATTGCCAGTCTTTAGCATCCCAGTTTTTATGTGCTTTGCACCATCTTACATGATTTGTTGCATTGATGTTGGCAATAAAAGGGTTGTGTATTGCAGCAAGGCCATAAATACTGGCATGATGGAGTTTTCAACAAACTCTTATGATAGAAACGGGATCATTCCGACTGGTGTTTTCAACTCTGCTGCTATTTGCGGTGTTTGTGTCATGGTTTAGTGGTTATTTTTGTACAATCCATGCCACCATTCACCTGTCCCTATCTGCCATCCACAGTTCGCACATTTGGAGGAAAGGCGTTGTGCTTTTTGATTGGTAGTCATAATCTTCGAGACAGTTTCTCCTATTAAATTTACTATTTCTGTCACTGAAGTTAATGAAGCTCATGCAAGATGTGCACCAATGACCATGCCTTTTTTAGCACATCTTTTTGTAAAAAGGATCGTGTTTATGTTATCAGTTTGTCTGTCCGTCCATTCATCGACACCATATCTCTGAAACTATTAGTCCGACTTCGAAAACTCTTTTTGCATTGGAAAGCTTGAAATGTGTGAATGATGATCCTTCATACAGTTTTTTAACACGATGCACAATTTTGCCGCTAGAGGGCATAAATGCAGATGATGTCAAATTCAAAATAAATTTTATTTCATATATTTGCTTCTAAACATCAGACTGAAAAAATGATTTTATCTTTTGATTCCATTTATGTCGAAGACTATTTTAGGTATAGTCAGTTTACCAAGTTACGCATAGTTTTTGTGCTAGGGGCGTAAAGGCAAATTGAGCTTTTCAAGACATCCCTGCTTCTAAAACTTGGATTTGAAAAAAAAATTCTGCAGAGGATACGGCTTCTGATGGGAAATTGTTTGCACACAGTTTCTAATTTTTTTTTTTTTTTTGGTAAAAATGGTTTGGCCACCAAGGGACGTAAGTGTTAATTTCCTCCTCCGATGCATTCGCAGCAAAACCCGAGCTTCTAAAATCTCAATTGAAAAAATTCTTTCGTGGACAGATACCACTCTCGTCAATAAACCTTTCCGAATATTTTCTTTTTTAAATAATGCATGGTTTCTTTGCTGGAGGGCATAGATGCATATCTTATGTTTGTAAATATCTCTACTTCTACGAGTCAGATTTGAAAAATTCCTTTTTTGTTGGACAGCGTTTCCATAGGGAAATTTTTTTCATATGATTTCAAAATTTTCAAGTAATTCATAGACTTTCCGTTAGGGGACGTAAAGGTAAATTGCGTTTTCTCCAATATCTCTACTTCTAAAACTCAGATTTTTAAAAATTCTTTCTGTATTGGATACAGCTCCTGATGAGAAATATTTTGCATATAATTTCTAATATTTGTTGAAAAATAGTTTGTCCACCAGGGAGCGTAAGTGTTTATTTCTGCTTCTAATGCATTTGGAGCAAAATCTGAGCTCCTGAAAACTGGATTAAAAATATTCTTTCATGGACTGATATTGCTCACATCGAAAAACCTTTCGAGAATACTTTCTTCTTAAAATAATGCATGATTTTTTCACACTAGGGGCATAGATGCATAGCTTATTTTTCTTCATAGCTCTGCTTCTAAGAGTCCAATTTGAAAAATTATTTCTTGGTTGGAGAGCCTTTCTACTGAAAGATGTTTTTCATATAATTTCAAATTATTCTTAACGCACAAGTCTGCCACTATAGAGACAGCAATATCTTCGGGACTAAAAACCTGATTGAAAATCTTTTCAGTCAGATACTACTAACTAAGCAAACTCTGTGTGCATATTTTCTTCCCAAAATAATGCAAAACTTCGCCACTAGGGGTGCAAATGCTTAATCTGTTTTTCTCAATTTCTCTGCTTCTACATGTTGGATTTAAAAATTCTTCCAACACTGAATGCCGTTTACCTTGTAGAATACTGTAGGCTAGTAGATGAGTAATTTTGTAGTTCACATTTCTACCAGTAGGTGATGTTATTCAGTTCGCAGCTGTATCGCAGCTTCTAAAAACCTTATTGAGAGATTTCTTTTTTTACGGTACCCCATTCGCTACAACAGAGATGTGGAGCATTACCCTCTTTAAATAATGCAAAGATTTCCTGGTAGGTGCGTAAAGATTGAAACTTTTTTTTTTCTCCATCTCCGATTGCGGGAAACGTATTTGAAAAGTTCTTTTTTCTTAGCATATCTTTTTCCGTGAAGAATACCTATTGCCTACTTTCAACTTTCCATTATGCAAAATTCTTCCAGTAGCATATGTAGACTTATATCATGTTTCCTTTTCTATATTTCTTCTTCTAACTGTTTGATTTGAAAATCTCTTTGTTTTTTATTTTTTGTGCACTATTTGTTAATTTTCATAACATGCTTTTTAGCCACTGGTGGAACTAAGTAGATGTTTCTATTTGTGATGTTTTGTCGAGTGCAAAAACCGGTTGATCGTTTTTCTAACCGATTCCATTCACTATGCACAGCTCTGATGAATTTACCATATTTTTCCGTGTATAAGACGACCCCTACTTTTTCGAACCGAAAACTAAGAAATCAATATTTTTATTACAAAAAATGGCACATTTGATATTTTTTAGAAATTATTTTACTGGCTTTCCTCTTAAGGCCCTCTTTTTGTTTGGCATCTTGAGGAATTGTTCTTGTTTTCTCCAATGTCTGATCATACATACTCAGTAGGAGGAGGTCCAAACTGTCTCTCTGCAGCTTTATTTCTATGTTTCTTTGTGTAACTGATGACTTTCAGCTTGAATTTTGTAGAATATGACACTGATGACTTTCAGCTTGAATTTTGTAGAATATGACAATCTTTTTTTTTTTATTTTTGAACAATTTTATGGGACTAATGCATTAAATTTTACATCTACAAACACACTGTTCAGGGAGTACTGACTGATCCAGCACAATGATGCCAAAAAGCTACCCCCACCAACAGAGTTGCAGACGTATGGATGCTTTCAGAGTTCTGATTGGTTTGTTCACAGTCGGCTGTTAATGACGTCAATCGACTGAATTACCAAAGACTAGTGATTGCAGGAAGCTTAACAAAAATAGCTGTTACTCAGTAGATTTGTAAGTTGTAGTGGGAAGAGGGGATAACAGGTACTGGCAGTTTTGCTGCAGTAACCACATGGTTCTCTCAACCGGTTACCCCCTGTGTATAAGATGACCCTCAATTTTTGTTCTAAAATTTTTGGAAAACAATATATAGTCTATACACAGAAAAATATGGTAATTCGCGTCAGAATGGATTCAAAAGATGTGCTCATTGCAACGAAAAATTCGGTGTCATATTTCTTTCAATTTAATATATAGTAGTTGCCCACTACAGTATACATGGTTATAATAGTAATAATGAATAAAACTATCAAGTAGCCTATTTACTGTTCATCGTGTTAATGTTTAGCATCAGGTTCGACCAATTAGGTCGAATCAATGGTCAAACTTAATTAGGTCAAAATCAATGCCCATTGAGGTCGAATCAATGGTCGAACCTAATACTAAACATTAACATGATGAACAGTAAATAGGCTGCTTGATAGTTTTATTCATTTAGTGATTTTTTTTTTTTTTAGGTCACTGAGACTTGATATAGGCAACAGTTATTCTCCAAAAGCTGTGCCACCTGAGGTAGTAGCACTGTTATGTAATAGTTGATATTGTACTCTACCCCTTTATATAGCTCACATCATGGGTGACGTCCCTGTGACTTGCATATGGTGCATCTCTCCAGTTGCAGCCCTTTATATAGCTCACATCATGGGTGATGTCCCTGTGACTTGCATGCAGTGCATTTCTCCAGTAGCGGTCGATGTTTCCGTGATTTTGATAAACCCCTGTACATGGTACTAAGTGATGATAGAAGACTTTGAAATGCACAGCTTTAATAAAAGGCTCACCAAAGAAAGTTTTTTTTTTTTTTACCAAAATGAATGTTTTATTTAATGAACTTTTGAATCATGTTTTCAATGGGCTTATTACTAACACTCAATGGCACGTTTATCTGAGTTTCAAGAATCTTTGTTTTTGGAGAGTTCTATCCACTAAGATTTCTGTTACGAATTTAGTAATTTAATTTAAATTTCTATAATTCAACTGTCTAGCTCTACTTCATAAGTGGGGTTTTATTGCCTTTGATGATAAGATTCGACAGACAACCACAGAAAAGAAACATCAAGACTTTAAAAACTACTGAGAAAAACTATCAGATATGTATGTGAATCATCACGCAGTTTTATTCTTTGTGTTTCAGTTATAGGTTCCGAGTAAAGTTAAGTAATTAATTAACAGATATAAAGCATTTTTAACTTAATGAAAATACTCAAATATAGCAGTTATACATACCACATGTTAATGCTTCATCACGGTTTACATCAGCATCAGCAGGTTGCTTGATGTTCCACTTCGTTAACGGAAGATCTTCATAATCTTTCAAAGAATGCAATCTAACCATTTCCATTATAGGTTTTGCAGAGCTGAAAGGAGAAAAATTATATTAGTAATATCAACAGTTTCACAAGATTAAATTATAATGTACAACATAAACAAAAAACCAGAACATGTCAAATACTAAATTACAAAACAGCAGCAACAAAAAAATTGGCATCCAATTTTTGGTTGTAATAGTAAATATCTTTTGACACACAAGATTGAAAAATCTTGTACACATCTCCAAATGATAATAAAAAAAAAGTGTTGCAACTTCTCTTACCTACCACCACCTAATCAGTGTAGGCACTTAGGGGTGTGTCTTGTTGGGCACCTTGTGCAACAACCCTATGAATGCACAAGAAACCATCCTCACTGCCCATCATGCATGGGGGTTGCCACTCGTTCCTGTTGGATCACTGCTAGCAACACCGCTGGGCTCTGGTGTTGCAATACGGAATACTCAGTGACAAAGTTAGACAGGAAACATGCCACAAAGGATAATCTTAATATTCAACAATAATAGCATGGAGGCTGGACAACGGCTCTCAGTGAGGTTTGGCAAATTCTTCTGGACTTTGAGTCACTACCCAGAAAACTGGTAGTTTGAAGACATAACATAAACACCTACAATCCACAACAGCAGTTGCAGACCACTTCCTCCAGATTCTGGCCTGACAACATTCATGGAAAATGTTGCTGAAGGCTACAGCTGTAGTTAAAAATATTTCTTCCAATGTAACTTGCACCAACAAATTTTTTATGCCATCTGAAGTATGGAAAATCATAGTACATCTTAGCACAGTATCAACTGTGTTCAAGGGGGAAGAAACAAAGGAGAAAAAAAAAGAGAGTACAGACACATTACCAAATATATACATATACAGTGAAACCTCAGTTATTATAAATGTAAAAAACATAAATGAAATTTCAAAATGCTAATTATTGTAAAATGTATGCTTTATAGCAACATAAGATATACCTTAATGGTCATTTATTGGTCATTTATAAGTAATATTGGCAGCAAAAGAAAAAAAGAGTGTTACAAATTATAATATAATTTATCACATTGCAAAGTTCATAAAGACTAAGAATCAAATTTTTTTTGACGACTGTCTATAAAAATCCTGCTTCTAGATTAAGTGAAATCCTCACAACTAAGAATCTGAGATCAGTGCTTCAGTATGGAACTCACAAGTTAACAGATTTTTTTCTATGTATCACGAGTGCGTCCATTTGAAACCAGAATCTTGAATATTGAGCATATGTCTAGGATCCTATTACACCATGAAATCATGGAGCCACAAAGTTACGTCCCAGAGATTTATCAATTTTTAAATAGCGCATATGTGGGCAAGTCATGAAATGCAAAACCAATTTTTCATCCAACCTGAAAGTAAACAACATACATAAGATGTACCTTAATGATGATTTACTTAAAGTAACATTGTTTTTTAAATCAGTCCTTCCAGAATTTGACCAGTGGCCTACAAAAGTTAAGTTACTGGTCAAATTTCAACACTGTACATCACTGCTAATTGCAATACTGCCTTGAAAACTTTACTATTCAAAACAAGTTTCAGACTTACTAGCAGTTTACACCTGATCTTGATCTTCTTCAGACATTGAGCCCCAGCATTTAAAATCTTCCTACACTTTTCATGGCTTCTTCCTGGATTTTAAAACCAATAAAATTCTCTATTTCTGTTTCTTCATTGTAGCACACATACACTGGTGTGCAAAAATTAAGGACGAACAGGAGAAATTAGCATAACAGTGGAACGAGCAGGCAGAACGGATTGAAAGACCACTCAGGAGATAGATTAGGGTCCGGTACGGTAGGGCATGCGCATATATGCAGCATGACGTCGGAGGGGAAGGAGTGTAGGAAGGGTATAAAGCACACGGGCGGTGTATGCTTAGCAATTCGGTGAAAACTATTGCACAGTGTACATCGGTTTGAATGACGTCGAGTTGCTGCCACCGTGTGATATGGCCAACAGGCAATCCAGTAGACGACATCTGGATGACTTTACCCGAGGTGGCGTCATTGGGAAGTTGGAAGAAGGTCGAAGTGTGACTAGTGTGGCCGAGGAGTTCAGGATCGCTCACAGCATCGTTTCACGAGCTTGGAGAGCATTTTAAACGACAGGAACAGCTATCCGAGAGTTTAGGAGTGGTCGTCCAGCAGCAACCATGGCGGCGGACGACCGGTATATTGTCCTACAGGCGAGAAGAGACAGACGGCCAGACAGTGGGAGAAATCGCAAGGCACATGCAACAGACAACTGGACGTCCGTTACGGCATTTTACCGTGGCCAGGAGGCTGCACAAAGGTGGTCTATTTGCACGACGACCAGTACAGTGTGCGCCATTAACGCCTGCTCATCAGAAACGGCAGTTTCTGTGGTGCCAGGAACACAAGAACTGGACACATCAGCAATGGGGTCGAGTTCTCTTTACGGATGAGAGCCAATTTAGTCTGACGAGAGATTCTGGACGTATACACATCTGGAGAGAGCAGGAACATGCAATCACACCTCCAACATCGTCAAAAGGGACTCGTTTGGAGGTGGCGGAAATCTTGTTTGGGATGGTATCATGCTTGGTAGCCGTACTGACCTCCACATCTTCCAAGGAGGTTCAGTCACTGGTGTCCGCTAGTGTACCAAGGTTCTCCTGCCTCACGTGCGTCTGTTTAGAGGTGCTGGGGGTCCCGAGTTCCTCTTCATGGACGACAACACCACACCTCATCGTACAGTGGCTGTTGCAGAGCTGTTGGAGAGTGAAGATATTCAACGCATGGATTGGCCTGCAAGGTCCCTGGACCTAAATCCAATCGAACACGTGTGGGTCCTTCTCCGGAGATGCTTGGCAGCATGTCACCAGCCGCCAGCAACGATTCCGCAGCTATGATTGGCACTACAAGAGGAATGGACCGCGATGCCTCAACAGCTCCTTGACAACCTCGTCCTCAGCATGGACAGATGTTGTAAATCTTGCAACCCAGTCAAGGGTGATCATATCCCCTACTAAAGACTGAATTTTTCTTGGCAGCCGCCTGTCACATGGACATTTCTGTCTTCTGTCCAGTTGTACTCGAAGCTACCTTTTCAATAAAGTGCCTTTGTATCCTTTGGATTCCTTGTTTGGACGGTTTTGCTCACTTGTCCCATACTCATACATCTTGGGGATCTTATGGTATGATTTGAGTCGATGTGGAGCATTTCCGCACGACGTTACATTCGAAAAACCGTCTCGTCCTTAATTTTTGCACGCCAGTGTACTATCCATAATGCTGCTGCCCAAAAATGGGGTTAATATGGAACTTCAGTGCACTCCAACTTTCACATGAAATTCCTCTGTCTGCTCTATACTATTTTGGAGATGCAGAAGAATCCCTGAACATTTCTTCCATTAAGCACAGACATATTTTTCTCTCTTTTTCAACACATCATGCTTTCTGTCTACACATACTGTGATATGCCTTTTCCAGAACTAAACATCTAAATTCAAACCAACTTTTAAGAAATTTTTTATCAAATGCAAACAGAATGTTTCAAATCAGAATTTTATAGAAACTAAAGATAAGGTGCCCCAAACACACATATGCTTGGGGCACCAGGTGAAAAGATCATGCATGTGGAAAATTAGGAAGTACACAGATGCTACTGATATTAGTTACATTTGACATATTATGTTGCACGGAATTTTCCAGCCACACCAGTTGATGGTATAACTATTAAACTAAATACAAAATCTGACACTAATTAGTAGAAGAATTCTGAAGGAACTTTGATTATACTTAATAGCTGTTAATTGCAAAATGAGTTTTTCCAAATAGGGAATTCAAGACATTAGAATCAGATACAAATGTAATATCACACAATATAATGAAAAAAATTCTACATATCACTAACACTACATATCTGAGATTCAGAGGTTAGCTCCTCAAAGAAAGCACATCTGCCAACTAAAAGTTACTGAAGGTGCTACATTTTACTTGCTGTTGAAGCATCAAACATCTCCATTTATAGGGATCTGGTATACAACTCAAGCTTCACTGACATCCATCACACCCCACACAAGACCTTTTGTACTTCATATTCATTATCTTTTTTTCATGCAGACATTCCTGAATTTGGTTCTCCCACAATTTCCTTGGCTTTCCTCTACTTTTTTTTCCTGTGACTTGGGCTGAACAAATTCTTTTAGTTAGAATCTCACCATTCAGTTTTTAAGTGTGACAGTACCAAATCAGAATATTTGTCTGCACTCAACGAACAACATTTTGCTTTACATTACATTACACATCTGCACAACATCTTTGTTCATTACGTGATCGGAATGTATCTTGACACAAACTTCCCATAAGTACTGCATCTCACCAGCACTAGCACAGAAATGACTCCTCTGTTTCTTCTGTAGTGTGCAGGTTTCACTACTGTACACGAGAGAAGGAACAATTACACTTTGAGAACCCATCAAAGGTGGCTATCACTTTCAAATCTAAAATCACTTGTCTACTAATTTCACCACCTAATCTGTTTTCTATGTGAAACATGCTTCCTAAATACATTTAAAACTCATTCATCTGGTCTAACTTTGTATCATTTAGACTGATCTTGCATTCAGTACTAGCAGTTCCTTATTTATAGTCAGTTTGGATTTTAAACAAACTTCAGACATCTGGGACAACATATTCTACAACTCACTTTTGCTCTCCACCAATGGAACTGTGGCATCATCATACAGCAACTTGCACACAAAGGACAGTACTTGCACACCAGTACTGTATATTTTAGCATTGTGTATGAGTGCATCCATCTATACTGTGTATATTGGACAGCTGTGGTGACAATTCACAACCTTGTTGGACTCCTCCACCAACAGAAAATCATTTTGTGAAAAAGGCCTTCACAACATATGATCTCCTGCCAGCACACATAGCTTTTATAAAATTCAGCAGATTTCCAGTACCATACATATAGTGTACAAATATGATATAATACTATAAAATCTTTTATTAATGTTTTATGCTTTTCTACACCTATAACATATATAATGAATAAACTAGTAAAGTTTCATTCTAAAATTAGATACTCATTTGACACAAAATGCTTCTATTGATATCTTTTCATGAACTAAAGAATTAACTGACTGTTTACCAAAAACATTTCTAATAGAAATCATTATTAGTAACACCTGCTCAATGAATTTTAAATAGCTGCGGTCCTCCGTGCTACGGTAGCATAATCATTCGCCTTTTAATTAAAGGATAGTATGAACGGCTCTACATGTTAACACCTTTATTTTTAGATCTACTTTAAACTTTCTTGAGAGTAAGAAGACCCTCATTATTTAGGGGGACGACAAGACCCTGTCAAACTTTACTTTGAGTTGCGCTGGGGTGGCAATAAACAAATTCTTTTTCTATCTTTTATTCCTAACCCATCTCAGGATAAACTAAGTTACCGCAGGGATAACAGCATAATTTTTTCCTAGAGCCCTTATCCAAGAATTAGATTGTGACCTCGATGTTGAATTAATAATCTTTTAGAAGTAGCTTTCTAAAAAGAAAGTCTGTTCGACTTTTAATCAATTACATGATTTGAGTTCAGACCGGCGTGAGCCAGGTCGGTTTTCCATCTTGAAAGTATACGGATAATATCAATATCGGTCACAGCTAGATAACAATGAAAAAAAATTCTGCCAGTGGTAAATACATACCATCAAATCAAATATAAAGAAATTATGCAAAAAAATTAACATTCTGAAAGTGAAAAATTCATGGAATTTTTTTTTTTAAGTTACAGCTGCTGAATGTAAAATAATTTCTAAAATGGACTCTTAAAAGTGATGGAACCATGTAAAATGTATAATAATATTGCCTCAAAAAAAAAAAAAAAAAAAATTAACTGTGCATTTTGAAAAGTTAAAGCACAAAACATATTCCTCAAAAAAAAAAAAATCTTCCATAGAATTTATAAAGTTAAAGAAAACACGTGGGAAGTTCTGCTGATAGTTCCAGCTATCTTACGAAAAGAAAATTCTCAATGTAATTTTTACAAGTTGTAATATCATGTGAAATATACTAGTGCACATAAATTAAGGAAGTATGACAAATTCAGATATTTCAATGATACTTCCATAGAATTTAATACATTTTTTAAGGACATATATACTGTATTTTGATATAACATTAAAATTCTGTAAAATACAAACTAATGAGCTGCATTTTGATCATGATAAATATTGAATGCTTATAAATGTCTATTTTTTAGATGTTAATGTTTTGGAATCCATTTAGGATCAATAAAATGTGTGTTCACCTCTAACTGCTACACAGGCCTCAAAATATTCCCTCAAGCTTCCAACAAGGTGGTTCAGGTGATCAATACAGAGAGGTTCCCGTTTCTCTATCAGAGTAATTTTCAGCTAATAGGTTGTTCTTGGAGAGGATTGGTGATTTTCAAATCACAATTTAAAAAATTTCCAAGCATGATAGATCCAATTACTACTATCTGGGAGCCTGGCCAGCTAATCCTTCTTTGCATATCTTCACTTTCCAGTCATTCATCCACAAGCCTTATCCTATGAGGATCAGCATTATTGTGCATGAAAACAAATACTGAACCAACAGCATCTCAAAAAATCTGTACATGGGGATCTAAGATCTCTTCTCGATACCTGTGGCCAGTCAAAGTTCTTCAATGAAAGACATGTAGAGAGGCACAGTCACCAATTGTGATACCTATTAACAGCATTATGCCTCCACCACCAAATATGTCTCTTTCCATTATTTTGGAGGAGTGATTTGGGGTGATGTACTCTCAGTATGTGCTGGCTATGAACATCTCTTGTTACTGAAAATCCTGACCCATCTCCACTGCTCAGGCGCCCAACCGCAATGCTGCCTACTTTATGCTAATCGAGCTATTTTGTGGTCACATGTAAGGAGGATACAGATCCTAGGTTTCCTGGCATAATGACCCCTCTCAGCAAAGCTTTCTGGATACATAATACATAGAGATTCAGTATCTCTTTTAGAATTGCTATTACGCACGTTAAAATACGGACATGTGATTATGGTGGTGCAGTTATTTATGACGTTTATTATTGAAAAAATAAAGACTAAAAGAAAGTAAGAGCAATTACTCACATATATTCGTCCAGAGTTCATTTTTGTTCGCATACCACTGTATTTCTGCAAGTTGTTTGGTCTCAGGTGTTCAGCGGCTATGCATTGCAAAAAGTCCGATGGTGACTATAATATGGTGTGTAGTAGTTGTACGACTACTACTTTGACATTGCTAAACACCATATTATAGTCACCATCGGACTTTTTGCGATGCATAGCCGCTGAACACCTGAGACCAAACAACTTGCAGAAATACAGTCGTATGCGAACAAAAACGACCTCTGGACGAATATATGTGAGTAATTGCTCTTACTTTCTTTTAGTCTTTATTTTTTCAATAATAAACGTCATAAATCACATGTCCGTATTTTAACGTGCGTAATAGCAATTCTAAAAGAGATACTGAATCTCTATGCATTATGTATTTTAACCACGTATAACTTGTGACTTCCTTATAGAGAAGATATACATGAAGTATCTACTTCTGGATACAGTCTGCCTTGATACTGATCTTCCTGAGTTTTAAGAAGAGTTGACAAGCAGTCATGTGTTTTGCAATTAGGGCTATGTAGAGGTTACACTCAGCTGTTGTGGACCATGGTCAACATTGAGATGCCCTTCTAGTGTATGTTTCTGTATCTTGGAATTATCCCTATAGTTTTGATATCACATTTTCGGATTCATCATGAATCTGCCAACCACTGCTTGTCCCATTTCCATCCTTCTGGTAGCCCTCTACCTCTGATTATCATTCAAATGGCATCATGACGACATTTGAAACAAAAATTGTAAGCAAAAGCAATCTCATGCTGCTAAATCATGAATGAAAGGCAGATACCTAGAAAGCTTGTTAAAGTCGTCCCTAATTTGCATATTTGGTGTAGCACCAGAACGTTTGCACAGGGTTTCACTACTCACTGGATTACTGCATATGTGGCATACTAATAGTGACTGCAGCATTAAAAAATAAAACAGAAAACACTAAAAACTGGAGATTTTTTAATTGATATGCTACAGGGTACAAAAATGCATTTACAGCATCTATGCACAAATACATTGGTTTCCATAAAAGCAACAAACTGAAAAATCGCGATAATTGGGCGAAATATAGTTCAAATTGCACGGAATTGGCACATGCTACAGGTGAAGGCATACAGCATCGGTGTACAGAAGGCAAATGAGTGGCGCTGGCAGTGCTTTATGCAAATGTGCAAGTGCTAAAAACCAGCTGTTTTGGAGGGAGTCGCCAATGTGTGCGGTGGTGAATGACGAGATTATGAGATAGCAATCTTGTTAATATGACTTTGAGACATCATTTACCAGTGGAGTTAAGCTACAGAGCGATAGGCTGACTCGAAGCAGGGCAACTGTAGGAGGACTTCGCAAGATGGCTCATGTTCTGCTGTCAGCAGGATGTGGCAGCTGTTCCAAGCCATGGGTGCAGCTTCCTGAAGGTACAGCAAAGGTAGGCCAAGGGCGACGATCTCCGCAAATGACAGGTATTTGCTGCTTTTGGCACACGGAACAGCACGGCAACACAGACTTATCTCAGATCTGTGCTTGGGGCAGCCACTGGATGGACGGTATCAGCTTCAACAGTATGCAGAAGATTACATGCAGGAGGACTGTATGCTCGGCGACCAGTATTATGCATGGCACTCACCACGTGCCACTGAAGGAACATTTCAATTGGGCACAAATGCATGTGAACTAGACTCAAAATCAGTGGGTCTGTTCTGTTCATTGATGAGTGCCTATACTGTTTACAGAGTGATTTCCGTCGAGTTTACATCTGCAGAGAGGCTGGCACTCACTATCTTTCCTCTAATATCCAGGAAAGGGACACTTATGGTGGTGGTGGTAGTGTTCTGGTGTGGGCAGGCATATCATTAGGTGGCCGTACCAACCTATATGTGTTGCCAGATAGAAACCTCAATGCTCAGAGGTATAGAGACGACATCCTGGACCCTATTGTTAATCCGTATGTGGTTACAATTGGCAATACATTTGTACTGTGGGCGGATAATGCCTGCCCTCGCACAGGGCTTGCCTTGTACACCAGTACCAGGAACAGGAGACTAGTGACCAGCATCCACTCCCAATCTGAATCCCATTGAGCATGTCTGGGATGCCTTCAAGCCTCCTGCCCAAACCCTGCAGGGGCTCCACACCGCTTTGCTTGAGCAATGGATGCAGCTACCTGCAGAACTGCTTGACACCATGTAATTAACAGTATGAAATATCGCTGTTGAGCCTGTATTGCTGTTTGGATTAGCCACACTCCATATTGAAATACCTTTTCCCATTTCATCTTGATACTAATATTTCTGTATTTTCACATTTGCATCCCTCATACAAAATAAAAATGTTTTGTATCACGTTTTTACAATTTTTTTTGTTGCATTTGGTCTGATAAAGCTTATAACCAAATTTCACCTGAATCGGTTGGATACTTTTTGAGTTATCACGATTTTTCCATTTGTTGCTTAATTTGTGGAAACCAGTGTATATCAGAAAAAGAGAAAAATCCCAGAATCTACATTTGCATGTTCCCAACTACTGAATGCAAAAAAGATCAGTCCTTGAAATAGTTCAATAATAACATGAAAGGTATATGTAAAAAGCATCCAACTAATGGTATAAAATTAGTTGAACATCAAAGCCAATGCTATGAGAGAGAGAGAGAGAGAGAGAGGGGGGGGAATTACTTTCCACGTGGATACAGAATTAAACACTCAGTATATAAAACACTAGAGCTAGGGAGTGATGGGCAGTTGACATAGGCATCCCCTGTGCAAAGTGGAACAGACCCAAATCGAATGCAAGTGATAAACAGGCAGACAGCAGGATTTCCCAACAGTGCATTGCAATTGATGGACATGAGCAAACATGGTGATCCATTGCAATCGACAGAAGCATTGTCTGCGCAAGACAGATGGGTCATTCTATCGCCCAACTGGTAAGAACCCTAGGTTTCCTGAGGGCAACGATATTAAGGGTGTACCACGAGTATACCATCGATTGACGTACCAGCGCCCAGAAACCAAGCGGTGGCTGACCGCAAGCCACTGCCACTGATGACCGGAGCGATGTAGACTATCCAGGCTCATACAGAACAACTGCATGGCAACAGCAGCACAAATCGCATCCAGGTAAAATGTCAAACACCTAAGCAGCATCAGCAAATGAACATTACAGGGCATGCTGCATACCCTGGGTTATGGGAGCCTGCACCCCACTTGTATGCCACTCTTGACCGCTCGTCATTGGACATTACGCTCCAGCTGGTTCCAGAAACACAAAAACTGGTCTTCTGCACAGTGGTGCTACGTCATGTGGTCAGATGAATTCCCATTTCAGCTGGACCGAGCTGACGGGAGGGTGCAGGTATGTCGTCAACAGTGTGAGGCCACGGCGCCATTGCCGTTCAAGACGGTTGTGGCTCTGCGATGGTTTGGGAAGCCTGCTCATGGGACACATTAGGTGCCTTAGTGTGTCTGGAAAAGTCCTTAACGGACCGATCTTGTCCGGATGGAGGAATGTCGGATCCAGGCAGGATTACTCGCAACGCCGTCACCAAAAATCTATTGAGAGAGTTCTCCTAACCCTGTGGAGTCCGCATTTGGACGGTACAGGATAATGGTCATCAGCTAGTCATTAACCACTGTGTGCTACTAGCATGTGCTGGCTGATCACCTACACGCTTTCATGACCTTCGAGTGTGCTGTGGCAGATGGTCTGTTTCAGCAGGACAATGGGCCGCAACCACCCAGGCATGGTGAAAGAAACACTCATATGAGTTTGAAACCATCCAGTGGTCCTTGTATTAAAACCCCGTGGAAGCTCTCTGGGATGCTGTGGAGGAGAACATCAGATCCATGGATCCTGGACCAATATTTCGGGTGAAGTTGTGGACAATGCTGCAAAACGCATGGCTGGCATTACCTCCAGAAACCCTTTGTCATCTGGTGGAGTTGATGCCTTGGCATGTAAAGGCTGTTATTCACGCTATTAGGTAGGGATCTCTAATGTTTTATCCAGTGAGTGGATACAGAAATTAGAACTCCACAAATGGGGTTAAATATTTCCAATTCTACCAATACTGATCACCTTCCAAAAAGTGTGATAAATTCAACATCAGCAATGATTTGAATTACTGAATCAAAGGCATGGTTTGATGATATAAATTTTCTGGAAGAAATTTTCTTTTGATGATTAAATATGTTCTGATGACAGGGAATAATGTAGTGGTGATGAGGCTAAATTTCTAGAAGAATTAAAGAAAATTGTTAAAAGGGTTCAGAAAGTCAGTAAGACAAAAGTTAATCTCTGACAGGTTTGAGGTGTTTTGAAAAAGAATGCCATGCAACTGGCATTTAAGTAGCAATTTTTTATCATGCAGCAATTCTGTTTACAACATTGTAGATATTTAATGATAGACATCGTGCACTGATGCATAATTTTGGGGGTTATTATATTAACTGGCTACGAAGTGGAGACTTGATCTGAGAGTGCAAATAACTGTAAATAAATAAAGCAAATAATTCTTGGAGTAATTTAGTGAACACATAATCATAATGCCAATGGGTTACTTAAGAGATTAATGTTTGGGCTACATGCTAAAAAAAGTGTTAGTGTCGAAAAAAAAATGTCAGAACAATACTTTTAATGATAGACATCATTTGTTTGTTTTATGTGTGTTACATTTGATATATGTCTGCTAGCAGATATGACATAATTTCAAAATTTTTTTGCTGCCCACTGGTGGCAAAAGTGATGGTATTCACTTTGAAGTATTTAAAAAACTCAGTTAAAAGAAACATCTATAGGATTTTCTATAGCATTAATGCCTAAAACACTAGAATAGACATGGAATCTTTCATTAGCATCAAATTTGGTCAAAGAGAAGTTACTTATTATTATCAGCAGTTGAACAGCAAAGCAAACACTGATAAATAGTTAAAACTTCTAGGCTGACAACCCTGCACCAAATATCTTTAATAATGTTTTACCATCTACTTTGTGGCTCATGAACATGAAATGCGAACTGCTGCTTGTTTTTTACGCTTTCCAACTGTAGGTTGAAGAAGCGTATATGCTCCAGCTTTGTCTGTCTGTCTGCATGATAACTCGCATAAAAATGGTTCGATTTCGATGAAATTTTAGTATGTGGTAGGGGACAACGTGGGGACAAATACTATTGAAAATGGGCAAAATGGGGTCAAAGGTCAGAACACATGAGCAGGATTCATTCCATCACCCTTATGCGTCATAACTTACGCAAAAATGCTTAGATTGTGACAAAACTTTATCATGTTGTTCCGAAGGTATACTGAACCGGTTTTGTCGAGTATCATCAAAATGGGGTCAAAGGTCATCGGGCACACAAGCGAGATTTATTCCAGCCATTATCCTTATCGTATAACTTGAGTAAAAATGCTTCTATTGCAACAAAACTTTAAACTTTAGTAAGTTGTTCTGAAGGTATACTGAACGAATCAATAGTCAGGGGAGGGAGGAGGGTTTGTTTGTGCGTGTAATTTCTATAATGCAATAATCAATGCATTGCATGGTTTACTAACTGGTCAACTAATTAAATTCTTATCATCCCCAGCACTATCATGCATCAGTCAAAATTACAGTCAGGGGACAGTGATCATCCAACAACTGAGTCAGCTCAAAGATCAGCTCTCTTTCTAGAATTTACTAATGTATTTACGATCCACTCATACAACATTAACTTGTAAAAACACCATTTCTCAATACCTTAGAGAAAGACAAATGCTTGTAAGTTTCACTTTATTGATTTTTTGTTATGTGGCCCCTCCTCCTCTCCCCCTTTTCTTTCAGAGAGATATTGATCAGTTTTTGAACTTATTTGAACCCAAGCAACTAGCTCACTTAGTGGAACATAAAATCAGAAGATGGTTCGTTGCTCGTAGCACTTTTGTCATGCAATAGCACAGAAAAGCTCACAAGTGACCAGCATCATGTTTATCAAGAAACACAGAAATAAAACTGCAACACAAAAGATAGAAAAAAACAAAAAACAAGTGTAAAACAGATCTATGATATACAAACACATAACACAAAATGGTCCAAGTAACCAACACAAAAAACTAGTAGACTTACACAAACTGAAACAGCCCAGTACAATGAAACAAGGCATGGAAGATCACACTGATCATTTAAAGGAAACCCAAGATCATTAAGTCACCTCATGAAGAAGGTAAAAGAAGAAAATGAGCACTATAATGGCAAAACAGTGACACAAAGCATGTGAACTTTTAGAGGTGAATTGCATGTTAAGTACATTTGACTAGTATCATCACACGGCAAGCATCAGTAAGTGAAATGATAGTAGCAGAAGATGACAGGCCATAAATGGAAAAGTCCTATGAGTGAAGATGCAAGCAAACTATATATTCAGTAATATATTTGACATACTATCACACTGAGATGCTCATGAACTGCCACATACACTTTCAACTAAGTATGCTACAGACTGTCAGGTGGAGATGAAAATACAAAATCAGACCTTTAAAAACTTACTCATATTTAGGGATAAAACATTCCTTTCCACTATTAAATATATTCTCCAAAATATCTTTAGTGCAAACCTCTATGTCTCTGCTGAGATAAATGCTTATTCTCTGGCTTTCTTGATACCTTTGGTTTGCCAACAACTAAAGGAAAACACACATTAATTTTAGAGCAAATACGACAATCTGTCAAATTATTGTAGGTACTTTAATACATACATTACATATCACTAAGCTGTTCTCAAACATTCAGAAAAATGATTTGGCAACTTAAAGTTAGTGATGCATACCTGCCAACTTTCAGAAACCGAAATTCGTAAAAAAATAAATCGATATGTTCGATGAAATTACTTGTCGCACATCTTGATTAAATGTACTGAACATATCGATTTAAAATGATATATTACCTTTGAAACAAGTATCAACTTTTAATTGATATGACTACAAATGTTTGAATTTATCGGCACGTTTATTTCAATTAAAATATAATCTATACATAATTTCTCATTACTATGAATCTATACATAATTTCTCATCATTATGATATATAAAGAGATAAAAATTTATTTTTATGGAGGTTTACATCTCAAGGGAAGGATGTTCCACCCTTTGACCTCCAAATCCAATAGGATCGTATCTCACGCCGTCACGGAACAACTAAAATGTTTTCAAAAACGAACCATTTTCATGCTAGGATTATCTTACGGAGAGAGACGGACGATGAGACAGTCAAATGAAATAAATGAGTGACTGAGGGACACTAATTGGTAAATTATGCTCAACTAAAAACGAAGTGAATAAACACTTTGCACGAATCGCATCCAGTTCATTATAACTTTTAACAAAGGAAGTTAATTTAGTAATTTTTTTTTTCATGCAGTCAACATTAAATTTATGCTTGACGCTATATGATTAGTAATATCATTCCTTTCACGACGCGAAACGCTGAAATTACATTGACACGTAGAGCAAAATGCATATTTTTCATTTTTTGAAGATTTTGCAATACACAGGAAATTCCGCAGAATATGCATTTTTATATTGCTGCTCATAGCGAATCACTAACACTAAATTTATTGACACGTGAAAAAAATGCAAGTAAAACTGCTGTAGTAAAACAGTAACAGTTTAAAGAGATGCAATTTGCAGAGGAAAAAATAGTACTGCAACATATTAATTTGGTTGAATCAAGGCAAAATATTTTTACACACGTTACCGAGAGACGAACAAAGCATTGGTTGGAAAACGTACAAACTTACTAACGGACGAGCAAATTAATCATTGCTGGAGAAGCACTGGCTCCAATGAACATTGGACTTATTTTTGTTCTTTTAACTTCCTAGTAGCATTCTTCCGTTAGGTCAAATTTATTACCAGAGAAGAAGTTACGAAACCATGACCCAATGCATTCTTAATTTCACAAAACTGACAGTTTTTGCTTAATTTCATCATGTTGGGTATCGATCTGGGCTTAAAAATTACACAGATTTAAAATCCGTTTGAATTTTTTATCTACGATAACTACGTTCTGAGATCGCATTTCGAACTAGGGTAGTAAAGACACCTGCTCCCAAGTGTGTGCTGCAATGCAAGTCACACCCACTTTGGCCTCCTTAGAAGTTGCGACCCGGGGGGACGAAGAATGCATGGGGACAGCGAGAGAGAACCAAGCCCAAGGTTAAACAAGCCCAGCTGGTTGTTATACTTATCAGTCTACGCGCGGCGCAAGTTTTAGTGTTTGAAACAATGCAAAACCTAACACGTTGGAAAACTGCTGCAAATGTTCCCACAAACACATTATGAATAAGCTTATTTATAATAACTAAAAAGTTGTTCGTAACTTACATCGGCGCTTTGCTTTGAATGGATTAAGTTAAATAAAAAAAGTTTTAATAGCGGGTGCAAAATCATCAAAAAAAGGAAAATAAATTTCGGGAAACCATCAAATCCGTAAAATTAACATTTTGCCCGTAAAACCGTAAAACTAGTCTCGTTTCCGTAAACTTAACGGGAAAATCATAAAACCTGGCAGGTATGGTGATGGTGTCCGATTGTACTTATTGTATACAGAGTGGAAGAAATATTTTTCTCATAATATGTGGAGAATATGTCATGGTAATTAACACAGCAATTAGACATCACTAAATTGACTGTAATTACTGTTTCACACGTGAATACAATCACATCAGAAAACTTATTTCCATTTTCATATTGCTCCATGGCAATGACATTTCCAAGTTTCTGATGTGATTGTATTCACGTGTGAAACAGTAATTACAGTCAATTTAGCGATGTCTAATTGCTATGTTAATTATCATGTACTTATTGTTTTTGACATATCAAACATCCCCATTTACAGTGATCCTGGCACAGAATTTGTGCTTCAGATATTTCCATCATACATGATTGTTTACATTTCATTTTAGATTGAAGAAATCATGTGAGGGTCAGATTTACCTAATCGTCTCATTTCTCTAACCTTCCTTTACCTTTCTTTTATGCCACTTAGGCTGAATAAAGTCTGTCAGTTTCACCTCATCATCCAATCCTTTCACATGGCAAACCACTTCAAAATACTTGTCTCCAACCTGTTTTTCTATACATTACACATCTGCAACACATCTTCATTCCTCACATAACCCCTTGAAATATTGCCACAAACCCCCACACATAATGCTTCTCTTTAGCAGGTTAGTGTGACGGCATAAGTAATTTATCATTCATGCAAAAGATTCATTCTCATGAATGCTCATTCACTTTGCGTCCTCTCTCAGACAGTTGTCTCACTACACTCACTGAGCAAATCATTCTTTGCTCCTAAGTGTCTGAGCACGAGGCCAAGTGGAAATTGGCAAACTGCCCAAAAGAGCAGGATTCGAAAATTATGTTGCCAGAAATGCCTGGGCATGTAAAAATTCCAATCAGACATGTTTTATTTTTTACAACATGCCCAGCCGGGCATGTACAATGGTCACCTAAATGAAAGCGAGACTTGTGTAACAGTGTCGTTGTATAATTACACAGAGCCATGCATTTGTGCCAGTAGATGGTGTGTCACATCAAGAAGCACGCTGTTATTGGCGGCATGTGTCAGTGTGCTGTTTGCACCTGTGGAGGCAAGTTGACGATGTAGGGTCGTGACATGGATTCGGCCAAATAGGCCCAATGGGCAGTTATGCAATTTTTGATGACAGAAGGTGTTAGTGGAGCCGAAATTTATCATCGTATGAAGGATGTGTACGGAAATGAGTGTCAGTCATGGTGTATGGTGTTCCGCTGGTGTAGTGAATTCCGTAAAGGACGTGTGAGCGTGCCGAGACCTGGGCAAGCACATGTGACCATTACCATGGAATCGATTGCTACCATGGACAACCTTGTGAAGGTGAATCACAGAAACACCACCTGTGAGCTTGCGGCAACATTGTCTGTGAGTAAGGGAACTGTTAACACCATTTTCCATCACCGATTGGGATACAGCAAGGTGTGTGCACAATGGGCCCCCAAGCAGCTCCAGGAAGAGCAGAAGACTCTGCGAATGGGTGTTTCTCTGGAGCATCTGCATCGTTACCAGACAGAGGGAGGTTCTTTCCAAGATTGTTGCAGCAGATGAAACTTGGTGCCATCACTTCGATCCAGCCACAAAACAAACGAACATGGAATGGCAGCATCCAAACTCTCCATGAACCAAAAAAGCTCAGTCCTCTTTAAGAGCTGGAAAAGTGATGCTCACGTTTTTGCATGAGAATGGCCCATTGCTGTTGGATTGGCTAGATGCAGGCAGTACGGCCAAGGCAACCACATACTGCGATACGTTACGCAACCTCAAAATGTCTATCAAGCATAAGCGACCTGTTATGTTGTCAAATGGGGTTATTCAGCAGCATGACAACACACACCCACATGTAGCAACAGTATGCCAAGATTTGCTGTGGAGCTTCCGCTGGGAGGTCCTCGACCATTGCTCCTATAGGATTAGCAACAACAATTACTTGTTTAACCCTAATCCCCCCTAAAGCTTTGACCTTTTGCCTGTGACTACCACATCTTCGGACCTCCAATTTAAGAATAGAATTATACACTGCTGGACAATTGCTAAGGACGGATCATAAACGGCTATATAGCGAATAAAAAAGTAAGTGTGGTTGGATGCCAAGTGAAATAAAATAATGTAAGAATGCCAGGACATTACAAGAAAGACAATTTATTGTGCTCTGAAATCCAGAAGGCTTTGGAACGTGTTCAAGGGACAAACAGGCCATTTTGTGCAGAATACGTAAACGTGAAAAAAATGCAATTACCGTCCGCAGGCGTTCCGGCGTAAGATGCCAATACGGGATATGGCCACCATGGAGGGAGATGCAAGATTCCACACGTCGTGTCATGCTTTGCACAACATTATCAAGCAGCTGTTGGGGTAATTTATCCCATTCCTCTGTCAGTGCACGGATGAGGGTGTCCTTGTTTATTGGAGAGCATTGGCGACCAGCAAGACTCCTCCCCAAAGCATCCCACACATTTTCAATGGGATTCAGATCTGGAGAACGTGCTGGCCATATGAGGCGTTGAATATCCTCGCTCTCAAGACACTCCTGGACAGCTGTTCGATGACATGTTGCGTTGTCGTCCATGAAAATGAATCTATCACCGACAGCACCACGGGACATGCGAACATGAGGTAGCAGAACATCATTAATGTATCGTTGGCCAGTCATAGTCCCAGTTGGAAGCACATAGAGGGACGTACGGCCATTGATCATGATGCCAGCCCATACCATGACACTACATGTCGGATATCGGTCCCTTTCCTGTATGTTTGCTGGACAATATGCAGTACCACTATCACGCCAGATCAGTTGTCGTCGACAATCAGACGATAGACTGTATCTACTCTCATCTGAGAAGAGGACAGCAGACCAGTCGTTATCAGTCCAATTGTGATGTTGATGGCACCATTGCAAACGGGCAGTACAGTGATGTCTGGACAATGGGATGCACACAACAGAACGGCGAGCGTATAGTCCTCCTTCATGCAAATGTCTGCAGACAGTTTTTTGGGAGATCCACTTGCCAATAGCAGCCATAAACTGATTTGCTACCTCACTAGCTGTGCTGCGCCGGTGTCTTTTTGTTGATAGCACTATGTACCGATCTTCTGCAGGTGTCGTACTGCGAACACGACCTCCCCCGTGACGTTTGCTACACTCTCCATTTGTTTGAAATGATTTCCAAAGCCTTGAAACAACACTGTGGCTGACGTCGAACTCCCTGGCAACATCTGTTATTTTTCGCCCTTCTTCAATCTTGCCAATAATACGGCCACGCGTAAAACCGTCTAGGTGATGTCGGAAAGACATACTGAAAATTGCAAGTTCGTCAATTGATTCTTTCCCTTTCAACTTTGCGTTTGAACAACAACTGTCAATACGCGTCAAATCCTTTATATCTCTTATCAGCACTATGACGTCACGAACAAGTTCGACAATCCAAAATTTGCATACGCACAACACGTCTTACTGTATCCCGCACTTATGCTAATTTCCACATTTTTCTGCCTTCCATTTTATGGTTGCTATCTTTGCTATTGTCATCCGTCCTTAGCAATTGTACGGCAGTGTATGATGTGCTAACTATTTTAATGGCAAACGGTGGGCATATGTTTATTCATTATGTTGCACAAGTACTGAGAGATCAACTCACTGAAGAACTTGGAAAAGTACAATTCTTCTAAGTATTGGCACATGACAGATCTGATTGCAGCACTATTGAACAGGACATAGCTTATGTTAGATATGATTCATCCGGTAATCTTGTCACTAAATTTGTGAATTTGGTGGAGTTTGAGCCTGCTATTACACCAGGAGTCTTCAGTGCTCTAACACAAACTCTGGATTAAGTTCATCTAAATGAGAACACAAGACTGCAGAAATTTGTTGGGATTAATCCGGATGGTAAGTCCATAAATATGGAGCATTATGCTGGTATCGCTGCACAACTGAAGAAAGATATGCCACCCAATGTGGCTATCCACTGTATTGCCCACAATCTAGAGCTTACAGTAATGGATACGGAAAAAAATAAGCACATTGAAGGAGCTTTCGAATTGACAGTCAAAGATGTGATCAAGTTTTACAGTTTATCTCCAAAGCAACACAGGCAGCTTATTGTCATATATATATTTTTTAGAAGTTGCTTCCATGCAGGTGGGTAACACGTCTCAAATACAATGGCTATGCAGCCAGCAATGTGCTGTATAGCCTTGCAAAAGAATTTGGTGTTGATAGACATGCATTTGGAAAATATTGCTGAGGAAAAATATAATACAAAGCCAACAAAAGCAAAGGGCTGCTTAAAAGAAATTCGCAGCATTCGATTCGTTAGAACACTGCACTACTGGCTCGATGTTCTTGAAATCCTGGTAGCTATTTCAAGGAAATTCTAAGCAGATGAATTCACTTTGTTAGACATTAGCAGTACTCTGGAGGATGCATGTCTGAAGTTGGAAAGTTTAAAGCACACCACTGGAAAGTATTTAAAATGTTTCCAAGATGAATTCAATGGCTTCTTCTTTCAAGGCACAAAACTGAGTGGGAAAGGTAATGCCAAACTGCTCGAAGAACTCATTCACAATGGCATGGATGGTATCGGCAGCAGGTTTGAAATGCTACAGAAAAAAACACTGTCACACTTCCAAGTTTTCAATTTTCATGGGTGGCCAGTCTACAGTGTTCCGTCATTATCGACTTATGGGAATGAAGAAAATGCTTAATCCTGTGAACATTTTTGGAACAGCCCTCGGCGAGCAGGAAATCAGACTGGCTCAACTGGAATGGGCAATTTATAAGTTAAACATAGTTTAAGCACAACTGCATCAATATGCCCCTTCACTGTGTATGAATACCTGCTTAAAAGGAAACCACACGACATGACCAACATCCTGTTCTCCCAGTACACGAGAGCAAGGCCTTAGCCACCTGGGTCATGTGGAAACCTCATCACATTCCCGCTTCTTAAACGGCGTCAAGCATCGATGATTGATTGATTGCTTCCTCCCTTCCTTCGAAAACTCATGAAAAAAATAAACGAACAACATTTAGTCAAAGAGCAGGTTTATAACTGCAAGAAGACCATATCACTGTAATGGTATGTGTGAATGCAAATGGGTGTAATAGGTTTCCTTTACTTATTGTAAGAAAATCAAAAACGCCTCGATCATTTAAAAATCTGAATTTAGACGTCTTACTGGTGAAATATTACACACAAAAAAGTGCCTGGACGAGCCAAGATATATTTCAAGACTTGTTTCATAAAGCGTGCCAAAAGTAAAGTCAGATGTAGCGTCAATGGAATTGTCACAAGAAGCAATGTTATTGATGGATAATGCGCCCACTCATTCTTTTTGTGAATTGAAGAGTGATGATGGGAGAATAACATGCCATTTGTTGCCAGCAAAAACAACCCCACTTATTCAACCTATGGACCAAGGAACTATTGAAAGAACGAAGCATCATCATCGCAAAGGTTTTATTCAGAAGTTTGTTTCCACTGATGATGGATTAAGCATAAAGGAGTTCTGGACGTCATACATTATTAAGGACACAATTTTTAATGTTGCTGAAGCTTGGCATGATATCCTGGAAGAAACTTTTAAAAAAGGATGGAATGAACTGTGACCTGAGGCAGAAAGCAGAGGCTGACATTGCACATGAATTGGGAGCTGTCAAAGATGACGCTGAAATTTTACAGCTGTGTGAAAGTATTCCTGGTGGTGAAAACATTTCAATGGAAAAAGTCAATGAATCAGAATGGCTGGGAATGAACAGAGTTGATGGAGGCTTTCAGCTATTAAATAACGATGAACTTGAACAAAGCATGGTGACCATGGATGATTATGTAAGTAAAGATGAGGAGGAGGCTGCTTTCGAGGAATCATCAAAAATGATAAGCCACTGTAAAGTTGAAACTATGCTTCCTAAGTGCATTGAATGCTTTGAGCAGCAAGAGGAGGCAGACGCTACACAGCTATTGCTTCTATGTAAGATTCGTAACCCAGTGGCAAAAAAGGCCCATGGAGTACAATTGAAACAAAGAAAAATGTCCGACTTTTTGAAATCGTAAGTACACTACTGTATTGCATAAACAATTTTGTTTTCATCTTTTTTGCAGTCCATTGTGAAAAGTTTGAAAATTAAAGCAGTGGAAAAACAAAAGATATTATATATTTATCATGTTGTGGCTAGATGGTTTTTGATTTAGTACTGTATTTTAAATACAATAATGTAAACTTTTCACAGTACATAATAAGCAAGCTAAGGAGCTATAATGCGATCAATTTCCAATTCTAATCTTGATTTGTATCTGTACTATACAATGTACTGCGCTAAAAATGGATCTTCATTATCAATCGCCAGTATCTAGAGGTGGTGTCGGTGGGGAGAGGGGTCTATTATCTGTATTCGTCATGGCAACAGTCCCCAGACCAACAGATAATCGAGATTCCACTGTATTTATATTGTATGCAGTTAGTGTACCTATTTGTATAAAAAAAAAAAAATCATATTTCGCACATGAATATCACCTCTTCAATTTATTTTCTACATGCTATGCTATTGACAGGTAATTTGCAATATCTGCCAATTTTCATAAAATAAGTTTAAAAATGGGTTTGCTTTATTTATGGCCATCTGAAGTTATTTGGCTAAGAATTTTCAGGTTTGAGCATGTGTGAAAAATATGCAAATATTATCCAAAGTATTTGAATACATCACTAATACTCCATGGTTCATACTCTTTAAATTAATGTTTAAAATATTCAAACTAGCTGGCAATTTGTGTTTGACCTACAAGCAGACCTTTGTTATCAGGTAAAAATAAGGCAAATTTTAAAAATTTGTACCTTTTGAGAAATATTTTTTTTCAGATCTTTTTAATCAGTATTTTCTAGCATCTGTAATTGATTTAATAGTGACATAAGCTGTCATAAATTATTCTGTTCAGCACGTTAAACATGATGAACAGAATAATTTATGACAGCTTATGTCACAATATTAAAACCTATATACCACATAATTGAAATACTTAGTGAGAGTAACAGATAAGTAACTCTCATAGAGGTGTATGTATCAGTTATTGAGTTGTCAAAAAAAAAAAAAAAAAAAAAAAATCTAAACTGGGTACAGTAATGCACACCCAGTGGCTGAAACTCACATGGGATGATCTAACAAAGAGACAGAATATGCATTGTAGCATCACTTTACAATATTAATAAGAATTAAAGTGCAGATTCACGATTTCCAGTAAATTACAGTACCTTTTTACAAATACTACTTGATTGGGTAAATCTGTCTTCTACAGTCATGTTTTTTAGCTTTTCCTTTAGTTCTTTTCTTAAAGCTTTCTTGGCAGCAAATAATGATGAACTGCTCATTGTACTGCTGTATTGCTGGAACCAAACCCTCTGAAAAAATACATTAAGAAACATGTACAAATACAATATATGCCGCAACACGACAGGAGAAAAGATTATCATTGACATACAAATAAAATAACATTCTGAATTTCAGAAATACAGCCTCAAACAACTGATGACATCTCTCATGACAAGAATAAACTTCAGATTTATGAACTTCTAAAATATTTTTATCAAATTTTATTCCTTTTGTCCTTGATTTATCACACACAAGGCATCTAAATAAAAAAAAAATATATATAGAGACAGATTACAAAATAATTCATTCTTAAAAGTACAATTACGCAATACCAGGATTAACTAGGATGACACAAAAATTGCCGCCCCGGTGGCGCAGTGGTCTAAGGCGTTGGCCTCTGATCATTCGTCCGAAAGGGGTCCGGGTTCGAATCCCGGTGAGGCATGGATGTTGTGTTTGTCTTACGGCACTGGCTCTCTCCCTTCCCTGGAACCAGTGACCCTAAATTAGGGACGGGCGACTGCTTATAGCCCATTGAGTTGCTCACGGTGGTCGTTAAACCTCCAATCAAAAAAAAAAAAAAAGACACAAAAATTACTTTTTGTCCAATTTTTGGGTGGCAAATCAAACGGTCATTGGTACTAACTTGAGATAGGTGTTGCCACTCAAGCAGTAATACCAAGCCTTTATGTTCATTAATCGTGGCACCTCTTTTTCCAGTATGAGTTGTGGAAATAATGAGGTGTGAAGGGTACCATGATCAGGGTTGTGCAATTACGGGTAAAAAAAGGTTTTCTACGTGACACGTAAATTACGCGTAAAATACGTAAAAAACGCATAAAATACGTAAAAAAAAAAAAATACCCAACAACATGGCTTTGTGCTGCTAATTAACTTGCTATGTACGAATACCACAAAAAATGGAGATCCTTCAAAAACCAACATACTCTTCAGTATATTTACGTGATGTTATTGGAACAGCGCAAACTGCCACGTCCATGTGACATATCACCAGGATACCACATACACATCAGTATCACGCCATTTTTTTTTCTTAGCCTTCATATTCACACGGGAAAATCCTTTTCTTTATGATAATTGGTGCGGCGCCCACTGTAAAATATTATGTTCGGCAAAAGAAGTCAAAAGCCACGCCACGGTGTAGTTTAAAGTGAAACGAGACGATAGGAACAATCAAAATGAGACGTTGCCTCACGGCTCGCCTTTGATATCCATGCGCGTGCTGCCGGCTCCTGTCTCTACAGGGATTCACTGCTAGGCAGACGCAGAAGTTCAACAACGTCAGCAACTTCTCGTTGACTTGGCGGTAAAACTATAACTATGCAAACTACACATTTTTTCCGTTATTTAAATGTGGGAGATTTTAGTGTTGGCTTCAGTTCAAGTGTTCTTAATAAACACCGTTTTTTTCCATCCTCACTAGTCGTTGAAGGAGGCTCAACATTCTAATTGAAGACTCTTCCCACTATGAATCGCGGCGGTCGACCTCTTCATAATCTTGAATTCTATTCAATATGCATTGTGATTTTTATCGATGCTAGTGCAAGAGGTAGATTATTTTCTCCATTTTTAATATACAAGAAAGAACAGATACATTATAATTTCTAAAAAGAAATCTGTTAATAGGTGGCTGATCTGTATGAAGAATAATGATTTCGTAATGAAATGTACAAGAAATTTTAAGTTTAAAATGTAATATAATTAAAAGTGGCTTTTATATTATAGTATTTATACACACACATGAAAAAAAATTAGTTCTTTACGTCTGCGTAAAAAACTGGTTTTCTACGCCAAGTAAATTACCTGTATATTACGTGTAATTTACGTAAAATACATAACGAGTAAATTACCTTGCCAACCCAGGCCATGATTAACGAACATAAAGTCTTGGTATTACTGCTTGAGTGGCAGCACCTACAATCTTGAGTCAGTCCCGATGACGGATTGGGTGTGCAACCCGAAAATTGTACAAAAAGTAATTTTTATGTCATCCTAGTAATCCCGGCATTGTGTTATTGTATTTTTAAAATATTTTATCACTAGGGTTTTGCCATGAGTTCATTAATACACAAGATAATTCATTCATTATACCATGATTATGTAAATAACAAGGTGCAAGACTGCAGGCACCTCTTGAAATATTTTTTACTGTTATTACATTATAAAATAAGTCATTCACCATTGCATGAATTATATAAGGTGTTGGGAATGTTCCACTTGAAGTGTTTTTGTTTATTTAATGTTGTGCTTAAGCTATCAGATGCATGCCATGAAATCAAAAAGCTTGCCATCACATTATAGCATGATTCAGTCAGCATCATATGAATCATGAAAACAATATAATACTCCTCGTGAATTATAGCAAGGGTTTGTTCATTTATCAGATATGCACATAATCAGTCAAACACATGCCTCATATCAGAAAGATACACTGAACAATATTACAAAATTTATTCAGCATTATGTGAGTTGTGGAAACATTGAGGTGTGAGAGTAACCCATGAAGGATTTTCTTTTATTGATCTTACATTAAAAACAAAATATTTACTGCTGCTAGACTAACAATTAATTCATTCTGCACTGCATGAACTATCAGAACTATGAGGTGTAATAGTGTTACTATTGAAGAATGACATGATTTTTTTTCTTTGTACTTAAAGTTTTTTACCTACCTGTGATTTCATAACCCCAGTTCAACACATGAAGGCATTACTGAACACAATGAAGATTTTGAAGCCTGGTTAACTTCAAAAGCAGTCTTAGCATGTTTTTTTAAATTAACAATAAAAAATGTGTTTAGTGATTACCTTAGAAGCATGTGCCTCACTGTTGGCCCTGTTAAAATGCCATTCTTTCTGCATATACTATCCATAAGTTTTGGTCATAAAGTTAAAGAACAGTGCACTATAACTTGAATCTCCTACTTCAAATCCACAACAGGAACCCTGCCAACACGAAACAGTGATCAGTACACATGGTTTTAATAACTACAATTTGGAACATGAAAATGTTCAATTTCTGTTACTCATGTCATTGTTAGCTTTGTGTTCAATTGAGGAACTACAATGATGTTCTAAATAAAAGTTAAAACAGTTGAATATACTATTAAATGAGGCTCAACTGGTGAAATGCAAACTTGACTTCTTCGCTAAGTGAATGTTGAGGTTTCATCCATGTTTTTTCACTGATGCAAATGGTAAGCAATGTGCATAAAAAACAAAAGCAATAGGAATGGTGATAAAAGTTGAAAATTGAAGTACAGAAATTCATTTCACTTCAATTTCGGTAATTCATTTTCAATTTTTACTGTTGTGTTCCTATTGCTTTTTTTTTTTTTATGAACATTGCTTATGATCTGCATCAGTGAAAACAACATGGATAAAGCCTTAACATTCGTTTAGCAAAGAGGTCAAAGTTTGCATATCATCAGGTGAGCTTCATTTAACAGTATCTTCAACTGTTTTAACTTTTATTTAAAACATTGTTGTAGTTCCTCCATTGAACCCAAAGCCATCACTGTCTCTATGCTGTACCATTACAACTCTTAACCACCCATTGGGTAAAATAACTTCATACCCTATTCACAGGAGTGCAACAGTGTGCTGAAAGACCATGAGTGTTCCACAATGGGGCATTTGTCATCAATCATGCTGCATTGGGGTAGCTAATCAGAATGAAGGATGAGACGTTTTTCTAATTTCACGTGCGAGAAAGTGTGCGAAAGTGATTACAACTTTGTGGTTTTTACTGTTGTGGCCTACTGACTCTACAATGAGCAAGGCTGAAAAGAAATCCACATTTCATGTTCCCTAGAGTGAGATGCTAATTGATTGTTGTCAAGACCATTATGTTACAACTCACTGTTTAGGTGTGACAACATTCAGAAATGATGGGTTCCTTTTTTATTTTATTATTATTATTTTGGTGAGGGAAGAAAGAGAATGGCGGTTCACTTAGTGAAAGAAAAAGTTGGGACTTTTTATTCAAGTTGTTTAATTTTAAAAGTTTGTAATTACAAAGTTGTTTCTTCAAAATTTTTTTATAGTTATGCTCTGAATCTAAGTCTCTAAATTTTCCTTACCTGATAAGTTTACAAATGTGGTGACTCTCTGCTATAAGTGACTCATGAAGTGATTTTTTTACATATATCATGAATGATGGTTGGAGTTTGTAATGTTATTGAAAATGGTTATAGACAGCATCTAGTTAAACACCACATTTCAGACCTACATATTTGTAAACAGAGTTTAGTGCAACAGCATTATAATCGGAATGTAAGGCAATGGTTGAGCCTGTAATAAACATTCTTTCTTCAGAATCAATAACATTTGGAGATTTTTTTGCAACACATTACCAGCAGAATTCAACGACAAACAATGACCACAAATTTGGAAGAATTGAACCTAGACATGGCATCAGCCCCTTGGATGAAGTGTGTCAAAGACAGCTAATGGTGTAAACAGGGGTTGGTTGCACTGCCAATTGCATTCTTCACAATTTGCAAAAATAAAAAAATCGTTTTGGCGATGGAAAAAAGTTTTCACGAAAATACTAGTGATTACCTGTTAGCACTATCTTAACACTTTAGCAAAATTAAATTGAATATGGGGAAGATTTAAAAAATGCCAGAGCGACCGTTGGGCGTAAACATTCTCCACAGTCCAATGGCTGCCAAGGGTCAAAGTGGTTGAAACAATAGTTCTAGTTTTTACTATGTTTTCTTTCACCAGGATTGATTTTTATTTTTCAAAGATATCATATACACTATAAGCCAAAAGTTTTTGGAAAAAATCCTGCTTTCAAAGTTGGGGGGTCGGCTCATATGCGGGTCAGTAAAAAATAGGCTGGACTTTTATGAATTCTCCCACGGAATTTATCAACTGATTTGTTTACATTTTAGACTGCAACTTTCTGCGTGTTAAAAACATAAACACATCCATTTTTGACCACAGCTTTCTGCATGTTCTTTAAAAGTACTTCCAAAAAGTAAAAAAAAAAAACAAAAAACATAAAAATTATGAAATATTTTTCCACTCAGAGTAGGATACCTATGTGAATAAATGCAGCTAATAGGGTAAGTGAAAAACCTAATTCCATTTCAAGTTGAGACTGAAATTTCTCGCTTCCAGACATGGAATAGAATACCTCATTACTTCACAAATGCAACTGCATAACACTGTCTTCCAAACTGAACACACAGTGAGTTAGACACTGCGTATATCGCTTACCTGTTGGGGGTGGGCCACAGCCAATCAGCCATCTCTCTCCTCTCGAATATTCACGGCAAGCGTGGAGGTTGCGCATGCCTTCTGCACTGTACTACTATCTATTAGTCACTTTAATATCTTAGTGAAAAGATGACCAAAAATAAACTTACCTTATATTCACAATTGATGAAACACATGTGGAATTCCACACATACCTTCCCATACATCTGCTCTCTTGTTTAAATAAAAAACAAAGTTTTAAAATTTTCAGTTCTAATTCTTTTATTTACATTACTTTTCATAGATATTCACAATACTTGCAAAATTATGTAAGAGTTTTTAAGTAATAGTTAACTGTTAAAAATATTTAACCAGCTTCAATAACATTTTTCTTAATCAAAGTCCCATGTCAAAAAGACAAAAAAAAAAGTACTATTCAGAGTGTGACCATGTGTTTTTTTAAAGGTTAAAGTCAGTTTTAAAACTATTTCAACCCTTCCTTTTTAACAATTCTAAAGCTATTGTGAATAAGTATTAAAATATTATAATAGAAAAATTAATATAAATTTTTATAGTTTTTAAAATCTTAAAATGAGAGAATGACTGTAGGACAATATATGTGCAGAATTTCATAAATCACTGTTTTAAGGTATGTCTATTTCTGGTGTGAACCTATTTTCACTAAGATATGAGACCTTAAAGATTAACAGAATTTTAGGTTTCAAAGTATGCACTTATCAGTTCAACAACACATAATACTTACCTAAATAATGTTTCTGCCTCTTTACATGGTCAACTGTTAAAAATGTATACCCTCCAGTTTTACCACAATTATGCATGTCGTCAGCAGCTGGTTTGGCAGCAGACAGCACCAGAAATCTATCTTAATTATCAACTTCTTAGTACTCTATGAGAGTAATACATTGCTGTGCAATCAAAAAACAAAATCGTATGAAAGTATGACATTGCTATGCAACAAAAACTGGTGCTCTATGATAGTACTACATAGTAGGAATGGGCTTAACAGTGACTTTTCGGTAACGTTCCAAAAAAGTAACGGTGACAAAGTCACTGTTTGTGACAAGAACGAACACCTGTACCTGTATGCTCAAATTAGTCACGTGGCGAAATCGCAATCCACAGGAACGTTTCATTAATCGTTACTCGGCACTTTGCTTCGCAGTTCTCGTTCTGAGTTCTCAAGAGGATTTGTGTTATTTCCGAGATTTCCACTGACAGACTAAATAGGCACTTGTATTCTTAGTTACTTTTCATAAGCATTTTAGTTACTTTTCATAGGTAAGTAATGGAGGAACATTAAATATGAAATCTTTTAACTCCCGAAGAGCAGATAGTAGTCCAGCTCATATATGAAAAATTTTCAAGAGGAAGATAAATGAATTATTATTTATAATTCATCTATTTGGTCTGTAGACAGACTTTTTTTTTTTTTTTTTTTTTGTGATTGGAGGTTTAACGACCACCGTGAGCAACTCAATGGGCTATAAGCAGTCGCCCATCCCTAATTTAGGGTCACTGGATCCAGGGAAGGGAGAGAACCAGTGCCGTAAGACAAACACAACATCCATGCCTCACCGGGATTCGAACCCGGACCCCGTTCGGACAAATGATCAGAGGCCATCGCTTAGACCACTGAGGCACCGGGGCGGCGTAGACAGACTTCAAAAAATATTTTAATTTGGGTGCATTTATTGCCAATATTGCATTTTCCTGAAATTTTGTGCTCGAGCCCTAAAATAAAAATCTTGGGGCTTTAGAACTTCATTGAACGGTGGTTTGGGTGCTGGGTGCGAAATAGCATATATAAATGTCACTTAAAAAAAAAAAAAAAAAAACACTGTCAGATAAGTAGCTTTAAAAGTGAGATTACTGAGTGAAAAAGATGAGAAATATCTATATTTAATATCGGTGATTTTGGAGCGGTTAATAAAAGTAGCTTGATTTAAAAGTGAGATTACTGAGTAAAAAAGCTTGGAAATATCTATATTTAATATCCAGTGATTTTGGAGCAGTTAATGAAAATAGCTTGATTTGGGAACGCTTGATTTGCAACGTACCTGTTGTTCCCTAAAGTAGAGTGAATTTGGAACAATTCAGGAACCAAAGTGTTCTCGTATATGATTTTTGCTGCTGATCACAAACCGTGACGACATTTTAGTAATGTTACAAGATAATTGTGACATGATTTTGTACCCACCTCTACTACATAGCTGTGCTACAAAAACCTACAGCAGCTGCCTCTGATTATTACTGTTGATGAACAACTTCTCCTGAACTTTTTGTTAAGACTTTGATTGTTGCTGAACAATTTTCTTACAGCTGCCTTTGATGACTGATATATTCATGGTGGTTCACATTGGGTTAGAGTAATTGCACGATATTCAAGACCAGTAAAAAAGATAACAAGTTTCGTATATACTGGAAGTGGGCTGTTCCATATTGAAGTAATGTAAAGTAACGTGTGTTTGATATCTTCATCCAGACCATTATATTTGCCTTAAAGGTTACAGACTGAGTTTTTATTTTCTCACAGATAGACATTCTTTTGTACATACACCAAATGATTAGGTTTTATTGTCTATAAAAAGGTTGAAGTTAAAGATTCTAGCACCATAATATTTAGCAGATAACTCATCTTCACGACCCCCGAAAATTTTCACAATAACGATTATTTTTTGAGAAATCCCACAGAAAAGAAAAAGGGATTCCCTTACGATACGAAAGTTAAAAAACAAAAATTGTCAATATGAGTTTCATTTGGAGATCATGTTTTTTTAGAGTTACATTAGTGCCCTCCCCCGTTCTATTTGAAGCCGAAACTATCTAAATAAACTCCACCTTTAGGGAAAAACATATGGCATTAGTCAATCACATGGCGATATGGATGTGTCGCCATCTACTGGAAGCGATTGGGCCGGTTCCACGTTTTGTAAACAAATTCATATGTTTCTCGAAAAGAACATTTACCACAAAGTACACACATACAGTATCTGAGAACATTCTAAAAGCGCATGGTGCTTTCTGGATGCACCAATAAATTTACGAAATTCGTGGTACTTACTTTCAATTCAAATCTCCTGACTGCATTCATCAGATAACGTTGACTTGATAAGAATTAAGAAACAGATACGAAACAAAGTTTACTTTTAAGACTAGCGTCTCGAGGTAGAGACATCCACATGTATCGAGTTATATCATTGGCAGCAATACAACTGGGACCAACCAATTGGCGAACGGCATCTTAACGGCTTTAACAGTTTGGCGGTAATAATGGTGGATAATAGCTGCAAAACATAAAAGCACATCAAATAAATCCAATTTCACCTTAAAATATCAATTGTACAGGACTATCGACAACCGCCAACGAAGAAACTAATGTTAACTAAGATGTAAACAACCTGTGTCACGACTTCGACGACGTATATCTGGCTCAAATTGTATTTCTACCCGAATGAAACAGTACAAATCGAACAACTTAACCTGTTCGCAGTATCCATCCAAATATAATTATTAACTAGATAGAAGTTTTAAAGAAAACTACTTACTTATTCTCTCAAACTTACCTCTTCGCAGCGTAGCAGTAGCCATTATCCACCATTATTACCGCCAAACTGTTAAAGCCGTTACGATGCCGTTCGCCAATTGGTTGGTCCCAGTTGTATTGCTGCCAATGAGATAACTCGATACATTTGGATGTCTCTACCTCGAGACGCTAGTACTTTTAAGCTTCTATTTACGAGTGATGCCACTTTCTAGTCATTCTTTGGGGAAAGAAATGAGGCTTTCAGAGCATCACTTTCTATACCCACCAGATCCGTACACCAAGGGTCGGTTATATGGAAGTTTTTTTTTTCTTTTCTAATGCTACTTATCTTTCACTTAAATATTATCCGTTTCATGCTGATTATGTCATGTTTTCGAGTATAGTCAACAGTTAACTCCCGGTCTCACAATTGAACTTTCGAACAAGTAACGCGCTCCCCCCCCCCCCACACAAGACATGGATGTTTCTCTTGTAATGATGGTTTTCATGGCTAAGGGATTACGCCATGGCTTTTTTATGAGACAATTTTTTAAAATGTTTTTTTGATTGGAGGTTTTTTTTTTTTTTGATTGAAGGTTTAACGACCACCGTGAGCAACTCAATGGGCTATAAGCAGTCGCCCGTCCCTAATTTAGGGTCACTGGTTCCAGGGAAGGGAGAGAGCCAGTGCCGTAAGACAAACACAACATCCATGCCTGACCGGGATTTGAACCCGGACCCCTTACGGACGAATGATCAGAGGCCAGCGCCTTAGACCACTGCGCCACCGGGGCGGCGGAGGTTTAACGACCACCGTGAGTAACTCAATGGGCTATAAGCAGTCGCCCGTCCCTAATTTAGGGTCACTGGTTCCAGGGAAGGGACAGAGCCAGTGCCGTAAGACAAACACAACATCCATGCCTGACCGGGATTCGAACCCGGACCCCTTACGGACGAATGATCAGAGGCCAACGCCTTAGACCACTGCGCCACCGGGGCGGCTTATTGAAGGTTTAACGAGCACCGTGAGCAACTCAATGGGCTATAAGCAGTCGCCCGTCCCTAATTTAGGGTCACTGGTTCCAGGGAAGGGAGAGAGCCAGTGCCGTAAGACAAACACAACATCCATGCCTGACCGGGATTTGAACCCGGACCCCTTTCGGACGAATGATCAGAGGCCATCGCTTAGACCACTGCGCCACCGGGACGGCTTTTTTTTTTTTTTTTTTTTTTTTTTGTTTGGAGGTTTAACGACCACCGTGAGCAACTCAATGGGCTATAAGCAGTCGCCCGTCCAAAATTTAGGGTCACTGGTTCCAGGAAATGGAGAGAGCCAGTGCCGTAAGACAAACACAACATCCATGCCTTACCGGGATTCGAACCCGGACCCTTCACGGACGAATGATCATAAGCCAGCGCTCAGCTTAGACTACTGCACCACCGGGGCGGCAAATATAAGGTTTTCAGTGATTGCTGATAAAAAAATAACTTTCCGTAGAATTTGTTACTATTTTGGATCATTGGCTGCAACATAACTTTTTTGGTTTTCTTTGTTTTTTTTGTTGGAGTTTTAACGACCACCGTGAGCAACTCAGATGGACTCAGTTGCCCGTCCCTAATTTAAGGTAACTTTTTCCGGGAAGGGAGAGGGCCAGTGCCGCAAAGCAAACAAGTATTCCTCACGGGATTCGAACCCGGACACTTCTCGAACTAATGGTTAGAAGCTAGCGCTTAGATCGCTGCGCCCCCAGGACGGCTTAACATAATCAAAAACCTAATGAACTGCAGTACGAATTGAAAATGTTTCCCAGAAAACAATAAATTGGGTTAAAATCCCATAATAGAAAATTCTTTTCCCTGTAATCTTTATAGACATCTTTTGTCCCTTACAATCATATTGCTCCCATTGGTGCTTCAGTAACGGATACACCTACGAAATCCCGATATATACATTACTTACTTTAAATGCTATAACATTTCACTAATAAACAGTATGTAAAGATTGACGCTACCTATGAGAAAAATCTATATAGAAGGGCTTCACGTGACGTACGTATTAGCTTCAGACACATGTGACCTGCCCATTGCGTAGCTCAACTTTTCCATCAGCCAGCGTGATTGTTGCTTAAAACAGTCATTAGATGGTGCTGATCACCGAGCACACAGAATACAAATTTGTGGCGGTAGCCTGCAAGAAAATGTGTGAAAGGAAGTATGTATGTTTTTTTCATCAAACTCTTACTTCTACAGCGAAATATCGCATACTTTTGAAGTTATTATATCTTTTACTTCTACACCAAAAGTCTCTAGATTTTTGCAGGTGTGGTGCAATACTTCAGTGGTCCCAAACTTGAGTGCTTATATCCTTATTTACATATTTATCGCGCCAAAACAGCTGAGGTTGAACAGAGCTTACCGCTGTTCAGTGAATGCGCAACTTTTAGCAGCTTTTCAACTCAACAAACGTAGTCGGCTTGAAGTTTCCTCTTCTCACTGGAGCATGTAAGTATCTTTTACACTCTTTAAACTGCTAGTGTTTACTTTGCCATGCAGCTAAGTTGGCTTAGGCTAGCCAATGTTTGGTTCCTGCTAGAATGCTGTTAGTAACAGCTAACTTTTAGACAGTTTATTTCATGTTTCTCTTTAAAGAAATTGCTTCTCTGCCCTTAAGGGCATGACTGAATTCAATTATATTTTCTGTTCTTCCCAGTAAGTTGATTTGCATTTAATTTCACATATGTGTTAGGAATAATTTTATTGTGTTAAAGCAGAGGACTTGTTTACTACTGGCCTTTTGAATAGACAAATTTCAATTGTTTTGCTAAATTCATAGTGCTTTGTGTTAAATGAATAAACACTGTCTTAATGACTTGTAAGTCTTGATTCAACCCCTCTACTCACTGACTTAACTAGTCTAATTTACCATTTCTTCTTTTTTTGTTTCTGTAATCTTTTGTAGAAGCATATAATTATTACTTTGCTTTTTATCACTAATTTATTTTATCATGTGTATTATATTAATGTTTTATCATTAAAAAAACAATGAACATTTTTAATTATTGAATGGATAGTTTGATTATTGTTTAGTTGGTTAGTGACTGTTTCAGAGTGCTAGGTTAATATTAAGATTTAATTCAGGAACAAGGACGGCCATAAGGTGGGCAGGGGTGTGTGTGTGGTTCGATCCCCACCCCTTAGCCGTTTTTGATAAATTTAAAACACTAAAATAGATGAAACCTTTTTTTAAAGCATCTTTAAAAATAATAAGATATTAATGATTGATTGTATGAATTATTTTTGTTGTATTTTAGTGTCTTGTGCATTTACTAAAATGTTTGGCAGCCTTGAAGGAGGTAAGGATTTTTCTTACCCCCCCCCCTAAAAGTACTCATATGGGTGCCACTGTTCAGGAATATTATGTTTATTCTTGCCCCTATTTGTTGTCACACAAGCAAATTACACGGAATTTCCCCCTTTTTCTAAATGGTTTTTCAAATAATTGATTAATATGCATCCAGTGGCTTGCCGAGAATTTCTTTAAGGGGGTGGCCCAAAATATTGAAGATGCAAATAAAGATGCACAGGAGAAAACATTTGAAATATTGGAATGCGATAAAAATATCTTGACCATATTAAAGTGCATTTCCTATTATTCATAAAATATATATTTAAAATTGTGTACTAATATTTAAAAATAAGCAGCTAATCACAAAGAACGAGTGGGACCTCATGGTGAGGGTCGTGCTCCTGGGGCCATCCCCACTGTGAATACCACTGAATGCATCTAATATTTATACTAATATTTAAAAATAAGCAGCTAATCACAAAGAACGAGTGGGACCTCATGGTGAGGGTTGTGCTCCTGGGGCCAGCCCCACCGAGAATACCACTGAATGCATTTAATTCCCCATTTTATGCATCACTGGAGGGTTAGTTAATACTCAAAACTGTTTTTGTAGTGGGAATTTACTGTTGAATCCATTTTATTACCATGGTTGGGATATTATTATTCGCTTCATTTAAAATTCTTATAAACATACTGAATAGTTCTTTTTAAACTACTGCCCACATGCATTGAACTGTTGATTAAAGTTTAATTTTTGGTTAGAGTGGCTGGTTGATAATCAACTTTGCTTACAGTGGTAGGCTAATATTAAACTAAGCCCACCACTACTAAAGATATATATATTTTGTTTTTGTTGTTCTTTTGCATTTCTTGTACTCTTTTTTCCCTAAACACTTTCACCCCTTTGTCTTCTGACATAGTACACTGGCAAGTTACATATTTTAGTTTAATATCTGTACACTTCATTATTGTGCTATTGTGTTCTCTCCTCTTCTTTTTTTTTTTTTTTTTTTTTATGTAATTGTCTGTTCTGTAGTAAAGCCACGTGATTATACATTGTAGAGTAACATGATTTTCTGTAATTTTGGTGTCCACTGTGTACAGTGTTCTCTCTCTTCTTGTACATACTGAGTGGCAATTCCAATTATCAGATAATTTTACTATTTGTTTTGAGCTGTAGTGGCAGCTTCTACTAGTTATTTATTTAAATGTTTGTTTGTATGATGGAAGTTTTATCAGTTGCTTCGTGTGTGTAATTTATTTTTCATTTTGCAGTTTTATACTTTATTATTGACCTTCCTCCATATTTTGCAACTCATGCATGTTTGTTATATACAAGTATTTTGCAATGGTTACATTATATTTAAATTTGCATATATGTTTAGAGCAGTTTTTTTGCAATAGAAATGAGTTTACACACACATCTGCCACTCATATGTTTTGAATAAACTGCTGGGCCGCCCCGGTGGCGTAGTGGTCTAAGGCAATGGCCTCTGATTATTCGTCCGAAAGGGGTCCGGGTTCGAATCCTGGTGAGGCATGGATGTTGTGCTTGTCTTACGGCACTGGCTCTCTCCCTTCCCTGGAACCAGTGGCCCTAAATTAGGGACGGGCGACTGCTTATAGCCCATTGAGTTGCTCACAGTGGTCATTAAACCTCCAATCAAAAAAAAAAAAAATAAAATAAAATAAACTGCTGGTAATATTAATTGCATATCCAAAATTACTTTGGTGATATCTATCTTTCCAACATTATCAAAATATTTGGTAGGTAACCATTGCAAATATGATATGAGTTGGTCTTACAAAAAATGCTGCATTGTTTATACTCCCTGTTTTTGTAATTCAGAAAATGTTAGTACTCTGGTTAATTCATACTTTGTCCTTCAAATACCTGGTCTTATTATGAATGAGATGTACACATTTCTTATCATCTTATATCATTTTTGAAAGAGCAACTGAATGGAAAAAAATGGAAATATGCAATATTTTTCTGCAGGTGATGAAGATGAGATATTTACCTATGGATGAAATTAATCGGCGTACAAAACTTGCCTGGAGAGCTTTTGGAAGAAACAGCATAATTTTCAAGAGCAATATGTCATTATGTCTTAAAAGAAAAGTGTTTGATCAGTGCATCCTTCCAGTGCTTACGTATGGTGCAGAGACGTGGACCTTAACTAAAAGAGACATACAAAGGCTGCAGACAACTCAAAGCAGCATGGAGAGGTGCATGCTTGGTGTAACCAGGAGAGACAAGAAGAGGAACACGTGGATCCGAAAAATGACAAGTGTAGAAGACATCATGATCAGAGTTAAATCCCTGAAATGGCAATGGGCTGGACATACTGCCAGAAGAACAGACCATCGATGGACAGCCGAAATTTTAGATTGGATTCCAAGGGACAGGAAAAGACCCAGAAGAAGACCACATGGGAGATGGGTGGATGAAATTCGAAAGTATGCGGGAGTGACATGGAGGAGACTGGCACAAGACAGACCGTTGTGGAAGAAACTTGGGGAGACCTTCGTCCAGCAGTGGATTGATAATGGTTGACAATGATGATGATGATGACATGTACTTATGGTATTATAATACAAGTAACTCATAAAAAGAAACTGAGGACTAGAAAGTTATTCTGAAGTAGCAAAAATTGGTAAAGGCATTGAAAATATCTCAAAATAAAATCAGTACCATCATTTCTATATTTCCTCTACAAATTAAATAAGCAAAGCAAATTAAGTAAAATTAAAAAAACAAAAACAACAACAACAACAACAAAAAAACAGCAAAGGATTGCCTACTGCGATGCTTCCTGGTGGACCACTTGAGAAATGGCCCATTTTCTTGTATTCTTTTCGCACAGATCTTTCAGAGTGAACAAATAATTATTTTGGTACTTATGAAATAATAATTGGTAACTTCATTTGAGGCTTGTATCTGTTTGAAAAGTTATTTCTTTCTATCTATGTGTTGGGCATTTTCTCTGAAATGACAAAACACAATTCTTGTACTTATGTTGGAAAAGTGCCACTGGACCAAGCACTTGATTATACATTAAGCTTAAGCTAACTACAGTTATTTTGCTGAGGCATGGATGTTGTGTTTGTGTTACAGCACTTGCTCTCTCTCTTCCCTGGAACTAGTGGCCCTAAATTAGGGATGGGCAACTGCTTATATCCCACTGAGTTGCTCATGGTGGTCATTAAACCTTCAATAATACTAATAAAAAAAAAAAAAAACGGCATTTAAATGTAAGTTGGTTATACTTGGAGCCCAGTGTCACTGGTAGGCCCTACTTTCCTCTTGTAATCTTGAAGGAGACACTAGCCTCCATTGTGATACTACATCATCTTCACTCCCTTATCCAGACTAACACAGCAAAAAATGATCCTCCTCCTAGGATATTCTGAAATTTGAGTTCCACCCACATCTACCTTAAAATCCACTGGTTAATGGGTCGAAGTGGCAGTTCAAGCGAAGGTCAAAATAGAGGGTCAACTTTAAAAACTTGTCTACTTATTAGGCAGTAGGTGATCAGTGCAGTGAACAAATATATAAATTAACTGCTTAGAAAAATTGCCATGAGGAATATGCACATTTCAACATTCAGAATAATAATAGTGATTCATAGGTGCCAACTTGGGGGTGGGGGTACAGTGAATCTTACACCTCCAATAATTTTACTGGGGGGGGGAGTACCCAACCAATATTTTTTGCCCTGTTTAATTAAATAATCGCTTTAGCCTCATAAGGTGACCAGGCTCCACCTTACAAAGCCAAAGTGATTTATTTTCAAAAAATCAATCAATAAATAAAATAAACTGTTTTCCCTTATTCAGCATTGCTCATTGGATAAGAAACTGGATTGCCAGCAGTGACGCACCCAAAACTTTCTGTGTGTGTACGCACATGGTATATATATATAATGTATACAATAGATAAATAGATAGATGGATGGATGGATGGATAGACAGATTAGAGGTTGACATATGTCATCCTTAATCTCCTTGGGAAGGCTTAAGCCCCAAAGCCACCCCCGGTGGGTGCGCCAGTGATTGCCAGCCTGATATTGTGTTTGATATGTTCTTGTGATATGTGGAAAATGTTTAAAACAATTATCAAAAAATAAAATGAATAAAAATATAGAAACATGTAATATTTAGCATGCTTATTTATCTATGTGTATTTATTTTTTGCACTTGTTTGTTTTTTGTTTGAGTAACCCAGCTAATTTATCATATTTTTATATAAACATTTGGATATAAAATATCTGTGGATCTTTTTATAAAACCACAGGCTAAATTTTATTTTTGAAAATATTAAAATTCAGCAAAAAACTATTTCGGTATCCTTGTTCATTTGCTGATGAGCAATCACAATTGCATTTTAAAATATATGTCAAATCTTGTAGTTTATCTTTTTGCCCTTTTAATTTTCCACCTGACAATGGAAGAGGCATACCCCTCTGATGTCTGATCTGTTTGCATCTGCCCTTCCCCAATAATTTGGTGAAGTTAACACTCTTGTAGTGATTTAATTAGAAATGGAGTTTCCAAAAACTGATTTTTCTTGTCAGAACCAAATTTTCGAAAGGAAACTAATTTTTGGAATTAAAAAAAAATCAACTCACGATTGAATGTCGCGTGGTTAGACGCCACATTCGACCTTGAGTAGATTTTCAAATTTTTGTCACCACTAAATTGTTGTTAAATTTTGTTCACCTCTGAATTTGTTTTACAAGGCACATTTTTAACAGTTTTCTTTCATTGAGCAAAATTTTCAAAGACTAGAAATTTATATAGTGTAATATTTAACCTTTAAACTGGGATTAAAACTTAAAAAAACTTCAAAAATAGGGAAATCTTGAATTTTTATAGTTTAGAAGAGTTAAAGAAAACCGAGAACTTTTTTTTTTTCCAAAACTACACACAGTTACTCTGCTTCTGTACTGTTTTAAAAAAAAATATTTGTCATGTCTAAATGCTTCACTAGACAAATTTAAAGTAAGGAAGTGTTAAAATGAGGTGGCTGAAACAGATATTTTCAAAAATTTTCTGCATGCTGAAATGTTTCAGAAATATTATATATATATACTTAAGAGCAGAGCCGAAAACATAAGAAAAACTTAAGAATTTAAAACGAAAGTTGCAAACAAAATAACCTGAAGATCAAAACGCGCAACGCGGCAGTTATGAAAATTCAGAATTCACATTCTATTAAGAAGAGACTGAAGCAAAAAATTTTTTTGACTCATACCAAGTACAACATAGAAAAGGTTATGTATTGACCCGTGTGAGTAAAAGGAAAAAAATAGAAAAAATGAATGTAGAAAGTGTCGAGAATACTGAGCCTTGGCTTTATCGAGGACCAGCAAAAACACTGCATTTTCTCACTTCCACAAAGACCTATTTGAAAATGGGTTTCTGCAAAGTCATAGATGCAAGTAGTAAGCCCACCAAAAATTTTTTTAAAAATATATATACGTGCAATGCAGCAGTTATGAATATTTAGAATTCACACACACATATATATATATATATAGACTTCAAATTAAAAAACAAAACTGTTTGGAATTAATGATTAGTTTTTCATTACTTTCCATTGGTTTATGATACTTACATCATTAATTTTGAACAGAGTCATGCTTTGTGCTATACAGAGTAACTCGCATATTACGCTGCATGTTAATGATCATTTTACATCAGACAAGTTAGGTTTACATGAATTTTTGTGAGATCTAAATGTTATACTAAATAAATCAAAATCTCTGCTACTTGATTCCTGTATATTTAACTAACAGTACAAACAGCAGAAATGTGCTTAAAATTTATCTGGATTTAAATAAATAACATCATAATATAATGTATACAATGAATATGGAACATTGTTTCTACTCGTTTATAGCCGGGGTAGACAAAACTCCACAAAATTTTCAGGTGCTACATCTTTTTCTTTTTTTTTCAGGAGCCAGCACATTTTTGCAACTACTTTTGAAAAAAACATGCATGCTTATGACTTTTTCTGTCCATCTATGGGCACCATATCTCTGCAAATATTAATCCACTTTCAAAAATTCTTTTTGCATTGGGAAGCTTCAAACGTGAGAACAATGATCCTCGCTTTCAAGGTTTTCTGTGATGCATAACTTTGATGCTAGAGGGTGTAAATGTAGATACTATCAAATTCAAAATACATTTTATTCCATATAATTGGTTCAGAATGTCCAATTGAAAACAATCTCTTTCAATTAATACCATTTATAATGAAGACTATTTTGGGTAGTTTCTTACTGAAGTAATGCACAGTTTTTTTGCTACATGCATAAAACTAAATTGCGGTTTCCCCAATATCTCTGCTTCTAAAAGTTTGAAATGAAAATTATTTTTCCATTGGTTAGAGCTCCTGGTGGGAAATGTTCTGCATATAATTTCAAATTTCTTTGCAAAGAATGGTTTGGCCACCAGGAGGCATAAGTGTTTTTTTGTTTTTTGTTCCCTGACATATTTGCAACAATATCTATGCTTCTGAAACTGGATTGCAAAAATTCTTTTGCGGTCAGTTACTACGCACCAGGAGAAACCTTTGGGAATACCTTCTGTTTAAAATAGTGCATAATTTTCGTTTTTCTGCCGGTGCCATAAGTGCATATCTTATTTTTGTTGATATCTCTGCTTCTATCAGTCCAATTTGAAAAATTCTTTGTTAGAGAGTGTTTCTTGTGAGAAATGTTCTGCATGTGATATCAAATTTTTCTTAACACATAGGATGTGCCACTAGAGGGCATAAGTTCACGTTTTGTTTGCAGCATATCAGCAGCAGTATACCTACGAATCTAGAAAAGCGATTCAAAAAATCCTTTTTCAGTCAGATACTAAACTGCCGAAGCATTTTGTGTACATTTATTGGCAAAAATACTACACAATTTTCTTGCTAGGGGCGCAAATGTCCAATCGGTTTTTGTTAATATCTCTGCTTTCAAAAGCTTGATTAAAAAAATCTTTGAACGCCGTATACCATTTACACTCACTTCCAAAAGTTAAGCACGCAGAGGGAGAAGTTAATTTCCGGAAGCCAATCGGAATTGGAGAGGCTGCAATTCGCCGCAACGGTAGATGGAAGTATGCAAATGTGGTAGGTAACAGCGAATCACGGTGTCTTACCGAGAAATATGCAAAACAGGCAGTTGTATAAGCAGCCAGCACTCTGAAGGGGTACAGGAGTTGCATGCAAGTGCTGCTACAAGGTGTTGAGAACTGTCGGAGGATTTGTTTTGAAGACAGACTTGATTTTATTGCTTCCAGAAGACGATTGGAAGATTCTGAGCGCTGGCGTGCCGTCGGACGCATTGAAGCAGGACAGTCAATCACAGATGTTGCTGGTTTCTTCGGCGTGAATCATTCCGTCATTTCACGTTTATGGAAACAATTTCTAACCAGCGAAACAGTTGTCTGCAGACCTGTGGCCGGTCGCCCAAGGGCTACAACCCCCGCGGAAGACCGATATATTGCTGTTGTAGCCAAGCGAAATCGAAGAGCGACGTCCACACGTGTGACATCTATGGTTACGGCGGCCATTGGTAAAACGATATCTGCCACTACTGTGCGTCGAAGGCTACACATGAAGGGACTGTACGCCCGGGTACCACGGGTTTGTGTTCCTCTATCAGTCCAATCCAGAGGGACACGATTAAAGTGGTGTCGCCAACATGTCAAGTGGACTGTGTCTGATTGGGGCAACGTTATGTTCACGGATGAGTCCAGATTTGCCCTGCAACCCGATGACAAGCGCGTACGGGTGTGGAGGGAAGAAGGCACACGCAATCGACCCCAGAACATCACCGAATATCATGCATTCCGAGGTAGAAGCATCATGATCTGGGCAGGAATTTCGTTGGGATATCGCACCGACCTCCACATCTACTAATGGGGTTCTGTGACGGTGGTACGGTATCGGGATGAAGTCCTAGACCCCATTGTGCGATTGTACGCTGCAGCAGTTGGTCCTGCCTTCGTTTTAAGGGACGATAATGCGCGTCCCAATAGAGCTGCCATCGTTGACGACTACCTGGAGAGTGAGGGGATTGCGCGTATAGAGTGGCCGGCGTACTCGCCCGACCTTAATCTCATTGAAAATCTTTGGGATGCCCTCGGCCGTGCTGTGTGTTCACGTATCCCGCCACCAACCACTCTCACAGCTTTGGAAACTGCTCTACAGGAGGAATGGCGATTACTGGACTCTGCGGTGGTTGATCACCTCATAAAAAGCATGGTGAGACGTTGTAAACTTTGTATGCAGATGAGTGGTGCTCACATACCCTATTAATGTCGGGTTTTGTTGTTTGTTGTGACTTTATTACTCACTTTGTAAATGACTCCAATTTGACGTTATCTTATAATTTCTGAAAATTCAATATTATTTTCATCTCTGTCTGTATTTCTTTGTTTTGATTCATTAATAAACATATTTCCTACGTTCCTGCCACATTTCGTGTCAATCCAAGCAGTACTTCTCCATTTTTTCACATCTTACTGCTCCGTGCTTAACTTTTGGAAGTGAGTGTACAGTTTGTTGCTATGTGGTGTAGTGTGGGTTTCTTCTTGAAGCTGTGTCCCCGCTTCTAAAAAATCCTATTGAAAAATTTCCTTTTTATTGTGTGCCATTCGCTGCAATAAAGGTGGGGAATATTAGCTTTTTTACGCATCCCAACCATTGGTTGAAGAAACGTATATGCTCCAGCTTCGTCCGATAACCATTTTTACGCACGATAACTCGCGTAAAAATGGTTCGATTTCGATGAAATTTCAGTATGGGGTAGGGGACTAGCTGGGGACGAACCCTATTGAAAATGGGCAAAATGGGGTCAAAGCTCAGAACACTGGAGCGGGATCCATTCCATTGTCTTTGTGCGTCATAACTTCCGTAAAAATGTTTCGATTTCGATGAAATTTTAGTATGTGGTAGGGGACTACCTCGGGACGAACCCTATTAAAAATGGGCGAAATGGGGTCAAAGATCAGGACATAGGAGCGGGATCCATTCCATAACCCTTAAGCGTCATAAGTTAGGTAAAAATTCTTCGATTGCAACAAAACTTTAGTATGTTGTTCCGGAGATATACTGAACCGGTTCTGTTGAATATCATTGAAATGGAGTCAAAGATCAGGGCACAGGAGCGAGATTTATTCCACAGCCCACAGCCATTTTCCTCATAACTTGACTCAAAATGCTTCTATTGCGACAAAACTTTAGTTTGTTGTTCCGGGGGTATACTGAACCGGTTCTCTTTAATATAATCGAAATGGGGTCAAAGGTCAGGGCACAGGAGCAAGATTTATTCCACAGCCATTATCCTCATAACTTAAGTAATGATTTCTGGTATGTTGGAAAGCGTGTATCATAATCAATGCATTGCATGATTTTACTAACTTGTTTAAATAATGCACAGTTACGTCTGCTTCGAAGAGACGTATTTGAAATATTCTTTTTCTTTGGCATAGCTTTTGATGTGAAGAATACTTTCGCATATTTTTTTAACTTTTTCCGTTATTCAAAATTCTTCCGTTTGGTGGTGTAAAATTATATGTTTTCCTTTAAATCCGTTCTTCTAACTGTTCGATTTGAAAATCGCTTTGTCTCTGATATTTTCCTTCATCTAAGAGAAACTTTTTCTGCACAATTGGTTCATTTTCGTAACAGACTTTTCAACCGCTAGTATGAGAAAGTAGCTGTTTCTATTTCTGAAAGTTTTATCGATTGTAGAAGTGCGTTTTTTTTTCAGTAATGAATAACTTTGAAATATTTTATTTATGTCGGAAAGGGTTCAATTACATTACAACCGAAAATTCGGTGTCATTTTTATTGTTTCAGAAGATACGAGGATAAAATAAAATTACAGTCGATCTCTGAATAAAAGCCACACACACATAATTGAGACTAACAGTCAAAATTAATGAATTGTTTCTTAGACATTGTTCAATAATTCAGTACAATGTCCAGAACTGAAAAATAGGGAACATATTATGCATTTGTATTAATAGTTGCATTTCATACTAGGTCTTCATTTCAAAAAGTTCAGCTTTGTCTGCTTGTGTATGACAATTTAATAAAACCACTAAGCAGTAAATACTCTTAAAATCACTCCGCGCGAAATTAAATGCCATAGCTGCGAACATCTGTTAAGCTTAACCATGCATAGCTGCACATGACATCTCTTGGATTGCACCGTGGAACTTTCAGCCTGAATTATTACTGCCAATTTTTTTTTTTTTTTTTTTTGGGGGGGGGGGTGATTGGAGGTTTAACGACCACCGTGAGCAACTCAATGGGCTATAAGCAGTCGTCCGTCCCTAATTTAGGGCCACTGGTTCCAGGGAAGGGAGAGAGCCAGCGCCGTAAGACAAACACAACATCCATGCCTCACCGGGATTCGAACCTGGACCCCGTTCGAACGAATGATCAGAGGCCATCGCTTAGACCACTGCGCCACCGGGGTGGCGCCAATATTTCTGCAGAATGCATGATACAGCTGGCGATAAGTGCCAAAAACTGATATTGGCAGCTTCAGTATTCTGATTTTAGGGTAAGTAATATACAAAAGACGCAAACGGAAAAACGTGCACTGTACTTGTTGCTTTATTAAAGAGATGGAAGCCAACTTCATAACAGAAACACAAATTTTGAAAATTAAGTTATTAATAGAATTTTCAGGCGACTGGGCATCTTGGATTTTATATTTTCTGCTTATTGAAATTTTCGTGATCATGAAATTTCATTTTATTCGGATGTGTATAAATATAAACACCCACACACGCATTAACATCTATAAAACCTACATAATAGGATACGTCTGTCCCTAACGCTGTGACGTCATTCAGTACTTGCAGCGCCATCTGCTTTTATCCGGTGGCCGAAATCGGAACTAAGCTCACTGCTATCGCACCATACGTAAAATCAAGGAGAAATACGGGAAAATAAGATATAGTAAGACAAACGATGGACGGAAGAGTCCTCCACAGGAAATTTCCCCACATTCGGAAAAAGTCCCCCACCTTTTTTAGTAGTCAGGGACCGTGCACAAATTGCGTTTTACACAAAATATCGAATACGGGGCAGATTTCCGAGGTCACTATTTCCATTTACACGCTATTTAAAACAAGATGCAGCCGCACAACGTACTCAAATATGTGGAAGAAATTTCCGGGGTCGGCATTTCAAACTTTTATCGCAGTTTATTGAAAAACACTGTCTTGCAAGTAGCTGGATGAGGTGGGGGAAATTTCCGGTGTCACCATTTCTATTTTTACGCACTTCAAAACAAGATGCAGTCCTACAAGTACTCTCAAAGAGAGTTTCTCTCAGAGAATGTATGTTACTTGTTAGCAACGGAATTAATTTTTTTCTTCCATTAAATTTTACTAGAGAGCTGCGTTGAGCCCGGGTAAAATATTGTTAAATGTTATTGCTTCAATACAAAACACCTCAATGATTTGTAAAAACTTGTGTTGAAAAGATGTTTAAGCAGTTAACAGTGTTGCTGACATAATGTTTTCTTTTCTTTCTACTTTTTTCGGGGAAGGGGGGGGGAGGTTACGTTGTTACTTTTTCCCAATTGTGGGCCATTCAAAATCAACTTCCAGGGCCATTTATGAATCGCCAGTCCGCCACTGTCCTGGAATAATTCGTGCACAATGCCAACTTTGTGACACAGAGCGTTGTCTTTCTAAAAGAATTCAGTGCTATTCCGACACAGCCATCGTGTAGGGAAACACGTGATCTGTAACAATTCCTAGGTAGGATCTGGCGGCGAGGGTATGTTCAACGGTAATGAAGAGGACTAGTGCTGCCCATTAGAACAATTTTCATATCATAATGCCGACGCCGGCGATCTGTGTCTGTCCAGTTGTTCACCAGCACAGTATCGAATACGGACGCATCCATGGGCATGTTGGAATAAACTTGGACGAATTGGACTTTTTGACTCATTTTCCAGTCATCCAGCGTTCATTCAAAAGATCCTGTGATCACGGCAGGCGCAACTGTCGATGACAGTCGGTCAAGGAAGGCATATTAATAAGCCCCCGGTTGACCTTCAGCAGGGCAGGGACGTCGTCAAGGTGGTGTGAGGGTGGGCTTGAGCCCACCCTGAGATTCGTCTTGCCCACCCTGAGATTTGCCTTGCCCACCCAGTTAAAAAACGTGCAATTTTTCATTATATTTAACTTTAAAATATAAATTGGACTTGCTAAGTAATATAATAAGTCTTGAATTTTACTTCATGTAACTCTACGTATTTTCTCCTAGGAAGTTCTTTGTTTACGTCTCCCTAGAAAGGTTATCAAAATAGCATCCGCAGGATCATGAAAATTCAGTTGTTCTCCACTCTTCTAATTCCTTAATTTAAGCCTCTTGCTCATGCTTCTATTGCCAGGGAGCGAATGAAGAGGGTGGGTAGAAATTCACTGAGTGAGGTCATTACTAATGGCTCTGCTGTCTGTTTTCTTTACAAAATTTGGGATTTCAACACGGAAAGTTCCTTCCCGGTGGTGCAGTGATCTAAGCGATGGTTACTAACCATTAGTCCGAGATGGGTACGGGTTCTAATCCCTGTGAGACATTGATGTTGTGTTTGTTTTACGGCATTGGTTCTCTTCCTTCCCTGGAGCCAGTGGCCCTAAAATAGGGACGGACGAATTCTTATAGCCCATCGAGTTGCTCATGGTGGTCGTTAAACCCCCAATTAAAAAAATCAACCCGGAAAATTGAGCTTAAAGCTACACTAGCGCTCTTAAGACTGCACAGGGGCAGTATGAGTGTAAGAAGTGGCTGACGACTGTTTGTAGGGGAGGAGTGCAAGGCAAAGTCGCTGGCTTGAAGGAAGGGAATTAAGGGGGAAGGATTATGTCTGCGTGGCACCACGTTAAAATATAATTTAGATAAACAAAAACGACATTTTCCTTTAAGTAAATTGTCCAAGTACATTACTATTTTTGTAAGCAAAATCGCAAAATTTTGAAAAGCAATAAAGGCAATGCCTTCAGTGCAAGGAAAAAGTTGAAGGCGACATTCTAGTAGCTCTTGTATCTTACACCATTGGCGTAACTAGTCAGATCCGTGTATGAGTGTGTCTCCAAGCTAAGGGGGTGGGGATTGCACGAATTACTTTGAAGATGGTGCGGGGCCATTCTTCCACTATCAGTCCAACTCAAGCTTCAGTTGTCCTGCTTCCAATCTACCGATCGCTCTCCACCGTAAAGAGTCTCTTCTAAGCGATGGTGCGGAGCCATTCTTCCACTAACAGTCCAACTTAAGCTTCAATTGCAGCAACCCGCTCAGCACATCGTTTCTCAAGATCGCGTGCCCCCAGCTCGATGCCGTACGGCCGTCATTTGCTTATTTCCATAGGAGCTGGCACAAGGTTACATAGGTACATCAACTTAGCATTTCTCCTTGTACATGTCTCTGAAAATTCTTTACAATCGGTTGTCTCGTTTTGGACATATCCTAGAATTTGTATTTGTCACGTTAATTTTGGACACCAGTTTATAAAATGTGCAGTACAACTGATAAATGGTGATTGCGTAATTTATTGCTTCATTTCTCAGTCACGTTTTAATATCAAGGGCTTCATATATTGTGAAAATCATACTTTTTCTTCTTAGTCTCCGAGAACGAAGTTTTTAATCATGAAAATGAATCGATCTCAACGGAAATATAAAGGCATGCTATTAAGAGATGCATGTTAATGAAAATAGAATTGTCACCAGTATCGTATTTTGGGTACGAGACCTGGGCTATCTCACCCCCCCCCCCCAACCTCCAGTACTGTTCTTTTTTTAAATTGCGAAGTTTAATTTTTAATTGTTAAGTAATAGAAGTAACTTTTTTTTCTAAATTTTAGGTACATGCCATTGCTAACATGATACCAAATAATTATGAGGATTAGGATTTGAACACTTATTTGTGCATGAACTCCATTCTTCTTCTGAATACTTTTTGTACATGAACTCCATTCTTCTTTCCTTTGGTGTGAACTTGAGTGTTACGTTTTCATAAAATGTTTCTTCCGAGTTCTTTTTGATATTTAAAAAGAATGTTTCTTTCTACTGACGAAACAAGCAAGTTTTTCGAATGTGCACGTCCTTGCGTGTCTCTAAGATATACACTGTCGGACAATTGTTAAGGACGGATGACAATAGCAACCATAAAATGGAAGGCAGGAAAATGTGGAAATTAGCATAAGTGCGGGATACAGTGTTGTGCGTATGCAAATTTTGGATTGCCGAACTTGTTCGTGACGTCATAGCGCTGATAAGAGATGTAAAGGATTTGACGCGTATTGACCGTTGTTGTTCAAACGCAAAGTTGAAAGGGAAAGAATCGATTGACGAACTTGCAATTTTCAGTATGTCTTCCCGACATCACCTAGATGATTTCACGCGTGGCCGTATTATTGGCAAGATTGAAGAAGGGCGAAAAATAACAGAAGTTGCCAGGGAGTTCGACGTCAGCCACAGTGTTGTTTCAAGGCTTTGGAAATCATTTCAAACAAATGGAGAGTGTAGCAAACGTCACGGGAGAGGTCGTGTTTGCAGTAAGACACCTGCAGAAGACCGGTACATAGTGCTATCAACAAAAAGACACCGGCGCAGCACAGCTAGTGAGGTAGCAAATCAGTTTATGGCTGCTACTGGCAAGCGGATCTCCCGAAAAACTGTCTGCAGACGTTTGCATGAAGGAGGACTATACGCCCGCCGTCCTGTTGTGTGCATCCCATTGTCCAGACGTCACCGTACCGCCCGTTTGCAATGGTGCTATCAACATCGCAATTGGATTGATAACGACTGGTCTGCTGTCCTCTTCTCAGATGAGAGTAGATACAGTCTATCGTCTGATTGTCGACGACAACTGATCTGGCGTGATAGTGGTACTGCATATTGTCCAGCAAACATACAGGAAAGGGACCGATATCCGACATGTATTGTCATGGTATGGGCTGGCATCATGATCAATGGCCGTACGTCCCTCTATGTGCTTCCAACTGGGACTATGACTGGCCAACGATACATTAATGATGTTCTGCTACCTCATGTTCGCATGTTCCGTGGTGCAGTCGGTGATAGATTCATTTTCATGGACGACAACGCAACATGTCATCGAACAGTCACTGTCCAGGAGTGTCTTGAGAGCAAGGATATTTAACGCCTCGTATGGCCAGCACGTTCTCCAGATCTGAATCCCATTGAAAATGTGTGGGATGCTTTGGGGAGGAGTCTTGCTGGTCGCCAATGCGCTCCAATAAACAAGGACACCCTCATCCGTGCACTGACAGAGGAATGCGGGATAAATTACCCCAACAGCTGCTTGACAATGTTGTGCAAAGCATGACACGACGTGTGGAACGAATTTAAGATATAATATGTCTCTGATTTTAATTCATTGACAGTTCACAAAAACTTAAACAAATCTCGCGAAACACTTTTATGGGCGGGAGTATGCTAGTGCCTGAGATAGTCTAAAGTCTTCTCTATTCTCAGCGAACCATTTCCAAAGCAATGGCCTATTCCCCTCTACCAGCTGATTCATGTTGTCATGGAAACGCTAGCAGGCGATGGTACGGAAGGTTTTCGCATCAGAACTGCGAAGACTCTGGAAGAGCTGCTTGTGTCATGCCGTTGGTTTTCGTTCGCCAAACTCAGTCAAAGAAGCGAATCCCCACGAGTTCATTTTCGCAGCGAAAGCATCGTCATATTTTAATACCGTTGATAATTAACTTTTATTTGTGTGTATTTAATTCAGTTTTACTTGTGCATTCTCTGGGCTTCGCAGCTAGCCTCGAATATACGCCACTGATTGTCACCCTCCTCGAGCATCTTGACATTTTTTTTGTCTTGTAATCAACATTTGCCGAAAGAACTCACGTTTTCCACTCGCGCGCATCTCGTAGCACAGAATAGAACTATTTTTTTTTTTGCATTACGTCAATAATACTCTGAATGCACTCCTTAAAGGTTCGTCCTTTCCTTAAGGCAGATAATTCCAAACGTCTGTTTTAGAAAAGTTTTTTCTTGTAAACCAATTAGATTTGAATGTGTAGCAAGAAATTTTTGGCCTAACAGGACATCACAACTGTTAACAATATGCTGCTGAAGAAATCTATATAATTATCAGTGCATAATATCCATATTTCCTACCTTGTTATAAATGGCTGAAGCATTAGAACAAGATCAGATTCTACCTCACTAAATGAACTCCGGAAGCAGCTTTGTGTAAACCTTTATGTCCATTGTTCATTAGTATGTCGACGACAGAAAATAAGCTTTTTATACTTCTCTTGCCACTCTGTATGTATCAAACACGTCAGATAAATCATTTAAGACGGCTGAAAAGATCAGGTTCCGTCTTACTGAGTAAATACACTTCAGAAGAAGCTTTAAGAAAAGCATTTCTTTGAATTGTTCACAAATATGCCAATACCAAGAGGTATTACTTCTACAGCTGTTTTGCAAAAGTCAGTCAAACACTGAGCACAGATCACCTAAGACGAGTGCGTTTTAATGGCTAGTTCTGTTTTCTACATATTGGGTATAGGATATGAAACAATATAAATTGAATGAAATCCGGGATTACACCATTGTACATTACATATCGGAAGAGTGAATCCGTTTATTGGTGTAAATATGACATGGATGTTAAGTAAGATAATATCCGAAAACTTGAAAATTTCGTCGTCCTGGAGCAGGTACCGAACACGCGTCTCCCGGACAGGCCGGAGTATGTTACTCACTACACCACCCAGAACGACCAAGTTTCAAGTTTCCGATTGATTTGAATATAACCATCACAGGATTCGCTAGTTGAAGCAACCGGCGCTCATATGTACCAATTCTACACTGAAGAGCAATTGAATTAGAGATACCTGTCTAGTAACGTGTAGCACCACCTTTCGCCCTGATGACGGCGGCGATTCGTCTCGGCATGGACTCGACAAGACACCAAAAGCGTTGGGATGCCATACGGATCCACGACCCCTGAACAAGCTCCCACAGTTCACGAAGATTTGATGGGGGGGGGGGGGGAGGAAGAGTCAGAGCCTCGAACATCTCTCTCGATGGCATCCCAGATGTGCTCGTTGGGATTGAGGTCAGGTGACCTAGCTGGCCAAGGAAGCGAGGTCACGTCGCTGGAGTGTTCATCCAACCATTCGGATACAATTCGGGAGCGATGGAACGATACATTGTCTTGTTGCAGGATGAGGTCCCCAGTGAGATGTTGAAGACGCACAAACGGGAGCAAATAGTCGTCCAGGACATCCCGGTACGTTGACCTGTGAGGACGATGTCATACGTACCAGGGGTCTCATTACAGTTCCCAGACGAGAATGCCACCCCCACCAGCTTGAAGAGTACCCTGCTGGCAAGAAGGATCCATCGCTTCATGTGGTTTGCGCCGTACTCGTATCCTGCCATCCGCATGTACCAACGTGAATCTCGACTCATCAGTCCAGGCAACATTTTCCCACATGTCTAGGGTTCAGTGGCGATGTTCCGGCACCCATGCTAATCTTTGCACCCTGTGATGTGCGGTCAGCAGCGGTACCCTCGTTAGACAATGGCTTCTGTACCCCATAGCGAGGAGATGGTTCTGGATGGTGTGGCTGCTTACACGTTTTTGTGCACCAGCGTTCAATTGCCGAGTGATTTCTTGCACCGTGGCCCGTCTATCCACTGTTACAATGCGAGCTAGCCGACGATGACCCAGCTCATCCACACGCTGTTGTCCACGGCAGTTGGCCCTTGCAGGGATAGTTTTACCGGATTCAATGTACTCACGGTGCAACCGTGACACAGTGGCTCGTGAAAATCCCAGTGCCTGCACGACTTCCGAGATGGAGTGACCCATTCGTCGAGCCCCGACAATTTGCCCACGATCAAATGCGCTTAGATCCTTCGTCTTACCCATATTGCGTCCGACTCTTACTGATTCCCGTCGCATCACTCCTTATATTGTCGGATCGCTGCATACGTCATCTCGTTTCCGTTTACAGGGCCGCCCACAGCGCCACATTTGCATAACGCCAGCTGTCTCTAATTCAATTGCTCTTCAGTGTATATATGAATGCCGCTATATATAGATTCGTTATAAATGAATGCCGGTTCCTTCGACTAGCGAATCCTGTGATGGTTATATTCAAATCAATCGGAAACTTGAAACTTGGTCGTTTTGGATGGTGTAGTGGGTAGCATTCTCGGGCGCTATCCGGGAGACGCGGGTTAGTCATATATACACCAATAAACGGATTCACATCTTCCAATATAAATTGATTTTCATAAATTAAGAAAAAACCGTAAAATCCATATTATTTCTGAAAGAAGAGTTGGAAATGCACGAAACGTGGGTATATGACGTGAAATATGATGCGTAGTTGGGGTATCGAATGTAAATCAGTGGTGATGGCCTCGGTTTAAGTTAATGAGCTGCAGCACAAAAGGAGCTGTTGCGGAGGTGTGCGCCACATCGTTTGCGAAGTGTAAAGAAAGGATTCTGAGATAGCAGATTTGTTGTAATGGCTGCAAGACATTTAACAGCGATCGGAAAACTAGAAGCAGGCCATTGTGAATTGGAAGTCGCAAGATGGCTGCATGTGAATCCTTTTGTGGTCTAAAGAGTGTGAACTAATATCAAAATACACAATCATCTTCCCTAAGGTACACCAAAGGAAGGCCTAGGGCGACAACATCCGTGGATTACTGAAATCTTCGATTAACTACGCAGAAGAACAGGACGGCTACCCTGGCACTGCTGGTATCTACCCTTGCTGCGGCTACAGGAGTGGTGGTACTGTGCGCAAGCTTCACGAAGGAGGTCTTTATGCTTTGCGACAAACACTCCACGTGCCTCTTATCCCCGCAGCGGGAGAAATGTTTAAATTGGGCAAGATTTCACGTCAGTTGGACTGAAAAACCAATGTAGGTCAGTACTCTTCACACATGAGTCCAGATTCGCTTTCACAGCGATTCCAGGCCGCCCCGGTGGCGCAGTGGTCTAAGCGATGGCCTCTGATCATTCGTCCGTAAGGGGTCCGGGTTCGAATCCCGGTGAGGCATGGATGTTGTGTTTGTCTTACGGCACTGGTTCTCTCCCTTCCCTGGAACCAGTGACCCTAAATCAGGGACGGGCGACTGCTTATAGCCCATTGAGTTGCTCACGGTGGTCGTTAAACTTAAAAAAAACACCAACAAACAAAAAAAAAAACAGCGATTCCAGATGTTCTCTGATTTGGTGAGAACGAGAGGCACGTGGCCATACTTCTATGACCAGTGAAAGGGACACTACTGGCTTGGGGTGGGATCTCGTTAGCCAGACGCACAGATCTCTATGTGCTTCCAAGCGGAACCATGAGTACTGGATGCTGTAGGGATAGTGTGCTAGTCCCCTTTGTTCCCCTTATGCACGTGCCATTGGAGATACATTTCTCCTACAAGACGATAACGCTCGTTCCCACCGAGAGAGGCTGGTAGAACAGTAACTTCAAGGGGGAGACCATTGTTTATATATATTGACCAGCTAGATCTCCTGACCTTAATCCGATCGAGCATGTTTGGGATGCTCTAAGACGACGTGCCGCTGCCTTCACCCTTCATTCCTTTCCACAAGACCTGGAGGGACTTAGACAAGCTTTGCACCAACAATGGTCGTTGCTACCTACTAAGTTCCTAGATACCATCAACAGCGTGAAAATAGCTGTGAGGCCTGCATTGCTCTGAGGAGTGACCACACTCCCTATACGTCGTCGAAGTGTGACGTCACAAGCTGGCGCTGGGCGTAAACAAATGTTTGTTCCTGTACGATTCCCATAACGTTTCAACGTTATTGGTGAAATGTGCACATATTTTGCAATTTATGCATTTCTTTCTGACAGTTTGAAGCTAATTCAAATGAAAATGCTGTGAAATCCTATCACATCCAGGCATTTTATTTTGAACCGCATACCGAGGAAATACGTGGTCAAATTCATGCTTCTATGAAATGCAAGGGTAAATGTTTAGTTTAGCGTCCTAAATTATTTGGTTACATATTTCCAAAGAATGAGAAAAAATGAGATATATATACAGTATGTTAAAATATGTAATTTGAGGGAAAATGGTGAAAACATTTCATCTTTAAAATGCATTTTAAAGATTTGTACCGTAAAACTTACCTCCAAGTACGACGACGTGAACACCCCTGCGGCAGGCCTAACACAACGCTGCGGTGTCCACAGCATGGCTCCGCTGAAACGAAGGTCTCGCTCCGGCGGCCAACTAACTGGCGGAAGAAGGAACCAGGTACGTTCTTGCCAGGAAAGCGTTCAAATTTGTAGTGTACCTGACAGAAAATAGTTCTTCATTCTGTCACAGTTATACAAAACACGTGGTGAGAATTGAGATGAGTTATTTTCTGTAGCGTAGCAGTACATAATGGAACGCTTTTTTGGCAAGAAAGTACCCGGTTCCTCTTGTACCCTTCCGCCAGCGTAATGGCCGCCGGAGCGAGACCTTCGTTTCAGAGGAAGCATGCCGTGGTCACCGCAGCGTTGTGTTAGGCCAGCCGCAGCGGTGTTCACGTTTTCATAATTGGAGGTAAGTTTTACGGTACAAATCTTTAAAATACATTTTACAGATGAAATTTTTTTACCATTTGCCATAAAATTACATACTTTAATATATGTATATCTCATTTTTTTCCAAACACGTAGCTAAAAAATTTAGGACGCTAAACTACACATTTACCCGACATTTTAGTCTATAAGACATGTTTTTCGTTTGTTTCTCGGAATTTTATAAAATGAACACTCGTTTTTGACAGTCTGGTGATTACCGTATGCTGCAAAACATAAAACAATATCTTATATGCCGCCCCGGTGGCCAGTGGTCTAAGGCGCTGGCCTCTGATCATTCGTCCGTAAGGGGTCCGGGTTCGAATCCCGGTCAGGCATGGATGTTGTGTTTGTCTTACGGCACTGGCTCTCTCCCTTCCCTGGAACCAGTGACCCTAAATAGGGCGACTGCTTATAGCCCATTGAGTTGCTCACGGTGGTCGTTAAACCTCCAATCCAAAAAAAAAATCTTATATATTCAGTTTCACTTTAAAAAATCAATTTCTCTGGACTATTGACAGCCGCCAACAATAAAACTAACGTTAGCTAAGATGTAAACAACGTGTGTTTATGCCCAGTAGCCATTTCGTGACGTCACGACTTCGACGACGTATTGAGGTACTTGGGCAGTTTCATTTTGACACCTTATTTTTCGCCTGGTTCTGTATGTAATCATTTTTGTCGGAACGAAGTGTTTCTTAGGAAATGTAGGGTCTTTCTGTAAGGTACGATATGATACAGGTTTTCACCAAATTTCATAACATTTCATCGTGTATATTTTGAGTTATCTGGATTTTTCTGCTTTTTTCTTGATTTATGAAAACCAGTGTATTTTTATATGTTATGCTACCTGTTTAAGAACAGTTAGGAGAGTGATTAGAGGGTTGTTTCCTGATGCCGTTGTGGATATATTCTGATGTAAACAGCGACTTTCTTTACAGACAGCTGTAGAAGCAATTTTTACTAGAATTAGAATTATTATTCATATCTCTCCACAGAATTTCTCATCTCGTCAATGCTTATTCAAATTTCTTGTTTTTCGTACCATCCGGTTCTATTTACATAACATCATCGCAACAGGAATCCAAAATATGTTCTTTTTAACGTAAGTTCACACTGGCATATTTTCTTTTATGTATTTCCGATAACACTTTTGAGTGATCTGTTTTCGAATTTCCATAAAAATGCACCGGCATCTTCAAAAACACGGCACATGTGTGCTAGAAACTTTGAATATTTCTTTGAAGTATGGAAATGAAGAAAAACATTTTAACTCGTTTTCCGTGGGACGAACTGCAGCTTGTTGTTTGAATGTTCAAGTAATAAGAAATGAGGCATTTCCATAGGTGCTATGCAGCAGATTCGACCAGGCTTGTGCGAAACGCTTTTAAAATTCGGACGGTTGGGTAGAACCGATTGTCATATTCGACGTTCTGGTGAAAAGCACAGGGTGTCCCACTCGCTTCTTTACCCAAGTTTTTATTAATAGCATCGTTAATAATTACAGTTATTGAATGATATTTGGTAAGAACGTACCTTCATTCATAGAAAACAGAACCGTATCATAGGAGATGTTGAAAGTGTCCGCCCTGTACATCGAGACAGGCTTGAACACGATGCTCCATATTTCGGAAAGTTCGCGCCAGTAGCTCCGGCGTAATTGCTGCCACTGCATCGCAGATTTTGTTCTTCAGTGCCTCAAGGGTTGCCGGCTTGTTTTGAAACACCACTGATTTGAGGTACCGCCAGAGAAAGAAATCAGGGGGTGCTAGATCAGGAGATCGAAGTGGCCACATTCCTTTAGAAATCACGTGATCTCCAAAGAATAACTCAATTTCAGCCATACTCACATATGATGTGCAAGTTGCCCGATCTTGTAGAAAATATCTAGAGGTCAGCTCTTCAGGGTGCAGTTGGTTAACAAATGCCTGAAAAATTTCCATGCAGACGGCTTGTTGTAAGCAAGAAGATTGTTCCCAATGATCCTCCGACGTGACAGTGTGCACCACACTCCAGTTTTTTTGTGTGTGAAGTGGTTTCTAGATAAATTACGTATCCCGATAATGAATCCACACTTCGACGGAAAAAAGGTGTAGTCCAAGATGTCCGGTCGCGGTCGTTCCGCAGCAGATGACTGAAACCACTGATAGTACCTCATTCTTTTCTGTTGGTATGGCGCTTTCAGTTCGTGAACAGCAGACAAACGGTACGGATAAATTTCAACCTTTTTCGCTGATCTATGATCGGTGCCCTTTGACCTACCGGTTTCCTGGGCAAGTCTACGCAAAGATTTCCGTGGGGAAGCAAGAAGTCTTTGCTGGATGTCCTGCTCTACTATTTTGATATTTCACAACGGCCGCCTCTATGCAAATCAGGTAACGTTCCATGGGTCTCCAGCTTCTTAACCAGTTGCAGAATATACGGTTTACTTGACGCTGTCTGACATCTGAATTTCCTACAAAATTCACACAGGCGCTTCTTTACACTCTCAATAAATACGGACAAGGAACACACGCTCGGTTATGGTTAACCGAGAGGACATCGTTAACGCATACGATCAGCCTCGCGACAAACAAACAGCTGAACTAATCCAGGAAAATCACGAACTTGACATGCGCGACGACCAAGGTCACAACGAGTGCGCCAACAGGCACTGAAGAACATCTGCGAAGCAGTGGCAGCGATTACGCCGGAGCTACCGGCGCTAACTTTCCGAAATACGGAGCCTCGTGTTCAAGGCTGTATCGATACACAGGGCGGACACTTTCAACATCTCTTATGATATAGTTCTGTTTTCCATGGATGAAAGTATGTTCTTACGAAATATCATTCAATTACTGCAATTATTCGCGATATTCTTACTAAAAACTTGGGTAAAGCTACGAGGGGAACTACCTGTATCACGGCAAACAGTTGCGAGTTCAGTTCTTTTTCTTCTAATTTTATTCATACACTGTTTTACCTTTCATTGGTTAACATTCCGTTAGTGAATGCCAGTCGGCTTTGGCTGTTGAAAACGGCTGAAAATGTGAGTGTTTTATTAGCCACTTTTAACAGGAGGGTTGAACTTGTTGAAAATGAATAAGATCGGTAGTTTACATGATCATTAGTCGAATCGTACGGTTGGTTAAATAAAATATTTCGAGGTGCCCTTGTTTGTATTGGCAAACCAACTGACGTGTCCGAACTTGTTCGATAAGCAATACTTCACGTGATTGCTCTTCCTTGCTATTGTTAACATTCAGTATATAACGCATCACACGCAGTAGCCAATTTTTTTGAGATCAACAAAACTGAGTTGACCTTCTCCCTGATGACCAACATTCATGTTGCTGTGAACAAGAACCAGCTGTCATCAATTTAATGGCATGGCCCGTGAGCATTTCTTTTCAAAACTCAACTTTTATAAAAAGCAAAATTCGAAACAACAAGAACGAACACTAGTTCATCTGTTTAACAACCCTGGTGTCCAAAATTAAAGTCAGGAAGGCAACATCGGACAATTTATTCAAAGTGCTCAATCAAATGCTACGATGTTCACAGGACATATGCAAATTGACACGAGAAACAAATGCCCTCAGTGTAATTTTTATATTAGTTAGCAATACAATGTAAACTGAGTTGCGTACGTAAATTAAAGCCAACGGGGAAAGGCAGTGGTATTTCTCGTTCACAGCGCTTGTGAGAAGCGTTCCGGTGGCTATAAATGCTTTCTTTATGTCTTATACATGTGCATCCGACGCTGTACAGTGCCGAGCAATAGGACGACTAGAAGCAAGCACGCCAAGCTTAAACGGACTTGAATATCCACCCCGGAGTGCTTTCACGTTCATTGCAGCAATTCAACAACGCAGGTGGGGTTATCACGAAGGCCTAGCCAAGGTCGTCCAAGGTGTACGACAGCTCATGTAGACTGTTATGTAGCTTTACTTGCACGGCGTCATAGGTCCTACACAGCCCAGCAATTGTTTTTGAAGTTTTCCGCGGGACGGGCCCACTGAGTTGCTCACGGTCGTCGTTAAACCTCCAATCCAAAAGTTTTCCTCTGCCACATGGGACTACGGAATCAAGGCGAACGATATATCGAAAGCTTAATGCAGTTGGTCATTATGATAGGAGACCATTGGTTTTTGTCTCGCTAACCGCAGCTCACATCAGATCTCATTTGAACGGGTGCAGATAACATCGTTCCTGCAGCCCAGACGAGTGGGCTGGTGTTCTTTTTACAGATGAATTGAGCAAGGCGTTGTCACTACAGCAGTGCTCAATACTCCTCACTGCAGCAAAGCAACTGAGGGCCATCTAAGTATTCTCAAAATCTCACAGAAGATGGGGAACAGATCAACTTTTTTTCCAAATAATATTCCACCTCCTCCTTTTCTCCTCAACCCGAAGATTAGGGGGCATGGGTAATCATCCACAAGGTGACTTCCATGCTAGACAGTCCTGGGAAATTAAAATGGTGAGTAACCGTTACCTTCCACTTCGCAGTACTAGGATCAGCAACAAAGTGCTTCTGGTGCCGACTTTACAGGGAACAATCTACGCATTCGCGTCCCCAACCAAGGGGAGTCTGCGGAAAACCCCCCCAAAAAAACCGCAGACTAGATGGCCGGCGGGAGCGGGATTCGAACACCGGTCAGAAACGTTCGCCTCCCACACTGTGCACAGCGCGTTAAACAACTGCGCCATGCCGATGGTCAAATACTATCAATTATAAATATTGGGTTGGTGCGAATAAAATGTTCGGCGCGTATGAGCAGTGGAGACAGGCGCCCACCACAGTGGAATGGAACGACCTCCAGGTTTTACGGGTATTACGTCACAGAGTTACTATAAATAGCTAGCACGTGTGTGAAGAACAAGGTTCAGGCGTGGTTTGTTTGGACGTAACGTGGCTTGCAAAGGAAACATGCAGACGCCGGATTTGAGAGTCATCTTCCTGTATGAATTTAAACTGAACCATTCTGCAGGAATTGCCGCTCGGAACGTTAAAAAAGCGTTTGGGTAGAATACAGCCAAACGAACGAACCATTCGGCGATGGTTTGGGAAGTTTCGAAGCGGAGATGCGGACCTGCAAAACGAAGCACGTGGTCACCGACCTGTCACGTGGCCACCGACCTGTCACGTGGTCACCGACCTGTTGATGTTTCTGACGACGTTCTGTTACGTATGGTTGAAGCGTACCTCCGAAAACGTGTCGTGAGGAAGTGGTAGGTGTCCACCACACGACAGTTGTTCGGCGTCTTTCTGCGCTGGGTAATGTCAAAAGGCTGGGCATGTGGCTGCCGCATGAGTTGACAACTGCCAACAAGACTAGGCGTTTGGAAGTCTGCACGTCGCTGCTTGCCAGGAATAAACAGAAACCTCTACTGACCCACTTCTCGTCGCAGGTGACGAAAAGTCACCTGCGACGAGAAGTGGGTCTTTTACGATAATCGGAAACGATCTGCACAATGGTTAAGCAAGGCACAGCCTTCTGGACGGTATCCTAAGTCACCCCGACACACCATGATGATGCTCCTTGTCTGGTGGTCCAGAGCCGGGATAGTTTATCGGAGTTTCTTGGCAAGAGGCCAAACCATCACTGCATAACGTTATTGTGCTGAATTACACCAGATGCACCACAAATTGCTGCAGAAACAACTGGCTTTGGTCAACAGACATGGTGTTCTTTTGCTCCAGGGCAACGGCCGCCCTCATGTCGCACAACGAACGATGTTGACACTGCCCCATCCTGCCTAATCCCCGGACTTGTCTCAGACAGACTACCATCAGTTTCGTCGCCTGGGTCACTTCCTGTCCGGGAAATAGTTCACGATACAACGAACGAGGTTCAACGTGCAGTTGATGACTTCTTCGGGTCTCAGTCACAAGACTATTTTCGTTCCAGGATCATGGCCTTGCCGGACAGATGGCAACTATGTGTCGATGCCGAGGGGGATTATTTTGCCTAGGTAGCTTGTACTACTTTTCCGTTCTCGCAGCCACGTGTGCTGGTCCTTCGCAACAACCCAATGTCAATGCCGTACAAAGATTATTATACTAAAAGCGAAGATATCGGAGTTACGTTGGCTGAAAGTGAAATTAATGAAATTATTTTAAATAGCGAACTCAATAAAATTAGAAATGTCAGTCACCAATTTTAAAATTCTGAGTTTTATTTTTGTTCCATTACGGACGAGGGGGACGGGTGAGTTACGAGGAATTGAAGGCAATTTAGCCCCGTCAACAATTTGCAGCAGGCTGATGACGTTAGAATCGCAGTATGTCAGGCACTACGATACATTTCGCCCAAGAGTAAATTCAACTCATGTGTACGAGGAAAAAGTACTCTCTGTACATCGAGGCTAAATGAGCAGATGCGTGCGATCGAGGTATCTATTTTTTTTTTTTTTTTTACTTTGCTGTTAATCGACTACCATGAGCAGCTCTTGGGGCTATAAGAAGTCACCCGTCCCTAATTTAGAGCCAGTGTCTCCAGGGAAAGATGGTCATAAAAAAAAAGAAAACATTACTCATGCCTCACCCAGGACTTATATCCGGCCCTATCTCGGACCAATGGTCAGAAGCCAGAGCTTCAGACCACTCGGCTACCGGGAAGGCAAGCGAGGTTTTCTTCTGTCATGTGATTAAGTTGTGATTCGTGTATTTCATGCCGAGTATTAAACAACGATATAGCAAAATGTTGCAAATCTATTTCTTTTCGTTTTAGTTTTTCATAGGTTTTATTGGAATGAAGTTATGTTGGTGTGTAAAGTGGTAAAGTCATTAACAGATTTAACTGACTTGGGAGCGAAAAAACAAAAAACAAAAAAAAAAACAAAAAAAAAACGTGAATGGGTTGAATAGATTGCTGGAATTTTGGGAACGTATAAGATGAGATAAAGGTATTAACTGTTGTAGTAAGAGATATCTGAAAGCTGCCAAGTAAAGAGACCCGGTAATCATTCATCTCTCGCACTTGACGGAAAAAGGATCAGATCTACTGACACGTGATCTTTAGTCGCAGCTGGGATGCTGTTATAACAGCGGCGTGCACTCTAGCACGCATGTGTTTTTTATCCGTACATATATATACAAAAAACTGTTGGCTTAGGTGGCCTTAGAATCGTGACTTTTTGAAGAGAAGTTGCTGCTTTTCTTTTGCTAAAGAATAGCATATTATTGTGCCGTTGTTGCTACAACTTCTTTAACGTGTGACTCTTAAACTTTTCGCAACTCATAAAATTAAAAAAAGGAAAACTGCTTTTTGTTATGTGTTTCTTGCAGAGTCCTGAATCTATCATAATTGTGCTTGTTAATCAGAGTAGTTGCTTCAAATACATTGTATAGAAAAAACTTAAAGAAGAAATTGTAAGGATAAACCTCTTAGAGTTCGATTTTCCATTTTCCTGAGAAAGGACTAGTATCGAAAGCATATTTTGGTTTCGCCTATGGAACAGTTGTTATATAACATGACCAAAAGAACAACGAAATTTGATTATGAGTGCAAAAAATCTCGTTTCAGGGAAAAGAAAGGAAATGTTCAGTGTTAAGCTTATTTTTTAAGGTAAGCAGCAGTTAAATAAGAATTCTGTGTTGCATCATCATAATCGGTGCAAAACTGCTCAAGTGAGTTGAATTGTAAAACAATGGTATTTACTGCAAATAGTAACGCTGGAAGCATAGGAAACCTGAAAAGTTCCCGTTTTCGGTTATGGTGCTTGAAAATACAAGAGATTTCAGTAAAAGAGAGTGCATACTGCTGTTTCTGATATAATACTTGTGCTCGATTTCCAAAACTTTAGCAATGAGTGGGCACAGGGTTGGGCTTGTGGTTGATCATCCGAATTGATCCTGGATGCGGCACTGATAGTGTGTTTACCCTACAATGCTGGCTCTCACCCTTTGCTGGAACCAGAAGCTCTAAATTTGAGACGGCTCACTGCTAGTAACCTTAGATGATCACGGTCGTCGTTAAGCGTCAAACAACAACAAGAAGTAGCCTTGATGAACAAGTTTCATTTTAATTCTGAAAAGGATGCACCTTTAATTGCGTTGATTAATTTCTGGTTTAAGGGGACCAGAACTGGAGAATTGGTCGACATAGTTCAGAATGTTCTCTTTTCAACGATGTTTCACATTAGTTAATCTGCAAAGTAGAAGTTGAAAATTTTCGTTTGTTTCCATATGCCACTTACAGAGTCTGAGAATGTAAATAAAATTGCGTAAGGCACATCCGAAAAAAAAAAAAAAAAAAATGGGATATACAGTAGATTGAGTGAATTAAAGAAATATGCTAGGAAAAACCTCAGTATCTCTGTTTTTTTAATACTGAAAGCTAGCGTATAGCACGTCCTAGGACGGTTGTTTTTAAGCTTTAAATAAATATTAATATATCGGGGATATTTTCCCGTCCTGTGACGCAGTGAAATTTTTAATTGAAGCAGATTGAAAACAAATAAAATAGACCCCGGATTTCTGTAAGGAAACATAGTAAAAACTCATTCATGTTAGAACTGAAAATTATATGCTATTTATTTGCGTTTTTCAAAAAACCTCGCGATAAATAACATTATGTGTAAAATATTTGATGTTTAACAATTGTAGATTAGAGCGTTTAAATAGATCGATATTTTGCAAAATGTGTAATATAATCAGCACTAATCTCGGAAAGTTGTTTTCGTGTAAACTTACCTTAATAACTTTTTCTTTGATATTTCGCGTTAAATGCCTTTTTCTCCGGCACACTTATTTCCCTTCACGGCTTGTTTTAGATTGTCCTATTCGACGGTTAGTTTGAAACTTCATAACAAAGCTTTTTCTACAAAATAATGAGACATCTGGTATTACAAATCGGAACTATCTAAATTCTTGACAATGTGCTATTGGGACGACATCTGCTTTTAGATGCAATGTTACTCCCTTTGACATCTCAAGATTTCAGTTTTTATTGTAGGTTACGGCGTTTAGATAGATCGATATTTTGCAAAATGTATAATATCAGCTCTACACTCGGAAAGTTAGTTAAATTAAAAAAGTAAAAAATAATTAAAGCGTACAAATTAATATTCGAATTGTGTTAAATTAAATTAATATAGAAACGCAACTTGCCGTGATATAGAACTCAATTCGAATGTTGTAGATCGGATTAATAGAACTTGAGTCATTGATAATCCAATGTTTTTAAATTAGCACGCGATCACCTTGACATCTAAAAGTGATCGCATGCTATTATATATCAGGCAATCATTTTGACATCGCGATAGCACACACGAATTGTTCCATAACTGATGGCTCAACAATGCAGATGTTGCTGTGACGTCAAGCGTTCCAGAGAGACAGACGGATCTGGGTGTTTATATATATATTATTCCGAAATTTTATGGTTTGGTCATCAGAAGAAATATTGGCAACCCAGAGAACATGAGAAGAGATATTTGGCAGAATATTTTCATCTTTTGTCAACTGGTAACAAACCAAATCATGGACTCTGTTCTGCTGGCCCTGACATCTGGTGCCCATACAGATTCGTCGAAGAAGGGAGAGACATAACCATTCAGCTCATACGCACATTCCACTACCAATAATGGAACTGTTGAAACCGATATTTAGAGACTTATTAGTAACTTGGACAGTCCCATTTCAGGTATATAGATTTTAGGTATATAGATATAGATATATTAAATGTTTGTTACATAACAAAAACAACTAACGAAAAACGTTAGCATACCTGACTACTAGTTTTGCGTTGGTGCCTTGGGTGAATGTTAGGGTGGTAATGGAAATTAGATTTGGGACTTTGACTATTAGGATAATGATGAAAACTGGAAAGGTTGGTATTGGCGTTTTGCTGGAAAAATTAATGAGGTAGTGCTGGGTATATCGTGGGTGTGAGGATCTCTGCGAACGAGAGGTCCCTATAAATACTTAAATATGATTTACATATTTAATGGATGCAGTATTGAAATTTGCTTTACAGTGATGAATATGATTTTGGTTTCTTTTTCTAAATGGCTCTATTTAAATTGGGACTAAAAGCAACTTACCTCATTATACAACGTAGGCATTTCCACAGTCATCACTCAATCCAGTTCTTGTCCCATCAAATAAACGGAATCACAGTCTCTTTCTACCACTTTATATTTAGTCCAGCAACAGGGTAACACCTCATCCATAAATAATTGGTTCCTTACATGCGTCCGTCAGTTCCTTCTTTCGGTCCATGCGTGGATTTGAGCTTTCCTTTATAGCCTAACTCTGGCGGTAGTTCCAGCTACTGTTGGTATATCTAAAATCCGTCAGTTTATTTTTCCAGCGACCGTGCCAGTTCCTTTAATTCTAGTATGAAGAAAAGTTGTTCCGATTCATTCAATTTGTTTTTTCGGGCGAATTCTGTTCCTATTCGTCCTTTGTTCGGGACGGAATCTGCCGATTGCGCCAGTGTGAGATGTTTTAGCTTCAACAATTTTTATTTGGAGCAAACATGGACAGGAAGATACAGATGGCCTGTGCTTAACAGTTACCAAAAGATAAACAAGTAGATGACCTATTTACAATGACAATGAGATATTTACATTATGTGGATGCACTATATACAATGTAAGCAAATTCATAACACTGACAATACTGGACTGAAGGGTTGACTTACTCTATGTACATCATATGTTCTCAATGTGCATCAGCATAGTGCCATCTCTAACAGGTGAACACCAGTACAAGGTAGAACTATAAATTTTACAGTGCAAAAACAAACATGTATATTTTGAGCAATCTTGAGAAAAAAAGAAGAAAAGAGCAGAAGGTTTATACCTTTCAGTATCTAAAAGATAAGCGAATAAATGATCTATCCACAATGATGGTGTGAACTCTATACAAATTGAATGCAATATCTCTCTTGTGAAACGCTGTCAAATTACAAAAAGAACTATTACTTAGGCTTAAACAAGTGCCTCAATCACAGTGCTATAGATTAACTTGTAATGAACAACAACATATGTACACAACATGCAACGGCATAGGGAAGACACTAATCAGGAGTTACAATTCCATGGTACAACTGTAAGTTTCATAGTGCAAAGAGTAAAGTATATTAGTACAAACAGAACTTGCGTTTTACAGAAAATTTATACTTCGGGTACAATACAAATAATGAAAATATGAAACTGACTCTTTGTACAGCAAATATGCAACACAGCGCAGAATATTATCTAATAGACTTATTATGTCCTGTTAGGCGCATGTGACATGAGAAAAACCACACTGTGTAATATTAACATATAATTGAAATACTATCAAAGCGTTTGCTCCGCACCATGAGCATAAAACTTAAGACATGTAATCGTGACCCAACACGCGAAATGTGCCAAACATAAATTTTACAATGCAATTAGGAAAGTACATTAGTATATACAAAACTGAGCTTTTGGCATAGCAACTATACTTCAGGTACAGTACAAATAACCGAATGATGAACAATTACCCCTGCACTACAAAAGTGCTAAACCTTGCAGAACATGGTGTAATTGACTGATCATATCCCTTTATGTACATGTAACATGATCAAAAACCACACTGGGCAAAATCAATAATAAAATTTAAACACTATCAAACAGTTGCTTAGCACCGTGAGCAAAAACCATATATTATAAAGCCCGGCAGACATAAGGAAAGTGCCGAAAAAAAACAAAAAACTTTAAACTTATTCTAAGTGCCTGTGGTATAACAAGAAACTCACCTACAGGACCTTGTTGGTGAGAAACATGCAAACGTGCAGTAACATTAAGAAGCAATGATGACAAGGGCACCTAAGAACACGATAATCACAAAACTATACTTCAATTAGTCCAAACAATTTCACAGAAGTCAGAACAAAAGTCTAAGGTCTTCTGATGGACCAGAAAACCATTGACGAAAAGGTGACCACACTGACATAAAGTGTGGGATTCGATTCGCTGCCTTAGCAACAGTGAAAGCAAGCCTCAAGCGTGAAATCAGTCTGTTCCGGAATTGACTGCACATCGCAGCTCCCGCCTGAAAGATGGTAGGCTGTATAGGGGTAGAACGTAGCTGTTGATAGTAGCAAAAAATCACATGTTTTGCTAATATGAATACATAAGCACATGACTCTGATATAGGAATAGGCGGAGTACTTGAACTGAGTAGCGTACTATAGGCTGAGAAGGAGAGATCATTAGTACTAAGGCACTGTGCAGTAGTGAAGGTCAGATGTAGCAAGGGAAGAAGCACTGTGCAATGTTGATACACATGATCTACATCCGCAATCGCAGAGCAAAACATGCAGTTAGGCGAATCAACAAGCGTCATCCTGAATAATTTGGTAGGAACTGGTAACTGCCGATGAAGAAACAACCATTGGATGTTTCTTTCTGCTGGAATAGATAGTGGCGAATTAGACATGGACCACACTTGTGAAAGGGCGACATTCGGAACATCTGGAATCATCAATGGTGTAGCATATAGTGGATCAATGAGACAATGGTAAAGAGACGAGATAGAAAAACTGGAGAGAGGAAGTGATGAGCCCCGAACGGAAAGGAAAAAGGGAAGAGGAAGAGAGGCAGAAGGAACAAGAGTTAACCCAGCTTGAGAGGCAAGGTTAGGGAAGAGGGTAATGATTGAAGAACGGAAGGAATCATACAGCAAAAGAGAGGAAGAGGTAGGGGGGAGGAGGGGGGAAAGATCAGAGAAGGGTTTCCAAGAAAGATCTGGAGAAATTAGATCCTGAACAGATACTATTCCGGCAGGGAGCCAGGAAAGGTCGGTAAAGTAGGGAGCATTAGGGGGATGAAGGATGGAAGAAAAGAACAGGGGCTCAGCTAATAGTTCAGTGGTGGAAGCCGGTGGAGCACGGAAGAGGGGTAGAGAACGGAGAAAGGAAAGGACCTCTTTGTAGAAAGGGGAAAGTTTAGAATGGAAAAAAGGAGATTGATCCATTAGAAGATACATGATGAAAGTGATTCGGGAATTCCTAGGCGATATCATGACATCTCTAACGAGCGTAACTGGCGACTCTGGTGCACTTAGTAGCCGCAGGAAAGAAACCACTTTATATGCTTTATAGTAGGTACGAACATCCAGCAGTGAAATACCTCCATCAGTGACTCGACGACAGAGAGTGGAGACCTGGATCCAATGGTACCTGTTCCATATTATCGTTGAGATGATTCGAGTGATTTCATTGAGGTGATAAATGGGCATACGTTCAGCTGACCATGCATATAGGCATGGTGAAAGAATATAAGTCTGAGCTATTCTAGCTCTTGAGAAGTAAGAAGTACAAAACTGGGAACCTCGCCAGAAGGCAGCAGTTCGAGTAAGGCGTGTTCTGAGAGCATTCCATGTTTCATTTTGAGCAGAAAGACGGACTCCGAGATGGACCCCAAGGAATTTTTGGGATGAAGCAGTCCATGAGGCGCCCCACGGGGTGTCAGTCCTAGAGGCCCACGCTCCGCTCCATAGACCTGCACTCTTGGATGTATTAAGTGATGCCGCTGAACATGAAGAATATTGATCGTAAATCTGGAGCAAGATGTCGAATTGAGCGTCTGTCCGTACACAAAAGGTCGCGTCATCAGCATATGCAGAGTATGTCACAGAAAAGTGCCTAGTACTTGCAGTAGGCGGTGGCAGTGCATCTATAAAGACTCGATGGACAGACCGAAGAAACGGCTCAAAAGCAATGGCAAAGAGCTGCCCAGAAAGTGGGCAACCCTGCCGAATGCCTCGCCGAAAAGGAATAGGTGCAGTCAAGAAGGCGGCCGTCTTGACATGGAAAGCAGCGTCCTGATAAAGGGCAAGAATAGAGGTAACAAAAGCAAAAGGAAAGCCGAAAGCAATAAGAACAGCAGAAAGATACGAATGTGAGATATTGTCGAAAGCAGCTCTTTGGTCAAGATTAAAGAGGGCAAGTGGTTCAGAGTTAGTACGAGCAGCGAGCCTGTGGTTCCCAGGCCCGCTTGATTCGTTTCGTCCTTTACAATGTACGGTCTTAGGGAAAATACCTTCAGGAATCATTTTGCTAAGAAATCTAAGTATTTATTCAAGATATATATAAATACAACTGTACATTATTTACATACTTTATGGGTTATATCCCATACAACGAAAAAACATTATGCTGTATCACTGCGACATCTCCTTCTCGTCGTGCTTCGAATCTCTAATCTCTTCCTCGTCTCCCTTTCCCCGCGAATCCCCAACGTTTTTGGGGGTTGCATTGTTGACACCTCGTAACGAAAGTTCTTTAAGTTCCGCCCCCGGCCATGTATAAGAAGGCGTACCAAATATCACCATGTACTTAACAACAGGGGCGGCGGAAAGTGAAGTTCGTTGACCGGGCCCGAAATTTCGAATCGTGGTGCACCCCCTCCCTTCCCGTATTCCGGAACAAATAGAAAAAAACAATGCCTAAGGAGATTTGTTAAGGATTAGGACCACCTGACCACTTACCTAGAGCAACTTTCTAAGGCACATGACAAGAAATATTCGCACATATGCCAAATAAAAATCTTGGCTAAAATTATTGACCGGGCCCGGGCCCTGGCGGTTCCGCCGCCACTGCTTGACAACCAACGACTATCTTACGAGTTCGAGCAAAATGGCGTCGTTGAGGACCAATGTCACCAAAATGTCCAGCAGTGAGTTTGTGAGGATAAATTGTCCGTTCTTGTACAAGATATCTTACACGGCCTTTACTTGAACACATACATATACACACGAAAAAGAAACCACAATCATATTCATCACTATAAAGCAAATTTAAATATTGCATCCATTAAATATGTAAATCATATTTAAGTATTTTTAGGGGCCTCTCATTCGCAGAGATTCTCACAGTGGGGATTGCACGAACGAGTATTAGAGTTACATTAGGGATTCGGTGGGCGAATTTTTGGATTATGCTATGGGTTCGAAGTACGAGTGTTAGGTTTACAGCGCAGTTTGCACGTGTTCGGTTTTTCGATGGGACTGAACTGTCGATTGTGAGGTTTATGATGAAACCTGACTTGGTGAGTATTTGGTCCATGCTGGGGGCTGGAAGGGTGTGTTTTAGATTTATGGTGAAGACTGAATGGGTGAATGTTAGGATTGTGTTTGTGTGTGCTGAGTTTGGAAGGGCGATTGTTAGGATTGTGTGTGTGTGTGCTGAGTTTGGAAGGGCGAGTGTTACTTTTGTGTGACTGCTTGGTTGCTATTTAGAGCTGAATAGGCAAATAACGGAATAAATATAACGGAATTTTCATGGACGAGTGTTAAATTTGTGACTTTCGGATAAAAAAATGTTAGGTTTATTAGTGAGGATAACAAGAAGCACTGTTTGCTTTATGATGGAGTTTTATGAAGGAGTGTTGTTGTGGTTGAGATTGGATTAGTGAGCGTTGGGCTTATGGAGAGGGTTGCATTGATGCTTTTTAGATTTATGGAGGTGTTTTGATGGGTTAGCTTTAAGTTTACAGTGGGGTCGAAAAGGTAAGTATGAGTTTTATGTGTTCCTGATTTGGGGGAGATAAATATGCAGAAAAATCGAGGAATCAATCCTGGTTAATGAATATCAGTTTGAAGAATGGAACATCCTAAACAGCAGAGATAACAAAACAAAAAAAAACAAAAAAAAAAAAAACATTCAAAGAATTTTTCGGGATGCAAGGCAAAGTGGCAAAAGAGAAACATTTTCATATATTTCGCTGTAACTTTCTTTAAAGTTGTAATTTGCTTCTTATTTTCCTCACTAAAATGTGCGCATTCCAATCTCTATTTCTATTTATTTTAAGATTGGGATTATAATCTATTTCTTGTGCGTTTCATTTATTGTAAGACAAAGATTTCAATTACTATAATTTCATAAGCAAAATTTAAATATAATACAGCAATTTCAGTACTTAAGATTTCTTTTGTGATGTTTAAATTACGGGAAGGATAATGCTGTTTGTCTTGTTGCTTATTCCTCTTTTAGCACGTCTTTTGTAAGAAAAGATCGTGCTTCTGTTATCGGTTTGTCCGTCCATCTGTGGACACAATATCTCTGAAACTATTAATCCGATTTGAAAAATTATTTAATTATTTTTGTATTGGGAAGCTTGAAATATGCGAATGATGATCCTTCATTTCTTTTTTTTTTTACGATGTACAATTTTGCAGCTAGAGGGCGCCAATGCAGATGATATCGAATTCAAAATACGTTTTATTCCATATATTTGCTTCTAAACATACGATTGAAAAAAATATTTTACCTTTCGATTCCATTTATCTCGAAGAGCATTTTAGGTATAGTCACTTTTTCAGGTTACGCATAGCTTTTCCGCTGGAGAGCGTACTTCTAAAACTCCGATTTGAAAAAAATCAGTGGATACAGCTCCTGATGGCAAATTTTTGCATATAATTTCTTATTTTTGGTAAAGCATGGTTTGGCCACCAAAGGGCGTAAGCGTTAATTTCTGCTTCTGATGTAAAATCTGAGATTCTAAAATCTCGACTGAAAAAATTCGTTCGTGGACCGATACCACTCACGTCGATGAACCTTTTCGGAATGTTTTCTTCTTAAAATAATATAATGCATGATTTCTCCGCCAGGGAGCGTAGATGTATATCTCATTTTTGCAAATATCTCCGCTTCTAATCGATTGAAAAACTTCTTCTTTATTGGATGGAGTTTTCGGTGCGACATGTTTTTCATATAATTTCAAAATTTAAAACTAATTCATGGACATTCCGCTAAGGGACGTTATAGTAAATTGCGTTTCACCCCGATGTCTCTGCTTCTAAAACTCCAATTTGAAAAATTCTTTATGCACCAGATACAGCTCCTAATGGGAAATCTTTTGCATATGATTTCTAATTTTTGGTAAAAAATGGTTTGGCCACCTGGGAGAGATGATGTATATTTTATTTTTGTCAATATCTCTACTTCTAAGAGTCCGATTTTCAAGATTAGTTTTCAAGTAACTCATAGACTTTCCGCTAGAGTGCGTTAAAGTAAATTGCGTTTTCCCGGATATTTCTGCATCTAAAACTCCGATTTGAAAAATTCTTCCTGTATCACATATAGCTTCTGATGGGCAATGTTTTTCATGTAATTTATAATTTTAGTAAAGAATTGTTTGGCCACCAGGAAGCATAAGTGTTAGTTTCTGCTTCTGATGTATTTGTAGAAAAATCTGAGTTTCTGAAAACTAGACTGAAAAATTTCTTCGTTGGACCGATACCGCTCACATCGAAAAATATTTTGATAATACTTTCTTTTGAAATAATGCATGTTTTCCCCGCCAGGGGGCGTAGATGCATATTTTATATTTGTCGATATCTCTGCTTCTTAGCGTCCGATTTGAAAAATTCTTTCTGTTTTTGGAGACCATTTCCGCTGTGAAATGTTTCCCATATAATTTCAAATTTTTCTTAACGCACAAGTCTGCAACCTGAGGGCGTAAGTTCACGATTCCGTTTACAGCAGTATGTCCGCGATTACAAACCCGATTGGAAAGCTTCTTTTTTCAGTCAGATACTACTGTTTTCTATACCGGTTCCACTGACTTGGAATAGCTTTGATAAATTTAATTCGGTTCAGAACGGATTCAAAAGACGTGCTTATTACACCCAAAAATTCGGTGTCATCTTTCTTGTTATTTCTCGGTTTAACGACCTCGTGGGTATGCAATACTAGGAATTTCCGCTAATTTAGAGCTACTGGTTCCAGGAAAGGAACATAATCAGTGTCATAAGACATACCCATGCCTCATGCGGAACTCTTGGGACTTAGCGCTTTTTGGCCCATTGAGGTCTTTGCGCCAATAAATTCAACCAACCATCCGAAACTCGCGTCCGAGCATCATATCTCGGATGATTAGCTAGAAGCTTGTGGCCTTAACTACTAAGCCACCGGACGTGCTGTGGATTTTGTTTTGAGAGTTAGTTGTTGCAGTCTCTACAGTGGTTTTGTAGCTGTAAAGTGGCTTTTGTAATCTGTACTTCTGTCTTGACTGTGTGTGTGTGTGTTACTGTCCTTCCTCCGTGCGGATTTTGTTTTTTGTGTGAAACTGCTTTTACTGTCCTTAAGCCTGATTTGTCATTTGTTAATTGTAAGTTGGTCGTTACAGCTCTTTAATTTACGTTGTGTTTCTTAGATCAAATATTTATTTGGTTTAGTTTGTGATTACCCAGAGCAGCATTGGAAATGGCATGAGTCAAGAAAAAGTTACTCCAGTTATTACGCCGGCAACGTTATGTACTTTTTCCTGGATTAAGTGCCCTAGAAAATAACACTTATCAGCTGTTGCTTAAAGGCATTCAGTGTTTTTGAACATTTAAGAGCATTTTCTAGGTGGTCTTTTCGCCTCAGTTAAGTTTTGTAATTTGTGGAAATGTGAGTCGTTGAATCGCCGAGCGATTCATTTTTCTAGAAAATATTACGATGCGTTTCCCTTCGCTTTCTGAAGCAAACAGATTACTTCCAGTTTCAAAACATTATCGTAAAGAAATCTTCTCCCTCTTTCAAGAGCAATTTGTTCATCACCATTGACGTCACTTAATGCCTTCAACATCGTCATTACTCGTTGGCTTCAGGTGTTTCATATGGGCATTATTTCGGTCTCCGAGCTGATTTCCTCCGCGCAATTATTATCCGGCGAGATGTCCACCAGCAGACATCCTAAACGTGGCTTCCCACCATGCAGCTTCATTTCATTTCTTAATGAAGTTAGCAATTTGTCTGCCTGTTATAATCTTGTAAGGTTTAACCAAATTACTTTGTCTCGATCATCCCAGGTTTCGTATTAAACGACTTGCGTTAAAGTAGGCTGCTTTGCGAGATGACTTCGATGTTATATTTGGGAAACACAAAATCGGTAATTTCGTTAGCGGAACAATTAGTCTGCTCTGCTTTTGAGACTCGAGCGAATTAATTTATTAGTGGGGATTAAAGGCTGCATTCTATTCTTGAAGGAGAAAGCTGGCATTATGGGATTAGGACGGTTAAGGCCGTCTAATCTTTCAATTACTCTTGTTGTGTTGAAACGTCTTTTCCATATCGTACATAAATTTGAATTTTGCAGCTTTTGTTGCTGTCGAGCTATTATGACATTTACTCAAATACACTAACACATTTAAGCAAGAAATTATTGAACATTTTGACTATTATCTGCCATTTATTTGTGAAATAGTAGTTTAGTAAGGCTTCAGTGTCGTCCTCCCTCTCAAAATACTAAAAACACAGAAAACTACACTCTACCATGAGCAGAATGTAGCACAACAAAGTAAATAAACTACCCTTCATGATGTTTTGTACGATGGGCGTTTTGGAAAGCAAGTGATTGAAACTAGAAATGTTCGAAATAGCCGTTCTTTTAAAAAGTACTTTAGCAGTAAAATGCGGAGTGAGAAAATGATTCGTACTGTCGATAACACATTCCTGGAAGTCCACACGGCCTCAATGCTTGTGTGAAATGAGTTCTGGTTCAGTGAGGTCTCAGAAGTTTTTGACGGGCCTGGGTATCGGGAAGATTTTCACGCTACATAGTCTATCTACTTTGAGCAACAAATACAAGATGTGACCATTGTACAGAGTTCTTCGCTGGACATTGCACGATAAGGATATTGGTTTTCAATATGCTCGAAGCATTGTCGATACCAAGTTCGTGCATCTGTCATATGTTACACCAAACGGCGCTGTTATGAAGGATGCTGGCCAGACTGTTTCGGATGTTGCAGACTTCCATTCATAACTTTGTCACAGAACCGGGATTCGTCGGAGTACACTATGGATGTCCATGCTCCTATCGAGCTGCTTGTGTCACTGTATCATTCCAGAAGACTGATAGTCATCCGTGAAACTAACAAATCCCGGGAAATGTGTCATTGCCGCCCCGGTAGCGCAGTGGTCTAAGGCGCTGGCCTCTGATCATTCGTCCGTAAGGGGTCCGGGTTCGAATCCCGGTCAGGCATGGATGTTGTGTATGTCTTACGGCACTGGCTCTCTCCCTTCCCTGGAACCAGTGACCCTAAATTAGGGACGGGCGACTGCTTATAGCCCATTGAGTTGCTCTCGGTGGTCGTTAAACCTCCAATACAAAAAAAAAAAAGAAATGTGTCATCTTTAGCTGTATTGAGGAACGGTATCTGGTAGGAGGATTAGATTTTTAGTAATGGCGGTAGTGTGCACAAATATTTTTCAAAAAGTTTGTATTGTAATACATACAAGAAAGCTGCTTCATTACGATTTCTTTTTTAATTTTTGACAGTCCTCCGCCACTGAAACGCACTTCTCTTAGCGATGCTGTTGTACCTTGGTGGAAAAAGCGATCTTTTTCTTGGTCTTCCAACTTCGCACCCACTGCTGCCACCAACGCAGAGTTGGATGCAAGTTGCTTCCCACAGTTGTTTTTCTTCAGATTGCGGAAGGAATGAAAGTAATTTGGGACAAGATCTGAAGAATTAGCTGGTTGCGGAAATAACTGAAATCCTGCAGTCTGTCTTCGCCATTTGGGAGGAGTGATTCGGTGCATTGTCCTGAAGGAGGATGATGCCTCTTTGCAGTTTACCTTGCCTCTTTTCCTCGATGGCTACATGGAGTTGTTTTATGATGTTGACGCACTGTGAACCTTTGAGAGTGATGGCCTTTTCCAGGTAGTAAATCTTGATAACGCCTTCTGCCCCCCACGTCAAAAAAAAAAAAATAAATAAAAAAAAAATGGTGTCACCTAGCTGGCTAAAAAAATTCTCGACTCGTCCGCTCACCCATAACCATTTCGCCATATACCTGACATATTGAACCGTATGTTTCACTCGCACTTTTCCCTAAATTAAACATGAATAACAAACTGCCGCAAATGAACTTTATCGACCACCATGCTTGGCTTCATGTACGAACTGACAGGACGTGTCGCTGGACAGTTAGACTTCTACAGCGCCCGCTAGCGGGAGCGGCGGAAACTTTTGCATAACCCTAATATATGCTCCAATGCTCCACCCGGCTCACGTGAAGCCAACTATCATGCCAACGTTTCAAGTCTCTCATATCACTCGTTTTGCTTGTTTCAACCTTCTTTCATACACTAATTAATGCTCGTTTTCCTGATTTATACCCCACACAGTGCTTACACGTGACTTTATACTCACTGGAGTGAACAACACAGCGCGGCAATTAAGTGCCGAGACTACTTTTTTTTTAAATGCGGTAAAACACACGGGCCGAGAAGGCATGTTTTTTTGACAAATCATTTTTCAGCTATGCGGTGGCAACAGCGTTCGCATTAGAATTACGCAGATGAGTATTTACGCTGTGCATGATGTAATTGGGTGGAAGAACATCGTCACTGCTCTGTCATGGAGCAGAAGGCAAATATCCGTTTCTGTTTGAAAATCGGTAAAACGGCATCTGAGACAGTTGAATTGTTGCGTGATGTGTGTGGGTGCTAACTACCTATTTCTGCACAAATATTCCGATGGTATGCACGTTTCAAGGATCGGCGGAAAGATTTGGAAAATGACGAAAGGCCCGAACGCCCGATTTCAGTGCTCACGCCTGAACTCATTGAGGAAGTTCGCGAAAGGATAAAACGTGATCGTTGTGTGGCCTTGAGGATCCTAAAATGTGAGCTTGGTACTAATATGGAGGCGTTTCGTCCAATTTTAGTGCAAGATTTTGGGGGGAGGGGGGGGGTTGTGCTCGTTTAGTTTCGCATAATTTTTCAGACGACCAGAAACATGCACGAGTGGAGTAAGAAACAAAAAAAAATATCCTGGAGACTATAGAAGCACTGCAAAAATTTCTCCAAATCATTGCGATAGGTGACACGACATGGTGTTTTTGTTATGATCCTGAAAGTAAGTATTAGAGTGCGCAGTGGAAGTCGCCACAGTCCCCCAAAGGAAAAAATATTAGGTTCAGATATCCAAAATAAAGATAATGTTTTGTGCTTTTACGACAGCATGGGAATTCTGCATCATAAGTTCATTCCTGAAGGTAGAATTGCCACTGGCAATGCTTAGACACATCCATTTTGGAACGATTGTGAAAGAGGATTGTTCGTGTCAGCTCTGAGTACAAGGAGAGGCAATGGTTCCTTCTTCACGATAACGCACTCGTGCACAGAGCAGTCGTATACTGCAATTTCTGGCACGGAAACAAGTTTTTGTACACAACTATACCCCCTATTCTCCAGATTTCTCACTGTATGACTACTTTCTATTCCCTAATTTAAAGCTTTGAAAATGCACAACCAAGAGATGACCTCTACAAGTCCTTCCTTTCTTTGGGTGATCGTGCCACTTCTTATATTACCACAAGAGGAATGTATTTCAAATAAAATATATTTACGTTAAGATTCCCTGCTTTTCCAGTTTTTTAAAATTCAATCTCATTACCTAACTGCCACACTGTGTTTGTGACGATTTCATATTGGCAAAAAGCTTCTTAATACAGGACTATTACACCCGAACCCACGACACTGAATATTTTTTTTACCTTTTCTGAACATACTACAGTGCGACATATTCATTTGAACTGCAATGTGTTACGCCCCTTGGCTCTGTAACGACCGTACTGCACAAAAGCTCCTTGTGTCTCTTCTCACGACGCTGAATATTGGGTTAGTGCGAATGAAATGTCCGGCGCGAATGAGCATTGGAGACAGGCCCTCCACCACAGCGAAATTGAACCACCCACAGGTGTTGCTGTTATTACGTCACAGAGTTACTATAAATAGCTAGCACGTGTGTGAAGAACAAGGTTCAGGCGTGGTTTGTTTGGACGTAACGTGGCTTGCAAAGGAAACATACAGACGCCGGATTTGAGAGTCATCTTCCTGTATGAATTTCAAATGGGGCAATTCTGCAGGAATTGCATCTCGAAACGTTAACAAAGCGTTTGGGTAGAATACAGCCAAACGAACGAACCATTTGGCGATGGTTTGGGAAGTTTCGAAGCGGAGATGCGGACCTGCAAAACGACGCACGTGGTCACCGACCTGTCACGTGGTCACCGGCCTGTCACGTGGTCACCGACCTGTTGCTGTTTCTGACGATGTTCTGTTACGTATGGTTGAAGCGGACACCCGAAAAATGTATCATGAGATAGCTGCAGAGGTAGGTGTCCACACGACAGTTGTTCGGCTTCTGGCTGCGTTGAGTAAGGTCCAAAAGCTGGACATGTGGCTGCAGCATGAGTTGACAACTGCCAACAAGACTAAACGTTTGAAAGTCTGGACGTCGCTGCTTGCCAGGAATAAACAGGAACCTCTACTGCATCGAATCGTCACCTGCGACGAGAAGTGGGTCCTTTATGATTATCGGAAACGATCTGCCCAATGGTTAAGCAACGCACAGCTTGCTGGGCGGCATATTAAGCCACCACTACACACCAAGACGATGATGCTCCTTGTTGGTGGTCCACAGCCGGGATAATTCATCGGAGTTTCTTGGCAAGAGGCCAAACCATCGCTGCAGAACGTTATTGTGCTTCATTTCACCAGGTGCACCGCAAAATTTCAGCAGAAATAACCGGCTTTGGTTAACAGACATGGTGTTCTTCTGTTCCAGGACAACATCCGCCCTCATTTCGCACAACGAACGATGCTGACACTAAGTGCCTTGGGCTATGAAGGACTACCTCATCCTGCCTATTACCCGAACTTGTCTCCGACAGGCTATCATCTACACTGACGGAAAAAAATCCCAACACCAAGAAGGGTTTGTGTTAGATAAACGACAGTTGGTAGGCGGTGAGAGTACATCTGTAAGATGACGTCTATGCAAATTTCGCGCTTGGCGCATACGTGTGGCGCTAGTAGCGCCCCTCGGAACATGCAAAGCTGGTTTGCTGTAAATACGCGATGTAACGTTCGTGAGCGTTAGTTATCGTTGAGATTCGACTTAGTGTGTTGATGTTAGTCAAGAATGCCTTTAAGAAGACGAAGAAGCCATTATCAACAGCTCACGGAGTTTGAACCAGGTCGTGTAATAAGGCTACGAGAAGGTGGATTTTCTTTCCGCAATATTGCTGAACGACTTGGCAGGAATGTAGCCACTGTGCATGATTGTTGGCAGCGGTGGTCAAGGGAAGGTACTGCCTCAAGAAGACCGGGTTCCGGCCGGCCACGTGGCACTACTGAGAGGGAAAACCGCCGTGTACGGCGTATGACCGTGGCGCATCGTACCGCGTCTGCGGCAGCAATTCGAGCTGCAGTTGCCACCACAGTGACACAACGAACTGTTACAAATCGGTTACTTGAAGGACAGCTCCGAGCCAGACGCCCTGTAGCGTGCATTCCACTTACTTCAAACCACTGCCGTTTGCGATGTCAGTGGTGTCAAGCTAGAGCTCACTGGGAGTGGAGATCTGTTGTGTTTTCTGATGAAAGCCGGTTCTGCCTGGGTGCCAGTGATGGCCGTGTGTTGGTTAGAAGGAGGCCAGGTGAGCGCCTGCAACTAACCTGTCTGCGGCCGAGACACACTGGACCTACACCTGGAGTTATGGTCTGGGGAGCAATTTCCTATGACAGCAGGAGCACTCTCGTAGTTATCCCACGCACCCGGACGGCACAGTTGTACGTCGGTCTGGTGATTCAACCTGTTGTGCTGCCATTCATGAACAGCATTCCAGGGGATGTTTTCCAACAGGATAACGCTCGCCCGCATACCGCTGTTGTAACCAAACATGCTCTACAGAGTGTCGCCATGTTGCCTGCTAGATCACCAGGTCTTTCACCAATCGAGCACGTGTGGGACATCATTGGACGACAACTCCAGCGTCACCCCCAACCAGCATTAACCGTCCCTGTATTGACCGACCAAGTGCAACAGGCATGGAACTCCATCCCACAAACTGACATCCAGCACCTGTACGACACAATGCATGAACGTTTGCATGCTTGCATTCAACATTCTGGCGGTTACACCGGTTATTAATGTGCCAGCATTTCACATTTAAAATGGCTCTTCTCGCGCTTACAATAAGCTGTGATCTTGAAACCTTAATCGATTAAATATGTTACCTATACAAATGTATTGCCACCATTTCATTCCTCTACAACTATTTTTTCGTGGTGTTGGGAGGATATTTTTTCCGTCAGTGTATTCGTCGCCTGGATCACTTCCTGTCCGGGAAACAGTTCACGGCAGACAACGAGGTTCAAGTGCAGTTGATGACTTCTTCGGGTCCCAGACGCAAGGCTTTTTTTCGTTTCGGGATCATGCGCTTTCCGGACAGATGGTAACTATGTATCGATGTCGAGGGGGATTATTTTGCGTAGGTAAGTTGTCCTACTTTTCCGTTCCAGCCGTCCACGTGTGTTGGTCCTCTTCCGTACGTTTCATTCGCACAAACCTAATATTTTATTTAACATTTTTGAACCATCTACAATGCGACATATTCATTTGAAATCAGTGTGTTAACCCTTTGGTTCTGAAACGACCGTATCGCACAAAAGCTCCTTGTGTCTGTTCTTCCAAAGGCAAAGAGTCGGATATTGCTGTCAAGTGGAAATTATTTTCACCTAAACTAGGAATATTGTTGTGGCAAACAACGACCTGCTGTATCAAACGCATTGATTGTGATATTCTCTCAGACTTTCGCGGTGTATTTTGTAAATGATCATTACAAAGGTCTTCCTGAAAGTAATGCCTGTTGTCTCATAAGATTTTTATTTTTAGCAGCGAAAATGTGAACCTTGATGGCAAAATACTTGGAGATATTGTTAATGATGCTAGTCTATTCGAAGTATTGTCCACCACTTTCTATGCATTTCCGCCATCATTGAACCCATTGGTAAAATCCATTTTGGAAAAACTCCTGAATCTGTCGTTTCACCCATGAGTCCACTGCCAGTTTAACGTGTGTCACATCGTCGAAACGCTACCCACTAATTTTTCAAAGGGGTAAACAGGAAAAAGTACGTGGGAACCAAATCAGGACCGAAGGTAGTTTGGGCATCACCGTCCACCCCATTTAGGCAATAGCCTGTGAAGTCTCCATTGAGGTGTGGAGACTTGCATGGTGTAAAGCAACACTATGAAGTGGAATGTAACATCTTTTCCTTCTGATAGCTTACTTTAGCTTCTTAAATGTCTGCACATAGTGAGCACTGTTTATTGTTATACCCCGTTCAAGGAAATCAGTCAAAATCAAACCACGTTAGTCCCAGAAAATTATTACCATCACTTTCTCTGCGGAACGAGTTGTTTTCACTTTTTTCTGTCGAGGTGAAGATGTACGGTGCCATTCCATTGACGCACGTTTCGTTTCTTGGTCATGAAAGACACTCAGGTTTCATCCCCCGTCACAACATTAGAGAAAAACACCTCACCCTCCCTCTCACAACAGTCCAAGAGGTTTCGGCACATGCTGTACACCCTTTACTCACATTGTTCACGGTTAGGTTTCTTGGGATGCACTTTGAAGAAATTTTTCTGTAGCACAGATCCCCAATTAATGTTTCCATAGCACTATGACCACAATGAATTGCATCACATAACTCCTGGATGGTGACACGAAGATTAGCTCTGATGAGGTCTTTCACACGTTAGCTGTTGGCATCTGTGATTGCAGTTGCGGGTCTTCCATTCCGTTGTTTGTCTGACACTGAACTTTCATCCTTTCGAAACCTCTTCATCCATCTTCGGACATTACTGATATCGATTGTGGCAGCTCAACACACCCACAAGAGGTATACTGGAGCCTCACATCCCTCTTTTTCCAGGAATTCAATTACGCCTCGCTGCTTTTCTCTGTCATTCATGATCTTTATTTCCAATTATGAAAAAGATTTGTTCCCACATTGGTAACGTATCATAGTGCATGTCAGTACAGTTTTATTAAAATCACTTCAAAATTTCAAAAGTTATAAAGAAGGAATCATTACTTTCAGGATGCCCCGCTTGTATTTTCATGCAAATTTCTCTCAGAAGTCAAATAGCATTAGATGGAATATTTTTCCACCGGTGAAAGCGTGTAGTGCATCAGACGTGCAGAGGTTGGACACTCTAATGTAAACACCTAGAAAAAGAAGGTTTTAAATACCTAGTAGGGTGTGGGACCACCTTTGGCATTCAAAACCGCCTGAATCCTCCTTGGAGTTGACTCATACAAATCCTGGATGGTGGTTAGTGGGATGTTACACCATTCTTCATGCAGAAACTGCTCCAGGTTCTTGAGAGATGCAGGAGGAGGATAACGGGATCTTACTCTGTTTTCCAACACAGACCACAGTGGCTCGATGATGTTTAAGTCTGGTGATTGGGGAGGCCAAGGAAGGTGCGACAGTTCATCCTCATGTTCCTCAAACCATGATTGGACATTCCGAGCTCTGTGAATTGGGGCGTTATAATCTTGATAGATGGCATCACCTGCAGGAAACAATGCCTGAGCCATTGGGTGGACTTGATCCGCCAAAATGGTTTCATATTCCCTGTCAGTCATCCGTTCTTTCAAGGTGATCAGCTGACCTGCTGAAAACCACGATATGACCACCCAGAGCATGACAGAACCACCACCATGCTGCACTGTTGGGAGCAGATAGTCTGGGTTGCACGCTTCTGTCGGTGTTCTCTACACGTAAACACGTCCTGAGGTGGGGAACCCCACACGCTTCCATGCATCGGCAGTCCACGTTGTATGCTCCTGACACACCTGCTGTTGCCGTTATGCATTTACTCGGGTAACCAGAGTTTTCGCAATAGCAACTCTGCGATGAATATCTTGTTTATGGAGTTCGCTGCGCACTGTTTTCGTTGATACTGGGTTCTGAATATGCAGATTGAGCACTCTTCTTTAATGCTCTCCTGTCTCTATGAGTCAGGGTCGTTTTGCGGCCGCTCTTGTGTTTCGCAAATGAAGTTTTGCCACGAACACGGTATTCTGTCATGACGCTAGACACATTAGCACTCGATAATCCCACTATCCTGGCGACTGTTGTCACGGAGGCACCAACTATTAAGTGTGCAATTTAATTCTCGGCCCCTAACCGCAAGCGATCATAGAATGTCGGCAAATGCAAATAGCTGTGTGCGATAATGGCTGATTGCAGCGCCATCCAACAGCTTTCCAGGCACCGTAACCGCTCACAGCTGTAGTGACAGATGTGACGAAAGTTGACGGTGAAAGCAATGTCATTCGAGAAGCAACATTTGAGGCACTGCCTCTTGTTCACGTTTAAGCTGAAAAAAAAGTGTCTCGGAAGCCCAGCAAATGATCTGTGCTGGTTTGGGTGAGACTGCTGTGTCCTACAGTACGTTGAAGAAGTGGTTGCAGCGGTTTAAGCAGGGAAATTTCGATTTCCGTGATGCAGAATGCCCGGGACAGCCACAAAAAATTGACGATGAACTGGAAGAACTGTTGGACCCGGATCCCTGTCGCACACAGTCAGAGCTCGCCCTGGAACACGAAGTAACACGGCAAGCCATTGCAAAGCGCCTGCACAAGCTTGGACGGATTCACAAGGAGGGCCGTTGGGTGCCCCAGCAACTCACAGCTGCGAACAAGTCTAGGCACTAAAACGTTGCTGTGTCCTTGCTCTCCAGATTCAAGAAGGATTTCCTCCACAAGATTTTGGCCTGTGATAAGAAGTGGATCCTCTACGGTAGTCCTAAGCGGCGCAAATCGTTTGTTTATCCAGGTCAGCTTACCAACAGTACCGCCAAACCGAATATCCATGTCAGGAAGTTGTTGCTGTGTATATGGTGGGATGTCGTACACTATGAGTTGCTCAAACCTGGTGAAACGGTCAATGCTGAGCGTTATTGTCAGCAACTCATTTGTGTGAGTGACGCAATGGAGTCATACACCAGCAAGGGCGGAAGGTCGGTCCTGTTGCTTTAGGAAAACGCGCGTCATCACACTACGAAAACGATTTTAAACACGATCACCGACATTGGATGGGAGATTTTGTCCCACCCGGAGTATTCTCCAGACTTCGCCCCGTCGGATTATTACCTCTTTCGCTCCCTGCAACATCACCTGAGTGATACGCACTTCACTTCTGTCGAGGAGGTCCACACAAGTATTGATGACTTTATCAACTCGAAACAGCCCTCCTTTTTTCGCAGTAGCATTCGGCATTTCACTGAGCGATGGCTCAAATGTATCCAACACGACGGAGATTATTTCCCTGTTTAGGTACGTATTCGATTTGCTATAATTTGCTGTCAACGTGTCGTGCCTGTGGACGAGAATTAAGTTTGGAAACCTAATAGCTCTCCATCAAGAATTAGCCCTCTTTCGAAGTCCGTTAGGCTGCTCATTTTGTCGTCGACCTGAAAGAAATTTTGCAACAAGTCACTTTGAATGCACTTAAACAGTACCTTGAGGTTCTAAACAAAGCTATAACAACCAGAAAGTGGTGGATACATTTGCGTATTGCGACGTACGCTGCTGGATTAAAAGTCCCGTCTCTCATCGTGGTGTTCACATTATTTTGTCCAAACCCTGTACTTGCACTCGGATATCTTCAGCAGCATCAAAATGCTCGATGCCCTCGAGAATTTTTTCAGCAGAATGGAATCACTTTGTGTGGTTTTCTGTTCCAATTTCATTCCGTTTCGTACGTCCTTGCTGTGAAGTAACATAAAATGGCTTCGCTGGACCTGCGGGAAAGATATAACTAAATGGTTTATCCATCGAAATCAGGCTCCTGAGGCCTAGAGTAACTCTTACGAGATTGACCAATTAATAGTTAATTTCGTAAGTAGATGTGGAGCAGTGTTGCAAGAGGCTTTTACCTGAAATGAGTAGACCAGAGGCCAAAAAAGTAGTAGAAGTCAGTAGGTCAGCTCTTGTTTGTTTTTAAGTATGCACAACTTGAAAAATGCAATGTAGCATTGGATGTAATCTCAATAAGGAACACTTGAATCTACTGATATTTCAAATAATACCAGTACTCCACAAACTACTGTCAATCACCGGAATGAAAATTCAAACAAATACAATCCATCGTCACTTTTTTACGAGATTATTACTGATGAGTTTTATAATATAATGCTCACCATTAAAACTAATGTTGGTGTAAATAATGATGGCATTGGCCTTTTAATGTAGTCAGTTGTATCGGTCCAACATTTCTTCGTAAAAAAACATATATATGTAGTTATAGAACATGAAGCGGGGAAAAGCTCCAGGAGAAGATGGAATTACTGTAGACATCATACAAGAAGCAAGTGGAGAAATTGAAACAGTACTCACCCAAGTTTTCACTCGATGCCTTAATGAAGGGAAGATTCCTGAGGATTGGAACAATGCTACAATGATCCTGCTAGATAAAAAAGGTGACATTGAGGATCTCAGGAACTACAGACCTATCAGCCTCCCATCAGTGGTTAATAAAATCTTCACTAAAGTTCTTTCACACCGCTTGAAGGTAACACTGGACATGGCTCAACCGAGAAAACAAGCTGGATTCAGGAGTGGCTACAGCACAATAGATAATATCCACGTACTGAGAGAACTAATTGAAAGAGCGAGGGAATATGAACTTCCCTTGTGCATGGCTTTTATCGATTATGAAAAGTCCTTTGATTCAGTGAAACCCCCCATCAGCAGTTACAATGGCTCTAAAATCCTGCGGTATTGAAGATGCGTACATTAATATTATTAATAACATCTATGAAAATGCAAGTGCAAAGATTCGGCTGTTTGAAAATACAACACACATAAATATTGGAAAAGGAGTGAGACAAGGAGACACCATATCTTCGAAGCTCTTTAATGCCATATTGAAAAATGTCTTTCAATCACTGAACTGGGAAAACAAAGGGATAAAGATTAATGGAGATTATCTAACCCACCTTCGTTTTGCTGATGACGTAGTCATTTTTGCAACTACCCCATCAGAACTGCAGAGTATGATTCAGGAACTTGCTGACAGGAGTAAAGAAGTGGGATTAAAAATAAACTTTCAGAAGACAAAAGTGATGTGCAATGCTTTTACAAGAAATGAAGATTTATCGATTGATGTAGAAAAGCTGGAGATTACAGACGCTTACGTTTATCATGGACAGCAGATATCAAGTGAGGGTCACATTGGTGAAGAAATTAATCGGCGTATAAAACTTGCCTGGGAAGCTTTTGGAAGAAACAGCATAATTCTCAAAAACAATATGCCATTATGTCTTAAAAGAAAAGTGTTTGATCAATGCATGCTTCCAGTGCTTACGTATGGTGCAGAGAAGTGGATCTTAACTAAAAGAGACATACAAAGGCTGCAGACAACTCAAAGAAGCATGGAGAAGTGCATGCTTGGTGTAACCAGGAGGGATAAGAAGAGGAACTCGTGGATCAGAAAAATGACAAGAGTGGAAGACATCATGATCAGAATAAAATCCCTGAAATGACACTGGGCTGGACATACTGCCTGAAGGACAGACCATCGATAGACAGTCGAAATTTTAGATTGGATTCGAAGGGACAGGAAAAGACCCAGAAGAACACCACATAGAAGATGGGTGGATGAAATTCGAAAGTATGCGGGAGTAACATCGAGGAGACTAGCAAAAACAGACCGTTGTGGAAGAGGCTTTGAGAGACCTTCGTCCAGCAGTGAATTGATAATGGTTGACAATGATGATGATGATGATATTTGCACTTGTTACTGAACGATACCCAGTTCCCAAAGTAAGGGATACACGTGCTTTACTAAAAAAAGCAAAAAAAAAAAAAAAAAAAAAAAAAACCATGAACATACTTCTTTTACTACACATGTTTCCTTAATATTTTGGGTTTTGACAAAATACGTACTAGGGAGAATCTTAGTATAACATACTAATTATTAGGTATGCTACTTAATTCTCGGCCCCTAACCGCAAGCGATCATAAAACTTCGGCAAATGCAAATAGCTATGTGCGATAATGGCTGATCGCAGCGCCATCGAACAGCTTTCCAGGCAACCGTAACCGTTCACAGCTGTAGTGACAGAAATGACGAAAGTTGACGGTGAAAGCGATGTCGTTCGAGAAGCAATATTTGAGGCACTGCCTCCTGTTCACGTATCAGCTGAACAAAGTGTCGCGAAAGCCCAGCAAATGACCTGTCCTGCTTTGTGTCAGGCAGCTGTGTCCTATAGTACGTGTAAGAAGTGGTTCCAGCGGTTTAAGCAGGGAAATTTCGATTTCCGTGATGCAGACCGTCCGGGACAGCCACAGAAAGTTGACGATGAGGAACTGGAAGAACTGTTGGACCCGGATCCCTGTCGCACACAGTCAGAGCTCGCCCAGGAACTTGGAGTAACACGGCAAGCCATTGCAAAGTGCCTGCACAAGCTTGGACGGATTTACAAGGAGGGCCGTATGGTGCCCCAGCAACTCACAGCTGCGAACAGGTCTAGGCGCTACGACGTTGCTGTGTCCTTGCTCTCCAGATTCAAGAAGGATTTCCTCCACAAGATTTTGACCTGTGATGAGAAGTGAATCCTCTACGGTAATCCTAAGCGGCGCAAATCGTGCGTTTATCCAGGCCAGCCTACCACCAGTACCGCCAAACCGAATATCCATGCCAGGAAGTTATTGCTGTGCATATGGCGGGATCAGCGCGGTGTCGTACACTATGAGTTGCTCAAACCAGGTGAAACGGTCAACGCTGAGCGTTATTGTCAGCAACTCATTCGTGTAGGTGACGCAATGGAGGCGAATAGACCATACACCGGCAAGGACAGAAGGTCGGTCCTGTTGCTTCAGGATAACGCGCGTCCTCACACCGCGAAAACGACTTTAAACACGATCACCGACCTTGGATGTGAGATTTTGTCCCACCCGGAGTATTCTCCAGACTTCGCCCCGTCGGATTATCACCTCTTTTGCCCCGTGCAACATCACCTGAGTGATGAGCACTTCACTTCTGTTGAGGTGGTCCACACAAGTATTGATGACTTTATCAACTCGAAACAGCCTTTTTTGTCCGCAGTGGCATTCGGCAGCTCCCTGACCGATAGCTCAAATATATCCAACACGACGGGGATTATTTTCCTGATTAGGTACTTATTCGATTTGCTATAATTTGCTGTCAACGTGTCGTGCATGTGGCCAAGAATTAAGTTGCACACTTAATAGTTATCTGGAATAAAAGGAAATCATGACAGCCAGTATGAATTTTGATACAAAATAGGCTGCAGGTGTTGGTTAAAATACAAGGAATTATGGAAGAATTTGACAGAAGAATAAAAATCTGGTGGACAGCTTTTTTGGAAGTTAAAGAAGATTTTACGTAGTAATATAAAACGGGAAAACAGTGTAAAACTTTTCAATTAATGTGTAATACCCATATGACATATGGCACTGAAACCTAGCCTATCAAGAAAAACATCTTAGACAAATTGCAAAAAACACAACGTAAAATGGAAAGATCCCTACTAAGTATAAGACTTCAGGTTGAAGTAAATAATACAGATATAAGATCCGGAACAAAAATTTTAGATACAGGTGAAAAGATACTGAATTTAAAATGGAAATGGGCTGGGCCATATAGCAAGAATGGAAAATAATAGATGAACTAAAATAGTAACAGAATGGAGACCATATAAAGGAAAGGGAACCAGATGGAAGGTGGATGGATGATATAAACAAAATTACAGGAAAGCTGTGGAATAGACAAACCCAAGACAGGAAGATTTGGAAAGAGATGAGGGAAACCTATAGCCTCAATTGGCAGTAAAGACAGTTGGAAGAAGAAGAAAGAAGAAGATGGATAAGTTTTTTTCTTCGGCAGCTTATTTTCTTCATATCAGTTCTGAGGTGCGTCTTGTAGATTGGATCTGTAGATGGTGAGTACTGAAAGGCTGCAGATATTCTTAGACAGCAAGTCCCTTAGTGTATTAAAGAAGACACACAGATGCTGACGTGTACTATCTTTGACAACTCCACTGTGTATTGAGTTTCCTTGCCTGGCCATCTAGCAACTAGTAACCAAGACTCTTACGCCCTATGTAATCCAGGTGAAAGTCAGAACTCTGACTAATAAGCACGTATCTTTCTGTACTTCACTTTCTGGCGTTTTTCCTATCAGGCCCTGGCCCAAACCTCCCAGCTTCCTAGTTCTAAGGGCTGTTGAAGACCTAGGACCAGACACTGCCTTCCTATATTCTTCTCCAACAGCATTCATTTATCGTTCATTTTTAATCAACTTCCATAAAAAATATAATTCCGCTGAAATAACTGTAGGACTTTTGAACATCTCCAAGGCGTTCGATAAAAGAAATCATAACTACCTGCTTGAAAAAGTACATAACATTAGTATCAGAGGTGCATCATACAAATTATTTTACAGTTTAGAGAGGAAAAACACTATCACACACAAATAATCGAAAAATTTCGTCTCAAGCCAGAAAATTAGGCATAATAGTAGGAAATTCAGGCAGCTGCTTTAGAACAGAGAAAATTAGCAGATTACGAAAATCTGTCGGTAGAAAGGAGTGAAAATCAGTAGAATGGCAACACTGATGTGGAGTCGTGCTACCTGCTATCCTGATGTTGGGGGTGCTGGCGTTTGCCATTTCATACTTTTTGTTCTTAATCTCCAAACTCTTTTTCATTTTGTGTACGTGTAAGAGAGAGAGAGAGAGAGAGAGAGAGAGAGAGAGAGAGAGAGAGAGAGAGAGAGAGACAGTGAGAAAGATTGAGAGAGAGAGAGAGAGAGAGATATTGAGAGAGAGACAGTGAGAAAGATTGAGAGGCAGTGAGAGAGATTGAGGAAGAGACAGTGAGAGAGACAGTGAGAGAAATTGAAAGAAAGACAGTGTGAGATTGAGGAAGAGACAGTGAGAGAGACAGTGAGAGAAATTGAAAGACAATGTGATTGAGACAGGGAGAGAGATTGGCAGAGTGAGAAAGAGAGAGAGAGAGAAAGACGTTACTTCTAAACAAAAAATACGAAAGTTAGGGAAAAGGAAGATCTATGGATTGAAAATTGCCAAAGAACTAAAACGTTTCTTCAGCGATGGCTACTAAGATGTTCAAGACATGTTGTTATGGTCATCACAGTTTGAACTGCTTATACAATTTTCGAGTTGTCATTAAAACAAAACTTGCCACGGTATTATGAAGAGCTATGCAACTCATACACCGCATTGGTCTATGTTGTCTCTAAATTAAGATCAGGTCTTCAATGTATACATCACTGCACATCAAAGCAAACAACAGCTTATCCGATTACGCGAAATTTAAGAGCACACACGCGTGCGCGAGCGGCTGTTTCTTCCGCACATCCACAAAACAGTCAATACTTTGCAGAACTGATAGATCTCTTCGAGAGGCTAATCCTTTAGTATTGCGCAACAACAGTTATAAAATAAAGGGATCTCAAGGCATTGATGCGTGAGGACTTTGCGAGGTGAACACAAAGGGTATTGTCTCTAGAGGCTTGTGAATCCACTGATGCTTCTTTCTCATTGTAAGAAAGATAGCTGACTGGTGAAACTTTTGTGACCGTTCTATTTTGGGTCTTCGTTTCTAAGCGAGCATTCAGGATGTTTGCTAAGTAACAAATGAACCTATTTGTCTGATTCCTGAGAGAATATTGTTGGAAGTGAAAAGCTTAGGTTGCTTCAGGTAACAACAACAGTCTTTGAAAAAGACATGCCAGTTTTTCAAGGTAAAAGAAATATATACGTAAACCGTAAGCCGCTTTAAGGATGTAAAATATTTTCATTTGACATCATTTAAAAATTTCTTGTTAGAGAAATGCGTAAGTTTTTTAATTGCTAATTTTGTATCTTTCAATTTTTTAAAAATTATTTTAATGCTTATTTTGTCAATGTTGGCCCTGTTTACGGTGCTTTTTTTTTTTTTTTTTTTTAAATTGGTGCATGCATATTTTGGCGCAATACAAGTTTTTCAGTTTCTCAGTGGATACTTTTCAAGAATATGGGCTCATTTACCCGAGAAAAACAACGGATATTACATTTCAGGAAGAACAGATCATAAATGATGTAGATGTTGCATATATACTTCAGAAAAGTGTTGCTACACTAGGATCTCTGACGGGCCAGACCTTTATGAGCAGGCATCGAGGGACAACTATGTCACTCTCTCCAAAGTACTTACTGAATTGAAAAACGCACTTCAGCAGAAATATCAGACAGCTGTTTCTGGACACATGGCGCTGGAAGATCTGAGAAGTGCTGTCCTTAGTAGGGATCACGACACTGCTGGCAGTGATGCAGGCACGTAGCCTCTCGTAACACGCCCACTCTTCACCGGAAGCTCTCAGGATCTCGGCCAAATTAATTCTTTAACTGGCTAGAACGAATAAACTCGGGGTTAACAAAATAGGCTGAAATCAGCTGGAACGAATATATTTGCTCTCTAAGAAGTGGGTCGAACGAGACAGAAACGAGTGTATCTGCGCATCAGAAATCCCTTAAGTTTGGCATTCTAAGTGGTCATTTGAGGATATGATTGTCATTAATCCTTCTTGTCTGATTATATTTTCTGCTAAGAATATCATATAAAGGGCGACGAACCCAAGAAAGAAGAGAAAAGATGTTCAAGTTACTTGTTTCTACCTTGTGGCATGACGTCCATGTTCGGGAGACTATTCCTTCCGAATCATTCCTTGGGTGTGGGATGAGAATAAAGGGCTATAAGGGAATCAGGCTACATGCTGTAAGACTAAGGATTGTAAGGGAACACTAACAACCAGCGACAGATTTATAATCGATACTCATGAGATGAAAGAGTGAAATGAATTGTTTAGCGGAAACGTTCGTATAACCCAGTCATTATCAGAGCACTTCTGTTTGAGGAGCGCAAGTAAATTTGGGTAACTTTTGGTTCAGGTACATCGGCCGCTTAAAGGGTTAAGGAGTGGATTACTGCTACGTCGCATAGCATGTTTAACTTGATTAAAAGTTTGATCGATAGGATTGAGATCTGGAGATTCTGCGGGCTGCTCCATTTCTGAGATCCAATTTCCTGAAAATAAGCATTCGCTATTCTCGTGCGATCAGGTTGAGGATTGTCCTGTAGGATGGATCGACATTTTTTCAAAATATAAAGCTGCATACTCGGTAGGAGAAGTTGCTCTGATGCTTGCATAGCGGTTCTCCAGCGCTGAATGTGGATGAACTGCGAGCCACCCTTACAGGATTTCAGCCCCAAAACATTCTCGCCTGATAAGCCCGATCAGCAGAGTGCTGGAAGTGTTCAGTGTACCCTGGCCCTCTTTACACACCTAGCCTACGGTTATCAGCAGCTAGGATGATTCGGCATTCATCCAGGCACCAATTGTCCAATACGCATTCGGTCTTGGACCTCATCAGTCTTATCCCACATTCGTGTACGACGAAGAGGTGCTGGCCTTTACCTGTCGACGCGTACGATTATAGGGTTGTTGCAAACTATGTTAGACAATAACATATCCTCTCCACGCTCATAAGGAGCTGGTAGGTAAAACGGTGGCACAATACTTTTTCTGAGATGTATAGTATACAGCATTATAACTTATCGTTTTATAAGTTCTGGATATATTCACTGGAAATTTACGTTCTGATTTAAGTGGATCACGGTTAAAATGTTTAAAAGAGTATCTTACACTAGCGACCCGGCCCGGCTTCGCACGGCAGCAATTTAGAATTTACGACGAATCTAAAGAGAGACGATTATTACGTTCAACAGGCGAATGTCTTTCTCTTTGTAAAGCCATTGTTTGTCTGTTTTCATTTGCCAATCGAAATTCTGTTTCTTGGAAAGTTTCATTATGACGGGATATACAAATTCTTTTGGCGTCCGATGTACTACGACTTATATTCGATTTTCGTCTCGGTATAATGTTAATACAATATTTAAATTTTAATTAAAGAGCTACTCAAAGAGATACATATGTGTGATTCTCTTTCAGCGTCCGATGTACTACGCATTTACTCTGTGGCCTTGCATGCTGTCAGACCGGCCGCCGCGCATGCGCCTCGCGTTTTTCAAATGAGCAAAAAAGTTTTGTAAACCGGTCGCCGCGCATCGTTGTTTAGGCAGTGGAATCCACGAAGGAATGCGAACGGCGGTTTTTTCTTTGACTTGTCACTAAAATCGTTACTGCTCGGCTCCCTTTTGTCGTAGATTAATGTTTCATACACTTAAAACTTTCTCGACAAATGCTCTATGGAATGTTAAAAACCGCATCAAAATCAGTCCAGCGATTCTCGAGATTAGCCCGAACAAACAGACAGACGCCTACCGGGGACTTTATTTTATACTATGTATAGATAAGTAATTCCAAAAATTTGATATGGTTAACAAAGTTTGTGACATTTACTCGGATGGACACAGCACGACCTATGGATGTTTGTATCCTGCATTGGGATCGAAAACTACATTTTCGAAAAATATTTATATAGCAGTGGTCGCGTTGCCGATCTCATTCTGCGCAATTTGAGAAAAAAAAGAAATCGTTTTTGGGATGGAAAATAGTTTTGGCGAAAACATTGGCGATTACCTTTTTGTACTATTATAACACTTTGGCGCCAAAATATTAAATTTGGCGAATGGATTGGCGGAAACTTTAAAAAAGTTAGAGCAACCACTGCTTACTACCCGAGATGGAAGCTTAAATACACTGCTAGCCACCCAAAATGCAACACCAAGAAGGACACGAGATAGCAAAGCCAGATTTACTGGACACATAACAACAGATGCAAAGATGAAACGACTTGCGGAACACGCAGACATCAATAGTTCGTGTGGCCCCCATGGCCGGCAATAACGGCCGCTACACGCCGCGGCATCGAACGAAAAAGGCTATGGATATCGGCTTGAGGGATGTCGGTCCAGGCTGCTTCCACACGTTGCCACAGTTCATCAGGCGTAGTCACGGGTGGTGCTTGCCAAGACACTTGGTTGCCGATCAGCGACCAGAAGTGTTCGATGGGCGACATATCGGGCGAACAGGCGGGCCACGGCAGCAGTGATACCTGGTGGGCCGTGAAGAATTGTTGTACGATGCGTGCCACTTGCGGGCGCGCATTGTCCTGTTGAAACGTGGCCGCTGGCAGGTCCTGCAGGTAAGGAAGGACTACAGGCTCCAAAACGTCGTAGATGTAGCGGTGGCTGTTGAGTGTACCGCCGACGCGTACCAGAGGGGTGCGGGTGTCATATCCAATTGCGCCCCAAACAATAACGCCAGGCGACGGAACGGTATGGCGATGCATAATGCAGGCGCCATACAGTCTCTCGCTGCGGTTCCGCCACACGCGGATCCGACCATCGTGGTATTGCAGGCAGAAGCGGGATTCGTCGGAGAAGACAATGTCGTGCCATTCCGTAGTCCAGGTGCGGCGTTCAACGGCCCACTGCCGCCGCACTCGCCGGTGGTGTAACGTCAATGGTAATCGGAGCAATGGACGCCGTGCGACAAGTCCCCGCTCCTGCAGACGACGTCGAACGGTACGTGCTGACACAGGTTGTTGCGCAACACACCCTAATTCCTGCGCTAACGTTCGTGATGTGGCGGTGCGAGCCGTCAATGCCCGCCGCACAATATGCCGGTCCTCTGGTTCTGTGGTGTGCCGCGGCTGCGGCAATCACTCACATCGGTCCGTCCGTCCCTCATGCACCACCGAATCCATACTTGCCTCACTTTGGGTGGATGTCGTCCCACACGGGCGCCGATGTCTCTGTACGATAAACCGCTGTCGCGATAAGCCACTATTCGTCCTCTGTCGAACTCCGAAACGTGCTGGAATGACTGCCGTATTCTGCGACGCGGAATCAGGAAGCTCCCCACGCACAGGTCCGGCAACACAACACATTTCCACTATTTACACCCCGCCTTCTGTGCACCCTTCTTATAATGCTTCTCGGTGGCGTGTCGGGCGCACATGATTTGCATATGCCCTGCAATGCTAATCGTTTGCACGTCCTCTCGCGGGCGACTAATGCTGCGAATTTCAGGGCCAATAGGATGCTTCCTTCTTGGTGTTGCATTTTGGGTGGCCAGCAGTGTAGATAAGAACTGTTTCTTGCTTGAAAGGAAGATCGGTTGCAGCAAATTTCACGATGGAAGGAATGTGATTATGACATGGCAAATTGAAAACAAAATGTTACGTTAGGGACAGCTGGATAATTGTTGCCAGTGAGATTCATTTAAAAATAACAATGTTAAGAAGACTTTGATCTCTTCTGTGGTTTAAGTCAAAGAATATGGCTTTGCACGAGTTAAGGTTAACCTCAAACCAACGAAATAATCATAATCTGTGTATAAGAAGTCGTGGTTGCACGCTGTTTGCCAGAGCCGAGAAAGTATGCCATTGCACAGGTATGTATAGACAACTATTACTGATGCAAAACGCTCTCTTATTTTTTTCCATGATTAGAAGTACAATGTTATAAAGTTCATTCAAGAAGACCCACTCCTTGTGGGGTCATTGCTGAATATAATAGGATATGAATTAGAAATTCTTCATCTTTTCTTTCCTTCCAGTATTTTACTCCATAATGTGATGTTTATGACGAAAGCCTGTTCCACACTAACGGTATGTTTATGAAGTGCCCTTAAGCGGTCTGTGGATATGCAGGTTTTCATACCATAAAGAGACAGTAAGGGAAACGAATAAGCGCATGCCGGACTTCAAACTGCGAGAAATTGTCATAGAAATGTGTCTGCCGTTTCGATAGAGAAAATTGCAGGTTCAATTCTATGTTACGACTAAGAAAAAAAAGTCACTGAGAAACATAAAGAAACCCACGATTCCATTTCATCTATGTCCTTCGTCAGACATTCTTATTCTGCTGAAAGAGGTTCTCCCCAGAGGATCACTTGGAAAAGACCACTTTCGGCCGTCGGTCTCCATATCCGGTTTAAAAGGTTGTTTTTTTGTAAGCTTCTTCCCGAAAAAGAGAAAAAAATACGCATTCACCGACGTTCTTCCCTATTATGTGTTCCTACCTCTGGCTATTCCGGCTACGGAGTCTTACTCCTGTTCATTTGTCACTCTTACGCTTTTGATGACCTCCTCCGGCTCTACAACTAATGCTCTTTCAGAATTCTCTCTCCCAAGCCTTTCTAGAAAGTACTCACTTTTTCTTGCTTAATCAGCTGCATTAAATTCTCAACAAAAATGCTGAATTCGACTTTGAATGCAGTGTTGCATCGCCTACATCAAAACGCCGCTTACCATCATATACAGCAAGAGACTGTAGACACCATGACATACGGGGACACAGATCACTTAATTCACCAATAAATATGGGCGCCAAGGCCCACTTCAACTCAGACAGCAGAAGATTCCGTGAATCGCGAGAGGCACTGAAATACGACACAAGGTGCCAACGAAAATAAAAAGGTCCTGTGATATATTCTCGACAATCAATATTATATATTTTATTTCATTGACCTATTTACACTGTATTTTGATGTTAGTGCCGAGCCGCCCCGGTGGCGCAGTGGTCTAAGCGATGGCCTCTGATCATTCGTCCGAACGGGGTCCGGGTTCGAATCCCGGTGAGGCATGGATGTTGTGTTTGTCTTACGGCACTGGTTCTCTCCCTTCCCTGGAACCAGTGACCCTAAATTAGGGACGGGCGACTGCCTATAGCCCATTGAGTTGCTCACGGTGGTCGTTAAACCTCCAATGAAAAAAAAAAAAAAAAAAAAAAAATGTTAGTGCCGCAGTTATCTTCAGTTAGGGTTAAAATAATATTAAAATAATTTTAAAATAAGAATCTATTACGACCTAACTTCTCGTGATACAATTTCCTCTCAAATCTTGGTACCAAACTATGGCTGATCACTAAGTATTATTCATAAATGCATGCCAAAGATCAGCAGATGCCATCCCAGTACGCAGCGCAGATGAACAAGCTACGTCATGCTATAACATGTCTGAGAGCGTTTATCTTCCGCCCAGGGCACTAGCCATTTGTTTGAATTTAGAGAGTTTGTGCATCGCGCCCAATTCAACTGACAATAAGGAAAACCGCTAGGCCTCTTAAATACGGGGGCATTTTTTTTTTTTTTAGATTCTAACAGTCAAATCGTTAAACATCTTAAATTAAAATTATTGCAAAAGCTACAATAAAAATAAAAACTAGGGCTCGATGCCTCCTACTATTCTTAGCAACAAAAGGTAATATTTTTGAAGCTGGACAGACACCATAAAAAGCCATTTTTGTTATAAAAAATCTACCATTTATCTGCTTTCTGAAAATGTTGAATTTATGAAAAAAGTACATAAGATATAATTTTTCAGAAGCTGTGTTGTTTAATATTTTCGCAGGAAGTTGTGCCGTTTTGTCAAATTCAATTAAAATTTTGCTTTTAATTTTAATATCTTTTATTTAATACTAGTTAAATAATAGTGTTCCTAAAGCAACAACATAGCATTTCTAATCGTAACTGAGTTTCATGTACAGAATAAGAGTTGGGACACGTCTTAGCAACCTGAAGAAAAAAGAAAGCGAAAGGCTTATGCGGAAAAGGCAGGTTGACAGGTGCTGTGATTGATAAAATTCAAAATTATTATGGTATTGCAATTAGAGAAAATGTGAATAATTTAGAAAATATCAGGCGAAATGCTGTAGCATTCGTCTTTCATTATGCGTCGAAAAGAAAAACCACGACATAAACACTGACCGAAAGGTTAGAACATTGCAAATGCCAAAAATTGCTAGTTACACCGAACGTCCGTTTCAATGATGAGAAGAGTCTTCCAAATATTTATTAAATCAAGTGAGAGCTACATACAGTAGTGGCCAAAATTGTGGAAACCTTTTCGAAATGGTGTATTTTTGAGGTTTGATGGCTCATAACACCACTTTTGTTTTGGAGTAATACCATTAAATTATATATCAATGGAAAGATAATTTCATCAAGGATGTAATGCAATAACTTTTATGAAGGGTTTTGTATTAGAACAGCAGTTATAAAGAAGAAAAGTGAAACACATAGAAAAAATGAGATATACAAAAATTCTCCCCATGTTATTTAATACTTAGTTGGGTGACCTTTAGTGTTAATTACGGCCTTACAAAACCTTCCCATGGAGTGAACCAAGTTTTTTAGTTCTGCAGCTGTTATAATGTGAAACCAAGATTGAATTATCGCTTCTATTAATTGGGTTTTATTGCTGGGTTGCTTCTGACTAACAAGTTTCTTTAGTTGGCTCCATAGATTTTCGATGAGGTTAAAGTCTGGACTGTTTCCAGACCATTCCAGCAGTGGAATATGATTATCTTGAAGCCACTTTTTGCAACTGCAGCAACATGACATCTTGTTGAAATATAAATGCTTCATTATCTTGGAAAAGATCACGTGCGGAAGGTTTCAGTTTGGGCTCAAGTATTTCATTAATGTATTTTTGGCCATTTATATTCCCATTAATCATGCAAATTCTGCCCACACCTTTTGATGTCATACAAACCCAGATCATAACACTAATTGGGTGTTTCACGGTACATTTAATGCAATCAGGACGCAAATCTTCTCCGATTCTTCCTCTTATGTATTTTATGCCATCACTACCAAACAGGGAGATTTTGGACTCATCACCCCAAATAACACTGCCCCATTGTTCCGCTGTCCAGTTAACATGGGTTTTAGCCCAGTTTAATCTTTTAAACCTTTGTTTGAGAGATAAAAATGGCTTTTTTTGTGGAATTATAGCTTTTAGACCAAATTCCTGCAGTCTGCGCCGAACAGTCCTTCCACTCAACTTCACATTGCATTGCGCCATTTCATCTTGTATATACCCAGATGATTTTCTTCTGCCACCTAGGCACAGTCTCTTAATTATTCTATCATCACTTGCTGTTGTACACCTTTTCCTGCCTTTACCAGTCTGGTGTTGTAGAGACTGAGGGTCCTTATACCTCTTCAAAAATTTAGAAATGCCACCCTTGGTTAAGTTTCCACTCATTTTTGTTCTAATTTCTTCATAACTGAAGCCTTGTTCACTTAATAATACTATTTTACATCGCTTTCTGGGTGACCAGTCAACTCTTTGCGCCATTTCTTTAATTTTATTACATTTTACAAGCTGTCTAAATGAAAGAACACACACACACACACAAACTAACTAACTAACTTGATAGCATAAAAAAAACTAACTTGATAGCAATACACACTGACAAATGTCCTCCTCTCAGCTCCAATATATGACATCAATAGCTGAATCCTACTGTGACCTTGATTGGCTCATTGCCAAAACAAGATGACACCTTATTGGCTCTCTAAACACTCATGCTCATTGGCTGCATTCAAATGAAGGAAAGCTACTTCATATCAACCTAAGCAAGCTGTGCTTCCTTTTTCTGGTTATTTGGCTATGACCTTTCATAGAATACAGATAATTGAATAAATATTATTGCATTACGTTCTTGATGAAATTATCTTTCCATCGTTTTATAATTTTATGGTGTTACCCCAAAAACCAGTGGTGTTATGAGCCATCAAACCTCAAAAATACACCTTTTCCAAAAGGTTTCCAAAATTTTGGCCACTATTCTACATGTACTGTAGCTCTGTAGTGAATATTTTTTAGCAGAGTGTCTCCATGGAAAATCGTAAAGTGCTAATGACTGTTTCAATGACCTTAAATGGTAGAGAGTACTAAAGATTTATTTCGTTGGCCTATCTTCACTGTGTTTTGATGTTAGTGCTGCAGTTATCATCTTCAATTAGGGTTATGAAGGATTTCATGAAGTGCTTACAACATTTGATTGCACACAGTCATTATACACTGAAGTGCCAAAAATCATGGGATAGCAGTATGCAAATTTTTAATTGGCGCTGCCGTCGTATAAAGGCTTCGACGCACCCCACGATTTTTGTAAGTTGCGAGGTGTAATCTCCTGAGTCGCCGCCCCGTTGGTACAGTGTTTAAGCACTGGCTTATGATCATTCGTCCGAAAGGGGTCCAGGTTCGAATCCCGGTGAGGCATGGATGTTGTGTTTGTCTTACGGCACTTGCTCTCTCCCTTCCCTGGAACCAGTGACCCTAAATTAGGGACGGGCGACTGCTTATAGCCCATTGAGTTGCTCACGGTGGTCGTTGAACCTTCAATAAAAAAAGATCTCGTGAGTCAGGTCGAACAACCGCCAGTAGGATTATGGCAAGCCGACCTGAGTTACTGCAGTCTGTACAAAGCATGGTAGTGGGAGCCAGACGGATGTGACATTTAATTTCCGAAGTTGTGTGAACATTCAACATTATTCGATCCGTGGTGCCACGTGTGTACCAAGAATACCTCATGGAAGGCATTACCACCCACCGTGGGCAGCGCAGTGACGGACTACAGGTATTGAATGACCGTGACCAGCGGCATCTTACCAAGATTGTCCATGCTAACAGACAAGCTACACTGGCTTAAATAACATCCACATTTAATGCAGGAGGTACCAGAGAGATATCAATCAGATCCGTGCAGCGTAATTTAGCGTCCATGGCGTATGGAAGCACAAGACCCACCAGAGTGCCTTTGTTAACACCACGACATCGGACACAGCAGAGCGCCTCACCTGGGCTCATGAACACGGTAATTGGACCCTGGAAGACTGGCAACATGTGGCGTGGTCCGATGAGTCACGCTACTAGTTGTTACGAGCTGATGGTAGGGTTCAGGTGTGACGCGCAGACCTCTTGAGACCATAGACCCCAGCTATCAACAAAGCACTGTGCAAGCTAGTGGTGGTTCCATACGTGCGTGTGGTGTCTTTATATGGCACGGTTTGTGTCCTCTGATCCTCTTAAACACGTCATTAACTCATAATCGCTTTGTTGCTCTGCTGGATGACCGTTTTCAGCCCTTCATAGACTTCATGTACCCCAATAACGATGGGATTTTCTAGGCGGACAATGCACCATGTGATCGGGCCCAAGTTGTCCAAAATTGGTTCGAAGAGCTTTCAGGACAGTTCCAAAGAATGGTGTGGCCACCACGTTCGCCCAACATGTATCCAATAGAGCACTAATGGGATTTGGTGGATAGGTCCATTCGCACCCAAGACCTTGCATCTCCAAATACCAGGGAGCTGTGGGCTGCTATTCAGGCTGCATGGCTCAAAATCTCTCCAGAAGTCTTCCGGCCACTTGTGGAATCGATGCCACGTCGAGTTGCTGCATTTCGCCAGGCTAGAGCAGATCCTACACGATACTAGGTACGTATTCCATGACTTTCGACGCTTCAGTGTACAACCAAGGTGTTGAGGTTCCTTGATGTTCAGCATTTTTCCTGAGCCAACATCGTTGCCATGCCCGAGGCTAAAAAGGCTAGAAACATCTTGCGAACTACAAGGAAGGTAAATCTGATCATACACCAGGCAAATGTAGGCGGAACCTACGAATATGGTGGTTTTTAAATCCATCCATATATGTTATCAGTTGTTTTCAAAGATAATAACTTTACTTTTATTTCCCAAATTTGAAATTCGTCATGAATATGATAACAGTGATATCTTAATAACTAATGGTTTAATCTCAACTTTTTTTAGATAGGTCCCTTCCACAGATATAATATACAAGATGCTAGATCGGACACCCAGCCCGTGAGACGTGACAATGTAGGCGCCATTTTGAGAGGGTCATGATGCTCCCTTTAATCTCCTTTTATATTCAGATTCTAAGCAGCTAATGCACATTTCGCGGAGGAAATAACATTTAAGTATAAAAAGAACGCTGATATTTATTTGTATAAACTGTGATATCGAGGCTTTTGCAAAATATTCAAGTAATTAAGATTTGGTCAGGGCTTAAATTCAAAAGAAATGGCATTCTGACATCTGCGATATGGAAAAACAACAACAACTACATTGCATTATATTTGCTGCGCGAGCTAATAGAATTTTGGGGTCTCTTGTTAATGATTGCATACATTTGCACGCGTTATTCGAATTCATGTTTGCCCTAATAAATATTTTCAAATGCTAAAGGCAGACTGAAATTTCCTAAACTCGATTAAATATAAAAACTTTTTAAAATATATTTATAATTAGCTTTACATAGGAATCAATATTTTGGAGCAAGCACAGTAAATAAATCTGAATGACACAGGTAACAGCCAGCTAGGAGAAAGATACACATTATTTCGGCTCTCTTATGTGCATGCTGAAACCATTAATTTTGTGGTTACAATCAATAGTTTCCTGGATTCCATAGCTATTTATTGTTTTTAAATATAATGTTTGGTTCTTCATTGTTTTAAGGTATTGCTACATTACAACCTTTAAAACATTTCCCAGTCATTTTTCAGATGTGTACAAAATATCTGCTTGAAATTTTTCTGGCTACTTAATGCCTTCAATTTTTTTCAGCGTTGGGTAAGTGGCAAATATTTAAGTGAAATTATATTTCAGTCTCTCAGTGTACAATTTATATCTGAGCAGGCTTTCAGCGTGATTTACAGAATAACCGAAACCAAACTACCCTTCCTAATATGCTCCTCTCCGACATCTTGACCAGGACGGGATTAAGGGAGGGGGTCTATACAGGAGAAAGTTTTGTATCCTACCATTACCAAGAGCCCGGATGCATGCCTCGGCAAATAAGAGAGAAAGAAGAGGTTTTTAAAGTGGTTTTACTTTTGTCTCATGCGATTTCTACTAGGTCAGAAACAGAGGCAGGAAGACGAACAGGTTTCAAGGCAGTGACTCACGAAGGATAGAGGGTTCATGTCGCTGTGTACAGCGGGGTCGGCGAGACAGATTCAGCTCTTTCACTACCATCCTGCCATACCTCCCAATTTGCACTTGGAACCGTTAATGGCCAAAGTCTTCTGTGGCTTCATGTTGCAAAACTACATTAAAGGGTTGCACTAAGAAAAGTATCGTAACTACAGTAAAAGGATGTACTACGAAAAGTATAAAATGCTAAATCATTAAAAATCCATGACAAAACTTATGAATCTTTAGCTATTAATCCATATTCGTATGACAACAGTGGAAAATACATGGACTTTGCAGATAATTTATTAGTTTGAAGAGTGCACTAGATATTAATTATCACAAGAATATTGCTACTGTTTCGCGTTTTAACGGACTTCACAATTATTCCCCGTCATAATTCTTTGAGGGCCCACTCAAATGTCTTAGACTAGGGGCCCAATCAAATGTCTTAGCCTAGGGGCCCACTAAGGCCTTAATCCGAACCTGATCTTGACACGCTCAATGTGGCTCACTGGTTCTCGCAAGGCAAGCATACGTTAAACAGAGCAGACTGCCAATCTAGCTCCTTATACTCGTATGATATGGTCCCATCCTTGAAGACACGAGAGACGTGTGCTCCTTCATGGTAATGCCAATCGACATCGGAATTTCATCACCACCACCAGAATATCCCGAAGGGATTATACCGTGTCTGACGTTCTCTCCAAATACTGCACAGTCGAGAATCACTGTTCAAGCCTGTTGTCTGACCCCATCTGACAACAGAATTTATCTCCATTCATCATTACCTCACGTGAGGTTGCTTCATGTGAAATGAATTCTCTTGTGAAGAGCCGTTCATGAAATACGCATGAGAGGTTTACAGTCATAACGACTCTCGTGTCTAAGCCTTACGAGTAGTGAGACTATTTGTCATTTTGCGATACAGCCTATGGACGCAGGGTGCTTTGAAGAGAGTTTACATGCTAATTCAATTGCGTTTATCTGTTATTGCTAAATATTGAACGTCCTTTGATGGTATTGCCCTTGAACGGCCTCCATTTGCCTCCGATGGTAAACTCACTGTTTTGGAATTACTTCTAGAGTCCTGCAATGCTATTTTGGGGTCTTCTGAGAAACCCCGCTATCCGTGCACGTGACTGGCCGATTTCGATCGAAACAGAGTTTCGTCACTGTGTTGCTTTACACCTGCCAAAAAAACTTTTGTTCGAGATGTTCTGAAGACTACTGGATATGTTTCAAACGTAGTTTTCATTGGGTGTGATTTCTGCAAATTGCAAACGTTTTGGAATAAATATTCTAATTTCAAACGCATTTAAAAGAGGAAAGGTGTTAAAATTAGTCTGTCATGTTTCCAAAAATTTAAAGCTACAAGTAGGAAAAGACGTAAACATTCTTGTGCTTTACAAATCAGTGAAGTTGCCGTAATTTCTTAAGAATTAAGTCTGAACTGCTGCCCCCTGTTGCTGATCAGAGCGGCAATCGTTCGACTTGGCTGCCAGTAATAGTCCTGTATGAGACATGATTGGTTTGTTTTTCATAGCAAATTTAGTTCTTTTTCTACCCTGGATCCAAGAGGCCTAAATTAGGGAAGGCAACGCCTTATAGTGTTACATGATCATGGGACACTTAGCCCCCCTCCTCCAAGAAAAAAACTGACTGTGAATTGGAGCACAGTTCACTATTAACATGTAAATTAAAGTATTTCCTTATTTGACATAAAGAACGCAATTGCTTTTTGATAAGTGTCTTTAGTTCTACTTATATTATCAGTAAAACTTTTATTAGGGAAGTCTTAAACCCGAGTTTGACTACCTGATTTGAATCAGCTGAAAGGCCAATTCAGAATTGCATTTCATCTCACCGAACAGCACATTTAAAACGGCAAGCATAAAAACAGTCTCAATCGCAGGAATATTTTCCTTTTTATCCTATTTTCAGAGAAAAGCCCACCTACCTCCCCGGTTCTCACTCTCGAGTGTAAAACGGATTTCTCATGAGAAAATTGACGCCATCTTCGTTCCATCGCCCGAAATCGATTTCGTTACACGAGAAAACTTCTCCAGAAAAGTTTGTAGGCGGAGAGCAAAGGAGGCGGTCGTCATGACAACAATTCAGCATAGAGAGCACTCATGCAGCATTTTTAAAGCTAATCACTAACGGAGTTCAAAACAAGGTATTGTTCGCTCCGCGTGTCCTACTTCCACATTCCGATCATCCCATGTATGTATCTACATATGTTTTCAAAATTTGTGAGCCTCATTAAACACGAGACTTTCATATTTACCAGCGAAAAGATTTTCACCTGAGTCATTGGATCATTTTATTTGGAACTGGGTTTCGCAATGAATGAAACCATTCCACTCTGCGGAAACACCACTAAGTCTAAACAGAAAACAGCATGCTCTTAACACTGCTACGTGAAGATCACTACTATCTTCTTTCTTTCGTCAATTCCAATTTGGTGAAAATGTTTGCATAGCAAACAGGGTGTCATGCGAATTGTGAGGATGTACGGAAAATATCTATCTTCTTTTTAGTTCTGATTTTCATTGCGTTTCATCATATTTTATAGTTCAAAGAAGGATATTAATAAAAATGAATCTTATCAGAGTTGCAACTTTTCTAAAAATAATTTTTCTTAACTTCAGCTTTTATCGATTAGATAGATGGTTATAATTTTTCAAAGTTGTGATCTACTTAAAAACCAGGTAGTTCTATTAAACAGGATTTGGTGTCTTAATGAACTAGCATTCAAGAGTTAATTTAATTATAAAAAACACCTACAAAGCACGGTAATTCCACATCATGCAGTCTTGCTCCACTCTGAAAGTCTTCTCAGGTCCATTCTGTAAATTTATCTTGTGCAGATTTTCTTCATGTTGGCTACACCCATTCACATTTCAGCTAACTTCCTCTGTGATAATTTTGTCAACATTTTAGCTTTTTGTTTTGTTTTATTTAGCGGTATGCCACCAGATTTATTGCCACTCTGAGCAACTCTAAGACCTGTGGTCATTAGAGTGGTAGTAAGTCTTTATCTGTGGGCAGTGTCGATCCCTAATTTGGGGCCACTGGTTCTGAGGAGGGTGTGACGTATATTCTAATTTAACTTTCATTTTTAGTTCCTTTTCTTATTTTCTTTTGCACTTTCCAAGCTTAACGTGATATCTCCTCTCTCACATGAATGAGGTTGGCAACACTTTTGAGGTTAGAGAGAGTGACGTATGAATGTGATAAGAACGTTAGATAAAAAGAACGATACAGCAGTTGCTTTGTGTATGTGTGTGTGTGTGTGTGGGGGGGGGGGGTGTTCGATCGTTGTTAAGCTAGATTATACGACAGACAATTAAGATATTATGTGTGAAGTGTAAACCTCGCAGTCATATATTTTGGATGTCATTTACTGTGCTGGATCTATAAAAGGTTAAATGTAAGTTTGACTTCTGTATATGTTTTGTCTGGCCGTAAAACCTTAATCCCGTGCAACAATTGCATCGTATTCTCGTTTAGTTCAACATTTCCGTAGTCATTGTTTTAGACATAGCGTAACACCAATCCCGCACACGAAAAAGGCTTACGTTATGAGGGTGAAAGGCCACCGCCGTCAGGCAGACGCGCAAACTGCTTCATCCGGGAATCAAGCCCTAGTCCAGCGCAGACGGCAAAACAGATAATGGTTTCTCTGACCATTCGGTCACTAGAGCACCGCATTTTCACATATCCAATCGAGCATTTCTGTTGGTGAACCCAGTCAATTCGCTGAGTACATTACCGCTATAGAATATGTATATTAGATATGATAACTGTAACTAATACTTTGCTTTATTCATGTGCTGTGGTTTTTGCTTACTGTAATTATGCATTAATCTCACCATAGTTCTTTTATTTGTCATTAGTTCCTGAATGACATCTATAAAGCACCGAGTGGTATGGATGGCAACTAAGTTGTCTATAGTCACTAATGAGGTCAAATTAATTGTCAAGCGGTGGGGTAGTTAAAATGCTAACTGTCTCTACTTTCTGTAGTCTTCAGTCGGTACTGTAGTCAACCGGAGGTCGAGTCGTCTAGAGGCAGAAGATTTGACCTGTCTGCAACTGATGCTGAGGTCTATCCGGTAATGGAGTCTGGAGGTTAACCAAACTAGTCGTTTGTTATCATTCCGGATGCCGAACGGGCTGTAGGTTAACCAAGTTGCTTTTAGTCGGAAATGAAGTAAAATCGGGGATCCAAAGGTCATAAGGTTAATCAGTCGAGCTGTTAATGTATTGCCAATACTGAAGTCGTCCTGAAGACTAAGCTAAGATTTAGCTGATATTCGAACGTTAACTATCTCAGTATCTTGTCTGCAGCCTGAGCAATCCGCAGGCTGTGATTTACTCTTAGCGAATTGTGAGGTGTAACCGGAGCGATCCAAAGGTTAACCCCTTGAGTTGTCTTAGCAGATTTTCTCTGAAGAATGAGCGTTCTGGAGGCTAAATGTGTTGTCTGTCGCCAATACTGAGTTCTAATCGGTGGTCGGGTGGTGTGGAAGTTAATCGACTGAGTAGTCTGCAAGTCAGCTGTCTGAAGACTAACACGATAATCTGCAATCAGTGCCGAGTGAGTTTCAATCTGTGGCTGTCGGAATGGACTGAAAGCTAATCAGTTGATTTCTCTGAGATTGAAGGTAAGTGAGTTGTCTGTTGAGAGTGCTGAGGTATAACGTTTACCGTGTGGTCTGAAATAAAAAAAAAATGAGTTTTCTGTAATCAGTGTTTGAGCCTGTCTGGGGGTCAAGCAGATTGAAAACTGAGTTGTATGTAATCCGTGATCAGGTCTATCTGGAGGCCGAACAGTCTGTTAATTGTGTTGTCTGCAGTAAAGGTCTTCACGGGCTTGGTCGGGCTTTTTTTGTTTAAAGACCAAAAGCAACGAGCCGGGCCGGGCCAAGTAGACCCATTCTTTTTGTCGCAATGGTAAAGAAAGAAAACGCAGTGTTTCCCAATTTTATTGCCTGTTTAACTGTTTTTCTGGCTTTACTTACTTTTGTGACATAGCCCAAGACATGATGACAGAGGCGAGGGTTTGCACTCAGTGTTTTTCTCATCTCTAGGTATTAAGGTGCCAAAAACATTTTGGGGCTTGTTGACAGCAAAAAGATTAGACCCCGAGGGTGTGCGTGCGTGTTGTGTAGAGTGGAGGACGGGTGGTGTCTGCAATGAGGTGGTGTCTGCAATGAGGTGGTGTGTGTGAGAGAGATTGAGTGAGTGAGAAAGAGAGCACATCGATTGTTTCTCCTATCCCTAGTCCGTATAGGGAATGACTTTCGTAGTGTTACCGCTTACTAGTTCAAAGAAAGGGAAATTTGAATGCTTCTGGTCTTGTTTTTCTCTCTTTAAAGGCTACATTCTACGGTAATTGCCAAAGTTTAGTAATTTTTTTAGGCTTATATTCAACTAAATATTTTCAATAATCTCATTTCATTATTTAATTTTCACAATTTAGTAAAATATAATGGAAAGACAAAATAATACAAAATGGCACATCACAGGCCAGGCCTTAAACGCAAGGGCTTGAGCTGGGCTGGGCTCAACAAATAAAGCCCGTGCAGACCTTTAGTCTGCAGTCAGTGCTAATATCTAACTGGTAACCAGTTGGTCAGAAGTTTAAGCATTTAAGTTGTCTGTAATCCGCACTGAAGTCCGTTTGAGATGCCCGCAGGCAAACCTAGTTGTCTGTAGTCAGTGTTAAGGTCTAACCGGTGTCCGAGCATTCCGAAGGCTAACTACTTGAGTTGCCCGAGCATTCCGAAGGCTAACTACTTGAGTTGCCCGAGCATTCCGAAGGCTAACTACTTGAGTTGCCCGAGCATTCCGAAGGCTAACTACTTGGGTTGCCCGAGCATTCCGAAGGCTAACTACTTGAGTTGCCCGAGCATTCCGAAGGCTAACTACTTGAGTTGCCCGAGCATTCCGAAGGCTAACTACTTGAGTTGCCCGAGCATTCCGAAGGCTAACTACTTGAGTTGCCCGAGCATTCCGAAGGCTAACTACTTGAGTTGCCCGAGCATTCCGAAGGCTAACTACTTGAGTTGCCCGAGCATTCCGAAGGCTAACTACTTGGGTTGCCCGAGCATTCCGAAGGCTAACTACTTGAGTTGCCCGAGCATTCCGAAGGCTAACTACTTGAGTTGCCCGAGCATTCCGAAGGCTAACTACTTGAGTTGCCCGAGCATTCCGAAGGCTAACTACTTGAGTTTCCCCAGAAATCTGAAGGCTAACTACTTGAGTTACCGGAACTGTTGTTCCTCTGAGGAATGAGCATTTTTTGGTATAACAGATTTGTCTGGTTGAGGTTGGGCGATCTGGAATTTAACCAACTGAGCAGTCTGGAAGCTAACAGGGTTAATATGTGGTCACTTCACAGTGAGGTATAACCCGTTGGCTTTCCGACAGTAATTGCTGTGGTCTTTCTGGTAGGTAATCGAGCTATCTGCAGTCAGCATTGAGGTCTAACCGGTGACTGAAAGATCTGAAGGCTAAGCAGTTGAACTATTTGTGCTATCCCTCTGGAGAATGAGAGGTGTGGCCTCTAAACGAGTAATTTGTAGTTAATGCTGAGCATGTTTTATAATCAGTGGGCGAGTACTATAGATGTTAAGCAGATGAGCCGTCTGGAAGCCATTCGAGTTAATTTTGGTCAGTGCTGAGGTTTCTCCAGAGACTAAGATGTCTGTAGCCAATCAGCTAACGAAGCTCAAGTGCAGGTCAAGTCGTGAAATTTATTCAGCTGAGTTGTGTTTACAGTTTGTGTTTCCGTCTAACCGAAGAAAGAGCAAACTTCCGAGCTGTATGGAGGCTAACCTTTTGTGTTGTCTACTGCGCCTACAGGTCCTGTTGTACAAGTCTCATATTCGAGTCAATATTGGGTTAGATATTAGTGCTGCCTTTGTCTTCGTTACTAATTCACTCCTTCTGTGAGACTACAACATTTAATTAAGGACAGAAAGTTTCTCTTCGTTTTAGATGCACATAGTTTTTAAGGAAACTGCTTTCTGATTGCTTTTCCAGTTGTCTTTAAAGAGTCTAACTTCGCTTCTGTGTTTGTCTGTAGCTTCTCTTCCTCGAAGAAGATATTTTCCCTTTGTGAATTTTTTTTACTTACTCTGAATAATTAATCAGAAGTTTATTGTGAATCCAATTTTGTGCACATTCTACAAGTGTAAACGGGGCGATAAACAACATTTCAAGGTAACAATTTTGGTAACAACTTCAAAAACTTGCAGCTGAAGTTAAGCTTTGTATTTGCCGAGGCACACGTGCCCGTTCGGACTGTAGCAGAGCACGCAGGTTCCAGAGATGATGTGGCTGTGGATCAGCACATCGAACTTGTCAATCCAAATAGTCCCACAAGAGCTCTATGGGATTCAGTCGGGCGTTTCCATCCGTCAAGGGAGAGCGGAGACACCCCTGTCGTGTTTCAGGAACCAGTCACACACGTTTTAGCGACACAGCACGGCGCATTTTCCTGTTGTTCGATACCATCACCGCCAGGCTAAACGTCCAACATGAACGGATGCATGTGGTCAGTGAGGATGGACAGGTAGCCATTGGCGTTCAGGGACCCATCCAGTGGTACCAGCGGTAATACCATTATAACATCTCCCAGACATGCACACTGCCACCGCCGGCCTGTACGCGACCAACAACCGTGTACGAGTGTTAGTTCTCGTGTGTCTGACGCCGTATCCGCCACCACCCGTCGCTTCTGTGGAGTAGAAACCTCAATTCGTTGGAGAAGGCCACGTTTTCCCACTCTTCTACTGTCCAATGACTATATGTAGTCCCATTCGAACTGCAGGAGTGTTGCCGATCGACCTGGGTCAACATGGGCGCCTTGACGCAGCGTCGACTCTGGAGAGCCATGCGTAACATGGCTCGCTCTACTGTTATCAAGGACACGTGCCTGGGTGTCCCAGCTTTCATTTGCGCGGTCAATTGATGCACTGTTGCGCGTCGATTGCGCTTTACCAGTCGACGGAAGCGACGTTCTCCTGTGGTGTCGATGGCCTTAGTAGCTGCATAGTTATGACTTCGGGAAGTAGTCGAAGTGCCAGTGGTCCATTTTTGGTAGAACCTTACTACAACACCTCGCGAACAGTCCACGAAGTCTGCTGTTTCTAAGATGCTTCCACCTTTGGCGCGATAGCCAATGACTATTCCTTCTTTAACATACGTCAAATCATTACCTTTGCCCATTGTGTTGACGTAACGCACTATGGCGCATCTGTCCTGGCGGGCCGTTTATATCTATGCTCGACCTCGTCACGTGCACTATGTGACGTGCCTGTGCGGGTACGCTATGTTTCCGGGGTTGGTCATATTATTGTTATACGACCGTGTACTTAAGTACATTATATGTATTTAATTACTTTATAAAATAATAATAATAAATACATATAATGTATTTAAGTACACGGTCGTATCACAATATTTGTTTTTATATTTTATAAAATAAAATTTTTTGGATGTGCCCGAGTTCCTTTGGTAACATGGCATGTATCCCAACGACCAGTTATGTCAAATCTTGTCAGCATTGTACCGTTCACATGCAACATGGGGTTTGAAATCCTTATTTTCAACTCCACAACGCTGTTGGGGATCGGAGGCAGGTACATAACATTTTTAACATAGCCCATAAAGTGAATTCCAGAGGCGTTAAGTCTGGTGGCCTTGGAAGTCATGGAATAGGGCTTCCGCGGCAGACCTATTTGCCATTGTGATATCTTTCGAGGAAGTTGCGGACATGCTTGAGGAAATGTTTTTTACGCGCTATCTTACTAGAGTATCATATCAGGCTCTATGTCAACGTCTAATTGTGGAATGAGGAAGTTTTGATGTCCAGATATGCATCTCCGTGACGGTTGATTCCGAAAAAAAGAACCCCAAAAAACCAGTTCGTGTACTTTTTTAAGGTTCGTCTACAATCACTACATTTTTATTTTCACACTCTTGTACCAGCCCTTCCTTGGGACTTTCTGTGCCTCAAATACGAACATTGTGTTCGTTCACTTCTTCACTGACGTGGAAGACTGCCTCATCAGAGAAATGTTTCTGTCGAATGATTGGCCGTCCGTCTTCATTCGCCCGCACATGATACGGGAGAAGTGACATCGGTTGAGTTTATGACTTTCACATAATGCCAGCAGAACTCCAAGGCTTTTGCTGTTAGAAAACGTGTCTCCATCTTAGGATTTTCCACACTGTTGGCTGAGGAACTTGAAGTTCTTGATTTGCACAACACGTGGACTTCCGCGTGTTGCGAAGAAAACTCTTTCAATAGAGTCCACATGATTTTCCACCACCTTTCTCTTGTTGAGAACACGAACAACCTCTCTCAACAAATGATTTGCACCACACTTATCCAGCTTTTTTTGAGAGTAATTCCTCGGCAAGGTTTGTGTGAGATTTGCGCTGAACTCAAGTCACCGACTTTGTTTCGCTAAGACCACAACACGCCTCCCCGGTGGCGCAGTGGTCTAAGCGATGGCTTCAGATCATTCGTCCGAACGGGGTACGGGATCGAATTCCGGTGAGGCATGGATGTTGTGTTTATCTTACGGCACTGGCTCTTTCCCTTCCCTGGAACCAATGACCCCAAATTAGGGACGGGCGACTGCTTATAGCCCATTGAGTTGCTCACGGTGGTCGTTAAACCTCAATAAAAAAAATAAAAAAATAAAAATAAACCACAACACGCGTTGTGCCTTCCCCGCTTCATTGAAATCAACTACTTTGCTTGCTGTACTAATGTGCTGCCAAATCGTGGCATACGCATGAAAAAGTCGTACTTAAAGAAACTGGAAGATATAATACAGACATTAATGCTGGTTTTCTAGCTGCATCTGACTTGGTATTCTTTGCCTACTGGGAATCTACTTAATAGTGTGAAAACCATGTACGCTGGCAGTAGAGCTTGTGTGCGAGTGAATGGTGTTCTATCGAAATGGTTTTCTATGGGTGCAGGAGTCAGGCAAGGTTGTGTAATGTCCCCCTGGCTGTTTAATATATTTATGGATGCATGTATGCGTGATGCTAAAATATATAACACTGGTTTGTGTCTTGGTAATATGCGTGTGTGCAGCTTGCTGTATGCTGATGACACAGTCCTGTTGGGAGAGAGCAGTGTATTCAGTGTATGTTGTCCCGGATGTACGAAGTTTGTATGAAATTCAAACTGAGTATAAATAAGGGATAACCCAAAGTTACGGTTTTTGAGCGAGGAACTGTTCGTACTGAATGCAAGATACGCCTTAATGGCACAGAGATTGGCCAGGTGAATGAGTTTGTATATTTAGGAAATATGTTTGACAGAGAGAACAAATTAGATGGTGAAATTAATAAGCGAGTGAATTCTTCATTGAAAGTCATAGCTAACTTAGGAGGATTTCACAGGAATGATGGGTTCTCAAGGAAGTCCAGCATGGCTGTGTATGAAAGTGTAATTAATTGTTCCTACTGTGATGTACGGCAGTGGAACCTGGTTAATGCAGAAACTACTCACTAGTCGTTTGTTGCTGGGGAGATGCGTTACTTATGGGGGGGGTATGACACGCGCTGGTCATGTGAAGAATGAAGATGTGTTGCAGATGTGTAATGTGAGGCAAAATGCCGTTAGTAAGGTGGAGACTAATATTCTTAGATGGTTTGGCCTTGTTGAAAGAATGAGGATGAGGTGCTAACTAAGAGAATTTTTCAGCCCAAGTGGTAGGAAAAAAAGGTAGAAGAAGGCCAAGGAAATCATGGGAGGACCAGATTCAGGAATGTCTACTTGGGAAAAAGATTATGAGTATGAAGTACAAAAGGTCTTGTGTGCGGCGTGTAATGGATGTTCATGAAGCTCGTGTGGTATGCAGAGATCGTTGCAAATGGAGACATTTGATGCACCAACAGTAAGTTCTAGTTCTATCAGTTAAATGTGTACTTGACACATGGTCTTTCTTTGAGGAGCTAACCTCTGAATCTCGGAGAACAGCCTAATGATATGTATGTGCATATATTTCTAATCTGACTCGGATGCCCTGTTGAAAAATGAGATCGCACTTTGTTTAAAATAAAGCGCAGAACATCAATAAATTTACGCAGTTTGCTGTTGTCGAAAATGTTCTGGCTTACAAAGCACCAGAATTTAGTTGTGTTAATGTCGTTCATTCAGTGATATTATTAAAAGCTAAAAAGAGCGCTGCATTATTACGAGAGAGTGGTGAAACCGTAACTTGTTGAATAGAGATGGCATTGTCGATCGTGAAGAAAATAACGTTGCTTGTGTCGAAATCACAATTTATGATGGACGCAGTTGTCTGACCTTCACCAGTTTGGCAATTTATTTTTAAGTAAAAAGAAGATTAAATTCCATCTGTACCACTTTCGCCCATTTCTCTGTTTCTTAACACGCCAGGTCAGCTGAATGAAAAGAGCACTTGATTTTTCGCAGAGACATTTTCAGTTGGAAAGAAGCATTTTTTCTGATTTTTTTCCTTCTTCGGAAAGACAAACGCAGCAGTACCAATTCCCTTTACTGATCACGTTCGCAACATCGAAAATTTTTGAACGGGAAAGTGGTATCGAAAACTTCGGATAAATTCTTGCTTCCTCTGATTCAAACGCCTCCATTCTAGAGTGTTTTCTAATGTACCGCGCATTCAGGTTTGCTTTACTGATAAGACACGTGCTTGGAGAGAGAGAGAGAGAGCAGAAAATGGAATGCCTTCTCGAGAATTTTACAGTACTTTCAGTTCTTATGAGACTCAAACGGAGAAGAACTATATGAAAACACCACAGCCTAGAGTCATGCAAAAAGGTGTTTAATAACAAAAGAATATCATGATCATTCAACTGGATGTTTTAATAAAAGCGAACTCAGACTTCCTTTCGCCGCCCCGGTGTTGCAGTGGTCTAAGCGATGGCTACTGACCATTCGTCCGCGATAGGTCCCGGTTCGAATCCCGGTGAGGCGTGGATGTTGTGTTTGTCTTATGATCCTGGCTGTCTTTCTTTCCTGGAACCAGTGGTCCTAAATAAGGGATGGGCGATTGCTTGTATCCCATTGAGTTGCTCACGGTGGTCGTTAAACTCCCAATCAAAGAAAAATAAAGATTTTTTTCCAAATGACAATTTGTTTGACAGTCGAGAACTCAATGTAACTATCAAGGTTTGAGAAGTTGACGAAGAAGACCAGGTTAGTGTTCTGTCAGGTAGGTGATTTTTCAAAGAGCTTTGATTTAAAATGTAGTCTCAGGCACCGTTACAAGTATTGCTTTCGAGATACCTTTGCCTTCTGCTGCTTGAAACTAGAATTTCGTCAACGTCATTGATAATGTATTACGTGCACAACTGTACAGTAAAGCCACGCACCAGTCGCCTCACAGGAGAACGGAGGAAGATAATGACGTGGAACAAACAGGGCTGATATACACTATATTGACAAAAGTCACCGGACACCTAGGAGAGAAACACAACATAGCACTTATTGGCATGCATTAGTACGGTGTCGGCCCACCTTTGGCCTTAATGTATGCACTGACCCTTCGAGACATGCTTCCGACAAGGTTTTGGAACACAGCGATAGGTATGCGCTTCCATTCAGTACATAATGCTGCCGCTAACTGTTGCTTAGTAGTAGGCCTTGGTTCCAAATTTCTTATGTGGCGCTCAAATTCATCCCATAGGTGCTCTATGGGATTAAGATCTGGGCTTTGTGCTGTCCAGTTCACACACGATACGGAATTATAGTCAAACCACGCCGTAACAGTCCTTGCTTTATGGCTCGGTGCATTATCCTGCTGGTACCAACAAGGCTCGGTTTCATAGTATTGCCACATAGTTGGTAGGGCATAATTGTCCAGAATATCGTGGTAGATGTGCTGGTTAACAGGTTTGTCCGCGATAACCAATGGGCCGGGACCATACTACGAAAAACACTCCCACACGAGTACACTGCCAGCTCCAAACGTGACAGTAGGAACAGTACATTGTGGTAAATAGCGTTTCTCCGGCTGCCGACATACCCACACATGGCCATCAGACTGATGGATGGTGTATCTGGATTCATCAGTCTATAGGACCCGTTTCCATTTATCTACTGTCCACGAAAAATGTTCTTTACACCATGCTAAATGACGAGTAGCATTCCGAGAGGAGATGAAAGGCTTATGAACAGCCGCAGGACCACGGTAACCCATGGAATGAAGTTCTCTGTGAATGGTACGTGTACATACCGAGGTTCCAGCATTTTCCTCCCTTGTACACTGAGGTCTTGTGCAGTACTCAGTCGATTAGCTGTAGCGACTCTCCTAAGGCTTCGTCGTCCTCTATTTTATGATTTTCTTTGGTCTGCCAGTACGTTTTGCTGCTTCAGGCGCGCCATGTGTCTTCCACGTATTCAGTACATCCAAAACAGTTGACTTGGGTATGTTTAAACGCCTCTCGGTTTCTCTTATGGACAACCCACTAAAATAACACCCAACAATCTTTCCTTTCTCAAAGTCAGTTCTCTCCCGCAGCGACATTTTCACTTTACCTCACAGTGCGATATGATCGCGGTCAGCTGCAGGCTTTGTTTTATTCTGTTTGCAGCTGCACCGCGCATCTTAACAACGCAGCGGATCCGTTCATTTGCTTTTGAAGTGTGTCCGGTGATTTTTGTCAATATAGTGTAAGTGACAGAGGACCGATCGCATCAGCTTGACATCAACGCCCTTAGTAGCACGACGAATTTGCGAACATAGCTTACTGAACTCTGAGAAGATGATAGAGCAAAAATGTTAGCTACAAAGTTTGAGATCATCTTTCGTTTGCGGCAAATCAATTGTAAAAAGTGAAGACATACGAGCGAATTTAAGATATATATAATGAGGCAAAGGTAGCAAGGGAATTGTTATTACTCTTTCAGGAACTACTACGCTATCTGGCTTTCGCTCCAGCTCTTATAACTCCCGAATATTTTGATTCGTTTCCTCTTTTTTAGCAAATTCTACATCCTCATTAAAATATCAAAGAACATTTCTGAGGCTGAATTATGTTAACTTTTTCCTTTAATTGCAGATACCAGTATTTCGGGTTTGTGTCACGTATGGATGCAAACAATCTTGTTACACTTGCTTCCCTCCTTACAAACTATTTCGAAGATACGAAATTTTTTTCCATACACTACTTCGAAACTTCAGTGAAAAGCCAACGGATGGCGTTGCTAGCACGTAAACAGCTACTGTTGATGCGATATGTCAAGTCGTGCTTCCGCTACCGATATGACTACTGCTAACTGTGGTCGCCCGATTATTTTGTTTATTTTGTAACTATATCACCCATAAATCATCGAAAAGGCATGAGCTTTGGAGATTAGATGAATATCCCGATGGAGATGGCAATGGAGATCGTTAAGAGAGTCGAACAAAGTGGAGAGAAGATCGCGAACGTGGCACATCGTATGGCATGAATAAATGTACGCTTCATAGAATTATGAAGCGCATACAGAGGATCATATAATATCAGGTAATACCAAAATTGTAAGGTCAAGGGATGTAAGGTCAGGTGATGCGTAACATCACAGCCTCTCCTTGACAAATGTCAACCCCGCCTTCTCGTGGTGCATCCTGTTCCCACTAAAGGGGCTCTGACGACCGCCAATAGCGGTATAACTATACCATCGGGATTAGAGGAAATTCTATCCCACACTCACCAACCCGCTTGGCCAGCGTGGTGAGTTATGGCCAAACCCCTCCAAAATGTCTCCACAACTTAAATCTTGGCCCTCAGTCTCCGGCAGCTGGAATGTACCTGGCCAAGGCAGCGGCCAGTGCGACATGAAGGCAGAGGGTGCTAAGAATCCCCGGAGGACCGGACTAGGCTGCCATCTGATGCTGACCTTGGCAACGTACAATGGACGCTCCCTATCTTCTGATTCAAGGCTTCTTGAATTGGAAGAGGAACTACAAAGGATCAAGTGGGACATCGTGGGGCTAAGTGAGGTAAGGAGAAAAGGAGAAGATCTCATCGAACTGAAAAGTGGACATCTCTTCTACTATCGTGGGACAGATACTGGCAGAACTAGTGGTGTTGGATTTATAATAAACAAGAAACTGAAGGATAAAGTGGTAGAAGTTGAAAGTTCCTCTGACAGAGCTGCAAGACTCGTTATCCAACTATCGAGAAGATACCAGGCTCAGATTATTCAAACTTATGCACCCACCACAAGTCATCCTGAAGAAGAAATTGAAGAATTTTATGAGGAAATTTGTCATCTAAATAATAAAGGTAAGCAGCACTTGAAAATAATTATGGGAGATTTCAATGCAAAGATAGGGCAACGGCAACAGAATGAAACTTCAGTAGGTAAATTCGGTCACGGCAACAGAAACCAGCGTGGAAATACTCTCGTTGAGTTTGCAGAGGCAGAAGGGTTTTTCATCTTGAACTCCTTCTTCAAGAAAAAGCCACACAGGAAATGGACATGGAGACATCCAAATGGGACGACAAGTGAAATTGATTTTATTATGTGTAACAAAAAATTCGTCATAGAAGACTGCAGTGTGCTAAACAAGTTCAACACAGGTAGTGACCATAGATTGGTGAGATGTAAGATGCACCTCAACACTAAACTTGAACGTGGCAAGCTCATAAGACAAACAAAATCTATTGACATAACCAACCTTAAAAAACACCATAATACCTTCAAGTTGGAACTGAAGAACAGATTCTCTGCTTTAGAAGGCCTAACATCGGAAGAAGTGGACATCTCTGAAGTTAACAGAAAAGTAACCAAAGCTCTTATGGAAACAGCAACAAAATTAGCTGGGTCTAAGAACAAGTTGCATGTAAATAAATTATCAGGAAAAACGAAAATGTTGATGCAAAAAAGAAGAGAGATGAGGACAACTAAAGAAGATGTGACTTCCAAAGTGGAATATATAGAGCTATGCCAGACAGTACGAAAAAGTATCACTGAAGACGTAAGAAAATTCAACTGTGAACTAGTGAGGAAAGCAATTGAAAACAACCAACGCCTAAAGATAGCAAAGGGACATCTCAGTAAGGGAAGAAAATAGATTATGGCACTGAGAAAAGAAGATGGTTCTGTAACAAGAAATAGAGGCGAAATTTTGACAAGAAAGATTTCTACTCCAAATTATATGAAAGGAATGATACATGCACTCCAGACATCATGAAAGATACCAGTACCAGAGTTCCTCCAGTCCTTCCAGCAGAAGTTGCACATGCAATCAAGAACATGAAGCGGGGAAAAGCTCCAGGAGAAGATGGAATTACTGTAGACATCATACAAGAAGCAAGTGGAGAAATCGAAACAGTACTCGCCCAAATTTTCACTCGATGCCTTAATGAAGGAAAGATTCCTGAGGATTGGAACACCGCTACAATGATCCTGCTACATAAGAAAGGTGACATTGAGGATCTCGGAAACTACAGACCTATCAGCCTCCTATTAGTAGTTTATAAAATCTTCACTAAAGTTCTTTCACACCGCTTGAAGGTAACACTGGACATGGCTCAACCGAGAGAACAAGCTGGATTCAGGAGTGGCTACAGCACAATAGATCATATCCACGTACTGAGAGAACTAATTGAAAGAGCGAGGGAATATGAACTTCCATTGTGCATGGCTTTTATCGATTATGAAAAAGCCTTTGATTCAGTGAAACCATCAGCAGTTACAATGGCTCTGAAAACCTGCGGTATTGAAGATGCATACATTAATATTATTAATAACATCTATGAAAATGCAAGTGCAAAGATTAGGCTGTTTGAAAATACAACACACATAAAAATTGGAAAGGGAGTGAGACAAGGTGACACCATATCTCCGAAGCTCTTTAATGCCACATTGGAAGGTGTTTTTCAGTCACTGAGCTGGGAAAACAAGGGGATAAAGATTAATGGAGATTATCTAACCCACCTTCGTTTTGCTGATGACGTAGTCATTTTTGCAACTAGCCCATCAGAGCTGCAGAGTATGATCCAGGAACTTGCTGACAAGAGTAAAGAAGTGGGATTAAAAATGAACTTTCAGAAGACAAAAGTGATGTTCAATACTTTTACAAGAAATGAAGATTTATCGATTGATGGAGAAAAGCTGGAGATAACAGACACGTATGTTTATCTTGGACAACAGATATCAAGTGAGGGTCACATTGATGAAGAAATTAATCGGCGTACAAAACTTGCCTGGAGAGCTTTTGGAAGAAACAGTATAATTTTCAAGAGCAATATGCCATTATGTCTTAAAAGAAAAGTGTTTGATCAATGCATCCTTCCAGTACTTACGTATGGTGCAGAGACGTGGACCTTAACTAAAAGAGACATACAAAGGCTGCAGACAACTCAAAGAAGCATGGAGAGGTGCATACTTGGTGTAACCAGGAGAGATAAGAAGAGGAACTCGTGGATCCGAAAAATGACAAGAGTGGAAGACATCATGATCAGAGTTAAATCCCTGAAATGGCAATGGGCTGGACATACTGCCAGAAGGACAGATCATCGATGGACAGCCGAAATTTTAGATTGGATTCCAAGGGACAGGAAAAGACCCAGAAGAAGACCACATGGGAGATGGGTGGATGAAATTCGAAAGTATGCAGGGGTGACCGTTGTGGAGGAAACTTGGGGAGACCTTCGTCCAGCAGTGGATTGATAATGGTTGACAATGATGATGATGATGATGACCAAAATTACTGTCGGTTTTTCAACGTGTGAAGAAAAGAAAGTAAATCGTACCTGGAACAGATGTTTTAATCCATATAATAAGTGCTCCCGGTAGTTACAATCTTCACCCATCGATCGGCAAGGTTTTAAATCCCAGACTTGTAGAATTCCATGGGTTTCGATGCAAGAAAGGCAGAAAGGGTTTGCTGTACCTCCTACACATTTCGAAGTGTATTCCCTACAAGATGATTATTGCAGGCTGCGAAAGAGGTGGTAGTCGGATGGGGCGATGTCAGGGGAATATGCTAGATGCGGAAGGTTTACCCATCCGTAGTCCTGCAACGTGGCACTGGTCATTTCCGCTGTGTGTGGTTCTGCGTTGTCTTGCTGCAGCAGCACGCCTTTACGAATCACGAGTGTTAGGCGTTTATCCTGCGAAGCTGGCAGTAGACTTCCCCTGTAATGGTTTTGTTTGGTGGCAGTAGCTCGTAATGGATTATGCCTTGCATATCCCACCACAGGAACATCAAAACCTTTTGTGAGAAACGTCTTGGTTTCGCCACTGCCATTTACGTCTAATGTTGCGATAAACAATCCATTTTTCATCGCCCGTGATAATTCTGTGCAAAAACGGCTACCTTTTTTCACGGTGGGGCAAAGAAGTGCAAATGTCCACACGCTGTTGCAGCTGTTGTGGAGTGAGATCATGGGGTACACACTTATCCAGTTTCGACACATAACCGAGTTCCTGCAGATGCCGGTGAACAGTGGAACTGGTTGAATGAGCAAGTGTGACCAAATCTTCGACTGTTGCCTGCGGATTTCTCTCAACATCAGCTTTCAGCACGTCGTTATCCAGCTCAAGTGGCCGTCCGGGTCTCTGCATATCCTTGAGGCTGATGTGCCCCCTTCGAAATTTCTGAAACCAGCGTTGACATTTCCTGACCTCCAGGGTACTCGGCCCATATACCATTTAGTTGGTTTATCCGAAGCAAAATTACAACAAAAGACTGGTTTAGGGCGAATGAAGATAGAGTAGCAATACGGGAAATTAATGCACAACTTACCATGTAATATGCGAGAAACAGCACGAAAAGCGGCCTGAAAACACTTAGATGTAAGCGTAGAAGCGAAATTTGACAACGGTGAAAGATTTCTATTCATAACTATATGAAAGGGATGATACATCTATTCCAGACATTACGACAGGTACCAATGCCAAAGTTTCTCCAATCCTCCCTGCAGAAGTTACATATGCAATTAAGAACATGAAACGGGGAAGAGCTCCAAGAGAAGATGGAATTACCGTGGACATTATACAAGAAGCAAGTGGAGAAATCGAATCTACACTCGCCCAAGTTTTCACCAGATGTCTTAATTAAGGGAAGATTTCTGAGGATTTGAAAAATGCTACAATTATCTTGCTCCATAAAAAAGGTGACATTGAGGATCTCTGGAACTTACAGGCCCATCAGCCTCCTTTCAGTGGTTTATAAAATCTTCACTAAGGTTCTTTCATATCGCTTGAAGGTAACACTAGACATGGCCCAACCAAGAGAACAAGCTGGATTCAGGAGTGGCTACAGCACTATAGATCATATCCATGTACTTAGAAAACTAATTGAAACAACAAGAGAATATGAACTCCCATTATGCACGGCTTTTATTGACTATGAAAAGGCCTTCGATTCCGTGAAACCATCAGCAGTAACAATGGCTTTGAAATCCCGCGGTATTGAAGATGCATACATTAGGATTATCAATAACATCTATGAAAATACAAGTGCAATGGTTCGGATATTTGAGAATACAGGACAAATAAGAATTGGAAATGGAGTGAGACAAGGTGACACCATATCTCCCAAGCTCTTTAAAGCCACATTGCAAAATGTCTTTCAATCATTGAACTGGAAAAACAAAGGGATAAAGATTAATGGAGATTACTTAACTCACCTTCGTTTTGCTGATGACGTAGTCATCTTTGAAACTACCCCATCAGATATGCAGAGTATGATCCAAGAACTTGCAGACAAGAGTAAAGAAGTGGGATTAAAAATGAACTTTCAGAAGACAAAAGTGATGTACAATGCTTTTACAAGAAACGAATATTTATCGATTGATGGAGAAAAGCTTGAGACAACCGATTCCTACATTTATCTTGGGAAGCAGATATCGAGTGAGGGTCCCATTGATGAAGAAATTAATCAGCGTATAAAACTTGCCTGGAGAGTTTTTGGAAGAAACAGTACAATTTTTAAGAGCAGTATGCCAGTATGTCTCAAAAGAAAAGTGTTTAATCAGTGCATCCTGCCAGTGCTTACGTATGGGGCTGAGACATGGACCTAAACTAAAAAAGACATACGAAGACTGCAGACAACTCAAAGAAGCATGGAGAGATGCATGCTTGGTGTTACCAGGAAAAATAAGATGAACTTGTGGATATGGAAAATGACAGGAGTGGACGACATCATGACCAGAGTGAAATCACTGAAATGACAATGGGCTGTACATGTTGCCAGAAGAACGAAACCCCGCTGGACAACCGAAATTTTTGACTAGATTCCGAGGGACAGAAAAAGACCCAGAAGAAGACCCCATGGGAGATGGAAGGATGAAATTCGAAAGTATGCTGGAGTGACGTGGAGGAGACAAGCCCAAGACAGACAATTGTGGAAGAAATTTGGGGAGACCTCCATCCAGCAGTGGATCAATAATGGTTGTTGATGATGATGATACGACTAATTGCAGTAACTGAAACAAATGGCATTAGACATTGGCATCTGCGCAAGTGTCTCTCTTGCTATTGGTCCGTCACATACGACCTCTTGTAGGAAGGTAGAATTGCCAGTTTTAATTAGAAAGGAGCCATAAATCCCAAACGGTCGTTTTTTGACATGCGACGTATTGCAGTATCAACGACGAATTGCAAAGCATAAGCAAAGGATTGTGAAACATGATAAAGCATCCATGTCTGAAAAATAAACAATTACCAGCAAGGAGCGAAGAAAGATGGTTGAAGAGGTGGATTTCTTCTCTGTGTGTGTGCAAATAAGTGCCTATGAAGATATCTTTTCTGGTATTGACAATTTTAGTACAGTTTCTGCTTGTGTTCATACGTTCTCTAATGATAGCTACGAATTATTTTTCTTTTCTGACGACCATCGTGAACAACACGAAGGGCTATAAACATTCGCCCTCCCGTCACTAATTTAGGACACTAGTTCCAGAAAAGGGACAGAGCCAGAGATACACACCCCCTTTGCCTCTTCTGGATATCGAACCCCGGCAGCATGTACGTGTTTGGTTTCGGAATTCAGTGAGTTTGGACTTCTCTATGTTCGAGCTAGTGCTGGGAGTTTTCTACGATCCAAAGAGCTATCGGTCCCACTCAAGTTCGTAAGTAAGGATACCACTGTGATGTGCTAACGGTGGTATGCATTCCTACTGGAAAATCCTGACCAGGTCTTTGGGCCTTAGTCATACCACGCTGCCTTCAGAGTTTTCCATATTTACACTCAAATCATATTTTACCTTGAAAATTCATTTGTTATCTGTTACTTGTTCTTTAGTTTCTGTTTCCACGTTTCTTTGATGACTTGATGTTATCTCCTGTTCAACTCTTTGATGCCATGCATCTTCTCCGACAGTAGTAAAATAAATCCCAAGTAAAAAAATCCATGTAACAAAACTGGCTAACGCAAGTAGTCGGTGAGCCAACTAGGTTGAGTTTTTCAAATATCTCGAAAACGGTGTGTCGTAACGAAATTTGGCTTCCTCTCGACTACCCTAATGTGGGGGTTGCCTGCAGTTTACAAGACCTTTTAAATGATGCATAACACGATGGTGTGTAACCTGTAAGTATCCTATACCAAAAGATACTAGTACCCTTCACTAACACACATGCGATTCAGTTTTTCTTTCAATCTTGTCAGATTTTAGCTTGTGCATGCGCAGATGGACTTTTGTAGCTACATCATATCTCATCGCTGTTAGGGCCGTTTCTTACTGGAAAATCCTGACAAAATAATTGTAATAATAGTTGTAATAATGATTGTAATAATAATAAGAATAATAATAATGATTGTAATAATACGAATAATAGTAATAATAGATATTGTATGAATTTTTTTCCGGAGAACTTAACAGCGAAATACTTACTATTGCCGCCGCCATAGCTTAGTAAATATTTACTTTTATGACTCGCATCTCTTTCACTGGTTTTATGGCAATAACATTCATTAATCCTCCTACCTAAGTACCGCTCAATGTTAAGAATTAGTAAACCTTATTGTTTGCTGTCATGATTTAATTCCACTTAGTATGTACCGGACTGTGGTTCGGTGTGGTCGTGAGTGAGGCGAATGTGTTGTTATTGTTTATGATTTAATTCCACTTAGTATGTACCGGACTGTGGCTCGGTGTGGTCGTGAGTTAGGTACAGTCAAGCCTCGATTAACGAACTTCAAGGGACCAACAATCTTGTACGTAAAATCGCGGAATTCCCTAAATCGGGAGAAACCTTTCGAATGAAACATTCAATTAAGCTAGTGTTCATACTATAATAAGTAAGCAGCTATGTTCTCTTTCTTTCAGTGACTATGTTCTCTTTCTTTCAGTGACTATGTTCTCTTTCTTTCAGTGACTAACGTTTCTAGTGCTACCTGTGTTCTTCAAAACTTTGTCCGTAAACGAGCTGTGTTGTTTAATTTGAGTTGCTGATTTAACACTGAGAAGAAATGAAGAAGCACAATTCGGGGAAAACTTCCAGAGATTCAGGAATTAGTACGTATAATCTGCGTCCCCTGACTTCAAAGAAAGCTATCGTTCTGTATGTAGCTGAAAACAAGAATCCCCAGGGTACTCTATATTTCCTTCCCCATACAGCCTTTCATTTTCTTGCTTCCCACCCATGCAAGGAAACGTTGTGCTCCTTTGGAACTTGTTGGTCCTTTGCTTCGCGCTGTAAGAAGCTTGCGCTTGATAGTCGTAGGAAACGCGAACTGATTTGTGATTTCGTCAAGCTGTGTCGCAGATGGTGTTCTTTGAAACGCTGGTTAACTGCATGCGTAACATTTTTCTGTCACGCGAAGCTCTCTTTTTAGCTGACTTTTAACGTGAAAATGCTGGTTAACATAGTTTGGTGGTTTAAAAAAAGTTCGTTAAATTGAGGAACTGTGTTCGTTAAATCGGGAAACTCCAAGCATTAATTTGAATGTGGTTCCGTCCGGACCACAAAAAATGTACGTAAAATCGCGGAATTCGTTAAATCGCAGTCCCTTAAATAAGGGTTTGACTGTATTATTTTATTTTCCCTCCAGCATTTGTTACCTGTTCGTGTACATACCAGTATTAAAATAAATCCGTCTTATTGCACGATGATATTTATTCAGCTAAAAAACGAAATCTATGTACAGGTTAAAAAACACATGAGCACTTTCGGTGTCACAGTGACACCTTCATCAGATGGGATTTCACCATGTGGTTACATGCTGGTCTTAAGTACGTGGAGCAGATGCATCATGGGAAAGGTAATGTCAGTGTCACATGATATACCAGATAACAAGACAGTAAAAAAAGCATAACTAGCCAATGAAAATTACTCAACAGAAACAATAGTTATTGTGCTGTCCTTCCCAATAAGATTGCTCCAGGGTTCAGGTAAAACACAAGGATAATAGTCATTACAGCAACGTATATTATAAGCTGAAATATAGAGGCTTTCTGTAAATAACAAGTAATAAACAGAGTTAGATGTGTTTATGATCTTAGCGTTGTCCCAGTCTGGGATGGAATTTCCAGCACTTACAGTTCTTGCAAAAGAGATTCATTTTTAAATCATATCTGTGTTCAATTAATTTCAAATCCAAATTTCTTTTATTTGAACCCACATAATGATTATTTAGGTCACCAGAAAAAGTGTCGAGCATATCAGATATTAATATGACATAATATCACGTGGCATCAAATTGTCAAACGACGTGGCATGCATCATGAAATAAAGAAAATAGAATGCAGGTATACATAAAATACTGCATTGTAAAAATAAAGGAAGGTTAGTAGGTAACTAAATTAATTGTGTTGCTCTCATCAGGAGATACAACAAGGAGCACTATAGCAGAAGTCGAGATTAAGTGATTTCGTCCTCAGTTTGCCTCGTATTCGGAACTGTAAATAGTTTCCAGATTGTAGGTACAGATACTGGAACATTGTCATTACAGCATAAATGTCTCTGATTAGCAATTACAAGGCTCTCAGTTACCTACTAACCTTCCTTTATTTTTACAATGCAGTATTATATGTATACCTGCATTCTATTTTCTTTGTTTCCTTTATTTCATGATACATGCCACGTCGTTTGACAATTTGATGCCACGTGACATTATGTCATATTAATATCTGATATCTATATTACGTTCACGTAACACTTTATTTAAACTTATTCCTTCTTCTGTATCTGATGATGGGTTCTAGGGAAACACGAAAGTTCTTATACAATCAAATCTTTAAATTCAGCCAACGAATTTAAATTTGTACTGTGAGTGACTCTTGTTATTAAGATCGTGCATTGAAGGCAACTACCTTGATTACTTTGGACTATTTGTGCACGAATTTGAATTCTCCTAAAGCCATAGTCCTAGAGAAGATAGCATACCGCGATTACCAATGGTCATCTGTGTGGATTTGAAGATGGTGAATTTTCTCCTAGGGCAGCAGGTCGGGTACACCAAGTACCCGTGCTTTTTATGTCTGTGGGACAGTAGAGCTAAAGATCCACACTGGGTGAAAAGACAGTGGCCTGTGAGAGAAAAATATCATCACAGAATCTTTGGTGGACAGAGAAAAGATCATATTGCCGCCATTGCAGCTCAAACTTGGTTTAATGAAACAATTTGTAAATGCACTTAAGAGAGATGGAATGTGTTTCGGCTACGTATGTAGAAAACTTCCAGCGTTGAGCATAGAGAAGATAAAAGCAGGTATATTAGATGGACCACAAATCCGGGAACTCATGAAAGACCAGCGTTTCCAAGACTCAATGGAGAATAGTGAGTCATGTACGTGGTCGTCATTTTGTATGGTTGTACAGAATTTTCTTGGGAACCATAAGGCAGCTAACTACCGTGAACTCGTGGAGAATATGCTCACTGCGTTTTGTACACTTGGTTGTAACATGAGCATCAAATTGCATTACCTCCACAGTCATTTGGATGGATTTCCACGTTGTCTTGGTGATATCAGCGATGAACAAGGGGGCTATTTCACCAGGATATAAGTAAGGGCCATGGAAGAACGGTACTGTGGACGACGGGATACGCATATGATGGCGGACTATTGTTGGAGCATCCACCGCGAATGTCCAGAAACATCGCATCGCAGAAAATAACAGAAACGCGGGTTCAGCAGCATGTCTCAATGACAAAACTTGTGTGTTGTTGTTCGTGTTCTAGGCTTCTTGGGATTTCTCTGCATATGTGATATCGTGAGAAGCAGATATGGTGGACAAAAACTAATGCCATTTTCGGAATCTGTGACCTCAAAATACCATAAAAAGGGTCTAACATCTTAGGGACCAAACGTTGTGTTCCCCAGTGTTATGTAAATGCGTAGTTTAAACAATATTGGGACTAACTCATAGAGAAAGCTTTTACTAGGAATTTAAAAAACTCTACATCGATCTTAAGTAGTAATTTGCATAAGTATATAAAAGAAATTACAAATATATTAAAACTTGAAGTTTTCTTGTTTGCTATTAACAAAAGCTGAAACGATGGACAAAATGCTTATACGGAAAATAAAGTTTTAGAAAGCAACGAACATTAAAGAAGATAAATAACTGGGTATTGGTAGCAAAGTAGGTATCAACGAACTGGGAGATCTAGCGAAACTTTTAGAGCTAGAATGTGTATACGCAAAAATAGCAGAGAAATTGGGAAAAAGAATTCAATAGCTGAAGTAGAAAACATCATAAATCAAGGAAAGAAATAGGATATGTGCGGTCGAGTACAACTGAGAGCAGATGCTCAGAAAGTTGTACAAAAAAGAAGCGGAAGCAATTCTCAAAGTATTATAGGAAAGCGAAGGAAACAATGAAAAATAATGTCTTGCGAGTGGAAGTATCTCCAATAAGAGGTATGGATGTAAAAAAAAAATCGAGGACCTAAAGAAAGAGGAGGAAGATCGCACGGCACTTCGTGGTGAAGAAATAGGAGATTCAGGAAAAGGAAGTGATAGCCAGTTGCCAACAAAATAATGAAAGAGTTGTACCCTATTACACACCACCTTAGTGTGATTCGCATTAGATTCTGTTTAAAGTCATTGATGGAATCTTAGCGATAAAATGCGCCCAGTACAGTGCAACAAATTTTCTGAAATGCATGAGCCACTTTCCGTGATTCCTTTGGTGAATTAGCGAAACATCTTTCTGGCACAACCGTTTCCGTGAAATATCGGAAAACCCCTTAAATTTCATGGATTTTTCGTACGACAGGATAATTCTGAAATTTTGAAACCTTTCCGCAGTTCCTTTCGTATATTAACGGAAAAATTATGTTCTCACTTTTTCCGTATCCATAAGACGGAACATTTCTGGTAATATCAGCGATACGCAGGAATACTTTAGGTTTGATTAACTATTAAATTTCGATCGTTTGTCGAAGGATCTCATTTTGAGGTTTTGTAGCGAGAATCGGATATTGTGGATAGCATATCACATGAAAGTTTGGTTACTGTGGCACCGAATATTCCTTTCACTCTCCCCCGTGTTGTTCACCAGCTATTGTATAGTGCTATCGTAAGAAACCAGGTACTTAAATTATTGTATAGGCAACTGCATATTGTCTATGTTCAGAGTTGGGCAAAATTGTAATTGAATTAATCGGTAATGCATTACAGCGTAATGGTTATGGGAACAAGAACTTAGCGTTACCATTACACGGCAATGGTGACCTGGTCATGTAGCAGTTACCCATTATAATCGTAAAGGTTAACTATATGTTGGTAATTAACCAATAACTTATGGGTAACAATACAATGTGAATAAACCAGCAACCAGTAAACCCTTACACGTTGTATAGGTTATTTGGCAATTGTTCCACCCCTCGGATCTCAAATGCGTGTATATACATATTGGAGATTGTACGTGTATGACATGAGTAGTTGCCCCGTCTTCGCCGCAAGTATTGTGATTTGAACGAAATAATACATATGAAGTAAGTACGAATGGGATGTTTATTTCGGTTAGAGATACTCATTTCGTCCATCTACAGTACAGTATTCTCGTCCATTACATACGTTTCACTGTCCAAAATAATTACTCCACTATAGCCACAAGCACATATTAGCACTACACTCACAGTTCAGCAACTCAGGGTGCACTGCCGAATATTACAGAAATTTGCGAACTCTTGACATTTTTGCCGTACTTTTCAAGTGTTGTTGTTCATTATGTGTCCGATACGAACACTGGACTAGTATATACTTCACGACAGGACCTGAACCTTCTGGAATATTCTTGATTTACATAAAGCTTTCCAACTTCCCACAGCGCGATCATTCTGGAACATTCCACAACCGTCTAATTCATTCTTGCAGCTTTTAGAACATTCTACACGACACTTCGGTCTCTGTCTGCTATGTTACATGGCCGACTTTTCTAGACATAACTTTTGGCACAAGCACTTTTCAATAAACTATTAGTATGTAATTATTATTTGCAAATTGTGTAATTTCATTACCAAATAATTCCATTCCGTTTGAATAACATAATTAAATAATTCAATTATATTCTCTTCATTGTAATGCATTACATATTAATTGTATTACCTTGTGCAAACCATACTTGGAATTACCTTGTAATGAATTACCTGTTACTGCATTACCTTGTAATGCATTACACGTTAATTGCAATCTGTACTTCTATTACTTTGTAATGCATTCCTGACCAACCCTGCTATGCATTAGTCTGTGGACTCCTTAAGACAAAAGCTTATTACAGCTATCAGTAGTAAATTTTATATTTAGGAGTTTTGTGAAGTAACGGTATGAAACAGTACATTTCACGTATTTTTAAAGGTAATTGAAAGTCACTCTCAGTTTGAAAAAATCTCAAGTTCTAAAGCATTGCTACTTTGAAAAATCGCGATGACAAAATACATTTGTAATAATGAACGCATATATTTGTAATAATCAGTTCACCTACAAAAAAGATTAAATTACGAACCTATTCAGAAAAATAATACGCTCCAATAGAAAATTAAATGGCTAATTCACGCGCATTAATAGAGAAAAGAAATGCACTATTAGAGTTCTATCTGGTACGTGACGGCGTTTTAAGTGTCTTTCTGCCTGAAGCGGAAGCACGCTCGTCTTCAGTTGAAAACCAAGTCGTACGAGGCCGGTTCCATCCCCAACAAGCGCAAATGGAAAGTTCCTGAAAATGTCAAAACTGAATGAAAATATTGAGAAATTTTTCTATAACTGCTGAAAAATTCGAAGCCGAGTTATCTAAAATAAACAGAATTACTGAAAACGGAAAATGTGTTCAAATATGAAAGCCAGCAGAAACGGAATTTTTAAAAAATGAAAATTTCGTAAAAAGACGGACACCTAGCGGGCGATTTTCAGGAATTTTCCGTGAATACACACCACTTATTTTTAACAGTACAGTTAAACAGGTGGCAACTGTTCTTGGCACATTTGCACCATTTTGATGTAAATTTTTAATTATCATTCCTAATTTTCTGCTTCCAAATCCCTTTTCAAAGACTTTGAGTTCCTGTTTCTCTAAAGTGTTCGATGAGAGAGAGAGAGAGAGAGAGAGAGAGAGAGAGAGAGAGAGAGAGAGAGAGAGAGAGAGAGAGAGAGAGAGAGAGAGAGAGAGTGTGTGTGTGTGTGTGTGTGTGTGTGTGTGTGTGTGTGTGTGAACCAGTTTATTTTCGATTTCGTTCAAAATGAAGACATTTGTTTTAAATTACAATCAGATGAATCCCACGGGATTTATGGGTGGAGTTTTCGCAGCCCTTTTTAATTTTCGAATGATTTCTGTTTGTAAATAGTGTTGTTCAATGTGCGGATAGAGGGAAAGCGAAACAGTAGACTGCGTTTCAGGAATCTTATCTCTGAGCGAACCTAATTATTCTCTAGAGGTCCATACTAACTGCTTTGCTTGTGATAACAGAGTTTCTAAAACAGCTAGCTCCTATGAGAATTCTGAAATGCCAAGTTTTCCTTAACATTTCCACTCCAGGTAGTTAGAATGACAGAAAGATCAAAATATACTTAATTTGCGGTTTACAACACAGACTCACTGTATAGAGGATAGAGCGTTCTAAACAGAACTCGCTTTAATCGAAGTAGTTATGACCATGGGAAATAACTGAAAGGAGTTTTAATTGATTCTATGATCTTGCAACCTCTTCTAACAATGGTGCATTATTTTTTGTACATAAATGCTACGATTCGCTGTGAAACATCTTAGAAAACTGCAAAAGTCGTGAAGTTGGAATCGAACCCCTATATCTCAATTTGCATCTGAGTATGTTGGTCTTAAAATTCACTAAATCTTCCGAGTAGAAATCATGTACATCACTTTAAATAATATTCGTATTTTTATTTTAGCTACAGTTAAATTTTATAAATCTTACTGTACGTAAAACTGTTAATATAGTAACTTTAATTCATGTCTGGTTTCCTCATTAACCTTCATTTTTTATTAAGAAACGTTTATGCTGACCTTCCTTTGTCCTTGGGTTCCCTGTTCTTGACTTCCATTTTCCAGTTGCTGAATTACTTGAAATTTTTAAATCTTCGTTCTCTTCATCACATGGTTTTGGCTGGAAGTTTCTTATGCTGTGGATTCCCCCCCTCTCTCTCTCTCTCTCTCTCTCTCTCTCTCTCTCTCTCTCTCTCTCTCTCTCCTTTATTAGATTTTTTCTTAAAGCGTGTTTTGTTTTTATTTCAGTGACTTCCTTGCTTTGCATAACGTTGGGTTTTGCCTCGTAGTGCAATATGACTTCATATGTTCTGGAAGCTTCTAGCTTATGTGATCTGTGCAGCTTTCTCTGTCTCTCTCTGACTTATCATGTTTGTTTATTCGCTGCTTTTGTGCAAATGAGAACCTTGAATTATTTTTGTCTTTGACTTTAACTACTCCATTAGCCACTACAAAGGAGTCACCCCTCGCTGATTTAGGTTGAATGGCTCCAAAAAAAGATAGGGGGGGGGGCGTCAGTGCCAAAAGGGTTAGCACAATATCTCTGTCTTGTCCTGGTATTCCAGCTCAAATCGAACAATGCTAGAACTTGGAAACCCACGCGTTAGACTATTCGACTCCTGGACAACTCATCTACATTTGCATTTTGTGCCATTTTGCATTCACTTGCAGGTCTTTTGTGTCTTGTCTTACCCGGGTTCAATTCCTAAATTTATATTTGATATTAAAAATAACCAAATGAGTCAATTTATATTAACAATAACTAAATAATAGAAGAATTGAAATTAATATTATTTTTAGTAGCACAATGATTTCAAAAATCTTCCTAAAATTTTTGTTTTCCCCAAAATCTCTTTTGTAGATACAGTATAAAATGATACCCAAAGGACAATGTGTTTCCCGTTATTAAGTGCCAGTGTTCCTTAGAGTTATGTGAAGAAACCAACCCAGCTCATACACCGTCGCTATCTGGGTCAGCTGAAAGTATTAAAATGATAAAAAGTTAATGGCAGAACACCAGCAGCTCCTATTTTGCAACTAAGAACTACCGAAACATCGAAGTATTTATGGAACACATAATTTATAGGGCGTCACAAGAATGGAGATGTCGCCAATCTAATTGTCCCATACCAGTATATGCCTGCGTAATGAAATGCGTCAGTCATTCTCTGTATAGTACACTGCTGGACAATTGCTAAGGACGGATCATAAACGGCTATATAGCGCAAAAAAAGTAAGTGTGGTTGGATGCCAAGTGAAATAAAATAATATCAGAATCTAGGACATTACAAGAAAGACAAAGTATTGTGCTCTGAAATCCAGAAGGCTTTGGAACGTGTTCAAGGGACAAATAGGCTATTTTGTGCAGAATACGTAAACGTGAAAAAAATGCAATTACCGTCCGCAGGCGTTCCGGCGTAAGATGTCAATACGGGATATGGCCACCATGGAGGGCGATGCAAGATTCCACACGTCGTGTCATGCTTTGCACAACATTATCAAGCAGCTGTTGGGGTAATTTATCCCATTCCTCTGTCAGTGCACGGATGAGGGTGTCCTTGTTTATTGGAGGGAATTGGCGACCAGCAAGACTCCTCCCCAAAGCATCCCACACAGTTTCAATGGGATTCAGATCTGGAGAACGTGCTGGCCATAAGAGGCGTTGAATATCCTCGCTCTCAAGACGCCCCTGTACAGCGACTGTTCGATGACATGTTGCGTTGTCGTCCATGAAAATTAATCTATCACCGACAGCCCCACGGAACATGCGAACATGAGGTAGCAGAACATCATTAATGTATCATTGGCCAGTCATAGTCCCAGTTGGAAGCACATAGAAGGACGTACGGCCATTGATCATGATGCCAGCCCATACCATGACACTACATGTCGGATATCGGTTCCTTTCCTATATGTTTGCTGGACAATATGCCGTACCACTATCACGCCAGAACAGTTGTCGTCGACAATCAGACGATAGACTGTATCTACCCTCATCTGAGAAGAGGACAGCAGACCAGTCGTTATCAGTCCAATTGCGATGTTGATGGCGCCAATGGAAACGGGCGGTGCAGTGACGTATGCACAGTGGGATGCACAGAATAGGACGACGGGCGTATAGTCCTCCTTCCTGCAAACGTCTGGCGACAGTTTTTCGGGAGATCCGCTTGCCAGTAGCAGCCATAAACTGATTTGATACCTTACTAGCTGTGCTGCGCCGGTGTCTTTTTGTTGATAGCACTATGTACCGATCTTCTGCAGGTGTCGTACTGCGAACACGACCTCACCCGTGACGTTTGCTACACTCTCCATTTGTTTGAAATGATTTCCAAAGCCTTGAAACAACACTGTGGCTGACGTCGAACTACCTGGCAACATCTGTTATTTTTCGCCCTTCTTCAATCTTGCCAATAATACGGCCACGCGTAAAATCATCTAGGTGATGTCGGGAAGACATACTGAAACTTGCAAGTTCGTCAATTGATTCTTTCCCTTTCAACTTTGCGTTTGAACAAAAAAGGTCAATATGCGTCAAATTCTTTATATCTCTTATCAGCGCTATGATGTCACGAAAATGTTCGGCAATCCAAAATTTGCTTACGCACAACACGTCTTATTGTATACCGCACTTATGCTAATTTCCACATTTTCCTGCCTTCCATTTTATGGTTGCTATCGTTGCTATTGTCATCCGTCCTTAGCAATTGTCCGGCAGTGTACATTAAATGGATTTTAATACAATAATTGAATCCAACGTGGAAAACATTTCTTTGAAACGTACTTTAAAATCACTTTTAACAGTTTTAAGAGAACGTGTTTAGTCTTTTAACTTTCAAAAATGCTAAGACCGAAACCTAAGGATAAAACAGTAAGATACTTTTCACACTTTTACTTGCATCATAGTATGTCACTCATGGAAAACAAAGTACCTCTGTTCAAAGAGCTTCCGGTATTTTGAAGGCAGCACTTGTAAATAGCACCGAGTTACTGCATTACGTAAGGAATTAGCGTTAGGTCACTGCATCACTTGTGCAGTTAGCATTAGGTCATTGCATCACTTGTGCAGTTAGCATTAGATCATTGCATCACTTGTGCAGTTAGCATTAGGCCATTGTATCACTTTTGCAGTTGGCATTAGGTCAGTGTATCACTTGTGCAGTTAGCATTAGGTCTTTGCATCACTTGTGCAGTTAGCATTAGGTCATTGTATCACTTGTGCAGTTAGCATTATGTCATTGCATCACTTGTGCAGTTAGCATTATATCATTGCATCACTTGTGCAGTTAACATTAGGTCATTGCATCACTCTTATAACTAGCATTCAATTATTTACCATTCGTGTTATTAGCATTAAGTTATTGCATCACTCGTGTAATTAGGATAGAGTCATTGCATTTGCGTGTGGTATGCACTAACTCGTTGCATGTGTGGTGTAATTAGCATTAAGTCATCCAGTAACTCATGTCATTAACAATACTCTACTACATAATCTCACTTAGTTAGCATTAAGTCTGTGCATCGGTTATGGATTAACTTCATACATTGTACGAGATCAGCCTGAAAGCCTCAAATTAAACATGCTATATCCCTATCCGTGAAAAAAAACAGATAGAAATACAGCAAAGTTGCTTTTTTTTCGATTATGGGTTTAACGACCACCGTGAGCAACTCAGTGGGCTATAAGCAGTCGCCCGTCCCTAATTTAGGGCCACTGGTTCCAGGAAAGTGAGAGAGCCAGTGCCGTTAGACAAACACAACATTCATGCCTCACGGGATTCGAACCCAGACCCATATCGGACGAATGATCAGAATCCATCGCTTTGACCACTGCGCCACAGGGGCGGCGAGCGAAGTTTAAACTGAGTATGTTCAAAGTGTTATTTTCCAGCGTCAATGTGATTCCATTTTCCACAGCTCAGAATCACGAAGCTAGTCACTTCTCGGAACGCTATCACAATGCTATTAAAAATAATCCAGACTGGTTGCATAAGTTCGGAATAGCGACTCACAGCGGGAAACTGTTTGGCACAGGTTGACCTTGGAGCCTAAAACGCATGTTCCAGGAGTCACGTCTCCCCTGTCGCGTCCAGTTTTCTTTCACTAGTGCTTTGCTCTTACGTGTGTGAAGCTATTAGTCGCATCTGCCATCCCGGGAAAAATTTATCAACGAATTTACATAAGATTTTGTCAAAAACTTGAAATTCGAAAAGTACATTCTTAAAGTTACAGAAAGTCTATTAGGAAAATTGTAGAATTCGTGCACAAGTTTAAGAGTGGTATAAACGTTTTAAAGATGGTTGTTAAAGTGTTGAGAGTGATGAAGGAATGAAAAAATGATGAAATTGCTGCTATTCAAAGTGCTTGTCCTAAAACTTCCAGAAATATTGTAGATGGCAAAACATTCAGTGATTGAAGAACACATAAACTGCGTTAGATCAGCTGTTGATTACAGAAATAGACGCCATCCCGGTGGCGTAGTGGTCTAAGCGATGAATTCTGATTATTCGTCCGAGATGGGTCCTGGTTCGAATCCCGTTGAGGCATGGATGTTGTGTTTGTCTTACGGTCCTGGATTTCTCCCTTCCCTGGAACCAGTGGCTCTAAATTAGGAAAAGGCGACTGCTTTTGGCCCAATGAGTTGATCACGGTGGTCGTTAAACCTCCAATTAAAAAAAGAAAGACACTTTAGTGGTGCTTACTGTCAGCAGTAGGAAGACTGTTGAAACTTCGTAGCATTATGGGAGTACACCTGCTGTCTTTGTAAATAAAAGGTCAATGTTTTTATTGATACATTGTCCACACCACTGCATCACCGGTGCGGCTCCTAAGGATATAAGATATTTCGATCATACATATTTCAATCATAAGATAAAGCATATTTCGATCTTTTTTTAAAATTCAATAACGCCACGTGGTTTGCAAGATTATAATAAAGTAAAATCTGTAGTTTTTATGATTCACTACTTCTTAGCCCAAAACCAGCAGTTGTTTTTATCAAGAAACAATTTTTCAAGATTTCTTTTAGTTGGGGGTTCGTGATAAATATTGAATTCTTAGGTTTGCTAGGCTAAGGAAATTCAGTGTACTCTGCAGTTAAAGGACTTTTATTCAAAAAGTTGCGCCTGGAGCACTAGTAATGTTTTTATCTAAGTTTCCAGAAGAATTCTGATTGTTTCTCCATATTTCGATAGCTGTCTATTGTGGCAATTGAAAGGTGTTTTCCATCCTTCGTGTGGAAAATACACATAAAAACTCTGTAATGAGTCTGCCTAAGCACTTGAAGTTTTACAAGTTCATTAATCGTATACGACATAGAACGCTAATTCTCGTGCTAAAGAAAATAAGAAAAAAGAAAGGCAACGATTAAAGTTTTGAGTTTCCACGTGCATTACCTTAAAAGGCTCAAAAACTCATTACTCACCAACATTTCCTCTGTGTGACTGAAACTTGATAGTTTTCTTTTGGCATTCCCTTTTTTTCTCCTCTAGGCAAAGACGAAATTTTTCCATGCTTTTTTTAAAAGACGTGGATGATGGATGAACTGTTTTGCAGAAAAAATTGCGCTTATTGTGCTTTACCTTTCAGAAGTCTCTCGACACACATTAATTTGGAACTAAAAAGGTCAAACTATGCTCTCCTTTTTTTTTTATAAGATACGTTATTCATTCGTCTTTTTTATATGAAGTTCTTTACGATGGCAATGATACAAGCAAAACCTTTTTTCGCTTTTCCACTTCTTTGCAGTTTTATTTTTCTTTCTCTTTTTTTTTTATGCGTTCGTTTCCCTCTCTGAAATTTCGAATGAGTCACCAAAATAACGAGCTGTTTTCTCTGAATTATGGGCAGAGACAACTTGTCTTTGGTTATGAGTTTTGACGGCTTATAAATATCTTGATGTGTCCAAGAACAAAACATATTCTTCTCAAAAAATATCAGAAAACGTATTTTAAAGGGAAACCATGAATGAAATACGGGATTACACCATATAATGCAAATTTTGAAGATGACAGTCCGTTTTTTATAGTAAATATGACAAGGATGGTAAGTCAGATAATATCCGAAAACTTGAAATTTTTTTCGTCGTCCTTGAGCGGGAATCGAAACAGCGTCTCCCAGATAGCGCTCGGGTATGCTATCTGGGAGACGTGATCTTCAAAATGTCGTCTTCAAAATTTGTATTAAAGGCAAACCATTTGAGCATTCAGGATGAGAACGAAACTGTAATGCAGATATTTACATGTGTAGTCATTATACACTTTTAAAATTTTGAGGTAGGTTGAACCAAAAAGTGGTGCTACACCAGCTGTACTACTTTTCCAGAAAAGGTACACCATATGTGGTGCAAAATAAATCCAAAACCATGGTGCAACCTTGCACCATAACGTGTTGAAAAGTTGAACCACGTGCTGGTTTTGTTTGCAAAACACAGTGATGTATCTTTTCTCAGAAAGTGGTGCAGCTGGAGTAGTACCATCTTTTGGTGCAACCTAGAACAAAATGTTTAAGAGTGTACGCTCAGTAAACAAAGCATTGGAGATAAAAGGGATGAGCAGTTTACATGGGCATCCGCCGCGCAGCGTGGAACACACCCAAACTAAACGCAGGCGATAAATAGGCGGACAGAAGGACTTCCCAACAATGTTCCGCAATGGAGGAACAAAAGTAAACTTGGTGATCTTAGGGGCTGTGATCGTAGACGCATTGTCAGCGCAAGAGACATGGGTCATTATATCGCCCAAGTGGTAAGAACCACAGGGTTCCCGAGGGTAACCGTATCAAAGGTGTACCGCGAGTATACAATTGACGGGCGTACCAGCGCCCAGAGAGCAAGCGGTGCCCGACCACACGCCATTGATGACCGGGGTCGACGTAGACTATCCAGGCTTGTACAGACCAGCCGCTTGGCAACTGAAGCGTGAATCACATCCAGGTTAATTGTAGGAGGCCCAAGCTGCGTCAGCGAGTGAACGGTACAACGCGCGCTGCATATCGTGGGACACAGGAGCCAACGCAGATGTTGATTGCTCGTCATCGGACATTACGCTTCGCCTAGTGCCGGGAACATCAAAATTGGACCTCTGCAGATTGGTGCCGAGTCGTGGGGTCAGATGAATCCCGTTTTCAGCTGTACCGGGCTGCGCGAAGGTGTGGCGTCGAGAACATGAGGCCATGGCCCCGTCGTGCCATGTCGGCTCTGTTCAAGGCGGTGGTGGCTCTGTGGTGGTGTGAGGGGCCTTCTCATGGGACACATTAGATCCCTTTGCGTGTCTGTAGAGGTCCTTAATCGCTGCGCGCTACCAGCATGTGCTGACTCATCGCGTACACGCTTTCATGGCCTTCGCGCATCCTGCGGCTGATGGTCTGTTCCAACAGGACAATGCGCCTCCCCACCGGGTCGTAACCACCCAAGCATGGCTCGAGGAACACTCATCTAAGTTCGGAAGCATCTAATGGCCTCAGCGAGGTTGCAGGATTTAAACTCTGTAGAAGCTCTCTGGGATGTTGTACAGCAGAACATCAGATTCATGGGTTCTGGACCGAAGTCTCAGGCGGAGTTGTGGTCAGGGATGCAACAGGCATGGTTGACATTATGCCGGAAACACTCCGACATCTGGTGGAGTAGATGCCTGGGCATGCACAGGCTGTTATTTGTGCAAGAAGAGGACCGAGACGCTGTTATAGGATAGATATCTCTAATGTTTTTGAGTGTATTGATATTCAAGCGAAAGACAGTTTATTTTTAAATACTACTGGAGACTTTTGGTTATGATGTTTCTCGACACGATCTGCATATTAGGATGATTTTTTCTTAATGTCTATGCCCTGCCGAAAGCGTCTTATTTTAATCCTTTCATCCATAGCATGTGTAGGAAAACTTCTAGAAAGTTGAAGAAATACAGTTTGGTTTTAATTAAGGAACTACATCTGAAAACATCACTCACATTAATAAGTGGCATAGCATTTCTCTTTCTGATTTTGTCAAACTTTCTGTTAGAAAAAAATTCAGATTATATTTAGATAAAGAGCATATAAAAATATCGTGATTCTAAATTTTACATAGTGTGATAAAGTTTGCTTGCACATTATCTAAATGGGGAAAAAGTTGTTTATACATTCTACGCACTATTACACAGATTGAGCATCTCTTACTGTTTGTATAAAATGTTCAAGTATTCTACATGCACATTATAGCAAACTTAATTTATTTGTTTCATTCTATACACTGTTACAGGGTTCCCACTCAACCTGGAAAACAGGGAAAACCTGGAATTCTCAGGGAATTTGAAAATGGTTCCAAAAATCAGGGAAAACTCGGGAAAAATTACCCTTTTTTTTGTAGAAATCAGGGAAAACTCAGGGAAAATTACCCTTGTTTTTGTAAAAATCAATGGATACTTTATTTTGCCAAAAAAAAAAAAAAAACTTATTTTTTCAAGATTTTAAACTTTTGCTTGTAATTACTGCCTGCCTAGAATTTGGTAGATCTTACTTCCAGTTATATTAAGTAATTCCTTTTTTCTCTAAAAAAAGATGCAAAATTGAATTTTTAAAATTGCCAATTAATTAAGCTTTTGTTCAATTTCTGCAGGCAGTTGTTATAACATAGAACAATTGGGCACAATGGCTCCTGCTTGAAGAAACACTTCACAAGAGAACCAACCAAATGATGGATCAAAGTCCTTTGTCTGTTGGTTCTCTTAAAACACGTTTCTTTGAACGGAGCCATTCCATCATTAAGCTTAGCTGCATTGTGTTATAGAAAAACTGAAACTATTCAACTGACAGATTTTTTCTTACGTATGACCTGTTTCTATGGGAATGTATTTACAGATTCTGTGTGGGTAGTATTTCCAAATGTTCACGGAACTTTGGTACAGAAAATAATGTGCGCAGTTAGTTGTAATTAATGAAAAGCAGGAAATTTTATAAAGACAAATTACTTAAAGACTTTACAAGTGTGTGCTTTGGTGAGAAAAATGAATGGAATGAAATGTAACAATTCTTTGCAACATGCCACTCTGAAAAACTTTAAAAACCACCTGGAGAACCTGGAAAAGTCAGGGAATTCTTTTATTACTTTTGAGTGGGAACCCTTGCTACTTTCATATTGTTGTAGATATGGAAATGACGTAATGTATTATTACATACATGAGATTCGTTCATGGAATCGTGAAATTCTGGTTCTTTGTCATCGTTTCGATCGTTCTCGAGATCGATGCAAAAAGTGAAGAGAAATTCTTCGCGGACTGGAGATGGGGGGGGGGGTCGTTTCCAGGTGGGGACGGTATTTCGTCTTTTAAGACTTTCGGAAACTGAAGTTAAACGGAGCGAAATTTTTTCCCGTAATCGTAGTGTTTTTCTCGAATATCGTTTCTGGCTAGTATTGCTGTTAAATATCATTTCACTACCCTATATCCCGTCCTAGGACGGTGGTTTTTAAGCTTTAAATAAATATTAATATATAAGGGATGTTGCCAGTCCTAGGAAGGAGGGAAATTTTTAACTAAATCAGGTTGCAAACAAATCAAATAAACGCCGAATTTCTGTAAGGAAATGTAGTAAAAACTTATGTAATAAGAACTCATTCATGTTAGAACTGAAAATTATACATTCTCGTTTTCCGTTTTTCAAAAGACCTCGCGATAAATAAACACATTCTGTGTAAAATATTTGTTTTTGTTTAACAATTTTCCTTGTAGTCCAGTTGTTTTCGTGTAAACTTACCTTAATAACTTTTGCTTTGAGTTTTCGCGTTATATGACTTTTTTGCGGCACACTTGTTATTTCGTTCACGGCTTGTTTTAGACTTTCCTATTCAACGGTTAGTTTGAAACTTCATACCGAAGCTTTTTCTACAAAGTAATGCAACATCTGGTATTACAAATCGGAACTATATAAATTCTAGTCAATGTGCTATTGGGGAGACATCTGCTTTTAAATGCAGTTTGGCTCACTTTGACATCTCAAGATTTCAGTTTTTATTGTAGGTTAGAGCGTTTAGATAAATCGATATTTTTTTATTTTTTACTTTTTTTATTTTTTTTTTAGATTGAAGGTTTAACGACCACCGTGAGCAACTCAATGGGCTATAAGCAGTCGCCCGTCCCTAATTTAGGGTCACTGGTTCCAGGGAAGGGAGAGAGCCAGTGCCGTAAGACAAACACAACATCCATGCCTCACCGGGATTCGAACCCGGACCCCTTTCGGATGAATGATATGAACCCATCGCTTAGACCACTGCGCCCCCGGGGCGGCATCGATATTTTTCAAAATGTATAATATAATCAGCACTAAGTTCGGAAAGTTAGCTAAATTAAAAAAGTAAAAAATTATTAAAGCGTGCAAGTGAATATTCGAGTTGTGCTAAATTAAATTAATATACAAATTCAACTTACTGGGATATTAATATTTCAATTCGAATTTTATAGATTGGATAAATAGAACTCGAGTAATTGATAATCCAATATTTTTTAATTAGCACGCGATCATCTTGACATCTAAAAGTGATCGCTTGCTATTATATGAGTATAGCAGGCAATCACTTTGACATCTCGAGAGCACACACGAATTGATCGATACGTGATGACTCAGCAATGCAGACGTTGCTCTGACGTCAAGCGTTCCAGGCAGACAAAGAGAGAGAGAGAGAGATCTGAGTGTTTGATGTATAATTGCATTATATTTTGTATTTTAGCTTGAAACTGCAGGCAACAATTTACAAAAACGGAAGTTTGACGGCGCGAAAAATTCAGTGTGATCTTCAGGCATGAGATTCTTTAGCGGATTCGAGGAATTCTGCCTTTCCCGTTATCATTTGGAACATTCATGCGATCGATGTACAACTTAACATACAAATTTTGGGGAGATTGGTGGCGGGGTGTGTGCGTGTGAGCGTGCGCGTGCGTGCGTGAGTGTGTGTGGAGGGGGGGGGGTCGCTTTCTGAGAGGACGGAATTCCATCCTTCGAAATTTTCGAAAACAGAAAGTAGATGGAGTCCTGGAACTTTTTCCCGTAGTCGCATTTAATTTATTCTTGCGATGTTTCTTCTGCCCAGTATTGTCAGATACCGTTTTGTTCAATAAATATTTGTATTTCAGCTTGAAAATATTTAAAAAATTTCCGAAAACGGAAGTCTGACGGAGAGAAAAGATTTCTCCTATAATCGTATTTTTTTCTCCAGCGATGTTCCAACTCTCATGTGTTATTGTTAAATATTATTTATTCCCATAAATATGTGTGCTTATTAATAAACAGGTACTGTACAACAACTATACTCAAAATATAATAACTATGCCAGTGATCCGAATTTATTGGCGTAGAATAGAAATAAGTTTACAAGCATTCGCACATTAACCAGATGTTTTTTTTTAAGGAAGGTAGACAGTCTTCTGTGTACAAGCAAACTGTCAACCTTTCCTTGAAAAACAGATGGCTTTTTCAAGGAAGGTAGATATTCTGCTTTCTACAAGAAAACTGTCTACCTTCCTTGAAAAAGCCATCCAGTTGATGTGCGAAAGTTTGGAAACTTTAATTGCAATTCTACGCCAATAAATTCGGATTACTAGTATAATTATACTATTCTGAGTGTGGATATATGCTTGAAAAGAGAGTGGGAAACTTCCGAAACCGGAAAGGACGAAGTTGGATAATTTGTAAGAATTGATGCATTTTGTTCAGAGAAATTCATATTCTGAAGGTTATACCATTTGTCTAAAAGTGTGAAAGCTTTGATATCAGCATTCATTGCCGGTAGGCTGAAAGTTCTTTCAGCATGATGGATGAAATCATTATCATCAGTGGAAATAAGAAATAAAAAGCGACAAAGAAATGGGAAGAAAGATATCGGCAGAAAGGACGTTTGAGCAATGGATGCTGTACAGCTGCAAAGCCAATGTAAAACAAATATGGCTGCGATATTTGCTGAGGAGAAATCAAGGCTTGCTCGCAAAAGGAAACTTGAGCCGATGTTATTGCAAGTGTAATGACAAAACCAGAAAAACTGTTTTTGAAGCAGGGTCTTTTAAAACCATTTTATTTTGTTTTGAATTCAGTAGTTTTCTATTGTGAATACAGCCACTTTAATATTTACATAAATAAATTATAGCGAACAATATCGTCTTGCTGACGAACCGTTATATTCACACTTTCTCACCGTGCGTTCTGATTTTTTACCCGGTTAAAAAGTTCAGCTTTTTTTCGTCGGTTTGATGTACAGGGTGTCCCATAATGATGGGACACATTTTAAACGCAAGTATCTTGGACTGGAACAAGCACATTTATTAAGGACTATGTGTAGTACATAACCAAGGTACATAGTTCATATCACTGTTCAAGGTTTGAATATCACATCCCTTAGATGGTCACCACCTCGAAGAGAACATTCTCGGGCTCTCTCTCTCTCTCTCTCTCTCTCTCTCTCTCTCTCTCTCTCTCTCTCTCTCTCTGTCATCCCCATTATGGCGCGGTGAAGCACATCAGCTGGGATGGCCTCTATCTCTCTCCGGATGCTTTGTTTGAGTTCCAGAGCTGTGCGGGGTTTCCCAACGTACACCCTTTCCTTTAGGTAACCCCAAAGGAAGTAGTCTGGTGTGGTTAGATCCGGTCATCTAGACGGCCAATGGATATAACTGAATCTGGAAATGATGCTCCTGGGGAACTGTTGACGAAGGGTTGCCACTGGCAGTCGTGCCGTATGATTAGTGGCACCATCTTGTTGCATCCACATTTGTGTAAGACCAAGCCGTTGCAACTCAGGAATGAAGGTGATTAGCATGTGACTGTAGCGCTCTGCAGTAACTCTGACGGATGCACCATGTTCGTCTTCAATAAAGTAAGGACCACTCACACACACATGAGTCACTGCACACCACACTGTGACCTTGACACTCTGCAAGGGCGTTTTCATGTAAGGCTTGTAGGTTTTCTTTACCCCAAAGCCTACACAGTTTTGTTTATTGACATAACCAGATAGGTGAAAATGAGCTTCATCTGATGTGATCAGGTTCTGCACAAAATCCTCTTCCTCCCTGCACTTGTTGACAAACCATTCACTGAACGTCACTCTGTGAACCCTATCTGCCGGCAGCAATTGCTGCACCAACTGTACCTTATAAGGATAGAGTTGCAGGACATTTTTCAAAATCCTGTGAACAAAGGTACGAGTAACGTTCACCTGTTGGACCAGTCCACGGGTAGACTACTTGAGACTTTGTTCAATGACGTTCGCCACACGTTCAACGTTCTCTGCACTGCGAGACGTTCGAGGTCATCCTGAGGGTAGTTTCTGGTTGGCGTTGCCTATCTCAAGGGGATTATTAACAGCACGCAGGATCACCTTCCGGGACGGTGCTTCACGCTTCCGGAAATATTGCCGGAATCGCCTTTGTGCTGTGACGATGGAGCTTCCACTGTTGAAGTGTGCTACCACAACGTATGAAATTTATGTTTGCGTCCACGGCGAGGCCATTAAGGATCAATGATCTGGAAAGAAGACCAACATTAACTCACAAGGTCAGAATTCGAAATACAATACATTTTAAAGATTGGCGAGTGCTCACGCTTATGTAAATTAAAAGTAAAATGTGTCCCATAATTATTAGATACACTGTATTATTATATTTCGGATAAATATATATTTCATGCGCATATTTATGCTTCTTCGAGCACATTTTGTGTCGTGTTAGGTTCTGAACAATGATCTTATTAGTTATGAAGCGTGGGGCAGTCAGTCATTATAACAATTAAGGGGGAATAATGAAATCTTAAGAATGCCATGATTTTTGAAAGAAAATATTACAGAAAGAAATGTGAGTGAAAAATTAGAAGACATACAGACTTGGGGAAAAGCTTGTGTAATCAGTCAGTATTAGATATACCAGCCGGGAACGCATCTCTTCGTAATCCCCATGTGAATATATAATTTCATTGAACTCGCTATCTTTAAGCGTAAATTAAATGACAAGGGTTCGAAATCACAATGAAACAGCATAAATTTTCTTTAAGGATCTCATTCGAGGATTTCCACAAAAAAGTTGAAAGGCGTGCTTGCCATCGTTCCGTTTTACCGCTGCGAGATTTCCTCGCTTTGTAATACCTGAAAGCATCCTGCTTCGCCTTTCAATTTTCTGTTGTTCTGTCACTGCGTCCTAGTGTCTGACAAATGCGGATGGCTGATAAACATCAAGTTCGTTAATTCTCATAACTCACTCTGGTCTCAGCAAAGAACCTAAAACAAATGAAAGGCTTTAAGCTGTGTACTGATAAGGTAACAGATGTCGGAAATATCTCCAAGCATTCTTTGACGGAAGTCATTTATCACCTAGTTCTGGCTTGTACCTGTCCAGACAATGTTATAAACTTTCATTATCTTCGACTGGTGATATGTCAAATTTCTCGGGCGATTCCTGATAAAGAAAAAACGAGATGATATAGATGCTACCATATAGATCTCATGAAAATATTTCAACTTTTTTTACTCTGAAACATAGTTTTGTGATTTTGCTTCTGGCACCATCACTCCCAAAATGCTTTGAGTTAAAATCACATGATTTTCAGCAATGAAGAACAATCCCGTGTTGAGTTTTTGCTATCTCTCTTTCATTATTTACTAGATGAATTATACCCAGCGCTGTTGGGGTATGATATTTAAGAAGCATTCGGCATGCTCTGAGACCTCGGTTATACGTTTCTCAATTATACATTTTTCACTTTTATCCGTAATTCTTCTATAGTCCCACTATTTTATTGTAGTTTCTATCGCTTTTTCCAGTTCGGTTATATGTAATTCATTTATACGCTTTTTGCGATTATACGTTAAATTTTGAATTTAAGATTATCAAATGCACACGATTCTTGGATTAATTTAATCGTAACCTGGTAACTTACAACTTTAAAAGAATCGAGACATCGTTTTCTTGCATTTATTGAATAAATTATGTACTTTAAATTTACTAAATAACGTTAGCCGTTCTCTCTCTTCTCTGAATTCGAGAAATTCGAAACAAGAAAGATTAGCGAATATTTTACCAGACACTAATGCTAAATCAACTAGTGAACAAACTGATTTTGAAAGAGCGATGCTTATAAATAAAGGATGTATAAATAGGGGTATTGAATATAAAGTAAAATCGCATTCGGATCTACTGCCAGTGTTTGAAAGGTTACATCTCCCCCTCCTATTGATTCGAGATTGGGCGTCTGGAGTAATTAATTAACCGAGAGGATGGCCTACAGAGAATAACTAAATTATGTTAATAATTTGATTGATGATTTGGCCAATTAGGTAACTAATTAAGGAATAATTATGCTTAATTGGGGAAGACAAAAGCTTTGTGCAAAAAGCAGAACAAAGGAGGAGATAAGGGTTTGTGAGAAGCCCACCAAAGATTCCAATCCGAAAAGACGTGACACCGAGAATTCACATGGATGGTGGTGAAATCCTCGTAAACGTGTCTCTCCGCGGAGCATTAGCGTCAGAAAGAGGAATAGTGTCCACCGAAATTATGGTTATTAGGGTCGAAAGGGCAAGTCGGCCAGCGATTCCGACGTGTACACGCAAAGCGCCCTGTACTGAAACGGTAGCCCTTTTAACAGTTGACGAAGACCATAAGACTCCAATGATGCCTTGCAACAGACGCGAAGAAAATTGAAAATGTTTCTGAAGGCAGTTGAGTTCCAGTTCTCGAAGGGGTAAGAGTGGCAGCTCTGCCGCAAAGAAGGTATGGCTTCCGTACGGTGGTTGTAAGACCAGAGGAATATTGTTTGGTTGGCATAAATCAACCGCGAGGGCTAAGAGAATTTTGGTAGCAGTGGTCAGTCTACCAAGAGTTAGAATTCGTACATGAAAATAGAATTGTAGCTGTGATCGGCTGGTGCAAGCCAAATCCAGCGCCAGAAATCCTATCGGGCGTCGTATAGAAGGATCGCAAGACAACTCATCAGATAAAGAAAGGCCCGTAATAAAAGGTCCTCATTAGAAGTTGGTTGGAAATTGCATCCGCTGAGGAAAAGACGCAGAAGTGATTCCTCCGTAGATTGAGCATGCAGAGTCCGGCCGCGTGGAAGGTACATCCCCCACCGCCGATGAACAGATGTCGGTGACCTCATGACATCAGGAGACTGGTTCAAGAGCGAAAGAGGAAGAGAGAAGGAGACCGTCATTGCTGAGCCAAACTTTGTTTTGAGTCTGGCTAGCCGATAAAAGTCCTTGTGGTTCCTCGAAGGAAAGAACAGAGAGTCGAGTGAGCATTGATAAGGATGGGTAGTGGCACTCCCTCTCTGGTCATACAGGTGAACATTTCCGACAACCAATTAAGCGCTATGCACACTTTCTTCATAAAGTGTAATATGAATTCTTAAAATCCATGTGTAGTGAGAGAGTGCTTTTTTCGACAGTGTAGTAGTAAATTAAACCACAGCAGTGGTCGGTGCACAACTGCTCAAATGAATACTCGGAACCTTGCCCAAATGTAAGTACACTTTTCATTGATTGTCCAAATACCATTAAAGTTGCCATCAGAACTCAGAATTCTAATAAGGCTGCATGATTGTGAGTTCACTATCGTAGGCATAGGACACGCGATGTTCTGTGCAAGTTAGGGCATTAAGCACTTGGATAAAGGCGTGTCGACCAGTGTCTACGAAGGGTCAAAAGTCAGTTTATTCTAATGTCTGCTAAATGTTCCTGCTTTTGCTTTTCTAATTAAATGTTTTCATGTAAGTAAACAACTGTCGCTTTCTTTGCCTGGCTCTGGAGCTTAATTTATACATGCCTTGCTCAATAGTATTTGCATATTTGCCTACCATCCAAAGCCTCTGCGAATAGAACATGCACGTTTCATAAATTATGTGGAATGACGCATCAATATATTTAAAATATGAAAACGTACAGAATTCCTGAAACTATATTTTTAATATTTTTCTGCAATTTTAGCTTATTACGCCATTTTTTCCGTTTTTAAATTTGCTGTCAGTAAAATTCATGCATCTAAATTTTAGTTTGTAACCTGACAAGGAATCTCTCTCTCTCTCTCATCTTTACCAACTATAGTTACTAAAATGGTGTCTTTCTGGTGAAAATCTTCCAAATACGTGGAGACAATGCAAATAGACAAAGTCATCGCTCTTTCCAAGTTTTTATTTAATTAACGCACAGCAACCGAAAAATTGTGTTTCGACACCGCTGGGATCGAACCCCAGATCTCTCGATAACTAGCAGAATGCGTTCGCCTTACGCTGCGGTACCAACAATCCACGGCGCTATATGTGTTTAACTGTCAGCATCTGACTTCATAAATCCGTAGGGTTGGGCTCAGCAACTGATGCGTCTCCCTGGTACGAAGTCAGATGCTGACAGATAAACACGCATAGCGTCGTGGATTGTTGGCACCGTAGCGTTAGGCGAACGCACTCGGCTAGTTATCGAGAGATCTGGGATTCGATCCCAGCGGTGTCGAAATACAATTTTTCAGTTGCTGTGTGCTAAAGAAAAACGTGGAAAGAGCGAAGATTTTGTCTATTTATGGTATCTTCCAACTGCTCTCTTAAGCATTTGCTCAAGGATTCCTTCTATTTCACAGAATAGTACTGCACAACATTAAATTTAGCAAAAAAAAAAAAAAAAATCATTTTACATAACAAAATTTTTGTGAATCCGAAAAATTCACATTGATTTATCCAAGTTCCATAAAATATTAGGTGGTTGCACTCGCGATGTACTCTAACTGTTTAAATATTTTGGGAGGGAGGCTAGGGAGGAGGGAGGAGGGGGGAGGAATTAGGCTGCCTGATACAAGGCCGTCTAGAAAGTATTTTCTAGACGTTCTGACGGCTGATCCCACTCGTAGCATCGCGCTTGTTTCACTCCCCTCGCCTGCTATTGGCTTTAACATAAAAACGGGCGATTCTTTGTAATAGCTTTACATGTTCGTGGGGGCCATTAAAAAAGATGAAGTCAAAATGAAGATAAATTTCTCGAAATAGACGAAGAAAGAAAATCTAAAGATACTGATATGCAAGAATCAACAGGTACTCCGAAGGGCTTAACAGCAAGGAGCAAATATAAAGCACACAAACTATTCAATATTAGCTTTTAAATGTCTCAATGCTATTCAAACAATATATCTCCCAAAGAAGGCTAAAAGTGAAAGACTCTGAAGTAAATACAAAACAAAAAAACAGGTTCTTCAAACGAGAGATATTCATCTCCGGCTGCTTCAGGCAACAAAAATAGTTCCTGCGATTCCTTCACAACTGACTGCTTTCAAATTTCTTCTAAGCGTAACAGTCTTTGCGGAATGAGACTCTTTTAATAATTTAATGTGTACTTTATGCTCCCCAAACCTGAAAATATTTTCTAAATATAAAATTTCATTCGTTTTTGTGTTACTTTATATTTTATTACTGATGTTTCTTAAATTTCGGAAATCATATTCGCAGTTTATACAGAAAATAATTTCCGATATGCGTGACGGTTTTATCGGACCCAATTTATCCCAAACAGCAAAACAGATATTTCTGCATTTCTTTTAATACGGCGGCACATATTCATTGCGTTAGAAGAAAAACGGTTTATGAAGAAGATTCAAGAAGTGGAAAAAGATCCCTCTAAAAATTGTTTTTATTTTAAAAACCATGGAAACTACTGTAAATGTTTATGTATAAAACATCTTCGGGATTTATTGAAGGAACGGAACTTAAAAAAAAAACCGCTACTTAAATTATGAAAACTGTTTTAAGAATTACATAGTTTTGCTCTAAATTAATCACTGAAATGAATAATGGACTTGTTTCTTCTGAGGGAAGTTCAGAGTATTAGGGGATTTTTTTTTTTTTTTGGCGGATACATCTCTGTCTCGTAAGGCAACGTTACTCTCACAAATACCTTCAAGAGCTGTTTGAGTTTCAAATGTTACTCGATTAATTAATAAATTAGGTTGCCCAGCTGTTAGTGAGTTTTGGTATTGTCGGAAATGATAGAATCAGATGCACGACTAAAATATGTTCAGTTTGGAAAAAAAATAAAAAAAAAATAAGGTGAATGATAAAAAAAAAAAGAAAATAATTTAGTCAGCCGGTAAAGACCCTTCGGTTTAATGAACACAATATGATATTCTTGTAGTGCCCTGCATCCTGAAGCAGCTGGCCAGTTGCGAAGCCTAGGGAATTCAAATAATTAAAACACGTGTTAAAAATTACGTGCGAAACAATTTGCTCTGGCTGAGAGAACCAAGTTGTGCAATCAATAGGCTTGCCAGACGTCCCGGTTTCAGAAGCATATCCCAGTGTCCCGGCCAGTTTGTAATTGTGTCCCGGTCATCATAAACTTAAATGAAATTTATGTAAAATTTGGAAACCAAGTGAGGAGTGAGATTATTTCGTACTCATCGATGAGTCATCGACAGGAATGATAGTATGAATAGGAGTAGAACGGTTTTCCCCTTCTGCCACGCTAATGAGTTACACTACTTCCGGCGGTGATGATGTGGGAAGGAAGAGGGGTAGACACTATAACCAATTTGCAGAGTAATCTAAAAAAAAGAAGGGATGCTAAGTTTGTCCCCTCGGAGCAAAAAAACATCTTGAACACCCTGAGAAAAAATGAGGTATCCTCGATGTTATGCAAATAGAAGAGGACTTCAAACTGTTTTACGATCGATGTCTAGCTTATATTGAACTGTGGGAAAACGGTTTTGGTGATGCGTCTGCATTTGTTTGGGTGAATGAAAATGCCATCGTATGGAAACGTTTTCTAAAGGCATCGGAGATGTTAAACGAGAGGCTCAACAAGAACAAGGATATCGTGAACCAAGATCAACTTTTCGATGAAGTTGTATTGGCTAAAGAATTTAGGTCATCAAAAGTTGAAACATGGCAGAAGGAAGAAAAAGAAGCAGAGAGAAGAATAGCAAGTGAAGAGAAATGAGTTCAGCTCTTTCGCCACTTCCGAGATAACGACATTTTAGTTCCAAATCTGCAATTAATAATGGAGTATATCTTTTCTATGTCAGGAACGACGAACAATGCTTGGTCGAATGACAGGGGCTTAAGGGATGAATCTACTGTACGAGGCCTGATGGTTTGCAAGGCAAACTTCGGACTAACCTGTACTGACTTTTATGACAAAATCAAGGCCAAAAATTGTTTCTAAGAAAAATTCACTCAAGTGAAAGTATGACAAGTCAACTGGTATTGCATTGCAAAAAATAAATAAATTATTGTATTAGCATTGCAAGTGATGTTTAAATCTTTTTGCATTTAATATTTCTTTGTACAGTTTTATAATAAATGTGTATATGTTTGTTCATAATCACAAATACTACTTTTGTTATAATAACCTCTGAAACAACATTCTCAACAATTATATTATTATACAATTTATATTTATTGATTGTTACTACTTACATAAGCAGAAAACACACACTGCGCGTATGGCGTATGCTGTAGTGTTTAATTTGTTCGGCCAGCTCAAAAAACGTCCCGGTCTGGTTTTTCCAAAATCTGGCAAGCCTAGCAATTAACATTCCTGAACACGACCACTTCCAAAGCAGGGAATATGATGTCTTTGCAATCTGACGTTGAAGCCCTGGCAGCCTGATCCGCCATCGCATTCCCATAGCAAATTCGTTTGCAAGATCTCGCTGAACGAAGTGCTACAGTCCCGTGTACTGTATGGTCGCTTCTTTGCTCCCGTTCGAGAAAGGTTTCTGAACCAGATGTTTTAGTTGCATTCCGTTTGTAATTAGTAAGAGTCGCTAAATTAAAATGGTTGACGGTTTGTGAGATGAATATAATGCGCACCTCATGAATTGAGACAAACGATATCGTTAACAAGCTATTGGAAAAGACGCCATTTTTTGTGTTTTCATGTGAGGATAAACTCCAAATTGTGCTTAGTGGGAGACCGCTTGCTTTTGTTTAATTATTTGTTTGTTTTTCGTGCGTCTTCGGCAGTACGCCCTCACTGTTATATGCTTACAAGAAGGTAGTACACGTAGTTTGGATTCCAGTCTTTATGAGGTCATATTCTTTGGATATAAAAATTGATTGTCGGCATCTTTTCGGAGATAGAAATTAATTGCCGGCAATTCTTTTAAACATTTAGGTAGATGGCTTCTACTTGTGGTATGGAAATGTAAATTACTAATTTTTTTTGTGTGTGTTAAATTATTTTCGTTATCTCTTGCGTTTGAAGAAGCGTCACAGTTCAAAACTTTTCATGCACAGAGGCAATCAATAAATGGCACTGCTTTTCATTTATATTAATTAAAGACATGCCAAATGCAGAATTAAATTATGAAACTGTCGTCACGACACAAAATACTTCATGAAATTAAGATTTCGGACCTGTTGTTGTTAAAGCAATGACGACAGAAGCACAGTATTAGCTGTGGAGCTGTTTTGTCCCGTCGTAAAGTGATTTAATTTCCACGAATCCCAGTGCATCATGATGCACCGTGTTCCTTTAGTTATTTCTGTTTCAATCGATGTATTTAATTCCAAGGCTTTGCTTTCTGATGGAAGTTTTGAAATTTCCAGCTAAGTGTCTGTGCCACATCAAACAATCTCATGAGATATGCGATGTGGAGTTCCATTAAATTAGCTTCATGTGGTTTATAGATTAATGCTGGGTTGTTTGCATTGAGCCCCACATGTTCATTGAGAAGCAAGCAAGAGAAGAACAAAATCCGATTCTGAACGAATGTGCGGCTTCAAAGTGACTGTGTAATGCCGTCAATAAAGATTTGACGTTTTACGGCGTTTCGAGCGGCATTTTAATTTCGTCTGATATTAATCGTCAGATTGACAAATGTACTGCTGTAAGGCTATTAAATTCTTCCCGATACAGACTGAAATTATATTGTCGGTTATGCAAAAAGTCAGTTCACGTGGCCAGTTGCAGGTGCAGGAGCGACGGATATTGAGAAAAATGCTTTACCAGTGCGATGTTACAGCACAGCCCGTATATAAAGAAATTAAAGGGAAAGTCAGAAACATTAGGGCCACGGGTGGCCTAGTGGTCAGCGTTCGTGACTGCCATGGAGATAACCTCAGGTTTGATCCTGGGCAGGTACAAACCTTCGAACTACTAAATACCCGCCGTGCGTCGGATGGGTACGTTAAGTTGTCGGACCCCGGGTACTGCCCCCCGATAATAATTAAGGGCGTCTTCCTGCCCCTTTCTACCTCGCTTCCGTATCACTTTCCTATCGGGGACTCTTGCCCAAATCTCCTAGCTTCCTATTTCTAAGGGTTGTTTAAGACCTGGCGTCAGACACTTCCTTCCTAAAATCCTCTACATATGATATGAGTCAGAAACATTCGATATATGCGAACTTCGTAATAACTGGACGGATCAAAAAAGGGTTGTTTTGGCATATTACATTACGTCAGGTTAAAATCAAGTCAATTACAAACAGTTTTTAAATTAATCGAAGGTAAATAATGCTTGTTAATTAAAATTTATAGCTGGGAATAAAAATATGAGATTTGCAATAAAAAATGTGCGTTAGACAATGATGCGCTTATTCCCCCGCGCATTTCTGTCTACCGCGAAGGAAAGAAGGAAAAACTTAATACAAGAGAATTCAAGTAACTGAATTGGTGTCAGAGTTTTAAACGGGTAAAACATTTTGGAACCAGACCCGACCCGGACGTCACATAATTGGACCCGACCCGGACAAATCTGCTTTCAACAATAAATTCGAATATATCATCATGATCATCATCAGCATTGTCAATCATTATTAATCCACTGCGCATGAAGGCCCAAAGACAGTGGCCTGCCCAAAGACGTCTGGGCAGACACTGGCCAGAGACAGTGTCTGCCCACTTGGCCAAAGACAGACACTGAGCCAAGACAGTCCGTTGTTGCATTCTTAAAAAAACGGACTGTCATGGGCCGGCCTCCTTCATCCACCCTTCTCCCACGTGGTCTTTTTTCTTGGTCTTTTCCTGTCCAGTGGATTTCAGTCTAAAATTTCGGTTGTTCCGTTATGTTGTTCATTTGTTGATTTCAGTCTAAAAAAATGTTGTTCCGTTTTGTAGATTTCAGTCTAAAATTTCGGGTTTGGTCCGTTCTCCTGGCGATATGTCCAGCCCATTGCCATTTCAGGGCAATGGACTAAACACATCGCCAGGAGAACGATATGTCCAGACCATTGCCATGAAATGGCAATGGTCTGAACATATGATCGTGATGTCTTCCACTCTTGTCACTTTCGTTATACACGAGTTTCTCTTTTTATCATTCTTGGCTACACTAAGCATGCGTCTCTCTATCTTCTTTGAGTTGTCTGCGATGTTCTCATGTCTTTTTTAGTTAAGGTCCACGTCTCTGCTCCATACGTAGGCACTGGAAAGATGCATTGAATAAACACTTTTCTTTTAAGACATAATAGCACATTGTTCTTGAAAATTGTACTGTTTCTTCTGAAAGTTCTCCAACCAAGTTTTTCACTCCAATTAATTTGCTCATCAATGTGACCTTTGCTTGGTATCTGCTGCCCAAGCTAAATGAACGAATTGGTTATCTCCAGCTTTTCCCCATGAACTGATAAATCTTCATTCTCTGTAAAAGCATTGTGCTTCAGTTTTGTCTTCTTAAATTCCATTTTTAATCTCGTTTGTTTACCCTTCACAGCAAGTTCCTGGATCATACTCTGTAGTTCTGAATTATTATTTCAAAGACCTCTGAAGGGTTCTTTGAAATTTCTTTTCTTTTCAAAAATAAAACGGAAATAAAGCCGGGTCGGAATTGGGTCAGGAACACCTTGACCCGACTCGTTTGACCTGCAAAAAATTGTCGACCCGCTGACCCGTTTCCATCTCTGCTTGTTTTGCGTCATAATATCAGTTGTGAACTGGCAACCATTAATCTAAGAGAACACCAAACAAAGGTAACTCGTGCTAAAAAGTCATAATATAAACCACAAACCGTCTTCACACGATATATAAAAGAGTTTTATGATGGAACATAAACTTTAATGATAGTTAAAAATTAAAAGAGCCTTTCGGGTCCTGCCGTCAGGTGCCCATCCTCAGACGCAATAAAAACACACAGTGGTACAGGTAGTTTATAAATAGATACATGAATGAATAAATGACGTACAATCAGTCGTCATGCGGTGTATTGCACATGTCCAGTCATATTTGATCGACAGACTGACTAACAGATTCCTTCGCTCTGCTTCTAGCACCTGGATTGGTAATCGTCCCATTCGCAAGTTTGTTGGTTCTTTCCCCTTTGTTCCTTCAATTGTTAGACCTTTAAAGACTATTTGCCATCACCATGATTTGAGTTTTGAGATCAGGGTTTCTAACTTATTTTCATTTATTAAAAAAAGACCGTGACCGACCTACTGACCTGCAGAGACATGGAATATATCTTGTTCCCCTTAAATCTCTAACACCGGATTTCACTGACAAATGTTACATCGGTTCCACTGCCCGTACCCTTAAAACCCGTCTCAAAGAACAACGATATGACCATCGTAATGGCTCAACTTCCACTGCTTTATCCCGACTTTTAACCAAGGGGACTTACATTCCCATTTGAGACGATTCTAAAATTCTAACTGCTCCTCATACAAAATCTCCGCTGCTATTCACTGAAAGTCTGTACATCGACAAATTATCTGAAACTTGCTGTAATGATGAATTGCCAAGAAGCATCCCTCGACCTTGGAAATATCTGCTTGCAGATTTATCAACATAGTATCTACTAGCTAATGACCATGTTTTTGCTGTTGATAACTGGACATGCGCAATACATGATGACTGATTGTACATCATTTGTTCATTCATGTATCTATTTATAAGCTGCCTCTTCCATTGTATGTTTTTATTGCGTCTGAGAATGGGTACCTGATGGCATGACCCGAAAGGTCTCACGCTTTTAATTTTTAACTATCATTAAAATTTATATTCCACCATAAAACTCTTTTATGTATCGTGTGAAGACGGTTTGTCGTGTATATTATTATGATCTAAGAGAACAACAAATATATTTTAGTCATTGTCTTCGTGTCTTGCGTAAGCGCTGTGTGTGTGTGTGTGTGTGTGTGTGTGTGTGTGTGTTTTTCAAGGAAGTTAGAATAAGACTTGTGAAATGCCACGGGCATCTTAACCGTGACGCCACAAAGTGTGGGTATTTGGATGTTGTTGAGATGATACCCATGAAGTTTCAGTTGTGCGTACTTTTGTAGTGCGTTGTTTTTGTTAGCAGAAAGCACGTTCATATAAAACAGGAGTGAATTATACTCCATAAACGAGTGAAGTTTTCAATTTTAACGTTATGTTTTGTTTTTAACTTGCACTAACGTGTTTCATGAATTTCAATTTAAAATAGAAATGGAAAGGCGCCTCAAAATAATTAAGAATTTTATAAATCCAGCATTTTTCACACATCGGCCGCAAGTTACGATGCAAAATTAGAAATATTTGCGAAAAAAAAAAAAATGCGGTTTGGCCAACACGAAATGCATTGCAATAGCCTTGGAAACCACCAGCTTTTCCACACTTTAATGGCAGCCTCTCGCGGTCATAGGCTTCACGGAAAGTGGTATTGCGCCATTGACCAGGGCATCTCTAGGTATCTTATTCTAATTTCCTTGGTTTTTTTTCCTTGCTCCAAGAGTAAAAGTTCTTTTCCCTGGTGTTTGCTGCAGTGAGTCCATGTTTAGAAGAATGCAGTGTTTTTGGCTGTAAGACAATTAAATTAGACTGTATCCTAGATGAAGTGACAATCATGTGAGAGACCTAGGAAGAGTTAATGGTGCAAAGTGCCGGATAATCACATTCACTTCTAACTCGTGTCTGCTTATGACTTTGAAATGGAATAACAAGGTTCGGAGGACAAAAGTTTACATTTTATCATTAATAGTCATGGCTCATATATTTTTCAACTATGCTCATCATAGTAATATTTCTTTGCAGTTCGTAATAAAATTGTTTAATTTTATTTCTAAAAGGAAGGTGTCGATTAGCATTTGCCATTCTCTACTTAGAAGATTCTTATTATCAATGACATTAATTACTGTAAAAATTAAAGTAAGTGCCCAAAATCTGAAAATTCATCTGTTACTTGCTTTGTAGTTAAATACTTAGAGCGTTTCGACGGAAGTATGATTCAGTTGTTGTCTGTTTTCATAGCTGCTCTTAAAATGTTTTCAACTTCATTTAACGCAGAGGTTCAGATGTTTCTTAGGAGGAGATGCAGAATAATCTCTAAAAACGTCTACGTTTCAGTTGCCAGTCTGTTTGAAATTTTCTGAGAAGGGTTGGGGTCCGAATCCCGTGAGGCATGGATGTTGCGTTTGTCTTACAGGCTCTCTCCCTACCCTGGAACTAGTGATCCTAAATTAGGGACCGGTGACTACTTATAGCCTATTGAATTGCTCACGGTGGTTGTTAAACCTTCAATGAAAAAAAGAAATTTCTATTGTGATTACTTCTTCATTACTTGATTGATCATTTCCCTCCTCCGTATCATATTTATTTAGCGATTCCACCGACAGCTGCTCACCAACGTTCACATAATCTTGAAACGAAACACTGGAGAAGATGACTCCTGTTCTCTCAGATAACTCCAAGTTGCATCGTCTTAATCACTTCCATTTCCTCTATTTTCGATTTCATTTGAGCAAACATCTTCATCGTTTACCTGAAGCACTTCCCCAAACCGGCATATCTCTACAGTTTTGAACTGTTGCATTTGAAACAACTTTCCAAGCACAACTTTGCATATCACATGTCATTCTAACGTTACTTCGTCGTTTGCTAAATTAATTAGAACTTTTCGAAATAAATGCTTTTGTAAAGAACTTTCATATTTTCCCCTGATCCATTGGCTGCAGCTTACTTTTAGTGTTCGAGGAAAGAAAATGAATATAGTTGTCGACTGCTGTAGTCCATTCTATAAAACTGTCATGCAGGACATTTTATTTGCTGTGTATAATAGAATGGAATTCTTTCACTTTTTTAAAACTACGTGGATCTTTTGATTTTCCAATGACAAGCAACTTCCTTTTATCGGAACCATCTGTACTCGTATTCACCCACACAGCATACGTCAATCTGATTTAAATTTTTTTCCACCGTTACATTTCTTTTCTTTAAAAGCTTAATTTTTCTATTTCAATAAATACTGTAATTAGAAATTCCAGTCTCGTCGGCATTTTACACATCACAGGTTTTTACTGCGAAATGAGGCTCTGGCTGGATTTCAACCATTTTTTGATAGTTTTGCCGACTATTAAAGCGAAGAAATATAATTAAGCTGTCTAAGTACGATATTTCAAGCTCACTAAGTACGATATGTCAAAGTTGAAATTGCAAAGTAAAAAATGCTTTATTTGCAATTAAAACGAAGGTAAGTTAAAATACTTAAAAGCGAGATCTTTCGAGGCCGCCTCCGACCTCATCATCAGCCTTTAGTGCCTTAGTATCATCAGGCTTAATGCCTTAGTATCATCAGACTTAATGCCTTAGTATCATCAGGCTTAATGCCTTAGTATCATCAGGCTTAATGCCTTAGTATCATCAGGCTTAATGCCTTTGAGGAGGCCGAAGGCGGCCTCGAAAGATCTCGCTTTTAAGTATTTTAACTTACCTTCTTTTTAATTGTAAATAAAGTATTTTTTTAACTTTGCAATTTCAACTTGGTGAGTTTGACATATAAGTAAGTACTTAGACAGCTTAATTATACTTCTTCGTACTAGTAGTACGAAATACGTTTACTCTTCACGGACTATTAAAACTTTCACCCCAAATGGACTTGAAAACAATGCCGTTACGATCTTTAAAACATTACCTCATCTTTTTCATGGAAATCATTTTTTTCCATAGAAATCCGCGAAATATAATGACCTTTTGTTTAACAAAGGCGCAGTTATTGGAGTTTTCTTTTGCTTTATTTACTTGCGACTCCCTAACACATCCTGAAAAGAGCAGCTTCCACATCTGTGTGAATTTTCTCTCGAAACCTATTTTTTTCAAAGCTCCACAAATCAGTCCCGAACTTTCGTTTCAATTCATCCTCATTTTTTAAAACTGTAGATAAAGTTTGGTGGAATACCAAGCTTTCCCCCAACTTTTGTATCTGTTGACCCCCCCCCCTCCCATCCTCCTCAACTGATTGCATCAATTTCCAGTTTTGCGCTTATTTAAAGCCAAGGTTTTTTCGATTTTCGTAAGCACATTGTACAGGCTACCAAGCAACTGAGCTGTCGAAGTCCAAATAAATGTACATCATGTGATCAACATCTTTCTTTGTTACCTAAGTAAGTCTACTAGAACAACACTTATTGAAGAGTGGGTATGACTGGATAAAGAGTCTCCTGAAGAGTCCCTTGACTGGGACTCTTTATCCCCAGAAGAGATAGAGAGTCCCAGTGAGGTATCCCATCTGCAGCATGATGTTATTAATCCAGTGTTTAGTACCATACAAGCACGTACGCGGCCGCTAGGAGCAGAAGTGGGTGGAAGGTGGCGAGGGGATGGTATAAAAGACAGCATTTGCCCAGCACAAAATGGCCCGTCAGTATAGGGAACCACGGGGTGTTGTCAATAGCTGACATCTTCTAGTTTTCCAATGAAAGTGGAAGGGGTGAAACTGTGTGAATGTAACTTATTTTAACTTATTTTGTGTGCTGTTAGTCGCAATAAACTTCGGTACATGTGGTTTTTCAAAAAATTATTATTCGTAATATCCGGTTAAAATAGCAAGAGAGAATGTAATGAAGTTGAAGGGTTGTATAAAAACTTCCGTTTATAAAGGGAAGCTTGTACCACATGAGCTCGTTACATATGTGCTCGACTGTATTTAGGTCAGGGTGAAAAAATCCATAGATTATAACTTTGGCATGAATTGGCAAATGTTCAGTTGAAAGTGGTTCCTGTTTTAGGCTTTCGTGTTTTAATCCTTTATCAGGTTGGAACGACCTACCCGGTCAGGGGAGGGAGACAACGATCGCCGCCTTAGTTCTGGGCAACGTTCCCTCTGAGCCGCGCGGCGACTTAACTTCCTCCGCGCAGCAAGCATTTTAGATTAAAATTCTCAAAAATCTAATTAATTTTTATAAATCGAAAATCAGTTACCTGCAAAAATAATAAATAAATAGAATTCGGGCCCTCAAAATTCAAAACAGCACCTTTATCAAAGAATATCTAACTGATAAGAAGGTAAGGCTCAGCGAGACGTAACTAGCGCCACTATATTATGCGGCAAAGAATTACTACACAGAAGCCAACATTACAGGCTGATGCCGCAGGATGCCGAGCAGACTGAGTTAGACTGAGCATGCGTGTTTGTGTTCAAAGAATATAAACGCTTGTTTGTGTTGGCGTTTTGTTCAAAGGTTTTGTTGTTCTCATCTAGATCTGCGTTTATATTACAGCCATGAAATACACCCACTCCATTCCGATGAATAACAATTCATGGAATGGAGTGGATGAATAACAAGAACAAATTTGAAACCGTTTGAAACAAATATCCTGGAAAACCATCAAAACAACGTTTGCTGAAAAAAAAGCTATCGTTACGTTGAAAAAATTAATTTATCAATTATATGAAACTGACTTTTATGAAAAATACCTCGTAATATTGTAAAATGAAAGAGGGAAGCATTCGATTACACAATGCATACCAAACAGACAGCTTTAAGCATACACTCAATCGTGGCGAGTTAGTCCGGTCGGTAGAGAGCTCAGCTATCACGCCAGCGGCCTAGGTTCGAACCTACTCAGATACGAACGGATGCTTTTCCGATCTGTTGAGGAAATTTCTCCAGCGCAGTGCGTTTAATTTACAAACTTCGGAAGGGTAGAAAAAAAAATTGTAGCTTTGGGAAACTGCGGTTGTCTTTGCTTTTTTTTTTTTTTTTTTTTTTTTATTATTATGGCTGCTACTGGGAAACCAGCCTCAGCATTTTTGACATTTAATATATATTGTAAATATGAAATTCATGCCAAGCAACCTGGTATTACTACGGTGCTTAAAGTGAGAATAAAACTGCTAAAATTTCCTTAAAATAATATTAATTGCTAATGTATATATTTGTTTCACCAAAAGAAGGGACAGGAGGGATACTCAGAAAAGAACAACAACAACAAAAAAAAAAAAAAAAAAATGCTTTAGTAGACCCAATGAGACCGAAGGAAACAGTCGCAGATCAAAGCTTAGCTTCCTTTCCGTGAAATAGGCTTCCCGTCCCGTGTCTCCTACGCTTTTTGCGCCTGAATGTTAACTTTCCCGCAGAGCATCTGCTGCCGCATTACATGGTGGCGCTGCTGTCGCCTGTTTTACATTATCTCTACGAGAGTTGAGCTTCTTCACGCGAAGCGTTTATATTCTTTGCCTTTATTAAATGCCGTTCGCTTCCTTCTAAGTTCGTCTCATTGTCCTCTTCATTCTCAAAGGCTTCTTGCAAATTGGCTTCGTGCGAGCACATAGTGAACGCGAGAATGCGGTTTAGTGATTTTCCCACTGTGAGAAAGAGGCAGATATTGTCTTTTTTCAAAACAACACATCAGCGCCAGCCAATCACAGCAAACCGTAACCGAATTCATTGTAGTAACTAATGCACCTATGCTAGTTGGCGTTTACGATGTGTTTTATTCCAGAAGTAAGTTTAAGCTGCTCACTTTTTAAAAATTAAAAAAATTATTAATTAAATGTTTTTAATTTTTTTTATTTAAAATCAATTGTGGAAAAAACAGTGATAAAAAAAGGGGGATTAGAAAAAAATAAGCGTTCCAATCCAAGTTTCAACTTCTACTGCATTAGTAAGAGAAACTGAGAAAATAAAATGTTTTGCCCAAGTGGTTTTGATGCCTGCCCAGCTCATTGGGTTAGGCGGGCATTGCCCATGGCCGCTTACAAGGAATATTGGTTCTGGGATATCTAAGGAATTCGCTGGGATCGTAGTCAACCGCACCCCTAACAAGTTCATTAGGGTGGGTTTCCACTTTCTTGAAAAACGTCTTGGCGTAACTAATGACGAGTGGCACACGAAGGGGAAGTCTGTTGCTATAGCTTACTCACACCAAACGAGCTGCAGGTTGTGTAGGTTAATATTCTGCGCTCGACATGGCTGTGGTGCTGAGTGGTTATTTGACGAAATGGAGTTTGTCTGTTACTTCGTACAATCCACTCCAGCCTCTGTTACCGTCGAAAATGAAGTCTCTTCCGCCCACAGGAAGAGTACTAAATGCTTGCTTTGTTGCATCTGCATCACTGTACACCCTCCATGAATTTGTTTCTGTATATCCGGGAAGGTTAGTGGTTTCTGAGATGCTTGCGTTTGAAACGTGCCATCCTTACTCCTGGCTCTTTCAAAAGCCGCTTGAATCACGAGTCTTTTTTCATATTGCTACTACATACGCTTCTTACTCGTCTGAATCGTTTACAGTGAGCTGTTTATAAAGCCGTCTGGACGTCATACACTGTTAAAGTTTTGTGGTAGGTTGCACCATAAAGTGGTGCTGCACTAGCTGAACCACTTTCTGAGAAAAAAAATACTATTATGTGGTGCAAACAAAACTCAACAACTTGGTGCAACATTGCACCATAATGTGGTGCAAGATTGTACCATAATGTGGTGCGATCTTGTATCACAGCTTGGAGCATGTTGTTGAGTTTTGTTCGCATTGCACAATAGTGCATTTTTCTCAGTAAGTGGTGTAGCAACACTTTTTGGTGGAACCTATTACAAAATTTTTAACAGTGTAATTGCGTACATGAGTAAGGATGGCACGTTTCTGATTGTTGTTGGGTGTTTTTAATAATTTGAAAAAGCCTAGAAAGAGAAACAAACTCGTCAGAGAGAGAGAGAGAGAGAGAGAGAGAGAGAGAATGATGAACAAATGTGGACCACGAATTCGCTGGTCAAGTTTAGTTTGCTGTTGTTTAACCAAGAATAGCTGAAACTAACGTCTCACAGGTCGTCTCTGATTCTCCTATAAAAAGGGACCATAAATAAATGGTCAAAAACATCTTAATCGATGCGTAGCTTGGAGTCGTACACAATCATGTACAGCAGACGGAAAAATCATTGGGATATTGGTAGGCTTATGCTCAGTTAATTTCCCCTCTGCTTGCAGATGATCACAAAAAGGCATGTACAGATGCGTCATCGCATTTGCTTTCACGACATGATACCGATGCTTATGATCATTTCTTAACACATGACGAGAGACACTCTATTATCAAAGTATCAGCAGACTTTCTTATCCACAAACCTAAATACAAAAGGAATAAATATCGACTTGGTCCGCACTTTGCTGGTACCACAGCTTCCACTTGGTTTTGATACTTTGCTGCACGAATTGCAATCTATTCTGCAACAAAGGCATTAGTCAGTTGCGTCAAAAATATCGGGTTGTTCGGCTTGGCTCGCAGTCGATGTTTGTTCTAATTCATCCCGAAGGTGTTCCATAGGGTTGTAATCGGGGCTCTGCACAGGTCAGTCAAGTTCGTTAACGCCCATCTCATCGGACCATTCCTGAACGGACCTCGCTTTGTGGACTGGGGTACTGTACTGTTGATAGAGGAATGGGCCATTCTCCGAGATGGGTCCAGGTTCGAATCCCAGTGAGGCATGGATGTTGTATTTGTCTTACGGCACTAGCTCTCTCCCTTCCCACTGAGTTGCTCACGGTGGTCGTTAAACCCCCAATGGAAAAAAAAAGGAAAAAAGGAATGGGCCTTCACCGAACTGTTGTCATAATGTTGGGAGCTCAGAATTGTCGAGAATGTCATTATAGGCCTCCCAATATTAAAATTCTTGGGTACTGAAACTAGGGCAGCCGAAACCATGGAAAACTGCCCCAGAGCATGATGTCTCCTCCACCAAACTGCACATTTGGCACAACACATTCGCGGAGGTAGTGTTCACTTGGCATCACCCACACCCAGACGCGTCCGTTCGACTTTCAGATGGTGGAATGCGGTTTATTACTCCAGAGAACGCGTTTCCACTGCTCCAGAGTCAACCAGCGCCGAGCTTTACACCTTTCCAACCGACGCTTGGCGTTGATTCTGCTGATGTTAGGATTATGAGCGGCCACTCAGCCACGGAACCTCATTCCTTTAAGCTCTCGACGAACCGCTATGTGCTCTCTTTCCTTTTAGACGCATTTTGGAACACGGTGATGAGTGTTGCAATCGAGGACATGCGATTTTGTCGCAGTACCTTTTTTAAGCATTCGGCGGCCCCTCACTCTCATTTTACGTGGCTTACCAGGTCGCGATTTCGCTGTTGTTGCTCTTATGCGTTTCACTTCAAAACAACATCACTTACAGTTGAGCAAGGCAGAAATTTCCCGGACTGACTTGTTCCTAAGATCGCATCCTATGACCGTCACTTTGAAAGTCACTGATCTCTGTCGTACGGCCCATTCTATTGCTCCTGCTTGTCTATGATATTTGCTAGGCTACGTGCGTCTTTTTATATCAGTACGGGTATGTGTGTGTGAGGTACAGTATATGGTTAAATCCACTGTTCAAAAGTGGTGCCCGGATACTTTTGATCATATAGTATATGTACACTCATATACTTCAGAAAAATATGAAATAAAGACCCATGAAAATGAAATTGTTAATTGCTCATATTTAAATCCCACAGATCCAAAATAACAAAATTTTAGTTTTAAACACAAAAAATATTTTTCCTGTATTGCTATAAAATGTGAACACCTTTGTCCTGATCTTATGATGTACCTGATTGGGCAGGTGACGGATAACTTCGTTAGAGCCGTTACATATAAAGTCAATGGGCAAAACATTAGAGATACCTACCTAATAGCGTGTTTGTCCTCCTCCTCTAGCGCAAATAACAGCCTGTACAAGCCAAGGAATCGACTCCACAAGATGGCGGAAAGTTTTCGGAGGTAATGCCAGCCATGTCTTTTCCAGCATTGTCCACAACTCCACCTAAGACGTTGATCTAGGATCCATGGATCTGATGTTCGGCTCCACAACATCAGAGAGCTTCCACAGGGTTTAAATCCGGGAAATTTGTGGGGCCACTGAATGGTTCCAAACTCAGATGAGTGTTTCTCGAGCCATGCCTGGGTGGTTGCAGCCCGATGGCGAGGCGCAATGTCCCGTGGAGTACGCAATCGGCTGCACGATACGCCAAGCCATAGAAGTGTGTAGGTGATCAGCGAGCCCATACTGGAGCGCGCAGCGGTTTAAGGACCTCTACAGACCTACTAACACACGCCGCGCAGAATATTTCGTATATGTTACAAGTACTTAGCACTGAAACATTGACTTTTCAGATACGTTGCGCAATGTAAGAGTAATGTTTAAGAAACCTTACGGTTACGTCAAAATGTCTCCAAACGTTACATAACTTTGAAATGGCATAAATGCGCATGTGCATCCACGCCGTTGCCAAACCAAAAATCTTAAATGTTACACGAATGTAACATCAAGGTCGCAATTATGTACAATGGAAACTATAAAACAGTAGTATCAGTGAATGGTATTTTTAACGTAACCGTAATGTACAAAGAGTTATGTTCCAAGATAGATGTTGCTGAAACGTAATTGTAAGATATCTCTGAAAGTGTAACGAAAATGAGAGATTGTAACATTATTGATACACTAGGTGAAAGCCCTCAATAATGACGGGGAAAAATAAAATTTATGATACAGAAATGATTGGCATTTATTTATTGTGTTTTTGAGTTCCGCGTCAAAATAATGTGCTGTTATTTATCAAAAATAAATAACAGCACATTATTTTTACTTGTGTTAAGAGGAACTCGTAAAAATAATATTCTGTTATTTGTAGTCGGTTCATAAGGTTTGCGAGTAAACAGGAACTTTAAAGAGCCCATAGAAGTGAGTTTCTAACAATATTAATTGATTCAGTTTCAATTAATACAGATTAATATTAATTGATTCAGTTTCAATTAATTCAGTTTCATACAGATATTTCTGTAAAACACGATAAGTACAAAATGTTATGTTAGCTATTTGTGACCTCGGTGACGAAAGCTCATACAGTTGTTAAAAAACTAAAACAAAGTTCGAAAAACATCAATAAAAATGTATCATAGCCAGCCTAAAACGTTTATCATATGTTACCTAACAATCGCTAGCTTCTTTTTACTGGTCCACATACTGGAATTTAAAGATGTAGATCGAAAAAGGCAGCGCCGCCCCGGTGGCGCAGTGGTCTAAGGCGCTGGCCTCTGATCATTCGTCCGTAAGGGGTCCGGGTTCGAATCCCGGTCAGGCATGGATGTTGTGTTTGTCTTACGGCACTGGCTCTCTCCCTTCCCTGGAACCAGTGACCCTAAATTAGGGACGGGCGACTGCTTATAGCCCATTGAGTTGCTCACGGTGGTCGTTAAACCTCCAATCAAAAAAAAAAAAAAAAAAAAAAAAAAAGGCAGCCACATCATCACTACTACTCAATGTGATCTCAGTGCGTCTCACCAGCATGGCGGCGAAGGCTGGGACGTCAGAATCGTGACGTTTCGTTAACTTCATTTTGGTCACACGAGGGGAACGGCGTACCCTTACTCCGTTTATTCTAACCTCCTCGGCTCACACTACGTAATTTCAGAAGAAAGTGCATGGGGGAGTTAACAAACGCCAGTTCGGTTACTGGGGCCCCCTGATGTTACAACAATTCAGATTGAGTTTATAACTTAATTTTAAGCAATTAACTTCATTAAAATTTTTATTTTCAATTTTCTTTCAGATTCATCATCTCCCCCCCCCTTCGTTTTCATTTTCCAGGGCCCCTGGAAATCCCGGGTGCCTTGCACCCGCTGCACCCCTCTTGTGGCCAGCCCTGCCTCTGGAACCCGAGTGTTCTTGCCATTTGGGAGATAGAATGACCCATATGTCTTGCGCCGACAATGCGTCTACAATAAAAGTCGCTCAGATCACATCGCGTGCCGCCCCGGTGGCGCAGTGGTCTAAGCGATGGCCTCTGATCATTCGTCCGTAAGGGGTCCGGGTTCGAATCCCGGTGAGGCATGGATGTTGTGTTTGTCTTACGGCACTGGTTCTCTCCCTTCCCTGGAACCAGTGACCCTAAATTAGGGACGGGCGACTGCTTATAGCCCGTTGAGTTGCTCACGGTGGTCGTTAAACCTCCAATCAAAAAAAAAAAAAAAAAAAAAAAAAAGATCACATCGCTTACCCATGTTCGTCGATTGCAGTACACTATTGGAAAGCTCTGCTGTCCGCCCATTTATCACCCGCGTTTGGTTTGGGTCTGTTCCACTTTGCGTCGTGGTTGTTCATGTCAACTGACCATCACCCCTACCTCTAATGTTTTGTCTACTTAGTGTATACATACCAACGAGTGTTATCATAGGCTTGGGAATTTGTAGGAATACATTTCGACGACTTTGTGCAACACCATTCCACGAAACCAAGTTTTTCGTCACAATATTTTAAACACTCCCTTGTGTGCATCTGCTGGCAAACAGCAAAGTATATAAAATGTAGCGAACTAAGTTATTTGGTTATTCCTGTCATTTTAGGAAACAGTAATAAAGACGTTCAGTTTTCATTAGTCTGCAACTGTTTCCTAATCGGTTTTGCTTGGAAAAACGTTCATAGTGATTTTTCCCGTTTCTTAAAGTTAAATCAAACTTGAGACTTAACATATGTATATGTGTGTGAAGAGCAAAACGCACGGAAGGTAGCAACTGCTAGTGTTTGGAAAAAATATTACATTTGATAAGTGCTTTTTATAAACACTGATAAGAAGGCCATTAGAGTATTTACAGGATTGAAAAAGTAATTTTCTAAAGAGATTAATACATTGCTTTCCTGTTAATAAAATCCGCATTGTTGGTTCTGATTCACTTTCTAGACACTTTAATCAAACTGCGAAATTACGTACAAAAAGAAGTGAAAAGAAGTAACTAACAGCTCGAAACGTTTTTTTCTGTGTGACCGCAGAGTATTTTTTTTATGAAAGTACGTATCTATATGAAAGAAAAACTGCTTTTGTTTTTACTGTAATCTGTGTTTCAGAAGCTTAAAAAGAGTAAACCACATGATCAAATATTTAAACACCCCTGAATTGAATTGTTGTTTTTTTTTTTTTTTAAAGCGAAATGTGAAGATTTGTTTCCCACCATTCATTTCTAAAAATAAGAATAAATAACTTAATCATTTCGACAGAAATGTTGCCCCTCTACTTCATTAAAAAGTCATAGGATCAACTCTGTAATCGTGGGTAGATTTCCAAGAAATGCGTCGAGTAATCTCATCATTAAAACAAGGCCATTAATTAACCTCGTATCACCGTGTGCATGTAACTTTGAATAAAGATGTACTTTTTATGGGATGAATGGTTTATTTCTGGTCAGCAGCAATGCCCCCTTCAGAAATAATCAGCTTTTTGTGATCCTCTTAGAGATAATCTGTAGAATTTGTCAATTTTCTGCCTCTAGTTAAGCAGGCATGATGGTAAAATATTTATTAAAGTTTCTGAAAACTTTGATTTTTAATCTTCACTAATTAAATAACCCTCTGCCACGTGTTCCGTTGTAAAGTGTTTTACAGAAATTAAAAATTTCCGAAGGTCTTAAAGCGTTTTGTACGTGTGCCAGATAAAATAAAACAAAGGGGAAAAGTACGATGTCCCTTTTATATCATTTACTGATTTCGGAATAAATTAGAGAGAGAGAGAGAGAGAGAGAGAGAGAGAGAGAGAGAGAGAGAGGATAGACGAGACAGATAAATTCGTGCGAAAGAGAAGAAAGGATAGAGATGCGAGATAGACAGAGAGGAAAGGATACAGACTAGAGACAGACAGAGAGAGAGAGAGAGAGAGAGAGAGAGAGACAAACGCGTGCGAAAGAGAAGAAAGGATAGAGATGCGAGATAGACAGAGAGGAAAGGATACAGACTAGAGACAGACAGAAGAGAGAGAGAGAGAGAGAGAGGATAGACGAGACAGACAAACGCGTGCGAAAGAGAAGAAAGGATAGAGATGCGAGATAGACAGAGAGGAAAGGATACAGACTAGAGAGAGAGAGAGGAGGATAGACGAGACAGACAAACGCGTACGAGAGAAGAAAGGATAGAGATGCGAGATAGACAGAAAGGAAAGGATAAAGATGAGAGACAGGCAGAGAGAGAGAGAGAGAGAGAGAGAGAGAGAGAGGAAAGGATAGAGGCGAGAGACATAGGGACACGAGACGAGGCAGACAGACGAGAGTGACAGAAAAGGACAAAGATGAGAGATAGACAGAGGAAAGAGTAGGAACAAGAGATAGACAGAGAGACGAGACAGAAAAGGACAAAGACGAGAGATACAGAGAGACGAGACAGAAAAGGACAAAGACGAGAGATACAGAGAGACGAGACAGAAGAGAGATGGCAGAAAGGGAGAGAGTAAGGGATAGAGACGAGAACGAGAGATAGAAGAAAAAGTAGAGGCGAGAGATAGACAGAAGAAGGGGTAGAGACGAGCGATGGAGAGAGAAAAGGGTAGAAACGAGACAGACAGGAAAGGACAAAGACGCGAAATAGACAGAGAGATGAGATAGACGCGAAAGAGACAGACGAGAGATAGACAGAGAGATGAGACAGACGAGAGATAGACAGAGAGATGAGACAGACAAGAGAGATAGAGGAAAGGACAGATAAGAGACGGGGAAGGATAGAGACAAGAAATAGATAGACATACGACACAGAGAGAAAGAGAGAGAGAGAGAGAGAGAGAGAGAGGAAAGGACTGACAGACGAGAGAGATTTTAAGGATTCTTAAAACGTCAGAATATTTGCGTATCGCTTCAAAGGGCGTTATTCATGCTTTGAATGAACTGGATTCCGGTGTCAACCATTGAAAATGTGGATGAACTGACTGCATCTCATTCAAGCCGACCCAGAACCCGAGTTGTCAGAGGCGTAGGTTTATGAATATTCGTCCGAGGCAGGCCCGGTTTCAAGTCCCGTATGAGGCATGGCTAGAGAGTTTGTCTTACGATTATGGTTCCCTCCCTTCCCTGGAATCGGTGGCCCTAAATTAGGGACGTATGACTGCTTCCTAACATTATATCAGCATTTTTTCTGTGTGTTTGTATGTGTCTACGAGATATCAAACTAGATGAGCCGAAATAACTAGTGTACAACAAGAAATAGGTTCAAAAAATTAATTTATACCCTTTTTATTTTGCAACTCAATCGTTAAATTTGTAAATGGGAAGATGAATTTTTAAGTTTGCGTTCCATAATCTCTTTGTTAGCTATTTAGGCGAATGAAGGTTGAATCAAATGTTAATGATGATTTTTAAATCGTAAAACTACGTATGTCGAATGAAACAGGCATCGTGTAGTGTGAAAAAAGAACACCGGAAAATATGCTTTGTTAAGCTGACTTGTGAAGTGGCCGATGGAAATTAGAATTATTTGTTCATGTGTTGCTGGTAAAGCAAAAAAAAAAAAAAAAAAAAAAAAAATCTTTGGTGGAATTAATGTGCTGCAATTATTGAAAAAATATGATTTATTGGTTGCCCGTAAAAAGATATATTTTTAAGATTTTATTCAGTGGGAACGAAATCTCCACTCTAGCATATTGGTTGTGGTACATTCGACTTCCATACATAGCTGCCGGAACTCTAAATGTACAAAGTACCGTAATCCGTTTCGCGTGTTTACTGAGAATGTCTGCTTCATTATGATTATACTACAAATTATCGGAATCTTTCTTGATTTCACTTCAAACGCAACAGTGTTAACTGTGACATCTTTTTTTGCACAGAATGTCTGACATCTATGTATGAACATTTGATTCTGACATTTGTCGCGACATTCCTCTAAATTCCCTATATGTGTCAATTGTTTCCAATTCATAATGTTGTGAAGCCTAACCTAAAACTTTATTCTGAAGCAGTGTTTATTGCTGTTTGCTGGGCTGCTTTAAACAGCAAATTAAACATTAGATTCCTCTGTTGAATTGCTTCTTGAAACAAAATTCACAACCTTGCGCATTCTCTTGCTTTGCTATTATTAAGAATTCATGATTCAATGTGAGGGAGAGCCAAATACTCCTAAATATTAAATTCTCAATGCTTGGGTCGCCTAAGCTTTAAGGTTCTTCACCAATTTCTCAGATTTCTGTATTACAGGAGGCTTTGTAAGAGTACTTCTGTTGCGTGTCAAATCAATCTGCACCTATTGTGGAATTACGAACATATTTTTAATATTTTTTTAAAAAGATATACAAATTTTTAATATACCTCTAGTTTGGTTTCATCTCTTGGCGGGTATCTTATTCTAGTTTTCGTTAAATTCTTTCAATTCCAAAGGAAGTGAATAAATAAAAAAAAAATCGCTATAAGCCTTAATCTTCCACAAATCACATGAGTGTGCCGAGACGCGTATAAACATATTGAAATATGCTTAGCAGATCATTATATCCTTTAAGTGAGGAATTTTCGCTGTTGGCCAAAAACGTGTGAAACAAAGAAAATATCTATCAGAAAGAAAGATCTGACCCATTCACAAATTTTAAACTAAAAAAAAAAAAAAAAAAAAGGAATACACGCCATATCATATTAGAAGCAAGATTCAGGCCATGCTCAGTGGTTTTTTTTATGTTTCTTTTTAAGTTTTGTGTTTTAAATAATGAAGATGGCGTTCGCCATTATAAAAGTGCTTCTTAAATCCCAAGCTTTAATCTAGTGTTTCCCCAACCGGGAAGGTTCAGCAGGAAATCGTGATATGAATACATAACATTTTAGAGATGGCATACACTGTTAAAAATTGTTACTTAGAAATAAGCAAAAGTACTCGTTTTTGAGTACATTCTGAACTCATAATAGCTCTGAGTACTTGAATTCTGTATTTCCACTGTGGATGAGACGTTCCTAATGAAAATAAGTATTAATGTCAGTGACGCGCCATTCCTTAAACTTAACGAACTGTTGAGTGCCTGACAGGGTCAATGGCAAAGTTCTTTCTTCTGAGGCTACTAAGGTAAAGGTGCCCCTGTGGCGCAGTGGTCTAAGCGATGGCTTCCGATCATTCGTCCGAAAGTGGCCCGGGTTCGAATCCCGGTTAGGCATGGATGCTGTGTTTGTCATGCGGCACTGGCTCTCTCCCTTCCTTGGAACCCATGGCCCTAAATTAGGGAAGGCTTATAGCCCATTGAGTTGTTCACAGTGGTCGTTAAAACTCCAATTAAAAAAAAAAAGTAGAAGTGTGGCGCAGTAATCTAAGCGCTGGTTGTGACAATTCGTCCGATATGGGTCGGATTTCGAATCCCGGTAAGGCATGGATGTTGTGTTTGTCTTACGGCCCTTCCCTGGAATCAGTGGCCCTAAATTAGGAACGGGCGGCTGCTTTATATCCCACTGAGATGCTCACGGTGGTCATTAAGCCTTCAATCAGAAAAAAAAAATATTAGAGGTGGGCTTAACAGCGATTTTCCTGTCATAGTAACGAGGGTGACAGTTAAGCGGAAATAAGAGTGACTTCAAACTGTTATAAAATCATGGTTTACGGCAGCCCTGACGAGGCTGTTAAGAAGTCGAAACTCCGAGTTACAGTCTTACTTGTAACGATTGACAAAATTCCCGTTTGTGGTGGATACAGTACGAAGCAGGAACACAGAGGAGGATGAATTGTCAGAAGCGAGCTCTAAATGGAACGAAAAATATTAGTCAATGAATGAAATTCGGGATTACACTATTGTACAATACACATTTGGAAGATGTGAATCCGTTTATTGGGGTAAATATGACATGGATGTTATTAAGTCAGATAATATCCGGAAACTTGAAAATTTCGTCGTCCTGGAGCGGGAATCGAACCCGCGTCTCCCGGATAGCGCCCGAGTATGCTGCCCACTACACCACCTAGAACGATCAAGTTTAAAGTTTCCGATTAATTTGAATATCGATTTGTTTAAATATATATATATGAATGCCGGTTGTTTCGACTAGCAAATTCTGTGATGGTTATATTCAAATTAATCAGAAACTTGAAACTTGGTCGTTCTGGGTGGTAGAATAATCGGGCGCTATCCGGGAAACGCCGGTTCGATTCCCGCTCCAGGACGACGAAATTTTCGAGTTTTCGGATATTATCTGACTTAACATCCATGTCATATTTACACCAATGAACGGATTGATATCTTACATGCTTATAAAAAATAATGGCATTGTTTATATATTTGGTAAAACTGTACTAGCGCTTACGCCGCCTCACATCCCCACGATTTACCCGGACGGAATTAGGGTAATAACGATTTCATTCAGCTTATCTTTAGCGATAAGCTGAATGAAATCGATTTACCCCGACGGAATTAGGGTAATAACGATTTCATTCAGCTTATCTTTAGCGATAAGCTGAATGAAATCGATTTACTACGACGGAATTAGGGTAATAACTATTTCATTCAGCCTATCTTTAGCGATAAGCTGAATGAAATCGTTATTACCCTAATTCCGTCGGGGTAAATCGATTTCATTCAGCTTATGTTCACCCTTAGACTAAACATCTGTTACAGAGAGGAGATTTACCTTAAAACGCGATGGTCAACAACGCCATTACTGTGATTTAGGAAGTGTTACTTTTAGTTACTGGTCATAACCGTGACAGGGATTTTTCAGAAAAGGAAACAAATAATGTGCTTTTTGGGGAAGGGAGGCAAGGAAGAAAATCAACGTGGATGTAGGGCCAGACTTACCAGTTCATAGATAATACCTTTTGTTTCCCGCCGTATAGCGAGCTACCGCCTCGCCTTTACTATACGATCTGGCTATCAAGGCGGCTGGAGGCGTCCTTGTGTAGAAGAATAATTACCTCGACAAAACTCAGTCCAGTACACGGAAATAAACACAACAGCAAGACTTTATTATTCCGACAACATTTGCTTCACGGGTTTCCGATGACTTTCCGCTCAGGTTCCCCGTGCTGACCACGTGCTACCTTTCCACAATTCTTTCCGCGATACCCGGTGGACGAAGAAATCCTCCTTCCCGGAGCCGCGGATGGCTTAGTGGTTAGTGTTTCAGACTGTCGATGCTGGGTCCCCAGGTTCAAGCCTGGGCTGATCTTTCAGAGATGGTGTGATTTACTAACAATCGCTGAATATCCGCCGTGCATCGGACGAGCACGTAAAGTGACGGCCCCCAGGCTGGACCCACTGGTAAAATGGGTATCCTTTCCTATGTCCCCCCTGAAATTCTCTCACCCATCTATGTGCAATATCGTACTTGTACGGTGGCGCCATCTACTGTACTCTAATCTCACTACAAACTGTTCTGTCAAAGTCTCCAGACTTGCTCTCATTCCTTCCGTTTCTGTGTCCTGCCCAAAAGGCGATCTCGCTGTAGGTGGCTGGGACCTAAACTCTACTCCCTGTGGACGGAAGTCCTACATAAAAATGACAAATCCTGCATCCTCACTGTGTCTGACTGAATATGAATCCTCCTTCCCGTTCACCACTCTGCACTTCTTCGATACCCGCAGCCCTTCCGTCAAAAACCGGTGTCCAAATCAGGACCCTCTCTCCTTGACGACCGAAGCTTAACTGTGTCATTCAAAAGACTCAATTCTCCTGGCCCCTTTTGTCCTCTACCACGCATGCGCAAGAAAAACTGGTTTCCCCGGTCAGCACGTGAAATACCTGATCTCAGGAATGCCGTCGGATACCCGCAGGCAATTACAACCTTGCACGTATACAAAAGCGGTATGACAACTTGTTTAACGCAAGCACTCGAGCAGCTGACTCTTCAAGGTCAGGTGCCCCAGGTGTTCATGCACCCCTCTCTTAATCCCACATAGGATTAAAATTGTACCACGTGGGTGGTGAAGGATATCAGTTCTTATCTGAAACAACAAAATGGCGGAATGAAACGTCCTTCCACACGTGTTCATCACAATATTAAAATTAAATAAATTCATAATTGACAGTTTGATTGCGGGCGACCCTTACAGTGGAAGACTGGGGATGAAGATGAAAAACGCATCCAGGGCACCATGGGGTGATAACTATTTGTACTGTTATATATGTAACAAATCTGAAATTTCTAAGAAAAAAATGCTGCGCAAGATCAAGAAATTGCTGCTAAAAAGAATCGACAGTGAAAACTTTGCTATACAAAATTATTTGTACAAGTTTCAACCTGGTGTGCAGTTCACATTATACACTGGTGTCCAAAATTAACGTGACAAACACAAAATCATGAATAACGCAAAATTCGTACGGCACAGTTTAATGACAGTTGCACATATATCAATAGCGCAGCAATACACAGCAGAAAATGAATGCCATCACCCCATAAATAGGAAGCATGCGCACGAAAGCATGGCAGTCCAAAAGTGACGCAGTAAGTGGCGCGGATTTCGATGGGTAAATATAGAATGTGATTTCCCCAAACTGAAATAGCTCGCACAACGAGCCTTCATGCTGTTCACAAGATTGTGAATGAGAGTTTGGGGCAGTAAGTGCTACTTATCCACCAAGGTGAGCTGGAAGGTTCTGGAAGGGGGCTTTCGAGTTGCACTTGTTCTTTCCAAGAGTATCCCAGACATGCTCTTTCGGGTTCATGCCGGAGATCCAGCGAATGACTTCATGCTGTCAATATCCTCACTCTCAAGGTACTTATAGACTGTTTTGGGACGGGGTTATCTCCCATAAAAATAACTGGGGGCCAACAGCTCCCCCGAAAAGACGTACATAGGGTTCTACGATGTCATTCCTGTCTCGCTGCTGCGAGCTACAGGAATGACATCGCGAAACGGCATGAGTCCGTCCAACATGATGCCATCCCAAACCACGTGTCCTCCACCACCGTACTGCTCAATTTCCTAAATGTTGGAAGGAAGATTTTGTCTTCCTGCCTCTCCCCAAATGTTACACACGTCGAGAATCTGTGTTTAGGCTGTACTGCAACTCACTCGTCATTGAAGACAGATAACACGGGCCCACTGAGCAGAGTCCGGGGGGATGTTGTCGGGCCCAATGCAGACAGACCCTTCTGTGCGTTGCTCGGAGAGTGGGATACAAAGATACAGGCCTCTGACCTTCTTGCATACAGAGCTCTCTCGTGGAGACTTCTGTAAACTGTTTGCTTCGATATCGCGGTTCCCGTAGTAGAGGAGAACTCCTACGAGAGTTGCCTAGCTGTCAACTCCTTATTGAGGCGAACTGTTAGAGACAAGCACCGGTGGTTTTTTTTTTTTTTTTGTCTCGTTGGCGTCCTTGTCCCGGCCTTCTGGTTATTGTACCAGTTTCCTGGGATTGTCTCCAGAGATTGGAGACCACTTGCCTTGACACTTTCAGTCATCTTCCTACCTCAGCTTGCGATTGCCTTGCTTCCAATCTGCCGATCTTTCCATTGTAAAGAGCCTTCTAAGCGATGGTGCGTAGCCATTTTTCCATTAACTGTTCAACTCAAGCTTCATTGACGAACCCCCTCTCAGAACAACATTCATTAAGGGCACGTGCCTGCCAGCTCGATGACGTACGGTCGTCGTTTTCATATTTCCATTGGAACTAACGCAGTATTAATTGGTGACTTAGCGTTTCACCTTGCACATATCTCTCAAAGATCTTGACTCTGGGTCGTTTCGTTTTGGACATATTCTCTAATTTGTATTTGTCACGTTAAGTTTAGGTATCAGTGCAATTGTTCATTATTTTGCAGAAGAACCATTGTTTTTAAGCAAGATAAATTTTGTCTTCTATGCCAAGAGAAAATTGAGAGTATGTTCGATGAAAATTCACCCAAGAATTCAATATTTCACAAAAAAAAAAAAAAAAAAAAAAAAAAAAAAGGAACAAGTCCAAGTTTCATACTGAGTATGGAACTAGGGGCTTGACTTTAGATGTAATCTTTAGTTTAGTGTTTAGACGAACTTTATTTTGATTTGATATTTGATAAAAAAGAAGGCATATCTAAATACAGAAATAAAGACAAAAGGAATGCTTCAGTTTTATCTTCTTATGCTGTTAGCAGACTTATTTATCGGGTCGGATACGATTCGTCTAACGACTACTGGTCCAGTGTCGATTAGTCCAGTGCCTATTCGTCCAACGGTACGATTGGTACAGTGGTGATTGGTCGAATCCCCATTTGTCCAGTGGTAATTGATCGAATGCCCTTTTGTCCAATGATGATTGAACAAAAGAGGATTCAATCATAAAGTTCACAGCCACAGACATCACGAAAGTGAGGCCTTAAAATCTAATGTTGTTAATCTCAGTAATTATGAATTAAATGAAGTACAGCGTCGAGCTTTGGTGAGAGGAACCAAATTCGCATATCCGAGGCACAAAGTTAACGTCTTTCAGACAGTCCCACATGTAGAGCATATTATCAGAAACTTACCTGAAACCGAACATGAAGTTGCACGCTTACATATTGATAGAATACTACCAAAAGGCAAATCAGAGCAAACAACCTAAATTATCATTAATATATAATGAAGAAAAACAGCAGCTAGCCGAGCTTAGAAATAACAATGAAATTTCTATTTTGGTAGCGGACAAGACGCATCAGACGTCTTGTCCGCTCCCAATAACATTTTATCCATGTTATTGGGATAAAATGCTGGAAGCCATATCTTCTATTCCACATAAAGTAGTTCAGCGTGAACCAACAAAAGCAACATGTGCAGTGTTAACCCGATTGAAGTATTCTTACAACTTCGTGAAGGTTTTTCTAAAGCTTTTATTCCCCCACGTGGTTGTCGTGTGCCCGATATTTTTGGGCGTGTAATACTACATAAAGAGGGACTACCTATTATACCTTTGGTAGCGGGCTACGTTAGCCCCACCCGACCACTTAAAAAGCTCTTGCCCTATATTTCGGTAAGTTAGCAGAGATCTCACCTTGTTCTATTAAAAGCTCCACTAGGGCAATAGAAAGGATCAGAATGATTCAGCCACATGCTGGCCCTTTCATATTAGCCTCTCTAGATGTAGTTTCACTGTACCCTAATGTACCTATGAACGCCACTCATTATATCATGGAGGCCAAACTTGCTGAAATTAATGTTCCCACTACTGAAATCTCTGCTATTATGAACGCACTTCGTTTAGTTAAACAGCGTCCGTATTTTAAATTTCTTGACAGAATCTACTTGCAAACCAAGGTTTTCCCCCATGATATCCCCCACTTTCCTCGGTGTTAGCAGAAATTCTGCTGCAATACATTGAGAACAAAGTTCGCAATGAATTTCCTTTAGTTCCCAGTCTATATCTTAGGTACGTCGACGACATCCTTGCGTTCTGGCCTCACTCAAAGGATGATTTAAAACAATTCGCCGACGCACTATCGTCAGTATTCCCTACTATCGGGCTCACGATAGAACTTGAATCTAATTTCTCTTTGCCTTTTTTGGATTTTTGTTTATTTCGTGATTCAAATACTAACTCACTGTCCTTTTGTGTCTATGACCGATTGTGACAGCCTTATCCTGTTTAATTCTTCACATCCAACTCCACAAAAAGTTTTTGCTATCAATTTTCTTTTTAGAAGGGCCTTCACGCATTCTTCAAATGATAGTCATTTCTAGTCTGAGATGCAGTTTATTTTCAAATTAGAGGATAAACACGGATACCCCAGGACGATGGTTAATAGATTATACACCAGAATATCAAATGAACGAACTATTAATCTGAAGCCAGATACAAGACCTAATAAATGATTCGTGGGAGCATTGGACCAGCACCCCCATATCACTAACACACTATCCCGTATCTATTCAAAATATAATATACAATTCGGCACCCGCTCGAAGAACCTCCTATCATCAGTTAAAAAGGATCCAGCAACAACAGATATTATGAACAAATGGAGTGTGTATAATATTCCACTGCTGGATCCCTCAACAGGAGAACATGATAACAACTATGTAGGCTCGACACGAAGAAGTTTGATATCTGAAACAACAGCAATAATTTTTGTTGAAAGTATGTACATTGAAGCTTTAGGTGATAAATGCTGTAATGACTACTTGCCTGCGGACATATCAAAAATTTGAAAAGAACATATTACCAACCTGAACTTTAAATTATAGTGAGATACATTGATAATTCCAACAATATACACTGGTGTGCACAAATTAAGGACGAAGAGGAGAAATTAGCATAACAGCGGAACGAGCAGGCAGAACGGACCGAAAAACCACTCAGGAAATAGACTAGGGTCCGGTACGGTATGGAATGCGCATATATGCAGCATGACGTAGGGGGTGTCGGAAGGGTATGAAGCACATGGGCGGTGTACGCTCAGCAATACGGTGAAAGCTATTGCACGGTGTACATCAGTTTGAACGACGCCGAGTTGCTGCCTCCATGCGATATGGCCAACAGGCAATCCAGTAGACGATATCTGGATGACTTTACCAGAGGTTGCGTCATTGGGAAGTTGGAAGAAGGTCGAAGTGTGTCTAGTGTGGCCGAGGAGTACGGGATCGCTAACGGCATCGTTTCACGAGCTTGGAGAGCATTTCAAACGACAAGAACAGCTGTCCGAGAGTTTAGCAGCGGTTGTCCACGAGCAATCACGGCGGCGGACGACCGGTATATTGTCGTACGGGCGAGAAGAGACAGACGGCAGACAGCGGGAGAAATCGCAAAGCACATGCAACAGACAACTGGACGTCCGTTATCGCGTTTTACCGTGGCCAGGAGGCTGCACAAAGGTGGTCTATTTGCACGACGACCAGTACGGTGTGTGCCACTAACGCCTGCTCATCGGAGACGGCTGTTTCTGTGGTGCCAGGAACACAAGAACTGGACACATCAGCAATGAACTGGACACATCAGCAGTTCTCATTACGGATGAGAGCCGATTTAATCTGACGAGCGATTCTGGATGTATACACATCTGGAGAGAGCAAGGAACACACAATCACACCTCCAACATCATCGAAAGGGACCTGTTTGGAGGTGGCGGAGTTTTCGTTTGGGGCGGTATCATGCTTGGTAGCCGTACTGACTTCCACATCTTCCAAGGAGGTTCAGTCACTGGTGTCTGCTATTGTACCGAGGTTCTCCTGCCTCACGTGCGTCGGTTTAGAGGTGCTGTGGGTCCTGAATTCCTCTTCATGGATGACAACGCTACACCTCATCGCACAGTGGCTGTCGCAGAGCTGTTGGAGAGTGAAGATATTCAACGCATGGATTGGCCCGCAAGGTCCCCGGACCTTGCGGGCCAATCCATGAATCCAATCGAACACGTGTGGGACCTTCTCAGGAGACGCTTGGCAGCACGTCACCAGCCGCCAGCAACGATTCCGCAGCTGCGATTGGCGCTACAAGAGGAATGGGCCGCGATGCCTTAACAGCTCCTTGACAACCTCGTCCTCAGCATGGACAGACGTTGTAAATCCTGCAACGCAGTCAGGGGTGATCATATCCCCTACTAAAGACTGGATTTTTCTTGGCAGCCGCCTGTCACATGGACCTTTCTGTCTTCTGTCCAGTTGTGCTTGAAGCTACCTTTTCAATAAAGTGCCTTTGTATCCTTTGGATTCCTTGTTTGGACAATTTTGCTCGCTTGTCCCATATTCTTACATCTTGGGGATCTTATGGTATGATTTGAGTCGATGTGGAGCACTTCTGCACGACGTTACATTCGAAAAACCGTCTCGTCCTTAATTTTTGCACGCCAGTGTATAAAATTGTACATAACTTTGTATTTGTAACAAAATTCTTGTATTGATATGTGAAACTAATAATTGTGAAATTATACCCGTTACACTGGTGTAATGGCAACAGTCACGACCCATGCGACGCTTGATGACCCATACCCATAATGCACTCTATATAAAGGAATGCTGCGTTGCCTCTGTTCAATTTGATGATAGGGTAAACGCTACCCCGAAAGTGCTAGTAGGGTATTTTATCTGTAAATATCTTTCGTATTTTATTAAATATCGTACGTAGACCGTGAAGCTTCATTTCATTTGGTGATTGGTCGAATCCCGATTTGTCCAGTGGTACGATTAATCCAACACCGATTTTCCGAATGGCTACTCGTGCTAAATGCTAAACAACGTTCATCTATTCTGATGCTGTCTTCACTGTCGTGTAAAAGTACCAGTAGTCCAAAAGAATGTAAAATAACCTTAGGTTTCATGCGTAATATTGCTGATATAGAATTCGCATTAATTTTTTACTTATACAACTTGAATTATTTATTCTGTTTTTACTGGTGTAAAAATTTGCAAAAACGCGCAATTACTAAGTGCCGAGCTTTCACACTCCAAACGGGAGACTTTCTCAAAGTTTGGATGTGAAAGCTCGGCACTTAGTCATTGTGTGTTTTTGTAAATTGTTACACCATGCAGTAAAAACGGAATAAATAATTCAAGTTGTATAATACTGAGGTGTAAGTTCCATTATTGTAAATTTTTACTTATTTCCTTCTCAGTAAAGAAGACGATGCTGTATGTTACTAATTATAAACGAACAATTCAATCGACTTTTTCTTTTTGCATTAAATAATGGAAAAGGCCAGTTTCCTATTTCCGCATGTAGTATCTTTGGTAGTTCCGAAAACATTCTTTTGTAACTATTTCACGTAATGGAGGAAAGTGATCTGGTTTTTGCATCTTTGATTCCTGAGCTTGGGAAGGGGAGGAGAGGAACCCAATATCTTCAGTAACCATAATTCAAAGTAAAATATACCCAAAAAATGAACTCTTTCATTCGCCCTGGATGGAGGGAATTTTATTTTTCATTCTTCCTCTTCGCTCCTCTCCCTTATTGTTGTTGTTATTGTAAAGATTTTGCGTTCCGTTTTCTCATAAGGTTTATTCAAAGTTTATTGCAACGGAGGTATTGCATTGTAATGCGAATAACACATTTCTGAATGTCTGTTGCAGTGCATATATGAATAAACTAAAGAATGCGCATGGCACAATATAAAAATGAAGTGGGGGATCACGTAGCCTTTTATTCATGTGCTACGAGATATTACAATTTACTTTGTCTACAAGGAAACTAGAGTATGTTACGGAAATTCAGAGGTTTCGGTGCGTCGTTCAGAAAGAGAGATAGCGAAGAAGTAACATACGTAATTTACGTAAAAACAACTCCAAAATAAGAGTAAATTTAGGCTTATACCTCACAACTGCTTTTGTGTAAGCAGCCCTGGGCGATTCTATCATTCTTTTTTCTATAGCTCTAGTAAGAAAACAATTTGTCTTCCATTTGCTTGGAAAGTCGCTGAATTTTATTGAACAATAAATCACTTATAGGAGGAGAGAAAAACAATATGCAATTTTCCCTAACTGATCATAGAAAGATCACATTAATAATTACATAGAGATAAAATCTGTACAGTACTGCTCACAAGTGCTGATAAGAAACACTGCGACTTACGCCTACTTTCGCTAAAAAGAACCGTGTATAAATGGCGTTGGCGAAGCTGTCCGTGTGTGCAAGTACTGCATCTCCTACATCAGTCATGCGAGATTCTCGTTCAATGACTGAAAGTTTTTACACGTTTCAGATTTAACGCTATTCATGGCTGCCAAATAAAACACGGTGTGTCGTGTTTTATTGGCAGCCTTGAATAAAAACCTTCCTTTGGAGTTTCTATATTCTTGCGTAAATTTGTTTTTTTTCCTCGTTAAACGTTTTCTGGCTTAAGGACGCATTATTTTCCCCAGCGAGTTTTCTAAGTTGGCATGGATGGCAGTGAGTCAGAAGTGAACAGGTCTCGATTTCGTTTTTTTTTTAGCAGTAGCAACATTTACTGGTGGCCTTATTTTTTTCTAGCAAATTGCATTATCTACTAAAGAAAGTCTATTAACATTGTACAAAAGAAACTTTAACATGTCCCCCTCCATTCGTCAATCATGACAAATTTTGATTTCACTCCTGTAACTGTCACATTGTAATGTTGAAAATATTACAAATACTTAGATATAATTCACCTTTTCATGACCTAAAGATTAATTCTAACAATTAAATTCGAATGCAAATACTTAAAAAAACATTTTTTTTATTTAACTTTATTCACAAAATTCAAGAACACTATTCAAAATCTTAAGTTATGTTTCGAATGGTTTACGATGTGGGTTTCTGGTCTTTTCATCATACCACTTTAAAACAGCAGGCCTGGGATCAAACTTATCTTCGGACGGAACTTCAACCTCAATACTCATGAGAGCATTTAATGTTTGTAAGTTTAAGTCTGTTTTTTATTAGTAAGGTAGAAGGATAAATATTTCTTAATAAAAAAAATAGGTGTAACTTTGAAAGTTATCAGTGGATTTTGGCGAAACTTGGGGAATCTGTTTTTCTTAGCAAATCATAATGTCTTTAAAAAATTCGCATAATTTTCTTAAATTTTCGAGAAAATAAAATTTTTACATTCTTACTCCTACTGAAACATGAACAGCAGATGCGATTCTGGCAGGTCGAGTAGACAGGGTCAGAAGCGGGGTAGAATTAATGCATTTAGAGTTGAAATTTTTTACTTTCAGAAAAAGAAAGTAAAACATTTGCCACTTTTTAGATAAAAGAGGCAAATGCAAGCATAGTGCCTATAATTTGTTACGGTTTACCGCCGTGGGAGTAGGGTGAGGGGGGGGGGGAGGGTCTAGAGTGACAAAAATCTTAGTCTTGACAACTCCCAGCTTTCAACGAGTAGTGAGTTACAGTTAAGCATTCAACAAGTCTGGGAGAAGGAACGCGCAGCCGCTTATTTTTTTTTTCTAGCAAGCCGCCGAATTTTCGTTCACGACCTTTATTCCACACGCGCAATGCAGTTTGCGCTTTACATTTCACACTAAAATATTCAACATTTAACCACTATCAACTTTTTCTAGAACCACTTTTTATCACTAGCAAAATGCATTTGCTTGCTAGCCATTTAAAGCTACTAATTACCTGTCGAAATTGCACCCTGAAAGTGAACAAAATGTAATGACGAAATAAGGACAGAGCGAGATAACGATTAGGGAAGTTCTTTTGAGCTAACGATTCTTAATAAGCAGTGTCTTTGGAGTTCACGATTTGTTAACGATAAATGGATTTTGGATTGAGCGAATTTATGTTGCCATTTGATTTGAAGCCAACAAGTGTTTTCTGGCTAGTTGTGCTCAACTTGTGATGACGTGCCATAGAATCAAAGAAATAAGTATAATTAGAGGCATCATTATTATATTCACTAGTCTTAGCTTAAGCACTGCTGATATTTAAACAAGTAAATCTTACAGTCAAAGATGAAATGTCAGATCTATTGTTGCAGTGGAAACAACAGCTACGAAAAGTTAAGCTTAAACCTAAAATTGCAGAAGCAACTGCAAATTTACATAAGCAGAAACAGTGTCACTATAACGTCAAAATCGTCGGCAGTATCGGAAAGTCGAAGATTTAAAACAAATTAGCTAAGGCAAATAGCATTTGAGAATTCAAAACCGGAAGAGTTCTGAAAGTTTTCCTCTTGAAAAGACGAACAAATATCTGTGAAATGCAGCGAAGCTCTGTATGTTTATCAGACATTGGAATCGAGCATTGGAAGCTGAGGCTCACGATATTTATCATTCATGAAGTAGTGGAAAAGATCGGAATCAATTTTATGATTCATACCAGGCCATTCAAATTTTCGTTTATAAATGAGTGAATCTGAGAGTGTCCTCTGAGCTCTGAAAAAGAAGAAGAAAAAACACCGTGTCTTTGATTTCTGATATGCTTAAACTCCCAGAAACAATAAAAAGCTTCGTAACAGGTGATAAAGGCTTCCTATGCATTGTTTAATTTTACTTTCTGATGGTAAAAACTCGATGTTTTGCAACTGAAGCAAAATGTGACGGAGCAGCTTTTGGCAATTCAATATTTCATCCTTTCACCTTTAAACTGCTGTTAAAATTTACTCATGACTGAATTATTTTTACAATGCATATTTCAACAGTTCTTCTTTATCCAGAAGTTTACATATTTTTTTCATAAAGGAATTTATGAGGTGTTCCCCTGTGAGTGCGTGTGTTCTGTAGTGGACCACAAGACTAAAATTTCCAGCCTGGTTTTGTCGATCCAATCCGCCCCTGGCCATCACCAGCAAGGGACACAGTTACCATGAATGCGTGAACTTGGTCCGCAACGATGTTCAGATACCTGATAGCTGTCAGGGATTGTGCTATTGGGATAATGGGACCTAAAGTGTCCCAAGAAAATATCGCCCACAGCATAACATTACCGCCGCCGGCCTGTTTCCGCCCAACAGTGCATCCAGGTGCCATAGCCTCCGTTGGTAATCGGCGTATCCGCGCTCGGCCGTCTACGTGATGCACCAGGAATCTTGAATCGTCAGACCAGGCCACTTTCTTCCAATCATCCACGGTCCAATCTCTATGATCTTGGGTCAATTTCATACGTTGTTCGCGATGACGTGCAGTAAGCATGCGGGCCCGGCTGGGTCTTCGGGTACGCAAGCCCATGCGCAGAAAGCTGAGATGAAATGTGTGCTGTGATACATTGCCCTAATTACCACTGCTGTAGCTGCGGGTGATTTGTCGCACTGTGTCCCTGCGGTCGATGTGCAATGCGCGACAGTCTCCGCTCCCCTCTGGCATCAATGAGCTGCGGGCGATACACGGCTGGACGATGGTTCGTCGTTTGGCCATCTGTGTACCACTTTTGATACGTACTCACTACAGCGGTACGTGAAAAACCCACAAGCCGCGCCGTTTCCGAGATCGTAGTTCCGTGGCGCAGTGTCATCACAATTTGTCCTTTATCAAACTCCGATGAATCAGCAGCTTTTTTTATTTCGACTCCGAATACTCTACTAACCGAAAGCCGGTCCTCGGGTTGTATATAATGCTCTGTGAACTTCCCATGCGCCACCGTTCGGTCTCTAGACGCGCTCATTTCTGTAGGCTGGGGATGGTCATAATATAACGGCTTATCGGTATATCTCATATCGCGGCTAACGTAGTCCCTGTGATTTGCATATGGCGCCTTATGTGTTCTCCAGTCGCAGTCGGTATTTCCGTTCGTTTGATAAACCCCTGTACTTCTGTTTCCTTGACCTTTCTGGTTTTCATTCAGTCGCAGCAGTTCATTAATGCAAAGTAAGCTGATTGGACCATATTTGACGTGGTTCAATAAGCGCAAGTATAGGAAAATATTTGGTTCTCTTCCATTTAAAGAGCATTTATGTATTGATCGCTGCTTTTCGCGTTTCCAATATGAAAAGATACAAAGCGAGAAAAGAGTTGTTGTGGACTTTAAGAGCCGCACATCGAATCATTCAGGCGATACATTACCTGGGAGAAGAGCAGAGTTTGCGTAATAGAAACTATTACCTCTACTAGGCGCAAAGGAAGAAAAAACAATCTATTTGTACAGCGACGTTAGGAAATGCGGCATATTGTTAAACGCTCTTCTGACTGTGCTCTGGACAGGTAGGATAAAATGAGAAACACAGTTGCGAAGTAGAAGAGTTGTTTGTGCCTTAGATGCACGATTAAAACTTGCAGGAGAAAATAAAGTGTTTATTAAAAGTTAAAAAGTTAAAAACACCATGAGATCTTTCGCGGCTGCTACAGCCACATCTTCAGATGGAAAGACCCAAGTGCTCGAAATCCGAAAGTTAAATACAGGAGCAAAAAAAAAAAAAAAAAAAAAAACAACAGAAAAAGATCAGTTCGTTGCCACTTAATCCGAAGAAATACCCGATAGCAGAGGAAATACACCATCATACGAAGGCTACATGTATACATAACTTAAAGTTTAATATGATGGTGTATTTCCTTTGTTATCGGGTATTTCTTCGGCTTAAGTGGCAACGACCTGTTTTATGCTCCTGTATTTAACTGTCGGATTCCGAGCATTCGGGTCTTTCCATCTGAAGATGTGGCTGTAGCAGCCGCGAAAGATCTCATGGTGTGTTTTTAACTTTTTAACTTTTAATAAACACTTTATATTCTCCTGCAAGTTTTAATCATGCATCTAAGACAGAACTCTTGTAATTCGCTTGATTTAACGAATATTTTACTGCATTGAAACAAAGCTGGTTCTGCACCTTTATATGAAGAAAGCCTCCCTCACTTATTAAAGAATATTTTCTCAACTGAAGTGTTTGCTTTATGTTCTTCGTAGAATGGCGAAGTTGGTAAGAGGCTTATTTCCTGATATTGACATATTAGTGAAAAATGGGAAGAAAACTTTTTCTTGAAGATCCTTTCACATAATTAATTTATTTAGGGAGCAATTGTATCACCTTTTTCTACCACATAAACGTATACTAATAACATGGGGAACATGGATGTCGGCTGCTGTGTATTACCAGGAATTTCAGTAACATTATTGAAATTGATTCGCTTTGGCCAGGTTTCACTCAGGTATAGCACTGCTGTCGATATCACGTGTCGTAAGAAGTTGGGATGAGCCACAAGGAGCCTGTTCAGTACGTATTATCAAAGCGTTTTAAAATAGGTGTTTAAAATCAAAAGGCTTACCTCCTTTCACTGCAAACTTTTCGATATTTTTGCTGGTATAATCTCGCTTGAGAAAAGTAGCGAAAGATTGCATTTACCAGCATTTAATAATCTTGTGAAAGAAATTGAATGCTTTTCTGGATTAAGAAATACAAGATAAGCATATTGGTCAAATACTAATTCGGAGAATAAAAAAAATATCATTGTGTGTGTGATTCCCGAATGTAACAACTATGTTTTAGGAGGGTACCTTTAACTTTGGTCTTATATTTATGCATCCAATAGCTCTGTAGATGATGCAACGTCTTTTCAATCATTTTAAATGATGAAATACATTCGCTATTGCAGGAGAGACAGTATGAACATTTTTAAAAGCTTTAAAAAACATTGATGTCAGACTAAAAAATAAGTCATTGGCTGTTTTTAGGCACAACTGTTAATACGCTAAGTTTGTAAGAACACTTGACTGTACGGGGGCAATAAAACCACGAAGCTGGCTTACTTTCCAACTGTAGACAGTGTCAACTGTTTGTGGCGCAGTGGCAAGTTCGTGGGAGAAAATTTAGGGAACAAGACAATTTGACGGAATATCAAAGGGACGATCACTCATTGTTGGGTGTAGTTTATTTTCCTGATAACCTCTGAAACGAAGGCTCACATCACGGAAATATTGTTTTATGGAAATGACGGCATGGTCGAAGGAATATTTCACCGACAACTTCAATTTACCGAAAGATGAGCTTAGTTGAACTGCTGATTTCACCGAATGCTCATGGTACTGAATGGGTCATGTCACCGAAGGGTCAGTTTATCGGAATATTTGTGTCTTGCTAAGAGAAACTTTGTTTTCTGTGACTTGACTGAAACAAAAATGATTTAGATCTAGGGTTAAGGTGATAACTATAAGCAAGGTGCATGAACCCTTTTTAATAAAAATTCATCTGCCGTTTTTTTTAAGATTGCTGTTAGTTACTTAGTTAAATTATTTATCTTTAGATGACAGAGATTGTAAAGGCCCGTTCATACGTATGAAACGCCATAAAAATCCCCAGTTTAGCAAACATTCCGCATTTATGAAATGTCGGGGATCCCCAGCTTACCTAATTTATTCAGATACAGTATTTCTGAAAAATCCTGAGTGTACTAAAAGCTTTCATACTGTTGTGATCAAATTTTCCTGTTGACCGCTAGCTGCACTTCGTAACCAGCGGAAAGGCATAGGTAATATATGAAAATTTAGGGCAATATTCCTGATATAATATTCTCACTTAATTATTTCTCCTAATCTGCTTGAATCTGCAATACAATAGTGATAACTAATAATTAGCGATGTAGCCTAAGTGGCAGATTACAGTTCAGAAGCATGGTTTTTGTTTATAATTTAAGTTCTGTAATAATTGGATATGTAAACTTCCGGGCAGCCCATGGTGGCGCAGCGGTCTGACCGTTGGCTTCTGACCATTCGTCCGAAATGGGTCCGGGTTCGAATCCAGTGAGGCATAGATGTTGTGTTTGTCTTACGGCACTTCCTCTGTCCCTTCCCTGGAAGCAATTACTCTGAATTAAGGGCGGGCAACTGCTTATAGCCCATTGAGTTGCTCACAGTGGTCGCTAAACCTCTCTCGGTCAGATGAGTTTCGGTGAAGTAGTCTTTCGGTCAAATAGGCGATACCGGTATGGTCGAAGCCACTGTGGGTCTATGTGAACATTTTGGTGAAACGACCAATCGGAGAAATTCCCCTTTATGTCACGTGACTTTCTCTGAAGTATATTTCCGTCAAATACGAGACACCTAATGAAGTTGGAGACCGTGGGGGCCCGTTTTGAAGATTTAGGTAAAACTCCCATTCGGTGAAATGAACCTTTCTGTCAAATGAGTTTCTGCAAAGTATCTTCCGGTCAAATGAGTGATGCCCTTGGAGGTTGGAGCCTCTGTGGATCCTGGCTTTGCCCTCATTGCGGAAGGTGTTTACGGAGTAGAAAACTGAAGGAAGAACAGCTGTAAATATTAATGTTAGAAGGAATCAGGAAGGTAGCTACCCCATGGGAAATGAAGATAGGTGGTGCCGATATTCTGACAGGAGGGAATGCAGTGACATTCCAGTACGATTCGGATCCAGTTCCTTTGAACACTGCTTGGCTGTGATTGGAGTACATCGACGACTTATTAGCTGTTCTGTTCCCACTGCACACATGGAGAACTGTGACTGGCATTCGGTCAAGAACATCGACACTGGAGTTTTTATGGATGGCGAATTGTTCGTTGGTTTGATGGGCCTTGAGAACTACTGCATCAACAACGACAGCAGACTTCGCATTTGGAAAAAAATAGAACGAGGCTATGAACTATACGAACCTAGGAAAGACCCTCCAAAAAAAGGGGCAGTTGCGTGGAATCTTCTGTTTGTACCTTTTCCCTAATTCGTATTGACGCCCGTTTGAATTATGGGTTTACATCAGCAGGATTGCGGATCATGTACACTATTCGTACGCATCACATTATGTTTTCCGCAGATTAAAAAAAATATTTTCCAGCATGATAATTCCCCTACCACCGTGCCCGTTAGATCTGTCCAGGCATGGATGGAAGAAAATTTCTGTGATTTTCGTAGTGCTGTCTTGACTTCCGAAATGGACAAAACTGAATCTCGTGTCGCATCTTCGGAACGAAATGGGAGAATCTCTCAAGCGCTGTGGTCCCGCATGTGCACGAAAACTGCATTCTGTGGGTGCACTGTAGTCTGCGTGGATGGACATTATCTCACATGTGTTTCGACATCTCATCGTCCATTCCACTGCGAAATGCGTACTAAAGTTTTCACCCACACCTTAAGTCTTCACATTATCTTATTTAGAGTAACTTGCAAAGTGCGTCTTATATGCACTACATATTAAATGAATAGAGTTTTTCATTATAACCTTGTAGATGCTAGATGACATAGTCCAACAGTTTTCACTGCTTAAATTTTAAGCTGTAGTAATAACAGAAGAAAGAACTTGATTAGCATAATATTCTTCTTATTGCCTCTCTACCGCGGTTTAGAAAAATCTTTATCTAGTATGTCAGTGAGACTTTATCATTCTCTTGTTCTCTAAGTCTAATCGAGTTGTCGGTTACAGTTATGTGGGAACTGACTACTGGATTTCGGGGAATACGGAATAGAGGCTGCATCTCAGAAAAACGAAGTTAAAATGAAGGCACATAAGAAAATACTCATCTCCGTTTTGCTGACGCCATAGTCATTTTTATAAATACTCCTTCAGAGCTCAAACTATGATTCTGGAACTTTTTGGTAAGATTAAGGAAGTGGTTTTAAAGTTGCCCTTACAAAATACAGGTACAATGCTTCTACAAAAATTGAATACTTAGAGGTTGATGGGGCAAATTTAGAGGTAACAGATGCTGCCTACGTCTACCTTGGACAACAGATGTCAAATAAAGCCCACTCCCACGAAGAAATTAATTGGTGCATGAAATTTGGCTGTAGTGCATTTAGTAGAGACAATAAAATTTTCCATAGAAATTTGCCTTTTTAATCTATGCATCCCACCTGTTCTTACCAGATCAGACTCGGAACTTAACTAAAAGGCCATACAGCTGTTGCAGACATATCAAAGAAGCATGGAGATATGCATGCTATGTGTAATTCCAGAAAGAAAGGAAAAGGAACTCGTAGATCAGGAAAATGACAAGAGTGGATGACATTATTATTGGGTTGGTGCGAATGAAATGTCCTGCAAAGTACCAGTACACCTGGACGGCGAGAACGGAAAAGTAGGACAACTTACCTAGGTATAATAACCCACCTCGGCATCGACACATAGTTGCCATCTGTCCGGCAAGGCCATGATCCCGGAACGAAAATAGTCTTGTGACTGAGACCCGAAGAAGTCATCAACTGCACGTTGAACCTCGTTGTCTGTCTTGAACTGTTTCCTGGACAGGAAGTGATCCAGGCGACGAAACAGATGATAGTCTGTCGGAAACAAGTCCGGGGAATAGGCAGGATGAGAAAGTGCTTCATAGCCCAAGCACTTAGTGTCAGCATTATTCGTTGTGCGGCAGGAAGGTAGCGTTGTCCTGGAGCAGAAGAACACCATGTCTGTTGACCAAAGCCGATTGTCTCTGCAACAATTTCCGGTGCATCCGGTGTAATTCAGCTCAGTAACGGTCTGCAGCGACGATTTGGCCTCTTGCCAAGAAACTCCGATGAATTATCCTGGCTGTGGACCACCAGACAAGTAATATCATCTTCTTGGTGTGTAGGAGTGGCTTAGGATACCGTCCAGCAGACGGTGACTTGCTTAACTATTGTGCAGATAGTTTCCGATTATCGTAAAGGAACCACTTCTCGTCGCAGGTGATGATTCGATGCAGTAAAAGTTCCTGTTTATTCCTGGCAAGCAGCGACGTGCAGACTTCCAAACGCCTAGTCTTGTTGGCAGCTGTCAACTCATGCGGCAGCCACATGCCCAGCCTTTTGACATTACCCAGCGCAGACAGACGCCGAACAACTGTCGTGTGGTGGACACCTACCACTTCCTCACGACACGTTTTCGGAGGTACGCTTCAACCATACGTAACAGAACGTCGTCAGAAACATCAACAGGTCGGTGACCACGTGACAGGTCGGTGACCACGTGACAGGTCGGTGACCACGTGCGTCGTTTTGCAGGTCCGCATCTCCGCTTCGAAACTTCCCAAATCATCGCCGAATGGTTCGTTCGTTTGGCTGTATTCTACCCAAACGCTTTGTTAACGTTTCGAGATGCAATTCCTGCAGAATTGCCCCATTTGAAATTCATACAGGAAGATGACTCTCAAATCCGGCGTCTGTATGTTTCCTTTGCAAGCCACGGTACGTCCAAACAAACCACGCCTGAACCTTGTTCTTCACACACGTGCTAGCTATTTATAGTAACTCTGTGACGTAATACCCGCAACAACTGTGGGTGGTTCCATTCTGCTGTGGTGGAGACCTGTCTGTAGTGCTCGTTCGCGCCAGACATTTTATTCGCACCATTCCAATATTAAAGACGTTCAAGTGACAATTGGCTGGAAAGCATTACGGGGATCACATATGATTCTCAAAAGTCCTTGGTAGTAGCTGGCATCCATACGTTGGTCCACACGCACAAGGAGTCTCAGTTCATGCCAACTAAACATGCCCTGCCCATGCCGTACAACCGCCCCCACATGCCTGGATAATGGATACCATGCACGAGGAATCTATATCCTATTCTCATTTTGCTGACGCCAAATGTGTATTTGAATATAGACAGAATGGAGCACATATCGGGATTCGTAGGAGAAACACACCTGTTTCCAATATTTTGTTCTCCAATATGCATGTTGTTGGCACTAAGAAAGTCTTTTACGTCGATGGGCTATTGTAAGAAGAGGATGGTGTACAAGACATCTGCTCTCTTGCAGCCATTTCGTGCTAGTGTATAACGCACAGCCGCGCGGGATAATACGTATTTCGTGTTGACCGATATTGTGTTGGACCGTCAACTGCAAAACTGTCCTGCGCCGATTCCCCTGTAAAAGGCGACGCAACCGTCGTTCACCTCTAGAATCCACCTTCCTCCACTCTTTACAGTTGTATCAGTGGTTGTTTCTCTATTTTGGCACCCCTTTTGGTACGCTTTTACCACAGAGGCTCTCGAAGAACCCAGAAGGGTCGCCATTTCCGAAACGGACGTATCAACACTTCGTTTGCTCACAATTTGGCTTTTCGCAGTTTCCGATAAATCGTTTGTTTTACTGAACACGTCCGTAATGTCGCTCTCATTTGAACCACCAGCCTCTTACATATCTCTTTAGCCTACACACTACGCCCTTCTCCATTCGTTACTCCCGTATCGAGTGTAACTAACTTTGCCCAGGGATGGTCGCAATTCAGTGAACACTCAGCGAAAGTTATACGAATTAATATTTTTTTAGTTTTGTATTACTTTACTGTAATCTAAACCTATCCACCTATATACTGAAGAGCAATTGAATTAAAGATACCTGTCCAGTAACGTGCACCACCACCTTTCGTCTTGATGACGGTGGCGATTCATCTCGCCATGGACTCGACAAGACACCGGAAGCGTTGGGAAGCCATACGGATCCACGACCCATGAACAAGCTCCCACAGTTCACGAAGATTTAATGGAGGGAGAGTCAGAGCATCGAACATCTCTCTCGATGGCATCCCAGATGTGTTTGATGGGATTAAGGTCAGGTGACGTAGCTGGCCAAGGAAGCGAGGTCACGTCGGTGGAGTGTTCATCCAACCATTCGGATACAATTCGGGAGCGTTGGCACGGTGCATTGTCTTGTTGCAGGATGAGGTCCCCAGTTTGAAGTTGAAGACGCACAAACGGGAGCAAATGGTCGTCCAGGATATCCCGGTAACATTGACCTGTGAGGACGATGTCACATGTACCAGGGGTCCCATATCAGTCCACGTAAACAGTCCCCAGACGAGAATGCCACCCCCACCAGCTTGAAGAGTACCCTGCTGGCAAGAAGAATCCATTGCTTCATGTGGTTTTCGCCGTACTGGTATCCAGCCATCCGCATGTACCAACGTGAATCTCGACTCGTCAGTCCAGGCAACATTTTTCCACATGTCTAGGGCCCAGTGGCGATGTTTCCGCACCCATGCTAATCTTTGCACCCTGTGATGTGCGGTCAGCAGCGGTACCCTCGTGGGACGATGGCTTCTGTACCCCATAGCAAGGAGATGGTTCTGGATGGTGTGGCTGCTTACACGTTTTTGTGCACCAACGTTAAATTGCCGAGTGATTTCTTGTACTGTGGCCTGTCTATCTGCTGTTACAATGCGAGCTAGCCGACGATGACCCCGCTCATCCACACGCTGTTGTTCACGGCCCTTGCAGGGATGGTTTTACCGGATTTGATGTACTTACAATGCACCCGTGACACAGTGGCTCGTGAAAATCCTAGTGTTGCACGACTTCCGAGATAGAGTGACCCATTCGTCGGGCCCCGACAATTTGCCCACGATCAAATGCGCATAGATCCTTCGTCTTACCCATACTGCATCCAACTCTTATTGATTCCCGTCGCATCACTCCTTATGTTATCGGATCGCTGCATACGTCATGTCGTTTCTGTTTACAGAGCCACCCACAGCGCCACATTTGCATAACGCCAGCTGTCTCTAATTCAATCGCTTTTCAGTGTAATAGAGTAACCTAAAAGGAGCCAGATTTATAGATTCAATTAAAACAGAAATTGGCATCATATCGCGGATATCATTTCTTCCATCGAATACTGATATGCATTTTATATTAAAACGCAAGCAATTCCGTATAGGGCTTGATTTTTCTGTAATAGTCTAAGGATCGGAGTTTTGACATAATCTTTATTTATCTGCTAAATCCAGTGTCTAGTCACTGCCAACTTGACGCAGTTTCTCAAGAGTAAGATAATTTGGCTCTCTTACTACTGTATCAGCAAATCAAGAGATGGAAACAGTGTCGATAAGGACATTTTTGACATTGAGCAACAAAGCTAGACCAGCATGCACATGCTGTTCGCTGCAACGCTAATAAATATTCATTCAGTAATTAAAGCGCCGTCAGTTACCCGATCATGAAGTTTAAAAACTTCATTAAGTTAAAAAGATTAAAAAAACACACATTAGATCAGTCGATCCCACATTGGGATCATCATCAGATGTTAAAAGGATACCTTTTTAACTTAAGGAAGTTTTTAAACTTCATGATCGTGTATAACTGACGGCGCTTTAATTACTGAATGATTCATCTCGCACGAAATCAATCCATATTGTGCCAATAAATATTTTTTTCAGCAAACACTCATATTTGCTGAAACCTAAAGTAATGAAGTAAATTTCGGTTATCGTAATTTAGGGTGTAATACAATTTCAATGTGTTATTTTTGGATGCACTATAAAAGGTCAAATAAATTACCACGCTCTTAATTTACAAAAAATGGAATACAATTTAATCACGAGGAGGGTTACAGAAATCGCTAAATTTTGACTCTTCTTCCAGAATGGTAGATGAACCCTGAAAACATTTCCCACAATGTCATACTTCTCGAAAAACCAAAATTAATTGATTTAAATATTCTTTAACCTACTTACAAATACATAAAATGTGTAAATGATGTACATCCCGTGACATTGGATGAAAAGTGTGGTTCGATTTCTTTAGATCACCTATTTTGAGCGGATCGTCTTTTAATTCTGCGAATGTCAACTGAACTAATACCTCCATTGGACAAATTGATACAGGATGTATCAAGCCGTTGAACGAGTAGGTATTGGACAAAAGGTACCGTTGCCCGAAATGTGACATTGGATGATTCGTATCACATGTGAAATCTTCACTTACGATTTATTGTCCTTTACATGAACTTGCACAAATCGAGTTTAGACGGTTCGTCTTTGGACGAATAGTACCTGGTCTGGTCTGAAAATCTTGTGATGACTTGCAAAGCACAAGTGAAGCATCATCTTCACATAAACACTGCAACTAACTGCCCCCGTTAAATGAAATATTTTTTTTCACGTGAGTTCAGAGTTAATTTCTTTGTTCTGTTTGTTTCCCATTTGTTTTATAGAAATGAATCTTTCGTTCTCCAGTTTCGGCAGTTACTTTTTTTGCCAATAATTTTAAAGATGTCTTAGTCTAAAAATCTTTATTTATTAAAAAAAGAAAACTCATGTTGTGATATTTATACATTTTGGATGGAAACGCGAATTTGGCGTATAATCATTGTGATACGAACTATACTATCTACCAACAAGTAATTGGACACCCCTGCAATCGACGATATCTGCGGTCCTGATACACTTCACGGCCGCCGCCGTTAAATATCGTGTGGGAAACAACAACGCAACCAGTCGCATGCAAGATGCCACGCAGTTCGGAGCTCTCTGATTTCGAGAAAGGTGTAATCGTCGGGTATCTCAGAAATGGCAGATCCATACGGGACATATCCAGCGAGTTGAAGTACCCAAAATCGACAGTGGCCTACGTGATTGGCAAGTGGAAGATGAGAGGTAACTGTCTGAATGTGCCCCGACCCAGCCGACCCACAAAACTGGGAGTTAGAGACCGACGGGTGCTGGCCAGAGAAATTCGGAAGAACCGCACCAAATCGATGGGCCACATCCGCGAGGAGTTTCAACAGGCATCCGTGAGTGTTCTTTCGATGAATACCATCCGTAAGGAAGCCCATCTGCTCGGTTATCATGTACGTGCTTCCGCCCACAAACCTTTGATCACCAAGTCCAATAGCGCTGCTCGGCTAACGTGGTGCAAAGAACGTCGACAGTGGACCGTTGAACAGTGGAAACAGGTTCTTTGGAGCGACGAATCAAGGTTCACCCTCTACCGTTCGAATGGCAGGGTGTGGGTTTGGCGTCTGCCTGGAGAACGCCTCCTGCCGGAATGCATTGTGCCAACTGTGAAGTTCGGCGGCGGTGGAATCATGCTATGGGGTGTTTCTCCTGGTATTGCACCGGACCCTTGGTCGCAATTCCTGGTAGACTCAACGCCGAGACCTACTGCACCATTTTGGATGACCATGTGCTTCCTATGTTGTGACAGTTTTACGGGGTTGACCCATGTAACTTTCAGGATGACAATGCCACCTGTCATGTTTCGAGGTCCACCATGGCTTGGTATGGTGACAATGGGGTTAATCGAATGGACTGGCCTGCGCAGAGCCTGGACCTTAACCCTATCGAGCACCTCTGGGACGAGTTGGAGCGTTGACTTAAGGGGTGCCCCCACCGTCCGAAATCGGTGAAGGAACTGGCCTATCTTCTCCAAGCCGAGTGGAAGAAAATACCGGTAGCCGTCGTACAACGCCTGGTTGAGAGTATGCCCCGAAGGGTCGCAGCTGTAATCGCCGCTCGTGGAGGCTCTATCAACTATTGAAGGTGAATAAACTTCGTTTTCCTTTGCTATCACAGGTGTCCAATTACTTGTTGGTAGATAGTGTATATATTTTTCGTTCAATACCGTGTATTTTTCAGTGGTCTCTTGGCGTACCTACACATGCCACAAAATTCTGAAAGTATCTTAATTTTCGCAGGCATTGACCTTCTCGAAGCATTTGTTTTCAGGAAAAGTGAAAAGCTATCAAACAAAGACAGTAACCTTATTGTGCGCACTTCAGTACAGATTTTATTTTCATGTGTTACTATAATTTTTATTCTGAGAAGAAATGAGATTAGAGAACCGATCCTCGCTTGCCTAAGCAGAAGTTCGTTCGTTAGCTGTCAAAACGAAGATTTTATCGACTATATATCAGCTAACTGGAGAAAAGTACAAAACATTTGTGTAGAGTAACTCCTAGTTCAGATGTTTTTGAAAGCAATTATTTGCTGCAAAATACTGCCCACATAGGTGAGATACTTGAACACCTGAACAAATTTAAGAGGAAACTGCAAGTACGGCGCGTGAACGTAACATAATTTATGCGTTACTTTGATGCAAAGTAAGCACATAGCTTTGAAAAAATGTTGTGAAAATCGTTCACTTAAGGAGTTTAATCGGTTCTGTATCTCTAATTCTGGTAAAATGTTTGTTAAAATTCGTTGCGCCACGCCTTTGCATGCTTGAGAAGAAGCTGTCTATTGACCTGAGGATGTTCGGAATTCAAATTTGTTTCATTATCAGAACCTTTGACGTTTGATTTATGAGTGAACGTAAAATTTTTTGTTTAAAAACTAAAGCAACCTTGAAGTTCGCTTCAAGAATATTCTATTCTTTTAAACCTGTTTATTAGCTTGGATGGAGCTTCTATAAATATCTTTCTATCATTTTGTACCCACTACCTGGGTGAACAAAGTTTCTATTCGATGGAAACTTTGAGAATGTCATCTTTTTAAACGCCTTAATCGGGATTTTCGTGTAGGTGTTTCGTGCATAGACGTCTTCGTGCAATTTCACGGGAATTATCTATCTCAAGTATAGCATTGGGGTATTAAAGATATCGTGAGGCAATTGCATTGAGAGGATGCGATTACATTGTATAGGATCATTATGAATGACAAATGTGTGGATCAAGTGGGACTGTATGTAATGGAAACATGTATACAACTGGTGATAGTAAAATAAATTAGATCTTTGTGTACGAAAGACGCAACTGTGGGAGGAAGAATGAGAGAAACGAGCACATATTCCAAGAAAATATTCAGATATTATTGTAAAACAGTTTCAAAGGCAGATTTTATTTTTTAATACAATATAAACTTCAGAAATACACTGATGGGCCATTACATTATGACCAACCCTAGCCTAGAGAAATGAGCGCGCCTGAAGACCGAACGGCGGCGCGGGTGAAGTTCGCAGAACAATATACATACAACCCGAGGACCGGCTTTCGGTTAGTAGAATGTTCGGAGTCAGACTGGGAAAAACTGCCGATTTATCGGAGTTTGATAAAAGACAAATTGTGATGGCTCGGCGCCTCGGAACTACGATCTTGGAAACTGCGCGGCTTGTAGGTTGTTCACGTGCAGCTGTGAGTACGTATCAAAAGTGGTGCACAGGTGGCGAAACGTTGTCCAGCCGTGTGTCGTCCGCTGCTCCTTGATTCCAGAGGGGAGCGGGGACTATCGCGCATTGTTCATAGCGACCGTAGGGCCACAGTGTGACAAATCACCCGCAGCTGCAACAGTGGCGATCAGGGCAATGTGTCACAGCACACATTTCATCGCAGCCTTCTGCGTACGGGCTTGCTTGGCCGAAGACCTAGCTGGGTCCCCATGCTCACTGCACATCATCGCCAAGAAAGCATGAAATGTGCCCAAGATCATCGAGATTGGACAGTGGATGATTGGAAGAAAGTGGCCTGGTCTGACGAATCAAGATTCCCGGTGCATCACGTAGACGGCCGAGCGCGGATACGCCGATTACCAACGATGGCTATGGCACTTGGGTGCACTGTTGGGCGGAAACAGGCCGGCGGCGGCGGTGTTATGTTGTGGGCGATGTTTTCTTGGAACATTTTAGATCCCAATATCCCAATAGCACCATTCCTGACAGCTGTCAGGTATCTAAACATCGTTGGGGACCAAGTTCCCCCATTCATGGCACCTGTGTTCCCTTCAGGTAATGGCCATTACCAACAGGATAATGCGTCATGCCACACTGCTAGAATCGTCAAAGAGTGGTTCGAGGAACATGCTGGCGACTTTCTGTTAATGCCCTGGCCTCCAAATTCAGCTGACATGAACCTAACTGAAGATTTGTGGTTCGGCTTGGAAAAACGGGTTCGCGCTAAATCACCACCACCCCGAAAATGTACGGGAACTGGAAGACCTGCTGTTGACCTTATGGTACCAGATACCCCAGGATACCTATTGCCACCTCATGGAATGGATGCCTCGCCGATTGGCCGCTGCTTTGCGAGCTGAAGGGGGTCGTACAGCTTATTAGGTAGGTGGCCATAATGTAATGGTTCATTGGTGTATATGTGGAGCGAAGAATAATGATTCTTTACAATTCACGGCGAATATATTAAAATGAAGGTGAAGCGTATATTTCTAAAGGAAACTGTCCCGTATCTTTTGAAATCCCGCCATTAAACTTTATTTGCAACTGCCCTGCCGTTAACTTGAAATCTTTCCGAGGTACGGCGTTAATCCATTTAAGCTTTGAAGTCTTCCTCTTCAGGAAAGCAGAAGACTGATGCTTTACCATTTTCCGAATAATATGATTTGCAGATGGAAATAACATTTACACTGCAATTTTTCCTTTATATAAAACTGAGCATGAGTAATAAGAAGTGAAGCACTGGACATAATGAAAAAGAGTGTACGTATAGTTAGCACTCACACTCAAAACAACTGCATTGAATGAACATGCGTGGAGACGGCCTCCTGCGCGTGACGTCACATGTTTTCTCCCTAGCAGTTCTGAGGCTTTCTATTAGAGACGGGTTTGGCAGATCCGTCAGTTATCGCTGTTACGATGTGAGAGTAATGTCGACAGATGCTAGTTTAAGTTCTACTTTGTTTTGTAAAGGAAACTACACGACCTTGGTTTCCAAGGCCAAGCTCCATCATCTGAGATTCAAAACGTAAAATAAAAAAGCAGGTTTCCTTTTGTCAAGTGTCTAGATCAGGAAACAAAAAGGGTCTTTGAAATGACGCCCTTCTTTTGAACATCTTCCGTGTTAAACCTTTTCAGCCCGCATCGTTTCTGAGTTTTGGATGAGGGAAAAGAACCTCAATGTCAGTGTTTTTGCTAGAACATGGCGAAAAACACTATAGCTATCTAGCATGGTGCATGCTGGACTGCACGCTAGACATGTTTTCATTTTTCCAGATCCCGCCCCCAATATCTGGGTTTTAAAGTCATAAATTACTTTTTTGCCAAGGTCCAGGATAAACCTGTTTGCATTTATCCTCAGCCTATACTTCTAGGATTTGATCAATTAAAACAGATCTTTAGGAAGACGAATTACGTTTCTATATGGTCCAAACTAGCACTAACATATCAAACGGTTTTGGATTTTGGATTAATGAAAGCAAGGTGAATCTATACTTTTATTCATGATGCAAGCTAGACCTGTTTTTATTTTTCCAGACCCCACTGTTTATAAGACGAAAACAGTCTTCCTAACTGATTCGAAGAGGAATTGACTTTTCTTTGTCTTTTATCCATTTGTACAGATAACCACTCCGAAACGAAGTACTGAACTCTAACTGATGAAATTCTGAAGACTGCACACAGAACTCCATTCCACCGAAAGAGAAGGGATAAAAAAGTAAGTACTCGTTTCTGGAATTCCATGTGCCACTTATGAACTTTCTAAATCAATTCGGTAAAATCTGATTTCTGGAATTATGAGTGAGATATCAACATTGAGAGTTCATTGTATCTAGGATGTGGAATAGTGAAAAATGGCCCTTAGACTAATGAGTTACTTTTCAATGAACTGAGATAGTGCACAATCGTTTTTGGGTCAAGATCAGTGAAATATCTCTGCAGTGATTTCCTTTTTACTAGGATACATGTTAAAGTTATTTTTATTTCTCCGGAAATTAATTGTTCTAGTGTAGATCAGTAATAAAAAGGTTGTTGGAGTTAACTGTAACATTACTTCAATTCTAGCCTTGGTCAACCGAAACCTGCTTTGAGTGATCCACATATTTTTTCTTCTGAAATTCGGATCAGTGAAAACAAAATTTCTAGAGTGATTAATTAATTATTAATTACGTGATGTTCCAAAGATTTCCTTTTATTGATCTGGTCTGAATTTTTCTTAAGAGTTTGATCACTGAAAACTAACGATGTACGGAATTATGAGTTGCTTTTAATCAGAGTACAAGGCTAGAAACATTTTCGTTCATTCTCGTCTCTGGATCAGTAAGTACAGATCTTTGAAGCATTAAGTTCTGTTTTTTATCATGGCTCAAATCAGACTTCTTTCACGGATTCAGGTCCCACTGTTCCTCAAAAATTGGAAGTTATTCAATAAAGCCTTCGGTTTGTAAACTTCAGCTTTTAAAAATAGTTTGATATTAGTGCAAATCACAGAATTCAAGTATTGTGAAATAATAATGAAATAAATAAATGTTCAGTCACAACAAGTTTTCACCTCCGGCCATTGGTACAAGTTCATCCTCATGTTTCACAAACCATTCTTGAGCAATCCGGGCAGTGTGGCATGGCGCATTAAACACCTGGAAGTCTTCCTCATGTTCCGGGAACCGTTTTTGAACAATTCGGGCAGTGTGGCATGGCGCATTAAATACCTACCTGGAAGTCTTCCTCATGTTCCGGGAACCATTCTTGAACAATCCGGGCAGGGTGACATAGACCATTAAATACCTGGAAGTCTTCCTCATGTTCCGGGAACCATTCTTGAACAATCCGGGCAGTGTGGCATGGCGCATTAAATACCTACCTGGAAGTCTTCCTCATGTTCCGGGAACCATTCTTGAACAATCCGGACAGTGTGATATAGCCCATTAAATACCTGGAAGTCTTCCTCATGCTCCGGGAACCATTCTTGAGCAATCCAGGCCGTGTGGCATGGTGCATTATCCTTTGAAAGAAGGCACCACTAGAGGGGAATATCGTTTCCATGAAAAAATGTACCGGGTCTGCAATGATGTTAGGCAGGTGATAGACGTCAGAGTATCCTGCCCATGAATGATTGGACCTGAGTTCCCCAGCAAATCATTGCCTCCTCATTACACTTCCATCATTGGCTGTTTTTCGTCTCATCCTGGTGCCAACACGTACCCGGGTAAACGACGCCCGTGTTCCCAGATGTCCACATTGTGCAACAAGAAAAGAGATCCATCGGACCAGACGATCATGTTTTAATCATACAGTAAAAGGTCCAGTTTTGATGCTCGCGTGCCCATTGTAGGCGCTTTCAAGCAGGGTTCGATGTACTGAGTGTTATGATGCATTACTCCCCTCACCAGCTTTCTAATTTCCTCCGATTTGCGCCACAGTATCTTTTTCTGTTGGCTCGTATCATACGGGACAGCCTTCTCTTACCTCTATCATCGATGAGCTGTGGTCGACCGCTACCACTCCTCGGACCTCTTTTTGAGGATATTAACCAAGGTTGAACGTGAACAACCCTCAAGCCTTTTGGTCTCGGAAATGCTGACCCAGTCGCCTGGCCATTACAATTCTGCCTTCCCATCTGAAGAACGAGAATAATTGTGATTAACAGAGAGAGCTCTGCATCAATTGTTATTTCTGCGTTTCATGACCTTCAGACACGCGCCGTAGTTTACTTGCAGTTGTTTCGAGACGGCCTGGTCATAATGTTTTAGCTCTTCGGTGTATGTATTGCATACTGCATTTACAAGCGGTGTAACACTATGTAATTGTGACTCAAATCAAGAAATCTAAATCTAATCTGTGAACCAAAAAAAAAAAAAAAAGATACCCGAATGTACTAGTGCACTAAAACATAAACCTACATAAACTATATTGACAAAAGTCACCGGACACCCCTTAAAAAGCAAATGAACGGAACCTCATGCGTGGTACAGCTGCAAAAGGTATTAAAACATGCCTGCAGCTGACCGCGATAATATCGCACTGTGAGATTGAGCAAAAATGTCGCGGCGGGAGAGAACTGACTTTGAGAAAGGAAAAATTGTTGGCTGTCTATAAGAGAAACCGAGAGGCATTTATACCCAAGTCTGTTTTAGATGTACTGAATAAGTGGAAGACACATGGCGTGCCTGAAGCAGCAAAACGTAGCGGCAGACCTAAGAAAATCGGTGACATAGGACGTCGAAGGCTCAGGAAAGTCGTTACAGCTAATCGACGGAGTACTGCACAAGACCTCAGTGTACAGGTGAGTAAAAATTCTGGAACCTCGGTATGTACACGTACCATTCGCAGATAACTTTATTCCATGGGTTACCGTGGTCGTGCGGCTGCTCATAAGCCTTTCATCTCCACTCGAAATGCTATTAGTCGTTTAGCATGGTGTAAAGAACATTTATCGTGGACCGCAGATCAATGGAAGCGGTTCCTGTGGACTGATGAATCCAGATACACGATTTATCAGTGTGATGGCCGTGTGTGGGTATGGCGGCAGCCGGGGAAACGCTATTTACCATAGTGTGCTGTTCCCACGGTCAAGTTTGGAGCTGGCAGTGTACTCATGTGGGGGGTGTTTTCGTGGTATGGTCCCGGCCCATTGGTTATCGTGGACAAACCTGTTAACCAGCACGTCTACCTCGATGTTCTTGACAATTATGCCGTACCAACTATGTGGCATTACTGTGGAACCGAGCCTCGTTGGTACCAGCAGCATAATGCACGAAGCCATAAAGGAAGGACTGTTACGGCGTGGTTTGACGATAATTCTGTATCGTGTGTGGACTGGCCAGCACAGAGCCCTGATCTTAATCCCATAGAGTATCTATCTGATGAATTAGAGCGTTGCATAAGAAGTTTGGAACCAATGCCTACTACTAAGCAACAGTTAGCTGCAGCATTATGTACTGAATGGAAGCGCATACCCTATCACTGTGTTCCAAAACCTTGTCGAAAGCATGTCTCGAAGGATCAGTGGATGCATTAATGTCAAAGGTGGACCGACACCGTACTAATGTATGTCAATAAATGCTATGTTGTATTTCTCTTCTAGGTGTCCGGTGACTTTTGTCTGTATAGTGTACTATCATAGTATAATAACACTAACGGCTGCGCCGTCTGTTGCAACAATAAATTATGTGCGTCCATCTAAGGGTGTAAAGTAGCCCTGTATTTTTTTATAATTTTTCTTTTTGAATCACACGCTAATTTTACTTTCCCCTTAAAAACCGAATAAATAGGGTTCCACTGTATTTTCATTAGTAAGAAGTTGGCATGCAAACCGATATTTCTAATGACTGAGCGCTTCAAATAAATCATCGCAGTAAACTTTAAAATAAACAGAAGCCGCCCCCGGTGGTGCATTGGTCTAAGCGATGCCTCTGATCATTCGTCCGTAAGGGGTCCGGGATCGAATTCCGGTGAGGCATGAATGTTGTGTTTGTCTTACGACGCTGGATCTCTCCCTTCTTTGGAACCAGTGACCCTAAATTAGAGACGGGTGACTGCTTATAGCCCATTGAGTTGCTCACTGTGGTCGTTCAACCTTCGCCGCTCAGGTGGCGCAATGGTCTAAGCGATGGCCTCTAATCATTCGTCCGAAAGGGGTCCGGGTTCGAATCCCGGTGAGGCGTGGATGTTGTGTTTGTCTTACGGCGCTGGATCTCTCCCTTCCCTGGAACTAGTGACCCTAAATTAGAGACAGGTGACTGCTTATAGCCCATTGAGTTGCTCACTGTGGTCGTTCAACCTTCGCCGCACCGGTGGCGCAGTGTTCTAAGCGATGGCCTCTGATCATTCGTCCGAAAGTGGTCTGGGTTCGAATCCCGGTGAGGCATGGATGTCGTGTTTGTCTTATGGTACTGGCTGTCTCTCTTCCGTGGAACCAGTGACCCTAAATTAGGGACGGGCGACTGCTTATAGCCCATTGAGTTGCTCACGGAGGTCCTTAAACCTCCAACCAAAATAATAATAATAAATAAATAAATAAAAAGAAATGCGGAAACGACTGCAACCGAAGCAGCGATTTTTATTTAAATATAGAATATCTTCAGTTTAAATATTTGAATTTAAAACTTCAATTTCTGAAGTTCAAACTTCATGTATCATCACAGCGTCGCAATAGAATATTTGTTTACTTATTATTTCCTGCATTAAAATTCAACATTTTCATCACTGTTTTGTAAAAATAAGATCTGAAAACGGGGATTTCTAATAACCTCAAGTACAGCATGTTCGTACGATATGACTTGATTATACCTCAAACGCACCGGTAGAAGATTTAAATGAGAAATACTTCTTAAAACAGCATCTTTTCGTGGCCACATTCCAGTTCGTTGAACCATTTGTAAAGGGCTCAGGACTTGGGGATTAATAACAGACTTCTTGAAGGCTTATTTTATTTGTAAAGTGCACTAATCTTTTGTTTACGTTTAGCAGGATTAATAGAATAAATCTTCTTTAAATATGTCGTAGAATGTTTTCGCTGCATTAATTCCTGAGGTAAAGCTCTAGGAATCGAATAGAATCTGCTGTATATTAGGAACATTTATGTTTTAGAAGTTTCACTAATTTTCAGAATTTAGTTGTTACTAAAATAAAAATTCTTTGCAAATATTTAAGATATTCGTTTATTCATTAGCAATATTACAAGTGAAACAAGGAGTGGAAGGATAAGTAAACAAGTTAGTAAAATCATGCAATGCATTGATTATAATACGCTTTCCAACATACCAGAAATCATTTCTCAAGTTATCACTCAAGTTATGAGAATAATGTCTGTGGAATAAATCTCGGTCCTGTGCCCTGACCATTGATCCCATTTCGATGATATTCAACAGAACCGGTTTGGTATACCTCCGAAATAACATGATAAAAGTTTGTCGCAATCCAAGCATTTTTACGTAAGTTACGATGCATAAGGGCTATGGAATAGATCCCGCTCCTGTGTCCCAACCTTTGACCCCATTTCGCCCATTTTCAACAGAATTCGTCCCCAGGTAAGACCCTACAACATACTAACATTTCATCCAAATCGAAGCATTTTTACGTAAGTTATGACGCATAATGGCGATGGAAGTGATTCCGCTTCTATGTCCTGACCTTTGACCCCCATTTTCAATAAGGTTTGTCGCCAGGTGGTCCCCTACCACATACTAAAAGTTCATCGAAATCGAACTTTTTTTACGTTAGTTATGACGCATAATAGCAGTGGAATGAATCCCGCTCCTATGTACTGACCTTTGACCCCATTTCGTTCACTTTAAATAGGGTTCCTTCCCAGGTGATCCCCTACCAGATACTAAAATTTCATCGAAATCGAACGATTGTTACGCGAGTTATTCTGCGGACGGACATACGCACACAACGCGTGACGTAATGAGGCAGATGGGAATCGCGACCATCTGCTTGCCGCAAGAGTGACGTCATAAAACTTTAATAGGATCCACACACAATGCGTGACGTAATGAGACAGATGGCGCGCCCCTCGCGCCAACATTCTCAAAGTTGAGATTATGACGTCATAAGATTTCTAAGCATTGGTAACATTAATGGAACAACGCCATCACTAAAAATGTTATAATTCGGGGTGGTTATTTAATCCACTAAACGAATTCTCCTAAAGTCGAGATCAAGCTAAATCGATTTCTAGTACCAGAAAACGGTAGGTTAACGACTTTCATCAAAATTCTTATAACCGTTTTCAAAATAAAATGTACATACATACATACAATAATTGCTACTTTAAGGTGGACGTCAAGTAATTTTGCTTCCTATACTTCCAATGGGAAAACTTCTGTACACATTTTCTTCACAATTAATGCGTTCCCAAGGATGAAAATTTGAACATCGATTAAAATATCTTCATTTTATAACTTGCAATACTTAATATTTTCTAAAACATAACCATATTTATGCAATTCAACATTTGTTTGTCTACTGACGTCATGAAAATACAGGTCGCGCCATATTTTTTCTGGACAAATAATGCGTTCACAAGGGCGAAAATTTGAACATCGATTAAAATAGCTTCATTTCATAACTTGGAATACTTAATATTTTCTAAACCATAACCGTATTTATGCAATCCAACATTTTTTTGTCCTCTGACGTCATCAAAGTACAGGTCGCGCCATTTTTTCTCTGGTTTCAACACCACCAAAGGAAAAGTAATTGATTTTTAATATAATTATGGTTATGTTTTAGAAAATATTAAGTTTTCCAAGTTATAATTTGAAGTTATTTTAATCGATGCTCAAATTTTCATCCTTGGGAACACATTAATTGTGAAGGAAATGTTTACAAAAGTTTTTCCATTGGAAGTATAGGAAGCAAAATTACTTGACGTCCACCCTAATAATATGGGATAAATGTAATGGAATGGATCGGAATCCTATGTCCTGACCTTTGACCACATTTCGTCTATTTTCAAAAGGGTTCGTCCCCAGGTGGTTCCTTACTACATACTGAAATTTCATCGAAATCGAACCATTTTTACGCACGTTATGACGCATAAGGGCAATGGAATGCATCCCGATCTTATGTCCTCACCTTTGACCTCACTTCACCCATTTTGAATAGGGTTCGTCCCCAGGCGGTTTCCTACCACATAGTAAACTTTCATTGAAATCGAACCATATCTATGCAAGTTATGTCGCATAAGTGCAATGGAATGATCCCGCTCCTACGTCGTGACCTTTGACCCCATTTGTCCCATTTTCAATAGGTTTGTCCCTAGGTGGTCCCCTACCACATAGTAAACTTTCATTGAAATCGAACCATATTTACGCAAGTTATGACACATAAGGGCAATGGAATTATTCCGCTCCTACGTCGTGACCTTAGACCCCATTTGTCCCATTTTCAATAGGGTTCGTCCCCCGGTGGTCCCCTACCACATACTAAAATTTCATCGAAATCGAACCATTTTTACGCCAGTTATCGTGCGGACAGACGGACGGACAAAGCTGGAGCATATACGCTTCTTCAACCTACGGTTGGAAAGCGTAAACAATGAGAAAGAATGTTCTCGCTCAGACGTAAACATATTACTTTTTGTGCAAAATAATTCTGATTGCCGACTGGTTAGAGGGGAGTGCTTCTTGCCAGTTGTTAGAGCATGGCATATACATGACCTGAAAACAGGCGAAATTTTTGTACTCATTCTATTTGTTTTCTTTGCGACATACTATGACCACGTATGTGATATACTCTTGCATGGCTAATCTACATATCTTTTCTGTCTCAACACAGCTTAAAATGAAATAAATTAAAACTGAGGTAAAGAATAAAGCTAAAGACTTCAATGGCATTTCAAGGTAATTTTATTAACATTTTTCAATGTGCGATTAATAGTTTCCTAGCAATGAAATCGAATGCTACGGCATCTTGTAAGTAAACTTCTCCGAAAAATGGGAAACTCTTGGGGTGGTCATAGCTATGTGATGAAAAAAGAGTATGTAAAACAGGACTTTCAGAATCCCGGGAATAGAGACAAATACAAGCATAGTGTAGCGTGCCCTAGCGGGAGAATACTGAACACAAAAAAATCAGGAGCCATATGTATAAAATTTACCCAGCAAAACACAGGTATTGGGAAACTACTGGCAGTGATAAGTTACTGCTGGGTGAAATCTGCCGTTCACAGTACCGTAGCGATGCATTGGTGGCAGCTTCTAGAATACCGTTGACGACCCTGACGCATCGCTATGAATTACAGGCCTCCAAGCTAGCGCCTCGAGTGGCCCGAAACTGGCAACCGAAGCAACATCAACACGAAGTACAAGCTGCAAGATTGCCCATGCGCAGAAGCAACACATGCACAGTCTCCTGCTACCAGTTAGTGACGTCGATGCCATCGTGCAATTTTAGAGTATGTTAAGAAGAAAAAACCATAGAGAGACGAATTAATTACTTTAGGACAAAGATCAACGTCGGAGGGAAACTACATAGTGAATAATTATGTACTGTAAGAAATAATCAATTACGCTCTTGTATTTGTAGAAATTCATTTTACAGCAAAATTCCTCCACTAACTCGCAAAGAATCAAAAACACACACAGCCACGAAACACACCCCCTCCATTCTCATGAGCAACAAGAAATTGATAATTTCTGAAACTTAGTAAATGCATTGAATAATCCTTCGTTAACATACACTAAACCGATTCAAACAAAAAAAGTAAATAAATTAGGCAACGTTATGTGAATATAATGCACTCATCCACAGCATGAATACACAAGACTGGAGAAATTCGCTGCCGAAAATAACCAGAAATAAAAGAAAATATATTTCCTAATTACAAGAAATGTCGCTTCGGACTGTGGAAGAAAGATACAATGTTAAAAATGTAACAATGTGACATGAAAACGTAAATATGTTAACTAAACAATCGTCTATCAAGACCACAGAGTCAGGACAAAATTTAGCAAAACGTATTTTTAAGTTTGTACACTTGTTGAAGATGAGTGAAGTTTCCTCAATGTGAATTAAAACTATCGTTGCATTCAAAAAATGAGTATGAATTATGTAAAGCAGACATTTATGTAAAATAACTAGCAATATTGTAAAATAATAAAGATAGTTCGTTTCGCATCGCGTAGAAAAGAGGCTCACCTTTAAACAAACTCCCTAACTGATAACGCGATCGTGTGGTTAAAGTATCTGCTTTGCAAACTAAATGTTGCGGATTCTATCCTACCCTGATCCACAGAGCATTTTCTCAGATCGGTTGAGAAAGTTTCCCTAGCGCCGTGACGTCACGCAGTAAAAATATCTGTGGGGAATAAGCGCCGACAGAGTCGCGACGTCATCCAACATGGCCAACTCACTCGACCACGTGGAGAAAAACAGATGGCGCTGACCGGGAAACGTCGAGGAGTTGTGGTGTCCAACATGGGCTAGCACCCAACCACGTGGTGCACAAAAAGACAATGACGCTAGCCGGGGAACGTCAAGACTTTAGGATGTCGTCATCCACCAGAACGCGTGGTCATCGAAACGTGGTTGACTCACGCGACCTCGTGAACGTTCTCGCAACTGATCACCTTCTCCCCACTTTGGGTGATGCTATGACCACATGGGTAGGACACAACCGTGTGCAGCTTTCTTTGTCCCAGAATAGGACTTTTGCCACTACTGGACAATTGGCGCAACAGATTTAGCAAGCTATCAGTTACGTCACGTGATTGCGTGGCTGCCTCTACCGCGAAACTGGCGTCCCACATTAGGCTAGCCACCATTTATGGCCGGTTAAGGACAGTTTGTGGCAGCCACTGCCTGTGATGAAAAACTGATGGGGGTCCCAGCTATTGGCCCGTTTGTGGCCCCAACTGATGGGCCATGTGTTGGCCGTCGGAACATTTTATTGGCTTTGGGGCACTGGCACCCAGGTGCTAGGCTGCTGCTGGCTGCCGGCGCTGGATTGAGTGCTGACCCAGCAAGACTGGTTTTGCTGGGTAAATACACTAGAGTTAGGCCAACATTGCATTGATTTCGCCAAAACAGAGCCCTGTATTAGCTGAGGTTATAAAAATACCGTATCTCATAAATTGGGAACACAGTTGCTCGTCATCATGCTTTCCAGTGCAAAGAGAATGCAGTATCTTTAGGAATCCGGGCAGACCGACAGACGGGCGAAGGGGGGAGGGGGTGACACCGCAAGTACGTATTCCTTGTTTTGAGAAGACATGTCGTCTCTCCGATAGCCGAGCAGTCAGAGGCGCTGGTTTCTAGTTAGAACTCTGCTTCCGGACGCTTTGCCTATTTTCCTACCTGAAACCATAGTTCTCGAATTAGCTTCGCAGGGTGAACGAGGATTTGTAAAAAGGGTTGGTTCATACATCAGACTTGAGTTGCCCCCGGAAAACGCGGATCCTGTCCTGGCGTGGCTATGACGCATTTTTGCCTGTTAAACAACACGATTGCTTTACTTTGTGCTGTGAACTGTTTATAAATACAATTACTGTGCTCTCGAATATTAAATAAAATGACGAAATTGAGAAAACAAAAGGAGTGATGAATAATGCATTACTCCTTTATAAAACGATAGAAAATCAATGCTGATGCAGCAAACATAATTTAAGAAACAGCAGCTACCCAGCTTCAGCTCGGGCACTAAGATGACATGTATCCCCGTAACGTCACTGAGCAGGGCAGGCGAAGACTTTTTCGGCGACGATTGACACAAGCGATGAGCCAGTCCTTGTATCTCGAACCTTGGGGCCGAAATTAATATGCGTCAGGAAATGAATGAATGAATAAATAAATAAATAAATAAATAAATCCATTGGAACTATATATATGGTGAGTACAGATTTCGTCGAAATCATTGCTACCCATTTCGGAAAGCAAAAATTTATACAATTCCATTACCTTGAACTTTGTTCCCTTCAATATGTGCCCAAATTTCCATTTTTGTATTTTTCTGAGCCTCCCTCCTCTAATTCGCACTTTTAGACATGGAGGTTTTTATTAACAGACTCAAACCAAAAAGGGCAGCACGGAAGAAGGGAAAATACGGGGTCGTTTCAATAAACGCAGTCGAGAAATTAAGCATAAAGCAAAGAAATAAAAGAAATAAAATGTAGAAAGAATAATTTTTAATTAACGCATTCACAGTTCTCGATACAAACAAATAAATCTCTCGCAAAGCAATAAAAGAAAGTATTGAAGTTTGTTCATTACATGCAGAGCGAATTTATGTCTTTCGTAGAAGAGCGCGGAACACGATATCTGTGAACATGTCTTGACATGTTACTCAAATGTTGGAGCATTTATACCTTACCCCCGTTGTTTGATCGTTAATGATGATATGTCATCATCATCCTCATTGTCAACCATTATCAATCCACTGCTGGAAGAAGGTCTCTCCAAGCCTCTTCCACAACGGTCTGTCTTGTGCCAGTCTCCTCCATGTTACTCCCGCATACTTTGGAATTTCATCCACTCATCTTCCATGTGGTCTTCTTCTGGGTCTTTTCCTGTCCCTTGGAATCCAAACTAAAATTTCGACTGTCTATTGATGGTCTGCCCTTCTGGCAGTATGTCTAGCCCATTGCCATTTCAGGGATTTTACCCTGATCATGATGTCTTCAACTCTTGTCATTTTTATGATCCACGAGTTCCTCTTCTTATCTCTCCGGGTTACACCAAGCATGCATCTCTTCATGCTTTTTTGAGTTGTCTGCAGTCTTTGTATGTCTCTTTTAGTTAAGATCCACGTCTCTGTACCATACGTAAGCACTGGAAGGATGCATTGATCAAACACTTTTCTTTTAAGACATAATGGCATATTGCTCTTGAAAATTATGCTGTTTCTTCCAAAAGCTCTCCAGGCAAGTTTTATACGCCGATTAATTTCTTCATCAATGTGACCCTCACTTGATATCTGCTGTCCAAGATAAACGTACGTGTCTGTTATCTCCAGCTTTTCTCCATCAATCGATAAATCTTCATTTCTTGTAAAAGCATTGAACATCACTTTTGTCTTCTGAAAGTTCATTTTTAATCCCACTTCTTTACTCTTGTCAGCAAGTTCCTGGATCATACTCTGCAGCTCTGATGGGGTAGTTGCAGAAATGACTACACCATCAGCAAAACGAAGGTGAATTAGATAATCTCTATTAATCTTTATCCCTTTGTTTTCTCAGTTCAGTGATTGAAAGACATTTTCCAATGTGGCATTAAAGAGCTTGGGAGATATGGTGTCACCTTGTCTCACTCCCTTTCCAATTTTTATGTGTGCTGTATTCTCAAACAGCCGAATCTTTGCACTTGCATTTTCATAGGTTATTAATAATATTAATGTAAGCATCTTCAATACCGCAGGATATTAATAATATTAATGTATGCATCTTCAATACCGCAGGAAACCGCAGGATTTCAGAGCCATTGTAACTGCTGATGGTTACACTGAATCAAAGGCCTTTTCATAATCGATAAAAGCCTTACACAATGGAAGTTCATATTCCCTAGCTCTTTCAATTAGTTCTCTCAGTACGTGGATATGATCTATAGTGCTGTAGCCACTCCTGAACCCAGCTTGTTCTCTCGGTTGAGCCATGTCCAGTGTTACCTTCAAGCGGTGTGAAAGAACTTTAGTGAAGAATTTATAAATTACTGATAGGAAGCTGATAGGTCTATAGTTCCTGAGATCCTCAATGTCAGCTTTTTTATGTAGCAGGATCATTGCAGCGTTGTTCCAATCCTCAGGAATCATCCCTTCATTAAGGCATCGAGTGAAAATTTGGGCGAGTACTGTTTCGATTTCTCCACTTGCTTCTTGTATGATGTCTACAGTAATTCCATCTTCTCCTGGAGCTTTTGCCCGCTTCATGTTCTTGATTGCATGTGCAACTTCTGCTGGGAGGACTGGAAGAACTCTGGTTCTGGTACCTTTCATGATGTCTGGAGTACATGTATCATCCCTTTCATATAATTTGGAGTAGAAATCTTTCACTCTTGTCAAAATTTCGCCTCTATTTCTTGTTACAGAACCATCTTCTTTTCTCAGTGCCATAATCTGTTTTCTTCCCGTACTGAGATGTTCCTTTGAAAACTTTAGGCATTGGTTGTTTTCAATTGCTTTCCTCACTAGTTCACAGTTGAATTTCTTTGCGTCTTCAGTGATACTTTTTCGTACTGTCTTGCATAGCTCTATATATTCCACTTTGGAAGTCATATCTTCTTTAGTTGTGCTCATCACTCTTCTTTTTTGCATCAATATTTTGGTTTTTCCTGATAATTTGTTCACATGCAACTTGTTCTTAGACCCAGCTAATCTTGTTGCTGTTTCCATAAGAGCTTTGGTTACTTTTCTGTTAACTTCAGAGATGTCCACTTCTTCTGATGTTAGACCTTCTAGAGCCGAAAATATGTTCCTCAGTTCCAGTTTGATGGTATTATGATGCTTTTTAAGGTTGTTCACGTCAATACACTTTGTTTGCTTTATGAGCTTGCCACGCTCGAGTTTATCATTGAGGTGCATCTTACATCTTACCATTCTATGGTCACTACCTGTATTGAACTTGTTCAGCACACTGCAGTCTTCCATGACAAATTTCTTGTTACACATAATAAAATCAATTTCACTTGTCCATCCATTGGGATGCCTCCATGTCCATTTACTTTGCGACTTTTTCTTGAGAAAGGAGTTCATGATGAAAAACCCTTCTGCCTCTGGAAACTCTACGAGAGTATTTCCACGCTGGTTTCTATTGCCGTGACCGAATTTACCTACTGAAGTTTCATTCTGTTGCCGTTGCCCTATTTTTGCATTGAAATCTCCCATAATTAGCTTCAAGTGCTGCTTGCCTTTATTATTTAGATGACGAATTTCCTCATTAAATTCTTCAATCTGTTCTTCAGGATGACTTGTGGTGGGTGCAAAAGTTTGAATATTCTGAGCCTGCTATCTTCTCGAGAGTTGGATAACGAGTCGTGCAGCTCTGTCAGAGGAACTTTCAACTTCTACAACTTTATCCTTCAGTTTCTTGTTTATTATAAATCCAACACCACTAGTTCTGCCAGTATCTGTCCCACGATAGTAGAAGAGATGTCCACTTTTCAGTTCAATGAGATCTTATCCTTTTCTCCTTAGCAATCTGTAAATACCCGGAGAGAATTTGAAGAGCGACGAATTTCACAATATTCGAGAGGAATTTTACAATACGAATTTTACAATATTCGAGAGGAATTTTGCAGTATAATTTTGCAACACGAATTTGACAATATTCGAGATGAATTTTACAATATAATTTTACAATATTTGAGAGGAAGGTAAAAGACCTTATGCACATGCGCGCCCTTAGTTTAACTTTCAGAAGGGGTATACATGATTGTGAATGTAAATAACATTTCTTCATGAAATATGGAATTCATCCCTCCCCATTCACTTCAGATGAAATAAAACAAAACAAATGAAAAATGTCCTGGTGAAGATTTAATACACATAGAATTATATAATTTAAAACTACACACTTGTGATGTTGATTTAGAGTAAATTATAAATGGTTATTCACAATTAAATATTTTATTAACATCGACTATAGTTTTGCAGAGCGTTTGGCTCGGCATCATCAGGACGAACGGCCTGATGATGATGATTCGTCCTGATGATGCCGAGCGAACGCTCTGCAAAACTATAGTCGATGTTAATAAAATATTTAATTGTGAATAACCGTTGAGAATTTATTCTAAAACACATAGAATTAATTAAATGGGAGGAAACAGCACAATTTAGAATGTCACAAAATTACTAAATCTGTCTAGAAGAGGGAACGATACCAGAAAACTGGGAAAATGCTACTCTGGTACTGTTTTTTAAAAAAGGAGACAAAAGTGAAGTCAAGAACTATAGTCCCAATTAGTATTCTCTCTAGTCTGTACAAAATCTTCATAAAAGTAATAACAAACAGATTAACCCGTCTTTTAGACTCAAATCAACCAAAAGAACAAGCAGGATTCCGTAAGGGCTTCAGCACAATGGATCATATTCATGCTGTGAAACGAATAATAGAAAACGCAGAAGAAAACCATTTACCTCTCTGTTCAGCCGTTATTGATTACGAAAAAGCAAAGCCAATGCAATAATCAAGGCACTTCTAAATCAGAAAGTTCCTGGAGAATATAAACCTCCTACATACATATCACTAAGCTGTTCTCTGAGATTCAGAGGTTAGCTCCAAAAAGAAATACAAACTACCAGAAATTTTTACTTATTGTTGTCGTATCAAACTTCTCCATTTACAGCGATCTTGACATACAACTCGTGCTTCACTAATATCCATTACACGCCGCACACAAGATCTTTTATATTTCATAATCGTAATCTTTTTCTCATGCAGACACTCCTGAATCTGATCCACCCATGTCTTATTTGGCCTTCTTCTGCCTTTCCTTCCTGCCACTTGTGCTGAAAATATTTTCTTAGTAAGCATGTCATCACTCATTCTTTCAACATGGCCAAATCACCGAAGCATATTGGTCTCCACCTTGCTAACAACATTTTGCTTTACATCACACAACTGCAATACATCTTCATTCCTCACACAATCATATCGTGTCTTGCCACAAACCCCACGTAAGTAACGCATTTCTCCAGCGCACAAACGACTCCTATGTTTCTTCTGCAGTACCCAGGTTTCACTACCATACATCAGAGTAGGAACAATTACACTTTCAAACACAGCCATGCGGGACTCTCTAGAGAACCCATCCATTCCTGTGAAAACCTCCCAGAGCAGCTATGACTATCAAAGAAGAATTCACTCGCCTACTGATTTCACCATCCAACTTCTTCTCTCTGTCAAACATTCTTCCTAAATACACAAAGCCGCCTCAGTGGCGCAGTGGTCTAAGGCGCTGGCCTCTGATCATTCGTCCGTAAGGGGTCCGGGTTCGAATCTCGGTCAGGCATGGGTGTTGTGTTTTGTCTTACGGCACTGGCTCTTTCCCTTCCCTGGAACCAGTGGCCTTAAATTAGGGACGGGCGACTACTTATAGCCCATTGAGTTGCTCACGGTGGTCGTTAAAGCTCCAATCAAAAAAAAAAAAAATTCACAAACTCACTCACCTGGTCAATAACAGTGCCATTTATACTTACATTACATTCAGTGCTACCCGTTCCTCCCTGAAACACCATAACTTTGGTTTTTCCCGTATTTATACTCAGTTTGAATTTCATGCAAACTTTGTGCATCCGAGTCAACATACTCTGCAACTCACTTTTGCTCTCTGCCAACAGGACAGTGTCATCAGCATACAGCAATCTGCACACACGGATATCACCAAGACATAAACCAGTATTATCTATTTTGGCATCACGCATGCATGCATCCATAAATATATTAAACAGCCATGGTGACATTACACAACCTTGTCTAACTCCTGCACCAATGGAAAACCATTTTGATAAAACACCATTCACTTGTACACAAGCTCTACTACCAGTATACATGGCTTTTACACTATTAAGTAGATTCTCAGTAACACCATATGCATTCAATACGTTCCACAAAAGTGTCCTATTCACTCTGTCGTAAGCTTTCTCTAAATCTATGAAGGCAGTAAAAGCTTTCTTCCCAACAGCCAGATACTTTTCAATCATCATGCGTAATGCAAAAATCTGGTTAGTGCAGCCTTTACCAGGCATAAAACCACTCTGAACTTCCCACACTTTCAATGATGTAAGACCCCGTACTTTTTCAATAACAACCTTACCAAACACTTTCTCTGGCACACTCAGTAGGCTAATACCACGATAGTTCTTGCATTCAGTCTGATCACCTTTTCCCTTATACAAGGGAACAATGATAGCATCCTTCCAATCCCGAGGGACCATTCCTAACTCCCAGCACAACTGGCAAATTTCAGTTAACCAGTCAATTATAGAGTCACCACCATATTTCAACATCTCTGCAGTTATGCCATCAACTCCCGGAGCCTTACCATTCTGAAGAGATTTTAGAGCTTTACACACTTCTTCTCTTGAGATCCCTCCTGTGCTTTCATCCCTCATTGTGACATCATCTGCGTCTGTCTCAGAATCATCTTTGCTTTCCTGATCTAATAACTTACAGAAGTATTCACCCCATCTGTCACTGAACTCATTGGGCTCCCATATCATTTCCCCAATCTCATTCTTCACACAACTTACAACTTTGTTTCCCCTATTTTTTCCTGAATCTCATGTACTTCCAGAAAGGCTTCCTATCTTTCCAAAAAGCCAGTTCATGCCTTTCCACTTTCTTCTTCCTATCTTTCCAAAAAGCCAGTTCATGCCTTTCCACTTTCTCCTTCCTATCTTTCCAAAAAGCCAGTTCATGCCTTTCCACTTTCTCCTTCCTATCTTTTGCCTTACTGTGGCGAATCAGCTTAGCAGCTTCAAGCTTCTTACAGCGATATTCATCCACAGAGACTCTACCTTGCAACATCCCCAAATAGGTTTCCATGTTTCTCTTTACTGCCTCTTCAATCTCACTACTCCACCAAGCATCACCTCTATTGTTACCCACTATTGTGGTGCCACAGACCTCTTTAGCAGCAGTGACAACACAGTTTTTAAAACATTCCCACTTCTTTTCTGCATCCCTCTCGCCAGACTTCAGAGCCTTCAGTCGTTTTCTGAGTAAGTCAGAATACCGCTGGATGATCTTCAAGGAGCCTATCAACCTTTATTCTTTCTATCCTGGGTCTCTTCCTATTCCTTTTCCTCCAACCAACATTAAGTTTCAACCTCCTCCAAGGAATATATCACAGTTCAACAGCAACAGTCCAACTTCATACAAGTAGAATACAATACCAATTGAAAAAGGTGTCCGACAAAGAGACTCACTATCACCCAAAATTTTTACAGCAGTCCTTCAAAAAATATTTAATAATACAAACTTGACAAATCTTGATATAGAAATTAATAACAAAAACTTAACACACCTAAGATATGCCGATGATATTATTTTTGCAAACACTCCAGAAGACACTAATGTAATGATATATTTGTATAATGAAAGCAGAAAAGTTGGTCTAAATATAAACAGAGAACAAACTGAAATCATATTTAATAATTTTCTAACACCAAAAAAACATAATACTGGAAAACTATTTCGTAGAAATGGTCTCTTCCTACACATACTTAGGTCATCTCATTGATCTAAATAATGGATTCTCAAAGGAAATAAATAGAAGATTTCAACTTGCATAGAGTGCATTTGGAAAATTGAAAAGCATTTTTCAAAACAGTGATGTCGCATTCTCTTTAAAAAGGAAGACATTCAACCAGTGCATACTTTTAGTCATCACATATGACTGTGAAACCTGGACACTGACAAAAGCTCTAACAAATAAACTTGCGACAACTCAAACAACAAGTAAGTAAAATCATGCAATGCATTGATTATGATACGCTTTCAACATACCAGAAATGATTACTCAAGTTATGAGGATAATGGCTGTGGAATAAATCTCGCTCCTGTGTCCTGACCTTTGACCCCATTTCGATGATATTCAACAGAACCGGTTCAGTATACCTCAAGAATAACATACTAAAGTTTTGTCGCAATAGAAGCAGTTTTACGCAAGTTATGAGAATAATGGCTGTGGAATAAATCTTGCTTTTGTGCAATGACCTTTGACCCCATTTCGTTGATATTCAATAGAACCGGTTCACTATACCTCACAACAACATCATAACGTTTTGTCGGAATCGAAACATTTTTTGGTAAGTTATGATGCACAAAGGCAATGGAATGGATCCCACTCCAGTGTCCTGACCTTTGACCCCATTTCGTCCATTTTCAAAAAGGGTTCGTCCCCAGTGGCTCCTACCACATACTAAAATTTAATCGAAATCGACCCATTTCTACGCAAGTTATGACGCATAAGGGCAATGGAACAAATCCCGCTCTTATGTCCTGCCTTACCTTTGACCCCATTTTGCCTATTTTCAATGGTTTTCGTGCCCACATACTAAAATTTCATCGAAATCGAACCATATTTACGCATGTTATGACGCATAAAGGAAATGGAATGGATCTCGCTTTTATGCCCTGACCATTGACCCCATTTCGCCAATTTTCAATAGGGTTTGTGCCCAGGTGGTTCCCTACCACATACTAAAATTTTATCGAAATCGAACCATATTTACGCATGTTATGACGCATAAAGACAATGAAATGGATCCCGCTTTTTTGTCCTGACCTTTGACCCCATTCCGCCCATTTTCAACAGGGTTTGTTCCCAGGTGGTTTCTTACCACATACTAAAACTTCATTGAAATCGAACCATTTTTACGCACGTTATGATGCATAAAGGCAATGGAATGGATCCCGCTCCTATGTCCTGACCTTTGACCCCATTTCATTTGTTTTCAATAGGGATCGTCCCCAGGTGGTTCCCTACCACATACTAAAATTCCATCGAAATCGAACCATTTTTACGCAAGTTATGACGCATAAGAGCAATGGAATGAATCCCCCTCTTATATCCTAACCTTTGACCCTGTTTCACCCATTTTCAATTGGGTTCGTCCCCAGGTGATGCCCTACCACATACTAAAATTTCGTCGAAATCGAACCATTTTCACGTGAGTTATCGTGCGGACAGACGGACGGACAAAGCTGGAGCATATACGCTTCTTCAACCTACGGTTGGAAAGCGTAAAAAATGGAGAGGCTGATGCTAGGCATCACATTAAAAGGCAAGAAACGGAACGCTTGGATGAGAAGCCAGACTCGTATCACAGACGTCAGACTCGTTTCACAAGCGTATCACAGACGTCCTTTACCACAAGCGATTAAAATGGAAATGGGCCGGACATCTATCCAGACGAGCATTGGACCACCATAATAACGAACTGCATTCCAAAAGTAGGGAAACGAGGCAGAGGACGTCCTAGGAGAAGATGGAGCGATGAACTATAAACATTTGTGGGAAAAAATTGGAGAAAATCTTCCAAATACGTGGAGACAATGTAAATAGACAAAGTAGTCTCTCGTTTCACGTTTTTCTTTAATTAATACACAGCAACCGAAAAGCGGTGTCGAAATACCATTTTTTGGTAGCTGTTGTTAAAGAAAAACATGGTAAGAGCGATGACTTTGTCTATTTACATTGTCTCCACCTATTTGGAAGATTTCCCCCATTTCTCTTGCCCTTTGGATTTATTATCTATAATTAAATAGCTTTTGCCGTTAAGCACCTCCAGATGGAGACGTCTCAGTTGCTGAACCCATCCCTACTGATTTGTGAAGTCAGATGCTGACAGACAAACACACATAGCGCCTTGGATTTGTTGGCACTATAGCGTAAGGCGAACGCACTCGGCTAGTTATCAAGAAATCTGGAGTTCGCTCCCAGTGGTACGAAATACAATTTTTTGGTTGCTGTGTGTTAATTAAAGAAAAACGTATAAAGAGCGATGGGGAAAAATTGGTCTACCATAGCCAAGAATAGAGAAAAATGGAAAGAACTGGAAGGAGGCCTTCGTCCAGCAGTGGACTCAGAATGGCTGAAAAGAAGAAGAAAAAAGCAGAATATTTACTAAGAATACAATGTACAAACACCAAGTGCAAATTTGTAGTGTGCCACTATGTTATCGAACCATTTTCACCACACTCTCGACGCATAAATTTAATTAGAAGCCAGAAGCCCCAAAAACTGCATAGAGGAAGATGAATAAATAAAATTAGATCCCATGTAAGTTTTTTTTTTTTTATTCTTTTGGTCAATTGTGTCACATGAGTGACGAAATCCCAGAGATCACTGAAGTGTGAAAAATATACTCAAAACAAGTTTCTCGGAAAATCTTCAAGAGATCTCGGTGAATAGCTGCTGCAGAGGATGATATACAGTAAAACGTCGATTATCCGTCGCCCGGTTATTCGTGGGGTCGGATTAACCGTTGTCCTTTATAATTCTCTCTATAAGTGGATTTTTAAAATAACAGAGAACTAAAAAAAATCACGGACTTTCTGTCTAAATTTGCTTTAAAATGTTCAGTTTCGTATTACATCCTACAAGAATGTTTTTATAGTCTTTTTTGTATTTAATCCAATAAAGCATAACTTAGATTAACCATGTTTTTCAATTATCCGGGCTCTAGCGTATTATCTGGCCACGGATAATTGACGTTTTACTATATTTTACACTTCTTCGATTTTCACACTTTTCCATACTGTGCACATGTATGCTATTCTACAATATGCAATAGGAAATTTCATTGCTGCTTTGCACTGTAAATTTTCCCCTTTTCTAATGAAAATTTCTAACGTTTTTCAACATTTTTACCGCGTCCAGAAGTTCTGAAAAATCAGCAATCATAATTGGTGTTATAGCAAAAATCTCTGTCGTAACTTCCAAGAGCAGAAACGGTATTGTCCGATTTCCAGGGGAGGGCAAATGCACCCTCTTCCGCCCCCTATATGGACGCACATTCTTATGTACTATATTTTAGTGGGAATCTAAAAGTCGACTTTACCCCAGTAACATCTGGATGAGCAAATATTACACCGGATAATGTCTTTCAAAAGTAATTAGCGCTTTAGACAACCGTTAACTGTTACAAAGGGGATTTAGTGACTCATGCATCTAAATATGCGAAATACCAAAAAAAATAAATAAAAAATTACGAAATACTTAAGGAAATTGTAATTTATATATCTTGTGATGAATCGTTTTAACCGAAAATTTGGGAGTGAAATTATTAATGACCTCCTGTGCATGACTGTCCGCAGAAGAAGTGTGGGCTTTCACGTGCTGAAGAAATCACAGATTTTTAAGATATCATAAAGATTTAGAAATTGTTTCCTGCATTTTTCCGAAACAGTGAGGCAGATTTACCAGTGGTGATTCCAGAAGCTGGGTTTCAGAAGTTCATCCAGTGAGAACTGACAGGGAATCGGGAATAATTATTTGCGCGCTGAATAAATTTTCTTCACAGATTAAAATAACACTACACCAAAATAAAATATCTTTGTTTTAACAAATCCAGCCTCGACATGTTTTTTTATTGTGTGCATGTGTGTGTGTGTGTGTGTGTGTGTGAGAGAGAGAGATCCGATATACACTTTATGATTGAACCAGAGCAGTCAGGAATAATAATTTCTGCACGCAGGTAAGGAATGATTGCGAAACATCTTTGTTTTCATCCATTTCTTCTCTAACTTTCGTTGTGATATTTGAATCATTCCAGATGCTCAGAATTGTCAGTTTCTTTTTGCAGCTTTTTTTGTCCTTGAAAACCTATGCCGTACCCATTGTATCATAGGTTTTTGTTTTGTCGAAAAACCTATGTCCTACACATTGTTTGTCATACATAGACTTATTACCTTTAGAAAACGCACTGCTATCTCAGATATTTCACTAACATATAATGAGTCATACTATATTTAAAATAATTTAACCGAGAAAAATGAAACATGCTGAGGGCATGTACAGGGTGAGTCAAAAGTCGCAGGACACCCTTGTATTTCAGAAACGGGAGGGAAAATGAAATATCTGAATATCCCAGTAAAGAATGGGTGAGGGGGGGGGCTATCTTTTAGACAATTTCCGGAACATGGCCGCCATCTTGAAATCCGCCATATTAGATCAAGGTCAAATTTTTCAAATGGTAAGGGGGTCATGCTGCATATCAAACAAGACCTGAATTTTCTCAGAAATTGATTGCCGTAATCAGATTTGGCAAATGTGTTGTGGTTCACAAGTTATCAACACAGAAAGTTGAAATAATCATTGTTTGTTGCAGGTAACTGAAGATGGCGTTGATGAAAGAGGAGAGGATTGAGGTGATCCTAATATCTAGGGAACGCAGCTGCCATATCATAGCCGCAGACTTCAACAACCGACACCCAGAAAGACCACCAATTGCGCACAGTACTGTCGTATACCTAATATCCAAATTCCTGGAAACTGGGACTGTGGACGACAAGCCACGTAGTGGTCGGCCGAAAAATGCTACCGACGAGGAAACCTCATCAATGATCTTGGCATCCTTTGCAAAGAGTGCGCAACGTAGCACACGATGTCTCACAGCAAAGTGTTATATCAGCCATTGTACAGACTCTTCACACCGCTCACTGGCATCCGTTCAAGATCCAGATGCAGCAGCTACTATCATAGGATGGCCCTGATAGACGTGTCGAATTCTGCACCTGGGCTTAAAACCAACATCAACGAGATACCTCATTCTCATAGGGCATTTTGCTCAGTGACGAGGCCAATTTTTATCAGTGGAGAGGTAAACCGTAAGAAACACAGGTACTGGAGTGGCAAGAACCCTCACTGGACGGAAGCATCCAACGTCGTTGGTAATTTAAAGGTTATGGTGTGGTGTGGAATATAGGGCGCCCGTGTAATCGGACCCATTTTCATCGACGATAACCTAAGTGCTTAGCGCTATCTGGAAATGCTGCAGGAAACTTTACCTCTTAATGAAGATGGCAATTTCTTCTGTTATTTCCAACACGATGGGGCTCCATGGCACTACGGAGTAACTGTTTAGCAGTGGCTAGATGATCAATTCTCCGTTCATTGGATTAGCCGGCGTGATCCTGTGGAGTGGCTACCCTAATCCCCCGACCACACACCACTTGACTTTTATCTGTGGAGTCATCTGAAACACCTGCTGTAGGCTGAGAAAATGTGCTACAAACACCGCCTTCAGCAACGCATCCTGGATGCCTGTATCAGCATTTCTCAGGTTATTCTCGTGCGGGTGCATAAGGACTGGATCAAGCGCTTTCGGCTCTGTGTTCAGCTACAGGGACAACACATTGAACACATCACATAGCTGCGCATCACAGGGTACTTTAAAGGTTGTTGTTTCAACTTTCTGTGTTGATAAGTTGTGAATCACAACACATATGTGAAATCTGATTACGGCAATCAATTTCTGAGAAAATTATGGTCTTGTTTGATATGCAGCAGGACCACCTTACCATTTGAAAAATTTGATATTGATCCAATATGGCGGATTTCAAGATAGCGGTCATATTCCGGAAATAGCCAAAAAGTTAGGCCCCCTCACCGAAGGTGTCCTGCGAATTTTGACTGACCCTGTAGAAATCATCATCATCATCATTGTCAACCATTATCAATCCACTGCTGGACGAAGGTCTCCCCAAGTTTCCTCCACAACGGTCTGTCTTGTGCCAGTCTCCTCCATGTCACCCCTGCATACTTTCGAATTTCATCCACCCATCTCCCATGTGGTCTTCTTCTGGGTCTTTTCCTGTCCCTTGGAATCCAATCTAAAATTTCGGCTGTCCATCGATGATCTGTCCTTCTGGCAGTATGTCCAGCCCATTGCCATTTCAGGGATTTAACTCTGATCATGATGTCTTCCACTCTTGTCATTTTTCGGATCCACGAGTTCCTCTTCTTATCTCTCCCGGTTACACCAAGTATGCACCTCTCCATGCTTCTTTGAGTTGTCTGCAGCCTTTGTATGTCTCTTTTAGTTAAGGTGCACGTCTCTGCACCATACGTAAGCACTGGAAGGATGCATTGATCAAACACTTTTCTTTTAAGACATAATGGCATATTGCTCTTGAAAATTATGCTGTTTCTTCCAAAAGCTCTCCAGGCAAGTTTTGTACGCCGATTAATTTCTTCATCAATGTGACCCTCACTTGATATCTGCTGTCCAAGATAAACGTACGTATCTGTTATCTCCAGCTTTTCTCCATCAATCGATAAATCTTCATTTCTTGTAAAAGCATTGAACATCACTTTTGTCTTCTGAAAGTTCATTTTTAATCCCACTTCTTTACTCTTGTCAGCAAGTTCCTGGATCATACTCTGCAGCTCTGATGGGGTAGTTGCAAAAATGACTACGTCATCAGCAAAACGAAGGTGGGTTAGATAATCTCCATTAATCTTTATCCCCTTGTTTTCCCAGCTCAGCGACTGAAAAACACCCTCCAATGTGGCATTAAAGAGCTTCGGAGATATGGTGTCGCCTTGTCTCACTCCCTTTCCAATTTTTACGTGTGTTGTATTTTCAAACAGCCTAATCTTTGCACTTGCATTTTCATAGATGTTATTAATAATATTAATGTATGCATCTTCAATACCGCAGGTTTTCAGAGCCATTGTAACTGCTGATGGTTTCACCGAATCAAAGGCTTTTTCATAATCGATAAAAGCCATGCACAATGGAAGCTCATATTCCTCGCTCTTTCAAGTAGTTCTCTCAGCACGTGGATATGATCTATTGTGCTGTAGCCACTCCTGAATCCAGCTTGTTCTCTCGGTTGAGCCATGTCCAGTGTTACCTTCAAGCGGTGTGAAAGAACTTTAGTGAAGATTTTATAAACTACTGATAGGAGGCTGATAGGTCTGTAGTTCCCGAGATCCTCAATGTCACCTTTCTTATGTAGCAGGATCATTGTAGCGGTGTTCCAATCCTCAGGAATCTTTCCTTCATTAAGGCATCGAGTGAAAATTTGGGCGAGTACTGTTTCGATTTCTCCACTTGCTTCTTGTATGATGTCTACAATAATTCCATCTTCTCCTGGAGCTTTTCCTCGCTTCATGTTCTTGATTGCATGTGCAACTTCTGCTGGAAGGACTGGAGGAACTCTGGTACTGGTATCTTTCATGATGTCTGGAGTGCATATATCATCCCTTTCATATAATTTGGAGTAGAAATCTTTCACTCTTGTCAAAATTTATCGAGGCAAAAATAAACGGTGAAAGATCTTGAAATCTTTTCTAACCGGTGGAAAAAGCAAAATTGGAGAACTCTCAGATGGGGAATAAATGCCCCTTGTGACGAGTGTCTCTAAATTAACCTTCCTTTTGGAGCTCTTGTTCTTACGTAAATTACAGAATATTACTTCGGCATTAGATTTTATTTCTGAACGGAACGTCATTTACTCGAGTTCCTTTATACTTTCTGGAAACGAATGACAGCAAGTCGAAGGTAAATAAAAAGAACCATGTCGAGAGTAAAGAGTTTGTTGTATGATAATACGAAGAAAGGGGATTTACTGATTGCGTTTAGATCGCATGTTATGTTGCGGATATCTACGATGCATAAGTTTCATCTACGTAATTGATAATGTGATTCAGTCTGCAAGTTCTCGTAGTTATTGAAAAAGAAATTGTGTTGGTACGTGGTGAGCTGCAAGTCTGCAAGTCTAAATCGATATAGCAAGAAATGCTGTAAGCAGCATTTCTTGCTATATCGATTCCTGAGACAGTTATAGTGATGACCTAAGCGTTGTGTTAAGCATTTAATTAGCGACTTTTATTTCGTCAACGTATCCGTTTCAGCACACACGAGTCTAAAAACATTCAAGACAGTATACCCTTCTAAAACAAGCAAGCTTCCTCCTTGTGAATCGTGGTGATATTATCACGCAAAAAGGTTATGGGTATAGTTTTCAATAAATCGTGGGTAGTATAACTGTTTTCCCATTTATCTCACTGTAGGAGCGACAGAAATGCTAATTAACAGTCGTAAGAGAAGCGGTAAAATGTCAACAAACCTGAAATATAACATTTTTTCATAGTTCATAAAATAATGGTAAATCATTATATAAACATAACTAAAAGCACAGCATGGATTTAAAACAATTAAAAATACTATCATTAGCTGCTCCAAAACCTGAGTTCTGCTCCAAAATGTAAATTTTCTCGCTCGAAAACCCAACGTTTCTGCTCCGAATTGCATATTTTTCCGGTCCAAGAATTGCTCCGAAACATTTTAGGGGTATTAACACCCCTGCAATATGCAAGTACGTCTTCAAAGCTGTGTTTAATCAATGCAACCTTCGAGTTCTTTCTCATGAATCACTGACAGGGGCCTTAACTAAAAATGACATACAGAGGAGGACAACTCAGAGAAACACGGACAGATGCCTTTTTGGTGTAACCGATAAAGAGTAGGGAAAGGAACTCTTGGATCAGGAAAAGGATGAGAGCTGATGACATCATGATCAAAGTAAAACCCTCAAGAGGCAATGGGATAGACTTATTTGTAGAAGACTGAGCATCATTGGGCAACTGAAATTCTAGTGTGGATCCCATGGGATGTCAAAAGACCCACAAGAAGACCATGTAGGAAATGGGTGTATGGAATTCCAAGATATGCCTAAGCGGCTTGGAAAATACACTGCTGGCCACCCAAAATGCAACACCAAGAAGGAAGCATCCGATTGGCCTGAAATTCGCAGCATGCGTCGCCCGAGAGAGGACATGCAAACGATTAGCATTGCAGGGCATATGCAAATCATGTACGCCCGGCACGCCACCGAGAAGCACTATAAGAAGGGTGCACAGAAGGCGGGGCAGCCCCTGGGGCGCAGTGGTCTAAGCGATGGCTTCTGATCGTTCGTCCGAAAGGGGTCCGGGTTCGAATCCCGGTGAGACATGGATGTTGTGTCTGTCTTACGTCACTGGCTCTCTCCCTTCCCTGGAACCAGTGACCCTAAATTAGAGTCACTGGTTCCAGGGAACGTGCTGACAACAACCTGTGTCAGCACGTACCGTTCGACGTCGTCTGCAGGAGCGGGGACTTGTCGCACTGCGCCCATTGCTTTGATTACCATTGACGTTACACCACCGGCGTGTGCGGCGACAGTGGGCCGTTTAACGCTGCACCTGGACTACGGAATGGCACGACATTGTCTTCTCCGACGAATCCCGCTTCTGCCTGCAACACCACGATGGTCGGATCCACGTGTGGCGGCACCGCGGCGAGAGACTGTATGACGCCTGCAATATGCATCTCCATACCGGCCCGTCGCCTGGCGTTATGGTTTATGGCGCAATTCGATATGACACCCGCACCACTCTGGTACGATTCGCCAGTACACTCAACAGCCACCGCTGCATCTCCGACGTTTTGGAGCCTGTATTGCTCCCTTACCTGCAGGACCTTCCAGCGGCCACGTTTCAACAGGACAATGCGCGCCTGCACGTAGCACGCATCGTGCAACAATTCTTCACGGCCGACCAGGTGTCACTGCTGCCGTGGCCTGCATGTTCTCCCGATATGTCGCCCATCGAACACGTCTGGTCGCTGAGCAGTAACCGAGTGGCCCGGCAAGCACCACACGCGGCTACGCCTGATGAACTGTGGCAACGTGTGGAAGCAGCCTGGACCGACATACCTGAAGCCCACATCCAAAGCCTCTTTCGTTCGATGCCGCGGCGTGTAGCGGCCGTTATTGCCAGCCATGGGGGCCACACGAACTATTGATGTCTGCGTGTTCCGCAAGTCGCACGGGCCTGTACGCTCAATCGTTTCATCTTTGTATCTGTTGTTATGTGTCCAGTAAATCTGGCTTTGCTATCTCGTGTCCTTCTTGGTGTTGCATTTTGGGTGGCCAGCAGTGTATTTACTCAAGAAGGAAAGTATTGGAAGAGATTTGCGGTGCTCTTTATCTAGCAGTGGATCGAGATTAGTTGGTGACGTTCACGGGGATTATGTCATGTAAAATATCCTTGTGTATTGTTGCATACGTATACTACTCTCTTCCCGTCCTATGCTGAGCTTGTAGATTTAATTTGGCATGCAGAATTTAAGTTTGTGAGCAGCTGTTTGAATAGAAATAAAAAAGACAAATACATTAACAGTTTTTTAATTTCGCAAATTTTATGCGATCAGAGAAAATATTTAAGGTAATATATAACATCCATGCCTCACCGGGATTGTAACACGAAATAGAAGCGAAATTTTGACAAGAGTGAAAGATTTCTACTCCAAATTATATGAAAGGGGTGATACATGTACTCCAGACATCATGAAAGGTATCAGTACCAGAGTTCTTCCAGTCCTATCAGCAGAAGTTGCACATGCAATCAAGAACATGAAACGGGGAAAAGCTCCATGAGAAGATAGAATTACTGTAGACAACATACAAGAAGCAAGTGGAGAAATCGAAACAGTGCTCGGCCAAACTTTCACTCGATGCCTTAATGAAGGGAAGATTCCTGAGGATTGGAACAATGCTACAATGATCCTGCTACATAAAAAAGGTGACATTGAGGATCTCAGGAACTACAGACCTATCAGCCTCCTCTCAGTGGTTTATAAAATCTTCACTAAAGTTCTTTCACACCGCTTGAAGGTAACACTGGACATGGCTCAACCGAGAGAACAAGCTGGGTTCAGGAGTGGCTACAGCACAATAGATCATATCCACGTACTGAGAGAACTAATTGAAAGAGCGAGGGAATATGAACTTCCATTGTGCATGGCTTTTATCGATTATGAAAAAGCCTTTGATTTGGTGAAATCATCAGCAGTTACAATGGCTCTGAAATCCTGCGGTATTGAAGATGCATACATTAATATTATTAATAACATCTATGAAAATGCAAGTGCAAAGATTCGGCTGTTTGAAAATACAACACACATAAAAATTGGAAAGGGAGTGAGACAAGGGGACACCATATCTCCGAAGCTCTTTAACGCCACATTGGAAAATGTCTTTCAATCACTGAACTGGGAAAACAAAGGGATAAAGATTAATGGAGATTATCTAACTCACCTTCGTTTTGCTGATGACGTAGTCATTTTTGCAACTACCCCATCAGAGCTGCAGAGTATGATCCAGGAACTTGCTGACAAGAGTAAAGAAGTGGGATTAAAAATGAACTTTCAGAAGACAAAAGTGATGTTTAATGCTTTTACAAGAAATGAAGATTTATCGACTGATGGAGAAAAGCTGGAGATAACAGACACGTACGTTTATCTTGGACAGCAGATATCAAGTGAGGGTCACATTGATGAAGAAATTAATCGGCGTACAAAACTTGCCTTAAGAGCTTTTGGAAGAAACAGCATAATTTTCAAGAGCAATATGCCATTATGTCTTAAAAGAAAAGTGTTTGATCAATGCATCCTTCCAGTGCTTACGTATGGTGCAGAGACGTGGACCTTAACTAAAAGAGACATACAAAGGCTGCAGACAACTCAAAGAAGCATGAAGAGATACATGCTTGGTGTAACCAGGAGAGATAAGAAGAGGAACTCGTGGATCCGAAAAATGACAAGAGTGGAAGACATCATGATCAGAGTTAAATCCCTGAAATGGCAATGGGCTTGACATATTGCCAGAAGGACAGACCATCGATGGACAGCCGAAATTTTAGATTGGATTCCAAGGGACAGGAAAAGACCCAAAAGAAGACCACATGGGCGATGGGTGGATGGAATTCGAAAGTATGCGGGAGTGACATGGAGGAGACTGGCACAAGACAGACCGTTGTGGAGAAAACTTGGGGAGACCTTCGTCCAGCAGTGGATCGATAATGGTTGACAATGATGATGATGATGATGATGTATAAATACCCAAGACAAAATCTCCAGCAAGTCAATCGAATGGCTAATATGCATGGTTAAATTATAAGCAAACAGTTCGAAGAGAACGACTGTGACCCGCCTTTCAGCAGTTCGTTAGGATATTCAGCAAACAGCATGTACATGAAGTTTTGACATTTTATAATGCAAAGAAATGCAATTAGCAAAGTCCTCTACACCATTTTATTATTATAATACACAGCTCGTAAGTCTAAAATTTCCTTTAACGCTGTAAATACAAACATATTAAGTATTTGCTGAGCTTTCACTTTCCGCTGGAAGGCTTCGTCTGGGCTTAAGTCTTAGAGCGGTCACAGACAACATTCAAAGCTGAAATCCCAGACGAAGCATCCCAGAGGAGGGCGAAAGCTGGGCAATTATTTAATGTTCGTATTTATGCCATTAAAGGAGATTTTAGACTCATATGAGCCGTATGTTATAATAAAAATGCACTCTAGAAAGATTATACCTCTTAATAATAAGAGTGACAGAGAGATAAGCGGATGCTAAGGTTCTTAAATATTTTTCCAACGGACAGAACATTAACCCGTTATTTATATCTCTGAGTGTTTACCGCGATAGAATATTAACACCCCTAAATATTAGCAGAGTGATCCTTAGGTGAAGACAACAAACAAAAAATTTTTGTAGGGAAATTTAAGAACATGCATATAAGTACCAGACGTGAGAAGTGGTCACGCTTGCATTAACTTTCATGCATATACATATCAATCTATACTGTATACGTAAAACCAAGTCGCTCGGAGATCTCTTTCTCGTGATCAGTCGCTAGCTTTCGCCAATTCATCCAACTACAAACAAGCGATAGGACATTAGGTTTCGCGCGCTGAAATTGCCCTGTATGGGCAATCCGATTCATTGTTGTAAACACACTGAAGTGCCAAAGGTTATTCGATACCTACCTAGTATCGTGTAGGACCTCCTCTAGTCATGCGAAATGCAGCAACTCGACGTGATATCGATTCCACAAGTGGCAGGAACGCTTCTGGAAAGTAGTTGAGCTATGTCGTCTGAACAGCCGCCCACAGTTCCCTGGTATTTGTAGGTGCAGGATCTTGGGTGCGAATGAACTTTTCAGCACGTCCCATAAGTGCTCTATTGGGTTCATGTCGGGCGAACGTGGTGGCCACACCATCCGTCGGAACTGTCCAAAATGCACCTGGAACCAATTTTGGACAACTTGGGCCCGATGACATGGTGCATTGTCGGCCTGGAAAATCCCATCGTTATTGGGGTACATGAAGTCAACGAAGGGCTGCAAATGGTCACCCAGCAGAGCAACAAAGCGATTACCGGTTAGTGACCTGTTTACAAGGATCAGAGGATCCAAACCGTGCCACGAAAAGACACCCCACACATGTATGGAACCACATCCAGCTTGTACAGTGCCTTGTTGACAACTTGAGTCTATGGGCTCATAGGGTCTGCGCCACACCTGAACCCTAACATCAGCTCGTAACAACTGTAGCGTGACTCATCTGACCACGCCACATGTTGCCAATCTTCCAGGGTCCAATTACCGTGTTCACGAACCCAAGTGAGACGTGTGTGTCCGATGTCGTGGTGCTAACAAATGCATTCTGGTAGGTCTTCTGCTTTCATACCCCATGGATAATAAATTACTCTGCATTGACCTGATGGATATGTATATGGTACCTCCTGCATTGAATGTGGATGTTATTTGAACCTGTGTGGCTTGTCTGTTAGCATAGATAATCCTGGTAACAGACGCCGCTGGTTACGGTCATTCAGCACCCGTGGTCGGCCACTGCGCTGTCCATAGTGGGTGGTAATGCCTTCCATGAGGTATTCTCGGCACACACGTGACACCGTGGAGTTGAATGTTCGCACAACTTCGGAAATTGAACATCCCATCCGTCTGGCTCCCACTACCATGCTTCGTTCAAACTCCTATAATTTACGTTGGCTTGCCATAATTCTACTGGCAGTTGTTCAGCCTGGCTCACGAGACTACACCTCGCAATTGATAAAAATATTGGCGTGCGTTGAAGCCTTTATTTAACGTCAGCGCCAGTTGACAATTTGCATACTGCTATCCCATGACTTTTGGCCCTTCAGTGTACATAGTAGGCTACCGCGTCATTAAGGATTAAAAATAGATTATATTTCATTAAGTTAGAAAAATGATAGATCTTGAAATTATGTGTTTTATTTAAGGTTTGTGTAGGTGTTCGGGAAAATTTTGCAATTAAAAAAAAATTATTTGAAATCCAAAACACGATTTTGAAAGCATTTGGAAAGTGTAGCCTTAAATGCGTTTATCGACCAATACTTTAATCACTCGTGTTTCTAGTGAAGTAACAATTCAGGCAATAATCTTTTCTTCCCTGAGAGACAAATTAGGTTTGTTGATGGACGGAGCAAAGCATTCCGAAATTAATCTTTTAATACCTCCATGTACGTACGACTGTGAGCCTTCGAAATGAAGCTATGAATCCGAGCATCGTTATAAAGCCATTCCATTTCATTAAGCCGTTTCCGATTTACCCTTCCATGGTAACCAAGTAACCGACGTCTCTATTTTACTTTTTCGTAAAAGTACATAATACACACTACAGCTAACTTTTGAAGCCCATAAAATAATGATTCAACAGACATTCTCGAGATGTACTCCGAATATACAACGCTGAGCTGTCCGATTGGAAACGGAGTCCCTGTATTTGTTCGTTATCGCAAACTGCTTTGTCTCACTTTTTTTCTGCTTCGTTTTGCTCGAGGCAGAATGAGCTTCATCTTGCATGTACGACTGTAAAGAGTCAATCATTTGTTCGAGGACAAATAAAAAAGTAAAGGCAATTTCGTTGAAACTCAAACTAAACTGCAACTTACTTACATTCGCTAGTCGGTTACTTCGACTAGCGAACCCTGTGATAGTTATATTCAAATTAATCGGAAACTTTGTCGTTCTGGGTGGTGTAGTGGTTAGCATACTCGGGCGCTATGCGGGAGACGAGGATTCGATTCTCGCTCCAGGACGAAGAAATTTTCAAGTATTCGGATATTATCTGACTTAACAACCATGTCACATTTACACCAATAAACGGATTCACATCCAAATTTGTAGTGTAGCATTATTTTTCAATGCTATATCCTGCACTTTGTTTTTAACTGTCTACAACATTTTTGTTCCCTCAAAGGAGATTTTTGACACTCCCTGAAGCCGTGTTTGCTTCGCTTTTTTCACTCTTGATTACTGTCAAAACTACCAATTACGTAGGTGTTCTGTAAACGGACCGAATAGATGAAAATCTCTTGGTGCGAGGTGCTGACTGTAAGGTGGTATGGAAAAACCTGAAACTTCAGTTTTTGGATTGCCGCCGCGGTTGCAGTCACTGTATGAGAGCGATCATTGTCGTGGTAAAAAAAAGCAGTTTCTAATAACATTCCTCCTCTTTTGTTGCGAACTGCACAAACGTCTTTAAACAGTCTTGAATATGTTGCACTGTTAACAAAACTCCAGTCTAGCTTGTCTTTTAACCCTTTAACGACCATAACGCCCAAGCATACAAAATGCCATATCAGCCCGAAACGCTTGTCTAGAGTGAGTCAGATTTCCTATCCATCCCTGTTTTTCAAATTTTCTCGACCTATGAGGGATCAGCTGGAGTCACCCTCAGTCACTATTGTTGTTATTAAACAAAGAAGTGAATCAACAGACAGTTTTGAGCGTTATGGTATTTGGAGTGATAAAAGATTCTTGGGTCATGGTAGGTAAAGAGTTTAGCAGTCTGGAATATGTTTCACTGTTATAGAACTGCAGGTTTCCGCTTGTCTTTAAGCAGTGTTGAACATAAATGTAATCACTATTATTGATGTGCCGTGTTTTCACTGTTGCCCATGTTGCCACTATTTCAGAAAACTTGAAAATTACTTTGCCCTGGAGCGGTGTAACGGATAACATACTCATCCGGTAATCGGGAGGTGCGGGTTCGATTCCCGCTCCAGTGTAATTTAATTTTAAAATTTTCTGATAGAGTGGCTACATGGGCAACAGTGAAAATATGGCACATCAGTGCCAGTGATTGCATTTGTATCGCTTTCCATGTATTTGAGAATTATTATTTCTTTGGGGAAATTAGTTTCCCATTTATGTAAGATATTCTATAAAACACTAGAACTTAAAATACTTACATCCGACCCCAGATGTGAAAAAAGGTTATTGGGACGCTACAGTGAAGCTTATAGTTGCTTCAACTAGTGCACATCTGAAGTTTCTCAGATTTCTAAGATACATCTGCTTAGCTTCAGTTGCTTGGAACTTCCTTGTCCTGGGTGGTGTAATGGATAGCATAGTCGACCGGTAATCGGGAGGTGTGGATTCGATTCCCGCTCCAGGGCAATGTAATTTTCAAGTTTTCTGAAAGAGTGGCTACATGGACATCAGTGAAAATACGGCACATGATAGCCAGTGATTACATTTGTATCGCCTTCCATGTATTTGAGAAGAATTACATCATCCAATAATATCTCTTGCTGAAAGGTTCAAGTAAATTGTAGAAACAATAGCTGTCATAGGCACGCTTCACAAAAACTTTAGCCGAATTAAACTTCAGAGCTAAAAATTTTTTTAAAATCAACTAAAAGACACAGGCAAGATCTTTCACAGCCGCGATGGCCGCATCATCAGGCAGCATTCAGCGATACTTTTGTGCAGGTACAGTATTACATAGTTAGCCCCTAACTCCCACAATGCATAGCGAGATAAAATCAAGATGCCAGATGGCAGTAAGATTAACTCGAGACTATTACAAAGGTAGTGCATCATCATTATGATTTTTCAACAGGGCTTTCCATATAGAGATTACAAAGAACGACACTTCAACATTGCAGCACACTTCAGAAAAAATGCGAAATGTATAATTCCTCCGCAAAGAGTAAAGTCTGTTTATTACTAGCGCATGTAAGAATCCGAACCTCGTACCAGTCTGGGTAAAAGGCCTCGTTCGGGAGAGTCCTGGTTAGTGATGTTGAATTATTTCTTCGGGGAAATTCGTTTCCCATTTATGTATGAGTGTTGAATATGTTACCCTGTTACGCAGGTTTCAGCTTGCAGTCTTGAATATGTTGCAGTGGTAATAGAATTGCGCGCTTCAGCTTATCTTTAAGGAGTGTTGAATATTTTGCACTGTTAATAGAATTGTAAGTTTCAGGTTGTCTTTAAACATTCTTGAATATTTTGCACTGTTAATAGAATTGTAAGTTTCAGGTTGTCTTTAAACATTCTTGAATATGTTGCAGTGTTAGCAGAAATGTAGGTTTCAACTTGTCTTTAAGCATTCGTGAATACGTTGCGCTGTTAATTGTTTGTCCGTGTTGCTCAATGTTCCAGAATAGATCGAATCAGATTCCAAAACAAAATCAGGAAGATATTTCTTTACTGAAGGAGTACTTCTGAACTTCCTTTTTTTTATTTATTAACTTATTTTGCTGGGAGGAAGTGTTTTTTTCACTCCACACTTTGTCCCTTGCTTTCAGGGTCAAAATTAATGCACCCACGTGCATGAAAAATCCCTTCTAGTGAACAAAGTTCTTCTTCGTAATGGTGAAAAAACTACGTGGAAATCTCCATACCCAGCTTTTGTGCCGATCGCTATGCTGTTGCGGGATCTACCTGGTAAATATTAGGTGTACATATAAGTTTTAAAGCGTTTTACGACAACGCAACATGTAATTTGAAAACAACAATAACTTTACGAATCAAAATATGCGCCGCCAATATGTATCACCTTCGGCCATCGGTCGGGCAGCTGACGGATTCCACACATGCAGAATACTTCCTTGTGTGATGCGATGAAGTCGTTAACCCATTTTTGCACTCCGTCACATGTCCACAACCTTAGAGCAGACAGGCCATGTTGCATCGATCGGAACAAATGATAGTGTGAAGGGGCTATGTTCGGACTATACGCCGGGTGCTCCAAAACTTCCCAGCCAAGCGTCAATAACGTTTCTTTGACCGATTTCGCGACATGCGGCTTAGCGTTGTCACGCAGTAATTTCACAGAACGCAATCCTTTGACTACGAATGGACGTTTTGACAAATTTCCTGGTTCAATCGCAGTAATTGTTGCTTGTAGCGATCAGAAGTAACAGTTTGACCCTGTTCCAATAGTTCATAATAGAGCACACCCTTTATATCCCATCAGATGCACAGCAGAACTTTCTTGGAGTGAATATTGCATTTCGGTATCGAAGTGTTTGCTTCACTGGGGTCTACCCAGTGTTTTTTTTTTGCATTTGCAATTGTCGTACCATATCTAAATTTCATCACCCGTAACGAGTTTTTACAGGAAAGACTTTGTGTTGTTCATTCAACAGATTTAAACACTTCATAACACGCTCATGCTTGTTCATCTGGCTCAGCTATAGTTCCTTTTGCGTTTGAGATGAATCTTCATGCAGCAATGCTTGCTTTAGACTGCTTTAGAGGTGTAATTTATAATTAAAGATATCTCTGTTTCTAAGTATCCTATTTGAAAAATTCTTTTTACGCCGGATAGCGTTGATGGTAACAAATATTTTAGGTATAATTCCTAACTTTCCAGCAGCCCCGGTGGCGCAGTGGTCTAAGCGATGGCTTCTGATCGGTGGAGTGGGTGTAGCGTACGTGGGCGATTCGTACAACCCAAAATCGTGGGCGAAGCGTACACTTCTTCTTCGGTTGGGTTATCCCCCTGGTTGCCACCCCCTTGCACGTGCGGGCCGGGCCGCCTCCGGGGCTGGTGAACACGTGTAACAAACACGTACAATTGGGGTTGTCATTAGCCGGGTCCGTTTCAGTGTGCGTTCATTTGTGCGCTGCGATTTGAAGTGTTTGTAATTATTTCCTTCAGAAGAACATATTATATTGTCATGGAATCTGGTGAATTGTTATCAACTAGAAATGGAAAACCTTGTTTGATAGCAGATGGCTACCGACACCGATTGCATAGAAAAAGCAAAGAATGTATCAGTTGGCTATGTACAAAAGAGAAAAAGAACAGATGCAGGGGAAGTATTAAAACGAATTTTAAATATGAAATAATAAGTCGAACGGATCATTCTTGTGTGCCAAATATTGTAGAAATAGAGGTAAAAAAGACAATGGATATCTGTAGAAAAAGAGTTAGAGACGAAGTTTCAGTACCAGTGCATAGGATTTTTCAAGAAGAAATGAGAAATATTTATTCAAGAGGATATGACCTAGTAACTGAAGTACCAATATATGGAAATGCCAAAACTTCACTGTGTGCAGAAAGAAGAAAAGTATTAGGAAGTACTCAAAACCCTACAGAAAGTAATGATACTGTATTTCCTGAAAATGTTCTTCACCTATCGAACGACGAAAGTTTTCTTCGATTGGATTTTACAAATAATTATGGGAAAAGAATTCTCGTGTTCGCAGGTGAAAACGTTAAACATCTTTTGACAAGTGGAGACACCTTTTTTTTGATGGAACATTCAAGAGTTGTCCGAAACAGTTCACACAATTGTATACTGTGCATGTTGATTGTGGAAGCACGGCACTTGAAACAAATGTTTATCCTGTGATATTTGCATTATTACCCGATAAACGAGAAGAAACATATTATGCTTTGTTTAGCGAATTAAAAAGTTGGTGCCCAGAATGGACACCAAAAGTTATAAAAGTAGATTTTGAAGTAGCAGCAATTTCAGCAATAAAAATGATCTTCTCTCAAACAACAATATCTGGTTGTAATTTTCACTACAATCAATGCTTGTGGCGAAAAATCCAGGAAGTAGGACTCGTGACGGAATATAAATCAAATGAAGAGATAAGGAAGATATGCAAAATGTGTTCGGCATTAGCCTACATACCACTTTCAAATGTAGAAGATGCATGGCTTATCATAATGGAAGATACTCCAAAAAACGGTAAGTTATCCACATTTCTTGATTATTTCGTTGAACAATGGATGGATAATTCTATTATTCCTGTCGAGATCTGGAATGTTCATGGTCAGCGCCATAGAACAAATAATGCAGTAGAAGGTTGGAATTCGAAATTAAATAGAATTATTGGCAAAAAGCAACCAAATGTTCATTTTTTAATTAAGACCCTGAAAGAGGAATCCGAATATGTCTCGTTTTTGCTAAAGTCTAAAGAATTAGGAGAAACTGTTGGAAAAAGGAGAAAAGTTTACATAAAATTAGACGAAAGAATAAATAATATTATAACGGAGTTTGAAAAAACACAAAACCTGCGAAAATGCTTAACAGCTTTAAGCTATGCAACAAAGATAGATTAATTTAGTGGTGAACCAATGCTAAATAAGGCATTGCCCAGTCACAAGACTGGGGAAAAACTGTGGGGAAAGTTTGCAGTAAAATACAATTGAAAATCACATTTTCAAAACAAACATGTACAATTTTGTTATTATGTACTTTGTAAATTGAATGACGGCTCCAATTGTATTTCACTTAATTTTTCTGTATTTTCGTATGCGTTACAAATGAATTTCAAATAAAAAAAAAGTAATAAAATAAAATTAAACAGCTCAAATGATTTTTTTTTTTACTTTCATAGATTCCTTCTGGTAAAATTTTTTTTATAGCTATAAATGCGAACTGTAAACTGTGGCCATAAAACCAACTTATATGAGTTACGAAAGAATCCTCAAAATTTCTCCCTCCCTCCCTACCTTCCAAACATGCTGTACGCTTCGCCCACGGTACGCTTTGCCCACGTACGCTTCGCCCACGTAACCTTCTGATCATTCATCCGAAAGGGGCCCGGGTTCAAATCCCTGTGAGGCATGGATGTTGTGTTTGTCTTACCGCACTGTCTCTCTCCCTTCCCTGGAGTCAGTGGCCCTAAATTAGGGACGGGCGACTGTTTGTAGCCGATTGAGTTGCTCACGGTGGTCGTTAAACTTCCAATAAAAAAAAAAAAAAATCATGAAGCTCAAATTTACCACCAGGCGGGTGTCAGCGAATATTTTTGTTTTCAAGGTATTTACAGTAGTGTGCCTACGCTTCTAACAACTCATTTGAAAAGTTGTTCTCTGGTCAGGTACAGTTCAGGATGGAAAATATTTTGCCCACGGTCACGACCCCGAATGCGCACGTTTTAGAGGGTGAGGACGTGACAGACAGAATGAAAACCGGAGAATTCCAAGGCATGTAACGCAAAAAAAAAAAAAAAAAAAAAAAGAGAATATGGTCCATTTGGTGTTACCCACAGCGAAGTGCTTTACATATTAATACAGTATATGGACATTATGCATAAAAGTCCTGCTAAGTAAGAAACGTGGCACTTTTCTACGGTGGTTATATTTAAAAAAAAATGGCTATTTGAGGCAAACAGCTATTTTTCACTCCACACGCCCAGGAAATTCTATGAGCGGAAAGTGAATCGAAAAGAATTAATATCCCAGATGGTTAATTAGTGCTGAAGTATTTTGCCTCAAAATATGATGATGTTGACCAAAGAGGAAAAAGGAAAGGGGAAAAATAAGTCTGTACCCATTTGTTCTTTGAGTCACTGGCCGTGATATCTATCAATCGAAGAATTAATCACCACTGGAGAGGAGCAATAAAAACAATCGTCGTTACCGTCTGCTGTCATTGTTTTACGAAAGCATTGTTGGCTGACATTGTTCATCGGCAATCCATAATCACCGAAAAATCCTGCAACCTCTGGAACCTTCACATGGCGTTACCATAGCAACAGATGACCGATTCCTTCGGGATGACATGAAAACCTTCATCCGACACCACTTGCGTCTGTGTCTTGGGGATCGAAGAGAGGGAGGGAAAGCAGAAGACACTTAGCTCGGGGATGCGCAAAAGCGAAGCAAATGGCAGAAATGATGATTGCCGGGAGTCCTTCAGTTTCGAGAAAAATAACTGTCAACGAACGGTGGTCGACCTGCCAGAAGAACCTGTTAGTGATGGAAGAAAGGCGAGGACCAAGTTATTTATGTACTGTGTACATATGGTAGACATATTCTCGCAGTTCCATATTGTTAGCTCCCTTATGTCATTTAAGAAGATATTTTCAATTCTCTGAAGACAATCAAATTGACGAAATTAGTTACGCACCCAACTCGTAGTTAAATCGGTTCAACGAAAGAAACTGCGAAAAGGAAGAAAAATCAAATGAAAAAGTGAGAAAAACACCTTTTCCGATTTAATGTAAAAAAAAATAAGTTTCCTATGTAACACACGTTGTGAAATTCTGTATACATAGGAAAATATACCATGAATTAATACAGTTTGTTGCATACAGAAAAAGCAATTCATGTGTACTGTGTGTGTGTGTGTGTGTGTGTGTGTGTGTGTGTGTGTACTAGAGCTGAGTTCGGGCTCAATTTTCAAAGCCCGAGCCCGTGGTATATCATTCCGAGCCCACCCGAGCCTGAATTTTATATTGCAAGATAGAGCCCTGGCCCGAACGAACTCGAAAACTGGCTAACCTGTTCAACCATTAATAAAAACCATCTCCTTTCCCACACTTGCACTCTCTCCTCCTCCTGCAATTAACCAATATATTTCTCAAATAGGCAGTGGTTGGAAGGGGCCTCTATCTATTTTTACAGTGTAACTGTGCGATTTTCTTTGACCGTTCGTTTCTACCTGAAGTATTTCGGGTGGCCGGGCATCCAAAATGATCGGAAGACGCTGCAATTGTATGTTGCTCAAATAATGCTAATGTTATCGCGCCATAATGCCCTGCAGTATGTACGTTGCTAAAAATAATTCGCACGGAGCAACTGCGTGGAGATAAGGGGTAAATTATCGTCGGCATGGTATCAACTATCCAATATCTATAGTTCTTGAAAAAGTCTTTTCTTCTATGAAGAAACACAGTAATGCACACGAAGCCCGGAATAAATAGCCATCTCGAATGCCCGCTACCCAACCAGAACCAGTTGCCGAAGGATTCCCTTTACCAACTATAAAGTGTCTCATTTGCTTAATCATATAAAATCACATTTATACACTGGCGGAAAGTGAAAAAAGAACACCAAGAAGGAGACGTCTGATACCAACGAAATTTATACAGCATAATAACGGAATACAGAGGATAACGTGGACAAAACATTATGGCAAAATACAGCTGTATTTGCTGGTAAACTGAAAAATAACATTTCTATGTAACATGGTTAGTACGAGGTTGAACCGCCATGAACTGCGTCACACTGTGCAATTTTGGCATGGAGTCTGTCGTACAGATGTTGGATGTAAGTTTGGGGTATTGAGCTCCAAGCATCCTCAATCTGGACGCGTAAATCGGGGATGATCGTGGCTGGCCGTGGAGACCGGGTAAGTCGTTGTCCCATAAAATCCCACACGTGCTCAATGGGGGACAAATCCGGTGAACGTGCAGGCCATGAAAGTTGTCTCACACCCTGAAGTGCAGGTTGCGTTGCACGTGCCGTGTGTGGGCGTGCGTTATCTTGCTGGAAAACACCACGATGGACCGACCTTACAAATGGCACAACAATGGGCTGAATGATGTTGTTGATGTAGGAGGTGCTGTTTACCGTACCCGGTACAAACACTAGTTGTGTACGGGAGTAATAGCTGATCGTTCCCCACTCCAGGAGACCAGGTGTAGGCCCTGTGTGTCGTTGCCGGATGCAAGAAGGGTGGAGACGCTCCCCTGTGCGTCTGCGAACACGCATACGGCCATCGGAGGCTCCCAAGCAGAATCTGCTTTCATTGCTGAACACGACAGATCGCCATTGCGTTCTCCAGTGCAGACGTTGTCGACACCACTGCAGCCGTTCCTGACGGTGGGCTGGAGTCAGTGGTACACATGCCAGAGGCACACGTGCACGTAGTCCTGCATCCAGTAGACGGTTGCGGATTGTTCGCACAGTCACCTCAGGTGCAACGGCAGCTCGGATTTGTGTCGCAGTGGATGTTCTGCTTGACAATGCCGCTCTTCTTATGCGTCGATCGGTCCACTCATCAGTCCGTCTGTGACTCCCGGTTCCACGTCTTCTCGTGTGGGAATGTTCCTCGGACCATCTACGCCACCATCGTACCACCACCGATACTTCCCGTCCAATTCGCTCCGCAATACGACGATACGACCATCTGGCCTCGCGGAGTCCGACTAGATGACCTCGCTCAAAGTCCGATAACTGCTGAAATCGTACACGTCTTCCATGTCCAGGCATTGCAGCTTCTTCAGGGTGTTCGCACGTGTCCGTACGCCGACGACTGATTACATTCACTTCGCCGTACTCCTTAAATACCACCGACGATAATTTGCATATTATGCCGTGCTGTGGCGTAAGCGCTCACCGGTTGGTCCCGAAATTAACATCACACCTACGTAAACTCGACTGCATTAACATATGTAAATTTCATGATCGTCCGCCAATTCCTTTTTTTGTTCTTTTTCACTTTCCGCCAATATATATCTAAAAAACATTATCTCGCTCTCCCTAAGAGCCCGAGCCGCAGTAAATATTCTACAGCCCAAGTCCGACTCGGGCCCGGGCTCTGCTTTTGGCTTTCGGGCTCAGCCCGTCTCAGCTCTGGTATGTACACGCCAAGGCATTGACTCCACCAACATGCGGAGCGTTTCCGGAAGTAATGCCAGCCATGCTTGTTGCATCATTCTCCACAACTCCGCCCAAGACTTCGGCCCAGGACCCATAAATCTGATGCTCAGCTTCACGGCATCCCAGAGAGCTTCTGGGAACCTTGGAGGCTACTGCATGGCTCCAAACTCAGATTAGCGTTCCTCGAGCCATGCCTGGGTGGTTGCGTCCCGTGGGGCGGCGCGTTGTCCTTCTGAAACAAACCATCGGTTGCGGGATAAGCGAAGGCCATGAAAGTGTATTGGTGATTAGCCGGCAAATGCTGGTTTCGCGCAGACGTTAAGGATCTCTCCAGGCATTCTGAGGGACCTAATGTATCCCATGAGAAGGCTCCCCAAACCTTCACAAAGCCACCACCACCTTAAACAGAGACGACCTTGTAGGAAGGGGCCATGGCCTCCATATTGCCGACGCCACACCCGCACCCTCTTGTCAGCTCGGAACAGCTGGAAACGGGATTCATCTGACTACACAATGAAGCGTCGTTATGCAGAGCGCCAGTTGCAATGTTCCCGGCGCCAGGCAAAACGTAATTTCCGATGAGAAGCTGTCAACAGTGGTACAAGAGTAAAGCGTCGACTTACGTAACCCAGCTTGCACTGTACCGTCAGCTCGCTGATCTTGCGCGAGCCTCCGGCATTTAACCTGGATGTGATTTGCGCTGCCGTTACGTAGTGGTTGAACTGTGCGAGCCTGGACAGTCTACGTCGAACCCGGTCATCAATGGCTTACGATCGACCACCGTATATTCTTTGTGTGGTGGTACGTCCGTCGATGGTGTACTCGTGATACACCTTTGATCTGGTTGCTCTCGGAAATCCTAGTGTTCTTACCACTCGTTGATAGAATGACCCATTTGTTTTGCGCTGAGAGTGCTTCCACGATCCAAGTCGCTCAGATCACCACGTTTACCCATGTTCGTCGATTGTGATAAGCCCTGCTGTCCGCCTATTTATCGCCTGCGTTCGGTTTTGGTCTGTTCCACTCTGCGCGGGGGATGCCCATGTTTTTGTTTTTTATTGGAGGTTTAACGACCACCGTGAGCAACTCAATGGGCTATAAGCAGTCGCCCGACCCTAATTTAGGGACACTGGCTCCAGTGAAGGGAGAGAGCCAGTGATGCAAGACAAACACAACATCCATGCCACACTGGGATTCAAACCCGGACCCCTTTCGGACGAAGGATCAGAAGCCATCGCTTAGACCACTGCACCGGGGCGGCGGATGCGCATGTCAACTGCTCATCACCCTTATCTCTAATGTTTTGTCTTCTGAGTGTATATTAATTCTGTGGAATTATTTTCATTTTTTGGGCATATTTCTCCTGTTACCGCACATACGTTAAAGGCAAGGGAGTGGCAAATGCGATTTTGCTCATTACCTTTTGGCAGCCGGTACGTTTGCGATGAAACTTTTTTTTTTTCAAGATTCTAAATGTGAATGTTAAAACAGCTTGTTGACTCAGTGCGAAAGTTCACTTCTGAATCCATCACCGTTTCAAGAAAATCCTAATGCGTTGTTTAAACCATAGACAGAACTACTTGGTGTGTCCGGACACATCGTAATGGATCCTGTTTATGTTTTATATTTTTTCACTGAATAAAATTAACATCTTCTTATAGGAGAAAGAATTAAGTACAGTTTTGCATGAAGACACAGACATGAGACAGAAATCTGTCACAATTAGTCTTATAACAAGGGAATGATCCGGACCGTTGTCGCTAGATGCGCAGTGCTTGTTATAGCATTCGATAGTACTGAAAGGGAAATGGATAATGAAAAACTTTCAGGTGCTATGGAATATGAATGATGAAGTTATAGGATATCAAAGAACACTGGCAGAGACAATATCCATGGAATCGCCGTTACTCTTGCAGCCCGTATCGGAATTCTTTTTGTTGTTTTGAGCAATTGGAATACATTACAAATTATTCATGAATGGATATTCAGTATAGCGTGTTCAGTAATGGATATACATTGCAATCATCTTTCATGTACGACAAAAAATATGAAGTTCTTTAGTTGCGGAATGATCCAAACAGAAGTAGTTCTCACAGTGAGTACATTTCATGAATGCTGTTTTCTCGCAATCTTCTCTACCACATTCCTCAATTAGGCCCGATTCACAACAATACTGGAGAGGTGTTTGGAAGTATCCATGGTGAGTAGTGACATAACTACACTTATAAAATGCAAAGCGGATTAGGCTTTGAAATCGAGGCGCTGAAAACTGATAGTGAACAAAAGACTGCAGACGGAGAAAACGATCTCTGTGCCAAAAGTTAATGTCTGGTGTTACCAACACAGTGTCCGTTATGAATTGAACCATATTTTTATAGGGACTTCTTGCACTTATTTTTATAGAAAATAATTGTAAGAAGTTCTAATATAGCATTCATAATATACATACATTACATAATATGATGCTCATGGACAAGGCTGTAGTGGATCCCCCTGTTGTCCATAGCAGCTCAAAGTTTGGATATATACATATCTTATGATCCTCTATCTAAACAACAAACTTTGGTTTTGCAATCAGTGACAACCACATGTCAGTTTCCTTGTAAGTCTAGCAGCCGGCGGTTTCCATTGTAATGAATCTGCGACGACAAGGAAGGGAAATTAGTCTAGCGGCCGGCGGTTTCCATTTGTAATGAATCTGCGACGACAAGGAAGGGAAATTAGTCTAGCGGCCGGCGGTTTCCATTGTAATGAATCTGCGACGACAAGGAAGGGAAATTAGTCTAGCGGCCGGCGGTTTCCATTGTAATGAATCTGCGACGACAAGGAAGGGAAATGAGTCTAGCGGCCGGCGGTTTCCATTGCAATGAATCTGCGACGACAAGGAAGGGAAATGAGTCTAGCGGCCGGCGGTTTTCATTGTAATGAATCTGCGACGACAAGGAAGGGAAATGAGTCTAGCGGCCGGCGGTTTTCATTGTAATGAATCTGCGACGACAAGGAAGGTAAATTAGTCTAGCGGCCGTCGGTTTCCATTGTAATGAATCTGCGACGACAAGGAAGGGAAATGAGTCTAGCGGCCGGCGGTTTCCATTGCAATGAATCTGTGACGACAAGGAAGGGAAATGAGTCTAGCGGCCGGCGGTTTTCATTGTAATGAATCTGCGACGACAAGGAAGGGAAATGAGTCTAGCGGGCGGCGGTTTCCATTGTAATGAATCTGCGACGACAAGGAAGGTAAATTAGTCTAGCGGCCGTCGATTTCCATTGTAATGAATCTGCGAAGAACAAGGAAGGGAAATTAGTCTAGCGGCCGGCGGTTTCCATTGTAATGAATCTGCGACGACAAGGAAGGGAAATTAGTCTAGCGGCCGGCGGTTTTCATTGTAATGAATCTGCGACGACAAGGAAGGCAAATTAGTCTAGCGGCCGTCGGTTTCCATTGTAATGAATCTGCGACGACAAGGAAGGGAAATTAGTCTAGCCGCCGGCGGTTTTCATTGTAATGAATCTGCGACGACAAGGAAGGGAAATTAGTCTAGCGGCCGGCGGTTTCCATTGTAATGAATCTGCGACGACAAGGAAGGGAAATGAGTCTAGCTGCCGGCGGTTTTCATTGTAATGAATCTGCGACGACAAGGAAGGGAAATGAGTCTAGCGGCCGGCGGTTTTCATTGTAATGAATCTGCGACGACAAGGAAGGGAAATGAGTCTAGCGGCCGGCGGTTTCCATTGTAATGAATCTGCGACGAAAAGGAAGGGAAATGAGTCTAGCGGCCGGCGGTTTCCATTGTAATGAATCTGCGACGACAAGGAAGGGAAATGAGTCTAGCGGCCGGCGGTTTCCATTGTAATGAATCTGCGACGACAAGGAAGGGAAATGAGTCTAGCGGCCGGCGGTTTTCACTGTAATGAATCTGCGACGAACAAGGAAGGGAAATTAGTCTAGCGGCCGGCGGTTTCCATTGTAATGAATCTGCGACGACAAGGAAGGGAAATGAGTCTAGCGGCCGGCGGTTTCCATTGTAATGAATCTGCGACAACAAGGAAGGCAAATTAGTCTAGCGGCCGTTGGTTTCCATTGTAATGAATCTGCGACGACAAGGAAGGCAAATTAGTCTAGCGGCCGGCGGTTTTCATTGTAATGAATCTGCGACGACAAGGAAGGTAAATTAGTCTAGCGGCCGTCGGTTTTCATTGTAATGAATCTGCGACGACAAGGAAGGGAAATTAGTCTAGCGGCCGGCGGTTTCCATTGTAATGAATCTGCGACGACAAGGAAGGGAAATGAGTCTAGCGGCCGGCGGTTTCCATTGTAATGAATCTGCGACGACAAGGAAGGTAAATGAGTCTAGCGGCCGGCGGTTTCCATTGTAATGAATCTGCGACGACAAGGAAGGCAAATTAGTCTAGCGGCCGTTGGTTTCCATTGTAATGAATCTGCGACGACAAGGAAGGCAAATTAGTCTAGCGGCCGGCGGTTTTCATTGTAATGAATCTGCGACGACAAGGAAGGTAAATTAGTCTAGCGGCCGGCGGTTTTCATTGTAATGAATCTGCGACGACAAGGAAGGGAAATTAGTCTAGCGGCCGGCGGTTTCCATTGTAATGAATCTGCGACGACAAGGAAGGGAAATGAGTCTAGCGGCCGGAGGTTTCCATTGTAATGAATCTGCGACGACAAGGAAGGTAAATGAGTCTAGCGGCCGGCGGTTTCCATTGTAATGAATCTGCGACGACAAGGAAGGGAAATTAGTCTAGCGGCCGTCGGTTTTCATTGTAATGAATCTGCGACGACAAGGAAGGGAAATTAGTCTAGCGGCCGGCGGTTTCCATTGTAATGAATCTGCGACGACAAGGAAGGGAAATGAGTCTAGCGGCCGGCGGTTTCCATTGTAATGAATCTGCGACGACAAGGAAGGTAAATGAGTCTAGCGGCCGTTGGTTTCCATTGTAATGAATCTGCGACGACAAGGAAGGGAAATGAGTCTAGCGGCCGGCGGTTTCCATTGTAATGAATCTGCGACGACAAGAAAGGTAAATTAGTCTAGCGGCCGGCGGTTTCCATTGTAATGAATCTGCGACGACAAGGAAGGGAAATTAGTTGATAATCTTAGGCACACCCAAAATGAAAAGTTCTAGTTACGTCTATGATTGAAATAAGAACTGTGTTAAATTTCATCATTATTTAAAGTAGAACCTAGTTTTATATCTAACATTGATACTTCAAATTTTATATCGCTGAGCATCAGGCATGTCGAAATGATGGTAAACACACTTTAAAAAACGATTGGGGTCTTGTGGTAAGAAGCACCTTTCTCCATCTCTACGTAACACAGACACACAGTCAGTCACTCGCTCTTGCACTCTCTCTCTTCCTGAGGCACTTTCTCTATCTTCCTGACGCACTCTTTCTCTTCCTAAAGCACTTTGGTCGTATGATTTTTTCATGTTACCATTGACACCGACTGCATGGATTCTCCGGTGCTCAGACTGTCATTGCAGTTGTGCAGAGCACCCATTATTTTTTTAGTAACCTAATAGGTTTTTAAAATTCCATAAATTGGGAATTTCCAAATATTTTGAGAGCTAACGCTTCTATTTTCGTCTGTCAGTAGTTATATAAAATTGCACTTCTAAAAACTTCATAATTATATAATATACACATTTACCAAATCTTGACAAACTGCACATATCCATATGCCCACCATAAACTACATGAAATATCTGCTTAAAGTGTTTCTAGTATTTCTCTGTTACAGAGATTTCCCATATCAACACTCTGCCTTTTTACCCGTTATTGGTGTGAAATTTCACGAATTTGGACTTTCAAAATGTCACTTTTCCCAGGCTCACACTATTGTATTTCCAATTTTTTTCAGTTTAATTCCAACACTATTTACACATTTAAATTTAAATAACAATTATAATTAATTTTTTATATATACACAAAATGCCAGATATTGTTTTCAAGTTTCGCTCGATGAACCAGTTCATTAATTCACCCCCCCCCAAGAAAATGCCAAGTTCTATGCACTTCTCAAGGAAATTCCTTAAAATGCAGTTTTTAAAAAATGTTCAGAAGATTCAACCTTCATCATTATTCCCAATTCCACTTGTCAAAACTTCCAAAAAAAAAAAAAAACATCTTCGGTTGTAATCATCCGATAGTTTGGATTATCGGATGATTACAACCCAGGATGTTTTTTTTCTTTTTTGGCAGTTTTGATAACTGGAATTGAGAATAATGATGAAGGTTGGATTTTCTAAACATTAGTGTATGTTATAACAGCTGATAATTTTCACCCTTTGTCACAGTTTATAGTTACAACAGCCAACGTATACTAGATTTAAAACATTTTAATGCAAATGTACTTGTAAAGAAAAATCTGCATATTTTGTACTCCCGCCTGGCATTATTTTCTGAAGAAAAAATGAATTTTAAGGTCCCAAAAATTAAATTACGCATACTGATTCTGACTCAGTCCACGTCAAGATGTATGTAGAGGTCTCACAAATCGGTGGAGCCGTTCAACTTAAAGCTTATGTAAAATGGTAACAGAACAGATGATTTAGTATTTTTTTTTCCTACCATAAGCTTTTTCTTTCGTGGGGCGATAGTTCGAAGAATTCTAAATTCGTGAAAAGTTTGTTGAATATCTTCTTTCGTTAAGCACTTGTACAGGCCTTACGTTCCTAGCCCACGATTTGAGAAAAAAATGAAGACAAACGGTAAAAATAAATGGGAAGATTGCCAACTAAAGGAGTGAAAACCATTATTTTCTGTCCGCTTTCTTTATCGGAGATTTATTCGGAATCGTCCTTGGGGATTTAAAAAAAAAAGGTTTTCGAAATCTAGTTTAAAAAAATGTGCATTCAAGGTACGCCATGAACAGAAAATGTGAAGTTTTAGCAAATAAGCTTTATCTTCCTCCCCCACCCTTTTTTTTTTCGTCCCTAGAATATTGTTGGCTCTGTTTGGAATTCGCGTTGCAAGCTCCAGCACCCATTTAATTTTTGGATTGGATCTATGCATGTTGTTATGCATTTTGTAGAGACGGCAGTTTCCATTTCTTCGCAAAATATGTATTAGGCCCTTGGTGGGTAGCTTCATCCCGGAAAAGAGTCGCATTACTTTGGTTTTACAAAATCAGATTAGATATCAAACACAAAGAGCCTAGGAACGGATACAAGGATTCATACAGGTCCTCCTACAAAATTTTACCGTGTAGGCTGTATAAGGAGCTCATCAATGTTACGGCAAAAGCTTTTAGCTACAGGAGTAAAGAGATAAAAGCTTCGTCAGCCAGAAGCAGAATTAAATTAAGAAACTGAAAAACGAACTTCATTTTCATTTTCCCAACACATAGTATATATTCTCAACTACGCACACACAAATATTTGAGGCTGTGGAAACATGATATCTTCATGCACTTCAAGTTAATGTGATCAGAACTAGTAGCGTACACAACATTAACTTCATCATTTTCAAAAGAAGAAATAATTGTGAAAAATGTCTTGCAAAAACAGCGGCGTTTCGTTTTGTCTAACGCTTGCGATTAACCAAGCCAGCGAACCTATAATATAAATTTTGGTTTCTTTGATGGGCCTCAAATACACAGTCGAATCACATTATTGTGACCACCTCCTACTTTTGACGCCAATAGCGCGTAGCCAATGAAAGAAGGCGCGTGTCGTGAACTGGCTTGGTGAGTATATAAGGTGTGCTGTAGTATGGGAGCCGACACGGGACTGCGGGTGGCCCAGTGGTTAACGTTCGTGACTGCCACGAATCTCCTAGCTTCCTATTTCTAAGGGTTGTTTAAGACCTGGGGTCAGACACTCCCTTCCTAAAATCCTCTACATATGATCTGATCTGAGCCGACAGGGGGAGGGGGGTGGGTGGGTTTGTCACAGGGGTCACTTGACCCCCCTGTAGAATTATCTTTTCGTTTATTTTATTTTATTTTATTCATTACTTTTTTTTTTAACGCTCACAGAATTGGACCACAAGGAAATATGGAGTGTGGGGCGTTTAATTTAATATCCCAATTTTATTGGAAATTTGGAATTTTAAAACGATAACGTGAAAGCGGAAAACGTAGCAAACCGTAAAGTAGTACGCCCAAACAAGTTCCGCAAGGATGGTGTGTGCTGAACTTAAAAGGCTTGGCGTGGCCCTGTTCGACACTGTCCATTATTTTGAAAACAGTTACCAATGTACATGATAATACATGAATATTACTAACATACACTTTCTTCAAGAGAAGCATCAATTAATAATAATAGTAGTGGTAGTAGTAGTATTAATCTTTACTGTTTTTTACATATTAGCCAAACCTTAATTAATTACACTTTTGCCCCTTGAAAAATTTCCTGTGGGAGCCCATGTGCTGTAGGCATTCTGAAAACATATCACTCGCTGCTGTCATGGATAAAAGGATAGATTTATCAGATTTGCAAAAAGGGATGATTATCGGCTTTCGGGCCAAGGGCGGCAGTATTTCTGAAACAGCGCAGTTTGTGAACTGTTCGCGTGCTGCTGTGGTTAAAGTGTTTCGTGATTGGAGAAATGGCACCATTGCGAATAAGCGATGTGGAAACTGCGGAGCACCACGTGCCATTGATGCGAGAGGTGAACGTCGACTGCTAAGGTGCGTGAGTGCCGATCGACACGCTACAGTGGAGCAACTCACTGGCCGAATGAACCAGGGGGCTACCAGAAGTGTTGTAACGTATACTCTATATTCACTTTCCTTTTGATTTTACTATCTCTGGTTATTTTATTTTACTATGTAAATTATCTTCCTACTGAACGAAATATTATTTCACCCGCTGAATGAGATCTGGCAATGAGTGTAAGTCATGACGTGGTGGTAGCTAGTATATAGGCGCGTTCATCGAGGGAGCTTGTGTTGTTATGAGGAGCGTTGTGTGGTGTTATGAGGAGCTGTGTGTTGTTATGAGGAGAGCTTGTGGTCGTTAAGCGAGAGCGTGTATAATTCGAGGAGTGATTATCCATTATTGTTCTACAAGTGTTGTGTGTGTCTTAGTTGACCAAGAGTCTTAGAAATAAAGAAGTTTTCAGTAAGTTCAGTCTTTCTCAATTCATAGTTTTTGTCAGACCTCTGTCTGGCTGTTAGGTTTATAACATTTATTTGATTCCTATAAATAACCAGCGTTGAGACTTTGTTTACGTTCATAATTAACTAGTAACAACACTCTTTTGAATTCACTATTTTGAAGCTTAGTACAAGTATATCATTAGCTAGCTGGTAGGAAGAGATTCATTCATAATAATTAGCTTAGCGGAAAGAAAATAAAGCTAATACATTATAATTGGCGCCCGAACTTTTCTCGAACACGAGATCTTGACGTTTATTACCCATGTCTTCCTTACCTGAGACAACTGCAAATCTCCACCCTCCGGCAAGTCTCGAGGGTAATGGTGTTTTTTTGGACAATTTGCACGAAGCCTGTGGCTCTGACTTTGATATGAATGATCTACACGCACCCCGGCATTCTTCACCATTTCGTAATATACCAGCTTCCTATTACTCTGAGTCGCGGGTCGTACCTGAGGGAGTTCAATCCTCTCAGCGAAGCAGAATGCTTGCTCATTTCGTGCCGCATGCAGGAACAATTCATTTCAATGGTTTGGAGGGGTCCTTAAAGTTCCTCGAAGATCTGGAAGATCATTTTGATTTATATAATATTCCTGACGACTGCAATGTCCAAATCGCCGGCACTTGCTTGAGGGATACCGCTAAGACCTGGTATCGGCAGTGGAGAGGGTCGAACCCGGATTCTCATTATGAGAATTTCCGTGCAGAATTCTTGGAGGTCTTTCCTTTCGGCCTCAGTCGAGCTAGCCTTGCTCAACAGCTTTTTTCACGTCAGCAAGGTCCTAATGATAGCCCTGTTGCATTTGCGTTGGAAACTACACGCCTATATAACCTATGGGATCCACATGCCAGTCATGTTGACATGTTGGATACCCTCGTGCAGCAGCTCGACCCATTCTTACAAGATTTTCTTGAGGTTCGACACCCTGCCACGATTCATGAATGCCTTCGCCTCATACGCACGTATGAAGAGCGACATGGCAAACATGGTTCAACTCACCATGCTCGGGCACCCCGCGAGGCTTATTACGAAAACCCTCAGCGACATAATAGACATAACTTTCAGCGCGAGCATACACAAGTGCACACCCAAGCTTCATACGTTCCACCACACAGAAGAGTGGCAAACCAACAGCGAGTTTCTGCACAAGCTTCGGGATATCGTACACCTGCACAGTATGCTCGACCCCGTTTCACCCAGCAGCATTCGGAACGTTATCATGCTCAGGGCAATGATAATTTTTCTGCCCGTGCTGAGGGCAGACGTACAGGATATGACAATGTCAACAGACACGCGGAGTTCCCGACGCAGGTTTCACACAATTTTCCTCATCGTGAAAATTTTCCCGATACCCGGCAGGGTCGAGGTTTCCGACCACATGATAACCCCACCAGGATTCCTTTAAACTTCCACAGGAAGTAGACGAAGGGTCGGTCCTGCTTCCTGATACCAAACATTCTGACCCTAAAACGGTATTAGTGACTGTTCAAACTCCTCAGTTGCCTGATGTATTCTTGACACTTGAAGACATTATTGTCGAGACAAAGTTCGACACTGGGTCTGAAATATCAGCCCTAAATACAAAGTTTTGCACTGACACTTTTCCGGCAATACACGTTCAGCCTGCAACGCAGTATTTGCGAGGTGCAAATAATGAAATCTTCAGTATCTCAGGAACTGTCACATTATCTTTAGGGCTGGGAAAAGCTCGTTTTACACATTCTTTCCTGCTTATAGACGAGCTACCCGTGAAATGTTTAATGGGAATGAACTTTATAAACAAGTTTCAAATAACTTTGAATTTTGTACAACATGTGATTTCCTTTCCGGAACCTGTCGAAATGATTCCTACGGTTCCTGTAGATATCACGGGTTTATTATTGAGTAACCAATTGAATGAGGGGCAACGAGACCAGCTTTCTCTCCTTTTACAGGAAAGCCCTGGTTTATTTTCGGATCAACCTGGTTTTACACAGGTGGTTTATCATGTTATTGACACTGATGGTTCGAAACCAATTGCGACGAAACCTTACCCTTGTGCTCCACATAAGAAACAGGAAATGCAACGTCAAATTGCTGAAATGATTAAGCAGGGCATCATCAGGGAATCAACAAGCTTCTGGGCTGCTCCTGCCTTTTTGGTTCCAAAGAAACAACCCAATGAATTTCGTTTCGTGACAGATTTTCGCAAGCTCAACCAAGTCACGAAAACGATCAATTATCCACTACCTGTCATGTCACATATTTTAAATGACTTGTCGTCAACCAAATGGATGTCAACCTTGGATTTGGCGAGTGGATATTGGCAGGTGGCAGTACATCCGGACTCTGTCGATAAAACAGGCTTTGTGACTCCTTTTGGGGCCTATGAATATTTACGTATGCCTTTTGGACTAGCTTCTGCACCTGCTACTTTCCAAAAGCTTATGGATACGGTTCTCAGACCTGTCCTGGGTCCCCATGTGCATGTCTATTTGGATGACATTATTATCACATCAGAGACTTTTGACGAGCACCTTTCTCTGCTCAAACAGGTGTTCCAACTTATATACAATGCTGGCTTGACGTTAAAACCTAGTAAATGCCAGATAGCGAGGGACGAGATTGTATATCTGGGGTTGAAAATCACTCCCCACGGCTTATTTACTGATAATGAAAAAATTAGGCCTATTGTTGACTTTCCTCGGCCTAAAACAGCAAAAGAACTATCCCGTTTTCTGGGAATGACCGGATGGTATCAGCAGTTCGTCCCCGCTTATGCTACAATCTGTGAGCCATTGTATGCTTTAAAACGTAAATACAAGAAGTTTATTTGGACACCTGAGGCTAACGCTGCATTCGAAACACTGAAGTCTGCATTGACTCAGCCTCCGGTGTTGGCTTTCCCGGATCATACTAAGGAATTTGATATTTATACTGATGCATCCGGAGTTGGTCTCGGTTGCGTTTTGTCACAAGCTGGGCATCCAATAGCTTTTGCGTCTCGTGCTTTAGCCAAAGCTGAACGCAATTATTCAGCTACGGAACGTGAATGTCTTGCTGTTGTGTATGCGCTGAATAAATTTCAATGTTATCTTAACGAATTGACGGTTAACATAATTACGGATCATTCTGCCCTTCAGTATTTGAATTCTGCTAAGCACCTATCTCAAAGACTTATGAAGTGGGCTCTGAAGTTACAAGAGAGCAATATCAAAATTTCATATCAGCCAGGTCATAAGAATCAATTACCGGACGCATTATCTCGCGTTCCGATTAGTGGAGTCCCCACTGAAGCTACTCCTGGATGTCAGCCTTTACTTCTAATAGCTGATATAACATTCAGAGAGCAGATAATGGCAGAATTAATAAATGATCCAGATTTTGGGGATATCTACAATTTTTTGCTTGCGGGTTCGCCCCTACCAAGTGATCCTTCTCTGGCTGGAAGGTCACAACATTTTGAAGTAATAGAGGGTCTTCTTTATTATACAAAATCTCGGACTACTAGGGCAGAGTTTCGCCCATGTATTCCGCGAACCCTTAGAATGGCTCTTTTAAACGAATTTCATGACAAACCTCTTGCAGGCCATTTAGGTATTCGCAAGACCCGTGGTAAATTGCGGGATGTTGCCTATTGGCCTGGCATGTACCAAAGTGTGCTCGCATACGTTCAATCATGTCACTTGTGTCAGATTAATAATTACCGTAATGTAAGACCGGCCGGTCACTTGAAATCTAGTTCAAGTTCTCATGTGTTTGATATTATTTCAATAGATTTATTGGGACCTTATCCATTATCTGTTAAAAATAAAGCTCGTTACGTTTTAGTACTAACTGATAATTTTTCTAAATGGGTTGAAGTTTTTCCCATTAAAGCCGCTACGGCAGAAGTTATTTGTAATGTTTTAGTTAATGAAGTATTTTCTAGATATGGTGCACCTAATAAAGTAGTTTCGGATAATGGTCCTCAATTTATTTCTGACATTTTTGAAAGAATGTGTGCGAGACTACACATTAAACATAAATTCATTTCCCCATATCATCCCCAGAGTAATCCTGCGGAACGCGTTAACCGAACGCTAGTGAAAATGATTGCGACTTTTGTAATGGATCATCATGAAAGATGGGATGACCATTTAGAGCTTTTTGCGTTCGCCCTCCGCTCGTCTGTCCACGAGTCTACTAAAATTACTCCTGCAGAACTTTTTCTGGGTCGCAAAATTAAAACCCCTTTTGAAAATTTAACGGGGATTATCGACGAACTAAACCAGCGACCAACTCCGCAATCAGTCCGAATCATGGCAGAAAAAGCTCGTGTTGCAATGCTAGGAGCACAAGCGGCTCAAGCAAGATATTATAATTCTAAGCGTAGGGAACCAGATCTTGTCGTTGGAGATCTCACTCTCGTGGAAACGCACTTCCAGTCTTCTGTTTCGCATACTTTAGTGAAGAAATTTGCACCCAGCTACGAAGGTCCATATCGGGTGGCAAATATCTTTGAAAATAATATTGTTCTGGAGAAACCTGACAACCATTTTCAATATGTACATGTTGATCAGTGTCGCAAGTATCATGAACGGAATATCGAGTTCATAATCAACCCTACTCAACCTTCTGTTCCACAGACTCAAGAATCTATATCTCATGTTCAACCGCCAGAAATTTTGGACGAACCACCAAACATTTTTGAAGAATCTCCAGTGATTTTTCCTTCACTCTCCCCTCCTCCAGACGGGTTTCTACACACGCAACCTGATTCTCCCATGAGACCAAGGGGCGAATCGAGTTCCTCGAATACTAGTATCGTTCCTTTCCCTCCAACCATTGCAAAGACTATTGCTGCGCCGTTTCCGGATAACTCTGCACCAACGCGGGCTACTTCTTCTCTGAATACCTCGTCAGAAAGTATTCCTATAGGCAAATCTAAACATCGCCCTGCACGACCACTGCATTACAGCAGCGACTCAGAGGCTTCAGACATTTCTGACTTATCAGTTATGAATCCTAAATTTCATGTTCCAAACCGTCCAGCACTACCAAAGGCTGGGCGCAAACGTGACTTGTCTCCCCAATCTGCTTCGCCGCAACAGCGACGAAGGCAGAAATCTTTGCATCCGCCCGGGTTTCGCCCCTGGAACCTACGTTCAGGGCAAACAGGGCCAATGCCTGCTGCTACTCCATGCCACGCGGGCGTAAGAAAAAGCAAACGATGTGGCCGGAGCCACGTCCGTCCAAGAGAATACTGGAAGGACACAACGGGCCCCAGCACAAAGGGACTTCATATCAAAAGCCTGGGGGAGCCCGTTCCTATCAGCCGCAAGGATTTCCGGACCGCCAGACTTCTGATGTTCCTGACCGTTCTTCTGCGCCGCAGGGATTTCCAGACCGCCAGACTCCTGACCGTTCTTCTCAGCCGCAGGGATTTCTGAACCCACAGACTTCAGCCGTTTCGGACCGAAGGATTTCCGCCATTCCTGACCGTTCCCGTCAGCCGCCGGGATTTCCTGACCGACAGCAGACCGATGTTCCAGATCCATTACAGTCCCTAAAGAGATCGAAGCCACCTGATTTTACCAATCCAATTAGGCCTGGAAAACGTTATCGCACTAGAGTTTTTTATGCGTCCTCGAGATAAGTAAGTTCTCGTGGACAGGTTCTTTTCTCAGTTTGTTGTTTTTCCTGCACGACCAGTTGGCGTGTCAGAATTTCTTTTTTTCGTGTGGGCCTATGCATTCTTTTTTGTGTATATATGTGTGTTTTTTTTTATATTTCTTCTATGTCCATCTACTAATCCACTTTTTTTTTATATATATCTATGTGCTTAGGGGTAAAATAATAAAATTGTTACTGTTAGGCAGCTTCAGGTAAATTTCGCTGCTGATACAGTTGGTATGTATTTCAACGAATAATGCGAACGTAATTTGAAATTAAAATAATAAAATTGTTACTGTTAGGCAGCTCCAGGCAATCTTCGCTGCTGATACAGTTGGTATGTATTCATCGAATAATGAGAACGTCATTTGAAATTAAAAAAGTGATTCCTGCTAGGCAGAATAAAAGGAAAGTATGCCGATGCAGGTTTGTTTTGTGCAACAATACAAATTTCACAGTCGAATACAGATTTCGTAATTTGTCATGCCAAGTTTGAGAATGTAAATACGGCTACCACCAAAAAACAAAACAAAAAAGAGGTCGAGAAACGTCATTCAACGAAATGTAAGACTTACACTCCAAAATTAATAGGTTTTTCGGAAACAAAAAAAAGAGAAAAAAAAAAAAAAAAAAGAAAAAATTAAGGGGGAGATGATGTAACGTATACTCTATATTCACTTTCCTTTTGATTTTACTATCTCTGGTTATTTTATTTTACTATGTAAATTATCTTCCTACTGAACGAAATATTATTTCACCCGCTGAATGAGATCTGGCAATGAGTGTAAGTCATGACGTGGTGGTAGCTAGTATATAGGCGCGTTCATCGAGGGAGCTTGTGTTGTTATGAGGAGCGTTGTGTGGTGTTATGAGGAGCGTTGTGTGGTGTTATGAGGAGCTGTGTGTTGTTATGAGGAGAGCTTGTGGTCGTTAAGCGAGAGCGTGTATAATTCGAGGAGTGATTATCCATTATTGTTCTACAAGTGTTGTGTGTGTCTTAGTTGACCAAGAGTCTTAGAAATAAAGAAGTTTTCAGTAAGTTCAGTCTTTCTCAATTCATAGTTTTTGTCAGACCTCTGTCTGGCTGTTAGGTTTATAACATTTATTTGATTCCTATAAATAACCAGCGTTGAGACTTTGTTTACGTTCATAATTAACTAGTAACAACACTCTTTTGAATTCACTATTTTGAAGCTTAGTACAAGTATATCATTAGCTAGCTGGTAGGAAGAGATTCATTCATAATAATTAGCTTAGCGGAAAGAAAATAAAGCTAATACATTATAGTGTGTCTAAAACGACAGTTCATCGAACCCTGGTGCGTATGGGGCTGCGATGCAGACTGATAGTCACTGCAGCTATGTTTCGGCAGAAAAGGCTTACATTTGCACGGCAGTATCGGAATTGGACCTCCGCTGATTGGCAAAGTATTTCCTTCTCCGATGAGTCACGTTTTCTGCTTCATCAAATGGACGGACGTTGGCGTATAAGGCGAGAAACATCTGAGAACAAACACTCTTCAACCATTGCTGGAAGAACACAGCTGGTGTAGGCAGCGTTATGGTCTGGGGAATGTTTTCGTGGCATTCTCTGTGTTCACTCGTACTTGTGGAAGGCACTATGGACCGAATTATTTATGAATAAATCTTTGCAGACCACGTATATCCGTACATGCTGATTGTCTTCCCTGGGGCGGATGGGATCTTTCAGCACGGCAATGCGACGTGTCACCCAGCTAGAAATGTCCGATAGTGGTTGTTGGAAGAGCACGATGAAAACTTCAAAGTATTTCTCTGGCCCTCTAATTCCCCAGACTTAAACCCATTGAGCATCTGTGGGACCACCTCGATCGTGTTGTTCGCTCTATGGATTCTCCAACACGCACCCTCCAGCAGCTGTCAGATGCACTGCAGTCAGAATGGCTCCACATACCTGTGAAACACCTTCAGCACCTTATTAAGTCACTCCCAGCCCGTCTAGCTGCTGTCCGCGCTGCGCACGGCGGTTACGCTGGTGGTCACAATAATGTGACTCGACCGTGTATATATATCCTTTTACAAGAATTTTTAATCATTTCAAATTTTGGGAGTCCCTATTAAAAAATAATGTAATATTTAAGAAACAGTAATTAACTCAGGAATATTTATAAAAAGTACCGTATTTTTCGGCGTACAAGAATATGCTCTTAGCTTTAGAAATCGGGACCTGGGTTTAAACGCTTCATCAACTTATCTATTGAAATTTCTCAGTGAGAAAGAATTATATTGTGCCTTACATTCGACCGTGATCTAAGCATCCTGAAAAGCAATACTACATTCTTAAGAAACCATTCCGAAAGTAAGAAATGTAATATTGCGTTCTCTAAGAACTTTTTTAAAAACTGCTTAGTGAACGGAATATGTTTTTTAAGCAGTTTGTTTAAAAACTGCTGAAACGAGTATTTCCGTTCGACACAACACTAAAATCACCGTGATCGATTTGGAGTGGACGCAGTCATATGGTAATTGCAGGTATCGTTCACTTGATCGAAAGGTCACTTTGCCGAAAATCAATTGATCGAAAGGTACATTTCACCGAATGGTCACTTGACCGAAAAGTTCATTTCACAGAAAGGTCACTTCATCGAAAAGTTTATTTCACCTAAGGATTACTTTACCTAAAAGTTCATTATATCGAAAGATCATTTCACCGAATGGTCAGTTTACCGAAAACTTAGAATTTTGTTGTTAGATATCTGTTGGAGTGTGGTACGGGTTTTTGAAAAACTGGCCATCTAAACATTATCGGAATGTACAAAAAATACACTTTTAATTTCTATGAAACACCTCCTCATGAGTAGGTTTTTCGAAATATAACATTAATTATAAGGCCTAGATCTGTGCCGTTTTGTCAAATTTTAATCCTCCGAGCTCATGTTTATTAGGGTTACATAGCAAATCAAGTAAATAATGTTCCACTTTTACTCAACCACAAAACAATAATTTTTTGACCGTAAGCCTATGTAACACATTTTAACAGAATTTAACCGTTCTTATATTCATAAGCATTACATAAAATGTAAAGTAACTTTTTATGTAACCTTATGAACATGAGCACGCACGGTTAAAATTTGCTAAAAAGGCCTAAGCCGAGACGTAGGGCCCTAAAATTGATTCTTTTTGCCTGAAAAAATGTGCAAAATTATTAATTTTACTTTTTATGCAAACCTTATGAACACGAGCACTGAACATGACTTTCATGTAAGCCTCATGAACATGATTAAAATTTGCTAAAAAGGCCCAATCCGAGGCCTACTGTTAAAAAAAAAACAAAAAAAAACTTATCCTAAAACTAAATGTTTGCGTTCTCTGTCACAGGGAGAAGTCAGAAGTGCAATTTGAGTGTGATTCCCTAACGTTTTGGTGATCTGTCTGCAGAACTTTCACCATGCTTCAACAGATCCTGTAATGAAATCCAAAGTTTTCGGTAAACTGACCCTTCGGTGAAATGACCTCTCGATGAAATGAACTTTTAGGTAAAGAAACCTTTCGGTGAAATGAGCTTTTCGATCAAGTGACCCTTCGGTGAAATGTACCTTTCGATCAAGTGACCCTTTGGTGAAATGAACTTTTTGATCAAGTGATCTTTCGGTGAAACAATCTTTTCGGTGAAATGATTTGCCGTCAAGTGACCCTTCGGTGAAGTAAACGTCGGGCAAATGAACCTGACCCGGTAATTGCATCCCCCTTCAAGATCCTTCCAAGATCCCGTGGTGGCATTCAGCCCTGGTTTTGCAAAGCCGTCTGAACTGCAATGGGTGCATCGCATTTATCTTGCAAAGATTAAACTTCTGTAACACGTCGCTGCCACTCAGTTGATTGGCTGATGACAATTGTATCCACATCCGTGGTGTATGTGCTTTAAGGATAGCAATGACCAATTGCTAGCTAAGACAGCCTTTTTTTCGCTCTGCCAATCTCCCTATCTTATCTCTCTGCTGAAATGAACTATTACTTCAATTTGTTACGTTTTTTTTTATGTTTCCGGTTGAAATCAAAAGCTGTTTTGGTTCCTGATTTCTATCGGACTCTGTGAGAAAGCAGCGAACTGTAACTTACGCTGCAGGCATCACTCTGATATGGCATATTTGTGTGACACAGGCTTTTTTTTTTTTTTTTTTTTGTTGCATCTTTGCTTGGCTGATTCTCAAACTGGTCGGTCGTAGGGAAGAGATACGGTAGCATCAGTCCGCAAGAGAACAATAAACTTATTAAATTCAACTTTTTGTCGAAACGAAAAATGCACAAGTTACATCACTGTCTGTTCCGTTTAATATTTACTGAAACATTAAAATTATAGTTACAGAATTTCGGAACGTTTGTATAAATCACATTTATAAATATTTTTGACTACGTATGAAATAGTAGTTCAACAAAAGCAGTTCCAGTGTGAAGATGCTTTTTTAGACGACAACGAATTCCTTAAAAGATTTAGTGTGCACTCAACCTAGAGCGATCTGTGCCTTTTGGAGGGACAGAAAAAAGAAGAAATTATGAACCGGGAACAGATTGTACTGACAAGAAAGAGCCCAAAGAAAAATAGTGCAGAAAACAAGTAGAGTTTTAGAAATATACTGTTGCCCGTTAAGTAGAGGAAGTTATAAGCTACCCTAACATAGCAATTTCAACCCAAATGGGCGCAAAGAAGGATGAAAGGGGCGAGGAGAAGGGGAATATACTAAAACACCTATAAGTTTAGGTGCTTTCGAAAGCGTTTCAGAAATATGCTTATTCCAGATTAGGTTGTGATCTGAAATCAGGCCAAGATATTTGACTTCCTTTACACAGGGTATTTTTTCCCGTAGAATTCGATTTCAAAATTCGGGTTATAATTTCTTGGGTTTTTTTAGAAAAAGAATGACCTGAGTTTTGTCAGCATTAATTTTGATTTTCCAATCAAGAATGTCATTTTCTAATTTTTTAATAATACTGCAGAACGAATGCTGCTTGGTTTTGGTTTTTGGATGTATAATCAAGTGCCGTATCATCCGCATATAACGCAACAGTTAGATTTCTGTTGTTAAAGGTTGGAAAATGTTATGTAAATAATGAATATAGCTTGGGTGCTAGGATAAATAATGAATATAACTTGGGTGCTAGGATAAATAATGAATATAGCTTGGGTGCTAGGATAAATAATAAATATAGCTTAGGTGCTAGGATAAAAAATGAATATAGCTTGGGTGCTAGGATAAATAATAAATATAACTTAGGTGCTAGGATAAATAATGAATATAGCTTGGGTGTTAGGATGAATAATGAATATAGTTTGGGTGCTAGGATAAATAATAAATATAGCTTAGGTGCTAGGATAAAAAATGAATATAGCTTGGGTGCTAGGATAAATAATAAATATAACTTAGGTGCTAGGATAAATAATAAATATAGCTTGGGTGTTAGGATAAATAATGAATATAGTTTGGGTGCTAGGATAAATAATAAATATAGCTTAGGTGCTAGGATAAATTATGAATATAGCTTGGGTGGTAGAATAAATAATGAATATAGCTTGGGTGCAAGGATAAATAATAAATATAGCTTAGGTGGTAGGATAAATAATGAATATATCTTTGGTGCTAAGATACTGCCTTCTGGCACTCCTGCTTCAATATTTGTAAGAGACGATTTTTTCCATTTAATTTGACACAGGAGGTTCTTTTTTCAAGATATGATTTTAACCATTCCAATGACCCAAAGGGGAAAATCGTGGGCAAGGAATTTGTAAACAATTGATTCGTGTGAGCATTTATCAAATGATTTGGCTATGTCTAGGAAAATTGCTGCCGTATAGTTTTTGTCATTAAAGTTTTCAAAATTTTCTTCAGCTACTCTGGTAAGTTGATGCAAGGGAGAGTGCTTTTCTCTGAAGCCTCCTAGTTCATACGGTATTATCGGGAATGCTTCACAGTATTGTTACATACGCGTAAGGATTATTTTCTCTCATGTTTTTCCTATAGCAGGCAACAGTGAAATAGTCCTATGATTTTTCGGTACAGTCAGAATATTTCCTTGCTTAGTCAGTAATATTACTTCTGCTGATTTCCGTTCTTCAGAAAAGTACTTTAGTTTTAGAGCTGCGTTCTAAGTTTTTGTAAGGATTTACACTTACGAGTATGGCAGTCTCTTCATTATTTTATTATTTATCCCATCCTTTCAGGGTGCCTTTTTGTTTTCTTAAATTTTTGAAATGAAATTTTACTTCTCCTGCCTTAATTGGCAGCGGGTTTTCAAAGTCAGGTGGAGTATATTTTCGGTCCTGCTCAAGGTACTTAAATTTTTTTATCTTAGAGCCGGTTTTTTTTTTTGACCAACTTTGCTTATATTTTTCTCTAGATATGGAGTTTTGTTGTTATTCTTCCTGTTGTGTATCTTAACTATTTTAAGCTTTCTTCTATATAGGAATTTAGTACTAGTTTTATCTCTGTTTTGAGATATATTTTTTTTTCATTCCTGAAATATGCATTTTTAGTTTTCCTCATCTTTTTTGTCACCTCTGTGTCTGGAATATCATTTAATTTAAATAGTTTTTCAAGGGAGTCTGCAAAAACTTCGGCTTTTCCTCGTTTTTTCTAGCTATTGAGCCGTCTGTTTTTATTAGCAAAGGAATTTAAAGTTCTGTTAATATTTTTATTTTGCAAATTTTTGGTGAGGTTCCTCGGTGTCATTTTCTTTTTTTTCTTTTTTTGGGTTATATGTGTAATCAATATGAATCTCTTGCAGTTTTCGCCCCAGGAGCCGTTCCCAAATTTACGAATGTCTTTTTCTTTTTTTACGCTTTCCAACCGTAGGTTGGAGAAGCGTATATGCTCCAGCTTTGTCAGTCTGTCTGCCCGCACGAAAACGCGTGTAAAAATGGTTCGATTTCGATGAAATGTTAGTATGTGGTAGGGAACAACCTGGTGACGAACCCTATTGAAAATGGACGAAATGGGGTCAAAGATCAGGACATAGGAACGAGGTTCATTCCTTCGCCCTTATGCGTCATAACTTACGTAAACATGCTTCGATTGCGACAAAACTTTATCATGTTGTTCCCGAGGTATACTGAACCGGTTATGTTGAATATCATCGAAATGGGGTCAAAGGACAGGGCACAGGAGCGAGATTTATTCCACAGCCATTTTTCTCATAACTTGGCTAAAAATGCTTCAATTGCGACAAAACTTTAGTATGTTGTTTGGGAGGTACACTGAACTAATTCTGCTTAATACCACCGAAATGGGGTCAAAGGTCACGGCACAGGAGCGAGATTTATTCCACAGCCATTATCCTCATAACTTGATTAAAAATGCTTCTGTTGCGACAAAAATTTAGTATGTTGTTTGGGAGGTACACTGAACTAATTCTGCGTAATATCACCGAAATGGGGTCAGAGCACAGGAGCGAAATTTATTCCACAGCCATTATCCTCATAACTTGAGTAATGATTTCTTGTAGGTTGGAAAGCGTATCATAATAGAAGCATTGCATGATTTTACTAACCTGTTTATTTTAGCCTTAAGAGAGTAATAAATATCTTTGAATACAACCTTTCTAGTTCTCTTCCGTTTCCTACGGCATTTATTTTTTTCGTTAATTACCTCAATAATTTCTTTAGGCAAATATAACGGGTTTTTGCTTTCTTTAGCAGGAGTTTGGCATTTCTCCATAATTTCTTTAATAGTTTGGTTAAACAGAAATTGCTTGATCAATTTCTTACTTGATGCTACAGTCTCCAATTTCGGGGGGTGCAATTTGATTGACTTTTTCCTCAAATTGCTTTAGATTGGGAACCATTCTTGGGGGTACCTCTATTGTTTGATCTGAAAAAATATTCAGTGACACAGGATTGTGGTCAGAGGATGGTGTTTCTTCCGTATAAATTTCATTGTAATGTTTTTTTTATTTTTGAGAAGCGCGATGTCCAGTATATTGCTTGCACCATTTGGCGCCAAGCGAGTGGGCTCGGTTGGTGCACCTCAATCAATATTTTTTCATTAAATATTTGAAGATGTTCTTTCCACTTTTATTTGCTTTGCTGCAGTACCAATAGCGGTGTTTACTATTAAAGTCGCCAGCCACAACAACACTGATATTTTCTTCAAATAATTTATCGAGCATTGCTTCGGGGGTAGTATGGTTCAGATGATTGTACAAGGCTGTGAACTCACAGAGGGTGAGTCCAAAATTTTGCAATATTTGCATAATCTCATGTGCTGCGGCGGGTATGTCACGTGTTTAAACTAGTTCAAGTCGCGCACTGCAGTCAGTCGAAAGGGATATAAAGTGGTAGTCGCTGCTGTGAACAGCATTGCATGTCGTCGTTCTGTCTGTGGTTGGGACGACTAAAAGATGAACAACCACAACCAGCTAATTAGGGAACTTTTCCTTTACGAGTTTGAATTCGGCCATAACGCTGCTCAAGCGACACAAATCATTTGTCATGTGAGAGGAGAAGGTTCCGTGGACCACAGCACCGCAGCCAGATGGTTCAAGAAATTCCGCTCAGGTGACAGAAACCTCGATGATCAGCCAAGGTCAAGTAGGCCACAAAACGTGGATTCGGAGGCCGTGCGCCAGGCCGTACAGGCAAATCCGACAACCAGCACTAGGAGATTATCAGGTGAATTAGGCATATCACAAATAACCGTGGTTCGTCAGCTTCAGGACGTCGGCAAGATCTAGAAGAGCTGCCGCATTGTCCCTCACGAACTGACGCCAGCTGAAGCAAACCACCGAGTGGAAGTGGCCACGAAACTCCTTGAACACCCGCGCGATGTACGTTTCATCAAGAAAATTGTTACGTGCAATAAAAAGTGGGTCTATTTCCGTAACTCTAGCACACAACGTCAGTGGTTGAGCCCCGCCCAGCTTCCTGGACCTGTTCGTGGGTGCTTCGAGCACAAGCTGATGCTCTGCGTCTGGTGGAGTTTCGAGGGGATAATCCATTACAAATTCGATCCTAACAGTCGGACCATCATAAGCCAACCTCTACTCTGAACAGCTGGAGAGGATGTATGTCGTTTTGGAGGAGAAGTACCCGGCACTGCTGGTGAACAGAAAGCGCGCTCTCTTACAGCAGGACAAAGCTCGGCCTCATACCGAGCGAACGACCCGAGCAAAACTCCGACGGGGCAATGTCCGGACTATATGATTGGAGGACATCGAACTGATGCCACACCCATCATATAGTCCGGATCTTGCCCCGTCGGATTATTACTTGTTTCAGTTCATGGCCCACTTACTTCGGGGGCGGCACTTTAACAAGAGGTGGCAGCTGGGGTGAAGAAATTCTTCGTCTCGAAGAACGAGAACTGGTATCGCCCCTGAATCGAAGAAGTGGCAGAGAGATGGCTAAAGACGGTTCAACATGATGGCCTATACTTTGAGTGCTAGTCAGCTTTCGTCGTAAAGGTACGTACGAAGGCATAAAGTGATCCAAAAATTGCAAAACGTTCGACTCGCTCCCTGTAATAGGGCCAGTTTTAGTTTTAACAGTAACCGAATGGACCATACCATGCTGTAATTTACACGGTGCATCATGATGTTCCAATTTGCTTTTGATTGCAATTAAAATTTCACTGGAGTGAAACCCACTATCTGTTCTGTACACCGTGTACTTGGGAATTTTAAATTTAACTTTTTGCACTAGCCAAGTTGCATTTATTGGTTCAATATCTATATTTTTGTATTTTAGGTAAGCTAAAAATTCCATGCGTTATTTTTTACGCTTTCCAACCGTAGGTTGAAGAACCGTATATGCTCCAGCTTTGTCCGTCCGTCCGCACGATAACTCACGTGAAAATGGTTCGATTTCGACGAAATTTTAGTATGTGGTAGGGAACCACCTGGGGACGAACCTTATTGAAAATGGGCGGAACAGGGTCAAAAGTCAGGGCATAGGAGTGGGATCCATTCCATTGCTCTTATGCGTCATAACTTGCGTAAACATTGTTCGATTTCGATGAAATTTTAGTATGTGGTAGGTGACCACCTGGGGACAAACCCTATTGAAAATGGGTAAAATAGGGTCAAAGGTCAGGACATAGGAGCTGGATCCATTCCATTGCCTTTATGCTTCATAACTTGCGTAAAAATGGTTCAATTTCAATGAAATTCTAGTATGTGGCAGGGAACCACCTGGGGACAAACCCTATTGAAAATGGGCGAAATGGGATCAAAGGTCAGGACATAGGAGCTGGATCCCTTCCAATGCCCTTGTGCATCATAACTTACCTAAAATACTTGGATTGCGACAAAACTTTATCATGTTGTTCCGGAAGAATAGTGAACCGGTTCTGTTGAATATCAACGAAATGGGGTCAAAGGTCATTGTACAAAAGCAAGATTTATTTCACAACCATTATTCTCATAACTTGCGTAAAACTGCTTCTATTGCGACAAAACTTTAGTATGTTATTCCTGAGGTATAGTGAACCGGTTCTGTTGAATATCATCGAAATGGGATCAAAGGTCAGGACACAGGAGCGAGATTTTTTCCACAGCCATTATCCACATAACATGTTGGAAAGCGTATCATAATCAATGCATTGCATGAATTTACTAACTTGTTATTATTTCCTGTGTGTTCCAAAAGAGAAAGTTTGGTCAATTATTTTTTGTGTGACATGAATTTCATTTTCAGCTGTTTGCTGCGGGAGCGAAGTTTGTTAATAAACAAACAAACCCGGAGCTTAAATGCGCCGGGTTTTTTTTTTCCACAGTGCTAACTTTTTCGTGTTTGCACTGAAATTACTACCTTATAATTACCGTTTTCGGGTACTATTTTATTGCCAGTAAAATAGTTTACTAGCAATTTTTGCACAAATTTCGTGAACAGTTTTTCTTTGGAATTTCTAATCATTCTTTTTCTTGTAATTTCTTCATCTCCCGTTCTGGACAAGCAGAACTCTTCGAGGTCTGTTTCCTTTATTATTTTAGTTTGAATTTCAAGTTTATTAACTTTTGTTTTATTTTTGTAGTTTTATTAACAGCTAAATTAAGGATCAAGTAATTACTTAATTTTCTTAGTTCATTGAGGTTTTTACTTTCGCTTGCAGGAGCAGAAACTGTGTTCTTTACACCTGTGTGGGCTTTGGTACACCCACTTTCCGATATGTTTTTTTTCTTGTTTTGTTTGAAGGTCAGATATTTTTTTCTTGAGTAAGGAGAGCTTGTTGTTTTTATAAGTAGGGTTTATTTCTCTATTAGCACTTGAGGTAGAAAACAATTCCGTAGATTTTTCGGTAGAATCAGAATTTTCCGCCTCAACAATCTTCTTCTTTTTAGGTGCTTGGGTAGCCTTCCTAGGGAAAATATTTTTTATTCCCCTTTTTTATTTTTCAAATTAATTTCTCCAACCTGAAATGAAAATAAATCCGTAAGATGGGCTCAGCTGTGGTTCGGTTGTTATTTGTTGATGAAACGGGGAAAGAACGATGTCTTTGTTTATTCACTCACTATTTCGAGTATTTTCGCTTTGGATCTCACCCTTTGGATTTAACTGCTATAATTAATATATATATATAGCCAGTGCCGTTACTGCGCACCAGATGGAGACGTCTCAGTAGCTGAGCCCATCTTACGGATATATAATGTCAGAAGCTGACAGAAAAACACACATAGAGCCGTTGATTGTTGGCCACCGTAGCGTAAGGTTAACGCGCTCTGCTAGATATCGAGAGATCTGGGATTCGGATCCCCAGCGGTGACCGGATAACAATTTTTCGGTTGCTATGTGTTGATAAAACTAGGATGGAGCGATGTCTTTGTTTATTCATTATTTTCTCCAACCTTTTCGGTACGTAATTTTTTACGGTGCTTAGCTTTCCACTTAGATATTGTTAACTTCTGAGTTGATTTTTTCCGCTATGTTATTAACCTGAAATTTTATTAGGTGTGTGCTTTTTCTTTGCAGTAACGCAGGTTTTGGTAAATTACTTTTAATAGTAATTTTCTTATTTCTTCTACGTAATATTCTAATATTACCTACATATGTCTTCATATCAGTTCTCATTCATTCTATGTTGTTTTTATCTTCAGTTAATTTGGCGCTTTCTTTGCTTGTTCTTTTTTCTTCACAAGGCTTAGCTTGTGTTAGCACAATATGTTTGGTGCTATCTTTGCTTGAACCGTTTTTCTTCACTCAAATTGTTTATTTGAGTTTTTACAGTGTTTTTCTTAAGTAATTTTGTTTTTCATGTGTGAACCCGTGTACTAATATGTGGAAACAATGCTTTCTTATTCTGCAGCGCAGAATTGGCAAATTCCTTTTCGAAAAAAATATTACTCGGCTCCTGAAAGGTCCCCACCCCCTTTTTTTTTTTTAAATTCAGACCGTCGCAGATTCAAACTATCTTCACAGGAATTGTCTCATGCCTCAGCAATATCAGAGCTATATAAATAGTCAGGTGCCGTAGCATTATGTGATATATTGTTTTCCAAGGGGTAGTCAGGTCCCGCAGGAATGTCTGATCTATCCCTTTCGCAATGTCTAGGTGCCGCAACATCGACCAATCCATTGCTTTACAAACCATCCCCAAAGAGGATTCCGTCTGCCTATTCCACAAACTTAGAATGAGAAATCTTCTACTAACCAATCTTCTTCTTCCTTTTCTTCTGGTTCTTCTTTTTGGACGGTTGGCCAGTTCTAACGGAAAATTTCTAATCCTCCTAGACCTTCTAACTTCATAATCAGTAGTGGTTGTCTCCTGAATTACAGTGGTAGGGGGGATGGGAAAAATGCAATTTGCTCAGCATCAGGTTCTATTCCTGTATCCTCAGCTACGGCAACTCGTTTGTGCAACGATATTTTTACGGTGAGCTGAGAAGTAATACGAAGATAACTGGACTCAGGAAATTTCTAACAGAGCTTTGAAAAAAGCTAGCCGCTAAAAAATTCCTTCACCGGACTGATTCTGTTAGACTGGAAACCCAGAAGCTATCTACAAAATGCAAAAAATAAAACTGTCTAAGAGAAAAAAAAAAAAAGCCGTCAAGACAGATCACTCACGGGAGACCACACCAGCGTGCTATCGTCCCGCTCGGAATCCAAAACGCAACTGATATACCACAGAGCCATCGAACATCTTTCGTGTAGAGCTGCATTTAGACGATTTCTAAACGACCATAAAAAGACAGAAAAGTCGCGGATTCCGGTTGTATATTGCATTCGCCATAGAGTTCAGTGGCAAGTATTCTTGCCAGGTAATTTTACATTTTTTTCTTAAATGGTATTTTCGTATCTCTTGCTTATACTACATGTATTAAAGTATATCTTTTTCCTAATTTAATACACTGCTGTGTTACCGCAGAGTATAATGGACTCCGTGAGACGATAATATAAGGTGAAACGTGTGGAAAAATATTGTCTTAACATAATTTGAACGAATTCACAGTTATATCCCGACTAACGAAGCTACTTTACAAAAATTACAGAACTTTGCGAGAAATAAGGAGGACTGCTCATTTGCCTTGGGTTATTCTGCTGGCTAAGAACACAGAAGAAAACGTAAGAACGTGCAGATAGATGCCAGCTTAAGCACATATGAAGAACAGAGGCTGGTGCCAGATAGGCCGAAACCCTCAGGCACTGTTCGCAAAAATAAAAATCTAGGTAATGCTTCTCGGAAACTCAGAACGTTTTCAAAAAAGAAGCTTGTGTAAAAAAAAAAAAAAATAGCTACTTTTTTGCGATCTTCTACCGAACTGATAGCACGAGTCCTTCTAGACAGTAACTTCAGTACATCGCTATGAATCATAGATCTTAGTTGCAGATTGAGGTATGCAGTATTTTTGTTTTGATGTCAGCGCACTATGGAGCCTGTCTATCAAAAAGCGAAATGGCGATGTGTAAAGAGAAATGACGTCTATTTTTCAATAAATAAATTACCACCTTCATTGTCATAGGATTAAAGATTACTTACACTGTGTTCTATGTAATCTTACAACATGTGTGAAATCTACTCTTTTTATTACTGACAATTCTTATAAACCATATCAATTCGTTTAAAGGCTAACTGGAAAATTCAGGTACTAAATTCTTTTTACTCTCGCGTTTTCTGAGTGTTTATGTTCTCTGTCTGCAAAGTTTGCAGGCATAAAGATTTCTGGCGTAGAAAAGAAATCGTGTTCAATGAGTTCGTAGACATATAAAGGGTGAGTCTAAAGTTTTGCACTATTTGGATCACTTAATGCCTTCATACGTATCTTTACGACGAAAGCTGACTAGCATTCAAAGTATAGGCAATCGTGTTGCACCGTTTTTAGCCATCTGTCTGCCAGTTCTTCGATTCCGCGGCGGTACCAGCTGTTGTTCTTCGAGGCGAAGAACTCCTTCACTTCAGTTGTCACCTCTTCCTAGTTGTTGAAGTGCCGCCCGCAAAGTAAGTGGTGTGCCATCGACCGGAACAAGTAATAATCCCACGGGGCAGGATCCGAACTATATGATGTGTGTGGCATCAGTTCAATGCCCTCAAGTGCCCGGGTCGTTCGCGCGGTATGAGGCCGAGCGTTGTCCTGCTGTAGGAGAGCGCGCTTTCTGTTCACCAGTGCCGCCTGATACCTCTCCTCCAAAACTGCATACATACATTCCAGCTTTTCATAATAGTGGTTGGCGTTGATGGTTCGACCGTCTGGAACAAATTTGTAATAGATTATCTCCTTGAAATTCCACCAGACGCAGAGCATCCCCTTGTGCTCAAAGCACCCATGTTTGGCAACAGGCTGAGGAAGCTGGCCCGGGTGTGTTAGGATTACGGAAATAGACCCACTTTTCATCACACATAATAACTCTCTTGATGAAATGTACATTGCGCGGGTTTTCTAGGGGTTTCGAGCACACTTCTACTCGGCGGTTTGCTTCAGCTGGTGTCTGTTCGTGAGGGACAAGGCGGTAGCTTCTGTAGACCTTGCTAATGTCCTGAAGGTGACGAACCACAGTGGTCTGTGATATGCCGATCTCGCCTAATAATCTCAGAGAGCTGGTTGTCTGATTTGCCTCTACAGCCTGGCGCACGGCCTCCGAATCCACGGTTCGCGGCCTACCTGACCTTGGCTGATCGTCGAGGTTTCTGTCACTTGAGCGAAATTTCTTCAACCATCTGGTTGCGGTGCTGTGGTCCACGGAACCTTCCCCTTTCGCATGACAAATGTTTTGTGTTGCTTGAGCAGCGTTATGGCAGAGTTAAAAAATTCCCTAATTAGTTGGTTGTGGCTGTTCGTCTTTTAATCGTCCCAACCACTGGCAGAACAACGACATGCAGTGATGTTCACAGCAACGACTACCACTTTATATTTGTTTCGATTGACTGCCGTGCGCGACTTGAACTAGTTTAAACACGTGACATACCCGCCACAGCACATGCGTTTATGCAAATATTGCAAAACTTTCGACTCGCTGTAAACACTGGACGTTCCTGTGTATGCATACCAGCAAGTCATCGCTTAAACGGTGTCGGTGTGACATTTTCATGACACGTCCTTTAAGTGCACCTTGGTCACGAATCAAGAATCGCAGATTCGGAATTTTGAAGCAAACGGTTCAATAATTTCAATCAACGTCTTCGATTCCTAGTTCCCTAAAACGTTTAATCGCCAGCATGCAAGATCTGCCGAGCCCTGGAAGACTGAAATGGCGTGATACTTGTAGGTCCAGCCACCCTTGAAAGGAGGAATGCACAGGTGTTCAGATAGGAAAGTTATAAATCTAAGAGTAATGAAATATTAGAGTTAACAAGTTAGTAAAATCATGCAATGCATTGATTATGATACGCTTTCCAACATACCTGGAATCATTACTCAACTTATTACTCAAGTTATGAGGATAATGGCTGTGGAATAAATCTCGACCTCATTTTGATGACCCCCTTGACCACATTTCGACCATTTCCCATTACCCCATTGACCCCCTTTCGATGATATTAAACAGAATTGATTCAGTACACCTCCGGAACAACGTACTAAAGTTTTGTTGCAATAGAAGCATTTTTAGTCAAGTTATGAGGATAATGGCTGTGGAATAAATATCGCTCTTATGTCCTCACCTTTGACCCCATTTCACCCATTTTCAATAGGGTTCCTCCCCAGGCTGTCTCCTACCACATACGAAAATTTCATAGAAATCGAACCATTTGTACGCGAGTTATCGTGCTGACGGACAGCCAGACAGACAAAGCTGGAGCATATACGCTTCTTCAACCTACGGTTGGAAAGCGTAAAAAAGTATATGCATTTTCTTAGTCTAATGCTAAGAATAACAAGTTGTTATGATCTTATACTCTGAGAAAGTGGCATTTGATATGTTTGATTTGATATGATAGGTTGCAGACTGGCAATTTAATTTAATTGAATTCATGGAGGGGGCGCTTTTATATATTTTATGTAATATTGTCTTTGATTTATTCAGTTCAATTAGTCAGTCAGTGTACCACTTATTTAATTTAATTTATTTTTATTTTTACGGCGTCTTGCTCTTTAGAATTGAATTAATGAATTACGAGGCGTTAATAACAAATGTTTGGTGTGTCTTTGTTTTGGGTTTTCTGGATTTAGAAGTTGTTAGTTGATATGTGCTTACTTTTAAGGACAAGCAATAAATTTATTTTATTTTGTATTTAGTTACGAATGCCTTAATGTACCGAATTATTAAATATTATACTTTATGTTCCGCAGAGTAAGTTTTATTCTTTATGCAGTAACAATTTTCTGTCGAATGTAAATACTGTAGAACGCACACACTTATTAATTGCTATGGCACTTAAATTATGGTACTTAATTTATATCGGTGCGTATCAGCACTACATGGATTGATTTTCAACAGTGTCTTAGTATACATCATAGAATTGGGCGAGGTTCCTATCCAAGATGTTATTAATAATGGCTGCTTGATTGTCCGAAAATTTCTGATATTATTTAAGTAGCAAATATGATACTCGAGTGCATACAGTAATGGTATTTTTAGTACGGCAGTTAATCATCCGATCGGCGAAAGCTGTGAAATATGTATATCGCAGAAGTTTCTGTGTAAGGAAAATAAGACGGAAACCACGTCTCCTGTTATTTGGGTGGGAATCGGCGAAGCATTCTGTAACGTGTGCACAATAGATGACAGTGATTAACATATTGCTAGTAATTGCCTGATGTCTCATCACCAGATGCTTGCTTCGACAGATGGTGTTTCCTGATGGTGGAAGATTTCTCTTAACGACTACGGGGCTTTTGTTTCCGTCTGCTGAACTGCTTCAGCCGCGTGAAACTTTGCACTTCGCCATTATAATCAGGACCACCCCACTTTGACAGAATATGTGGGAATTAAATATCTTCAAGGAGGAAACACTAAACTGAAGAAGAGCTGTAAAATGTGATTTCAAAAAATATGGTCACAGATGGTCCTACACCAGAATTGCATTTAGTGTGGAGTCCAACTACAATTATACTTAACCGTTTATTGTATGCGGAAATTTTCTAGCAACAGTAACAGATAATTTTGACTATGCTTGCTCATGTTTTAAAATTTTTGGCGACTTTCTCATTATTTTCGAAGGCCCGTCAACACCAATGTAGGAAAACGCCCATCTTTTGAAAAAAAAGTTACAACGAAGGTCACACCGAATTCTCAGGAGAAATGAACATGTCATATGATTAATTTTCAACATAAAATAATTCTTCAAAGCAGATTTCGAGGAAAGGAAGAAATCAATGAAAAGGAGAATGCATGTCTGCCCTCTAAAGGGGGGGGGGGACGTTGCGAGTAATTTTTAAGCAAAAAAAAAAAAAAAATAATCATGCTTTTGAAAACATAGATGCGACTGCCGATATTTTGCCGAAACTGAAATATGCATGTAAACTCTGTCGTGGGAAGATTGTTCGTTATGAAAAAATTGGAAATTATACGCTAAACATTTGCCACCAAGAATTCTATCCGAGACAAAAATAAGTTTTCAAATTGGACTTTTAGAAGCAGAGATGTCAGGGGAAATTTATATTTTTGAGGGAATGTATATGCAATATGTATGTTTTCTCTCACTTCGTATTGTTTGACGGAGAAGGTGTATGCAAAATTATCTTCATATGAAACGGTACTTAAGGCAGAAAGAATTCCTTCAGTCAATGATATGGAATAAAATGTATTTCGAATTCAGTAGTATCTACACTCATGCCCCTAACAACGAAGTTATGACCCGGAAAAATGTCAAAAGACGAGTATCGGCTATCTTAGAGTTAAAGGGTTCTCAATGCGAAAATAATTTTTTATGTTGAACCAAATAGGTGTTAAGATATGATGTTTACACACAACCGGTCATGATGGTACTTATAAGTACGTTCTAAAGCAAAACGTTTTCATCTCCATCTGTCTGTTGACATATTTTCGTAAGTACAAGGCAGATTTAAAAAAAAAAAAGAAAATTGTGTCAGATAACGGTAACCACGTTGACGGCAACTCATGCAATTTCTAATTCCTGTGATTCATCGTTTTCCTGCTAAATGGAACAACATTGTTTTTTGGCTTTTCACATAATCTTTCTTTTGAAGAACTGTAGCGTTTCTCAATGTTTAAAACGTCAATAGGTAGCTTACGGAACACTGCGTAAAGTTTGATCTTCTTATTCACTCACTTTAGGTGAAACAGGAGTCACTCAAATAAAGTTTAAGAAAGAATTAACTAACAGTTCGTCTTTTATTCCGCCACTCTTCACTAATGAGGAAACTTTTAAATCATTACAACAACAGCAGACACTTAGTCGAATTAACATGAATTATTAAACACAATAGTAGTTTGACGAGACTCTAACACAAAATATATACACGGTCGAGTCACATAATTGTGACCATCAGCTAATATCCAGAGTAGCCGGCGTGTGCAGCGCGGACAGGAGCTAGACGAGCTGGGAGTGACCCAGTAAGGTGCTGGAAGGTGTTCACAGCTATGTGGAGCCATGCTGACTGCAATGCATCTGACAGCTGCTGGAGGGTGAGTGGTGGAGGATCCATAGAGCGAAGAACACCATCGAGGTGGTCCCACAGATGATCAATTGGGTTTAAATCTGCGGAATTAGGGGGCCAGGGAAGTATTTTGAAATCTTCATCGTGCTCTTCCAACCACTCTCGGACATTTCTAGCTGTGTGACACCCGCATTGTTGTGCTGAAAGATCCCATCTGCATCAGGGAAGACAATCAGCATGTATGGGTGTACGTGGTCTGCAAGGATGGATTTAAACGAATTCGGTCCATAGTGCCTTTCACAGGTATGAGTGGACCCAGGGAATGCCACGAAAACATTGCACAGACCATAACGCTGCCCCTACCAGCTTCTGTTCTTCCAGAAATAGTTGAAGAGTGTTTGTTCTCAGATGTTATACGCCAACGTCCATCCATTCGATGAAGCAGAAAACGTGATTCATCGGAGAAGGAAATTCTTTGCCAATAAGCGGAGGTTCATTTCCGATACTGCCGTGTAAATGTAAGCCTTTTCTGCCGATGCACCTCCGTTAGCATAGGTGCAGTGACCATTCGTCTGCATTGGAGCCCCATACGCAGCAGGGTTCGCTAAACTGTCGTTTTAGACAGACTTCCGGTAGCCCCCTGGTTCATTCGGCCAGTGAGTTGCTCCACTGTAGCGTGTCGATCGGCCCTCGCGCATCTTCGAAGCCGACGTTCACCTCTCACATTAATGGCACGTCGTGCTATGCAGTTTCCACGTCGCTTATTCACAATAGTATAATTTCTCCAATCACGATACGCTTTATCCACAGCAGCTCGCGAACAGTTGACAAACTGCGCTGTTTTAGAAATACTGCCATCCTTGGCCCGAAAGCCGATAATCATCCCTTTCTGCAAATGTGTTAAATCGCTCCTTTTATCCATAACAGCAACGAGTGATATGTTTTCAGAATGCCTACCGCATACCTTATGTATCCTCCAAGCCAGCTCACTACACATGCCTTCTTTCATTGGCTACACGCTGTTGACGTCAAAAGTATGAAGTTGTCACAATAATGTGACTCGACTGTGTATATTCTAGTGGCTTGGTGGTGCAAAAACCCCAATCTAGTAAGGCGTATGCATAGTTTTCAAGAAAGTGGTAATAAAATTGTGCCATTTTTGCATCCATTTATATATTCTGATGGGCGGAATAAAGGGAATGTGTAATATAAAAAGGCCGTTCCATATAAACTTAGAGTAATCAATTTTTTGATTTGGCAACAATGTGAAGGGGAAAAATAACCACGTTGTCGACTAACTGAATTAAGGAAATATCTATGGCAACAAGTATTAGCCGTGACAGACGATTCTGGTTTTGTTATTGCGCAGTTGTTTAAGGTACGTCTGCATTTCGCCATACAGCTATGGAGGCGAGTGATTCAGAGTTAAGAAGTGAAATGCGTTGTGCGATAAAATTTTGCTACCGTTTCTATAAAACGGTTCTCGAAACAGTTGATTTAATGAAAAACGCTTACAAAGATAAATATTTGGGTGAGTCAACGATTTTTAGATAGCACCGTGATGTCAAAAAGGGCGTTTGTCTGCAGAACTCGTTCCTAGGCCTGGTCAACCAGAAAGTGTTGTTACGGAGCGTATTGTTAACACTGTTTGGGCAGTCCTGCAAGATGATCGACGAATATCGTGTGAAGACATAGAGGCGTCAACCAATATTTCAAAAACGTGGGCATTCCACATTCTACGCGACAAATTAGTGCTGCATTGTGTGTGTTCCAGATGGGTGCCTCATCACCTGACGAGAGAACAATTGTTAGCCAGAGTTCAGATGTGCCATGAATGGAAGCAAATGATTGCAAAGGGTCCACACTTTTTAAACACAGTAATAACTGCCGATGAAACATACAGTAGGTCCAATATTTCGACCCCCTCAAGAAACGCGCAACGTGTGTCTGAAAACACACAAGCTCGCCTCCTCCGAAAAAAGTGCACCAAACTAAATCAGCTGGGAAGGTGATGATGTTAATTTTCTTTGATCACAAATATGTAGTCTACCAGCATGCCGTTCCTCCACAAATTACTGTTAATGCTGATTATTACGTTTCAGTCTTGAAGCGTCTGCGACGACACATATCGATTAAGCTACCGGAACTGGTGGGCAAGTGGACCCTACACCATGATAACGCCCGCCCACATGTGGCTGCTTGTGTTCAGCAGTTTCTTACGAAATGCAGTATTGAAATCGTGCCACAGCCTGCCTACAGTCCTGACCTCGCCCCGTGCGATTTCTGGTTGTTTCCAACAATGAAGGAGAAGTTCCGCGGCGCAGTATTCAACACAGATGCAGACGTTAGTCCAGCTGTTCAGGGGTCGCTAAAGCAGCTTCCACAAAATGCCTTCGCTACATCTTTAGAAAGTGGACTGAACGATGGGACCGTTACATATCATCCGAGGGAAGATACTTTGAGAAAGAATAACATATATTTTGCTGTATTTATAATTTTTCATTTTGTGTGATTTTATTCTCAGTTTTAATGGAACGGCCGTTGCATTAACAATAAGAGGCAGGTTCATGTAGTGTCCTAGTGTGGTTCATGTTTAATCGCCTCAGCTGCAGTCTTGTATGCGTAAGGATTGTTAGCCTGGATATCTGTCAAGGCTGTTAATACCGATCGCTTGAATTATTTAGTTTTCTTACGACCAACATACAGTATATATCAGTAACAGCCCGAAGAATCTATAAAGTACAATTTTCACCAGTAGGTGGTAACAAATTCGAGGTGTACCCATGAATCTGTCCCTGAATTTTAAAGCAGTGCTTAGCATTGTCTAGAATCCCTTTTTTTTTGTGGCCGAGAGGGCAGCGAATGGCATTTCACTATTGTATTTCGACACATGTTGGACCAAATTAGGACTTCTCAGAAGTAAGTATATCAGCCTATTATTTATCTGTAGATCTGTAAGGGAAATAAAGCCGTTACATCATTAGCGAAATGCAAAGCGTGGTAGTGCGCATATTCAATATTCATTGCACCCAAGCTGTGCTCATGTATAGCAGTTTTTTCCAATAAAGCTTTTCGGAAAGACAGGTTGCCGCGTGTATTACTGCGATAACACTAATTACGTGCACTATCAAAATTCCTTCGCTCACGTACATTACGAAAATCATGCCCTCGTTTTGGTGGTCTCCCTCGAACGCTGCTCATAATAGAACTCTGTTTCCGTCCTCACTGTAACACAGTTTACAGGTGAATGGCGGTGGAAGCACGTGTTGCAGAATTGCCCTTGACAACAGCCAATCAGTTCCTTGCTCGCTGGCTCCGCCTGGCGCCAACTCCGAAGATCGTACAACGGAGGAACCCGTCTGCTCGCTTTGTGATGAGACGAAGTGAGAGTACTTGGCTAAGCTGGACTGAGTGTTGTGACACGTACAGCAGTCAGCTGATTAAATTTAGAAGAAAATGTTATTCCCCCCCCCGATTCTTGGGATCAGGATCTGTAAAATGAGCCATCTTCCAAGGCTGTATGACGTACCTAGGTATGTCTCGCAATTTTAACGCTACGGAATTATATATAAGATACGCCACAGATTGACAGACGGTATCTGCATGATGAACACCGCTTACAGCTTAAGACAGCTTCCAAGAATACTGCACCATACTTTGTCTGCTAGCTCCAGACATTATATCTCGTTCTTGGCTTGTCAAACATGTACATGTCATTCACTCTTGACCTCAAGACTGCCTCGAACATAACATTCAGTGAGTGAGAAAATATAACGTTAAGGTTGAAACTCTAAAAGAGAATGAACTGAAAATTTACATAGAGAAAGACAACTGAAAATGAAAGTTAAATTAGAGTATACTTTATAGAGCTAACATCTTCATCTCAGAGACGTGCGAAGTACAAATATGGAAGAAAATAGAATTAGCGATTTGGGTATGACGGAAGAAAATATAACCAAGGGTTTATTGATACTGTGGCTCATGTTTCTTAATCACCATGGTCTTGTAATATCTCAGTAGTACTGCTCCTAATTTTCTTTTCATTATTACTAAGAACAAATGTAAGTTTTTTTCATTAATGCGAGTGATTTAGTCATTTTATTTTCTATTGAAGCTTATTATTTTTTTTGAAAAGGTTTGTAATAATTTTATTGTTTTCTGTAGGATGACTTATCATAAGTTACGTAGGTTTTTCATCAGGATTTTTCGAAGCAACAGAATGCTTTTGGAACTTGTGATTTTTTTTAAATTTCAGAATTTCTGTTGTCTTTAAAAGGTGAAATATACTGCTTTATAGTATTTCACAGAACTCCTAAATATAAAATTTACTCTTGATAGCTATAATAGCTTTTGTCTTAAGAGGTCCAGAGACTGATACTACATAGACATCGTAAAATCACCTGTACAATAAATTAAGTACCCGGTTTGTTACAGTAGCACATTGTATAATAGCTGGTGCACAAAATGGGGGAGAGGAGAAAATTCATGCCATATGCTATCCACAATAATCGATCTCACTACAGAACTTCAAAATTAGATCCTTGGACAGATGATTGAAATTTAACAGTTAATCAAACCTCAAGTATATATTATATTCCCACGAATCGCTCCAATTACCTGAAATTTCTCATCATATCGATAAGGAAGAAATGAAAACAGAGTTTTCTCCGATTTTATACTCAAGGAATTGCGGAAAGGTTTCTGAAAATTAAGAATTTCCCGTTAACAAATCTTAACAAGTTAGTAAAATCATGCAATGCATTGATTATGATACGCTTTCCAACATACCAGAAATCATTACTCAAGTTATGAGGATAATGGCTGTGGAATAAATATCGCTCCTATGTCATGACCTTTGACCCCATTTTGATGATATTAAACAGAACCGATTCAGTATACCACCGGAAACACATGATAAAGTTTTGTCGCAATCGAAGCATTTGTAGTCAAGTTATGAGGATAATGGCTGTGGAATAAATCTCGCTCCTGTGTCCCGACCTTTGACTCCATTTCGATTATACTCTACAGAACCGCTTCAGTGTACCTCTGGAACAGCATGATGAAGTTTTGTCGCAATCGAAGCATTATTACATAAGTTATGAAGCATAAGGACAATGGAATGGATCCAGCTCCTATGTCTTGCCCTTTGACCCCATTTCGCCCATTTTAAATTGCGTTCGTCTCCAGGTGGTCGCCTACCACATCCCCTACCACATTCTAAAATTTCATCGAAGTCGAACCATTTTTACGCAAGTTATGACGCATAAGGACAATAGAATGAATCCCGCTCCTATGTCGTGACCTTTGACCCCATTTCGTCCATTTTCAATAGGAATCGTTCCCAGGTGGTCCCCCTACCACATACTAAAATGTCATCGAAATCGAATAATTTTTACGCGAGTTATCGTGCGGACAGACAGAGAGACGAACAAAGCTGGAGTGTATACGCTTCCTCAACCTGCGGTTGGAAAGCGTAAAAAAATGGCAATTCATCGTCAATGTAAGAAAGGACTGCAAGGTTTCTGAAAATTTAGAGAATTTTCCTGGCGTACGAAAGATCCGTGAAATTCATGTTTCTTTCCGTCACTTCACGGAAAAGGTTGTATCAGAAATATGCTTGGTTAATTCACGGAAGAAGTGACGGAAAGTGGTTCGCGAATTTCAAAAAAAACTTTTTTACAATGTTCTCATGGCAATTGACTGATGCCGACTATTTGGTGGACAGTGTTCTGTGCATAATGTCAAATTCTTGACAAGACCTGTCAGCCTTAATGATTTTGACCCGATTCTAATAAGGAGGGGTGGATCACACCAGCTTTGGGCCACCAAACGCTGACTATGGTCTTCCTGGGGTAGAGTACCTTCTTCGGGGTGTACATCGGGGTTTATTACCGTTGAGCCATTTCTGCGAACGTCAGAGATCGCCATTCAGCTTCCATTTCTCACCACACGTGACAGCACTCTTCAAAATGTCGTTCGTTTGGTAGTGAATAAGCAGAGAAGTACAGACATCTAAGCTTTGTGTTTTGCGCTGTTCCGTCAGTTTACGTGGGACGCATTTGTCCATCTTCTTCACTGAGCCTATGACCGATAAATGTATGATATTTGTTGTATAGCGCACTTCAAGTTTCTCGTCAAGTTCTCCTACCTTTTGACGTGGATCGCATTCCGTCAAGGCCACCAGCTCCGCAAAATCAAAAGCTCCTGGTTTACCGCGTGGTTCATTTTCGAGGCTCATATCGCCGGACTGGAATTTATATTTAACTCACTAACGATACTTTTCTCAAATGCTGTATTGATGTGGCAAGCTACCTCTGATGCGTGGTGTCCAAGTCTAAACTCATATTAAAAAATCACTAATTTAGTTCTGCACCATAGTCATCTTCGCTGTGGCGCAATACCATTGTAACTGATGTCATCGACGAAATGACCAGTGTTTTATAGGTAGCAGCATCGACGCCTTAAATTCATCTATCACAAGACACACTGTGTGATATGTAAATTCCTAAATTACCTGCCAACCGCACGAATCTGTAGAATCCGACATTTCGTCTGCAACAACCCAAGACAACATCCTTCATGAAATTATTTGGATAAGATTTATCCTGCTGCGTTTTTATAGGTCGTATTTGTAAAATTCTTCCTGAATGGGATTTATAGAGCCGTGACCAACATTTTCTATTTTTCGTCCGCTCTTATGATTCACAATTTTCCTGTTGCGTGGCGTAAATTTGAAACATTTTTGTTCGACGATACGTTTCTTCGCTTGTCAGATTGGGAATTTTATTTTCGTAATAATTAGTTTTAATCGTGTCAGTATTTTTTAAATGCCCTCTGACTTTTCCGGTTCGATATTTTCACACTATAAGGCGTAGCAATATACTGTATTTCCGTTTGTCACGATATCTGCGTCTGTAAGACTCCTATCACAAAAAATATGTATTATTCAATTACTACTACCAAGACTATGTTTTTTTTTAATTTTTTATTCATTTTGCAAGTTTTTTTTTTCACGGAAACAAGACTAAAAGTTTTTAATGTATGGAAGGAAAAAAAACCGTGGTTAGGCCTATCAGTTTTGTGCGCATAAATCTTAAAATCAGATCGTAAAACTTTTTATAGCGAAAACCGTACCTGAAGTGCAACATACTTTCCAGGGATTTTCGAAATTTTTTGTTAGACTATTATGTTGGTATAAAACCATAATGTAATGGTAGCATAAATGTGGATCTGTACGAGATGAGTTAATAATAGTAATACGTATGCAAAAGTTTTTATACACGTTTGATGCTTTTCTGCTGCATGTAATTTTTTTTCCATGTACGGGGAATATGGATTTCCTTTATTCACTAGCTGAGAACATAATCCTAAGTTGTAAAAAAGAGAAGACCTTGAACTGTAAAGAAGAACGAGACAGATAGACTTTTTATCACTTAAATGATTCAATACGGTCTTGAATATATTTACCATGATATACTGATATATATATATATATATATATATATCTCCCAAACACCCTAATGTCACATTGGAAAATGTCTTTCAATCACTGAACTGGGAAACCAAAGGGATAAAGATTAATGAAGATTATCTAACTCACCTTCATTTTGCTGATGACGTAGTCATTTTTGCAACTACCCCATCAGAGCTGCAGAGAATGATCCAGGAACTCGCTGACAAGAGTAAAGAAGTGGGATTAAAAATTAACTTTCAGAATGCAAAAGTGATGTACAATGTTTTTACAAGAAATGAAAATTTATCGACTGATGGGGAAAAGCTGGAGACAACCAATGCCTACATTTATCTTGTACAGCAGAGATCAATTGAAGGTCACATTGATGAAGAAATTATTCGGCGTATAAAACCTGCCTGGAGAGCTTTTGGAAGAAACAGTATAATTTTCAAGAGCAGTGGGCCGTTGAACGCCGTTGGTATCTTCCTGCATACCAACGGCGTTCAACGGCCCACTGCCGCTCCACTCGCCGGTGGTGTAACGTCAATGGTAATCGGAGCAATGGGCGCCGTGCGACAAATCCCCGTTCCTGCAGACGACGTCGAACGGTACGCGCTGACACAGGTTTTTGCGCAATAATTCCTGCGCTAACGTTCGTGATGTGGTGGTGCTAGCCGTCAATGCCCGCCGCACAACATGCCGGGCCTCTCGTTCAGTGGTGTGCCGCGGCTGCGGCAATCGCTCACGTCGGTCCGTCCGTCCCTCCTGTACCCACCGAATCCATACTCGCCTCACTGTGGCTGGATGTCGTCCCACACAGGCGCCGATGTCTCGGTACGATAAACCGCTGTCGCGATAAGCCACTGTTCGTCCTCTGTCGAACTTTGAAACGTGCTGGAATGACTGTCGTATTCTGCGACGAGGCATCAGGAAGCTTCCCACGCATAGGTCCGGCAGCACAACACACTTCCACTACTTACACCCGCGTTCTGTGCACCCTTCTAATAGTACTTCTCGGTGGCGTACCGGGCGCACATGATTTGCACATGCCCTGCACTGCTAATCATTTGCATGTCTTCTCACGGGTGACGCATGCTGCGAATTTCAGTCCAATCGGATGCTTCCTTCTTGGTGTTGCATTTTGGGTGGCCAGCAGTGCATATACGCCCTTAGAGATCTTGATTGAGATGATAACCGTATCAAAGCAAGCATAAGGTTGTTTTTCTTTGTTTCGGGGTTTAGCGCTCACTATGAGCGATTCTAGAGACTATAAATTGTGGTCTGGCCATAAGTTAGGGCCACTAGTTTTACGGAAGTGACACAGCCAGCGCCATTAGACAAGCACTTCAGTTATGTTTCATCCTGACACGAAACCCATTTCGTCTCGGACGAATGATCCGACGTCCACGCCTCTGACCACTCGACCATTTGTGTGGTGAAAATGGGTTTCACTTCTTAAAATGTGCTGACGACGTTTTCCTTATTTCAAGGAAGAAAGAAATGTAAATGAAAAGTGCAAGTATAAGTCTGAAAATAAGTGAGGAAATGAAAGAAAGAAAAATAGGTAATGAGAGATAGAGAGAGAGAGAGAGAGAGAGAGAGAGAAAGAGAAAGAGAAGGGCCCGTACTTTGATGACGAACCCGCAACTCTCGGCTCCGGAGCTCCGAGTGCTATCCACTATAATATACTGGCATGTGCTCTAAGTCCTATCTGCCTTTATCTCGTGTGCGTGCTGAGGGGCAGGCACGCTACAACGCGTAATTGCTTCTTGAAAACGTAGAACTTTACAGTATAGCAACGCTTCTTAGTACGATGTTGGCACCTAAGCGAAATAAGTAAGTTACTTGGAACAAATATTTGAGAGAAACAGAAATCTGGAAAAACAGATAAAACGGAGTGTTTCACGTGAAAGACAGCTAATCTAAGTCTTCTACAACAGAATTAGTCCCAGAGTGAGTACGGCCTCTCTAGACTATACTTTAACCACGGAAACAGATGGACTATCGTGAAAAGCTCATTTGCAGACATTATTCGCATTTATTATCATTCACACCATCCTTAAACACGTACAAAATCATCGTTTGTTACAGCTCTCTCTACATTTCCGAGATTATTTCCACAATAAACATTACCGCTGTTTCCAAATGAAACGCGAAATAATTACAAAACCTTTGCCTGTGCCGTTTGTACTCTCTGCGAACATTTGACATAATACTTTCCGTCACATCTCAAAATTTGTCGAGGGATTTTCCTACTAACCAAAAAATTTAGTACAAGAAAAACTCCCTGAAAATTAGGAGAGGCCACAATAAATCTCAAAGGAAACCGCACGCTGACTAAACATTTAATCTCGGTAAAATAAAAATAATATTCCGGCTCTAAAGTTCTGAAGGACAAGTTTATACTAGAATTCGGCTGCAGCGTTTTGGTCGATTGCAGCGAATTCTCCAAGAAATTTCCGTCTTAAAAATCCAAAGTCATATATTACTAAAAAGGTTGTATGATGTTTCATCGTTCCGTAGTTAGCTAACAGAACACACTAATACACAGTCGAGTCACAATATTGTGACCACCTCCTGCCTTTGACGTCAACAGCGCGTGTCGTGAGCTGGCTTCTAGACATTCTGAAAACATATCACTCGTTGCTGTCATGGATAAAAGGAGTGATTTATCTGATTTGCAAAAGGGGATGATTATCGGCTTTCGGACCAAGGGTTGCAGTATTTCTGAATCAGCGCAGTTCATGAACTGTTCGCGTGCTGTTGTGGTTACAGTGTATCGTGATTGGGGAAATGGCACCATTGCGAATAAGCGAGTGAAAACTGCGGGGCACCATGCGCCATTGATGTGTGAGGTGAACGTCGGCTTCGAAGGTGCGTGAGGGCCGATTGGCACGCTACAGTGGGGCAACTCACTCGCGGAATGAACCAGGAGGCTACCGGAAGTGTGTCTAAACCGACAGTTCATCGAACCCTGCTGCGTATGGGGCTGCGATGCAGACGGATGGTTACTGTACCTATGCTAACGAAGGTGCATCGGCATAAAAGGCTTACATTTGTACTGCAGTATCGGAATTCGACCGCACCTGATTTGTGAAGGATTGCCTTCTCCGATGAGTCACGTTTTCTGCTTCATCGAGTGGATCGACAGTGGCGTATAAGGCTAGAAACATCGCAGAATAAAACACTCTTAAAATATTCTGGGGAATGTTTTCGTGGCATTCTCCAGGTCCACTCATACTTGTGGAAGGCACTATGGACCAAATTCTTCATGAATCCATCCTTGAAGACCACGTACACCCATACAGGCTGATTTTCTTTCCTGGAGCGGATGGGATCTTCCAGCATGACAATGCGACGTGCCATTCAGCTAGAAATGTCCGAGAGCGGTTGGAAGAGCACGATGAAGATTTGTCTGCAACGATGACGTGTGAATGGAGCTGCCTTTGATATGGCGCATGTTCCTGAGTGTCTCTCGTGCAAGTACCTGATTCTTCTCATTTTCAACTGTTTCCGCACGAGCCGTGCTGTCTCGTTTTTATCCATTTTATACATTTCACGTGCATATTTAAATTTTCTGTTCATTCATTTAGGTTACTAACGTTGTTCTAAACCACGTCTCAGCCTGAAGAAGGCACCCGTAGGTGCTGAAAGCTTGCAACCAGTTGCTTGCTGTTTTATGACAATAAACGGATATTATCGTTCTTTACCTAGTTGTTTGGCGTACTACTACACGTTTTTATCTAGTTTAAGAACACACAGGTTTCGTCATTGAGACTTGCTGCTGAACCCGCGTTTCTGTGATTTTCTGCGATGCGATGTTTCTGGACATTCGCGGTGGATACTCCAACAATAGTCCGCCATCATATGGGTATCCCGTCGTCCACAGTACCGTTCTTCCATGGCCCTTACTTATATCCTGGTGAAATAGCCCCCTTGTTCATCGCTGATATCACCAAGACAACGTGGAAATCCATCCAAATGACTGTGGAGGTAATGCAATTTGATGCTCATGTTACAACCAAGTGTACAAAACGCAGTGTGCATATTCTCCACGAGTTCACGGTAGTTAGCGGTCTTATGGTTCCCAAGAAAATTCTGTTCAACCATACAAAATGACGACCACGCACATGACTCAATATTATCCATTGAGTCTTGGAAACGCTGGTCTTTCATGAATTCCTGGATTTGTGGTCCATCGAATATATCTGCTTTTATTTACTCTATGCTGAACGCTCGAAGTTTTCTACATACGTAGCCGAAACACATTCCATCTCTCTTAAGTGCATTTACAAATTGTTTCATTAAATCAAGTTTGATGTGCAATGGTGGCATTATGATCTTTTCTCTGTCCACCATAGATTCTGTGAAAATATTTTTCTCTCCAGCTACCATGTTTTCTCTCACAGGCCATTGTGTTCTCACCCAGTTGTCCTCTTTGGAAGAATTCGTTATGAGGTCGTTCAATTCCGTTTGACTGAAACCTGATGCAGCTGACGAAGGTCCTTCGAAATCACTATCATGTTGCTCAGCGATTCGTCTGACTCTTCGGAGAACTCTAGAAGCCTGCTATATGTTGGGACAGGTATCTCTTCTGAATGTGGAACAGGGCGTCTAGTGGAGGCTACATCAGGATACATCCCCTTACTCTGTTTCTTCCCATTCATGCCCTTTATATTCACCAGACAAAAGTAACAGTCATCACTGTGTTTGCTCTGTTCGCAGCATACCATTGGTATACCAGATTTCATGCACTTCCTTTTCCCATTCGTCCACTGTCACAGGTGCTTTCTACACGTTTTACACACGACATGCGGTGCCCAAGGCTTATCTTGGTCCCCTAGTTTTACTGTGAAGTAGGAAAAATAAGCTCTTTTCACAAAGTCCGTTATAGCTTGCCTCTGTTGATAGAACGTGTACTCTCCACAAATGTAACAAAAGACATCCGGATGATTGACACATTTTCTTTGTGATGAATCCATGTCAACGTCTGAAACAGAAATAAAACACATCTGAACAGGTAACGTGCACACGCAAACACGGACAGCAACAGAAAATTCAAAGGTATGTATACGAACAGGTAACAAATGCTGGCGGGAGAATAATGTAATACTAGGTAATAACGTCAACAATATCTCCAAAACTAGAGCTACTAGAGCAAAAAGGATACCATTTCCGGAATCAGCGGCACAAAAATACCCCGAATCAGGTCGGAAATTCCACTCGCCACGAAAAAAGTTTTTTACAGGTAATAAATGCTGGCGGGAAAATAACGTAATACCCGGTGATAACGCCAACGATACCTCAAAAACTAGAGCTACTAGAGCAAAAAGGATACCATTTCCGGAATCAGCGGCACAAAAATACTCAGAATTAGGTCGGAAATTCCACTCGCCACGAAAAAGTTTTTTACAGGTAATAAATGCTGGCGGGAAAATAGCGTAATACTCGGTGATAACGCCAACGATACCTCAAAAACTAGAGCTACTAGAGCAAAAAGGATACCATTTCCGGAATCAGCGGCACAAAAATACTCAGAATTATGTCGGAAATTCCACTCGCCACGAAAAAAAGTTTTTTACAGGTAATAAATGCTGGCGGGAAAATAGCGTAATACTCGGTGATAACGCCAACGATACCTCAAAAACTAGAGCTACTAGAGCAAAAAGGATACCATTTCCGGAATCAGCGGCACAAAAATACTCAGAATTAGGTCGGAAATTCCACTCGCCACGAAAAAAGTTTTTTACAGGTAATAAATGCTGGCGGGAAAATAGCGTAATACTCGGTGATAACGCCAACGATACCTCAAAAACTAGAGCTACTAGAGCAAAAAGGATACCATTTCCGGAATCAGCGGCACAAAAATACTCAGAATTAGGTCGGAAATTCCACTCGCCACGAAAAAAAGTTTTTTACAGGTAATAAATGCTGGCGGGAAAATAGCGTAATACTCGGTGATAACGCCAACGATACCTCAAAAACTAGAGCTGCTAGAGCAAAAATGATAACATTTCCGGAATCAGCGGCACAAAAATACCCAGAATTAGGTCGCAGATTCCAGGCTCCAAGAAAAATATATATTGTTTTGTTCCCCAGTGTAAGTTTAGGCAAGCTTTCAAACATGGCGTACCTCGTTAACTTTGTAGGAAAGAGTGCAAATCCTGTGAAACTTGTGAAAAACGTTTTGATTGATCTTAATAATAAGAGGGCTGAGTTGCATTTAACTTTCTTCTCCGAATGGTTTAAATATTTACCTATACAAGAATTAAGGTGATACTGTGAGTAGTACTTTATTATAAAAACCTTAGTGTGCATGACACCTTGTTTATAGCATCAAAAAGTAAATTCACATTTTACTCCCAAAATTATCGTTATAGATAATACAGTATAACAGCCTTGCATGAAAACACTATCTTTAGAAATATTAACATCGCCTTTAATCCTTGCATTTCCTACCATTTGCAAAGGATGTCCTGGAAAGTTTTAACTCAAAATATCAGTTCGTTTTCGTTTCTTATCGTTGTCAAAGTAAATCCTAGGGAGCTAACTTAAAGTATTATTTATAGATCTTTCTTTCCGCTGGCTGTTAAATGTCCTTAAAAATTGCAAGTCCTGTATGAAGCGCTGACCCAAAGTTTAAAATTTAGAAGCGTGAAGTTTGTCTTGACAAAAAATTATAAAATGCATGAAAAAGAAAGATCGCGTGATAAAGTTGCTTCACACATGCCAATTTTTTTTATTCAAATCATCGAGGCAAGTGATAGGAGAACACAATTGGTAATGATTTTCATAACGCAGCTTCTACTTTTCTGGGAAAGAGGCAAGAGTTATAACTGACGACACTCTACTACCTGGCAAGGGACCTAAAATATTTTCTCATATGTTTATTATATGGAACGTTCGGAAGAATTCATATAAGTGTAAAATGTAAAGAAAACATTGCTGCGAAAGATGATAAATCTGTAGCTGATACTGCGGAGGAGAATGTCCCTCCTGCAAAAGAACTTGGAAGTGTTAAAGATATTATCAAGTTTTTGTGAAACAACAAAACATCAATCGATATTGCTAAGAAACCCCGCTCATATTGTAAGACACATGGTCTTTAAAACAGATGAAGCTAAATCAGAGATCTCCATTGAAGTTCTGTGACTTACACCACCTTTCTAAATTTAACTTCATTTTTAGCACGACTTTAGTAAAAAAAGTTCGCGCTTATAATATCATTTTGTCCGTCCGTCTGTCTTTGGACACCATATCTCTACAACTATTAGTCTGATTTGAAACAATTCTTTTTGCATTGGAAAGCTCGAAATGTGAGAACGATGATCCCTGCATTCCGGTTTTCACCTATGCGCAGCTTCACTGTTACTTGGCGTAAATGTAAATGACATCGAATTCAAAATAAATTTTATTCCATATATTTGCTTCTAAATATCCCGTTGACAATTCTTTTTTCTTTCGATGCCATTTGTATCGAAGACTATTTTTAGGTACAGTCTCTTTTTCAAGTAATGTATAGATTTTTTGATAGGGAGCGTAAAGGTAGATTGCGTTGTACCTCATATCTCTGCTTCTAAATGTCCGATTTCGAAAATTCTTCCCGGATCGGATACAGCTCTTGAATGGAAAGGTCTTGCAAATAAATTCTAATTTTTGGTAAAGAATGGTTTGGCCACCAAGTGGCGTAACTGTTTATTTCTGCTTCCGATATATTTGCAGTAAAATATGAGCTTCTGGAACTTTAACTGAAAAAATATCTTTCGTGGACTGATATCGCCCACCTCGGAAAACCTTTTGAGAATACCTCCTGCCAAACATAGCAAATAGTATTTCCGCCAGGAAGCATAGATGTATACCTCTTTTTTGTCGATATCTTTTTTCTAAGAGTCCGATTTGAAAAACTATTTCCTTGTTGGAGAGCGTTTACGATGGGAAATTTCCTCATATAACTTCAAATTTTTCTCGACGCCCAAGTGTGCCACTAGCTCACGTTTCAGTTTACAGCTATATCTATGGGACTAAGTACCTGATTGGAAAAATTATTTTTCGGTCAGATACTACTAACTATGAAAACTCTTTGAGTGTATTTTCTTCCCAAAATAATGGACGATTTTGCCACTAGGGGTTTAACGATTAATCTGTTTTTCTCAATATCTCTGCTTCTAAGTGTGCGATTAAAAAAAAATATTTTATCACCAGATACCATCTACTTTGTGGAACACTATAGACTTGTACCTGCCGAGTTTTTTTTTTTTGTAGTTCACAGTTCTGCCGCTACGTGGTGTTTGTGTACTTCTGTTTGCATCTGTATCGCAGCTTTTAAAAACCCTATTGAGAAATTCCTTTTTCTACTATATGCCATTCTGTACAATAATTATCCTCTTTAAATAATGCACAGCTTTCTCGCTAGGAGGCGTAAAGGTCAAATTTTTCTTCACTATCTCTTGTTCTTTCAGGAGACGTATTGGAAAAGTTCTTTTTCCTTAGCATAGATCTTGCCATGAAGAATACTTTTCAGGTATTTTCAACTGTTCCATTATGCGAAATTCTTCTACTAGGTGGCGTAGAGTTATGTTTCTTTCTATATTTTTGAATTGTTGGATTTGAAAATCTCTTTGTCTCTGATACCTTCCTTCTGCTATGAGAAGCTTTTTGTGCGCCATCTGTTAATTTTCGTAAGATACTTTTAAATGCTGTTAGAAGTAAGTAGCTGTTCCTATTTCTGGATGTTTTATCGATTGTAGAAATCGGGTTGGTTTGTTTGCTAACCGGTCTCATTGACTTTGAATAACTTTGATAAATTTTATTCGCATCGGAAAGGATTCAGAAAACGTACTCGTTACAACCGAAAATTCGGTGATATTTTTCTTGTTTTCAGTTCTTCTTGCTCGTTATTTTTCTGTTCTGAACGCCACATCTGATCTTATGAGTTTTTCCCCCTTTTTGTAGTTTCGAGCAGTCAGTCAAGTTACGATTAGATTCAAAATAAAACAGGACTGTGATTGAGATATAACTGATTAGGGAATTGCATCGTTTCATACATTAATCATAAGGAAGCTCTTGTATATCTTAAATACACGGTTAGCTTTGCGTTAGGAACACCTACCTAATAACGCGCTGGTCCACCTTTCTGTGCAATCACGGCTCGCAGACACCTAGGAACAGATTCTACAAGGTGTCGAACATTCTTCCTGCGTAACTGGACCCATGTCGGCTGCAGTAGCACCGTCATTTCACATTCATTCCGTGGAGGAGGATCAGCAGTTCTCATACCCCGTTCTAGCATATCCGGCAAATGTTCAATTGGGTTACAATCAGAGGAGTTTGGGGGAAAAGGCAATGTGGCGAATCCGTTGTCGTATTCCGCCAACTCCTAAGTAGTTATACGAACCCTACGACACGGTGCGTTGTTCTGTTAAAAGATAGCACTGTCTGTGGTCTGGGTAAGCAACCTGCAGATATGGATGAAGATGGGCTGCTAACAGGTACCTATAGAGTCTACAGGGACTTGTTAGCGGACGAATGTTTGTGGGGTGATAACCAACGGAGGCAGAGCTTACCAGGAAAAAGCTCCTGATACTAGAAAATTACCTCCACCGGCTTGTTGAACCCCAACTGTGCAACCAGGGGATAGGGCTTTATGCTGTTTACGCCAAATGCAAAATATTCGAGCAGCATGGTGCAGATGGAAACGGGACTCATCATTCCACACGATCTTCTATCTGTCGAAGGTCCATTGCCGACGTTCACAATCTTCTTCCATCTGTCGAAGGTCCATTGCCGACGTTCACGATCTTCTTCCATCTGTCGAAGGTCCAATGCTGACGTTCACGATCTTCTTCCATCTGTCGAAGGCTGGTCCATTGCCGACGTTCACGATATTCTTCCATCTGTCGAAGGTCTATTGCCGACGTTCACGATCTTCCTCCATCTGTCGAAGGTCCAATGCTGACGTTCACGATCTTCTTCCATCTGTCGAAGGTCCATTGCCGACGTTCACGATCTTCCATCTGTCGAAGGTCCATTGCCGACGTTCACGATTTTCTTCCATCTGTCGAAGGTCCATTGCCGACGTTCACGATCTTCTTCCATTTGTCGAAGGTCCATTGTTCTTGTGAGGCGTTGTTTCCGATGACTGGGCGTCATCATTGGTATCCTCGTTGGTCTCCGTCTGTGGGACCTCAGGCGAAGCGCAGTACGGTGTATGGTGCATATGGAAATAGGTCGAACTGCACCGCTGCTGTACTGGTGGGTGAGCTGGGTGACTATTGCACCTTGTTGCTGAGATACCAGTAGTTACACAAGACGCCCAGCCCTCGGTTCAACAGCATTTGGCTGGCCAATGTGAGCTCTTTTGCTGGATGTCTGTGCGTGGTTAATCCAGTTGTGGTACACCCTTGATACAGCAGTACGGGAGCAGCCAACAAGTACGGCTGTTTCCGAAATACTGGTACCTTCCCTCTGGGCCCGAACTATCTGGCCAAATCGGCTTACGTCGCGACGTTTCCCCATTACTGGCAAACGTTTACTGATTATGTGCAGAGGATAGGTGTGCACAATTTATAGTAGCCGCACGTGACGTTGATATCACGTGATACTTCGTTTTCACTCTGAATATGTAAAAGGGAGGAGGAGTGTTCCTAATGCAGAATAACTCAGTGTGTATACATAATTATTTTTTCAACCCTATGAACATTAAGTTAAACATACAGTATGTTGTCAAAAAAATCTAACCTATATGATACGATAGTCATAGACCGTAAGAGCCAATATATCATTGTAATAGTCACATGCGCTGATGAAATTTTGCATTGTTCTTTTTAAAGAGTGTATAGATTATTCGACTGCAGTAACTGAGTGGTGAGAACGGAGTTTTCTACACCGAAATTTAGTATCAAAAATATAAAAATTCATGAATAGGGCTGGTCTGTTCAACTTCGGAGAGTACTATATGAATAAAACGTTTTTGATTTTCATGAGAAATAACCATTAAGAGACAATCTAACAGCTCCAGTTTCCAGAATCGTTCACCTGAATGGGTTACTGGTATCATCAGGTGTGGATTGATCCTTGTAAATCTTAAATCACATGGAAAATGGTTGATCCTTGTAAATCTTAAATCACATGTGTGGGTTGATCCTTGTAAATCTTAAATCACATGGAAATGGGTGATTCTTGTAAATCTTAAATCACATGGAAAATGGTCGATCCTTGTAAATCTTAAATCACATGGAAAATGGTTGATCCTTGTAAATCTTAAATCACATGGAAATGGTTGATCCTTGTAAATCTTAAATCACATGGAAATGGTTGATCCTTGTAAATATTGAATCACATGTGTGGGTTGATCCTTGTAATTAAATCACATGTGTGGGTTGATCCTTGTAAATCTTAAATCACATGTGCGGGTTGATCTTTGTAAATCTTAAATCACAGGTGTGGGTTGATCCTTGTAAATCTTAAATCACATGGAAATGATTGATCCTTGTAAATCTTAAATCACATGGAAAATGGTTGATCATTGTAAATCTTAAATCACATGTGTAGGTTGATCCTTGTAAATCTATGATAAACAGTAACGTTGCTTATCGATATTTCAACTACAATTCTGGAATTTTCATAGTTTTTGTGATCTTTTTTTTTCCGCAAAATTCACAGAAGTTATTCTGCGTTTCAGTTTAAACAGCATGATCACTAAATTGTGTTTAATTTGAAAGAATGCGTGTGACGTAGAAGAACAATAAAGCAAAAAAATAAAAAAAATAAAGAACCGACACCGTCAGAAGTAATTTTGCACCTTCAATTATGTTCCTACAGAGTGATCATTAAATAGTTCTTTAGTGGGCTAGACTAGCGTAATCTTACAGAATCTCAGAGAGTATTCGAAAGTTTCTCTGTCACGAAAGAAAAATAAGTTCAAAGTAAAAGCGAAAGCTTCTCCTAGGTTACGGAAACAATAAATAAAATCCTACAGTGACTGTTATTTGTAAACAGAGCCAAAGTGAAATGACAGAACACTAAGAAGAAGAAAACGAATTTTTATTTTCGGATTGCATTTCTTTCGCAGCCGAGGACAGAAAATCGATAGTGTAACTCAAGTGCGGTCTTCTACGACTATAATCGCGTCTGATGTGATGCGTAATTCTCCACCTCTTTTCCCCTTCTTTTTACTGAAAATGAAAAACATAGCAGTGCACCATAATGAAAAATTTCTTTCTCAATACAGATAAAACAAGAAAGATGACAACGAGTTTTCGGGTGTAATAAGCACGTCTTTTGAATCCGTTCTGACGCAAATTAAATTTATCAAAGCTATTCAAAGTCAATGGAACCGGTATGGAAAACAATATTATCTGACGAAAGAAAGAAGTTTTTCAATCGCGATTTTAATCCCTCAGATATTGCTGTAAATGGAATCGTGAGCTTACGCCCTCTGGTTGCAGACTTGTGCGTTAAGAAAAACATGAATTTATATGAGAAACATTTCGCACCGGAAAGGCTCTCCAACACAGAAAGAATTTTTCAAATCGGACTCTTAGAAACAGAAATATCAACAAAAATAAGATGTGACTTTACGTCCCCTGGTGGAAAAACCATGCATTATTTTAGGAAGAAAGTATTCTCAAAAGGTTTAACCATATGAGCGGTATCGGTCCAAGGAAAAAAATTTAGTCGAGTTTTCAGGAGCCCAGATTTTGTTACAAATACATCAGAAGCAGAAATTAACACTTATGACCCCTGGTGGCCAAACCATTCTTTACCAAACATTAGAAATTATGTGAAAAATATTTTTCATCAGGTCTTGTATGCGATACAGGAATGATTTTTCAAATCGGAGTTTTAGGAGCGGAAAACGCAATTTACCTTTGTGCGCCCTAGCAGAAAGTCTATGATTTACTTAAAAATTTTGAATTTACAGGAAACACATTTCGCATCGGAAACACTATCCAACAAAGAAATAATGTTTCAAATCGGACTTTTGGAAGTAGAGATATTGACAAAAATAAGATATCAATATACGCCCCCTGGCGTAGAAACCATGCATTATTTCAAGAAGAAAATGTTCCTAAAAGATTTGTCGACATAAGTAGTATCGGTCAACAAACGACTTTTTTTCAATCTAGATTTTAGAAGCCCATATTTTGCTGCAAATACATCAAAAGCGGAAATTAAGATTTACGCCCCCTGGTGGCCAAACAATTTTTTTACAAAAATTAGAAATTATGTGCAAACGATTTTCCATCAGGAGATGTATCCGGTGCAAAAATAATTTTTCAAGTCGAAGATTTAGAAGCAGAGATATAGGGAGAAACACAATTTACCTTTACGCCCCCTAGCGGAAAGTCTATGAATTCCTTGAAAATTTTGAAATTATATGAAAAACATGTCACACGGAAAACACTATCCAACAAAGAAGGAATTTTTCACATCGGACTCCTAGAAGTAAAGATATTGACATATATACATCTACCATCCCTGGCGGAGAAACTGTGGAATATTTTAGGAAGAAAATATTCCTAAAAGGTTTATCGATGTGAGTGGCATCAGTCCACGAAATAATTTTTTCAATCGATATTTTAGAAGCTCAGATTTTATGGCAAATACATCAGAAGCAAAAATTAACACGTTCGCCCCCTGGTGGCCCAAGTATTGTTTACCAAAAATTCGAAATTATATGCAAAAGATTTTCCATCAGGAGATGTATCCGCTGAAAAAAAAAAAATTCAAGTCGGAGTTTTAGAAGAAGAGTTATCGGGAAAAACTGTAATTTACTTTTACGCCCCCAAGCTGAAAAATCTTGTCATGTTGCAGTGATCATTCGGTGTATATTAGAAAGTTCTGACACGGAGTTAGATGTGGTTAGTATTTTCACAAACTTCTCATGTGAGTGATTTTGAGCAAGCAGTCATGGGTCCAGGACGTTCATTGTAGATGTATGCCAGCAGTGGTATCCCGGTTTTCGCTTTTGGTAATGATGTGTTCTAACGTTTTGCTATTTTGGGGGATATCATATACATTTATAGCAACCTAAAACGGAGTTTTCTGGATACAATAGAACCTGGTTAATACGAACATCGAAGATATCGAAAAATGTGTTTGTGTTAAAAATAGTTCGTGTTATTGATGTGTAATTGGCAAATATGAAAATGGTCGGGAAATTCAGAAATAGTTCGCAGTAAAGTAATTCGCGTAAAGCGTGTTGTGTTAATGAGGTTCGACTGTATGTTTTCCTTTCAAATCGCTAGTTCGGAAGCATAGTTTACCTGACCAGACATCAGATACGATATTTCTGAAACAAACGGTAGTTTCAAGTATCCTTATATATAAAAGGCTAAGTTGCCGACGACCTGGATCACTTTTTCACTTTTTAAGTCGTCATAGCAACAGCCAAGAAACAAATGTTTGTGACGTCACGATTAGCTTTTCATGTTTCGTACAGGTGACGTCATCAGCTACACATGCACAGTTCACGCGTATATCATTTTATTTTGTTGTCATAGCAGCAAGGAACACAGTTGCTGGTGTGATGTCATCTCATCCAAATCATTCACACAAGATGTCAGAAATGCATTGCGTCACACGGTCAACCCTTTAGAAATAGGAAAACTACGTCAGGAATTTTGGTTCCACTTGATATACTCTTGATAAGTTTTATTACGCTGTTTTCCAAAAAAAAAGACAAACGCTTACATTTCGGTGCTCAGACTGTGTTATCCGTAACCGTTTCTGTTTGACGTTTTGTTTACATCTTTTTTCATTCGTTCGAGGTTAGTTTCTTTTTTTTTATCGAGTGCGGTAGAAGTGGAAGAATTCAGTTCTAGGCTGTAAGATGTTTATTATTTATATATTTCAACATACAAGATTATTATTTTTTCATGCATTTTCCTCCTAAAAATATTTAATAGCCGTTAATGCTTATAAATTTATTAATTTTAATACGTACTTTTAACGAAGTGGATGACTTTTATTTCAGTAAGGCAAGGACGAACGTTAGTATCCTTCGCGAACTTGACTGTTGCTTTAAACTTCGCCTATGCCGCGTCAATAAAAAAAAAAAAAAAAAATTACCTCCTTCATTAGACGAAGAGATTGAAGGTAAACGCCGCAAACCCTATTTACCGCCCCGGTGGCGCAGTGGTCTAACCGATGACTTCTGCTCATTCGTCCGAGCTGGGTCCGGGTTCGAGTCCCGGTGAGGCATGGATGTTGTGTATGTCTTACGGCACCGGGTTTTTCCCTTCCCTGGAACCAGTGGCCCTACATTAGGTTCGGGTGACTGCTTATAGCTCATTGAGTTGCTCATGGTGGTCGTTAAACCCCCAATAAGAAAAAAAAAATCCTATTACGATCGAGCAAGGCGCGAACAACGCACTGCAGTCGAAAGAGAAGATGTTAACTTTCAAAATGCCGAACATGCCAGGAAAAAAAGAAAAAAATGCAGTGCAGTTGAAAGAAATTCTGAAATTCGGCGTTTGCGTGATCGTCGTACTAATAATATTACGCCGAAACATATTGAAGCCGAATCTCAGCGCATGACAAATGTACATATTGCAGAGGCACAAAATACGACCCCCGAACAAAAGAATGAACGCTGCGCTCGAGAGGTTCAGAGGACACTAACGAACCGACAACAGCAAACAAATGCTACACGTCATGTGGCTTTAAACCATATAGACGATGAAAAGACTAGAGAGACACTCATGTGGCATTCTTGAGCAAATTTGTGAATTTTGTAAAGCCAAAAAATTTGCCGGAGAAAGACTTTCAGATGGTAAATTTTCTAAATGTTGCCCAAAAGGAGCAGTAAAATTAGATCCTACTCGCACTTCCCCATTAATTGAACAACTTATGAAATCAGCATGAGCATTCAAAAAACTTTATGGTTAACATACGGTCGATTAATAGTTCTCTTGCATTTCCATCGATGGGAGCACAAAAGGTTCCTCCACTAGGTTATGGGCCTTATTGTTTTAGAATAAATGGATCCATCTATCATCGTGCAGGAGCGTTGCATCCTGATAATGACGAACAGCGGAAATACGCGCTATTGTACATATTAGATCCTAATAATACCGACAAGTGATGTGGACCAGGAACATGAAACAGAAGTCGTCGCTCTTTTCGCGTTCCTTGTCTGTATTATTATTCATTCGCCTCCTAGTTATTTGTTCAGTTGCTGCTTACCATCTTTGGTGAATCCCCAGCATTGTGCGGGACTCCTAGAAGGAACCTGCCAAGTGGCTTGGAAGTTAGTCGTATATGAGTCTTGAGGAATTAGAGGCCGCTGTGGTGCAGTGGAAACATGTCCGGCGCGTAACTGGAAGACCCTGGGTTCGATTCCCGGTGGCGGCTATGAGAATTTTTCCGTGACTCACTAACAGTATAGAAACGAGGAAAGAGCGATGACTTCTGTTTGATATTGGATCCTGATGAGGCTGCTGTCTAAAAAGTGCAAATGCGAGAAAATAGTGTGGGCAATAAAGATCTGTTACAAACACTGAATACATTCATGACAGAAAATAATCCATTTGTAGAAGCATGTAAAATGCTTTATGAAGTCGAGCAAGATAGTATTCAAGATGCTAAAATGAATGACGCTGTTCCTCCTAATATATCAATGGCTATTATTCAAGATCGTAGAAATGATCAAAGGCGTTATAATGCTCCAAGATCTAATGAGGTTGCAATTATATTGTAAATCATACTTAAGCTCTGATTCAATTGATGCCGACGGCGAAGAAAATACCGAACGGTATTATCCTATAGAGTTTTTAAATGAGCAAACTCCATCAGGAATGCCGCTTCACAGATTGAAGTTGAAGATTGGAACTATTACTAGGGGTGTTCAAATGAAAAGGTACAAAACGTCATAAGAACTTAACCGTTAACATATTTGCCTATGCCGCTATGGGAGAACGTAGCGACACATCTAGTGACGCGATTGGAGTCACCGGCGTGGATCGGAGCATGCGCGGGCGCCCGCATGCAGAAGAGAGCAGAGGCTCTTATAAAGAGCGCCGTCCAATTGACGCGGCAGTGCGTGTGAGGACAGGATGGCGTTCACATTGCAAAATTCGACGATTGAGGAGCAGCGAAGCGTTATCCGATTTCTGACATCGGAAGGTGTTAAACCGGCCGCTATTCATCGCGGAGGGTGTGGTTCTGCTCCATAATAACGCGTTTCCACCCGTCTCCAAGGTGACACACGGCGGAACTGGCCAAGTTCCAGTGGGAGCAGCTTGACCATCCGCCCTACAGCCCGGACATGTCGCCCTGCGATTTCCATGTGTTTGGTCCCCTGAAAATAACATCTGAAAGGGAAGCGCTTCCACTCGGACGACGAACTCAACGACGCTGTGCAGGACTGTGTGTCGTCACGGCCACAGGAATTCTGGGAACAAGGAATCCTTCGGCTCGTTAATCAATGGGATCGTTGTGCTACGGCCTATGGTGTATACTTTGAATAAAGTCTTCATTTATACCCACAGTGTCGTTTCGTACCTTTTCATTTGAACACTCCTTGTATCATGCTCCTGAGAAACCTCAATACGCAACGAGGTTTATGCAATGGAACAAGACTGATAATTAAAGAACTAAAACCCAATTTGGTCATTGCAGAAGTACTCACAGGCTCAGCATGTGGTAAAACTGTTTTTATTCCGCGTATTGACCTCGGACCTACTGTTATAGACCTTCCATTCACATTAAGACGACGACAATTTCCTGTAAAACTCGCTTTTGCTATGACCATTAATAAGTCTCAAAGTCAAATACTGGAGAAAGTAGCTATCTATCTACCTTCCTGAACAGTGCTTAGCCATGGACAACTTTATGTTGCATTGTCAAGAGATCGACGGTTTGATGATATCACAGTTAAAGTAGTATATGGGCCAGAACAAAGAAAACTACTCCCAGATACCGAAAAAATATTTACAAAAAAATATCGTGTACAAAGATATTTTTCAACGTCGTTAATAAATGCTTCAATAGCAATAAGTGATTTCTAGAACCCGTTGTATTCTTATCTTAACGGGCTTTACAGCTAGTTTATAATATATAACATCAAGCTATAAAAGAATAAGTTACCGTGTTTTTTTTAAAGATAAAATTTTAACTTTTAATGGAAAGATTTTTCGAATAACCTAACGTTTCTTAGCAAGATTTCGAATACGGATAACAAATTTATTTTAAGTGAAAGCCATTTCACATTCGCGTGTTTACTAAAGAAAATATGGAATAAAAGTATGCCGTTTTTTTGTACGGGCAAAGAATTTCGCGCATTCTTTGTTCGAATGATGTCATTAAACGATTTTTCAAATGTAAACGCTGACAGAAATCTATTTGAAGCACTTTTGACTGATGTACCGGTCGTCATACAGCGGAAATGTATGTCACCGATAATCCAGCGTCTTTTCTCAATAGCTATTTACAGGAATTAAAGGCATTTAAATTCATTTCACGAATCATTTTTTTCTACAGTGCTCCGCGCACGAACCTTCGACGAATGCATCATGCTTTTGAGGGAACATTTTATGGATTAGGAAGTGACAGCGAAAGGAATATATTCTATTAAAAGATCATATCTCTGGTGAAACGCTTCGTGATGTTGCGCCTAAAGTAACGATGATTCTTTACGCTTTATTATTTTTTAATCGTCATCATCTAATCAGAAATAATTTTAGCTCTCATTTGTTCTCCAGAAGGACGGGGAAGAAGCTATTTTTGGAGCTCAGAATTCGTCGTATTTATGAGCTAATTACATTTTTCGAGATTGATTATTTTAGTTTTTTCGAATATGCCATTCCACGGAGGGTTTCACTAGAAAGTATTTTTTATCTTAAAAGCGTACAGCACTTCTGCGAGCCTCAGGTCCGACTAGAGCCTTTACTCTTTGTGTAATTCATAAGCAAATGTTTTAATTTGACGTCATTAATGATGTCAAGCTTGAGATCTGTTAACTCGATTGGGAATCGATGATATGCACCCACACACACACACACACAGCATTATTCATTTGTGCAACCGCAGTGTGTCAGGTGAGTTCAGTGCAGTGTAAAACGCCCTAAACGCAAGACACCTGCTTGAATATTCTATGACGCAATCACCAATAAGCACACTACCACAGTGAGTCAAAATTCGATCCGTTTGGAGCTGCAAATAATATTTGGCCTTCTTTCCTATGCGAAGCTCACGCCAGCGTCGATTGTGTACCCTTATGACGTGGAACATAAAATGCTGATGACGTGCATTTAGCACAGAGCCACATAACCTTATCAGGTGGGCATAGGACTAAGGTCAATACATGTGCTGTTCGGGTGGTCTTACGTCATTGCTGTAAAAATGGTTAAAGATGGCAGCAGCAGTGAGTGAAATTTGTGTAGTTGAAGAGCAGAACACAGTGGACAACAGCAATGCCCAAAAATGATTCCGGAGCTTCAATGATTGGGGATACCAACCCCGAAGACAAGACGACATCAGAGCGTCCAACGACCACCACCACTGACAGCCTTAGTGGACCCCGGTACTGTATACGACAACTCAGAGTTGAGATGGAGTCTTCTCAATCCATTATCGTTCTTACCTGTACCAGCTTTATTTCTCCTACAGGTGTCATCGAATAGTTCCTCATAAAGTGACACTCCAGCAGACGGGACAACTTCTCGCATTCTGTCACAGGTTGACTTGAAATCCACAGGAGAATAGCATCATATCTTTACAGATGATGAAAAATGGATATCCCTACGTTATGCTACCAAAGTCATGCTGTGGATGTAGTGGAATTGTGAGGGTCCTGTTCACTGGGAATATGCTATATATGGTCATTGCTGTAGTCGAGTAACTTTATGCCGAACAACTGCAGCGGATCCATGACGATCTATGACAAAGATACCCAGCGCTCGTCAATAGGTAGCGGGTGTTGCTGTAAGTAGATAACGCTCCAATCCCCATTCCACAGTGTTACGTCGAAAACTACAGAAATTGGAAGGGATTGAGATACTATCCAATTCTCCATACACGTGAAACTTACCCCATCCGACTACCGCCAGCTTCGCTTCATGATCCTCCATACAAGGATGGCACTCCGCTTCAATGGTGGATGTGGAATCTTTCATCTGAGAGTTCCTGCCTTCGAAACCTGCCGAGTAGTACCTCCGTTAGTAACAGACTATAGAAAACAACGGCCTGTACTTTGCAAAATGAGGTGAGTGTATATGGCTTTCTTGCATCATTAAACTTTGTAGCTGCTAAACCTGTCTAGTGGTACTGCTGCGGATCGTAGCTGTGGTGGAATGTTAGCAAATGACTATAGAAAACAAGGGTTTGTACTATGCAGAATGAGGTGAGCGTGTATGGCTTTCTGGCATCATTAAAGTTTGTAGCTACTGAACCTGCAAAGTGGTGTACTGCTGTAGGATCGTGACTCCATTCTAGAAAGACGATGGTCAGTGATTAGTAGTCCACAGCTAGTGCAACCCCTGTCTTTCTTCTTACAACCGTAAGAAACCGTAACGATGGACAGGTATTGTCAAGAACTTGACATTATGAATGGAAAACTGCCCACAAAATAGCTGGCATTAACCAACAGCCATGAACCCATGCTTCTCCATGGTAACGCGAGACCCCACGTTACACGCCAGACGATCAAGAAGCTACATCAGTTGAGGTACTAAACCTTACGTTATCCGCCTAGTTCATCTGATCTATCCCTTACAGTCTAAAACTTCTTCAAGCACCTGGACATCTTTCAACAGGGTAAACAGCCGGCATTAGTCAACCGCCATGGGTCCATACTTCTCCATGATAACGCGAGACCCCCACGTTGCATGCCATACGATCCAGTAGCTGCACTAGTTGAGGTACGAAACCTTACGTCATCCGCCTAATTGATCTGATCTGTCCCCTACAGACTGAACATTCTCCAGGCACCAGGACATCTTCCTACAGGGTAAACAGCCGGCATTAGTCAATCGCCATGGGTCCATACTTCTCCATGATAACGCGAGACCCCCACGTTACATACCTGACAAGAAGCTGCATAGTTCAGGTACCAAACCTTACTTCATCCACCTATTTACCCGATCTGACCCCTACAGACTAAACATTCTTCAAGCACCTGAACATCTTCCTACAGGGTAAACAATCGGCATTAGTCAATCGCCATGGGCCCATACTTATCCATTATAACGCGAGGCCCCCACGTTTTCATACCAGACGTTTCAGTAGCTGCACCAGTTGAGGTACGAAACCTTACGTCATCCGCCTAATTGATCTGATCTGTCCCCTACAGACTGAAAAATTTTCAAGCACCTGGACATCTTCCTACAAGGTAAACAGCTGGCATTAGTCAATCACCATGGGCACATACTTCTCCATGATAACGCGAGACCCCACATTGCATACAAGACGATCCAGAAGCTGTAACAGTTGGAGTGCGAAACCTTACCTCATCCGCCTGATATACCTAGTCTGACTCCTACAGGCCGTCACTTCTTCGATCACCTGGACACCTTTTTACAGAGTAAATCGTTTCCCAATCAAATATCAGTTGCAACCGCATTTAATGAATTTGTCGCATCCCTAAGCTCAAACGTTTTCCCACGACGGCATGCAAAAGCTACTGTATCTTTGATAAGAGTGTGTTGCTGCTGGCTGTAAATATTTTAATTAATAAAGTTTATTTTGCACCATATTTTGGGTGTTTGAAATTTCCATCGACATTCCGACATCTCATCTGCAACAACTTAATAGTTTGTTATTCTAAAAAATGTGAAATTGTGTGGTAGGAAAACTCATAGCTTGTAAAGCACTTCTGTTCTAGAAAACGTATTTGACTTTGCAATTAAGGAGATGTAAAGTGAAAGGAAAATATCTGAACAAAAGAGACGTTTCTTCTTCCCTCATTTCATTATTTTATTTAAATTCCCTTCTAAAACAAATCTTCTTTGATTGTTCGGTGGTCGAATTCTTCCTCTGCTGCCAGGGATACACCAAAAAGGAAAAACAAATCCGAAGAGAGTGACTTCGCAGAATTTCTCGCAGCCGAAAGAAGGAATTTAATTTCACGAAAGAGGAACAAATCTCATTTCATCCAACATTCGTGACGGGTTTTCAATGATCTCACATATCCTCGCTTCTTCTGTAGTTCAAAGTTCTATGCAAAACAAGTCATTTAACAGAAACTACAAATCCTGTAGCCAGACAGTAAACTCAACTCAGTTTAATGCTCGTTAAGGGAATTCCGTTGATCAAAGATTTAGTCCGCAGTCAAACAAAACATGGATGTCAAGCATCTTCGGAGGCACAATCATTATGTTTAAATTTCTCATTGTGCGTGATTTCCGTCCAACAGACAAACTTTGTAGGATTTCAGCTGTCGCCAAAATATATTTCTATCGTAAGAATGCGATTTTGATATTCAACGTACATTCACATATCAGCCTCGTACGAATGTTTTCACGCTTACGAATGCGCTGACGAAACGTCTGGCTTTAAATCTGGAAAATCTTCCCAGCCAGCTCGCGCCAACAAATTGACATAAAAAATGAAAACGAATTCACGAGTATAATGAGCACATCCTTCAAACCCTTTCTTCAAACCCATGCAAGAAAAAATATGTCAGAGCAGATTTTTAGAAGAAAAAAATATGTCAGAGCAGATTTTTAGAAGAAAAAAATCAGCGAAAAAGATACACCTCCTAGAGAAAATCTGCACATAATTTGAAATGCGCAATTTAAGTAGTATTCTTCATTTTGTATTGAATCTGCTAAAAAAAAGAAAAAAAAGGTTATACCGGGTGGCTCAGAAAAGATTGAAGCAAGCTTTTATCACTTCAATGGTTGATCACGGATACAAATACTCTGTTAGAAAAAATACTCAAAATGACGTAAAGACTAACGACATGGCAGTTGCACTCCTGTGGTTGGCATTTGCATAAAAGTAAAAAAAAATAATTTTATGCTGCCTTCGCAGAAAAAAAGTTCAATTAAAAAAAGCTGCGCAATGTCGTGATGAGTTTAAAAAATCAACCAGTTGTTCTAATTGCAAAACTCGCGATGTTCACGATGAAAATTGTAAACAAGAAAGGTGACGCCAAATTTTCGGTTGTAATGATCACGTCATTTGAATCCGTTCTGAAGCGAATTAAATTTATCAAAGCTATTCAAAGTCAACGGAACCGGTATGGTAAACGATAATATCTCACCGAAGGAAATTTTTCCATTGGGTTTTTAATCCCGCAGATATTGCTGTAAACGGAAACGTGAACGTACGCCGTCTGGTGGCAGACTTGTGCGTTAAGAAAATCTTGAAATTAGATGAGAAACATTTCGCAGCGGAAACGCTCTCGCACAAAGAAAGAATTTTTCAAATCGGACCCTTAGAAGCAGAGATATTCACAAATATGAGATATGCATCTACGCCCCTGGCGAGAAAGACCATGCATTATTTTAAGAAGAAGTTATTCTCGAAATGTTTTTCGATGTGAGCGGTATCAGTCCACGAAATAATTTTTTCAATCGAGTTTCCAGGAGCTCAGATTTTGCTGCAAATACATCAGAAGCAGAAAGTAACGCTTACGCCCTCGGGTGGCCAAACCATTTTTTACGAAATATTACAAATTATATGCAAATTATTTCCCATCAGGAGCTGTATGCGATGCAGAATGAATTTTTTCAAATCGGAGTTTCCGGATCGTGGGGAAAATGCAATTTAATTTTACGCCCTCTTGCGGAAAATTTATGCGTAACTTGAAAAAGTTACTTTTATTTTTGTCTTCGACAAAAATGGAACGGAAGGTAAAAAAAAAAAAAATCAATTGGATGTTCAGAAGCAAATATATGGAATAAAATGTATTTTGAATTCGATGTCATCTGCATTTACGCCCTCTAGCGGAAAATCTATGCGTAGTTTGGAAAAGTTACTCTGCTTTTCCGCCCTCTAGCGGCAAAATTGTGCATCGTAAAAAAAAACGAAATGAAGGATCATCATTCGCACATTTCAAGCATCCCAATGCAAAACGAATTTTTCAAATCGGACTAATAGTTGCTGAGATATGGTGTTTACAGACTGACGGACGGACAAACCGGTAACATAAGCACGTTATTTTTTACAAAATACTTGCTAAACATGTATTGTCTGGAGCCCATTTACTGGCGAACGGTAGCTTGTTTCGCTGCATAGCTTTGTAGCACATAAAACCAGTAAGGGAAGAGCTCTCGTGCGTGCAGGAAATTATCTCTCCAGACGTTACATTTTTCACAATTTTCATCGCGATTATCTCGGCGAATTTTTCAAGCAGAACGACGGGGTCTGTTTTTTCGACTAATTAGGAAATCGCGAAACTTCTTTGATGTAATTTTTTCTGCGAAGGCTGTATAAAAATTCTTTTATTTTTGTACAAATACCACCCACAAGAATGAATTTGCCGTGTCGTAAGCCTTTACGACATTTTGAGTATTTTTCTAACTGCAATTTATGTATTTGCGATCATATGTTGGGGGAGATAAAAGCTTGTTTCAAATTTTTTTAAGACACCAGGTATATCAACTTGATTTTTATACAATCGGACTCAAATAGAAACAGCGACTTTCTACCACTAGCTGATGAAATGTGTACTACTAAAAACCACAAACTGCGTAAAGCATTTCCCATAACTGAAGATATCCAAGGCAAAAAGGAATTTTCAAATCAGGTTCTTAGAAGCGAAGGTTCCGTTCCAAGTGTGGTACAAATAGAAATGGACACTTTCCCTCGTGACAGACCTATGCAGTACAAAAATTGGCAAACATATGAAAAATATTCATCTCCTCAAATGCTATCACTAGCCAAAAGGATTTTCTAAATCGAACTCTTAGAAGCAGATATATCATAATTGCAGTGATTTATATTAACGCCCCCTAGCAGAAAAACATTTTTTGGGGAAATACATATCTGAATGGCGCGGCGTATGGGTTGTTCACGTGCCGCTTTAGTGAGTACGTATCAAAAGTGGTGCACAGATGGCCGAACGACGAACCGTCGTCCAACCGTGCGTCGTCCGCAGCTCACTGATGCCAGCGGAGAGCGGAGACTGTCGCGCAATGTTCACAGCGACCGCCGCAGTGCGACAAATCACCCGCACCTACAACAGTGGTGAACAGGGCAACGTGTCACGACAGCACACAGTTCATCGCAGCCTTTTGCGCATGGGCCTGCGTAGCAGAAGACACAGTCGGGTCCCCATGATCACTGCACTTCATCGCCAACAACGCATGAAATGGGCCCAAGATCATCGACATTGGACCGTGGATGATTAGAAGAAAGCGGCCTGGTCTGACGAAACGAGATTCCTGGTGCATCGCGTTGACGGCCGAGCGCTAATACGCCGATTACCAACAGAGTCTATGGCACCTGGATGCTCTGTTGGGCGGAAACAAGCCGGCGGTGTTATGCTGTGACCGATATTTTCTTGGGACACTTTAGGCCCCATTATCCCAAAAGCAATAATCCCCGACAGCTGTCAGGTATCTGAACATCGTTGCGGACCAAGTTCACCCTTTCATGGTAACTGTGGTCCCTGCTGGAGATGGCCATTACCAACGGGATAATGCGCCATGCCACACTGCCAGAATCATCAAGGTGTGGTTCGAGGAACATGCTGGCGACTTTCTGTTAATGACCTGGTCTCCAAATTTCCCTGACTTGAACCCAGTCGAACATTTGTGGTTCGACTTGGAAAAGCAGGTTCGAGCTAAGTCACCCCCACCCCGAAATGTACTGGAATTGAAGGACCTGCTGTTGACATTATAGTGCCAGATTCCCCAGTATACCCATCACCACCTCATCGAATCGATGCCTTGCCGAGTGGCCGCTGTTTTGCCCGCTAAAGGGGTTCCTACAGCTTATTAGCAATATTCTCTCTAAGCGGCGATGGGCAATGCACGCCAAACCCAATGAGCTGGGCAGACATCAAAACCACTTGGGCAAATTTTTTTATTTTCTCAGCTTCTTTTACTTAATGCAGTAGAAGTTACAACTTGGATTGGAACCCTTATATTTTCTAATCTCCCCATTTTTATCATCGTTCTTTCCGCAATTGATTTTAAATAAAAAAAAAATATTAAAAACATTTCATTAATTAAAATTTTTATTTTATAAAAAGTGAGAAGTTCAAAATTACTTCTGAAATGCTTGCAATTTAATTGATCTGCGGCTTACAATTTAACTGACCGGAATGTCTTTTCCCGTCAAGTAGCATGTCTGCATTAGTTAGTACAATGAACTTGGTTACGGTTTGCTGTGACTGGCTGCGGCTGATGTGTTGTTTCGAGAAAAGACCATATCTGCCTCTTTCTCAGCGTGGGAAATTCAGTAATCCGTATTCTCGAGTTCACTATCTGCTCTCACGAAGCTACTTTACAAGAAAGTCTTTGAGAATGAAGAGGAAAATGAGACAAACTTAGAAGCAGGCGAACGGTATTTGAGAAAAGTGTTGTTTTGACTTTTGAGAGCCCGAATTTTACACTGCTGGCAACCCAAAATGCAACACCAAGAAGGACACGAGATAGCATAGCCAGATTTACTTGACACATAACAACAGATACAAAGATGAAACGATTGAGCTAACAGGCCCGTGCGACTTGTGGAACACGCAGACATCAATAGTTCGTGTGGCCCGCATGGCTGGCAATAACGGCCGCTACACGCCGCGGCATCGAACGAAAGAGGTTTTGGATGTGAGCTTGGGGTATGTCTGTCCAGGCTGCTTCCACACGTTGCCACAGTTCATCAGGCGTAGCCGTGGGTGGTGCTTGCCGGGCCACTCGGTTGCCGATCAGCGACCAGACGTGTTCGATGGGCGACATATCGGGAGAACAGGCGGGCCACGGCAGCAGTGACACCTAGTGGGCCATGAAGAATTGTTGCACAATGCGTGCCACGTGCGGGCGCGCATTGTCCTGTTGAAACGTGGCCGCTGGCAGGTCCTGTAGGTAAGGGAGGACTACAGGCTCCAAAATGTCAGAGATGTAGCGGTGGCTGTTGAATGTACCGGCGATGCGTACCAGAGGGGTGCGGGTGTCATATCGAATTGCGCCCCAAACCATAACTCCAGGCAACGGACTGGTATGGCGATGCATAATGCAGGCGTCATACAGTCTCTCGCCGCGGTGCCGCCACGAGCGGATCCGATCATCGTGGTGTTACAGGCAGAAGCGGGATTCGTCGGAGAAGACAATGTCGTGCCATTCCGTAGTCCAGGTGTGGCGTTCAACGGCCCACTGCCGCTGCACTCGCCGGTGGTGTAACGTCAGTGGTAATCGGAGCAATGGGCGCCGTGCGATAAGTCCCCGCTCCTGCAGGCGACGTCGAACGGTACGTGCTGACACAGGTTGTGGCGCAACACACCCTAATTTCTGCGCTAACGTTCCTGATGTGGCGGTGCGAGCCGTCAATGCCCGCCGCACAACATGCAGGTCTTCTCGAACGGTGGTGTGCCGCGGCTGCAGCAATCGCTCACGTTGGTCCGTCCGTCCCTTCTGCACCCACCGAATCAATACTCGCCTCACTGTAGCTAGATGTCGTCTCACACGGGCGCCGATGTCTCGGTGCGATAAATCGCTGTCGCGATAAGCCACTATTCGTCCTCTGTCGAACTCCGAAACGTGCTGGAATGACTGCCGTATTCTGCGACGAGGCATTAGGAAGCTTTCCACGCACAGGTCTGGTAGCACAACACACTTCCACTACTTACACCCCGCCTTCTGTGCACCCTTCTTATAGTGCTTCTCGGTGGCGTGCTGGACGCACATGATTTGCATATGCCCTGCAGTGCTAATCGTTTGCATGTCCTCTCGCGGGAGACGCATGCTGCGAATTTCAGGCCAATCGGATGCTTCCTTCTTCGTGCTGCATTTTGGGTGGCCAGCAGTGTATTTATTTATTATTATTTTTGCAGGTAATTGATTTTCGATTTATGAAAATTAATTAGGTACTTGAGAATTTTAATCAATAATGTTTACTGCGCAGAAGAAGTCAAGTGGTTGCGCGGACGCGCGCGCTGCTTAGAGGGAACATTGCTTATTAGGTAGGTTGTTACAGTGTAATGACTCATAGGTGTAAGTCCTTAGACTGAAATGTTGTTTACTGTACGGCGTGAATTTGAACGTTCCACGTCTTATGTGCGACGGTGTACGTTTTCAACCGATGAATTGGAATAATAAATGGTGAATATGATTTCAAAACTCCCCTTCGTTTACTGTTTGTTGGATACCAATATTACTATTGGATCCTCTTTAACACTTTAAAAACAAACGCATTTGTTTAAAAAACAGTAGCAGGGCACGAAGACACTAGTATCGTGCAAGTAGACATGCCTCAGAAAACTTGAACATTTCGTCGTTCTGGAACGGGAATCGAACCCGCATCTTCTGATTTACGTTCGAGTATGCTACAGTTACACCACCCAGAACAAAGAATCTCCAAGCAACTGAGGATGTTTATTGGGACTGAAATGAAACCCTTCGCATTGCTCAAATCGAAGCCTATGTGATCCTGCATCTTATCGGCACGCAAGCAGAAAGCAAATTCCGTGAAGAAATAACTCTTTAGAAACAAATGATAGTCAAATAGATGTTATCAAATAACTCTTCAGAAATAAATGATATAAATGATAAAAAAATGTAATAACTCCAGGACGATGAAAATTTTCAAGTTTTCGAATATTATCTGACTTACCATCCTTGTCACATTTACGCAAAAAATCGGATTGTCATCTACAAAACAACAGTGATACTGGAATATTTGTATGATGACTGACTATTGTTGGTGCGTTAAAAGAGAAGTAACAAAAGAAATACATAAGAAGAATAGACGATGACATCACTCTGTCCACGTTTTTTTAATAAGCAACGCATAGCTACTGAAAAGTTGTTCATCCGACACCGCTGGGATCGTATCCCAGATCTCTCGATAACTAGCCTAGTGCATGCGTTCGCTTTACGCACTCGTCTAGTTAAGCGAACGCACTCTGCTATAGTTTTCGAGCTTTCTGGGGTTCGTTGTTTGTAAAATAACGTGGACAGAGCGATGTAATCGTCTATTTGCATTTTCTCCACGTCTTTCAAATTTATTCATACATAAGAAGAAATCCCCAAATCTGTCATTCAAGGCCAAAATGAAACAATATTCTTCATTAAGGGTTAGCAAAGGTAACTGAACTTTTTAAAGTGTTGTTCTGTATTTTCAACTCTTTTTGTCATTTGTGTTAAACATCCTGACAAAAATATATGCTAGGAAACAGTGATATATGCGGCTTTTACTTTCGTTGATAGTGAAGAGAAATCCATACGTGACGGGGGGGGAGGAGGGGGAGGAGGGGGGAAATGGATAACATTTCTGAAACCTGCATAGCAAAATTTCGAACAATCGCGTTTCGCTTTGCAAACCGCCTTACACAAGTATCATTTGTAGGCACGTGTTATTGGAAACATCTATGAAAATCCAATTGCAAAGAAGGTTGGAACGAGCACACAGCACTTTTAAAAATTGGAAAGCGAGTGGGAAAGATCGACACCATATCTTCCAAGCTTTTCAATGCCACATTGCACAATATCTTTCAATCACTGAATTGAGAAGACAAGGGGATAAAGGTTAATGAAGATAGTTTTACCCATCTTCGTTTTGCTCACCCCATAATCGTTTTTAAAAGTGCCCGATCTTAGTTGCAAAGTACTTTCTCTCTGACAAAATTACAAATGTGGGATTAAAGATGAGCTTACGGAAAACAAAATTGATGTACAATGCTTTTACTAGAAATTAACCCTTAGAGATTTATGAAGCAAATTTAGAAGTAACCGATGCCTACATATACCTTAGACAACAGATATGAAGCGATAACCACATTGAAGGAGAAATTAATGAGCGCCTAAAACTTGGTTGGAGAGCATTTGGAAGAAATGGTATACATTTTAGGAGCAATTTATCATCTTAACCCTTTAACTGGCTGCAACTAATTAACTCGGGGTTAGAAAAATGGGCTGAAATCGGCTCCAACGAATACATTCGCTGTCAAGGAAGTGGGTCGAACGCGGCTGGAACGGGAGAACCAGCCAATCAGCAAACGTTACCTTCCTCCTTAGATTTGTTGTTCAAAGTGGTCATTTAGGGAGATCATTGACACCAATCCTTTTTACCTTCTAAAATTGCTACAGCAATGGTGACGAACCTAAGGAAGGCGAGAGAGATGTTTGAGTCATTTGTTTCTACACGGTGGGATGATGCTCGTGTCAAGGGGACTAGCCCTTTCACGTCATCTTGTGAGTCATGAAGAAGAGAAGAGAGGACTACAAGCGAGTTCTTAATACTTAGGTTGATGATCGGTACTGCTGCGATGAGAGGGGGGGTGAATTATTTTGCAGTAGCTTTTGTAAAACCCGGCCGCTATATGAACATCTCTGTTTAGGGAGGGCAGAAAATTTTCGGCTCCGTTTGGTTCAAGTATATCAGCCTCTTAAAGGATAAAAGGAAAAGTGTTTAATCAGTGCATCTTTTCGGTTCTCAGTTGGGGATAAGAGACCTGGACCTTAACTAAAATGATATACTGAGATTAAGGGCAAACTCAAACAGCATGGAGGGGTGCATTCTTGGTGTAACGAAGAAAGATAGGAAATGGAACTCACCGGGAAAAAAAAACAAGAGTTAGTGACATCATGATCAAAGTAAAAACCCTCCAGTGACAATGGATGGACATATTTCTTGAAGAACTGGACAACTGAAAGAGTAGACTGGATATTGAGGAAAAGGGAAAGACCCAGATGAAGACCACATGGGAGCTGTGTGGATGAAATTCATAAGTATGCGGGAGTGACATAGAAAGGAATAATTCAAGACAGTTGCATTGAGGAGGCCATCATCCAGCGGTGGATCGATAATGATTGACAATGATGATGGTATTTTTTGTGTGGCATAATTTTGTTGTTAGTGACAATAGATCCATTATTTCAGTAGTTACATATCAAAATAAGAAGTTGAGCTAATACTAGGCATGCATACAGTTTGTATGCAATAGTGTGTGTAAAACTGCAACGAAATGGTAATATAATCCCTACGCAATTTCGCAACAGTAATTTACTTATGGTATTAGAATATGTTGGTTAATTAATAGATATGCGTCTCGCTGTATTTGCAAGATGAGCAGAACGGAAGGTCTTTTAGGTCTTTGCACTCAACGGTAAGAGCGGGCAGGAATGGCGTCGTCAAAGTCTCTTTGCCGTGTGCGAAGACAGAACTTAGTCAGTTCCTGCTCTGCTTTTATTCAGTCTGGTCAAGTCAAGTTAGTTCGTCAGCTTCCTTCCTTTTTGCCTGTTAGACTTTTATACTAAGAAGTCTGCATTTTTTTGAAATGTGAGTTCCATTTAGAATTCTATTTTGTCTTGTATCTACAATTCTTTGTTAAAGTTTTTACAATTTGGATTAAATAAATCGAAGTGAGTCCAACTTGCGTCTCTTCTGAAGAAATGATACTTCATCCATTAAGATAGGCGCTGTTTGAAACTTGTTATCAAATGCTGCAGTACACTGAAGCGCCAAAAGTCATGGGATACGTACCTAGTATCATGTAGGACGTCCTCTAGCCCAGCAACTAGACGTGGCACCGACTCCACAAATAGCCGAAAAACTTCTGGAGAAATGTTGAGCCATGCAGCCTGAACAGCCGCCCACGGTTTCCTGGTATTTGTAGGTGCAGGATCTTGGGTGCAAATGGATTTTTCGACTACGTCCCATAAGTGCTCTATTGGGTCCATGTCGGGCGAACGTGGTGGCCACCCTATCCGTCGTAACTGTCCAGAATGTTCCTCGAATCTATTTTGGACAAATTGGGCCCGATGGCACGCTGAGTTGTCCGCCTGGAAAATCCCATCGTTGTTGCGGGACATGAAGTCCATGAAGGGCTGCAAATGGTCTCCCAGCGGAGCACCAAAGCAATTACCGCTTAATGACGTCTTTACGAGTGCCAATGGACCCAAACCGTGCCAGGTAAAGACACCCTACACATGTATGGAACCATCACCAACTTGCACAGTGCTTTGTTGACAGCTGGTGTTCATGGCCTCATGGGGTTTGCGCCACACTCGAACCCTACCATAAGCTCGTTAGAACTGGTAGCGTGACTCATCGGACCATTTCACACGTTACCAGTCTTTCAGAGTTCAATTACCATGTTCCTGAGCCAAGGTGAAGCGCTGTGTCCGATGTCGTGGTGTTAAAAAAAGCACTCTGGTGGGTCTTCTTCTTCCATACCCAATGGACGCTAAATTACGCTGCACTGACCTGATGGATATGTCTCTGGTACCTCCTGCATTGAATGTGGATGTTATTTGATCCAGTGTGGCTTGTCTGTTAGCATGGATAATCCTGGTCAGACGCCGCTAGTCACGGTAATTCAGCACCCGTGGTCGGCCACTGGGCAGTCTACGGTGGGTGGTAATGACTTCCATGAGGTATTCTCGGTACACACAACACAGTGGATTGAGGAATGTTGAATGTTCGCACAACTTCGGAAATTAAATGTCCCATCCGTCTGGCTCCCACTAACATGCCACATTCAAACTCCGATAATTCCTGTCTGCTTGCCATAATCCTACTGGCGGTTGTTCAGCATGACTCATGAGATTACCACACGCAACTGATAAAACTCGTGGCGTGCTTATGAGGGCAACGCCAGTTAAAAATTTGCATATTGCTATCCTATGACTTTTGGCTCTTCAGTGAAGGACATGGTAATAGAGCAGCATATTATACAGTATAGGCTACATAAAATATTTATTTTCACCAACAAGTTATACTTAATCCTCTCCGATTCGTGTTCGGATTAAGTGTATTATCTCTATGTAACAAAATTTTGAGGGAATTCCATCTCTGGTGGGCTAAAACAGTTGAAATAGGGTAACAACTAGCACATTCTTATTGTCATGGGAGGAGATCACTAAAATTTTCATCATTTGCAAAGTAGTATTGATCCTCGTAAAAACATTTGTGTGCAATTCATTGTCTCTAAATTGCTCTTATTAAAAAGATATGCAAGTCGGTAAAACAGATTCTCTTTAACAAAAATGACTGCAGAACGTCATGATCTGTAAACAAATGCTAATGAAAAAAAATGGAACTTCAAATTAAATTCGGTAACAAAATAATTAACATGATTTCTAAATTAAAAGGACGTGTCAATTTTTTTTTTTTTATAATGTGAAGCAGTCCCAGGAAGGATGGTTACTTTCCGTGAACCGCGGAAGAAAACAAATTATAAGAGCCAAAAGGAGAGGGAGAGAGAAGAATAAAAGGTCAAGGTAATCTATTACAAAAGAAAGGAGTAACAGAATTCGGCAGATTTCCAGAACGCGAAATACAGCAGCTGAATCGAAATTAGGAAAAAAATTCTATTTAGTCGAACTTGTTTTCAGTGAGGTAAAAAAACACAGTACGAGCAGAAAATTTAAATAACAAATTATGCTAAGGGCAGCGAAGACTTTCGAGAATAACGTGATAACGCTACACACACACGCTGATGCACACACACACATACTTTTTATGCCAATATGTGAGTTTTCTGTAATTAAACTGACTTCAGACGAAATATTTTCATAATTTATTCAATCTATTCTGTGGTAAAGAACGACTTGATGCTTAGATAGGCTTACAAAAATGTCGGTAGAAGGTAAATAATTTCTGACAGAGATGCGCGACTTGATAGTCTTTTTTCAATAATGAAATTTAAATTACTACAGATGAATTGTAGAACTGCTCTTCCACACGTTTCATTTTAGTAAGTTTTTAATTATAATTCGGTGGAAAATTTGGCTGAAAATAAAGTAGAGTAATTGGTGGAATTTCGAAAAAATATACGGTAGTAATTTTCCTCTTCATTAGCCTACCAGAAATCAAAATGTTGCGCAGTACGTTTGAAGTTTAAATAAAACAAGTTTTTATTTTGTTATTTTTACTGTTTGCTGAGCTTAAATTTGTTCAGATATCCTTGTTTCCTGGGCAGTATATTCTGTCGGACGATTTACTTAGCTTGCTTTCTCCGCACGAGCAACGCCGTCCAGAAAACACAAGGCTATGACATTAGAGAGATGAGTTCCCTCCCTTTGTGACGTCACTGTCGTGTTACATGACCTGATACGTCGGTGTCGTGTTTGAAGTCACACACGGCAGCGTTGGAAACCAATCAGAAGCTTTCGTATTCGCGTGACGTCACTAAAAGAGGAAACTTATCGCTCCGATGTCATGGCCTTGTGTTTCCTAGACGGCTTTGATACGAGTTGCTTGATTAAAAATACACAAAGCAAATCAGAATGGTTACATATAATTACTAATTTAACATTGAAATTTCTGGACTGTAATTTGAAGCTAAATGCAAAAACTGTAGCATCTAAACAAATTGCCCGCTCGGTCCTGTAAAACGTCGCCCTATTACCAACTTATATTTTCAACTAACCTACTAAACAGCTATTTGCAACAAACATGACTGAGCAGTATTTAGAGATATGTTTAACAAAGATATGTCTGCTATCTCTCTTTAGGTTTCGCAGATTCAATTTATCCTTTTCTTTCGTTAGATTTCATTTTATTTGCAGTTACCTAACAGTCAGAGTCTTGTTCAGTTGCTGTCGATTTTTTAAGTACCATATCACTTGAATTACTTTAATTTTACGCTTTCAAATTTATCTCTTCGAATAAAATTTAGTACAGCATTCCATTGATTTTAGGCTTCGAATCAGAATTTATTTCATTTTCATCTGTTTGCTTTTAAAGATTCCGCTAAGGCTCCGGCAGTTGATGGCATAACTGCTGAGATGTTGAAATATGGTGGTGACTCTGTAATTGACTGGTTAACTGAAATTTGCCAGTTTTGCTGGAAGTTAGGAATGATCCCTTGGGATTGGAAGGATGCCATCATTGTTCTATTGTATAAGGGATAAGGTAATCAGACTGACTCCAAGAACTATCGTGGGATTAGCTTACTGAGTGTGCTAGGGAAAGTGTGTTCGATAAGGTCATTATTGAAAATGTACGGGTTCTTACGTCAGAGAAATTGTGGGATGTTCAGAGTGGTTTTATGCCTGGTAAAGACTGCACTAACCAAATTTTTGCATTACGCATGCTGATTGAAAAGTATCTGGCTGTTGGTAAGAAAGTTTTTGCTGCCTTCATCGATTTAGAGAAAGTTAACGACCGAGTAAATGGGACACTTTTGTGGAAGGTATTGAACAAATTACTGGGAATCTACTTAATAGTGTAAAGTCATGTATGCTGGCAGTAGAGCTTGTGTACGAGTGAATGATGTTTTGGTGCAGGATTCAGACAAGGTTGTGTGATGCCACCATGGATGTTTAATATATTTATGGATGCGTGCATGAGTGATGCCAAAATAGATAATAATGATTTATATTTTGGTGATATCCGTGTTCCGTGTGTGCATATTGCTGATGACACTGTTCTTTTGGCAGAGATCAAAAGTGAGTTGCAAAGTATGTTGTCCCGGATGTACGAAGTGAGCATGAATTCGAACTGAGTATAAATAAGTTATGGTTTTTGAGCCAGAAACGGGTACTGCTGAATGTAATATGTCTAAATGGCACAGTGATTGACCAGGTGAATAAGTTTGTGTATTTGGGAAGCATGTTTGATAAAGAGAACAAATTGGATGGTGAAATTAGAAGGCGAGTGAATTCTTTACTGAAAGTCATAGCTGCGTTGGGAGGTTTTCACAGCAATGATGGGATCTCAAGACAGTCCCGCATGGCTGTGTATGGGAGTGTAATTGTTCCTACTCTGATGTATGGCAGTGAAACCTGGAATTTTTGTTTTAAATATACGGTAGGCCTATTTTAGCCCCGTATGATATTATAGTAATTCTGCATATACAGTGATTGCTACCGGTAAAAATAAGTTTAATTGAGAGTTCAGTTGTTCTCTTGATGTAATACACTTTCTATATTGTACTACATGTCATTGAACGATTTTATATTTCATTTCAATGTCATCCCAAATCACAGAAATTTTAATACTTTCTTAATTCTACTTATGAAATTCAAAATAAATCTAGCAACAGTAATCACCCAAGTCGTGCATAGAATTAGACCTGGAGTTCAAATTTCTGCGTACTTATATTGCATATAATATACGATGCAAACGTAGTTTTCATATAAACATTCAAAAACAATTGCACGATTTGTGTGCAGTAAGAATTTCAGTCACTATATAAAAAAAATCAAATTTAAGATCACTCTTTCATCACGGAGCTTTACGAAGAATGTGCAGTTTTATTATACCGATCGATTCTTTTCTGGTTGGATGTTTTTTATATTTTTGTATTTTCTTTTCCTCTCTCCTTTGCCGGAATCACCGACTGATAACAATTGATGATTATGTAAGTGATAAAATCGGGACATTGTGGACTTCCCGATTAAACATCTAAGAAGTTCCTGACATCGCATAGAGAACAGACTACAATGGGGATGTTACGTTTCGGTGAAGTGATCTTTCGGTGAAACGACCTTTCGGTGAAATGAACCTTTAGGTGAAACGACCTTTCGGTGAAATGAGCTTTTCGATGAAATGACCCTTAGGTGAAGAGAACTTTTCGGTGAAACAACCTTTCGGTGAAATGAACTTTTCGATGAAATGACCCTTCGGTGAAATGAACCTTTCGGTGAAATGAACCTTTCGGTGAAATGGCCTTTCGGCGAAATGAACTTTTCGGTGAAGTGATTTTCGGTAAAGTGATATTTAGGTGAAATGAGCGATACCCACAGAAGAAACATAGGATTCGTTTGTGTTCTGGAGAAACGCGTTACTTACGAGAGGTTTGCGGCAAGACACGTTCTGATTGTGTGATGAGTGAAGATGTGTTGCGATTGTGTGATGTGAAGCAAAATGTTGTTAGCAAGGTTAAGACTAATATCCTTTGGTGGTTCGGCCATGTTGTAAGAATGAGTGACAATATGCTTACTAAGAATTTTTTTAGCCCAAGTGGCAGGAAGGTAAAGCAGAGCCAAGAAGTCATGGGAGGATCAGATTTAGGATTGTCTACATGAGAAAAAGATTATGAGTATGAAGTATAGAAGATCTTGTGTACGTCGTGGTATGGATGTCAGTGAAGCCCGAGTTGTGTGTCAAGACCGCTGTAAATGGAGAAGTTTGATACGGCAACAGTAAGTTAAACGTATCTGGTAGTTTGTATTTCTTTTTGGAGCTAACCTCTGAATCTCAGGGAACAGCTTAGTGATATGTATGTATGCAGGCTTTTAAAGGTAAGTCATCGACCGTATCATATTTTTCCTTCATACTCTTTCTAAACTTGAATGTCTCTTTTCAGCTTCTTTTACTGAACTACATTATTTATGCTAATCAAAATGAAATTCAAACGGAAAGGGGAGAAGTGGCATGTAATAAGTAAGAGCTAGAACGTAAAATGAAGTGAGTCAGTACGTCTCAAAAAACTAAAATTAAAACCTAAAAAGGCATTCGCCCAATCATGTCTGATGCCTCTATAACCGAGATAATAAGGAGAAGATTCTGACGAAGCCATAAAATAGTCTGACCAATCAGTGCACATTTCTGTTAAAGGCTTTCTCTCCCTGTCACCATAGACTGGCATTTTCATGAAGAGAAACACGTCACAGGAGACAGTCCCAACCTCTCGGCCTTGTTCGGACGAAGTGTTATACTGTCTCCAAAATATTCATTCCCGCCCGAAATGGTGGAATGAGTTATCAAGACTGTGGCAGCAAAGTTATTCAAATGCTTTGGTTACCAAGAAATGAAGAAAGCAAATACAAATGAAGGAAGGACAATCAATAATTTACGAAGCAAAGTTGATTGAATCGAATTGGCCGTAAGATTGGAAAGAACTTTGTTATTCTTCATTAATTACTTCTTGTTTCTTATTAAAAAACTGGCGAATATTTTACTTAGATGTGTGTTGTAAGCATGAAAATGTTTGTTTCTACGTAAAACAAAATCATTATTATTTTTAAAATTTTGAAACGCGAACCATTTCAACGTACTTCCTGTGGAACAACTTGTTGAACTTTTTGAAGCCTTTCGGAAATCGGCCGTCCGCTCGTCTGTATTCAGTTGAGGGATACCAAGGAACAGGTCTTCTGCGTCGAAATATTTTGCTTCATATTTCCTGAATTAAGGTGGGTTGCTCGACACCCATCTGATGCAAAATGCCCAGTCTATGAAGTGAACGAATAGAACCGTTTAGCAGTTGCACGAAAATATTCTCCCAGAGTTTTGCTCCGTTGTGCGATTTAGTCGTTCACTAGTGACCAAATCTATCTATCAGTACTGTCAAACGAGGAAGGTAATCGGAAACGAAGGCAGAAGTGTGCAGTTCCTTTTTCTAGGTTCCTGACGTTATTCGTGATGCTGCCATCTTTTGGGTGATGGCCTACTTTCCTACGTAATCAAGTGGTAAAGAGGATAATTTCTTTCTCAAATCTATCTAATGAAAATAGTGTTTGGTAACCATAAAGTTTCAAAAAATATACTACGCATTTACCTAAACCAGATAAATAAATAAAATAAAGTAGAAAATAAAAATAAACATTAAGTGCGATGATGGCGATATGTGAGAATGGATGTTCGTTTCCAGATTTTGATCCTGTATCTCAGTGAATAATTGCTTTCAATCAAGAAACGGCGCTCGCAGCAATCGAGGATCCTTCGTCCTTAACGAATCTTGGAGTGAATACATCTAATCCCTTCTCCAGATCTTCAATTTTTAATGGCTTGGAATGACCTGTGAGAGACATCAATGTTTTCAGTCATTTTTCAAATTGTATTCCTCCATTCTGAAATAAATCACAAATATAAATTATTGCTTATCCTTCCTGCTTGTAGACCAGTGTCCAGAGTGCTGTTAAAGTTTGAGTAAATTATCTTTAAAACGATGCAGTATATGTATTTATATATATAAACAGCTACATTGTTAGAAATTCTATTAATACACCATAACTATAATTACAACAGAACACTCCGTTTTTTTTGTTGGGGAAACTATTTTACTTTTAATTTACTCCACCAAGCTTTCTCTTGTCTCCGGACGGCTTTTTTAAGGTGAGTTACAGTTATAACGCACCTTGAAATACCCTGGAAAAAGCCATCCGGAGAGGAGCGAAAGCTTGGTGAAGTAAATTAAAACTAAAATATCTGCACCAAAAAAAAAAAAAACCCGGAGTGTTTTGTTGTAATTATAGCTACATTGTTCATTGTCTCTTTACCTGATGCTAAACTGATGAAATTAACGTCGCTAGCTTTTCCGTTTTCTCAAAAAATTTCATTCTTAGTTTTGTGTTTTGTAGTTTTGGGCATGGTTAAATTTCAAGGTACCGTCAGAAAGTTATGACCATGCAAGATGAAAGTTAAGTAAGGAGTGCAGTTAATTAAGAAAATAATCTTAATTTTTATGACAGCCTTAAGAATAAATATTAGCAAAGAGCTGGAAAACATATAAATTCAAAAGTTTAAACCGCAATGACACTAGGAATATAAAAACGAAAAACTAGTGAACACAAAGAATCACTTATATGGAAAATAGTAACCTCACTATGGCATTGAAGGTATGGGTCAGGAATTGATTTCCGAAAGAACAGTAAGAAAGTTTTCCCGAAGAATTGTAATCGGTGGAGTTGTATGATTTTGCACCGCTAAACGCTGAAGTGTACAAACTAAAGTCTGTCTGTCCTGGATTCTCTGAGTGAAAATGTAAAGAAACGGAACGTTTTATTTGCTAGTGATATAATCAATGCATTCGAATCAGCTGTAAAAGGGCGGGCTAAAAACTTCTAAACTGGAGAACCGACTATGCAAACGCTGACGTAAAAATAATTGTGGTAACTATAGTGAGGTTGGTCAGTTCAAGCGGTGAGCAAAAATATTTGGTTGTTAGTTCACGAGAGAGAAGGTAAAGGACTGATAGAGGTAGAAAAGTTTGAACAATATTTGTGATGGAGCCCAACTTTGCAGCTAAAAGAAGGCAGTGAAGGAAGAGTGAAGACAAGATGGAATAAATGGAAGAAGACGTCGATGTAATATGTGAAAAGAAAGCTTCATTAAATGAAAGTAAAATCCAAAATACACAGAGCAGCTGTAAGATCGACATATTTATGTGGATTAGAAACCTGGGCAATTTGGGGGAAAATTTGTAGTGAAAACGATAGAAATGAGAAATACTGAGATTGATGAAGGGATATCGAGGAAAGAGCAAAAAAAAAAAAAATGCGGAAATAAGAGAAAATATTGGAAAGAGTTGTCTAAACTAGAAGAAGTGTGGCTAGAAAAGAGATGAGTAAATCCCAGTTAAAAAGGCAATGGAAAAATGGAAGTGTCAGGAAATAGGAGACTAGGAAGACCAAGTAACATGTGGTAGGAAAAAGGAATGGATATAGAAGGGGAAGGAGACCCAATTCAGAAAGTAATAGAAATGGGGCAGCCAGGAATATAACTGAGAAAGGAAATCCAATTCAAAACGCTATGTAAATGGGAGTGTCAGAAATTAGGGGGAAAAGAAAAGTGGAGGGGGAAAACAATTCGAAGAGTAATGAAAATTGAGGTCAGGAAATAGGAAAAGAAGTAGACCAAGAGAAAGGTGGTGAAAAATAGTATTGGAGGAAGAGACATGTGGTGAAAAACAATGATGGAGGAAAAAAAATAAAAACTAATTGATATTGAGATGCCAGAAAACAATTGAATAAGAAGACCAAGAAAAGGATGGTGAAAAACAATGGCGAAGGAATAAAACCATTTTGAAAAGCTAAGTATGTGTGATGTAGGGAAAAAGGGATTGGGAAGACCAAGAAAAAGATGGTGCAAAGCAATAATGGAGGAAGAAAATCCACTTTGAAGAACAATAAAAATGGAGGCGTCTGGAAACTGGGTAGTAGGAAGACCAAGGGAAAGATAGTGAAAAACAATAGTGGATGAAGAGTAGAAGACAATCCAGTTCTAAACTAAAAGAATGTGTGTGTGTGTGGGGGGGGGGTGGTAAGAGGGTAGGAAGACTAAGTAAGATATGTTGAAGACAGTAATGAGAGACTAAAAGCATTCAAAATGAAGAAGTGATGGGATAGCGGAGTAGAAAAACCAAGAAAAAGATGGGAAGGGCGCAGTAATGTGGGAAGAAAGGAAGGAAACTAAACTCAAGAAAGAAATGGAAATAAAAGTGTGTGGGATAAGTAGTAGGAATACCATAAAAACATAGCGAGGAATAAAAAGTGAAGGGCATGAAATCAAAGTAGAAAGGGGAAATATACATAGGAGAAAAATAATGGACAAAATCTGTTTAAGATGCAGACGCTTGAGCTTTCTGCCTCCGAAACTTCCGAAAAAAAAACAATCTGTTTTTGTTATAAAACTAAGTGAATCACTAGTGTTAGACACCGCATGTATCGTATAAGAAACCCCAGACAAGCAACAAAAGGACGACTCCATATTGTTAAAAATAAATAGTCATGAGAAAATAGTTTAGGAAAGGTAATAAAGAATATGCTACATTTAAAAATGCGGTAATCGAAATTGGGAAAGCTCATTACTCACACTTCTCCTGGGCCATGTTTAGGGATCTCAGACTGGTATCATCAGCTGAACGCCAGATTTTGAAGTCATAAGAGAATCTGAAGTAGACGGGACGAATAATAAAGAAGTGCCAGACAGCCGATTTTCGAAAAGCGTGTTTGACGCCCTTTGGTGCTGGTGTCATTTTGATTACGAGTTCATGGAATGACGTTCCACGCCGATCTTTTAAAACATATGGATTCAGGGTTATTTAGATTGAAGGATTGGTAATTTCACGGTACCAACCGGCCTTTGTAGATATTACCTTTGACTTTTTAACATAATTCACTGCGGTCAAACGTGGTTTTGGCTCCAAGAGAACAAACAAGCATCTTCTTTAATGATACACTTTGATCAGCCATCGGACCAGGCTAAGTTTCATACTGGCCTGCCATCAAAGAAGAACTGCAATGTTCGTTGTTCCATCCTGCTTTTAATATGGATTATTCGGTGACCCTTTCTTTAGTACAAAAATAATTTTGGTTCAGACTAATTTTTGTCTTGGTTTACTCATTTGTTTTCCAGCACTGAGTACTTTATCAGTACTTAGCGAATCGATAAAAATATAAGCAGACATTAAACGCAACTTACGCAGGAAGTTCTTATAATTCGAAAATTTATGAAGGCAGAAAGAAAAAGACGTAGACTCATTTTGATCGTTCAGAGGAGTTAAATTTAGTACGCACAAGAAACATAAAAGTTCATTTTGTTTAACTTCGTTAGAGATGTTTTTGTGCGAATGTTTATTATTACAGATTTTCTTAAGAGCAGCATATGCTTAGCAGTTCTTAGGGAGGTGTCGACTTTTCTCACCCATAGAGCTAGCTATCACGTCCTTGAGACTAATTTCATTCCGCCATCTAGTCACGAGGTTACAGGGTCTTTTAAAGCCTGGCGCCCGTAGTTTATGTTCCGCTATCGCGTGTCACTCTGATAAATTAGATGGGTGTCAACGACGCATTAACTTAATCCAGATGAAAGACATAGCGTCCACTTGACTGACAAGTACAGATATAACTTCGCATGCTACAAAATACGATTGGAAGGCGGATAAACTGCTGTTTATAAAAAAGATATTAATATTCATCCATTAATATGCCTACGAAATGGATGATGGCAAAGCTAAAGACGGAAAAAAGCGATGGCTGCATAAACCTTTCTCAAAGACTTACCTTCCGGTTCCTTGATGTTACTGGGAGTTTTTGTCAAAATAAAATCTCAGTTGAACCGCCTTTGAGATTTTAAAGGCGTCTTTTGTTGTTACCAGAGCCGTGTGGATAATGGAAGAAAAGAAAGTGCTCTGCCCCTCACATAAAATGCTGGATATTTTACTCGAATAATTGATACGGTTATTAAGCCATGAGATTTGTTTTCCTTGGTTTATGAAAAATGCTTTGGTATTTCACTGTAACAATGAAGTACCCTGGTATTCGGGTGATCAGAGGCTGGCGCTTCTGCCTAGACTGTCTGAGTTGGATCTGGGGGCCCGAATTTCGACGCTGGGCTCTCTTTCCTCTCTGGAACTGGTGGACCTTCTTAGCCTTAGACACTCACGGGGGTCATTGAACCACAAAACGGAAAATATTGTACAATGAATATTTAATTTTATTTGTCTGCCGATTTATTTTTCAAAGCAAAATTCAGTTGAAAACACACACGATGAGCCAGCTAAGAGAAATTTTGACTTCTCAAAGTGAATAAACAGAAATGTTTGTGGCAGTAATTGAAGGGTTGGGCACAAGAGCCGTGCAAGTCCATTTTTGGAGACTTTTACTTTTTAACGTTAACTCATAGAGAATAAATCGGCCTTTAATTTGGTGTAAGAACGATGTATATCCATTTTGTGTACACTGAGTTATGTACTGAAAATAGCTGTCTTACCTTTAAATACGGTTAAGAACCAGGTGAATCTGCAGTGGTTGGGACATAGCTGGTTCTTGCTCTGAAATAATTCCACTCTCTGCCAGAAGTTTCCTGCCAGATTACAGAAGTTTTGGCGTGTTTAAGAAGGAAAAACATAAACACGATCTCATTTGCTTCCCATCCCAGTATGGCATGTTTCGGAGAAAGATATCTGGGCAGTTCAAACTTGTTGAAGTCAGTCAGCTCATGTTTCTCGACTATTTTGAACATTTTCGCACGGTCTTCAAGAACAGTGCCACAGTAAAAGGAACAAATTCCATGGTTTCAAAGTACCGCCTTTTTAAACACAGCTGGCATATCCATTCGAAGTAGCTTGTTGTGAATAGGCAAGTGGTACACATTTTAAAATGTTTATGCTTCTCAAACCTGGTGTAAAAAAAAAAAAATACAGGCAAGCTCAGTTCTAATTGAGCTATCAGTTTGGAACGTAAGTCTACGACTTGCAGATCGGAGAGTTGAAATGAGTTAGTCGAATATGGTTTCAAAGCGTTTATTTAATTTGTTGTAGCTAACACAGGTCTATGATATGAAAGGTAGCTTACATAATTTTTACAAATAATGTTGGATACATTGCGAACACAGAGTTCGAGATGGGCCGGGTGCTGGTTCGATCGGTGTGTTGGATTTTTGTTTGGCGGCGGCTGATTTCAGGCGTTCTCGATGCTCTCTATTTCATTGGGCTGCAGTCTTCTTGGCATTCTTACATTCCTCATCACCCTCTCTGGCCTCTCATTTTGATTTTCTCCACTTTTGCTTGCGTTCATTCTGTGAATTGCCGCCCCGGTGGTGCAGTGGTCTAAGCGATGGCCTCTGATCATTCGTCCGAAAGGGGTCCGGGTTCGTATCCCGGTCAGGCATGGATGTTATGTTTGTCTTATGGCACTGGCTCCCTCCCTTCCATGGAACCAGTGACCCTAAATTAGGGACGGGCGACTGCTTATAGCCCATTGAGCTGCTCACGGTGGTCGTTAAACCTACAATAAAAAAAAAATTCTGCGAATTCCGCGGCATAGAAAATGTTGACCCGTTCACACGAAAACGATTTTTAAAATTTTTAGTTTAAACCACTGCGATATGTTCTTTATATATTTGAATAGATCTCGTCGAGAGCTTTAAAACAATATCACGCACAGTCGTTTTGCACGCACGGTTGTCCAGATAAATCGCGATATTGTCGAAAATGATCCCCTGGTTCACAAGAGAAACATTTTAAAATGTTAGATTCAAACCACTGCGAAGTGTTCTTTGTATATTTGAATAGATCTCGTCGAGGACTTTAAAACGATACCACTCACAGTCGTGTTGCGTTCACGGTTGCCGAGATAGACTGAGTCAAACGCAGTGGCACACCTAGAAATATTGCATCATCTCCCCCGCGCACGTGGAGCGTCGTGCACACGATTAATTGCGCAGCACGCGAATTGGGCTCCACGCTGTTTACGAATATGCTGACACTGTTAAGGTGCAGCACGTATTTTTATCGCTATAATGATTTCAATTAGGACCTATTTTTGTCACAGCCGGTCTGCCGTAAGTCGCCCCATACTATCCGCGAAGTTAGACCTAATCCTACGTCAAAACAATGCCGCCAAAGAGTTGTACGAAGTGGTTGATGATTTGGCCGAAGTTTGTGTACTACCTGCACTTTATACGCATACAGGCGTAAACGTTTAAGCAGAGTCTTGTGAACCGTCGCACGCGGTATTTTGAGTTCACGACTGGCGACGCGGACTGACTTCTTCGAGCTCCTTAGATAAGCCTTACTCACGTCTTCCACCTTTATGTCCAAAATGGAAGGTCTTACAGTGCTTTTGCGTTTCAAAACACTTCCTGTTGCTTTGAATTTATTTACCCATTGTTCGATGCTCCTTCGTGTCGGCGGCTGTGTCATGTACTCCGTTCTGAACTTCCCCTGAACTGTTGTTAGATATTTTGACTCCGCAAACCAAAACACATCTCCATTTGCTTTCTCCACTGCGTAAGCCATGTCTGTTGTATTCTGTGTTTGACGAGATTTTTCATTACGTGAGACACCTGGCGCCATCTACCATCTTACTTAACAATTTTGACACTTGCCACGTCTCTTGGCGTTCAAAGTAACTTGTTTTCTATCGTATTTTTTTAATAGCATACTGAAGTTGTATACTTCATTTATAGACACCCTGTGTTTCTTGTCTTTCATTTTTACCGTGCATTCGCCAAACTTTGACGCACCTTTTATATTCTAAACTTAAGTTGCAGTCTAAGATTTGTACGTCGGCTGATATCTAAATTAAAAGTGACTGTGGGTGTTACATGATTCTTGTATCTTACGTTTCTGTGTGTCTGTTATGCAGTGCCAGATGCATTAATTATGAGCAGCTTACTAATATTTCGTTGGACAACGGATATAGCGATCCTAGTACATGCAAGGCACGACACACTTCCTAAATGTATCCCGAAAACACTGGATTTTAATTTTTATGCACTCAAATAAACTCAATTAAGTCGGAAGCGGCCGGAGCGGGGGGGGGGGGGTGAACTCTTCTCCTGCAGCACGTTCTATTACTTCTCAAGAGTTTTTCTGAGGTTGGTGTTCGCTAATAATTGGACTTGAAAGAGAAGTTCGTTAAAATCGGTACTTAAGCTCGTCGAAGCACTTGCACTCAGTTCGAGAGTAATGAGTAGTAGACTGGCTGTCTTGGAGCATGCGCAGTATACGCTCGGATAATAAATATGCAGATTCGAGGAGGAAAGCGTATGTACTCCGGGATAGTGATATCTGGGCCGAAGTACTACCAAACTTACGCTGTGTAAATGTAGCCCAGCCAAGCACACAGACTCCACCATCTTCAACAGTTGGCGCTATGTGTTTGAAGAGTACTTGGCTTTGTAAAGTTGGTTCTTTTCATGTAAGTCATTTGCAACAAACAACCAATAAGGAGATATATTTCGCCTCATGGCAAGTTTCTAGTTCTCTAGGTTCCAGTTCTGCAGTTCTTTCCCCAATGGAGTCTCTCTGATGCAGACAGACGTCAGAGTTTGGAATCTGTGAAAACACAAGTTTGTTCGCGACGGCATCGAAACCGTATCTCCTTACTCCAGATGTAGTTGCTCTTCCCACTGAGCTACGCGGACAGAAATTCTCGCTGCAGTTTTGCCGTCTTGACACATTGTTTTCACCTCTATAGTACATCACAAATCATTGTGGAGTTCATAAACCCTACACAGTTAAGTTCCCTTCTTATGATTCTTTATGATACAAGGGTAGTAGCATTCGTATCCACCAGCTTCTGAATCGTGGCAGCTCAGATTTTCCTGACACTTTATCATGTCATATTGAAGTTAGTTATGGCTAAATTTGCCGCTCTGAAATTCATGTGTTCCCACTATAATGAAAAATGCATCTTTGCCCTTTTGTTTTTAAATGGATTGCATGATCTTTCTTACTAAAGTCTCAGCAGGTGAGATCTGACTGCAAAATTGTATCAGCTGTCCGTTAAACTGCCGTTTTCCGCTGTCGCAGTTGTCTTTGCTACTTGAAGAATCGCCACAATGTTTACAGGTTGTGAGGTCGTATGACAGTGTTTCGTTTGACGTCTCATTTGCTTCCGGCAGATATGCAAATGAGAGGATTTCAGAGGGATATTAATTATTTTGTTTTTCAAAAGGGCTGAGGCTTCCAGGAAGAACCCACACCGCTTATACCTTATCCCGGGACTCGAACCCGTCCTGAACTCTTATAACGAAGTAAATTTCTCCGTCATTTTTGGTCTACGCCGGGATTCGAACCCGAGGCCGCTTATTCCGGAACAAGTCGCTCTACCAACTGAGCTACGCAGACGTTTATTCTGATTCCTATCTGCCTTTATGTCGTGTGCGTCCTGCTGGCAGGTACGTCACACTCTGACGATTAGGCAGGTGCCCGAACTTCTCGATCATGGGCGAGGCAGGTGTTCGTAGTTCAAACGTAATTATATTAAAACAATTAGATTATCGTAAATGCAAAACGATATTTCAACATAGTGGTTCGAAATGTAAATGAAAATTCTATTTTGCTTTGAGAACTTTACTTTGGAACAACTGCCGGATTTACCCCAAATCTTGCAGTTATGCCGATATAGTTTCAATGACATAAAAGGTCGCCTCGTCCGAGAAGTACACTGTAACGTACCAGGAGATGTGACGTACCTGCCAGAAGGACGCACACGACATAAAGGCAGATAGGATTCAGAATAAAACGTCCACGTAGCTCAATTGGTAGAGCAACTTATTCCGGAGTGAGGGGACCCGGGTTCGAATCCTGGTGCGGATAAAAATGACGGAGAAATTTACTTCGTTATAACACTTGGTGGAGGAAATTGGGTGTTCTGTCAATTCTTACCAGCATGTCTACAGCAAAGTCTGTGGGCGCAACATGGCCATTCGGTTTCAGTGTCTGAAGCATTTGAATCTTTTACGTCCTTAGACGAAGCCGCTTGTGTACTACGTCTTGCACCATTGAACGTGAAAGGTTTAACTGCGAGCTAGCAGCTCGGATTGATTTGCGCAGACTTCGCAAGAATGCCTCTTGGATGCATTCAACGTTTTCCTCAGATGTCCGTGGCGTTTCAGTAGACTTCTCACGTAACAGACTTACGGAAGTCCTCCATTTGTTATCCCAGAACAGGATGCTTTTCCGGGTGGGAAGTTTTCGCCCATATTGCGTTTTAAAACGATGCTGAACCGCAGCAACAGGCTTTGATTCGGCAAGACACAACACACATGCAATCTCCTCCTGCGGTGTCGACTTTCTGACTGAGCTCGTCTGCGGGCAATCGGGATGCCGACACTAGCTGGCGCATACGCGTAAGCGAGTACCAGTTGACTCACGCACATGAGTCGCGCATGGATAAAACTTCGAACAATCCCCTCTGCGATGGCGCAAATCTGAAGTGAAGATAACATATACATTTCTTGCTATAACTTTTTATTTTAGATACCTTCCATCCGGACACGCTGTAGTTGACATGATACCAAGGAACAGGAAAGGATCAAAATGATGACCACTTGGTACGAGAATGGATGAAATTCAAAAGCATGTTGGAGTGACATACAAGAAGTGCTCAAGGTAAGGATTTGTGGAAGAGGCATGGGGAGAACTTCAAACATTAGTGGATTGAGGAGGGTTGATAATGATGACACGTATAATACTTACTACCATAGCGGAATATTCATGTCGTCTATGATGAAAAACATTCTCATTTTCCATAAAGCGAAAAATATAGGCTTTTTTTTGCGTAGAAAATGAATGCAGAATAACGCAGCACATACAGGAATGTTGCTACCAAATTTAATGCTGTATTATTCCTAAACGAAAAGGCACAGATATTTCATCCAAAGTGTATTAAATCTGCATCTTCTGCCGTTCCTATTACAACATATTCAATATGTTTGTCCTCAACCTCGACGATCTTGTGCAATCTGATCCCAAAATTGGACACCACCTTGTTGAGGACGTCTGTTAGAATGGCTAAAATTTCACCCTCGATAGATAATTTCTGCTCCTCCAGAGTCTTTGGGTTGCTCTAATAAAATTTATCTTTGAGATGTCCCCATTAAAAAAGATCCAAAGGATTAAGGTCTAGTGAATACGGGGGACACTCAAGTCCGCGTCCGTTGTGCTTTCGATGATTCAAAGCAATGACATTCTCATATATAGCTACGGTTGGAATTAGAGACTCGGTGTTTGGTTCTGTGTTCTTTGTGTGACAGGCTTTCACGGGCTACTTGCGGAAACGTTCATTCAGAAGGCAGAAAATGGATTCTGTGCGATGGGGACGAGCACGCTTGCATGAAAAAAGTGACTTGTGGGGTCAGAACCATGGAAGTCTTGAAAGATGGGAATGCAATTGTTTTCAAGCAAGTTTCGATCGCTCACTGCGGTATACAGTTTCCTCAATAAAAACAAGTCCACAAATGCCAACTTTCGACAAGGCACGCCACACAGTCACACGTTTAGGGTGAAAACTTGAAGCAATCGAAACATGTTTTGTGCCCTATGTTCGCCAGTTCTGTGTGTTTATGAACCCATCAAACCAAAAATGCGCCTCATCTTAAAACCAGATGAGACCAGGGTCAATTTCTTGGTTCTCGAGTCTTGTGATCATTGCATGAGTGAAATCTAATCTTGCTGCCATGTTCGCCTCTGTGAGGGTCTGGATATCATAGAGAAACAAATGAAGATCTTCTTTGAGAATTCGTTGAAGACTGCTGCGTGTGATTCCTAACTCCTGAGACTGGTAGACTTTTTCGGTCTTTGAAATGTTTCTCGAACGTTTTTAGTGTTTCGTTGCCCTTGCTGTGGAGGGCCTGCCGCCTTTAGAGTTATCGTCCAGCACTGACCCTCTCTTGCGAAATTTCTTGACGAGGTTTGATATTTTGTGACTGTCCGGTCCAACTTTGACACCAAACTTTATCTGGAACGTTCTTCTTACTTTTTCGGGCTTTCTGATGATCAAATAAACTCTTCGATAATGAATAACCGTTGCTCCATAGTGTAGGATGCCATTTTTCATATCCTGCAAAATGAAAACACGTGAGACACAAATGGCTTGATGGCTATAATGTGTCCACAAAGTTTCTTCAAATTATACCGACTAGTTGCAGAGAAGATTGGATTTAAACTCGGTAGGTATGTTTTGGGCCACCATGTAACAATTATTTTCGTTTCAATCAGAGGATAGGTGTCACAGCGAAGGTTTTTGTTCGCTCAATGGAAGAGAACTGAAGAATGAATAAAGAGCTCACAAACTAATTTTCTCAGAGAAAGAACACTCAGCAATAGAGGAATTGTTAGGAAAAATAAATTGATGTAACAGAATTAGATATTTTCTTACATTCTGTAACTTCACTCAAGAGAAGCATATAGCGTATCAAATCCGTTTATTTTTGTGGCGTTGTAAAAATAACCGATTTAATACGCTATATGCGTCTCTTAAATGTTCACAGTGTGGTGCATTTATAATTACGTTTCTGTAACTTCGTTAACTAGACCATTTAAATGGAAAGTTGAAATTCGAGGTAAAATAAAAATAAAAAATTCATAGAAATGAGGTATCAGCTGAGGAGAGCTGTGTTAATAAAAAACAACTTCTAGTTGGTGTGATTGTGAACAAAAATATAGTTAGTCTAGGAGAACGAGGGAAGTTAAATGCTGTAAAAGCTTTCGTATGGCTCAGTGGAAAGAAAGTTGAAAACTAATTTTCTGTGTTTTCAGAGATAGTTGGCCGAGGAACTGATGATATTTTAGGAAAAACGCGATTTATCTACTGCGCTAGGTATCTTGTTATTTTATGTAACTGTCTTAATGAGATCATTTTAATGAAGTGTGGAAATGCAAGACCATAATATTCTAAAGAAAAATGCAAATTAATAAGGATTTTATATCAATGCTGCAAAAGCAAAAGGAGAGCTGTGTTAATAAGAAAAGACGGCAGAGTCTGCGTAATTATGAATACAGTGAACAAAAAAAAAATAGTGTAAGAGAACGGAGGATGTTAGAAGAATTACATGTCAGGACACTGGCTTAACGTGTAGGTCTCATTAGAGTGACCGCAATTTGTCAGAGCACAACAGTTATTAACATGCAGTTCACCTAAGTATAAACAAAAATTGATCGAAGAGCTTAATCAAATCTTGTTTATATTCTTCCATGTCTCTCATTAAGTTACATGCATCCCTAAGAGAGGACGGAGTTTTCTTTTCCAGAAGCAATCTCGCCCAAATAGACTTCACGAACGAAGTGTAAAAACACTTTCACGTTTTCTTCTTTCATTTCTCAAAATTTGATAATCCAAGGGAATAGCGCAGTAACTTTTGTTTTTGGTTTATATACAATGTAGGCGTATATTGTTCGAGGAAATTGCATCTTCCTTAAAAATGAAATCCACCTTTTTTTAGCAGTTGTTTATTTCTTGATTATTAGATGAAAGCCCGTCAATAATGACCGGGGAAAATAAAATTTATGATGCAGAAATTATTGACATTTATTTATTGAGTTTTTGAGTTCCACGTCAATAGATGGCGACGTTGGCTCACAGCTTTCTGAAAATTTTCCGAGCAGTTGGTTATAAAATTTGATACGACAGGCTGTCTATTTGTTATGTGTTTTGCAAAATCTTTAGTCCTTATTTCGTCAACACTTCCTTGTACACAACATTTTTCTTATACACTCACTGTGAACCTTCTATCAATTTCCTCTGCTCTTTTCCGTGAACTATTTTTATCTTGAAGTCGTCAAATTGTCGTACTCTTGACGTTGTCACATAAAAACACCGGTTCAGGTAGTGAACCAAAATTCCTGATGTATAAAGTTTTCGTATCTCTAAAGAGCTGACCGTGTGACGTAGCGCTTCTCTGACGTCATGTGAGAATGATTTGGATTAGATGACGTCACACCAGCAGCTGTGTTCTTTGCTGCTATGACAACAAAATAAAGTGATGTACGCGTGGGCTGTGCGCGTGTAGGTGATGACGTCACCTACACGAAAACATGAAAAGCTAAGCGTGACGTCACAAACATTTGTTTCTCGGCTGTTGCTATGACGACTTAAAATGTGGCACGGAGGAGGGCTCTAGAAAATTATATATTAGGATACGTGAAAGCAGGTGACTGGTGCTTATTCAGTCATAGAAAGGATGTTTAATTTTAGTTCATTTTAAAAATAATTTCCGAATTTGTTTGATTGATGGTACGGGGATGGTTCGAAAAGTAATATTACTGTGAAAGAAAATTTTTTTGTTTCACTTTGTCTTTAATAATTCATTGAGCAATGTGAATCCTCATCGTTACGCATACAAAATTTCGAGCTTTTTTTTTTTTTTTTATCAGGGTGAGTGGCGGTTAAGGACCACCGTGTGCATTCAAAGTCATAGGCAGTGTCCGTTCCTAATTCAGGACCACTGCTTCCAGAAAAGGGAGTGAGCCAGCGCCGTAAGACAAACGCACCACCCATGCTTCATCCGGAACTCGGGCTCATCCCCGACGATTAGCCAGACACTAGCGCCTGTAACCGCACAGCTATCTGGATGGATACCTGTTTATTAGCAGAGCGTTTTGGTTATAATAAGTTATTGATACTTACAGATAAATTAGCGCCCAAATAGTTTAAAAAAGTTTGTTGAGAAAATAAGTGATATTTCTTCTGCTATTTTTTTTTAATGATGAACAGACATTTTGTTTTACACTGATGAACCTTTACATTATGACGACCTACCTAATAAGCTGTAGGACCCCTTTTAGCCCGCAAAACAGCGGCCACTCGGTGAGGCATCGGTTCGATGAGGTGGCGATAGGTGTACTGGGGTATCTGGTGCTGTGGTCCTCCAGTTCTCGTACATTTCGGACTGGTGGTGATTTAGCGCGAACCCGCTTCTCCAAGTCGAACCACAAATGTTCGATTAGGTTCATGTCAGGGCATCAACAGAAAGTCACCAGCATGTTTCTCGAATCACTCGTTAACGATTTTGGCAGTGTGGCATGGCGCATTATTCTGTTGGTAATGGCAATCTCTACCAGCGAACACAGTTGCCATGAAGGAATGAACTTCGTCCGCAATATTTATTTATTTTTTATATTGGAGGTTTAACAACTACCGTGAGCAACTCTGTGGGATATAAGTAGTAGCCCGTCCCTAATTTAGGGCCGCTGGTTCCAGGGAAGAGAGAGAGCCATGACCGTAAGATAAACACAACATCCATGCCTCACGGGATTTGAACCCGGACCCATCTCGGACGAATGATCAGAAGCCATCGCTTAGACCACTGCGCCACCGGGGCGGCACAATGATGTTCAGATACCTGACAATAGGGCCTAAAGTGTCCCAAGAAAACATTGCTCACAGCATAACATCGCTGTCGCCTGCCTGTTTCCGCCCAATAGTGCATCCATGTGCGATCCGCGCTTGGCCGTCTACGTGATGCACCAGGAATCTTGATTCGTCAGACCATGCCACTTTCTTCCAATTATCCACGGTCCAATCTCGAGTGGGCCCATTTCATACGTTGTTGGCGATGACGTGCAGTGAGCATGGTGACCCGGCTGTGTCTTCGGCTACGCAGGCCCATGCACAGATGGCTGCGATAAACTGTGTGCTGTGACACATTGGCTTGATCACCACTGTTGTAGCTGAGGGTTATTTATCGCACTGTAGCCCTGCGGTCGCTAAGAACAATGCGTGACAGTCTCCGCTCCCCTCTGGCATCAGTGAGCTGCGGACGACAGCCATCTGTACACCACTTTTGATACGTACTCACTGGAGCGGTAGGTGAATAACCCACAAGCCACGCCGTTTCCGCGATCGTAGTTCTGAATCGCAGTGCCATTACAATTTGTCCTTTATCAAACTCCGATACATCGGCAGCTTTTCCCATTCTGACTCCGAAAACTCTACTATCTGAAAGCCGATCCTCGGGTTGTATATATACTGCTCTGTGAACTTCACCTGCGCCACCGTTCGGTCTCCAGGCGCGATCATTTCTCTAGGCTGGGGGTGGTCATAATGGAATGACTCTTCGGTGTACATAATAATATCCATACAAATTATTACGTCATGAAGCAATTACCGATTCCTCCTTTCTGGTTTCGGAAGTGTGTAATAAACTTACAATATTTAACATTAATTTGAAATAGGTACTTTATAGTAATCCAAAAGTGTGGAGGTTAGATTGCATTGCTTTTGAAGAAAAATTACTTTTTTCAGTTACATTCTGAATGACATTTACTATGCAAACCAAATCGCCATTGTTTTGTTTTTTTCTTTCGTAAAGCATTTTTCCAAGCTTTTATTGTGTCTAGTGATTGGGTAAATAAATAACGGATTTGTTTGTCTCACACTTTCATCATCACCTGAACTTTTTTCATTTAAAAGGGGATACTGTTCTATGTTGAGTCAGTCCAACAACGGAAAGCCAAAACAAATATCCTTGTTACGTTTGTTGTCTGCCTCCACACAGTCTTATACCCCGATCTTGTTAAAACATAATTCCTACTGTTCATTAGAGCATCAACTTCGTCATCCGTAAAATCTGCCATTTCAGTTTTGATTATTTCTTCTGACGGAAAACTAGCTTTACTGGGACACTAACAGTTTTCATCAAAACTCGTTTGCATGTTTTACTAATCTCTTTCACTGAGACCAAACACAGTTTATTTTTAACTATTTCAAAAGATAATTTTTCAGCATTCATTACAGCTAAAATTGACTGATGCAGAAATTTCCTGTAGTGAATTTTAACTGTGTTTATCAAACCGTATAATGACGTTTTTTTCCCCGTCCTACATGGTTTTCTTTCCGAGAAACTGTAATGGTTTTCAGTGAAAGTGGCTGGTTTTGCTTTGCGGGGTTTAAAAACCTTTTATCACTGTTTGCAAATGAATTCAATTTGCCTTTTTTCTCTGCTGTTTGCAAAGGAATATTAATTTTGTTTGGAATCTCTTTGTTCGATTTCTGTAAATTTCCTTGGGGTAAATATTTGTGGTTTCGAGTTGTTTTAAATCTTAATGCGGAAGAATTTTAACAAAATTATCTAAGATGCAATCAGTTTTCACATGTATTTTTTTAAAAAGTGTTTTTTTTTTCTGTCTGCGCGACGGTGTTTGTGCTTCTTAACGTCTGTTCGTGTGTGCATTTGCCTGTAGGAATGATATCACAACTATAATAAGTCGTGTTCAGATAACTCTTTTAGCATCAGATAGCGCTAACTGTGCATGAGCTTGTTGATTCGAATTTCCGCAATGTTCAATTTTTCAGTTGAGTGCTGAAATATACTTTTTTGTTTGATACAATGTTTATGCATTTAAAAGCTAGACTTGGAAGGTTATATTGTATTCGGCAGCTGAAACTATGAACAAGTTCATATATATTTTTCACGGTGCATATTTTTACCTCAAGGTGGCATAAAAGCATGTTTTTGCGTATCTTTGCATTTGCCACACTGTCTATGCTTCTGAAACACTAGTTTGAAAAACTATTTTCTGCCCGATAGTTGATGACATTCCAACTATCGGGCAGTATGAATTTTTTGCCTTTTCTAAGGGGAAATGTTCCCGTTAGGTGCCATAAAATTATAATTTTCACCCAACAAATGTTTAACGTTTATGAGTCCGATCAGGAAATATTTTCTTTCACCTTAGTTTGCTGCAGTTGTGATCAGAATAATTTGTACAATATCTACGTTTTAGCACGTCTTTTGTCTGCTGTGGGTAGTGTCTTGTATTTGGAAAGGGTTTTTGTTTTCCACTAATTGGTTTTCCATTTTTTTAAATAAAATTCTTTTCTTTATTTTTTATTTTTGTTGGTTGTTTTTTGGGCTTCAGGGGTTCGGACGATAGCTTGGTCCATTTTCTGGGGTGTTTGTACTAAATTTTTATTTTTGTTTTAATTCTTATTCTTATTTTTAATTTTTTTTTTAGTGGAATTTTTTATTTTTTATTTTTTATTTTTTTCTATTGCTGGTTCAGGCTGGCTCGTTGCCGTATCCTTGCAGACTAGATTCTCACAGAAACCCACTCTTTCAGGTCTCTGTAGAGCCTGGTTGGGTGTTGTCCGTGCCTGGCCCTTGACAACACCACGGAGGACAGCTTACCATTGCTCTATACCCCTCTCTTCTTATCCCAGTGGTCGGTAACGTTTTGGTTTTGCTATTCAGTAATTATTGAAGAAATTTACAGTCTTGGTGTTTTCCGTATATATATACTGTATATATATTCCGAAAAATGACGAGAGTGGAAGACATCATGATCAGAGTTAAATCCCTGAAATGGCAATGGGCTGGACATACTGCCAGAAGGACAGATCATCGATGGACAGCCGAATTTTTAGATTGGATTCCAAGGGACAGGAAAAGACCCAGAAGAAGACCACATGGGAGATGGGTGGATGAAATTCGAAAGTATGCAGGGGTGACATGGAGGAGACTGGCACAAGATAGACCATTGTGGAAGAGGCATGGAGAGACCTTCGTCCAACAGTGGATTGATAATGGTTGACGATGATGATGATATATATATCATCATCATCATCATTGTCAACCATTGTCAATCCACTGCTGGACGAAGGTCTCCCCAAGTTTCCTCCACAACGGTCTGTCTTGTGCCAGTCTCCTCCATGTCACCCCTGCATACTTTCGAATTTCATCCACCCATCTCCCATGTGGTCTTCTTCTGGGTCTTTTCCTGTCCCTTGGAATCCAATCTAAAATTTCGGCTGTCCATCGATGATCTGTCCTTCTGGCAGTATGTCCAGCCCATTGCCATTTCAGGGATTTAACTCTGATCATGATGTCTTCCACTCTTGTCATTTTTCGGATCCACGAGTTCCTCTTCTTATCTCTCCTGGTTACACCAAGTATGCACCTCTCCATGCTTCTTTGAGTTGTCTGCAGCCTTTGTATGTCTCTTTTAGTTAAGGTCCACGTCTCTGCACCATACGTAAGCACTGGAAGGATGCATTGATCAAACACTTTTCTTTTAAGACATCCTGGCATATTGCTCTTGAAAATTATGCTGTTTCTTCCAAAAGCTCTCCAGGCAAGTTTTGTACGCCGATTAATTTCTTCATCAATGTGACCCTCACTTGATATCTGCTGTCCAAGATAAACGTACGTGTCTGTTATCTCCAGCTTTTCTCCATCAATCAATAAATCTTCATTTCTTGTAAAAGCATTGAACAACACTTTTGTCTTCTGAAAGTTCATTTTTAATCCCACTTCTTTACTCTTGTCAGCAAGTTCCTGGATCATACTCTGCAGCTCTGATGGGGTAGTTGCAAAAATGACTACGTCATCAGCAAAACGAAGGTGGGTTAGATAATCTCCATTAATCTTTATCCCCTTGTTTTCCCAGCTCAGCGACTGAAAAACACCCTCCAAAGTGGCATTAAAGAGCTTCGGAAATATGGTGTCACCTTGTCTCACTCCCTTTCCAATTTTTACGTGTGTTGTATTTTCAAACAGCCGAATCTTTGCACTTGCATTTTCATAGATGTTATTAATAATATTAATGTATGCATCTTCAATGCCGCAGGTTTTCAGAGCCATTGTAACTGCTGATGGTTTCACCGAATCAAAGGCTTTTTCATAATCGATAAAAGCCATGCACAATGGAAGTTCATATTCCCTCGCTCTTTCAATTAGTTCTCTCAGCACGTGGATATGATCTATTGTGCTGTAGCCACTCCTGAATCCAGCTTGTTCTCTCGGTTGAGCCATGTCCAGTGTTACCTTCAAGCGGCGTGAAAGAACTTTAGTGAAGATTTTATAAACTACTGATAGGAGGCTGATAGGTCTGTAGTTTTCGAGATCCTCAATGTCACCTTTCTTATGTAGCAGGATCATTGTAGCGGTGTTCCAATCCTCAGGAATCTTTCCTTCATTAAGGCATCGAGTGAAAATTTGGGCGAGTACTGTTTCGATTTCTTCACTTGCTTCTTGTATGATGTCTACAGTAATTCCATCTTCTCCTGGAGCTTTTCCTCGCTTCATGTTCTTGATTGCATGTGCAACTTCTGCTGGAAGGACTGGAGGAACTCTGGTACTGGTATCTTTCATGATGTCTGGAGTGCATATATCATCCCTTTCATATAATTTGGAGTAGAAATCTTTCACTCTTGTCAAAATTTCACCTCTATTTCTTGTTACAGAACCATCTTCTTTTCTCAGTACCATAATCTGTTTTCTTCCCTTACTGAGATGTCCCTTTGCTATCTTTAGGCTTTGGTTGTTTTCAATTGCTTTCCTCACTAGTTCACAGTTGAATTTTCTTACGTCTTCAGTGATACTTTTTCTTACTGTCTTGCATAGCTCTATATATTCCACTTTCGACGTCACATCTTCTTTAGTTGTCCTCATCTCTCTTCTTTTTTGCATCAACATTTTGGTTTTTCCTGATAATTTGTTCACATGCAACTTGTTCTTAGGCCCAGCTAATTTTGTTGCTGTTTCCATAAGAGCTTTGGTTACTTTTCTGTTAACTTCAGAGATGTCCACTTCTTCCGATGTTAGGCCTTCTAAAGCAGAGAACCTGTTCTTCAGTTCTAACTTGAAGGTATTATGGTGTTTTTTAAGGTTGGTTATGTCAATAGATTTCGTTTGTCTTATGAGCTTGCCACGTTCAAGTTTAGTGTTGAGGTGCATCTTACATCTCACCAATCTATGGTCACTACCTGTGTTGAACTTGTTTAGCACACTGCAGTCTTCTATGACGAATTTTTTGTTACACATAATAAAATCAATTTCACTTGTCGTCCCATTTGGATGTCTCCATGTCCATTTCCTGTGTGGCTTTTTCTTAAAGAAGGAGTTCAAGATGAAAAACCCTTCTGCCTCTGCAAACTCAATGAGAGTATTTCCACGCTGGTTTCTGTTGCCGTGACCGAATTTACCTACTGAAGTTTCATTCTGTTGCCGTTGCCCTATTTTTGCATTGAAATCTCCCATAATTATTTTCAAGTGCTGCTTACCTTTATTATTTAGATGACAAATTTCCTCATAAAATTCTTCAATTTCTTCTTCAGGATGACTTGTGGTGGGTGCATAAGTTTGAATAATCTGAGCCTGGTATCTTTTCGAGAGTTGGATAACAAGTCGTGCAGCTCTGTCAGAGGAACTTTCAACTTCTACAACTTTATCCTTCAGTTTCTTGTTTATTATAAATCCAACACCACTAGTTCTGCCAGTATCTGTCCCACGATAGTAGAAGAGATGTCCACTTTTCAGTTCGATGAGATCTTCTCCTTTTCTCCTTACCTCACTTAGCCCCACGATGTCCCGCACTTGATCCTTTGTAGTTCCTCTTCCAATTCAAGAAGCCTTGAATCAGAAGACAGGGAGCGTCCGTTATACGTAGGCAAGGTCAGCATCAGATGGCAGCCTAGTCCGGTCCTCCGGGGATTCTTAGCACCCTCTGCCTTCATGTCGCACTGGCCGCTGCCTTGGCCAGGTACATTCCAGCTGCCGGAGACTGAGGGCCAAGATTTAAGTTGTGGAATCATTTTGGAGGGGTTTGGCCATAACTCACCACGCTGGCCAAGCGGGTTGGTGAGTGTGGTATAGAATTTCCTCTAATCCCGATGGTATAGTTATACCGCTATTGGCGGTCGTCAGAGCCCCTTTAGTGGGAACAGGATGCACCACGAGAAGGCGGGTTGACATTTGTCAAGGAGAGGCTGTATATATATATATATATAAATTTTAAATACAGCACGAGGCTTACTTTATTTAACCCGCTTTACGCAATCTACAAAGTCTCTGGCAGAAAATGGGACACTTAGTACATTGTCAACCCAAATGAATGTCAGAACTCAAATGGTATATTTTTAAATCTGTGCTCATAAACACACCGATTCATACAACGACGGAAAAACAGAAAAACATTAACTCATAGCAGAACGTTGAAGGGTTTTTATGACTCCACGCTATTCCAAACACTAAGAAGTATGACCAGTGATGCTTTTTTTAAGTGAGCACACCCTGATAATTTAAACCTCTGCGTTGGATCTACGAGGAAATAAAATAATAACCTGTAGCGCAATCTGGAGAGCTTTGAATTGCAGTTGTTTTAACGACTTGGGGTGTCCGCTGTTAAAATAGCGTTCCTGCAGCTGCAAATATTATTTACTAAGTTTTGTTTACTGCACGAAACAACGAATCTTCTCCTCTTCACGAAAATATTGCACAAGGGAATTAAGTTTAGCGGACAAACTTTAGCGAGTCTTATTGGAAATACATAAAAAGAAAACGACAATGTAACAGCAAATGGTTGCACTGCTTCGTGGGACTCAAACAATGCTCATTTCGGGTAGCATACCTTGAAAGTTCCGCTGTTAAAGTTTGAAACCACAGCGAAATTAGAACGTGACCTGCAACGTCGTCGGGGGAGTGCTTGTACCACAGCTGCTTTTTAAGGTCGTGTGATGTACGCACGGGAAACAGCACACCCGAGGATTATAGCGCGAATGCGATATGCTTACTAAACGGACCTTCTGTTCTTAATGAAAACATTATGTGGGGAAAATAATTTTAACCACCACTCGAAGCCTTAGGACGCACTCTGGCGAGTTTTATTAGAAATAAATCCGTAATTGCTACTCTGTGTAGGTATGCGGCACACTCCGAATATTCGCCCCTGATATATACACAGTCGAGTCACATAATTCTGACCACCTACTTTTGACGTCAACAGCGCGTAGCTAATGAAAGAAGGCACGTGCCATGAGCTGGCTTTGAGGGTATATAAGGTGTGCTGTAGGCAATCTGAAAACATATCACTCGTTGCTCTCATTGATAGAAGGAACGATTTATCAGGTTTGCAAAAAACGGATGATTATTGGCTTTCGGGCAAAAGGTGGCAGTATTTCTGAAACAGTGCAGTTTGTGAACTGTTCGCGTGCTGCTGTGGTTAAAGTGTATCGTGATTGGAGAAATGGCACCATTGCGAATAAGTGACGTGGAAACTGCGGTGTACCACGTGTCATTGATGTGAGAGGTGAACGTCGACTGCGAAGGTGCGTGAGGTCCGATCGTCACGCTACAGTGGTGCAACTCACTGGCCGAATGAACCACGTGGCTACCGGAAGTGTGTCTACTGCCCTTGTGGCGCAGTGGTTAGTCTAAGCGCTAGCTTATGATCATTCGTCCATGAAGGGACCGGGTTCGAATACCGGTTAAGCATAGATTTTGTGTTAGTCTTACGGCACTGGCTCTCTCCCTTCCCTGTAACCAGTGGACCTAAATTAGGAACGGGCGACTGCTTATAGCCCATTGAGTTGCTCGCGGTCGTATTTAAACCTTCAATAAAAAAAAGTATCTAAAATGACAGTTCAGCAAACCCTGTTGCGTATGTATGGGGCTCCAATGCAGCTAGATGGTCACTGCACCTATGCTAACAAAGGTGCATCGGCAGAAAAGGCTTACATTTGCACGACAGTATCGAAATTGGACCTCCGCTGATTGGCAAAGGATTGCCTTCTCGGATGAGTCACGTTTTCTGCTTCATCGAACGGATGGACGTTGGCGTATAAGGTGAGAAACATTGGAGAAAACACATTCTTCAACCATTTCTGGAAGAAAACAAGCTGGTGGGGGCAGCGTTAGTGTCTGGGGATTGTTTTCGTGCCATTCCCTGGGTCCACTCATGCCTGTGGAAGGCACTATGGACGAATTACTTATAAACCCATCCTTGCAGACAACGTACACCCATACATGCTGACTGTCTTCCCTGGGGCGGATGGAATCTTCCAGCACGAGAATGCAACGTGTCACGCAGCTAGAAATGTCCGAGAGTGGCTGGAAGAACACGATGAAGACCTCAAAGTACTTCCCTGGCCCCCTAATTCTCCAGACTTAAACCCAATTGAGCATCTGTGAGACCCCCTCGATCGTGTTGTTCACTCTATGGATCCTCCACCACGCATCCTCCAGCAGCTGTCAGTTGCACGTCACTACATGTCACTACATACCTATGAACACTTTCCAGCACCTTATTGAGTCACTCCCAGCCCGTTTATGTGCTGTTAGCGCTGCACGCGGCGGTTACTCTGGATATTAGCTGGTGATCACAATAGTGTGACTGGAACGTGTGTATATATATATATATATATCATCATCATCATCATTGTCAACCATTATCAATCCACTGCTGGACGAAGGTCTCCCCAAGTTTCCTCCACAACGGTCTGTCTTGTGCCAGTCTCCTCCATGTCACTCCCGCATACTTTCGAATTTCATCCACCCATCTTCCATGTGGTCTTCTTCTGGGTCTTTTCCTGTCCCTTGGAATCCAATTTAAAATTTCGGCTGTCCATCGATGGTCTGTTCTTCTGGCAGTATGTCCAGCCCATTGCCATTTCAGGGATTTAACTCTGGTCATGATGTCTTCCACTCTTGTCATTTTTCGGATCCACGTGTTCCTCTTCTTATCTCTCCTGGTTACACCAAGCATGCACCTCTCCATGCTACTTTGAGTTGTCTGCAGGCTTTGTATGTCTCTTTTAGCTAAGGTCCACGTCTCTGCACAATACGTAAGCATTGGAAGGATGCATTGATCAAACACTTTTCTTTTAAGACATAATGGCATATTGCTCTTGAAAATTATGCTGTTTCTTCCAAAAGCTCTCCAGGCAAGTTTTGTACGCCGATTAATTTCTTCACCAATGTGACCCTCACTTGATATCTGCTGTCCAAGATAAACGTACGTGTCTGTTATCTCCAGCTTTTCTCCATCAATCTATAAATCTTCATTTCTTGTAAAAGCATTGTACATCACTTTTGTCTTCTGAAAGTTCATTTTTAATCCCACTTCTTTACTCTTGTCAGCAAGTTCCTGGATCATACTCTGTAGCTCTGATGGGGTAGTTGCAAAAATGACTATGTCATCAGCAAAACGAAGGTGGGTTAGATAATCTCCATTAATCTTTATCCCTTTGTTTTCCCAGTTCAGTGATTGAAAGACATTTTCCAATGTGGCATTAAAGAGCTTCGGAGATATGGTGTCACCTTGTCTCACTCCTTTTCCAATTTTTATGTGTGTTGTATTTTCAAACAGCCGAATCTTTGCACTTGCATTTTCATAGATGTTATTAATGTATGCATCTTCAATACCGCAGGATTTCAGAGCCATTGCAACTGCTGATGGTTTCACCGAATCAAAGGCTTTTTCATAATCGATAAAAGCCATGCACAATGGAAGCTCATATTCCCTCGCTCTTTCAATTAGTTCTCTCAGTACGTGGATATGATCTATTGTGCTGTAGCCACTCCTGAATCCAGCTTGTTCTCTCGGTTGAGCCATGTCCAGTGTCACCTTCAAGCGGTGTGAAAGAACTTTAGTGAAGATTTTATAAACCACTGATAGGAGGCTGATAGGTCTGTAGTTCCTGAGATCCTCAATGTCACCTTTTTTATGTAGCAAGATCATTGTAGCGTTGTTCCAATCTTCAGGAATTTTCCCTTCATTAAGGCATCGAGTGAAAATTTGGGCGAGTACTGTTTCGATTTCTCCACTTGCTTCTTGTATGATGTCTATAGTAATTCCATCTTCTCCTGGAGCTTTTCCCCGCTTCATGTTCTTGATTGCATGTGCAACTTCTGCTGGAAGGACTGGAAGAACTCTGGTACTGGTACCTTTCATGATGTCTGGAGTACATGTATCATCCCTTTCATATAATTTGGAGTAGAAATCTTTCACTCTTGTCAAAATTTCGCCTCTATTTCTTGTTACAGAACCATCTTCTTTTCTCAGTGCCATAATCTGTTTTTTCCCCTTACTGAGATGTCCCTTTGCTATCTTTAGGCTTTGGTTGTTTTCAATTGCTTTCCTTACTAGTTCACAGTTGAATTTCCTTACGTCTTCAGTGATACTTTTTCGTACTGTCTGGCATAGCTCTATATATTCCACTTTGGAAGTCACATATTCTTTAGTTGTCCTCATCACTCTTCTTTTTTGCATCAACATTTTGGTTTTTCCTGATAATTTGTTCACATGCAATTTGTTCTTAGACCCAGCTAATTTTGTTGCTGTTTCCATAAGAGCTTTGGTTACTTTTCTGTTAACGTCAGAAATATCCACTTCTTCCGATGTTAGGCCTTCTAAAGCAGAGAATCTGTTCTTCAGTTCCAATTTGAAGGTATTATGGTGTTTTTTAAGGTTGGTTATGTCAATATATTTTGTTTGTTTTATGAGCTTGCTACGTTCGAGTTTAGTGTTGAGGTGCATCTTACATCTCACCAATCTATGGTCACTGCCTGTGTTGAACTTGTTTAGCACACTGCAGTCTTCTATGACGAATTTTTTGTTACACATAATAAAATCAATTTCACTTGCCATCCCATTTGGATGTCTCCATGTCCATTTCCTGTGTGGCTTTTTCTTGAAAAAGGAGTTCAAGATGAAAAACCCTCCGGCCTCTGCAAACTCCACGAGAGTATTTCCACGCTGGTTTCTGTTGCCGTGACCGAATTTACCTACTGAAGTTTCATTCTGTTGCCGTTGCCCTATTTTTGCATTGAAATCTCCCATAATTATCTTCAAGTGCTGCTTACCTTTATTATTTAGATCACGAATTTCCTCATAAAATTCTTCAATTTCTTCTTCAGCATGACTTGTGGTGGGTGCATAAGTTTGAATAATCTGAGGCTGGTATCTTCTCGAGAATTGGATAACGAGTCGTGCAGCTCTGTCAGAGGAACTTTCAACTTCTACAACTTTATCCTTCAGTTTTTTGTTTATTATAAATCCAACACCACTAGTTCTGCCAGTATCTGTCCCACGATAGTAGAAGAGATGTCCACTTTTCAGTTCAATGAGATCTTCTCCTTTTCTCCTTACCTCACTTAGCCCGACGATGTCCCACTTGATCCTTTGTAGTTCCTCTTCCAATTCAAGAAGCCTTGAATCAGAAGATAGGGAGCGTCCGTTGTACGTAGCCAAGGTCAGCATCAGATGGCAGCCTAGTCCGGTCCTCCGGGGATTCTTAGCACCCTCTGCCTTCATGTCGCACTGGCCGCTGCCTTGGCCAGGTACATTCCAGCTGCCGGAGACTGAGGGCCAAGATTTAAGTTGTGGAGTCATTTTGGAGGGGTTTGGCCATAACTCACCACGCTGGCCAAGCGGGTTGGTGAGTGTGGGATAGCATTTCCTCTAATCCCGATGGTATAGTTATACCGCTATTGGCGGTCGTCAGAGCCCCTTTAGTGGGAACAGGATGTACCACGAGAAGGCGGGGTTGACATTTGTCAAGGAGAGGCTGTGATGTTACGCATCACCTGACCTTACATCCCTATATATATATATATGTATATACATACATACAGGGTGATTCCTGAAGTCCTAAGTCACCTCAATAACTTGGAAACAAAGACAGCTAGAGCTATGAAAGTAAGGTATGGTATAGTAAAATCGCCATGCGTTATCAGATGAAAGTAACTGCAGCGCCCCTAGTGGCAAAATGTGGAAGTTAGCACTCCTATCTCGGAAACCATGAGAGATACGGGAAAGAGATCAATTAGAAACTTGTAGAGCATCAACGAATTAGTAGGAAATGACATATGGTAGAAATGGATGGGGCAAGTAGAAGGCTGCAAACGTGAGGGAAACACAAGGTTTATTACACTCAGGCATGAATACAAATGGAGTACGTTGGTCGTATTTAATGCAACAGCGGTACTTACATAAAGTTGCGTTTAACGTAAATAGGGTTCAATATGGCCACAATACACATTTGAATGCGAGACAGAATTTCCCGTTGTATGTTCGACAGCATAACAGGTGTCACGCTCTCACACGCAGCGACGATACGCAGTCGGAGATCGTGGGGGACTCGTCGGTTCCACCATGTGCACGTGATCCTTTAGGTAACCCCAGAGGAAGAAATCCTTGGGAGTTATATCCGGGGATTGTGGAGGCCACGCTCACCATAACCGATGATCTGTTGCCCGAAAGTGTCGGACAGGAAGTGCTGTACCGCTGTTGGTTGATGTGCCGACACTCACAGGCGTGCGGTCGATGAATTTTCATACGACACTCACAGGCTTGCGATCGCATACGTCATAGATTTCTCTCTGCTAGACTGTTACCGCGACAACGACAGGAACCGGCTTCGCACAAGTTCGCGTTTCCAGCCTTCTACTTACCCCAGCCGTTTCTACCATATGTCGTTTGATACTAATTCGTCGATGCTCTACAAGTTTCTAATTGATCTGTTTCCCGTATCTGTCATGGTTTCCAAGATAGGAGTGCTAACTTCCACATTTTGCCACTAGGGGCGATGCAGTCACTCACATCTGATAGCGCATGGTTGTTTTACTATACCATACCTTACTTCAACAGCTCTAGCTGTCTTTGTTCCCAAGTTATTGAGGTGACTTAGGACTTTAGGAATCACCCTGTATATATGTACATGCAGTGGACAAAAAGTATTTGCACACAGACATTACTTTGCATAAATAAACGTGGAAACCAATTGTGACGAAATATGTTTATCCATTGGATTACTTTTACAATAAACGCACACACATGTTTCTGTTTTTGCTAATCAGAAGAAACATACGAGGGTTGCACCAGAAGTAATGCAAAAGTGGGCATAACTTTTGTGTTAACTGACAGAGGTCGTTCAAATGCTCCCCTCCCTTCTACAGTTTTTCTGTGTTTCCACATGCTCGCACATAATTTGTTGAGCTGTATTTTATAAACCTTAAAATCCTGTTACTGAGTTGTAGATTGTAAACATTTTCTATAAGGAATTACATTAAATATCCCAATTAAGAAAATACGGAATTTGGGAAACTTTATATGAGTCAGATAACCAATCTCTGGAGACGTGGCCACGTAGCACCCAAGAATGTAATTTTTATACGGCCCGTTACAATTTTTATCTGCAGTTCTCCGCTTTGTCTGTGGCTGGCCGAAAAATCATGAAAATGTCTGCACTTATTGAAAACGAAATTTATTAAAAAAAATGTTTTGTGAACAATAGTTGCTCAAGTATTGGGAAATATAGCCTCTCGGTATTTGTTTATTCAGAACAATTTTATGGCACTGAAATTGCAATGTGGCCAGTTCTCCGTATCCGAATCGTTTGTGTGTCCATAAAAATGATAACATAAAAACCTGGAAACTGATTTATCGCTGTGTTTTTATGATCTTTTTCATCGATAAGTTCTGTAAATTTCAAATGAGCATATTTTCCGCTAATTGTTTTTCTATTCTAGAAAATAAATTGTATGTAAATACGAAATGACAATAGAAATTGCTGCATGCGATTAATTTAACTTTGCTTCATATGTAATGTATTTCCTGTTTATTCAATTATAACTGGAACTCGAATGTATAAAATATTCTGTTTAACAAACATGAAAATGAAAATTCTCCCCATGAAGCACAATGCACAAGTTAAAAGAATTATGAATGATCTTTAGTTTTCTCCTGTGAAATAGCAAACGTGTGTCCGCGAACTGGAGCCTTCGTTATAAATTTGCTCATCAAGTAATCTAAATCCAGATCATCAGTAGCTTCGGAGTGTGCGTGAAGCAAAGTTAGAGAATTCAACCTCTGTTGCGATGGTGAGCGCAAATATGTTTTCAATTTCCTCAGAACTGAAAATGAGCGTTTGGCAGTGCAGGATGAGATGCTAATAATCAGCATTATTTGCACTAATTTCAAAAATTACGGCACCATGGTTTTTAGAGAACTATTGCTCTTCAAAAAACCCACAACTTTTTCAGTTTGGTTACAGGAGCGATTTTAATTTTTGCAATCTCGAGAAACATGTTTCTGTGAAAAAGTAGCTTTCCGCCATCTCCTTCAAAATCGTCTCCGTATTTACATTCTGTACGCTAGCACTTTCTTTTCGGACTATGAAATTTTCAATCTTATTGAGAACACTCATGGTGCTAGAGTCAAATCTTATTCTTAAGGAAGTAAGCACCTCGTCCAACACAAAATAATATTGAGATCAATAATCTTCACATGCGTCTTTGAATTTATGGGCTTTTGAGCCTGAATCCCGCTTCTGGGGAATTTTCTTCTTGCGTGGAAGCGTTGGCTTGTATAAGTATAATTCGTGAGCTTCTTCCACCGAAGAATTCCACATTTTTTCAAATCCTGAGTTTCGCAAAGAAGCCAAGCCATCTATCTACTGTTAAATTAACCTTTTCGTGGGACTCGTTTATACACAGATTCGATTTCTGCATTTCAGCATTTAAAATTTCCACTCTTTCAAAAATATTGATTGTCACTTTAAGAAAATAAAAAAATTCAAAACTCTAAAGTTTTTTTAAGAAGCCTGATGCTAAGAGTTTGAAGTGATTTGACATGCATACACCATCTTGTCTGTCAAAAAGGCGATAAAGCAGAAGAATAATCAGCTTGAATTCTTTTAAAGAATGCAACCCGCTTTGGCGAGTCTCTCAATGAAAGATATGTCTTTGAACACACCAAAAAAGTTACGGAGACGCACATTGTTGTTCATAGCATCTTGAACGCATAGGTTAAGACGATGAGCCACACAATGAACAAGCAAGGTTCGAGGTTCAGCTTCTCTTACACGAGACTGCACTCCCATAAACTTATGTTGCTTGCCCCATCGTAGCATTGCCGCAGTTTGTTTATGTCCAGGGCGAAACGAAGAAGAACGTCTGTCACGATATTATACAAAGTTTTGGATTTTGTTTTGCTGGTTTCGTAAAAACTTCAGTATCTTCGGAAACAAAACGAAACGATATAGAGACTTGCTCGTGAATAGCTACATCGCACGTTTCGTCGAGTATGATGGCGAAGAACTCAGCAGCTTTTATTTCATCAAGGTGCTTTGGCACCACTGCTTCTGCCATTAAATTAACTAGACGAAACCCGTCGGAATCGACGGTTATTATTATTTTTTTTTTGAAAAGAATAAACTCATGTGAAACAATAAATGTAAACTTTATTTGATCGACAAATTCATTCAACCACTTCAGTAAAGACAATAAATAGTCCAGGTTCGCGATTTTTTTTTGGCTGAAGGTTTAACGACCACCCTGAGCAACTCAAAGGGCTATAAGCAGTCGCCCGTCCCTAATTTAGGGTCACTGGTTCCAGGGAAGGGAGAGAGCCAGTGCCGTAAGACAAACACACTGCATGCCTCACCGGGATTCGAACCTGAACCTTTCACGAATGAAGCCAGCGCTTAGACCACTGCGCTACCGGGGCGGCCAGGTTCGTGATGAACATCACGACTGCACCCTTTTTCAGTCGTAAAATGTAAGGCGGAAGTCCACTCATCTCGATCGTGTGTAAATATTCAACTGGATAACGCACTCTTTCACTCTCATCTTCCGTTTGTAAATGTTGTTGGAATGAGATTCGCGTTTGGAATGCTCTTCACCCGTCGGAATCAACGGTTAGTTTTTTTTTTTTTTAAAGAACAAACTCATATGAAACAACAAATGTAAACTTTATTTGATTGACACATTCATTCAACCACTTCAGTAAAGACAACAGTCCAGGTTTATGATTTTTTTGACTGAAGGTTTAACGACCACCGTGAGCAACTCAATGGGCTGTTAGCAGTCGCCCGTAATATTTTCACTGACAATGGTCAACGGAATGTTTATTTACATCTTTACATAATGGGAAATGTTTTACCTACGTCAATAAACCGGATCGAATGAATATTAAATTGTATGTTATTTCATGTAATTTTGGGTACCTTTAGTAAAATCTTACAAAACTGCCTCAAAATTACAGAACGGGACTATTTTAAATTTTTTTATTTTTTTTCTTCAAAGAGGAATGTTCTGTGCAATCAGTATCTTCTCTCTATCTCGCTCGCACACACACACTCTCTCTCTCTCTCTGACTATTTTTATGTGCCTTTCCTTTAATATTGAGCTAGTAAATTTCGCAATTTTTTTTAGATTTAGTTGCCATCACCATCCTGCTCCATCTTAGTACTTTTACACGAACTATTCTGCGAATTATGTTTACGTCTGTCACGCGTTGCTTGTTCTTGCGTCTCATTTTCTTTTAGGTGTTCTTTTTCTCATCGTGCAATACAGCAGTTTTGCAGTTTATGATTTGATTCTCTCTCGTCACTCTGATTTATATACAAACTTTTAAAACTTTTAACTTCTTTGCCCAGATCTTTTGTACTTTAACTTTTAACTGAAAAACTAGGAGTACTGCTTTCACCAACTTTTCTCCGTCTCCTTTCCTTTCTTTTCATGTATTAATTACATAACGTAACTTCCATTTTCCCTTCCTTCCTGGTTTCGTTTTACCTTGAAGTTTCATTCTTAACTTCAGTATAAGATGCCACCATTGACAAGTGTAAGAGCAGTGATTTTTTCCGTTGACTACGAACCATTATTGTTTTTTGAAGAGATTATGCCAGAAGTTTCATATCTCAATGAAATTTGTTAACGGCAACCTAAAACTGTTGGTATTATAAACTTTTTAGCTTTTCGTTATCTCAGATTTTTGTTATATGAAATGTAGACTTCGTGTTTCATTTTAAAGAAGCATGCAATTAATGCCCTCTTTCTTAGATATAATTTCGTATGTCTATGGAAGGAAGCACTCATAATAAATGTAACTTTTTAAATAATAGTTCCTCCAGAAGGAATAAGATGAAGAAATATTAATCTTTGCTTAACCTTTCTACATTTCCAAACCATTAGTCAGTTATATAAACGTAATTTTATAAATACACCGTGTGACAATCAAATTGCAGCATCTTGATGGGGCAGATGGGACAGGGTAAGGACTGCCAATGAGATAAGGAAAATATGATAAAAAATGCAGATGCAAATACAGTGGAACCTCGGTTATACGTTTTCACTTTATACGTAATTCTGCGTTAGCCCTGGTATTTTACTGTAGTTTTATCGCTTTTTCATTTCGGTTGTACGTAATTCGTTCATACGATTTATGCGATTATAGGTTAAACTTTGAATTTCAAATTTCTAAACATACACGATTCTTTGATTCCTTTATACCTAACCCGATATATTTCAACTTTGAGAGAATTGAGACAGCGTTTTAGTTTTCAGCGATGAAAGAAACGAAGCAACTAAAAATTCGCTAAATAACGCTCTCAGTCCTTTTTTTTTTCTCTAAATTCAAGAAACTTGAAAGAAGCAAAAATTGGTGAATATTTTACTCAACGCTAATACTGAAACGAGTGGTGGGCAAACTGCTTTGAAAAGAGCATTGTTGGTAAGTAAAAAATGTGTAATATTGGTGTTGTGATTATAAAAAAAAATCGTACTTACTATCTAGTGTTTCAAAATTAAAGTGTTTTTTTTCCATAATTTGAAAATATGAAATCGTATTGAATTTGTTAACCTGTTTTTTATAGTGAAATTAAAATGAAAAAAATAATACAAAAGCCAAAATAGATATAGGCTTAAGGTAACAAAGTATTCGTGTATGTATGTCTTACATTATAACTTAGCATACTCTAAAATTACGATCTTCCCCACACCTCCTTTTATTTTTATTTTTGGAGGTATTCCAAAATTTTGCATTAGTATTTTAACATTTTGTAATTATACGTTTTTCTTATGTATATGTTTTAAGGACATCCCGTTGAAAAACGTGTAGTCGAGGTTACACTGTAGACACATAAACGACACAAAATTATGCTTACTATTAACAGATCAGTATGATGTAAAACGAACTCTGTTTCAGAAACATTGATTTCAGCTTTTCGACATGCATTCATAGAACTGTCGAATAGCATTCCTTCGGCATTTCACGCCAAACTTCTTCCACCTGATCCCGCGGAACGAAAGTGGTTCGTGCTGGCAGCCGGTGGGGCTGTAGATGGCGCACAAAACATGGCTCACACATGATCGACTAGAAAGAAATCTGGTAACCTGGCTGAGTAAGCAGTACTTCCACACCACAAAAACTTTCAAGAAAGCCCCAGCGGTTTGTATGCGGACGTTATCATGATGAAAAGTGTTGTCAGGCACCTCATTAAGAAAGTAGAGGTCGACGGAATCCAGCACCAAAAAGTGGTGCTACAGCAGCTGCACCACTTTTGGATTAAAGGTAAACCATTGTGTGGTGCATGAAACATACATAAATATAGTGCAATGGGTGCAACTTCGCACCATGTAGTATACCATGCTGCATAATTGCATTATGTTTTTGTGTATTTCTACTTCACACAATAGCTTACCTTTGCACCAAAAGTGATGCAGTTGATGTAGAACCACTCTTTGGTACAACTTACTACAAACTTTTTAACGCGTACAGAGCAGCGAGCAATCGGATTGCCATTCATGAGCACCAATGACGTACGGCAATCGTATATATAGGTGTGCACTGTGCAGTATGGCGTTCCACAATGTCTCTGTACTCCAAATCAACCTAAGAATGCACCATTGTTGAAGGTAGGATGGTCGGATCGCAGCGTCTCCAGGGAAACGCAAGAGCGGTATCAATCCGCGTCACACTCTCGTACTGCCTCCTCCAGTCATATTTACGGCTGTATACGGTAACCGAAGTTCATTGCCTTGCCTTTCTTTCCTTCTCTCTCTCCCCTACACCTGCTAAATACATCCGCCTTCGGATTTCTCCAATTGTAAATTTATTGTCTGGCGTTGCAAATGTTAGGAAAAATCTATCGCTTCCATCCCGTCACCCCTTCCCCAAGTTACGTACATTTCCCAACTGGACAGTCAGCGGCAGCACGTGCGAGGCGCTTTTGTTTGAGTAACTTTTAAAATCAAATCTACACTGCTGGCCACCTAAAATGCAACACCAAGAAGGACACGAGATAGCAAAGCCAGATTTACTGGACACATAACAACAGATACAAAGATGAAATGATTGAGCTTACAGGCCCCTGCGACTTGCGGAACACGCAGACATAATAGTTCGTGTGGCCCCCATGGCTGGCAGTAACGGCCGCTACACGCCGCGGCATAGAACGAAAGAGGCTTTGGATGTGGGCTTGGTGTATGTCGGTCCAGGCTGCTTCCACACGTTACCACAGTTCATCAGGCGTAGCCGCAGGTGGTGCTTGCAGGGCCACTCCGTTGCCGATCAGCGACCAGACTTGTTCGATGGGCGACACATCGGAAGAACAGGCGGGCCACGGCAGCAATGATTCCTGGTGGGCCGTGAAGATATGTTGCACGATGCGTGCCACGCGCGGGCGCACATTGTCCTGTTGAAACGTGGCCACTGGCAGGTCCTGCAGGTAAGGGAGGACTACAGGCTCCAAAACGTCGGAGATGTAGCGGTGGCTGTTCAGTGTACCGGCGATGAGTACCAGAGGGGTACGGGTGTCATATCCATTTGCGCCCCAAACCATAACGCCAGGCGACGGACCGGTATGGCGATGCATAATGCAGGCGTCATACAGTCTCTCGCCGCGGTGCCGCCACACGCGGATCCGACCATCGAGGAGTTGCAGGCAGAAGCGGGATTCGTCGGAGAAGACAATGTTGTGCCGTTCTGTAGTCCAGGTGCGGCATTTAACGGCCCACTGCCGCCTCACTCGCCGGTGGTGTAACGTCAATGGTAATCGGAGCAATGGGCGCCGTGCGACAAGTCCCCTCTCCTGCAGACGACGTCGAACGGTACGTGCTGACACAGGTTGTTGCGCAACACACCCTAATTCCTGCGCTAACGTTCGTGATGTGGCGGTGCAAGCCGTCAATGCCCGCCCCACAACATTCCGGTCCTCTCGTTCGGTGGTGTGTCGCCACTGCGGCAATCGCTGACGTCGGTCCGTCCGTCCCTCCTGCACCCACCGAATCCACACTCGCCTCACTGTGGCTGGATGTCGTCCCACACAGGCGCCGATGTCTCGGTACGATAAACCACTGTCGCGATAAGCCACTATTCGTTCTCTGTCGAACTCCGAAACGTGCTGGAATGACTGCCGTATTCTGCGACGAGGTATCAGGAAGCTTCCCACGCACAGGTCCGGCAGCACAACACACTTCCACTACTTACACCCCTCTTTCTGTGCACCCTTCTTATAGTGCTTTTCGGTGACGTGCCGGGCGCACATGATTTGCATATGCCCTGCAATGCTAATCGTTTGCATGTCCTCTCGCGGGCGACACATGCTGCGAATTTCAGGCCAATCGGATGCTTTCTTCTTGATGTTGCATTTTGGGTGGCCAGCAGTGTATTTCTAAAATGTCTATATCATTTTGAAAAATTGTCTTAAATAATAATTTTTCCAGATAAACTGTTGGGCAAACAGAAATACGATTATGGACAATAATGCTGTTGTATTTCGCTCTAAACGCCAGCGGCTACTTTTCGTAGCGGAGATAGCTCTTCCGTTCCTTCCATGGTAGTACACTATTTGACCGACTTGGAGTATAGGCTCAGTGAATTCACCACTTCATCGCCCCATTGTCGATCACCCAGATCCAGACAGAAGCGAGATTCATCGCTGAAGACCACTTGATGACATTTTGTACTCTAGATGGCCCGTGCGCTGCTTCATCATTCCAGACGCTGTTGACAACGTTTACAGACATGTTCTATCCAACACAATGGGCGGTATGTACGGAGGTCCTTTTTCACCAGTCGACCTCCGTTTCACCGGGAGCTCCAGTCAGCGCGTTCAATGGGAACAAAGGTATCAGCCAGCTGAAATCATAGCTTGCTGAATGGTAGAGTGAGCTGTAGGCGCGGTATGAACCAGTCGATGGATAAGATGCTCCTCCCGGTCCGTAGTCATCCCTACAGCTCTTCTATCAATTCGACCATTATTCAGAACTTCTTACAGCTAGTATTGCCATCATGGGTGCACTGTGCTATTGGCCACGGCCCACGCGGTTAACTACTTAACGAAGCAACCATCTTGTCTCTCGTTCCCCAACAATCTGCTCTCTGTAAAACTGACTGAGTTGTTGATTTCGGAGCCGAACGTGACCGTCTTAGCATTCTCGATAATCTTCTCGAAATCTGAAGTCGTGTTCAGAAATGGAAACGGGTCACGGGTCATCGGGTCTACAGTTTCTTGCGGGTCAAACGGGTCGTGTCAAGATATCCCTGACCCAGTTTTATTTCCGTTTTACTTTAAAAAAAAATCATATTTCAAAGAAAAATGCGTACTGGGAATTTTGTGCTCGATACTGGTGCCAGCGGATTGAAAAGTGATTTGTTGTGCAAACATATTGCCGTCTCTTCCTTAAAGCAAAAATTTCCATCGACAGATGATACGGTGCTGACTCTAGACTCATCGACACAATATCGTAAAACGATACTTCCTTTGCGTTTGTTTTCTGCGCTACTGTCGGTATCAAGATACAGACAAACGCCTGTCGTATGCTTCTCTATTGATTCACTGTCTCATACGTCGCGTGTCACATTGTAAGCCTGAGAGTTACTTTTCACATCGCATCTTTAGCATTAAGCACTCGGAGATTTTCGTTTGACGTGCTAACATCCCGTTTCATTGCATGTCGTGTCAGAATTAATGCCTTATTTGATCATATTGATGAGTTGAACATTAAAGATATTGAAAAAGGCGTCGAGGCCAACAAATACGTGCTTTTTCAAAACAAAAGGGGAAAGAATAGAGCCCTGCACGGGCCGGGCCGGGCCGGGGTAGGCCAGGCCTGCCCTGCCTGTAATTTAAAACTTACGGACCGGGCCTACAATTTCGTAAGCGGGCCTGCATTTGCACGTGTATCTTGTAGGATAAATATCGTGTATTATTTTAAAAAGTGGAGTTTCGTATAAGATTTGTAAATACGAGTCGAGTTTAAGTACATAGCAATTATACAAGTAGAAATATATAAATTTTGCTGGTAAACTATTCTTTAGGCTCTGTCTTTATAATTTTGATTTGTTACTTGCTTTGTTTTAAATATGGATAAATATTGGGTTGGGTAAATTAGAAGTTCGAGGAGCAAAACAATCGGAAAATTGTGTTACATTTGGATTTTGGAAGTTATATCCTAAACCTGAAGAATTAAAATCAAAGACGTCGGGCCAACAGAAAGGAATCATATTCTGCTTACGAGAGTTTGTTGTATTAACTATTAACCACTAAGCATGTTATTGTGTGTGAAACTATTCTGATGTATGGCAGTGAAACCTGGATACTACAGAAGAAGCATAGAAGTTGTTTGTGTGCTGGAGAAATGCGTTACTTACGGGGTTTGTGGCAAGACACGGTCTGATTGTGTGAGGAATGAAGGTGTGTTGCAGTTGTGTGATTTGAAGCAAAATGTTGTTAGCAAGGTGGAGACTAATATGCTTCAGTGGTTTGGCCATGTTGAAAGAATGAGTGATGAAATGCTTACTAAAAAAATCTTTTTAGCTTAAGTGGCAGGAAGGAAAGGCAGAGGAAGGTCAAGGAAGACATGGGTGGATCAGTTTCAGACGTGTCTGCATGAGAAAAAGATTATGAGTATGAAGTACAAAAGATCTTGTGTACGGTGTGTAATGGATATCAGTGAAGCTCGAGTTGTATGTCAAGATCGCAGTAAATGCAGAAGTTTGATACGACATCAGTAAGTAAAAATATCTGGTAGTTTGTATTTCTTTTCGGAGCTAACCTCTGAATCTCAGAGAACAGTTTAGTGATATGTATGTTTTCTTGTTATTGTGTGTGCGTGTGCGTAACTGAACATCAATTTATATTATGTTCTGAGTAAAACTGTCAAAGAAGACAGTATTTGACTCGTATAAACAGTGATCTGTCTGACCCTACGAAGGGTTAGATTATGAAATGACGATAACTTAAGTTCACTGAATACTATTTATTGCATTTGCAGTATTTCTGGTTACTGGTGGGTTAGTTAACTTATTTATGCCCTCTTTTTACACGAGTTTCGAGCTAGTCCAAAAAGTTAGAGTACAAATACCGTCTGTGTTAAAGCAAGTGACAGTTACGCAAATGAAACCTATGCCGGACCTGAATGGCCGGGCCGGGCCGGGCCTTGAAAAAAACACCGGGCCGGGTTGGGTCTGACATTAATTGGGTGGGAACGGGCCGGGCTCAGGCCTAAAAATATTTTCTCTACAGGGCTCTAGGGAAGAATGAATGCTGGAAGTTGTTTCGTCTCATTAAGAAACCAGAATACGTTTCACAGCAACAACAATTTTCACAAGCTTGGGATGAGTTGAAAGTTTCCAAAATGTGAATGTTGATTTCATGAATGTTCCTTTCTTCTGAGAGGCAATGATGAAATCAACATCCACATTTTGGAAACTTTCAACTCATTAGAAGATTGTGAAAATTGATGTTGCTGTGAAACATAATCTGAAGCTTGGTATGTTATCAAGAAAACAGTGAAAACTGAAATTAAGCATACAACAAGTTACTTAATTAAAAATTTTTGATTGTATCACCATCTAAATTAAGTGAAGTAGCCTTAAGATCACTGCGGAGTGACTTTTTGGCTCTCGTAGATGTGTTTTAAAACATGTGTAAAACAGTTAAGTTATGTGATGGAAGTTCCAACACATTCTGTAAGTGAGTGAGCAAATTATATGTTCCCGTAATGCGTTTGTATGGTTTAACGTATGATAATCCTCTACGAAAATACTTTTTGAGCTTCCTGAGTGCATATATATATATATATATATATATATATATATATATATAAATCATACACAATATATCACCATCATCATCATTAGTGTTCTGTCATTTGACAGGCCCAACGGTAACTCAACAGGTTCTCTTCCTCCAGTTTTCTCTGTCCTTTGTTTCCTCCTTCGATACTTGATAGCTTCCTATGACCATGATATCATCAAGCATCATTAGTCGTCTCCTTCCTTTTGGTCGCTTTCCTTCATTTCCCCCTACTATCATTCTTTTCAATAAGCTGTCTCCTCTTAACACATGTCCTATCCAGTTATAATTTCTTTTTCTAATGGTATTTAGAATATTCCTTTCTTTTCAATTCTTTGCAACGCTTCATCATTGGTAATTTTTTCAATCCACTCTATTTTTTCCATTCTTCTCCAAACCACATTTCAAATGCCTCCAACATGTTAGCTTCTTTCTTCCCAATTGTTTGCGTTTCTGCCCCATATAAAGTTATAGTCCAAATATAGCATTTAATAAGTCTTTTCTTTACATTTTTATTAATTTTATTACTAAACAAAGTTTTCTTGTTGTAAAATGCAAATTTTCCTTTATTAATTCTTTCTTTTATTTCCATGTCACATTTTCCATTTTCTTGGATTATATTACCGAGGTATTTGTATAGTCTCACTGGCTCTACATTATCTCCATTCATCATCACCTCAACGTTTCCTGGTCTCCTAGAGACTCTCATCGTTTTTGCTTTCTTTGTGTTGATTTTCATACCATATCTTATGCATAAACTTTCAAATTTTTGCATTAGATGTTGTAGTTTATCTTCAGTATTAGCTAATATTGCTTGGTCATCTGCAAATCTAATACTCTGTATTGTTCTTCCTCCAATAGTGATTCCTCTTATCTCTTCATCATCTTTTATCGTTTCTTGTGCAAAAATATTGAAGAGCGTTGGTGACAGACAGCAGCATCCTTGTCTTACACCCCTGCAAGTTACATATTTTTTAGTTTTTCCTACTTTTGTCTTTATTATGGCGGTCTGGTTCATGTATAATTCAGCTATTAACCTCCGGTCTTTCCAGTCTATAATCCTATACACAATATATATGGAATTATAAATTATACACTATATTTAGAATTATACATAATCATACACACATATGTATGGTTATGTACTATATTTATAAATGGAGTTTCGGATTTATAGTCCGAAGCAGATTTGTACGGGTCTAAAATTTTTGAACCGTTTTCAACTCTGGCCCTGTCCTGCAAGGCAGAAGCAGTTTAACTGCGTCACACATGTGTTTCTTTGAACTACATGCTCTCAACTTCTGTTTTTACATCAGTCGAAGTTTCCGCTCGATAGGTCTCGTATTTTGTTCACTTTTATATAACGGCACAACTCTTCGGACTACCGATTTGCATGTACTTTGGACTACTTCCTCTACGTGCTGCAAGTTCAGTTTCACAGAATGTACGAATATTAGAGATCAAATGTTTTAGGAAATATGAGCACAAAGTTCGCGCCTGGTTTTTCGTGAAAACTTAAAATTGCTGTTTCTATCCTCCCTTTTACATACACTGAATTTCCGAAGAAAATTATCCTACATGTTTTCTTCACTGTAATAAAATTGTATAACAAAATGTTTGAGACAGAAACCTGATTTGTAAGGTTAAATTTCGACATTCTTAAAATGAGAAAAATAAGGAACGGAAATACTGAATGATTTGCTTAGATATCTCTTGTTTCAATGTTCATTTAATACCGTTTCTAGACGTAACTGTTACTTCTGCTTTATTACCCTACTTGTGAATATGTAATTTTGCTATGCACGTAGTATGATACTGTACCTAAAATGTATTTACACAGCGTTCATGGAGTATTGTTTCGTGCGTGGGATGTTCAGATAATTTTTCGAGAAAAATGCTTCATCCGATAATCTAAAATAGGGTTTTAATAGTCCGATTATTATCAGTGTGAATTAAAGGGTACTTTAAAATGTGTCTTTCTGAATCGAAGCTTATCGGCATTGTAGTTGAAGGTACATATGGCACTTTTAAGGACAGAAATAAATGATGTGAAAAACGTGATGAGAGTATTGTAACTGGAATGCTTTGCGAGATTTTTCTCCTCTTTTTTCCATCACATTTTTTAATTTTTACTTCATCAGTTTCAATGATATGCATGAAATTACGTGATTAGTTTCTTTCCGCGCCACAAGACGGCAAACTTGATTTATAATTAAATTTCGTGACTTGCAGTGTGCAGTCTTGTGTTTTGATCTTATTACGACTTCGTTTTGCGTTACGAAATATTTGTTTTGCAAAATTAGTGTTTTTTCCTTTACAAAGGTTTTATATGATTCCAGTTGTTTTGACAAAGCATATATTTTTCATGTGAGACTTCAGGGAAGCAAAACAAACCAAAACACACCAGTGGAGGGCAATTATACTCCGGTACTTAATAAGGTGCTCCAATCTAAGGACGTTCTATAATAATAAGTCTCATTTTATGTAGCTATATTTCGTACAAGTTTTACAATTTTGAAATTTTTACGCTCTAGAGAAGTACAGATGGTATGTATATTATTTAAATTTCTGCTCACTGAAGAAAAAAACTTTATTACGACAAAATTCAGTATCTTAGTTAGCCTTGTTTAAATAAGGCCGCAAAGTTGTCGTCGCTTTCATGCGTGCGTCACCATAAAACTCAGTACAACACACGAAATATCCGTTGAAACTTTTTAGGTTGTTACATGAAGTCTGCTTCTTCGTAGAATGAAGTTTGTGGCATTGAAGTAATAGGATTGTATTTACTAAAAATGTGAATTATATTTCGCCGAAACAAATAAATTACGAAACATTCTTCGAGACTGTGTATTGAGTCATTCTTTTGTTTAATAATGTTTTAGCAACGTCTTAAACATCAAAGTTGCGCTCATTTTATTTTATTTATTGAGACACGGATAAAATATTGATGCTTTGGTTTATTAACTAATAAAGACAATCACGAAGAGAGAAAACTGTCATTGACAAAACACGTACATCGTCAGATTATGTAGAGGAAGGAACGCTTTGTTTTAGTGTTCTACTCAACTAGGTAATATGGGAAAAGGAGGTGGAAATGGCGAGAGAGACAGTCAGAGTGTGAGATAGATTTATAGTAAGATCGGGAAAGTGTAAGAGATAGAGAGAACAACAAGGCGAAGGAGTCAGAGAAAAAAATGAGAAAGCTAATTGGTTCACAGAAAGGATGTAAGAAAACAGAGTCAGAGAAAGAACGTCAAAGATGGATCCATAAAGAGAGATGTACAATATATAAAGTCAAAGAAAAAGAGAAGCCGATAAAGAAAGAAGTAGAGTGAAGGTAAAAGGAAAGATAGGGATATAAAGGGAGGCAGAGAAATGGGAAGTGTAAGGGAAAGACATATAGAAAAACACAGACAGAGAAGTAAAGAGGGAGAACCAGATATACAGAAAGAGAGAGACAGTGAGTATCAGCGGTAGAAAAAGCAATGGAGAGAGAGAGAGAGAGAGAGAGAGAGAGAGAGAGAGAGAGAGAGAGAGCGCGAGACAGAAATCGAAACAGAGACTGTTTTTTTTTTTTTTTCGGGGACTAGCGATCGCCATTCGCGACTCATAGGGCTATAAGCAGTCGCCCGTCGTGTCGTTAATTTGGGGCCACTGGTTCTAAGAAATGGAGAGAGCCAGTGCCTTAAGACACGCACCGTTCACATGCCTCACCCTGCACTCAGACTCGAGACCATCGCGAAGGAATGGACAGAAGCCAGCGCCTCAGGTCGTTCGGTCACAGAAGTAGAAAGAGAAAGAGAAAAACAGAAAGGAGAAAGATAAATATATAGATAAAGAGAAAGTATTAAATTTTTTGCCAGAAATTATGCACATAGGTGTCGTTTTCCTACATAATGATCTCACTCAGAAGAAAACATGTCTAAACCTATTCAAGAATTTCCTGCCTGGAATTCCCTGTTTGGCGCGAAAGAAATCGCGACTGGTTGTCTTCTGAACTTCAGACATCGTCAGATCGAGCTGTATACGCATGTTGTCTTTTAACGGACTGCGATTTAATGAAATCCGCGAGTTTACGTACATTGTTTGTGGTCCAGACGGAACCACAGTGAAATTAATGTTTGACGTTTCCCGATTTAACTAACACATTTCCTCAGTTTAGCGAACATTTTTTTGAACCACCAAACTAAATATGTTAACCAGCATTTTCACGTTAAAATTCAGCTAGAAAGAGAGCTTCGCGTAACAGGAAAATTTTACGCATGCAGTTAACCAGTGTTTCAAAGAAACCACCAGCGACATATCTTGACGGGATCAAATCAATTCGCCTTTCCTCCGACTATCAAGCGTGAGCTTCCTACTGGGAGAAGCAAATGACCAACAAGTTCCAAAGGAGCATATAACGTTTTCTTGCATCTGTGGGAAGCGGGAAAAAGAAAGGCAGGGGGGGGTCTCTAGAGTACCTTGTGGATTCCTGTTTTCAGCTACAGACAGAACAATAGCATTGTGTGAAGTCAGGGAACGCACGTGGTACACACCCATTCCTAAACCTCTGGAATTCTTTGCTAAATTGCGCTTTTTTTCCCTTCCTTCTCAGTATGAAATCTACAGCTCAAAGTAAAACAACACAGCTCGTTTACGGACAAAGTTTTGATGAACACAGGCAGCACTAGAAAAGTTAGAAGTGAAATTCACTGATCACTGTTGTTTGTATAAGTGCATTTTGTGAGAACATTTGAAAAATGAATGACTGCAGGAAAAAATGCGGAAAAGATTTTCAATCAATGAAAAAGTGGACATTTTGTCACAGACTGCAGTAGCAGAGAAACTCGGAATTTCCAAGTCAATGTTGCGTACCATAGGGAAAAATAGAAAAACAAAATCGAAAGCTGTGCATCGAAGTGTGGGCAATTTTCGAGTTACAGGAAATCTATGAAAGCATCGCCCCTGAACGACTTGCTTCCAACAAACAGGGTTAGTAATTTGCCTATTAGTGGATCACATCTGAAGGAAAATGCAGTTCATCTTGTCCAACGACTTCAAACAAACACGGCATCAAATGGATGGATTGATCGCTTTAAGCAAAAACATAACATGGTGTATACAGCTCTATCGACGAAAGCAGAAGTGTTGATCCCGTGACGGCACAAACGTGGAAAAATGAACAGTTGCTACATATTATTGAAGAGTACATGCTATGTGACATTTTTAGTGCTGATCAAACTGAACTGTTTTGTAACCTGCAGCGAGATAGAACACTGTGTTTTTGAATGACACCTGCCATGGAGAAAAGAAATCAAACGACAGAATTACTGTTCTTCTAGCTGTTAATGCAGATGGGTTAGAAAAATTGCAGCCATTTGTTATAGGCAAATCTGCTAAACCACGTTGTTTCAAAAGTGTGAAATCTTTGCCTACCAAATATGAAGCAAAAAAAAAGTCGTGGGTTACCCCAGCTTTATTCAAAAATTATGTAGAAGCCTTGGACACTCAAATGCAGGCAAAAAAGAGAAAAATCCTCTTATTCATTGATCAGAGTACTGAGCGTCCTGGGGTAAACAATCTGAAAAATGTTCAAGACATTTTTTCCCAGACAATTGTACTAGTGAATTGCAACCGCTGGATATGGGTGTCAATTAGGTCTTTTTAAGCCCGTTATCGAAAGTTTCTCACGCGAAAAGTACTTTCTGTTATCGATGCAAAGAATGATGCATCTAAAGTTAACTTTGTCGATGCAATGAATTTCGTTTGACAGTCCTGGAAAGCAGTTATGACAGATACCATTTTAAAACTGCTTTTACAAAGCAGACTTCTCAGGTTGTGAACAAGAAGAAAGTGGGTCCAATACCGAAAATCCTGCTGATAATTTTGCGGATGACGATTTTGCAGAATGAAATGAAATTGCCTCATCAGGTATTGCGTTTTCTTATTATGTTGATGATTGTGACGCAAAAGTGCATACCTGCCAAATGCAATACCTTGATGTTTTGGAAGAACAGATCGGACTAAATGCATGAGATTCTGATGAGGAATATGAAGCAGAACTGAAAGTTAGCTGCTTTAGTGATGCTGATAACGGTATAGAATGTGCTAAAAACGACTTGATGTGCTTCGATATTAATGATGACATTTTTCATGCACTTGATAAAATTGAAGCTGCGATTTATGAAGCCAAACGTTCAGAAAAAAATAAGCAATCTTCTCTAAAGTATTTCTTTTCTACAATGTAAAATTGTAATGAACACATATTTTGTTTTTACAAGTCAATTAGTAGTAATTGATGTTCTGTTTCATGAAGTTTATAATACTGAAATCTTTATTTAAGAAGCTAAATATTCGGGAAAATGATTTTTCTCGCAATTTTAAAGTACGCTTAAATTTTGATGCTCATATTAAAGTCTAATATCTACGATTGTGTATTTAATATTCAAAATAAATGTATATGTATTATAACATTTTTGATAATAAATTTCGTAATTAAAAGTACAATACATAATTTAAATGCCATTGAAAGAAAGAGAACATAGCTGCTTACGTATTCTATTATTAACACTGGCTTAATTTGAATATTTCATTCTAAAGACTTTCTCGATTTAGCGAATTCTGCGATTTTAAGTACAAGACTGTTGGTTACTTGATGTTCGTTAAATCGAGGTTTGACTGTACTTCTTCCTCAGATCGCAGGTCTGCGTTGTTTGTCGACGAGATCAGTGAGAAACATTCTAAAAGACACCGACGTCATGCGCAGTATTAAGGATCTCGTATCTTTACTGCTACATTGCAGTAACGTATATTTTATACCTGACACTGAGCTTCTGCTTTTCTTTTTTATATTTGTTGATCTACAAAGCTGTGGTTCGGTGCTAGGAAACAAAAATCTAGTATATGCAAAGGAACTTAAATATTAGAAATCAACAGATAAGGAAGCTTATCTTTCGCAGTCTGCAGAAAATATCGAATTTTAAATGGGGGATGACATGCTTCAAAACTGCATCCGCCAGTGACGATTTTGTTGACTTTGAATACGTACCCATTACATGGGGTAAAAAAAAAAAAAGAAGAATATTTTTGTATACACCCTTTCCTCTTCTTTTGCGAACTTTATTTTTTCGTTGCCTCATATCTTTCATATCCTAAGACTTCCTAACTCTTGAAAAGTCAATATATTGCTGCTCGCGATTAAAAAAGGTTAGATCGGGATTAAATAAGGTTAATAATTTGTAGAGGATTGGTTAGATACACCTATTCAATTGGTGTAATATAACCTTATCAAGTGTGTAAACATGGAATCAGTTATGAATGGAATACGGAATTACACCATACAATACAAATTTTGATGATGACAATCCGTTTTTCGGTGTAAAAAAAAATATTTTAGTGTATGTATGGTGTAATCCCGTATTCCATTCATGATTTATCTGTTCCTCCGGGCAATCACGGGATAGGATTCTTAACCTCCAGATTCGCTAATCATGAATGCCGGTTGCTTCGACTAGCGAATCCTGTGATGGTTATATTCAAATTAATCGGAAACTGGAGACTTGGTCTTTCTGGTTGGTGTAGTGGCTAGTATACCTGGGAGCAATATGGGAGATGCGGGTTCGATTCCCGCTCCAGGACGACGAAATTTTAAAGTTTTCGGCTATTATCTGACTCACCATCCTTGTCATATTTACACCAAAAAGCGGATTGTCATCTTCAAAATTTATACAATCAGTTAATTGTCATGGAGAAGTTTTTGTAGAGTTTTTTATGCTACGAAAGAAATTCGCATTTAAAAAAAAAACTCGATCTTTTTTAAGAGTTGCACTTCGTAACTCAGTCTTACTGGTGCAACAATAATTCGCCGCTGGCCTTCCACGAATCGAATAATATCGAAATATTTAAAAAAAACCGCCTAATTTATTGTAATTTTTTAATCGTCGCATGGTAGTGATTCCTCACAAAAGGAAACTGAGAGCGTTATATAGTATAGCAATCGCGTGAAGAAAACAGTTTACGTCAACACCAGGAAATATCCGGGTTACTCTTCAGGAACAAATCAACTTCGCAGAAAAGTTATGACTTCTCATGAATTACTTTTCCATATTATTCAGTACGCTACATGTTTATACAGGAAGAACCTTGTCGTGAATTACCCACCAGCAAAGAGAAAAAACCTATTCACAAATGTCATTCTTAATTAGACTGCAAATGTTTACTTTAACATTACATTACGTGTATAGCAAAACTGAATCTATAAGTTTGATTGGATCACCAGAGCGTGGGTTTCAATAGCCGTCAGAAGTGGCCAATGAGAAGCTGAGTCTCGCATCACATGATCAGCGGCACATTCTGAAAACTACGATACGTATCAGGGAGCTTGAACTCCGTTTCTCGGAGAGACTGTTGCTTCGCTCTCACTTGCATCAGAGGCTCCGCAGAGTGCGTCCGTCGAACATATCACGCTCGTTTAAGTCGCCTTGGAACATCGCACCTTCTTAATTGAGGAACTGTTTCTTCTGATTTCTAACAGCTTTGACGGACAGCAGGGAATACTGCTCAGATTTAGCTTATTATGCTTTAAATTATCTCAGAACTGAGGTGTGTTTTTTAAAGTTTTTTTCTCGTCGTAGATTTTTTATCTTCCGTTTTGAAGAAAATTCGGAAAAAAAATGTCGTTAGTTGGGCTGGGAAACGACATACATTAAATGTTTATGTAGTATGTATATATAAATGCGAACACAATTGATCGTTTCAAGAATTTTGGAATTTTTTTCTAAATTAGTGTGAACTACGTAAAATAGGATAGGGTAAATACTCCTACTATCACAGAAAATCTCTGAAAACCAGCAATTCATATTTCATAAAAAATATCTGAAAAATAAAATTCCGTGTGAGTTCTCCAGCGCATTTTTCAATCCACAACGTTGGTTTCGGAATAAAAGTTATTGCATAAGAAAAGGACATCGAAATTCAAGAAGAAAATTATTTTGTGACATAGCCTTGAAATGGAAGCCCAATCAATTTTTAGTTGTCATGACACTGTCTTTGAAAACCTGTAAACGTTCCCAGTGCAAAACAACTAGGGAAACTAATTCAATTTAGCGAATCCAAATTAGTTTGCTCAAAGAAAATCAGTGTAGTTTTTTAAGCGAAAAAAATCGTAGTTACGATAAATAAGGTGAATTATTGATTATCGCTCATCAGACAGCGAACTTATAAATCATAAAACTAAAATACATTTTGATCTAAAACATTTAAAATAATGAGTGAGTAATGCTGAGAAAACATGAAGTTGATTTAAATGAACTTTGACAGCTAATTAAAGGCGTGTTTTCCGAATTTCTGATTTTAAGGTTTGGAATTTGTGTGGTTCGAAAAGACTGTTTGATCGAAACAAAAGAACAAAAATGTACCTATGCCTGTTTGAAAGCGAATACAGTTCGCTTCACATAAATCAATAATTCTATCCTCCGCCTTTTGTTTTCATCCATTAACGCTAGATATATTTTTATGTGACAGTAGGAAAATTTCTTATCATTCCCTATTTATCATGTTTCAAACGTATAGATAATTTGGAAAAAATCAATGCAATTGGCAAACTAAAAAATATTTTAAATTTTAAAACGTGATTTCTGTTTGATATAAATAAATTTTCTCTGCATTTATTTTAAATGATTGCTACAGATCTAAATAAAATAAAATCGTATTTGTGTTAATTTTGAATCTTAACTGAATTTCTTCGCTACAAGTCCGAATTTAAATAAATTTTCTTGATCCAAACTTACTGAAATTTTGGCATTTTTTTTAACTCGTTTCTTCAGATTCAAATTTAATTTGACGCACTAAGAACACTTAGCCAACTGTTGCTAGGTAATAATGTGAGCAAAAATATCCATTTTTTTTATCCCGTACTATTGAAATCCGCGCAGAAGCTGTTACATATATTCCGATTTATATTAATATTCAGTCTATATTTTATATTATGTAGTTTTCTTCTTTTTCAGCTTCCATTAAAAAGAACAAAGAATCGGCTTTATCAGTTAAGATGTAGTGTTTCTTTATAGTACTTTTTGTGTTCAAAGACTTAGTTTTTCTGTGAGAGACTAATTTTTTCAGATATCAAAAACTTATTTATTCGAGAATTTTCCCTCCAATTATTCTTGTAATGTTTCAAAAAAGAAGAAACAAGACATAAGACACGAATAAGCAGGATACTTTGCTTATGCAGTTATGTATTTATGTAAATGAACTTCCGCTTCTTTATATAAATCCATTTCAGGAAAGCGGTGTTATTTCTATATTTTAAATTAAACAATTATTACTGCGCATTTTTTGATAGCTAAATATTAAATTAATTCTTTTAATACTCCTCTCTCTCTTGAAAGACAGTACTGTGAAAACTCTACGTACTAAAAACTGTGTGAGATAATCATTGTCGATAATCAATCTGACTTGAGATCAACGCAGTTGGAGTGCTGCAAAATTAGGAGTTCGTGACGTGCGGCGGATGTTTCAATGGCGTGAACCTAACTGCAAACTTCTGTGCTATGAGAAAAAGACTGCAGAAGGTAGAAACAGGACATGTATAAATGAAGATTACGAAAGAGAGAGAGAGAGAGAGAGAGATCTCATTTTCATAAATATCATTAAATGCAAACATCGTCCCATAATAGGATGTAGAAATTAATTAAGCTATTTTCCTGATCAGGCTGAATTGCACTCAACAGATGCAGCGACGTCGTTTGAAGTAACGATAATAAACTTTTGAACGACATGAGGAAGGATTAAGGGTACTCATGAATTCAGCCGATCTAAGCTGACAGTTATTACTTAACTTAAGTGATCAACATTGATTTAGTTTCGTAGAAAGCATCGATAAACTTAGAACTGCCATGAATCAAATTTTGACCAGTGTCTAGAAATGGAAGAATTAAATCTTGCATTTACAGAGAAAGTTTCAGTTCCATCAAAAGCTCAAAGTATGTTGTGCATGTTAGAAAGGAGTGTTTGAAGGGAAGAATGCAAAATTTAGTTAAAAAGCATAAGAACACTACTTGCATTTTATGAAATATTCAGTTCTTCAAATGCCTCTATGCTATATGTTTTTATTCAACAGTTTAGTGATCATCTTATCACAAGCACGATCATGCATAAGTAAATATTTAAGGAACAGTGTTTTGAATCTCATTTGTTAAATTTTGGAAGCAAACATTTTTTTACCATACAAATTATCAGTTTCCATTTGCATAGGAAATACTTCTTTTTCGAACAATTTTCAATCCTTGGTTCTTCAAGCGACATCTGATAGTTTTACAATTGGTGCTCACTTCCTCTTATTAAAAATTGGTAATCTTGAATGTCTACTGAGAGAAAAAAGTAATCCATAGACACCGAGCAAAGTTTTCCAAGATGGATGCTGAAAATCTTTTAGTGGACGTAGAGCTTATGGACGACCGAGATATTCCCGACAACCTCGAAGAATGTTTCGAGAAATTTGGCAGGAATGTAACTCAAAATGAAAGTAAGTATGTTTTGTATTTCATTGATTCATGTGATTTAAATAATTTTTTTACGTGCAGCCATCATTTCCCAAAATTGAAGCAAGCGAAACTGCAGTAAAAAGTGCACGCGATTATTGCTGCAAATGGAAAAGATGTCATCTCTCAGAAGATACTAATATAATCTTATTAATGTTGTATTTATATCTTTGTTAATGTTGTGTATTAATGATGACATGGCAAATCCTAGTAACGAAATGTCGATAATTTAGTTTTGTGGGGATTACTAGGAAGAAACTTTTTGTTGTCAAATTTTCGGGTTGCAAACCAGCCAGTAGTCAGAACTGACTCAGTTGTTGCCACTCATTTGGTAATTAATATCTAACCTTTCTTTTCGGCAATTCTGGCTTATCCTCTTTTTTTAATTTGCACACCTTCTAACTTCCTTTCCACAAAGTGCTTTCGATATGACAGAATTTTCATGGAGTCCCAGTTAATTGATTTTTGATTGTGTCTGTCAAGTCACCCCTGCCCCGGTGGCACAGTGGTCTAAGTGCTGGCTTATGACCTTTCGTTCAAGTGGGTCCAGGTTTAAATCTCGGTTAGGCTTGGATATTGTGTTTGTCTTACCGCACTGGCTATCTGCCTTCCCTGGAACCAGTGGCCTTAAATTAGGGACTGGCGACTGCTTATAGCCAAATGGGCCGCGGGTGGCCTGGTGGTCAGCGCTCGTGACTGCCATGGATATTACCTCATGTTCGATCCCGGGCAGGTACGAACACTCGAACCACTAAATACCCGCCGTGCGTCGGATAGGCACGTTAAGCCGTCGGACCCCGGGTACTGGCCCCCCGGTAACAAACAAGGACGCCTTCCTCCCCCTTTACTACGCTTCCGTGCGACTTTCCTATCGGGCACTGTAGCCCAAATCTCCTAGCTTCGTATTTCTAAGGGTTGTTTAAGACCTGGGGTCAGACACTCCGTTCCTAAAATCTTCTATATATGATCTCATCTCTGATCTGATTATCTGCGTATAGCCCATTGAGTTGCTCATGTTGGTCGGTTAAACTCCCCCCCACCCCCACCCAGAAGTCCTTTGTCGCTGGTAAGATTTCTTATAGAGGTTTCACGTTATGTTACACGGTTCGTTAGTTGTCTCTCAATTTCTCCTATGTAAGTTGCATTTTACATTGTAGACAATACCTTCTTGTAGCAGGACATCGCTTTCTTTTTGCTGTACGGGAGGAAATCATTTTTGAATTTTTTTGTTTAGGCCCGGAGCAAGCCAAACATGGGATTTTGTTTGCTGATTCACTGGTTTTTCGAATAGCCTTTTATGATAGGTGACTTTTCTAGTCAGCTTAATACTATTGTTTGATTGTTTCCGATTTAATTTAATATTTTTGCTAACTTTTTTCCTATTATTGCAGAAGGGTAAATATTTTCTGAAAGTGTAGTTTTTAAATCTTCAATATTTGGGAAGAATCCAGAACGTCCTTTCCCCCCAAGAACTGGGTAGCTACGTTAAATAATCAACAGTGATTTTTATCGCCAATTCTTTCCCATAGGTGCGACCGAATTTTTCATCGGTTCTTGGATTTCAATAAATTTTTCCTTATCACAAGTAGAATACGGAATTTTTTCTCAGCAATTTGAGACCGCAAAACTGTTTTGCCATGTTCAAGAAACTACACATTATGAAGCTCAGTTAGAACTTATGAAATTATCATGCAACGAATTTATTTCACTTCTTTGTGAGTTTTTTTCTTTGCAATTTTTGATTACTGGGGGAAGGGGGTCTTCATTCTTTTTTTCCTATAATTACATCATGAATTTCGTAAATTTAGGGTGGTCAAGATGTTTTTATTCTACAGATGTATGATGGCAGATATCTTAGACCTTATGGTTGCCCTCATGAATTTAGGTTCTACTAATTACAAACTTTTGCTTCCGGTGCAGAACTATCTTTCGTCTTTTACTCGAAATAGGATATTAATCTTCGTAACTTGATTTACGCTTTCTCTGTACAGCTACTAGAATGAAGAAGCGTATATACTACAGCTTTGTCCGTGTGTCTGACTGTCCGTCCGTCCGCACGATAACTCGCGTAAAAATGGTTCGCTTTAGATGAAATTTAGTATGTGGTAGGGGACAGCCTGGAGAAAACCCCTATTGAAAATGGACGAAATGGGGTCAAAGGTCAAGGTATAGGAGATTGATGCACTCCGTCGCCCTTATGCGTCATAACTTACGTAAAAATTCTTCGATTGCGACAAAACTTTATCATGCTGTTCTGGATGTACACTGAACTGGTTCTGTTGAATATCATCGAAATGGGGTCAAAGGTCATGGCACAGGGGCATGATTTATTCCACAGCCATTATCCTCATAACTTGACTAAAATGATTCTGTTGCGACAAAACTTTAGTATGTTGTACCGGAGGTACACTGAACCAATTCTGTTTAATATAATCGAAATGGGGTCAAAGGTCAGGGCACAGAAGCGAGATTTATTCCATAGCCATTATCCTCATAACTTGATTAATAAGTTGAGTAATGATTCCGGATATGTTGGAAAGTGTATCATAATCAATGCATTGCATAATTTTACTAACTTGTTTTCAACTGAATTCTGTAGCTATTTTTCATTTCGCTTCCTACAAGCTTCGTTACTTTTCTTAGAGAAGTGTGTCATTAGTTTTGCTTCTTAGTTTCCCTGAGTGCGCGGCAGATGCAGTGATATTTTTGTTCTTTTGAAGCTAATAAATTTTCACATGGTTAACGCATAATATTATGTAATCAGCTTAGGCAAAACTAATCAAGTGCAAAGTGACAATAGGCCGCCCCGGTGGCGCAGTGGTCTAAGCGATGGCCTCTGATCATTCGTCCGTAAGGGGTCCGGGTTCGAATCCCGGTGAGGCATGGATGTTGTGTTTGTCTTACGGCACTGGCTCTCTCCCTTCCCTGGAACCAGTGACCCTAAATTAGGGACGGGCGACTGCTTATAGCCCATTGAGTTGCTGACGGTGGTCGTTAAACCTCCAATCAAAAAAAAAAAAAAGTGACAACAATGTCATCACATGTAGAGACATGCTTAAATTATGAGATTTTTACTTGATGCTTTGCCACCTTGAGGTATGTGAAAGTATTTTCTATTTTTGGATGATACCGAATGATGCTTTTCCATTACTTCTATACAATTCCAGCTTTTAGCTTTTGCAAAAATGTTGTGGTAGGAAAGGGGCTCATTTTCTGGCAAACTATATTTTTGGAATTCAACAAAATGTTGCGTTGTTGCATGTATTCTACTCATGGTTATATAGCTGTAGTAATAAATTTAGGTATCATGTCTAACATATTCATTTTCCTGAAGGTGTTCTCCGATAAGAATTTATTATTTTTTTGTAGTTAAAAGTACAGAAATCTATCTGCGTTGCCGTGTCGAACATTCCCGGAAATCTTTAGAGCAAAAATATCGTACGATATGGGCGTGTAAACATGATAGCATTATTATATTTATGTTTTCCTTAACCAGGAAATGTGGTAAATGAAAGCGTTGTATTACGGATCTGTGATTTGAATGCTCATGAAAAATTTAAGAACCCTCAGTTCTGCTCTGGAACAGCCATCACTCGTAAGCCCGCGTTTTTCGATATCTTTTAATTTCGCGACTATAATCTTTAATGTCACTTTTCCGGTCACGCGCGAGAAGAGTTTTCTCTAATTTCGTTCATAATTATGCTTCTTCTAATGCTCTCAAGGCATACAGTTTCGAAACACGAACGTCCATACCGGGAATTTTATTCACACTTCCCACACAAGTAATCCCGTGGGACGAATTTGCATTTTAGATCTGTTGATTCCCTTCGAGGGATAAGTAACTGCAAGTGGAAACGATTTAACCAATTTCCCTAAATTATTCCCTTAGTTACTCTTAAAGGGAAATATTGGTATCAAGATTAATGTTACGTGAGAATAAGTATTCATATATTTACACGTCTATTGACCGTATTCCTTAAGCGTAAGTAGCTATGAACAATTTTTAATTAACTTCTTTGAAATCGAAGCTCACGATTAATTTTCTGCGTGTGTTTTCACGTAATCATTTCTGTTAAAAAACTTTGTTTGAATCAAAATTGTTCGTTTTATTAATTTCAAAGGAATTGCATACATTTCAAAGGAATTGCATACATATAAAGCGATTGTAAATGTTTTCTTTTGGGTAATATCCATAGATTTCTTTTTCTTTTCTTACGTTTACATTCTTTTAATGGTAAAAGCAGGCGTGATTCACTTAATACTATGATAGTTTATATGTGCTCTTTTTACTTTACTACCACGCGCAAAATTAAATATGTGAGACGCAGTTACGAAAAAAAAATCGTTGTTTCGATGATGAAGGATTTTTCTTCTGAACATTATGCATTAGTTTGTTTTCCAATCATCATTTTGAATTTGAATGATTTTACCATAGCAAGATAAACTTGCATCTTACGTTAACCAAGTAGTTATGACATTCTAATGCTTTCTAACTTTCTATACTCTGAGTTCGTAAACAACTCCACTAAATTTTTCTATCAGAATCTGAGTAATGACAGTGGGATCCGTGCAGTTTATAATATTATGAAAATTATAGTAATATTTTATCTTCGGAAACTAATTTCACACGTTTCTGTCCTAATAACATTACGTTCTTTAGATTATGAAATTTTGCAGAGATTTAGACCTAGAAATATATGTTTTCTCTACTACCATGCCTTTATCTATTGGTATTAGTGTACTACTGTATAACAATATACGACATTTTGAGCAGGGACTCCCTTGTATACCATTCTCATAGTCTTCTCATCATCGTCTCATTGATTGTCCCGTTGATCCCTTCTTGACGGTTTTGTCCCACGAGAATGTTTTATTTCTTCTTGACTTCAGTGATTAGGCAGTGACTCGCTTAACCGTTGTCAAAATCTTCTTGCCATCGTTTCTTTGATCGTTCCCTTGATCCTTTCCGGTGGTTTTAACCCACGAGTATGTTTCACTTTTCCTTGACTTCATGGATTATGTAGTGATCCAGTTGCGCCTCTCTCAAAGTCTTCTCTCCAACATCTCCTTGGCCGTTCCCTTAATCTCTTTCAGGTGATTTTAATTCAAGAGTATCTTTTATTTCTTCTTGACTTCAAAGATTTGGAAACGACCTGCCTTAACTGGTTTTCAAAGTCATCTAAGCAACCTCATCTTGATCGGCTTTTGATATATCCCTGGTGATTTTAACTCAAGACTTTATTTTTCTACTCCTTGACTTCAAGGACGACATAGTGATCCACCGGTTCCCCTGACACAGTCTTCTGTCCAACATCTCCTTTGTGGAACCCTTCATTTCTTCCAGGTGATTTTAACTCAATATTATTTCTTGTTTATTGTTGACTTACCCCAGGCTCCGGAGTTTTTAATGTCCAAATCTGTTCATCGTGGTCGCACCTAAAGATATCAAGTGGGGAACCGCTCTTTTGGGGCGAAGTGTGTTAGAGGAACGTCTTGTGTCCTGGGCCACTGCGATAGCCGTGAGTGCAACAGAAGAAACCCTAAACATGACTATCAAAGTTTAGAGACCATGAGGTTTCAGTCTTACCACCAGACTAGGCTGAGGATAGATGGTATTCAACTCAGATAAAATTTCTCTTGCTCACAAACTTCAAAACTCGATTTTTCGGACTTTTCTCACCGTTTTCTTAAAAAGTGTATACACCATAATAACTTGTGATGTGATGTACATGTTTTGTAAACTTTTCCGTGTATTTAATTAATGTTTATGTTCCGTAATAATATAACTTAATAATATAACATATAATTACTGTACTATTTTAATTAGAAAGGCATATGCTATTTTTCGCGGTGATATAAAAAACATACACTACGTTGGGAAATGTATTAGGTGCCGCCCCGGTGGCGCAGTGCATCATTCGTCCAAGAAGGGTCGTAGTTCGAATTCGAATCCCAGTGAGGCATAGATGTTGTATTTGACTTACGGCTTTGGTTCTCACCCTTCCCTGGAGTCAGTGGCCTTAATTTAGGGACGGGTGACGGCTTATAGCCCATTGAGTTGCTCACGGTGGTCGTTAAACCCTCAATCAAAGAAAAAAATGTGTTAGGTCACCCCACAAGAACTGTACACAATCCAGGAAATATTTAGTTATGATGTGATGCAAAGTGAGCTACACGCAATACTAGCGTAACGAAGGAGGAGGGAGTGACCTGTAGGCTGAAGCGCTGTATATAAGAGGTTAGTGGTTCAGGCGAGTGCAAAGTTACGGATGTGATGTGCAAAACCAAGGGCATACCGGAGTTTTCTGAAGGCCAAGTGGGTGCTCGAAGAGCTGGTGCATCCATTTCGGATATGTAGCCACTTTTGGGCTGTTCAAAGGAAACCGTGGTTAAATGGTAACCAGGACGACGGCAGCATTGCCTTGCGTAGGACAATCGACGCAGAACATTTTCGTAGTTGATGGCCCAATACAACATGGGCCAACCAGAAAAACTATCTCGTGCGACTGTACGTCGCATCCTGGCACAGATGGGCTAAAAGACCAGACGCTCTCAACCGCAGGCTTTTCTAATTACAGTCCATCGACGTAAACGGCCCTCCTGGTGCCAACAGTATGCGGATTGAAGTGTGGAAGACTTGAAGCAGGTGTGCTTATCCGAAGAATCACGATATGTACTCCATTGTGGCAGTGCTGCATCAGTAGCATGAGGGTGCGGATTCCTCCTGAATGACGTCGAGAATTCAGGCCGGTGGTGGCGGTTGTATGATATATGGCATGTTTAGTTGCTATGAACCAGGACTTTTTCTGCTTGTGGAGCAACGTATGGAAGCCGCTACTACCAGGAACTGCTTGCGGACCGTGTACACCCTTAATGTTGTACCTTCACTCAGATGGGGGTGGGTTGTTGCGCGATAATACGCCGTGTCATCCAACCCATCACGTGCAGAAATGATTCGACGAACACAGGGTTCATATGACACATCTGAATTGTCCTCCGAACTAGCCTGATCTTAACCCAATTGAACATCTTTGGGATGTTGTAGAACGACAGGTGAGGAAGTTGGACACACCATCCCACTCCATATCGTAACTGTGGGCCGCAATACAGACAGCTTGGTTGCAGATCCCCACACAACTGTACAGATACCACATGGAATCGATGACATGTCTGGTGGCAGCCGTTCTCCGGATGAAATGAGGGTGCACTGTGTAATAGGTAGGTGGTCGTAATTCATTGAGCACTCATTATATGTGTAAGAGTAACGTCAGCACCACTCAATTTTTACCAAAGCGAAATGAATTCAACGGCTACAAACGTTGGCGTGTTGTCCAATCTTATTTTCGAGGGCTATACATAAGACTGTTTCTGAGGCGTTCAACCCACTTTTACAACAATACGGATTACGCGAAAGAGAACAGTGAACGGAAATGAAAGAATGAAACCTTTTTGCATGTATTACTCGAAAATTAGCAGAAGACAGGATAATGTTTTTCAGTCAGGAAAACAAATATGAAGCGTTGGTGTGAACTTCAAAGTTCAGGCAGCGCGTACAGCATTGTATACTAGATATGAGTTGGGAATCACGTCACCGTTATTGAATAAGTACTGTCACCGTTGTGACCTGTACTGAAAGTAACAGTTCCGAAAACATTGTTAAAGTGTCGGAGTTACCCGTGTCATGATCACAACAGTTGTTGGGAATAAAGGAATCCAAAATGATTGTTGCCATATCATAGTTTCGCCATTGGGTACTTCCCCACGTTCATCACATGTAGAGATGAACGAGGATTGAAATCAAATCATCACATGTAGAGATGAACGATGATGAGGATAGAAGTCTCCCCTTCTACCGGGGAGTTTTATCCTAAGGGATATTGGCGGCTTAAGATGGGCTGAGCGATCTCGTCATCACCCTGATCCAGTAGGCGTAAACGGTGGAGACGTGAAAGCGCTAGTCTGGTTTTGCCGAACAATGAATTTTTACTTTCGTTCTTCCGTTTAGTACTCAGCTTCTGTCACAGTGATTTTCCACTCTGATCCTGCTTCGTATCGTACCTGGTACAAATGGTTATTTCGTCAATGTTACAAGTGAGACGGTGACTGGGCGGTTCAGACTTTGTTACAGCTCCGTCACCACTATCTTAAAAAATGATTTGTCCAATTAAAGTCATCGTTACTTTCGCGGAACACTCACCGTCATCACTTAAGCACCGAAATCACTGTTAAGTCTTTCTCCATTGGACGCACATAATACACCGATGAGATATTCCCTTATGACCACCCAGAGAAATGAGCGCACCTGGAGACCGAACGGTGGTGCAGATGAAGTTCACAAGGAAGTATATATACAACCTGAGGACCGGCGTTCGGTTAGTAGAGTGTTCGGAGTCAGAATGAGAAAAGCTGCCGATTTATCGGAGTTTGATAAAGGACAAATTGTGATGGCACGGAGCTTCGGAACTACGATCTCAGAAACGGCGCGGCTTGTGAGTTGTTCACGTTCCGCTGTAGTGAGTACGTATCAAAAGTGGTGCACAGATGGCCAAACGACCAACCGTTGTCCAGCCGTGTGTCGTCCGTAGCTCATTGATGCTAGTGGTGAGCGGAGACTGTCGCGCATTGTTCACAGTGACCGCAGAGCCACAGTGTGACAAATCACCCGCAGCTACAACAGTGGTGATCAGGACAATGTGTCAGAGCACACAGTTCATCGCAGCTTTCGGCGCATGGGCCTGAGTAGCAGAAACACATCCGGGTCCCCATGCTCACTACTCTTCATCGCCAACAACGCATGAAATGGGCCCAAGATCATCGAGATTGGACCGTGGATGATTGGAAGAAAGTGACCTGGTGTGACGAATCAAGATTCCTGGTGCATCACGTAGACGGCCGAGCGCGGATACGCCGATTGCCAACGGAGACTATGGCACCCGGATGCACTGTTGGGCGGAAACAGGCCTGCGGCGGCATGCTGTGGGCCATATTTTCTTGGGAGACTCTATACTCGGGGCAAAGCTATCCTGGCAATGAGGCCGAAGCCACGGTGACCTTTTCACTCCCAGTATTACTCCGCGCTAATGGTGTGTAATTAACCTTCACTCGGAAAACTTCTCCCACAAGCTCTCAGGGCTGGCTGTCTGTCGCCGTGATCCCTTACCAAACCCCTCTATTTTAAACCCCTCCTCACCCCCGCGCGCTTTGCAGACCGGTAGACAAGCAGTTTATTTCTCTCTCTCTCTCTCTCTCTCTCTCTCTCTCTATCTTTTATTTTATTTTTACTTTTTTCAGATGTTACAGAACGTGTAACGTTTCTTTCTTTCTTTTAAAATAAAATTATCTTTGCTAAACACGGGAAGAAGTCTTAAGTGGCCTAATTCTGTTTTCACATATTTTTCTATTTTTTTTTTTTATATATTTCATTTATTTATACTTACTGCTTGAAGATTACCAACTGCGGGATTTAATTAAAAATATTTTTACCATGTCATCAGTTATGCGTAAAATTTCGTTTCAGCTGTACAGAGCTCCTCAGACGTCACGTGACTTATACACAGTCACAGAAATATTCAGAATTACCGTTTATTGTAATACATAGAATACGTGTAACAATTAAGAAAACGAAAACTCTTCCGGAATCGAATGACCGAGTGCACCAGGTGTCAAATTCCTGTTTTAGTAATTGTTGAAATTAAAAAAGTTGAAATGGGCCGGGCCTTGGACGTGAGGGCTTGGGCCGGGCTTTTCAAATTAAGGCCTGTGCAAACCTCTACTAAAAGGTTTGTCGCTTCTGAGATGCTTGCACCCACTCGCTTAGCACTCACTATCCTCTTTTAAAGTCTTAAATACACTTTGTTATTTCATTTTCCGATTTATTCGGCGAGTGTTTTTCCATCAATTTGGTGGAAACATTCATAACGATCCCCTTAGCAGAGCTTCGTACTGGTTTCCCAGTTTTATGTGGCTGAAACACACTCGAGTGACCGGCAGATGCCATTCAAAAAAACCGAAAAGACAGAAAAGTGTTTTAAAACAACTATCAAGAAGGAGAAACCAGGGGGATAAACGCGAAATGCCCTCGGAAACACTTTTTTCGCCCTCATCCTTCCGCTAATGACCCCCCACCCCCACAGCAATAAATATCCCCTGGGTTGACAGCTTAACTCTGACCCAAACAAGAATGCTGTGACAGAGAAACATCAGTGACGTCACCAGAACACGAATATCTGTATTTTTTAGAAATGCCGCTGAAACTAAGATCTGATATTTTAAATGCACACACACAGAACGTATTGAACATCTGTGTCCTTTTTAAGTGCCAGTTGAAGCTGGAGTACGAGCTTTTAGACCGGAACTATTTTATGCAGTGGAAGTATACACTCTGTAGCCTTCCTTTCAATGACAGGTTAAGTTTGCCCCGAGTATAGGCCCCATGATCCCAATAGCACAATCCCTGACAGCTGTCAGGTATCTGAACTTGCGAACCAAGTTCCCCCTTTCATAGCAATTGTGTTCCCTGCTGGTGATGGCCATTACCAACACGATAATGCGCCATGCCACACTGCCATAATCGTCAAGGAGTGGTTCGAGGAACCTGCTGGTAACTTTCTGTTAATCTCCTTACCTCAAAATTGACATGACATGAACGCAGTCGAACATTTGTAGTTGGACTTGGAAAAGCGGATTCGCGCTAATTCATCACCACCCCGAAATATACGGGAACTGGAGGACCTGCTGTTGACATTATGGTACCAGATAACCCAGTATACCTATCGCCACATCATCAAATCGATTCCTCGCTGGGTGGCCGCTGTTTTTCGGGCTAAAGAGGTTCCTACAGCTTATTTATTAGGTAGGCGGTCATAATGCAGTGGCTCATTGGTGCATCTGGTGTCCAACTGCCACGAAGACACTGATAAAAACAGAGTTCCTTCGGAAAGACTTCTGCAATTGCGCTCATACTGCCAAAACTTGACTGCCGACGGTTGGCGACAAATACTTTGGAACCATTTATCTCCCTAGCAACCAGTTTCGTAGAATGAGAGAATTCCGTCCGGAGGAAGTTCCTCGCACTCTGTGAGCAGTTTGCACTGTTCCAGTTGTGATGGTTTTGGAAATAAGATACTGTTAGAGATGTTTCTCGGCGCATGGCATTGTTTATTACGGATCTTTTTTTTAGTATCAATAACACTATGGAAGAATGCATGAAACAACGAAAAAAAATACGTTTTTGGCTTTTAATGAAAATCTACAAAAAAAAAAAAAAAAAGTTCCTACATATTCAAACGTGACTTTTAAGGTAAAACACGTATTTTATAAAAAAAATGAATTCACGAGGAAAAGTGTTTTATGCTGATTTGAATAAAATAAATGCGTATATACACAATGTGTATAACGACTTTAAGAGACATAGTGCTTTACACCACGGGTGCCAGACAAAACGCCGACACCCAAAACACCGACATCTAAAATAACGACATCTAAAATACCGACATCCAAAACACCGGCAGGACAAAACACAAACAGGACAAATACCGACACCTAAAACACCGACAGGACAAAATACCGACACCTAAAACACCGACAGGACAAAATACCAACACCTAAAACACTGACAGAACAAAACACAGACAGGACTAAATACCGACACCTAAAACACCGACAGGACAAAATACGGACACCTAAAACACCGACAGGACAAAATACCGACAACTAAAACACCGACAGGACAAAACACCAACATCTCGTTTCTATTTTGTTTCCGCAACAGCAGTCGTCGCTGTATGTCAAGGATCAAGTAATCGTGTTTTGGGTGTCGGTGTTTTGACCCAGACCCATGCATCACGCTATTTTCTGATCAAAAGAAAGAAAAACGCCTGCACAATATCATCTGCGGAGAAAATTTATGCCATTAAGTGTAACGCATGTAGAAGATTAGTCTCTGCTGGTCGGAGCAAGTTTGAAATATCGCAATATGCTAATCAGGATATATCATTTTCAAAACGTATGAATATGTTTTTCTCTTTCTTAGGGTACACACACGAAATTTTTATAACATAGAAAGTTGTATTACTAAGTAAACGAATGTCATTATATGGCAGAAAAAAAAATGCGTGAGGCATTTGTTTTATCTTGGTGTAATTAATAAACCTCAAACCATGCAAAACAACCCAGAGAAGAAAATGGTGATTTTCTCTTTTTCAAGGACGAAATCCCCAATGTCAGCAATCGGAAAGGAAGCAATTACTGTAAATTCAGTACTGTTAATTCGAATTTTGGGAATACTCCATGGTGTTAGGGCACACACGTACAACCTTATGTCAATAAAAACAATAATTCTGTTTCGCTCGAATGAAGGGGATGTTACACATAAGTGCAGCTAAGAAAGTAGGCGACAGGATTAACACCATCAAATCGCGTCAGCACAGCGCTATTATCGACTAGCTAAGAAAGTAGGTAGCACGTTTAGCATCTTCGTCAAATACCCTGAGCACAGCACCTACTAGGTAAGAAAGTAGGTGATAGGATATATTATGTGTCAACTTCGTCAAATAGCCTGAGCACAGCACCTACTAGGTAAGAAAGTAGGTGATAGGATATATTATGTATCAACTTCGTCATAATAGCCTGAGCACAGCATTATCTACTAGCTAAGAAAGTAGTTGACAGAAAAATCATTATCAATATCACAAAAAACAAAAGAAGGTCCACAACGCGTTCAGCAACTCAAAGCGTTTAATTATGGGCATGCATGGTGCAGAACTCAAAAGGGACATGAAATGGTTAGACAAAAAGTTACGGCATTCAGCGAAAACACTTCTTGACGCCGAAGCATTAAAAGAGCATGAAGCTGATCTTCGTCATTCACTACATCGTGATACTTTTTCGGTAATTTACAACTGCGTGGCACCTCCTTGGCGTACTGCAGTTATGATTCAGCTGGATTGTAGCGATGCTGTCCACAGAGAAGGCAAAAGGTCAGAAAGTTCTAAAAGTGTAGGTGCGATTGATGACTTCGGTACATACCAGGCGTGCTCAATGGTGTTAACTCCCGGGTATCATGGAGTTAGAGGTAAAAATGAAATATCGTGATCTTGGAGCTCCCAAATGACGATGTGAGCTCTTATGAGGTCGTGCGTTTTCATCCACGAGAAGAAACTTCTGTTTCGCTCGTGGGTGATGATAGCTTACCCTACCGTGGAAAAGGGTCACAGTCTCCTGGTAATGTCGTCTGTGTATCAGCAGGCATTCTTGCGCTTTTATCAAACATACTGACTTTACTGCTAACGGATTAGACCCCTCCTCACACCATGACTAAACTGCCTCAGAACGGACGGAAGAGTTAGTATGTGAGCTGACTGCCGCGCGTTCCTGCAGTTCTCTAGACACAAAGTGACCGACTAGCAGAATACAGGCCAAATCTGGACTCTTCGGAGAGTAGGACACTTTTCCACTTCTTGCCATAATAGATGTTGTCGCGCCCACTCGTGTCTTTCTTGCCGTGTTGCCGTTGAAAGTGGTATCAGTGAACGTCTTGGCGGTTGACCATGCTGATACAGTCAATTGCGGACAGTTTGACCCCTGGCCGTGACGCTAGCGGCACTTCTGAGGCATTTCGGGTGTGGTGTTGACATTGGTTTTGTGAGCGTTTGTTCAGTACTTATCTTGCCGCGCCGCAATTGTCTTCGGGCGACCACGTCTCTGTTGTAGTGTGATATCGCCTTGCTCCTGCTCTTGGAATCTACTTATACTTTGAAATACACGAGAAACTGCTGCACCGTCTGTCTTGTCTGTCTGTCACAGCCCGTATTTTCACTTTCTATGGCCCTGTTCTGTTCTCCAACCGTCTGATGTATCCACTGCATTAGAGATTGAGCGGAAATTACGTCATCGCGATGCTGAAAACTCACTGTCATAGTTTTGACCAGTGAATAAAAGTAACAGTCTCAAAATCACAGTTAAGGTGTCGCACCTTGGTGACCATCGCATCTAAGACAAATATCCCATCTACTTGGGAGTTTTACCTTAAAGGCTGTTGACTGCTGACGATGAGCTGAGTGAGACTGTTACCACCCTAATCCCGTGGGAGTAAATGGTGGGAGACGTGGAGCGGTGGAAATGTTACTCTAGTTTTGCCGAAAAGGGAAAAAATACTTTTTTTTTTTTTGGTCCTTCTATTTAGTGCTTAGCTTCTGTCATAGTGATCCACCTCTCTGTTCCTCCTTCTTATCGTTTTCACCACAAACGGTTATTTTGTCACTATTACAAGTAAGACGGTGATTTGTAGTTTCGACTTCTTCACAGCTCGGTCACCGCTGTTGTGAGTAAATGCTGATTTTGTCAAAATTTGAACTCTTCGTTACTTTCGCAGAACTGATACTGTGACAGAAAAATTACTTTTAAGCCCACTTCTTGTCAGGCAATAACATTTACAGGCGCTCACCATTAAGACCCACCCTAGCTCACTGATTGCTTAGAAACCCAATTAGCCGCCTCGGTGGCACAGTTTTCTAAGCGATGGCTTCTGACCATTCGTCCGAGATGGGTTCGCTTCGAATATCGGTGAGACATGAATGTTGTGTTTGTCTCTTGGAGCTGGCCGTCTCCCTTCCCTGGAACTAGAGGCCCTAAATTAGTGACAGGCTACTGCTTATAGCCCATTGAATTGCTCACATTGGTCGTTTAACCCCACAAACAACAAACGAAGTCCAGTTATCTCTCCCGCATCTTTTTTGCGCGTGCGCGTATGTAATAGAAATACTTAACCTCCGAAATTTGCACATTGTTGCATTTCGTACTCTCCTAGCTATCAATCTGGACTGTTAGCATTTTTATAAACGCCTATCTGGGGTTCTAAGTCGTGATATTCTGAATTCTTTATGAGCGCAGTTTAGCTTAAGCACCGTGCAATTCAATGCCATTTGAACTGAAGCGTTGGATTTCTTTAAGCAGTATTGCTTTAACTACCTAAAGAAACGAACTAGTACAAATTTAAGTGCAGAAACATTATTTTTAATAATTTTCTCTTTATCCCGAACAAATATTCCCACAGTGCATGTTCTTTGCCAAAATTAATTGAACAACAACATTACTCTATATGGAAGTACTTCTGTTTTTTTGAAGCATTTATGAACAGGATAACATATTTTTATTTAATCCAGTCTGAGCCCATTACTACACAAAACCATAGCCCATTATACAGAAGCAGCTTAAGAGCTATGTCAGAAATCTTTGTTATCCGATAATAATTTCAGCGGGTTTTTTTTCGTCTTATACGAATTTGAGTATAGTAAAGCGAAATTCTGTTTTGAGCTTTTTAGCGAGTGGCGTAGTTTTCCATAGAGTTCTTATTTAAGATTTGTACCACGACCCCTCTAAAAAGAAAAGGAAAAGTGCACTCAAAATTGGGCCAATCTGCAATCGTTCGTTCGGTGCGTGCTTTCGAGAAAATGAAAAAAAAAATGACGTATTTGTTATAAGGGAAGGCATTGGTTTTGTGTCTCGGAGGAGAAAACTTTTCGGAAAACTAAACTACATACGTTATTCTGAAAATGTTTGAACATAATTCTGTCTCGTTTTCTCATATTATTTGCAGTCAAATATATAAATTCCGACAATTTTGTTTTTCAGCAAGTTGCAATTTATTTCCTTTAGTTTCGTTTCATTCTGTAATTATATAAAGTATTTCATTAAGTTTCAAAATATTTCGGTCTCTAAGGCAAGGAATCTTATGCTACTTAAGGCAAGGACGCATTAAAAGTGCAGTTAACTTTTTTTAACGTGTGCTCTGTTCATTTAATTTACTGTTATCGAATTACGTTAAAAGAAAGTAGAAAACTTACGTTGCCTTAGTACATCGCGCAGCGTATAAAAGAACACGATTATCACATGAAGTAGAAAATAACATAGTTATAAATTTGTTTTAGTCAGACGTAATTACTTAAAACACATTAATTCAAGGATTTCGCTCAACGATGACAGAGCTTTCTCCGGAGTAAATTATTTTAGAGTACAAGACTTTTAAACATATCAACATTCGTTAGCAGTCGTTAAGCATGTAATGCGCATTATTTAAATATACTGTGCAATTCAATTATTAAACAATTTCATTACTGTCAACCAGAAAACATCGTACTGTTTTAGATCGAACTGCCTTCAGAAACGTTAAAATCAGCAGAGATGAAGTAAAAGTATGAACAGCTTATATCAAGAGATGCGATCATTCGAGAAATCATCTAAATATTAATATACCGCAGTGTTTCTAATAATGATGTTTATTATCACCTCCCATGCACATGGTGTTTAAAAACCTACGCATTCCGTTTCGAGACATACGTATTTTTCGACAAGAAATACATCGCTAAAAAAAAAAGAACGACGACGATTGCAATGTCCTCCCCATTTCGGGTACTGAATTTCCAACATTTGCAGTACTGAACCTTGAAATACACTGACGGAAAAAAATTCTCAACACCAAGAAGGGGTTGTGTTAGATAAACGACAGTTGGTAGGCAGTGAGAGTACATCTGTAAGATGACGTCTATGCAAATTTCGCGCTCGGCGCATACGTGTGGCGCTAGTAGCGCCCCTCGGAACACGCAAAGCAGGTTTGCTGTAAATACGCGCTGTAACGTTCGTGAGCGTTAGTTATCGTTGAGATTCGACGTAGGGTGTTGATATTAGTCAAGAATGCCTTTAAGAAGACGAAGAAGCCATTATCAACAGCTCACGTAGTTCGAACGAGGTCGTGTAATAGGACTACGAGAAGGTGGATTATCTTTCTGCAATATTGCAGAACGACTTGGCAGGAATGCAGCCACTGTGCATGATTGTTGGCAGCGGTGGTCAAGGGAAGGTACTGCCTCAAGAAGACCGGGTTCCGGCCGGCCACGTGGCACTACTGAGAGGGAAGACCGCCGTGTACGGCGTATGGCCGTGGCGCATCGTACCGCGTCTGCGGCAGCAATTCGAGCTGCAGTTGCCACCACAGTGACACAACGAACTGTTACAAATCGGTTACTTGAAGGACAGCTCCGAGCCATACGCCCTGTAGCGTGCATTCCACTTACTCCAAACCACTGCCGTTTGCGACGTCTGTGGTGTCAAGCTAGAGCTCATTGGAGGACGGAGTGGAGATCTGTTGTGTTTTCTGATGAAAGCCGGTTCTGCCTGGGTGCCAGTGATGGCCGTGTGTTGGTTAGAAGGAGGCCAGGTAAGCGCCTGCAACCAACTTGTCTGCGGCCGAGACACACTGGACCTACACCTGGAGTTATAGTCTGGGGAGCAATTTCCTATGACAGCAGGAGTACTCTCGTGGTTATCCCACGCACCCTGACGGCGCAGATGTACGTCGGTCTAGTGATTCAACCAGTTGTGCTGCCATTCATGAACAGCATTCCAGGGGGTGTTTTCCAACAGGATAACGCTCGCCCGCATACCGCTGTTGTAACCCAACATGCTCTACAGAGTGTCGACATGTTGCCGTGGCCTGCTAGATCACCAGATCTTTTACCAATCGAGCCCGTATGGGACATCATTGGACGACACCTCCAGCGTCACCCCCAACTTGCATTAACCGTCCCTGTATTGACCGACCAAGTGCAACAGGCATGGAACTCCATCCCACAAACTGACGTCCAGCACCTGTACGACACAATGCATGAATGTTTGCGCGCTTGCATTCAACATTCTGGCGGTTAAACCGGTTATTAATGTACCATCATTTCACATTTAAAATGGCTCTTCTCGCGCTTACAATAAGCTGTGATCTTGAAACCTTAATCGATTAAATATGTTACCTATACAAATGCATTGCCGCCATTTCATTCCTCTACAACTATTTTTTCTTGGTGTTGGATTTTTTTTCCGTCAGTGTATATACAACCTACGTCCGAAAAGTTCCAGGACTGACTGTAAGTCCTCATATGGTTCGGTTCTTTTAATGTTCTGTAAGTTTCAGTAGCTGATTTACCAAGTTTTTAGTAGAAACTGATGTATACTCTCTGCTCTTCCATGGCTAAAATGAAATGGGATGAGAACACTTGCTATGACTCCCTTAATGCTCATCTGCCGCCTGTCAGTACCGGTATGAACTGGTTTCCCGCTGTTCGCGGATTGGTTAAGGACTGCTGCCTTTTGGAACACTACAGGTGATGTTTTTATCCCACTACTATTACGTCAGTTATGTGGCCAGTTCTGGAACTTTTCGGACGTAGGTTGTGTGTGTATATCATCACCATTGTCAACCATTATCAATCCACTGCTGGATGAAGGTCTCCCCAAATTTCTTCCACAATTGACTGTCTTGAGCCTGTCTCCTCCATGTCACTACGGCATGCTTTCGAATTTCATCCATGCATCTCCCATCTGGCCTTCTTCTGGTTTTTTTTTTTTCCTGTCTCTCGGAATCCAGTCTAAAATTTCGGTTGTCCATCGGTGGTCCGTTCTTCTGGCAACATGTCTAGCCCATTGCCATTTCAGTGATTTCACTCTAGTCATGATGTCGTCCACTCCTGTCATTTTCCTTACCCATAAGTTCCTCTTCTTATCTTTCCTGGTTACACCAAGCATGCACCTCTCCATGCTTCTTTGAGTTGTCTGCAGTCTTTGTATGTCTCTTTTAGTTAAGGTTCATGTCTCTGCTCCGTACGTAAGCAGAAACGTGGACCTTAATTAAAGTTAAGGTCCACGTCTCTACTCCTTGCGTATAGAACAGAAACGTGGACCTTAACTGAAAAAGACATGCAATGACTGCAGACAACTGAAAGAAGCGTTGGGAGATGAATGTTCGGTGTAACCAGAAGAGACAAGAAGATGAACTCATGGATACGGAAAATGACAAGAGTAGGAAGCATCATGATCAGAGTGAAATCACTGAAATGGCAATGGGCTGGACATGTTGCCAGAAGAACGGACTACCAATGGATAACCGAAATTCTAGACAAGATTCCAAAGGACAGAAAAATACATAGAAGAAGACCACATGGGAGATTGATGGATGAAATTCAAAAACTTGCGGGATTGATATGGAGGAGACTGGCTGCGGGAGATAGACCGTTGTGGAAGAAACTTGAGGAGGCCTTTATCCAGCAGGGGATTGATAATGGTTGACAATGATGGTGATAATATATAACCGAACCTTGTTAAAGCGCCATGTGGTCATCGTGCTAAACTTGCAGTAAGCGAGGGCGGCAATTTAAAGAGGTTCACGTAAACGAAAAAAATGGGTCAAATTAATTGAATGACAGCATAAGGAAGAAATAAAAGAAACACACATTCTTATGTGTGGGATCTTTGACTATGAAAGTATAGGGTGTGAAAACACAATAATTAAGTGAAGTTCATGACGAAAATTATTAAAACAACGTGATTTTATATATTTTTCTATAACATAAGTGCTTCGTTTACCAGTACCACCGGCATTTACACTCTCAACTGTTGCTGTTCCATCCTTTATCTTTTTGCAACCTTTCTGATTTCTAGAATATTCAAAGCAAACAAAATATAAATTCTGAATATGCTTGTACCACTTACTGGTCATCCGTGCAACTCTCTCAGAAAACTTGAAGATTTTAGCGCCTTTGAGCGGTAATCGAATCTGCATCTCCCTATTTCCGTTCGAGTATGCTAACCAGAACAGCAAAGTTCCAAGCAACTGAGACATACATTCATTGTCATAAAAATCCGCGCACCAAGAAGAAGGCGTTGGATTGAAATGAGATTTCAGTAGTGAGATGGTACATACCAAGGACAGAAGTGATTACAATATCACAGCAACAGGACGATTTCCCGCTGACATACGGTACACATTCCGGTCAGTGTTAGTACCGCGTCGGACTGCATCGTGCTGGGATACATGCTGTGATACGGTCCGGCATTGAGTCAAAGAGACGCCGTATGTCATTGTGGGACAGATTGACCCGCACGTCTTGCAACTGACTCTCTAAATCCCGAACACTGGGACATGAAGAAAGCTGGCGTCCCATCTGGTCCCACACGTGCTCAGTGGGTGAGATATCAGGTGATCACGGAAGCGTCGAAGCATGACGTAGACAGTCCTGGGAAGCCCGAGCCGTGTGCGGACGGGCGTTATCTTGTTGAAAAATGGCTCCCAGCCAGCCCGCCGAGAAAGACAGCATATGGGGCAGCAGGATCTCCTGTACGTGGCGCTGGGCTGTCAACGTCACTCTGATCACTGCGAAGGAAGTCGGGCTGTCAAACGCGATGACTCCCCAGACCATTACGCCCGCAGTTTGGGACGTTTGCCCCTGTACAGTGAGGTTGGAATTGTAACGCTCACCTGCGGTCCTCTACACTTTCACACGGTGGTCGTCCATTTCCATACAGAAGCGGGATTCGTCGCTGAACACTATACGTCGCCAGTCCGTAGCATTCCACGTTGCTCGCTGCTGACACCACTGCAATTGACGCCGACGATGGTCAGGTGTTAATGACAGCTTCTGGAAATGGTACTGACGGACACAAGAGTCCCTTGTACAGTCGCCACATGTCTCTGGATATGGGACGAAGACGTTGTTGCATCTGTGCGTGCCGCTCTCACGATCCTCTCTTCCGGTGTTGTGTCTGGGCCGTCCGGAGCCAGTCCTCCATGTGCGGGTGCCTTCCCGTGTCCATTGCTCCCAACACGATTGCACCGTACTATCCAACCGGCCCAAATGGCGACAAATTTGGCACGCTGGCCACCCTGCCTCTCTCATCCCGACGATATGGCCTCGTTCAAACTCCGTCAGTTGCCCGTACGCACATCTACGGCGGCTTCTCGGCATGTCTGTCGCCCAAGGATCTCACCTTACTCTTGACGTGCACTTCGGCACGCATGTGGAGTCCCCAGCGCGGCGCATTATAAGCCCCGAGGATTGCGATTGTAGCGCGGGCATGCGGAATCGCACCAAACTTTAATCATTTGCATCTCTGCCCTCCCCGTAGCTATTCGCCGAGTTTCGCGTCAATCGCCCGGTTTTTCTTGGTGCGTGGATTTTTATGACAATGAGTGTTCTTAGCTTAGGAATCTGAACATCCTCAGATTTTTGCTGGTCGAAGAATCCTTGCTTCCTCATAAGGGTTTGACCCATCTCCCATCCAGAAACGAATGTAGGTCGGAATTCAGCAGTGCCACAGATAAATCAATGAAGGAAGAAATATTCTTCATAATACAAGCAAATTTAGAATTTATATCCTGTTTGCTTAGAATATTCTATCGATTTCCCATGTATTATGATAAATATATCTTCCTTCATTTATTTATTTGTGGTACTGGTGAATTCCGACCTACATCCGTCTCTGGATTGGGAGATGGGTCCAAACGCTATGAGGAAGCAGGGTTACTTCGATTATCGAAAATCTGAGGATGTCAGATTCCTAAGCATGTTTGCTTAGTCTCAGTTGCTTGAAACTTCACTGTCCTGGGTTGTGTAACGGTTAGCATACTCGAACGGAAATCGGGAGATGCGGGTTCGATTCCCGTTCCAGGGCGATGAAACTTTCAAGTTTTCTGACAGGTGTTACATGGATGACCAGTAAGTGTTACATGCATATTTATATTCTCTTTGTTTTGAATATTCTAACCATTTCCCATGTATTATGAGGAATATTTCTTCCTTCACTGACTTTTTGTTTTTTATATCAGATCAATTTATCGGGAATCATCCTATAAAAACAAACCTGATTCATCCATGTTATTCACCTGTTTTAATTCATAGCCAAACTTTTGTTTCCTTGAATTGCCGAACTTTCAGAGGTTTCTCTGTTTAACAGTGCCGTATTCTCAACGATGGTCGATGCCCATTTATGAAACATTGAAGCCGATCATTACTGTAGCTATATTTTGTATTCTTTCCCAAACTGTCTAAAGTTTTCTAGGCTAACTTCATGAGTAATAAATCCATGCTTGGCGTTTACCTGGTCAGTACATAAGACAAGAGCTTTATCTAAATTTCGTGCTTGCCACTTTAAATTTTTTTTAACTGAGTACTGTTGTGTTTCAGTTCCCTCTTCGTTTACGTTTATTGCTTACTAATATTTGCTACTGTTCTTTCGCTAATGGAAATTTCCAAAAGACTTGAAAAGTGATTTGCTAATGACTTTGAATCCACGTATCAAAATATTCTCAGATCTTTGAATTCGCATATCAGAATTTTCTCATGAACACCCAACAATGGTTTACCCATTTCAGGATGCTTTAAAATAATCAAAAACTATTGATGAATGAAAAAATCCCACACAAAAACAGTTCCTCCGAAAAACTGATTATTTGTCCATCATCATCATCATCAACCATTATCAATCCACTGCTGGACGAAGGTCTCCCCAAGTTTCCTCCACAACGGTCTGTCTTGTGCCAGTCTCCTCCATGTCACTCCCGCATACTTTCGTATTTCATCCACCCATCTTCCATGTGGTCTTCTTCTGGGTCTTTTCCTGTCCCTTGGAATCCAATCTAAAATTTCGGCTGTCCATCGATGGTCTGTTCTTCTGGCAGTATGTCCAGCCCATTGCCATTTCAGGGATTTAACTCTGATCATGATGTCTTCCACTCTTGTCATTTTTCGGATCCACGTGTTCCTCTTCTTATCTCTCCTGGTTACACCAAGCATGCACCTCTCCATGTTTCTTTGAGTTGTTTGCAGCCTTTGTATGTCTCTTTTAGCTAAGGTCCACGTCTCTGCACCATACGTAAGCACTGGAAGGATGCATTGATCAAACACTTTTCTTTTAAGACATAATGGCATATTGCTCTTGAAAATTATGCTGTTTCTTCCAAAAGCTCTCCAGGCAAGTTTTGTACGCCGATTAATTTCTTCACCAATGTGACCCTCACTTGATATCTGCTGTCCAAGATAAACGTACGTGTCTGTTATCTCCAGCTTTTCTCCATCAATCGATAAATCTTCATTTCTTGTAAAAGCATTGTACATCACTTTTGTCTTCTGAAAGTTCATTTTTAATCCCACTTCTTTACTCTTGTCAGCAAGTTCCTGGATCATACTCTGTAGCTCTGATGGGGTAGTTGCAAAAATGACTATGTCATCAGCAAAACGAAGGTGGGTTAGATAATCTCCATTAATTTTTATCCCTTTGTTTTCCCAGTTCAGTGATTGAAAGACATTTTCCAATGTGGCATTAAGGAGCTTCGGAGATATGGTGTCACCTTGTCTCACTCCTTTTCCAATTTTTATGTGTGTTGTATTTTCAAACAGCCGAATCTTTGCACTTGCATTTTCATAGATGTTATTAATAATATTAATGTATGCATCTTCAATACCGCAGGATTTCAGAGCCATTGTAACTGCTGATGGTTTCACCGAATCAAAGGCTTTTTCATAATCGATAAAAGCCATGCACAATGGAAGCTCATATTCCCTCGCTCTTTCAATTAGTTCTCTCAGTACGTGGATATGATCTATTGTGCTGTAGCCACTCCTGAATCCAGCTTGTTCTCTCGGTTGAGCCATGTCCAGTGTCACCTTAAAGCGGTGTGAAAGAACTTTAGTGAAGATTTTATAAACCACTGATAGGAGGCTGATAGGTCTGTAGTTCCTGAGATCCTCAATGTCACCTTTTTTATGTAGCAAGATCATTGTAGCGTTGTTCCAATCCTCAGGAATTTTCCCTTTATTAAGGCATCGAGTGAAAATTTGGGCGAGTACTGTTTCGATTTCTCCACTTGCTTCTTGTATGATGTCTACAGTAATTCCATCTTCTCCTGGACCTTTTCCCTGCTTCATGTTCTTGATTGCATGTGCAACTTCTGCTGGAAGGACTGGAAGAACTCTGGTACTGGTACCTTTCATGATGTCTGGAGTACATGCATCATCCCTTTCATATAATTTGGAGTAGAAATCTTTCACTCTTGTCAAAATTTCGCCTCTATTTCTTGTTACAGAACCATCTTCTTTTCTCAGTGCCATAATCTGTTTTTTCCCCCTTACTGAGATGTCCCTTTGCTATCTTTAGGCTTTGGTTGTTTTCAATTGCTTTCCTTACTAGTTCACAGTTGAATTTCCTTACGTCTTCAGTGATACTTTTTCGTACTGTCTTGCATAGCTCTATATATTCCACTTTGGAAGTCACATCTTCTTTAGTTGTCCTCATCACTCTTCTTTTTGCATCAACATTTTGGTTTTTCCTGATAATTTGTTCACATGCAATTTGTTCTTAGACCCAGCTAATTTTGTTGCTGTTTCCATAAGAGCTTTGGTTACTTTTCTGTTAACTTCAGAAATATCCACTTCTTCCGATGTTAGGCCTTCTAAAGCAGAGAATCTGTTCTTCAGTTCCAATTTGAAGGTATTATGGTGTTTTTTAAGGTTGGTTATGTCAATACATTTTGTTTGTCTTATGAGCTTGTTACGTTCGAGTTTAGTGTTGAGGTGCATCTTACATCTCACCAATCTATGGTCACTGCCTGTGTTGAACTTGTTTAGCACACTGCAGTCTTCTATGACGAATTTTTTGTTACACATAATAAAATCAATTTCACTTGTCGTCCCATTTGGATGTCTCCATGTCCATTTCCTGTGTGGCTTTTTCTTGAAAAAGGAGTTCAAGATGAAAAACCCTTCTGCCTCTGCAAACTCTACGAGAGTATTTCCACGCTGGTTTCTGTTGCCGTGACCGAATTTACCTACTGAAGTTTCATTCTGTTGCCGTTGCCCTATTTTTGCATTGAAATCTCCCATAATTATCTTCAAGTGCTGCTTACCTTTATTATTTAGATGACGAATTTCCTCATAAAATTCTTCAATTTCTTCTTCAGCATGACTTGTGGTGGGTGCATAAGTTTGAATAATCTGAGCCTGGTATCTTCTCGAGAGTTGGATAACGAGTCGTGCAGCTCTGTCAGAGGAACTTTCAACTTCTACAACTTTATCCTTCAGTTTCTTGTTTATTATAAATCCAACACCACTAGTTCTGCCAGTATCTGTCCCACGATAGTAGAAGAGATGTCCACTTTTCAGTTCAATGAGATCTTCTCCTTTTCTCCTTACCTCACTTAGCCCGACGATGTCCCACTTGATCCTTTGTAGTTCCTCTTCCAATTCAAGAAGCCTTGAATCAGAAGATAGGGAGCGTCCGTTGTACGTAGCCAAGGTCAGCATCAGATGGCAGCCTAGTCCGGTCCTCCGGGGATTCTTAGCACCCTCTGCCTTCATGTCGCACTGGCCGCTGCCTTGGCCAGGTACATTCCAGCTGCCGGAGACTGAGGGCCAAGATTTAAGTTGTGGAGTCATTTTGGAGGGGTTTGGCCATAACTCACCACGCTGGCCAAGCGGGTTGGTGAGTGTGGGATAGAATTTCCTCTAATCCCGATGGTATAGTTATACCGCTATTGGCGGTCGTCAGAGCCCCTTTAGTGGGAACAGGATGTACCACGAGAAGGCGGGGTTGACATTTGTCAAGGAGAGGCTGTGATGTTACGCATCACCTGGCCTTACATCCCTACCTCTCTGTTTAATAAACTTCGATAATTAACTGGACACACATGCACACCAATAGTCTCACTTTTATCAGATGCAATAAATCACAGAAGATTCTGTCTCTGATTTTCGGTAGCTGAATACACTTCGCTGACGACATTATTTCTTTTCCGGGAGAATGGGCTTGTAGATAGTTGTTATCTCACCCATTCCAAAACTTTTTTGAGGAGGACCCATCTAACGTGCTTTTGAAGCACGCTTAGTGGGCAATTTCGAGTGTCAGTTGCAAGTAAATATTTTAATATGCGGTTCAACGGGGTATTCTCCAATAAGAAACACCAAGATGATATCCTGGTGGTTAGCGAGGTGACGTGTTCAATAGGATAACGTTTGTAACCCGTGACCAATGGCGGAAGATGGCGGTGGAGGTTTAAAGGGGGCAGCTTATCTAGGCTCGACTGTACCTCTTTATCAGGCTCTTGGAGAGCATCTGTTATGCGAAGTACTCACATGCCCGAAACACAGAAATACTGAGTGGTAAACATATTCTAAGCTCGTGGTTCAATACTGAAGCATAAAACACCCCGTCAACGTTATGTAAAACGAGTATTTTCAAAGTCTATAAATGTTTTGCAAAAGAAAAAAAAAATATCTTTAAATCATTTAACATACAGTATGGTTTTACTCTGTCGAGAAGATATCAACATTTTCAAAACCTGATGCTACAAACTAAATATGAAAAAAGCTGTAGGCTTGAAGATACGTATTAAGTCCTGTTTTAACAGGTGTAAAAAGATAGTCGTAAAATCGTTCGCACCCGAAAGCTTGCCAGTTATCTTTTTATAATTGTTAAAATCGAATTTAATACGCAACTACAAGCCTCTTGTTTATTACACAGTTTGACTCTGAATTAATGATACAGTTTGAAAAACAAACCACTTTAATTAGTGATGGCTACAGATATCGTTTTCCTCATTTGTATGAAATTTCCTGTCTTTACATGTGATGATATCCACAAGTAAAAAAGAAAGCGGGAGTTACAAAGTACCTGTGTCTTTCTTTTGAATTCTTACAGTGAATTAAAGTGTCCGAAAGGAGGCTATTACTCTCTGTAACACTTGTTTTTGTGTATAATACTTAGAAGTCTGCTCTCAAGTCATTGTTCGCAATGGTAATTACTAAATACTAACTTTTTTCTTTTGTGGCAGGTAGCTCTCCTTTGAAAGACTTATAAACGCCGAAAACAAAGTCGGAGATCATGCAGCTATGTAAACGTACTTAGAAAGCAGTCTTTAGTAACTTTTTAAAGAAAGTGCAAAAGTTTGTCGTGGTTTGAAAGTTATCAACTTTTTCTGAACTCTATGATAAAGCCTGTGGGTAGTCTTTATCGCGTGTATAGATTAAGGTTTGATGACTGTAAGATTAAGTGCTTACTTATGTGCCTCTGCTAGTTAATGTTCGTGGTGAGCTTCGTTGCACATAAATTTCACCTCGCAAGCATATAGCAAAACGGCCAAAGATGAAAGTCAGCTTGAGAAAATTGAATTTCGTTGATCCAGCAGTTTTATTCTTTCTTTTCCTCAAAAGTTAAATCCACTAACCTCTCGGGTCTTTGCACAGAAATCTATCCATTGATAGCAATTGTCCATAACATGTTACTCAACAAGTTTTATATCAACGTTTTATAATCTCAAAATTTAACAATCTAGTATATGTAGAATCTGTTTTCCGCTCTTTAATCAATCGGCACCTTGTCTCTATAATCAATCTGCCCCTACTATCTGCATTTTGCTACATTCAATGTTTTCGTTTGTCGTACTGTCACCCACTCTCAGCGTTGCCAATTCCTAAAAGCTCTTCTGGGAAGTAATATTACATAGATAAAGCTTTAGCCAGAAATAATTAAATTTACATAAGGAAACAGAAACTGAAACGGAAGATTAATTGAAGGTGTGAGTAACCCGTGTTTCTGCCTGTTGCACAGTTTTCAAAACCTTTTTTTTTTTTTTTTTTTTCTGACTGAGGTTTTTCATTTCAAAACTGAAGACAACTTTCTCCCTCTGCTTTCACTGCAGTTCTGTGTTTTTGTCTTCTCTACTAAAATCGATTCTGCCAAACGAATTTCCTTTTCGGATTTTTTGTTTTGTTTCTGGATTTAATAACCGCCATGAGCAACTGTAATGACTATAAGCACTATGTTATCCCTAATTTAGGGACATTCGTTCCAGAGAAGGGACATAGCCGACACCATTAGACAAGCACACCATTCATGTCTCATCCGGGATTCGAACCTTTCGAACCTGGACCTATCTGGGACGAAAGCTGTGAAGGCAGCGATTTTGTGACATGGCGGCTTTTTAGAATTCATTTTCGCAGAGGAACTGGATTAAAGAAATTTTATGTTCTTTTGTAAAGTATGGATAGTAATTAAGGAGTGCTGACAGTACGTATGAGTATCGTTTACAAAGAAAGCAAAAACCGAGAAGCAAAACAGTGGATACCATTTGCTCAAGACATTTGTATATTTTTTTTAGCCAGTAATGGCGGAGAAAATTATAAATGTTAAGTATCGTATCATGGTTGTTGAGTTTTGAACTGAAGAGAGAACTGCGCCGTACAATATCCACGAGCTTGGTCAGAAGCTTAGAGCTGCCTCTGAAGCGCTTTTAGAGGACGTACTGAAGATTTTCACCACTGAAACAAAGATATGATAAATACATAGAGATTATCTTTGATGTCGTAGAAATATTAATATAATGATGCAATGCTACCAAAATAAATGCATCATTTTACTATCATGTCATTTCACTACCTGTGCGTCATTCCATTATCACGTATCTTTTATTCAAATTTACTCCCAGAGCCCCTTTGTTTCACCATCAATTTCATTACTCTAACATTATCCCTCCAACTTCTTGATTGCCTCCTAAAGACGTTGTTTTTATCTATTGGAGAAATCTCTGCTTAAAAAGCTAATCTGTATTTTTCTTCTTTCATGCTATTTAATCTTCTACCTTAAGAGCAAGACCATAAAAAACTCTTGCGCGATAGTTACCCCTGAGACGACAGGTACCAACACCTAGTTCGGTAAATCATTTCCGAAATGATATATAGCACACTAAGGCTTTGTGAGGCAGAAAACGTCCTTTGTTTCTTACCTTGATGTTACTAGACAATATTAATATCTATCACGTGATATGTGTAAACGATCGATCTGACTCTACCAAAAGAAAATCTATCTGTGTATCACTTATGAATTATTTATCTGAGACACTTACTTCTTTAAGTAAAAATAAGATCATGCAATACCTGTAGAAATTGTAGATATGCCAGAATTAAGGAAAATCATATTCGAAGATCCTAAATATAATAAGTGTGTGGAAATAAATAACTTAGTTATTTCCTTTCACATTGTTTTCAATAGGGTACTTGAGAGTGGAAATGCTAAGTTTTATTATATTTTTTATCTGTAGGATATTTTTTAGTCATCAACTGGTGAAATTGGTTGGTAATTTTCAGTTTAACTTGCATTCTCATATTATACAGCATTACGTCTCTATAATGACTGTGAAGCTTATTTTTCGTTTGAGAGGCTTATTTTTCTAGATGAAGGCAAGGGCATGAGCATACTCTAAAACTTGGAAGTTTTCTTTGTGCATTTACTTTTCTGGATCCGACAATCTAAATAGAGCTAGTTGATTCCTCGATTTTTCTTTTGAGGAAGTATATGTTAGGCGTCTCTCTTTGGTATACTTGAAACTGAAATTTCGGTATCATTTTGCGAAGGAAATGGGACATAGTGTTGGTTTGCAATTTACCACTTGTACTATTTATTATTAGCTCGATCGCATTGTAGTAGCTTCTTTTATCCTATTATCTATCGTTTGACCTTAACTTAACGAAACAAACGTTATGGATGAGCTAACGTAAGATGGAACAATGGGGATTATAGTGCTTTTAGTGTTGGTTTTTGCTGTGCAGCAAATTTAGGCATTCACGTATTTGTTCACTTAAGGTCAACAAATGAGACTTCGCGTGCATTTCGAAATAAAAGCAATACTTTAATTGCTCGTACAGGGCACAGAAAGCTTCAACTCAGCTGTGTTACAGCATCGGAACAATGGGTTTTATGACTTGCCTGCCCCGCAGGACGCACATGAGATAAAGGCAGACAGCAGCGAGACATTCTGTCTGCGTAGCTCAGTTGGGAGAGCGACTTACTCCGGAGTGAGGGGACTCGGATACGATACCCAGTGCGGACAAACTTGTACGTTATATTGGCGCCCGAACTTCCAGGATGACCCGGTTGTTAAGTTTCTCGCAATGATGTGATATTCTTTCCACACAGCGAGACAGGAAAAATGAGAATCCTTTCTTCAATGCTTCGAAAAAATAAATCAGTGTGATGTTACGTTCCACACACTAAATTGTCTGGGATTTCTCAAATGCACGTTCTTCATGGGATGACTGCCTGGAGCGACACATGGTCCGACTGACCCGTGCGCCATGACCCCGGTCCTATTTCGGGGGGGGGGGGGTGAGATGTGACGTGCCTTCATCGCAGGAAGCACATGAGATAAATGCATATAGCAGTGAGAGCACATGTCCGTGTAGCTCAGTTGGGAGAGCGACTTACTCCGGAGCGAGGGGATCCGGTTCCGATGGTCGGCGCGGACGAACTTGTACGTTATGGTTTGTTATTTATCTTTTCAATAAATGGGAGTTACTTTTAAATTTATATTTACTGGAATCGTGCAGTATGTCTACTCTCATCTGCTTCAGAAAACAAAGTCACAAAATACCGCCATATTCACACACAGAAAGCCCCTGTTTATTACAATCGATTATACAATACAAAAGACAACCGTACACTGTACAAAAAATCTGAAATTCAGGAGCCACTTTCCGCGATTCCTTTCGGGAATCAACAAAACATATTTCTGATACAATTTTTTCCGTGAAATGACGGAAAGAATCTTGAATTTCACGGATTTCTCGTAAGCCAGGAAAATTCTGAATTTTCAGAAACCTTTGCACAATGCCTTTCTTATATTGACGGTAAATTGCAGTTTTTAAGATCTGTTAACGGAAAATTCTGAATTTTCAGAAACCTTTCCGCAATGCCTCTCTTATATTAACGGTAAATTGCCATTTTTAAGATCTGATAACGGAAAATACTGAATTTTAAGAAACCTTTCCGCAATGCCTTTCTTATATTGACGGTAAATTGCCATTTTTAAGATCTGTTAACGGAAAATTTTGAATTTTCAGAAACCTTTCCGCAATGCCTTTCTTATATAGACGGTAAATTGCCGTTTTTAGGATCTGTTAACGAAAAAGTCTGAATTTTCAGAAACCTTTCCGCAATGCCTTTCTTATATTGACGATAAATTGCCGTTTTTAAGATCTGTTAACGGAAAATTCTGAATTCTGGGAGACCTTTCCGCAATGCCTTTCGTATATTAACGGAAAAACTCCATTCTCACTTTTTCTTTATCTATAACGATAACATTCTGGTAATAAAAGAGATCAGCGGACATATTTGAGGTTTGATTAACTGCTCAATTTCAATCGTCTATCAAAGGAACTGAATTTGAAGTTCTGTAGCGAGATCGGATATTGTGGATAGCATATCGCATGAATTTTGGTTATTGTGGCATAGGATATTTCTTCTCCTCTCACCGATTTTGTGCACCAGATATTATATATTGTGTCACCGTAAGAAACCGGGTATTTTAATTATTGTAAAGGTGATTGTACTATGTCTCTGCGTCAGTATATGAAGTACTTAAGGCAAAAGCTGTTAAAGCTATCAGGAGTACATTTTATGTTTAAAACTTTTGTGAAATAATAATATAAAACAGTACATTTCGCCATTTCGTAAAGATAATTGAAATATATTGTCAGTTAAAAAAAAAATAATGTGTGATAAGTCTTCTTACAGAAAAAATAAAATTACTACAAAGGTATTAAAAAAACGCTCAACAGAAAATAAAATGACTAAAGCATTATGGAAAAAAAAAATTCATGATGACAATATTAGTTTTACTTTGAACGTGAGTGCAGTCCGTAAGACTTTCTGGCTAGCAGGCGAAACGAGCGGCTTGTGCAGACCTAACCCAATCAACCGGAGTCCGATATCCGCCACCGGCACGAATGGATTCTCTAGCGGAAGACCTGAAAAATTCAGTGTTTTCCATTTTGCGAAATTTTTGTATAAATACGAAAAAACTTGAAACGGTCTTTTTCGAAATAGGGGTAATTTCTGACTTAGAAAAATCTGTCAAAGTACGAAAGTTAAAAAAAAAAAAAAAAAAAAAAAAGGCGGGGGAGACGAAGGGCGCTTTTAAAAACGGAAATTTTGTTAAAACACGGGCACTTATCCGCAAATGTGCTGCACGTTGTTTTTCGGAAATTTTCCGTGAATTCACATCACTTATTTTTTACAGTGTAGTGAAATTCGAAAATTTCTTTTTAAGAAAAATTCTCTAAAACGTGCTACCTAGTAACACGACTGTGAGATCGCTCCAACGTAGCTGTAACGGTTGCTGCAACAAGAAAATGCAGAGAGTTACACGAATTTTTAAATATGCGATTTATAATATCTCTGTAATGCTTCTCAATGCTGTATTTAAGATATTGCTCTTGTTTTCGCGAGTGAATAAAACAAAATATGATGACGAAGAGGGAGAGCGTATCCATTTGTATCCACAGTAAACTTCTTAATAGTTATATCTATATTGAAAGAAAGCAGTGCCGAAATCGAGACGTTGCGCATATCTATGTAAAAGAGAGGGTTAAAGTAAAACGGCATTTGAAGTCAGAAGAGGTAAGAATGAGCTAATTTTTGAGCGCGTGATAAAATTTACTGTCTGACACAGTTAAAACATTTAAGAAGACTGGAAAAAATAGCGAAAAAGATTCCTGGGTATCGAAATTTTATTTGTCTGTTCATTTTGTACGTCTACCTTCCAGCGGCCTTCCTCTGGCTTTTCTGAAAATTTTTCTCCAAATCTTTTCTTCTGGCTTTTCTGAAATTTTTTCTCCAAATCTTTTCTTCTGTCTTTTCTGAACCTTTATCCTTCCAATTCATTCGATCTGTCTGTTTTGTACATTTATTTTTCAGCTCTTTTTGTCTATTCTCTTTTGAATTTCTGTTAACTAATTTCTTGTCTTCTTTGTACCTCTATTCTCCACCTCATTTCATCTGTTCTTTCTGTATCTGTATTCTAGAATTTGTTTCGTGTTCCTCTTAAATTTCTGTTCTACAACTCACTTCCTCTGTTCCTTCTGTTCTTCTGCTCCCTAAATAATTTCTTCTATCTTCTCTGTATCTATGTTCTCCAATTTAGTTCACGTGTTCGTTCTACACATTTGTTCTTTTATTCGTGTCTCTTTCGTTTCTGTACCTCTATTCTCCAACACATTCTATCTGCTCTTTCTGTATCTCTAATCTACAAGTCACTGGATCTGACCTCTCGTAACTAATTTCGTCTGCCTTTCTTGTACCTATATTCTCCAATTCATTCCATCCATTCATTCTGTACCTGTACTCTCCTATTTTCTCTGTCGTTTCTGCACCTCTATTCTCGAATACGTTTCATCTGCCTATTTTGAATTTCAATTCTCTAACTCATTTAATCCGTCCTTTCCATGCTTTTATTCTACAACCTTTTTCCTTTGTCCCTTTTGCATATCTGTTCTTCAAATCACTTAATCTATGCCTAAATTCTCGAACTTATTTCCTCTGTTCCTTCTGTACCTATATTCTTTAGTTCATTTCATCTGTCTTTTGTGCACTTTTGTTCTCCAATTAACTTCCTTTGTCCTTTCTGTTCTTTTACACTGCTGGACAATTGCTAAGGACGGATCATAAACGGCTATATAGCGCATAAAAAAGTAAGTGTGGTTGGATGCCAAGTGAAATAAAATAATGTCAGAATGCCAGGACATTACAAGAAAGACAATTTATTGTGCTCTAAAATCCAGAAGGCTTTGGAACGTGTTCAAGGGACAAACAGGCCATTTTGTGCAGAATACGTAAACGTGAAAAAAATGCAATTACCGTCCGCAGGCGTTCCGGCGTAAGATGTCAATACGGGATATGGCCACCATGGAGGGCGATGCAAGATTCCACACGTCGTGTCATGCTTTGCACAACATTATCAAGCAGCTGTTGATGTAATTTATCCCATTCCTATGTCAGTGCACGGATGAGGGTGTCCTTGTTTATTGGAGGGCATTGGCGACCAGCAAGACTCCTCCCCAAAGCATCCCACACATTTTCAATAGGATTCAGATCTGGAGAACGTGCTGGCTATACGAGCCTTTGAATATCCTCGCTCTCAAGACACTCCTGGACAGCGACTGCTCGATGACATGTTGCGTTGTCGTCCATGAAAATGAATCTATCACCGACAGCACCACGGAACATGCAAACATGAGGTAGCAGAACATCATTAATGTATCGTTGGCCAGTCATAGTCCCAGTTGGAAGCACATAGAGGGACGTACGGCCATTGATCATGATGCCAGCCTATACCATGACACTACACGTCGGATATCGGTCCCTTTCCTGTATGTTTGCTGGACAATATGCAGTACCACTATCACGCCAGATCAGTTGTCGTCGACAATCAGACGATAGACTGTATCTACTCTCATCTGAGAAGAGGACAGCAGACCAGTCGTTATCAGTCCAATTGCGATGTTGATGGCACTATTGCAAACGGGCGGTACGGTGACGTCTGGACAATGGGATGCAGACAACAGGACGGCGGGCGTATAGTCCTCCTTCATGCAAACGTCTGGCGACAGTTTTTCGGGAGATCCGCTTGCCAGTAGCAGCCATAAACTGATTTGCTACCTCACTAGCTGTGCTGCGCCGGTGTCTTTTTGTTGATAGCACTATGTACCAATCTTCTGTAGGTCTCGTACTGCGAACACGACCTCCCCGTGATTATTGCTACACTCTTCATTTGTTTGAAATGATTTCCAAAGCCTTGAAACAACACCGTGGCTGACGTCGAACTCCCTGGCAACATCTGTTGTTTTTCGCCCTTCTTCAATCTTGCCAATAATACGGCCACGCGTAAAATTATCTAGGTGATGTCGGGAAGACATACTGAAAATTGCAAGTTCGTCAATTGATTCTTTCCCTTTCAACTTTGCGTTTGAACAACAACGGTCAATAAGCGTCAAATCCTTTATATCTCTTATCAGCGCTATGACGTCACGAACAAGTTCGGCAATCCAAAATTTGCATACGCACAACACGTCTTACTGTATCCCGCACTTATGCTAATTTCCACATTTTCCTGCCTTCCATTTTATAGTTGCTATCGTTGCTATTGTCATCCGTCCTTAGCAATTGTCCGGCAGTGTATATTGTAGATGCTAGTATTCTTGTTAGTACTATACATCTTGTTGAAATTTGTGTTAATACTTTACCCTAAGCTGCAAAAAATATATTTTATTGAAATAACCTTTTGACAGAAACCGACACATAGGCAGGGAGTTAGGGAGACTTCAGCCGTTATTATATAAAAGTTCTCCACAATTTTACACAAAATGCTGTTTGAAATTATTCTTAAATAATTTCTTTCAAAACGACTGTTCTGTTCAAGGAAAGTATAAAAAAAGCGAGCACTCAGAACTGTGGAGGAAATATTTCGATTACTTTTTTTCAGAAAACAGTGATTCAATTTACGACGCACACGTCAGAAAAAAGTTACGGTCGCGAGCTGAAGTATGATTGCATTTTCCGCCTAATTTGCGTCAAGACACCGTCGTATATTTCCAGCTGTTTTGCGGAGGGGGAATGAATTATCGATTATTTACCATCTTTTCATAGACAGCCAACACGATGACGAAGAGGGAGAGCATATCCTTTTACCTCCCTGTGGAATATTGTCTTCTTCGTGCAGCTTGAAACTTTGATCATTTTTCAGGATTGTTATCGAGGATTTTGAAAACCCATACCTTTGATAAGATTTGCTGTAACGGGTCGTTAAAAAGAAAAGATGAACGTAGCTTGGTCGACCATGGGGAATTAAGCTACGTTGAACCAGTCGACAGCGGTGACTATCAGCAAAACACAAGATAGTCAGACTTGCGTTTCGATTTATGTTATTTGTGGAAGTAAGCGCTACTCTTCGTTTGAAGTTTCGTTCGGGCATGGGGATGAGTTCGTTGCTTTTGTTTTGTTTTATTCATACTACGTTCCGCACAAATGCACAGGAAGTCAAAGCTCAGAGGGTTTTTCTTTACGTGTTTCTAAGGGTTGCCACTTAACTAGGAGGTATATCGCTTTTTATAGGGAAAAATCATGGACGCAAGGAAAAAAGTTGCCGTTCTACACAACCAGTCATCGTCCAATAATCAAGATTCAGCTAAGTACTCTAATCGTCCAATCGAATTAGTAACTTATGTTGATTTTTATTAACACTATATACAGTACTAAGGTACAATAAAGTATCTAAGTACTTTGAAACAATGAATGTGAGCACTATGTTTAACAATTTTGTTCTTACATTTGCAGTTAGCATAAGTCTGTCTTTTTCGGTATACAATATGACCATCCCCAGTGGTCAAATGGTTTAGGAACTCGAAAGATGCGCCATGAGATCTGAAGCCGAATTTTTGCTAAGCAACGTATAAAACTATTTGCAATACATTGCTGGCTCGAAGAACGATTTTTTCCCTTACACGTACTCACAAATCAAAATTTGATTTTATGCAGTATGTAAAGCTTTTAGTATTGAAATTTTAAATTCGGCTTTAAATTTCTTTGAATGGCAAAAAAAAAAAAAAAAAGATTTGTGCAATAGGCTTCTTGGCTGATTGCCTGTGTAGATGGCGGTTTAAAAAGAGTGCATTAACATGCTTTGAAAACATTGGGTAATCTTAGTATATGGGCGGTAGGCGGACAGCGAGCTGGCGGTTCATCGAAGAAATTTCCAATGTGCAAGTATTCAGAAAATTCTGTTCTAGGCTTACAGCAGGCAGAAAGCGAAGATGGCGGTTTAAGAAAGGTTGTGTTGTGTTTGACAAGTATATCACAGTTCCGACAAAAGGTGTTTAACCATTTAGAATCTGTGTTTTTAAAGTGTTATATAATAAACACCCCTTACTTCCCCGATCCGGCTCTGAGTGTTTTTTATCTTTTTGGGCATCGCATTGCGAAAGAAGCACTTCCATTCTGACTGCGAAACAAAACGAAGCAAGCGGAGTTTATTGCAAGACATGGATGGGTGTTGCGTGATAAGTTAGCGGATTTGTTGCCCAAATTACGAATGTAACATTTAATCGTTCCCCTTTTGTTGTCTTCATTTGAGCTACTCTCGCATTACTCAACAAACATGCTGTGACATTTGAACCACGTTTACTATATCGAATAGGACAACCGGATAGTCTGCTACTATTTTCATATTTTCCTTTTAAAATCTCTTATCCTATACATAAGACCGCATTTCTTACTCACAGCTCCACCTCCGTAAACATGCTGCAATCTTTTGTAAATATTCGTTGCATTTTTTACAGATATTTTGAAATTTAAAGCCAATTTCGTGCCCTGGTTCTTTAGCAAAAGAAGAAAATATTTATATTTATTTCTGAAAGATTTGGATTTCTTACAAAAACAAATTGAATGCGAACTTTGTGTGAAAGAACGTATGCCACTCGTGTGACCTTCTGTTGAGATATGTGTAGCGTTGCCCGATGATAACAAAAATTAAGTTTTCTTTCATCCATTTCATAACAATTTCGAAATCTATATATTAATTCTATAAGGGTTTTTACTAACTCCTATTTTGAGAGAACGGCTGAACGTAAAGATATGGTTGAGGTATCAAAATAAAGGTCCTACCATGTAGATGTGCCAGTCGAAGAGAAAACTGAGATTGGAGCAATGGTTCGGGTGGGGCGGCAAAGTTCTTATGTAAAATCTATGGGAGAAGCGTGCGGCCCTTATCTACATTAGGCGCTCAGTTCAGTGTCACACTTGGTGTGTGCATGGTGTTCTGTGATGAGTCCTAAAGTAAGTAAATACTTTATTGCATACTTACCCTTAACAGAATGTCTCTGCCGCAGAAAAAATAAAAATAAAATTTAAGAGCCTTACTGGAAGGCGTGAGCGATCAATGAGTCGCAAATATATGTCTCAGGCAAGAGAGAATGAAGAGTATTCGCAACGCGAATCTCATTCCAACAACATTTACGAACACAGTTATGACTGAAGATGAGAGTGAAAAGTGCGTTATCCAGTTGAATTTTTGCATACGATTGGAGTGGACTTCCGCCTCACATTTTACGACTGAAAAAGGGTGCAGTCGTGATGCTCATCGCGAACCTGGCCGCCCCAGTAGCGCAGTGGTCTAAGCGCTGGCTTATGATGATTCGTTCGTGAAGGGTCCAGGTTCGAATTCCGGTGAGGCATGGAGGTTGTGTTTGTCTTATGGCACTGGCTCTCTCCCTTCCCTGGAACCAGTGACCCTAAATTAGGGAAGGGCGACTCTTTTAGCTCATTGAGTTGCTTACGGTGGTCGTTAAACCTTCAGTCAAAAACAAAAGAAACGCAAGAAAGATGATACCGAATTTTCGGGTGTAATAAACACGTCTTTTGAATCCGTTCTGAGGCAAATTAAATTTATCGAAGCTTTTCGAAGTCAATGGAACCGGTATGCAAAACAATAGTATCTGACGGAAGAAAGAAGTTTTTCAGTCGGGTCTTTATTCCCTCAGATATTGCTGTAAACGGAATCGTGAGCTTACGAACTCATAGAAACAGAGTTATCGACCAAAATAAAATTTGACTTTACGTCACCTGGTGGGAAAACCATGCATTATAAATTTTAGGAAGAAAGTGTTCTCAAAAGGTTTATCCATATGAGCGGTATCAGTCCAAGAAAAAAAAATTAGTCGAGTTTTCAGGAGCCCAGATTTTACTACAAATACATCAGAAGCAGAAGTTAACACTTATGACCCCTGGTCACCAAACCATTCTTTACCAAACATTAGAAATTATGTGAAAAATATTTTCCATCAGGTCTTGTATGCGATACAGGAAGAATTTTTCAAATCGGAGTTTTAGGAGCAGAAAACGGAATTTACCTACGTGCGCCCTAGCGTAAAGTCTATGATTTACTTGAAAATTTTGAATTTATAGGAAAAACGTTTCGCATCGGGAACACTATCCAACAAAGAAGGAATTTTTTCAAATCGGGCTTTTAGAAGTAGAGATATTGACAAAAATAAGATATACATCTACGCCCCCTGGCGTAGAAACCATGCATTATTTCAAGAAGAAAATGTTCCTAAAAGGTTTGTCGACATGAGTAGACCCGGTCAAGAAAAATACTTTTTTTCAATCGAGAATTTAGAAGCTCATATTTTGCCGCAAATTCATCAGAAGCGGAAATTAAGATTTACGCCCCCTGGTGGCTAAACCATTTTTTTACAAAAATTAGAAATTATGTGCAAACGATTTCAGCTGTATCTGGTGCAAAAAGAAGTTTTCAAATTGGAGATTTACAAGCAGAGATATAGGGGAAAACGCAATTTACCTTTACGCCCCCTAGGGGAAAGTCTATGAATTATTTGAAAATTTTGAAATTATATGAAACACATGTCACACTGGAAATGCTGTCCAAGAAAGAAGGAATTTTTCAAATCGGACCCCTAGAAGTAGAGATATTGACAAAAATAAGATATATGTCTACGTCCCCTGGCGTAGTAACCATGCACTATTTTAAGAAGAAAATGTTTCTAAAAGGTTTGTCGACATAAGTAGTATCGGTCTACAAACGACGTTATTTTCAATCGAGAATTTAAGGCTCATATTTTGCTGCAAATACATCAAAAGCGGAAATTAAGATTTACGCCCCCTGGTGGCCAAACCATTTTTTACAAAAAATAGAAATTATGTGCAAACGATTTCCCATCAGGAGCTGTATCCGGTGCAGAAAGAAGTTTTCAAATCGGAGATTTAGAAGCAGAGATATAAAGGGAAACGCAATTTACCCTTACGCCTCCTAGCGGAAAGTCTATGAATTACTTGAGAATTTTGAAATTATATGAAACACATGTCACACTGGAAACGCTATCCAAGAAAGAAGGAATTTTTCAAATCGGACCCCTAGAAGTAGAGATATTGACAAAAATAAGATATATGTCTACGTCCCCTGTCGTAGAAACCATGCACTATTTTAAGAAGAAAATTTTTCTAAAAGGTTTGTTGACATAAGTAGTATCGGTCTACAAACGACGTTATTTTCAATCGAGAATTTAGAACCTCATATTACGCCCCCTAGTGGAAAGTCTATGAAGTACTTGAAAATTTTGAAATTATATGAAAAACATGTCATACTGAAAACACTATCCAACAAAGAAGGAATTTTTCAAATCGGACTCCTAGAAGTAGAGATATTGACAAAAATAAGATGTACATCTACGCCCCGTGGCGGAGAAACTGTGGAATATTTTAGGAAGAAAATATTCCGAAAAGTTTTATCGATGTTAGTGGCATCAGTCCACGAAAGAGTTTTTTTAATCGATATTTTTGAATCTCAGATTTTATGGCAAATACATCAGAAGCAAAAATTAACGCTTACGCCCCCTGGTGGCCAAAGTATTCTTTACAAAAATTCGAAATTATATGCAAAAGATTTTCCATCAAGAGATGTACCCGCTGAAAAAAACAGTTTTCAAATCGGAGTTTTAGAAGAAGAGTTATTCGGAAAAATATAATTTACTTTTACGCCCCTAGCAAAAAATCTATGCGTAATTTGAAAAAGAAACTATATCTAAAATACTGTTCGACATAAATGGAATCGAAAGATAAAATTATTTTTTCAATTGGATGTTTAGAAGCAAATATGTGGAATAAAACGTAATTTTGAATTCGAAATCATCCGCATTTTTGCACTCTAGCGGTAAAATTGTACGTAGGAAAAAAAAAACGAAATGAAGGATCATCATTTGCATATTTCAAGCTTCGGAATGCAAAAAGAATTTTTCAAATCGGATTAATAGTTGCAGAGATATCGTGGGTACAGACAGATGGACGGACAAACCGATAACATAAGCAGGATCTTTTTTTACAAAAGACGTGCTAAAAATCACGAACCTGATCTATTGTCTTTACTGAAGTGGTTGAATGAATTTGTGATTGACAAATTCATTAAATAAAGTTTACATTTGTTGTTTCATATGAATTTATTATTAAAAAAAAACAAAAAAAAAACTACCCTTCGGTTCCGACGGGTTTCATCTAGGTATGGTAGAAATGAGTAAAATCTGGCTGGAGGGTTTCGTCTAGTTATGGTAGAAACTGTAATTAAATTTGGCTGGAGGTTTGATTTCGTAGGAAAATATACTAAATTATTTCATTCATTTGATTTCTTCGGGATTGTAAGGATCGTTATGAAAATTCGTCTTCAGTAGTCTGATTCTGTTGGATTGGCGGTAAAAATTGATCAAAAAGTTTTAATTTGGTGTGAATATTTAAAAGGAATTAAACTTCTGATCTGAATTCCTCTGAGTTTGAATTTATAAGGGCATTGCCGTTTTTTAGTTTAAAGAACGGGTTTGATCAGATATACCAAATAACGAGGAAAACAGATCTCTGGTGTGCAGACAGAGATACCAACAAAAAGAGGAAAACTGTGATCTGATGTAATAATGAGATCTTTTTGATCAGAGATACCAATGAACAAGGAAAACTGACTTCTCTGGCGAGCAGACTTTACTACGTTGTTAAAGAGACGAAATAGCTCATCACTTGTGAAATTCCGCATATTTAACGCAAATTTGAATTCAGTGGTACTATTAGGATGAAGATAGAACTTGAAGTAGCTAAAAGTTTAGTTTAGCACTAAGAAACCAGTTTGATTTTTTCTGAACTGCAGCTTTAATTGGTTAAAATTAATTAATAAATAGGAACTGTACACCAGCTATACTCAAAATAATAAAACTATACTAATGATCCGAATTTCTTGGCGTACAATAGAAATCAAAGTTTCCAAGCTTTAGCACATCAACTGGATGGCTTTTCCAAGGAAGGTAGACAGCAAACTGTAACGCAAAGAATGTAACGTAAAGTTTGCTGTCTACTTTCCTTAAAAAAAGCCATCTGGTTGATGTGCTGAAGCTTGGAAACTTTGATTTCTATTCTACGCCAAGAAATTCGGATCATTAGTATAGTTACACTATTTTGGTTAAAATTATTTGAATTGGATAGTGAAGTTTTTGATTTCAGATTCCAACTTATAGGTGGCAATAAAAGACTTGTTTTAATAAAATATAATGTAAATTTTGCTGCAATGATTTGACTTTATTTAGAGCTGTAACGTAAATTTAGCAACTGTTTTTTTTTCAATGGAATGTAACGTAAATTTGATGCCAATGAGTAGATTTTATTAGGATGTAATGGAAATTCGGCTACAGGTGTTTGACTTTATTAGAATTAAATTGTAAATCTGGCTACAATGATTTTGCTTTTTTAGAAGTGTGTCATAAGTTTACCTACAATGATTTGACATAGAATATGACTTAATTATGATTAATATGAATTCACTCTCTTCTGATTGTAATTCTCAAATTTGACATCAAACAGAAGTCATCGCTCTTTCCACGTTTATTTGATTTCGCTGATTTATAACCAGAGAAATCATTTTTGCTCCTTACAATAGTAACATAAATTTTACTGCAGATTATTTTCGGCCTTAGGACGATGGATTTCTTATGATGAATTTTCAGACTTACCCTGTTGTAGCAAATTATTAGAAGCACCTCAATAGCAATCAGACACTTGGCATCCTAGTGAAAAACTGCATGCAGAATGATTTTATATTGTAGATAAATTGCAACGAAACCTCTTCGTACATGTTGTTGACTGTAACTTGCTAAGTTTTTATATTTGGATCTCAGAATGTCCAAGCGATCCTTCAGTACTGAGTGACGTCGTGTAGCTAAAAATTTCGTCATAGTTTTATGAATCGCATAGATCCTACTAGATTAGTGCTAAAGTAAAGCACATTTTTCTTAATGCAGACTGTGCTGATCTGTTTCAGAACTTGGGTACTTTCTTCTTTTCATTTTAGTATTGATATTTCTTTTTGAGAAATTTTCTCACTCCTGAGCGACTGCTTTATTGTTTTTAGCGACTGAAGGGTTACCAGAGAGTGGAACTCATTGAAATAATTTGTTCTTTTTTAAAATGCCTCAACCACTCAAAATCTCGCACAGAGTTGGCCTGTCTCTTTTGTCACATTAATTTTGGTCTAACTCCGAAGCTTCATTTGTCATTGACGTTCTTGCAAAATTGTATGCATACGGTCTATTCTTTATCTGAAGCAGAACTCGAATCGTTGACAAAAGCGTTCTAAAAGTAAAAGCTGATCACAACTTACTGAAGTAATACGCAAATATGACGGACATAACGTGTTCTGACAGGTCATAGCACATTAGCTTATACCGACCGAGGTTGCGTTCCGGTGATTATGTATAGAAAAACTTCATTCCTTTTGCGAATAGTTATTAGCAGTAAATACTGCGTCTAAAATTATGAATTCCTCAAAAAATATAAATTTGCGTCATGTGAAAACTGAATATATAACTAAAACAGAAACTGTGTTAGAGTGTATGTGATCGCATGAATATTGTGGCAGGAAGAGCCTTTAAAAAAGTTACGCAACTCAAAACAGAGCTCATTGTGAACGAGGAAAAAATGATGAAGATGTTTTCTAAAGGCTAGATATTGCAGCCAGCTTACCTCCGTTCATAAGAACAGCTGAGGATGTCAGCTGCATTCATACTTCTAAATTGATTAACTCGGGTCAAAACTGAAGCCGTTATCTCCGTTAATAATCGAACAAAGAATGCCGACTTGAATAATACGAAGTAGGGAGTCATATTTCAGGCTAAGCGGCCGTAAAACTATGAACATTTTATAAATGGATATAAATAAATGCCTGTCATATTCAGTGTACGAGCTCAAAAACAAAAAATTCAGCACTTAACGGCTTTGAGAGCAGCTAAGTTTCCTTTCTTATTTCTTTCTCAGTTACGTCATAATCTCCCATGCGATCAATATTCTACAGAAAAAAGGTAGTGCGTCGTAAATTGGACACGTCATGAATCAAAGCATTCATTTAAAAAAGAAAATAGCTCAAATGGCTTCGCATTGGACGAAAGATCTGAAAATACCGTATTTTTTGGCGATATTATTTTTTTTTCGGAAGTCAGGGCCTCGACCTATACGCCGCATCTAGTTATCTATTGACTGGTAATTGAAATTTCTCAGTAAAAAAAAAACACATTGTGCTTTATATTCTGTGGAGCTCTGAGCATCGAAACGCAATATTATGTTCGTAAGAGACCATTCCGATAGCATACGAAATGTAATATTCCGTTTACTAAGAACTTGTTTAAAAGATGCTGAAACGGATATTTCTGTGCAATAGAAGCGCAATTAAAATCACCGTGATCGATATGGATGGATTGGCAGCTGTCGTATGTTAATTGAACCCCTTCGTGATCCCTCAAAGACCCTTGGGGGCATTCACCTCTGGTTTTGCAAAGCCGCCAGAACTAAAATGGGTGCACTTCATTCATCTAGCAATGATTAAACCTCTGAAGAACATTGCTGCTACACAGTTGATTGGCTGGTGACAATCGTGTCGACAGCAAACGGCGCATGCGATTTAAGAACAGCAGTGACCAGCGGCTAGCAAAGGCAGTCTTTTTTTTTTTTTTTTTTTTGCTTTGTCTCACCACACACGTTGAAGAAAAAGGCGTAAAAACTGATTCCTCCGTAACTAACAAGCAAAGGCCTGCGACAAATAGAGTGCACTCCTCACCGCCGATGGACAGAGGTCGGTGACCTCGTGATACCAGGAGTCATCTCCAATAGCGAAAGAAGAAATGAGAAGGGGACCGTCGCTGCTGAGTAAAAGAGCCAGACCCTTGTGTTTTTTCCCCATCCACTTCCTCAGACGTTCGACTTACGGAGAAATGCTCTATGGTTCCCGAAGAAAAAAGAGGAGGTCGAGTAAGCTCCAATCAGGAGGGAGAATGTCAACTACCTGTGGTCATACAGGTGCATGTTCTGTCAGTCAATTAGTGCTATGTGAAGTTTCGTCAAAAAGGTCCTACAAATGCTACAACTCGTGTACGCAGTGTGTGTGTGTCATATTCGTCAGTGTGGAGGTAAATTAAACCACAGAAGACGTATGCTTTAAAGGCTCTTTCTGTCACAATATTCATGCCATCACATACCCTCGGACTCTGTTCTCTTGAACGGAGGGAAACTGGCTGCAATATCTAGCCTTTAGAAAACATCTTAATCATTTTTTTCCACGTTCACAATGAACTCTGTTTTAAGTTGCGTAACTTTTTTTAAAGGCTCTTCCTGCCACAAAATTCATGCGATCACATACCCTCGGACACAGTTTCTGTTTTAGGTATATATATTCATTTTGATATGCTCAAACGGATAATCTGAACCTTGCCCAAAAGTAAGTACATTTTTCATTGATAGTATCGACGTAACGCCCAGATGTCATTAAGCTTACTATCAAAACTCAGGATTCTGACTAGCCAAATAAAACTGTGCGTGATTGTGTGTTAACCATATAGGCATAGGAAATTCGACGTTCTGTGTAAGTTAGTGACTTGGATAAAGGCATATCGTCCAATGTCTCGAAATGTCAAAAGTCATTTAATTTAACTAGGTATCTGCTTAATGTTCCTGCGTATGCTTTTTCTAATTAAACGTGTTTGTGTGCAAACAAATGTCGCTTTCTTTTCCTGGCTCTGCAACTTAACGCATGCATTTCTAGCTCATTAACTCCAGTAAATGCCTCGCATTCTAGCTCCGCAAATAGAAAGTTCCCGCCTCCGTAATAATTTGAAATAGCCTCTCGGGAAACTTCAACACTGGTAGTCAGCGATGAGACGACCGCTTGGCCGTTGAAGCGAAAACGCAACAAACAATATTATTGATTACTGATACTGCAGAAAAACCTGTTTCACGCACGAGAAAACAGCTAATGGTATTGCAACTCTCGGGGCTTTGCATTTGATATGTGTTTGCACCCTCTTTACAGATTTCCAAAATCCAGCTAACGACTTAATAGGAAATACGATATTGCAACATGGAATCTGGGGAAAGCTCAGCTAACCCTTGCTCTTGGGTTGTGAAACTTGATAGCTGACGTACCTTGAATGAACCTGTCATCTACATGTGTGGATGTCATCTGGTAAGTGTTTTTGAAAGTGCAATATTTCAATACTGCCAATTCATTTACAAACAACACATTTCAGATCAACCGGTAGCTGAACCTCATCCTCTTCCAAAAACTTTTTCAAGAAAGGAAAGCTGCCAATTCTTCCATTCTCTTCCTGTAATTTTTGTCTTCCAATTCTTTTTAATGCATTAACTTTATTAATAAGTGGCCGTATACAAGTCTTATTACCTTGCAATGTTGTACAAATCAAGTTTAATTAATAAAGGAAGAAATGTTCTTCATAATACATAGAAATTTCACGCAAAGCAAACTGAATTTGCTTTGATTGAACATTCAAATCAAGTTTAATTTCTTAAAAATGTCACTAGAGTATGCCAGCTTAATAAGGAAGTTACTGTAAATGAACTGTTCGACATTAGTTTGATTTCCTTCTACCAAACAATTACACAGCTTACTTCTCAATTCATATACTCCAGAAAGCACATTACCTCTAGAAAGCCATCGAGAGTTACAGTGCGTAAATAATAGTTATTTTAAGGTACGTTGATAGTAGTCTAAAAAGCTTGTTAGTCGTACGTTCGCTTTAGCTTCACTATAACACTCGTTGAGCCGGGACATCTTGAAACACTGGATGAGCTGAAGACTTAAGTTAAGCAGTATAATAATCTTAAAATCCAGGAATATTCATAAGTCTTGCAAGGTCAACTTCTTTAGAGTAAGGCACTTGATAAAACTGCTTTATCAAATGTAACTTAGTGACATAAAATATTTAGTTATTACACAATCCTTTTTATATTCATCAGTATGCAACACTGATCTCTCTCTCTCTCTCTCTCTCTCTCTCTCTCTCTCTCTCTCCCTCCCTCCCTCCCTCCCTCTTTGGTACAGTCTTAAAGCAAGTCAATCTGATAACACAAGTGTGAATGGTAACATAAGTCTGATCAGAACAAAAATTCCAGTAAAAAAAAGTGCGCGTCTTACAAACACAAATGATCTCCTGAGCGAGAGAGAGAGAGAGAGAGAGAGAGAGAGAGAGAGAGAGAGAGAGAGAGATAAAGCGAGAGAGACAGAGAGAGGGAGCGTTGATGTATTCCAAAACAGTTATCTCTCGATTTCGACTACATAATTGCACTTTGACCTGTTGTCTGGTTGCCAAACACAAATTCATCGAGAAAGAAAATGTGGCGTTCAGAATGTAAAAGTTTAATAAGAATGCAGGAAATTTCCACAACAAGGCAGGAACTTAAAAGGAAGGTTGAAATAGAGTATACGTCACAAGAGATACAATAGATTGCCAGGCTCAGCTACTATATCAATGCGCATGCAGTTGATCAAAAATATTTTCTGGATAGGTCTGGTTTTGATAAAGTTCGCCATCGTACGATTTATGTACACAGTCACACAATTTTTCTGCTTGCTGCGAATCAACGATGTGGCCCGACCTCGAACGAGCTCTTTACTGTACACAGCGACATAATTTTTTTTTTCAGTTAATGTTATTTTTATACTTAAGCTATTCAGTTATTTCAAACAGATCCTCAAATTTGCATCCAGCTACAATGCTCTTACATAGTAATAAATCTTCGAAATATGTTTCTTCGGAATAATAACTCGTTACCTTTGCAGGATATAATACTGTTGCGGAATAATATCCCGATGCTTTAGCTCTTGCAGAATATAATACTGTTGCGGAATAATATCCCGATGCTTTAGCTCTTGCAGAATATAATACTGTTGCGGAATAATAACTTTCGCAGAACACTAATATACTATTTCAGAAATAACTCTTGCAGGATGATAACTCTTTGGAATATGCATATGTTTATGTGGTGGTCTACACTTAAATATGTCGAAAAATACAGTAAAAATTTCATAAAAAATTGAGAACGCGAACATTGTCGATCAAAATTTTTCGAATGTCCGAGAAACGTCGTCATTTCTCGAGAGATATGGGAGCTGTTCCAAAAGTTTTTAACTGCTGCTGAACGCGTTGTCTGCCGACAATGAAACAGCTGTAGTTAGCAAGCACGTGTTCGTATTAGCCAATAGCGAGTGCCGTAGCCACCTGCTCAAATCAGATTTCGCTGACCTGACAGGAGAATGGAACAACATTTGGCGAGCTAAAATGGAGCTGTCGAGACGTGATTTTCTATTATTTTAAAACAGGTTTAGGTGCACAGCAGTGTTTTGAGTCACTTTCAAATAACTTTCCAGAGTTTGCTCCTTCTCTTGACACTGGTAGAAACTGATTTCGTGAATTTAAGTGGTGAAATATTTTTTGGAAGATGACCTTCACTGTGGTGGACCCCATATCGCTGCAACGACTGGAAACATCGAGGCTGAAAGAAAACTTATCGAAGATGAATCGTGGATTTATCGCTATGTTCCGGAAACAAAGGAACAGTCAAGGATCTGGTGCTTTGAAGGTGACGAACCTCCTACCAAAGTCCGACGAATCCGCAGTGCATGGAAGAAAATGGTAGCGTCCTTCTTCTGTAAAACAGGACATGTGATAAATTTTTCTTGAAAATCAAAGAACTGTTACTGCTAACTGGTATACCACTCAATATCTTCCAAAGGTCATCGCAGAATGGAAGTAAAAGACCCAAGATCAAACAATGAGCACCTCTTTCTTCACCACTACAATGCATCGGCTCACGCTGCAGCCAAGACAGTTGATTTTTTGACAACAAAAGACGTGCGAGTTTTGCCTCATCGAACCGATTTTCCTGACTTGGCATCTTGTGACTTCTTGTTTCCCAAAGCTAAGGGAACTCTGCGTGGACGCGGATTTTCGTCTGATGAAGAAGCGTTAGCTGCTTATTTGGAGGCAAATGATAGTCTGCCAAAACAAAGCTAAAAAGAGGCATTTGGAGAATGGTTTTATAGAATACAAAAGTGTATAGATGTTCATGGGGATTATTTTGGAAAGTTTTAAGTAATTATTCGCAAATATATATTTCTTTAAACAGCTAAAAACCTTCGGCATGCCCCTTGTATTTACTTTACACATATCCGTATGTGTAAACGTGGTAGTTTTGCTGCCTACTCTCACGATTCCTGACAATTTCCCTTCTGAGAATCTGTGAACTTTCGAAAAATGCCTTCCCTTTTTTCTCCAAGCAAGACACCTGTGGCGATACTGTGTGTGGAGCCACTCGAGGTTATCACACCACTGTGAGCTAATAATTGATTAAATGAAGGCATTCATCAATGTCATCGTCAAAACTGATGCTGTCATAACGGAAAATACTCGTAGTAATCATCACGGAAGCATTTTTGTTTCAACATGCCTAAGCAGACATGTTTACTTTTTCAGATCATTGCTATCTGTAATCTGCTCCCGACCTTCAGCTTACGTATTATTTGCAAATAATGTTCAAATTAATAATACGATGGTTGCTTAAAATTTTGTTTGCTTCTATTAATCGAGATTTGAATGTTCGGCGTTGGAACATTCTACCTGCAATAAAAAAGGCATGAAGTATTCGGTGTTGAACTTTGATTCCAGTCTCTTATTACTCATGAACATTCAATTTTCTTAGCATTCCATCGTTGATTTCCCTTTACTGATTTAAATCATATCTTAAAAATTAAACTCTTTAAAAGGTATTAAAAAGGAGCAATCGGTACTGAACACAGAATCAGACGAACTGAGAAAAGGCTTGAATATAAACGAAATGAGTAATCTATTAATTTGCAGATAAATGGAATATACACAAATTCGTTATGGCCATTCCTGTCTCCAAGAGTGAATACGTCCCTCATCATGTAGCAATGACGTCACAGACTGGCACAGTATTTGTGTCTCTGGGCAGCACGTGTCAGTTTTTACAATACGAAGCCTGTGCAGTGGGTGAAGGGGAGGACTCGTTGCTGTTTAAAAGGAGAATGATTTTGGGCACGAGGAAGGCGGGAACGGTTTGTTGAGAGACACATTCACCAACGTTGACATTTTTGACAACGTTAAATGTTGACAGCACGAATCGTGTTCAATGGGAAATGATTTTTGGCTCGATGAAGGCGAGAACTGGTATCTAAGAAATCGCAGGCATTGTTGTCTGTTCGATAGCTGACATCATGAAGGTGTGCGGGAATGGTTCAAAGAGGAACACACAACACACATTCGTCCAAGTTTGACTTTCTTCACAACGTTGAAATTTTAAAAATTCGAAGCGTGTGCAAATGATGTTTGGCTCGAGCAAAGCGTGATCTCCGGCATCTAAGCAACTACACGCATTATTGTCTGTTCCGCGGTTGACGTAGAAAAGGTGTGATGGGAATCGTCCGAAGAGAGGCACACATTTACCCAACGTATTCACCTCGACCACCACTGGATGGTAGTCGAGGTGCACGTCAGTTGGAAAGTGCTGTCTTGTAAAACGACCCTTCAGTTAACAAAATACTTCAAACAGGGCTCACAGGAAAGTTTTTCAGAGCACACGGTTCCTTCGGGGTCGCAGTATTTCTGAAAAAGCGCAATTTGCGAACTGTTCGCGTGCTGCTGTCGTTAAAGTGTATCATGATTGGAGAAATGGGGCCATTGCGAACAAGTGACGTGGAAACTACGGAGAACCTCGTGACATTGATGTGAGAGGTGAACGTTGGCTTCGAAGGTGCGTGCATGAGGACCTATCGACACGCTACAGTGGAGCAACTCACTGGCCGAATGAACCAAGGGGCTACCGAAACTGAGTCTAAAACGGCAGTTCAGCGAGCCCTGTTGCGTATGGGACTCCGATGCAGACGGATGGTCGCTGCACCTATGTTAACGAAGGTGCATCGCCAGAGAAGGCTTCCGTTTGCACGGCAGTATTGGAATCGGACCTTCGGTGATTGGCAAAGGATTGCCTTCTCCGATGAGTCACGTTTTCTGCTTCATCGAACGGATGGACGTTGGCATATAAAGCGAGAAACATCGGAGAACAAACACTCTTCAATCATTGCTGAAAGAACACATGCTGGCGGAGGCAGCGTTATGGTCTAAGGAATGTTTTCGTGGCATTCCCTGGTTGCACTAATTCCTGTGTAAGGCACTATGGACCGAATTCGTTATGAATTCATCCTTGCAGACCACGTACACCAATACATGGTGATTGTCTTCCTGGGGTGGATAGGATTTTCCAGCACGACAGTGCGACGTGTCACACAGCTAGAAATGTCCGAAAGTGGTTGGAAGAGCACGATAAAGATTTCAAAGTACTTCCCTGGCTCCCTTATTCCCCAGACTTAAACCCAATTGATCATCTGCGGGACCACCTCGATGGGGTTGTTTGCTCTATGGATCCTCCACCACGTACCCACCAGCAGCTGTCAGATGCACTGCAGTCAGCATGGCTCCACATACCTGTGAACACCTTCTTATTGAGTCACTTTGAGCCTGTCTAGCTGCTGTCCGCGCTGCACACGGCGGTTACTCTGGTTATTAGCTGGTGGTCACAACAATGTGACTCGACCGTTGTAGATCAAACATAATGTCGAAACATTTGCTGCGGTCGCCAGCTCTTCCGGACTTGAATCCTATCGAACATTTGTGTGATGCAGAAGAAATTAACATACGCCCCGGTTTACGTCGGTGCCTTTCTCCGTCGCCGGGTGTCCATTTGGCACAAAATACCTAAGGAACTTTCAGAGGCTCAATGGAATCACTGCAGTGCTTGGTACAAGCTGTTATCCCGGCGAAACGAGCTCCAGCGCGTCATTTGTACGTGGGTGCACTGTTATGATTCACGAGTGTAAATTTTACAGGAAAGTACTTAGAGCCAGAAATAAATAAAAGTAAAGCTTCAAAATAAATTTTAGCCTGTGTTTGATAGACGGCACCAGCACATATTATATTTACGTAAGAGAAGAGTGACCGAGCTCACATACAAATTTACAGAAGTTGTTCTCAAAACACTGAAAATACCTCTGATTAAGTTGCATGTTTGATCTTTATGCTAGTAAATTGATTATCTAGCATCCCTCTAGTCTTTTGAAAGTTCAGTGTACGTACAATTTTCAAAGGTGAAAGCAATCATCCTTTCTCCTATACCTATTATTTTCATAAACGCGTGAGCGACAATTTTCTTTTCAGTGTCATTGTTTGATGCATTCAGAAAGTAAGGTTTGCGTGCTTTGACTGGGCCACGCAAGTGATGACCCCCATAACTGATCCCATTTATCTTTATCCTTGAAATATCAGGAAAGCGGTAGCGGTCAGCAGGAATCTTGTTATGATTAGATAAAAGCTAAACCATGAATCGAAAACGTAAACATTGCGTACACGCCATTACGCGTGCTTATTCAGAACGAATCAAAGTGCTGAAAATAATATTTGACCAGAGTCAGAAAATGTAGTTTAAGCCTGTAACCTCCAATATAATTTATTCACGCAATAACGGAAATATTCAAAACTCAGATATTGCCAATTTTGGCCTGTTATGGTAAAACACATTAGTTGAATTTTGAAAGATACATCTAGAGCATTCCTGCTTTAAATCGTAAAACTTCAATGGGCGGATAAATCAGTAATCAAATTAAAAAACTAAATTGCGTGACCGTAAGCGTCAGGTGAGGAAAAGAAACGGCATTCAATAAAATTTTACTCTTGAGGAAAGCTTTTTGAAAGTCGAAGTTTTCTTTGTGATTAATATGTATTCAACGTAAACAAATAAACAGAAGCCACCGATTTACCTGAAAATTCCACGAAAATAAATAATCATATGGTACCCAATGATGAAATAAGCTTACAGTTTATAGAGTAAAGCTCGAAATGAAAACATTTTTTCTTTGTGATTTTAAACTTGCACCGCTTCAAGGCTTACACACCAAGAGGGTGTCTAGACTTCGGTACCTCACCTAAACGACACATTCGAAAAAAAACACTAGTTCATAAGCTACTCACCATTAAAGAAATATCGTTACAGCGCTGTCGCTTGGATCACATGTACAACGCACGCAGTCAAAATTCGCAGAGCTCTTCCCTCCGCTGATAGTTCGGATTTACAAGTGTTTGTGTATCTTGACTTCCGACCTCGTGAGATTTCTTGTTAAAATGGGAAACCTTTTATTGCCATTCACAAACACTTTGCTCAAACGAAGGGAAGAAAAAAAACGGCAAACACTCCGTCACTTAGAAGTAAACTCGAAGAGATAAACGCAAAGTCGAAAAAATTATTGCCCTCATCTTTTGAAAATTGCCTTCGAACCCGTCCTCTACGATATTCATTTCGAATTGAGTGACCTGATATTTTTAAATGCAATCGCGCAAGTGGCTTTGTTCAAGTGTCAATACAATTGTTTTACGAAACAGCTCAACAATATTTTTCTTGATTAGGTCCTTTACACAGTGATGTTTGACATAGCTCTACGAATTTTATCCCTATTTTTTTTACCTCGGATAATTTTTTGACTGCTAAATTTTATTGTGAATCCAGATCTTTCGGTAATTGAAGTGTCCAATTAAATTCTTGCTTTCACTATGCGAATGAGACGAACTCCGCGTCGACTGACAACATAACACAGTTCTACTTTCTTGACTCCCATGCCATGAAGTTTTCATCTCACACGAACAAATGGCTTCTGGTTTCCTATCTTTGTGCTAATCCCAGTTAGTATGAGCTCAAATCTGTAACACTGCAGGACGCTCATGTGATAAATGAAGATTGATGTCTTGTGCTGCTTTCAGGTATCTTCGGGCTGACCAGTCTCTTTGTCCATGGCTCTTACGTCTTCTGTTCGGTATAGGGTAGCTGTTGTGATATCCGGTATTGTAAATACGAATTTGAAAAATAAAGAACCTCTGACATGATGTGCATATACCAGCATGATAATGTAGCAGTAAGTCTTCTTCACCTTTGCTGCCGATAACTAATCTCCATAAGTCTGTAACTCGATTTCGCTTTCTGTAGTTCATATTTTTTAATCAGTTCTTGTATTCTGCTTTTCTGGCTCAAGCAGTAACATCACTTTTTGTTTGTGTGAACTTCTGTTCCCAAGTAATTCTGATTCTGTTTCGTAGTTATCCGGAGCATAACGTTACGAAGCTCCAGTATTACAAGTATCATAGATGTACAAGAAGCAATGTTCTAAAGGTATAGACTCTCTAAGCACATAGCGTAGCTTCAAGTATATACCACTTAAAATCATTATAAAGTAAAGACAGCGGAAACAACCCAGTAGGTGAAGGATTGGAAATCGCGTTTGTATTCAAACCTTCATCCGAAAATATAAATGTCTAACCCGCGTTATGAAAATCAGAATTGATTAACGATTTTCACTGACGATGTAGTATAATGATTGTACCTAGGGCGAGGATTTATTTTAATACTAACCCACATTTTTTTTATCAAGAGCAGTAGTTAAGGAATTCAGATGACGCCTGCAAGAACTTTGAATTTTAAACTCGTACCTGAAAAAGAGCTCTAAGCTTAAGATTTTAACGGCTTTTAAAAGAAGAAACATTCTTTTAAAACAGCTTGAGTGAGTTAAGGATACACCGCATATATTTCCAGGAAAAGAAAAACGTGTCGAGTGTTCAAATTATAATATGATTTTCGAAATCTGTATTGTTTTTGAAACTCCTAAATTATGGTTGTCAATACCGTTCGGCTTTTTACACCAGCAAATAACGATAGATATTACCAGCACCTAATAAGTAACGATAGATATTTTTTTTTCTGGATTGCAAGGGATTACATCGCTTTTATTCTGCCTAATTAGATTTGTCTTCTAAGTAACTTCTAAGTAACACTTTCCTTCTAAGTAGTTTGTATTCTAAGTAACACTATCGGATCAAAAGTATGTATCATAACACTTATCTGTCCTCAAACTCCCCGTAATAGGAATGGAATAATTATCGAGTTGGTCTAGCCTTTCCTGCTATCACATCCTCCACTCTGCTGTAATAATTATCTAGTTCGTCTAGCCTTTCCTGTTATCACATCCTCCACTCTGCTGGAATAATTATCGAGTTGGTCTAGCCTTTCCTGCTATCACATCCTCCACTCTGCCGGAATAATTATCTAGTTGGTCTAGCCTTTCCTGCTATCACATCCTCCACTCTGCTGGAATAATTATCTAGTTGGTCTAGCCTTTCCTGCTATCACATCCTCCACTCTGCTGGTATAATTATCTAGTTGGTCTAGCCTTTCCTGCTATCACATCCTCCACTCTGCTGGAATAATTATCTAGTTGGTCTAGCCTTTCCTGCTATCACATCCTCCACTCTGCTGGAATAATTATCTAGTTGGTCTAGCCTTTCCTGCTATCACATCCTCCACTCTGCTGGAATAATTATCTAGTTGGTCTAGCCTTTCCTGCTATCACATCCTCCATTCTGCTGGAATAATTATCGAGTTGGTCTAGCCTTTCCTGCTATCACATCCTCCACTCTGCTGGAATAATTATCTAGTTGGTCTAGCCTTTCCTGCTATCACATCCTCCACTCTGCTGGAATAATTATCTAGTTGGTCTAGCCTTTCCTGCTATCACATCCTCCACTCTGCTGGAATAATTATCTAGTTAGTCTAGCCTTTCCTGCTATCACATCGTCCACTCGGCTGGGAAGACTTTATACTAAATTTTGGTACATTGTTGCGGGAATTGCCTTCCATTCTGACACAAGAGTACATACTGGCCAAGTCAGTCACCGATGTCGAGAGGCTTCGACTGGGTCTCAATCGATGCTTCAGTTCATTCCAGACGCGTTCCATGGGAATGAGTTCCGGGTTCTGTGCAGGAAAGTCAATTTCTCCCACATCATCTCATCAAACCATTCCTGAGCGGACCTCGCTTTGTTGACTAGGTCTTGTCCTGTTGGTAAAGGAAAGAGTCTTCACTAAACTGTTGCTATAGATACATGTGAGCACAGAATTTTCGAGAATGTTATGATAGGCAGCAGCGTTATTATTCTCGAACATTGGAATCAGGGACTCCAGCCCAAACTATGAAAAATTGTCCAAGAGATGATGACTGATCCACTAAACTTGACAGTTTGAAGAACATAGTCGGGCAGGTAGCATTCTCCAGGCATCCTCCATAACCAGACTCGTCCGCCGGACTGTATGTGAAGCGTGATTCATCACTCCGGAGAACGCGTTTCCACTGCTCCGGAGTCCACTGACGCCGAGTTTTGCACGACCCCAACCGAAGGTTCGCGTTGATCTTTATGATGTTAGGCCTGTGTACGGCTAGCTGTTCGGCAATATAAGCCCATTCCTTTCAGCTCTCGACGAACCACTAAGATGCTGGCGTTGCTTTCAGAGGCATTTTAGAACTCGGTGGTGTGTGTTGCAATCGAGGACAGGCGCTTTTGTTGCATCACACTCTTCAGCCCTTGGCTGTCCCGCTCTGTCAGTTTACGTAGCCTACTAGTTCACGATTGCACTGCTGTTGCTGTTGGCGTTTCATTTAAAATAACGCCATTTACAGCTCATCGGGACAGCTGCAGCATGGCAGAAATCACTCAACTGCTTTGTTGCTAAGATGGTAAGATGGCGTCCTATGACCTCGTGCCACGTTGAAAGTTATTGAGCTCTGCCATACAGCCCATTCTACTGTTCATGCTTGCCTGTAATGTTTTCTAGGCCTTTTTATAGTTGTATGAGCCATGGAGATAAGGTGGGTTATTTCACTACTCAAAAGTGGTGTTCAGATACTCTTGGTCACATAGTGTATAATATTGCTTATTATACAAGAAGCAAGTGGAGAAGTTGAAGTAGATTCTCCCAAATTTTCACTAGATGTCTCAACGAAGGGAAGATTCCTGAGGACTGAAACAATGCCACAATGATCCTGTTACATAAAGAAGGTGGCACTGAGGATCTCAGGAACAATAAGCCCACCAGCCTCCTATTAATGATTTATAAAATCTACACTAAGGTTCTTTCACGTAGGTTGAAGGTAACATTAGACATGGCTGAACCTAGAGGACAAGCTGGATTCATGGGTGACTACAGCACTATAGATCATACCCATGTACTGAGAGTACATATTGAAAGAACGAGGAAATATGAAATACCATTATGAATGCCTTTCATCGATTACGAAAAGGCCTTTGATTCCGAGAAACCATTAGCAGTTCCAATGGTTTTCAAATCCTGCGATATTGAAGATGCATACATTAGTATTATTAGTAACATCTATGAAAATGCAAGTGCAAAGGTTCGAATATTTGAGGATGCAGCACCAATAAAAATTGGAATGTAAGTAAGACAATTTGACACAATCTCCCAAACTCTTTAACGCCGCATTGCAAAATGTATTTCAATCATTGAATTGAGAAAACAAAGAAATAAAGATTAATGATGATTATTTAACTCACCTTTCTTTTGCTGATGGCGTAGTAATTTTTGCAACTGCCTCTTCAAGGCTGCAGAGTATGATCCAGGAACTTGCTAACAAGAGTAAAGAACTGGGATTAAGAATTAACTTTTAGAAGACAAAACTGATGTACAATGTTTTTACAAGAAATGAAGATTTATCGATTGATGAGGAAAAGCTGGAGATAACCGATACATACATTTACTTTGGACAGCAGATATCAAGCAAAGGTTACATTGATGAAGAAACTAATCGACTTACAAAACTTGGTTGGAGAACTTTTGGAAGAAATAGTAAAGTTTTTAAGAGCAATATACCATTACGTCTTAAAAGAAAAATATTTAATCAATGCATCTTTCCAATGCTTACGTGCAGAGCAGAGACGTGAACCTTAACTAAAAGAGACATACAAAGACTGCAGACAACTGAAAGTAGCATGGAGAGATACATGCTTGGTGTAACCAGGACTGATAAGAATAGGAACTCATGGATTCGGAAAATGACAAGTGTGGAAGACGTCATGATCGCAGTAAAGTTCCTGAAATGGCAATGAGCTGGACATACTGCCAGAAGGACAGACCATCGACGGACAGCTGAAATTTTAGACTGGATTCTAAGGGACAGGAAAAGACCCAGAAGAAGACCACATGGGAGATGGGTGGATGAAACTTGAAAACATGCGGGAGTGACATGGAGGAGACTGGCGCAAGACAGACAGTTGTTGAAGAAACTTGGCGAGACCATCATCCAGCAGTGGATTGATATTGGTTGATGATTATGATGATGATTCCTTAGTTGAATTTTTTTATGAACCGCTCATCGACTCCTCAAAGTTTCTACCTAAGTTTTAGCAATTACTAGTAGCTAGAGAGGTGGAAAATAAAATAAGTATCTTTACAGAGTGAAAGACACTGGACCAATAGATGACGTGCTGTGCATCAAGCAAAAGTTAATTATTATTCCATGGTATGTGATTTCTTATTGGTGTGTTATCGTGTATTGCGATGATTGCTGTCAAGTGGGTTCTGTTCACAAAGCAATTATACGTCGAGCTACATATGTACAACTAAGAATAAAAAGGGAGCTTAGAGGTTTGTTGTTTCTCAATCGAATGAACTCCTTGCCCGTTAGTGTTTTGATAGCTTTAGTGTTTAAATGCTCTTTAGAGTTCAAGTGATTGTTTTGCAGTAAGTTTAATAGCAGCTAACTGGCCGTTTAAAAACTTTAAAACGTCACAGTTTTCTTTTTCTGAAGTGAACGGATTACTTTAATCCTCCTCCCTCATTAGCGTAGTGGTTACAATTACGGCTTCTCGCAGAGAATGCCTGGATTTGAGTCCTTAAAAGACGTGGATGTTGAGTTTGCTGTTAGGCATCGGTTCTTCTCCATTGTTAAAACCTATGCACCAAAATTAGGAACTGACACTTAGCTGTCTTCTGGATAATTAGAGAAAATACCATTTGGAAAGAAACGCTTAAAAAATCCTCAAGAGATTCTTGGAGTTTTCAAATTGGTGTTATGTCAAAACATAGAAGTAAGATAACATGTCTCTTATTCTGTTTGGCGCCTGCTTATAGAAACGGTATCTTCTCCACCTGAAGTCTACTGTGTGCTTTTTATGTGTATGTCTAACAAAGAATGTGTAAACATACTTCTCAATTCTTCGTGGTACTTACTTTTACCTCTAGATAGTACAACCGTGCATTTGTGTATGTTGATACTCCCTTATCAAGATGACGAGTAGTTTTAATTGTTTAGGAATTTGAAAAGAACGATCGTAACCGGGATTTTCAAGTTTTCTCTCGTAAGGAAATTTCTCTGCTATATTGCTGTCACGTTTGTAGAGAAACGTGCAAACAAACGATGTATTATTTATTCATCTGTGGTACAGCATCTTTCATGACTTAAAATTCTTTGGCGGCACCAGAGAGAGGATAGTAAAAAATTGTTGATTATTATTTATTCTACTTAATTTTTCTTAAAAACTCCTGTTCGCTGCATCCTAGACTTTTAACTTTCTTTTTTTTTATCGCATTGCCTTTTCTGTTATGTTCTAGAAAGTTTTCTTTTGCCGAAGAGAAATGCATTTCCTTATATTTTGAATAACTGTTTCCTTTGTATCTAAAAGCATCGAAATTGTTGAACACAATGAAAGCCCTTGCAATACTTCTGTACAAATCAGTTCCATTAACAAACGGCACGCAAGTCTCGTGAATTGAACAGCGTTATTTTTTTCGTGCTGATACAAGATACAAAAGAGAGTTGTTTACTTGAAACTACATATGTTAATTAATTAGCTCTTTGACAAGTGCGTGACGGCGGTGTGAAGAAGCCGCAGTAAGGTGATCATCCATAGTGTTTGAATTTAGATAAAAGTATCAGAAAATAATTCGTACGCAACAAATTCACGCACTCAAGATTTTAAAGTTGGAAAAATAACAAATGTTTCTTCCCTTTCACTTAGTACTTGATTATCATTTCGACTAAATTAACGCATTTTCTGAGTTCATCCAGATGAATTTTTCTCTTACTTTTTGTGTCACTGAGGAATTAGAAGCCCAGTTTTTTTTGCATGCGGCCTTACAGTTGGTGAATGTTCAGAAATTAAGGTTGGTGTCGAAGAAATTTAGGATTTTGTGTTGAAACTCCACCAGAATGAGGGTTATCGCAAATGAAAAAACATTTTTTATATCTGTATTAAGATACTAATGCTTATTTATTAGCTGAAGTAAAACTCTTGAAGGAGAGGTTTTATTTCTAGCACAAGCACAGAAAGATTTATGCGACGATTCTAAAGTTCAGAAAACAAACTAAAACAAAACAGAATCACTGAGTACCTTTGAGTCAGGACTTTTTATATGTGTTTGACTGCGCTGTTTCACGGATTTATATGCACAAACAGAGCAGCTGAACACTTAGTACCATGATAACTAGTCGTATAGACTTAAGAGGAATTCATCACAAAACCACTAACAAAGATGTAACAACGTATTGTAAATAAACCTTATAGACCTAGTAGACAATGACATGATCCAGAAGCGAAATCAGTTAATTTTTTATTGCATGGCCTTTGCATTTCAGAGTACTTGTTATATATGGTAATTAATCACTCCTAATTTTTGAAATATAAAGCTTCTCTAAAAGTTTCGTGAAGTTGGTCTCTTTTTCTCTGAATACTATTTGCACCAGGTGAATTTTTCTTGCAAACTTATTTGCAGAATTATCTGTCCAAAATATTTAGTAGACTTGATGGTTTTAATAGTTTTAGCAACCTGGTCGGTGGTTTCCAGGTATTTTGTAATTCAACGCATGAACCGTAAAGGTGTATTTTTTGTAACTGCACCGTAAGTGAATGAAGCAATGGATCAAAATGTGAACATGCATGGATATTTCAGATTAGGTCCTGAGGCATCTTAATTTTTCCTTTTGGGGATTGAAGAGCACCCTTTTTTGCTTCAGAGATTGAAGAGCAAACTCTTTTGTTTTGGGAATTGAAGAGCACTTTTTTTGTTTCTGGATTGAAGAGCATCCATTTTTGTTTCTGCCATTGAAGAGCACACTTTTTTGTTTCGGGGATTGAAAAGCTCCCTTTTTGTTTCGGCGATTGAAGAACACCCTTTTTTGTTTTGGGAATTGAAGAGCACCTTTTTAGTGTCAGATTGAAGAGCACCTTTTTAGTGTCGGATTGAAGAGCACCCTTTTTTGCTTCGGAGATTGAAGAGTACTGTTTTTGTTTCGGGGATTGCAAAGCTTTCTTTTTTGTTTAAGGGGATTGAAGAACACTTTTTTTGTTTCGGCGATTGAGGAGCACTTTTTGTGTCGGATTGAAGAGCACCCTATTTTGCTTCGAAGATTGAAAAACACTCATTTTGCTTCAGGGATTGAAAAGCTTCCTTTTTTGTTTAGGGGATTGAAGAGCACCCTCTTTGTTTCGGCGATTGAAGAGCCCCCTTTTTGTTTTGGGGATTGAAGAGCGCCCCTTTTTGTTTCGGGGATTGAAGAGCACCCTATTTTGTTTCGGCGATTAAATATCACCCTTTTTTGTTTCGGCGATTACAGAGCACCCTTTTTTTGTTTCGGCGATTGAGGAGAACCCCTTTTGCTTCGGGAATTGAAAAGCTCCTTTTGTTTCGGCGATTGAAGAGCACCTTTTTTGTTTCGGGGATTAAAGTGTACCCTTTTTTGTTTCGGCGATTGAAGAGCCCCATTTTTGTTTCGGCGATTGAAGTGCACCCTTTTTTGTTTCGGGGTTGAAGAACACCCTTTTTTATTTCGGGGGTTGAAGAGCACCCTTTTTTTGTTTCTGCAATTAAAGAGCACCCCATTTTTGTGTCGGCGATTGAAGAGCGCCCCTTTTCCTTCTGGGATTGAAAAGCTCCCTTTTTTGTTTCGGCGATTGAAGAGCATCCTTCTTTGTTTTGGGGATTGAAGAGCACTCTTTTTGGTTTCGGAGATTGAAGAGCACCGTGAGCATCTATGACTACAAGAATTTGTGTCGTCCTTAATATAATATACTGTATAGGACCAGTTGTTCCAGAGAAAAACGAGAGCCAACAGCGTAGGATAAACACACCACTCATGCCTCATCCGGAATTGGAACACGGGTATAACTCGTACAATCATCCAGAAGTCTGCACCTCTGTTCGAAGCTTTTATACAGCACAGTTTTATTTATTCGAGGTATGAAACATAAGTGTTGACAGATTTTGACCATCTCGTTACGTCGAAAAAAAAAACTTATGTTGATTTCACACATTCTGGGTAAAAAATGGGGATTGACTTTTTTCTCAAAATTATTCATTAAATCAAAATTAAGTGGTTAGTTTTCCACGATTCAAAACTCATTGAAAAACTCTTATAAAAAAAACTGGTGTGACGCATAGCAGAATGGTAAGCTGATATAAGTATAGGATTGATTAAAAAAAAACTCATTTTACTTTTGTCCCGGCATGATCACCGATAATTTCAGGAAGTTCATGCAGAATAACTTTAAGAGAAACTGAGGTTTACGTTGGCTGAGGAAAAAAATGCATTAAGGCAATGAGCGTATATCTCGAACAATATACAACATACAAACAAAAGAGTAAATGAATCCCACGACACAGATAAGACACATTTATTATTCGCAAGGGAGTGCTAGGAAGAAAATTCTCTCTCTATTTTTAATCCACGTGGTTTGTGAAGACTCTCGAATTTCTCTTTTTTTATATCTGAGCAGGGGAGTGAAATGATGATTCCAGTAAAAAAAAAAAAAAAAAAAAATTAAGCACAGTAAAAAGAAGTAGCGTTTCATTTTGTCAAAGAGGTAGCTTTTTATTTGAGAGACTTAAAAATCTTTAGTACGATGGTGATGTGTAAGACTCAAGCTAAAATCGAAAAACATGAACATGAAATGGTGCCCAGATGATGATAAATTAATTATTTTTAATGCAAGAGCAAAGAGGAAATTTATAGAATTATCAAGTAATGTGAGAGGAAATGCAGACTTTTTTCACATGGTAGTAGTTTTCAGAGTATTTAAAATTTCTAGGTATCTAAGACTACTCAAAATAATGGCGTTAAAATGAAATGCGCTATGATACGATTTTGGGGAGGGTGTTATTATATTACAACCTGTCGTTATGTGTACGTAAGTTCCTTAAGTTGCTTTATAATTTTAAAATTCATTCTTTTATAATATAACACGTCGAACTGAAACATAGTCGAGAGCATCAAATAACCCGCTATGCATAAACTTTGGTGGAGGTAGGAGATAGAAAGTGAAAACTTTGGCCGCCCCAGTGGCACAGTGGTCTAAGCGATGGCTTATGACATTTCGTCCGAAATGGGTCCGGGTTCGAATCCCGGTTAGGCATGGATGTTGTGTTTGTCTTTTGGCGCTGTCTCTTTCCCTTTACTGGAACCAGTGTCCCTAAATTAGGGACGGGCGACTGCTTATAGCCCAATGAATTGCTTACGGTGGTCGTTAAAACTCAAATAAAAACAACAACTTTTTAACGGTTACGGAGAAGATACGAAGACGATATAGAGAGCTGTAGAAACTTTTTGTGTGGTTCTGTTGGTTTAGATTTGCGAGAGTACCTACGAAAAGCGAATGCTTTTGGAGGGCATCAACCAGGATGAAACAATGAAACATTTGTTCAAGTGCGCGGTGTATATACTTCAGAAGATTTTTTCGGAATTCAATACCACTGTGTGCATATAAGGCTATAAAACGTTGCCTGTCTATACTTTAGGGTTACTGGTTCCAGGAAAATGTCAGGGGAAGGCTTTAGGAGAAATACACCACCCGTGTCTCGTCTAAATTTGAACCGGCGCCCAGGCTGAGCGATTTGCTAGAAACTCGCTCCTCTGAACACTCGGCTGTTGAGTCGTCTGCATAAAACTAAATTTCTTGTGCTGCATTCTAGGTTGTTATTTTAACTGAGAGGTTGTGAATGAGTCGTATTTTATCAAGGTTGACTCTCCTGCCGTACACAGAAAAAAAGAAATTCGAAAATTAAATTAGAGTTGCTATCGGAATTGATGGCCATATTTTTAGAACATAAGAACAGGAAAAGCATCACTGTCTATAGGATTTTGTTTTGTTTCGTAACATCTTCATCATCTCATCTGTTTCATCTTGTTTTGTTCATCTTTCTTCGTCTTTCATCTGTTTTGCAGATAAACAGGATCGCAAAGGCAAAAAAGATCTGATGATGTGTAAAATAATTAAACAACGTGCAGAGGTGAAGCTGTTAGCGATTCCAATAAATTAAGTTTTCTATGAGTTTTTATTGAGATTTGAAAGGAATGCTGGAATAAGTACACATATCGCTCAGGGAGGAATCTTTTTAAAACATTTCGATTCTAACTGGAAGACATTTCTGTTTTGAGCATTCAATATTCATGTTGTATTCATATTTCATAATTATCTTGTTGGTTCAGAAAATAATTGGTGCATCACGATGTCAAAATTGTATTCAAAAGATCTGCGTGGCTCTTTAGCAGAAACATGTACAATGTTACCAAGAAGCTGTTAATCATTTTCACATCACACGTCATGTCGAGTGCTGAAAAAAAAAGACTAGCTTTGGCCTAAACAGCCTGTGTAAAGCCAAGTGTGTTGTTTGGATATCTCTCGAGAAATAGTTGCGGGCGCTCCGGTGGCGCAGTGGTCTAAGCGATGGCTTCTGATTATTCGTCGGGGAGGGATCCAGATTCGAATCCCGGTGAGGCATGGATGCTGTGTTTGTCTTACAGCACTGGCTCTCTCCCTCCCCTGGAACCAGTGGCTCTAAATTAGGGACGCACGATTGCTTATTGCCCACTGAGTTGCTCAAGGTGGTCGTTAAATTCCCAATAAAAAAGTAGGAAAAAAGTTCCCACGTAAAGCGGCCGTTTCTCAGTCCTTGATCTGATTTTTTCAGAAATCAGTGACTAACTGTTGCATTAACCGAAGTTATCCTGATTGCTACCGCCATTACTCCTCAATGTCACAGAAACGTAAGTCCTCAAGATAATGCATAATGATGACACCCTATGCTGCTTTGAAATATCCAGAACCTGAAAAAGGATAAACTTTTTCCTAATAAGGTTCTGCTTTTTAATATCCAGAACCTCAGAAAGGATAAACTTATCCTAATGAAGTTCTGTTTTAAATATCCAGAACCTCATTAGTATAAGTTTTTCACATGTGTTGTGTTGCTTCAAGTTGTTGATGAACCTTTATATTCCAATTAATACAGAAAAGTGGAGAACAACGCACACGTTTTTCAGATGTCAATGCTACGTCTTATCTGTTTAAAATGACTTCAACACTGATCCATAATGAACAGAAGAAATATTATTTCTACAATGTGAATAAGATTATGAAAACAATGGGTATAAACAGGACGCACATAAATCAAGTTTTTATTTCGTTTCTGTTTCAGCCTAACGAAGGAATGTCAATTCTCGATGTAATATTCCCATTGACAAAAGTGTTACCAGAGAAAAAAAGAGAAACGTAAAGCCAGTATAAACGGCTCTCACATAAGAACAGTGATATAGGTTTTTATGCTTCTCAAAAAGTACAAAGAGTGCCGAGAAGGTGGAAATAATATTCTTAATAAGAGAGAGAGAGAGAGAGAGAGAGAGAGACAAACAGACAGAAACAAGCACGTGGCCGTGATATTCTGGCAGCGTTACGAAGAATTTGGAATTTATTACCTATTGAATATTAAGTGAACTGATCTACATTATAGGCACTGTATCCACAGTACAGAGTCATCAATTAAATAAAGTATGAAATTTCAGTAATACTTATAAATTAGATAAGGGCAAAGATATTTGTGTAAAACTAGAAATAGTAGCACAGAATATCTGCTCTAACAGCTTCACCTCTGCACCTTGTTTAATTATTTTTTTATCATCACATCTTTCACCTTTGCGATTCTGTTTACATATTATTTTTTGAATAGGTTTGTAATAATTTTATTTTTTCTGTAGGAGGAACAATCACAAATTAAGTATTTTTTTTCATCGTAATTTTTCGAAGCAACAGAATGCTTCGGAACTTGAGATCTTCTTAAATTGACAATTATTTTCAATTATCTGTAAGAAAAGGTGAAATGTACTCTTTTATACTATTATTTCACAAAACTCCTAAATATAAAATTTACGCTTGACAGCTTTTGTCTTAAGAACTCCACAGACGGATACATAGACATCGTACAATCACCTGTACAATAAATTAAGCACCCGGTTTCTTACGGTAACATAATATATAATATCTGGTGCACAAAATAGGGAAGGGGAAAAGAAATATCCTGTGCCACTGTAACTAAAATTCATGGGATATATTATCCACAATATCTGATCTCGCTGCAGAATTTCAAAATCAGATCCTACGACAGACGATTGAAATTTAACAGTTAATCAAACTTCAAGTTTTTTATCGAATCGCCCCTATTACAGTAAATTTCTCGTCATATGGATTCAGAAAAAGTGGGAACTGCTCCGGCATCAACGTGTATGTTGGTATTTGTCATTTTCTTGTAGGACTTCCGTCCACAGTGAGTAGAGTTTAGGTCCCAGCCACCTACAGCGAGATCGCCTTTTGGGCAGGTCGCAGAAACGGAAGGAATGAGAGCAAGTCTAGCGACTTTGACAGAACAGTTTGGAGTGAGATTAGAGTACAGTAGATGGCACCACCGTACAAGTACGATATTGCACATAGAGGGATGAGAGAATTTCAGGGGGGGAATAGGAAAGGATACCCATTTAACCAGTGGGTCCATCCTGAGGGCCGTCACTTAACGTGCTCGTCCGATGCACGGCGGATATTGAGCAATTGTCAGTAAATCGCACCATCTCTGAAAGATCAGCCCAGGTTCGAACCTGAGGACCTTGCATCGATAGTCTGAACTGCTAACCACTAAGCCATCCGCGGCTCGAATAAGTGGGAACGGAGTTTCCCCCGGTTTTATACTCAAAGTTTCTGAATTTTCAGAATTTTTCGTTAACGAATCTAAAAAAGGCAGTCTGCCGTCAATAAGACAAAGGAATTGCAGAAGGGTTTTTGGAAATTCAGAATTTTCTTTGCGCAATAAAATGCAATTCCTTGCGCTAGGAAAATTTACTCTTGTGAAGTTCAGGTGGAAAATTCACTTTTGTAAAATTCAGGTGTCTTTCGTCATTTCACGGAAAAGCTTGTATCAAAAATATGCTTCGTTAATTTACGAAATGAATCGTGGGAAGCAGTGTCCGAGACCTGAGCTATCTCTACCCCCCCCCCCCCACCCCACCCCTTCCCCTGTAGTATTTTTTTTTTAAATTGCGAAGTTTAATTTTTTTATTGTTAAGTAATACAAGTAACTTTTTTCTAAATTTTAGGTACATGCCATTGCTAACATGATACCAAATAATTATGAGGATTAGGATTTGAACACTTATTTGTATATGAACGCTATTCTTCTTCTGAATACTTTATTTGTGCATGAACTCCATTCTTCTTCTGAATGCTTTATTTGTACATGAACTCCATTCTTCTTTCCTTTTGTGTGAACTCGAGTGCTACGTTTTCATAAAATGTTTCTTCCGAGTACTTTTTCATATTTAAAAATAATGCTTTTCTCTATTGACAAAACAGCCAAGTTTTTCGAATGTGCATGTCCTTGTGTGGCTCTAAGTTATATCTTGATTCTTTTTAATGCGGAAAAACTTCTTTCGGCAGTTGCAGTTGTTGATGGAAAGCTTAATATGAGGTCTGCTAATTTGTCTACCTCACTAAACACTATATGTCCAATTTATTCAACTTTATGTAACACGTAATGTCTCTTACTGATTTGTTTTTGTATTCATCAAGAAAATACTTTAACACCTTCAGTTCATTTTTTTAGTCGAGCTGTATCAAAATTTGAAGCATAGAGTTATGTAAGTTCTGACAGTAGATGTTCAGGGAAGCTTTTACTAAATTTATCAAAGCAGTTGGAATCCAAGCGACGAACTTAAGATATAATATCTCTGATTTTAATTCATTGACACTTCACAGAAACTGAAACAACCCTCGTGGAACACTTTTATGGGCGGGAGTATGCGAGTACCTGAGATAGTCTAAGTCTTCTCTATTCTCAGCGAACCGTTTCCCAAAGCAATGGCCCATTCCCCTCAACCAGCTGATTCATATTGTCATGGAAATGCTAGCAGGCGATTGTACGGAAGGTTTTCGCATCAGAACTGCGAAGACTCTGGAACAGCTGCGTGCTTTATGCCGTTGGTTTTCGCTCGCCGGACTGGGTCAAAGAAGCGAATCCGCACGCGGTTTTTTTCGCACCGAAAAGCATCGACATCTTTTAATACCGTTGATAATTAACTTTTATTTGTATATTTAATTCAGTTTTACTTGTGCATTCTCTGAGCTTTGCTGCTAGCCTAGCTAGCCTCGAATGTACGCCACTGGTGGGAAGTGTTCAGAATTTCTTTTACATAGCAGTTTAACGTAAAGTAATGAAATCTGATGTCATTCAGTTAAAAGCTGAGCTCTGAGGCGTAAGGAAATTAGCTACTTTACAATTATTTTATTTCGGCGGCTGTCTGAAAAACAAAATCTTAAATAGATCAAATCCGCAACGTCTATTCACAATTATATTTTATTTCAAGGTCTACTATATAGTTTCCCTAAGCTTTTGGCTGGGCTTCATTAGCAAAAATGCAACGTAAATATTTAAATCATTGTGACATCAGGGTTCTGACGATCACGGACTTTGATGAAGTGTTTCCACGACTTGGAACATTTTTTCTTATCGGGGTGTAACGACCACCGTGAGCAACCCAGTTGGCTATAAGCAGTCTTCTGCCCCTAATTTAGGGTCACTGGTTCCAGGGAAGGGAGCCAGTGCCGTAAGACAAACACAAAATCCATGCCTCAACTGAATTTGAACCCGAACCCGTCTTGGACGAATGGGCATACCCCAGTGCATATACCACTGCGCCACCTGAAAGAAATGGAAGCAATTCCGTGTCTTTTACAAGTCGGGAAGAGTTCCGATGTGCAGTACATGGAAAGCTTCGAAAATATTAAGCATGATAATTAAATCATGCTTGATAGTTGCTGATTCAATTATCAAGACTGAAATTTGGTATCAGCTTCGGTAGTTTCTATTTCAACTCTCAAGCTTGATATTCTGCAAGCTGTTCACATATATCGCAAATCTTCGTGGTTTGTGGTCAACGACTCTACGTCTTTGAAGCGCGAGTAAACAGCTCATAAGACTCCGTTACCTGTCTTCGCTGACTTCTAACCGTTCGTCCAACTAGGCCTGGATTCAAGACCCGGATGAGGCATGAGTAATGTGTTTGTCTTATGACGCCAGCTCTCTCCCTTCCCTGCCCTAATTTAGCGATAAGCTGCTGCTTATGGCTCACGGTAGTTGTTAGCAAACAACCCCCCCCTCGAAAAAAAATTCTGACCATCAAAACGTTGAAGATGTCAGAATGATTTACATTTTTACATTTGACCTGATGAAGCTGATGCAAAAGCTCAGGGAAACTATAGCAATTCTCTAGATAAAAATAATGGTGAATAGACGTTTCTTATTTGACCTATCTCGATATCACAAGCACTCCAATATTCATTTTTAACATTCTTAAATATCATTACTGCGGTAACATTTAGGACCCATGTGCCCTTATGACGGTTAAAGACGTTAAAAACACATCATGTAGAAAAAAATATTTTGGCTGTTTGTCTTCAGGACCAACATGGTTACAATGAAATTAACCAAAAACGTTCAAATGAATTTAATTTAAGTTAACAGCAGTTTCACATAGGAGGAATACAGATAAAATCTAGCCAAAAAAAAATTATGGCGGTCAGCAATATTGTGAGAATATCAGCGGTAAAAACTTTAAGTAAAATGAGAAGAAATTCTGGTCACCCCGGTGGCGTGGTGGTATAAGCGCTGGGTTCTGACCATTCGTCTGATGTTAGAAACCCCGTGAGGCATGGATGCCGTGTTTGTCTTACGGTCCTTGCTCTCTCCCTTCCCTGGAACCAGTGGCCCTAAATTGGAGACGTACGACTGCCCATCGAGTTGCTCACGGTGATCGTAAAACCCCTAAAAAAAACTGCTGGAGCCACTGCCAGATCCAAAATGCAAACGTATTTTGGAACCAGCACTGGAACGTAGGAACGCTGTTGTGATAAAGTGGTCACAATCGCTAGTTTTTTGGATAGCCTTCCAAGCTGGGCCCCGGTTTTTGATTGGACGGTGTGTTTGTCCTACGGCACTGGTTATCTTCTCCCCTGGACTCAGTTGCTGCAGATTTGGGACTGACAACTTCATATAGTCAAAAGGAATTGACAATTGCATATAGTCCTAAAGAGTTACACATGATGATCATTCAGTCCGAAAAAAAAAGTTAAATCAAAATTCATATTCGGAAGTAAATTGTTTTCCCTCAAAAATAAGGTAACTCCTAAAATATATCAAAGAACATGAACTGTGCTGAAATATAAAACCGCACCGTTTCAAAATTCCAAAAACTGGAAAATATATTTCAATAAATTACTTTCCCCCTATGGTGAAGTGAGGCGAGGGAGAAACCTTCTCTCAGAGAATTCTGTAAAGACGAGCAACAACTCACTAAGGAATGCTTTGCCTAACAACCGCTCACAGAGATTCGACATATAAATGCAGAGCAATCTACATTCCCTGGGCTGAATGTGAGATCCAAACATTTCGCAGGTGCAGTGTTGGTTAGATCAGGGCACGTATTTGTGACATTACCCGTCATTCAACTGAGAGAGGGCTTATGAGTAAACTTCTATAACGAGCACCAGCTAATTGCTTAGTCATTCCCCCAAATGGGCAATCAAGATTTCGCCACTCAGACGGAAAACAATGCAGTCAAGGTGCCGGACACTGCGTGTTTTGGACATGAAAATAGCTTTGAAACGCCCGCTTTTAATACTCTATCCATTTACATACAATGCTCCCAGCGCCATTCATTTGTCTGCCATACGACATTTCTGCGGATTATTTCGCACAATATGCACAATTTCTTGTCTTTGGAAGCTATACAATGTCCTTTCCCCCTCATCTTTTGTTTAATTTGTACAGGCGAGTCAAATGTCTTGCTAACGATACGCAATTGTCAAAATTTGTGTTCTTGGATAGCAAGCTGTGACCTTACTAAAGAAGCCGCCAAATCAACAATCCCCTTCTGAAAATGTGGCAAATCCGCCTGATCCTCAATGGCTGATTTTGGATCGCAGATGTTACTGAAGGATCAGGCTGCTCTTGCAAGGAACGCCAGGCAGTGAGATGTCGTCCGTCCAGCAAAGTCCCCTGTGTTCTGTAGTTTGCCGAGTCCATATCTCAGTCGCGAACATTCAGTGTACATCGAAGAAACAAATTAGGAACACCTACCTAATAACAAGTTGTGCCGCCCTTGACCTTCAAAGTATGAAAGTGGGCGCTACACGGGCTGGCGTTACCTGTCCATCTATCCCTTGGCTTTCAAAGTATGAAAGTAGCAGCTAGACATGCTGACCGTGACCTGCCCATCTATCACTTGGCATTCAAAGTATGGAAGTGAACGCTCTCCAAGTATGAAAGTGGGCTTTAGACGAGCTGACCGTGACCTGTCCATCTAGCCCCCACTATGATGCCTCGATTCGATCTGGTATGGATTCAAGGAGGTGCAGATATCGTTCAACAAGAATATTCAGCCAAGCGGATGTGATGACATCCGTCAGTTTCTGAATGTTCTTTGGAGCAGGGTTTCTGTTACGAATGGCTCTGTCAATCTCATTCCACAAATGTTCAGTTGGGTTGATTTCTAAGGGAATGTGGGACACATTTTAGCCCTTTGATATCACCATCGAGCTCCTGGATCCAATGTGTACTTATCCGCATATTGTGGCATGGCGCATTATCCTTCTGGAAGCAGCCCTCTCCATTGGGGAACACTATGCACATATTCCGTATATGGAAAAAAGTCTCCGGACACCAGTGCTTTTTATACTATACTGCATTTATGGCTAAATCAATAAGGATTTGTCAACCTTTGGCCACAATTACATTGTGCATTCTCTGTGGCACACTTTCAACGAGATTCTGGTAAGCAGTCGCAGGTTTTTCCCATTCTTCCCCTAAATCAGTGGTCAGTTCAGACACAGAAGTTGGACGTGTCGTTCGATCCCGAATCGGAAGCTGAAGTTCATCCCAAAGGGCCTCTATACGATTGAGGTCAGGGCTTTGAGCTGGCCACTGTGAATTCTGTACACCCATATCCTCAAACCACATCGAAATGGAACGTGGTTTATGGCACGGCGCGTTGTCTTTCTGAAACAGGAATGGCCTGTCTCCGTAAAACTGGTAAGGCAGTGCGACCTTGTCTAGAATGTCCCAGTACTCCGTGGCCTTCATCTTTTCATCCACAATCCCCAACGGTCTTAGTCCATACCACGAGCAACATGGCCAGAGTATGACACTGCCACCACCAAATTTTACAGTTTGGATACACGTTCTGGTAGATACAGTTCTCCTGGCATACACCACAACCAACAACGACCATCTGATTTAAAGACAGTGCAGCGTGATTCATCACTTCGTGACACTCGTTTCCAGTGGTCTAGAGTCCAGGGATGATGTTCATTGTACCAAGCAAGTCGCTTACTCGCATTCTTACGAACTCTCTTGGTTCATACACTCACCCCTTTTGAATCCTGAAATGATTTGGTGATGATTAGTGCAGAGGAATGGTGTTATCCGCGAATGACACATTTTAGAGTTCTCTTATCCCTTTCCGTCACTTTATGGCCTTCCTGGATGTTTCTTGGCAGTCGCATGTCCCTCACGTTTCACTTTACAAATAACGTCTTGAACAGTTAACCGTGGGTGTTGAAATGATCCTGCAATCGACGCACGGACGTGATGCTTATATTGCATCCCGTAATAAGACCTCGCTGGAAGTCGGTAAGATCAACACGCCTAGCCATGTCCCACAAGTAGACGATATACGACGTCTGAGTAGCCTATCGTCTACTTGTGGGACATGGCCAGGCACCCACAAAGTTCTTGGTGTGCGAAAGATGCATGGCATAACTTATCTACAAAGCGTACCAGGGCACTCTCTCCCGATTATTTTACTTTTTGGCTCTTTCTTTCTTTGGGTGCTTAACGACCACCATAAGCGGTTCAATCGACTATAAGCAGTCGCTCGTCCAGAATTTAAGGCCATTGGTTCTAGGGAAGGGAGAGAGCCAGTGCCGTAAGAGACAAACACATCCTCTATGCTTGCCGAGGATTCGAGCCTGGACCCACTTGGGTAAATGGTAAGAGGCTTGTGCTTAGACCAGAGTTAGAAGCGGAGTTTTTGACATAAATTGAAACTGCAAATTCTGTGGGTGATCTTTATATCTTCATTCTTGCTATGGAATTCAGAGTTAAACACAAAAGTAAATTGCACGAAAAATTTATCTTTGCATTTTATGTGTCTCAGCTCTGAACACATGCAACACGTTGTAACATGAATTCCAGGATAGCTGGACTGAATATGAAGTCCAAAAAATTGAAATAAAAACCTAATCTGGAAATACGTACCTGCGAATTTATTTCCTTTGACTGAGAGCATCGAACTCGCAATCAACTGTCCTCAAAATAAAACAGGCCGCCCCGGTGGCGCAGTGGTCTAAGCGATGGCCTCTGATCATTCGTCCGAACGGGGTCCGGGTTCGAATCCCGGTGAGGCATGGATGTTGTGTTTGTCTTACGGCACTGGCTCTCTCCCTTCCCTGGAACCAGTGACCCTAAATTAGGGACGGGCGATTGCTTATAGCCCATTGAGTTGCTCACGTTGGTCGTTAAACCTCCAATCAAAAAAATAAATAAATAAAAATAAAACAGCTAAAGGGATCGTTTCGTCGCTGTCTTCGCTGGCTGATTGAGAAGACTTGCTAGTTAAGATGGATTGCCGCCCCGGTGGCGCAGTGGTCTAAGGCGCTGGCCTCTGATCGTTCGTCCGTAAGGGGTCCGGGTTCGAATCCCGGTCAGGCATGGATGTTGTGTTTGTCTTACGGCACTGGCTCTCTCCCTTCCCTGGAACCAGTGACCCTAAATTAGGGACAGGCGACTGCTTATAGCTAATTGAATTGCTAACGGTGGTCGTTAAACCTCCAACCAAAAAAAAAAAAAAAAAAAAAAATCATTCGTCCGAAAAAGTTCCGGGTTTGAATCCCAATGAGGCATGGATATTGTGTTTGTCTTACGGCACTGGCTCTCTCCCTTCTCTGGAACCAGTGACACTAAATTAGGGACGGGCTACTGCTTATAGCCAATTGAGTTGCTCACGGTGGTCGTTAAACCTCCAGTCAAACAAAAGAAAGCATGGATTGCTTTCACAATGTAAGGCAAGTCGGGTACGGTAGGCAGTGTTTGGAGGGGTCTAGGGAGGTCACACGGCCAATGACGCTTCTACAGCTGTACGGAAGGCAAGTCTGGTCTAGGGAGGGCACACTACTCTCAGCCAATGACGCTTCAGAAGATCAGCCAATGACGATTTTACAGCTGTACAGGAGGAAAGTCGGGTCTAGGTAGGGCACACTCCTCTCAGCCAATGACGTTTCAGGAGCTCAGCCAATCACGCTGCAGGAGCCAATGACGCTTCTGCAGCTGTACGGGAGACAAGTTGGGTCTAGGGAGGGCACACTCCTATCAGCCAATGACGCTTCAGAAGCTCTACCAATCACGCTTCAGAGCCCAATGACGCTTTTACAGCTGTACGGAAAGCAAGTCTGGTCTAGGGAGGTCACACTCCTCTCAGCCAATGACGCTTCAGGAGCTCAGCTAATGACGCTTCTGCAGCTGTACGGGAGGCAAGTCGGGTCTAGGGAGGGCACACTCCTCTGAGCCAACGACGCTTTAGGATCTCACCCAATCACGCTTCAGGAGCCAATGACGCCTCTACAGCTGTACGGGAGGCAAGTCGCGTCTAGGGAGGGCACACTCCTCTCAGACAATCACGCTTCAGGAGCCAATGACGCTTCTACAGCTGTACGAGAGGCAAGTGGGGTCAAGGAAGGGCACACCCCTCTCAGCCAATGACGCTTTAGGAAATCCGTGATATGTCACGTGATTTGAAGACTTTTTTTTTTCCACCACTTTTTCAAAGTAATAAAATGTGTAGCGTAATTTTTTGTTACAGGCTATTTTCTTTCGCAGTGTGCTGTCGCTGCAGCCACATTCTTCTATTTGTAGCGATGGTACATGCAACACTACTGTAAAAGGAGCGTTCTATAGTAGCAGCGCTCCTTGTGATCACTGATCACTACCTTTAACACACTCTAAGATTTTTAATGTTTATCGTCATCTTAGCAAAAGCTTCTTAGGTTTTGGAGCAACTGCAAAAAGAAAATGCTGGACTGGAGAAAAAGTGTAAAAACCCAAATGTAGATTTAGCAATTCTCTTATATTTCTGTTGTAAGCTATCATAAGTTTTATATTTTACCCATACTTTTCTTGTGGAAACGCTATTTCAAATTAATTTATCTATGGCTGTGTTTATCTCCGCTCAAAACAAAAATAGTATTTTACCTTTGATTAACAGTCGTAACCAGTTTCGACTATTCTTACAGTGTGCCGCCCCGGTGGCGCAGTGGTCTAAGCATTGGCCTCTGATCATTCGTCCGAACGGGGTCCGGGTTCGAATCCCGGTGGGGCATGGATGTTGTGTTTGTCTTACGGCACTGGTTCTCTCCCTTCCCTGGAACCAGTGACCCTAAATTAGGGACGGGCTACTGCTTATAGCTCATTGAGTTGCTCACGGTGGTCGTTAAACCTCCAATCAAAAAAAAAAAAAAAATTCTTACAGTGCTACGGAGTTAATGAATAAACTTAGATTCATCGGAACCGCCAATATTGCTTTCTACTGTTACAGGGAATTAGAAAAAATCCTGTTATATAGAAACAATTTTACTTTATTTCATGGCAATTTTCAGAAGAAAACCTTGAGTTGAGAGATCGAAATAAGACCATTCATAGATATTTCAAAATGCAGTTATATTGCCTAGAGAATAATCTTCAAAAGTTGAAATTTGTCCGATAAGTGCCGACCATGACCGTGTGTCTGTGTCAGTTGTGAAACAGAGGCACAGACAGGTCTTCTCCACCTGTGAACTATGCAATATTAACCGGGTTCCATGAAATGTGGACTTCCGCAATTATATCTCTAGCTCACTCGAGGGAGATTTAGCGACAAATAGTGACCATTGTCTGTTTACGAGAGTGTATTTCTGATCACATTTCTAATTCGAAATTCGATGTAATACTATCGATTTTCAAAACATAATTTTTCTCCCATTTTTTTAATGATACTGCATTCCAGGTGCTGCAGTTAATCTCTGTTCTTTGTAAACATACGGATTTTGTCTATTATCTCGCGAGCAGGCGATTTTGCAAGATATCAAGATGGTACGAATGCTTCTCTGCACATCTGCTTAAGTTACGAAATCGAAACATTACATATGAAGAAATTAACTCCTGCACCAAAAGCTATTAAATCGAAAACAAGTGCCGTCTCCTGCACGATACATTTTTAATTGTACATAGTTTTTATCATTAAAGTGCATCGTGCAGGAGACGGCATTTGTTTTCGATTTGAAACATTGGATGATTATTCCGATATTCAGAAAATGTGTTTTCTTTAATTGATGTACTTCCGGGCTACTATGACCAGAGTTGTGTTAAGACGAAGGCTTGCATATGTTATATTAATATTAGCTGTACTCAGGGAATGGAATTTGCAAATATTTGGTCAACTCAGTTGAGGTGCATTTAGCGAAGGACAGGAGCGGTGAAACTTGGATGTAATCCCGATTTGGTACTTCTATCATCGTTGCTATCGGCCAGTATCGATTATTCACCATTTTCGTAAAGTGCCTATGTGACTACTCCTGGCCTCGAAGTAATGGGTTATTAAACCCCTTATTGCGTTTGTCATAGCTCACAACAGTCCCTTGTGTTGTAAAATTATATAACTCCTCTCTCAAATAACTCATTCGATTGCCTACAATTCTTAGAGTTTTTGTATTATTCCTCACAATTCAAAAGTACTTATATTTCGAAATTTATATGAATGGTTTTTCTAGTACGCATCTGTTTGAGGATACGCCTAATTTTATTTCGCTTACTTTGGTAATGAGGATTCCAGGTTTCTTTTATGAAGAATTATATTTCATATTCGGATAAAATATTGATCTGGTCAAAATTTTAGAAGGTTTGAGAAGTGCGTAGAAAGAACACGTGACAGAGTTCCCACAAACGCACTTATAAGATCCATGCTTCCAAAATGCATACGTCTTTTCAAAATGTCGGTATACCTTTTTTCCTTTCCAAAATGGAATATATTAGTGCAGAATTAAGTTCACAATCTGTCACTTTAATCACCATTTTGTCATATGGTGACCCACTAAAGCTCCGAAATTTTTCTACCGCCTATAGAGGGCCCCGCCTGTCAAATATGAATGTATTCTGGTAGCTGATATAACTTCAACTGACAAGTCTCCAATGCTGTAAAAACATTTGCTGCTCAATGCTTCCCTTCATTTTGGAAAAACTGCTAAATCCACATGTCTCACATCTAAGGTACACTGCTCGACATTGAAATTGCCCCACCCAGAAAGAGTGAGGGTAGAAGGTGAAATTGAGCATGCAGATAGGAATGCATAAGGGTTTACCTTGATGTTATTTTCAGCCACAACAGTGCTTATCAGATGAGATAATGCAGCACAATGGGTACGCCTCAGTAAGTGGCTGCACCGCCGCAAACGGCAATACAGGCAGTAATACGGCGTCACAATGAGTCGTACAGTCAACAGATGTCGTCCTCAGAAATGGAACACCAAGCACGATTGACTTGCTCCCATAATTCATCGAGATCGTGCGCAGGCCAATTCGATTGCAGACGACGTCCAATGTGGTCCCACAGGTTTTCTACTGAGCATAAATCGGACGATCTTGCTGACTGTTGCAGTGTTTGAACATGTTGCCAATATTGTCTGGAGACACGAGCGTAATCTTGTTGGAAACTGGGGTGCTTTTGGCTATTCAGAAACGGTATCAAAATGGGCAGCAGAACCTCGCTTACGTATCGTGCAGCTGTCAGTGTGCTCATGATCCGGACAAGAGGTGACCTGCTGTCATGCGCAATAGCACCATACCATGATGCCTGCATACGACCGGTGTGGCGGTCGCGAAAAAAACCGGAATCCGTCCGCTCACCAGGGTATCGCTAGACACGGATCCGTCGATCGTCAGCACCCAGACAGAAACGAGATTCATCACTGAAGAGCACAGTGTTCTATTCGTGACCCCAGTTCGCATGACTTCGACACCAAGCCAGAAGAGCGCGCCGATGGCTGCCCGTCAATGGCAGTCGAAGTAACGGTTGCTTACTGCGCAGGTTTTCCACACGTATCCTTCGGTTCACAGTTCGAGCGGTTATGGCGACGCCCATTACAAATAACACAGCACGTCGAATATCGGCTGTAATGCTTTCTGTTGAAGAACGAGCGTGTCGAACAGTTCGCCGGTCCAGGCGTGCTGACGTCTGTCGGACGGCACCATTGCTGTTCCGACGCACGTACGAACCTTCCTGTAGCCACTGGTGCCAACAGCGTCCAACAGTTCGTGAATCCCGTTGCACATGAGCAGCGATACGACATGTAGACCAGCCGCTTCACTTCGGCCTACAATTCTTTCTCTCTGAGGCGCATCCCAATGGCGATAAACCTGCCGACGGCGTGCACCCAGCATTGTTGGAATGAAAAATTGAACTATGAACTGAAGAAGTCGTCTATAGCCCAACATTGTCACGAAAGTAACCATAAAGTTTTGTTTGGAAATGCTCTGCTTATTAATAAACCTGATTCGACTAACAAGCTAAATGTTTTAGAAGCTTTCCACATATACCGGAATTCTTCACGGCTTGTCAACGACATGACGTCGATTCCATTTCTTTCAAGCGAGTGGAAACAGCTCACCAAAAATCCGTGACCGTCAGAAATCTGATGATGTCACAATGATTTGAATGTTTACGCTCCATTCTTCCTGATGATGCCGAGCCAAATGCTCTGTGAAACTACTGTATAGTAGATGTTAATGAAACATTTAATTTTGAATAAACGTTGATAATTTATTCTATAGAGTCCTTTCATGCTTTAAATTTCTGTAAAGGACCCACTTTTCATCACCCCATAACTAATCAATCGAAGAATGGTTTATTTCTGTGACGCACAAGAAAAGAAACACAGGTGGTAATTTCCTCCGATCGATTTCTTGCGGATAGGTCACGTGGTACCTACTGCTCAAACTTTGTGATAAACCCAATCGCATGCATCCTTCTTTGTATTGTTGTTCTGTACACAGAAAACCTTTCTGATAATTCCTCAACAGTTAGATGTTGGTCATTTGATATGGCTTGGTTGAGATCCTCTTCAGAAACCTCTGATGGACGTCCTGAACGTGGTTGATCTCTGCAGCTTCTATCGCCTTTACCGAATTTCCGGAACCAACGGCAACAAGCGCTTTAGTCCACAGCATCCTCGCCGTACACCTCACAAACGATGCGGTAGACTGCAGCTGCCTTTCTCGAATTCATGAAGCAAACAGTGTCTATTTTTTTGTGGGAGAAGGGGAAGGGAAGGGGGTGCTAAAGGATGGGCTCAAAGAAAATTTGGGTGGGCTGAACCCAGGACACCCGTAGCGTCACGCCAGCTTTCAGAGTGCTTGATGGAAAATAATAGAAACAGGAAAGATGGTACCAAATTCTCGGATGTGGTGAATATGTACTTTTAATCTTTTCGGACACAAAAAAACAAATTTTCAATCATACCTTTTGAAAATTATAAATACAGCAAAACATAAAATGCAAACTCATTAACATAATGATTTTCTTATGTTCTGTCCGTCAGATAAGGAACTTTTGAGTATCTCAGGAAATAAAGAGATTACTTTGGAACTGCTTTTTGGGATGCTAAAAGTAGCTGATCATTCAAAGAGGCTCAAACTTAAATCTACATTTTTTAGTCTTTTTGTTTCTCTGTTTTTGTGAGGCATTAATCTCAGAGAAAAAAATCAATGAAAAAAACAAGTCGTTGCTTAAAGCAGCAGAAATCCAAATTTGTATTTTCACTACTGATAAATTGTTTTAGAACAAGCCGGGAAAAGTTCATCTGAGAAAACTGCTAATTTGAAGGGATATTTCTGGTCAAGGACAGTTTTGTATTATATTTTTCTCCATGAAAAAGTGACAGCATTCCGTGTAAATTAGAGTAAGAATTAGTGGAAGAAAAGACGAATATCACTAAATAAGGTAACATGTCTATCGGTAATGTATATTAGCACTTTCACAGAAAACGAAAAATGTGTGATTCTGCTTGATAAAAGTTTTGGCAATACTCGATGAATTGTGTGAAAATAAAGTTTATTTCAACGCTTGTTCCGCGACAAAGACATCGTCTTTTAATCTGAACTGACACGAGAAACACAAAAAGTGGCATTAAAGTGCGGATGTGCTTTGGAAAAGAATACTAAGAATTTGAGTTGAAACTAAGTAAATTAAGTGGTGTCACTTTAATCTCTGAAGCAATCACAGTAACTCTCCAGCGAGCGGAAGCCCATAAGGATATCTAGAAACATTTCACTGATGAGTAAAAAGGAATGTTTAACCAAAGTTAAGAAAAAGTTCCTTTTTTCTCATTTCGAACCAACCCTGTACTTAAAGAAATCAACTGATAAAATGCGAACTTTATTTATTTATTCGTTTGAACTACTTTTAAAAATTCGAGGGAATGTCAATCTTCCACCACTTTGCTTTTTGTTATCCCAAAAGAGAAACTAAATGCGTTTGATCTGCAACTAGATATTCGTAGTTCAAAATTTTCTGGCTGGCGTCCCGAAATGGCGATTTTCCCTAATGAAGCTGAGCTAAACTCTCAGCGAAACTATAGTAGATCTCAAAATAAATATTTAATTGTGAATAAATGTTGCAATTTTATGTGCATTGCAGCGTTTATCGTACTTCCTTTTGCCATATACTCTCTGTACACCGGCGGCCTTTCTCAGTCAAAAAAGACAGTTGCTATCACTTTTCCAGGAGACGCTAGACGGCACGACCTTAAATTTTTTTGCAGTTTGTGAGCTGGGGTGTCTCCACACTATGGATGCCGATTTTTCTTTCAGGTGCGAAGTGATGCACTCATGTCTCATCACCGGTGACGATGTGCTGCCAAAAGACTGTGACTTCTTCAGAATAACGTTGCAGGAACGCAAGACTCGACACAAATCGCTGATTTTTCTACTGTCCTTTTAGAGATCGTGAAAACCATCTTGCGCACACTTTTCTGAAATGCGGGTGCTCGTGAATGATAACATGTACACCACCATATGACACGCCCAAGTCTTCGACAATTTCGTGAATTTTAATGTGGCGGCTACCCCTAATCAACTCCTCGACGCGCGAAGTGTGATCTATGGTCGTTGAAGTCGAAGATCAGCCTTTGCCAGGTTCATTTGTCAAATCGATATGTCCTTCTTCGTAGCTCTGCTGTCAACGCTTATAAAGGCTCTAGTAGCTCTGCGTCAACACTACTAGAAAGGTTGGAGTAGGATAAGGATAGCATTAGGACGCAGCCAATCAGATAAAAGAATGTCTATGATTGGCTGTAACAACTGACACGCAGCTAACGTGAATTTCAATGTTTGTCAAACGCCATATTTAATGGTATATCTTAAGAACAGAAGTAGCTACAGAGAAAAATAAGACATTTTTTGAAATCTCCATTAAATTTCGTACCTAATGACATAAAAACGATGAAATTGCTATGAAAATTAGTTAGTTTAAAAGCGATTTAAACTTAAAAGTTAACGATTTTTACAGGTGATACAATATTTTTGGACTCCATTGTATAACCAACACAAATCGCTATTCGTCCTTAGTATCTGAAATTGAACCAATAAAAACGCAAGGCTGTTTTGAACTCTGTGTTTAGCAAATTCATTTAGCATGTCTTGTTTTTTTTTTTTTTTTTTTTTTTGTGAAAGGAAGTAATACGATGAAAAGATTTATTTCCTATAGCTTGCACAAGGTTAGCTTGCACTTCCGCTGGAAGGTCATAACGAAACATAAAAGCTATCGAACAGGTTCAGTTGCGCAACACTAATTTGTTCAATTTATCGTTGTCTCTTTTGGTGTGCAATTAAAGTAATGTTTCGTGAGGGAAAGGCTTTCTACCTTCAGAATATAGATATAAACTCATCTTCTTCGGCTGTGTGTCATAAGAGTATTAAGTGTATGATTCTTATAGCAATGACTTCCGTTGTAGGGATTGTAGGTGACCTTATATATTCTGCAAAAAAAATTGTAAATATAGTTACGAAAGAACTGGGTGGTTTTAAAAAATCCGTGATACTCTACTGCAAAGCTCTGGCATTTTCCAATTACCAAGCTTATACCATTTTCCAATTACCTGGAGAAACATTGCCTCTTCTGCATAAACAGCCGTCACTTCACGATGGATTTCAGTTGGATTAAAACTTTTTTCCCCAAAAAAACCGCACTGTTCCGCGTACTTCCAATTTCGAGTAACCCCATCCAGCTGCTGCGCCATTACAAACGACCGCTTACGAATAAACTACTCAGCACAATTGTGCCACACTCCGTCCACAAGTATATGACGGAACGAATGACAAAACTCCGTGGCCGCGTTCTTTCCTACTTTCAGTTTCCGATAGTCGCTGCTATGTGAAACTTGTTTTTTGATACGTCCTCGTATATGCTGTCTATGTCACTGTTAAACATTTCTTTGCTGAACCAGATCCTGAACTTGTGATTAATTTAGCATGGTTGTACATTACTAGAAATTTCTGAATTTTATGCTATGGAACTGCATAACCCATTAAGGCAGGCTGCCAACAATAGGTTAATTAACATGTCTGTAATCGCAACTCAGTTTGTGGTAGTCCTACCTGAAAGCAATTTATCTCGGGTCAGATGCAATGAAATAAAATGCAGATTCTCTTCACGAGATTTTCTCCTGGTTCCTTGTCTTCCTGTTAGATCATTCAGTATAATTTGTCAGTTAACTTTTTTCTTGATCGTCACGAAATAGTAATTTTCTAAATAGAGGAAAAAAACTTATTTTTCCTCTATTTAGAAAATTATTATTTAGTTAATTTCTGAATAGTGTTAGTGTAAAACTTTGATTTCGACGTTGTTCTCTTGCTACCTGTAGATATTTCCTTTCATGTGCTGCTCTCTTAGATAATGTAGGCGCTGATTATCTTTTTACAGTCACTGGCAACCATGTTCCGAACGGTGAATCTATAAAATCAATTTTTGAACATAAAATTAAAGAAAGGGAAAGTAATTAAGGGAAGTAAAAGTAATTTAAAATCCATAACTATTTTACGATTTAGAACAGCGTCGTAACGTCAACGCATACGGTTCGCCGTAAAACGGAGCAGGCTTTGGAGCCCTTTAATTTTAAATCAAAATTGGAAATTTTGAAAGCATTTCAGTGATTCTGACAAAATTATCTTTAAACCTATCAGCATTTTGAAACAGTAAAGCTAGCCACGCTTTTGAATTTTTTGGTTTTCAGACTTTTCGAGGTGTAGAAGTTTTAGAAAAATTAAAGCAGAAAATGTTTAAAAGCGGTTTGTTTTTCCTACTTTTCTAGATATACGAACCTTAAGATCTCTAGGTCATTTAGAAGTGGTCAAACAATTTGTGACAATGGCGCAAAGCCGCCATTTTGATTGTTTTTCGTACTTTTCTAGGTATACGGATCTTAAGACCTATCAGTATGTCAAGTTTCAGATCTCTAGCTCATTTAGAAGTGGTCGAACACTTCTCAGACGAACACACTCGCATTTTCCCTCTTTGCTTTTTATATAAGAAGCGATAGCCTATATTTACATAGGAATTCACGTATGCCGGCGGAAAACGACGAACTTTAAAAGCGTCGCTACGTCATTAAGCATAGCGTCATTACCAGTTTGATTGTAGCCTGTCCTTTCATCCAATGAGTAGAGAATGCTAAAAATAGCTGCGTCACCATGGCAGCAGGTCATGGGACCATAACTTTCCTGTGTGGTTAACGCTGAAGGCAGAGTAAGCCGTTCGTTTCTTTCTTTTGCGGCTTTAAAAAATGCTTAAAAATCAGAAAATGACTTTTTCTTGTTATTATTTATTTGTAAAAGAGGGATGATAGTTGTGACGTTATGCTGTAAAAATTCCAATGCGTTATGATTAATTGTTTGCCATATATCCGTTTTTTAAGATAGATCCCATCGCGAAATAAAGAATTTTGTAAAATTTAAAAATTTAATTTCTCGTAAATTAAATCGAAATTCGAAAAAAGGGAGACGAAGTGCAAAACGTAGGCCATCGCCCTACATGCCTACACAGTTTCGTGGCACTGTTGCTGTTAGTGTGTCCGGAACGCGAACTGATATAACTTTTTTTTTACTTTAATTTTGAAATACAATAGCTCTTGAAGTATCGCCAGAATCGAAAAAAATGTTTATTTCAGCATATTCCCCGAACAATTCTCTACAAATGATGGAAATTTCACATTTTTGTGCTCAATACGTTTTGCGCTGCGAGCTAGAAAAGCGCGAGTGGCAGTGGCAGTTTTGCGCTCCGAGCTAGAAAACAGCGGCGGCAGTGGCAGTTCGTTTTTTTAGAATAGAGAGATTTATCAATCAGCACAAAAGTTGTTTTTTTAAGCAGCGGTAACTATGCCAGCAATTTTTTTAATGATTTTTTTCCACGTGAATATACTGCTTGGGCACTTCGTTAGGATTATCCTTATGTTGTGTTCTATGGAAATAAAAACCAATGTAGACTTATAACAGTTTCTGAAGAAAGAATGCACTGAAAACAATTTGGTAGAAAATGTTTGCGTTTCTGGGGAGCGGGGATCTGACTTTCCCTCCTGTTGGATTCGGGTTCATATCCCGAGACAAAGCATACGTGTTGTGTTTGTACTTTCAGAGCGATTTCCGTGTCTTAGTTAGATACAGTAGCTTTAAATTAGGAATGAGGAAGACTTAAATGCTCAATGGGTTGTTATGTCTCTCCCCAAAAATAATGAGTTAAGCTAGAGACAACCGAACTAAAGCGCCGAAATCTGGCGCCATCGACTCATAAATTGGAAAGAGTGCGTGAGATCAAACGGGAACAATTTTTCACGTAAGAGATATTATCCGTTAATTTGAACTAAACACAAAAAGTGTTCCCATGAATGTTTTCACGTGAACAAGTTTCATGCTTAGCGCAGTTGGATATTTTATCCTGTTTTGATCGAATTTAGAAATAATGATCCTGCAAGGTAGAGTATTTTAATTCTCATATACACTATATTGACAAGTCATCGGACACCCCTTCAAAAGCAAATGAACGGATGTGCTGCGTTGTTAAGATGCGTGGTACAGCTGCAAACGGTATAAAAACAAGCCTGCAACTCACCGGGATCATATTGCACTGTGAGGTTGAGTGAAAATGTCGCGGCGGGAGAGAACTGACTTTGAGAAAGGAAAAACTGTTGGGTGTTATATTAGTGGGTTCTCCATAAGAGAAACCGAAAGGCGTTTAAACATACCCAAGTCAACTGTTTTGGATGTACTGAATGAGTGGAAGACGCATGGCGTGCCTGAAGCAGCAAAACGTACCGGCAGACCAAAGAAAATCAGTGATAGAGGACGTCGAAGCCTCGGGAGAGTCGTTACAGATAATCGACGGAGTACTACACAAGACCTTAGTGTACAAGTAAGTAAAAAGGCTGGGATCTCGGTATGTGCACGTACCATTCGCAGAGAATGTTCCATGGGTTACCGTGGTCGTGCGGCTGCTCATAAGCCTTTCATCTCCACTCGGAATGCTACTCATCGTTTAGCATGGTGTAAAGAACATTTATCGTGCACCGTAGATCAATTAAAACGGGTCCTATGGACTGATGAATCCAGATACGGGACCCATCAGTCTATTGGCCGTGTGTCGGTATTGCGGCAACCGAGGTAACGCTATTTAGCACAGTGTTCTGTTCCTACGCTCAAGTTTGGAGCTGGCAGTGTACTCGTGTGGGGGTGTTTTTCGTGGTATGGTCCCCGCCCATTGGTTATCGTGAACAAACCTGCTAACCAGCAGGTCTACCTCGATATTCTGGACAATTATGCCCTACCAACCCTGTGGCAATACTGTGGAACAGAGCCTTGTTGGTACTAGGAGGGTAATGCACCGAGCCATAAAGCAAGAACTGTTACTGCGTGGTTTGACGATAATTCCGTATCGTGTGTGGACTGGCCAGCACAAAGCCCTGATCTTAAACCCATAGAGCACCTATGGGATGAATTAGAGCGCCTCATAAGAAGTTTGGAACCAAGGCCTACTACTATGGAAGAGTTAGCGGCAGCATTAGGTACTGAATGGAAGCGCATACCTATCGTTGTGTTCTAAAACCTTGTCAAAAGCATGTCTCGAACTGTCAGTGCATGCATTAAGGCCAAAGATGGACCGACACCATACTAATGTATGTCAATAAATGCTATGTTGTATTTCTCTTCTAGGTGTCCGATTACTTTTGTCAATATAGTATACTTGAAATACTAATGATGAATAACTACTGACAAAGGTCGTAGTTAGAGTAAAATTGAACCGTTTTAATGGCTTTTTTTACCTACACACTTTGTTTCAAAAGCTACTCCAAATATCAGATGGGAACACTGGTAATGATGATGATACAGACATTCTGCATGCATCATCCTCTTTATCATCAACCCAGATCAGATAGCTGCACGACGGGGGTCTCGCCAAGACTATGTCATCATCATCATCATCATCGTCAACCATTATCAATCCACTGCTGGACGAAGGTCTCCCCAAGTTTCCTCCACAACGGTCTGTCTTGTGCCAGTCTCCTCCATGTCACCCCTGCATACTTTCGAATTTCATCCACCCATCTCCTATGTGGTCTTCTTCTGGGTCTTTTCCTGTCCCTTGGAATCCAATCTAAAATTTCGGCTGTCCATCGATGATCTGTCCTTCTGGCAGTATGTCCAGCCCATTGCCATTTCAGGGATTTAACTCTGATCATGATGTCTTCCACTCTTGTCATTTTTCGGATCCACGAGTTCCTCTTCTTATCTCTCCTGGTTACACCAAGCATGCACCTCTCCATGCTGCTTTGAGTTGTCTGCAGCCTTTGTATGTCTCTTTTAGTTAAGGTCCACGTCTCTGCACCATACGTAAGCACTGGAAGGATGCATTGATCAAACACTTTTCTTTTAAGACATAATGGCATATTGCTCTTGAAAATTATGCTGTTTCTTCCAAAAGCTCTCCAGGCAAGTTTTGTACGCCGATTAATTTCTTCATCAATGTGACCCTCACTTGATATCTGCTGTCCAAGATAAACGTACGTGTCTGTTATCTCCAGCTTTTCTCCATCAATCGATAAATTTTCATTTCTTGTAAAAGCATTGAACATCACTTTTGTCTTCTGAAAGTTCATTTTTAATCCCACTTCTTTACTCTTGTCAGCAAGTTCCTGGATCATACTCTGCAGCTCTGATGGGGTAGTTGCAAAAATGACTACGTCATCAGCAAAACGAAGGTGGGTTAGACAATCTCCATTAATCTTTATCCCTTTGTTTTCCCAGCTCAGCGACTGAAAAACACCCTCCAATGTGGCATTAAATAGCTTCGGAGATATGGTGTCACCTTGTCTCACTCCCTTTCCAATTTTTACGTGTGTTGTATTTTCAAACAGCCTAATCTTTGCACTTGCATTTTCATAGATGTTATTAATAATATTAATGTATGCATCTTCAATACCGCAGGTTTTCAGAGCCATTGTAACTGCTGATGGTTTCACCGAATCAAAGGCTTTTTCATAATCGATAAAAGCCATGCACAATGGAAGTTCATATTCCCTCGCTCTTTCAATTAGTTCTCTCAGCACGTGGATATGATCTATTGTGCTGTAGCCACTCCTGAATCCAGCTTGTTCTCTCGGTTGAGCCATGTCTATTGCTACCTTCAAGCGGTGTGAAAGAACTTTAGTGAAGATTTTATAAACTACTGATAGGAGGCTGATAGGTCTGTAGTTTCCGAGATCCTCAATGTCACCTTTCTTATGTAGCAGGATCATTGTAGCGGTGTTCCAATCCTCAGGAATCTTTCCTTCATTAAGGCATCGAGTGAAAATTTGGGCGAGTACTGTTTCGATTTCTCCACTTGCTTCTTGTATGATGTCTACAGTAATTCCATCTTCTCCTGGAGCTTTTCCTCGCTTCATGTTCTTGATTGCATGTGCAACTTCTGCTGGAAGGACTGGGGGAACTCTGGTACTGGTATCTTTCATGATGTCTGGAGTGCATATATCATCCCTTTCATATAATTTGGAGTAGAAATCTTTCACTCTTGTCAAAATTTCGCCTCTATTTCTTGTTACAGAACCATCTTCTTTTCTCAGTGCCATAATCTGTTTTCTTCCCTTACTGAGATGTCCCTTTGCTATCTTTAGGCTTTGGTTGTTTTCAATTGCTTTCCTCACTAGTTCACAGTTGAATTTCCTTACGTCTTCAGTGATACTTTTTCTTACGGTCTTGCATAGCTCTATATATTCCACTTTGGAAGTCACATCTTCTTTAGTTGTCCTCATCTCTCTTCTTTTTTGCATCAACATTTTGGTTTTTCCTGATAATTTGTTCACATGCAACTTGTTCTTAGACCCAGCTAATTTTGTTGCTGTTTCCATAAGAGCTTTGGTTACTTTTCTGTTAACTTCAGAAATATCCACTTCTTCCGATGTTAGGCATTCTAAAGCAGAGAACCTGTTCTTCAGTTCTAACTTGAAGGTATTATGGTGTTTTTTAAGGTTGGTTATGTCAATAGATTTTGTTTGTCTTATGAGCTTGCCACGTTCAAGTTTAGTGTTGAGGTGCATCTTACATCTCACCAATCTATGGTCACTACCTGTGTTGAACTTGTTTAGCACACTGCAGTCTTCTATGACGAATTTTTTGTTACACATAATAAAATCAATTTCACTTGTCGTCCCATTTGGATGTCTCCATGTCCATTTCCTGTGTGGCTTTTTCTTGAAGAAGGAGTTCAAGATGAAAAACCCTTCTGCCTCTGCAAACTCAACGAGAGTATTTCCACGCTGGTTTCTGTTGCCATGACCGAATTTACCTACTGAAGTTTCATTCTGTTGCCGTTGCCCTATTTTTGCATTGAAATCTCCCATAATTATTTTCAAGTGCTGCTTACCTTTATTATTTAGATGACAAATTTCCTCATAAAATTCTTCAATTTCTTCTTCAGGATGACTTGTGGTGGGTGCATAAGTTTGAATAATCTGAGCCTGGTATCTTTTCGAGAGTTGGATAACAAGTCGTGCAGCTCTGTCAGAGGAACTTTCAACTTCTACAACTTTATCCTTCAGTTTCTTGTTTATTATAAATCCAACACCACTAGTTCTGCCAGTATCCGTCCCACGATAGTAGAAGAGATGTCCACTTTTCAGTTCGATGAGATCTTCTCCTTTTCTCCTTACCTCACTTAGCCCCACGATGTCCCACTTGATCCTTTGTAGTTCCTCTTCCAATTCAAGAAGCCTTGAATCAGAAGATAGGGAGCGTCCATTGTAAGTAGCCAAGGTCAGCATCAGATGGCAGCCTAGTCCGGTCCTCCGGGGATTCTTAGCACCCTCTGCCTTCATGTCGCACTGGCCGCTGCCTTGGCCAGGTACATTCCAGCTGCCGGAGACTGAGGGCCAAGATTTAAGTTGTGGAATCATTTTGGAGGGGTTTGGCCATAACTCACCACGCTGGCCAAGCGGGTTGGTGAGTGTGGGATAGAATTTCCTCTGATCCCGATGGTATAGTTATACCGCTATGGGCGGTCGTCAGAGCCCCTTTAGTGGGAACAGGATGCACCACGAGAAGGCGGGGTTGACATTTGTCAAGGAGAGGCTGTGATGTTACGCATCACCTGACCTTACATCCCCAAGACTATGTATGGTGCGTTTTGTTTTCCGTTATGCCTGATGTTTCCTTCGCAGTACTAAAAGTCCGATCGAAAAAAAGAAAAATAGGAAAAATTGTCATGTATTTCTTTCTTTGTATGTTAGATAGTTAGCGTACAAAACAAGAAACTAGTTTTAGTTGGTGTTTAAGATATAAAGCAAGATAGTAGTTCTAGTTTTCTCGCTAGATGAAGTAGGTGTATAGCTGAATTCGCCAGATAACTTCAATTCTGAATGTCCAATTCGGAAATTTATTTAGGCTCCCCGCAGACATTTTATTAGGAGTAAAATTTTTCATGTTTTTCTACAAACATTTTTTCCCACAGGATGTCGCAAAGTAAGATATTCACTCCCATGTCATTACGTGTTTTGGAAAAATTATTTTTAATAACAGCAATGTGTAATCACGTTTAATAGTATGCACGTGCTTTCCGATTTTCTAGATGCACAGTTTTTCGCAACGTGGCGTGAAATATATTTGCGTTTGGGCATGCGCGTTCAGGAATTATTTTTGATTCTGTTTGCTGCAAAAAAAGCAACAAAAAAAAACTAAGATGTTCATCGCATTTTTTTCAGCATTTATGAGCAAATGTTTTTCAAACAAGGTGCTTATTGCACGAAGGGCTTCAATGGAATTCCTCTTTTTAAATGTATTCCTCTACTTACTTCTGACTTTTTATCCTTAGTGTTAAACATATCAGGAAAGTTATTCACGAGAAACCAGTGATTTCACTGTATTGTTTTTTATAAATATAGTTACTGTTTAAGGAAGAAGCACCATCTATAACTTTTCGTGAAAAAATCATGAATCACAAAGTAACTTTATATTGTAGCTCGTTACCACCTGAATCCCTTCACTTGCATAATTTGTTTCGTGGTAGATGAGACCTGTATATACCACATTATACACGTTAGTTGTCAGTCTTTGGTTGGAATATCAAATTCGGGTTTGTGCCTATTAATTAATTCAGTGATTGTTCGCATGCGAACACGCGAGCAACGCGCATGTGCAGTATGTATTTCCTGAAACGCCTCTTGCACGCTCACAGACAACAACCATACGCAGAGTGAAAAGGGTCGCACACCTGCTGACTGCACTTTATTTAACGTATGATAAACAAGCTCCCTTCACAGAGAAGGACTTCCATGTAAATATCACGAAAGATTCCGGCAGGAAAGTTCTGCTACGCATTGTTTCCAAGTCGGTGAGCACAATTGCAGTTGTTTCCTCTTGACTCATATACAGCGGGAATAATGAATTTGGGTTTCGGAGCGACTAAATGCAGACTACGTGATTGAAATGAAGCATAATTCTCTGCGGTTTTCGTACTTGAGCTGAGTTCAAAGTACACGACTGTTTCTATTTGTCTAACACAGTTTTGTGACATAAAGAGGAACCACTTAGGTTGTTTTACAATTAACAGAAGAATTCTAATACTCGGTCACACACACACACACACACGTGATGTATCAATGTTTTGGGAACAGGGTACCGTTTTATGCAAGTGGACTGATCCGTTATCGTACGTCACTACGGCTTCATAATCACGTAAACACTTCCAGCAGCAGTTCGGAATATACGGTACTGAAGAGAGATCTAATAAACTTTGAGCTTGCGATTTTAAATGCGTTCTAGAGGATGACGCGAGCTCCAGCAAAGCTATTTTGCACTTGTAGACTGTCGAACAGCGACAGTAGTCAGAGTATACATACAATCGTTGATGCAGCGAGAAAAAATGGCATTTGTTCGAGCCAGCAAACTCACACGCACACTGAATTAATTAACAGAGGGTTTAAAACAAAATCAATGCCAAACGACATCATGGCGTTGGGACCGCGAGCAGTACATTGCATTGCCTTTGTTACAACAGCAGTAAACATGTCCATACACAATTGGTGTACGCAGCAAACGACACGAAATGTCTCCAATGGGCTCGGAGAGCAGAGCCAGTGCAGCATAAACAAATTGAAAAGGGTGATGTTGTCTGAAGAATCGCGTTTTTAACTTTACCGTGCCGATGGGAGTGTGAGAGTTTAGAGATAATAAGGTCAGGGAATGTTTACGTGGAAATCTGTTTCTTTGATGCGAACGCACTCACGCCTGGGTGTTCAAGCGCATTTAAGGATCATTGTCATCAAGTTCTTTCAACCATGGTCTCTCTATCACCGTGATGATAGATACTTCCAGAACGACAATGTCCAATGCCACAATGCCCACATTGTCATTCTCTACCCATGTCATGACGTATACTTCCGGAAGGAAATGCATCACTCCGTAATACTTGGATTGCCATTCTACCACCCTGGTAATAGTCTTTCAGGAGGACAATGTATCATGCCACAATGCTTTGGCGCTCACGCTCAACTCCTGTCGCGATGGACACTTCGAAGAGGACGATACATTATGCGACAATGACTGCACTTTCAAGCCCCGTTATGATGGTGACTTTCAGCAGGACAATATGATGCCCACATTGTTAACTCTACCTCCGTGGGAATGAGTACTTCTAGCGGCACGGCACGATTCACCATATTGTAATTCCCACTTTGTTATTCTCTACCTCCGTGGTGATGAATACTTACAGCGGCACGATTCACCATGTTATAATGCCCATATTGTTCTTCTCTACTTCCGTGGTGATGAATATTTACAGCGACACGATTCACCATGTTGTAATTCTCATATTGTTATTCTCCACCTCTGTGGTGATGAACACTTCTAGCGGCACGATTCACCATGTTATAATGCACACATTGTTATTCTCTGCCTCCGTGGTGATGAATACTTCTAGCTGCACGATTCACCATGTTGTAATTCCTACATTGTTATTCTCTACCTCCGTGGCGCTAAATACTTCTAGCGGCACGATTCACCATGTTGTAATTCCCACGTTGTTTTTCTCTATCCCCCGTGGTGATAAATACTTCTAGCGGCACGATTCACCATGTTGTAATTCCCACATTGTTATTCTCTGTCACCCGTGGTGATGGATATTTCCAATGGGGACAATGCACCATGTCTTAGGATATTTCCAACTGAAGAATGCCCAAATTATCTCCGAGTGGTTTTAGGAACTTCATAAACTCCCTTGTTTTTATTGGTTATGACGTATACTGTAATTTAACCTGCATTTTTTATTTGTCTTTCTCTATGGAAATTTTGTGTTCATTCTCTTTTAGCGTTTCATCCTTATCGTAATACTTTCTCACTCACTGAGTGTTATGTTGGCAGCAGTCTTGAGGCCAAGAGTGAATGACGTGTACATGTTTGACAAGTTAAGAATGAGATTTAATTTATGAAGCTAGAAGCCAAGAGGAGGTCGTGCAGTCGTGGAAGCTGTCTTACGCTGAAGCGGTCTGTTCTTGAAGTTAGCGTCTGTATGTGGTGTACATACATTTTGTGTTAGAGTTCGTTAATCTACTATTATGTTTATTAACTCAAGTTAATCAACTGTTGTTGGAACTATTGCTATTGTTGCTATACTTACCTAAAAGTTCTTCATTAGTGAAGTGCCTAGACTCTTTCTTGAACTTCATTTGAGTGACTTTGTTTCACTTAAGGTAAGTGAATAAGAACAAACTTTTACGTAGTGTTCCCTAAGCTACATATATGGTTTTTAAACATTGAGGAACATTATGTGGTCACTCCATTTAGCTGACGTCAACACCATGTAGTATTTTTGGGAGAAGACTAATGGGGCATTGGACGTCTCAAAACGTATTCCAGTTTTCGAGTTTGACCTCGCCATTCAACAAAACTTATTTATTAAAAACTCCTTTCATCTTTTCTTTTTTTTATTTCGTGGATTAACGTCCACCATGACAATCTAAAACTGAAACCAGCCATCCGTCCCTAATGTGGCGCCACTGGTTTCAGGACAGGGAAACTCAGTGCCGTATGACAAGCACACTACCCCAGTCTCAATTGGGACTCGAACCCGGTCCCAACTTGGACGATTTACCAGAAACCTGTGCCTCTAACTACTCTGCTACTGTGGCGGGTTATCTGCTTTTCCAAAAAAATGTATTCCCCTTATATCAGACCTTTTAGAATGCCTAATTGTTTATTTTAAGTCAATTTTTGTAGGGTTTCCGATTACTTCATTTGATTGATATTTTACACAACGTACGTTCATACGACAAATCAGTTGGTTTATTTATTACAGAGCGTTTAGGATTACTTAATTTATTTGTTTGCATGATTTTGAATAATATACTAGTTCAGTGTTTACAGGTACATCTGTTCCTTTAGTCATTTAGTATCCAGAGAAGGATTTGGCCTGGTAAAATTAATATGTGAACATACAAAATATACAGGATTTTTAAGGCGACAAACAGAATAGCCATTGTCTTGCTTACTGTTCGACATATAACTTTAATACCAGAAAATTTGAAAATTACACCCCCTGGATCGGGAATTGAACCCGCATCTCCCGATTTCCGTTCGAGCATGCTATCCAGGATGACGATGTCCTAAGTATCTGAGTGTTAAGAATCAGATTATTCTCTGATTTCCGTCAGTTTTCAAGTTTTCTGATGTTAAAGTTACAGGTTGAACAGTAAACAAGGCAATGGTTATTCTGTGTGGTGCCTTAAAAATCCTGGAGTTGTTTTATGTATTTTTGAAAAATATTTCTTCCAAAATCTCGATATTTGAAATACTGGTGATTTAATAAAAACGCTATGAGGAAGCAGAATTTGCTTCAAATCTTCAAATCAGAGAATTTTCTGATTCTTAACACTCTGATCCTCGGTACATCGTCGTTTTGGGTGAAGTCACAGATAGCATGCTCGAACGGAATCGTTAGATACGAGTTCGATTCCAGCTCCAGGGCGATGCAATTTTCAATTTATCCGATGTTAAATTTGCGTGTTGAACACAGCAAGCAAGGCAATGGCTATTCTGTTTTCCGCCTTAAAAATCCTGTAGTTGTTTGGGAAGAATATATTTGGGAAGGGTCTGACTTTTACAATCTCCATATAAGATATACACTGAAAGAACAATTTATTATACACACGACTCGAACCCCTAAACTTGCCCTACCCTGTTACAATAATGAGACCTGCCAAAATCCCCTTGGGATATAAATAGGTCAGATACCTATTTGCAGTGTAGCATAACCATGGCTGCGATGATGGGGAAACACGGCAAACAGAGCGTGACTTCAATCGTGGGCAGAGAGTAGATGCAAGGAAGATGGAGAGCTTAATCTCCGGGGGCTACATTTCCGCGTACGACCGTCTCTCATGTGTATCAGGACTACAGGAAATCTCCGGGGGCTACATTTCCGCGTGCGACCGTCTCTCATGTGTATCAGGAATACAGGAAAACCGGCAGGCGCCTAGCAAAATGTGGCCAAAAATAAGTCGTTGATGTGTCCCAGGTGGTTGCCGACTCTTTTCGTATCGAGTGCGTAACGCCAGAGCGGAGAGGATAACGTACATTTTCAACGACAGTAGACTTACAAAGGTTTCGCCAGAGGCCATTCAATGCCCTGTTGCATAGCTGGGCAGTGGCACCCGAAGCCCATATTTGGCACCCCTGTTAACAGTACGTCACCGAGCTATGAGGATCTAGTGGGAGAAGAAATATCGCCACTGGAAGCAGGGAACTTGATCCAACAACAAGACGACGACAGAAGAACACCATGGAAGACGACGACAGGAGAACGCCATGGATTTCAACTATCTAATCTGGGTGTTACAGGCCGGTGGACTTGATGTAATGGTCCTCGGGATTGTTTAAGTGGACCAGCTTCGGGCGTGTTTACGTGGGCCAGCTTGAGGAGCGCTTACGTGAGCCAGCTTGGGAAGTGTTTACGTAGGCCGACTTGGTGAGTGCTTACGTGGGCCGGTTTGGAGCGTGTTTACGTCAACCAGCTTGGGGCGCGTGTATGTCGGCTAGTTTGGGGCGTGTTTTTGTCGGCTGGCTTGGGGTGTGTTTATGTTGGCTAGCTTGGGGCGTGTTTACGTGGGCAGTTTGGGAAGTATTTACGTGGGCCAGCTTGTGCAGGGTTTACGGGGCCAGCTTCGGGTGCGTTTACGTGGGCCAGCTTAGGGTGTGTTTACGTGGGCCAGCTTAGGGCGTGTTTACGTGGGCCAGCTTAGGGCGTGTTTACGTGGGCCAGCTTAGGGCGTGTTTACGTGGGCCAGCTTAGGGCGTGTTTAAGTGGGCTAGCTTGGGCAGAGTTTACGTGAACCAGCTAGGGCATAGTTTACGTGGTTCAGCTTGGGGAGTGTTTACGTGGGCCAACTTGGGCAAGGTTTACGGGGCCAGCTTAGGGCGTGTTTACGTGGGCCAGCTTAGGGCGTGTTTACGTGGGCCAGCTTAGGGCGTGTTTACGTGGGCCAGTTTAGGGTGTGTTTACGTGGGCCAGCTTAGGACGTGTTTACGTGGGCCAGCTTATGGCGTGTTTACGTGAGCCAGCTTGGGCAGAGTTTACGTGAACCAGCTTGGGAAGAGTTTACGTGAACCAGCTTGGGCACAGTTTACGTGGTCCAGCTTGGGGAGTGTTTACGTGGGCTAGCTTAGTGTGTGTTTACGTGGGTTAGCTTGAGCAAAGTTTACATGAGCCAGCTTGGGCAGAGTTTACGTGGTACAGCTTGGGCAGTGTTTACGTGGGACAACTTGGTGCGTTGTGTACCTATTGAGATCATCACTACGAAAGGATATATTATCGTACACGCTGACCACCTACACCCCTTCATGTCTATCCCTTTTCCCCACCAGGATGCCTTCTTTCAATGAAGAAACATCCTGTCTCATCGCTCCCTTCTGTCGAAAGACTAGTTGGAGGAGCATTCCAGTGGGATCGCAACCACTGAATGGTCCTCTCACTTTCCGGATTGAACCCGATTGAGCATCTGTGAGAGAACAGGTCATTGCAGCCTGTAACTCACCACCAAAAACTCTCGGCGTTTAGGCTGGGCTGCCCCAGAATCATGGGCTGCAATTACCATCCAAGCATTCCATCATATGATACAGTCCATGCTACGACGTGTTGCAGCTGTTGTGAGAGATATATGTTGACTAAACCTTGTCAGGTGAGTGTGTATAATAAACTGCCCTTTCAGTGCATTATATTGTACAAATGCACAATAACAGGGCCTGAAAAGGTGGAATAATATAATTAGTATGATAGGCTAACCCACGAGGGAAATGAGCATTCAGTATAATTTAATTGTGATTTAACCAGGTACACGCGTAGTTCAATGTCTTCTGCTTTGTGTAGATGTTACAGTCTTCCCGAGATGAAATATATGTTGTTTCACGTCACGAAAATTTCATACAATTCCGTTTCTGATCATACTTATTTTAATATTGATGTGTGGCATTTGTTTCAGTAAACAGCTATTTGTACAATTGTGCCAATCCTTTGAATGCCGTTACAGCGTAAACATCGTTAAAATTTTGGATTTAAACCAGCGCAGAACGTGTATCTGAGCAAAAGAATTTCATTTTTTCCCTCGGTTCAGTTTTTGTGCGGTATTTTTTCTCGTTCTTTTTTTTTTTTTTTTTTTTTTTTTTTTTCGCAAAACTGATATTAACTCCAAAGTGTAGTACTGGAAAATTTAATGTTATCCCATTCCATAACTTGGTGTATTAAAAGGGAAGTCCTTTTTTATTTTTCAGGGGAACTGCTTTACTTATTGAGAGAAATCCATTTGTCTCAAAAAGTTACGATCTCAGCTTCTGGTCTTTTGGGACTACCTGTAAGGTTCCATATGTTTGAAGTGCTACACACTACGCTGCAGTAAACTAAATCTTAGGCAGATGGAAAGAAGTTTGAAAGTGTTCTTAATGTACCACTTTTCGGAGAAAAGAGAGAGAGAACTGAGTTTCTATAAAAAAACTCCTGCGACAAATTTAGCAAGCTGCTTTGATCTAAGTAAAAGAAATAAATCTTACTCCAAGGGAGGTGAAAATAAAAGTATTGCATTTTGTTTTTGATTTGAAGTTCACAATTCTACTTTAAACCCGTTGTAAAAAAAATTGTCATCCTGTTACAGATTTATTTGTACTTTTTTATCCATTCGTCCGCTTTCACGCATGCCCACGCACTATTTTGAAAATCTAATTTATCTTTAATTGAGACTCATCATAAATCAATTTATTCCATGTTAGGAATCTGCATAAAAACACTAACGTCAGAGAATCCAGTTGGGAAGCTCAGGGAATTTCAAGTTTTCTCATCCGAAGTTTAATGTTTAAAGAGAACTGAAATTCAAGAAGAAAGTGCATATGATAATTAATTTTATACGAAAAATTATCGTAAGTCCTTTGTAACGTACAAGGGTTGGACAAAATAATGTGAACACCACGCTTTAGAGACGTAACTTCTAATGCAGCTGCGCACGTCGGAATCCGCAAAGGTATGCACCACTTTTTTGTTGTAATAGCTTTGTCTAGAACTTCAAGGTCCTGTTTAAATGCATTTAAAGTGTCTTGTTCCAAAATTTCTTTCAGAGTGACGACGAAATGAGCGACTTAACGGACTTCGAAAGAGGGCTAATTGTTGGCGGCCGACGAGTTGGTGCCTCCATGACAACAGTCGCTAGGGTAGGAGTATCAAGAGCTACTGTGTCTACTGTCATAACAACATACCGTGTTCGTGGCAAAACCTCGTCTGCGAAACAAAAGAGTGGCCGGAAAACGACGCTGACTGATAGAGACAGGAAATAATTAAAGAGGATTATTATTACCCGTAATAAGAAGACCACTGCGCCAAAAATTAGTGGGAGCTCAATCTGCATCTCAAGAACCCAGTATCAACGAAACCAGTGAACAGGGAACTCCATAATAAGATATTTATGGCAGAGCTGCTATTCCAAAACCTCTGGTGACCCGGGTCAATATACAACGACAACGGCAGTGGTACCGTAGACTGCCGATGCATACAAGCGTGTAATATGGTCGGATGAACCTACATTCACATTATTCCCCACCGCAGGACGTGTTTACGTACGGTGAACATCGCCGGAAGTGTACAACCCAGACTGTCTGCATCCAGAAGTGCAGCATAGTGGTGATTCTGTTATGATCTGGGCGGTCATACCATGGTTTTCAGCAGGTCCTCTGATCACCTTGAAAGGACGGAAGACTGGCAGGGCGTATAAAACCATTTTAGCCGACCAAGTCCATTCAATGGCTCAGCCAATGTTTCCTTCAGGGGATGCCATCTATCAAGATGAAAACGCCCTAATTCACAGATATCGGAATGGCCGATCATGGTTTGAAGAACATGAGAACGCACTTTCACCCCTTCCTTGGCTTCCGTAATCTCCAGACTTAAACATCATCGAGCCGTTGTGGTCTGTGTTGGAAAACAGAGTAAGATCTCGGTATCATCCTCCTTCACCTCTCAAGGACCTTGAGCAGTTTCTGCATGAAGAATGGTGTAACATCCAGCTAACCACTATCCAGGATTTGTATGCGTCGATTCCAAGGAGGATTCAGGCGATTTTGAATGCTCTAGGTGGTCCCATACACTATTAGGTACGCAAAACCTTTTCCTAGGTGTTTGCATTATCCTGTCCAACCCCCGTATATCTCTATTTTTAACATTCTTTCGGACTTTCTTTTTCTCATGTAAATTTAGTAACTTCTTACATGTGGTTTTCATTCTTAACGTCATATCAAACCTCCAAGTTTTCTCGTAAGTTTTGGGTATGGCTAGCAGCTACTCAAAGCAAATAAAAGAACAAGATTGGTGTGGCGTAGCGTGGTGTGGTGTGGTGTGGTGGGAGGGTCTGATCAAGAAGTTTACCTTGGGGATGGATCCGGGATGCTCTTGTCTAAAAAAAGAGCCAGAGATTTTGTGGAAGAGTCACATGCGCAGGCCTACGCGTAAGCATGAAGTGTTTAAAAAGCCCCGCAATACGGGTACCAGGGAAGAGTAGAGCTTCCAGCTTGTACCATAAAACTGGGAAGAGCTGTAGGGGAAGATGGCATTGCCATAGACGTTCTACAGGAAGCCAGTGAAGAAATTGATACTACGCTTGCGCGAGTTTTTACCAGATGCCTCAATGAACGGAAGATTCCTGAGAGCTGGTGTAAAGATACCATGATCCTGATACATGAAAGAGAGGAGTTCGAAGATCACTATCATTTTTGTTTACAAAATCTTCATTAAGCTATAGTTGCATCGCTTGAATGAAACATTGGACTTGGTTCAGCCAAGAGAACAAGTTTGATTCAAGAGTGGCTACAGAATGGTGGATTATATGCATGTACTGAGAGAACAAATAGAAGAACAGATGGCCGTCGCGGTGGCGCCGTGGTCTAATAACTGGCTTATGACCATTTGTCCGAGAAGGGTCTGGTTTCGAATCCCAGTGAAGTATGGATGTTGTGTTTGTCTTATGACACTAGTTTTCTCTCTCTCTTCTCTGGAATCAATGGCTCTAAATTTGTGACCGGCGACTGCTTATAGCGCATTGAGTTGCTCACGTTGGTCGCTAAACCTTCAATTAAAAAAAGAACAAATGAATATAAATTCCTACTGTACACAGGGGTTGGAGAGAATAATGTGAACACCTAGGAAAAGAAGGTTTTACGTACCTAATAGAGTGAGGGACCACCTCTGGCATTCAAAATCGCCTGAATCCTCTTTAATGGACGCATAAAAATCCTGGATTGTGGTCAGTGCGATGTTACAAAATTCTTTTTACAGAAACTGCTCCAGGTCCTTGAGAGATGCAGGAGGAGGATTTCGGAATCTTAATCTGTTTCACAACACAGACCACGGTGGCTCGATGATGTTTAAGTCTGGTGATTGGGGAGGCAAAGGAAAGTGTGAATGTTCGTCCACATGGTCCTCAAACCCTGACTGGAGATTGTGAGCTCTGTGAAATGGGGCGTTATCATCTTGATAGATGGCATCCCCTGCAGGAAACAATGCCTGAGCCATTGAATAGACGTGGTCGGCCAAAATGATTTCAAACGCCCTGCCAGTCATCCGTCCTTTCGAGGTGATCAGGGGACCTGCTGAAAACCACGATATGACCACCACAGTAAGACAGAACCACCACCATGCTGCAGTGTTGGGAGCAGACAGTCTGGGTTGTTCACTTCTGACGGTATTCTCCACAAGTAAAGACGTCCTGCGGTAGGGAATAGTGTGAATGTGGATTCATCTGACCACATTAGACGCTTCCATGCATCGGCAGCCCACGTTGTATGCTCCTAGCACCACTGCCGTTGTGCATTCATCCGGGTCACCAGAGGTTTCGCAATAGCAGTTCTGCCATGAATATCTTGTTTATGCAGTTCCGTGCGCATTGTTTTCGTTGATACTGGGATCTGAATATGCAGGTTGAGCTCCGCACTAATTTTCGGCGCCCGCCGTTGTCTTCTTGTTACAGGTGACAATCCTCTTGAATTATTTTCTCCCTCTATCAGTCAGAGTCGTTTCCCGGCCGCTCTTGTGTTTCGCAGACGAGGTTTTGCTACGAACAAGGTATGCTTTCATGACGCTAGACACAGTAGCTCTCGATATCCCCATTATCCTGGCTATTGCTGTCACGGAGGCACCAACTAGCTGGTCACCAATAATTAGCCCTCTTTCGAAGTCCGTTAGGTCGCTCATTTCGTCGTCACCCTGAAAGGAATTGTGTAACATGACACTTTAAATGCACTGAGACAGGACCGTGAGGTTCTGAACAAATCTATTACAACCGAAAAGTGGTTGATACCTTTGCGTTTTGCGACGTACGTGACTGTATTAAAAGTCACGTGTCTGAGCGTGGTGTTCACATTTTTCTGTCCAATCCCTGTATGTCTTTTTTGACTACGAAAAGGCTTTTGATTTCGTGAAACAATCAGCAATTTTAATGTCTTTGAAATCTTGCGGTATTGAGGATACATACATCAACATTGTTAATAACATCTATGAAAATCGGTGCACAAAGGTTTTGCTGTTCGAAGGCACTGCACTTATAAAAATGGGAAGGGAGTGTAACAAAGTGACACCATATCTCCAAAACTCTACAATGCCACATTGAAGAATGTTTTTCAATCAAATTGGGGAGACAAAGGAATAAAGATAAATGGAGATTGTTTAACCCACCTTCGTTTTGCTGAAAACATCGTCATTTTTGCAGGTACCCTTTGAAAGCTGCAGACTATGATTCAGGAACTTGCTGACAAAAGTAAAGAATGCGGGTTTAAAAATGAACTTACAGAAAACAAAGTTGAAATACAATAATTTTACAATCACTGAAGATTTGAAACATGAAATCTGATTGAAGTCAGGGCTAACAAAATCCAAGCAGCTTTAAGCTGTTCCCCTGAACATTAGAAAATCCACTGAACAAACTGAAAGTACAATAAAAATCCTTATGGGAAGTGTACCAACCAGTCAAGATTGAAAATTTTAATGTATCAATGTTTAAAGAGCGGCCTGTTTTTCTACCTGCTTTGTGAACAAAGACACGTAGTGTGCAAGGAAAGGATACCACCACTGTGTTGACAGTCGAAGTGAACGCCTGTGGACAACTGCTGTCCGGGACAACATCCAATTCATTTCACGATTCTCATTCATTCAACGGCAGATTACAATTTGGACACACAGAGAAACGAATGTTTTTTTTCCGAAAATTACGACTCCACAGTTTTCTGCTATTGTGAATGAATAAGATTAAGATTTATGCAAACATTCTGCGCAAACCGAAGAATTTTCAGCAGAAATAATGCTGCCGCAGTAATGCTTCTGCATCTCCATTTTACTGGTACATATCCTAAACGTCCGTTTTGGTGTTCGTCCTGAAATGCAGTACTTTCCCTTGCTTCTTTCAATCATTTTGCTTTTGAAAAGAATTCCGAGAGTCATACGTTCGTTTCAGATCGTTACATAAAACACATGAGATATGTCCTTAAACTGTATCTTACATTATTAACTCATGAAGGCACACGGGAACAAATACACGTCTTGCGCGATAGCAGGCACGTCACATAAAAAAACACGCGCGTTGTGATCAATGGATAAACATAAAAGTATAGTATAGACTATAGTATAGACTAGATATCTGTACCTAAGATAAAGCGATAACATTTCGATCTTTTAGCAGTCTTTATAGCAGAATACATATATTAATGCTGACAATAGCGAGCTTCGGTATATAAAACACAGGGAGATTTCGACACCAAATGTTTTTGAAAAAAAGTGCGCTCTTATATTTGGAAAAATACGGTAATCAAAATTACCACAAAATGCAAATCTAAATGCACCAGGCACAGTGGAGCATCTTTGAAGCAGGGACGTCACTAGACTTCAAAATCGGGGTGGGCGGGTATTATTTTTACTGGGGCAATTTTGATAGCACCTTTACTTACGAAACACCGAAAGAAACAATTTTTCACCCTTTTTTAATACCACCTACTAAGAAATTTCGTGCAACCCCCCTTCTTCCCCGTATATACACACACCTGTATCTGACAAGTTATGCCACTGATAAACCAACAAGATAACATGATTATGGTTAGTGGTATGAGATACAAATTTTGGTAGAATGTCGTCTTCAAACGTTTTCTTGCTTGGAATGCCTTGTCTTAATTGCTTTCCAAATTTTTCACTTTTGCTTGTGAAAACAGTAATGTACTTGAACAGTTTCTTTAAGAAAAATGCTCTCTTTCTTTACCTCAATCGAATTTTAACGTTATGACATTCAGTCATATAATACCTTTCCCCTGCTTTACTCTCTCCCATCAAGCCAGCGACCTTGTCTTGCTCTCCTCTTCTCCAAAGCAGTCGTCAACCACGTCCGTCGCCACAGCGGCGCAGTGGTCCAAGCGATAGCTTCAAATCATTCGTCCGAGATGGGGTTCGGGTTCCAATCCCAGTGAGGCATTGTTGCTCTGTTTGTCTTACTGCATTGGCTGTTTCCCTTCCCTGGAACCAGTGGCCCTAAATTAGGGGCGGGCGACTGCTTATAGCCCACTGTGTTGCTCACGGTGGTCGTTAAACACCAATAAAAAAATCAACTACGTCCTTTTCCCTCACTGCCCCGGGGACAGGCTTAGAGCACTGGTATATCTTTAGACTCCACTTTCCATGTTAGAATCGCCTAATTAGTGCCCAAACAAACAGCAGAACAATTAGTAAAGATTTCTCTCTGTAATTGCTATCCACCTCCTCATTCGCCCGTGGCCATACTAAAATGAAAAAATTCTTAAACGCTATTTCGATAAATTTTCTACGGAAAAGTAAGCAACGCACTTTCCAGGAGAAAATGACGAAATGCACGGGAGTTATTACTACTTGGCAGATTTTAAAGTTTAAAAAAGAATTTGAAAACTGACACATTTTGAACTGGGTAGGCGGCGGGGTTGGCAAGAAAAAAAAATTCAGGGTGAGCCCCTTAACGAATTGCCTGCTCTGAGGACATTTTTTGATATTCATTTAAAAGCTTTGCATTTAACGATTCGGTACACATTATCCTACAGGAATGATTAACGAGTGTTCACAATGACTCCGTATATTTGATTTAAGCGCTGACACAGAAAATGACTTCCAAATATTTAATTAAACCACACGCATAGCTGACGTGACATTTATATTCATATGTAAAAGCACGTTAGGTTGAAATAATTAAGCGAAAAATATTTTTGCTTTGTACATAATTTTAGAAACAAATAGGATCAAAGGGGATCTTCTAATTTCTGACATTGATGCCCGCAAGGCAAAGGGTGATTTTCTTCTGTGCTGAGTCTCACGCATTAGCGGGTCAGCAAGACGTCGCTCAGCAAGTGGGTCCCAGCAGGCTAAGGTAAATAATGAGAGGACCCTTAATCTCATTGAGAAAGGACTGTTCCTATCTCCCAGTAGCTGAAGAACAGTGGTATCGATGAGCCCCACGAAGCACGATAATAATAAGAGTTGTTTTGCTTATCATTACTAATTATCGCAACTCTCATTAATTAAGAACTTCGGACATGCACTTGTTGGTTGCCTGCTGATAAATTTGCGTGTCACGCTGAGGAGTAACAGTTTTATGCAAGAACACCCAAGAGAATTTTCGGAGGTATGATGGAAGTCAGGAAGACCTTTGCTGTCGTAAATTCCGAAATAATGACCGCACTATTTGTCAGAAGTTCGTTATTAAGTGAACCGTAATTAAGGAGCGGGGCATGGCGCTAGTTTTCAGTTTCAGCCTAATTTACTTTAAGAGAAAATTATTACGAGAAATAAGTTCGATGAATCTCCTTTCTTTTCAACATCATTTGTACTGAGAGAACTAAACGCGATATTTTTTTTCCGCATTTAAATAGCATTCGTTGCAAAATAGGGATGTTTTCAGCATCATTATTGTTGTGAGAACTAAACTTATACTTTTTCTTTTTCTAGCTTACGCTCTTTTACAAAATAAGAAGCTTTTTCAACATAACTTCTGTTGAGGTAACAAAACGTTGTCATTTGCCATTTCATTTTTAAATAGCCTTCATTTAAAAAAAAAACAGGATTATTTTAAGCATCACTTCATTTGAAGAAATTAATTTTCTTTCTAAGCATAATGCTTCTCCCATTATTAAGCATAATTCATTCAGAAAACATAAGAATCCGTTTCAGCAGAGAGAACTAAAAATATCTTTTCAGTTTATAAACAGAACTCATTTCCCCAAAGTAAAGGTCATTTTCAGCATCACTTCTGGCAAGAAAACAAAATTCAACACGTTTTCCACTTTTGAACAGAGCTCACGTGAAAGTGTCTTTTTCAATTTCATTCCTATTAGGAGAACAAAGCATAATACGCTTTTCCATTTTTAAATAGCCATCGTTGAAGAATATAATGATCCTTTTCAGCATTACGTCTACTGAGATAAATGAGCATACCAGTTTTGTGTTATTAAGCATTGTTCAGTTTCCAAAAAAAAAATCCTTTTCAGTGTCACCTGAAAGAGAAAAATAATCTTAGTTTCTTGTTTTTTTTAATTATCATTCATTTCTAAAATTTTGGTTTCTATTCTATATAATTCCTGTTGACAGAACTGAAGGTACTATTTTTCCATTGTTAAATAGTGTTTATTGCAGAACATACAGAGAAGTTGATTGATTTTAATTCTTTATTGAAAAGAACTAGTACTTGGAACCTGGCTAATCAGAATTGCTAAAAACTTCGAGATAAAAACCTAAAGAAAGGAAGATATTTTTCTTCCTTCAAACTGTTTCTCCAACAAGTTCCTACACACATCGACCTTACCGCTTTTTGACAGTGCTTAATCAAAGTATCCCTTAAGGAAGAATTTGGCAGTTACGAAATTTTTTTTTTTACATATCGTTACATCGTATGCTCGTTTAATCTATCATATAAAATGTCGTAATTTGCTCTTCATCGATCTGAACATATCCTTTGTAAACTTGAGATATCGCTATTTCTTCCCGCATATGTTACCGTTATATCGTATAACCGATATAGGTTTCGAGTTCTTGTGGGAGTTAGACACATTAACGTACAGTAAAGTTCGATTTTTTGCGATTCTTTATTAATTTCTGAGTTGCCAGCATAAATAATGAGTTAAATGAATGAGATTCGGAAACACGTTGATTTGCAACGTACACGTCAATAGCCTTTAACGGAAACGCCCTGGAGGTTAGTATTTATTTTTCCAGAGATGAAGTACGGCTGTTTTGTAAGTGCTTTCTACCTATTATGGAATCTAAAGTTTTTGTCGGTTTGTTCATGATCTCCGAAATTTTTACATATCAGTCTGTATCAGTTTTATATGCCTTTTTTATTGGAGTTGGTCATGTGCAGCCCGTATTTCTCCAGTTATTGACCAATTTTTTGGTTGCATAGTTCATTCAACCTTTTTATTAGTTGTTTAGGGGCTTAACGACCACTGTGGGGAAATCAATGACATATAGGCAGTCGTCCGTCCCTAATCTAGGGCCACTGGTTCCACGGAAGGGAAAGACGAGCACACACCATCCATGCCGCCCACGGGATTCGAACCCAGACTTATCTCGGACGAATGGTCAGAAGCCAGCGCTTAGACCACTGCACAACGGGGGCACTCAGTCCACTTACCAGCCTGTTGTTCTTAACACCTTTGTTAGCAAAGTACTAAAGGAACTTCTTTCTTGCGTCCTTTTTTATTAATAGAGCTTTAACGACCACCACGAACAACTATAAGGGTTATGAGTAATGGCCTGTCCCTAATATTGAGCCACTGGTTTTAGGTAAGGGAAAGAGACAGCGCCTTTATACAAGCGCACAAACCATGCTTCATCCGGGACTCGTAACCTTTCTGAGCTCGAACAGCTAATCAGGAACCAACTGTTTTGACCAATCGGCCACCAAGGCGGTCTTTTCTGTGTTCCCCGAAATACGTTTTTTAACGGTGAACATCAGCAAGTTGGCAATATTGTTCTTGATTTCCCATGTTGATTATACTAGTTAACGACATTGCGCCGCCCCGGTGGCGTAATGGTCTAAGCTATGGCTTCGGTTCATTCGTACGAGACGAGTCCAGGTTCGAATCCCGGTAAACCATTGTTGTTTTGTTGTTTGTCTTACGGTGCTGGCTCTCTCCCTTCCCTGGAGTGAATGGCCCTGAATTAGGGACGGACGCTTGCTTATAGCTCATTGAGTTTCTCACGGTGGTCGTTAAACACCCAATCAAAAAGAAACAAACAAACACCATTGCTAAATATGATTAAGCATCACCAATCTTATTTACGGAAGTCCTTTGATTGGAACTATATCTGAATCCAAACTGTTAAGCGTGATTCGTTCTAAATCGAACGTCATTAATAACTCGGCACGCACGCATTGTTATGGGCAAATCCAACTCACAGAATATGTAAATGTTCTTAACTATTTAATTTGTCAGGTTAATCCATCCATAATTAAGCGTGTTGGCACTCACATGTTCTGTACTTAATGTTTTAATTCCGTTTTCTATTCATATAAGGCCTGTACAGTGTTCTTGTAGATGCAAAATAAGACAAGACGACTGCGTACAATAAAATACACTTTTTAAAACCCAAGTGCAGTGAAAGAAGCCAAATATTTAAAAAACAGTGATAAGTGTTCGGAAACGGTGTCCACAACATAGTTACAAGAAAGAAAGCACAACGCTTCTGGTCTGATGGACACACAATCGTATGTGGACAGACAGTGTACTGCAACAACCGCAGTAGCGATGAGCAATATGAGAACATCTTTGAAATATTCGTCGTAAAGAGAAAGGAATCCTGTTATGACTGCAACAGAGATTAGCATACTGTGAGGACGTCTTCATGCAATCTCCGGTTAAAGGTATATAACGTCGGGAAATAACCACAACGAAAAGACGCAGAATATTAGGGTATTCCAGCAGCCTGCGTTGTATAAGGGAGACATTATGGTAGAACCACAGCTAAGCTATACAAAGTGTGAGAACGTGCTTATAAGTTCTGATATATGGAGGGAGACAATCGTTCTGGAACTGTAACAAATGTTCATGCAAAATAAGGATATCTCTAAACTTTCTCTGTAAATGGGGATTTCCAGCAACAATCGCGACTACGCGGCGCTCAATATGATGAAGTCTTCGTACCATTCGGTTCATGGAGGGACAGTTGTGATGGGATCACAACTAAGAGTCTTAAAGGGGGAGAGCGTCTCTGGATTTTATACCTGATTATGGCGCATTGTAGATGTATAGCTAACGATCCGCAGTATGGGCATGTCTCTGAAAGCTGTTTTTCAAGGAGGGAGATATACACTATCTACCAACAAATAATTGGACACCCCTGCAATCGACGATATCTGCGGTCCTGATACACATCACGGCCGCCGCCGTTAAATATCGTGTGGGAAACAACAACGCAACCAGTCGCATGCAAGATGCCGCGCAGTTCGGAGCTCTCTGATTTCGAGAAAGGTGTAATCGTCGGGTATCACAGAAATGGCCGATCCATACGTGACATATCCAGCGAGTTGAAGTACCCAAAATCGACAGTTGCCTACGTGATTGGCAAGTGGAAGATGAGAGGTGACTGTCGGAATGTGCCCCGACCCGACAGATCCACAAAACTGGGAGCTAGAGACCGACGGGTGCTGGCCAGAGAAATTCGGAAGAACTGCGCCAAATCGATGGGCCACATCCGCGAGGAGTTTCAACAGACATCCGGGAGTGTTCGTTCGATTAATACCATCCGTAAGGAAACCCATCTGATCGGTTATCATGGACGTGCTGCCGTCCACAAGCCTTTGATCACCAATTCCGATAGCGGTGCTCGGCTAACGTAGTGCAAAGAACGTCGACAGTGGACCTTTGAACAATGGGAACAGGTTCTCTGGAACGACGAATCAAGGTTCACCTTCTACCGTTCGGATGGCAGGGTCTGGGTTTGGTGTCTGCCTGGAGAACGCTTCCTGCCGGAATGTATTGTGCCAACTGTGAAGTTCGGTGGCGGTGGAATTTTGCTATGGGGCTGTTTCTCCTGGTATGGCACGGGACCCTTGGTCGCAATTCCTGGTAGACTCAACGCCGAGACCTACTGCACCATTTTGGATGACCATGCGCTTCCTACGTTGTGGCAGTTTTACGGGGTGGACCCATGTTACTTTCAGGATGACAATGCCACCTGTCATGTTGCGAGGTCCACCATGGCTTGGTATGGTGACAAAGGGGTTAATCGAATGGACTGGCCTGCGCAGAGCCCGGACCTTCACCCTATCGAGCACCTCTGGGACGAGTTGGAGCGTCGACTTAAGGGGTGCACCCACCGTCCGAAATCGGTGAAGGAATTGAGCTGTCTTCTCCAAGCCGAGTGGAAGAAAATACCGCTAGCCGTCGTACAAGGCCTGGTTGAGATTATGCCCCGGAGGGTCGCAGCTGTAATCGCCGCTCGTGGAGGCTCCACCAATTATTGAAGGTGAATAAACTTCGATTTCCTTTGCTATCACAGGTGTCCAATTACTTGTTGGTAGATAGTGTAGTTTTGCAACCACGAAAAATGGCCGCACAATATACAGTAACGACATCTCTGCAGTGCACAATGTAGGGTTAAGCGCGATGTGATCATTCCAAAATATGCATGATAGAATGTTTATGAAGTCTCCTTAGAAGGAAAAGTGATACCGCAAACTACAAAGAACCGAACGTTACAACGCAACTGCAGTTTTTATTCACAGAAATAATGACCGGAAGTGCACTCATTGATTGAAATTTTTTCGTGCACGAAATTTAATCGGCAAATCAATAGCAGCTTCTATTCAGAATAAATGTATTCTGTACTCGATTTGACGCATCTAATTTTCGGCCACTCTCCATTGCGTTGGCTTGTACTGAAATAATAGATGTCACTAAAAAGGGCAATTGTAGAGATTGAAATAATTTACTTACAAAATTCAATAAACGACAATGCAACCATCTTCCAGAAAACGTTTCCAAACTGTGCAACGGGTCATGTGAGGTACATAAACAGTCGTAATCTAGGAAGAGGGGTTTGACCTGTTTGTTAAAGTTATGCATCGGAAACGCTGTTGGAGCCTTTCCTCACTGTCTCTGGAATGTCTTTTGCTTCCTTTTTGAGCAGGTGTGCGTTTTATCTCCCATTGTGTTCAGTATCGATAAACTGCGGACCTCTCTTTTTTTTTTTTTTTTTTTTGATTGGAGGTTTAACGACCACCGTGAGCAACTCAATGGGCTATAAGCAGTCGCCCGTCCCTAATTTAGGGTCACTGGTTCCAGGGAAGGGAGAGAGCCAGTACCGTAAGACAAACACAACATCCATGCCTCACCGGGATTCGAACCCGGACCCCGTTCGGACGAATGATCAGTGGCCATCGCTTAGACCACTGCGCCACCGGGGCGGCGGACCTCTCTTTGACATCTCGATCAGAAGTACCACAGAACGGCAAACCTCCCTCTCGTATATTGACTATTTTTGTTCCTGGATCTGTGTGAGTTGTAAAAACGAAATACACAGAACAAATTGTATAAATTCAGTAAAAATTAAGAACGTTCAGACTTTCGTATTTTGTAGGTAATTGAAATAGCAATTCTAGCTTCTCTGGTTTTCACTGAAAATGTTATAATCCTTTCAATGCTATCCCGGAGAACTTAATTTTGCTGCAGTACCTCGAATTATTTCGTGGAAATCTGATTGTTACTTAGCGGTACGCTGGTTTCCATTTCGATTACTGTTCTTTTTCAGCACGGTGACTGTCTCCAAGCGGCTGTCAGTTATATGAGGGCCAGTTAAAAATAGGAACAAATAATGGAACAGTTTTGCATCCAGCATACGATTTCAAGAAACAAACCGCCTCTCAAGTTCTACGGGAATAGTTGTCGCTAATATGATACGTGTGGAACCTAATCCCGTTTCAAAGTGAAACCATGGAATTTCTTGCTCCCCAAAATAAAGTAATCCTCACCGTACTTCCTATGCGGGACTTTGAGCATGTCTCACAAGCTTTGAGGGTGGGGGGCAATGGACGAATACTCGATCAACTGTGTTTTCGCAGCAGCGTGATCGTATCTTCTTGTGACTGTCCGAGGTGTCTTTGTTACGCAAGTGCAAAGTCGTGATCTTTTCAAATAATGCTACATGAATAAGGCTATGGATGATACAGACGATGATTTGGTTTATGACTTAGATGAATAAAACAGCTGCGACGGCTTTGCTGACGAAAATGTTTATATTGATGACGCAATTTGAACAGAAATGGTCTTACAGAATTTATTTGGAAACACCCGAGAGCAACTATGATTCTAAAAGTTTTTAAAAAATGTAATTTTAGAAATTCGCATAATTTTATTTCAAAAGTATCATGTTTTCCAAAGCATTGAAATTTAAGGTTGGCTTATATATGGGTACAAAACTGGGTCCCATATATAAGCCAACCTTTCGCTGCGGAACTTGGGGTTGGCTTATACGCCGGTATATATGGTAAGTTGGAAACGATAATTTTTGTTACAAGAAATTAAAATAATTTCCATCCGTTTTCTATAAAATCCCCATAACGGTAAATTGAATCTAAAGTTTCTCCGTAGGATTCCGAATCTGTCGTTTTCCTGTTTCGTTGTATTCATTTACCTCTCTGGATATTCTTAATTACATATTATAATTTTATTCCACTTGAATTATCGGAAACCCTTCAGCTGAGCCTCGATGGTTCGAATAAACATGTGAACAAGTTCTTCGACAATCAATGATTCAAGAAATTGCCCATGCTACAAAACTTTAGAAACATGTAAAACAAGCGGAACATTTCTGCAATGAATGGAAGCTCGCAGCCTGTCTTTCTGAGACTCAATAATTCGAAGGAACATTTTTGCACGTTGCTTTAATTAAACCATGGAATTCAAGCAGAGAAATTAATCAACCACGCAACGACGGGAGACCCACGATCTTAGACGTGCTCGAAAGATTCTGCGAGAGACAAAGAGAGAGAGGGAGAGTGCAGAAGAAGGTTCTACATCGTAAAATTGATGGCAGGTGTTCAGTGCATTCAAGGTTTTATGCTTTACGAATGTGGTGCACAAAATAATTTCATAATCTCTTCCTCCATTGAGAAATTATTTATTGACTATTGACATCAAACTAAGCTCTTAAACAAGACTAAAAAATTCTATAGTTAACACGCGGAAATCTTTTCCCTCATTGATTTCATGATTTTTATATCATTACTACTTATTTATTAGGAAAATCATGACATTTAGTTATAAAAAGCTCGTAATCGAAAAATAGCGTACAAATATTTGCTATTCAAAATCCTTAGAATCTTTCCCTTGAAAAATTGCTTATGGATTAGGACTTCAGATAACATTGGGGAAAATAATGAAGGCTTTCTTTCATTGCTCAGAAACGTTAATTTTGTTATTTGACATTTTGAAACTCCTAAGTTTGGTACATTTTTAAAAACACTTTTGCGTTGGTTAAACTACATTTGTTCGCAACTGATTACCACTTTGTGATGGACACCCACAATGATAAATTTCCTAGTGACAATTTCTCTTTCTATAATCTTTTGTTCCAAATACAAATGCTCTCCTCGCCATACCAGATGCCACATTACGAAGTTTTTATCCAAGCGCCACACAGATTTGTGGTGATGTGTTGACCAGAGATGGAAACGGGTCACGGGTCAACAGGTCGACAATTTCTTGCTGGTCCAACGGGTCGGGTCAAGGTGTTCCTGACCCAATTTTGACCCGGTTTTGTTCCCGTTTTATTTTTGAAAAGAACAAAAATATTTGCGAAGGAAATATGCGCGTTGTGGAATTCTGTAGTCAATACTGGTGCCAACGGAATGAAAAATGATTTGCCATGCAAAAATATTGTCATCTTTTTCTGAAAGCAACGAAGACACACAGACACCATATCGTAAAAAGATACTTCTCTTGCGTTCTTTTACAGTGCGGTTGTCCAGGGCAAGGTACAGGCAAACGTCATTCGCCTGCTTCTCAGCTGATTCACTCTCTCCGTGCGAAGTTCACTGTATGACTAAGAGTTACTTTTCACATCGCATCTTTTACATTGAGCATTCAGAGGTTTTCGATTGATGTGCTAACATCCCGTTCCCATGACATGTCATTTCGAAATTAACTCCTTATTTGTTGATATGGATGGATTTAATATTAAGGAGGTTGAGAAAGGCGTCGAGGCCAACAAATACGTGCTTGTTGAAAACCACAAGGGGAAGAGTGAATGCTGGAAATTGTTTCGTCTAATTAAGGAACCGGTAAATAATTCTGTGTTGTTTGGTCTTGCTTGTTCAAAATGTGGAAAGTGTATAATTACAAAGAAAGATGTCTACGGTGTAATAAGAGATAATGGAACCAAAAATCTAACGGACCATGTGAAAATATGCGCACCTCCATCAAAGCGTGGAAAGAGTGAACGATCTAAATACATTAAAAAATACATTTGTGTATTCGTAAATAATGTGTGTAATCGTTGCAAATGGGAATCACTATTTACGATTACATTTGTGTAATCGTAAATAATGATTCCCATTTGCAATGTACTCACGGTCATAGTCAGCCATTATTTCTGGATTACGCTAAATAGTGGCACTAAAAATAACACTAATATTTAGCAAGTAATCAAATTTTATTATTAAAAAAGGAATTCAGTTATTAAATATCAAGCAGTTATTGGGATGAATATATATATTACGTTTATATATATATATATATATATATATATATATATATATATATATATATATATATATATATATATACTTAAGAGCAAAACTGAAGACTAAGGAAAAACTTTAGAATTTAAAACGAAAGTTGCAAAATAACCTGAAGATCAAAACGCGCAACGCAGCAGTTTTGAAAATTCAGAATTCACATTCTATAAAGAAGATACCTAAGCAAAAAAATACATATATAATTTTGACTCACATCAAGTACAACATAGAAAAGGTTATGTATCTACCTGTGTGAGTAAAAGGAGAAAAGATAAAAAAATAAAATAAAACAACTGAATGTAGAAGGTGTCGAGAATACTGAGCCTTGGCTTTATCAAGGACCAGCAAAAACTCTGCATTTTCTCACTTCCACAAAGACCTAGTTGGAAATGGGTTTCTGCAAGGCCATAGATGCAAGTAACATTCCCACCTAAAATAGTTTTAAAAAATATATATATGTCATGTCCTCCGCAGAGTTGCATGACCAAGCACTAGTTAACAATTTCGCTTGCATCCATTAACCTTCCTGGCCCGACCCATGCTCTTCATCTGTTACTATTAAACAGAGAGAAGAAGATTAAAGAGAACTCAAGCTGTGAGAGTGACATAATAATTAGAAATAATTTTCAGCTATAACGAAATGACAAGTTCGCCTGAGAGAGAATTTAAGCCGGAAAATCAATGCAAAAGAAATCCAAATTTTTACACTGCAATTTAAAAAAAGGAAATATTAATTTTTAAAAAACAGTTTTTTTGAAAGAAAACTTGAGTCTAAAACCCCCTACTCTACAACTTATGACAGCACGAAAACGAGAATAAGTTAAAGACAATAATTAACTAAAGAAAACTTTGTGAAAGTTATATGCCTTAAACAGTTAGTTGCAATATGTACAAAGTATTTCAGCAGTGCTTTAAGTGCATAATTAATTAGTTATTAAGAACTTAACTACTTTGAAAATACACCGCATAGAAAAGGAACAAGCTTAGCCATCTTCTGTTCCTAGGTGCCCCAAAAGACGCGCAAAGTTACAAAGAAAAGAAAGAGTTAAAACCCGCAAAAATGTTAACAGACAAGCCAGTGCTTAAAAGCTGAAAAGCTAAAAAACAACAGAGAAGAAGTACATGAAGTACAAACATTGAACTTATAAAACCTAGAACCCAAAAACAAGGAAGAGAGCTTACCTCTTGTGTGACAAAAACTTTCTCCTCACAAGAGTAAAACATGGCTGTCCTCTTCCGCCACTCCCTAGTCGCTGGGGGCAGAGAGGGTGGGGCTGACGGCCTCCTCAAACAGAAAGAAGCCAACTCGCGGAGATTTTAACCAGAGAAAAAAATATATAAACATAAGACTGTGGGTCTGAATGATCAGAAAGAGCAGAATTAACTCTCCAGAATACATGAGAAATATTATAAAATACACGAGTAGTGTACTCAATAATCTTTGCATGTATTAAATCACCTTAGTGAGCTTCTATAGATTAATCAGAATCTTATTAATTTTAATGTTGGTTTTTCTATTTTTAGTATAGCTATCCTAGTGATGAATAACTAGTTTTCTTTTTTATTTGTTTTTATTTTCTTTTATAACCAGATTTTTAAGCTTTTTTTGTGATTTTGTTTATATTATTTAATTTTTTGTTTTAATAGGACCTTCATATCCATAGCACTAAGGTTCCTTTAGGTAGTTAATAGGCATCCTCCAGCCAACTTCCTTACGGCTTTGATTGGTCAGAATCATATTATTAACTGTGTAGAAAATTAAAGCAGATCTGCCAACCTTACTCTATTATTCAGAATAATTTTTCTTAAAGTTCTTTTGATGAAAGAAGAAGGAATTTCGTTCTCTAGAAAACTATCTAATAGTATATTGATGTGGTAATTGAAGTCCAAATTGTTGCTGCAAATTCTTGAAATTCTTAGGACCTGAGAAATTAGTACATTCTCAATTACTTTGGTTGAAATGTTAATATCTACACTTAAAAATCTGGTTATAAAAGAAAATAAAAACAAATAAAAAAGAAAACTAGTTATTCATCACTAGGATAGCTATACTAAAAATAGAAAAACCAACATTAAAATTAATAAGATTCTGATTAATCTATAGAAGCTCACTAAGGTGATTTAATACATGCAAAGATTATTGAGTACACTACTCGTGTATTTTATAATATTTCTCATGTATTCTGGAGAGTTAATTCTGCTCTTTCTGATCATTCAGACCCACAGTCTTATGTTTATATATTTTTTTCTCTGGTTAAAATCTCCGCGAGTTGGCTTCTTTCTGTTTGAGGAGGCCGTCAGCCCCACCCTCTCTGCCCTCCAGCGACTAGGGAGTGGCGGAAGAGGACAGCCATGTTTTACTCTTGTGAGGAGAAAGTTTTTGTCACACAAGAGATAAGCTCTCTTAATTGTTTTTGGGTTCTAGGTTTTATAAGTTCAATGTTTGTACTTCATGTACTTCTTCTCTGTTGTTTTTTAGCTTTTCAGCTTTTAAGCACTGGCTTGTCTGTTAACATTTTTGCGGGTTTTAACTCTTTCTTTTCTTTGTAACTTTGCGCGTCTTTTGGGGCACCTAGGAACAGAAGATGGCTAAGCTTGTTCCTTTTCTATGCGGTGTATTTTCAAAGTAGTTAAGTTCTTAATAACTAATTAATTATGCACTTAAAGCACTGCTGAAATACTTTGTACATATTGCAACTAACTGTTTAAGGCATATAACTTTCACAAAGTTTTCTTTAGTTAATTATTGTCTTTAACTTATTCTCGTTTTCGTGCTGTCATAAGTTGTAGAGTAGGGGGTTTTAGACTCAAGTTTTCTTTCAAAAAACTGTTTTTTAAAAATTAATATTTCCTTTTTTAAATTGCAGTGTAAAAATTTGGATTTCTTTTGCATTGATTTTCCGGCTTAAATTCTCTCTCAGGCGAACTTGGCATTTCGTTATAGCTGAAAATTATTTCTAATTATTATGTCACTCTCACAGCTTGAGTTCTCTTTAATCTTCTTCTCTCTGTTTAATAGTAACAGATGAAGAGCATGGGTCGGGCCAGGAAGGTTAATGGATGCAAGCGAAATTGTTAACTAGTGCTTGGTCATGCAACTCTGCGGAGGACATGACATATATATATTTTTTAAAACTATTTTAGGTGGGAATGTTACTTGCATCTATGGCCTTGCAGAAACCCATTTCCAACTAGGTCTTTGTGGAAGTGAGAAAATGCAGAGTTTTTGCTGGTCCTTGATAAAGCCAAGGCTCAGTATTCTCGACACCTTCTACATTCAGTTGTTTTATTTTATTTTTTTATCTTTTCTCCTCTTACTCACACAGGTAGATACATAACCTTTTCTATGTTGTACTTGATGTGAGTCAAAATTATATATGTATTTTTTTGCTTAGGTATCTTCTTTATAGAATATATATATATATATATATATACTTAAGAGCAAAACTGAAGACTAAGGAAAAAATTTTAGAATTTAAAACGAAGGGTGCAAAATAACCTGAAAATCAAAACGCGCAACGCAGCAGTTTTGAAAATTCAGAATTCACATTCTATAAAGAAGATACCTAAGCAAAAAAATACATATGTGAGTCAAAATTATATATGTATTTTTTTGCTTAGGTATCTTCTTTATAGAATATATATATATATATATATATATAACGTGTATATTATATAAATTCAGTTTCGATTTATACTGTAGTTCAAAGCAGTTTTGTCCGGGTCGGGTCCATGTATGGGACGTCTGGGTCCAAAATTTTTGACCCGTTTCCAACTCTGTTGTTGACAGTTTGGTTTTCTAAATAATCGCATTTGCGAACCAATCACATGATGGGTGAGGGAGATAAAAGGACAAAACTGCTCGGCGTTGCTAAGATTAGTTGCCCTCACCTGTGCGTATGGACGACTGTGTCGGAGTCATCTTGGTGGCGAAAGCACGTGTAAGGAATGAGATTACATTATACTGCCCTCTCGATTATCGCATTCATCTAATCCCTCAGAAATCAAATCATTTCTTTTCTACCTGCTTCTCTCTCTATACAGTCAAACCCCTATTAAACGGACTGCGATATAACGAATTCCGCGATTTTACGTACATTTTTTATGGTCCGGACGGAACCACATTAAAATTAATGCTTGGCCTTTCCCGATTTAACGAACATGTTTCCTCAATTTAGCGAACATTTTAAATTTTGTTAAACCACCAAACTATGTCAACCAGCATTTTTATGTTAAAAGTTCACTAGAATGAGAGGCCTCGCGTAACAGGAAAATTTTACGCATGCAGTTAACCAGCGTTTCAAAGAACACTATCTGCGTCACAGCTTGACGGAATCATAAATCAGTTCGCCTTTCCTCCGACTATCAAGCGTAAGCTTCTTACAGGAGTAAGCAAATGACCAATAAGTTCCAAAGAAGCGCAACGTTTTCTTGCATGGATGGGAAGGAGAAAAGAGAAACGCGGTGTGGAGGAGGAAATCTAGAGTACCGTGGAGATTCTTGTTTTCAGCGACAGAACGATAGCTTTCTTTGACGTCGGGGGACACACATTGTACGTACCCATTTCTGAACTTCTGGAATTCTTCCCCAAATTGCGCTTCTTCTATCCTTATCAGTGTTATATCTACAGGTCAAATTAAACAATACAACTCTTTTACGGATAAAGTTTTGATGAACATAGATAGAACTAGAAAAGTTAGAAATGAAATTTACTGATTGCTGTAGTTTGTAAAAGTGCATTTTGTGAGAGCCTTAAAAACAACGACTGCTGCTGCTGGAAAAAAAATAGCAGAAAAGATTTTCAATGTGAAAAAATGGACATTTTGTCGCAGAATACGTACAACTTCAAAAAAAAAAAACAAAAAAACGTACAACTTCAAAGAAAAGAAAAACCTAAGCAACTTTTACAGCTGAGGTGAACTTTGCAAACCATTGTTGTATCTTCTAGAGAATGTGAATGGTCATTTTCTCAGACGGATTTGATAATCACTACAGTTTGGTCTTCTCTTTCAACCACAGAAACAATCTCATTCTTATTCATAAATATTTTTGTGTTTCCGCTAACCCAGTTCTATCGTGGCTCTCTTGAGTATACCATTCAGGAGTGGATACAAAAGCAAGGAGCCGACGAGAACGGTAGAAATATCTCAAAACTTGAACACAATTTTGCTTATGTTAGGACCAAAATGAATTTACCTTTTGTTTCTATGTAATGTAATCCTCAGCGCAAATTTATCTCATTCGACAGGTATTTTAATTTCATTTTCTATGTATTATAAAACTGTTGCAGAATGCTGTTTTCTAATACAATATTTTAATATAACATGAACATGCAAATTATGTTTTTGTATTTTGTACCATGTAACATAATAAGGCTTAAAGAACAATGTTCAAGAAGTTTGTTTGCTTTTCATAAGTCCCATTTTCCTTTTATTGTCCCATTTTCAGCATTCCGGCAGTTTTGCTGAGAAAGAAAAGCAATGCTTTTACCTGTTCAAAAATATAACAGCCCACTTTGTTATAGGCGATAAATCACTACCTTCCAATTTTCTTTGTATTGAACCATGAAAAAAGATCGCATTTTGTCGAAGAACGGTGTGATTTGAACTCCTACAGAAAGGGTTAAACTTCGACAGCATTATTTAACCATGCGAACACTGTTATTCAATAACAGGCTTGGCCGGGAAGAACTGTTTCTGAGATTTCTCTTTCGAGACCGATAAACCTGTTCCTCGGAACACTAATTAGCACTCAATAATTACAAGTTTGGCCCACAATACATTACTATTCTGGCATTTTTGGTGCTGCCCCAAGATCAGTGCTCAAACTTCTTGACACTCTTCCGAGAAAGTAGCTGCGTGACCCTGGCAGTTATTGATTCTCTGCAAGCCTTTTCTCTTAGGAAGGCGGTTGTATTTCTGTAAATTTTGTATCGATAGTGGGCTCTACAATCAAGATTTGTCACACCGTGTCTCGCTTCCTGAGCTTAATTCGTCGCTGTACAAGAACTCTCACCCAGTATTTACTTTGCCTCAATTCCAAGTATGGAATTAATTCTTTTGCATTCTCATTCATTTATACTACAGGAAAACATTGGGGTACTTTACCTCGTTACATTTTCCCAAATAATTTCAGCTTTAAGTTACTAATATCGAAGGTAGAGAAGCTCTTTTGTGCAGTTATATTTTAACTAGGAAAACAGGTGAAGATGATATTGCTTTGTGGGTTTTGTTTCCCTTTAAAGCTCTATTCGGCAAGAAAGAATCCGCTATTAACTTTGATGTTCTGTAAAAAAAAAAAAAAAAAGTATTTGAAGTGCTTTCTCCAGTGCATTCTTGGAATAATTACCGTGCCCTACTACCCGTTTGTTTCGTTTTTCTCAGTTCGTTTGTCTGGTAATTTGCAATACTGGAATAACTTCCGTACATTACTGCCTCTTTGTTTTGCTTCTGAGGTATGCTTGTAATTTAAACTTCCTTTTCAATTTCTGTCTCGTCATGTAAATTTGGTTTCTCCCCGTCAAAGATTTGTTCACTTAAAACCACATTATTTCACCTAAAGAGCCTTTCAAAGTTGCAACCTGACTGTGTGTTAAAGTTTAGTCAAAAAGTAATTAAAAGTTAAGTGTTTCAAGAGTTAAAGAGAGATGATGTCCGTGGAGTTGTATTTTGAGTATGAAAAAAGATCTGATGTAGAGAGTGCCATCTTTTGAATATGGCAGGGAAAGCTTCTGATATTATGTTACGTATGCTACGTGCTATGCAAAGAGAGAACAATTAGAGATATATGTGGATTCCATTTGCTATATTGCGAGCTATAAGCCGTGAATGTCAAATCGAAGTTTATTATTTGAAGTTAGAAGTAATTGGATTTTTGCAAGGAGTTTGGCTAAATTGTCTAAATATAAATCATTTCAAATATGCAGACGATCTTGTTCTTATTACAAGAACCCCAAATGAATTACAGACGTTGGTAAATGAATTTAATGAAACCTGTCAGATATACACTGAAGAGCAATTGAATTAGAGATACTTGTCTAGTAACGTGTAGCACCACATTTCGCCCTGATGATGGCGGCGATTCGTCTCGGCATGGACTCGACAAAACACCGGAAGCGTTGGGAAGCCATACGGATCCACGACCCCTGAACAAGCTCCCACAGTTCACGAAGATTTGATGGAGGGGGTCAGAGCCTCGAACATCTCTCTCGATGGGTTTGAGGTCAGGTGACCTAGCTGGCCAAAGAAGCGAGGTCACGTCGGTGGAGTGTTCATCCAACCATTCGGATGCAATTCGGGAGCGATGGCACAGTGCATTGTTTTGTTGCAGGATGAGGTCACCAGTGGTATGTTGAAGACGCACAAACGGGAGCAAATGGTCGTCTAGAATATCCCGGTAACGTTGACCTGTGAGGGACGATGTCACACGTACCAGGGGTCCCATTTCAGTCCACGTAAACAGTCCCTAGACGAGAATGCCACCCCCACCAGCTTGAAGAGTACCCTGCTGGCAAGAAGGATCCATGGATTCATGTGGTTTGCGCCGTACTCGTATCCTGCCATCCGCATGAACCAACGTGAATCTCGACTCATCAGTCCAGGCAACATTTTTTTCCACATGTCTAGGGTCCAGTTCCGATGTTCCCGCGCCCATGCTAATCTTTGCACCATGTGATGTGCGGTCAGCGGAGGTACCCTCTTGGGACGATGGCTTCTGTACCCCATAGGGAGGAGATGGTTCTCGATAGTGTGGCTGCTTACACGTTTTTGTGCACCAGCGTTAAATTGCCGAGTCATTTCTTGCACTGTGGCCCGTCTATCCGCTGTCACAATGCGAGCTAGCCGACGATGACCCCACTCAACCACACGCTGTTGGCCACGGAAGTTGGCCCTGGCAGAGATGGTTTTACCGGATTCGATGTACTCACGGTGCACCCGTGACACAGTAGCTCATGAAAATCCCAGTGCCTGCACAACTTCCGAAATGGAGTGACCCATTCGCCGGGCCCCGACAATTTGCCCACATTCAAATGCGCTTAGATTCTTCGTCTTACTCATACTGCGCCCGACGCTTACTGATTCCCGTCGCATCACTCCTTATAATGTCGGGTCGCTGCATACGTCATGCCGTTTCCGTTTACAGGGCCGCCCACAGCGCCACATTTGCATAACGCCAGCTGTCTCTAATTCAATTGCTCTTCAGTGTATGATCTTGTAACAAATGAGCAAAGGACAAAAGTTATGAAAATAGATAGAAACACAAATAACATCGCACTCACCCTAAATGGCGAAAAAAAATCAAGTTGAGTGTTTTATTTACTTTGGATCAAAAAATAACAGAAACAATAGATGCACTAAAAACCATTGAACACAGAATAGCAATAGTATGGACCACAATGGGAAAATTTCAGAAAATCTGGAAATCAAACAAGATATCCAAACAAGCCAAAATAAAATTATCATCATCATCATCATCATTGTCAACCATTATCAATCCACTGCTGGACGAAGGTCTCCCCAAGTTTCCTCTACAACGGTCTGTCTTGTGCCAGTCTCCTCCATGTCACTTCTGCACACTTTCGAGTTTCATCCACCCATCTCCCATGTGGTCTTCTTCTGGGTATTTTCCTGTCCCTTGGAATCCAATCTAAAATTTCGGCTGTCCATCGATGGTCTGCCCTTCTGGCAGTATGTCCAGCCCATTGCCATTTCAGGGATTTAACTCTGTTCATTATGTCTTCCACTCTTGTCATTTTTCGGATCCACGAGTTCCTCTTCTTATCTCTCCTGGTAACACCAAGCATGCACCTCTCCATGCTGCTTTGAGTTGTCTGTAGACTTTGTATGTCTCTTTTAGTTAAGGTCCACGTCTCTGCACCATACGTAAGCACTGGAAGGATGCATTGATCAAGCACTTTTCTTTTAAGACATAATGGCATATTGCTCTTGAAAATGATGCTGTTTCTTCCAAAAGCTCTCCAGGCAAGTTTTGTACGCCGATTAATTTCTTCATCAATGTGACCCTGATTTGATATCTGCTGTCCAAGATAAATGTACGCGTCTGTTATCTCCAGCTTTTCTCCATCAATCGATAAATCTTCATTTCTTGAAAAAGCATTGAACATCACTTTTGTCTTATGAAAGTTCATTTTTAATCCCACTTCTTTACTCTTGTCAGCAAGTTCCTGGATCATACTCTGCAGCTCTGATGGGGTAGTTGCAAAAATGACTACGTCATCAGCAAAACGAAGGTGAGTTAGATAATCTCCATTAATCTTTATCCCTTTGTTTTCCCAGCTCAGGGACTGAAAGACACCCTCCAATGTAGCATTGAAGATCTTCGGAGATATGGTGTCAACTTCTCTCACTCCCTTTCCAACTTTTATGTGTGCTGTATTCTCAAACAGCCGGATCTTTTCACTTGCATTTTCATAGATGTTATTAATAATATTAATGTATGCATCTTCAATACCGCAGGATTTCAGAGCCATTGTAACTGCTGATGGTTTCACCGAATCAAAGGCTTTTTCATAATCGATAAAAGCCATGCACAATGGAAGTTCATATTACCTCGCTCTTTCAATTAGTTCTCTCAGTACGTGGATCAAATTATATGAATCAATAATTATACCAACGGTCACCTAGGGAGCAAAAGCATGGACAATTAAGTCAAAAGAGGAGAAAAATTATTAGCGTTTGAAATTAAATGCTTAACAAAAATAAATAAAACAAGGTGGACAGAAAAAAAAACAAGTTGCACAGTCAGAAAACAACTGTCATATCAAGTGACAATATTGGGAAAATTAGAAAACAGCAACTGAGATGGTTCAGTCACGTTGCACGATTGGACAAATTTAATAAAGGCTTTCACAACAGAAAAAAGGAAACCTGGAGAACGAGACTTACCTGGCTGAAATTAATAGAGAACTTCTCGGGCTGCAGAACATATGACGAACTTTTTCGGAAAGCAAGAAACAGACAAGATTTGGAGAATCTGCTCAATGGAAGACTCACACCGAAGAGAAGAAGAAGAGAGAGAGAGAGAAGTTGATTAGGACTAAGTGTTTTGTATGCCAAGCTATTTCATTTGTGATGTCTTCTGAGCCAATAAAAGTGGATATTGAACTCATAAGTATGGTTTCTTTGCTGCGATTTTGAACCTGGCAGTTTTTACTGCCTCAGAAGTTAATGATTGGTAGTGTTTAATTTTCAAACTGAAATATTGCATCTACGAAATCTTCAAGCAACGATACGAATTAGAGTAATAAAGATTGAGCAAATTAAATTTATGTCAGCGTGTTGTAGTTAAAATTGACGTTGAAATGAAACACTTAAACTTTCTACAGTCATTAAAACTCTATTATTCTATATGTTTTGCTCAGTTCGTTTGTCCCCATCCCCTCAACTGGCAATCTTAAAATAACTTCCGTTCACTACTACCTCGATTTTTTTGTTTTGCTCACTCTATGTGTAAGGTTATACTGTTAAATTATATTGTTCCTGTGCTTGTTTCGCATTATTAAGAGTCGCCTAACCGGTGGAGACATGCCACAATAGCGAGAAGAGCAGATCGGTGAGCCCTCGTCTTTGAAGAGGTGTCGGCATCTGCAGTTCACATTCGAAAATCTCTTCCGCCTGAAGACTACTACCCGAAATTCTCAGCCTTTGTAGATTTTTTTTTCTCTTTCTCTACTACCATATTGTCCGACAGTATCTTTTTTTTTTCTTCTGCCAGTCGAGTTAACCTTCAATAGACGGTGTCGTTCTTTGGGTTTCTGCGGTATTGATACTCAGAGTGGCTTTTTGTTTTCGGCACTGCTTTCACGAGTGTTGTTTAATTCACGATATGGTCGTTTGCTGGTTTGTAGATGAACAAGCTTTCGTTTGTCCGACAAACACTCAAAGCATAGAAAAGAAATAGTTTGTCATATGTCGAATATCTTTGTTGAAAATACGGCCGAACGTTCTCTTTCTATGTACAGAGTTCAAAGGACAGTCCTTGTTCAGGGCAATCACTCCGGAAGGAAGGGTCCGAGTGGTACACAAGTTAGGTCTGTGTATAGGAAAGAGACTATGCCCGATTGAATGGAAGTTATTGGAGCTCTCCTAGCGGCAAAGGTAAGAAGTTAGTAACCTAACTCGCTAACACGGGAGATCGAAACGAAAGTCCAATTACAAAGTTGTAGCGCAGGGTTGAATTAGTAGGAAACGACATAGGTACCCTATGTCGTAATATACCCTCTGTAACGAATTAGGTACATGGACGGCTCGGAATGCTGTTAATGCGAAATCGGTAAAGCATGTAAGACAGACAGATAACAACACGAGACCAAGCAGTACATGCTGATTTATAACGCTGAAGAATGGTTACAAGAGATTCGTCGACCGACTACTACGTCACTGTCAACATTTAAAGACGCATTTGAATCGTTCTCTATCGTGGGCCAGCATTTTGCATTTTCTAACCAGCCAAAGACTGCGTGCACTTTATCAGCATTTCGAGCCGTCCATGTCCGTAATTTGTGCGTACCCTATGTCGTTTCGTACCAATTCGACGCTGTGCTACAGCTTTGTAATTGTACTTTAGTTTCGATCTCGCGTTGTTGGCAAGTTAGGTTTCCTAACTTCTTACCTTTGCCACTAGGGGCGCTCCAATCACTTTCATTCAATCTACCATCCTCCCTTTCTGTACATAGTCCTAACTTGTGTGCCACTCAGACCCTTTCTTCTGCAATTATTGCTCTGAATAAGGACTTTCCTTTGTACCCTGTAAAATACACTGAAGTACCAGAAAAACTGGTACGCCAGTCTAATACATGGTAGGTCCCCCACGGGAGCGCAGGACTGCAGAAATACGACGGGTAATGGACTCCACTAGCATCTGGAAATATGCTGTAGGCAATGCACACCATACTTCCTGCAGAGCGTTCCACAGTTATGGTGTATTCCGAGGTCTCTGATTCCTGTGTTCGATAGCGCGTTGCATGGCATCCAAAATGTGTTCTATCACGTTCAGATCTGGGGACTTGGGCAGGAATGGCAACACCCCAAACTCAGATGAATGCTCCTCTAACCATAATGTGGCGTCCCGACACTTGTGTGGAGGTGCATTGTCCTGTTGGAACAAGCCCAACCCATCAGCATCAATGCAGGACATGAACGGGTGTACCTCGTCAGAAAAATTCGCACATAGCGTTGGCCGGTCACAGACATTTGTAGGCAGGATCCGTGGCTTCATGGGGTTTGCGCCACACGCGACTCCTTCCATCTGCTCGATACAGTTGGAAACGTGACTCGTCAGAGTGGACTGCCTGTTTCCAGTCATCAAGTGTCCAGTGGTGGTGTTGCCGTGCCCAAGCGAGGCGCATAGCTCTGGCTCGTGTACCCATCAAGGCGACTCGAGTTGGGCGTCGGCTCCCAAAGCCCATATCGTGCAGAATACGTTGCACAGTCCAGACGCTGATGCTTGTTGAAGCTCCAGCATTGAATTCCGATTATACCTGCGAGAGTGTTGCACGCCTATCGCGTGAAACGATTCTTGACAGCCGACGACGGTCATGTTCACCCAATGTCTTTTTACGGCCACACTGGTATCGTAGGTTGGAGGTTTTCCCGGAATTCTTGTAGTCATAGTACACCATTGCAATAGTCGTCCGTGAAAATCCGAACTTCGTTTCTACCTCCGAAATACTATGGCCCATCTCACGAGCGCCAACTATGACACCGCGTTGAAAATCGCTTCTCATGCCGAAAACAGCTCTGGCAGCTGGCAAGGATGTCTATCACTTTATATACGCACTGGCGGACGCAACCGAGTACGCGCATAGGTGACGTTGCTGTGTATTTTGCATAAGCTGGTTTGTACCTGTTTTTCTGGCACTTTAGTGTACACTGCGCTAGCTTTGCGTAAGGAACCCCACCCCATTTTACATATTCGGAGCGATAAAGAAGTACCACATTATATCAGAGTCACGTGTGGCTACAATAAATTGTGCGCATCTAACCTCTGTACGTAATCAGTAAATGTTCGCCAGTAATGGGGAAACTTGAGGACATAAGCCAATTTGACCGCGGCCAGATTGTTGTGGCCTTGAGGGAAGGTGTCAGTATTTCAGAAACAGCCGCACTTGTTGACTTTTCCCGTAATACTGTATCAAGGGAGTACCAGGACTGTGTTAACCATGCACAGACATCCAGCAGAAGGGCTTACATCGGTCAGCCACGGGCGATTGATCCTAGAGGTGAGCCTCGGGTGTCACGACTAGGATCTCAGCAACGACCGGCAACAGACACCACGCTCACCCACCAGTACAGCACTGGTGCAGCTCGACCGATTTCCACATAGACAATGGGCCGTACCTTGCTTCGCTTAGATTTGCACAGTCGGAGACCAACAAGGTTATCCATGATGACTTGCAGTCACAGCCAACAACGCCACGCATGGACCAAGGAACGTTGGAAATGGACCCTAGACCGATAAAAGAAGGTCGTCTGGAGTGATGAGTCCCATTTCCTGATGCACCATGCTGATGGCAATGCTCGCATATGGCCTAAACACCATGAAGGCCTTTCCCCTGGTTGTACAGTTAGGGTTCAACCTGCCGGTGGAGGTGGTGTTCTGGTCTGGGGAGCTTTTTCCTGAAAAGCCCCGAGTCCGTTGGTTGTCATCACACAAACGCTGAAGGGTGGACAGTATAAGAACCTGTTAACCGACTATCTTCTTCCATATGTAGAGGAGGTTAACCCAGAGATTCCCAATCTGTGCGTCGCGACTAAAAGGAAAAACAAACTTGCAATTTTTGGTGAAACGCGGCATACAAATGTTCAAGACCTGTACATATTTTCAAGAATGAATTGTAAGAAAGAATGTTTAATAAAAAAGAAAACACATCATTTTTCTTGTTGTGAAAGCGCTTCCTTCATCTAAGTTCCGTACTGTATGGCTCTTTGAAATCCTGGCGTGACGCGTCGTGAGGATCTCGCTCCGCCTGCCGTCTGGAAATGGACTGTCCCAGGCAAGATCAAGCGATAACGTTTTGCCGTCACATTGTTTCGGTTTTACGAGCAATGTCGTTAAGAACGAACTACAAAGTAGCAATGTAAATGAAAATTTCCCTTTAAAAAAATACTACAAACTCAAATCTGGGTAATTTTTTTTTAATTTTGCGTACAAGGGCGTCGCACGGAAAGTGTGACAGGTATAGGGCGGCGCGGTCTCAAAAAGTTTGGGATCCACTGAGTTAACCCAACCCACAGCGTCATTTTCCAGGAGGAAAACGTACCATGTCATCGGGCTTGTATTAGGTGCACAAATAAGTTTTAAAGCGTTTTAAGACAATGCAACACGTAAATTGAGAGAAAACAACCATACCTTTACGAATCAAAATATGCGCTGTCATTATCTATCACCTTTCGCCATCGGTCGTGCAGCTGAGGGATTCCAGCCATGAAGAATATTTCGTCGTGTGACGGATGAAGTCGTCAACCCATTTTTGCACTTCGTAACATGTCCGGAACCGTATAGCAGACAAACCATGTTGCATCGATCGGAACAAATGATAGTCTGAATTGGCTATGTATGAACTATACGCCGGGTGCTCCGAAACTTCCCAGCCAAGCGTCAAATATTAATACTTCCTTGACCGATTTCGCAACATGCGGCCTAGCGTTATCATGCAGTAATTTTACGGGACGCAAACCTTTGCCTCTGAATGGACGTTTCCGACAGATTTCTTGGCTCAATCGCAGCAATTGTTGCTTGTAGCGATCAGCAGTAACAGTTGTACCCTGTTCCAATAGTTCACACCCTTCATATCCCACCAGATGCACAGCAGAACTTTCTTGGAGTGCATATTGCGTTTCGGTGTCGGAGTCGTTGCTTCACCTGGGTCTACCCAGTGTGTTTTGTGTTTGGGATTGTCGTACCATATCCACTTTTCATCACCCATAACGATTTTCGACAGGAAAGGCTTTCTGTGTTGTTTATTCAACAGATTCAAACACTTCATGACACGCTCATCCTTGTCATGTGCCACCCATTTTCCTTCCTTCTGAATCCTTCCCCTTGCGCTTAAACCATTGGAAATGTTTTGTTGACTTAACCCAGTTATTCAGCTATTGCATTTGAGACGAATCTTCATCCAGCAATGCTTGCAGTTCCTCATGTGCAACTTTCTGCGGGGCGCCGCTACGTTCTCGATCGCTAACATCAAAATCAACTTCCTTAAACCGTCTAAACCAAATCTCATACGTGCTTTTCAATACAATATTCTCCCTCCGAACAGAACAGATCGATGCACATGCTTTTACAGCACCTTTTCGTTGATGAAATTCGTAACGAACGCAGTGTCGAATAAATGCAGTATCGCTTGCCATCTTTTACCTACCGATGTGCAAGTGCGTTTGACTGTTGGGAAAACTTCTGTGTCACATTTTGTACTCTATCCCAGTTGCGGTCACATGACAAGAACGTGGGAGAATGTCTGATATGTAAATTAGCGGCATACTTCACACACAAAAAAAAAAAAAACGATTTAAAACTGATTTGTACACCTAATATTACTACTGAGTGGTTGGCTGAATACAACAACGAATTCGCGACATTGGCTTGGCTCCCGAACTCCCCTGCCTTTTACCCAATTCGACATTTGTGGGATATGCTAGAATGGGGTGTGAGAATCTTTGTGGGATATGCTAGAATGGGGTCTGATTCTCCTGCAGAGAATGAGCGTGAACTGACGGAGCTGCAACTGCGGATATGGGGGCAGTAACGCATGGAGGATGCTCGACGCCTTGTAGAATCTGTTCGTAGTCGTCTGCGAGCCGTGATTGCGCAGAAAGGTAGACCGATGCGTTATAAGTTAGGTGTTCCTAATGCGCAAAGCTAACTCAATGTTTGTGTGTATATACGCTATATTGAAAAAGTCACCGGACACCTAGAATGGAAACACAACGTAGCATTTATTGACATACATTGAGCACAGTGCCGGTCCACCTTTGGCCTTAATTCATGCACTGACCCTTCGAGACATGCTTTCGACAAGGTTTTGGAACACAGCGATAGGTATGCGCTTCGATTCAGTACATAATGCAGCCGCTAACTTTTGCTTAGTAATAGGCCTTGGTTCCAAACTTCTTATGCGGCGCTCTAATTCATCCCATAGGTACCCTATGGGATTAAGGTCAGGACTCTGTGCTAGCCAGTCCACACACGATACGGAATTATCGTCAAACCACGCCGTAACAGTCCTTGCTCTATGGCTCGGTGCATTATCCTGGTGGTTCCAACAAGGCTTGGTTCCATAATATTGCCACAGAGTTTGTAGGGCATAATGTCCGGAATATCGAGGTAGACGTGCTGGTTAACAGGTTTGTCCACGATAATCAATGGGCCTGGACCATACCAAGAAAATTAACCCCACACGAGTACACTGCCAGTTCCAAACTTGACCGTAGGAACAGTACACTGTGGTAAATACCGTTCCTCCAGCTGCCGCCATACTCACACACGGCCATCAGACTGATGGCTCGTGTATCTGGATTCATCAGTCTATAGGACCCGTTTCAATTGATCTACGGTTCACGATAAATGTTCTTTACACCATGATGAACGACGAGTAGCGTTCCGAGTAGAGATGAAAGTCTTATGAGCAGCTGCACGACCACAGTAACCCATGGAATGAAGTTCGCTGCGAATGGTACGTGTACATTCCGAGGTTTCAGCATTTTTAGTCACCTGTACACTGAGGCCTTGTGCAGTACTCTTTCGATTATCTGTAACGACTCTCCTGAGACTTCGACGTTCTCTATCACTGATTTTCTTTGTTCTTTCGGTACGTTTTGCTGCTTCAGGAACGTCATGTGTCCTTCACTTATTCAGTGCATCCAAAACAGTGGACTCGTGTATGTTTAAACGCCTCTCGGTTTCTCTCTATGGACAACCCACTAATATAACACCCAACAATCTTTCCTTTCTGAAAGTCAGTTTTCTCCCGCCGTGACGTTTTCCCTCAACCTCACAGTGCGATATGATCGCGGTCAGCTGCAGGCTTGTTGTCATACCTTTTGCAGCTGTACCGCGCATCTTAACGACGCAGCGGATTCTTTCATTTGCATTTGAATTGGTGTCTGATGACTTTTGTGAATATAGTGTATGTCAGACCTATACGAATGAATTTTCTTGGCACCTATTGAGTTGGATCAGATTTGGATCAGATGTAGAGGATTTTAGGAAGGTAGTGTCTGACCCCAGGTCTTAAACACCCCTTAGAAATTAGAATCTAGAGATTCGGGCTTGAGTGCCCGATAGGAAAGTGACACTGAAGAGAGGTAGAAAGGGGGATGAATACGCCCTTATTTCTTACCGGGGGCCAGTACCCGGTGTCCGACGGCTTAAGGTACCCATCCGACGCACGGTGGGTATTTAGTGGTTCGAGCGTTCGTACCTGCCCGGGATCGAACCTGAGGTTATCTCCATGGTAGTCACGAACGCTGACCACCAGGCCACACGCGGCCCCACACCTATTGAGTTTTGACCTGTAAAAGCTTTTATATGCAGCGTTTCTTTGGCATAAGAAAAAAAATTAAAAGTTCTTCAATAGGAAAATATTTGGGAAAGACTGTTTTGATGTTTTTTTTTTTAATCTTTTTCCCCCAAAACCCACCCCCGCTTCAAATCTTTGGTCCCTTCAAAATGTCTCCGAATTCCCCGAAGAGTTCTAAGGCGAGTATTCCTGATCGTTGATCTCAAATTTAGCAAACTAATATATTATTCCGCTCTTTTCACGACGTAAGGAGAAATTTTCGCATTATTGATGGTAAGAGGTGTTCGCATTCGCCGAAACATATTCTGACGCATGCAAAACAGGGCACTGTCAAAATGGAAGTCAACAAAATTGACATACGGAACCGACAACACTTCAAGTTTCTCGGTCTTTAGGCTTCTAGCCACAGCATAGATATCTATTAGATTCGGATGCACGTATTGCGCTCTTTCTTGCACCTATCAAATTCAGTACCTGTCTCTTCTGTTAACGTATGAGTGGGGTGGTTTAATCAATATAGCTCGTGAATTATGTCCTCTTAACTTTCGTATTAATAGTAGGGTTAGTTATCAGTTCGTACATGATGATATTAGAAACCAATATTTTCTTCGATTTTGTTGATAAACGGCGTACAGGAGGTGTGTAATTATTTTATGCTCTAATTTCATATCGCAGATAATTATTTGGATATTATGTTTCATCAATCTAAGATAACGGATTTACAGCAACACAACTGCAACAGCTGGTTTCAGAAATTGTGCACTTTCTGCATTATTAATTTTTTATTACAGTTATTATTTTTTGTTGAAAACGTTTTCTGTTTGTGTTTTCATTTGCAAATCTAAGTCCTGGTTAGATTTTAAAGAAAACCTGATGCATTTAATATTTTTCGGGCGAAAATGTTTGGTTAAAATGCGTCCTTTAAGCATTGATTTATGACAGTAGCAGTAAGGGTCATTTGTTTTTTATTTCATTCCTGTGTTATATGGCAATGATGCCAGCAAAAAAAAAAAAGGCTTGACGTTTCACAGTAAAAATCGTACCGAAGTTTGAATTTTTTTGAGAAATATGAATAGCAACAGATAACGCAAAAGGTGCATTGCATAGCTCGTTGGTCAGTTTTATCTTTCATATTTTTTTTGTTTGGTGTTTAACGACCACCGTGAGCAACTCGGTAAGCTAGTGTCTGTTCCTAATTTTGGACCACTGGTTCCAGCGAAGGGAGAGAGCCATCGGCATAGGACAAACACAACATCCATGTCTCACCAGGATTCGAACCCTGACCCATATTGGAGGAATGGTCAGAAGCTCTTAGACAATTGCGCCACCGAAGGTGGGTCGCTCCTTTTTTTTTTAAATGCGCCCTAAACTACTGCTTTGCCGCGAACAGTCGCTTGGTTTGCTGATCACATGAGTATGGATCACGTCTGAAAGGCATACAGTCTATTGCATTATCGGATATTTTACCGCTTCTCTCGATTGTAATGGGAACAGGGCATTACATACTGAATTGCAATGCCAGGAATTTCGCTAATGTGCAAATACAAAAAGTGTAGGGATCGTTGAATTGAGGTTGGTCTGTCTGTGGGAACTGTTGAGTGATAAGTTTACTTCGGTGTGGTCATGCTCAAGGACTGCTGGACTGATTTCATCAGGACTTATCAAAGATGTTGATGGTCAGTGAATAAACGGTAATACAAGAGCAGTCTATATAGATGAGTCCACTAGGACAGTCCATACTGACGAGTCCGCTAGGATAGTCCACATAGAGGATCTCATTAGGACATTCCACATTGAGAAGCCCGCGAGGACAGTCTATTCCAGCGAATGGTGCTGGTGAACATATATATACCGTGTAGGTAATTTATTAGGACAGGCAGACCCAATTTCTGTAGATAAGCTGATACATCAACTCTTGTTATAAAGACATTGTAGCTAAATAATAAAGTGAAAGTGAACACTCCCAGAGATGTTCAGAATACCTTACTGAAAGACTACGCGTGGAATGAGAGCGGATGCTCGAAGGAGTGGTGCGAGTATCAGAATGAAAAATGGTTCACTTGTAGAATGTGAAAGAGCAAAAAAAGTAGGCGTAGGAGGACAGGGCTGGATCAAGCTTCTGTTATCTGGAATGGAGGGGTGTGTTAAAATTACGCTCTTTCGAATTTAACAGCAGCCCCCCCATTTCAACTAAACTAATACTTAATATTTTACTTTCTCATACCTCCGTTATAGGATAGTACTGTGATCATTCAAATTTCGTACTTCCGGTTTTTATAATTTTCCTAAAAATGCGAAAACTAGGGAAATACCCGAGCGTGAAGTAAAGCGTAAAAGTTTTGTGAACCCGAAAACACAGCACTCAACAAAAATGCAGAATGGAAAACAAACCAGCACAGAATGAATGAGTGTCAGATAGCGAACGTAACAACAGAAAGCCGCTTTCGGAATGGAGCTTAGTAAACTTCCGTTGAAAGTTACAGGCTCACAGGGACTTTCTGCGACAGACCACAGATGACTAATGATTAATTCTTTGTTATTTCGGCGTATTTGGAAAGGTCACTGAGGGCATATCCGCATATTTTTCTATATGCATCTGTCTACTGTTCCGGACAATTCCTTTCATGCACGTGAGCGGTCCACACCTGATATCTCTTAGCTGCACTAAAGTCTTCAAAAAGAAAATACTGAAGTGCATGACTTTTTTCAGTTATAGGTTTCAGTACATTTATCCACACGTTGTTAATTTCTATTTTTTACGCCTCTCAGAGCTTGAATTGGCACCCCTATTAGAACCATCTGGGAGGGTAAACGCCCCTGCCCTCTACTAGCCACTGCCCTGTAACAGTATACGGAAAGTGACGCAGCGGAAAGCAGATAGTGAGCGCATGACCTGAGGTCAGGGACGACTACACGACCTACGATTTGAGCTCACGATAGCCAGATTTTTTACCGGTCAAGAATCGCAGAATATTAGAGAGGAATTGAATTAGAAAAACTGCCAAACGGTATCTTAGCGCAAGGTGCCCAGTATATTCCACCACCTATTTTACAGCAGACGTTTATATATCTACTCCATTTCTGTCAAAAGAAAACAAGACCAATTATCTGAGATGGGCCAGGGGTACCTGTGGTGGAGCCCGGATGTTTGAAAAAGTCTTAGTTGATCTAAAAAATTGCATTTACGAATGTATCATCGGACCGTGAGAATTTCAAGACAATAGCATGCCTCAATGGATCTGCCTTACATGCTCACTATATTCCAGGGTATTCGAGGAAGCATTATGGGATGGGCTATTATTTGATGCGTGAAATTAGGCCATCTGATCCAAGTGCATCCATCCATGAACGCCCAAGCTTATTTAGATATTGTTGTCGATCAATTTCATTCAATCATGTCCATTCTTGACCCCCGTGGTGGTGAATACTTCCATAAGAACAATGCATCATAACAAAATACTCACATTGTCTTGAAGTGGTTTAAGGAACATAATGGAAACGTTTTCCTGCTTTATTTACCACTGCAGTCTACTTATATCAATCCCATAGCGCATTTGTGGGGTAAAGTGGAATGGAACATCAGTGATCTGGATCCGCTGCTGTTCGATTTGCGTAAATCGAAAGATGCTGATCGACATGCGTGGGCCAAAACTTAGCCAAAATGTAGTCGCATTGCTGATGTTTTGAAGAGTAGATGTAGTCCAACTCGTTATTAGTTAAGTAATCCTCATTAATTGGATATTCAGTGTGTTTTGGTACAGAGGTCTACACTAGCCTGGCCCGGCCCATAAGCCCCGAGTCCAACCCTGCTCTTGCTTCGGGCCTGTACTGCAAAGTCTAGCATTTTGCTTCTGGATTGAAAAATCAAGTTTCGACTCACAAAACGAAGACTGACATGTGAAATAACTAAATGGTGAATATAACTGAATGAAACCAAATATATGGAACTTCCACCTTCAGTGATCGCGTTGATTAATTACTGCTCAAATCGACAAGCATGGCTATAATTTGAGAGTATGAAGTGGACAGGTTTATTTCGATAAAAGTTTCATTCAGTTTTCACTTCGATACGTTTAATTTTCTTTCCGTAGCGGTTGGGATTTGAATCACTAACCTACACACAGTTTTTTTACGCTTTCCAACCGTAGGTTGAAGAACCGTATATGCTCCCGCATTGTCCGTCTGTCTGTACGTCCACACGATAACTAGCGTAAAAATGGTTCAATTTCGATGAACTTTTAGTATGTGATAGGCGACTACTGGGGACGAACCCTTTTGAAAATGGGCGAAATGGGATCAAAGGTCAGGACATAGGAGCGGGATCCATTCCATTGCCTTTATGCGTCATAACTTGCGCAAAAATGGTTCGATTTCGATGAAATTTTAGTATGTAGTAGGGGACCATCTGGGAACAAACCTATTGAAAATAATCGAAATGGAATCAAAGGTCAGGGCACAGGAGTGATATTTATTCTACAGCCATTATCCCCCTAACTTGAGTAATAACTTGAGTAATGATTTCTGGTATGTTGGAAAGCGTATCATAATCAATGCATTGCATGATTTTACTAACTTGTTTATATGATGTAGTTACTTCATGACTTTGTAGGAATATTTTGAAATTTATGTTTGAAAAGGAAACTCATTTATGATCATTTGTACCTAGTACTGCGACAGCGTAAGCTTGACTTCTGTAAAGATTTTATGTAAATGTGATGATTTCAGATATGTTTATATACACAGAGTTAGACTAAAACACGTGGCTTCCTTTCTTTTCTAAAAAGCGTTTACATAAACAGCTTTTTCAGTTCCACCAAGCCACATGACTGTTCCACTGGCGTGATTCGTTGCTGCAACGGCAAATGGAACATTTTTAAATACTTGTTTACAGATTTGAACAGAAAGGCTACCTACTAATTTACACGGTCGTATCAGAATAATATGACCACCCCCGGAATAACAGTGTACCCGCCCACACTGCACATCGCAAGGTCGACCACACGGATATATAAGTGGTCGGCCAGGACAGATGAGCCATAGTACGTAACGTGAGCACAGTTGGTAAAGGTAGTGATTTGACGGATATTCAAAAAGGAATGATCATCGGCTGCCGCGCCAAGGGTGGAAGCATCTCAGAAACAGCAGACTTCGTGGGCTGTTCGCGAGGTGCTGTAGTAAGGGTGTACCAAGAATGGACAGCTGGCCCACAGAGTACCTCCCGACGTTACAGCAGACTTCGTGGGCTGTTCGCGCGGTGCTGTAGTAAAGGTGTAGCACGAATTGACAGCTGGCCCACAGAGTACCTCCCGACGTTACAGCAGACTTCTTGGCTGTTCCCGAGGTGCTGTAGTAAAGGTGTAACAAGAATCGACAGCTGGCCCACAAAGTACCTCCGGACGTTATAACTGTGGAGCACCAAAGGCCATCGACCTCAAAGAAAAACGTCGCCTCCGTTGACTACTGAAACGCAATCTGCCACGCAAATGAACGCTGGGGCACCCAGGTACGTGTCCTCAATAACAGTAGAGCGAACGCTGTTACGCATGCGTTTCCGGAGTCGACGCTACGTGAAGTCGCCCATGTTAAATCAGGCCCATCGCCGAAGTCGACGCTGCCTCAAGACGCCCATGTTAACCCAGGTCCATCGGCAACGACGCCTGTAGTTCGCATGGGACTTACCGTCATTGGAAAGTGGAAGAGTGGGAAAAGGTTGCCTTCTCCAACGAATCGAGGTTCCTACTCCACAGAAACGACGGGCGGTGGCGATTATGGCGTGAGACACACGAGAACCAACACCCGGGTACGCATGTCGGTCAAGTTCCTGCCGACGGTGGCAGTGTGTATGTCTGGGGGATGTTTTCCTGGTATGACCTGCGACCGCTGGTACTACTGGATGGGTTCCTGAATACCAATGTGTACCTGTCCATCCTCGCTGACCACATGCATCTCTTCATGTTGGACGTTCACCCTGGTGGTGACGGTGGATACCAACAAGATAATGCGCCATGCCACGTCGCTAAGGGCGAGCGTAACTGGTTCCAGGAACACGACAGCGATGTCTCCTTGGGCGGCGAAATCGCCTGATCTCAATCCTTTACAGCACTTGTGGGACTATTTGGATCAACAGGTTCGGCGTGCCGACTCACAAACACGTCATCCCGTGACCTCTGTGCTGTGCTGCAGTCCGAATGGGCACGTGTGCCACGGGCAACCTTCCAGAGCCTCATTGTGTCCATGCAATGCCGTCCCGCCGCTGTCATCCGGACCAATGGTGGTTATTCCCATTTTTCGGTATGTGGTCATATTATTCTGATACGACTGTGTATACTTAAGTATAAAGGGGGAAATGCGTTTACATTTGTAACAGAATCATGTAATCAGGTCTAAACCTCATCTGTGGGAGGAATTCCTACGAGAAATGGCACATGTCCCTGCGTTATATTCCGTTAACTTTTAATGTAGTTCAGTTAAGTAGAGCAGCTTTGTTCCTCCAGAGTATGCTTTACGTTTTTTTGTGGTAGAGAACTGGGAATTAAACTATGAAACGGGCCAGGCCGTAAACTGGAAAGTCTGAGCCGGGCTTCCTGAAGTTCGGGTCAGGGCAGGGCTTTCCAAGTTCAGGGCCATGCAGACCTTTAGTTGGGCGGTTTTCGATTTCTAAAGAGCCAGCAGTGTTTGGCAGTATGATCCGTTGACTTTTACTCGACCTCACTCTATAGACTCATAGGCCAGCTGAATGGTACAGAGTTTAGTGGCACTAATATCACGAACGAACATGAACAGACAGTGTTCCGACATTCTTTTTAGTGTGAATTGATATTTAACACACCGGACAAAAAAATTACCCACCCCTAAATTAAATGACAGTAGGAAGTTCCCTGTTGCACAGAGGGCGCCGTGAGAGCATTGTTGGGAGATAAATAGCAGTGAAGTGGTCTACAGGATCATTTCTGTCTCGTGCAGTGATGAAGAGCAACGTGTGTGTTGACTTTAGACTGCAATGTGGGTCGTAAGACAGACGATACCGAGTGGCAAAAAGGAGCCATCGTGTTTGGCAGTTCTCACGGACACAAATTGAATGAAGTCGCCCAATTTGTTAATGTGTCGAAGCGTCCTGTCCAGCGGATCTACAAACAGTGGTGTAGTTCGCAATCAACTGAAAATCGGCGACGTAACTGTGGCCGGAAAACAATTCTCACCAACAAGGACCGCCGCCATGTTTCACGCCTAGTAACTGCAAATCGGTTTCAAACCAGGCAACAATTGCTCCAAACAGTCAATGAAAGTCCACTCCAACTAATTTCCGAAAGGACATTACGACGAGAACTGCAATCAAATGGACATCTGGAGCAGAGTACCACGGAAGAAGCCTCTTTTAACAGCAAGTCACAAAGTTGCGCGTTATCAATGGGCTCAGAGGCACCAAAACTTTACTGTGGAGGATTGGAAACGAGTAATTTGGTCTGATGAGTCTCGTTTTTGTTTGTACTCCAATGATGGGAGACAACCAATTGCATCACCGGTCCAATGAAGCCTTTAATCCTAATTGTGTCGAAGGTGTTGTTCAAGCTGGAGGGGTTCTGTGATGTTTTGGGAATTTCTTTCGTACCACGAAATGAACCTTCTCGTTGCAGTGATCGTGAATTTGAACTAGCATGCGTACCTCAGCATTCTGAATAACGAAATGTTGCCCTTTGCCCTACATCTCCAAGAGCATCATCATATTGCCATTCCTGTCTTCCAAGACGACGATTGCCGTGTGCACACGGCTAAAACTGTGTCTGAGTGGCACAACGAACAATCAGCTATACTGTCTCACCTCGACTGGCCCGCCAAATCCCCAGATTTAAATCCTATTGAAAATCTATGGAATCATTTGGAACAGAAGTTGAAGCGCCGAAATAGACACCCACATACGTACTCTTGCGGAACGTCGGGACCAATTGACGCACGAATAGCTGCAAATCTATTATCAATGCATCCACAACCTCGTGGAGTCTCTACCACACTGGATTGATGCTGTCATCAAGGCAAGCGTCGCCGTCACCCGTTATGAGGTAAGTTTTGACATGGGTGACTAATTTTTTGTCCGGTATGCTTATGTCTATCAGAAGAAATTACAATGATCAGGGCAGTGTTTTAAACGTACACGGAAGCTGATCACCCAATAAATAGCTTTCGATGACCTTAGCGGTTTAAAGGTATGTTAGAGTCTCTCAACGCATTACATTCTCCGTAACTGAAGTTCATTAACGCCAAACAACCAAACTAGGGCATGGAGAATACTAGATTACCACCGAGTTGTCAGAGGCGCTGGTTTCTGAGCAGTAGTTTGAGCTAAGCCCGGATTCGGGTCCCAAAGGGTGCGTGGGTGGCGTGCTTGTCTTACGCCTCTGTCTTTTTCCCTCCCCTAGAAACAGCTGTTCCAAACTAGGAAAGAACGACTGCTTGTAGCCCTCAGAGTTTCTGGTGGTGTCTTTTAACCCCATTTCTCAAACAAAAGATCACTAGAAGTAGCAAAACGGTAAAATAAATTCACTTGAATAAGAAGGGAGGTCGTGATATATTAATACAACATAAAATGCGTGGATGTCAGAACCAGAGATGGAAACGGGTCACGGGTCAGCGGTTCACCGGATCGACAATTTCTTGCGGGTCAAACGTATTGGATCAAGGTATTCCTGACCCGGTTTTATTTCCGCTTTGTTTTTGGAAAGAAAACGAGTATTTCAAAGAACTCTTCAGAGGTCTTTGAAATAATACTTCAGAGCTGCAGAGTGTGATCCAGGAACTTGCTGAGAAGGGTAAAGAAATGAGATTAAAAATCAGCTTTCAGAAGACAAAACTGTAGTACAATGCTTTTGCAAGGAATGAAGACATCAATTGATGGGGAAAAGCTGGAGATAACCAATTCCTGATTGACAACACATTGATGAAGAAATTAATTGGCGTATAAAACTGGGCTATAGAGCTTTTGGAAGAAACTACAATTTTTAAGAGCAATGTGCCATCATGTCTTAAAAGAAAAGTATTTAATCAATGATTCCTTGCAGTGCTCCCATACGGCGCACAGACATGGACCTTAACTAAACAAGTTAGTAAAATCATGCAATGCATTGATTATGATACGCTTTCCAACATACCAGAAATCATTACTCAAGTTATGAGGATAATGGCTGTAGAATAAATTTCGCTCCTCTGACCTGACCTTTGATCCCATTTCGATGATATTCAACAGAGCCGGTAAAATGTACTTCCGGAATAACATGATAAAAGTTTTGTCTCAATCGAAGCATTTTTACGTAAGTTATAACGCATAATGGCGATGGAATGGATCCCGATTCTATGCCCTAACCTTTGACCCCATTTCGTCCATTTTCAACAGGGTTCGTCCCCAGGAAGTCCCCTACCCCATACTATAATTTCATCGAAATCGAACCATTTTTTACGCACGTTATGACGCATAAGAGCAATGGAATGGATCCCTCTTTTATGTCCTGGTCTTTGTCCCCATTTCACCCATTTTCAATAGGATTCGTCCCCACGTGGTCCCCTATGACATACTAAAATTCCATCGAAATCGAACTATATTTACGCAAGTTTATGAGGCATAAGGACAATGGAATGCATCCCGCTCCTATGACCTGACCTTTGGCCCACTTTTCCCATTTTCAATAGAGTTCGTCTCCAAATGGTACCCCTACCACATACTAAACTTTCATTGAAATCGAACCATATCGCAAGTTATGACGCATAAGGGCAATGGAATGGATCCCGCTCCTATGTCGTGACCTTTGACCCCATTTGTCCCATTTTCAATAGGGTTCGTCCCCAGGTGGTCCCCTACCACATACTAAACATTCATCAAAATCGAACCATTTTTACGCGAGTTATCGTGCGAATGGACAGGCGGACAAAGCTGGAGCATTCAAGCTTCCTCAACTTACGGTTGGAAAGCGTAAAAAAAGACATACAAAGACTGCAGACAGCTGAAAGACGCATGGAGAGATGCATGCTTGGTGTAACCAGGAAATATGAAAAGAGAAACTCTTGGATAAGGAAAATGACAAGAGTGGAAGACATCACGATCAGAGTAAAATCCCTGAAATGGCAATGGGCTGGACATATTGCCACGAGAACGGACCTTCGATGAACAAGATAAATTTTAGACTGGATTCCAAGGGACAGGAAAAGACCCAGAACAAGACCACGTGGGAGATGGGTGGTGGAGGAGACGGGCCCAAGACAGTACGGTGAAACTTAGGGAGACCTTCATCCAGCAGTGGATTGATAATGATTGATGATGATGATGATATATTCGAATTTATAGTTCAAATAAGATTTTTCCGGGTCGGGTTGAATTATGTGACGGTCGAGTCCCGGGTCCGAAATTTTCGATCCGTTTATAACTCTGGTCAGAACCGATTCTTAATGCACATCTACATTAAGAAAAAAATGTAGCAGAACACATTCTTCAACAAGTGAGCATATGCTGCTGTGAGAAACAGTTAGGGAACCATGGGCATAGAGAGATGGGAGCAAGGTGTAATCGTATGACTGGAGTTTCACGGTCCGAAACACTTTTCCCTGTTACCAGCCATTCGCTTCTGTTTAAAATAGGTAGAAGACTTATTACTTCATTTTAAAAACTGTTTACGCAAATTCTGCACGTTTTGGTTACTTATTTTCTTTTCGTTAAGAGTGCTATGTAAACGACGGATCTCATTAAAATTCCTTATATAAACCTGACGACATATCATGAAATGAATAATAAATACCATGAAATGCGCAATGAATACTAAAATCTGATTTTGTAGTTCAAAAATATTCTTAAAAGTCGCTTTGGAATTTGTACCGAAGGGTGAAAACGAATAGAAAGAATCGTGTGCTACTGATCGCAAGTACTTTATCTAAAAAACAAATCTCAGATATTTCGTAAAGCAAGTGCACTGCGGTAAACGGAAAATGTGCCCGCCTGCTACTTCTTCGTTTAATGATAAAATTTAACGCTACGAATAACTTTGTGTTAATAAATTCAAATGCAAATATACCGTTGCAAAAAGTACCTTCAAATAATACAAGAATTGGGCCATTACTACATCTGCGCAGATATGGTTTTGAAAAAAAAAAAATACCTACATTCTAAAGAACATGCCATAACTTGAAATTTTGGATGTACCATCTTTTTCCTTTTCCTGTTTAAAAAAATGTTCATTAACATGTGCTTCTCATTGGACAAGTGATGTAGAATACATTCTGAAAAGTAAAAATCAAGAAATTACTGAAATGGAAAAAAAAATCAAAAGTCTCTCAGATGACTTCTCCAGGGGGGCTTCTGCTGGAGCAGAATATTGTTAGTTTTCTCAGTCTTTTAGGAAGTCTGTTCAAAAATTAATGATTTAAAAGCACTGACTGTTTTGCCCTGGGCTGCTCATTTAATGCATTATTAAATTTCCAATTGCGCGTTATTTTTTAGAACGTACCTGGTTTATGTTTTTTTCTCGCAATCTCATTAAATTTGATACCTGTATTTTCGTATTTTATTTGCTGAAGATTTATATTCTGACGCAACAGATCTCTCGGGCATTCACATTTCTAAACTAATAACTGCGTCAAAATCGGAGAGAAATATCTGAAAACTTTTATCAAAAACACACCCATCAAATGCTTCCCATGGTTATTACACTTTCTGTGAGTCTGGCACTCTGCTGCTTTTTGATTTAATAGAAATCAGAAGTTTTCGTGATTTTCTATTTATATAGTTCGAATGTAAAGTTTGATGCACAAAATCAATGTTCCAAGTGACTTCGGTTGGTCACGCGAACTACGTCGAGGAGATAATTAAATTCCTCCCATTCGTGATCAAGGATGTCTGTTGTCAACGACTGCAGAGCACTATGAATGCGAATTTTCAGTTTATATAGCGTTGTGAGCAATAGTGGCATATGTACATTACCCTTACCATCCCCCCTCCCCCCATAAGAAAAAGTAAGTCGCAAGGGGTTAGGTCCGGAGACCTGGCGGGCCACCCATAGAGCGAGTGCCTTGTCGGCGTGTCCAAAGAGACCAGTCCAGCGGTTAGGAAGCTGTTCGTTAAGGTAATGGCGGCTTCCTAACCGTTATTTGTTAATGGCGCGCTCAGTTTCAATTACTGCATGCAGGTTTTTCGTGCCCCATATGCGAATGCAGTGACCTTGCCACTTAAATGGAATGTTGCTACGTCACTAAACCCCGGGTGTGAAGCAGATTTGTCGTCCTCGATCGCCTGCTGCATGACATTTTTCATGACAGTCTTTCGTCCAGGTGCAGATACACGTTTACATTGCGCCATCTAGCGGTTACATTCGTAAACTCGGTGCGTTTCTCTTCATTTTAATGTGTGATACCCTATTATTAGTTTGATTTGTTCGGAGCTATGACCTAATATAATCTGACGAATCATTTTGAATTACCCTGTATAGTACGTAAAACATATATTGTGTGTACATAACATACAAAGTATTACTCCTAATTCCTTTACGATTAATATTTTTGACACACGATACTTGCAACATATAAACAAACGCTTTTTCTCATCGGAGCTCAGAGAAGGATCAGCAAAACTTTTAACAGTACTTTGGTTGGCCGATTCAAAGAGGGTTCTCCGACTCGTAAGCCCCGACGGCTAACAGCTATGATGCCATGCGTATACTGTATATTAGCATGGTTTAAAAAAACTGTTTTTTTTGTTTTTTGCTTACTTTTAGGATAAAATGTAGCATTTTCACCCCTATTGTGAGCCTGCATTTTTTTCTTATCAGCATTATGGCCTTACAAGAAGCCTTTAACGACTTCGAATGATTTCAGTGAATCTCTAAATTTGGGTGCTGATGTACTTACCTGGGAACCAGCATCACTCTTGTCACTGGACACGTTCTCATTGTACTTTTTGTCCTCAACCATTGCATCTAAAGTCACAAGTGATGACGTTGCCGTATCCGCGTCGTAACCTGCAACCCCCCCCTAGTGGGGTATAGTAGTCTAAGCGATGGCTTCTGACCATTCGTCCGAGATCAATTCGGGTTCTAATCCCGGTGAGGCATGGATGTTATATAAGTCTCACGGTACTGCTCTCTCGCTTCCCTGGAACTAGTGGCCCTAAATTAGAGACGGACGACTGGCTATAGCCCACTGGGTTGCTCACGATTGTCATTAAACTCCAATAAAAAAAACAAAAAAAGATGAACTCATCGTCTTCTTCTGTTATAACATTCCAGTCAGATAGCATAATGATGTCTCCTTATGGAGTAGAACAGCCTGAAGTCCTGCATACCGATGTAAAAATATCGAAATCCAGCTTTTGTAAATTTGTGGAGTATGGTTTTCGCCAAAAAAAAAAAAAAAAAAGATTCCGTGTCGCTGACCAAATGCAGATTGATCCCAAAACGTTCAGTGTAAATTTTTGACGTCCAAAATATTTTCAAGTACCGTTTTTCAAGCAATCGGTGTCTCAGACACCGATTGCTGCAGCTCTAATTCTGAAGACATTTGACTATCCCTGAATCCATTGGTTGGAGAAATATCCTGCAAGTTGGGGGCCAAAACATAAATTTGATATTTTTAAAACAATTTTCTACATTTTCTGAGTGGGCGGGATAACAACCGATAAACAGAAAGACCTTTCTTTCCTCCCTCTTCTCTTTCGCATGTATTTTATCATCCAATCCATGAAAAGTGCAGTCATCATCCATGTCTTGGCCGCGTAAATTGGGTGGTACAGTTTTAATTTTTCTGAAACACTGGGTCTTGCAGGTTTTTCGATGGTAAACGTCGTTAATTTTTCACTTCCATCGAAGTTACAGCACAAAAGTACAGTCAGTATAGGTTTTTGTTTTGTTTTTCATTACGACAGCGTTCCTTTCTAAAAGTTATTGTTTTCGATTTCAGTAAATTAAAGAGAAGTCACGTCTTATCGGCACTAAAAATGTTCCTGGGATCGTATCCTTTGGCAGTGTTTGGTAAATTCCTCTTCCATTCGTCAGCAGTATCAGAAGCAACTTGGATGAATTGATTGCTGGGAATTTTTCCAAATGTCTTGGCGATTTTTGAATCGATGTAGCCATCCAGCTGAAACAATAGGCGGCTTCTTTTACATTTAATTTTTGCAACTTCTTTTGCCTTTTCAACAAGCATCGGATCGCTTATGGGAATGTCAGCGATAGGCCATTGCACGAAAAATTGAAGAACAATGTCCTCTACTTCCGCAAATTCTCCAGTTTGCATGGAAATGTTTTCGTTGAACCTCAAAAACTTACTTTGTCTACGACCTCTATACGTCTATAAATTATCGTCGTAAGAACCAAAACTGAAATATTTAATTGTCTATCTATAGCCGTTTTCGTCACTTGTGATTTTCATCAACTTCCTTCAAAAACCCAATGTTATCTTTTTAAGACCACATTTTACGAGATGGTCAAGCCATGGCTCTAATGCGAGAAAGTGAATACTAACGCAGGTCTCATGGAAAGAGTCTGATATGACAGCGTCAAGTAAGAGTCGGGTCTACTTTTCGACAACTGAGCTGACCAATGGTAGTAGCTCAAGAAGGTGCACGCGCATTCTGAAAAGTGAGTTATACACCGAGGAGACAAAATATTATAACCAGCAAGTCTTTATGCAAATCGAATCAAATACAGGCAAAAGACAGCGCGTGTGAAGGTCATAGAACCGTATGAATAACATATGCTACTGATCTCTGTTTGTTAGTGTTGTTCTTGTCCTTTAAATAAGAAAGGCAGTAAACTTATGCGAGTTTGACAAAAACCAAATTCAAATGGCCAGACAACTAGACCAGAGCATTTTCGAAATAGCAGGGCTTGTGGAATGCTCACGGTCAGCCGTGGTTAGTACCTTCAAAAAGTGTTCCGAGGAGAGAAAAACCAAGAACCGTCGGCAATGTGTGGACCAACCACTGCATACCAATTCTAGATCTGAGAGAAAGCTATCACGTACGGTACGACTCAGCAGAAGGGATACTGTGGCGTAACTCGCCAGTAATTTGAATGCTGGTGACGAGAGTAATGTGTCACAACACACAGTACATAGAACCCTGCTGAAAATAGGGCTGTGTAGTCGCAGACTGATCCGAGTGCCCTTGTTCACTTCGTTTCCCCGTCATAAGTGCCTAAAATGGGCAAGCAAACATCAAAACTGGATCTTGAGGAATTGCATGATCCGAAAAATCTCGTTTTCTGTTGAACCATGTGGACGACCGGGTACGTGTGCGTCGTTTACCTAGGGAAGTGGTGGCATCAAGATGCACCATGGGACGAAAATAAGCCAGTGGATGAAGTTTTGGGCATGGTTCTGCTGGAAAACCCTGAGTCCAGTAATTCATGTTAAGGGAACTGACAGCTACCACCTACTTAAACGTCATAGCGGACCAGGTGCATCCTTTCATGCAACGGTATTCCCCTCTAGTAGTGCCTTCTTTCAGAAGGATAATACGCCATACCACATTGCACTACCCGGATGAGTGTTGGAGAATGTTTCGCGGAATATGAGGTCTTCCAAGTATAGGCTTGGCCTCCTAATTCCCCAGATCTCAATCCTATCGAGCATCTGTAGTTTCTGTTGAGACAGCAAATCCATTCTACAGCGGCTCAACCACGTAACTGACAAGAGTTAAAGGAACTGCTGGTAGCGTGTTGGTACCAAATACCACTAGACATCTTTAGAACTTCTGTATCTTCCATGCCTTGCCGTCCATATTGGTACCAAATACCACAGGTCGCCCCGGTGGCGCAGTGGTCTAAGACGCTGGCCTCTGAGCATTCGTCCGTAAGGGGTCCGGGTTCGAATCCTGGTGAGGCATGGATGTTGTGTTTGTCTTACGGCACTGGCTCTCTCCCTTCCCTGGAACCAGTGACCCTAAATTAGGGACGGGCGACTGCTTATTGCCCATTGAGTTGCTCACGGTGGTCGTTAAACCTCCAATAAAAAAAATATATACCACAGACACCTTTAGAACTTCTGTATCTGCCATGCCCTGCCGCCAATGCTGGCGACACTGGTAAACCAACACCATATTAGGCAGGTGGTTATAATGTTGTGGCTCTTTGGTATGACAGAAAATAAGAAGAGGAAAAGACGTTAATGGAAGATTGGAGAATGAATAAAGGAATTCGCTGAGAAGGAATGGTGGAAATAGTGTTTGGTAAACGGAATTTACGAGGTTTGAATTTCTAATTTTGACTCCACAACAGTACGATTTAATGTATTTGGTGTACAAATAAGTTTTAAAGCGTTTTAAGACAACGCAACATGTGATTTGAGAGAAAACAACAATATCTTTCGTCCTTTATGAATCAAAATATCAGCCATCATTATTTATCACCTTCCGCCATCGGTTGGGCAGCTGACGGATTCCAGCCATGAAGAATACTTCGACGTGTGAAGTGATGAAGTCGTCAACCAATTTTTGCACTTCGTCACATGTCCGGAACCGTACAGCAGACAAACCATTTTGCATCGATCGGAACAAATGAAGTGGCCATGTCGAGACTAAGCGCCGGGTGCTCCAAAACCTCCCAGCCAAGCGTCAATAACGTTTCCTTGACCGATTTCGCGACAGCGTTGTCATGCAGTAATTTCACGGGACGCAATCCTTTGCCTTTGAATGGATGTTTTCAACAGATTTCCTGGTTCAATCGCAGCAATTGTTGCTTGAAGCGATCAGCAGTAACAGTTTGACCCTGTTCCAATAGTTCATAACACAGCACACCTTTCATATCCCACCAGATGCACAGCAGAACTTTCTTGGAGTGAATATTGCGTTTCGGTGTCAAAGTCGTTACTTCACCGGAGTCTACCCAGTGTTTTTTGCATTTGGAATTGTCGTATCATATCCACTTTTCATCACTCGTAACGATTTTCCACAGGAAAGACTTACTGTGTTATTTATTAAGCATATTCAAGCACTTCATGACACACTCATCCTTGTTCCTTTGGCTAGGTCATGTGGCACCCATTTTCCTTCCTTCTGAATCTTTCCCATTCCGCGTAAACGATTGTAAATGGCTTGTTCAGTTACCCCCAGTTGTTCAGCTAGTTCGTTTTGCATTTGGAACGAATCTTCATCTAGTAATGCTTGCAGTTCCTCATGTGCAACCTTTTGCGATCGTTAACATCAAAATTGCATGCTTTAAACAGTCTAAACCAAAACTCACACGTGCTTTTCGAAACAATATTCTCCCCCAAAACACAACAGATCGATGGACATGCTTTTGCAGCACCTTTTCGTTGATTAAATTCGTAACGAATGAAGTGTCGAATAAATGCAGTATCGCTTGCCATCTTTTACCTACCGATGTGCAAGTGCGTTTGACTGTTGGGCAAACTTCTGTGTCACATTTTGTACTCTGGACCAGTTACGGTCACATGGCAACAACGCGGGGGAATGTCGGATATGTAATTTGGCGGCATACGTCACACATAAAACGCTTTAAAACTTATTTGTACACCTAATATGATCGAGAAGTAAGTTAATTTGATTAACGTATAATGGCAAATTTTAACATTAAGTGCAATCCAAAATTTTTGTACCAGTGGCATTGTACATACAGTATAAGTGAGAAAAAGGGTTCTGCTGCATCTGTTTCAATTCTTATTGGGATTTATTTTTTAATTTCTTGGAGGTTCTTGAAATATTGCAATAAGTGTAAATAATTTGCACTCACACTTTCAAATAATACTTTAGCCACCCTATGGCTACAAAATGTACTTTTGGTGCGAATTTTTATTCCATCAGTTAATATTACCAAAATGTTTCTCCACCTTCAAAGTGATAAAATGTAGCATTGACAAATGCATTTGATTTTATATCACTGAATAGGGCAAGTCATCGTATCCTATCTATTCAGAGTTTAAATAAGGATTTTTACATCTAGATGTTGCACAGATAATAACATAAAAACTGCTATATCTGTGAGATGCTTGGCAAAAGACTGTTTGTTGAAAGAATCCCAAGAACGGCGATGTGAACTAAAAGAGTTTTAAGAACTACTTGATTACAGAGTTGGGGTAGCGAAAGAATAAAAAGATGAAGCTCTTTGAATAACGTTGCAAATGCTTGTTTTAAAAGTTGTCCCTGTGAATACCAAGAAATGTGAAAGGTTTCTCTCGCGGCTTTATTCTCACCATTGAATGAGAACTTTCTCTTGCTGAGCCTTAGAAAACCGATGAAAGTAGGTTAAGAAATGGAAAAAAATGTCGAACTGAATTTAGAAACAGCTCGAAATAAAATGGATATTTCTGTGTTTTATCTTCAATGCATCAGTGATGAAATTGAAACGGAGCAGCAAATCTATCAAAGCTTCACAAGGAAGACTATGCACTATGCCAATAGTATTACAGCACCGGCTTGAATTTGCAAGAAACAATTTTAATTAAAATTCTCAGCACAGACATGGACCATTTCTGGGTACACGAGGTTTGTACCGAAAGTAATGCAAAAGTGGGCATAACGTTTTTATCAATTGACAGAGATCGTTCAAATTGCACGTGTTGGTAGAGTAACTCTTCCTCTATAGTAACCCTTCTTCTTCATTGCAGATTTGAAGGGTGAACGTCTGCTCTGATCTGCTAGAAGCATTTGAATCCAATGAAGACACATTTTTTTCCAGTCTGGTGATACGGGATGAAACGTGGGCATATATTTATGATCCGGAAATGAAGAATCAATCCATGGAATGGCGTCACACGTCTTCACCAAGGCCTAAGAAGTTTAAGAGCCAGCGATCAGCACAGAAAGTCATTGTCAATGTTTTTTGAGATGGCAGTGGTGTCATTCTCCTTGACTTTCTGGAACGTGGCCATACATGACCAGCGAGCGGTACATTGAGACACTCGACAAGCTTAGAGAAGCCATAAGGGGAAGAGACCGAACAAGAATCTGAAAAGGATCCATATCCACCATGACAATGCGAGACCACACACATTTTTGGCAACAAATCAGTCGATCGGCAAATTAGGCTGTTAGATGGTCTCTCATCCCCCGTACAGCTCAGATCTGGCGCTCTCCGACTTTCAACTGTTCGGTTTAATGAGAAACAGTCTCCGGGGACAATGATTTGATGACACAGATGAGGTAAAAGTGGCTGTGAAAAAGTGGATACAACAGTTCACACCTAAATGTTTTTCAAAGAGGATTCGAAAGTTGGGTTCAACCATGGCGAAATTGCATCGCTTGTGATGAAGACTACGTTGAGCAGTATCTTTGTATAGTGAAAGAGTTGCTCTACCAGCATGTGCAATTTGAACGATCTCTTTTAGTTAATAAAAAGGTTATGCACACTTTTGCATTATTTTCGGTACAGCCCTGGTAATAACTCGACATGCCTTTTACTAAATCTTCGTAAGTCTCAACCGGAATACATCTACACTCTTTCAGGAAATTTATCGCACAATGTGATTTAGAGAAATGTCTGTGTGATTCGACAACAGAGATCACAAACGATTGTAGAACACACCATGTGGTTTGGAATGCAGCATAGTCATACTGAAACAAACAATGGTCCGTACAGAAGTACTGCCACAATGTAAAGAGCTCTATTTGTCCAGAATATCGAAAAATAGGTCTCCGTGGTTCACCAATCGTGACGTATATTCTAAAATAACTTTCATTTTTAGTTCCTTTTCCTGTGTAAATTTGAGTTTGTTCTCCTTTACACTTTCCAACCTTAACGTGATATCTTCTCTCTCACAAGAATGAGGTGGCAGCACAATTGAGGCCAGAGTGAGTGATGTAAGAATGTGACAAGAACGATAGATAAAAAGGACGATACAGTAGTTGCTTAGTGCATGTGTGTGTGTGGAGATGTTCGATCGCTGTTAAGAGATACGTGAATTGTAATATTATAGCAGTGCTATATTGTGAATGTCATCATTCGTGCTGGACCAATAAAAGGTTATCGTAAGTTGACTTCTGTATATGTTTCTTCTGGCCGTAAAAGCTTAATTAGGAACTATTGCATCGTATTCTCATTTAGTTTAACATTTCCTTAGTCATGGTTTTAGACATAGCGTAACACCAATCACGCACACGAAAAAGGGTTACGTTGATACAATGGACTGTTTCTCTTCCGACAAAAAAAAGCCCCAAATTAAGAATCTCTATCGAACTACCTGGCAGTTGGAACGATGCAGCCTTGAGAAAATCGCTTCTCCGGCAATCGCCAGACCAAAATACGTTCATCAGAGTGAAATGGTGAAGGGCTACTTATCGCACCGAGAACCTATCTGGAAGAAGGTTCTGAAACGATGATCCCGGACAAACGATTTTCTCAGACTGCAAACGATATTAATTTTATTCTTTACAGGAGTGATGCTAAGCTTGTGCACAAATGCCTCGTGATGTTAACCTAAGGAATGTAACTTTCTCTGGATAGTTTTAATGGTCACAGATGTCTCAAGAGCATTTTCGAGTTTGGCAGAGAAGTCAGCTGCAGACTCCGTTCATGATTCTCAGCTTCTTCTCAACAGGTATCTTTAGGCCAGTTCCTTGAGTTTGGACGGAACCCTAGGGTACTTCTTTTCATTTTGCTATAGCAGCATTTACAGTCTATCACATTCAAATTTCATTAGCTATGGTAGATTGTATTATGTTTTGATAGCTTGCACTGTTGCATACAGAAAGATCACTAATGTGTCACCCAAGCACCATCACGTCGAAAATCTGCCAGTTATATTTTCTACACTGAATATTTACTTCCAATGCACTACTACTTCTAATTAATTCTACTTCTAATTTACTTTTTATGCAAAACCAAGTGCATGCGAAAGCGTGAATCTATAGTTTACATAATCAACCGTGTGTCTAAACACTTTCGAAAACATCATTCTCAATCCACTGATGGATGAAGGCGTATTCAAGGCTTTTCCACAACCCTCAGTTTTGTACAATTAATTCTTTTCCGTATCAGTCTGGCATTTTTTGGAATTTCTTCCACGTGATCTTCTTCGGGATCTTTTCCTGTCCTTTGCTATCCAGTATGATATTTTAGTTATCCAATGGTGATCAATACTTCCAGCAATACGTCTAATCCATTTCTTCTTGAGAGTCTTTACTTGGATCATGATTGCCATCCATTTCTGGCACTTTCCTGATCCAATAGTTCCTTTTCCTATATTTCCTGGTTATACCAAGCATGCATCTGTCTATGCTTCTTTGAGTTGTTCGCAGTCTCTGATAGTCTTTATCTGTTAAGATTGAGATCTCTGATTCTGCTCCAATCAACAAAAAACTGGAGGGATGCGTTTTGATTAAGCACTTATCATCTAAGATATATTAATAAATTGCTCTTGAAAATTGTATTGTTTCTTTCAAATGTGCTTTATCCAAGTTCTACACGCCGATTAATATTTCTTCTGTGTAGCTCTCGTTGATATCTGTTTTAATTGATTAATTTTTCTTCTGTTAGCTTTCGTTGATATCTGTTAAATTTACCCCATCGACTTTTAAATATTCAGTTTGTATAAACATTGTGTATTGTTTGCATAAATGGAACACAGGTAAGATCTGAAAATTTAGACATTACTGCAGAAAAGCTCACGTACATCGTCGACAGCGCAAAGTCCTTCGTACTTGGTCTTTGCAATATTTTTCGTGAATGAGAAATAAAACATTCCGTTTTTTTTTTCGGATTGTTTTGAGTAGGCAAACATCTTTCACTCTCATATTTCTCGGAATTTAACCGTAACTATTCTAACTTCTTCAAGTGTTTTTTTCATTTGTAACGTGAGTTCCAGCACTTCCGGTTTTGCCACCATATTAAGGTTCTTTTCAAGAGCTTCATTCTTTGTAATTTTAAAATAACGCTCTGTCAAAAGAGTGCTCAAACAAACTTGTACAAAGCAATTTTTATCAGCATTTTCTCCCGCAGAATTTAAATGCTGTATTTTTCATTCTACCCTCCTCTTCTTGCGTGTAAGAAACTATTTTGCTTAAAAATATCCGAAAAGGGAAATATGCGATGAGTTTTCTGTAACGAAAAGTGTAGAGGAGAAAGAAATACAAATTCATGTGTAACATAAAATAATAATTTTACTAAATTCTAGGGAATACGGAGATTTGAATTTTATTATACGTAGGCGTATCAAAAAATAAGTTTCATATTTTCCACATAACTTTTATTAAACAATGAGGAACCAAAAAAGTATAATTTCTGGAACACATATCTTTCTTTTATTTTTCTACGTAATCGCTAAGTCTTAGTAAACACTTGTCACAACGAGAAACCAGATTTTAATACAGAGAAAGTAGCTCCAAGTTCACGGATACATGTTTTCATTGTTCCATTGACTTTATCATCATTTGCAAAATGCTTGCCCCCCAGGGTCCATTTTCATTTTGAGAATAAGTGGTAATCGCAGGGGGAAGAATCAGGACTGTATGGTTGATGCGGCCATACTTCCCACTTGAAATTGCGAAGAAGCTCCGGCGTGACGGCAGCTTTGTGTGGGGTTGTTTTGTCATACAAGAAAATTATTCCTTTTTGAAAATCTTCTTCTTCTATCCTTAATTGATTTCCTTAACTTCTTCAGTGTCTCTCAGTATATTGCAGCGTTTATTGTACTCTCCTTTCCCATAAACTCTGCGTACACCGGCCACTCGCAGTAAAAAAAGACCGTTGTCATCACTTTTCCGGAAGACGGCACGACTCGAAATTTTTTGCATTTGGTGAGCTAGAGTGTTTCCACACCATAGATACCCATTTGCTTTCTGGTGCGAAAAGATGCACCCACGTCTCATCGCCGGTGACGATGCGCTGCAAAAAATATGTGCCTTTTTTAGAATAACGTTGCAGGAACGCAAGACTCGACGCAAATCGCTGATTTTTGTGCTGTTCCGTTAAAGATCGTGTAACTTTTCTTGCGCACACTGTTCTGAAATGCAGGTGCTCGTGAATGATGGCGTGAACACTATTATATAACACGCCCAAATTTCGGCAATTTCATAAATTTTAATGCGGTGGTTATCCCTAATCAACTCCTCGACGCACGAAATGTAATCTCCCAGCAAAAACACAAGTATTGGGAAACTGCTGGCCACCAGCTGGCAGTGATGGGTCACTGATAGCTGAAATCTGCCTCTCACGGCCCAGTAGCGGTCCGTTGGTGGCAGCGACATGAGTTGGCAGCCATTGATGGCCCTGCAGCATCGCCATGAATTGCGGGCCACCAAGCAAGTGCCACTAGTGACCCGTAGCTGGCAACCGATAAAACCCCAACACCAGGTGGAAGCAACGGGACTGCGCATGCTCAGAAGCAACACGTGCTGTGTCTCTCGGGGCACCAGTTAGTTGAAGACGACGCTACCGTCATCGTATTATTCTAGTGGATGTTAAGAAATAAAAGCATATGTCGAGAGACGAATTAATTTCCTAATGAATGCCACGTCGATGAAGATATCAGATTAAGCCATGAAATACTAGACTACAGCCATAAAATACACCCACTTCATTCCCATGAATAAGAAGAAATAATTTGTGTGTAATCTTTCGTTTGAACATTCACTAAACTGCTTGAAACAAAAGTCCTGGAAAAACACTAAAAGAGTGTTACGTTGAAAAAAAACAAAAAAACAAGAAAGATGACACCGAATTTTCGGGTGTAATAAGCACGTCTTTTGAATCCGTTCTGACGCAAATTAAATTTATCAAAGCTATTCAAAGTCAATGGAACCGGTATGGAAAACAATAGTATCTGACTGAAGAAAGAAGCTTTTCAATCGGGTCTTTAATCCCTCAGATATTGCTGTAAACGGAATCGTGAGCTTACGAACTCTTAGAAACAGAGTTATCGACAAAAATAAGACGTGACTTTACGTCCCTTGGTGGGAAAACCATGCATTATTTTAGGAAGAAAGTATTCACAAAAAGTTTATCCACATGAGCGGTATTGGTCCAAGAAAAAAATTTTAATCGAGTTTCCAGGAGCCCAGATTTTGCTACAAATACATCAGAAGTAGAAATTAACACTTATGACCCCTGGTGGCCAAATTATTCTTTACCAAACATTAGAAATTACGTGAAAAATATTTTCCGTCGGGTCTTGTATGCGATACAGGAATAATTTTTCAAATCGGAGTTTTAGGAGCAGAGAATGCAATTTACCATTGTGCGCCCTAGCGGAAAGTCTATGATTTTTACTTCAAAATTTTGAATTTATAGGAGAAACATTTCGCATCGGAAACACTATCCAACAAAGAAGTAAGTTTTCAAATCGGTCTCTTAGAAGTCGAGATATTGACAAAAATAAGATATACATCTACGCCCCCTGGCGTAGAAACCGTACACTATTTTAAGAAGAAAATGTTTCTAAAAGGTTTGTCGACATGAGTACTATCGGTATACAAACGATGTTATTTTCAATCGAGAATTTAGAAGCTCATATTTTGCTGCAAATACATCAGAAGCGAAAATTAAGGTTTACGCCCCGTTGTGGCCAAATCATTTTTACAAAAATTTAAAATTACGTGCAAACGATTTCTCATCAAGAGCTGTATCCGATGCTGAAAGAATTTTCCAGATCGGAGATTTAGAAGCAGAGATATGGGAAAAAACGCAATTTAACGTTACGCCCCCTAGCGGAAAGTCTTTGAACTACTTGAAAATTTTTAATTTATAGGAAAAACATGTCACACTAGAAACACTATCCAACAAAGAAGGAATTTTATAAATCGGACTCTTAGAAGTCGAGATATTGACAAAAATAAGATATACATCTACGCCCCTGGCGTAGAAACCGTGCACTATTTTAAGAAGAAAATGTTACTAAAAGGTTTGTCGACATGTATACTATCGGTCTACAAAAGATGTTATTTTCAATCGAGAATTTAGAAGCTCATATTTTGCTGCAAATGCATCACAAGCGAAAATTAAGGTTTACGCCCCCTGGTAGCCAAACCATTTTTTTTTACAAAAATTAGAAATTATGTGCAAACGATTTCCCATCAGGATCTGTATCCGGTGCAGAAAGAATTTTTCAGATCGGAGATTTAGAAGCAGAGATATAGGGGAAAACGCAATTTATCTTTACGCCCCCTAGCGGAAGGTCTATGAATTACGTGAAAATTTTGAAATTATATGAAAAACATGCGACACGGAAAACACTATCCAACAAAGAAGGAATTTTTCAAATCGGACTCTAAGAAGTCGAGATATTGACAAAAATAAGATATAACTCTACGCCCTCTGGCGGAGAAACTGTGGAATATTTTAGGAAGAAAATATTACGAAAAGGTTTATCGATGTGAGTGGCATCAGCCCACGAAAGAATTTTTTCAATCGATATTTTAGAAGCTCAGATTTTATGGCAAATACATCAGAAGCGAGAATTAACTCTTACGCCCCCTGGTGGCCAAACTATTCTTTACCAAAAATTCGAAGTTATATGTAAAAGATTGTGCATCAGGAGATGTATCCGCTGAAAAAAAAATTCAAATCGGAGTTTTGAAGAAGAGTTATGGGAAAAAATACAATTTACTTTTACGCCCCCTAGCGGAAAATCTATGCGTAATTTGAAAAAGAAACTATATCCAAAATACTCTTCGACATAAATGGAATCGAAAGATAAAAGATTTTTTCAATCGGATGTTTAGAAGCAAATATGTGCAATAAAACGTATTTTTGAATTCTACATCATCTGTATTTACGCCCTCTAGCGGCGAAATTGTACGTTGTAAAAAAAAACGAAATAAAGGATTGTCATTCGCATATTTCTAGCTTTCGAATGCAAAATAAATTTTTCAAATCGGACTAATAGTTGCAGAGATTCCGTGGGTACAGACGGACGGACGGACTGACGGACAAACCGATAACATATGCACGATCTTTTTTTACAAAAGACGTGCTAAAAATACGCGTACAAAATTTATCAATTATTTGAAAAAGAAAAAAAAAGCAACGCTGTTTGGGTATAATGTACTCATCGATGGGTTGAATGCACAAGACTGGAGGAATTAACTTCTAAAAATAACGAGAATTAAAATAAAATATCTTTCCACTTTAAAACAAATGTAGCTTCGGACAGCGGAAGGGAAAGATACAACGTTAAAAATGTAACAGAATGTGATATAAACGGGTAAATATATTAATTCAGCAATCGCCTTTCAAGACGACAAGGACAGCTCGAAGCTTTGGAAAGCGCCTTTAAGTTGGTACACTCGTTGAAAAAGTGAAGTTCCATTAAGGTAAAAAAAAAAACAATCGTACGTTGAAAAAATAAATTTATGAATTATATGAGACTGACATTTATGAAAAATACCTCGCAATATTGTAAAATTAAATAGAGGACCATTCGTTACACTTTCCGCAGAAAAGAGGATCAGCTTCAAGCCATGCTCGTGTGTGGCAAATCAGTCCAGTTGGTAGAGCGCCCACTTCCGACGCAGGCAATCATTGGTTCGTATCCACCTAGATCCAAACGAGCGTTTTTCCGGTCCCGGTGAGAAAATTTCCCCAGCGCAGTGCTATAATTCAAAAGTTTCGTAAGGAGAAAGAAAAAGTAGTTGTAGCTTTGAGAAACTGCGGTTATCTTTTTTTTTTTTTTATGGCTACTAGTGGGAATTGGCTGACAAGATTCGGTAAGACATCAGTTACGTCACGTGATTGCCGGCTGCCACTGCTGGGAAACTAGAGGACCACATTAGGCTAGCCATCGTTTATGGTACGTGCTTGCAGGGCCGCTGAAGGGCCACTTGTGGCAGCTATTGCCTGTGATGGATAACTGATGGCCCTGTTGTGGCATATGACAACTGATGAGGGTGGCAACTGTTGACCAGCTGCTGGCCGCCCGCACATTTTATTGACGGTTCGGCAGCGGCAACATAGTGCTGGGCCATTGCTGGCAGTGCTGGCCCAGCAAGACTGCTGGGCTACGGTGGTCGAAGTTGAAGGTCAGCCTTTGCCAGGTTCATCTGCCAAATCCGTACGTACGTCCTTCTCCGAACTACTTACACCAGTTTCCAATTGCCTGACGACATTGCCTCTTCTCCATAAGCAGCCGACACTTCACTATGGATTGCAGTTGGATTCAAACGTTTTTTCCATAAAATAAACGCACTGTTTAGCGAACTTCCAATTTTGAGTAACACTCCAGCTGCTGCGCCATAACAAATGACCGTTAACGAATATACTACGCAACACAATTGGGCCACTCTCCTTCCACAAGCAGATAAATGAAACCTGTGACGTCACTCCTCAGGCGCGTTCTTTCCTTCTTTCAGTTTCCGATAGTCTCCTCTATGTGAAACCTATTTTTTGACTGGAGAAGAGTCTGAACCTTCAAAAATAAATCTTAATGCTTCTATTAGGTATAAGTTAGAACTTGAAACACTTGCGAGGGTGTGTGGCCAATATGGTGTTTCGGACTGGGCTGCAGCAGCTGTAGCATCTGCAGTTTTAGAAGATATAGGGGAAGTAACAGAAGGCAATTGTATGAACGTTATTGATAAAAATAAAGTTCGCAGAACGAGACGTAAGAATCGGGAAGAACTGAAATTTATTTTTAAACAGCCGGTCTACAATTTGACGAGAGAAAAGATAAATCATTATACTAAGACCGACTTCATCGGAGAACAATACGTAAAGCAAATATTTCCCCTTTTAGATGAGCCAGGTTAATCTTATATAGGGCACATTACCCCCCCCCTTCAGGTACAGCTAAAGGTACTGCAGAAAGTATTGAATTTTTTCAGCGAAAGTTAAGCCTAGGTCACCTGGTGGCAACAGGTTGTGATGGCATGGCTTTCAATACTAAAAGCAAAAACGGTGTTATATTAGGTTGATGCAAAAGTTCATGCAGTTTTATTTCACAAGTGTTTTCCAGGTCAGTAGTGACGGTGCACATGGACAGTTGTATATCAAAATGCATCCAGTAATATCGTGTATCAAAATCATATTGCGTTGTGTGATTCTGGCTAAAGCTTTTTTGAATTTTTCAGTTCCAGAAGAAGGAGTGTCAAGTAGAGAGGAATGAACATTTCCGACATCGGCCCCTCTACGAGTTTAACAAAGGATCCACAGCCGCCGAGGCCACTGGACACATTTTTGCTGTGATGGGGAGGATGCTGTTGCTCCGAGGACAGCCCGCAAACGGCTTGAGCCGTTCCAAAGTGGCAAGTTTGACCTCAACGACTATCCACACTCAGGTCGTTCATCTCACTTTGATGAGGATCGTTTGAACCATCTCATCCAACCGTGCTGCATCTCCTGGAACGTACGGTAAAGGTACAGAAATTGGGGTCTTGAGTGCCTCACACTCTCATCGAGGACAACAAGAATCAGCATTTTGCCATATGTGGTTCCTTGCTCGCCCGTTATCGCGAATGTTCTTAGCAACACAAAACCTTTATCTCACGTATTGTTACTGGAGATGAAAAGTGGTGCCTGTATGTGAATTTCAGGTATCGCAGGGAATGGTTAAGCCCAAAGAAGACGCCCACACCACGTCCAAAACATGACCTTCATCCTGCGAACTTCATGTTGTGTGTCTCATGGGACATGGAAGGCATTATTCACTGGGAAATGCTGCCGAGGAATCGGCCCATCAACGCTGCACTCTATTGTGAGCAACTCCGCCGTGTGGAGGGAGTAATTCAGCAGAAACGGCAACATCGGCGGCATGGTGTCCTTCTCCAACATGATAACGCACACCCTCACAAGGCAAACATGACCGAAATGGCCATTCAGGACATGAAATGAGAGATCCTTCCACATCCGGCCTATTCTTCAGATGTCGCGCCTTCAGACTATCACCTGTTCCGATCACTGTCGAATGCATTCCGTGGTAGAACGTTCAACAATGATGTTGATCTCCAGAATTTCCTTGATGTATTCTTCGCAGCAAAACCTGCACGTTTTTTCAAGAATGGCATTGGAGACCTATCCAGACGTTGGGACACCATCGTAAACAATGTGTGTGTGTGTGTGTGGGGGGGGGGGGGTCTGTTTTCCCCTCTAGTGTAATAACGGCCAGTACATCCATTTTTAGCTGGGGTTCCAATGTGAAAATACGAATTTGTCAGTGCCCCCCTCACTCCGGAGTAAGATGCTCTCCCAACTAAGCTACACGGACGCAATGTATCTCTGCAAATTTTGTCGTCTTCATACGTGCTTTACCTCTGTAGTACGTCACAGTAAGCACGCACTAATGACCCCGAAGTGCTAATGATTTCCTCGGTATTGCCTGATGAACATATCCTGTAAAAATCAAAGTCCTTGTTCGACTCCTTTCAGCCGTTCTGTTTTCTGTGAACATGAACGTATAAATGCATGTTGGCATTATTACACTGCAGGTCAAGTAGCTGACTGGTCTGAAGCGCGGGCTTCTGACTATTCGTCTGATGTGGTGCTGGGTTCGAGTTCCGGCTGACGCACGTGTGGTTTGCTTATCTTATGGCGCTTGCTCTTATTGCATAGGAAGAAAGGTTTTCTTTTTGTTTGAATATCTAAAATCTATCTACCTATAAAAATATAAGAATTTCTTTTGATGAAATAACAGTTTTTGCAAGTTAAAACACATGCATTTTGATTTTCTTTGTTAGTTTTGAAAATAACGCAGAAGCGGGAGGACTTTATTATAATTTTGATTAAGGTGGTTTCACCTAAAATCTCTGCCTTATGTTTCCAATGGTAAAACTTCTTTACGCATTTTCTTCGCAAATAATGTATTCCCAAGGATGAAAACTTGCATATCGATAAAACTAACTTTAAGTTATAGCATGGGATACTTAATAGTTACTGAAACATAACCATAATTATATTAAAAATCAATGTACATTGATGACGTCAGTAAGCAAAAATGTTGGATTGCTTAATTATGATTATGTTTTTAACAAGTATTAAATATCCCATGCTATAACTTAAGGTTAGTTTTATCGATGTGCTAATTTTCATCCTTGGGAATACATTAATTGCGAAGAAAATATGTAAAGAAGTTTTACTATAGGAAAAATAAGGCAGAGATTTCAGGTGGAACCACCTTAAGGGACGAAAATTTACATTTCCGTCACGAGAAGGAAGATAGGTTCAAAAATTCCCTTTTGATTACAACAACGAATAGAATGGCGAACAGTTTTTAGTTTCTGAGTATAAAGTTTTCCTTCACCACATAATGAGAAAAAAGTAAATATTTCATACGATCTGTTTGTAGGAACAATACTTCTTGTACTTTAGAATTTTTTAGAAGCCTTAAGATGATTTTGTTTTATTACTAAACAACAGTTTTTTCTTCTTTTAATCTATGCACTCGTGTCGTCAGTCTTTTTCTTGTCTTCCTTTTTGAGCTGCTACGTAGGAATTTCATTAAGGAGCGGATGATTTGATCTGAGATTGTAAATTACCATCCGTATTTCTAAACAGGAACGATAGAATTGCGTGAAACAACCCCAATTTAGTGTGTATATTTAAAATTGCACGTTTGAGTATCTTGCAGGAAGACAATAAAAACAAAATAAAATGCAGCTAACAAATTGGTATCACGGAGGCAGTGAGATGTTCTCAAAAAGCTTGATCTCATCACGCGGAACTACGTAGAAATAAATTGCTACAATAGAGAACCAGCCTCCATAAATCTTACTGAGATTCCTTTAACTGTATCCTTACGCTAAATATGCATTTTAACTGAAGATCAGGTTCTCCCGTAATTGAAATATTTTCTGGGTAGGATTTCCCAAAAAGCTTAGAAAAATATTTTGAAATTTAGCATTAATTTCAACATCTTGTATTGATGCAATGTTTAGAAAGTCTGTTGAATAAAAATAATGCAAGTGCTTAAAATATCACTTTGTTTGCCTGTTCCTCTGCATGAAGCATGTATTTATATCTATCAGTCGGATTGAGGAAATCGCTCGAAGCTATTAACTCGTGAATTATCAACTTAGCATTTCTTCCTTTCTTCGACACGCACAATTTTTTCGCTGGTTGGTGCGTTTCCGGAATAACTCCATCGCTGAGGTAATATGCATAGAAAATTGGTTTTTGCATTAGATATCTCAAACTTATAGAAAAACTTTTTATATATCTTATAGTTGGTATCCATAAATAAAGTACACATTTCTTAGGTGGAACTATTGTTAGGAATGACTTCAAATTTAATATGAGAACTCCTGAAGCGATGGAATTTTGTTTCACGAAAAAAGAAAAATTAGTTCAAAAACTCGCTACTAGGGGGATAAATCATCTGCAACAATGAGGCACTTATACGCACTGCCACCGTCTAAATATGCAAACTAAAAGTACCCGCAATGCGGCATATTTAGAAAGAAGCTGCTACAAAAGCAGGTATCTGCGTATTGCATCATATGACTGCAGGTAAGCAGTCAACGTTTTAAAGTGCCATGGCACTGTCACCAGAATTTCGAGTACTTTTCGAGAAGTAGCTTTACTAGAATAGCAGCTGTGCCTTAAACAGCACTGCGTGAGTTCAGAACGTCAAAGTGCTTAAAAACTGCGCCGATGACTGCAGATAGTTTAGGTAAAACGATCCGAAAATTTCAAGGGACACGTTCTTTGGATGTCAAACCTGGAAAAGGAAGGAAACCAGTCGACCGTGCAAGATGTAACCACAGCGTTAGAGAAAAACAGGATGTCAAGTGTCGTGGGAAGCAGTAGCGTAGGGCGTATTGCTCAGCCTTTAGCAAGTCCACAAAGTTTTAAGTTTAATACTGAGCTGTGATTTTTACTAGATTTCTCATGTTCAGTACTTACCTATCCTTAACCCGAGTGCACGAGAAGCATTCGTACTGCGGTTACTTTTTCGAGTTGAACTGGACAACGAATGACCGTGAAACATTTCGTAGAGACACGAAGCCCATCTGCTGGGTGGTATTAATACTCACAACTTCAGAATTTGGGCAACAGAAAATTCCCGCAACGTGCACGAAATTCTACTCCATTCTCCCAAAGTCACCATTTCATGTGGTTTTGCAGAGGAATTCATCATTGGACCCTCCTTTTCCGAAGAACTCGCTTCTGCATGTTTCGTTCCTTGCTCCGTAAATGGCGGGCGATATGCATCTCTTTTGGCAAATCAGATTATTTCACCAGCGTCATTGCTTCGATTCAATAGTTTTTTTTATAGGATGGTGCTCCTCCTCACATAGCAGTGCCAGTCAAGCAGTTGCAGTAGGTACATTTACCCAACGAAGAAATAATTAGCTGCCAGTCTCCCAGTGCGACCTTTGGCTTTGGGAACATCTAAAGAACATCGTCCATGGCAAACTTAGCTGACCTCGAGGCAAACATTACATGCCATATAAACAACATTTTCAGTGGGAGTGCATCCTATTTTGGGATTTCAGCATGGCTGCAGAAAACGGATGTTATGTTGTTGTGTAACTACAAAATGTCCCTATCACCCTGGAGGCGAGTTTTGGAACTAATTTTTGTTTTTCCGTCTACCTAAATTCCATCATAACAGAAGTCCTCATATCAAATTTCAGGTCAATCGGAGCTATAGTTACACATGTAGCGCCCTTAGAAATGTGATCTTTCATTATGGACACCCGATACTTTACCCTTCCTTTTCAGTTAGGTGGATGAAGTGTGTACATATTTCGGCAAGATGGCGTAAACGCATAACTGCATCTAGCACGATATCGTTGTTTCTAAAACCAAATTTTAAAAATTTTCACTAAATCCGATAGCTGCAAGGACCGTATAAATTTATCCAGACAGTTCACACCTTCTCCGGAATAAATTTTTTTATGAGTGTCGTATGAATTTAGATTTTTAGTTCGACGATTCTGGTCTTCCATAGGTCTGACTATTAAGAAAACATCTCTTAACTGATCTCCAATTTCGAAGAAAGGAATAGGCGCCTGAGAAAATTATAGAACTCATAACCAAGCAGAATTTCGAATAACAAGTGGCAGCGAAAAACAAAGAGCAAGCAGCTCAAGAAAACTCAAAAGATATATACGGATCTTCAAAATATATCTGACAGCGATTAAAACAGGAGCACAGGAGTTATCAAGATCTCCAAGAAGATATTCAGAAACTAATCGAATTCATCAAGTATTTCCCCCACAAATTTGTTATTCCATCCGGAAACAGAGTCAAGTATAACTCCATGGAAAATACTTTGAGATAGAAGATTTAAAGTGATATGATCAATATTAATGACAACAGCTGAAGGAAAAGATTGAATGAAGACTTTGTTTTTTGTTGGGGGGGGGGTAGGGGAAGGGGTGTTACAAACAATCACTTGGAGTAGCTCAATCGCCAATAAGTAGTTGCTCGTTCCTAATTTGGGGACACTGATTTCAGGGAGGCGTGACGTTCTAACAGTGGAGTACCTGAAAAACTATGGGGGCCCCCTTGCAAAAAAATATGCGATAACGAGCATATTAGACATTGTTTACTGTACAAGTTCGATAAAGGCAGCACTGCAGTCGCGGCTTGCCGCAACATCCTTCAGGTGTATGGGGAGGATGCAATTGATGATAGCACATGTCGTCGTTGGTTTCGGAAATTCCGGGACGGAGACAGAAGCTGTAAAGATCAACCACACTCTAGACGTCCATCCGTGGTTTCTGACGAGGATGTAGACCAAGCCATAATAAATCGCTCACATCTAATCGTTCAGCAGTTAGCGAAAACGTTTTCGGTACACAGAACAACAGTCTAAAGACGGATGCATGCCCTTGGGTTCATCACCAAGATCGATAACTGGTTACTGCACCAGCTTTTTGCAAAACAACTAGAGCAGAGCATCCGTACCTTTGTTTCCTTGCTTTCTCGTCACAGAAATTAACCGTTTTGGGGACGAATTGCAACGGGTGATGAGAAATGGGTTCTGTACCGTAATATAAAGCGTCGGCGGACTGTGTGCCAAAATGCAGTCTGCTCCATCGACCTCAAAAAGAGGACTACATCCCAAAAATGTTTTGTTGAGTGTTTGGTGGGATGTACAGGGAATAATCCACTGGGAGGTGTTGGCACCTAACCGAACGATAAATGCTGACCTCTACTGCCAACAGTTGGACAGATTGCAAAAACAACTGACATTGAAGCGGCCAGCACTCGTCAATCGTCAATCGCAAAGGCATGATTCTTCATCATGATAACGCCAGATCTCATGCTGCTTTAATCACTTGGCAAAAATTACTGGACTTTGGTTGGGAAGTGTTACCTCACCTGGCATATTCCCTTGACCTGGCACCTACGGACTACCACCTTTTTCGATCATTACAGAACTCCTTCGCTCTTCAAACCTTCGATGATGTGGACAATGTGAAAACGGCATTACATGACTTCTTTAACTCTAAAACACAGAAGGTTTTTCGACGTGGGATTCACCTACTCATAGACAGATGGCAAGAGGTCATACAAAATGATGGCAATTATGTGAAATCATGGGTACGTTATTTTTTGTGTTCTCCTTTCTTTGTAGCCTACAAAAACGGGTAGAATTTATGCACACACCCAATAGAAATGTTCTCACAGCTACGCAATTTAAAGTAGTCTGCCAATTAACCAAGAAAGTACGACGGGATTGGGATGTTCTCAGAATACTTTTTCAGTTAATTTCCTTTTTCTTTTATTTTATATGTTGTGTTGTGTTTGGAGGAAACTTGTGGAGCAAATGTTGATTTATTTTGGGATTCACTTTTATAATCTTATCTCTGCGACAGGACTCAAATTGATATGTTTGCGTTTTTTAAGCAGGCGAAGGTAAAGCACCTTGTTTCGTGAAGTTTAAAATAGGAAAAAAAAATTGGTGTTTCCTTAATTAATAAATTCAGACAAGAGTCGGATATTGAAAACTGGGGGAAATTCTGTACTTCAAAATAGCTCTGCATCTATTGCTCGCAAGTATCGTAATACGGTTTACCCAAAGAGTAAAGGATTTTGAAAGCAATGTTTCATTTTGTTGTGTCTCGTTTGTTACTATGTATCAAAACAAAAATGGCTTAGTTAAATCTCTCTTTTGCAGTTACAATGTCGGGAATAAAGTCGATCGGAACTTTTTTGCGGGAGAAAGAAAAGTGTGGATTAAGAAAAACAGAATTTTCTTCCCTACAGAGCAACCGGAGGCTTTTACTATAGTTTTTTCTTTATACCTGTTTTTTTTTTTTTTTTTTTGCGACGCTGAGATTTAGCAGAATTCCCTTAGTATCCGCAGCGAATTGATGCTTTTATTAGGATAAAGTTTGTTTCTTTACTTATTTATTCATACGAAGCCAGCTCGTCAGGAATTAGGAAAAGAATAAATGTGAAGCACGATCTGGAAATAGAAGTCCGCCGACAACTTTTCCGATTTCAGTCGTGATTAGCATCGCTGTCGACATGTCAGAACAGGAAAAGTTGTGTGTTAGAAAGCTCACTGATTCGCAATTACATTAGAATCACAAAAAATTGGATATGGTTAACAGATATAACGAGGAACTGTATACCAAGTATGTAGAAAATAATAAAACTATACTAATAATCCGATTTATTGGTGTAGGAATATATAAATAAGCGTTTCCAAGCTTTCGCACATCAAATGGCTTTATCGAGGAAGACAGACGGCGGCAGTTTCTGTCTATCTTCCATTTAAAAAGCTACCTGGTTGATGTGCAAAAGCTTAGAAACGCTTATTTATATATTCCTACGCCAATAAATCGGATTACTAGTATTGTTTTGCTATTTTCTGGTTAACAGATGTTTCTTGAAATATTGTAAAGGAACCTATGACAGTGAAATATACCAAAGAAAAAGATTGTCGATGATGAGACTGCTTCACACGCACACTGGTGGCTCATGCAACTGAGTTACAAAGATCACAGATGTTTATGAGAAATGATAAAGGCTAGACTCTCACCTTAACAATGATTGCGATCCGGTTAGCTCATGTTTCGAGATATGATATTATAAAGGCATCCACTACTCATAGAAGGAATACTAGTAGCCGTATTAATTAATTATAAATGATGGACAACGAAACTCAAACACAAGGTTTAGGACACAGTAATTTATTAGTACGGTGTAGGGCCTCCTTTGGAGGCCAATACAGCTGCAATTCGTCGTGGGAAGGACTGATATAAGTCCTGTACATTGGCTAGAGAAATTTTAAGCCATTCCTCTAACAGAAATGTGGCTCCAGACGTCATGCTGGTGGAGGTAAACGTTTCCTGACTCGTGCCTCCAGAACACCCCAGAGTGGCTAAATTATATTCAAGTCGGGTCACTGTGCAGGCCATGACAGGTGTTCAATCTCACTTTCACGCTCAGTAAAGCACTCTCTCACCAGTTTAGCTCTGTGCATATTATTATCCTGATACATGGCAACACAGTCAGAGTACAATGCTTGAACCATTGGGTGCACATGTTCCATCAAAATTTTCCGATAGCCCTTGGGAGGGATGTACCCCTCAAGAACAATCACCGGGCCGACAGACTACCACGATATTGGGACGTAAATTATAACCGATCCAGCTCCGTGCTTCACTGTGGGCAATAAACAGTATAGGTGGTAAGCCTGTGAGTGACGTCTCTACACGTAAACTCTCCCGGTTGTGGGAAAGAGACGATTCATCGAAGAACAATATACATTTCGTTGCCAGCGTCCAGGATTTGCACTACTGGCACCATTGCAACCGACGTTTGGCATTCACACTGGTGATCCAGGATTTGGTGATAGCAACACGAACGTGTTTGTTGACCCAGCGAAGCTCCTGACGAACAGTTTTGATGGAAGCTGGTGTGTCGCGGTGCGTATTGAACTCCGGCAGCTGTGGTTTTGTGTTGTTTGGCTACCATCCGTGCTAGCTCCCGCACGTTCCTGTCAGACAGCTTCCTCTTACCTCGACAGTTACTCCTATTGGATGTGGTTCTTCCCTCTTGCTGGTACGCCGCATTGACCTTGGATACCGTGGCTCGCGATACACCAGAACGACTTGCTGTCTTGGACGCAGATGCATCGGCGAGACGCGCACAGACAATCTGTCATCTTTGAAACTCCGATATTTGTCCGATTATGTTGTGTGGATCGCACTTTTTGATGTCCAGCAGTGCTACTGCTCTGCTAATACAACCTTCACACTCAGCTCTCGTTGATTGAATGCGAAATAGATGCAGGTTAGCAACCAGGTAGCGCGTACAGCGGCGTGACACGTAGAGTGTGCGCAGGTGTTTCACTTTCGTTGTCCACCCCTTGTACGTTAATCTCACAAAAAATTGCATGACCTTTGTGATTACTTCTATGACTCATAGGATAAACTGTATATCCTCTGATGTATACCTCTAATTTAATATTCCTTTTGTGTTCCAGTCTTCTGATATAAGTTTACAATGTGTAATCCTCTTCATTCAATATTTTCTAAACTTAACATCACGTGTTTCTTCCGATAAATTTGAATTTGGCAACACTTGACAAGAGTCAAAAGGCAGCCTACGTTGTTAAAATCTGACGAGATAAGAGCTTAGTATGCAGTTTCTGTTGTGCAGTTTTCTGTGAGCAGTATTTTATGTATAGTTACATGAGTTGTACTGATGTAGAGAAAGAGCTTCGCGGAAATGTGAATGTTGTAGGATCGCTATACGAAAAACTTGTATTCGATATTATTCTTGTAGTGTGCTTATAGTCAAAGAGTGAATGGTGTAACATATTCTGTACGAAGTTGATGATCAAAGTTAGGTGCCGTGTTTTATTACGAGCGAAGAAATTGATGCCAATTGGTGACGTTCTTTAAGACTAATTAAAAAGGAATTCGACTCGTAAGCAAACTTTGTATTAATTGAAGTTAGTCTGAAAGTACATGTTATGTATAATTAAATCTTTCAGCTGCCAGGAGCAATGAAGTTACAGTAAAGCTAAATTCACTAAGGCTACAAGTCAAGTTGAGCTTGAACCTTACGGACACTAAGCTTTAGTTGTTTTATAGTGAAGCTAATGATAAAATTGCAAATCAACCACACGTTTAAACAATATCATCATAAGCTTAGTAAGTGCCTCTATTAGTCATGCAAAAAGGAACGGTGTGCCATCAGTAAATCCTTTCAATCTTTAGACGAAAAGCCATATGGCAGTAGTAAGTGCTTTCGTACTCCTAGAAGGAAGTCAGTGGCTTTAGTAAATGCTTTTGCACTATACAAAGATAGACTGAGTTGCCTAACAAAGCGTTTCCCGGATTTTTGTAGTAAATACTTCCACTATCCACACCAAGAACTTGGTAAGGGGTCTTCGCTCGTGCAATTTACTGTGAACCTCAGTAAACCCTACAGTATTCCTACAAAGAACTGAGAAAGGATTACATGACCTGAGTAAATCCATTTGCACATTAAAAGACTATGTAGCCTTATAAAGGCTTCCACTGTATATAAACCGCCCCGGTGGTGCAATGGTCGAAGAGATGGCTTCTGATCATTCGTCCGAGATGGATCCGGGTTCGAATCACGTGAGTCATGGATATTGTGTTCTTCTTACGGCACTGGCTCTTTCCGTTTCCTGGAGTCAGTGGCCCTACACTGTTAAAGAGTTTGTGGTAGGTTGCACCAAAAAGTAGTGCGACACCAGCTGCACCACTTTCTTAGAAAAGGTACACCATTTTGTGGTGCTAAATAAATCCAACAACATGGCGCAACCTTGTACCATAATGTGATGAAAAGCTGAACCACGTTGTTGGGTTTTGTTTACAAAACACGACGATATATCTTTTCTCAGCAAGTGGTGCAGCACCACTTTTTGGTGCAACCTAGCACAAAATTTTTAAGTGTAAATTACGAACCACCGACTGCTTATAACCCGTTGAGTTGCTCACGACGGTCGTTAAACTTTCAATCACACACACGCCCTACTCATAAAAGGAAACACAATTAATTCTTTCACAATTCACACAAATTCATGCAAAAAAGCAAAGTGCTTCCATTACGCATGCAAAGTTCTTTTTGAAAGAATGGAATAAATGCTTTTAATAAATTTCAAAAAATGCCTTTTTTGTTTAGGATCCTTAAAAATTTTATTTCTAATAACCTTAAAATTACAGAATAGTTAACCTAATTGAATTACAAATATGTTTTTTAGAATGAGTGAAATGATAGGAAAAAAATAAATCCGCATCGGTTCTTTATTAAACCCTCATATTCGGCATTTCGTAAAGTCCGATATGAGAAATAAAATAAAGAAGCAGAAATATGTGGCTTTAATAAGTGACCGCATTGCACGTAGAAAATAAAACTGAATCTGCTACTCATAAAGAAACTAGATGACCATTCTCAGTGCTTTATGACTCATTTGGGAGAATGAGATGAATGTCCTTATTAAACACATTCACTATTCAAACGAAAGCTGGCCAGACGCAGAAAATAGTAGCAGAAGCGGCTTAAGTGTCTCAAAATATCATGAGTTAATTATCGAGACATTTCCAGGAGACTGGAAAAGTACATACTGTAGAAGACAAAGGCAGGGTCAGCTGACTTCAACAACACTACAGGACGACCGATATTTGAGTTTACTGGATTGCAGTTTACCGTCTGTGTGAAAAATACGAATGCTCTTTCTGATGTTTTAATCTTGTTTTATAGAACAAAATTAAATTTTTAGAAGCGTTCCAGGTTGTGACATGACAACAACTTGGGATTAGTGCTACAAATTCCTGGTATTTATATTTAACCTTTAAGTTTCTTTTTGCCGTGTATTAGAAAAATATCCCCCTATGAATAGTAGTCGCCAACCTTTGCTTTAACGTCACATCTAGGAAGGGCACAGAAGAGAGAATTTCCCGAAAGCCAACAATTTCGCTCTGTTTTAAAACCTTTCCTGAGTGCAGTTTTATAAAAATAACTAGAGGGGAAACGGCAATGAATCTTCCCCTCGTTCTCTATCGCCTTGCAGGGCTTTTCATTTGTTTTTAAAAGGAGGTCGGGAAATTCATGGCTATTTACAGTGAGATTGGTATCGCGAACAAACTTACAATTTTTGTTTGCTGAACAGTTGTTTAAGGTGGTTCCATCTAAAATTTCTGCCTTAAATTTCCAATGGTAAAACTTTACATATTTTCTTCGCAATTAATGTATTCCCAAGGATGAAAATTTGCACATCAATAAAACTAACTTTAAGTTATGACATGGGATACTTAATACTTGCTAAAACATAACCATAATTAGGCAGTCCAACATTTGTTTGTCTACTAACGTCATCACTGCACAGGTCGCGCCATCTGTTAACAGGTCTGAGCATTACTCAAAGAAAAATTATTGATATTTAACGTAATTATGGTTATGTTTTAGCAAGTATCAAGTATCCATGCTGTAACTTAAAGTTAGTTTTGTTGATGTGCAAATTTTCATCCTTGGAAATACATCAATTGCGAAGAAAATATGTAAAGAAGTTTTACCATTGGAAACATAAGGCAGTGAATTTAGGTGAAACCACCTTAAGGAGAAAATTTGGATTAAGCGCAGCATAAGAGTAACGGGGTGTGCAAACTACACATTTTAACACGCCTTCTGTAAAAAGATCGGGCTTATGTTATCGGTTTGTCCGTCTGTCTGTGGACTCCTTATCTCTGCAGCTATTAATCCGATTTCAAGAATTCTTTTTGAATTGGGAAGCTTGAAACATGTGAATGGTGATCCTTTATTTCGCTTTTATATACAATGCACAGTTTCGCTGCTAGAGGGCGTAGATGCAGATGATGTGAAATTCAAAATACATTTTATTCCGCATATTTGCTTCTAAACATCTGATTGAAAAAATTATTTTACCTTTACCTTTCGATTTCATTTATGTCGAAGAACTAATTTAGGTATAGTCACTTTTTCAAGTTACGCATAGATTTTTCACTACGGGGCTTAAAAGCAAATTGCGTTTTTCCCGATATCTCTGCTTCTAAAACGCGGATTTCTAAAATTCTTTCTAAAGCCGGTACAGCTCCTGATGCGAAATTGTTTGCATATAATTTTTTACTTTTGAAGAAAAAATTTGGCCACCAGGGGACGTAAGTGTCAATTTCAGCTTCTGATGCATTTGCAGCAAAATCTGAGCTTCTGAAATCTCGATTGAAAAAATACGTTGTGGGCCGATACAACTCACGTCGATAAACCTCTTCGGAATATCTCCTGAAAATAATGCATGGTTTCTCCGCCTGGTGGCGTATATAAATACCTTATTTTTTGTCAATATCTTTGCTTTTGAGAGTCAGATTTGAAAAATTCCTTCTTTGTTTGATAGTTTCCGGTGGGAAATGTTTTTCATATACTTTCAAAATTTTCAAGTGATTCATAGACTTTCCGCTAGGGGACCTAAAGGTAAATTGCGTTTTCTCCGATATCCGTGTTTCTAAAACTCCTATTTGAAAAATTCTTACTGTATCGGATACAGCTCCTGATGGGAAATATTTTGCATATAAATTTCTAATATTTGGTAACAAATGATTTTCCAGCAGGTGCGTAAGTGTTTATTTCTGCTTCTAATGCATCTGCAGCAAACTCTGAGCTCCTGAAGACTCGATTGAAAAACTTATTTCGTGGACCAATACCGCTCACATCGAAAAACCTTTCGAGAATACTTTTTTCTTAAAATAATGCATTTTGTTCCGCCAGGAGGCGTAGATGCATAGCTTATTTTTGTCCATAGATCTGCTTCTAAAATCCGATTTGAATTTTTTTTTTTTTTTTTTTTTGGAGAGCGTTTCAGCTGAAAAATGTTTCTCATATAATTTCACATTTTTCTTAACGCATAAGTCTTCCACCAGATGACGTAAGTTCACGTTTTCATTTACTGAATATCTTCGGGACCAAAATCCCGATGAAAAACTTCTTTTTCGGTCAGATACTACTAACTAAGCAAACTCTGTATGTATAGTTACATGAGTTGTACAAGTATACGTAAATTTATAACGCGTTACCTTTTCTATATTTCTTCTTTCAAACTGTTCGATTTGAAAATTCCTTTACCTCTGATCCTTTTGCTATGAGAAAGTTTGTGCGTCATTTGTTAATTTTTGTACCATGTTTTTTAACCACTGGTGGAACTAAATAGATGTTTATATTTGTTGATGTTTTATCGATTGTAAAAACTGGTTGATCGTTTTCTTAACCGGTTCCATTGACTTTGAATAGCTCTGATAAATTTAATTCGCGTCAGAACGGATTCAAAAGACCTGCTCATTACAACCGAACATTAGGTGTCATATTTCTTTTTATTATTATTATTATTATTATTATTATTATCATAGGAGCCGCGGCTGGAAATTGCGGTACCTTCAGAGTTCTGATTCTTTTGTAGATACACTTCCCATGTTTGATGACATGAAAGATATGAATTACGCACATTCTGTTTCTGTGAAAAATGTTTCTTTTTGGAAATTCTAATTACAAAGTACATGCCCCATAAAATTCTAAATACAAAATATTTTGCCCCATAAAATGGCACAAGTCATCAGAACATGGGTCATTTTGCTTGAATTCTATATTTCATTTTAAAGGAAAGTATTCAACTGTGCCGACATCAAAACCAAGGTATTTTCATTATTAATTCTCTTTTCCGAAGATATCCCGGTTGTTTCTGAATAATATAGTGGTCTCTTTCCTCCTGTGTTTACAGAGTGTCTTCTTTTCGACGTCTCACAAAGGGTTAGTTCGGTGGTGCTTTCAGATATTCACGAATAATTACGTTTTGTTGCTCGTTCGATTGACGGCTGGTTTTCAGTTCCCTTTCCGAGAACGTCAAGACTTTTTAATGATTCGTGTGTTCAACTGATATGCGAATATCTTCACGTTTTAATTCGATTTTAGTCCGTGAGTTTCTCTGGTATGTATTTCTCTTTGCCACATCCCAACAGTTGGGTTATGAACTTGTTACCAAGATGCTAAAAGAGCAGGCAGGATTCAAAAGAGGAAAAGGGATTTGCGATCAAGTATGTAGCTTTCGTCTCCTCGCCGAAAAATCAAATAATTCGAAGTGTCCTTTGGCGCCACTTTTGAGAGACTTGCTGTGTACAGAATGATAAGTTTTTTTAATCATAGACAGCTAATAGATTTGCAGCATATGTAGCAGAAGCCCTAGCTCTTTCTCAAACATTGCTTAGGGAGCTAATGAATAAATCAACTATGTTAATACAAAGGGATTTATCTCTATATTACTTCGGTTTGTGTGATGCAGATTACACGTCGTTGAAAGATATAGAGGTACTAAATTCACTATCTGATAAAACGTATCTGGGCACTTGCCTATCAGCGAACATTATGTAATAAGAAAGGAATATGTCAGGGTTAGACAGAATAATGTGAACACCCCAATCAGAGACGTGAGTTTTTAGTGCAACTGCCGGAATACGCAAAGGTATCCACCATTGTTTGGTTGTAATAGCCTTGTTTAGAACCTCAAGGTCCTGTTTAAGTGCATGTAAAGTATCTTGTTCCAAAATTTCTTTCAGGGTGACAACGAAATGGGTGACCTAACGGACTTCGAAAGAGGGCTAATTGTTGGTGGCCGGCTAGTTCCAGCACCTTATTTAATCACTCCCAGCCCGTTTAGCTGCTGTCCGCGCTGCACACGGCGGTTACTCTGGATATTAGCTGATGGCCACAATAATATGACTGGATCGAGTGTATATATATATTTTTTTCCTGGTCATTTTTCTGGGTCAGGTCTGGGTCGGATCTGGAATCAAAATTTTTGACCGGTTTCCAACTGTGATGACAACGCGACACTTCATTGTATGAGAGCACTGCAGTTACTTCTGGAAACTTAGGATATTCATCGCATCGACTGTCCAGCACGCTCCCAGACCTCAACCCCATCGAACACGTCTGCGACGCAATGAGGAGACGCATTGGTGCTCGAAAACCCTCTCCAGAAAAGAAGCCGGGCTCCATCCGTGCTTTGACGGTGGAGTGTGCCAATTTGCCCCAGAAAGTCTTGGATCACTTAGTGCTCAGCAAGCCACGAGGTTGGGAAAGTTGCGTCGCAGTTCGGGGTAGACATATTCAATACTGCAATGCCTATCCGCCTGGCTATCGGTAAGCACTGTACACCCATTCTCCAACTATGACCTTCGGAAATTTTTAACTTTTGCGTAAACACTGATTACAATGTAGTTTGGGCGTCATTTATAAACAATTTTTGTGTCTTTTTCTATGTTGGCAATACAATTTTTTCGCCATTTTTCTGCGGTCAGGAATTGTTTTTCTTATACAGGTAAAAATGTACTCCGTCCTTAGCTTTTGGACACCAGAGTATTTGTATTTAAAGCAACTATTTCACTTCACTGAATATATTGAATATAAGTTCATCCTTGATCACACTATATTCCTTCTTATATCTGAGAAAAAAACATGAAGTCATTGTTCTGTGTGCTCACTACTTTGCAAATTATATCTATTTATGTGTGTGTGTGTGTGTGTGTGTGTGTGTGTGTGTGTTCTGTTGTGTGTGTAAATGAACAATACAAATGAAAAAATAGAATTCGTATGTACCTAGTGCTATAGTTCAGCTTTTGTGCTGGTCACTATCCATCAGCATAAATTGATTTTTTCCTCTGTCGGAGTGACGACATCAATGAGTATTGTCAAGAGACTAGAGTGGCCTTCTTCGATAACACATGTTTGCCGACCACATGACATCTTTCGTAGAACTCGGAAGCCATTCATTCATTGCGAAAACACGTACTTATTCTCGAGATGGAACTGTGGTGTCCGCCTCTGAAGTACTAGGGCCTTGATCCCAAACATGACTTGAATATTGTTTTAGGGAAAACGCTTACGACACTTATTTCTAGAAACATTAACAACATTTTATTTCTTATCAAATGTTTTCTCACAGCTTAAGGGTACATATTTAGTTCAGGCTCAAAACTTTATTTTCTCATAGCACAACAATTAGGTCAATACATTTCATCATGGAAGGAAAAAAAGAGAACCGGGTAAGTTTAATTGCAACAGATTCACTGGAAATGAACAATTCATCAAATCCTTTTTCCTATGTCTAAGTATTTGATGTCAATTAGAATTAAAGGGCACAAAAGGTTGCTCGCTTTGTCCTTCCACTTGGCTGACAGCCAACACTCACTTTTTGTTCTTTTATTCTTCTTATTATTATATTTAACAGAAACTTATCCCATCGTGTAACATGCCCAAAATGCACAAAGATTTCTATTTTGCAAAATAAAAAAAATGGTCTTCCAATTTCTGTCAAACTCCATTTTCCTATAAAAATTTAATATCTCTAATATTTTTCAGCAGCACAAAATTTTACGAGTCGACTTTATCCCACTTCCTTTAAATTTCCGTCTCCTACAGTTGTAAATAGCAACCAATAAAAAATTGGAATATTCAACCTTAATACTTGTTGCATTTGTAAACATCGTACTGGGACTGCACGGAAAGGACCTCAGGTTCGATCCCAGGCAGGTATGAATGCTCGATCCACTAAATATCCGCCGTGCGTCGGATGGGCACGTTAAGCCGTCGGACCCCGGGTACCGCCCCCCCCGGTAACAAATAAGGGTGTCTTCCTCCCTCTTTCTACTTCGCTTCCGTGTGACTTTCCTATCGGGCACTCTAGCCCAAATCTCCTAGCTTCCTATTTCTAAGGGTTGTTTAAGACCTGGGGACACTCCCTTCCTAAAATCCTCTAAATATGATCATGATCAACATTGTACTGGCGGGGCCGCGGGTGGCCTAGTGGTGAACGTTCGTGACTGCCACAGAGAAGACCTCGGGTTCAATCCCAGCAGGTACGAATGCTCGAACCACTAAATATCCGCCTTGTGTCGGATGGGCAAGCTACGCCTTCGGGCCCCGGGTACTGGCTCCTCTGTAATAAATAAGGGCGTCTTATTCCCCCTTTCTACCTCTCTTCCGTGTCACTTTTCTATCGGGCCTCTAGACCAAATTTCTTAGCTTCCTATTTCTGAGGGGTGTTTAAGACCTGGAGTCAGACACTCCTTTCCTAAAATCCTCTACATATGACCTGATCTGATCTGAACATTGTACTGGTTTCCCGGTAATAAATAAGGGCGTCTTCCTCCCCTTTTTTACATCGCTTCCGTGTCACTTTCCTATCCGGCACTCTAACCCAAATCTCCTAGCTTCCTATTTCTAAGGGTTCTTTAAGACCTAGGGTCAGACACTCCCTTCTTAAAAGCTTCTACATATGATCTGAACATTGTACTGGCCTCCCGGTAATAAATAAGGGTGTCTTTCTACCTCGCTTCGGTGTCATTTTCCTATCCGGCACTCTAGCCCAAATCTCCTAGCTTCCTATTTCTAAGGGTTGTTTAAGACCTATTGTGAGACACTCCCTTCTTAAAAGCCTGTACATATGATCTGAACATTGTACTGGCCTCCCGGTAATAAATAAGGGCGTCTTCCTCCCTCTTTCTACCTCGCTTCCGTGTCACTTTCCTATCCGGCACTCTAGCCCAAATCTCCTAGCTTCCTATTTCTAAGGGTTGTTTAAGGCCTGGGATCAGACACTCTCTTCCTAAAATCCTTTACATATGATCTGATCTGATCTGAAGTCGCACTTCAGTTATCGGTTCAATATCCGTACTATTTATTGGCAGGAAGTTCTTTCTTTCCTATGGAAAGCAACGGAACCACTCGAAAACACACGCAGGAAGCATTCATTCATCGAATACCTTTCTTTTGTATTAATGTTTAAAATAAAAAGATCGAGGGCTTTGTAAATGTATTAATTAATTTTGACAAAAAAATAAGCGCGAATTTGCTCTATGATTTTGGAAGTTTTCCTCTTCTTTCGATTGCCGATTTTCCAGTTTTTCTCTGCGTTGTTGCTTTCTACCGGATATAGCTGAATTTGTCAAGCGATAACAGGCTTTTTATTTAGAAACTGATTGTGAACGATGCAGGATCTTGTCTCCCCAGCCATTGAGTGGTCAAAGGCGCTGGCTTCCGGCCTGTCACCTCAGATATGCCCTGGTGCGAGACCTAGAGGAAACCTACATGGAACGTCCCACTTTAGCGATAGACCAGAGGCACAAAATTAGATGAATCTTTCGGTTATTAAATACTCAGACGGTTAGGTAAACTTCGAAATAGGAAATTAAATAAAAGCAAAGCATCGTATTCAAGCGGAGACACGAAAAACATGTCACTATGTATTTTTCAAAGCCGCTTCTTTATGCAATTTTATTTTTCTGAGATAAGAAATTTATGCCGATGCAATTTGATCAGCCTTTCAAGCTGCGCGCATAAATATTTAGAATTCCATTTAGAAAAATCACGTTGTAGATGCTATAGCGATGAAATGTTTACCGTTTTCGTTTGAATTTCCATAAAGCAGAAAATTTTAAGTTCACTCCTCCTTTACATGTCGTAAAGTGCTTGCAAATGTCCATACGTGAATTTTAATGCTGTTCAAAGAGTGACAATGACTTACTTTTAATATAAGTGCTTGCATAAGAAAGATCCACGTTGTAATCCAATAATTTTCCTTCTTTTTATTTTTGGGTGAGCAAAAATGTTCCTCTGGTTACTATGAAACAATTTTAAGTGTTCGAACGTTGAATGAATGATTCAAGAAAGAAACTACGTGCTGCTGTTTTACAGCTCGAGGGGAAATACTTAGGGATCTCATTGGAAGAGATATTTGCCTTGTATCGACTCAGTAAAATGCCGTCTGGTTCATGTGTGTTTTCTACATTTCTTTCGTAAAGTAATATAATTTTCGTCGACATCGGTGAACAACATGCACTAAATGTTCTGTATCTGTCGGAAAAAAAGTTCTATAAAACTGGAAGTTTAGATTCTGTTTTGAAAATTTGCGTTGATCATAAATCACATTCTTGGATATTATATCACAACTGGCCTATAGCAGGTACTAAGACGGTTGTTTTGGTTTTAAGCTTTAAATAAATGTTAATATATAGGGGATGTTTACCGTCCTAAGACGGGGAAATTTTAAATTGAAGTAGATTGAAAACAAATCAAATAAACGCCGGCTCTTTTGCAAAGAAATATAGTAACAAATTATATAGTAAGAACTCATTCATGTTAGAACTGAAAATTAGATGCTATTTATTTCCGTTTTTCAAAAGACCTCGCGATAAATATTCTGTGCGAAATATTTGTTGTTGTTCAACGATTTTCTTTTTATATAGATTAAGATAATACAACGTAGTTAGTTGTCACAAATATTTATTTTCTCAAGCCGACCAAGGTTTCGCTATGTATTGACCCAGCTTCATCAGAACGAATGGCACGTAAATATTCAAATTGTATATGACATCATAAATGGTGTTTACAGTCACGTGTTTTGGTCAGATGCTTCCACGCGTTTGATAGAAATGGCGTGGATGCCATGTCATTAACAAGTTGCAAAGACTTCTGATATATATGGAAAGCTTTCAAAATATTAAGTATGGTGGTTGAATCTGGTTAATATTTTGGAAGCTTTCCATATGTATCAGAAGTCTTTGCAACTTGTTAATGACATGGCATCCACGCCATTTCTATCAAACGCGTGGAAGCATCTGACCAAAACAGGTGACTGTAAACACCATTTATGATGTCATATACAATTTGAATATTTACGTGCCATTCGTTCTGATGAAGCTAGGTCAATACCCAGCGAAACCATGGTCGGCTTGAGAAATAAAAAAATAAACATTTGTGACAACTACGTTGTATTATCTTAATCTATATATAATCGTCACAAGACTGTAGTCTTTGAGATAAAGAATTTTCCTTTTAGTCCAGTTGTTTTCGTGTAAACTTACCTTAATAACTTTTGCTTTGTTTTTTCGCGTTAAATTACTTTTTCTCCGGCACACTTGTTATTCCCTTCATGGCTTGTTTTTAGACTGTCGTATCCGAAGTTTAGTTTGAAGCTTCATACCCAAGCTGTTTCTACAAAATAATGCGACATCTGGTATTACAAATCGGAACTATGTAAATTCTCGACAATGTGCAATTGGGGCGACATCTGCTTTTCGATGCTATCTTGCTCACTTCAACATCGCAAGATATCAATTTTTATTGTAGGTTAGAACGTTTTATAGATCGATATTTTGCAAAATGTATAATATAATCAGCACTAAACTCGGAAAATTAATTAAATTAGAAAGTAAAAAATAATTAAGGCGTAGAAATTAATACTCGAATTGTGCTAAATTAAATGATTATACAAACACAACTTGCCGCGATATTAAGATTTTAATTCGAATTTTGTAGATCGGATGAAAAGAACTCGATTCATTGATAATCCAATGTTTTTGAATTAGCACGTGATCACCTTGATATCTGAAAGTGATGTGCTATTATATAGCAAGCAATCATTTTGACGTCGCGAGAGCACACACGAATTGATCGATAAGTGATGACGCAACAATGCAGACGTCGGTGTGACTTCAAGCGTTCGAGAGAGACGGATCTGAATGTTTATATTATTAATTAAAGTTTACGGCGCTGATTTCTTTGTTGACGGTGTGTCTTAGATCGAAGTAAAAAAATCCAAACAGAAATTACTTTGAGAATTAACAGATGTAGCAACGCATCGGTTTCAGACTTTTGAGAGGCCCTCCTTCTGCCAAATTAGACTCCCAAATAAATTATGTAACGTTTAAGCATTTCAAAATAATTAAAAAATTCTCGCCTAAGAAAACGCTTTTCAGCACTCTCTCATCTACCGTCGCATTACTGCGTGGAAGCCAAGGTGCACTGTTCTGTTAGCCACCTTGTGGAGCACTAACGCACAAAAAGACAGGTAAAATGCATCGCTTCTCCGTCGTGCACGAAGTTTGACATTACTTCCTGTCAGACCACTTCTGTTTTCTCTTGTAGTCCATGAACAACGGCGTCATTGAAGGAGGTTCGACGATTGATCGGAATAAGCTTTTGAGACGTCTTCCGGTCTTGAATGTTTTCCTTTAAAACAACTGGGGACCACGCCATGGAGGTCCACGTTCCACGACAGCCATTACAAACTGCTACCATCCGAATCTTACCCGACTACACTCTTCTAATAAAGCCACAGAAATAAAAAAAAACGATTTTCTGATAGTCGTGAATCTACAGTGTCGACGTGATCGATACCAAACCGCTTGCACAACTTCAGTCTTCTATCTATGCGGCCATGACGAGCACCCTTGGTCACACTCCGTTGCCGTGTTGCCCGTCAAAGGTAAGCGAGGTGTTGCGATTCATACGTAGGCGAAGTGTTTCCAGTCATAGGTAGGTGAAGTGTTGCCCGTCATACATAAGCGAAGTGTTTCCCGTCGAAGGTAAACATGCGTTGCCCGTCTAAAGTAGGAATGTGCTTCCCGTCGAAGGTAGGTGTGTGCTTCCCGTCGAAAGTAGGTGCGTGCTGCCCGTCGAAGGTAGGCGCGTGCTGCCCGTCGAAGGTAGGCGCGTGTAACCTGACGAAAATAGGTATGTATTGCCAGTCGAAGATAGGCGAGGCGTTACCCGTCGAAGTTAAGCGAGGTGTTGCGATTCATAGGTAGGCGAAGTGTTTCCCGTCTAAGGTAGGCATGTGCTGACAGTCGAAGCTAGGCGTGTACTGCCTTTCGACGACGAAGATATGTCTCGCCGTCGAAGGTAGGCGTGTGTAACCCATCAAAGGTGGGCGTGTGTAGCCTGACGAAGACAGATATGTATTGCTAGTCGAAGATAGGCGAGGTGTTACCCGTCTAAGGTACGCGAGGTGTTGCGATTCGTAGGTAGGCTAAGTGTTGCCCTCCATACATAGGCGAAGTGTTTCCCGTCTAAGGTAGGCATGTGCTGACAGTCGAAGCTAGGCGTGTACTGCCTTTCGACGACGAAGATATGCCTCGCCGTCGAAGGTAGGCGTGTGTAATCCGTCGAAGGCAGGCAAGTTGTTGCCCGTTGAAAGTTAACGTGTGTGTTACCCGTCGAAAGCAGTGTCTACCTAAGCTCACAAAGGCGATCGTTCAGTGTCGGAACCATCCAATGGCACTCAAGGTCCGCGGATTTAAACCTTGTGAAAGCTCTCTAGGTGGCTGTGGTGTGGAACGTCAAATCCATGGATCCTAGACCGACGTATCCGGTGGAGTTGTGGACAATGCTACAGCAGACATTGCTGGCATTACCTTCGGAAACCCTCCGGCATCGTGTGGAATCGATGCCTCAGCGTGTACATGCTGTTATTCGCGCTAGAGAAGGACCAACACGATATTGCTTAGGTATCTTTAATGGTTTGTCCAATGAACATATTTTATCGCATTACGAAAACCGTAAAGCCTATGAAAATCAAAGTTCTCTTTTTTCACGACTTTATCTGTTTGAAAAAAATTTGGTTCTAGATTAAGTGAAATCCTCACAATTAAGAATGTGGACCAGTGCTTCAGTATGGAACTCATCAATCAACTGCTATTTTTCCTGTGGATTCTGAGTGCATCCATTTGAAACCATGTTGAATATTGAAGATACATTAAGGATTCTATTCTGCTACGCCACGAAATAGTGGAGCCACTTAGTTACATCTTAGAGGTGTATCAGTTCTTAAATATATACACGTGTGTGTGAGTCATGAAATGCGTATCAGATTTTAAATACACATTTTGTGAGTCATGAAATGCGAAACCATCTTTTCATCCAAACCGAAAGTAAGCAACGTATCTTTTTGGGATGGAACGAAGGTTAAACTCTGGCTATACCAAGAAGGAACACTACAACGTTGTCTCAATTCTCTCAGAGATGTAACATACCTGGTTACGTATAAAAGAATCGTGTATTTTTGATAATTTGAAATTCAAATTTTAACGTATGATTGCAAAAAGTGTATAAATGAATTACGTATAATCGAGTTAAAAAAGCGATTGAAACAACAATAAAATATCGAGAACTAACGGAGAATTGCTTATAAAAGTGAAAAACGTATAACTAAGAAACGTATAACCCAGGCTCCACTGTAATTTTTTTCATCCGATGTTACCTCCTCTCAAATAAATTTTTGTCTTTCTTTTTTACGCTTTCCAACCGTAGGTTGAAGAAGCGTATATGCTCCAGCTTTGTCCCTCCGTCCGTCCGTCTGTCCGCACGATAACTAGCGTAAAAATGGTTCGATTTTGATGAAATTTTAGTATGCGGTAGGGGACCAGCTGGGAACGAACCCTACTGAAAATGGGACAAATGGGGTCAAAGGTCACGACGTAGGAGCGGGATCCTTCCATTGCCCTTATGCGTCATAACTTGCGTAAATATGGTTCGATTTCAATGAAAGTTTACTATGTGGTACGGGACCACCTGGGGACGAACCCTATTGAAAATGGGACAAAGGTCACGACGTAGGAGCGGGATCATTCCATTGCCCTTATGCGTCATAACTTGCGTAAATATGGTTCGTTCAATGAAATTTCACTATGTGGTAGGGGACCACCTGGGGACGAATCTTATTCAAAATGGGTGAAGTGGATTCAAAGGTCAGGACATAAGAGCAGGATGCATTCCATTGCCCTTATGCGTCATAACGTACCTAAAAATGGTTCGATTTCGATGAAATTTCAGTATGTGGTAGGGGACCACCTGGGGACAACTCCTATTGAATGTGGACGAAATGGGGTCAAAGGTCAGGACATAGGATTGCGATCCATTCCATCGCTCTTATCCCATATTATTAAGGTGGGCGTCGCGTTGGCCTCTGATCATTCGTCCGTAAGGGGTCCGGGTTCGAATCCCGGTCAGGCATGGATGTTGTGTTTGTCTTTCGGCACTGGCTCTCTCCCTTCCCTGGAACCAGTGACCCTAAATTAGGGACGGGCGACTGCTTATAGCCCATTGAGTTGCTCACGGTGGTCGTTAAACCTCCAACCAAAAAAAAAAAAAAAAAAAAAAAAAGGTGGACGTCAAGTAATTTTGCTTCCTATACTTCCAATGGGAAAAACTTTTGTACACATTTCCTTCACAATAATGTGTTCCCAAGGATGAAAATTTGAACATCGATTAAAATAACTTTATTATAACTTGGAATACTTAATATTTTCTAAAACATAACCATAATTATATAAAAAATCAATGACTTTTCCTTTGGTGGTGTTGAAACCAGAAAAAGAATGGCGCGACGTGTACTTTGATGACGTCAGTAGACAAACAAATATTGGATTGCATAATTATGGTTATGTTTTAGAAAATATTAAGTATTCCAATTTTTAAAATGTAGCTATTTTAATCGATGTTCAAATTTTCATCCTTGTGAATGCATTAATTGTCCAGAAAAAATATGGCGCGACCTGTATTTTCATGACGTCAGTAGACAAACAAATGTTGGATTGCATAATTATGGTTATGTTTTAGGAAATATTAAGTATTCCAAGTTATAAAATGAAGCTATTTTAATCGTTGTTCAAATTTTCATCCTTGTGAACGCATTAATTGGGAAGAAAATGCGTACAGAAAATTTTCCATTCGAAGTACAGGAAGCAAAATTACTTGACATTCACCTTAAAGGAGCAATTCTTGTATGTATGTAAATTTTATTTTGAAAACGGCTCTAAGGATTTTGATGAAAGTCGTTAACCTACCGTTTTCTGGTACTAGAAATCGATTCAGCTTGATCTCGACTTTAAGAAAAAAATTTTAGTGGGTTAAATGACCACCCCGAAATACCAAGTTTGTAGTGTGGTGTCATGGCGACGCCTCATTAGATGTTGGCGGGCGGTCATGCCATCTATCTCATTACGTCACGCGTTGTTTGTGGATCCTTAGAAAGTTTTATGACGTCACACCTTGCTAGCAGATGGTCGCGATTCCCATCTGCCTCATTACGTCACGCGTTGTGTGCGTATGTTCGTCCGCACGATAACTTGCGTAAAAATCGTTCGATTTCGATGAAAGTTTAGTATGTGGTAGGGGAACACCTGGGAAGGAACCCTATTGAAAGTGAACGAAATGGGGTCAAAGGTCAGTACATAAGAGCGGGATCCATTCCACTGCTCTTATGCGTCATAACTAACGTTAAAAAGGTTTAATTTCGAATAAATTTTAGTATGTGGTAGGAGACCATCTGGGGATAAATCCTATTGAAAATTGGCGAAATGGGGGTCAAAGGTCGAGACATAGGAGCGGAGTCACTTCCGTCGCCATTATGAGTCATAACTTACGTAAAAATGTTTCGATTTGGATGAAATGTTAGTATGTTGTAGGGACCTGTCTGGGGACGAATCCTATTGAAAATGGGCGAAATGGGTGAAAGGTTAGGACACAGGAGCGGGATCTATTCCATAGCGCTTATGCATCATAACTTACGTAAAATTGCTTCGATTGCGACAAAACTTTATCATGTTATTTCGGAGATATACTGAACCAGTTCTGCTGAATATCATCCAAATGGATTAAAGGTCAGGGCACAGGGGTGAGATTTATTCAACAGCTATTTCCCTCATAACTTGAGTAATAGCTTGAGTAATGATTTCTGGTATATTGGAAAGCGTATCATAATCAATGCATTGCATGATTTTACTAACTTGTTCACTTCTACTTTATCAAACCTTCCCTACTCCCTTTTGTCCAGATTCACTCTTTTAGGAAATGTATCCCATATTTTAAGGAGGACAAGCCAAGCTGCATAAAGATATGTTGTAGAAATGAAATATTGTTAGTATGGTCGACCCAACTGTTAGTGATTTAATACTCTATAATGTGAACTCAAAAACGCTTTGCGCATTGATCTTAAATGACGGCTAACGAAAGAACCAGAATTTTCCAACTCACTGAATGGAAGACCGAAAAGAGAGAGAGACAGTACTTACCACCATTCATTAAGTAATCCAAAGTTATTCACATTAAGTTGATTCAGAACACCATAATCGTTCACTGATAACGTGCTAGTTTATTTAACACACACATAAGTTGATATTGTTTTTACAATAATACAAGCACACACTCCGCCATTTTAATCTTTTCGTTGCCGACGAGAGAGGAGAAACAACAGTAGCTTCACTTCGCCTGTGGGAGTGAGCGAGAGAGTTTCGCCCAGTGCGGCAGCGCCATCTATCGTCTTGAACTGCGACAGACACACCTTGGTAATTCTTCTAACACCAACTGCGTATTTTGAGGTTGTTTGCCCATGTTGAAAGAATGGGTGATGAGGTACTAACTAAGCGATTTATTCAGCTCAAGTGATAGGAAAGAAAGGTAGAAAAAAGCAGAGGACACCATTGGAGGACCAGGTTCAGGAATGCATGCGAGAGATAAACATAATGCGACATGCACCATGTCCAATGTGAGACTTGTATGTCTGCGAAGTTCGAGTTGTATGCCAAGATCGCTGTAAATGCAGACGTTTGATGCATCAACACAAAGCAAATCTAACGCCATCAGAAACTTTGATTTGGTGGATGATCTATTCCTGAAGAACCAACCTCTGAATCTCAGAGAACACCTTAATGATATGCATGCAATGCATACATACTGAGTAATACGTATGAACCTATAGCAGTAATTTTACTTCTGAAATTATTAAGTTATAATTTAAAGCACATAAATAAAGGATATTTAATATTTCATCTCTCTTTATAACAAATGTATATTTACTGTACATTATGTTGAGCGCTTGTATTTACCCAAGTGTATAGGACTTTCACAATTTTTTCGAGAACAAAACGGTTATGACGTATATAATTTTATTTCAATTTTCTGTTTCTTTTTGCTATCACAGATGCAAATTTTGTTTATTTCCCGATCACGCTTTCTGAACTTAACGCCGTATCTGACTCCCCAAAAGTCTTTCTGTGTGACAGTCTTGTTGTGAAATCGGTGATAAATGGTGAAGTTTTATAAACGTCAGCTTCTCTTCCTATTCAATTGTGCCGCGTTTATATTGCCATTCATTTTAACTTGCTGAGTACGTTGCTATTTGATGCCTAAATTACTTTTATTACTCGATTGCGCTTTTCCGAATTTAACGTCATAGTTTTTTTACATCGGAAATTAACTTCCTTTACAAATTGTCAGCTATAAATTTTATTGAGTGATTGCTTATCTTTTTTCTCGCCTAAGTTCTCTGTTGTGACACGTACCTTTGAATACACAGTTCCTTCACGCCATGCTTGGTCTTCCATCGCGCTTACTCTGCAGCTACATTCTCATGTCTCTACGTACGCATCGTACACTTTTCATCCTTTGTTAATATATGTTCATACCAACACTGTGTAATGCTGGCCGCGGATGGTCTAGTGGTCAACGTTCGTGATTGCCACGGAGAAACCTCGGGTTCGATCCCAGGTAGGTATGTTAAGCCGTCGGACCCCGGGTGCTGGCCTCCCGGAAATAAATAAGGACGTCTTCCTCCCCTTTCTACCTCGTTTCCGTGTGACTTTCCTATCAGGCACTCTAGCCCAAATCTCCTATAAGCTTCCTATTTCTTAGGGTTGTTTAACACCTGCGGTCAGACATTCCCTTCCTAAATCCTCTACATATGATCTGATCTGTGTAATGTTAGTCTCTATTTTTCCTTACTAGATCTGAGTTCTGTAAGTTAGAATCACGGTTTCGTGATCAGATATCACCCTTGCTTTGTTATAACGAAGTAAATTTCTCCGTCATTTTTGGTCTACGCCGGGATTCGAACCCGAGTCCGCTTATTCCGGAACAAGTCACTCTACCAATTGAGCTACGCGGACGTTTTATTCTGATTCCCATCTGTCTCTATGTCGTGTGCGTCCTTCTGGCAGGTACGTCACATCTCCTGGTACGTTACATTGTGTGGTTTTAGGATCGTCTAGGAATACAATCCCTTATCCGTTCTTAGGAGTTCATGCACTTGTTAGATAGCATTTCCTTGCTTCCTGGTGTTAAAGAATGACGTTTTAGGAATAAAAAACAAATGTTTTTTGCTAAAAACTAATAGCACGTTATAACGTATACCCTTTTGCCGATGGTGCCATTCGAATCCATCTCCTTCTACTCCGAAGCAGCTGTTCACCCAACTGAACTACGTCGGCAGGCTCATCGCAGCTTCCTTGTGGATTTGATTCATTCCTCACCTCAGCAGTACGGCATCAACGTCATGTAACGTAGTGCATCACATCACTCCCCTGGGGCATGAAATCACAGGTTTTGGGTCAGCCGACAACCATACTCAAAGAACCACGACACTGTACAAGAAAGAATTTTATTGACTGCGTGCATTGTGTGGAAGATTCATCACACAATTTTTTCAAACCTAATGTCTAGCACATTCACTTTCGTTCAGAGGCCGCGTCCACATACTCTGGAGGCGGCTCTTCTCCCAACTGAACTACGCCGGCAATGCTTAAATGCTGGAACTTTTCTGGTTTGACTCAAAGGTCACCGCAGTGGTACGTTACAGCTTCATTCTCGAGAGGAGACACCAAATCGCAGGCTTAGGTTCCGTTGATAACCATGCTTGAAGGACCAGCTCAATGTAGAAGAAAGACTTTTTTAATGCCATACGATTAGTGAAAGAATCATCACACATTTTCGAATTTTTGATTATTGTTGTCTACTGACGTCATGAAAATACAGGTCGCGCCATCTTTTTTCTGGACAATTAATGCATTCACAAATATTTTCGAACCTCACGGCCAGAAGATCAATTTGCATTCGGGCGCCAATCTACTGTGTATACACTATATTGACCAAAATCACCGGACACCTAGAAGAGAAACACAACACAGCATTTATTGACATACATTAGTACGGTGTCGGTCCACCTTTGGCCTTAATGTAGGCACTGACCCTTCGAGACATGCTTTCGACAAGGTTTTGAAATACAGCAATAGGTATGCGCTTCCATTCAGTACATAACTGTTGCTTAGTAGTAGGCCTTCGTTCCAAACTTCTTATGCGGCGCTCTAATTCATCCCATAGGTGCTCTACGAGATTAAGATCAGGGCTCTGTGTTGGCCAGTCCATACGGGATACGGAATTACCGTCAAACCACGCCGTAACAGTCTTTGTTGTATGGCTGAGTGCATTATCCTGCTGGTACCAACAAGGCTCGGTTGCGTAGTATTGCCACAGAGTTGGTAGGGCATAATTGTCCAGAGTATCGAGGTAGACCTGCTGGTTAGCAGGTTTGTCCACGATAACCAATGGGCGGGGACCATACCACGAACCCCTCCCCCCACACACACACACGAGTACACTGCCAGCTCCAAACTAAATAGCGTTCCCCAGATTGCCGCCATACCCACACACGGCCATCAGACTGATGGATCGTATATCTGAATTCATCAATCCATAGGACCCATTTCCATTGATCTACGGTCCATGATAAATGCTCTTTACACCATGCTAAACGACGAGTAGCATTCCGAGTGGAGATTAAAGGCTTATGAGCTGCCGCACGACCACGGTTACCCATGGAATGAAGTTCTCTGCGAATGGTACGTGTACATACCGAGGTTCCAGCATTTTTGCTCACCTGTACACCGAGGTCTTATGCAGTACCCCGTCGATTAGCTGTAACGACTCTCCTGAGGCTTCGACGTTCTTTACCACTGATTTTCTTTGGTCTGCCGGTACGTTTTGCTGCTTCAGGCACGCCATGTGTCTTCCACTTATTCAGTACATCCAAAACAGTTGACTTGGGTATGTTTAAACGCCTCTCTGTTTCTTTTATGGTCAACCCACTAATATAACACCCAACAATCTTTCCTTTCTCAAAGGCAGTTCTCTCCCGCCGCGACATTTTCCATCAACCTCACAGTGCGATATGATCGCGGTCAGCTGCAGGCTTGTTTTTATACCGTTTGCAGCTGTACCGCGCATCTTAAGAACACAGAGTATCCGTTCATTTGATTTTTGAAGGAGTGTCCCATGACTTTTGTCTATATATTGTATATAAAGCAAAGCAGGAAAATGGAAAAATGCCAGTGTTTCCATCCGGGAATTGTTCGGCCACTTTTAAATGATCTAGAGTTCTGAAAACTGGCATGTGATAAGTCTTAATGTCAGTATACCTAGTCCGAAAACCCCAAAAAATCAAAATTGCATCTTTGGAACACTGCCTGCTAGAATATTTTCGCTATTTGTTCGCCCACTGCTAAATGACATAGAGATCTGAAAATTGGTATACTGATTGGTCTTAATGTCCAGATACCTAGAAGTCTAAAAAAAACCCAAAAAAATCAAAATCGCGGGTTTGGAGCATTGTCTGTTTAAAATTTTCGCAAATTGTTCGACCACATCTAAATGACCAAGAGATCTGAAAATTAGCATGCTGATAGATCTTGAGGTCTAGGTACATACCTAGAGATGTCTGAAAATCGAAAAAATAGAAATGGCGCCTTTGGAATATTGTGTGCTTGAATTTTTCTACCACTTCTACACCTATAAAAGTCTGAAAACCAAAATATTTAAAAGGGTGGCTTTGGATTGCATTGTCTGCGTGAATTTTTCTACCACTACTACACCTAAAAAATTTCAAAAGGGTGGCTTAGCTTTATTGTTCAAAATGCTGATAGATTTAATGTTAATAATGCCAGAAACGTTGGTATGCTGTAAGAATTCCATTAAATTTTGATTTAAAATTAAGGGGACGCTAAACCGCATGCATTGACGTTACGACCCTGTTCTAAACCGTCAAATAGTTACGTATCTTAAATTTCTTTTCGTTCCCTTAATTACTTTTCCCTTTCTTTAATTTTATGTTCAAAAAAGATTTTATATATTCACCTTTCGGATAACGGGTATAACTGCCAGTAAAATATGTAACTTTTCTGCCGTGGTGAGATTCGAATTCACCTGTTTGTGCTCCGGAGTGGCTGTTCAAGGATGAATATGTATTCTGACGTACTACGGAGGTGAATCACGTGTCAAGACAACAAATCTGCAGCGATACTTTCCGTCCGTGTAGCTTAGTTGGGAGAGCAACTTACTCCTGAGTGAGGGGGTGCAAGTTCGATCCCCATCACGGACAAACTTGTGTTTTCCCATTAGCGCCAGAACGTAAGAATGGATGTACTGACATTTGGGTTCCTCGAAAAATGTGTGATGTTTGTTCCACACACTGTCTCGTATTAATGAAAAAATTCTACTTCGCTTCAAAAAAAAAAAAAAAAAAAAAATAAGAGGGAGATGATGTGACGTACCACGGAGGTGAACCACGTATCAAGACGACAAATTTGCGTTTTCACAGTATCAGACGTGAGCTTTGGTATTAATGAATTTGCTGGTGCTTGATTTTGAAACTTTTCTGCGATTCCTCTGTCAGTAAACGACTCTATTTTGAAGTAACGCTCCACTGAAAACATCTTTTCTACAATTAGCGCCATTTTATTTCTCCTTGCACTCCTGATTGTGCATTCATATAAAAGTGTTATGATATGAGTTTCATTATTATGAGCTTAGATATGTAAATTATTCTGCTATGCTGCAACAGACTGTGGTATTCCTACAAGAAGGGTTTGGGTTCTAATTAAAGAAATTTATAGCAATTACACTACTAACACTCGATTGTTCTCCTCTTTGAGTAGGAGCATTACCTAAAGGATGATCTTGTAGATATATAATAGTAGATACTTTAGGGTGATCAATACTAGCGCATTCACGATTCAGTTTTGCGTTTTAGAACAGAATTTTATGTACACCATTTAAACGAAGTGAATTTTTCATTCACCAGAGACTTTGCTTTCTGGAAAGCGATCTGTGCGTGTCAAAAATATGTCTGACAAATAAATGACATATTCTTATTCGTAAGAGGAAAATATATTTGCTGAATTCTTTAACGTATATGTTGGGAAGATATAAAATTGAATTTATTTAATTCCGAAAATATTAGGATCACCAGTTTGAAACGAAACTAATTTACACTTTTTCTAACCCTTAAGTTCAGGATGATAAGACTTCACTTAACAATGAACTCTCACAGAACGATGAAATCGAATTTAACTACAGCAATGATGATGTCTAAGATTGTATTTATAAATGGAGCCGTTTTTGCTCAAACATTCTAGATTATGTGCGTAGGTAATACTCCGCTAGATCATCAAGCAGACATTGAGATTCCACAACTTATTTTATTTGGGGAATAAAAGTAAAGCTTCGTAACTATCAGGAAAGTTTTCCTCGATAAAATGGTTTTATTAAATATGCAATTGGCGCCCTGACGACATAAGTGAGCCTTTGCTTGTAGCGCGATGCACACAAATAGCTTTACCGAAATGAGAGCCATTAAGGCAAAGTGGTTTCGAGAGAACGTGAGACTGTTCTATAGAGGAACCAGTCAGTTGATTGATTGCTGAATGGCCATGACGTGCAGTATATATTACGCCGACATCCAGCGATAATTATATTCATGATACAATGTGAAATGCATTGCCAAACTTTTATAGACTATAACAGCTTTAAGTGATATGTTCGGAAAATATTAAGTACGGTATTAGATCAAATCATACGCTTGCATATGACACCCGATTTACAGTAATGGCGCTCTTTCAGCAGTAACACAGAGACGTCAGTATGCCAATTTTGCACCATACGTATGCCGACATAGCAAGGCGCCGCTCTATTTTCTAGTACGGATTCTTCCCAAGGTTTCGCTTAGACCTGGCTACCACAGTGTGAGATCTTTGTGCTAGGTATTGGGTTGCAAGTGACGGCTTGAAGCATCTTGATGGAAAGTTTTTGGAGCCGATGGGGTGAAACAGAACCGGAGGAAGGAGGTGATTATCTTATTTTTAACGGAGAGCTTCCGTCTGCCTAACGCGCTATCTGCAGTGCCGTGGGAATTGTGCTGCAGTGCTGTGGGAATTGGGGGTCCACTATGCCATCAGCCGCTTTCGAAAGCACAACCAACAGTTGGCTGCTCTAATCACCTAGCTGCGGAAAACTCCATATGACATAATTGTTCCAGAAGATTCTTTTAGCGTGCGACACAACTTCGCACGCGTAAAACGCCAAGGCTTCCCACAAAAGTGCAATACGTGGTGCTCGAAAAATAATGTCACAAAATCAAAACTTGATATCTTGTTTGTGAACTGTATGTATATATATACGAGGGTTGTACAGAAAGTAATACAAAAGTGGGCATAACCTTTTTATTAACTGATAGAGGTCGTTCAAATTCACATGAGCCGCCCCGGTGGCGCAGTGGTCTAAGGCGCTGGCCTCAGATCATTCGTCCGTGAGGGGTCCGGGTTCGAATCCCGGTGAGGCATGGATATTGTGTTTGTCTTATGGCACTGGCTCTCTCCCTTCCCTGGAACCAATGACCCTAAATTAGGGACGGGCGACTGCTTATAGCCCATTGAGTTGCTCACGGCGGTCGTTAAACCTCCAAATAAAAAAATCACATGTTGGTAGAGTAAATCTTCCTCTATACAAAGGTACTACTCAACATAGTCTCCATCATAAGCGATGCATTTGTGCCATCGTTGAACCCAGCTCTCGAATCCTCTTTGAAAAAAGTCAGGTGTGAACTATTGTGCCTACTTCTACACAGCCACTTTCACCTTGTCTGTGTCATCAAGTCATTATCCCAGGAGACTGTCTTTCACTGGGCCGAACAGTTGGAAGTCGGAGGGCGCCACCAGCCTAATTTGCTGATCGCCTGATTTGTTGCCAACGATGTGTGTGGTCTCGCATTGTCATGGTGGATATGGATCCTGTTCAGATTCTTGTTCGGTCTCTTCCCCTTATGGCTCCTCTAAGCTTCTTGTGTGTCTCAATGTAACGCTCGCTGGTCACGGTATGGCCCCGTTCCAGAAAATCAAGGGGAATGACACCCCTGTCATCCCAAAATACAGGCACCATGAATTTCTGTGCTGATTGCTGGCTCTTGAACTTCTTAGGCCTTGGTGAAGAGCTGTGACGCCATTCCATGGATTGATTTTCCGTTTCCGGATCGAGAAGAAAATGTGTCTTCATTGGCTTCAAACACATCCAGCAGATCAGAGCAGACTTCCACTCTTCTCTTCTTCAAATCGTGTGACAATTGCCGAGTTACGCACTTTTCAAACAGTTTCCGATACCCTAAGTCTTCCACCATCTTCTGTATGGCATTGTAACCACAGTCCAGTTGTGCAATAAGCTCACGGATTGTGACTCGTCTCTCCGCGCGAATCAGTTCACCCACTCGCTGACGATTCGTGTCAGTGGTTGCAGACGATGGTCTCCCACTGCGTGGTTTGTCTTCAATGCTGGTTTCTCCTTCTTTAAACTTCTTCATCCTTCTGTGCACATTGCTCTTATCAATGGTGTAATCTCCGTAAACATTCTGTAGCCTTCAGTGGATGTCGACAGCCTGCACCCTTTCTTCGTCAAGAACTCAATGACGGCACGTTGCTTTTGCTTGGAATCCATTATTTACCTGCAATGAAGAAGAAGGGTTACTGTAGAAGGAGAGCTCTACCAACATGTGCAATTTGAAAGACTTCTGTCAGTAAATAAAAAAAATTATGCCCACCTTTGCGTTGCTTTCGGTACAACCCTCGTATTTTGGTATATACACCCGCAGAATAGCAGTTTTTTAACGCCCTGAGAGGTTTTTACGTGAGTGCTTTTAATAGTGCGAACACTTCCACGATATAGTTGAGTTCTGTCCAAGTCCTTTATAGGATATTCGGCGTAATCACTTGAATGGCACTGAAAATTCAAATGTGAAGTTCCCGACGTTTCTTCACTTGAACAACACAACTCCAAGAATAAAACCAAGAGGGATTAAAGGAAAGTCTGATTATGCAATGATACAACGACAAAACAACTGCTATTGCCTTTGGTGCTGCTTTGCTGGTGCTCGTGCCGGTCCAGAACGCTATGTTTTAGTACCATAGAAGTTGGCATTTCCTGATACCTGAAAACTTGCTTCATCAGAAACGCGTTGTCTTCGTCGACTTTGTGGTGCTACTCAACTGCAAAGTTCACTTGGTTGGTTTATCATTCTCTCAGAGCTCCTCTACAATTTGTATTTCGTGCGTATGCATTTTAAGTCTTTTATGGAGCACTGTTTGCTTAGATGAATGTAGTATCTGAAGTTCATCAGATGCACGTTCTCTTTGTTTTCTTGGGATGCAGTAGAAGAATTTCTTTACGAATTCAACCTGCGCATCAGGTACATGAAGTCTGCCTAGATAAGACTTATCATCATAAACCTTTAACTAACACCACCTAGTGGCAGAACTGTGAACGACAGAAAGCCCACGAGTTCATGCAAAATGTTCCACAAGATGAACAGTATCCGGTGTTAAAAGAATTTTTATTCGGATTTTAAAATGCCGAGATATCGGTAGAAACATTAAAATTTGCGCCCCATAGCAGAGAAATAATGTGGTATTTTGTTCGGGAAATGTTTTCGTAGTTAGTATGTACATTAGTGTGGAAATTAACTGGAGCAAAAGAAAAATCTTTACATTTTTACATATTCTAAGAAAACAAATGTGGTGTACCCTTCATGAATGGAATACGGGATTACACCAAGCAATACGAATTTTGAAGGTGTGAATTCGTGTTTTGGTGTAAATGTGACAAAACTGTTAAGTCTTGTCATATTTACACCAAAACCGGGAGACGCTGGTTCGATTCCCGCTCCAGGACGACGAAATTTTCAAGTTTTTGGATATTATCTGATGTAACATCGTTGTCATATTTACACCAAAAAACGGATTCACATTTTAAAAATTTTTACAGTTAACCTTATTTACTATTAGTATAAAATATGACCTCTCTTGGTCTCGTTTGGCTGCAGTTGACCTCCCGAGGACGTTTTGGTGTGGACTCCGCCAGTTGAGCAAATATGTTTCACTTCATTATCGCGGAACAACACTTTTATTTCCTTGGTCATCAAACGTTCATTTTTTGAACCCTCGATTTTCCCATTTTTCCGTTCCTTCAGAATATTCCACGAATTTTCAGTTGGATTTAATTCTGGAGGATTTTCAGGCCAGTAGAGGACGTCCATTGATTTCATTAATGAGGCCCCTCTTTGTGTGTGTGTGTGTGTGTCTGTGTTTAGTCAGTTAGGTTTCCCTTGAAACACTGTTCTGTTTTTCTATACGGTTCCAAACATTTAGTGTGAATAATATGAATCAGTCACACTGAATTTATGGAACTTATATGCCGTTCTTGTTAAGATTATGGAGTGGGAGTGGCATATATCTTTTGGTTTGCTCTTTGTTTGTTTCCAGGTATAATGACTACCGCAGGGCCGTGGTTAGGCTAGTAATTGTTTCGCTGCCGAAGGTCTGCCATTTTGTTGCGAATTTTATGGGTTTTGCTGTGATTCCCGCAATATAAATGTATCCGCGAATTTAAACCCCCCCCCCCCCCCACTATTTTTGTCTAATTTTTATTATAATTTTTAGATTATATTCCATATGCAGATAATTTTAACACTGCTTTCATTAGAATCTTCGCGAAAAGCATACTGCAAAGTAATCCTATTCCAAAGTCCAAACCAGTACTTTAAAAGTTGAATTACCCCTCAAGATCGTTCGTTACGAAGAGAGACTTATCGAACAAGCTTGACTGGTAATTCTAGGTCACATGCACTCTTCTAAAGAATGCACGTGTGGTCTTTCGTGATTTCTAGTCCCCCCCCACTCCGCTGCAGTTGAATGACCTAGGACCTTGGCGACTTGCCGCAGTAGTAAACCGGATGTCGTCAATCGTATTAGTAGTTTTAACAGGGACTGAGTTTCGCAGATGCTTAACTTGGAAAAAAGTTTTGATTTCATATGAGTATCTAGTTCATAAAGTTTCTACATATTTGTTAATTTTGAGAATCAGCCACGTGAGTAAAATGAGTGTATCTGAAAGTGCAAGCAGTACAGCAAGAGAACGTTTCATGCGAACAAAAATTTATTGTTCTGTTCATGTTGTAAAATACCAGTAGACTTTTCAAGAAAGGGCAGTTGTGAAAATCATTTAGCTGAGCTGCATAAAAAAAGGAAATGTGTCTGAACAGTCAACAAAAAGTAATGCAGAAATGTGTTGATGAATTGATTGAAAAATGAACTAAACAAGAATAGCATCGCTGAACTGAACGGACGAAATTACCTAGTGTCTTTTGTGAAGCTAGCATCCCATTTCCCCAACTGGATAACTCTACATTGAAAAACTACTTTGGAAATTCGTTTGAAAGATATTGGTGTTATTCTAAATGCAAACTGAATGCGGAAATGTTATTCGCCGAAAGTGTATGGTACTCACAAGCAACAAATGAAAGATGTTTTTTAAACAAGTATCAGGTGTAAGCATCGTAGCAGAGGAAACAACGGATTCAGAAGATGGTACATTTTGGATATTCGTGCTATTCCATCAGCTGAAACAAATATTAAAAGCTGTAATGCTGAAAACTCTTTGAATGCATCACTTTGGAATCTGTAAATTTTAAAGCAGTCCGCGAGGCAATACTTCAGTGTGTCAATATGTATGAAATACCTTTTGCGAATATAACCACTTTTGTAACAGACAACGCATCTTACATATCCATAGCATGGGGAAAGAGCCTGAAAACCAAACATTTGAGAAAATACGATATTTTGCAAAATTTCGCGATTTATCCCGCGAATTTTACCATTTTTTTCCCCCGCGATAAAATTACTACCCTAGCCATGGCAGCTGAATCCTGATTTGGAGCCATTGGTTCCAGGAAAGGCCATGGCCGTAGGGTGAGCGCACCTCCCATGCCTCACCCAAAGCTCCAGCGATTGGCCAGAAGACAGTGCTACTGACCACATGGACCTTCCTTTTGCGTTACTCATAAGAAATCACAGAATGAGCTCAGGGTTCTACTTTTGTTGGAGCTGATGGCGAGTTTAGCTGAAATGCCCTCCTCAATCATGAAACAATTGTCACGTTTAGCGGAAGGAGAGTTTAACGACCACTGTGAGGAACTCTAAGGGATATGTGCAGCCGTTTTTCCCTAATTTTTGGTACTGGTTCCAGGGAAGGGGAAAACGCAGCGCTGTGAGACAAGCACTCTCACTGCCTATGCCTCAACAAGGATTCGATCTCAAGCCCACTCCGACAAACGATGGATAGCCTAGGTTACAGCAGAGGCCACTTGTCACTCTGTCTACATGCATATTAATTTTTTTCTGTCTTGCTTTTCCTCCTAGCAGTTGGACAACGCCTTGCTGCGTGATTCTTTGCAATACGAACGTTCTGCTAAGGTACGAGTATGTTTTCATGCAAATCAGTGTTCATTTTACATGATCATCTAAAAAATATTTCTTCGCGCAGCTTTTTTCCCAACTAACCACGAAAAGTGCATTAGCGCCGCTAAGGCTACATATCTTATCTTGCTCACTGTCTTGCGTGAGAAATGTCAACGTACTGCCAACTTGCTTTTGTGCTCCTGGGAGAACATCTCCGGGAGCACAGTTTCCGAAACCCCAAACGATCTGTCAAAATTTCGTAGAGAACAATCCTTGAAATTTTGGGGATATGCAAAGAAAGCGCCGAAGTTGTGAAACGTCTGTCTTCACGAACTTTTGCGCTGACCGCACGCATCTAATTGTCGTCGGCCACAGATGGCTGGGCGCTCCGCATCTCGTCGTGCTCGTTCTCACAATCTTCTTTAAAATGTCTCACCCATTTCCTCCGCTTCTTGTCGTGCACGTTCTCTCTGTCTTCCTTAAACTGTCTGACCCATTTCCTCCGTTTCTTGTCGTGCACATCTCTCGATCTTCCTTAAACAGTCTAACATATTTCCTCCGCTTCTTGTCGTGCACGTTCTCTCGATCTTCCTTAAACAGTCTAACCCATTTCCCTCGCTTCTCGTCGTGCGCGTTCCCACGACCTTCCTTAAACTCTGTCTGGCCCATTTTCTCACCGTTCCATTACGCATGGTAGTTTGATCGTTGATCCCACCGTAACTTAATAGCAGATATCACAACTGCTCTTTCATTGCTTTCTTGCCTTCCATTCCGCTTCAAGAAGCCTATGCATCAATGCTACGACCAGTAAGCAATATCTCTCTTTGATGGTCCTTGCATATCTTTTGAGGGTGAATTTACCTGTTTCTGAGTAGAATTTTATGAGTTCCGCGAGCGTTTTTTTGCTTCCTTAAACGTTTCCCTTTCTTTTTGGAGAAAATGATCCAGAATCTTTGTGTGCAGTGACTGTTCTAGAGACACCAGATTTTTCGACACCAATCTCAGAGGCAATTTCTTTCACAGTCGCAGATGTGTGCTCTTCAAGATCAACAATCTTCGCCCGTTTCGTTGGAGTAATGCCCATTTTCGCATAACGAAACAATACAAATTACCTCATAGAGAGCACAAAAACAGCACACGGCTAACCACAAATTTTAGCATTCAACTGAGGATTAAGTGGTTCCACTTGTCTAAAACCAGTCGAACCAGTTCCTGCTGGTCGCACTCAGTCTCCCACAATTTCCCATAGCATATAAAACTGGTTTGATCTCACACCTCTCAACCAAATTAAAATTTCGTGAAAATATGGGCTTGTCACGGTGAATTTGTACGGTATTGTAGTAGTATGTATCTGAGCGAAGGAAAAAAATTTCACTCGGGTTTTTAGACGCGCAGATATTGCTGCTGAAACCAGATCTTGTGCCCTCTATTCGCAAGCTTGTGCATGAAGAAAATTAACACTTTGACTAAGAACGTATAGTGTAGGCCAGCACTATCCTATCACTATGTTGCCGTTACCTGAACCGTCAATAAAATGTACCGGCGGCCAACAGTTGGCACCCCATCAACTGTCATATGCCAGATCAGGGCCATTAGTTATCTATTACAGGCTGTGGCTGCCACAAGCGGTCCTTAAGAGTCCCTGCAAGTACGTGCCATAAATGATGGCTAGCCTAATGTGGTCCGTTAGTATCCTGGCAGTGGCAGCCGACAATCACGTGACGTAACTGATGGCTTGCCGAATGTTGTCCGCCAATTTTCCAGTAGTAGTAGTAGTAAAAAAAAGGATAATCACAGTTCACCAAAGGCACACAACTGCTTTTTTTCCAACGAAAATCCTACATGATATCACGGCGATGAGGAAATTTCCTCAACAGGTCAGACGAATCACCCGATGGATCTGACTGGCATCGAACCAAGGACGGCTGGTATGCGAAGTGGATGCTCTAAGCACTAGACTAGTTTGCTCCACGCGATCGTTCGCCTGAAGGTGAGCCTCGCTCCTGCGCGATGTGAAACTAAGAGTTTTCTTTTTAATTTTGCAATATTGCGAGTTCGTTTTCCTAAATGTACGTTTCATATAATTCATAAATTAATTTTTTCAACATAACGATTTCTTCTATTTACTTTAAAGGGACTTCACTCATTTTCAACGGGTGCATCAACTTAAAGACGTTTTCCAAAGTTTTGTGCTGTCCTGGTATTGAAAGGCGATTGTTTGATTAATATATTTACACATTCATGTCACATTCTCTTACATTTTTAACGATGTATGTTTTTTTTCCACGGTCCCAAGCTACATTTTTTCTAAATAGAAATGATATTTTATTTTACTTCTGGTTATTTTTAGCAGCAAATTCCTCCAATCTTCTGTATTCAACGCATGAATGAGTACATTATTTTCACATAGCGTTGCTTTTTTTTTTCAAATACTAGATAATTTTGTAACGAAAATATCCATTTTGTACTCGTATAATTCTTACTTTTTTCCAACACAGCGATATTTTAATCTCTTTCCGTGATTTCTGTTTGAAGCGGTTTAGTGTATGAAGATTATGCAGAAATTAATTCATGTTATTCATGGGAATGGAGTGAGTGTGTTTCATGGCTGTTTGTATTCTCGATCCTTCGTGTGTTAGTGCATAAATTTTGCTACGAAATGAGTTTCTATAAATACATAAGATTAATTGACTATTTCTTACAGTTCATTAATTATTTATATAATTTTCCTCCGACGGTAAACTTGGTCGATGCGGCATTTTATTAGGAAATTAATCCGTTTCTCTACATATGGCTTTTTTAACATCCACTAAAGCAACAAAATGACAAGGACGTCGTCTTCAACTAAATGATACCACAAAAGAATGTGCACGTGTTGCTTCAGTCCCCTGGCTTCTACCTCCTGTTGGGGTTGCTTCGGTTGCCAGCTACGGGCCACTAGTGGCACTTGGGTGGAAGCCCGTAGTTCATGGCAATACTGCAGGGACATCAATGGCTGCCAACTGATGGCGCTGCCACCAACGGATAGCTACCGTACCGTGAGTGGCAGATTTCAGTCAGCAGTGACCAATTACTGCCACTGGTGGCCAGCAGTTTCCCAACACTTATGTTTTCGCTGGAATGTTCAGCAAGGGAAGAATATTTAGAATCGTGTTGTTGAAAGACGAGATATCACCAAAAATGGAATATATATGTACGCCCTCTGGCGGAAAAACTGTGTATTATTTTCAGCAGAATATATGCGCAAAAGGTTTTCCGCATTAGCGATATCTAACTGCAAAATAATTTTTTGTAGAGTTTTCAGAAGCGTAGATATTGTTGCAAATACAGCGGAAGCAGATATACACTATTACGCCCTTTAGTGACAAACAGTTCTTTACCAAAAATTAAAAATATACGCAAAACATGTTCAAGCAGTAGCTCTAACCGACGCAAAACGGGTTTCTCAAATAAGACTTTTAGAAGCACAAATATCAAGAATATCGCAATTTGCCTTTGCGCCCTCTTACGGCGAAACAATGCATTACTTTGAAAAGAAACTATTCCCAAAATATTTTTCCCTATAAATGGTAAAAAGGAAAGAAATGTATATTTTTCAAATTGGATATTTGAAGCAATTATATGAAATAAACTGTGTTTTAGATTCACTAGCGTGTATACGCCCTCTAGAAGCGAATTTTATATTAGTAAAGGACCGGAAAGCAAGGATCCTCGTTCTCATATTTTGGGCTTCCCAATGCAGAAATAATTTTTCGAATCGTACTAATACTTTCAGAGATAAGGTGTCTATAGACTGACGAACAGACAAAATGATCCTATAACTACGTGTGTTTTTTTTTTGTTGTTGTTTTTTGTGTCTTTTTTTCAAAAGACATGCTAAAATACTGCACATTCACTTGAATAGAAGTAGGTTAGAACACTAACTGTTTTAATCCTCCTCTACCAGCTTCAAAAAGTGCTGGAGTCCATTCTCTGTGATGAAGATTCCGTTTGCTATGAGAAACAGTTAAAAGATTTCATGTTGTTGTAAAGCCGTAAGTACATTTTGTAATCCTTTCTTTCGGGTTAACAGGAGAGCTTATGGGCTCCAAAATTCAACATTTTTAGAGATTTATATATTTCGGAAATTCGCTGCCTCGCTGACTTTTCTACACTGAAATTACCATCATGTTGAACACGGATTCACTTTAATATGCATTCATATAGCTTGTTTTCCATACGGTAGATAAAAAATTCGTCAGAAATATATTACTCCATTGGTTCCTTCTAAAAATGCAAATAAATAACTACATTGTGTTTCACGGAGAGAAGCTACATATGGTATTGAAATCCAGTTTTGCATGCGACAAATATAAACATTTCAACAAAAATACTGAGAAATTCCCTAGATATTTTCCTCATATTTTGTACAGCATGGAGATGATTATCAGTCAAAAGTTATGCTATAATTTTGGGAGGAAGCAGGAATATGTAGTACTTTGCATTTGCTTTTCTCTCATTGTAAAAACAGGCTCCTAAGTTAAAGAAAAAGTGCTGTTGTTAATATTTATATGCGCAATGTCTGAGCCCGTTCGAGGCATTTTCTTTATTTCCATAGAAACACCATTTCTTCAATATTTATTTTCCGTGAAAGCACCTTCTGCGTGCACGAAAAGTGTAGGCTCGCTGTTTCTGCTCTTTGTTTTTAAAATAGTAGCTGAAATATTTTATCTTCTTGTGGCGTAAGGTATGTGTTTCCTCTCTTTATGAACCATTTATTTTTCCAATAACTTTTCCAGTGGATGTAGTCCGAAACAATAACGAAACGAGAAAACCATTTTATTTAGTAATCTCAAAACGATCTATGTTTTATTCCGTTATTTACAATACTTTAGTTTATTGGTCATATGTATGGGAATATAAGGATGCGGAAATTAAATTTCCAATATGATCTTATTAAATCATTTGTCAAATAGTTGTAGAATACCACGTCTCAAAGAATTTAAGTGTATATAAAAATATTCCCTGCGTCCAAATTTCGTACAAGAAGGCAACTAATGTGATTCTATTGCGGAAATTGTATTGGAAAAGTCAAGAGAGACGCCACCAATTTTCCAGGGTGAATTAGCACTTTTTCTTAATTCAAGCAAATATGAGGTAATATAAAATGCAGCAAATATTAACTGTTTATTGGAATATTAAATATTACAAATAGGAGTTTATGATAAATGATTTAATGTTTGCCACACAGAATGGAGTCCCATGCAAAAGGAATTTTTTTCAATCGGCTTTTTGACGCAGAGGTACATATATGTTTATATACACCGAGCCATAACTGAATTATGACCACCCCTATCAAAAGTGGATGCGATCCGTTGACCACGTGATTTCCGAGATGGCACGATTAGTCGACAGACGTAGCATAATATAAGGAGCGGGTGGAGCAGTGGGTAGTGAAATCTGCGGCTGCGTGAAAATGGTCAAACATCGACCCGGAGGCAAAACTGCACAGGACAGCGAAAGGTTGATGTGAGAGATGAGCGCCGGGTCTGATGACTCATGCAGGCTAACAGACGCAGTGCTCTTCAACAGTTGAGTACCCAATACATCGCAGGTCAACCCAGAACGGTATCTGTCATGATCAAGGGTCGCATGCTCGCACGACGACCGCTACGACATCCTCTCCTAATCACGGTTCATTGGCGCAAAAGACTCGCCTAGTGCAAAGATCATGCAAGTTGGACGTCGGATTACTGGAAAAAAGTTTGCTGCTCTGACGAGTCGCGTTTTTTACTCCACTCCATGGATGGTCGTGGACGTATTTGGTGCAAACAACATGAGGCACTCGATCATCCTGCCTGGTCTCCAGATTGCATGCCGGTGGAGGCGACCGTATGGTGTGGGATATGTTTTTCTGGCAGAAATTTTGACCCCTGGTGATTGTGGAACAATGTATGACTGGTGTCCACTATCGTGAATTGCTTGCTGACTCTGTACATCCAACAATGTTGCACTTTTTTCCGAATGGCGACGGTGTCTTCCAAGACGACAATGCGCAGAGTCACAGGTCCTGTTTTGTGCCGGAATGGTTTGAGGAATACAGTTCAGATTTCTGCAATATACTGCACCAATCAATGCACCAATCATCTCCATCTTTTTAAATATAGTCGGATAGCTGTTTTACTGAATGTGAAAGGACGGCCTACGAAATATTAAGTGGTCATAATTCAGTGATCATTCAGTTTATATATATATCATCATCATCATTGTCAACCGTTATCAATCCACCGCTGGATGAAGGTCTCCCCAAGTTTCTTCCACAAAGGACTGTATTAAGCTAGTCTGTTCCATCTCACTCCCACACGCCTTCGAATTTTATCAACCTATCTCCCGTGTGGTTTTCTTCAGGGTCTGTTCCTGTCTCTTGGAATGGAGTCTAGTATATCGGTTGTTCATCGGTGCTCCATCCTACTGGCAATATGTCCAACCCCTTGTCATTTCAGAGATTTTATTCTGATCATGATGTCTACCATTCTTTTCATTAGATAGATAGACAGATATTTTATTCTGATCACGGTGTCTACCATGCTTGTCATTAGATAGGTAGATAACTGGAATGGACACATTGATTAAACACTTTTGTTAAAGACATAATGGTAATTGCTCTCATAATGGTATATATATATATATATATGGCAACAGAATGAAACTTCAGTAGGTAAATTCGGTCATGGCAACAGAAACCAGCGTGGAAATACTCTCGTTGAGTTTGCAGAGGCAGAAGGGTTTTTCATCTTGAACTCCTTCTTCAAGAAAAAGCCACACAGGAAATGGACATGGAGACATCCAAATGGGACGACAAGTGAAATTGATTTTATTATGTGTAACAAAAAATTCGTCATAAAAGACTGCAGTGTGCTAAACAAGTTCAACACAGGTAGTGACCATAGATTGGTGAGATGTAAGAAGCACCTCAACACTAAACTCGAACGTGGCAAGCTCATAAGACAAACAAAATGTATTGACATAACCAACCTTAAAAAACACCATAATACCTTCAAATTGGAACTGAAGAACAGATTCTCTGCTTTAGAATGCCTAACATCGGAAGAAGTGGATATTTCTGAAGTTAACAGAAAAGTAACCAAAGCTCTTATGGAAACAGCAACAAAATTAGCTGGGTCTAAGAACAAGTTGCATGTGAACAAATTATCAGGAAAAACCAAAATGTTGATGCAAAAAAGAAGAGAGATGAGGACAACTAAAGAAGATGTGACTTCCAAAGTGGAATATATAGAGCTATGCAAGACAGTAAGAAAAAGTATCACTGAAGACGTAAGGAAATTCAACTGTGAACTAGTGAGGAAAGCAATTGAAAACAACCAAAGCCTAAAGATAGCAAAGGGACATCTCAGTAAGGGAAGAAAACAGATTATGGCACTGAGAAAAGAAGATGGTTCTGTAACAAGAAATAGAGGCGAAATTTTGACAAGAGTGAAAGATTTCTACTCCAAATTATATGAAAAGGATGATATATGCACTCCAGACATCATGAAAGATACCAGTACCAGAGTTCCTCCAGTCCTTCCAGCAGAAGTTGCACATGCAATCAAGAACATGAAGCGAGGAAAAGCTCCAGGAGAAGATGGAATTACTGTAGACATCATACAAGAAGCAAGTGGAGAAATCGAAACAGTACTCGCCCAAATTTTCACTCGATGCCTTAATGAAGGAAAGATTCCTGAGGATTGGAACACCGCTACAATGATCCTGCTACATAAGAAAGGTGACATTGAGGATCTCGGAAACTACAGACCTATCAGCCTCCTATCAGTAGTTTATAAAATCTTCACTAAAGTTCTTTCACACCGCTTGAAGGTAACACTGGACATGGCTCAACCGAGAGAACAAGCTGGATTCAGGAGTGGCTACAGCACAATAGATCATATCCACGTGCTGAGAGAACTAATTGAAAGAGCGAGGGAATATGAACTTCCATTGTGCATGGCTTTTATCGATTATGAAAAAGCCTTTGATTCGGTGAAACCATCAGCAGTTACAATGGCTCTGAAATCCTGCGGTATTGAAGATGCATACATTAATATTATTAATAACATCTATGAAAATGCAAGTGCAAAGATTAGGCTGTTTCAAAATACAACACACGTAAAAATTGGAAAGGAGTGAGACAAGGTGACACCATATCTCCGAAGCTCTTTAATGCCACATTGGAGGGTGTTTTTCAGTCGCTGAGCTGGGAAAACAAGGGGATAAAGATTAATGGAGATTATCTAACCCACCTTCGTTTTGCTGATGACGTAGTCATTTTTGCAACTACCCCATCAGAGCTGCAGAGTATGATCCAGGAACTTGCTGACAAGAGTAAAGAAGTGGGATTAAAAATGAACTTTCAGAAGACAAAAGTGATGTTCAGTGCTTTTACAAGAAATGAAGATTTATCGATTGATGGAGAAAAGCTGGAGATAACAGACACGTACGTTTATCTTGGACAGCAGATATCAAGTGAGGGTCACATTGATGAAGAAATTAATCGGCGTACAAAACTTGCCTGGAGAGCTTTTGGAAGAAACAGCATAATTTTCAAGAGCAATATGCCATTATGTCTTAAAAGAAAAGTGTTTGATCAATGCATCCTTCCAGTGCTTACGTATGGTGCAGAGACGTGGACCTTAACTAAAAGAGACATACAAAGGCTGCAGACAACTCAAAGCAGCATGGAGAGGTGCATGCTTGGTGTAACCAGGAGAGATAAGAAGAGGAACTCGTGGATCCGAAAAATGACAAGAGTGGAAGACATCATGATCAGAGTTAAATCCCTGAAATGGCAATGGGCTGGACATACTGCCAGAAGGACAGATCATCGATGGACAGCCGAAATTTTAGATTGAATTCCAAGGGACAGGAAAAGACCCAGAAGAAGACCACATGGGAGATGGGTGGATGAAATTCGAAAGTATGCAGGGGTGACATGGAGGAGACTGGCACAAGACAGACCGTTGTGGAGGAAACTTGGGGAGACCTTCGTCCAGCAGTGGATTGATAATGGTTGACAATGATCATGATGATGATATAAAGTATATATACACGGTCGAGTCACATTAATGTGACCACCAGCTAATATCCAGAGTAACCGCCGTGTGCAGCACGGACAGCAGCTAGACTGGCTGGGACTGACTCAATAAGTTGCTGGAAGGTGTTCACAGGTATGTGGAGCCATGCTGACTGCATTGCATCTCACAGCTCCTGGAGGGCAAGTGGTGGAGGATCTGTAGAGCGAACATAATATTCGAGGTGGTCCCACACATGCTCAATTGGGTTTACGTCTGGGGAATTAGGGGGCAGGGAAGTACTGTGAAATCTTCATCGTGCTCTTCCAACCACTCTCGGACATTTCTAGCTGTGTGACACGTCGAATTGTCATGCTGGAAGATCCCATCCACCCCAATCAGCATGTATGAGTATACATTGTCTGCAAGAATGGATTCATAACAAATTCGAGCCATATAGTGCCTTCTACAGGACCCAGAGAATGCCACGAAAACATTCTCCAGGCCATAACGCTGCCTCCACCAGCTTGTGTTCTGCCAGCAATGGTTGAAGAGCGTTTCTTCTCCGATGTTTCTCGCCTTATACGCCAACGTCCATCCGTTTGATGAAGCAGAAACGTGACTCATCGGAAGAGGCAACCCTTTGCCAATCAGCGGAGGTCCAATTCCGAAACTGCCGTTCAAATGTAAGCCTTTTCTGCCGATGCACCTTCGTTAGCATGGGTGCAGTGACCATCCGTGTGCATCGGATCCTCATACGCAGCAGGGCTCGCTGAACTGTCGTTTTAGACACACTTCCGATAGCCCCCTGGTTCATTCTGTCAGTGAGTTGCTCCACTGTAGCGTGTCGATTCGGCTCTCACTCACCTACGAAGCCGACATTCACCTCTCACATCAATGGCACCTAGTGCTCCGCAGTTCCTACATCACTTATTGGCAATGGTGCCATTTCTCCAGTCACGAAACTCTTTAACCACAGCAGCACGCGAACAGTTCACAAACTGCGCTGTTTCAGAAATACTGCCACCCTTGGCCGGAAAGCCGATAATCATCCCTTTTTGGAAATCTGATAAATTGCTCTTTTTATCCATGACATCAACGAGTGATATGTTTTCAGAGTGCCTGTAGCACACCTTATATACCTTTCAAGCCAGCTCACGACACGTGCCTTTTTTCATTGGCTACGCGTTGTTGACGTCAAAAGCAGGAGGTGGTCAAATAATGTACACACACACACACACACACACACACACACACACACACACACACAGAGAGAGACTAAGATGCCGGTTTATTTGGTACATCTGCCCTTGTCACATAAATGGAACACTCCTACACATATGGAGTGTGCCATTTATAGGCCACATAAAACTGCACCTGAGCATGGTAGATACTGTAAATCAAGCAGAATAGCTCATCAAGAATCAATTGGCGTTTAACTGTGGACTGAAATGGGAAAAACGAGTGATCTGAGCGACTTCGAACGTGGTCTGATAGTTGTCACCAGACGTACCGATTCGAGCATCTTGCAAGCGGCCGTCCACCTGGACTTTTGACGTAGAACCGTAGCATGGGTTTATAGTGAATGGTGCGGCTGGCAAAAATCTTTCAGTAGTAGGCGATCTTGTTGCCAAAAACACCTTGTGGAAACCCTGCGCGTTATTTAAGAGTTCATAATACGTGCAGTGTTCTACATAACGAACGGCTTCCGATAAAGGATTTTTTTAATCATAGTTTTAGAAATGAAGATAAAATTTCAAGTAAAATGTTTTGACCCTGAGGTGTTCAGGTTGGATGCTGTTTTTCTGCGAAGGGCTCTGCGCGTGATTTCAAGTTTAAAAACACTTCTCGAGCGACTGAAGAACCCCTTAAAGTTTTGGCTGTGGCTTTTTTTCTTCGTCTCAGCCAATATGCATGTAGATTTGTATGTGGCTTCTTACTTTAGACATTTCTGTGCACCAGCAATGCTGTTCATAGACACAGGTCCTAGAAAACGAAATAATGCGCGATCAATGGCAATTCAAAGCGCAGTGGGATACATGCAGTTGTCTCCTTTCACTGATCGCTGATTGCGCCGTCCCCGCCAAAGAAATCAACAGGAAATCGGTAACGCCGTTGAAGTGCGGAAAGAATGAAGTACAGGTGCTCTCCTCGTGAGGAAAACAAAATCGTCATGTGCTGACCATAAGCAGCAAGGCACTATAAAGACACGCAGTTCGACTATATTCTGTGTGCGCAACTAGAACTCGCGCACATGGAGGAGTGTATGTATTTGGATCTCCCTGCTGCGTGGCGGCCATGAGGCTTCGAAGGACTGACCGACGATTCCACTTTACAACACGCAAGAGGCACTCAGGAATATTGCGTTTTCTACGGAAGGAAAGACTTCCGGATATAGCATCGCACCTTGGTACGATGTGACGTCGTCTGCAGGGCGCCAGGGCCCCCAAAGGAAGCAGAAACTGGTCTACTATAATGATGTGGGGCGTGTTACTTCACCGATGGTATCCTGTTTTATTCTTGAGTCTGGTAACCATGTTAAGCAGTTCGGAATTTTACGCTAATTTCAAATGGCTGTCTTTTTATGCATTGCACGCATTGGCACGAAACGTCGGCATTCTGTCATATTCCTTGAAATCACTAAAACAAGATGACAACTAAAAGATTAACTAGTTCATTTATTCATTAGCTGTTCCCCAAATTAATGGTTGGCATTCTTTCTAGCTCCACTCTTAGCTTAGCTGTCGTCATCTCTTGTCCCACGTTAACTGAAAAATAGTGTTTCTCACTCGGGAGTATACGTCCCCCCATATGTATTTCCGACACCTTTGTTTCTAAAATTGTCATTTGCACTTGGGTGGTCGTAAAAAATCAGTCTTATTGATTTACTATTTCATGCCAAAAATTCTGTCAAATATTGCGAATGTTGTAGACCCCGTTAGTTAATATTCCAAACATAATTCAACGTCCAATACATATTTTATATACATTTGATGTATTGGCAAGAGCTATATGGAGAAATAGGTTTATTTATATATATTTATACACTGAAGAGCAATTGAATTAGAGACAGCTGGCGTTATGCAAAGATGGCGCTGTTGGCGGCCCTGTAAACGGAAACGACATGACGTACGCAGCGATCCGATAATATAAGGAGTGAAGCGACGGGAATCAGTAAGAGTCGGAAGCAGTATGGGTAAGACGAAGGATCTAAGCACATTTGATCGTGGGCAAATTGTCGGGGCCCGACGAATGGGTCACTCTATCTCGGAAGTCGTGCAGGCACTGGGATTTTCACGAGCCACTATGTCACGGGTGTACCTTGAGTACATCGAATCCGGTAAAACCATCACTGCAAGGGCAAACTGCCGTGGACAACAGCGTGTGGATGAGCGCGGTCATCGTCGGCTAGCTCGCATTGTAACAGCGTATAGACCGGCCACAGTGCAATAAATCACTCGGCAATTTAACGCTGGTGTACAAAAACGTGTAAGCAGCAACACCATCCAGAACCATCTCCTCGCTATGGGGTACAGAAGCCATCGTCTCACGAGGGTACCGCTGCTGACCGTACACCACAGGGTGCAAAGATTAGCATGGGCGCGGGAACATCGCCACTGGATCATAGACATGTGGAAAAATGTTGCGTGGACTGATGAGTCGAGATTCACGTTGGTGCATGCGGGTGGAAGGATACGAGTATGGCGCAAACCACATGAAGCGATGGATCCCTCTTGCCAGCAGGGTACTCTTCGAGCTGGTGGGGGTGCCATTCTCGTCTGGGAACTGTTTACCTGGACCGAAATGGGACCCCTGGTACTTGTGATATCGTCCCTCACAGGTCAACATTACCGAGATATCCTGGACGACCAGACGACCATTCGCTCCCGTTTGTGCGTCTTCAACATCCTGCAACAAGACAATGCAGCGTGCCATCGCTCCCGAATTGTATCCGAATGGTCGGATGAACACTCTACCGAAGTGACCTCGCTTCCTTGGCCAACTAGGTCACCTGACCTCAATCCCATCGAGCACATCTGGGATGCCATAGAGAGAGATGCTCGAGGCTCTGACCCCCCTCCATCAAATCTTCGTGAATTGTGGGAGCTTGTTCAGTGGTTTTGGATCCCTATGGCTTCCCAACGCTTCCGGTGTCTTGTCGAGTCCATTCCAAGACGAATCGCCGCCGTCATCAGGCCGAAAGGTGGTGCTACACACGTTACTAGACAGGTATCTCTAATTCAATTGCTCTTCAGTGTATATGCATGGTCGTGTCACATTATTGTGACCATCAGCTAATATCCAGAGTAACCGCCGTGTGCAGCGCGGACATCAGCTAGTCGGGCTGGGAGTGACTTAGTAAGGTGCTAGAAGGTGTTCACAGGTATGCGAAGCCATGCTGACTGCAGTGCATCTGACTGCTGCTGTGGGGTGCGTGATGGAGGATCCATAGAGCGAACAGTACGATCGAAGTGGTCCTACAGATGCTCAGTTGGGTTTAAGTCTGGGAAATTAAGGGACTAGGAACGTACTTTGAAGTCTTCTTCGTGCTTTTCCAACCACTCTCGGACGTTTTTGGCTGTGTGGCATGTTGCATTGTCGTTCTGGAAGATCCCAAAGGCCTTAGGGAAGACAATCAGCATGTATGGGTGCACGTGGTCTGCAAGAATGGACTCATTACGAATTCGGTCCGTAGTGCCTTCCACAAGATGAGTGGACCTAGAGAATGCCACGTAAACATTCACCAGACCATAACACTGCCCCCACCAGCTCGTGTTCTGCCAGCAATGGTTGAAGAGTGTTTGTTCTTCGATGTTTCTCGTCTGATACGCCAACGTTCATCCATTCGATGAAGCAGAAAACTTGACTCATTGGAGAAGGCAATCCTTTGCCAATCAGAGGAGGGACGATTCCGATACTGCCGTACAAATGTAAGCCTTTTCTGCCGATGCACCTTTGTTAACATAGGTGCAGTGACGATCCGTCTGCATCGGAGCCCCATACTCAGCAGAGTTCGCTGAACTGTCGTTTTAGACACACATTCGGTAGCCCCTGGTTCATTCGGTCAGTGAGTTGCTTAACTGTAGCGTGTCGATCGGCTCCTCATGCACCGTCGCAGCCGACGTTTACCTCTCACATCAATGGCACGTGGTGTTCCTCCGTTTGCACGTCGCTGATTCGCAATGGTGCAATTTCTCCAATCACGATACGCTTTAACCACAGCAACACGGTAACAGTTCACAAACTGCGCTATTTCAGAAATACTGCCAGGAAGGCCAATAATCATCTCTCTTTGCAAATCTGATAAATTGCTCATTTAACTTATGACAGCAACGAGCGATATGTTTTCAGAATACTTACAGCACACCTTATTTGCCCTCCAAGCCAGCTCACGACACGTGATTTCTTTCATTGGCTACGCGCTGTTGATGTCAAAAGTAAGAGGTGGTCACAATTATGTGACTCGATTGTGTATATATATATATAAGGAAATATACTTTAAAACGTGTACTAAGAAGTTGCACAACTCACCAGGGAACTGCGCTTGGCTGCAAGAACCACGGGTAGAGTATGTAAACAAAATTTTACTCACAATCAACGAAGGACTCCCCAAGGATACGCCCGAACCTCCCCCCCCCCCCCCGCATGAACTAACAAACGTAAACCAGAACACATGTTGTTACAAATATACACACAAAAGTAGCCATAATAGAAATTACAATGATAGCAAACACATAAGGTCGGAAACCGGGAGCCACTCATCACGGAAAGACACCCCCGGCCCCCAAACCTTTTTCAGGCTTCATGCGGGTGTTGAAGTAACTGGAAAACAATCTCCAAAATAAGGTTAAGAATTTTGCAAAATTTAGGACTAGAATTTATGGGTGGTTTTATCTGTACTTTTAACTTGTAAATCAATGTCAATTTTTATTGCAGGTTCTTCTTCAACTTTTTAATCGTGCATCCCACAGCTCTGGATTCTTGACTATATCATCTAGCACGAGATTTTTACTTTACTTCACTCTGTGAAAACAAAATTTGCCAGGTGTGTGTCCGAATTTGTGGGTTCGAGCTCAAATTTGTGCTCGAACCCACGTTCTTCTGCTTCGGAGCCGAATGCTTTCCCAATTAAGCTACACCGACAAAGGTCCATCTTGACACGTGCGTCACTTCTGTAGTACGTCACATATTTCTCCGCCGCTCCCCGAGAAAGGACTGGAACGGAATCGTAGCTTTCCTGGTCAGCCGGCAAACCACTCAAAGAAGGAATTATCTTTAATTCCAAACGATGTGTAGAACAAAAGTTACACAATTTTTGAAGAACCTGACGGCCAGAAGATCTATTTTTTACGTTCGGGCGCCAATGTGAAAGCACAAATTTGCTGGTGGCGGCCCTCGAACCCGCATCCTTTTGATCGAGAGCCGAATGCTTGCCCAGTTACAATCTGTTTGTTTTACAACCTGTTGGGAATAACCATGTTCTCTGGAGATATTAGTTACAAACATAATTTCCTGTTGTCTTAGCCTGTTACTCGAAGAATGAGTAAAAGCCTGTTTCAAAAGGAAACTGAATGGTGATATTTTATAAGTCCACGGGTGGTAAACCATTTTTTATAAGTCCAAACCGATTGTAAACCGTCTATTGAGAAAAATGAATACCTAAACCTCCGCATCTATGTTACGGTTTATAGAAAGTGTTTACATTCATAGTTATGGAGATATGGTTTCTAATGATATCATTCCTGAGTCTGTTCCAGTCCCCTGGAGGACTATTTTATCTGACGTTTCCCAGGAGTATTCTGAGGATCAATACCTTTCCTACCAGAACTCTTAATGTGACATGAACTACACTGCTGGCCACCCAAAATGCAACACCAAGAACGAAGCATCCGATTGGCTTGAAATTCGCAACATGCGTCGGCCGCGAGAGGACATGCAAACGATTGGCATTACTGGGCATAAGCGAATCATGTGCGCCCGGCACGCCACCGAGAAGCACTCTAAGAAGGGTGCATCGAAAGCGGGGTGTAAGTAGTGGAAGTGTGTTGTGCTGCCGTACCTGTGCATGGAAACCTTCCTGATGCCTTGTCGCAGAATACGGCAGTCATTCCAGCACGTTTTGGAGTTCGACAGAGGACGAATAGTGGCTTGTCGCGAGAGGACGAATAGTGGCTTATCGTACCGAGACATCGACGCCCGTGTGGGACGACATCCAGCCCCAGTGAGGCGAGTATGGATTCGGTGAGTGCAAGAGGGACGGACGGACAGACGTGAGCGATTGCCGCAGCCGCGGTACACCACCAAACGAGAGGACCGGCATGTTGTGCGGCGGGCATTGACGGTTCGCACCGCCACATCACGAACGTTAGCGCAGGAATTAGGGTGTGTTGCGCAACAACCTGTGTCAGCACGTACCTTTCGACGTCGTCTGCAGGAGCTGGGACTTGTCGCACGGCGCTCATTGCTCCGATTACCATTGACGTTGCACCACCGGCGAGTGCGGTGGCAGTGAGCCGTTGAACGCCGCACCTGGACTACGGAATGGCACGACATTGTCTTCTTCGACGAATTCCGCTTCTACCTGCAACACCACGATGGTCGGATCCATGTGTGGCGGCACCGCGGCGAGAGACTGTATGACGCCTGCATTATGCATCGCCATACTGGTCCGTCACCTGGCGTCATGGTTTTGGACGCAATTTGATATGACACCCGCACCCCTCTGGTACGTATCGCCGGTACACTCAACAGCCACCGCTACATCTCCGACGTTTTGGAGCCTGTAGTCCTCCCTTACCTGGAGTTACTGCCAGTGTCCACGTTTCAACAGGACAATGCGCGCCCGCACGTGGCACGCATCGTGCAATAAATCTTCATGGACCACCAGGTGTCACTGCTGCCGTGGCCCGTCTGTTCTCCCGATATGTCGCCCACCGATCACGTCTGGTCGCTGATCAGCAACCGAGTGGCCTGACAAGCACCACCCGCGGCTACGCCTGATGAACTGTGGCAACGTGTGGAAGCAGCCTGGACCGACATACCCCAAGCCCACATCCAAAGCCTCTTTCGTTCGATGCCGCGGCGTGTAGCGGCCGTTATTGCCAGCCATGGGGGCCACACGAACTATTGATGTCTGCGTGTTCCGCAAGTTGCACGGGCCTGTAAGCTCAATCGTTTCATCTTTGTATCTGTTGTTATGTGTCCAGTAAATCTGGCTTTGCTATCTCGTGTCCTTGGTGTTGCATTTTGGGTGGCCAGCAGTGTATCTTACCAAGACCGCTTATTGGACATTACTTAATTACATCAAGGCTTATGTCATGTAAGGTCTGTCTTCACGTACTTATTATAACAGCTTGTGTTCCGTGGGATGGTTTTTACATCTGATGATGGACTTTTTTTTAAAGGTCCGAAAGACCTTATATCATTCTGTAGTTTTAACGTAATATATTTTAACCTTGAGTCTTAGGTTTTAATATATCGTGTTTAGACGGCAACTCTTCTTATGTTTGGGATAGTCGCTATAATATTAATGAATTTATTCGTCGACAAAAGGATATTTTTTTAATCATTTTACACACTGATGGACAGGAACTCGTCTAACTCATTATTCAGGCTTCACGTGCCATTGGGATGAGCAAATTGTTTCTCGGATATATTTTTTTGTTCTTTCTTAGCTTCACTTTAATCAAGAGCATGCTTGTTTTACCATTAAATTAAAACATATGCCTCGCGAAGCATGAAGACTTTGATGAAACCAATGGAAAAATAAGCTTTCTTTTTTTCTTTTCTTTTTTTTTTTTACGGAAACGATAGCCGAACACAAGTGCACGAAGTTTTTACCTTCTCTTTTTACTTCAAAAAAGGAATGATACTAATATCACCTAAGGGCGCACATACGTGTACTTCAATGGCGGTAGCATAAAGAAAAAACAGAATATTAGGTTTATAACGTCACAGGAACAAAATAATGATTCTTCTTATGTTTATTGTTTTTGCGCGATACCAGGGGCGTAGGGCAAGAATGCAAATGAAAACAGTCTGTTGTGGCGCTGTTTAGCCTTATACATTGTGCCCGTTTTTATTTAAACAAAAACAAACTGTGCCAATTACTACTTCGGCCCGTCATATGGGTCAGTGACGTCATTGAGCTTGTGCGCGCACAAGGTACAGCGCAGCTCAGTCACACGTGATACCGGGACCGCAGTGCGGTCAGTTGTTTAATAAACTTTGTGCAGATGTTGTTTCGGGATTCAACGACCACTGCAGGACCGATTTAAACAACGGGCACAGGGCGCCAGATTTAGAGGGGCGTCCAAATGGAAGAGTTTTTTTTTTAATGTTTTTAGCACCACCACCCAAAAAAAACATTTTTCTTAAATAATATTACAAAATTTGTTAATTTTTGAAATTTATATTGCTTGTAGTCGTCACTCCATATGCGTGAACGAAAAGCAATAACTGAGCAAGAGCGTCGATTGCCGGCTGTATTGGGGCTAGCCAAAATGCTACTATAATTAATTATTGTATGGGACAGTCTGACCTTGAAACTTGTTAGAGAACTCGAGGGGTGTCCCTTTTGGCTTGACGTCTAATAATGTGCTAGTTTATAGTTACATGTGGAAGCAATTAGATTTACCGTTTGCGTAGGGCATGTTCTTCCCCTCCAAAACTACTTCAACGGGACAGAGCCTCACATATACTGTATCACTAAGGTGTTCTCTGAGATTCAGTTGTTAGCTCCACAAAGAAATACAAACTACCAGATAATTTTAACTTACTGTTGCCGTATCAAACTTCTCCATTGACAGCGATCTTGACATACAACTCGGGCTTCACTGACATCCATCACACCCCGTACACAAGATCTTCTATACTTCATGCTCATAATCTTTTTCTCATGCAGATACTCCTGAATCTGATCCTCCCATGACTTCATTGTCCTTCCTCTGCCTTATCTTCCTGCCACTTGGGCTAAAAATATTTTATTAGTGAGCACTTCATCCCTCATTCTTTCAACATAGCCAAACCACCGAAGCATATTAGTCTCCACCTTGCTAACAACATTTTGCCTCACATTACACAACTGCAACACATCTTTATTCCTCACACAATCAGAACGTGTCTTGCCACAAACATCCCGTAAGTAACTTATTTCTCAAGCACACAAACGACTTCTGTTTCTTCCGTAGTACCCAGATTTCACTGCCATACATCATAGTAGGGACAATTACACTCTTATACACAGCCATGCGGGACTCTCTTGAGAACCCATCACTCCTGTGAAAACCTCCCAAAGCCGCTATGACTTTCAATGAAGAATTCACTCGCCTACTAATTTCACCATCCAGTTTGTTCTCTTTGTCAAACATGCTTCCTAAATACACAGATTCATTCACCTGATGAAGCACTGTGCCATTTATACTTATATTACACTCACTACTACCAGTTCTTCTCTGAAAAACCATAACTATGGTTGCTGCCTTATTTATACTCAGTTTGAATTTCATGCAAACTTCGTACACCCGAGACAACATACTCTGCAACTCACTTTTGCTCTCTGTCAACAGTACAGTGTCATCAGCATAGAGCAATATCCACACACGGATATCACCAAGACATAAACCTGTATTATCTATTTTGGCATCACGCATGCACTCATCCATTAATATATTAAACAGTGTGGCATTACACTACCTTGGCTGACCCCTGCACCAATAGAAAAGCATTTTGATAAAACACCATTCACTCGTTACACATGCTCTACTGCCAGCATACATGGCTTTTACACTGTTAAGTACACTGAAGAGCAATTGAATTAGAGACAGCTGGCGTTATGGAAATGTGGCGCTGTGGGTGGCCCTGTAAACGGAAACGACATGACGTACGCAGCGATTCGACAATATAAGGAGTGATGCGGCGGGAATCAGTAAGAGTCGGACGCAGTATGGGTAAGACGAAGGATCTAAGCGATTTGATCGTGGGCAAATTGTCGCGGCCCGACGAATGGGTCACTCCATCTCGGAAGTCGTGCAGGCACTGGGATTTTCACAAGCCACTGTGTCACGGGAGCACCTTGAGTACATCGAATCCGGTAAAACCATCCTTGCAAAGGCCATTTGCGGTGGACAACAGCGTGTGAATGAGCGGGGTCATCGTCGGCTAGCTCGCATTGTAAGAGCGGATAGACGGGTCACACTGCAAGAAATCACTAGGCAATTTAACGCTGGTGCACGAAAACGCACACCATCCAGAACCATCTCCTTGCTATGGGGTACAATAGCCATCGTCCCACGAGGGTCCCGCTGCTGACCGCACATCATAGGGTGCAGAGATTAGCATGAGCGCGGGAACATCGCCACTGGACCCTAGACATATGGAAAAATGTTGCCTGGACTATGATGAGTCGAGATTCACGTTGGTACATGCGGATGGCAGGATACGAGTACGGCGTAAACCACATGAAGCGATGGATCCTTCTTGCCAGCAGGGTACTCTTCAAGTTGGTGGGAGTGGCATTCTCGTCTGGGGACTGTTTACGTGGACTGAAATGGAATCCCTGGTACGTGTGACATCGTCCCTCACAGGTCAAAGTTACCGGGATATCCTGGACGACCATTTGCTACCGTTTGTGCGTCTTCAACATCCCACTGGAGACATCATCCTACAACAAGACAATGCACCGTGCCATCGCTCCCGAATTGTATCCGAATGGTTGGATGAACACTCCACCGACGAGACCTCGCTTCCTTGGCCAACTAGGTCACCTGACCTCAATCCCATCGAGCACATCTGGGATGCCATCGAGAGAGGTGTTCGAGGCTCTGACCCCCTCCATCAAATCTTCGTGAACTGTGGGAGCTTGTTGAGGGGTCGTGGATCCGTATGGCTTCCCAACGCTTCCGGTGTCTTGTCGAGTCCATGCAGAGACGAATCACCGCCGTCATCAGGGTGAAAGGTGGTGCTACACGTTACTAGACAGGTATCTCTAATTCAATTGCTCTTCAGTGTAGATTCCCAGTAACACCATATTCATTCAATACCTTCCACAAGAGTGTCCTATTTACGCGGTCGTAAGCTTTCTCTAAATCTATGAAGGCAGCAAAGACTTTCTTACCAACAGCCAGATACTTTTCAATCATCATGCGTAACGCCAAACTTTGGTTACTGCAGCCTTTACAAAGCACAAAAGCACTCTGAACATCCCACACTTTCTCTGAAGTAAGATCCCTACTTTTTCAATAACGACCTTACCAAACACTTTCCCTGGCACACTCAGTGGACTAATACCACGACAGTTCTTGCAGTCAGTCTGATCACCATTTCCCTTACACAAGGGAACAGTGATAGCATCCTTCCAATCCCGAGCAACTATTCCTAACTCCCAGCACAACTGGCAAATTTCAGTCAACCAGTCAATTACAGAGTCACCACCATATTTCAACATCTCTGCAGTTATGTCATCAACTCCCGGAGTCTTACCATTCTGAAGAGAGTTTAGAGCTTTATATATATCTTCTCTTGAGATCCCTCCTGTGCTTCCATCCTTCACTGTGACATCATGTCTTCTGCATCCGAATCACCTTTGCTTTCTTGATCTAATAAATCACAGAAGAATTCACCCCATTTTTCTCTTAACTCATTAGGCTCCCATATCATTTCCCCGATCCCATTCTTCACACAGCTTATAACTTTGTTTCCCCTATTTTTCCTGAGCCTCATGAACTTCCAGAAAGTCTTCTTATCTTTCCGAAAAGCCAATTCATGCCTTTCCACCTTCTCCTTCCTATCTTTTGTTTTACTCTGGCGAACCAGCTTTGCGACGTCACTCTTCTTACAGCGATATTCATCCACAGTAACTCTACCTTGCAACAATCCCAAATAGGCTTCCTTCTTTCTCTTTACTGCCTCTTCAATCTCACTGTTCCACCAATCATCACCTCTATTGTTACCCACTATTGTGGTGCCACAGACCTCTTTAGCAGCAGTGACAACACAGTTCTTAAAACATTCCCACTTCTTTTCTACATCCCTCTCACCAGACTTCAGATCCTTCAGTCGTTCTCTGAGTAAGTCAGAATACCGCTGATGATCTTCAAGGAGCCTATCAACCTTTATTCTTTCTATCCTGGGTCTCTTCGTATTACTTTTTCTCCAACCAACATTAAGTTTCACTCGTGACACTACCAAGTAATGATCAGAACCAACATCCGCACCTCTCATCACACGGGTGTCAACAACTAAGTGTTTTCAAACGCTGATCGTAGACAACAAAATCTATCACACTCTTTTGACCAAGAGTATGATTTTCCCAAGTATATGTGTGGATATACTTGTGGTTGAAAAATGTATTAGATACACACAAACCGTTCTCAATGCAGAGTTCAATTAATCTTTCACCATTATCATTCACACAAGGATCATTAAACTTACCCAGAACATTGTCAGAAATTGCATTCTGCACACCTACTTTTAGCCCATTCCAGAAATCTTATGCTGTATATTGTTGGGTTGTGATAGCTGAATTGGAAACTTGTGACCCAGTCGTCGTCTCACGCGTATGTAGATAATAAAGCCTCCTATGACTTGGTAAAACTGGGATCCGTCTTACGAATAATTAGACACCATTTGAGTTCTAGAAGATACCATTCTCACCCTAGGTTATCTGCCCAAGCGTTGCTGAAGTTGGCGCCTTTTGACAGCCGGCATGTAATCTTGCTTGTGAAATTGTCGGGGCCGCGCTGGTTGCGAGGGGTTCTAAGCGGTTTCTTCTGGTCATTGGTCTGAGTGACCTGGGTTCGAATCCCGGTAGGGCATGAATGGTGTTTTTTTCTTTTCTTTTTTTCGAATCCCGTGTGAGGCATGGATGGTGTAGAAAGGGAGACAGCCAGTTTCTTACGACAATTTTTCCCTTCCCTGGTACCAGTAGCACCAAATTAGGGACGTGCAGCTGCTTAAACGCCATTGCGTTGCTCACGATAATCATTAAACCTGAAAAATAAAAAAATAAATTGGAAACGGATGTTGTGCTTCCGGTTGTTCCAGCGCTGTAGTAACGGCTCTTCTAGTAGTGTTTAATGTCGCTTTTGGAAAAATCAGTCTGACGGATTAGTAGCAGAACCAGCAGGGGTTGCCTGGGCCAATCGCCCTTCCTCTTTAAAGCAGATTTTTCCTTTTAAAATGGCCAAGATAGCGAATAATTAATGTATTTGTAAAATTATTGTAATAAATGTACATGTTTCTTCGTAAAAGGTTTTATAACAATTGAAATTTATAACAATTGAAATTTTCTGTGAATTTAGAGTTCTGTTCTAGCTTCAGCAAAAAGAAGAAATGAAACTAGAAGTTCAGAAACAAAAAGTATTCGAATTGAAGGAATAAAACGTTATTGTGAAAGATTTTATACAGAAGTAAGATTAAAAAAGCACCAAGCTCGTTTCTTCGAAAAGTTGGTAATTGGACGCCATGAAAATGGGGATGATTTCTCAGTTGTTGTTGGTACGTTGTGATTAAAAAGTTTGGAACAATTATTTTCTGTTTGGGGAATTAACGAATATCGTGAGCAATTCAGTGGGATAAAAGCAGTCATCCGGCCCTAATTTAAGGGCCACTAGTTCCAGGAAGGGGAAAAATCCAGTGTCACAGGGCAGGCACAGCATCCATGCTTCGGCCGGGACTAGAACCCGGACGCAGGGGCGTATTTAGAGAGGAGGAACCCAAGGGAACATTGCCCCACCCCCGAAAGTGTTCCATTTTTTAAAGTTTTTGGTTAAAATGCGACTTACATTAGAAAAAAATGCTTTAATTTAAGGAAAATGTATCAACTTACATTAAAAAAATGTGCTTCAATTTTTTCTCGTATTTTTCATTAACTTAAATTTTGCTATGGTGGATTCCCAAAACTTCCATTCTCGCCCTCCCCCCCCCTTCGAAAAAAATTCTATATACTCCCCAGTTCGGACGTATCTGGGACGAATGACTGAAGGCCTGTGCTTCAGACAGGGCAACTTTTTTCATGCGCTATCGGACAGGCCAACGTTTTTGATGGACATTTTTTTTATGTATGTTATCCCCACACGCACGCACAGCATGTGTGTGTGTGTGTGTGTGTGTGTTTTGACGGGAGCAACCCCCCCCCCCCACCCACACACACACCAGAGAAGGTAGCCTTTGAATCCGAAATTGTCTTCTGGCATTTAGCAGATCCTTGCTACTACCGTGTGTGCCTTTTCGAAACCACTGGTACTGGTATCAAATAACTGTCGTGTCGTTGCGGTCGATATATTCTGCAATGGGCCTACATTACTTCTGTTCCACAAATATATATATTATCCGTACTCTCTAAGGCGCTAAGAGTTGAAGGTTATATACATTCCAATGGTGCTTAAACATTTCTACCACCAACTGCTTAAATCTCTCTTGAAAACAACATTTCTGAATAATACGTCACAGTAAAAATTTCTTTCGCGTTAAATGCGAAAGAAATCATAACTAGCAGGGGTACTAGGTATTTCCCGGGTAAATATTCGTGGAATCATCAAGTTCAGCAGGTGAAATTTTATGAATGAAAAACATATTTTTTGAATATCTGGAACTCTCTATTTACATAACATTATACTTCTGCCTGATAGAACAGCCTATTGGTGGTGAAAGCTAGCGTAAAACTAAAAAATGGAACTTGTTGTGAAAATTTTGTATGGGGGCCGCTTGACCCCGGGCTCCGACCCTTTCCGAAAACCGTCTACGGTTAAAATACCATAACATAGTATACCAAATTTGGTGGTTCTAAAATGAAAACTGTAGATTTTAGGAAAATTTTGTGTGGGGACCCCTTGATCCCGGGCTCCGACCCCTTCTAAAAACCGTCTACAGTTTAAGTTAGAAGTACCATGAGATAATATACCAAATTTGCTGGTTCTTAAATGGAAACTGTAGATATTACGAAAATTTTGTGTGGGGACCCCAGGCTCCGACCCTTTCCCAAAACCGCCTACGGTCTAAGTCAGAGTACCATGAAATAGTATATGAAATTTAGTGGTTCTAAATTGAAAACTGCAGAAATTTTAACTGAAATAACGAAAATCTTGTATGGAAGCTCCCTTGAATCTCCCCCTCCCTCCCCTTCAACAAACCAGTCTCCGATCCCTTCCAAAACCCTTCTATGGTCTAAGTTGGAGTACCATGAAATAGTATACCAAATTTGGTGGTTCTAATTTGAAAACTGCAGAAATTTTAACTAAAATAGCGAAAATGTTGTATGGAGGCCCCTTGACCCCCCCCTCCAGCTGCGATCCCTTCCCAAACGCTTCTACGGTCTAAGTTAGAGTACCATGAGATAGTATACCAAATTTGGTGGTTCTAAGTTTAAAACTGTAGATTTGTATAGCGGACAAACAAAAAACATACAAACAAACAAATATACAAACTTTCACTTTTATATATATATATATATAGAGAGAGAGAGAGAGATTTTCTGCAAACAAAAGAAAGAAGGAAAAGAAAAGATAAACAGAACAAATTTGTGAGGAAACATAGATAGAAGACGCGGTTTACAATACCTTACATGCACGAGAAATGCTTCAGCTTAGAAGTGTGGTTAGATGTTTGAGGCAAAAATGAAAGTAAGAATACATGTTAATTCGAATAAAGAGTAAAATTTCTGGTAAAAATTGTACACATGTTTCTTGGCATAATGCGTCTTTTTGTGTCAAGTGCTTTCGGAAACAAAAGGGCGTTATGTGATGTAAGTACAGTAAAGAGATCGGCGTTGATTTAGTCCAACTAGAGTTATTCAGATAAATCGCTTCCGAAAGGATTTTTTCCTCCCGTGTAATAAGGAAAGAAAGCGTATGAGAGGGAGAGTGTGAGAGGAAGAGAGAACGTTGCTCGATATTTTGTGAGATTGCTTCAACAATGCATGGTGGCCATTCGCGGATCGTTACATCGCTGTGCTACGAGTAATGACATTAACGGAACTGGAAGCCATCAAAGGAAACTTAGTGCTATCTCTTATTATTAATTCACCGTGACTGGAAGTCCATGCTTTCCACATTAATACACGTTGATTGAATCTTGCCCCGCAAATTCCGCTTTCTAATGATTGGACTCATCAGCGCGGGTAATATCGCCTGAAAGTCATCTCTTCATTCTGATGTACTCTATGAAGGTTTCATTCAAAGAAAATTAAAGACTAACTGTTGTAACAGGCTTAACGAAACTGGTGTGTGAGTGGATACTCGTAGGATATTTCTGAAAGCAACTAATGCTAGATAACACATACAGTACCCTCATAAAACTTTCCGGTAACTCGGAACCTTTTCGGGGAAGACTGTTAATCACATTTAAAAGAATGTATGGATCAGAATTCAGTTCGTAGTAACAGCTTTTATCGTACGAAGCACACGTCTTTTGCTTCTGAAGTGATGACAATTTTTTTCGTGCTTGTACGAAGTTGCAATTTGCCGCCCCGGTGGCGCAGTGGTCTAAGCGATGGCCTCTGATCATTCGTCCAAAAGGGGTCCGGGTTCGAATCCCGGTGAAGCATGGATGTTGTGTTTGTCTTACGGCACTGGCTCTCTCCCTTCCCTGGAACCAGTGGCCCTAAATTAGGGACGGGCGACTGCTTATTGCCCATTGAGTTGCTCACGGTGGTCGTTAAACATCCAATCAAAAAAAAAAAAAAAAAAAAGAACAAAAAGTTGCAATTTCGAAAAGATTGACGATAGGGTGAGATTGGAACTCGATATTGCGTAGTATTCTCAGAGAATGTTAACTTTACGATTGTCAAGGATGTCTAAACAAGTAGCAACTGATAGGCAGCGCTGACGCAATAATTTCGGCTCTGTATAATTTCGGCTCTTCAAGAGCATTTCTAACTGTAAGAAAGTTTCGTTTTGTTTTTCATGTTTCCGTTTAGATAAAAATGATGGTGAACGGCGATATACACTGCAGAGCAATTGAATTAGAAATACCTGTCAAGTAACGTGTAGCACCATATTTCGCCCTGATGACGGCGGCGATTCGTCTCGGCATGGACTCGACAAGATACCGGAAGCATTGGAAAGCCATACGGATCCACAACCACAGTTCTCGAAGATTTGATGGAGGGGGTCAGAGCCTCGAACAACTCTATCGATGGCATCTCAAATGTGCTAGATGGGATTGAGGTCAGGTGACCTAGATAGCCAAGGAAACGAGGTCATGTCGAAGATGCACAAACGGGAGCAAATGTTGAAGATGTACAAATGGGAGCAAATGGTCGTCCAGGATATCCCGGTAACGTTGACCTGTGAGGGACGATGTCACACGTAACAGGGGTCCCATTTCAGTCCACGTAAACAGTCCCCTGACGAGAATGCCACCCCTACCAGCTTGAAGAGCACCTTGCTGGCAAGAAGGACCCATCGCTTCATGTGGTTTGCGCCGCACTCGTATTCTGCCATCCGCATGTACCAACGTGAATCTCGACTCATCAGTCCAGGCAACATTTTTCCACATGTCTAGGATCCAGTGGCGATGTTCCCGCGCCCATGCTAATCTTTGCACCCTGTGATGTGCGGTCAGCAGCGGTACCCTCGTAGGACGATGGCTTTTGTACCCCATAACGAGGAGATGGTTCTGGATGATGTGGCTGCTTACATGTTTTTGTGCACCAGCGTTAAATTGCTGAGTGATTTCTTGCACTGTGGCCGGTCTATACGCTGGTACAATGCGAGCTAGCCGACGATGACCCCTCTCATCCACGCGCTGTTGTCCACGGCCGTTGGCCCTTGCAGGGATGGTTTTACCGGATTCGATGTACTCACGGTGCACCTGTGACACAGTAGTGGCTCGTGAAAATCCCAGTGCCCGCACGACTTCCGAGATGGAATGACCCATTCGTTGGGCACCTACAATTTGCCCACGATCAAATGCGCTTAGATCCTTCGTCTTACCCATACTGCGTTCGACTCTTACTGATTCCTGTCGCATCACTCCTTATATTGTCGGATCGCTGCATACGTCATGTCGTTTCCGTTTACAGGGCCATCCACAGCGCCACATTTGCATAACGCCAGCTGTCTCTAATTCAATTGCTCTTCAGTGTAGGTTTCTGTGTTTCTACAAGCCAGCTCAGCTGCCCAGGAAATCGGAGGTCAAGATAAAAACACTTTCAAATCGCAATCTCAGCAGTAAATACAGGTAGATATGTTTCTTTCTTATCACCTTAACATGAGAGCACACATGCATCGGATATGTGATCAAACAGCAGCGCTGCTTTTATTAGACAGTTATGCTCTTACCCGGGTAAACATTTCCTTGTGCAGGTTCTATACCATTGTTTACTTCTCGTGCGTCGTCTAGTTGTTACTCCTGATTGTAGATATATCCTGGCCTGCAATAAGTTAATTGCTCTACTCTGACCGCAAAGAGGTAAATTATTTTGCATATGTTTTCATCTCGTATATTTTTAAATGACATGGTTGTGTCATCACTGTGTCCGTTCGTCTACCCGCCAGCCAGTGAACCCATATTTCTGCACTTATTGGTCCAAATTCAAAGAACCATTTGACATTCGAAAGCCGGAACTCCGAGAAACTCAAGCAGTTTCGTCATTTTCCGATCCATAACTTCTCTACCAGGGGGCGTAAATGCAGATGCTTCAAAACATATTTTATTAATCATCAATGTTCTTAAAATTCCTATTTTTTTCCCTTCGATACCTTTTACGACAAAGACCGTTTTGCTTATACTTTTCCAATATTGATTACTTTTATTGTATTTTTCTGGATATTTTTATCTCTAAAAGTTTTATCTGAAAAATACTTTCTGCGCCGAATAAAATTGATGGTGAAGAATATTTTTCATGTGATTTCTACCTTTGGTGACCCACAGTTTGCCCTCAACGGAACGAGAGTGAATATTTCCATTTCCGATATATAAAATGCAGAAGCAACGCCCCCCAAAAATTGATAAAAAATACTTTATCGGCCAAATACCGCTCACGACTGAAAACTTTTTGCTGACATTTTCTCCTTGGGGACATATGTACATCCTATTTACCTCTTCTTCTAACAGTGCAGTTTTTTTGTTGTTTTTTTTTTGATTGGAGGTTTAACGACCACCGTGAGCAACTCAATGGGCTATAAGCAGTCGCCCGTCCCTAATTTAGGGTCACTGGTTCCAGGGAAGGGAGAGAGCCAGTGCCGTAAGACAAACACAAGATCCATGCCAGACCGGGATTCGGACCCGGACCACTTACAGACGAATGATCAGAGGCCAGCGCCTTAGACCACTGCGCCACCGGGGCGGCAACAGTGCAGTTTGAAAAGTCCTTATGTATTGGGCCCTGGACGTTGTGAAGAATATTCTGCATGTATTTTCTAATATTTCTTCCCACGATTTTGACACTAGAAAACAGAAAATCATATTTGCCGCCCCGGTGGCGCAGTGGTCTAAGCGTTGGCTTTTGACCATTCGTCCGAGAAGGGTCCGGGTTTGAATCCCGATGAGGCATGGATGTTGTGTTTGTCTTACGGTACTGGCTCTCTCCCTTCCCTGGATCCAGTGACCCCAAATTAGGGATGGGCGACTGTCTATAGCCCATTGAGTTGCTCACAGTGGTAAGAAAAAAAAAGAAGAGCATATTTCTGTTTAAATATATTTACAGACGTATCTGCGCATCCAAAAGCCCAACTGAACAAATTCCTCTTCAGTCATATACCGCCCACCACGAAAACATTTTATGTGCATTTCCAGCCCCAAATGGTACACAATTTCGCAGCAAATATGGAAATGCATATTCTATTTTCCTCGATATATCTGCTTCTAAAAGTCATATGTGATTTTTTTTAATATCTATACCATTTACTTCGTGAAACATTTTGCGTATAATTTTGTATTTTTCATAATGCACATTTTTGACATCACATCGCGCGCGCGCCTGTGTGTGTGTGTGTGTGTGTGTGTGTGTGTGTGTGTGTGTGTGTGTGTGTGTGTGTATACACTGTGCCAGAAGATACTGGTACACCAGTCTAATACTTGGTAGGTCCCCAACGGTAGCGCCAGACTGCAGAAATACGACGGGACATGGACTCCACTAGTTTCTGGAAATATGTTGTAGGCAATGCACACCATACTTCCTGCAGAGCGTTCCACAATTCGGGTGTATTCCGAGGTCTCGGATTCCTGCATTCGATAGCGCGTAGCATGGCATCCCAAATGTGTTCTATCACGTTCAGATCTGGGGTATTGTGTGGGAATGACAACACCCCAAACTCAGATGAATGCTCCTCTAACCATAATGTGACGTCCCGACACTTGTGTGGAGGTGCATTGTTCTGTTGGAACAGGCCCAACCCATCAGCATGAATGCAGGACATGAACGGGTGTACCTCATCAGAAAGGATGTGCACATAGCGTTGGCCGGTCACAGACGTTTGTAGACGTACTAGGGGTCCCAGTTAAGTCCAGCTAAAGATACCCCATACCATTACGGATTCCCCCACCAGCCGGTACAGTTCCCCGTTGACAGGCCGGATCCATGGCTTCATGGGGTTTGCGTCCCACACGAATCCTTCCATCTGCCCGATACAGTTGGAAACGCGACTCGTCAGACCAGGCTACTAGTTTCCAGTTATCAAGTGTCCAGTGGCAGTGTTAACGAGCCCAAGCGAGGCGCATAGCTCCATGACGTGCACCCATCGAGGAGACTCGAGTTGGGCGTCGGCTACCATATCCCATATCGTGCAGGGTACTTTGCACAGTCCGGACGCTGATGCTTGTTGTGGCCCCAGCATTGAATTCGGATGATACCTGTGAGAGTGTTGCACGCCTATCGCTTGAAACGATTCTTGACAGCCGACGATGGTCATGTTCACCTAATGTCTTTTTACGGCCACATTGGTATCGTAGGTTGGAGGTTTTTCCGGAATTCTTGTAGTCACGGTACACCCTTGCAATGGTCGTCCATGAAAATCCGAACTTCGTTTCTACCTCCGAAATACTATGGCCCATCTCACGAGCGCCAACTCTGACACCGCGTTGAAATTCGCTTAAATCGTTATTACTTGTCATTCTCATGCCGAACAGAGCTCTGACAGCTGGCAAGGATGTCTATCGCTTTATATACGCACTGGCGGACGCAACCGAATACGCGCATAGGTGACGTTGCTATGTATTTTGCATAAGCTCGTCTGTACCAATTTTTTCTGGCACTTCAGTGTATGTATATATATACACTGCTGGGCACCCAAAATGTAACACCAAGAAGGACACGAGATAGCAAAGCCAGATTTACTGGACACATAACAACTGATACAAAGATGAAAAGATTGAGTTTACAGGCCCGTATGACTTGCGGAACACGCAGACATCAATAGTTCGTGTGGCCCCCATGGCTGGCAATAACGGCCGCTAAACGCCGCGGAATCGAACGAAAGAGGCTTTGGATGTGGGCTTGGGGTATGTCAGTCTAGGCTGCTTCCACACGTTACCACAGTTCATCAGGCGTAGCCGCGGGTGGTGCTTGCCGGGCCACTCGGTTGCCGATCAGCGACCAGACGTGTTCGATAGGCGACATATCGGGAGAACAGGCGGGCCACGGCAGCAGTGAGACCTGGTGGGCCGTGAAGAAATGTTGCACGATACGTGCCACGTGCGGGCGCGCATTGTCCTGTTGAAACGTGGCCGCTGGCAGGTCCTGCAGGTAAGGGAGGACTACAGGCTCCAAAACGTCGGAGATGTAGCGGTGGCTGTTGAGTGTACCGGCGATGTGTATCAGAGGGATGCGGATGTCATATCCCATTGCGCCCCAAACCATAACGCCAGGCGACGAACCGGTTTGGCGATGCATAATGCAGGCGTCATACAGTCTCTCGCCGCGGTGCCGCCACACGCGGGTCCGACCATCGTGGTGTTGCACGCAGAAGCGAGATTCGTCGGAGAAGACAATGTCATGCCATTCCGTAGTCCAGGTGCGGCGTTCAACGGCCCACTGCCGCAGCACTCGCCGGTGTTGTAACGTCAATGGTAATCGGAACAATGGGCGCCGTGCGACTAGTCCCTGCTCCTGCATACGACTTCAAACGGTACGTGCTGACACAGGTTGTTGCGCAACACACCTTAATTCTTACGTTAACGTTCGTGATGTGGCGGTGCGAGCCGTCAATGCCCGCCGCACAACATGCCGGTCCTCTCGTTTGGTGGTGTGCCGCGGTGCAGCAATCACTCATGTCGGTCAGTCCGTCCCTTCTGCACCCACCGAATCCATAAGCGCCTCACTGTGGCTGGATGTCGTCCCACACGGGCGCCGATGTCTCGGTACGATAAACCGCTGTCGCAATAAGCTACTATTCGTCCTCTGTCGAACTCCGAAACGTGCTGGAATGACTGCCGTATTCTGCGAAGAGGTATCAGGAAACTCCACACGCACAGGTCCGGCAGCACAACACACTTCCACTACTTACACCCCGCTTTCGGTGCACCCTTCTTATAGTGCTTCTCGGTGGCGTGCCGGGCGCATATGATTTGCATATGCTCTGCAATGCTAATCGTTTGCATGTCCTCTCGCGTGCGACGCATGCTGCGAATTTCAGGCCAATCGGATGCTTCTTTCATGGTGTTGCATTTTGGCTGGCCAGCACTGTATGTATCAACCGCTTTTTCACCCGCTCATAAAACTATTGGAACAGTTCTTTTTCGGCTGCACGCAACTGCCCATTGCAACGATTGCCAGCATTATCCACTTTAAATAATGCGCAGTTTTTTCGATAGAGGTTTATTTTTTTCTTGGGAGGGGGGGAGGTATGGCTTTTAGGGCTATTAGCAACCGGCAGTCTCTAATTTGGTTGCACGTACTCCAGGGAAGGGACAGAGCTGTTGCCGTAACACAAACACACCACGCATGCTCGCCCGGAATCAGAACCCGGATCCATCTCGGAGAATGATTAGAAACCAGCACCTTTTACCACTTAGCCACCGAAGTCTCTTGGGCTTACATGCAAAAACTTTTTCCTTGCTATCCCTGTTTCTGAAATTCTTTTAATAAAAATATTTTTCACTGCTTACCTTTCTCCATACAAATCCTTTTGCGTAAAATTTCCGCTTTCTCATAATTCATAGTACTGCCGTCAAGAAATCGTGAGCATATGTTTTGATTTGAAAGAGTGTTTCCGTTTCTAATCACTTGGAAAAGTAGGATACCCGTTTTTATGACTTTTCACGAGACTCCACTCTCAGTAGACGTACGATATACGAATGAGCTCTTGGAAAAGCGAGACGAAATTTTTCAGGTAATCCAGTTTTATAATTATTAAAAGTTAGTGTTCAATGTCCCTCTATCCAGTTTATCACCGATAAATGAAAAAATTTAGAGCTTATGCTACTGAGTTCTTTGCATTGAGAGATGATGAATAATGCTTTCCAAACATTAAACATACTGAAAGAAATACGGGATTACGCCATATAATACAAATTTTAAAGATAACCATCCTTGTCACATTTACGCCAAAAACCGGAATGTTATTTTCAAAATTTGCATTAAACATCCTGGTTGTGAGATTGAAATGAAGAAAATCTCGATGATTAATTGGTCAAATTGGTAGAATTAAATGTTTGTGACCTGCTTCGTTCATATTTGATTTTCCAGATGAAGCGAATGTCTGTAAGTTTATTGCACGCGAAGTTAAAAATCTCAGGTCTTAAATTTCTACAAAATTTGGTGTAGCTTTGAGACGTCAAAAAAGCATACGTATGTTCAAATATGTAAAGGAATTGAGCAATCGCGGTGGGGCTACCCCCGGGTATGGGTTTAGTCACGTTCTTTGTAAGAAAAGAGCGTTTTTCTGGTGTCACTTTGTCGCCCATCCGTCTGTGGACACCATTTCTCTGCAACTATTAGTCCTATTTGAAAAATTATTTTACATTGGGGAAATTGAAATGTGAGAACGGTGATCCTTGTTTTCTTTCTTTTTTTTAAGTTACAAAACTTTCTCGCTAGAGGGCGTAGATGCAATTGCTAAAAAAAGTGATCCGAATGAGGTAAAGTAAGGTAGAGAGAGAGAGAGAGAGAGAGAGAGAGAGAGAGAGAGAGTGTTCGTGTTCATATCGTAAAATAATGAACATAACCTGTTAAATTATAAATTTCAATATTTTTTAGAAATGTGCAAGTGAATGGAAAAGCCGTTCGTCCGAGAAGGTTCCGGGTTCGAATCCCGTTAGGAATTGATGTTGTGTTTGTCTTACTGCCTGGCCTGGTTCTGTTCCTTACCTAGAACCAGTGGCCCTAAATTAGGGATGAGCGACTGCCTATAGACCATCGAATTGCTCACGGTGGTCGCTAAATCTTCAATCCAAAGAGAGAGAGAGAGAGAGAGAGAGAGAGAGAGAGAGAGACTGGAAAAAGAGTTTCAGGTTCTTTTGCCTTATACCGCAGATTAATATTAAAATTTGAAATCTGAACCCATAATAAGATTTAATTAGAAACAAAGCAACTTAAAATTGTTTATCTCTTAATATGTTGTAGAGAAATAACAATGGCAACCTACACACTGTGTCTTAATTGCTTTTGCAACGCGATTTCATTATATATTTGTTTGTGTGTTATAAGACAAGTGCAACACGTGATGCACTTCACGCATAAATTCCTGTGTGCGCGCTCTCTCTCTCTCTCTTCTAAATGTAACTTCTCTCAGCTTTTACGGGATTAGTTTTATGTAAGACATCCACTCCTTTCAGTAATTTGATTATTTTAGGAAGCAAACACGTTTCCCTTTAGAAATTTCCTCCTCAACTGCGGCCCTTAGCGAAGCTCATTTTGCATTCTATGGCTACGTACACCAAGTCCCACCCCCGGTGGAACATATTCTGCCCAACGTTGACTGCGAATTATGTACTGCTTTCAAGAAGCTGATCACGAACTTGCATAAAGCAGGAGATGCGATTCGTTACAAGCGAAAACTGCTAGGGGAATGGAACTAAAATATGGCCACACACTTTGAAATGTTTATCATGGTTAGCAGCTGTCAATCAATATTCGTCGTATTTATCTATATAAAAGGTTTTTTGCTTTCCGTTTAAGCATGGTGGCCCCATCAAAAATTACTGATATTCAGTCTGTAAAAGCTAAGACACTTTATTTTAAGTGATCGGCGAGTGTGAAGCGATACTTTGTAAAGTTTTGTGCCAAAGCAAATGCAGAAGAATGTTCACTGTCACTCGGCGCTAAAAGCCGACGCGAAATCACAGCGCTATTCACTGTCGTGGTTGAATAGCAAACTAATCAGAGTATTCCAGAAAGAGCAGCAAGAATGTTTTTTTTTCTCCATTGCGCATTGCAAGTATTGGGTTGGTGCAAATGAAATGTCCGGCAAAAGACTAGCACACGTGGACGGCGAGAACGGAAAAGTGGGACAACTTAACTAGCCAAAATAATCTTCCTCGGCATCAACACATAGATGCCATCCCTCCGGCAAGGCCATGATCCCGGAGCGAAAGAAGCCTTGTGGCTGGGACCCGAAGAAATCATCAACTGCACGTTGAACCTCGTTGTCTGTCGTGAACTGCTTCCCGGACAGGAAGTGATCCAGGCGACGAACCAGATGACAGTCTGTCGGAAACAAGTCCGGGTAATAGGCAGGATGAGGTAGTGCTTCAGAGCCCAAGGCACTTAGTGTCAGCATCGTTCGTTGTGCTACATGTGAGCTAGCGTTGTCCTGGAGCAGAAGAACACCATGTCTGTTGACCAAAGCCGGTTGTTTCTGCAGCAATTTCCGGTGCTCTGGTGTAATTCAACACAATAACGTTCTACAGTGATGGTTTGTCCTCTTGCCAAGAAACTCCGATGAATTATCCCGGCTGTGGACAACCAGACAAGGAGCGTCGTCTTCTTGGTGTGTAGGGGTGGCCTAGGATGCCGTCCAGCAGGCTATGCCTTGCCTAACCATTGTGTAGATCTTTTCCCATTATCATAAAGGACTCACTTCTCGTCGCAGGTGATGATTCGATGCAATAGAGGTTCCTGTTTATTCCTGGCAAGCAGCGAAGTGCAGACTTGCGAACGCCGAGTCTTATTGGCAGTTGTCAACTCATGCGGCAGTCACATGTCCAGCTTTTGACCTTACTCAGCCCATCCAGACGCCGAACAACTGTCGTGTGGTGGACACCTACTTCTGCCGCTATCTCAAGACACGTTTTTCAGGGGTCCGCTTTAACCACACGTAACAGAACATCGTCAGAAACAGCAACAGGTCGGTGACCACGTGACATGTCGGTGACCACGTGACAGGTCGGTGATCACGTGACAGGTCGGTGATCACGTGCTTTGTTTTGCAGGTCCGTATCTCCACTTCAAAACTTCATACACCATCGCCGAGTGGTTCGTTCGTTTTACTGTATTCTCCCCAAACGCTTTGTTAACGTTTCGAGATGCAATTCCTGCAGAATTGCCCAGTTTAAATTCATACAGGAAGATGGCTCTCAAATCTGGCGTCTGTATGTTTCCTTTGCAAGCCACGTTACGTCCAAACAGACCACGCCTGAACCTTGTTCTTCACACACGTGCTAGCTATTTATAGTAACTCTGTGACGTAATACCCGCAACATCTGTGGGTGGTTCCATTCCGTTGTGGCGTGGGCCTGTCTCCACTGCTCGTTCGCTCCGGACATTTCATTCACACCAACCCAATAGATTACTTATTACATTCATGGCACTTACAAATATCCCTGAGTTACGGGAACGATACAAAAAACCGATCGAGTGCTATTCAAGATCAACTGTTCGATCACTCCGTCGGCAACGGACTAAATCAGTGGTTCTCAAACTTTCCTTTACCACGAACCACTATGTGTAGATTGTCAACCGTACACGGACCACCTACCTCGGCACCTTTTCCATTCAAGAACCAAAATGTAGGAATAATGTTTTAACAACTCATTAAAATGCATTATCATCATCAAAGCTTGATATTAAAGTTATTTCAGTGTAGAAAAGTTAAAAATCAAGTAATAAAAAAGTACTGTTTTTTTATTATATTTTAAAACACAAAAGAACATGGCAAAAATCTGAACACAACATTAACCCCCCCCCCCCCCCCCAAAAAAAAAAAAAAAACGCGTTATCAAGCTTTAGAACTAGGCCTCTCAAATCAATGAAAATACTTGATGGGATAAAAGTCTGTACAAAATGTAATGCAAAAGAAGCAACACCAAACCACATCTTTCAATATACATGCGTCAATAAAAAAATAATTCAAGATGGTGAACAAAAAGTAATAAGTGAATTGAAAAAAATATAACCATGGAACTGTTTAAGACCAAGGGATAAGAAACAATAATAGTATAATTATTTTTAAAATTAAAAATGGCATTAGCTCATTTCAAGAAAGTAAGTAAACGAATAAATTTTTATTCTCCATTTCAATGTGAAGAATGGTGTTGCTGTCAATCTTTGACCAGTTTGGTTACATCAGGTGCAATGGAAGATAGTTTGAGCCTTACGTCAGGCTCAACATGAAGCCTGTTACTTTTCACACTTTTTAGTTCAACCAGGGCAGAAAATTCTATTTCACAATATTGTACGGTGTGGGGAAACGGTAGCAATTGCTTGATCGCACTGTTGGCGAGTTCGGGGTGCTCTGATTTCACATGGATCCAGAAGCTTGTGAGGGATTTCTCACTAAATGTAATTTTTAGTGCTCCATCAGACGCCAATTCAATAAGCTGAACACACATACGAGCTGAAAGGCCGAAGGACTCAATCATAAATATAGCACTTGAAAAGATTCCTAATCCATTCCTTACTTTCATCAGGCTCTGGAAAATATTGTTTCATGCTATCTTGCAGAATTGTTATATGGTTCTGAACCAACTGCCTTAGCTCATCATCGAAGACTGCAAAAAATCATGAATTGCAGAAAATGAATCATACTCTCCGCGACCAACCGTTTACTCCAAAGTTCACATTTCTGTAGAAATGGTTACATCGCCCCCCGGAATTAAAAATGGTTACATCTCCCCCTGGAATTAAAAATGGTTACATCGCCCCCCTGGTGTGACAGATTTAGGCTGTTCAGGATGCTGAGATATGTCACCTGCGCTAGCCACTTGAAATCATGGAAAAAAGATTTACTCACTTCATCAGTGTCATGAAGGAAGATCTTGATCTCGTCCCTCAGCTCGAAAGCTCTTGACAGCACTTTCCCCCTTAACAACCACCGTACTTCGGTGTGGAAAGGTAAATTTTGTGAACACTTCCCATTTCTTCGCACAATACACTAAAACGGCGAGTGTTCAGTGACCGTGATTTAATTAAATTAACCACTTTAATTACTTGTTTCAATACAAGATCCAGTTCAAAAGGTATTCCTTTTACCACTAACTGTTCTCTGTGGATAAATCAGTGAGTTGAACTACAGTACATTCAGGCACTAACTAACTCTTTTACCTTTGCTGCAAAACCCTTTCTTTTGTCACACACAGCTGGCGCACCGTCAATACTAACTCCGACACATTTTTTCCAATCCAAATTGTGTGTTGTGAAATAACCATTAATCATACCAAAATTATCATCTCCTGTACTGTGAATTTTTAACGATAAACAAAACAAAAATTCGCCATGAACTTCATTTTCGTAAATGTATCTTACATATGCTAAAAGTTGGCACACGTTTTCTACGTCCGTGCTTTCGTCCATTTGTAAAGCAAAATAACTACTACCACGCACACGTGTGATTGATTGCTCCTCCACATTAGATGCCAAAGACGTTATGCGACGCTGAATTGTATCATTTGGCAAAGGAATCTTGTCTATTGCTCGCCTTGTCTTTTCCCCAAGCATAATATTCGCCATCAATTTAGCCGCTGGCTTTACAAGTGTTTCAGCGACGATATGCCCTTGACCAGTTTTTGCCACAAGTAAAGCCACTTGGAATGATGCCTTTGTAGTTTTACTTTCGTCCTCACCCGTAGCAACAGAAGTCAGGGATTTCTGTGATGACAGCATCACTTTACGTTTGTTTTGAAAATATTCAACAGGTTTAAGGGGCAAATCTGCATGTTTTGTTTGAGAATGCCGTGAAAGTTTGAAGATTTCATCGCGTCGTTAGACAAAGTATCATAGCACACAACACAAATACGGTTAAATGTAAGTTTGTCACCTGTCCAAAAAATCCCATTTTCAGGTGATCTTTATCATATTTCTTGTTTACACATTTCTTTTGTTTTTTGGCGATAACAGAGCAACTGGTTTGAAAACGATCGTCAATGATTTTAGTTTTAGCAGGCCCATGTGGAGTGTTGATTTCACTTATATTCCGTTTCAATGAACCACTGTTAAGCCACCGATCCATTCTGAATATACACGGCTGTCCACCCAAAATGCAACACCAAGAAGGAAGCATCCGATTGTCCTGCGTCGCCCGCGAGAAGACATGCAAACGATTAGCATTGCAGGGCATATGCAAATCATGTGCGCCCGGCACGCCACCGAGAAGCACTCTAAGAAGGGTGCACGGAAGGCGGGGTGTAAGTAGTGGAAGTGTGTTGTGCTGCCGGACCTGTGCGTGGGAAGCTTCCTGATGCCTCGTCGCAGAATACGGCAGTCATTCCAGCACGTTTTGGAGTTCGACAGAGGAGGAATAGTAGCTTATCGCGACAGCGGTTTATCGTACCGAGACATCGGCGCCCGTGTGGGACGACATCTAGCCACAGTGAGGCGAGTCTGGATTCGGTGGGTGCAGGAGGTACGGACGGACCGACGTGAGTGATTGCCGCAGCCGCGGCTCACCACCGAACGAGAGAACCGGCATGTTGTGCGGCGGGCATTGACGGTTCGCACCGCCACATCACGAACGTTAGCGCAGGAATTAGGGTGTGTTGCGCAACAGCCTCTGTCAGCACGTACCGTTCAACGTCGTCTGCAGGAGCTGGGACTTGTCGCACGGCGCCCATTGCTCCGATTACCATTGACGTTACACCACCGGCGAGTGCGATGACATTTCGCCGTTGAACGCCGCACTAGGACTACGGAATGGCACGACACTGTCTTCTCCGATGAATTTCGTTTCTGCCTGCAACTCCACGATGGTTGGATCCGCGTGTGGAGGCACCGTGGCGAAAAACTGTATGGCGCCTGCATTATGCATTGCCATACCGGTCCGTCGCCTGGCGTTATGGTTTGGGGCGCAATTGGATATGACACCCGCATCGTTCTGGTACGCATCGCCGGTACACTCAACAGCCACCGCAACATCTCCGACGTTTTGGAGCCTGTATTCCTCCCTTACCTGTAAGACCTGCCAGCGGCCACGTTTCAACATGACAATGCGCTCCCGCACGTGGCACGCATCGTGCAACAATTCTTCACGGCCCACCAGGTGTCACTTCTGCTGTGGCCCGCTTGTTCTCTCGATATGTCGCCCATCGAACACGTCTGGTCGCTGATCGAATACCGAGTGGTCCGGCAAGCACCACCCGCGGCTACGCCTGATGAACTGTGGTAACGTGTGGAAGCAGCCTGGACCGTCATACCCCAAGCCCACATCCAAAGCCTCTTTCGTTCGATGCCGCGACGTGTAGCGGCCGTTATTGCCAGCCATGGGGGCCACACGAACTATTGATGTCTGCGTGTTCCGCAAGTCGCACGGGCCTGTAAGCTCAATCGTTTCATCTTTGTATCTGTTGTTATGTGTCCCGTAAATCTGGTTTTGATATCTCGTGTCCTTCTTATGTGGTTGCATTTTCGGTGGCCAGCAGTGTAAATTACAAATAACAAAATAATAATGTCAATGGTATACAATATCTAGGTAAACCCCCACACACAAAACACATAAGAATAACTAAATGCCGAACTCAAAGCGCTATTCAGTACTACAGATGGGACAGTGACGTGACTGTGATTTGTTTGCTGAAATATCAGTGATAGAAACGGCCGAAACTTCCTGAACCACAGTTCCTGTCGCTGTTATTGGCCGAAACTTCCAGCTCCGCAGTTCCTGCTCTTTCGAGAGGGCTTTGGTGCCACTGAGCTGTGACAGTGAATTTCGTGGAGGATCTTTGTTTGCGTCACCGTAACTTCGTTCTGCAGCTACTGGGATTACAACATTACGGTAAGATAGCGACGTTGACAGCGCATTTTACCTTGATGACCTGAGCCACATGGCAGTTGAGTAGGTACACTCTCATCTTAGTGCGATAGACCACTGCACACGCCGCTTATCTTAAAGTTGCATTATTTTTGTGTTACAAATGTAGTTTTTCCATAGAAAATTTAGCAGAGCACCTAGGACCTAGCCACAGACCACCAGTGGTCCGCGGATCACAGTTTGAAAACCACTGGACTAAATTATTCATTAAACAAAACTGAAGATCACCGTGTTGAATACACCAAGATAACAGCTGTAATGTACGAAAATTCCGTTTATTGGCATAAATATGTAGGAAAACAAATGTAAGATTTCACCACCAGACGCGTAGCTTCATCAGGAAGCAGCTCAGTCCGAAGCAAATGAGAGGTTCTAATTAAAAATTTAAAACATAAACAATGCAATACGTGATAAATGCTTAGAAAATTCACCCTAGAGTGTGAGTCTAATGGTTCGCTGCCTTTCCTCGATGTTCTTGTTGGGAAAACGTACACTGGAGCTCTTCACATCAAAGCCTATTACAAGCCTGCTTACGTTCCAAACGATATTCTCCGTACATCTGCGTGCCTGGATGTCCACAAATACGCTCTCTTCAAATATATAGAGCTAAAAGGGGCTTTTTACCCTTACCTCTGACCAAGCTGCCAGTGGTTCTGAGATTGATGGTTTAAGATCTCCCGCCCGCTTCTGCTGGCTTCGATATGCAACTGCTTGACATCCGCATAGAAGCTGCCGATATTAATGGCATCCAATCTGCCTCAAATCGTCTATTGCACTATATTGGGTCTCTCCCCTACGTTCCTGGATTATCGTATTTCCTCAAGGCATGAAATGTAGCTTCTGAATCGGAATAAGAGTGCTAAGGTCAATATCGACTGTGCTCGTCTGGAAATAGAGATCACACCACAATAACTACCAATGCTGGTGTATACACTATCTCTTTATATTACTCTGATGGGTCTATAAAGTATTATATTGGTATCCCCAAGCAGCCGTTTAAGTTACGACTTCTTGAGCACAAACGTGAGGTGAAGCAAGGCAAACTAAGCACAGCTTTAGCACTACAAGTTAAATTCCAGCCTGCTATTCCTAATTGTGATGAAATCAAGACGTTCGCTCCGTATACAAACGCGAGAAACATTGGATATACAGATAATGTTCACGCACTTTTAGAATGAGTTTCCAGCAATAGAATTAATGTTTAAAATAAAATTATTTACTTCTTAAATGTTCTATCTGAGAGCCCTTTCTCTAGACTCTGAACCTATACATCTAGATTTTCAAGATAACTGGGCATTTCTGAAAATTAGTACGGATATTTTATTTTACTCCTCTTCCACTGCTTTCCATAGTCCAATCACCGTCTTCGGTCAACGTTTAGAAAGCGCTCTTTTAGTCCATTGGTGGCACATCGGGGGAATGACGGAATATGACCAAAAGGTGTAGACTTGGCGCATGCCCTATTTTTTTCTTTTTTTTTCTTCAAGAAATAGAGTGGTTGATTTGGATGTATGACTGGTAGCCTTTAACCTGACGGAGTTCTACTCTTTGACGGTTCTGTGGATAAAAGAATGGTATTTCCATTTTAAATATAGGAGTTAAAATATTCTTTTGGTAATATGTAGAATTGATTTTAACATTCTTTTCAACTTTCCTTAACTTTAATTTCCCGTTGTACGTGAAACCAGCAATAATCATGAATCTTTTGCTGAAACTTTTTTTGGATTCCTGGAACAAAGTTTGTAAGCCTTTTTGCTGCTCTTTTTGCGACATTAAATCGACCTTTTTTTCTTACAGTGGTTTAGGTAGACCTGTACCTCACCAATAGTCACAATAAATTTCCACCTGTCTCCGGCTAAGTGATTTTCATAAAGAAGTTTACACGACCCACCTTAAATTAGGAGAGACCCAATGCTGTAGACAAACGCCCTAATCATACCTCATCAGGGACTGGAACCGAGGCACAGTTTGGACGACTAGGTACTACTCGGCCGCCGCGGCAGCCCAAGAATAAGCGTTATGCACTGAGTGGCCACTTTATTATGACCACCTGACAGTTTTAAGCAAATGAGCTATGGCTGCACGCTGTTGCCGCCAGAGAGCGAGGCTAGTATAAAAAGGGAAAGCTTAGTGCTTGCGACAGTAGTAGAACTGATTTTTGGGTGATGAGATGGGTAAAAAATGCGATTTGACGGACTGATTGTAGGATCTCGGAGCCAATGAGCGAGTATCACCGAAACCGCCGCATTCGTGAAATGTTCCAGAGCAGCTGTTAAAGTGTTTAAACACTGGACTGTCAGCCAAAAAACTGGGTCTCTACGTGCAATGTGTGATCGTTATCGACTAGTGACTGCTCGGGCGGAACGGTGAGTGTCCAGACTGGTAACAGGCAACAGAAGGGCCACAGTGCAGCAAATTATAGACCATCTTAATCAAGGATCCCCTCAAATGATCTCTGCACGCACTGTTCGCCGTACAATGCATCAGATGGGATATAACAGCCGAAGGCCTGTTCGAACAACTTTGTTGTCTGCAGTTAACAAGAGAAAACGTCTCCAGTTCGCACAGGAGCACAAGGATTGGACAGTTGATAATTGGAAACAAATTATATGGTTCGATGAATCACGTTTTCAGTTGCACCATGCCGATGGCCGAGTGAGAATTTGGTGGAAACAGCACGAAAGCATGGATCCCAAATGCATTGCTACAACCCTTCACTGGTGGAGGCAACGTTATGGTTTGGGGAATGTTTTCCTGGCATGCTTTGGGCCCTTTAATTCGTGTTGATCAACGTCTGACTGGCACATCATATATAAACATCGTTGCGGACCAAGTGCATCCTGTCATGTGGATGGTTTACCCCAATGGCGATGGCTACTTTCAACAAGATAATGCGTCCTGCCATAGTGTTCGTATTGTAGAGGATTGGTTTCAGGGACATGCCGGCGAGTTTATTTTGCTTAGGTGGCCCCCACAATCTCCAGATCTCAACCCCATTGAGAATTTGTGGGATGAAGTTGAACGAGCCATTAGACAGCTGGATCCACAACCCTGCAATCTCACACTCCTGGAAAGTGCTATTCATCAAGCATGGTCTCAGATTCCACAAACCACCTATCAACATCTCGGGGTATCCATGCCACGAAGAATCGACGCAGTTTTAAAGGCAAAAGGTGGCCTAACGAAGTACTGAGGGGGTGGTCATAATAAAGTGGCCACTCATTGTATACACCTGTTTGAAATGGTATCACAACTAGAGCAAATGAAATTTTGAAGCTGATGACGTGTAACAGTTGTTTAAAAAATGTTTGAACAACGTTCAGAATAACCTTAACGACCACGGTGAGCAACTTGGTGGGGTATAAGCAGTTGCCCGTCTCTAATTTAAGGCCATTGGTTCCAGGGAAGGGAAGCAGTCAGTGCCTTAAGACAAATACAACATTCATGCCTCACCGGGATTAACCCGGACCATTCTCGGACGAATGGTCAGTAGCCAGCGCTCAATCCATTACGCCACGTGGGGAGGGGGGCAAAATCTGTACTGCATAAGCAACCATTTGGTTTAGGGACATATACCAGTCATACCTCTACTGAAATGACATCTTTTGTGAACCTCATCACATCACAGAATTAAATGCATATTATCGTGGGGATTTGGTGTGTCTCTATCGAATCGCGAAAGTAGCAACTGTTTCAAAATGTGGCATAATTTAATACCAACTTATAAATATTTTTCGTAGTAGGAATTATATCGAATCATATAATTATAAACAACTGTTTTCCATTCACTACTTGATGAAGATCTCCTCAAGTCTCTTTCACATTTCTCTGTGTTGAGCAATTCATGTCGCTCCGGCATGCATTCGAAATGCATCCACCTGTGGCCTGCGTGATCTTTTTCTGGATCTTTTCCTGTACAGTCTAGTATTTCAGTTGTACAACGGTGGCCAGTTATTTTAGCAATATCTCCAGCACATTGTCACATGAGGGCCTTTAATCATGCTACGTAGTATAGATATCAAAATTTCAGAAAAATCGGTTCACAGCGCTGTCAATGATCGCCATTAAAACCATTTGAATAATGAATGATACAACATAATAGTAGTGTTTACTCTTCATTTGGTATTTCCTTGGTGACGGCGTAGACAAAAGAGCGGTCTCTGGCCAATAGATCTAGCTGGGTCTGAAGCTAATTCCATAACGAAGCGTGGATGGCACGTCACTTTTCTGAGATCAGTGATCCTAAATTCACGAGCGTGTGACTTCATTCATTCCTAGTCGCTTAAGAATGTCGTGAAACTCCAAATGGGAAGAAAAATTGCGTACTCCTGCTTATGGCCCAGTTACGGTTAAGTTTGGAATATCCTGCCTAAAATTTCGATGCATATGTAAGTCTTCTACCTGTGCAAAGTGTAAGTTAGAACTCTTGCAGCTGTTAGACGAGTTAAATTCTTGGAAAGAGCCTCATGCAGTTTCAAAGGAGAAACTCTGTAATAGAAACATTACTTCGTTGCGAGTTAAAGTGAGTTTCGTCACCAAAAATTATAATTTAAATTTCTTTCACGCCATAAGATAATAATTTCTGGTCTCTTTCCGGAGATGCTTCTACTTCGCTTTGCACTGCTTAGATACTCTTTCCCTCGTTTCCTTCCGTTTTCTGCAAGTTTCCCTTTGAAACATTACGGGAAAGTACTTTGAGAAACAGCTGTGTTCCAGTGCCTGCAGCCACTGCATATCAATAACAGCCAAATCTCGTTAACAAAAGGAAAATGAAGAAAAAATAGCACATTAAAAACGGATTAAACGGGACAAAAAAGAAAATTAAAACAAAAATGAAATTGAAAAATTAACGGTTTAAGACACGCCGCAGCAGTTTTCTTTCCTTTCCACACACCTTTCTTTACTGCTTTAAAAGAAAGAAAAATAATGATCCAGTTTGCTTAATTATTCATTTTGAAAATTTTGAAGTAAGATTGTTATTATGTTTTCTTCATTTCCTGTATATATAAGCTTAAAACAAGTTTTATAAAAGTATGGAACTTTCTCAGAGTGCCGTTTTGGATAACTTCTGTAGGGTGCCGTTTTGGATAACTTCTGTATGGAAGAGAGGAGGGAGAATTCCTCTAACTTTTACATTCTTCATATGTCTCCAAACTTTCTCTATAACTTCAAAACTCATGCTACATTGAAGTAGCAAATTATTAGGAATATGTACCAATAACGTGTTGGGCAGCCAATGCCCTTCAACACAGCCTCGATTCAAAGAGAAGCTGATAGCGTTTTACAGGTATGTCTAGCCAAGCGGATAGGATGGTGTCCGTCAATTGCTGAATAGGATCACTCTTACGAATGGCTCTCAATTTCATTACTCAAATGATCAATTGGGTGAAGTTCTGGTTACTGCGAGGGCTATTTTAGCATGTGTGGCGATCCGAGCTTTTTTTGCAGGGTGCATTATCCTCCTGGAAGTAGCTATCTCCATTAGGAAACTCTATGCATTGGTACGGGTGTGCTTGGTTCACACTAATGTTAAGATATCTCGTGGCATCTAAATACTGTGCCAGAAGTATGAAGAAACGCAATGCACTCCACGAAGACAGACCGAATACCATCACAAGGAATTCACCAGCTGGTACAGTTAACCCTAAGCAGCTGGAATCTATATCTTATCAGCTAGAATCTATATCTTATCGATTCGTGCTGTTGGCGCCATATTCTGGCTCATCCATTGGTATGGAACACTACTGACTGCATGTTTTGTTTCTATACCAGTCATTGTACACCCTCGATACAGTTATTCTTGCGTAACTGAGAAGGTTTGCATTTTCTCAGAGGCTTGCAACTTCTCACCTAGTTTCCACTCTCAGGCTTTTTTCAAAGTAGCTTAAATCACGAATTGTTTCCATAATGTCGCAATTTATGGAAATAATTCGCGATTAAGCTACTTTGAAAACATTTAGCCTTTTTAGAAGAGCAGCGAGCCGCTGCTCTTCTAGAAAGGCCACTTTTTAGAAGAGCAGCGGCTAGAAAGGCCAAATATGGGCCTAGCATTTTACTACGTAGGTAGTACTACTAAACTGGCCACTCAGTGTACATTTTTATGTTCTGAATTTTGAAATAGTGCACTTGAAAAATCAGAAGGCATGTGTGCAGTATTACGCGTCTGAATCCTTTGCAGTGAGCTGCTAAAGCCATCTTAACGTCGTATTTGCAAACGCGATTGAGGATGGATTGCTATGTAGTGTCCTTAATAATTTTAACCGCGCTTTTATATAGACCATACCGACAGGTCGGTGAGAATTTTAACACAGCCAGACAACAGGATTGATTCATCTTGCTTTATCACAAGTCTCTGGGCTGGCGGAGGCAGAGGAATAGTACGATCCATGTTTTAGGAACAAATAACTAGAAGACGAATGAATAATAAATACACAGTTGACGTGGATTAGGAACATCAAATAGAAGTCATCGCTCTTTCCACGTTTATAAGTTGGTTATTGTTTAGTTGCTACATTCAATTTGTTGAGTTGCATATATTTGTTGTTCCTTCTAGTTATTTGTTCAGTTGCTACTGTTCATCATTTGTGAATCCCCAGCATTGTGCAGGACTCCAAAGAAAGCAACCTGCTAGGTGCTTTGGAAGTTTGTCGTATGTGAGTCTGGAGAATTTCGAGGCTGCTATGGTGCAGTGGAAGCAAGTCCGGCGCGTAACTGGAAGACGCTGGGTTCGATTTCCGGTGGCTGCCGATGAGAATTTTTCCATGACTCACTTATAAACGTGGAAAGAGCGATGACTTCTATTCGATGATATTTCAATATTAACCATACAATATCTTTATATGATTATTTAAGTAATTTAACCAGCTAAGATTGTTTAAGATAATCTATCACCCATGTGTATTGAAGCTAAAGCATCCTGTTATTTGTAAATAAGAATATAAATAATAAATTCTGTGAACAACAGATTTGAATTTCCAAAGTTTTGGCTGTCCAAATTTCTTACAATATTTTCGAAAAATAAACACCTTTGTTTTTTGGTCATGGCGTATTTTACGTTTTTTAGTTATTCTTCCTGAATTTTTTCTTGTACCGTCGAAGTCCTGAAATTGTAACACTTTAAAATGTAAATTAGGGATCAATAAAAATACTTCATCGGGAAACTTCTGGAACTCACTTGAAAATTATTTTACCTTGCGTTGATAAATACGTTCTTTTACTGCTCGAATGATTACAATTTAGTGGTGATAGGTGAACAGCAACACCGGAAGACATTATTCTAAAAACTAGAAAATATAGTTTCACCGTTAGCCATCAGGCAATTAAGCATTTCTTCTGGAATCGGCATTTAAGTTCTTCAAACACGAAGTCGAACATCTTCCAGAAGTTCCAAGCAATAAAGTTTGACGGAATTCCAGTGAGCGTACCTGCTCCTTTCTTTTCCTTTTGCCAAATATTTGACTCACATATTTGAGTTTCGTAGCAAACCTTCGACCATATCTACTAATGGACTGCGCACTGGCAATAGCTGTATCAGAGCCGCCGTGGTCCCAACATGAGAGGGCATCAGATCACGTGACATGAGTCAGAAATGGTCGCATGCCTTTTAATTCCAACGTTTTCCTATATGAGCTGATAAGACACTTTAAAGGATTAGGAATTAGCAAATTGTGTACATTTGAACTGTGGGTTTCAAGAATATTGTATATAAGGACATACTCATTGAGAAAACTACCTCAATCAACATTTTATTGCAATCGTTTAGAAGTAATTAGATCGAAAAGTGATCGTAAGTTTCGTGTGTGTTCTAACGCGAATTCGTTTGTTTGTACTCGAAATTCCGTGTAAAAATGATGTTATGGCTAGTAATTTACGCTGCAGAAAACTCCTCATATATAGTTAAAACTCTTCAGGTAAGTTTACTTATGAGATATACTGTATACAAGTACAGATCGGGTTGTTTACATTTCGTTATTTATGATGTGATGAACATTTGCGAAGAATTAGGAACATGCATTCCGGTTTTTTTCTTAAGTTACTATATTTTTATGTCAATAGCCACAAGTTTTCTGGTTAAGTAATTGAACCTTATTGACTATTTCTGCCTCACCGTAATAATTATTGGAAATATGAAAAACATGCCCAAAAAGTGTAATGGTTGCACTTGCTACTCTAATGAAAACATGCAAACTTTGAATAGCAATTTATCAAACCGACAAGTTTCCTGATGAACTAAAAACATTATACTTACTGAAACAGCGTTGTGCCAAATACTATACTTGTTAAGTAAACACCATTCTATAATTTTCATATCTCGGAATCAAATGCACATGATGTCTAGCAGGAAACTGAAGTTCAGCAAAGCAACAAGAGCTTGGACGAGCATGTCATGTCATAAGCACTATCATATTTTTATGGACAAGCTTCGTGTTTAAATATTTAGCCTTTGTCCAAGATGGGTCAGGGTTCGAATCCCGGTGAGGCATGGATATTGTGTTTGTCTTACAGTGCTGGCTGTCACCTTTTACTGGAACCAGTGACCCTAAATTAGGGACAGACGACTGCTTTATAGCCCACTAAGTTGCTCATAGTGGTCGTTAAACCCCCAATTAAAAAAATTATGTAGCTGAAATTTAAAATTCCCACAATTTTTTTCGTGCTTTGTCTTTCGGAAAACTGTTAAAGCAGAATTCATAAAGTAAAACACAAAATTCGTGCTTTAAGTACATCAAAAACTAAAACTAGCCGGTGTCTCACACCTGTTGTTCATCTTAAAAAAAAAGCGTTTGGCTTTAAATTTTAAGATGACGACACCGAAGTGCTATAGTGAAATTATTAAAAAACATCCAAAGAATCTATTTAGGTATTTAATTCGTTTCTTACCCATGAAAAGTTATGGAACTTACTTTACTAAACCGCTCAGAGCAATGTGTGACCCATCTTTTTGACACATGTCACGTGATTGCGTGGCTTTCGATGTTGGAGCCAAAGATTTTGATACCATGCGCAGTCTATCAGTATATACGGTCGAAGTAGCAAACTAAAAATCCGTTCAGGCCTATAACTTCAAAAAAAAAAAAAGTGTTTCATTTGATTTTCAAAAATTAACTGACCTGACAATATCCTTCATGACGATCTTCATAAGAAACAGAATAAAATGTTTCGCGCGAAGTGAATTTTACTGGTACTCGATTTCGGGCATTTTAATATTAGTCATGATCTTCCGTAAACCTAAATGTTTATTGTGATCACGAACTTAAAAACGTATTGTTGTCTTCGTGCTCTTAAGGTGGATCCACCTAAAAAATTTGCCTTGTATTTCCAATGGACAAACGTCTGTAGCCATTTTCTTCACAATAAATGCTTTCCCAAGAATGAGAATTTGAACATCGATAAAAATAACTTCATATTGTAGCCTAATGTTCTTAATATTTTTTTTAAATCGTAACCATAATATTCTTAAAAATCAATAACTTTTCCTTTGGTGGTGTTGAGACCAGAAAATAGATGGAGCCACATTTTCATGTGTCTTACTAAATTCAATCACGTCGCATTTTTGTCAATAATTTCATGAATTTTTGGACTGCAATCAACACTTGTGTCCATCCATGCGATAGTCCGGAATGTTTAGAATGATGCGAGCCATTTAGATTAAATATTCTAACATTATTTTAGCTGAAAATGTTGCAGAGTAAGCTTGCTGGTTTACTTCGGAATTTAAACCCCACAGGATCTACAGTTCTGTTAACATTTTGAGCTATATTATTATCTGAAATTTAATCTAAGTGGCTGAAATCATTATGAACATTCCAGACTGACGCATGGATACACTCAAATTTTAATTCCATTCCGAAAATTAATAAAATTATTGAAAAATAAATGCGAAGTGATGGCATTTAGTAAGTCACATGTAGATGTGGCTCCATCTATTTTCTGGTCTCAACACCACCAAAGGAAAAGTTGTTGATTTTTAATATAATTATGGTTACGTTTTAGAAAATATTAAGTATACTAGGCTATAATATGAAGCTATTTTTGTGCCGCCCCGGTGGCGCAGTGGTCTAAGGCGTTGGCCTCTGATCATTCGTTCGTAAGGGGTCCGGTTTCGAATCCCGGTCAGGCATGGATGTTGTGTTTGTCTTACGGCACTGGCTCTCTCCCTTCCCTGGAACCAGTGACCCTAAATTAAGGACGGGCGACTGCTTATAGCCCATTTGAGTTGCTCACGGTAGTCGTTAAACCTCCAATCAAAAAAAAAAAAGAAAAAAAGATGCTATTTTTGTCGATGTTCAAATTTTCATGCTTGGAAACGCATTAATTGTGAAGAAAATGGCTACAGAAATTTCCCCATTGGAAATACAAGGCAAAGATTTTAGGTGGATCCACCTTAAAAGAAAACAAGAAAGATGACCCCGAATTAACGGGTGTAATGAGTATGTGTTTCGAACCCTTTCAGACACCAAAAGAATATTTCAAAGTAGATTTTTAGAAGAAAAAATCCAGTGAAAAAGAAAATGCACTTACACCTCCAAGAGAAAATCTGCTCATAATTTAAAATGCACAATACAATCTGTGTGCACCTTTTATTAAAACGAATCACGAATTGTGCACAAAGCTTTTCTCAGAACAATAGATTTCCAAGACAAAGGACATTTTTCAAATCGGGGTCTTATAAACGAAGATACGGTTTAAAGTATGGTACAATTTGAAATTAACACTAACTCCCCTTAGTAAAAGAACTGTGTACTACAAAAATAGGCAAATATATCAAAAATATTCCTCATCTTTTATAGATCTAGAAAATATACACCAATGAGTTGTTACATCATTACTACCCCCAGCCTAGATGAATAAGCGCGCCTGAAGACCGAACGGTGGTGCAAGTGAAGTTCACAGAGCAGAATATATTCAACCCGAGGACCGGCCTTCCGTTAGTAAAAGAGTGTTCGGAGTCAGAATCTGAAAAATCTACCGATTTATCAGAGTTTGATAAAAGACAAATTGTGATGGCAGGGCGCTTCGGAACTACGATGTCGGAAATTGCTCGGCTTGTGCGTTGTTCGCGTGCCGCTGTAGTGAGTACGTATCAAAAGTGGTACACGGATGGTTAAACGACGGTTCAGCCGTGTGTCATCCGTTGCTCTTTGATATGCCATAGGGGAGCGGAGACTGTCGCGTATTGTTCACAGCGATCGCAGGGCCACAGCGCGACAAAGTACCCACAGATACAACAGTGGTGATCAGGGCAATGTGCACGAGCACACAGTTCATCACAGACTTCTGCGCATGAGCCTTCGTAGCCGAAGACTCAGCAGGGTCACCATGCTCACTGCACGTCATCGCCAATAACGCATGCAATGATCCCAAGATCATCGAGATTGAACCGTGGATGATGGTAACAAAGTGGCCTGGTCTGACGAATTACTGATTTCTAACTCCAAAACAAGCTGTCAAATATTTGTTTGGCCATTGACGTCATCACTATACAGATCGCGCCGTCTATTAGCAGGTCTCAACATTACCTAAGGAAAAATAATTCATTTTTATTATCATTATGGTTAAGTTTTAGCAATTATTAAGTATACTAGGCTATAATTTAAAGTTTGGATGTGCAAATTTTCATCATTGGGAATACATTAATTGAAAAGAAAATGTCTACAGACGTTTTTACCATTGGAAACATAAAGCAGGATTTTTAGCATTATATCTCATGTGATTCTATCATACAGTTCACATACGTGACCACAAGGTTCTTCAGGAAGACGCTTTAACGTCTATAAGTTCTGTTTTACACGTTCTGAACGTGTAAAACAGAATTTACAGACGTTAAAGCGTCTTCCTGAAGGATTTTTAGGTTGAACCACTTTAAACTTGTCTTTACGGATATGTTCTTATGGCGGAAACTTGCCATTCAAAGTGAATGAATGATTTCTGCTATTCACTTTGAATTACAAAACAATTTTCCTCCGAGAGTGGCCCTAGTACCGACCTCTGAATTTCTCTTTGACGTTCTAATGTTTAGAAGTATCAGTTAAGAGTCTGTGCTACTGTATTCATTCTCCCCGGGCTCTGAGTGAGTGGTTGCTTATTTGGGCTTATTTCATTTCATTTTAAAAGATTTTTTCCTCTGTCCCCGTTCTCAGCAGCTTGAACTGAAAAGACTACAAAATGTATTGATGACGTAGTTATTGTTGTATAATCCTGTTTTTACAGCTTCTCTTAAGAAAGAAAAGAAAAGGATTTGTCTCTCTATCCGTCTTTGAAAATGTTTTCATAAAATTTGGATATAGAAATTTCTTTTTCTTAATGGATAGGAAAAACTGGGCCTAGATTTTTAGTCCTGAATATGTCAGTACGAAACAAAATGATCATATGTAGAGGATTTTAGGAAGGGAGTGTCTGACCCCAGGTCTTAAACAACCCTTAGAAATAGGAAGCTAGGAGAAAGTGACACGGAAGCGTAGTAGAAAGGGGGAGGAAGACGCCCTTATTTATTACCGGGGGACCAGTACCCGGGGTCGGAAGGCTTAACGTGCCCATCCGACGCACGGCGGATATTTAGGGGATCGAGCGATTGTACCTGCCTGGGATCGAACCTGAGGTCCTTTCCGTGGTAGTCACGAATGTTGCCCACTAGGCCATCCGAGGCCCTCAGTACGAAACAAAGACACTGGAGAGATATAGACTAGCGAACGTAAAGCTTGTGGTTCTGAAACGATGGAGACTAATTGAACATGCAGCGCCATCTAGGAATTAAGGGAGTCATCAGTGCCTATTGGAAAGCAAGAATGTTTGATTCAATTCATAATGTACTGCAGAAATTACGTAGAATGAATGTACGCGTAGGATCTGAGAACTTTCTAGATCAAATTGTAATTAGCAAGTGCTCATATCCCAGAATAAAAAAACAAGACTAGTAAGCAAGAAAGTACGAGGCTATATGTGTCCGGCCATACTCACAGAGTAGAGAAAGAAAAAAAGAAAAAAGAAAACTACTAAACAGGAAAATGTCGCTTCACATACACTTAAATCATAAAGATTTAGAACTAAAATATTCGCGCGATCACGTCAACACACTAGTTGCTCCCTACAATGGCGGCTTACTATGTATGCCGGAAGTAGCATGCTCTTTCCCAGTCCATTCTCCTCCAATGTCTTTGGAATGAAAACCCAATATTTTGGCTTTTATAAAGGGAGTTAAAAAGTGTTCTTTCGTCTAAGGTAGAGAAATATTTTGGCGTGGCCAAAATATTTCGGTTTGTTTTGCCCATCTGCCACACTGTTCTTTCACTTTTATAGAGTACTTCAATATTCTCTTGCGGGTTGAACTTTCCATAGAATAACGGATGACGAAGGGAAAATCCCTTTGATTCTATTCTTCAATTTCCAGAGAAGACTGTATTTAAATTTCAAAAACACATTGAACAGCAGATTTCGTCCAGAAGATTCCTTGCAATTTAGAATCAATTTGTTTCTCAAAATTGAACAACATTAATCTTCTCTCCTGTATGTTATTTTTTTTTCCCAGTAACAATCGACCATACCCCGAGCAAAGTATTTTACTTCTGTTACTTCAAAAGCATGATGTAATGATTTCAGATTCCTGCTGAGCGAAGGAAATAAAAGTTTTGTCTTCTTCCTATTAGTCTAAAATCTCCTGTCTTCTGGATGCTTCTTATACTCGCATAGAATGAGATGAGTATTGATCTAGAAAAGCAGCATTTTAAGGGGTATTTTCATGGCTTCTATTGGAAATCTTTTTCCCTTTTTAATATGAAACATATTTTCTTGCTTTGTAAGCGTTACTTACAGTTTCAGAGAGAGCGTACTTTTTTTATCCTCTCGGATTCTTTTTCTCTGCATTTACGCATACATATCAGAAAATGTTATATATTTTTTTTATTTTGTACTAGATGGTGAAGCAATTTTTGTCTCAGAAAATGTGACCGAAGGAGTCCTTTTGGGACACCGCGAGATAAGACAAACACTTATTTTGAGGACTTGCCTGCTCCGAAAGCTGAGTATTGGCTCCAGTAGGTATTTCTTAAGCAGCTGAAGAATTAGTCATAATGTAAATTTCGTACATTCAAATCATTTTGGTTCGCATTTCAGAGAACTCACTAATAAAAACATGTGAGGAACCCACATTATGATCTTAGCAAGGTGTGCACCAGTTATTTTTTCCAGTGTCAGGGACAGTGTACCGGCACGTACACTATATTAGCAAAAGTAATCCGACACTATAAAATATTTGAATAAGTGCAAAGTACGGCTGCGCGGGAAGGTGCGCCGTGAGTGTGTAGGTACGTATATAAAGCTGAGATGTTTTGTCGTGTTATCAGTAACTTTGAAGCGGATATGCCTCGTGGACTCGCGTGAACTTTCCGAGTTTCAGCGCGGGCTGTTCATAGGATGCCATTTGAGTAGCGTTTCCACACCGATCACTGCAGCTAAACTAAACATACCAAAAGCAACTGTAAGTGATGTTGTAAAGAGATCGAAGCAGGACGGTGCAACTGCAGAAAAAAATGTTCAGAAATGCCGCACAAACTAACGGAACATGACTGAAGAGCCATGATAAGAAAGGTTATACGTTAATTCGTCGCCAGCGTCAATTCTTCGACTACCACGAGTTGTTTGTGAACTGTTCCCGTACTGCTGTGGTTAAAGTGTATCGGGGAAATGGTACCATTGCGAATAAGTGACGTAGAAACTGCGGAGCACCACGTACCATTGATGTGAGAGGTGAAGTCGGCTTCGAACCTGCGTGAGGGCCGATCGATACGCTACAGTGGAGGAACTCACTGGCCGAATAAACCAGGGGGCTACCGGAAATGTATCTAAAACGACAGTTCAGCGAGCCCTGCTGCGTATGGGGCTCCGATGCAGACACTGCATCTATGCTAACAAAGGTGCACGGCAGAAAAGTCTTACATTTGCACGGGAGTATCGGAATCGGACCTCCGCTGATTGGCAAAGGATTGCCTTCTCCGACGAGTCACGTTTTCTGCTTCATCTAACGGATAGACGTTGGCGTATAAGACGAGAAACACCAAGGAACAAACACTCTTCAACCATTGCTGAAAGAACACAAGCTGGTGGGACAGCGTTATGGTCTGGGTGATGTTTTCGTGGCATTTTCTGTGTCCACTCATATTCATGGAAGGCACTATGGACCGAATTCGTTATGAATCCATCCTGGCAGACCACGTACACCCATACATGCTAATTGCCTTCCCTGAGGCGGATGGGATCTTCCAGCACGACAATGCGACGTGTCACATAGCTGGAAACGTCCGAGAGTGGTTGGAAGAGCAGGATGAAGACTTCAAAGTATTTCCCTGGCTCCCTAATTCCCCAGACTTAAACCCAACAGAGAATCTGTGGGACCACCTTGATCGTGTTGTTCGCTCTATGGATCCTCCAGCACGCACTCTCCAGCAGCTGTCAGATACACTGCAGTTAGCATTTTTCCACATACCTGTGAACACCTTCCAGCACCTTATTGAGTCACTCCCAGCCCATCTAGCTGCTATCCGCGCTGCACACGGCGGTTACTCTGGATATTAGCTGGTGGTCACAATAATGTGACTCAACCGTGTATATATTTGACCACAGGCCTCTTTGCTTTGAATTTCGGTCTGACGTCTGGTAGTATAGTACCTTTTTGATCTTCACTTAGATAAGTGAAAGATATTTGCTTTTAAATTGGTGTTGTGTATGGAATTGGTTTGTGTTTTATTGGAAAAATCTAGTTAAATATATGTATACTGTATATGAAACTATACTAGATAGACATATATAAACTTGAGCTGGTCTAGTTTCAATTTCTCCAGTTGCTTCTTGTATAATGTCCACGGTAATTCCCTCTTCTCGTGAAACGGGGAAAAGCTCCAGGATAAGATCGAATTACTGTGAACATTATACAAGACGCAAGTGGAGGAATTAAAGCTAGATTTTCCCAAGTTTTCACTAGATGTCTCAATGAAGGGAATATTTCTTAGGACTGGAACAATCCTTCAATGATCCTGCTACATAAAAAAAGTGGCATTGAGGATCTCAGGAACTACAGGACAATCAGCCTCCTATCAGTGGTTTATAAAATCTTCACTAAGGTTCTTTCACATCGCTTGAAGTTAACATTGGGCATGGCTCAATCGGGAGAACAAGCCTGATTCTGCACTATACATAGATCACATCCATGTCCTAAGAGAACTAACTGAAAGGACGAGGGAATCTGAGCTCATATTATGCATGGCTCTCATCGTTTATGAAAAGGCCTTTGATTATGTGAAAAAATCAGCAGTTACAATGGCTTTGAAATCCTGCGGTATTGAAGATGCATACATTATTAGTATTATTAATAGGATATGTGAAAATGCAGGTTCGGTTATTTGAGGACACAGCACCAATAAAATTTGGAAAGGGAGTGAGAAAAGGTGACTCTATATCTCCCAAACTCTTTAATGCCACCTTGCAAAATTTCTTTCAATCCTTGAACTAGGAAAACAAAGGGATAAAGATTAATGGATATTATTTAACTCACCTTCGTTTTGCTGAAGACGTAGTCATTTTTGTAACTGCCCCTTCAGAGCTGTACAGTGTGATCCAGGTCTTCCTGAGAAGAATAAAGGAGTGGGATTAAAAATGATCTTTCAAAGGATAAAATTGATGAATAATGGTTTTTTAAATAAAATTGAATGAAATCTTGATTTCTTTTGCAAGAAATGAAGATTTATCGATTGATGGGGAAAAGCTCGTAATAACCGATACCTACATTTACCTTCGACAGCAGATATCAAGCGAAGATAACATGGATGAAGAAATTAACCGACATATAAAACTTGGTTGGAGAGCTTTTGGAAGAAACAGTGGTTTTTAAGAGCAATATGCGATTATGTCTTTTCCAGTGCTTACGTACGGAGCAGAGACGTGGACCTTAACTAAAAGAGACATACAAAGACTGCAGACAACTGAAAGAAGCATGGAGAGAGATGCATGCTTGGATGTAACCAGGAAAGATAAGAAGAGGAACTCGTGTATAAAGAAAATGACAAGAGTGGAAAACATCAAAACATCATGATCCCAATAAAATCCCTGTAATGGCAATGGGCTGGACATGTTGCCAGAAGAACGGACCACCGATTGACAACAGAAATTCTAGATTGGGTTCCAAGAGACAGGAAAAGACCCAGACGAAGATCACATGAAAGATGGGTTGATGAAATTCGAAAACATACCGGAGTGACATGGAGAAAACTTGCGCAAGATAGACCGTTGTGAATGAAACTTGGGGAGACCATCATCCAGCAGCGGATTGTGATTATGATGATATATATATATACTTACAAGAGCAGTGGAGGACAAATATATATATACATACATTGCGGTGGTTGATAATTTTTTAATAAATACTGCTATCTTAGGTTACATTATGTGACGTACCTGCCAGCAGGACGCACATGACATAAAGGCAGATAGGAATCAGAATACATGTCCGCGTAGCTTAATTGGTAGAGCAACTTATTCCGGAATGAGTGGACCCGGGTTCGAACCCCGGCGCGGATAAAAATGACGGAGAAATTCACTTCGTTATAATGGCGCCCGAACTACCCGGATGACCCGACCGTTCAAAATCTCGCATTGGTGTGATGTTCTTTCCACACCGCGAGATAGGAAAAATCAGAGAATCCCTTCTCCAGTGCTTCGAAAAATAAATGTGTGTGACGTTGTATTCCACACACCAGATTGACGGGGAGTTCTCAAGTGCACGTTCTTCAGTGGTTGTCTGCCTGCAACGATTCATGGTCACGGCTGATCCGTGGGCCATGCCCCCGGCCCTCTTTCGGGGGGGGGGAGATGTGACGTACCTGCCAGCAGGACGCACATGACATAAAGGCAGATAGGAATCAGAATACATGTCTGCGTAGCTCAGTTGGTAGAGCGACTTGTTCCGGAATAAGCGTACTCGGGTTCGAATCCCGGCGTAGACTAAAAATGACGGAGAAATTCACTTCGTTATAATTATTTTACGGAAGTAAATGCAATTTTTCCAGTCTCCTGTGCCTCCTAAAATTTACCACTCGCTACGGCCCTGAGTGGAAAATCTTCGCTGAATCGATCTACGATTTATCGATATACCAAATATTCAGCATGGATATTTGTGTTATAACGTTAAGGAAATAATTTATTCAATACAAAATAAAACCAAGTTTTTCACACTCTAAAGAGTTATTTTTATTTGCCGTGAAGAACAAATTCGTTCTAACAGTGCTGAAGCTAACGAATAGGAAGCCACAAAAAATAAAGGAAGGCAGATAAAAAGAAATTAGTATCAGAAAGCAGCAAAGATAGAAAACACTAATGCATTTTGTTGCAACAATGGCTTTGTGTGAGACATATGCTGAAATAAAATAATCTCGTCTTACGATAAGCTGAATAAACTGAAGGAACTTCACGTTGTGTCCCCGCACAGGGAATTAATAAGGAAAATGTGGGATTAGTTACGGCAACAAGAGGCTCTTTTCGGTCTGAGGGATTAAGAAGACGTGTCATTAAAACATCATTATTTGCTATGGGACTCTGAATAAGTTATGATTCTTTTCTAATAAAAACGAAGATCAGCTACTAAGTATGCGTTGAAAGTTTGTGGCAAATAAATAGGAAAAAAATTCAATTTTACTAATAAAGTATTGCTACAAAAATGCGCACAAGTATTTCGAAATATTTTTTCTTGAAATTAAAACAACAGAAAAAACTGTGTTTAATTTCGGAAACCTCAAGCAAACATCTGTATCTCATACAGAGACAAATAATATCATCTTTTGCTGATTAAACAATCAGCTTTTTGAAGTGTTTTGGGCCATACATTAATTGATAAGTAGTATAATTACACATTCATTTATAAGTCTAACAAAGGTTCTGGCTTTTATAGAGCAATTGAATCGGGTTTCGAATCCCGGTGAGACATGATACTCAACTGGTTACTCTTCTTTGCTGGCGCCACTGGCAATAAATTATGAATGGCAGGAAACTGTTCCTGAACGTAGGATATTTGGATAAAAGAAGAAATAAAATAAAATGGTACTTCTGACTTTGCTGGCAACTGCGCAATAAAAAATTAATATGATTGATTGTTTAACCAGGTCTAAACACCATTTATGCTACACATGAGCTAAATGACCCGGTATGAAGTCTTCCAAGCAAGAAGTATACCAGTTTGTAACGTGCAGAGTCTCTAAATCGGAAAAGAACGGCCTTACTTGGCTAAACCCAAAGTAGAAGGACACCTATCCCGAGCTGTCAAATCAAATCATTCAATTGTGAAAATTGTTTTTTAATGTGTTCCACAGCTTTTATTCTGCTTTATTATCAATCAAGGAATCACCATTCTCGATTACACTAAGAGGGCAAAAATAATGGAAAACCTAGTTCCTGGGTAACGTAATGCTGTCACCCCTCTCGCTAATGGACGAGCCCACCGCTTGGCAGGTGTGCAGATAGGAGGACATCAATACATTCATGTAAATGATAATTCGATGAAAGTCTGGATAAACGAAAGTTAACAGAGTTTCAAAGAGGGATGATAGTTGGTGTCGGCCGCAAGGGGTCACTCTATCGCGGAGGTTGTACAGGACTTAGTATGAAGAGTGAATCAGGGATACGCCATTTCCGGAGTAACATCGTATCGTGGACAACACTGTGGGCGCAGAAAAGTGATGGATAAACATGGTCATCGACGTCTGTCCGGCATGGTGGCAATCAACAGGAGAGCTACAGTGACACAAATCGCTGCACACTTCTACGAGGGAGGTGTCAGGAACGTCTCCACCAAGACTATCAGGCGATTATTAACCGCCATATGTTAGGGGAGCTGCCGACACCCCAGAGTTCATTGCTAAAACCACACCACCGGACTGTACGCCTCAACTGGACTAACGAACATCGGCACTTGTACTTGTATGATTGGAGACAGGTCTCCTGGTCCGATGAGTCCCATTTCCATTTATTCCACGCAGACTGAAAGGTGCGTATCTGGTGGAAACCGCATGAAGCGATAGACCCTCCATGTCAACAAGGAACTGTTAAGGCTAAATGAGGGCTCGGTTATAGTCTGAAGCGCGTTCAACTGACACATGTTGGATATGCTTAGCTGTTTCTCTGAACAGTTCATCCTTGAAGACCATCTGCATCTGTTCATGGTCATCATGCATCCACAGGCAATGGACGTTTCCAGCAGAGCAGTGTACCCTCTCATAGCGGCGTGGTGATTAGAACATGGTTAGAAGAGCATCCCGCAGAATTTCCCACCCTAGAATGGCCTCCCCATTCACCAGGCATGAACTCTGAGAAAAGATACGCTCAGGCTTTGGACTCTCCATCCAGCAATACGACGGAATTATAGACAGCCGTGTACAGCAAGCATGGGTGGGGAAAACTGTCGAACGCTTTAGTGATCTAGTGAACTCAATGCCTCACCGTGTGAGTGCCCTTATCCGGGAAAAAGTTGGGCCCTACCATTTGCTGGGTAGGTATCTCATGATTCCTGCCCACTCACAGTGTATACAGGGTGAGTCAAAAGTCGCATGTCATCTTTGTATTTCAGAAATGGGAGGGAAAATCAAATATTTGAATACCCCTGCAAAGAATCGGCGAGGGTGCCTATCTCAGGCTATTTCCGGAACATGGTCGCCATCTTGAAATCCGCCATATTGGATCAAAGTCAAATTTTTCAAATAGTAAGGGGGTCATGTTGCATATCAAACAAGACTAGAATTTTCTCAGAAATTAATTGCCGTAATCAGATTTGGCATATGTGTTGTGGTTCACAAGTTATCAACACAGAAATTTGAAATAACAACCTCTAAAGTACCCTGTGATGCGCAGCTATTTGAGGTATTGAATGTGTTGTCCCTGTTGCTGAACACAGAGCTAAAGGCGCTTGATCCAGTCGTTATGCACCCGCACAAGAATATCGGGAGAAATGCGGTTAAGGCTTTCAGGATGTGTTGCTGAAGGTAGTAGTTGTCGCGGATTTTCTCAGCATACACCAGATGTTTCAGATGAACCCACAGATAAAAGTCGAGTGGTGTGAGGTCGGGGGATCTGGGTGGCCATTCTACAGGACCAAGCCGCCAATCCAATGACCACGGAATCGAACATCTTGCTATTGACGAACAGTTGCTCCGTAGTGTGGTGGAAACCCATCGTGTTGGAAATAACAGGAGAAACTGTCATCTTCATTCAAAAGGAAAGGAAACAATGTTTGCGGTAGCATTTCATGGTAGCGCTGAGCATTTAGGTTATTGTCAATGAAAATTAGTCCGATTACACGGGTGTCTCATATTCCACACCACACCATAACCTTTACATTACCAACGACGTTAAATGGTTTCCTCCAGTGAGGGCTTCTGTCACTCCAGTACCTGTGGTTCTGACGATTAACCTCAGCAGTGTCATAAAAATTGGCCTCGTCACTGAACAAAATGCTCTGTGTGAATGAGGGATCCGGTTGATGTTGGTCTAAAGCCCAGGTGCAGAGCTCGACACGTCTATCAAGCTCATCCTATGATAGTTGCTGCTGCATCTGGATCTTGAACTGATGCCAGTGAACGGTGTGAAGAATCCGTACAATGGCTGACCGGCTGATATAACACTTTGTTGTGAGACGTCGTGCGTTACGTTGTGAACTCTTTGCAAAGTATGCCAAGACTATTGTCGAGGTTTCCTCGTCGGTAGCAGTTTTCAGCCGAACACTACGTGGCTTGTCGTCCACAGTCCCAGTTTCTTGTTATTTGGATATCAGGTATGCGACAGTACTGTGCGCAATTGGTGGTCTTTCTGGGTGTCGGTTGTTGAAGTCTGCGGCTATGATACGACAGCTGCATTCCCCAAACATTATGATCACTTCAATCTTCTCTTCTTTCATCAATGCCATCTTCAGTTACCTGCAACAAACAATGATTACTTCAAATTTATGTGTTGAAGGCTTGTGAACCACAACACATTTGCCAAATCTGATTACGGCAATCAATTTCTGAGAAAATTCTAGTCTTGTTTAATATGCAGCATGACCCCCTTACATTTGAAAAAAATGACCTTGATCCAATATGGCGGATTTCAAGATGGCGGCCATGTTCCGGAAATTGTCTAAAAGACAGGCCCTTTCACCCATTCCTTACGGAGATATTGAGATATTTCATTTTCCTTCCCGTTTCTGAAATACAAGGGTGTCCTGCGACTTTTGACTCACCTTGTATGTGTGACATCATATGTATCTCTTACAACACACACTTATAAATATGTAGATCAAGACCAACGATTTTAATTAAACATGTGGCAAATAGCTAATTGACAGTTTAATAGTTAATTTACCTTAGGTGAACATGGTGGGATTTTTTTCCTATCCATTTCTGACTCTCAGAAAAAGCTTTACCATACCTTTCGTAACCCTAAGTGGACTTCTCTTCTCATTCACGAGAGCTGAGCATAAAAGGTCAAAAAATAATAGCGTATTTATTGTACTCTTTAGAACAGCAAGATATTCTTCCATAGAATAGTTACAAAGCAAGAGAAACTAAGCTACATAGAAATGGAAGCTCGTGTCTACCTTTGAGCATTTATCATATCTTATATTAACAGCAATTCCACAATTTCGTTTCTACTTATACCAGCAATTTTTTTAGACTAGAGGCACAGGGCATGAAGTTATCTAATGAAAAGTATTAGTACTTTTTGATATTAAGAGTCACACAGGAAGCCAGTTGCATTTGCGTGCATTATTTCAAAGATGCAATCATGGGCGTTTCCTTGAATAGCTGTCAGCACTTGTCATATCTCTTACAGGTTTTCGCCTGAGTAGTCACCAAACACCCACATTTCATTCAATAGAGTGTCACGCAATCCTAATGAGTGTCACATTCACTCCTGTTATGTCAAGAACGTGAAAATTGCTATCAGTAAGTTTTGTTCTGAACAGCTTTGAATCAAAACAAAATTTAATTTAAATAGTTCCACGGTTTACAAAACTAGTCAAGGTGTTGCAAAATTTAGGCATTATCTTTTTTTTTTTATCATTTTTGTTTTATAAAAATAGGCTTAGAACACTGCTGTTTTATTTAGATTAGTTTGAATCGAGATTAAATTCGTCAGCTTAATTATGCTGGAATAACTGTTCAGCCCGCCAATGACTGCAGAACAAATTCCGTGAATTATGTTTGTAACTTTATTTTCCGTAATTATGTTTTGGATGTATTTTACTCATCCTTTGTAAAGTAAGTCCGTCTTAAACATCCGCTGACATAAATGATCTTCCGGACAAATCTTCAGGTAACAAAGAAATAAGTTCCCAGGAATTGTGAGACTTTGTGCAACTCTTCTTAGCTTGTTCCACCTAGATTCAGAATACCCCTGTTTTATTTACTGCAAGTCACAGCAGCCTTTGTTTCGTAGAGTTTTGTCCGTGTTCGAAAGAGTCAGCGTGCTTCTCCGCGAATTAGATGAACGAGCAAGGACGTCGAACAAGAACCACAGTATTTCTCCCATTAGCTTCACTCTTCGTTAGAAAAGGAATAAACGTCAATAGGCTTACATCTAAGTCGCTTGCCAGGTTATTCCACCTAATTGATTAGGTGATGCATTGACCACGAAACTAATGAAACTTTTCCAAGGAATTACCTGGGTAACTACTACGTAAAAGTGAATGGAATAGTTAATCAGATGAAATAGTTATTCGGCGTCATTCATTCACGTGTAACTAGTGAATAAAAAACAATATCAGAAATATTTTTTTGCCCTGACGTTTCCTTGACCGGAAAGGCGGGTTTACATGAAAACCGACTAAATTCTTATTTCATGCTAACGTTGAACACAAATATACACTGAAGTGGCAGACAAACTGGTACAGATGAGCTTATGCAAAACACATAGCAACGTCACCTATGCGCGTACTCTGTTGCGTCCGCCAGTGCGTATATAAAGCGATAGACTTCCTTGCCAGCTGTCAGAGCTGTTTTCGGCATGAGAATTACAAGTAATAATGATTTAAGCGATTTTCAACGCGGTGTCATAGTTGGCGCCCGAAAGATGGGCCATAGTATTTCGGAGGTAGAAACGAAGTTCGGATTTTCACGAACGACCATTGCAAGGGTGTAGCGTGACTACAAGAATTCCGGCAAAACCTCCAACCTACGATACCAGTGTGGCCGTAAAAAGACATCGGGTGAACGTGACCATCGTCGGCTGTCAAGAATCGTTTCACGCGATAGGCGTGCAACACTCTCACAGGTATCATCGGAATTCAATGCTGGAGCCTCAACAAGCATCGCGTCTGGACTGTGCAACGTACCCTGCACGATATGGGCTTTGGGAGTAGACGCCCAACTCGAGTCCCCTTGATGGGTGCGCGACACAGGCCTATGCGCCTCGCTTGAGCACGGCAGCACCGCCACTGGACGCTTGATGACTAGAAACAAGTACCCTGGTCTGACGAGTCGCGTTTCCAACTGTATCGGGCAGATGGAAGGATTCGTGTCTGTCGCAAACCCCATGAAGCCATGGATACCGCCTGTCAACAAGAAACTTTACCGGCTGGTGTAGGGAATTATACCGGCCTTAAAGGTATGGGGTGTGTTTAGCTGGACTTCATTGGGATCCTTGGTACGTCTACAAACGTCTGTGACCGGCCAACGCTATGTGCGCATCCTTTCTGACGAGGTACACCCGTTCATGTCCTGTATTCATGCTGATGAGTTGGGCCTATTCCAACAGAGCAATGCACTTCCACACAAGTGTCGGCACATGCCACATTATGGTTAGAGGAGCATTCATCTGAGTTTGGGGTGTTGCCATTTCCACCCAAGTTCCCAGAACTGAAAGTGATAGAACACATTTGAGATGCCATGAAAAGCGCTATCGAACACAGGAATCCGAGACCTCGGAATACACCCGAATTATGGAACGCTCTACAGTAAGTATGGTGTGCATTGCCTACAGCATATTTCCAGAAGCTAGTGGAGTCCATGTCCCGTCGTATTTCTGCAGTCCTGCGCTCCCGTGGGGGACCTACCAAGTATTAGACTGGCGTGCCAGTTTTTCTGGCGCTTCATAGTGTACACTCGATGGACCGAACATTAGAGTTACCTACCTAAGAACGTGTTCGTCCTCCTCCAACACGAATAACAGCCTGTACCCCAGGAGGCATCGACTCCACCAGATGCCGGAGTGTTTCGTAGGTGTCTGTTGCAGCATTGTCCACAACTCCGCCCGGGACGTCGGTCCAGGATCAATGGATTTGATCTTCCGCTGCAGGGCGTTCCAAAGAGCTTCCACAGGGTTTAAATATCAAAACCTTGGGGGCCACTGGATGGTTCCAAACCGAGATTAGTGCTCCTAGAGCCAAGCTTAGGTGGTTGCGACCCGGTGGGGCGGTGCATTGTCCTCCTGAAACAGACCATCGGCTGCAGGATGCACGAAGTTCATGAAAGCGTGTGGATGATCAGCCAACACGTGCTAGTAGCGCAAAGCGGTTAAAGACCTCTCCAGACATACTAAGGGACCTATTGGGTCTCATGAGAAGGCTTTCCCAAACCATCACAAAGCCACCACCGCCTGGAACAAAGCCGAGCTGGCACCACGGGACAATGTTGTCGACACCACACCAGCAACCTCTCGTCAGCTCGATACAACTGAAAATGGGATTCATCTGTAACTTTATTTTACATACACCAGATTCTGAATACTCATGAAACGCACATAGCGTATTAAATCCGTTAGTAAGCACAGGGATTCGCTAAGCATTGTGGTGTAATAAGCATAAGCATCCGCCATTTTTATGCCTACCATTGCCTTGAAAAAGCCTCTCACTGGAGTGCGAATGCTTGGCGACTGTTTGTGCTGACTACACCACGAAAATAAACGGATTTAATACGCTATATGCGTTTCATGGGGATTCATCTGATTACACGACGTGGCGCGTTGTACCGTTCGCTCGCTGACGCAGCTTGGGTCTCCGACAATTAACCTGGATGTTATTCGCGCCGTCGTTGCCAAATCGATCGGTCTGTACCAGCCTGGATGGTCTACGTCGACCCTGGTTATCAATGGCGTGTGGTCAGTCACCGCTTGCTCTCTGGACGCTGGTACGTCCGTCGATGGTATACCCGCGGTACACCCTTGCTACGGTTGCTCTCGGGATACCTAGAGTTCTTATCACTTGGTCGATAGAATGATCCATCTGTCTTGCGCAGACAATGCGTCAACGATCAAAGTTGCTGAGATCACTACATTTGCACATGTTCGTTGATTGTGATACACTGTTGGGAAGCCGTGCTGTCAACATAATTATCGCCTGCCTTCGGTTTGGAGCTGTTCCATGTCAACCGCCCATCACCCCTATCACTAATGTTTTGTGTTCTGAATGTAGAACTTTGTGATAAAGTGAGTATTCTCAATTTTTGCAGGTAAGGCTTTAACCCTTTAAGCAGCCGATGCACCTGATCCTAATAGTGCCTCAAATTTCATGCACTTTCCAGACAAATGTTCACATAGCGGTTGGGTTTTACGAAAGCTGCGGCAAAACGATTCCTTTTCTCTTCTCATCTTAGCAGTACCGGTCATAAACATGTCACAGGCGCTCCTTTGCAGTCCTTTATTCTGTGCTCCATGAGCCACGACATGGTGAAGTGAGGCTAGTCCTCAGGACACGGACATCACGCAAATGGGTACAAACATGTGACCCAACCATGTCTGTTTTTCCTTAGGTTCGTCACCATTGGCATAACCAGTAAAGAAGAATTAGTGTCAATCATCCCATAAAATACCCACTTTGTGTAACAAACGTATGCATGATAGAGATGGGCTAGTTCACCAAACATGGACATCATACCACTGGGTAGAAACAAGTTATTTGAATATATCTCTCTCTTTTCTTAGGTTTGTCACCATTGTTATAGCCTCTTTTATTAGGCAAGAAAGGATTAGTAACAACCATCTCCCTACACGACCAGTTTGAATAATATTGGGTTGGTGCGAATGAAATGTCCGGCAAAGGACCAGCACATGTGGACGACGAGAACGGAAAAGTAGGACAACTTACCTAGGCAAAATGATCACCCTCGGCATCGCTACATAGTTGTCATCTGTCCGGTAAGGCCATGATCCCGGAACGAAAAAAGTCTTGTGGCGGCGATCTGAAGAAGTCGTCAGCTGCATGTTGAACCACCTTGTCGGTCCTGAACTGTTTCCCAGACAGGAAGTGATCCAGGCGACGAAACACATGATAGTCTGTCGGAGACAAGTCCGGGTAATAGACAAGATGAGGCGGTGCTTCATAACCCAAGGCACTTAGTGTCAGCATCATTCGTTGGACGACATGAGGGCGGCGTTGTCCTGGAGCAGAATAACACCATGTCTGTTGCCCAAAGCCGGGTTTTTTCTGCAGAAATTTATGGCGCATCTGATGTAATTCAGCTCAATAACGTTCGGCAGTAATGGTTTGGCCTCTTGCCAAGAAACTCCGATGAATTATACCGTCTATGGACAACCAGACAAGGAGCATCATCTTCCTGGTGTGTATGGGGTGCCTTAGGATGCGATCCAACAGGCTGTGCCTTGCTTAACCATTGTGCAGACCGTTTCCGATTATCACGAAGGACCCACTTCTCGTCGTAGGTGACTATTCGATGCAGTAGATGTTCCTGTTTATTCCTGGCAAGCAGCGATGTGCAGACTTCCAAATGCCTAGTCTTGTTTGCAGTTGTCAACTCATGTGGCAGCCACATGTCCAGCTTTTGTACCTTACCCAGCGCAGCCAGACGCCGAACAACTGTCGTGTGGTGGACACCTACCTCTGCCGCTATAGGATCCGCACAACCACACGTAACAGAACATCGTCAGAAACAGCAACAGTTCGGTGACCACGTGCTTCGTTTTGTAGGTCCGTGTCACCGCTTCGAAACTTCACAAACCATCGCCGAATGGTTCGTTCGTTGGCTGTATTCTCCCAAAATGTCTTGTTAACGTTTTGAGCTGCAATTCCTGCAGAATTGTCCAGTTTAAATTAATACAGGAAGATGACTCTCAAATCCGGCGTCTGCATGTTTCCTTTGCAAGCCACGTTACGTCCAAACAAACCACGCCTGAACCTTGTTCTTCAGATTAGATCATACGTAGAGGATTTTAGAAACCGAGTGTCCGACCCCAGGTTTTAAACAACCCTTAGAAATAGGAAGCTTGGTAATTTGGGCTAGAGTGAGCGATAGGAAAGTGACCCGAAAGCGAGGTAGAAAGCGGTAGGAAGACGCCCCTATTTATTACCGTGCGGCCAGTACCCGGGGCCCGACGGCTTAACGTGTCCATCCGACGCACGGCGGATATTTAGTGGTTCTGGCGTTCGTACCCGCCTGGGATCGAACACAAGGTCTTTTCCGTGGCAGTCACGAACGCTGACCACTAGGTCACCCGCGGCCCCATCTTGTTCTTCACACACGTGCTAGCTATTTATAGTAACTCTGTGATATAATACCCGCTGCACCTGTAGGTGGTTCCATTCTGCTGTGGTGGGGGCCTGTCTCCACTGCTTGTTCGGGCCGGACGTTTCATTCACACCAACTCAATACATCTAAGTAAACGGTGCTCAGGCGCACTCGTTCCAGCCGCGTTCTACCCAACTTCTTAGGCAATGAATATAAATTTATTCCAGCTGAAATCAGCCCAGTTTGCTAACACCAAGTTAATTTTTTCCAGCAGATGAAAGGATTATTTCCAGCCGAATTTTTCACGGGATTTAATGACTACGTGTGGTTTACAAAATCTCAACCAGGAAACATCCAGAGATGCTATATTTCCTTTACTATATCTGAAGGCTTATGTATTTGAGCCTAGTTACCAAAGTTTATACCAGTGGTTTTCAAAAAGATTTTAATTCCATTTATTTTTTGGATAACTTGATGTGGTCGTTTAAAAAATGGTTGAATTCCTTTTTTTCTTTATTTTATTTCGATAACAATTTGAGGTCAACTTCCCCCATTTTGAATTCCATAATTCGCAAGTAATGTATCAAAATTGATACAGGTGAATACTAGAAAGATTTAACTTTTTTCTATACATCAACACTGAACGAAAAAATTATTATAAACATCTCCCGATAACAATATACAAGGTAGAAGTATGTATCGCGCAGTCACGTTTGACACAGAAACTGGCAATGCCTATAAATAAGAACAGGGCGCAATGAATACAGCTTTTTCTCCGGCTTAGCATTCCAACATTTCGTAATGCATATACTCTAACTCTAATTTTTCATTGCTTTACTGTATTACTTCCGTATCTGAACATATGTTCAGTTTTCTCCTTTCGAGACGGTTGGCCCTACGGCGTCACGTCTTCTTCCTGTCTTCCACAACACGTTTGGGCTTGCATGCTGGCTACTAAATCTCTTGAGGGAAAAGTAATCGTAAGGAGTTTTTCAAAATTATTGAAGTGTGGGCTTCATACTTTGGAGCCTTCGGTTCATGAAAGAGAAAGAGCTTTAGAAACTAGTGACGGAAAGGTAATCAAGGGTAAAAGCAGCAACCTCAGTTTGACCGTGGCCAAATAGTAGCTGCGAGGAAGAACTGTTTTTCAATCAGTGAAACTTCTCAACTGTTAGTGTTTCCACTTCAGACCGTCGTACGTGTATACTAAGATTTGCGGCAAAACTTTCTACTAAAGGGAGAAATGTAGTCGTAAATGTGCACTTGATTCTCGAGGTGGGCGTAAACAGTCCCGCATCGCTACAACGAATTGCTCGAGTACCGCGGAGCAGATAACGTCGGAATTGAATGAGGGAGGATCCAAAATCTTATGCACAATAACCATAAGTCGCATCATTGAAAAAAGCAGGTCATGACAGTCGACGTCCACATCGTGTCAACTGCAAAGCACTGAAAGATTGAGCTGCAGTTTGCATGGCTTGCCGCAACTGGAGTGCCAACGACTGGTAACACGTCATCTGGTTTGACGAATCACGGTTTCAATTCATTACACCGACTGGAGGGTGCGTGTGCATGGGGTGAACAACACGAAGCAGTGGATCCAGCTTGCTTACAGGCCGAAGGAGAGAGTGTAACAGTTTGGCGTGCATTTAGATGGGCGTCCTTGGAGCCCCTCCTACTCACCGAAGCCTGCGTCAATGGAAGAAAGTATGTGAACATAATTGCCGACCATCTACATCCATACGTAACAATTCCCTATATCTACACCATGGCGCCATCTTTCAAGAGGACAACGACACACCGCAAACTTTCAGAGTGGCAACCAATTGGCTCCAAGATAATTCAAGTGAGTTTACCACACTTGCGTGCCCCCCCCCCTCCACCCCTCGATCGCCGGATCTTCATCCCATTGAGAATTTGTGGGACGAATTAGAAAGATCTGTGTGAGTCAGCCAATCCCCACCAGGAACTGTGGGTGCTCTGCGACAGGCGATCCTCGCTTCAAGGGCGGAAATGCAATCGCAGTGGTTTCAAGACCTAATTGTGTTCCTTTAACAAGACTTTTGGCTGCTGTAGTGAGGGTAAAAATATGGAGTAATACGTTATTAGGTAGGTGTATATAATAATTTTTCCACATTCAGTTTATGTGGTATTGGAAAGTTAGGGTACTGGATGACTGATTAAATTCCAATGCCAAACTTGTCTTTAGGAGTTTTGAATATAGGTATTGCACTGCAGTAACATCACTGTTGGATGGCACAAATGTTCCTAACCAGCCCAAAAGTTTTGCTTTTTTAGATTTCGTTTTGTTTGAAAACATTCTACGAAGTGCAGTTGACAGCAGGAAACGTTTTACTATAAACTAAGAAGAAAATCTCTCAATAACCAAAAATATCAGAGAGGACGTCCATTCTTTATTTAATCTACGCAGATAACATATTGATTCTTCGGCAATATACAAATAAGGAGTTCAGCTTTTTCACTGATCCTTTTGCAAGCATGCTATCAAAAATATAAGTGATGTATAATTTATGACTACTGAGCTTGTGGTGTTAAGATAGAATAAAATTAGCAACTTTTCTCACAATAAAATGTTTATTATACATCGACTATTGTTTCGCAGAGCTTGTGGCTCGGCATCCTCAGGACGAATGGTGGGTAAACATTCAAATCATTGTGACATCATCAGAATTCCGACGGTCACGAAGTTTCCACATATACACGTATTAGAAGCTTTCCACATATATTAGAAGCTTTCCACATATACCGGTACTCGTCACGGCTTGTCAACGACATGACGTCGACTCCATTTCTTTTAAGCGCGTGGAAACAACTCACCAAAATCTGTGACCGTCGGAATTCTGATGATGTCACAATTATTTGAATGTTTACGCCAATTCGTCCTGAAAATGTCGGTCGATGTATAATAAACATTTTATTGTGCGAAAAGTTGCTAATTTTATTCTAATATAAGTGATGGTCGAATATGGTAATGTCTACAAATTCGACCTTTGTTCACCAACTCAAATCTAAAAGAAATACATCGGGAACTTGCAGAAAAAGCTGTTATATGCCAGCCATTATTTTTGCAGACTCTCTCGACATTCTTAAAGATACAAAATGTGTACCTTCCATTTTTGATTCATTGAGTTAGTGAGTTAAAATACTTTCCATGAGAAACGGATACAAGGTTTCGTTTTTATCAACAGCTCAATTCAATAATTACTCATTAACAATTTAGTACATCTCAGTTACCGTATACTTGAAATGAGATAAATGACTCAGAACAATAGAGCGTTTTATGTACATTTTATCTATTTCGATATTTCTTAAGGACAGTTCTTCCATCCAATTTCTGTCTCAATCTTTTTAACGCACATGAATGTTTATTTCCGCTATTTTAGAGTGGACGTCTTATTAATAAAAACTTTACCTCGACGTAGTTATGATACTTGCTTACAGGTGGCGCCACTTTACCTCGATGTAGTTATGATACTTGCTTACAGGTGGCGCCACTTTACCTCAATGTAGTTATGATACTTGTTTACAGGTGGCGCCACTTTACCTGATGTAGTTATGATACTTGCAACAACTTTACCTCGATGTAGTTATGATACTAGGAACAACTTTACCTCGATGTAGTTATGATACTTGCAACAACTTTACCTCGATGTAGTTATGATACTTGCAACAACTTTACCTCGATGTAGTTATGATACTTGCAACTACTATAGCTCGATGTAGTTATGATACTTGCAACAACTTTACCTCGATGTAGTTATGATACTTGCAACTACTTTAGCTCGATGTAGTTATGATACTTGCAACAACTTTTCCTCGATGTAGTTATGATACTTGCAACAACTTTACCTCGATGTAGTTATGATACTTGCAAAAACTTTACCTCGATGTAGTTATACTTTCAACAACTTTACCTCGATGTAGTTATGATACTTGCAACAACTTTACCTCGATGTAGTTATGATACTTGCAACAACTTTACCTCGATGTAGTTATGATACTTGCAAAAACTTTACCTCGATGTAGTTATGATACTTGCAACAACTTTACCTCGATGTAGTTATGATACTTGCAACTACTATAGCTCAATGTAGTTATGATACTTGCAACTACTATAGCTCGATGTAGTTATGATACTTGCAACTAGTATAGATCGATGTAGTTATGATACTTGCAACAACTTTTCCTCGATGTAGTTATGATACTTGCAACAACTTTACCTCGATGTAGTTATGATACTTGCAACTACTATAACTCAATGTAGTTATGATACTTGCAACTACTATAGCTCGATGTAGTTATGATACTTGCCACAACTTTACCTCGATGTAGTTATGATACTTGCAACAACTTTACCTCGATGTAGTTATGATACTTGCAACAACTTGACCTCGATGTAGTTATGATACTTGCAAAAACTTTATCTCGATGTAGTTATGATACTTGCAACAACTTTACCTCGATGTAGTTATGATATTTGCAAAAACTTTACCTCGATGTAGTTATGATACTTGCAACTACTATAGCTCGATGTAGTTATGATACTTGCCACAATTTTACCTCGATGTAGTTATGATACTTGCAACAACTTTTCCTCGATGTAGTTATGATACTTGCAAAAACTTTTCCTCGATGTAGTTATGATACTTGCAACAACTTTACCTCGATGTAGTTATGATACTTGCAAAAACTTTACCTCGATGTAAGTTATGATACTTGGTTACAGGCGGCGCCACACTTCCTTACCACTACATCGAAGTAAAGTTATTAATTGTTGATATGTAGTTCAAGAAAGCTTTTTGCAAAAAGCACCGATTGCACAGTCTAAGTTAGGAGGTTTTTGTTTTATCAGTGGGCCAATTTTGATTTATGGGAAATCTTTTTTCGCCGAGGATATAGGGTTCAACTTTTTTCTATTGGAATTATAGGGACCAAAACCACTAGACGTCTACCTTAATAATAGACTGTGTCCGAAAAAGTAGCCACTCGGTTCTTAGGGTTTGAGGTATACTATCTGATTAAAAGTATTAGAACATGCCTATCTATCAACTTCCTGTAATAGGAAAGAAATGACAATCGATTTTGTGCACCCTTTGCTGCTATTGCAGCCTCCTTCCACCGTGCAACAGGTCGGTTGTAGATGTCAGGCAGTTTGTTCTGGCTCGCAGTTGGCGTACAAATCCATCCCAAAGGTGTTCCGCGGGGATGCGATCCGGGATCTGCGTAGCACTGTCCAGTTATTTCACACCCATCTCGTCAACCCATTCCTGCACGGACCTCGCTTTTTAAACCGGGGCATTGTGCTACTGGTAAGTGAAAGCATTTTTAGCGAACTGCAAAGAATGTCAGTATAGAACACAGCGTTTAGTCTCCTTGGCGCTGTAACTTGGAAGCCCAGCCGAAACCATGAAAAACAGCCGCACAGCGTGATGTATCCTCCACACAACTTCACAGTTTGCACAACACAGTCGTGCATGTAGCCTTCACCTGGCATCCTCCACACCCAGACTCATCCGGCGGACTTTCAGATGATTAAAAGCTTCAAAGAATGCGTTTTTACTACTCCACCGGCATCGAGGTTTACACCACTGCAACTGATACATCACGTTGGATTTGCTGACGCCAGGCTTGTATGTGACTGCCCGGCCATGAAAACCCATTCCCCTTCAGCTCTCGATGGTGGTGCTGGCGTTTATTAAAGAGACATTTTGGATCTCAGTGGTGAGTGTAGCAACCGAAGACAGGCGATTTTGTTGCACCACAAGCTCAGCACTCATCACTTCCACTCTGTCATCTTACGTGACGCACCAGGTCAAGAACATCACGTACAGTTGATCAGGGCAGCTGCTACGAAGCAGGAATTTCCCAATCTCACTTGTTGCTAAGATGGCTTCCTATGACCGTGCCACGTTCAAAGTCACTGAGCTCTGCCACCCATATGGCCCGTTCTACTGCTCATGCTTGTCTATGAACTGACTTGTTGGAAAGATGGCAACCTATGACCGTGCCCCGTTGAAAGTCACTGAGCTCTGCCACCCATATGGCCCGTTCTATTGTTCATGCTTGTCTATGAACTGACTTGTTGTTAAGATGGCATCCTATGACCGTGCCACGTTGAAAGTCACTGAGCTCTGCCACCCATATGGCCCGTTCTACTGTTCATGCTTGTCTATGAACTGACTTGTTGGAAAGATGGCAACCTATGACCGTGCCACGTTGAAAGCCACTGAGCTCTGCCACCCATATGGCCCGTTCTACTGTTCATGCTTGTCTATGAACTGACTTGTTGCTAAGATGGCAACCTATGACCGTGCCACGTTAAAAGTCACTGAGCTCTGCCCCCCATATGGCCCGTTCTACTGTTCATGCTTGTCTATGAACTGACTTGTTGCTAAGATGGCATCCTATGACCGCACCACGTTGAAAGACACTGAGATCTGCCGTACAGCCCATTGTTCTTTTCGTACTTAACTATGATGCTTGCCAGGCCAAGTGCGTCTTTTATAATTTTGTAGCCAATGGATGTGACGTATGTGGTCAGATTCACTACTCAAAAGAGATGTCCTGATACTCTTAACCATGTACTGTATTTTCAGTGCCACAATGAATGTTTTCCAGTAAATTCGATTACAGTATACTGAGAATTCTAAGAGGTGATTGACTTCTGCTACTGGTGTTTGCCAAACGACATATGATTTCATTGCAAATGCACATACGATGGATTTCGTGCTTGTACAGCGTTGCTCTCGATCCTTATAATCGAAATATATCAGACAGGAATTAAATTAAGGATGGTTTAATCTTACTCAAACAAAGTGATTACGCCGTCTTGCGCCAATAAAGTGGAATCACAGCTGTTGAATTGAATGAAACAACGATATGTGACAGACCTAGTTTGAAAGACCTGATTTCGACGTTATGCAGATTTAGTGCCCTAATCTTTAAGGAGGACGTAATTATCTCAGCTTCATTTACATTGCGTGCTATTCTGGTGCATCGTCAGCAGTGGCTGTCACTTCCGGGAAGATGATTTGAATTTACTGACTTGAGGAAGTGAGGAATCTTGTTTTAAGATTCATATTACAATCAGTCACGTGAATCTAAAAGCAGCTTATGGAGTTCGTGAAATTCTTAGCGTAGCTTTCCTTTCTGGAATATACAAAATGTTTAGAAATAAGGAAGGGTGTTCCAAAACAACTTTAATCTTACTAATATTTAATGGTAAATATCCAATACCTTTTAATGCACCGATTCAATTCTGAATACCGATCAATGCTCAAATTCATTAACAGATACCCTAAGTACGTGAGATAAGCACTAAAGCAATAAATTATTTGGAACACTTACCTAATAACGCGTTGGGTCACCGTTGGCCTTCAAAACAGCCTCGATAGGATGTGACATGGTTGCAGCTTCAGGTCCAGCCTAGTCGATGTTATTGCGTCAATCAACTGCCGAATATTTGCTAGAGGAAGATCTCTGCTACGAATAGTAATCTGAATCTTCTACCACAGGTGTTTCAATCGGACTGAAGACTGAGAACTGCGAGATCACTTTTAGCCTTTTGAATCAGGGGCGGATTGAAACACCGAAATGTTTCCCGGCGGACCACTGGAGAAATGGCCCACTATTTCTCGTATCCTGTTCGTCCGGATTTTTTGGAATTGTCCGAATTTTTAAAATTATTTTGGTACTTATGAATAACAACCGGTAACTTCGTTTGAGCTTTACAATATCTGTCTGAAACGCTGGTGTCTTAAAAAATTGTGAATTTGCGTTTCGTTTTATCTATATATACACCTATGAGCCATTACATTATGACCACCTACCTAATAAGCTGTAGGGGACCTCCTTTAGCTCACAAAAGAGCAGCCACTCGGCGAGGTATCGCTTCGATGAGGTGGCTATAGGTATTTAGCGGTATCTGGTACCATAATGTCAACAGCAGGTCCTCCAGTTCCCGTACATTTCGGGGGGGGGGATTTAGCGCGAACCCATTTTTCCAAGTCGAACCACAAATGTTCGATTGGGTTCATGTCATGTGAATGTGAAGGCCAGGGCATAAACAGAAAGTCAGTCACCAGCATGTTCCTCGTACCACTTTTTGACGATTCTGGCAATGTGGCTTGGCCTATTATCCTGTTGGTAATGGCCATCACCAGCAGGGAACACAGTTGCCATGGATGCGTGAACTTGGTCCGCAACGATGTTCAGAAGAATGACAACTGTCAGGGATTGTGCTATTGGGATAATGGCGCTCCAAGAAAACATCGCCCACAGCCGAACACCGCCGTCGCCGGCATGTTTTCGCCCAACAGTGCATCCGGGTGCCATAGCCTCCGTTGGTAATCGGCGTATCTGCGCTTGACGTTATGCACCAGGAATCTTAATTCTTCAGACCAATCTACTTTCTTACAACCATCCACGGTCCAATCTTGATGATCTTGGGCCTATTTTATGCGTTGTTGGCGGTGACGTGCAGTGAGCATGGTGACCCGGATGGGCCTTCGGCTACGTACGCCCATGCGCAGAAGGTTGCGACGAATTGTGTTCTGTGACACATTGCCCTGATCACCACTGCTGTTGCTGCGGGAGATTCGTCACACCGTGGCCCTGACATCGCTGTGAACTTCTCCTACGTTTCTGTTCGGTCTCAAGGCGCGCCCATTTCTATAGGCTGCGTTTGGTCATAATATAATGAATGTCTCATCGATGTATGTTGGGTGTTTGGTGTAAAGTGACAAAGCAAAATTATCTCTACTTCTGTGAAAAATTTGCACTGTTGTAAATAAAATAAGTTAACCACGTTTATCAGCATAGATCGTTGGATTAGATGTACACGTATTGTTTAAATGCAGTTAAGCGTAGGCCAAAGTAACATTGGTAAGTCTTACAGTACTTTTGTAATCTTGGAGGAGACCCTAACAACAATTTTGATGATCCATCATCCCCACACCCTTATCCAGTATTCACTTATAGACATTTAGCACAAAGCTATTCTTCAGCAGATCTTTTACAAAATCCGTATCCGAGCCATGTTTATCTTAAAAGAAACAACGAATTACCGGCACTGGTTCATGAATTAACAAGTTAGTAAAATCATGCAGTGCATTGATTATGATACGCTTTCCACCATACCATAAAGCATTACTCAAGTTATCAGGATAATGGCTGTAAAATGAATCTCTCTCCTGTTCCCTGACCTTTGACCTCATTTCGATGATATTCAACACAATTGGTTCAGTACATCTCCGAAACAACATACTAACGTTCTGTCGCAATAGAAGCAGTTTTAGTCAAGTTATGAGGATAATGGCTGTGGAATAAATCTCGCTGTTGTGCCCTGACCTTTGACCCTATTTCGATTATATCAAACACAACCGGTTCAGTACATCTCCGAAACAACATGAGGACGTTTTGTCGCAATCGAAGCTTTTCAATAGGGTTCGTCCCCAGGTGGTCCCCTACCACATACTAAACTTTCATCGAAATCGAACCATTTTTACGCAAGTTATCGTGCGGGAGGACGGACGGACAAAGCTGGAGCATATACGTTTCTTCAAATTACGGATGGCCGCCTCGGTGGAGCAGTGGTCAAAGCGATGGCCAATGATCATTCGTCCGTAAGCGGTCCGGGTTCGAATCCCGGTGAGGCATGGATGTTATATTTGTCTTACGGCACTGGCTCTCTCCTTCCCTGGAACCACTGACCCAAAATTAGGGACGGGCGACTACTTATAGCCCATTCAGTTGGTCACGGTGGTCGTTAAACCTCCAATAAATTAAAAAAAAAAACAAAAAACCCTACGGTTGGAAAGCGTATAAAAGGTACTTCGTGAGTCAAAATAATGAATGGACTTAAGAAAAGGGAGGTGGAACGAATAACGTTGCGCAATAGACGATCACTGACCAAGTAAATGTAATTATTATCTAGTACAATACCCCATTTTGTTTGACAAATGCTACATTTAATCATGAGTGAATTTTTAAGATTTCTCCTGAGCTAGTTTCACAATGCATTCAAAATAGTAGTATAACTATACTACTGATCTGAATTGCTTGGCGTAGAATAGAAATTAAAGTTTCCAAGCTTTCGCACGTCAACCAGATACCTTTTTCAAGGAAGGTAGACAGCAAACTGCAAACTGAATAATAGAACACTTCAACAATTTGAACGCGGTGGCTTGACTATAGAATAAATGAATAGGTGCAAATGTGATTATTCGTTTGAAGAAACTAGGAGTCATGTTGGTTGGGCACGCGGTATCGCGGGAGAAAACGCAGCATTATTTGACGAACTGGTACCAAAGTGGTTACTTTTCCCTAATTTGTGTCTCTTTTATATTCATTGAGTCTAACTCTGAACGAACGCTTGGTCATTCCGATGTAGTATCGCTTGGAGCCGTAGGGATATTTTATTCTACGCCAAGAAATTCGGATCATTAGTATAATTATACTAATTCGAGTATAAGTGGTGTACAGTTCCTATTTATTAATGCACAATGCATATTTCAACTGTTTTCTTTCATTCAGGAGCTAAAACAATTTTTTTTCATGAGGGAATTTACCAGTACTGGTAATGAGGTATTTCTCTGTGGGTTCATATATTTCTGTAGTGGACCACGAGACTAAAATTCCCGTCCAGTTTCGTCGACCCAATCTGCCCCTGCTTTGAAGTCACTGTCGTGATCCTGAAACCACTGTGTGATCATCTGGATCTTGTGCATGGCGCATTATCCTGTCGGTGCCCCTTTCATAAGGACACACCATGCACATGTACGGATGTGGCTGGTCCGTAATGACGTTAAGATATCTCGAGGTATGGAAATATTGTGCCTGCGGTATTAAGGAACCCATTTACCACCATGAAAATAGAACCCATACCGTTACACCTCCCACCAGCTTATACAGATAATGATAGGTAGCTCGGATCCACTGATTCGTGCTGTACAAGCCATATACAATGTAGTTGCCCGTCCATGGGCGTGTATTCTATGAAAGCGTGATTCACTGGACCAGGCACCCTTTCTTCAGTCCTCTAGGATGCAGTATTGGTTCTCCCATGCAGACTACAGACGGATTTGTCAGTTTTTAGCAAAGACGAGTGCTACACGAAGGAGACGTCCGTTGTTATAATCCATTCGCCTAAATGTGCGGTGGTGTGTATGTTGGAATTCTTCTATCGATAGAGGTGTTGTACTGAGCGGTCACTTGACGCTGTGGAGCTTGTTTGTTACCACGCATAATGCTCTCAAGCCATCGTCACCCTCGAACATCGACCAGTCAGTTCCGCACACAGGAAAACCTCTGAGTGGTTGTTTTGTTGTTCGTGCACCATTCATTGTGCACCTTCGGTACACTTGTTCTTGCATAGCCAAGAAGGTTTGCTTTCTCTAAGATGCTTGCACCTGAGATCTCCTCACGCGGATTATCATACCTCTTCCGAATTTGCTTAAATCACGAGTGTTTTCCATACTGCCGCTATTTACGCTGCATGCAAGTCTGAGTCTTTTTCAGTGAGTTGTTCATAAAGCCGTCTCAATGACATAGTTACGTGCTTAAATGACTAGGCAGGTGTCTGATTGCTATTAGGCGTTCCCAAAAATTTGCTGCTTCATTGAGCAATGCCTAACTAGCTACAAATCAGCTAAGCGGGATCTTAACATCATTTAATATATCCAATACGAGAACTCACTCATTGGATGTCAATTCTCTTTACATCTCACAGATACAGAATTAACATCCAACAGTGAGTTCCGGAATTGGTCACCTTTTTTACGCTTTCAAACATAGGTTGAAGAAGCGTATATGCTCCAGCTTCGTCATATCCGTCTGCCCGTTGGCACGATAACTCGCGTAGAAATGGTTCAGTTTCTATGAAATTTTAGTATGTAGTAGGGGACCACCTGGGGACTAACCCTATTGAAAATGGAAGAAATAAGGTCAAAGGTCAGGACACAGGAGGGGGTCCATTCCATTGCCCTTATACGTCATAACTCACGTAAAAATGGTTCGATTTCGATGAAATTTTAGTATGTGGTAGGTGACCACCGGGCGACGAACCCTATTGAAAATGGAAGAAATGGGGTCAAAGGTCAGGACATGTTGTTCCGGAGGTATACTGAACCGGTTCTGTTGAATATCATCGAAATGGTGTGAAAGGTCAGGGCACAGGATAGGTAGCTCGGATCCAGCGAGATTTATTCCAAAGCCATTATTCTCATAACTTGAGTAATGATTTCCGGTATGTTGGAAAGCGTATCATAATCAATGCATTGCATGTTTTTACACTGAAGAGCACTTGAATTAGAGATACTTGTCTAGTAACGTGTAGCACCACCTTTCGTCCTGATGACGGCGGCGATTCGTCTCGGCATGGACTCGACAAGACACCGGAAGCGTTGGGAAGCTATACGGATCCACGACCCCTGAACAAGCTCTCACAGTTCACGAAGATTTGATGGAGGTGGTCAGAGTTTCGAACATCTCTCTCGATGGTATCCCAGATGTGCTCGATGGGATTGAGGTCAGGTGACCTAGCTGGCCAAGGAAGCGAGGTCACGTCGGTGGAGTGTTCATCCAACCATTCGGATACAATTCGGGAGCGATGGCACGGCGCACTGTCTTTCTGCAGGATGAGGTCCCCAGTGGGATGTTGAAGACGCACTAACGGGAGCAAATGGTCGTCCAGGATATCCCGGTAACTTTGACCTGTGAGGGACGATGTCATGCTTACCAGGGGTCCCATTTCAGTCCGCGTAAACAGTCCCCAGACGAGAATGTCCCGCCCCACCAGCTTGAAGAGTACCCTGCTGGCAAGAAGTATTCATCGCTTCATGTGGTTTGCGCCGTACTCGTATCCTGCCATCCGCATGTGCCAATGTGAATCTCGACTCATCAGTCAAGGCAACATTTTTCCACATGTCTAGGGTTCAGTGGCGATGTTCCCGCGCCCATGCTAATCTTTGTGCGGTCAGCAGCGGTACCCTCGTGGGACGATGGCTACTGTACTCCATAGCGAAGAGTTGGTTCTGGATGGTGTGGCTGCTTTCATGTTTTTGTGCACGAGCGTTAAATTGCCGAGTGGTTTCTTGCACTGTGGCCCGTCTATCCGCGGTTACAATGCGAGATAGCCGACGATGACCCAGCTCATTCACACGCTGTTGTCCATGGCAGTTGGCCCTTGCACGAATGGTTTTACTGGATTCGATGTACTCACGGTGCACCCGTGACACAGCGGCTCGCGACAATCCCAGTGACTTTAAGAACAGTTTGCTACGGAAGTTACTCTCTACACCCAGGAGCTACTCAATATCTCTGCTACTCTAATAAATCCCTCTTTCCTCGGGTTAAATTCTGGTATCATTTACAGCTAGAACTTATAGTTAAGAAGAAATGGAACCAAGTGACCCAAGGCTATGAACGCGCTTATCTCTCAGTTGTAAATGTTTCTAACCGAGATGAATTTATCTTCAAAACAACGATTAAAACTGCTCTTCTCTGGGCAAAAAACTTAGCAAATGGACGGAAAGTGTATTCTCTGGGAAAAAAACAGCAAATGGGCTGAAAGTGTATTCTCTGCCAAAAATTCCAAATATGTACAAATGCATGCAAGTGGCAAAGCGAAATTTTAGCCCACGGCAATATGTGTGTGTTGAACCTTATAAACGGGGAAAGTGGATCTTATTACCGATGATTTTGTCATGTAATCGTTCAATTTGTATCGGTATTTTAAGAATATGTTCATTTGTTATAAGACTCAACAACTTAACAGTGGTTGAGTCTTATAACCGCAACCACTTAAAAGTGGCTGAGTGTTAAAACCAGTGAACGTTACAATCCGTAGTCACTTATTACGGAATTGTGTATAATTCGATGAAATTTCTCTTCATCAATTTATTATCGGGAAAATAAGTAATTTTACTTAATCAGTTACGGAAGGCGCTATGAGTAGCATCACAGAAAAAATATAACTTGAAATGCAAAAAGAAGTTCTTCCATGCAATTTATTAGAATGTTATGGGGGAAATGAAAACACCGTAAAAAATTAAAATTTTGTTTCTACAGTTAGTTTATCCGATCGTTCATTTTTTTTCTTACGGTCGTATGTAGCAAGCGTTTCCGCATCCGTGATCAAAAGTGTTCTGTCATCTGTGAAAGCAATTTAGATTTGTGGTCTTTTAAGCACTTTGTTTCGCAAAGTAATATCTCCAATCAATGTTCTAATTTGAAGTGCCGTAGTAAAGCTGTAAACTACTTTTTATTATTTTAGCGAGAAGAGAATGAAGGAAGACAATGAGATTTTTTGCTCTTGTTGTGTGTCAATATTCTGACGTTCTTCTGGATGGGCCAGAAATCATTAGCATGCATGGCTTGGTTTTCAGTCCTTTCTGAAGTTTTACGTAGACTAATGCACTCGCCAGTGACATTAAATGCGTTTGCCCATCCATTCATCCAGTTGAAGTCACGCATTAGAGGCACTCTTGGATCTTCATCAAGGGCATTAATGTTCGTTCAATGTGATCTACTCAATGGTGGATTAGAAATTAATGCGGCGTACTGAATTGGATGGTTGGTTCAGAATGGTTGTTTCACTACAATTGCAAGAGAGCTCTGACTGAAACAAATGATTTGCTATTGACATGTTCTACTAAATCTCCTGCATGCAAAACTTTGCTGATTCCTTTTATTGCAGACATTGAACAAACTGTTGTATTGATTTTAGAAATTATTTAACAATGTCCAGTATGGAAAAAAACTGTATCAGAAGTGATATTTCCAGCGCATAGGTTTTATTTGATCAAACATCTGTCACAAGGTAGATATCAATTAATACACCTAATACAATTATGAAAGCTTTATTCCGTCTTTATATTTGTAGGTCTAAAGAACAATCAATGCACAGAACTTACAGAACATCAATACACAGAGCTTACGTTGTTTGCTCAGACATAACAGAAAGGGAAAACGAAATGTTTCGGATAACAAGACAAGGCCTTGATGCTGGATACAGCTTCAAAAAGATGATGACCTTAGTACAAAATATAGAACACAAAATAAGAGGGAATGTAACAGCTAAATACAAGAGCAACATAAAATTCGTAGGTAAGATACCCTTACATCCCAAGTTTCTCTTATTATTTCAAAAACTTACTAGGTAGTAAAGGATATGATGTGGGAATACAAACGACAAAATCAATTAGTAAAACGTTATCTGATTATAAGGAATCTGATACGATAAACAAAGCAGAAGTATACACCATCCCACTAAGATACGCTGGTGGAACACAGAAGGTGTACGTTGGACAGACGAAAATGTTTTTTAAGGCTACAGTTAAGGAACATAGTAGAAATGTAAAAGATGCAATAACGTCCACAGCAATTGCTAGAGAGTGTAATACAGCTATACCTGGATGGCCTGGTGCTAAATGTATAGCTAGGTTATACTACACACAGATAATCCTCAATACGTCTGTCAATGAAAGTAAGGGGAAGAGAGGAAGCATGTAATGAAAATGTTTCATACGATATTCCCCAAATATGGAGAGTTTTCATATAAAATTATACAATAAATAGAGCATATAGTGATGGCGGTTTAACACGTCAGTCACGTTATAACATGATGGCATGTGAAAAAATACGTGAATGAACGTTGTTTATTGTTTGTTTGTTTAATTCTATGCATTCTGTTTGTAACGTACCTTGAGAAAGCTGTCTGTTGACAAGCGAAAGCTTGGTAATTAATGTTATGTTGTTCTTTAGACCTATAAATATAAAGACGGAATAAAGCTTTCATAATCATCTGCAACAACTATAAAAAAACAAAAAAAAAACGTGTGGAACACAGAGTCTTTAGAAACTGTAACGGGAAAAGTGACCCTTTAGAGGCCTTCAGAGGAATAAAAATGATTTGAAGACTAAAAGGTACGTTCAAATTAAAATGGCAGCACGAAGCTCATGAATCCTAAATTTGCCAGTGGAAAGACCACACCATTCTGCTCCGGAGTCGAAAACTTTCCGCCGGCCCGGTAGTCTAAACGATGGCCCCTGATTATTCGTCCGAAAAGGGTCCGGGTTCGAATCATTGTGAGACATGGATGCTGTGTTTGTCTTACGACACTGTATGATTCCCTTCCCTGGAACCAGTGACCTTAAATTAAGGACGGGTGACTGCTTTTACAGCTCATTGAGTTGCTCATGGTGGTCGTTAAACCTCCAATCCAAAAAAAAAAAAACTTACCCAATTAAGCCACACCGACAAGGGCTTATCACTGTTACTTGCCGTTCTTGAGATTTACGTCACCTTTGTATTACGTCACATATGCCACGCCCCACACTTGAGGAAGGGCTGGGACGGAATCACAGGTTTCAGGGTCAGCCAGCAACCATGTTTAAAGTAAACTCTCTGTAGAAGAAGGAATTCTCATTAATTCCAGACGATGTGTGAAAGAAGCATCACACATTTTTCAAAGCAAAGAAGGAATTCTCATTCATTTCAGACGATGTGCGAAAGGAACATCACGCATTTTCCAAAGAACCTAACGGCCAGTTGATACATTTTTACGTTCGGGCACCAGTGTGAAATTCAAACCAAATTTGCCAGTGGTGCTATTTAAACCCACATCCTTCTGCTCCGGAGCCGAACGTTTTCCCAATTAAGCTCCGCTGGGAAGGGCTTATCACTGCTAATTGCCGTTTTGGCATGTGTGTCACCTCTAAAATCCGATGTGAAGGACACAAAGTGAATCGAAATGAAAAATGGGAGCAAAACGATCTGTTAATAACCATGTGAGAAATAAAAACGTGATTCCAAATTTAAATAAAAGTAAAAAGTTATTATAAGAACCAATTTCGGAATACCGAGAAGTTCTCTCTAAGTAAATTAAAATGGGAGCACAATGTTTTTATAAGAGCTAATGTGAGAACCATTGAGTGGCTCTAACTTAAAATTCAAGAAGAAAAATCCTGTAGGAGTCAATCTAAATAATACCGAGCCGTTCCAAGGAAATTAAAGGGACATCACAAAGTGATTTTAAAAACCAATGTAAGGAATATTGAGAAGTTCTAAGTTAAAATGCGCGTTCAAGTTTTCCATAGAGCTCAAGCTGTTAAGCATGTTGCTGGACTAGGTGGTAAAAATTGTTAATAGCAATTATGAAGAATATATTTCGTTCTTCTTACATGTTTTGTTTCACATGTTAAAATTCTTCGTTTGTGACTATAGAAGGCAGTATGCGTAATTATGTAAGGGAGTATCTTAAAAAATCACTTATGTCAATAATGCGAAAATGTTAACTCACCTTCGTTCTTCGTGGACTTCGTGCAGCTGCTTGATGTTCACGCAATATATATTGCCTATTATATGATATGGTCATAAGCTAGACGAACCTATATTCCTTATTCAACGAATGAGTACGAACCAAAATGAAGTAAAAACCCATAAACTTCAAATAAAATTCAAACATAATCGGAATAAAATCTGAATAGCATTACGATAAAAAAACTGAACCAATAAAACGGCAATGACGAATCCTCCAAAAAACTTTCAGATATGCCTATATGTTGTTCACACACACCTTGGAACGACTGGGAAGGTGTATGTGAACAACATAGGCATATCTGAAAGTTTTTTGGAGGATTCGTCATTGTCGTTTTTTAATAGACATTGCCGTTTTCATCTAATAGGTAATATACACTGGTGTGCAAAAATTAAGGACAAAGAGAAGAAATTAGTATAACAGCGTAACGAGCTGGCAGAACGGACCGAAAGACCACTCAGGAGATAGACTAGCGTCCGGTACGGTAGGGCATGCGCATATATGCGGCATGACGAGGGGGGGAGTGTCGTAAGGGTATAAAGCACACGGGCAGTGTACGCTCAGTAATTCGGTGAAAGCTATTGCACGGTGTACATCGGTTTGAACGACGTCGAGTTGCTGCCACCGTGTGATATGGCCAACAGGCAATCCAGTAGACGGCATCTGGATGACTTTACCAGAGGTCGCGTCATTGGGAAGTTGGAAGAAGGTCGAAGTGTGACTAGTGTGGCCGAGGATTTCAGGATCGCTCACAGCATCGTTTCACGAGCTTGGAGAGCATTTCAAACGACCGGAATAACTGTTCGAGAGTTTAGCAGTGGTCGTCCACGAGCAACCACGGCGGCGGACGACCGGTATATTGTCCTACAGGCGAGAAGAGACAGATGGCATACAGCGGGAGAAATCGCAAGGCACATGCAACAGACAACTGGACGTCCGTTATCGCGTTTTATCGTGGCCAGGAGGCTGCAGAAAGGTGGTCTATTTGCACGACGACCAGTACAGTGTGTGCCATAAACCCCTGCTCATCGGAGACGGCGGTTTCTGTGGTGCCAGGAACACAAGAACTGGACACATCAGCAATGGGGTCGAGTTCTCTTCACGGATGAGAGCCGATTTAGTCTGACAAGCAATTCTCGACATATACACATCTGGAGAGAGCAGGGAACATTCAATCACACCTCGAACATCATCGAAAGGGACCGGTTTGGAGGTAGCGGAGTTCTCGTTTGGGGCGGTATCATGCTTCGTAGCCGTACTGACCTCCACATCTTCCAAGGAGGTTCAGTCACTGGTGTCCGCTATTGTACCGAGGTTCTCCTGCCTCACGTGCGTCTGTTTAGAGGTGCTGTGGGTCCTGAGTTCGTCTTCATGGACAACAACGCTACACCTCATCGTACAGTGGCTGTCGCAGAGCTGTTGGAGAGTGAAGATATTCAACGCATGGATCGGTCGCAAGGTCCCCGGGCCTAAATTCAATCGAACACGTGTGGAACCTTCTCGGGAGACGCTTGGCAGCACGTCACCAGTTGCCAGCAACGATTCCGCAGCTGCGATTGGCGCTACAAGAGGAATGGGCCACGATGCCTCAACAGCTCCTTGACAACCTCGTCCTCAGCATGGACAGACGTAAATCCTGCAACGCAGTCAGGGGTGATCGTATCCCCTACTAAAGTACTAAAGACTGGATTTTTCTTTGCAGCCACCTGTCACATGGACATTTTTGTTTTCTGTCGAGTTGTGCTCGAAGCTACCTTTACAATAAAGTGCCTTTGTATCCTTTGGATTCCTTGTTTGGACGGTTTTGCTCACTTGTCCCATATTCTTACATCTTGGGGATCTTATTGTATGATTTGAGTCGATATGGAACACTTCTGCACGACGTTACATTCGAAAAACGTCTTGTCCTTTATATTTGCACGCTAGTGTACAATGTGTGAACATCAAGCAGCTAGCACGAAGTCCACGAAGAACGAAGGTGAGTTAACATTTTCGCATTATTGACATCAGTGATTTTTTAAGAAGCTCCCTTACATAATTAAGCACACTGCCTTCCATAGTCACAAACGAAGAATTTTAACTAGTGAAACAGAAAATATAAGAAGAACGAAATATATTCTTCAAAATTGCTATTAACACGTTGAAGTTATGGCAAGAACGCATGTGAAAACTACAAGTGGTTCTAAGCGAACCCGTGTGAAGAATATAGGTTGGTATCAAACTTTTTTGGAAGAACAAAGCAAGAAACCCGTTTTCAGATGGTTAGCTATGAGAACAAACTGCAATATCAGCACGACTCATAAAGTCTGCGAATCCCACTACTTCAGATAGCAATATGGCTTCCAATTTCTGGTCTGCATAATTTTCAGCGGACTTTCACCGAACAATTACAGCAAAAATGTTTTACGTTGTCTATATACACAGTCCTATCAGAATAATATGGCTACCCCCATAAACACAGTGTACTCACCCAGGTGCGTCACAGAGTGCACGTGACAAGGTCGACCACACGGAGATATCAGGGACCGGCCAGGACAGAGGAGCCATATTACGTTACGTGAGCTCAATGGGCCGAGGTAGTGATTTGACGGACGTGCAAAATGGAATGATCATCGGCTACCGCGCCAAGGACGGAATCATCTCAGAAACAGCAGACTTCGTGGGCTGTTCGCGTGGTGCTGTAGAAATGGTGTACCAAGAATGAACCTATGGCACACCGAGTACCTCATGACGTCATAACTATGGAGCCCCAAAGGCCATCGACCCCAGAGGAGAGCGACGTCTCCGTTAACTGGTAAAAGACAATCGACGCGCAACAGTGTACCAATTGACCACGCAAATGAACTATGGGGCAATGAAGTACGTGTCTCCGATAACAGTAGAGCGAACCCTGTTACGCATGGGTCTCCGGAGTCGACCCTGCATCAAGGCGTCCATGTTAACCCAAGTATCTATCTATCTACAAAGGGTGGGTTGAAAGTCTTGCAATATTTGGAACACTTTGTCTTCATACGTACCTTTAAGACGAAACCTGACTGGCATTCAAAGTATAGGCCATCGTGTTGCACCGTCTTTAGCCATCGGTCAGCCAGTTCTTCGATTCCGCAGCGGTACCAGTTCTTGTTCTTCGAAGCGAGGAACTCCTTCACACCGGCTGCAACCTCTTCCTGGTTGTTGAAGTACCGTCCGCGAAGGAAGTGGGCCATGGACCGGAACAAGTAATAATCCCACGGGGCAAGATCCGGACTATATGCTGGGTGTGGCATCAGTTCGATGCCCTCAAGTTTCTGGAGTTTTGCCCGGGTCGCTCGTGGTATGAGGCCGAGCGTTGTCCTGCTGTAAAAGTGCGCGCTTTCTGTTCACCAATGCCGAGTACTTCTCCCCCAAAACGGCATACATCCGCTCCAGCTCTTCAGAGTAGAGGTTGGCGTTGATGGTTCGACAGTCTGGAACAAATTTGTAGTGGAATATCCCCTCGAAATTCCACCAGACGCAGAGCATCACCTTGTGCTCGAAGCGCACACTTTGACAACAGGTTCAGGAAGCTGGTCCGGTTTCAACCACTGTCGTTGTGTGTTACGATTACGGAAATAGACCTAATTTTCATCGCACGTAAGAATTCTTTTGATGAAACGTACATCACGCTGGTTTTCTAGGAGTTTCGTGCACACTTCCACTCGGCGGTTTGCTTCAGCTGGAGTCAGTTCGTGAGGGACAATACGGCATCTCCTTTAGACCTTGTCGATGTCCTGAAGATGACGAACCACGGTGGTCTGTGATACGCCCAGCTCATCTGATAATCTCCGAGTGCTGGTTGTCGGATTTATCTCTACGGCCAGGCGCACCACTTCCGAATCCACGGTTTGGGGTCTACCTGACCTTGGCTGATCGTCGAGGTTTCTGTCACCTGAGCGAAATTTCTTGAACCATCTGGTTGCGGTGCTGTGGCCCACGGAACCTTCCCCTTTCGCATGACAAATGTTTCGTGTCGATTGAGCAGCATCACGGCCGAGTTCAAACTCGTAAAGCAAAAGTTCCCTAATTAGCCGATTGTGAATGTTCATATTTTAGGCGTCCCAACCACTGACAGAACGGCGATATGCAGTGCTGTTCACAGCAACGACTACCACTTTATATTCCTTTCGACTGACTGCTGTGTGCGACTTGAACTAGTTTAAGCACGTGACTTACTGCCGCAGCACATGCGTTTATTCAAATATTGCAAACCTATCGACTCATCATCTGTATCTATCTATCTCAATCACTCAATTAATCAATCAATCAATCAGCATATCCCTTCATACAGTTGATCTAGTTACAGGAATTCCTATAATATCTTTGTTCGAAAGTGATAATTTCAATCTAGCAAATCATGATTTACGAAAGAAATCATAACGTACACTAAAAATACCGGGACATTCTTCAAGTTAGTTGTAAAGTCTATATATTTTGTATAACGAAGAATTTTTTCCAGCTTCAATCCTGCAGAATGGCGCAGCATTCACTTCACATTTTGTCCTTGGCGAACGTGGCTCACGGAAATTTAATCGGTTTACAATATGAATATCGTCTATCTCTCCACTGATGATAAGGTACAGAAACTTAAGTTGGAGAACTTTCTTTCTTGAATGTAGAGAAGTCATCTTGAAGAATAACAGGTCAGTCGTCGGGATATCTGCGATATAAACCCCAGTAGATCTGTGAAAAAGGTGTCGTAGAAATCTTGTTTTGTACTTTCTCAATTTGATTTATCAGTGTTACAAGGCTAGGTCCCCAAATGATCGCAGCATGCTCTAGTAAAGATCTTACCGTAGTCTCACAAATGCGAACAACTCTTTGAGGATTGGAAAAATACTGAGAAAATCGCGTAATGAATTCAATACTGCTATAGGCTGAACGTGCAACTCACTTTCTATAGGCTGAACGTGCAACTCACTTTCTATAGGCTGAAATACAATTCACATTCTTCTCACTTTCGTTTTCTCATTTCAATATTGTTCCGGAAAAAGTAATAATACACTACATATGTACAAATTGTATTGGTATTTTTCTTTTGTTGATGTTCTGAAGTATTAGGTGTAAAAATAAGTTTTAAAGCGGTTTTTATGTGACGTATACCGCTAATTTACATATCCGGCATTCCCCCGCGTTTTTGTCATGTGACTGTAACTGGTCCGAAGAAGTTTGCCCAACAGTCAAACGCTCATGTACCTCGGTAGGTCAAAGATGGCAAGCGATACTGACTGCATTTTTTCTACACGGCATTCGTTACGAATTTCATCAACGAAAAGGTGCTGCAAAAGAATGTGCATCGATCTGTTCTGGTGGAGAATATTGTATCGAAAATCACGCGTGACGTTTGGTTTAGACGGTTTAAAGCAGGTGATTTTGATGTTAGCGATCGGGAACGTAGTGGCGCCCCGCAGAAGGTTGCACATGAGAAACTGCAAGCATTGCTGGATGATAATTCGTCTCAAACGCAAAAGGAACTAGCTGAACAACTGCGGTAACTTAACAAACCATTTTCAATCGTTTACGCGCAGTGGGAAAGATTCAGAATTAAGAAAACTCGGTTCCGCGTGACCAGAGCCAGAGGAACAAGGATGAGCGTGTCATGAAGTGTTTGCATCTGTTGAATAAGCAACGCAGAAAGTATTTCATGTGAAAAATCGTTACGGGTGATGAAAAGTGGATATGGTACGTCAATCCCAAGCGCAAAGAACACTGGGTAATGTTATACTCGACACCGAAACGCAATATTCACTCCAAGAAAGTTCATATCTGGTGGGATATGAAGGGTGTGCTCTATTATGAATTATTGGAACAGGGTCAAACTGTTACTGCTGATAGCTGCAAGCAGCAATTGCTGCGATTGAACCAAGAAATCTGTTTTAAACGTCCATTCACAAGCAAAGGATGGCGTCCCGTGAAATTACTGAATGACAACGCTAGGTCACATGTCACGAAATCGGTCAAGGTAACGTTATTGACGCTTGGCTGGAAAGTTTTGGAGCACCCGGCGTATAGACCCGACATAGCCCCTTCAGACTATCATTTGTTCAGATCGATGCAACATAGTTTGTCTGCTATACGATTCCGGGCATGCAACGAAGTGCAAAAATGGGTTGACGACTCCATCGCGTCACACCACGATATATTCTTCATGGCTGAAATCCGTCAGCTGCCCGACCGATGGCGGAAGGTGATAGATAATGACGTCGCATATTTTGATTCGTAAAGGTATTGTTGTTTTCTCTGAAATTTCATGTTGCGTTGTCTTAAAACGGTTTAAAACGTATTTGTTCACCTAATTATTTCGGTCTTCCAAATCTTTTCTATGCCCACTCTTTGTTCTTCATCTTCAAATGCATACATCCGTGACATTTTTCGATTTCAGTCTAACTATGGAAACCTTCTTTTAAACGTCCTTTTTTATGCCTCGCTAGAATAAGAAGCAAGAGCGAACTCTTTTGAAAGAGAGATCTCAATATTTCTACTTCAGGAAAATCAGTAATACTTTTAGAAGTACAGCTTGTCTCTTCGTTTGATGAATTAAACAAATTCCGCTTTTACTTACTATGTCGCTGATGATAAAGGTTCTTTAATTTCTGCAATTTATTCTTCCTGGTCTTATTTAAGAGGGAACTAGTCTCATGAAGAACGGTAACTTTCGTTTTGCATGAAATTTGAAGGAATTAATTTTTTCTGTATTTGAAGAATAGTGAAGTTTGCTTGAATTCTCGTCACTTCTTGCTTTAGAAGAGCAGATTTAATTTTCATCTTCAATGCATCTCAAAATTTTGCTTTCAAACTACTGTGGCAGCACTTTGAAGTCTGTAGTGATAACACCCAACTTTACTGAACTCTTTCAATCGTTAATTACCCTTCTACTGCAATATAACTCTGTTGTCCAAACTTTGCTTGTAAACTTTGGACCGGCAATACCCCGGTCTGCACTGTTTTACATAGGCCTTTCAACTGTTAGTTTATTTATAAAACGGGCAAATCTAGGTAGTTATACACACACACACACACACACACACACACACAATCAAAATACATTTGTTACTGTTATGACATAAATAAGGAGTTTTATGCACTGACAAAATGTGTACAATACTTACATCTACTAAAGTTCCCATAATAGGACTCATCTAAATTATCTATCCTGAAGGACAACCAGTGTGGGTATAGGAATCATTTCATACATCGTTGCATCAATTCATTTGTTAGGATAAATCTCATAGATTCTTCGAATATCTCGTTCGGAAAGATTTCACGCTGATCAATAGATATAAGAATCCTTTCGTAATTCCTTATTGCTAACACTGACAAGAAAATCCCTGTGAAACACTCGTACGCATTTTTTTAATCACATTTTCTTTTATTTTTTCAGGCATTAATGTAATCAAGTTTTCGTTTTGTTTTTCAGGCATTAATTATTCACGTTTTCGCTTATATTTTCCAGGCATTAATTTAATCACATTTGTTTTTTCAAGAGAATATCACAATATCAGAAAACTGATTACCTTACCTTGCAGAGCACAACACAAGAAAAACCAACTGAGCAGAGAATTTTCATCAGTGTGAGACTCACTCTGGGACCTCATGCTTTGATGGTCCTAACTTAATGTTATTAAAATATGTCCTAACTTTCCTTCTTGTAGATGGAGAACAATCCTCACTACTCCAAAAGAATTTCCAGTCATCTGATTCCAGTCTAAACACATTATTATACAGTAATCATAGAAGACGCTCGCATCATTTTTCTCTGTAAAAGCAGGAAGTTTAAGAAATCGTTTTTACTGCTGTTCCCTCAGTTCTTAAATATCTACATTTTAGATAGTGTTTCCAGAAAGATTTCTTAGTTGCAGCAGTTTCTTCATGGTGTTTAAGCACAAACAAATCCCACATTGACAGTCGAAAATCAGGACTTATAAAAAGCTGAAAGTCACAGGCTGTCTTGCTTTTAAAACGAATGCTTCGTCGTAATCTATAAAACTGAAGAAGCTGAACTTGACTTAGTTCCAGCTTTTCTCGGTAATGAGAGATATGCTAAATGTTTCTTTCTGGGATTTTTTTATGCCTGATTGTTGTTCAGGTATGTCTTCTTTCAAATGTTTTGGCATTGTGTTTGGAATTATTTCGACGGTTTCTGAAAATATTTCATTTACTGATTTTTGAATAGTCGAAAAACAGTTCACACTTGATCCTGCTTTCTTCTCGTTTAAATTAAATCATGAGAAATAATCAGTAAGGAAACCAAGGAACATTGTGCATTTAATGTTTACCGTAGCTTTAATTTTTTAAGTTATTGTTCTTGAATTTATTTTCTTCAAAATGGTGTCATTTTGAACACCTCCACTTTTCATGTTGTTCTTTTCCTGACACCATTTTAAAAGTTTTTTCAGTTGCACGCTGTTCGTCACCAGAGTTACACGTTTGACATCATTTTATCTGTATGTATAATTTGATTAGATATTTTTCAATTAGCTATGTTATGTATGTTTAATTTATTTTTTGTGGTGCATAATTCCTAATTGAAAAAAATTGTGAGCAAAAATGGTAGCAACATCATGAAACAACATAAAAGAAAGGAGTCAGTATGCAACACTGATGATGTTCGTCCTTGTACCAGTCTTCGCAATGACACCTTTCCTTTTAAGCATTCCTTTGATTTACACATGTCTGGTGTTAGATTACATCAGAATGTTAAGGTTTCGTTCATTACTGCGAATTTACGACGTCTGCTTCCGCAGAATTAGCGGACGTGCGACGCAGCAGCAAAGCTGATAATTCTTGTTTCAGCAGAAGTTCCTACTACGATAAACTGTATGAAAGTACTTAGGCATGCGCGCTATGATCTAAACGTTTGAGAATATTTCCTTTGCTTCTTAACCATGTATTTATTTTGTCAGAGCTCTCTGCTGTCTTGAAATAGATGGCCACAATAATCTTCAATTAACTATATAATTTGGCGAAGACGAAATCACAATTGCAGATACATTATAGAATTGAAAGCATATCACTGTAGAAGGTAAATTCTATTTTTCAGAAGAAAAAAGTTCAAAAGGTATCAGATGTTTTATGCGTATTTTAGGTTTGTAGTAACGCAAACAAATGCATACTTATATACACTCGGAGGACTACTGTCCGCGAAATTATCCATTCTAACTGTATCGCTACACTTATTGCTCCAAATTAACGCATTTATTAATTTCTGTGGTATTCTAAATCCATTTAAATGTGCTTCCCAAACTAAATTGTTCCAGTCATTGGAATAGTTCCCTTCTTTGCGACATTTAGTGAAAATTTGGATGAATGTAGCTTCTACTTCTTCATTGATTCCTTCTATAATCTCCACTGTAATTCGCCACCTTTTACGTTGTGGTCATTTTGGGCGGGGGATGAGGTTATCCATAACTCATCAGACTGATCATGCAGTTTTTGTTATTATCCGAGCATGAATATGTCATAAATGTTTGTTTAGACTGAGTAAGCAATGGTTTCTTCAGTTCATTGAAACAGGCAATGCTTCAAAGCAGACAAGAACGAGACGATTAAAGTCACACGAAGATTTGAAAGGCATTAAAAAATCTTGCGTGCTAAAATAGCGTTAGAGAAAATGAAATTATCAATCCACTGCTGGATGAAGATCTCCCCAAGTTTCTTCCACAACTGTGTCTTTTTCCAGTTCCCTCTATGTTACTCTCGCATGCTTTCGAATTCCATCCACACATATCCCATGGAGTATTTTTCTGTCCCTTGGAATCCAGCCTAAAATTTCCGTTCTTCTGGCAACATGTCCAGCCCATTGCCATTTCAGGGATTTTGCTCTGATCATGATGTCTTCCATTCTTGTCATTTTCCTTGTCCACGAGTCCTCTTATCTTTCCTGGTTACATCCAGCATGCATATCTCCACGCTTATTTGAGTTGTCTGCAGTCTTTGTATATCTTTTTTAGTTAAGGTCCATGTCTCTGCTCCATATGTAAGAACTGGAAGGATACATTGATTAAACACTTTTCTTTTAAGACATAATGACATGTTTCTCTTAAAAAGTGTACTGTTTTTTCCAAAAGCTCTCCAGCCAAGTTTTATACGCCGATTATTTCTTCATCAATGTGACCCTTGCTTGATATCTGTTGTCCAAAGTAAATGTAGGTATATAGGAAGGATTAACAGATTAATAACTTTTTCTTGATTCTCTGGGTGGTGGCGCATGACCATTCTTAGTAGATGGGGAGAATTGTCTGGTTGATTCCGACACCTAACGTGACTAAGGTCAAGTGATGCGCAATATACATACAGCCTCTCCTTGACAAATGTCAACCCCGCCTTCTCATCGTTCATCCTGTTCCCACTGAAGGGGTTCTGACGACGGACTAACAGCGGTATAACTGTACTACCGTGATTAGCGGAAACCCCACACTCACAAACTCGCCTGCCCAGCGCGGTGAGCTTTGGCCAACCCCTTCCCCCAAATGACTGCACAATTTACTCCCGGAACCTGAGTTTCCGATGTATTGTACGAAAGAACAGGTCTTCCAGCGTGCTATAATAAATACTAGTGCATGCAAATGTGGAATTCGCGTAGGCCGATGACCTTTTGAGTTCTTTATAAAGAGCGTGCAGATTATTCCGTTGCAGTTACTCAAACAAAAACGGGAGAAAAAAACCTGGGTCTGTCGGAATTCAGAAAAAGGTCAAATCATAGGCGCATCTTTAGCGGATACCACGATTAACAAAACAAAACAAAAATTACTGGTTTCTTAAAAGCAACCATTTCCAAGGTGTTTAACTAGTGGAAGACAAGCGGAGCTTCCATATCAAAAAGGTACAAATCTGGCCAGAAAACTAGACTTAATGAACGTGGCCGTTGTGTTGGGAGGATAATTATATGAAAGAACAGGTTTTCCAGCGTGTAGCAACTAACTGCTGATTTCGACCAAGTCCAGAGATGGACACGGGTCAAGGGGTCAACAATTTCTTGCTGGTAAAACGGGTAGGGTCAAAGTGTTCCTGACCCGATTTCGACCCGGTTTTATTTCCGTTTTATTTTTGAAAAGAAAAAAAAATATTTCAAAGAAACCTTCAGAGGCATTTGAAATAATGCTTCAGAGCTGCAGAGTATGATCCAGGAACTTGCTGAGAAGGCTAAAGAAACGGAATTAAAAATAAACTTTTGGAAGACAAAACTGATGTACAGTGATTTTACAAGAAATGAAAATTTACCGATTGATGGGGAAGTCTGGAGATTACCGATACCTACTTTTGCCTTGCACAGAAGATATCAAGCAAAGGTCATATTGATGAAGAAATAAGTCGATGTATGAAACTTGAAATGTAATCGTTGGCACTGATGTGCTGTATTTCCACTGTTGTCCATGTACCCGCTCTTTCAGAAAACTTGTAAATTACATTGCCCTGAAGCGAGAATCTAACCCGCACCTCCCGATTACCGGTCGAGCATGCTATCCGTTACACCACCCAGGACAAGGAAGTTCCAAGCAACTCAAGCTAAGCCGATGTAACTTAGAAATCTGAGATCTATGGAGGTGCGGGTTGTGTTCCCGCTTCAGGGCAATGTAATTTTCAAGTTTTCTGAAAGAGTGGCTACATGGACAACAGTGAAAATACGGCACATTAGTGCCAATGATTGCATTTGTATCGCCTTCTATGTATTTGTGACGAATTGTTTCTTCGGGGAAATTTGTTCCCCATTTATGTAGAATGTATAAAACATGGTTGGAGGGCTTTTGGAAGAAACAGTACAAAATAATCAATGCATCGTTCCAATGCTTACGCACGGAGCAGAGACGTGGACCTTAACTCAAAAAGACGCACAAGGACTGCAGAGAACTAGAAGAGGTATAGAGAGATGCATGCTTGTGTAACCAAGAAAGATAAAAACAGAAACTCGTTGATAAGGGAAATTACTTGAGTGGAAGACATCGTGATCAGAGTAAAACCCCTGAAATGGCAAGGGGTTGGAAATATTGCCAGGAGAATGGGCCAACGATGAACAACCGAAATTTTAGATTGGATTCCAAGGGACAGGAAAAGACCCAGAACACCACGTGGGAGATGGTTGGATGGAGAAGACAGTCCGTTGTTGAAGAAACTTGAGTAGACATTCATCCATAAGTGGATTGATAATGATTGATGATGATGCTGATGGTGATATATTCGAAGTTATAGTTCAAAGCAGATTTTTCTGGGTCAAATCCGGGTCGGGTCCAGAATTTTTGACCTGTATCCAACTCTGACCAAGTCCACGAGCAACCCATTACGATCCCGACCGTAAGTAGGAAGTAAAAGAAATTGGGTCCTGGAAGTCGTCTGCCCGTTACAAAACCATTTGTCCCCAGCAAAAAACAGAAGCATCCGCGTTGAGTATCGCCGAAAACTCACTCCGAGAACAGACACTAGAACAACGGAAGGAAGTTATATAGTCAGATGAATCACGCTGTACATTGTTTTTCACTGATGATCGGCAGGAGTCTGTCGAGAACCTCACAGAGGAATGAACTCGGGGTTCTTGTGAACACAATCCAAGCATCTACAAGCGGACTATGCCTTGGAGTGTGCTATGTTTTTACCAGTGGAAAGTAAGACGCTATTCTGGGAATACTTGAATGCCGTAGCGGACCAACTACACCTTGCAATGCTACACTTTTTTCCTGCATGTGATGGCATCTTTATGAATGACAATGCAACTCGTGTCATAATCATGCAAGAACGATTTTATGAACACGAGGACGCCTTTCAACATCTACCATGGCCTCCACATTTCCCTGATCTCAATCCTATTAAACATGTGTTGGACATTCTGGAAAGAGTCGTTCTTTGAAGGTGTAGTGTTTCCTAAAAACTGACTGACTTGCGTGATATTTTGCAATAGAAACAGCCATCTTTGGACCAAACCAAACCCAAGCCCTTCATAGAATGCATGACGCATCGCATTCTTGTTGTCATCCGCAACAAACGTGGCCCTACTCGTTACTAATTAAACGTTAAACTTTTTTTTTTTTTTTTGCCGATTGTGCCACGTGAAGGGTCAAATCCCTCAGTTCATTTTCAGCTCTGTCTAAAGAGAAATCGATAATTTTGCATTCACAGAAATTTTGGGTTAATAAATATGTTCTAAAAGTCACTGTCTACTTAAAAAACTACAGGTAGGCTCAGTTCTGATTGAGCCGTCAGTTTGGAACGTAGGACTACGACTTGCAGATCGGATAATATTTGAAATGAGCTAGTCGAGTATGGTTTCAAAGCGTTTATTTAATTTGTTATAGCTAACACAGGTCTATGATATGAAAAGTAGCTTACATAATTCTTACAAATAATGCTGGATACATTGCGAACACAAAGCAGATCGATACACGAATTACCCAACGTGGTGCTCTGTCTTCTTGGGCTTCTTACATTCCTCATCACCAGCTCTTGCCTCTCGTTTCGATTTTCTCCAATTTTGCTTGCGTTCATTCTGCGAATTCCGCGGCATTGTCCAAAATGTTAATCCGTAACATGAAAACATTTTTTTTTTAATTTTAGTTTAAACCATTGCGATATGTTTGAATCGAGAGCTTTAAAACGATACCTCGCACAGTCGTTTTGCACTCACGGTTGTCTAGATAAACCACGATATTGTCAAAAGTGTTCACCGGTTCAGAAGAAAACTATTTTTAAAACGTTCAGTTCAAACCACTGTGAAATGTTCTTCGTATATTGGAATAGATCTCGTCGAGAGCTTTAAAACGATACCACGCATAGTCGTTTTGCACTCACGGTTGTCCAGAAAAACCACGATATTGTCAAAAGTGTTCACCGGTTCACAAGAAAACTATTTTTAAAACGTTGAGTTCAAACCACTGTGAAATGTTCTTCGTATATTGGAATAGATCTCGTCGAGAGCTTTAAAACGATACCACGCACAGTCGTTTTGCACTCACGGTTGTCCAGATAAACCACGATATTGTCAAAAGTGTTCACCGGTTCACAAGAAAACTATTTTTAAAACGTTGAGTTCAAACCACTGTGAAATGTTCTTCGTATATTGGAATAGATCTCGTCGAGAGCTTTAAAACGATACCACTCACAATCGCGTTGCGCTCACGATTGCCAATATAGACTGAGTCAAACGTTTCGGCACTTCCAAAAATATTTCATCATCTACCCCACGCACAGGGAGCGTCTCACGCACGATGTTGTTGCGCAGTACGCGAATCGGACTCCATGCTGTTTACGAATATGCTAACACGATTATTGTGCTGCACGTATTTTTAACGCTAAAATGATTTCAATCGGGACCTATTTTTGTCACAGGCGATCGGCCGTTAGTCGCCCCATACTATCCGTGGAGTTAGACGCAGTCCTACGTCAGAAAAAATTCACAACTTCTACATCGATTTATTTCTCTCCAGACACAGCTAAACGTATAGAAATTCGATATGATTTCTCCTATGTTTCGAAAAATGTATTCTATGATATTAGGCTTCACCTTATCCACATTGTATCGCGCATAAGTAAAACCGCTGGACTGTTATTTTTTTTTTCGTCTGCTGATTATTATGTGCGCCTGTTTTGTAAAATCAAAAAATTCATAACAAAGAAACTATTTGTTGATAACTTCGGTTCAGAAGAAACCGCCTTGAAAGCACAAAAGGGCGAGTTGCGAAATCACCGACAATCAAGTCGTGTATAAATAGATTTAGTGGAAAAGCGTCTGCATAGATAACACATCCAACGCTCATTTTATTTGGAGAAATGATTGTGCCTGTTCGCCTTGTCACAGTCGATAAATACTTTTGCTCATTATTCTGTTTAACAAGGATTTGTATGCATCACTTCGTTTTCTCGAAATTCTTCAATAATGAAGAGTTTTATAGGTTTCAAAGGGATGTGGGCGGAAAAAAGTCCCTGGTAACAATTTCGATTTATGCACAAGGCTACACCTTCATGGGTACTGATATCCAAAATCAGTAAAAGCAGAATTTTTCATTTCGTCTCCAGGAACTTTTCACTTAATAATAATAATAAAAGCTTCATCGATCAGTTTCATGTGACTCTATCAGCTGCCGTGTGCAAGAAGTCGAGGCGAGCTTTGAAATCTGGAGATTATTTATATTCACTTGAGTGGAGAAATTTCTTCCACTGACTGTCATGGACACGTGTTCATTCCATTATCCAAGAACAAAAACAAGTGAATGAATGTCTAATTCATTAGGAGTACGTGAAAGGGCTGTTTTTATTCGAGGACAATGGAATCGCTATGTTCCACGATTTGTGTTTTAAGCTGTTTTCCATGGGGAAGTTTAGAAGCTCGATTATTTATTCAGTTCAAATCGATTACGTATGAGTTCTTCAAGGCAGTCATGAAAAGACTTAAAACAATGGGAAGCTTTTGCTGTGTGGCGTAGAGGGAATTTCTTAATGCTTCTTTTAATCCTTTGTTTCACTTTTTAACAAATTTAATGTAAAGATGCAAAATAGTTCTAAGTACATAAATCGGAAACAAAGAGAAAATAAATTCTAAGGTAAAACGGGTAAGCGGAAAACTTAATACCATAAAGTGAGAGCGCGGTACTCAGGATATTGCAGAAAACAATGAACAAACGAAAAGCAGGCAATTAACTAATACAGTGTGTCCCACTCGCTACCGAACCCGGCATTTCTTTAATAATATTAACACCAATGAAGATATTGCAGCGAAATTTGAAGTGGACTTACCTCATTTCTTGCGAAATGTGATGACATCACAACATGTGCTGGAAGTGCCCACCATTTGCTTTCACACAGCATTGAACCGGGAGCACAATATTGTAGAAAGTCTTTGCCAGTACGTCCGCCGTCACTGCCCGAATTTCTTCGGTGATGTTTGCTTTCAAGACATCTATGGTGCGCGTTTTTTTTTTTTTTTTTTTGCTTAAATCTCCCTTTTAGATATCCCCCATAAAAGTAATCAGGAGGCGTCAGATCGGGCGAGCGCGGTGGCCATAGGCTCTTCGAAATGACACGGCCGCCGAAAGACGACTGAATGTCAGCCATACTGGTGTGTGATGTCGTTCCATCATGCTGGTAATATCCAATGGAGAGTTCTTCGTCTTCTAATTGATTTACAAAGGTGTTGGAGATTTCCATATATGCAGCTGTTTGTATCGAAGACGATGGGGCCAATTATGCGGCGCCGAGTCATCCCACACCAAACACCAATTTTTTAATTAATACAGACATTTAACGTGGACTAGGAACACCAAACAAAGATCTTCGCTCTTTCCACGTTTATAAGTTAGTCATGGAAAACTTCTCATTGGCCGCCACCGGGAGTCGAACCCAGTGTCTTCCAGTTGCGCGCCGGATATGCTTCCGCTACACCACAGCGGCCTCGAATTCCTCCATTTTCTGTGAACGAAAGGGTTCTATTGTGTAGACACGCTCAGCGAAATGGCATAACAAAGCAGCAGAGAGGCGCGTCCGGCTGGCTGGCTGACAGCGCCGGGTTCAGTGGTGTCTGGACGCAAATGGTGGCCACTTCCAGCACATGTTGTGATGTCATCACATTTCGCACGAAATGATGTAAGTCACTTCAAATTTCGTTGCAATAACTAAGCAGCAGAGAGGCGCGTCCGGCTGGCTGGCGGACAGCGCCGGGTTCGATGCTGTCTGGACGCAAATGGTGGCCACTTCCAGCACATGTTGTGATGTCATCACATTTCGCACGAAATGATGTAAGTCACTTCAAATTTCGTTGCAACATCTTCATTGGTGTTAGTATTTTTAAAGAAATGCCGGGTTCGGTAGCGAGTGGCTCATAAGAAATGGGCATACATACTGAGAGTCAAAAATTGACAAAATGGTAAGCGAAAAAGTATGTATTTTGAGCAGCTACTTTACGATAGCAATGCTTGTAAGTACAATATATGACCCAAAGTACCCGGACATCTCATTTGAGAAATAGATTCGTCCATATACAACACAGCCATGGATCATGTAGGTACAGGGTGTCCCAGCAAAAAGTAGCACTGCATGGTTGTAACGGTGAAGAATGAATGAATAAAACAGTGTATAATAACATTGCTGTTCATATAGTGCAAGGAATGTTAACACTATGGTTGCAACAGTCTTGTCATGTCGTCACAATAAGGGCTAAAAATGTTCACCCGCCTGGTTACTGCACAGTATGAGACTCTTGAGTAACTCATCCGCCGTGATGCTCTTGATAACTTTTGTTATATTGGTCTTGAATTCATGTAGAGTATGTGGATTAGTTTCATACACTTTGCCTTTAAGGTTTCCCCACAGGTAAAAGTGACATGTACTGAGATCCGGCGAACGCGGGGGCCACCGCACTTTGGACACTGTTCGCTCAGCGCTGAATACCGAATGTACTAGATGCAAAGACGCTCGTGCGTTATGCGCTGCGGCTCCATCTTGCTGAAAGTATGCGTACAGATTCTCCCCTTTTGTCAACTGCTCAAATAACTCGTTGAATATGTCGTTTATGTACAGGTCTGAGTTAATGGTGTTGATGAGGAACATGGGTCTCATGATTCTGCGTGCTGACAGTGCGCAGCGTACTCCAATTTTTTCATCGTACAGTGGAGTTTGGGACATTTTTCTGGGATTCCAGGAAGAGCCATATCGTGTGTTTCTGCTATTCACATAACCAGAGATAGGGAACTAAGCCTCGTCCGACATGAAACACAGGAGAGGATCCATGAGACCTTGTAGCACTCCACCTCAAACAACGTTTCTTTTAGACTCAGCGGCATTCTGAACAGGTCAAATGCCACTAAAATAACAACACGAATCTCAGCTACAAAACATGTAAAGGAAACGTTTACATATATTACAAAGGCTGTTCCCTAAAAACTGAGAGTAATTTTTTTGAGTTGGCAACAGTGCGAATGGGAAAAATAACCACGCAAATGACTAAATGAATTAAGTAAGTATCTATGGAAACAGTTATTAGCCGACGATTCTGGTTTTGTTATTGCGCAGTTGTTTAAGGTAAGTCTGCATTTCTCCATACAGCTATGGAGGTGAATTATTCAGAGTTAAGGAGTGAAATGCGTTGTGCGATAAAATATTTTTTAATTGTTTGGGTAAAACGGCTCCAGAAATAGTTGATTTAATGAAAAAAGCTTACAAAGATAAATGTTTGGGTGAGTGAACGATTTTTAGATGGCACCATGATTTCAAAAAAGGACGTTTGTCGGTAGAACTCGTTCCTAGGCCTGGTCGATCTAAAACTGTTGTTACGGAGCGTATTGTTAGCACTTTTTGAGCAATCTTGCATGAAGATCGACGAATGACGTGTGAAGACATAGCGGCGTCAACTAATATTTCAAAAACTTTGGTATTCCGCATTTTACGCGGCAAATTACTGCTGCATCGTGTGTGTTCCAGATGGGTACCTCGTCACCTGACGAGAGAACAATTGTTAGCCAGAGTTCAGATGTGTCGTGAGTGGAAACAAATTATTACATAGGACATCAAACAGAGGTCATCTCTCTTTCCACGTTATAAGTGAGAGGGTTACCGTGGTTGTGCGGCTGCTCATAAGCCTTTCATCTCCACTCGGAATGCTACTCGTCGTTCAGCATGGTGTAAAGAACATTTATTGTGGACCGTAGATCAATCGAAACGGGGCCTATGGACTAATGAATCCAGATACACGATCCATCAGTCTAATGGCCGTGTGTGGGTATGACGGCTGCCGGAGGAACGCTATTTACCACAGTGTACTGTTCCTACGGTCAAGTTTGGAACTCGCAGTGTACTCGTGTGGGGATGTTTTTCGTGGTATGGTCCCGGCCCATTGGTTATCGTGGACAAACCTGTTAACCAGCACATCTACCTTTATATTCTGGACAATTATTCCCTACCGACTCGGTGGCAATACTATGGAACCGAGCCTTGTTGATACCAGCAGGGTAATGCACCGAGCCATAAAGCAAAGACTTACGACGTGGTTTGACGACAATTCCTTATCGTGCATGGACTGACCAGCACACAACCCTGATCTTAATCCCATAGAGAACCTATGAGATGAATTAGAAGGCCGCATAAGAAGTTTGGAACCAAAGCCTACTACTAAGCAACAGTTTCGGCAGTATTATGTACTGAATGGAAGCGCATACCTATCGCTGTGTTCCAAAACCTTGTCGAAAGCATGTCTCGAAGGGTCAGTGCATGAATAAGGGCCAAAGGTGGACCAACACCGTATTAATGTATGCCAATAAATGCTATGTTGTGTTTCTCTTCTACTTATACGGTGACTTTTGTCAATATAGTGTATGTGGAATAACTTGAATGTCCTGCTCAAAGCTCCGATATCAAAGCCATGGAGCACCTTTCAGATGAATTAGAACGCCAACTACGAGCCAGGCGAAACGGCCGGATCTCGGATACCAACCTGATTACTGCTCTTGCGTCTGAATGGAGGATAATTCCCGCATCAGCGTACCAAAAACTAGTGGAAAGCCTTTCCAGTAGTGTGGAGGCTGTGATAGCAGCCAAGGGTGGCCAACTCGCAATTATTAGGTATACAAATAAGTTTTAAAGCGTTTTAAGACAACGCAACATGTAATTTGAGAGAAAATAACAATATCATTAAGAATCAAAATATGCGCCATTATTATCTATCACTTACGTCATAGGTCGGGCAGCTGACGGATTCCAGCCATGAAGAATACTCCGTCGTGCGATGCGGTGAAGTCGACAACCAATTTTTGCACTTCGTCACGTGTCCGGAACCAAACAGAAGACAAACCATGTTGCATCGATCGGAACAAATGATAGTATGAAGAGGCTATGTCGGGACTATACGCCGGGTGCTCCAAAACTTCCTAGCCAAGCGTCAATAGCGTTTCCTTGACCGATTTCGCGACATGCGGTCTAGCGTTGTCATGCAGTAATTTCACGGGGCGTAATCCTTTGCCTGTGAATGGACATTTCCGACAGATTTCCTGGTTCAATCGCAGCAACTGTTGCTTGTAGCGAGCAGCAGTAACAGTTTGACCCTGTTCTAATAGTTCATAATAGAGCACACAATTGATATCCCACCAGATGCACAACAGAACTTTCTTGGAGTGCATATTGCGTTTCAGTGTCGGAGTCGTTGCTTTACCTGGGTCTACCCAGTGTTTTTTGTGTTTGGGATTGTCGTACCATATCCACTTTTCATCACCCATAACGATTTTCGGCAGGAAAGACTTTCTGTGTTGTTTATTCAACAGATTCAAACATTTCATGACACGCTCATCCTTGTTCCTCTAACTCAGGTCATGTGCCACCTATTTTCCTTACTTCTGAATCCTTCCCATTGCGCGTAAACCATTGGAAATGTTTTGTTGAGTTAACCCAGTTATTCAGCTAGATCTTTTTGCATTTGAGACGAATCTTCATCTAGCAATGCTTGTAGTTCCTCGTGTGCAACCTTCTGCTGGGCGCCGCGACGTTCTCCATCGCTAACATCAAAATCACCTGCTTTTTACCGTCCAAACCAAACCTCACACATGCTTTTCGATACAATATTGTCCCTCCGAACAGAACAGATCGATGCACATGCTTTTTCAGCACTTTTTCCTTGATGAAATTCGTAAGGAATGCAGTGTCGAATAAATGCAGTATCGCTTGCCATCTTTCACGTACCGATGTTCAAGTGCGTTTGACTGTTGGGCAAACTTCCGTGTCACATTTTATACTGTGGACCAGTTACGTCACATGGCAACAACGCGGGGGAATATCAGATATGCAAATTAGCGGTATACGTCACGGGAAAACGCTTTAAGGCTTATTTGTACACCTAATAATTCCTTTCCTATTGCAGGCAGTTTGCGGATAGGTAAATATCCGGATACTTTTGATCAAATAGTGTATTTTAGTGGGCATTGCACAAATAGTAATGTGTGGAAACTGACTTTCATCCTTCAAAGTTGTTTTACAGCAACTTTTCCATTTCAGATTTATATCAGCATGATAGAGACTAGGGTGTTTTGCGACTTCCATTCTCGAGTTTATATGTTGTTTGATTTGTTCGTCTCTCCGAAAAGAAACTTTACAGCGAAATTTTTGTTCCTTGAAGAGCTCTTAATAGCGATGTTTTGATGCAAGAGATTTGACGATTTATACCTTAGTTGGAAGCTATCTTCTGTCGCGCAACAACTAGCATTTTAACCAATATCTCATACTTCTTTGCTTGATTTCATTGCGGTAAATTCCCAGTTTGCATGTAAAAGTTCTTTTCGGGGAAATTAGCTGAACTTAGGTAAAATAATATGTTCCTAACGAAGTAAGTTGGGACGTACATCTTTGATTTAACCTTAATTTTCAGTTACTTTCTTTTAAGTAAAGTTTTTCCTAGCAGGTAAACTGGGAGTGATTGGGCCCCGAAAATATGCATAAAATGAATTTCGCAGCAACTGGTGTCTCACAAGGAAAGGTTTTTTTTAATCGCGACTGGAGCAGCGGAAATACCATCACAAATATAAATATAAATTTACGTTCTCTAGAGACAAAACTTCGTTAACAATCAGAAAATATATGCAAAACATTCCATACAATATCATTGCCGTACTTCGGTGATTCCCAAAATCCACTCTTGCTGATGTTCGTCATCGATGGAAAACCGATGCTGTAACTACATCAAAACAGCTTTCTGGGAAGCCACTGAAGCTGAGTTATCGTGCGAGGTGAAGCTTACTGCGGAATGTGAAGCAGGCACGCACGTTCTCTGCCACAGTCCTGGCCGGCGACGTTGCACAAGCCACGGGAACAGCCTTTTTTGCACTAGAACAGTCCATCGGGAACTGTATGCACAAGGTTACCATGCTAGGTCAGCAGCGCATAAGACCTACACCATTCCAAGAAGTACCAAACGACGACTGTAGTGTGGCCGCGCTCCCCCTTCTTGGACAACAGAAGAGTGGAACTTGATAGTGTGGAGCAACGAATCAGTCTTCTCACTCTTCCGTTCGGAGAGGTGCATTTGGTTATGACGTTTGCTTCGGAAATGCTTTCTGGGGAACTTCATTTTCCCTATAGATAAGTTGAAGGGGGATCCGTGATGGTTTCTGATTGGGATGGTCTTAATTTGCTTATAGTGCCCTCTAGAATAACGGCCGCCAGGTACAAAAACATTCTAAACAATTTTGCAGTGCCTACTCTATGACAGTACTCCTGAACAGATCCATGCCTTTTTCAGCAAGCTCGAGCGCCTTTCACCCTGCAAGGTCTGTCCAGAAGGGGTTTAAGGAGTAGGACTTCCGAGTGCTGTATTGGCCTTCCCGAAACCCCGATCTGAATCCAATACTACATTTGTGAGACTGGCTTTAGCGTCCAGTCCGATTTCGGTCGTTAAGACCTTCCTATACGGCAGCTCTAGCAGAAACTTTGCAGGAGAACTGCTGGAAAATTCCGATACACGATACAGACCTATCGTAATTTCGTGGAAAGCATACTTAGAAGGCTCACTGTAGTATCAGACAAAGGGGGCCGACTACGTATTGATTTCGGTTAATAAATGCTCTGATTCGGTTCGGGCCAGGTTTCCGAATACCTTCGTCTACGCATTACATATTTTTTTCTTTTCTTTGAAGTAACTAATCTTTAAATAGACATATCCTTTATTCCAATATCTACTGCCTCCTTTGGATTCAAACTTTCCTTTTGTAGAATTTTGACTACCCGTTATGAACGATTTGAGTTCATATTTACGATACGACTAGGTGAAAGCCCATCAGTAATCAAGGGGAAAGCTAAGATACGTTTTAATAAACCAAGTATTATTTTTGTTTGTGATGTCCGTGAAAGTATGTTTCATGAAAATTGCAACAATGAACATTACAGCAATAAAAAAAAGTATAAATTTTGAAGATGACGATCCGATTTTTGTTGTAAATGTAACAAGGATGGTAAGTCAGATAATATCCGAAAACGAAAATTTCATTGTCCTGGAACGGGACTCGAACTCGCGTCTTTCAGATAGCGCCCAGGTATGCTAACCACTACACCACCCAGAACGACCAAGTTTCAAGTTTCCAATTAATTTGAATATAACCAAATGTTGTAGTGGTTAGCATACCCGGGCGCTATCTGAGTGACGCGAGATCGAGTCCCGTTCCAGGACGATAAAATTTTAAAGTTTTCGGATATTATCTGACTTACCATCCTTGTCACATTTACACCAAAAAACGGATTGTCATCTTCAAAATTTGTGCTATATGGTGTAATCCCGTATTTATTTCATGATTTACGTATCTGCTCCTCCGGGCAATCACGGGATAGGATTCTTAACCTCCAGATTCGCTAAACATGAATGCCGGTTGCTCCGACTAGCGAATGCTGTGATGGTTATATTCAAATTAATCGGAAACTTGAAACTTGATCGTTCTGGATGGTGTAGTGGTTAGCATACCCGGGCGTTATCTGGGAGACGCGAGTTCGAGTCCCGCTCCAGGACGATGAAATTTTCAAGTTTTTGGATATTATCTGACTTACCATCCTTGTCACATTTACACCGGAAATCGGATTGCCATCTTCAAAATTTGTATTATATGGTGTAATCCCTTATTTATTTCATAAAAAAACGTACATTGGTTGAGGCAGGGATTCGGCAATTAATGTAGGCAAACCCTCTTGCTAATGCGCCACCAAAGGGGGACAAACGTTGAAACATTCAGACAAAGGAAATTATTTTGTTTGTGATATTTCCAAACTTTGTGGCCGCCCCGGTGGCGCAGTGGTCTAAGCGATGGCCTCTGATCGTTCGTCCGAAAGGGGTCCGGGTTCGAATCCCTGTGAGGCATGGATGTTGTGTTTTGTCTTTTTTGATTTTTTTTTTGATTGGAGGGTTTAACGACCACCGTGAGCAACTCAATGGGCTATAAGCAGTCGCCCGTCCCTAATTTAGGGTCACTGGTTCCAGGGAAGAGAGAGAGCCAGTGCCGTAAGACAAACACAACATCCATGCCTGACCGGGATTCGAACCCGGACCCCTTACGGACGAATGATCAGAGGCCAGCGCCTTAGACCACTGTGCCACCGGGGCGGCAGTGTTTTGTCTTACGGCACTGTCTCTCTCCCTTCCCTGGAACCAGTGACCCAAAATTAGGGACGGGCGACTACTTTAGCCCATTGAGTTACTCACGGTGGTCGTTAAATCTCCAATTAAAAAAAATAAAAATAAGAAAACTTTGTGACTTACATAGTTTTTTTTTTGTAACCTGACGTACTCACCCGTGGACTCAAGCTGATACCTTCAGCTGCTTTTTGTCCTTTTCCTTTAATATTCTTTCTCCCTTCTAAGGTTTTCAGCCTTTATTGGTTCAATTTCCTGTGAAATGTTATCCGGCAATATTGAAGAATAAAACATAATATTCTTTTGCGGAGAAAGTAGAGGAAATGATCGAATATGGATACGAAGTTGTGGTAGCAATTTTCTTTTCTCAAAAGGTAAAATTTTTTTATATATCTTTTATATCATACGGTTTCCGAATTTAAAACATTCATGATGTAGAAATCTTTATAGGTCGTTACGAAAATAGGTTATTTTCTCAATCGAAGCTTTGTATACCGAAATACAGAAAAGCATTCGAAATCTAGCATCACAAAACCGTATCGCTGTGATTCATATTTTTCTTCCATCGTGTATTCTTGCTTTCACAAGAATTTCCTGTCAAATCGCTTTTTGTCCTTTAGCGGAGTAGGGGGGGTGCTATTTTTCAGCTTTCTCGGAAATTCAAGTCCCACCGTTTTCGTAATAACAGGAAATTCTCTTCAGTTTGTTTGAATCCTGGCCTTCGTGCTTGTCGGGAATTTCAGCAGACATGTTTACTATCCGTCAGATAGAGCAGTAAATCTAATTTCCTCGTAAACAGGAATCCCCGTTTCCTGGCCGTGCAATCTGTTCTTGTGACTCACTGGAAAGGGCACACACACACAGCAGTCGAAATACGCTTCACCATTCTGCAGCCGTTGTCAGGTGGGAAATCATGGCCCCGCTATGCTCCCCTCTGCTCGAAGGAATTAACACCACATTTAGCGAATAATTGCTCATTGATTAAAGAGCTGGAACACGTGAATCAAATGCTTCGGTGGCTCTCATTAAGTGGATTTGCATGTAAGACACGGGGCCGTTTGCTCTGATGTTTCTCAAGTGGATTCATCGACAGTTTCCTATCCTGGCCATCGCCTCCAGACATTTGTTTATTCAGCAGAGGGAATTCTGGGACAGAATATAAAGGCCGCAAGTGAATTTCTGACAGATCAATTATTTTTCGCTCTCTGTTTTCGCGAGCTAAAGTTAGACATGCGTACCGTAAAGTCGCTGGTTTTTCATGTCATTGAAAGTCATGGCTTCTGTGTAACTAACCTGCGACACGTTTTTCATGTCATTGAAAGTCATGGGGTGGCTTTTCATGTCATTGAAAGTCATGGCTTCTGTGTAACTAACCTGCCACAGGTTTTTCATGTCATTGAAAGTCATGGGGTGGTTTTTCATGTCATTGAAAGTCATGGCTTCTGTGTAACTAACCTGCGACAGTTCACAATTAATATCTGAATCTTTAGTTTTAAGTTTAGTTCACATCTTCTGTTGGGTAACTGGAGCAACTCGCATTTGTGAATTGTTAAATTTCCTTATAGTGGACACTATACCAGTTAGGAAGTCTTTAAGTGCTATAGCCTCAGCAGTTCGTCATGTAAGGGAGTTGACGAGATGTCGGAACATACATTCATGGGCCAAATCGTTATCATATATGGACACTTGCCACAGCACGTAGCATAAACGTCACCAAACGCCGCGGAATAAATATAAACAGCATTGCAGGGTATGTGAGTTCGCCAGTACGAAGTCCGTGCAATGGGAAATAGGCAAGAGCGTCTCGGAGTTTGAACAAGGAATGATTTTATGCAGAAGGAAGGCGGCGGAGCAGCATATCAGCAAATACAGGAAGTGTTGGCTCTTCGTAGGCCACCACATTGAAGGTGTAGCGGGATTGGTCCGAGGAGGAACACACATCTACTCAATGTGCTGGAATAGGGAGACAACCAGGGTTTGACAGTCGAGTTGAACGTCGATCGGACATAATGTCCAGTATAACATACGGCTCAGGATTCCTCAGTTTACGCCGGACTGCAGCCGAACTCACAAATAAACGTATCCGAGCAGTAGCAGATGCTCTTGAAAATAGACCTAAGGAGTCGGCGGCCTAATCATGACTCCGCTAGCTGCGGGCACAGAAGCACCATGACTGGACATTCCACGATTAGAACAGAGTCCTGTGTTCCCATGAATCCGCGTTTCAGCTCCAACATACAAATGAGTTGGTCCCTATTCGACGACGTGCGCTTGAACAACTACTATACAGCACAGTGTACTTGGATGAAAATAAGCTGGGAGTCGCTCTCTGTTACTTTAGGCCGCGGGTGGCCTAGTGGGCAACGTTCGTGACTGCCACGGAAAGGGCCTCATCAGGTTCGATCCCAGGCAGGTACAAACGCACGTTCCACTAAATATCCGCCGTGGGTCGGGCGGGCACGTTAAGCCGTGGGGACCCGGGTACTGGGCCCCCGTTAATAAATAAGGCCGTCTTCCTCCCCTTTCTACTTCGCTTCCGTGTCACTTTCCTATCGGGCGCTCTAGCCCAAATCCCCTAGTTTCCTAATTCTAAGGGTTGTTTAAGACCTGGGGTCAGACACTCCCTTCCTAAAATCTTCTACTTATGATCATGATCATGATCTCTGTTACTCCCAGTCTTCAGTTGAATACACCCTGACCGTCAGATCCTACCTAGCTATTGTTTCGTACCAGTGTTGCTCTGTATGGTTACAGTATATCCGCATGGCACTGAACTATTTCTGTAAACACAACACCTGGTGTCTCAAGGCTAAAGCTGTGCAGGATTTTTTCGAGGACCTCGTTTAAGGTTTTTATGTGCCCTTGTGGGGGCCAAATTTTCTAACTTAAATCCCATCGAACATTTTTGAGACACGATAGGACGCAACATTCGTCGATCGCCAAACTCCGGGATGTTGTTTTGTCCAGCTTTTGCAAAAGACCTGAACACACTTTCAGCGGCTAGTAGGATCCAGGCGACATCCAGTTCAAGAGGTTATCTCGTTGAAACGCTGTCCGATACGCTATTTGGTAGGTGGTCATAATATTTTGGCTCCTTAGGGTAGATGCCATCCATGTCGGTTTCAGAGCATACTTAACGTAGCATTACTAGATATAGGAGGATAGAAATACGTCTCGTCGCAGCTCCTTTTTTACGCTTTCTAACCGTAGGTTGAAGATGCGTATATGTTCCAGCTTTGTACGTCTGTCTGTCTGTCTGCACGATAACTCGCGTAAAAATAGTTCCGTTTCAATGAAAGTTTAGTTTGTGGTAGGGGACCACCTGGAGATGAACCCTATTCAAAATAGACGAAATAGGGTCAAAGATCAGGACATAGGAGCGGGATCCATTCCATTGCCCTTATGCCTCATAACTTGCTTAAACATAATTCGATTTCGATAAAATTTTAGTATGTGGCAGGGGATCAACTGTAGATAAACCTACTTGGAAATGGACGAAATGGGGTCAAAAGTCAGGACATGGGTGGGGACCCATTCCATTTCCCTTATGCGTTATAACTTACTTCGATTGCGACAAAACTTCATCATGTTGTTTCTGAAGTATACTGAACTTGTTTTGTTGAATATCATTGAAATGGTGTCAAAGGTCAGGACACAGGAGCGAGATTTATTCCATAGCTGTTGTCCTCATAATTTGAGTAATGATTTTTTGTATGTTGAAAAGCGTATCATAATCAATGCATTGCATGATTTTACTAACTTGTTTTTTTTTACTGGAGATTTAACGGCCACCATGAGCAACTCAGTGGGCTACAACAAAGCCGTCTCGATTACTAGAGGCCTAAGCCTACGCGATTTTCTCGTTCGTGACGTCAGCAACCGGGTCATAACAAACCAAACCCGCTACGATTGAAACCGAGAAACAGTTCGTTTGCTCAGCGTATATCTTGTACTGAGAATGCTGAAGAATTGATGTCTCATATGAGTATTACAAGGGAAATTAGTATCTTTAATATTAATTTAGATTACATATATCTTAAGAATTGATGAACTACGCTATTTTATTGCAAACATAATAGTTCCCACGGAATTTTAGAATAGATGTAGTAAAGGCCAGCCATTCTTTTCCCTCCGCGTAATCAAAGTGCATGAAGCCACCGAAACGTCACGATCATGACGTCACAGCCAATCACAGCCTCTGCCTCCATGTTGGTGAGACGAATGAGACGAATCTCAGCCAATCACAGCCTCTACCGCCATGTTGGTGAGACGATTGAGCATTAAAGTCGTCTGCTCAAAGTGCTTCAATTTTGTGTTGTCATCCTTACTCCATCTATTCTAACCTCCTTGGGTTTAAGCAACGCTTCATGAATCATCAGATTTAACAGCGCTTCCACAGTTATCCACACCCAAATCTACTGCCATTCGCGAAACTTTGGAAATCTTGACCAGCTGCGAGGCTTGCAATTGTAGCGTCTCTCTGGAGTTGCCACGTATTTGGAATCAATTCTTCAAATAATGCTGCCTTTTCTACCATGGTACTGCGTGCCCAACCAACGTGACCTCGTTTCTTCGAATTATCACGTTTGAGCCCATTCATTTATTGCCTAGTCAAGTCATCGCGTTCAAATTGTTGAAACGTTCTACACTGCTGGCCACCCAAAATACAACACCAAGAAGGCCTGAAATTCGCAGCATGCGTCGCCCGCGTGAGGACATGCAAACGATTAGCATTGCAGGGCATATGCAAATCATGTGCGCCCCGGACGCTACCGAGAAGCACTATAAGAAGGGTGCACAGAAGGCGGGGTGTAAGTAGTGGAAGTGTGTTGTGCTCCGGACCTGTGCGTGGGAAGCTTCCTGATGCCTCGTCGCAGAATACGGCAGTCATTCCGGCACGTTTTGGAGTTCGACAGAGGACGAATAATGGCTTATTGCGACAGCGGTTTATCGTACCGAGACATCGGCGCCCGTGTGGGACGACATCTAGCCACAGTGAGGCGAGTATGGAATCGGTGGGTGCAGGAGGGACGGACGGACCGACGTGAACGATTTCCGCATCCGCGGCACACCACCGAACGAGAGGACCGGCATGTTGTGCGGCTGGCATTGACGGCTCGCACCGCCACATCACGAACGTTAGTGCAGGAATTAGGGTGTGTTGCGCAACAACCTGTGTCAGCACGTACCGTTCGGCGTAGTCTGCAGGAGCTGGGACTTGTCGCACGGCGCCCATTGCTCCGATTACCATTGACGTTACACCACCGGCGACTGCGCCGGCAGTGGGCCGTTGAACGCCGCACCTGGACTACGGAATGGCAGGACATTGTCTTCTTTGACGAATCCCGCTTCTGCCTGCAACACCACGATGGTCAGATCCGCGTGTGGCGGCACCGCGGCGAGAGACTGTATGACGCCTGCATTATGCATCTCCATACCGGTCCGTCGCCTGGCGTTATGGTTTGGGGCGCAATTGGATATGACACCCGCACCCCTCTGTTACACATCGCCGGTACACTCAACAGCCACCGCTACATCTCCGACGTTTTGGAGCCTGTAGTCCTCCCTTACCTGCAGGACCTGCCAGCGGCCACGTTTCAACAGGACAATGCGCGCCCGCACGTGGCACGCATCGTGCAACAATTCTTCACTGTCCACCAGGTGTCACTGCTGCCGTGGCCCGCCTGTTCTCCCGATATGTCGCCCATCGAACACGTCTGGTCGCTGATCGGCAACCGAGTGGCCCGGCAAGCACCACCCAAGGCTACGCCTGATGAACTGTGGCAACGTGTGGAAGCAGCCTAGACCGACATACCCCAAGCCCACATCCAAAGACTCTTTCGTTCGATGCCGCGGCGTGTAGCGGCCGTTATTACCAGCCATGGGGGCCACACAAACTATTGATGTCTGCGTGTTCCGCAAGTCGCACGGGCCTGTAAGCTCAATCGTTTCATCTTTGTATCTGTTGTTATGTGTTCAGTAAATCTGGTTTTGCTATCTCGTGTCCTTCTTGGTGTTGCATTTTGGGTGGCCACCAGTGTATTATTCAATTTGCAGTTAGCTGTTTACCTTCCTTGAAAAAGCCATCTGGTTGATATGCGAAAGCTTGGAAAGTTTTATTTCTATTCTACGCGAAGAAATTTTGCATCATAAGTATAGTTATACTACTTTGAGCTTTTCATGAATCATTACGCGTTGTTTTTGTCCAGTGCTGTTTTTTAACTTTGTATGAAATATTTACATGTGTACTTCCCCGACGTCATGCTGAAATAAAGTGATTTCTTGGACTGTGGCCCGTCTTTCCGCTGTTACAATGCTGTCTAGCCGACAATGACCCCGCTCATCCACACGCTTTTGTCCACGGCAGTTGGCCCCTGCAGGGATGGTTTTACCGGATTCGATGTTCTGACGATGCACCCGTGACACAGTGGCTCGTGAAAATCCCAGTGCCTGCACGACTTCCGAGATGGAGTGACCCATTCGTCGGGCCCCGACAATTTGCCCACGATCAAATGCGCTTAGATCCTTCGTCTTACCCATACTGCGTTCGACTCCTACTGATTCCCGTCGCATCACTCCTTATATTGTCGGATCGCTGAATACGTCATGTTGTTTCCGTTTACAGGGCCGCCCACAGCGCCACATTTGAATAACGCCAGCTGTCTCTAATTCAATTGCTCTTCAGTGTATATGCACGCATAAACATAGACGTACGGGAGTTTATTTATTGGTAGGATGTTTCTCTTATATCTAATGAAGAAGAGGTACGCACTTTAGTTAAATATTCACAAGGGGGTACTTGAAGAACAAAAGTTTGAAAACCACTGAGCTAAGTTATCGAGATGTAAATTATTACCACCCTGTATATTTTCACAATGAACTGTAAGTTTTTTTTTCCTTCGTATGTCACATCTAAGAAAAGAATAAGGTAATCATGGATTTATTTTCATCAACATAAAAGTATCGAATTGACAGATGGATTTATAGTGAAACTTTCTTTCGGTAAAATATGCCCATAAAATGTTTATTCCAAATACCTTCACTTTAGTGAGATTTTCTTTATCGCCTAATATGAGAACAATTTTCCAGCTGAAATAACTAGTCAAGTTTTCCTTGCAAGTGATTAGAATAAATCTATCATTGGATTTCTGTTACTTTTTTTTTAGTCGATCAGCATGAATGGTTACATATATCTTCTTATTTTTTTTTTTTTTTTTACAAAAAAGGAAATTTCAGACCTAAATATGAGTTTGTGTTTTTCCTGTCTTTTTTTATAACCACTGATGGCAAAATGAAGTGGGCAGATTATTTGTTTCCCTCTTTTATGGCATGGAAGTCTGCCTGCTGATGTGGAATACTTTCGTGATGAGGTCTGCGTTCCAAACCAACAGGAATTCCAGGACGTCGACTAACCACGACATCATCTCATTCCACGAACCCCGCAGCCCTAGAGACAAAATGGGCAGTTATTTTCCTACCTGAGTATAATAGAGATCTGTGAAGGAAGGACTGCACATGATCTATGGAAGTTGCATTAGAAGAAAAACGAAGATGAAATGTCGTGAGCTTCACTTGGTCAAGAAATAATAAATGGGAGATTTCAGATGTTGCTGGGAAATAATACAGTTTTGGAATTTTTCAATTTCCTTTCGTATTTTCTTCAGTTCAGAAAACACGACGTTGAGAGGTAAATAACGAAATTAGATCAACTTCAGAATGACACCGACATATTATGTGTGGTGTATTCGAGTACGATACGCTTCAATTTATGATACCTAGATTTTACGAAGAACAAATTTATTCCCCAATTTCGTAAAATCTTTTTCTTAATGCGTGTAGCATGAACATGCGATGCGGCAACACACGCATAATTAATACATGTTGTTCTTCATGTGTGACCTAAGAAAGTGTTTTATTAAAAAAAAACACATTAAACAGCTTCAGGAACTGGCTTCTCAGAAATAATACGTTATTTTTCAGTTATTGTATTATTCTAGAAAAAAATATATACATTGAAGTGGCAGATTATTAAGAACACTCAATAGCAGTCAGAACGTGTCTTCTTCCTTACGTATGCAACTATGACGTTGAGATGGCTTTATAAACAGATCATCGCAGAGTTTTCAGACGTGTACGAAGCGTAGATAACGGCAATACGGGAAGAATTCGTGCAGTGGGGTATCTTGGGTCCGAGACCTGTGCTATCACACCCATACCCTCCACCGCCCCCCTAGTATTGTTTTCTTGGGGTGATACAAGACCTGAGCTATCTCATCCGTACCCTCCACCGCCCCCTAGTATTGTTTTTTTTGGAGGGGGGTCCAAGACCTGGGCTATCTCACCCGTACCCTCTACCGCCCCCCACCCCTAGTATTGTTCTTTGGGCGTCTAAGACCTGGGCAATCTCTCTCGTACCCTCCACTGCCCCCTAGTATTATTTTCTTGGGGGATACAAGACCTGAGCTATCTCACCCGTACCCTCCACCGCCCCCTAGTATTGTTTTTTTTTTTTTTTTGGAGGGGGTCCAAGACCTGGGCTATCTCACCCGTACCCTCCACCGCCCCCCCCTAGTATTGTTCTTTGGGCGTCTAAGACCTGGGCAATCTCTCTCGTACCCTCCACTGCCCCCCTAGTATTGTTTTGGGGGGTCTAGGACCTGGGCTATCTTACCCATACCCTCCACCTCCTCCCTAATATTTTTTTCGGGGTGGTCCAAGACCTGGGCTATCTCACCCGTACCCTTCACCGCCCCCTAGTATTTTTTGGAGGGTGGTCCAAGACCTGGGCTATCTCACCCGTACCCTCCACCGACCCCGATTATTGTTTTCTTTAAACTGCGACGCTTATTTTTCACTTATTGAGTAATAGAAGTAATTTTTCTGAATTTTAGGTACATGCTATTGCTAACAAAAGACCAAATAATTATGATGATTAAGATTTTAACACCTTTATCTTCTGAATACTTTATTTGAACATGAACTCCATTCTTTTTTCCTTTTGTCTGAACTTGAGTATTACGTTTTCATAAAAAGTTACTTCCCAGTACTTTTTCATATTTAAAAAGAATGTTTTATCTATTGACGAAACAGCCAAGTTCTTCAAGTGTGCATGCCCCTGTGGGACTCTAAGATATGTCTTGATTCTTCTTAATGCAGAAAAACTTCTTTTGGCAGTTGCAGTTGTTGATGGAAACTTTAATATTAGATCTGCTAATTTGTACACCTCACTAAACACAATGTTCATTTATTCAATTTCATGTAACAGGTAATGTCTCTTACTGATTCCTTTTTGTATTTATGGGAATAAAACACCTTGAGTTAATTTATTTTTGTTAAACTATGTCAAAATTTAAAGCATAAGTTATTTAAGTTCTGACAGTAGATGTTCATGGAAGCTTTCACAAAATTTTTTAAAACTGTTCGAATCCAACAAAGCCGCGAATTTAAGATATCACTGATTTTAATTCACTAACACTTCACCCAAGTGAAACAACTCTCGCAAAGCACGTGCTGTTACGGGAGGGAGCATGCGAGTGACTAATGTGTAGGAGCATCCGAGTGACTAAGTTCAAGTTTTCTCTTTTCTGAGCAAACTGTTGCCATGGGAACGGCCCATTCACCATTTATCCGCTCCATTTTGTCATGGAAACGCTAACTGAAGATCGTATCGAAAGTCTTCGAATCTTACAGGGAAGATTAATAGAGCTGGTTGTGTTACGATGACACCATCTCTCCACTAGGAGCCCCGTGTGTTACGATGACACCATCTCTCCACTAGGAGCCCCGTGTGTTACGATGACACCATCTCTCCACTAGGAGCCCCGTGTGTTACGATGACACCATCTCTACACTAGGAGCCCCGTGTGGTACGATGACACCATCTCTCCACTAGGAGCCCCGTGTGGTAGGATGACACCATCTCTCCACTAGGAGCCCCGTGTGGTAGGATGCCACCATCTCTCCACTAGGAGTCCCGTGTGGTACGATGACACCATCTCTCCACTAGGAGCCCCGTGTGGTTACGATGACACCATCTCTCCACTAGGAGCCCCGTGTGGTTACGATGACACCATCTCTCCACTAGGAGCCCCGTGTGTTACGCTGACACCATCTCTCCACTAGGAGCCCCGTGTGTTACGATGACACCATCTTTCTACTAGGAGTCCCGTTGGTCTTCGCTCGCCAGACTGATTCTCTTAGTCCAAAGAAGCGAATCCGCAAGTGTTTTTTTCGCCGAGAAAGCAACAACATGTCTTATTACTGTTGATAATAGACTGTTATTTGTGTATATCTAATTGACGTTTATTTGTGCATTCTCTAGAATTTGCAGCTAGCGTCGAATGTATGCCACTGGACTCTGATTTAAGCTGCTTTGAAAGTGGCATGGCAGTAAGCGCTAGACGGGCATGCGTAAGCTTCTCAGAACTGGCAAACCTTCTCGGCTGTGCAAGAACAACTGTATTTAGGGTGTACAATGAGTACTGCACAAACAACAAAATGAGCAGCCTGCATTTTTCTGTTGGCTGAAACGATTGGTAGGTAGGTCATTCAGAAAGTAAAGATCATTTGCGCGTAGCGTCTGCGCAGATTCTTGGCCGGCTCATAATCAAGGTCAACGGGCCTAGTCATCACCTCCTAATAGCTTAGCAGGCCCGCGCACCGATTTGTGACGTCAGTAGAGTAGTCCGTAGTCTCGGAGAGGAGCATTACGGCGATGTGCGAACGAACGCGTCTTTACGTACACCAACTAACCAGGTCGTGCGTTCTTTTAGAGTTTCACTGCATTTAAATAAGAACGTGTGTGTTAGTTTTCAAATAACTGCAGACTTAACAAGTTTGTTTAATAATCTTTTAAAATACAGAAGAAAAAGAAATTACAGCGTAAAATTTAGCGTAGCAATAATTTCGACTTGAAAGGGTAAGCAACACAGATTCGTCAGTTTAATGAAAGCATCCCTGTCATTTCACTGGAAGTGATAAACCATTTCTGTAATTGAAATTATAAACTGTTGTCGTAGTTTCACTTGAAGTTATAGTATCTTTATAGTTAACCGAACGATTCCTGTACTTGTGAACAAATCGTTCTTGTACTTGAAAGATTAGTTTGAGGTCCATTACGAAGTATCGCCGTCGTTTCAAAAGATGTCGATTGACATATTTAAGGAATCAGATTTTTCATTCATTGCAAACTTATGACTATGAAAATTTTAATAATGAAATAATTCCTTTAGTGAAAATGTATTTTATATGCAATCCGTGATCACTAATATATATAAAAAGGTCAAGAAAAACTGAATTTTTTTCTGTGTTTTTTAATTATTACCAAAGGCTCAATAAAACACGTTTTAACATACATACAGGGAATTGCTGCTTGATCCACTGATTGCATCAAATAAATTAAGATTTCAAGAAAATTATGCCATTGCTACATTATTAAACGTACAATAATGACATAACAAGTTTTCCCTAATTTTAGTACCATCTAGTTACGTGTTTGGACAACTTCATTTTGATAAGCAAATGTAAAGTTTATAATTTTTGTCTTCCAGAGCACTATTTCAATAAAGTTACCTTGTCAAAGTTCAACACATCTGTATTAAGTATATTAGTAGCATTAAGCAAAACTATTTGGATCCACAATATAAGCATTTCTTTTTATCTGCAAAAATACAATTAACTTATTGGCAGAAATTTCCTGAAATTTGATTTTCAAGAAGTATTCAGCAAAACTGCCAATGTACATATAATTATGGTTGTGTAGTTCTTTGTGTATCACAAGCACAATTTGATTATGTGTCCGTTAGCTGTTCCTTGAAGAATTTCAAAGGCACGTTTCTAAGAAAATCTGAAATTTGTTCCAATAATTTCTTAAAGTATTTTTTCAGATAATTATAATATTTTTTGAGAACCTGACAAATGCACATGCAGTAGTTATTGTACTGAATAAATCTAAGCGATTGTTTTGGTACTGTAGGATGTATTTTAAAAGATGTACATGTTTCATTATAAATTGACTAACTTGATGTACCATTTTCTCAGAAACTATAAAAAGCAATGGTATAAAATTTTGCACAAATGTTTTGTCTTTGCTAAAGCTATTGAAAAAGATTGTTTTTTTCCTTTTTTTATGATTTTGGTTTCAAAATAAATTCTATGAAGGATTGAAGAAGTTTTTCCCTATACAAAAATTGACACCCACCCTCACGTTTGGAAGCACACTTTCCAGTAGTTATCGGATAATATGAGATATATTAGTTCCAGTTATTATTGCTGTAGCTTGTGAAGACACAGTGCAGGAAGTCTGGAAACAGATAAGTCTAGATAAATGAATAAAAAGTTGATCTCTCATTTTAAGCAAATATTTTCAAAAAAAAAAAAAAAAGAAGCTAGTATATATTTCTACTTGTATTTTAAAAATCTTGTTTGTTTAGAACATAGTTTCCACAATATGTGGATTCATGTCGATCCACGTACTTTTTCTTTCTCTTAAAAATAACAATATCCAAGGCTTAAAAATACCATGCTCGAGATGCCCAGAGCATGTAAATCATTCGTCTGGGCAGGTAAATAAAACATCTAATTGCCTGTGCATGGTAACTAAATTTTAAAATAAAAAGTTTGTAATAAAATTTCCTACTACACAAGAAAAAAAAGACAGTCATCACATGTCGTGTTTCATGTCATTGTTAATTAATGGAAGTTGTATTATTGTTACGAAGTACCAAGGAAAGAGTAATATCACATCTTTAATTATGTTATGCTCTACGCCCAGAAATCGGAAACCTAGTTTTGCTCCAAATTTTGTTTATAATCAACAACAGTATGCATGCCTCTGATGTAACTGACCTCTCATGTTTAGTGACAAAGGGAGAAAACTTTAACAAAAGGAACATGGCAGAATCACTAAATTTCCGAAACACCAGTTTCATCATCGTACCATTTCATACCAATTTTAGCACCAGCATCTTAAAAATTGATATACACACGTTTGTGCATTGAACATTTGTAATACAGACCCTTAAAATGGAAGTGCAAACATGTAAAAACAGTTCATATTTTTAACTTAAAAAAAATAGGGTTCTGGTTTGTTATCTTAAAAGATACATTTTCCCTGCGCATCCAGCTTTTACTACCTGGGCAAATAAATAATTTCTTGCCCAGGTAGTACTGATATATTTCACCTAATTTTTAAGAAATTGAATGGTTTTGATAAATTCCCATCCTACCACAGATAGAGCATACACACTGCTCACACGAGAGTTCTTCAATGTGTTGGTTTGTAGAAAAATGCTTCAAAATCTTTAAACGGACATTTTTAAAGGCAAACTTACTCCTGAACTATGTGTGAACTTCTGTTTTTGTGCATTCATATCTAATTTTTGCTGTCTATACTTGATTCAGTGTTTGTGTTCCTTTAGTAATAAATATTAAAAATGATAATTCAATGCAATTCCCTATGTCTGCAAACACAAAAGATGTATTTCACATGGCAACAAGGCCTTAGCATTTATATAAAGGACATATGCATGTTAGATGTGTACATGACATACATATATTTCTTATAGGATATAAGTATTTTACAAGCATTTGTGCCCAGAAATAGGGACCCCAAAAAAGTTAATCTGACGCTGCCTAAACACTTAAATAACTAAGTACGAATGTATCAACATATTACTCTTGGGATCAAAAACATGCAACCCTTATTATTTTGTGTCCATAATAAAAAAAAAAGTTTAAAATCCCTTCCTAAATATACATATTTTACTTTGAACTTATTTGATACATTGGCAAAAACATGTTATGGGTTACTATAACAACACAAGTAATCTATTCTTTCCATTACAAACATAAATTTCATTTTTCAAAAATCTTTTCAGTGCTTTGACTTCCCGCTGTGAGATGCATTAGATTATAAAATTAGCCAAATTTAAATTTTCTAGTTCAAAATTTTTATTTTACGAGTAGTTTAAAATAAGGTTAACAAAAGGTTTCCACGTACCTTAGAGTTGAAAATTTTCACGCTTTATTGCTGTAATCCATTTTGAGAACCTCCCCATTAGTAGAGAATTTGAATACTTTTAATATTCCTCTATGAAAATAAATTTAGTTGACAATTTGACAACAACCACGCACATCCGTAGTCACGCTTACACAGAGTGAGCAAGCTCATGCATGCTCGACCACCCACCACGGACATCAGCCTACTCTCCCCTACGTCACGCAGCTTCCGGCGTTCGGTGCGCGGGCCTTCTAAGCTATTAGGAGGTGATGGCCTAGTGCGCTGTTGGCTATATCCTAAAACCATTTGTCAGGTGTGTATTATCCGTTTGTGGTTAGTTACGATCATGCTCGTCCGTTGGAGTTCTGCCGCCCTCAGGCAAGTGATGCAGTGTCGCCCCTAGCGTATTAGTAAATAGAAAAATAACTGTGTATTAATGTAATTTTATTATTAAACTGTTGCATTCCAAATTACTTACGAAAAACAATGAAAACCTGTTTTTAATTTAAATAGAGCATCTCCGAAAAATAACTGTACACTGAAAATAACATTTACCATGTCGAACTGGTTCCTACAGGAAATGCTCGAATTGGGCCCCACCGACGTCCAGACATGTCTGCACACTTTTTTGCATGTTGGTGAAGACCTTTCTCAATGTATGTGGTATGATTTGTTGGATGTGGGTATTTTTTGAAGCCTGAAGCCGTTGAGGTGTATTCGAATTACCTGCGTACACTTCCCCTTCAGTGCCCCGCACAGAAAAAAGTCAGGCGGTGTCAGATCCGATAACCAGGAAGGCCACAGCCCCCGGGGATGATTCCATTTCCCGAAGAATTCCTCCAAGAGTTATATTGATGTGCCAGCGGTGTGAGCAGTTGCAGTGTCTTGCTGTAACCATCTTTCGTTGATTTCCCGTTCAGTGAGTTCGGATATGAATGGTCGGATAATCCGAGCCCGGTACGTTGTGAGTGAATGGTTTCACTGAAGAAAACGGGCCCAATAATCAGGGCGTACGAGACATGGCACATCAAACACCGACCTTCTGGTTGTGGAGAGGCACTTCCTTAAATTCGAGGGGTTTTCAGTACCCCACAGACGAGAGCTTTGGCTCTTGATCTACCTGGACAGGCGGAACCATGCCTCATCTGTAAAGAAAGTCTCGTCCAGAATGTCATCATTTTATTCAGACACGAACTCTTGGAAACACCTGCAGTACCTAACCCGGAACTCGTGGTCTGTTTCTTTCAGCTGATGCACGACGTGGGCTGCCCTCATTGGCGCATTAGCTTGTTGTGGCAACCTCCTCACGTACCTGTGTGGACTCCTTTGTATCCTGTCCTGGATATCCTGTACGGTCCCGTCTGCTGTGGATGGCCTACCGGGGCGGGGAACATTCAGAACACTGCCAGTTTCCAGAAACTTCGCTGTCAGCTGACGTCACGCATTACGGTGGGATGTCTGCATCACGAAATTTCCTAGCGAACTGTTTTTGCACTTCGTCCTTGTACTTGTCGTCATGGCGGAAGACATCTTCCACCAAAAACACTCTCTGTTCAACCGTCAACACTGTGGGGAGAGAAGATTGATCAATCGACACGTCTGCCTCCGTAGACCAAGCTCTCGGGAATGACCTTCGCTCGGAATGAGAGCTGCGCGCGCCTCGGGGTTTGGAGACATGAAGATTTCCAGGCACAGAGCACTTACCATGTGGCGGGTCACTTCTGTAATTTCACTCAAAATTTTTTTTTTTTATTACATTATTGCAGTTCGTACATTCAGCGAACAGTCATTATTCGGACACCCTGTATACTTTTATTCTTGAACTATTGTATTACCAAATGCTTAGACAAACAATTTAAATCTACTTTTCTTACTTTTTGTGGTGCAAAATCGTTAACAACATCTTCAAGATTAAGACTATAAGCAATTTCGACTTCCATTGATAAAATAGAAAGTCCTACTAATCTTTCTTCAATCATTGTTGACTGTAGACGGTTCTTTATAAGCATTAACTTCAAAAAACCCTTTCGGTACTGGAAACAACAACTGGTATTGTCAAAAGAATACGAAACGCAGTTTCTGTGTTTGAATAAATTTCTTTTAAATTGCTGTCACGAATTAGTTTTAGCACATTTTGTGATAGAGATTTTTATTCAACAAGTAAGAACAGTAATTTTAATTCTTCAGAGTTCCACTGCCTCAATATCAGCTGTATCATTCCCCGTGAAAATAATTTCCAAATCTTTGAAATGTTGTAACAGTTTCCGGATATTCAGTTATCTAAGGAACTAATTTCATACAAAAAATTGAAATGTGATCTATGATAATTTTTTTCAAAACGATCTTGTATTGAATTCATAGTTGCGTCTGCAACTCTGTTGAAAAAGACAATTTCAATTTTTTCTGGATTATGGAGCGATGTTTCATCTTTACTTTCAGAATCATATTGCTTCTTTTTTATTCGTCTTCGAACTTGTTCTTCTGTAGAAAATTCCGGAGTTATTTCTAAGACAGCTGAAAACTCGAATGCTGCAAACTTTACTTTAGCAAATACATTTTTCCAATAATCTTTTAAAAACTTCAATGCACATTAGGAGGTTAGAATAAAATATCTGGCAATAACCTTGAAAAGCTGGTGCTTTTCAAGGTTATTGCAATGCATTTTGTGCTGGCCAAATCGCATTATTTTGCAGTAAGTATTTCTAATTTTGCATCGTAATTTCTTGCCGATGTGTGAGAAAATGCTGGATTTGTAAAATTCTTAATTATTTTGGGAAGCACCTTCCCATTTATACACAGATCGAGTCACATTATTGTGACCACCTCCTACTTTTAACGTTAACAGCGCACAGCCAATGAAAGAAGGCACGTGTCGTGAGCTGGCTTGGAGAGTATACAAGGTGTACTGTAGGCAGTGGCGGCTCGTGGCAACTGAAACAGGTGGGGTCAGTAGCCGAAGTCAAACAATGAAATAAAAAAAAACTGTCATTATTAGGCCAACTATTCAGACCCCACCCCACCCCCAAGATTCCTTTACTCTGCCTTTGTTTATTCCCTTGACTCACAATATTGCCCAAATAAGGTAGGAATGGGTCAACTATTGTATTGCACACGAAAAGAAATTCTTCAGAATAGAATGCATAACTATTAACAGAAAAATGTTAAAACTCCTTAAATAAAATTTTTACCTTAAAACATGTGAGCATTAATTTACGTTAGTTGTGCTTTGTGTTTCTTCAGATTTCTCAACTGAGGAGTAATCACAGGATTCACAGGATAAAAAATGTAGTAAAAAAATAATAACTCCAAATATATGCAGGGAGGGAACGTTTCATGAATTTCGTTCCATATAGAATGAGTACTATACTATTATTTGCATTATTTGAAAGGTTTAACCCTTTTTTTAAAGAACTTGTGAAACCTGAAAACATATATGTACTGATGTGCAAATTATACTTACAGGTTTTCTCATTTATTTATTTATTTTTAACATAGGAAATCATCTTAGTTAAAACTGAAATTAGTTCTGCTAAGCGTTTGTAAACTTCATACTCTTGGAAACTCAAATTCTCGGGCTGATGAGCACTGTTTTTTTTTTTTTAAGTGAAGCTCAAACTAAACATTCTTGGGGTGATAAGCACTGGGTTTTTTTAAGTGAAGCTTTTCTTCCAGATTTAAAGCAAAGAACGGTGAATTTAACAAAATATCCACTCCATTCATTGTACTCGACAAGCAAAAAAGTCACGACACAAAGGAACAACACATCACCGAGAGAGACACACACAGAAAAAACAACTAACTGAGCTTTGCTACATTTGAAACCCTCCCGCCACCTTTGAGCTTGGTCGGGGTAAGCTTCTCCGTCAACTAACGGCGTTAAGGAAATGGATACACTCCCGGCCAATCAAATTAGCGCGGGGCCAGATAGATCTGACCCCACAGCTTTTTTTGCACACGCGGTTAAGACAGTGTTATATGTAGGTCTTCATACTGAATGAGACGGGGAGGAAATCGTCTCCTCTACGCTTGCGTAGTGATGTTACTGGGGCCTGTTGGAGCTGGCCCCAAACACCTCACACTCTGAACGTGATCTCTTTCCTCAAGGAATAGTTTTTCGTTTTTGAAGGAAACTTTTTCCTTAGGTAATGGTTTTGGAAGGGAAAGGTTTATCACCATGTAGTTAAGAGAAAGAAGAAGAATCAGGGCAAAAAAATAATATTTCTAGAAATAGAAATTTTTAGGAGAGGCCCGGCCCCTCTGGCCCCTAATGACAAACTGCCCCTGACTGTAGGCATTCTGAAATCATATCACTCATTGCTGTCATGGATAAAAGGAGCGTTTTATCAGATTTGCAAAAAGAGATGATTATAGGCTTTTGGGACAAGGTTGGCATTATTTCTGAATGGGCGCAGTTTATGAACTGTTCGCGTGCTGCTGTGGCTAAAGTGTATTGTGCTTGGAGAAATGGCACCATTGCGAATAAGCAATGTGGAAACTGCGGAGCACCACGTGTCATTGATGTGAGAAGTGAACGTCGGCTTCGAAGGTGTGTGAGGGCTGATCGACACGCTAGAGTGGAGCAACTCACTGGCGGAATGAACCAGGGGACTACCGGAAGTGTGTCTAAAGCGACAGTTCAACGAAACCTGCTGCGTATGGGCTCCGATGAAGATGGATGGTCAATGCACCTATGCTAACGAAGGTGCATCGGCAGAAAAGGCTTACTTTTGCGCGGCAGTATCGGAAATGGACCTTTGCTGATTGGCAAATGATTGCCTTCTTCGATGAGTCACGTTTTGTGCTTCATCGAACGGATGGACGTTGGAGCATAAGGCGAGAAACATCGGAGAACAAACAGTCTTCAAGCATTGCTAGAAGGACACGAGCTGGTAGGGGCAGCGTTATGGTCTGGGGGATATTTTCGTGGCATTATCTGGGTCCACTCATACGTAGTTAAGAGAAAGGAAGGCAAACAGACCGAATTCGTTATGAATCCATCCTTGCACACCATACACACCTATACATGTTGATTGTCTTCCCTGGCGCTGATGAGATTTTCCAGAACGACAATGCGACGTGTCACACAGTTAGAAATGTCCGATAGTGGTTGGAAGAGCACGATGAAGACTTTAAAGTGCTTCCCTGGCCCCCTAATTTTCCAGACTTAAACCCAATTGAACATGTGTGGGACCACCTCGATCGTGTTGTTCGCTCTATGGATCCTCCACCACACATCCTCCAGCATCTGTCAAATGCACTGCAGTAGGCATGGCTCCACATACCTGTGATAACCTTCCATCACCGTATAAAGTCACTCTCAGCCCCTCTAGCTGCTGTCCGCGCTGCACACGGTGGTTACTCTGGATATTAGATGGTGGTCACAATGATGTGATTGGACCATGTACTTTAAATTGAAATACACGAAACGTTAGTGAAAGTTCAAAACACACAGACACAAAACAAAATGTTAAAATTAAAAACGTTACTCCTCTATGGAAGACAATGCTCTCCGGCTTGGTACAAGTATTAATATGTTTTCTGCAACCAAAAACAGCGCAATTGAAAAATATTACACATCTGAAACTGCATGAAAATCGTAAACATCAAAGTTTCCACACTTTGTGGCTCCGTATTCTAACCCGCTTTAATACACAGAAGTCATATTCTAACCTCCTTGAATACACCCTAAAGTGACGTAACAGCAAACTGTATATTAATGTTTATGGATTGTAATTGCTTACTCACTGGGCATATGATGCCTAACATGTCATACCAAATGATAATGTAACATATACGTTTAAAACTGCATATACTTCAAGAGGGCACATTAATCAGATCTAGATTGTAAATTTTCTTTAAATGTTTTGTGCTTCCCTCACTCAGATTTGGGCGCCCTCAGGCGTCGCCTGAGGGCACCCAATGCCTAAGGGCGGGCCTTGTTACGATCTTTCAAAATGAGCACGCGCATTGAAGATCGCGCCGAATGCGATATTCGATCAGTTATCCGTTTTCTGACTGCTGAAAACACGAGGCTTATTGACATCGGATAAAATAAGCCTCGTGTTTCGGATACTTGGTCAAGTGCATGGAGAAAGTGTTATGAATGAAACCGGTATCAGAAAGTGGTGCAAACGTTAATGACGAGGAGTGTTCAGGGCGCTCCCTCTCTCTCATCGCGGACGAACCAAATGAACGCCCACCAGCACACGGCCAGGAAGACAAAAAAGTTGCTTAATGCGTTTCACTGGGAAGTTTTTGAGCATCCACCTTACACCCCGGACTTGACACCATCGGGCTGTCACTTGTTCCTCAATTTAAAGCAGTTCCTTGGTGTACAACGTTTCGATGATGATGATGTGCTAAAGGAGACCGTTATGGACTGGTTGAAAGGAGAGGCTGCAGAGAGAGTTCTATTAGGAGGAGATACTTAAACCTATCCCAAGATATGACAAGTACCTCAATGTCCAGAGCGACTATGTAGAAAAATAGGCTGAGATATGAGTTAAAAATTGTAACTAATATATTTAAAAAATTGAAGTATATAGCTTTTAGAACCAAACGTTCTTTACTTTCTGAATGAGCCGCGTATATGTTCGAGGACAGAGGTGGTGGAAAGGATTGTGCAAGGTAACAAAGGAATTTTATTATCCTCCATAGTTATTTTGGTTTCGTAAATGAAGTCACCTGAACAAGAGTGCGCCGCTCACAATATCCTGCTAAAATTAAAGATAAAGTTTCACAGCAACACCGAAAATAAAATTAGAAGCTACTTGTGGCGGACATCAATGAGAAAATTATGCTCCTATAGGTTGTATAAAGAACTGTGAAATTGAATCAAATTATTTTTTTATGAATAAATCCTCTGCAATTAATCATGGCAACGAGATAAGAGTGGTTAGAAGATTTTCAAAAAGTTATTCCAATATCGTTTCCCAGGCATATAAGGATATCGGAATTAATGTGTGAGTGAGTAAGGTAAGAAGGAAAGTACTATGCACATGTGACTTAGTGCTTCTTTCTTATTGAAAAAAATTTCAGAGTATCTGATTTTAATTTCATTGCCTGTTATTTGATGTTTCCTTTTACCTTTCAGTTTGAATTAACATATTAGAAATATTTTAAAATATCAGTTGTGTTTTGTACGAAATTTGCTTTCGTTAATTTTTCTTTTAATCACTGAGACAACAATTCCAAACAGAATTCACCATATGCACGCTCAAACGTATCGCTAAAACCCTAAACTCCATTGACTCTTGCAAGAAATAAATGCGTCTCAAAACTCCAATGAAATGTCGATGCCCTGCATGGAAGTAAATAGAGCTCAAAGGTTTTCTTCAGAACATTTTGAAACTTACTCCTAAAGTCTGAAAAATAATGACCTCCTGAAATATCTTTAGGATTCAGTAATGGCCAGTTTGGATATTTTCAAGTAATTTATCGTAGGAGATAGTTGTGCTTTTCTTTAACAACGACGTCAATACTGAACTCTACGAGGTATTAAGGAGGTTTAGGAATACATCTCTACGGAGGCAATTGATGTTCAACTTTAGAAATTTCTTTCCACTGTATTACAAAAGTATACTAGAATGAAGTTAAAACAAGAAAGATGACACCGAATTTTCGGGTGTAATAAGCACGTGTTTTGAATCCGTTCTGACGCAAATTAAATTTATCAAAGCTATTCAAAGTCAATGGAACCGGTAAGGAAAACAATAGTATCTGACGAAAGAAAGAAGTTTTTCAATCGGGTTTTTAATCCCTCAGATATTGCTGTAAACGGAAGCGTGAGCTTACGCCCTCTGGTTGCAGACTTGTGCGTTAAAAAAAAAACATGAATTTATATGAGAAACATTTCGCACCGGAAACGCTCTCCAACACAGAAATATTTTTTCAAATCGGACTCTCAAAAACAGAGATATCGACAAAACTAAGATGTGACTTTACGTCCCGTGGTGGGGAACCCCATGCATTATTTTAGGAAGAAAGTATTCTCAAAAGGTTTTTCCATATGAGCGGTATCGGTCCAAGAAAAAAAAAATTTAGTCGAGGAGTTTTCAGGAGCCCAGATTTTACTACAAATACATAAGAAGCAGAAATTAAAACTTATGCCCCCTGGTGGCCAAACTTCTTTACCAAACATTAGAAATTATATGAAAATTATTTTCCATCAGATCTTGTATGCGATACAGGAAGAATTTTTCAAATCGCAGTTTTAGGAGCAGAAGTAACGCAGAAAACGCAATTTAACTTTGTGCCCCTAGCGGAAAGTCTATGATTTACTTGAAATTTTTGAATTCATAGTAAACACATTTCGCATCGGAAACACTATTCACCAAAGAAGAAATTTTTCAAATCGGACTCCTGGAAGTATAGATATTGACAAAAATAAGATATACATCTACGCCCCTGGCGTAGAGAAACCATGCATTATTTCAAGAAGAAAATGTTTCTAAAATGTTTGTCGACATGAGTAGTATCGGTCTAAAAACGACGTTTTTTTCAATCGAGAATTTAGAAATTCATATATTGCTGCAAATACATCAGAAACGGAAATTGAGACTTACGCCACCTGGTGTGGCCAAACCATTTTTTACAAAAATTAGAAATTACGTGCAAACGATTTCCCATCAGGAGCTGTATCCGGTGCAGAAAAAAAAATTTTCATATCGGAGATTTAGAAGCAGAGATATAGGGCGAAACGCAATTTATCTTTATGCCCCCTAGCGGAAAGTCTATGATTTACTTGGAAATTTTGAAATTATATGAAAAACATGTCACACGGAAAACACTATCTAACAAAGGAGGAATTTTTGAAATCTGACTCCTAGAAGTAGAGATATTGACAAAAATAAGATATACATCTACGCCCCCTGGCGGAGAAACTGTGGGATATTTTAAGAAGAAAATATTCCGAAAAGGTTTATTGATGTGAGTGGCATCAGTCCACGAAAGAAATTTTTCAATCGATATTTTAGAAGCTCAGATCTTATGGCAAATGCATCAGAAACAAAAACTAACACTTACGCCCTCTGGTGGCCAAAGTATCCTTTACCAAAAATTTAAAATTATATGTAAAAGATTTTCCATCAGGAGGTGTATCCGTTGAAGAATTTTTTCAAATCGGAGTTTTAAGAATTATCGGGGAAAATGTAATTTATTTTTACGACCCCTAGGGGAAAATCTATGCGTAATTTGAAAAAGTAACTATATCTAAAATACTCTTCGAGATCAATGGAATCGAAAGATAAAATATTTTTTTCAATTGGATGTTTAGAAGCAAATATGTGGAATAAAATGTATTTTTGAATTCGACATCATCTGCATTTACGCCCTCTAGCGGCGAAATTGTACATCGTAAAAAAGAAACAAAATTAAGGATCATGATTCGCATATTTCAAGCTTCCCAATGCAAAAGGAATTTTTCAAATCGGACCAATAGTTGCAGAGATATCGTGGGTACAGACGGACGGACGGACGGACAAACCGGTAACATAAGCACGCTCTTTTTTTACAAAAGACGTGCTGAAAAGGCCCTTCGTTTATATACATATTGGAAATAGAAGCTCCTGACTTTCCTGTGATTATTCATTGGAAACTGGCAAAGGAAGCCCATACTGTCAGGGTTTAACTGAAACTACATGACTTTGGTTCTCCTAAAATCAAAAACAGACCTTTTTTTACGCTTTCCAACCGTAGGTTAAGGAAGCGTATATGCTCCAGCTTTGTCCACCCGTCCGTCTGTCCGCACGATAACTCGCGTAAAAATAGTTCGATTTCGATGAAATTTTAGTGTGTGGTAGGGGACCAACTGGTGACGGACCCTATTGAAAATGGACGGAATGGGGTGAAAGGGTCACTACATAGGAGCGGGATCCATTCCATTGCTCTTATGATCATAACTTGCATAAATATGGTTCGATGTCGATGAAATTTTTGTATGTGGTAGGGGACCATCTGGGGACAAACCCTATTGAAAATGGACAAAATGGGGTCAAAGGTGAGGACACAGGATCGGGATCCATTCCATCGCCCTTATCCCATACTATTAAAGAATCAATTCTTGTATGTATGTAAATTTTATTTTGAAAACTGCTCTAAGGATTTTGATGAAAGTCGTTAACCTACCGTTTTCTGATACTAGAAATCGATTTAGATTGATCTCGACATTAGGAAAATTCGTTCAGTGTGGTAAATAACCACCCCGAATTACCACGTTTTTAGTGTCATGGCGTCATACCATTAATGTTACCCATGCTTAGAACTCTTATGACGTCACAATCTCGCGTTTGAGATTTTGGCGCGCGGTCACGCCATCTGTCTCATTACGTCACGCGTTCTGTGTGGATCCTACTAAATTTTTATGACGTCACACTGTTGCGAGCAGATGGTCGTGATTCCCATCTGCCTCATTACGTCACGCGTTGTGTGCGTATGTCCGTTCGCACTATAACTCGCGTAACAATCGTTCGATTTCGATGAAATTTTAGTATGTGGTAGGGGAACACCTGGGAAGGGAACCCTATTAAAAGTGAATGAAATGGGGTCAAAGTTCGGGATATAGGAGCGGGATCCATTCCACTTCTCTTATGCGTCATAACTAACGTAAAAACGGTTCGATTTCGATAAAATTTTACTATGTGGTAGGGGACCACCTAGGGACAAACATTATTGGAAATGGGGTCAAAGGTCAGGACATAGGAGGGGAATCACTTCAATCGCCATTATGCGTCATAACTTACGTAAAAATGCTTCGATTTGGATGAAATGTTAGTGTGTTTTAGGGGCCTGTCTGGGGCGAATCCTATTGAAAAGGGGCGAAATGGGGTTAAAGGTTAGAACACAGAAGCGGGATCTATTCCATAGCCCTTATGCATCATAACTTACTTAAAAATGCTTCGATTGCGACAAAACTTTATCATGTTACTTCGGAGGTATACTGAACCGGTTCTGTTGAATATCATCGAAATGGAATTAAAGGTCAGGGCACAGGACCGAGATTTATTCCACAGCCATTATCCTCATAACTTGAGTAATGATTTCTGGTATGTTGGAAAGCGTATCATAATCAATGCATTGCATGATTTTACTAACTTGTTTTTGTTTAAACGTTTAATTGTAATGTCTGTAGCAAAACACAGATTTGCCGGCGCTAAAAATCTGCTTTCCTACTGAACTTCTTAGGTTAACGACATTCCAGAATTAAAGACTTCACCTTATATATATGTAAAAAAGAAATCTCCTTCGGAATACATGCATGAAAATACAAGGCACCAAGCCACCCCTTCGGCGCAGTGGTATGAGCGCTGACTGCTGACCATTTGTCTGAGATGGATCCGGGTTCCATTACCATCCTTATTTTCATGTTTTCCATATATTCACCAGTGTTGGCAAAGGGTCAAACATTTTGAATCCTGACCCGGACCCAACCCGGACAAATATGTTTTAAACTATTATATACATGCAGGGCAGAGATGGAAACGGGTCACGTGTCAGCGGGTCAGCGGGTCCACAATTTCTTGCGAGTCAAACGTGTCGGGTCAAGGTGTTCCTGGCCCGATTTCGACCCGGTTTTATTTCCGTTTTGTTTTTGAAAAGAAAAAATATTTTAAAGAACCCTTTAGAGGTCTTTGAAATAATTCTTCATAGCTGCAGAGTATGATCCAGGAACTTGCTGAGAAAGGTAGAGAAATGGGATTAAAAATGAACTTTCAGAAGACAAAACTGAAGTATAATGCTTGTACAAAGAATGAAGATCTATCAGTTGATGGGGAAGAAGCTGGACATAACCAATTCCTACATTTACCTTGGGCAGCATGTATCAAGCGAGGGTCATTGATGAAGAAATTAATTGGCGTGTAAAACTTGGCTGGAGAACTTTTGGAAGGAACAGTGCACAATTTTTAAGAGCGATATGTTATTATGTCTTAAAAGAAAAGAGTTTAGTTAATGCATCTTTTCAGTGCTTACATACGGAGCAGGGACGTGTACTTTAACTAAAAAAGACATATAAGACCGCAGACAACTGAAAGAGGTATGGAGAGATGCATGCTTGGTGTAACCAGGAGAGATAAAAAGAGGAACTGGTGGATAAAGAAAATGACAACAGTGGAAGACATCATGATCAGAGTGAAATCCCGGAAATGGCAATGGGCTGGACATATTTCCAGGAAAACGGACCATCGAAATTTTAGACTGGATTCCAAGAGACAGGAAAAGACCCAAAAGAAGACCACATGGGAGATGGGTGGATGGAAGAGACTAGCCCAAGACAGTCCGTTGTTGAAGAAACTTGGGAGACCTTCATCCAGCGTTGAATCATTAATGATTGACGATGATGATGATATAATCGAATTTATAATGCAAAGCAGATTTGTCCGGGTCAGGTCCACTTATGTGACGACGGGTCTTGGTCCAAATTTTTGACCCGTTTCCGACTGTGATACAGAGCATTCAAAAAGTCTTTCCGCATTGGATATCTTAGGTTATATGGAAATCAAACAAGTGTATTATAGGAACGTGTAATTTACTCACTTACTTACAGGAAGTATTGAAACTATCGTCGTTCATTTCCAAGATGTGACCTAACTGTTTTACACATGTTTTCAAACACATCTGCGAGAGTCAATAAGTCCCTCCGAAGCAATATTAAGGCTGTTTCACCTAATTTTGAAGGCGCTACAGTCAAAATTTTTGAATGAGAATTTTTCAATGATAATTTTTCCGTGACTCACTTATGAACGTGGAAAGAGCGAAAACCATTGTTTGATGTTCCTAGTCCACGTCAGATGTCTGTATTAATTTGAATTAAGCAATTTGATGTACGTTTAATTTTAGTTTTTGCTGTTTTCTTGATAGCATATCCAGCTTCAGAATATGTTTCACAGCAACACAAATTTTTACAAGCTTCTGATGCGTTGAAAGTTTCCAAAATGTGGATATTGTTTTCATCATTGCCCTTCAGAAGTAAGGGACACTTTTCCTTCTGAGGATACTCTTTCTTCATATTGCGTGACAAATCAGTTTTCAGCCCGCGAGCACCAGTATGATGGAGCACAAAATTCAAAGTGCGCATTTTAGCTTGAAAAAATGTTTTTTGCTTTTCAAAAGTGAAACGGGTGTAAAACCTGGTCGAAATTGGGTCAGGAACATGTTGATTCGACCCGTTTGACTCTCTAGAAATTGTCGACTCGTTGACCTGTTTCCATCTTTGGTATCCACCACTTCACAAATTTGAAATGTGACAAGGTAGCATACCCACACGAAAATCGGGAGATGTGAGTTCGGTTCCTGCTCCTAGGTAAAGCAGCCTTCAATCTTCCTGAACAGGTAGCTACACGGGGGAAACAGTGGAAATATGCCAACTCTCTGCCGACAATAACATTGAGATACTGACTTTATTAAAAAGATTGTTCCAATTGCAATTATTAAAATGTGAGATACACCCGCCTGGTGGCCGACGGGCCAGGGATGTACGTTTCTGCATAGCCAACCAAGATGGGCTCGAGCGATGGCTCCGGCTCGAGTTCGAGAGTCCCATGACGCATGGGTCGTGTGCTTGCCCTGCCGCGCTGGCTATATATATATATATATATATATATATATCTCAACCAATAGCCTCAAATCAGGGACTGGCCACTATGTGTGGACCCAAGGATATCTCGTAGTTGTCGTTAAACCATAAAAGACAAAGTAGAGTAAATGTCTAATTTGTTTAAGTTTGTTGTATTATGCTACCAATTGAGCATCCCTTATTCAAAATGCTTGGGGTCAAAAGTGTCTCCGGTTTTGGAGTACATTTCGGTTTGGGGATATTTGCATACTGTATAATATATATAAAAACCCAGATCTATCTGTCTCTCTCTCAGGAACGCTTGACGTCACAGCAACGTGGGCTGCTTTGTTGCGCCGTCACTTATCAATCAATTCGTGTGTACTCTCGCGATTTCAAAATAATTGCCTGCTATATAATAATACGCGATCACTTTTAAATGTCAAGGTGATCGCGTGCTAATGTAAAAATATTGGATTATCAGTGACTCGGGTTTATTTGTCCGATCTACGAAATTCGAATTGAATTCTTAATACCACAGCAAGTTGCGTTTGTATATTAATCTATTTTAGCGCTATTTGAATATTAATTTGTACGCTTTAATTATTTTTTACTTTTTTAATTTAATTAACTTTCCGAGTTTCGTGCTAATGTTACATATTATACATTTTGCAAAATAGTGATCTATCTAAACGCTCTAATCTACAATACAAACTGAAATCTTGAGATGTCAAAGTGAGCAAGATTGCATCTAAAAGCAGATGTCGCCCCAATAGCACATTGTCGAGAATTTAGATAGTTCCAATTTGTAACACCAGATGTCGCATTATTTGGATTATCAGTGACTCGGGTTTCTTTGTCCGATCTACGAAATTCGAATTGAATTCTTAATACCACAGCAAGTTGCGTTTGTATATTAATCTATTTTAGCGCTATTTGAATATTAATTTGTACGCTTTAATTATTTTTTACTTTTTTAATTTAATTAACTTTCCGAGTTTCGTGCTAATTTTACATATTATACATTTTGCAAAATAGTGATCTATCTAAACGCTCTAATCTACAATACAAACTGAAATCTTGAGATGTCAAAGTGAGCAAGATTGCATCTAAAAGCAGATGTCGCCCCAATAGCACATTGTCGAGAATTTAGATAGTTTCAATTTGTAACACCAGATGTCGCATTATTTGTAGAAAAAGCTTTGTTATGAAGTTTCAAACTAACCGTCGAATAGGGCAGTTAAAACAAGTCCTGGAGGGAATAAGTGTACCGCAGAAAAAGTAATTTAACGCTGTTAAGGTCAATTTACACGAAAAGAACTTTCCGAGTTTAGTGCTGATTATGTTACACATTTTGCAAAATATCGATCAATCTAAATGCTCTAATCTACAATTGTTAAACAACAAGTATTTTGAACAGAATGTTATGTATCTTGAGGTATTTTTAAAAAACTGAAATAAATAGCTTATAATTTTTAGTTCTAACATGAATGAGTTCTTACTATATAAGTTTTTACTATATTTACAGAAATCCGGGATCTTTTTTATTTGTTTTCAATTTTCTTCAATTAAAAATTTCACTCCGTCACAGGACGGGCAACATCCCCTATATATTAATATTTATTTAAAGCTTAGAAATAACCGTACTAGGACTGGCTATACGCTAGTACTTATATAATGAGACAGCTTGGTGATGGGATCAATTCTAAACACTAAATTATCGTCCGTTTAAGTTTAAACTGAAAGTCGTTCACTAAATTGGAAGAGTAAACAAACAACAGAAACAGATCTGACTCTGAACCGATTCGCCGTAGACATTCTCTGCAGAAATCGTTGACAGGAAGACTCAGCAAACCACGCAAACGGATTCGATTCGGAACAGATTCACAAGAGTCTTTCCTTGCAGAAATCGTTCGCCGGTAGAATCAACGAACGACGCAAATGTATCCGACTTAGAAACAATTTGCGAGAGTCATTCCTTGCAGAAATCATTCACCCGAAGAGTCAAGGGACGGCACAAACAGATCCGATTCTCGAGAGTCATTCCCTGCAGAAATCGTTGACCGGAAGTGTCAGCGGACGATACAAACAGATCCTACTCGGAACCGATTTGCGAGAGTCATTCCCTGCATAAATCGTTCACCCGAAGAATCAAGGGATGACACAAACAGATCCGACTCAAAACCGATTTGCGGCAATCATTCTCTGCAGAAATCTTTCACCAAAATAGTCAATGAACGACACAAATGGATCCGACTCGGAAACAATTCTCGGGAGTTATCATCTGCAGAAATCGTTCACCAGAAGAACCAACGGGCTGTAGAAATGGATCCTACTCAAAACTAATTTGCGAGAAGCATTCACTGCAGAAATCGTTTACTGGTAGAGTCAACTTTCGATACAAACGGATGCGGATCAAAACCGATTCGCGAGAGTCTTTCCCTAGAAATCGTTCACAATGTGTGTCAGCTAGTGAATCAGTGAGAATCGGTTTATAATGGTTTGCCCATCGTTACAACAGAAGTTATTGTCAGGTCACGTACTGTACTTTCATTATCGGGATACGCAAAGATCTGCGCAGCACCTAAAAGGTTTCTGCAATTTTTCATTTGGGATATCGTATCGGCGCTAAAAAAAGATTTTTGTATTTCGGGTGTGTGGCGATTTTTGGATAAAAGATGCTCACCATGTAAGATTTTTGTGTGCTCGAGAAGACCTCAAAAGCAATGAAGATAACACGAAGAGTTTCTAGATTACTGAAGTTTTTTTTCTTTTATATGCATGTGAATCTGTAGTTTTCTATTTTGTCCTTAAGATTTCTAAGTTGCCATAAGGTAGATAAATCAGTAAAAAGAAGTTTTGTTTTCTACCGTTTATTACTGCTTTTGTGAGTCAAAGAATTACCAAAGCTTTTCAATGATTACGAGAATGAACAGTTTGTTTTAAAAGCACAACTTTGTCTATTTTAGAATTAAGAAATTGCACTGAAGAAATTATTGCCAGCAATGATTTGTAAATAGTGTTTTCCGGAGAAATGCCATGGAGCGAGCTTTAATCGTAAGATTCACGAACATGTGAATGGACTTTATTTTAAAAAGAAAAATAATATAGTGCGAATGGCGACCGTTCAGTTCTTCACGAAATCATGCTGTTTCCCTGAAAAGAAGTATTTCGTTGACAAATGTTGCGCAGGCAGAAATATAACAAACACTATTTCGTGAAATATTCAGCGAGTGAACTTCCAAAAATACGTACAATTCCCACACTTCCTTATCTTCTGTATTCTTATTTTCAGAAAGCCACTTAAAGAACAGAATTCCAACGTCCTGTGAGTGGTGTCAAAATATAAAGGCTGCGGAATAAAATGGGGAATAATTCTGCGAAAAGATCGATTTTGAATTGAATCCTTAAAGCTTTCCAAATTCACTCTGTCCGCTCCAGAGTTATTTCTCCATGAATAACTAAAAAAAGAAGTCCTCTGAACTTTGTGAAATAAACCGGATTATTTTCTGGTTGCGCAAAGTCCGATAGTTTGCAGAAAGAAAGCATTTTCTTTTTCATATTGCATTTGAATCGTAAAAATAGAAAACTGCATTTCACAATGAGTTGTACATTGAGGAATTTTTCGTTAGACAAATGGCTATGACCATGTACAAAAATGTCAAGAACAAATTAGAATCAAATAGGGTGAATCTACACAATTCTCCGAGTTTCCTGATACTTCAGACAAAACGAGATTTGTTTTTGCAAATGCACTGTAACATACACCGATGATCCATTACATTATGACCACCCCCAGCTTAGAGAAATGAGCTCGCCTGGAGACTGAACGGTGGCGCATGGGAAGTTCACAGATCAGTATATATACAACCCGAGGACCGGCTTTCGGTTAGTAGAGTGTTCGGAGTCAGAATGGGGAAAGCTGCCGATTTATCGGAGTTTGATAAAGGACATAGTGTGATGGCACGGCGCTTCAGAACTGTGATCTCGGAAACGGCGCGGCTTGTGTGTTGTTCAAGTGCCGCTTATTGAAAACTTATCAAAAGTGGTGTACAGATGGCCAAACGACGAACCGTCGTCCAGTCGTGTGTCGTCCGCAGCTCACTAATGCCAGAGGGAAGCGGAGAATGTCGCGCATTGTTCACAGCGACCGCAGGGCCACAATGCGACAAATCACCAGCAGCTACAACAGTGGTGATCAGTGCAATGTGTCATAGCACAAAGTTCATCGCAGCCTTCTGCGCATGGGCCTGCGTAGCCGAAGACCCAGCCTTATCCCCATGCTCACTGCGCGTCATCGCCAACAACGCATGAAATGGGCCTAAGATAATCGAGATTGGACCGTGGATGATTGGAAGTAAGTGGTCTGGTCTGTCGAATCAAGATTTCTGGTGAATCACGTAGACGGCCGAGCACGGTTACGTCGATTACCAGCGGAGGCTATGGCACTTGGATGCACTGTTGGGCAGAAACAGGCCAGCGGCGGCGGTGTTGTGCTGTGGGCGATGGTTTCTTTGGACACTTTAGGGCCCATTATCCCAATACACAATCCCTGACAGCTGTCAGGTATCTGAACATCTTTGCGGATCAAGTTCACCCATTCATGGCAACTGTGTTCCCTGCTGGTGAGGACCATTTATCAACAGAATAATGCACCATGCCACACTGCCAGAATCGTCAAGGAGTGGTTCGAGGAACATGCTGGTGTCTTTCTGTTAACGCTGTCTTCGAATGAGTGTAGCAGAAATTATGTCCTATATCTGTAACGCAAATTAATTTGTTCACATTTTCTCGAAAACTATTACTTTGTAGAGTTTAAAATTTTGAGTACAAATAAAAACGACCCATATCTAATACGTGTCGCAGTTATTTTTCCGAAAAATTTGTTTGAATTGTTTTTGAAATTCAATTTATCTGACTCGAAAGTATTCCAATTTGACGCTAGATAGCACCAGAAGTTAGCTTGGCAGTGTTTCTGTGTGGAAGAAACGAAATATCTCATTCCTGTCTGATTTTTTTAATTATCTAGGCCAAATAGAAATCAAAGAATGGGCACTGAAGTGAGATTGGAATCTTGTCTTCTATAGATCATCTTAAATTCTACTGTACGTTCATTTTTGAAGAGAAAATGTGTACATTACAAGAAAACACTTGAATTTGAGACAGAAACTACGCCTACCTACTAAGCTCCACCCCCAAACAATGTTATTGGTTAAAACTTAACAGCGCGTATTTTGTCTTACCATATTCAGAATGGAAGCAGCAGCGTGTATTCTGCTTCCATTCTGAATATGGTAAGGTCTTCAGTCATTTGCTGTCGCCAACTTCTGGAACAATCCCTCAAGACGTAAAAGCCACGCCCAAAGAGTTATATTTTGCGCCATCTATCGCAAAAGATGAAGCCTCATTCAAAGACAGCCTTGGCTTCCAAATTCACCTGACATGATCCCAATCGAACATTTGTGGTTCGACTTGGAAAAGCGAGTTCGCGCTAAATCACCACCACCCCAAAATGTACGGGAACTGGAGGATCGGCTGTTGACATTATGGTACCAAATACCCCTGGATACCTATCGGCCACCCCATCGAATCAATGCCTCACCGAGTGGCCGCTGATTTGCTGGCTAAAGGGGGCCTACAGCTTATTATGTAGGTGGTCATAATGTAAGGGCTCATTAGTATAAGTTCACTGTTTATTAATCGAAATTTCTTCCGTTGACAGGAGTGTGATTAGATCAATATAATGGTATGATTATTTCTCATCCCATTATATTGGGATCTACAAGTTAACCCAATGGTGTTCTGTTTCATAATTGTCGGTGGCCCTGACAAGCTATTGAAGACAGAAGTTCTCGGGGAATTGAAAAAAACAACGCTTGGATTCAGTTAGTAAGAGGTAAGTCAACGCTTCGGAGTTCTGTTATAACATTTGTTTCTCCACTGTTAAAACTTTTGTGGAAAGTGATACTAAAGTTGCACCACATTTCGCAAATAGTGTGTGCCACTGTATTTTGCATGAAACCGAAGACGTTATAGTGCAAAGCTGCGCGTATCAAGTTTCGTGCTGCAGCGCACAGCGTAACATGGTGCAATTTCACACCATATTATATAGAATATAAGTACCGTAATCTGTTACAAGCCATAAAACAACATTTTAATTTAAAAATGTTGTATGGCTTGTAAAAGATATCATCATCATCATCATTGTCAACCATTATCAATCCACTGCTGGACGAAGGTCTCCCCAAGTTTCCTCCACAACGGTCTGTCTTGTGCCAGTCTCCTCCATGTCACCCCTGCATACTTTCGAATTTCATCCACCCATCTCCCATGTGGTCTTCTTCTGGGTCTTTTCCTGTCCCTTGGAATCCAATCTAAAATTTCAGCTGTCCATCGATGATCTGTCCTTCTGGCAGTATGTCCAGCCCATTGCCATTTCAGGGATTTAACTCTGATCATGATGTCTTCCACTCTTGTCATTTTTCGGATCCACGAGTTCCTCTTCTTATCTCTCCTGGTTACACCAAGCATGCACCTCTCCATGCTGCTTTGAGTTGTCTGCAGCCTTTGTATGTCTCTTTTAGTTAAGGTCCACGTCTCTGCACCATATGTAAGTACTGGAAGGATGCATTGATCAAACACTTTTCTTTTAAGACATAATGGCATATTGCTCTTGAAAATTATGCTGTTTCTTCCAAAAGCTCTCCAGGCAAGTTTTGTACGCCGATTAATTTCTTCATCAATGTGACCCTCACTTGATATCTGCTGTCCAAGATAAACGTACGTGTCTGTTATCTCCAGCTTTTCTCCATCAATCGATAAATCTTCATTTCTTGTAAAAGCATTGAACATCACTTTTGTCTTCTGAAAGTTCATTTTTAATCCCACTTCTTTACTCTTGTCAGCAAGTTCCTGGATCATACTCTGCAGCTCTGATGGGGTAGTTGCAAAAATGACTACATCATCAGCAAAACGAAGGTGGGTTAGATAATCTCCATTAATCTTTATCCCCTTGTTTTCCCAGCTTAGTGACTGAAAAACACCCTCCAATGTGGCATTAAAGAGCTTCGGAGATATGGTGTCACCTTGTCTCACTCCCTTTCCAATTTTTACGTGTGTTGTATTTTCAAACAGCCTAATCTTTGCACTTGCATTTTCATAGATGTTATTAATAATATTAATGTATGCATCTTCAATACCGCAGGTTTTCAGAGCCATTGTAACTGCTGATGGTTTCACCGAATCAAAGGCTTTTTCATAATCGATAAAAGCCATGCACAATAGAAGTTCATATTCCCTCGCTCTTTCAATTAGTTCTCTCAGCACGTGGATATGATCTATTGTGCTGTGGCCACTCCTGAATCCAGCTTGTTCTCTCGGTTGAGCCATGTCCAGTGTTACCTTCAAGCGGTGTGAAAGAACTTTAGTGAAGATTTTATAAACTACTAATAGGAGGCTGATAGGTCTGTAGTTTCCGAGATCCTCAATGTCACCTTTCTTATGTAGCAGGATCATTGTAGCGGTGTTCCAATCCTCAGGAATCTTTCCTTCATTAAGGCATCGAGTGAAAATTTGGGCGAGTACTGTTTCGATTTCTCCACTTGCTTCTTGTATGATGTCTACAGTAATTCTATCTTTTCCTGGAGCTTTTCCCCGCTTCATGTTCTTGATTGCATGTGCAACTTCTGCTGGAAGGACTGGAGGAACTCTGGTACTGGTATCTTTCATGATGTCTGGAGTGCATGTATCATCCCTTTCATATAATTTGGAGTAGAAATCTTTCACTCTTGTCAAAATTTCGCCTCTATTTCTTGTTACAGAACCATCTTCTTTTCTCAGTGCCATAATCTGTTTTCTTCCCTTACTGAGATGTCCCTTTGCTATCTTTAGGCTTTGGTTGTTTTCAATTGCTTTCCTCACTAGTTCACAGTTGAATTTTCTTACGTCTTCAGTGATACTTTTTCTTACTGTCTTGCATAGCTCTATATATTCCACTTTGGAAGTCACATCTTCTTTAGTTGTCCTCATCTCTCTTCTTTTTTGCTTCAACATTTTCGTTTTTCCTGATAATTTGTTTACATGCAACTTGTTCTTAGACCCAGCTAATTTTGTTGCTGTTTCCATAAGAGTTTTGGTTAATTTTCTGTTAACTTCAGAGATGTCCACTTCTTCTGATGTTAGGCCTTCTGAAGCAGAGAACCTGTTCTTCAGTTCCAACTTGAAGGTATTATGGTGTTTTTTAAGGTTGGTTATGTCAATAGATTTTGTTTGTCTTATGAGCTTGCCACGTTCAAGTTTAGTGTTGAGGTGCATCTTACATCTCACCAATCTATGGTCACTACCTGTGTTGAACTTGTTTAGCACACTGCAGTCTTCTAAGACGAATTTTTTGTTACACATAATAAAATCAATTTCACTTGTCGTCCCGTTTGGATGTCTCCATGTGCATTTCCTGTGTGGCTTTTTCTTGAAGAAGGAGTTCAAGATGAAAAACCCTTCTGCCTCTGCAAACTCAACGAGAGTATTTCCACGCTGGTTTCTGTTGCCGTGACCGAATTTACCTACTGAAGTTTCATTCTGTTGCCGTTGCCCTATTTTTGCATTGAAATCTCCCATAATTATTTTCAAGTGCTGCTTACCTTTATTATTTAGATGACAAATTTCCTCATAAAATTCTTCAATTTCTTCTTCAGGATGACTTGTGGTGGGTGCATAAGTTTGAATAATCTGAGCCTGGTATCTTTTCGAGAGTTGGATAACAAGTCGTGCAGCTCTGTCAGAGGAACTTTCAACTTCTACAACTTTATCCTTCAGTTTCTTGTTTATTATAAATCCAACACCACTAGTTCTGCCAGTATCTGTCCCACGATAGTAGAAGAGATGTCCACTTTTCAGTTCGATGAGATCTTCTCCTTTTCTCCTTACCTCACTTAGCCCCACGATGTCCCAGTTGATCCTTTGTAGTTCGTCTTCCAATTCAAGAAGCCTTGAATCAGAAGATAGGGAGCGTCCATTGTACGTAGCCAAGGTCAGCATCAGATGGCAGCCTAGTCCGGTCCTCCGCTGATTCTTAGAACCCTCTGCCTTCATGTCGCACTGGCCGCTGCCTTGGCCAGGTACATTCCAGCTGCCGGAGACTGAGGGCCAAGATTTAAGTTGTGGAATCATTTTGGAGGGGTTTGGCCATAACTCACCACGCTGGCCAAGCGGGTTGGTGAGTGTGGGATAGAATTTCCTCTAATCCCGATGGTATAGTTATACCGCTATTGGCGGTCGTCAGAGCCCCTTTAGTGGGAACAGGATGCACCACGAGAAGGCGGGGTTGACATTTGTCAAGGAGAGGCTGTGATGTTACGCATCACCTATATTTGGAGAAAATTACATTTAGAGATTGGAGCTTTCCTAGACTTCTATACATGATCTCCTTTGCAGGTTAGTCAGAGTTCACACCGGGTGCTCAATTCTCGCCACGTGTTTTCTAACATCTACGGAGTGATTTGTTCGAATGCTGCTGTTTGGAAGTCAGTACCTCGACATGCTACAGATGTTCTTGGTACTACAACTGGATAGCGATGTCATTTTAATAGCAAGACGACACCCCACCCAACTGATCTCTGGAAGATTTCCTCAACAACACATTCAATAAGAACTGATGTCGCGATGGCCCTACTGTTTGGCCTGCAGACTCTCCAGATCTCACTCCCCCAATTTCGTCGTTTGGGGGTTGGTGAAGAACATCGTCCACACATAACAACCTCAAAGCCTGGATGACTTGCAGCGGAAAATTTTTGGCAGCGTTCGCACAAATCACTCCGCGGATGTTAGAAAACACGTGGCATAAATTGAGCACTCCATGTGAAGTCTTCCTTCCGAGTTTGCAAAGGAGGGCATGTAGATGCCTAGACAAACTCCCATCTATAAACGTAATTTCTGCCAAATATTGACTTATTATATCTGTTATAAGCCATACAACGGGCATTTTTAAATTACCCCTATCCAAACGGATCCCCCTGTATTGCAAATATTATTTCATTTACAGCATTTTGCAGAACTTACTTTCGTATCATGGTATACTGTAAGTTCCGGATATTGGACGATATTATGGTGTAATGTTGAACCGAAATTTTTTCGAGTGTCTGTATTTTGCACTTCTGGGCTTAGAAAATGCCACACCACGAAGTATTTGTCCGAGCTGCATGCAAATTGGTGGGTATATGTGGGCAGTTTAGATATGTAAATGATTCTGCAGTTGGGAGCTAATCACGTGATAGATGAGGCAGACCAAAAGGGTATAATAGCAACTTGCTAAACTTCTTTGTTCTCACTTGGACGTGTGGACATTCATCTGAGAGATCTTTATCGGGAATCCTGCTATAACACGAATATCTTTGTCAGAGGCTTCATCACAGAGCACCGTACGGCTGGTTGGTCCCTGTGTCACATTTCGGCGGAAATGCATCGGGATGCTACAAGTACCGGCGGAAATGCATCGGGATGCTACAAGTACCGGCGGAAATGCATCGGGATGCTACAAGTACCGGCGGAAATGCATCGGGATGCTACAAGTACCGGCGGAAATGCATCGGGATGCTACAAGTACCGGCGGAAATGCATCGGGATGCTACAAGTACCGGCGGAAATGCATCGGGATGCTACAAGTACCGGTGGAAATGCATCGGGATGCTACAAGTACCGGCGAAAATGCGCTGGGATGCTACAAGTATCGGCGGAAATGCATCGGGATGCTACAAGTATCGGCGGAAATGCACTGGGATGCTACAAGTACCGGCGGAAATGCGCTGGGATGCTACAGGTATCGGCGGAAATGCATCGGGATGCTACAAGTATCGGCGGAAATGCACTGGGATGCTACAAGTACCGGCGGAAATGCATCGGGATGCTACAAGTATCGGCGGAATGCACTGGGATACTACAAGTACCGGCGGAAATGCATCGGGATGCAACAAGTATCGGCGAAAATGCATCGGAATGCTACAAGTATCGGCGGAAATGCGTCGGGACGCTGCAACTATCGGCAGAAATGCATCGGGATGCTACAAGTATCGGCGGAAATGCATTGGGATGCTACAAGTACCGGCGGAAATGCACTGGGATGCTACAAGTACCGGCGGAAATGCATCGGGATGCTACAAGTACCGGCGGAAATGCATCGGGATGCTACAAGTATCGGCGGAAATGCATCAGAATGCTACAAGTATCGGCGGAAATGCGTCGGCATGCTACAACTATCGGCAGAAATGCATCGGGATGCTACAAGTATCGACAGAAATGCGTCGAGAGGCTTCAAGTATCGGCGGGAATGGATCGGGATGCTACAAGAATCGGTGGAAATGCATTGGGATGCTACAAGTATCTACGGAAATGCATCGGGATGCTACAAGTATCGACGGAAATGCATCGGAATGCTGCAGCTTTCGGCGGAAATGCATCGGAATGCTACAAGTATCAGCTGAAACGCATCGGGAGGCTACAACTCTCTGTGGAATGTGGCGACAGTGTTTGGAGGAAGACAGCGCCCGTCGCCATAATGGAACTGCTGCACGTAGGTGGATGTCAGAACGCCTGAATCGTCCCTTTCGACGGCGCGTCGTAGCACCCCAACAATACACAGAGGATGATATTCGACGAGATGTACAAACAGCTATGGACGTCCTCGCATAGAAACGGAGTGTGAATCGCAGATGAGCAAAGGCAGGTTTGCTCTGTTGCCAGCTATCGCGACGAGTGCTACTCACTGCAGCACATCGTCCAGCAAGACTCCAGGGTATCTGACATAGGGGACGAATGGAACCATGAAGTATTCAGTGACGAGTCTCTCTTCTGCCTCATCGCCGATGATCACCGATTGAAAGTCTGAAGGCGACTTGGAGTTCCTGAGGACTAAATTAATATTTTTAGAGTGGGGCACTTTTCGCAAAGTAGAAAGAATGTTCTCTCATCAAAATATTTTGTTTTTCTTCATTTCTTCTTTTTTATTCTTTCTTTTCTCTTTTCTTTTTTGTCAAAAGTTCTCCGCTATTCATAGCATTACAGACTGTTGTTGAAAGTGAAAACTTCTTGGATTTTTGACAACTTCCTAAAATTTTGTCACTTTACACATGTACAGTGGTGTGCAAAAGTATTGCGTCACCTGCAAAAACCGTGAATTTTTACGTTTAACTCTTCTTTTAATAAACTGATTTTCATAATTATTTCATCATTTGTATATCATTAGATGCAAAATTTAATGGAGATTTCAAAAATGTCTTAGTTTTTCGTTTTTCCTGTAGCTACTTCTGTTCTTAAGATACGTTACAAAAATCATGACCATGTCGAAATTTTTATGAAAAATCTCATTTATCCAATACTTAGGTTTACAGCCAGCAATAAATCGTTGTTGTAATTTATAAGGAATAAAATAACATTTAAATACAGAAATATAATGAAGCAAAATTATAGAATATCCCAAATATTTTGTTGCCCATCCTTTAGCTTTAATCACAGCTTTACATCTTGCTGACATATAGTGAACAAGGTTTTGTAAAAGATTCGATTGAGCAATACGATCCCAAATTTTAATTACATCTTCAATGAGTTGAATTTTGATTGTTGGTTTCTTGTTTGACAGTTCATACAACACTTTGAACCACAAATTTTTGATCGTGTTTAAGTCCGGTGACTGTGGTAGCCAATCAAGATGCTGAACATTTTCCCCCTGAAACCACTTTTTCACTACTTTAGCTCGACGACAGGGAGTATTGTCATCTTGAAAAATAAAATTGTCGTCATAAAGTCTTCTAGATTATGGTAGCATCTTGTTTTCTAATATCCAGATGTATTTCTGGGCATTTGCCGTGCCATCGACAATATAGAGGTTCCCAATGCCATCTGCACACATGCAGCTCCGCAACATGACCTGCACCGGATGCTTAAGAGTAGTCACTAAACAACTTGGATGGAATTCTTCATGCTTGAATCTCCTTGCATAGGTACTACTCTGATTCCCATTAAGACAAACTTATGATCCATCACTGAAACGAACATTTTCCCATTGCTTGGTTGTCCATGCGACATGCTGTTTTCCCCACTGAAGTCTACCCTGTCTTTGATTTTCAGTTAACTGTGGTTTACGCCTGCCTTTGCAGCCACGTAAATCATAGTGATGCAGCCTCCTCCTAACAGTAGATGCACTAACTGTAACATCAGTCACTTCAAACCATCTTTGAAGCAATTCTGATGAATTCAGCCTCCTGTCTGCCAAGCTTAGCTTTCTGAGCACTCTCTCCTGCCTGGTTGTAATGGATCTAGGCCTACCACTGTGACGCATATTTTCAATATCAGCAATGTATTTTAATCTCCTCAGTAGCCTAATAACTGTAGATTGATGACAGCCCACTCTTTCAGCGATTTGCCTTGAAGAATATCCCTCTTCATGCAGAACAACAATTTTTACTCTGTCCGCTGTGAACAGTTCCACAGTTTTAACGATTATTGAGAATGTACACAAATTATACCCCAATAACAACAAGAAGCGACCACTACAATGCTCTAGTATGATCAAATGATCATGTGTAGAGGATTTTAGGAAGGGAGTGTCTGATCCCCAGGTCTTAAACAACCCTTAGAAATAGGAAACTAGGAGATTTCGGCTAGAGCGCCCGATAGGAAAGTGACACGGAAGTGAAGTAGACAGGGGGAGGAAGACGCCCTTATTTATTACCGGGGGCCAGTACCCGGGGTCCGACGGCTTCCCGTGCCCATCGGACGCACGGTGGATATTTAGTGGATCGAGCGTTCGTACCTGCCTGGGATCGAACCTGAGGCCCTTTCCGTGGCAGTCACGAACGTTGCCAACTAGGCCACCCGTGGCCACAATGCTCTAGTAGCTCTGCGTCAACTCTTATAAAGGCTGGAGTAGGATTAGGATAGCATTAGGAAGTAGCCAATCAGGTACAAGAATGTGTGTCATTGTGTCTGACAACTGATACACAGCTAACGTGAATTTCAATGTGTTTGTCAAACCCCTTATTTTATGTCATGTTTTAAGAACAGAAGTAGCTACGGGAAAAACTAATACATTTTTGAAATCTCCATTACATTTCGCAGCCCCGGTGGCACTGTGATCTAAGCGATGGCTTCGGACCATTCGTCCGAGGTGGGTCCGGGTTCGAATCCCTGAGAGGCATGGATGTTGTGTTTGTCTTTCGACACTGGCTGCCTCTCTTCTTTGCAACCAGTTATCCTAAATTAGGAGCGGGCTACTGCTTCCAGTCTATCGTGTTTCTCGCGGTGGTGGTTAAACCTCCATTAAAAAAAAAACATCATCATCAACTATTATCAGTCCACTGCTCTACCCAAGTTTCCTCCATAACTGTCTGTCTTGAGCCAGTATCCTCTGTTACTCCGGCATGCTATCGAATTTCATCCATCCATCTCCCATGTGGTCTCCTTCTGTCCCTTGGTATCTAGTCTGAAATTTCGGTTGTCCATGGTCGGTCCGTTCTTCTGCCAAAATCTTCAGCCCGTTGCCATTTCAGGGATTTTATTCTGATCATAATGTCTTACACTCTACATATGTACATACACGAACATAAAATTAATGATTCACAAACAATCTAATTCTCATTTCCAAATGTTTTGTGGAAACAAAAAAATATTTGGTATAATGGACTTTGCAATTTTTGATCAGGAGAATTATATCTGGAAAAAGAGCCAGATCTGGGATGCTGATCATTATGGGAAGAGGGCAATGTAGTTCCAAACTACAATGGATTTTCACCGCGGCGATTTAATTCACGTCATGTATGTTACTTTTGTTTACAGTTAACGGACGGTGAAATTAAACCTTGGCATACTGAGAGAGAACCATGTTTAACTTTTTTCCCCCTCTAGAACTACAACGAAAAAAACTATAATTCTTGCTATGAGAAACATTTTCAGAAACACCTGAAAATTCTTCTGATTCTTGGAAAGAAACTTAAGCAGTGTTTTCACAATAACAGAAAAGACAAAGCAGTAGAAATTTTACAATACCATTAAGTTGAAATAAATTTTATATTTTCTTCTGGAGCAAAATGCCCCCGTGAAGATCCACTGCCGGTTTAAGGGCACTGGTTCCAAGAATAGTGAAAGAGATAATATTATAAATGTTAACAAACGCCCATGTTCTTACCTAGGATTTGAACCTGGCCTAGCATTATGATTTTCCAATAAAAAAATATGTAATACTTAAAAGCAATTCACTCTGTAAAGGAATGGTTTTATGAAGCATTAAAGATTATTGTTATGAAATTAATTGCAATAATTCTATGTGCATTTTTCATGCTGCCAAAGGCATCGCTTTGACGCCTATGATCTTCGCTCTTGCTCTCCTATTGAATAAAATGAAAGGTCGCGAAGCAAATAAATTGCGAAAAAGTTTTCCGAAAGGAATTCTTTGATGTATTATTTCAGTAACAAGCAAAGTAAAAAAAACTAATAATATAGTGATTACTTGCAAATTCCCGAGATAAACTCTGAAGATCTGTTTATTTATATGAATATTATTTTAAATCGCCTTGTTCGTCAAGTACAGATGTCGGTATTAAAACTGAAGAATTCATAATATGAATTTTGTTGTAGAAGTTCTGAAGTTTTCAAAGTTCTGTTTTCTTGTGTAACTAATCAGTTATAGATAAAAATGAAAGCTTGCGAAACTTTTGTAATTTTACGCCTATTAACGGAATAAAAAAACAAATATAACACGGAATATAAATATATATTAATATATTAATATATATTAATATATATATATTAACGGAATATAACACACTAGTGTGTTATATCGTATTAATCAGTTATGTTGCCTTCACACGACAAATAAAATATTCTTCCTTTTTCTTTCCCTAATTTGTAGTAAAAGAATCGATGGAAGCTCTAATCCATCACACTGGAAACCTAAAGAGAATGCCATAGCCGTAGACCGGGTTTATAATTTTTATTTTTGTTTAATTCTTTATTCAAAATAATTGAACGTGTTATTCAGTTTCAGCGTTACGTTTTAAAACTAATTACTTCCGCAAACACTAATGTAATCAACGTGCCCGGGACTTCAGAACAGTGCCGACTATTTCTCTCTGCAACACAAGTTGCAGAGCCCAGCGATTCGGCTTTTGTGAACTTGCTTTTTACATTTTGGTATTTCCAAGTTTCTGCGAAAAGAATTTCAATACCATCGTTGTGTGAACGAGAACTTAAAAGTGCTGTTGGAATATTTCCGAATTTTTAGCGAAAGAACGCTTTTTAAATATGGCCGTGTTAATAAATTGTAATATCTTTTCGGTCAGAGAAAAATAACTCGCACACATTGCAATTAGGTACACCACTTCACCAAAAGAGAGAGACATCGTGTTCAATAGAGTAATTGGAGTAACAGTTTGTCACGAAGAAATCCGCGGAAGACAAGTTGAATTACTTGAAAACAAAAGCATTTGGCATCTGTTATTTGAATAAACCGTTATTTTGTAACTGGTGACGATACGTCGAAATAACGGAATAATAATAATAATAGAAATCTAAAAGCAGAAATTCGAGCCTCTAGAAATTTCCAGCTTAGCAAAAGAAAAAACCTTCGTTTCTAAAAAAATTTGGAGTTCTTCCAATGCTGCGGTACCATTTTTATAAATTCTTTATCACCCGAGAAATTGTTTTGGAAAATACGGTTAGTAAATCGAAATGGTTTTCTTATAATAATGTTAACTCAAAACAGCATTTCATTTCTTTACTAGTTCTAATTTTAATGTTTAGCAATAACTTTGATAATAGATGGCGCCACATAATCTGGGACATTCAAATTAATTGCTCACGAATGGAGGAACGGACAAACGAACGGACTTAGTTTTTTATGAAGAATTTTAACAAAGGGCAAGAGTATTGCAATTCATGTCTGTGGTATAATTTTTGATTGGGTATGGAGTTGTCCTATGATTTTAAAGGAAACTTTAAAAAATATATTTCTTCTATACTTCCGGAGTTTTTTTAAAATCAGAGATAGAATGCTTTTGCTGTCTTTACTCCATTTGTATAAAGCTTAGAAATATAATCCGTAAGTACAGAATTGATTTAATGTATTTGTGTGTAAATACAGAATTGATTTAAATGTTGCTTTTTTAGTGCAGGTTTAACGACCACCGTGAGCAACTCAATGGACTATAAGCAGTCGCCCGTCCCTCATTTAGGGCCACTGGTTCCAGGGAAGGAACGGAACCAGTGCCGTTAGACAAACACAATGTCTATAATAATGAAACGCATATAGCGTATTAAATCCGTTTATTTTTGTGATGTAGTCAGCATAAAGATTCGCCAAACTTTCGCACTCCACTGGGAGGCTTTTTCAAGGCAATAGTTTATTTTTGTGGTGTGCTGACTACACCACAAAAAATACACGAATTTAATACGCTATATGCGTTTCATTATTATTAATTTCTGGTGTACTGAAATAAAGTTCACAATGTCTATGCCTCACGGGGATTCGAACATGTTTCTGAAGTGTGGTAAACATGTGATGATACATTTTTGTGTTTTATGTATTTTTTTAAGCATTCTTTAAGCACAATATTCTGCATACAATTTTTATTCCAATTATTGTCTGTTTTCGTGGTTATCAGAAAAACGTCATGAGTGTACAACTCCTTGTCCATTACTAGCTCAAAAAGTAGTGTTTTATTCACAAAATAATTTCACAGAAAAGTAAATTTCTTTGGGTGTATCACTGCACTCATTTTGCAGTTATGGTTAAAGGTCAGCTAACTGCTGATAAAATTACAGCGGTATCAAAAAATAAATTGAGGTGTTGAAATCAAAATCGTAAACTTTTCAGTGTAGGAAAAATATACACTGAACAGCAATTGAATTAGAGATACTTGTCTAGTAACGTATTGCACCACCTTTCGCCCTGATGACGGCGGCGATTCGTCTCGGCATGGACTCGACAAGACACCGGAAGCGTTGGGAAGCCATACGGATCCACGACACCTGAACAACCTCCCGCAGTTCACGAAGATTTGATGGAGAGGGGTCAGAGCCTCGAACACCTCTCTCGATGGGATTGAGGTCAGGTGACCTAGCTGGCTAAGGAAGCGAGGTCACGTCGGTGGAGTGTTCATCCAACCATTCGGATACAATTCAGGAGCAATGGCATGGTGCATTGTCTTGTTGCAGGATGAGGTCCGCAGTGGGATGTTGAAGACGCACAAACGGGAGCAAATGGTCATCCAGGATATCTCGGTAACGCTGACCTGTGAGGGACGATGTTACACGTACCTGGGATCCCATTTCAGTCCATGTAAACAGTCCACAGACGAGAATGCCACTCCCACCAGCTTGAAGAGTGCCCTGCTGGCAAGAAGGAACCATCACTTCATGTGGTATGCGCCGTACTCATATCTTGGCATCCGCATGTACCAACGTGAATCTCGACTCATCAGTCCAGGTAACATTTTCCCACATGTCTAGGGTCCACTGGCGATGTTCCCGCGCCCATGCTAACCTTTGCACCCTATGATGTGCGGTCAGCAGCGGTACCTTCGTGGGATGATGAATTCTGTACCCCATAGCGAGGAGATGGTTCTGGATGGCGTGGCTGCTTGCACGTTTTTGTGCACCAGCGTTAAATTGCCGAGTGATGTTTTGCACTGTGACCCGCCTATCCGCTGTTACAATGCGAGCTAGCCGACGATGACCCCGCTCATCCACACGCTGTTGTTCACAGCAGTTGGCCCTTGCAGGGATGGTTTTACCGGATTCGATGTACTCACGGTGCACCCGTAACACAGTGGCTCGTGAAAATCCCAGTGCCTGCATGACTTCTGAGATGGAGTGACCCATTCGTCGGGCCCCGAGAATTTGCCCACGATCAAATGCGCTTAAATCCTTCGTCTTACCCATACTGCGTCCGACACTTACTGATTCCCATCGTATCGCTCCTTATATTGTCGGATCGCTGCATACGTCATGTCGTTTCCGTTTACAGGGCCGACCACAGCGCCACATTTGCATAACGCCAGCTGTCTCTAATTCAATTGCTCTTCAGTGTAGGCTCTGACAGTAATGCATTTGCAAAACTTTTCAAGGGCAAATCAGTGAGACCTTTCAAATTCCACAAGTTCTTGTGGTGTTAAGGCGCTTAAACCTTTCAAATTTATTCAATGGCCACTAATTGTTTTCACATATGATATATTTACATTAGAAGGACAAAACGTTAGAGATATCTACCTAACAGCGTGTTGGTCCTCTTCTAGCGCGAATAAACAGCATATACACGATGAGGCATCAACTTCACCTGATGCCGAAGGGTTTCCGGAGTAATACCAGCCATACCTGTTGCAGCACTCTCACCAACTCATCCCGAGACGTCGATCCAGGATCCATGGATCAGATGTTCCGCTCGCTCCACGGAATCCCAGAGATCTTCAACAGGGTTTAAATCCTTTGACCTTGTGGGCCACTGGATGATTCCAAACTCTGATGAGTGTTCCTCGAGTTATGCTTAGGTAGCTGCATCCCGGTGCGGCAGCGCATTGTTTTTCTAAAACAGACCATCGGCCGCATGATGTTCGAAGGCTATGAAAGCGTAGATGATCAGTCAGCACATATATTGGTAACACGCACCGGTTAAGGACCTCTCTAGGCACACTAAGGGGACCTAATGTGTGCAATGATATAGGTCCCCAAACTACCACAGAGCGGCCACTGCCTTGAACAAGGCCGATATGACGTGCCGGGGCCACACCCTCCCGTCAGCTCGGTACAGGTGAAGCTAGGCGAGGAGTAATGTCCGATGCGGAGCATTCAACAGTGGCGCACGGGTAGGGCGTCTGCTCCCGTAACCCAGGGAATGCAGCGTACGCCGTGCCATTCGCTCATTCACGCTGCTTAGGCTTCCGACATTTAAATTGTGTGTGAATTGCGCCGCCGTTGCCAAGCTGTGGGTCTAAAGGACCATGGATAGTATACGTAGGTCCCGGTCATCAATGGCGTTTGGTCCGCCATCGCTTGCATTCTTGGCGGTGGTACATCCGTCGATGTTATTCTCGCGGTACACCCTTGATATTTTTTGCCCTCTGGAATCCTAGGGTTCTTACCACTTGAGCGGTAGAATGACCCATCTGTCTTGCCCTGTCCATGATAAAAGATACTCAAATCACCATTCCTATACCCATGTTTTTATATTGCGATACACTGTCGGGAAGCCCGGATGTCAGCCTATTTATTGTCTGCGTTCGGTTTGGTCTGTTCCACGGCGACGAGAATGCCCGCATGTCAACTGCCCGTCACCCTTATCTCTAACGTTTTCCCCCTGTTTATATACACTGAGTGGCCACTTTATTATGACCACCTGACAGTTTTAAGCAATTGAGCTATGGCTGCACGCTGTTGCTGCCAGAGGGCGAGGCTAGTATAAAAGGGGAAAGCTTTGTCCTTGCGAAGAGTGATTTTTGGGTGACGAGATGGGTAAAATATGCGATTTGACGGTCTTTCAACGTGGATGATTGTAGGAGCTCGGAGCCATGGAGCGAGCATCACCGAAACCGCCGCATTCGTGAAATATTCCAGAGCAGTTGTTGTTAAAGTGTTTAAAGACTGGACTGTCAGCCAAAAAACTGGGTCTCTACGTGCAACGTGTGGTCGTCATCGACTAGTGACTGCTCCGGCGGAACGGAGAGTGTCCAGACTGATAACAGACAACAGAAGGGCAACAGTACAGCAAATTACAGACCATCTTAATCAAGGATCCCCTCAAAAGATCTCTGCACGCACTGTTCGCCGTACACTGCATCGGATGGGATATGGCAGCCGAAGGCCTGTTTGAACACCTTTGCTGTCTGCAGTTAACAAGAGAAAACGTCTCCAGTTCGCACAGCAGCACAAGAATTGGACAGTCGATAATTGGAAACAAATTATGTGGTCCGATGTATCACGTTTTCAGTTGCACCATGCCGATGGCCGAGTGAGAATTTGGCGGAAACAGCACGAAAGCGTGGACCCCAAATGCATTGCTACAACCCTTCAAGCTGGTGGAGGCAACGTTATGGTTTGGGGAATGTTTTCCTGGCATTCTTTGGGCCCTTTAATTCGTGTTGATCAACGTCTGACTGGCACATCATATCTAAACATCGTTGCGGACCAAGTGCATTCTTCCATGTGGATGGTTTATCCCAATGGCGATGGCTACTTTCAACAATGCTCGCATTGTACAGGATTGGTTTCAGGAACATGCCGGTTTGTTTACTTTGCTTAGGTGGCCCCCACAATCTCCAGATCTTAACCCCATCGAGAATTTGTGGGATGAAGTTGAACGAGCCATCAGACAGCTGGATCCACAACCCTGCAATCTCACATTCCTGTGCTATTCATCAAGCATGGTCTCAGATTCCACAAACCACCTATCAACATCTCGTGGAGTCCATGCTACGAAGAATCGACGCAGTATTAAAGGCAAAAGGTGGCCCAACGAAGTACTGAGGGGGAGGGGTTATAATAAAGTGGCCACTCAGTGTATATTCCATACGTACCCTTGGGACAGATCATTATGAACACCACTGTCTTCACGAGTTAACCCGTCCTACAGTACGGACTCATGACTTACCAACACACAAAACAAACAGATGGCATTGAGAAGGTCTTAAAACACATCTTCACCCTTGTATTCCCTTCTCAATTTGAAATTATTTCCCTTTAAATTCTACAACTGCGTCTTCTCCTCCTCCTTTTCAGCGGGCCGACATACTGTGCTTCCGTTCATAAAATCTGAATGTAAAACTTCGTCCGCTTTTGCTTTAAATTTTTTCAATTAGGATACCCTATCCCGGATCTCATTATTTCGGCTTTTCTTGCTGGATAACTGTACTCCGTGTCAATATAAGGGTGTACCACTATGTAAGGTACAAAACCGCTACCTCCGCTACGAAAAATAGTTCCTAGAGTTTAGAGCGAAAAAGCAGCAGAATTATTGCCCAGAGTTTATCTTTGTTTGCTCAGCAGTTTATTAGAGGAAACGGCTAATGTGTATCTGCGTTTGTAATACACTGCCGGACAATTGCTAAGGACGGATGACAATAGCAACGATAGCAACCATAAAATGGAAGGCAGGAATATGTGGAAATTAGCAGAAGTGCGGGATACAGTAAGACGTGTTGTGCGTATGCAAATTTTGGATTGCCGAACTTGTTCGTGACGTCATAGCGCTGATAAGAGATATAAAGGATATGACGCGTATTGACCGTTGTTGTTCAAACGCAAAGTTGAAAGGGAAAGAATCAATTGACGAACTTGCAATTTTCAGTATGTCTTCCCGACATCACCTAGATGATTTTACGCGTGGCCGTATTATTGGCAAGATTGAAGAAGGGCGAAAAATAACAGATGTTACCCGGGAGTTCGACGTCAGCCACAGTGTTGTTTCAAGGCTTTGGAAATAATTTCAAACAAATGGAGAGTGTAGCAAACGTCACGGGGGAGGTCGTGTTCGCAGTACGACACCTGCAGAAGATCGGTACATAGTGCTATCAACAAAAAGACATCGGCGCAGCACAGCTAGTGAGGTAGCAAATCAGTTTATGGCTGCTACCGGCAAGCGGATCTCCCGAAAAACTGTCGCCAGACGTTTGCATGAAGGAGGACTATACGCCCGCCGTCCTGTTGTGTGCATCCCATTGTCCAGACGTCGCCCTACCGCCCGTTTGCAATGGTGCCATCAACATCGCAATTGGACTGATAACGACTGGTCTGCTGTCCTCTTCTCAGATGAGAGTAGATACAGTCTATCGTCTGATTGTCGACGACAACTGATCTGGCGTGAAAGTGGTACTGCATATTGTCCAGCAAACATACAGGAAAGGGACCGATATCCGACATTTAGTGTCATGGTATGGGCTGGCATCATGATCAATGGCCGTACGTCCCTCTATGTGCTTCCAACTGGGACTATAACTGGCCAACGATACATTAATGATGTTCTGCTACCTCATGTTCGCTTGTTCCGTGGTGCTGTCGGTAATAGATTCATTTTCATGGACGACAACGCAACATGTCATCAAACAGTCGCTGTCCAGGAGTGTCTTGAGAGCGAGGATATTCAACGCCTCGTATGGCCAGCATGTTCTCCAGATCTGAATCCCATTAAAAATGTGTGGGATGCTTTGGAGAGGAGTCTTGCTGGTCGCCAATGCCCTCCAATAAACAAGGACACCCTCATCCGTGCACTGACAGAGGAATGGGATAAATTACCCCAACAGCTGCTTGATAATGTTGTGCAAAGCATGACACGACGTGTGGAATCTTGCATAGCCCTCCATGGTGGCCATATCCCGTATTGACATCTTAGGCCGGAACGCCTGCGGACGGTAATTGCATTTTTTTCACGTTTACGTATTCTGCACAAAATGGCCTGTTTGTCCCTTGAACACGTTCCAAAGCCTTCTGAAATTCAGAGCACAATAAATTGTCTTTCTTGTAATGTCCTGGCATTCTGACATTATTTTATTTCACTTGGCATCCAACCACACTTACTTTTTTATGCGCTATATAGCCGTTTATGATCCGTCCTTAGCAATTGTCCAGCAGTGTACTTCTTTCGCGACTAAATGTCTGATTTATAAAGTTCGTTTTGCGTCGCCCTGCATTATCAGAATGCTAATTATCAAATTATCAAAGTGCAAACAGGATAATAATTCTAAAAAAAACATTGGAAGCATAGGGACTCTGTTCTCCATAAACTGTGTGAACCTTAGTACTTTTTTCTGCGTAATTTTGGAGTACGGTTTGACAGCCCGTAAGTGAAGTATTCAGGGAATTCATTGCCATGTGATTTCTGTATTCCGAGAGGTAAAAGTGCTTTGCTGAAGTATACATATAAAACCTATATAGTATGTCTGTCCCTAACGCTCTGGCATTGCTGCCGATTTGCTTTTATTCGGTGGCCGAAATCGAAACTAACCTCACTGCTATCGCACGATACGTAAAATCAAGGAGAAATACCGGAAAATAAAATTTAGTAAGACAAACGACTTGGCAACAGTCACGTGCTCGAACAACTGATTCGACGTTTGTTCTGTTACGTAGGTGTTATGCCGTGTTTTATTTCATTTCCTTCGCATTGCATATTTTTAACGTACTATGACTGTCATATGATGGGTTAAAATCTATTGACCTATATAATAGGCTTCTGTCATGGGAATATTGAATGGAAAACGTGTGAATCCGTTTATTAGGGTAAACATGACATGGATGTTAAGTCAGATAATACCCGAAAACTTGAAAATTTCGTCGTCCTGGACCGGGAATCGAACCCGCGTCTCCTGGATAGCGTCCGAATATGCTAATCACTACACCACACAGAACGACCAAGTTTCAAGTTTCCGATTAATTTGAACATAACCATCACAGGATTCGCTAGTCGCAGCAACCGTCATTCATATACAGGGTGATTCATAAAGAAGTATACAGTTTCAACGCACTATAAAACAAGAACAATATAAGATATTTTATGTTACCTGTAATAGAGTTGCAGGGGAATGTTTCAAGTTTTTTAGAGACAGTCACAGATGTTCTATGTGTACACATTTAGTCACACGACACACATCGACCCGATAATCCATTTTCGCCCAAACGCAAGGTAAGATATCTGAATCAAGTGCAGTGAGATTTTGCAACATCTGCACTTTTTATGGAATCATTTTCAGCTTCTTTCTCAAAACTCTCCAGACAGCGGGCTGTGAAATCTGCACTTCACGACTCACCCTCCGCGTTGATTTTCCCGAGCTTCGTTGAATGGCGATGCAAACACTATCGACGACTTCTTCCGATACACGCGGTCGTCCAGGACTTTTAAATTTGCACAAACAGCCCGTAGTTTCAAATTTTTTTATGCCAATCGTAGATAGATTTTCTGGTTGGAGGTTCTTTTTCGAATCGTGATGGAAAATGCCGTTGCACAACATTTACAGATTCTGTTTCGCTCAATTCAAGAACGAAAAACGCCTTCTCCACTGCGGGCGCTGCCATTTTGAATTACTACTCAGGAGACAAGCGCTCTGTCGCCTATGTGACTTCCCTCAGTAGCGGGACACAAACTTTATGAGTTCATCTACCTAATGGTTCGCAGTTGTGGTCCGTGTCTTCAACTACTTCTGTTTTACAGCATCTGGAAACTGTATAATTCTTTATGAATCACCCTGTATAGCGAATCTGGAGGTTTTTAATTTTTTTTTTTATCTAGAGATTTGGCCTCCGGGTAATCACGGGTATGTATTCTAAACCTCCAAATTCGCTATATACTGTATGAACGTCGGTTGCTTCGACTAGCGAATCCTGTGATGGTTATTTTCAAATTAATCGTAAACTTGAAATTTGGTCGTTCTGGGTGGTGTAGTGGTTAGCATACTCCGACGCTACCTGGGAGACGCGTGTTCGGTTCCCGCTCCAGTACGACGAAATTTTAAAGTTTTCGGATATTATCTGACTTAACATCCATGCCATATTTACACCGATAAACGGATTCACATCTTCCAAATTTGTATTGTACAATTGTGTAATCCTGAATTTCATTCATTCATTGAATGGGAATAATACGAAAATTTTGTTGTTGGCGACCTATCTTATAGACTGTCCATTAATAATTCAACCGTTTATTATAGTTATATGTATATGTATTTTACGATTCGTGTTATAAAAATTTCAGTTACAGCTTTGGCACCCGTGCTAAGAGCTAATTTTTATAAACTTCTACGACGACGTACTAACTCACCCCTCTCTTCTTAATCTGCTCCATACCCCAAATAAACAACAACAAAAAAAGAAGAATAGAAGGGAGTTTTAGGTATCCGCCTACTTCAGAAAAGAAAGCAAATAATCAATCCGTTAAATTAATTTGCGGTCTCCGGTGCATTCTGTAAATGCTGTGTATGTTCTTAGTTATGTGTTGCCTCCTGGATGCTTGAGTGGCACTGAGATAGAGCCTCCCGCTGACAACAATTTCCATCCGACTTCCAGAGTCATGATTGCCATTGATTGAATGTTTGCTTTGGGAAAGAGACGCAGGCGTTGCTGACCGTAGCATTTGCTCTGACGTCGCCCACTGGCAATGGTGAAAAAAAAATCTCCAGGAAAACAGTGGTTCTGAGTCGTTTCCCTTAGCAAACAGCCATTACTTCGCACTTCAAATCAATAAAAAAAAGCGAATACTCCTTTCAAAAAATCGCAGCTACTTCAATTTAGGAAGAAACTTTCAATTAAAATTTTTCCAAGACGCTTTAATTAGGATTTTTTGGTTACGGAATGTGCTCTTTAAATAAGATCAAAGTTTTTCCATAATTTTTTTTCGTTTAGATACTAAACAGAAATATCTTTTTAAAAAAAGATGAAAAACATTGATTACCTGCTGTAAATTCGGAAATTCGATGACACAGCTAAAGTTTCCAGTACGAACAGCGAAGCATTTTTTGTTACTTCCTAAGTATTTAGAGAAAATGTCGAAATAATTTAAACTAATAAGAACTTTTAATTTCTCTGCGCCCTGCGAGTAAAGTGATGTCCGAAAAAAAGTCAGAGACAAGACTTGTGCAAACACAGGTGTCTTTTGCAGAACTTTGTTGATGATACAGAAAATCGATCGTATTAGGTTCTACTTAAGCCAAAATTTGAAACATAAATATGATGCCCACTAACTCAGTTATGAGGTTCAGTTATCTGGAAGTACAGCAGTCTTTTTTCTCTGATTCAAGGAAAGAAACGGAACTGGGTATTATAAATCAAATCACTTCTGTTTTGTCGTCTACTTTCAAAACAATCAGTTAAAGCGGTTAGAATCATAGGTTTCAGGTTTTTATCACCTTTTCTGTGAAATGACAGAAAAAATCTGAATTTTACGGACTTTTAGTACGACGGGAGAATTCTGAATTTTCGGAAACTTTTCCGCAATTCCTTTCGTATGTTAACGTAAAAACCGTGTTATCTGTATCCATATGACGATAAAAATTTAGGAAATAGAAATTATTCGCGGGAATGCTTGAGGTTTGATTAACTATTAAATTTCAATCGTCTGTCGGAGAACCTGATTCTTGAAGTTCTGTAGCGAGATCGGATATTGTGAACAGAGTTGGAAACGCGTCAAAAATTTCGGACCCGGACGTCCTATAACTGGACCCGACCCGGGCCCGTAACTGACCCAGACAAATCTGCTTTAAACTATAAATTCTAAACTAAATTTATATATATATATATACATATAAACGTAATATATATATTCATCCTAATAACTGCTTGGTATTTAAAAACTGAAATCTTTTTTTAATAATAAAATTTGGTTACTTGCTAAGTTTTAGTGCCATTTTAGTGCTACTATTTTGCGTAATCCAGAAGTAATGGCTGACTATGACCGTGACCATGGAGTATATTACAAATGAGAATCATTATTTACGATTACACAGATGCATTCTTTTTAATGTATTTAGATTATTCACTCCTTCCACACTTTTATGATGCTCATACTTTCTATGTCTGTTAGATTTTTGGTTCCATAATCTTTTATTACACCGTAGACATCTTGTTTTGCAATTATACACTTTCCACATTTTGAACAACAAGCAAGACCAAACAACACAGAATTATTCACCGGTTCCTTATTGAGACGAAACAATTTCTAGCATTCACTCTTCCTCTTGTAGTTTTCAACAAACACGTATTTGTTGGCCTTGACGCCTTTCTCAACCTCCTTAATATTAAATCCATTTATATCAACAAATAAGGAGTTAATTTCAACATGACATGTCATGGGAACGGGATGTTAGCACATCAATCGAAAACCTCTGAATGCTCAATGTAAAAGATGCGATGTTAAAAGTAACTCTTAATCATACAGTGAACTTTGCACGGAGAGAGTGAATCAGCTGAGAAGCAGGCAAATGGCGTTTGCCTGTACCTTGCCCTGGACACTCGCACTGTAAAAGAATGCAAAGGAAGTATCTTTTTACGATATGGTGTCGGTTTGTCTGACGTCGGTCGGTGGAAATATTCGTTGCTTTAAGAAAAAGACAATATTTTTCCATGGCAAATCATTTTTCACTCCATGGGCACCAGTATCGACTACAGAACTCCACAAAGCGCAGTTTTCTTTGGAAAATATTTTTTCTTTTCAAAAATAAAATGAGAATAAAACCGGATCAAAATCGGGTTAGGAACACCATTTTAGAGCTATAATTTTCACGGAGAGGTGTAGAAGTCTTTTGTATGTCAATGTAACGCAAAACTTGCTTAACCAAAGCAGGATGAGCCGAACGGGGAGCTATATCACGAAGAAGTTGACGCTCAGAGGGTAGAGAGAGGTGCAAGGTAGTCAGGAGGCAGAGGAGTATCCAAGAACACTGTACGAGCAGAGCTGGAGTATGACGCTGTAGAAGAGTCTGAGGAGGAACCGGAGGGCACAATGGAAAAATATTGAGCAGAACGAGTGACGCCAGGAGCCAGTTGGGGAGGAGAGGAGCCCACAGGTGTGCCGCCCATTGAAACGGAAATGAGAGGTGAACAACACAAGGCTGGCACCAGGCTCTGTGGGGGCGAGCACACAGGAATGCTCTCTCCGGAGGAAAACGTTTCAAAGAATGCATGCGGAAGTAAAACTGTGGAGTCCTCAATAGATGCAGTAGAACAGGTGGCAGCATTGGAAGAACCAAGCAATCCAGAAGAGGCTCGGAGCAAAACATGAGAAGTACCCGTCTGAGAAGGCAAGCAACTTAACGAGGAAGAAAGGAGCCAAGGCTGCGAAAGTGGTGTGACAAAGGAAACTGGAACCTCCGTAGGGGAAGTTCCGGCAGAATAGGTAGTTGAACTCAAACTGGTGTCAGCAGACTGAGCTAATGAAGAAGCGCAGAACAATGCAGGTAAAGAAAAGGAACCCGGCGGTGTGCAGGGATTATGTAGTGAAACAGGAGGTGGAAACAACCCACCCGGCAGGAAGGATGGAGTATTAACAGATGGAAAAAGCGACTGAAATGGGGCAGACTGAAATGGCTGTACGGATGATGTAGTAGAAGTCACAGGGCTAGTAGATACAGGCATCGAGACAGCACCCTACGCTGGACATGCAGCACTAAGGTGAGTACGCGATTTACAGTTGAAGCAGTGTAGAGCGGTATAAACATGTATGGTGCGAATGTGTCTTCCACACACTATTTTGAATGTGGCCGGACAGGTTAGAATAAAAGTCTCATCAGGAAATACTACGAGAGCTTGCCGGAGAAAATTTAGGTAGGGACGAGCGCTTTGCTCGTCCATCGCAGCAGGGAGCGTGCGGATTGGACCGACAACGTTGCCACAGCGAGAAAGAAAACTAAGGTGAACATCATTAGAAATCTCCGGTGGAACCGGAGACATGCTGACTAGGATAGGGCACTGTGCGAGAGGAACGGCGAACAGACTTCGATCACCAACACTAATAGGAGAAGACAAAACTCAATCAACTTGAGCGGGAGAAGAAAAATAAATAAGCACAGATCTTGGCTTGCGGGCCACATGGGTAATGGCATCCGGATAAACAATTTCGTGAAGAGCTGATATGTACACACTAAGTTTGGTGTTGATGAGGGCAACATATTTCACCCCTAAAGCTAAGGAGGCACGTAAAGACTTACCTCGGGGTGAAGATTCTGGAAGATGAAGATTAAGCTCGGAATTCTGACGAGCAACAAGGAAATCCAGGCAAGACGGCAAGAGCGGGGATTGTGTGGCGGTGGAGGCAGATGAAGATAGCTGAGATTTGTCTTGAAGCAATACATCAGGTGGAGGCGTCAGTGGCGGAAGATATTCTGTTAATACGGCACAGGCCATGAGCGACGAAAGAGAGCCCAATCACGTAGAAGATCAACAGTGAAGATGGCGAAGGCACAGTGTATAGGTGAACGAAGGTGAAATGACGAAAAATGACGTCACATGGAGATCCGTAAGAGTGATGGCATAACCAGGAGCAAATGGAGGAAGACGTAAAACGAAAGACGGGTAGAAGAGCACAGGAAGACGAGCATGGCAGGCAACGGAAAGGAACGCTGATGAGAACACAGAAGACAGTCAAGGCGAGTCACGATGGGCATATGGTAAACATACCTACCGAGATGAAAAATGAAGAAATATCGGTATAAAAGAAATATCAGCACTAAGGTGAGTAGGCGATCACTGACTGGTGTTGAAAAGCAGCTAGGACGAATGCCGGCAGCTTATTACTGGAACGAAGTACACAGGTAAGGAACAGCAGGCACTGAAGCGTGGAGTTGGGCGCACTCAGCAGAACGCAGTAGGGCGTGGTCGGTACGTAAAAGTATTATAAAAGTGGAAGTAAATATCTATTCTTTCCGACTCGGAAAAGTAGCAGGAAAGATGGCACATAACCTATGTACAAACGGAATGCAAAAGTCAGGAGCAGTCGGCACTTTAACTGAGGAAACAGGGCAAAAAACTGAAGAGCTCGAGAGGGCAGCCTCCATTCAAAAGAAATACAAACTACCAGATAATTTTTACTTACTGTTGCCGTATCAAACTTCTCGATTTACAGCGAGCTTCACATACAACTCGGGCTTCAATGACATCCATCACACGCCGTACACAAGACCTTCTATACTTCATACTCATAAACTTTTTCTCGCCGCCCCGGTGGCGCAGTAGTCTAAGCGATGGCCTCTGATCATTCGTCCGAAAGGGGTGCAGGTTCGAATCCCGGTGAGGCATGGATGTTGTGTTTGTCTTACGGCACTGGCTCTCTCCCTTCCCTGGAACCAGTGACCCTAAATTAGGGACGGGCGACTGCTTATAGCCCATTGAGTTGCTCACGGTGGTCGTTAAACCTCCAATCAAAAAAAAAAAAAAAAAAAAAAAAATTCTCATGCAGACATTCCTGAATCTGATCCTCCCGTGACTTCCTTGGCCTTCCTCTGCCTTTCCTTCCTGTTACTTGAGCTAAAAAGATTTTCTTAGTACGCATAACATCAGTTATTCTTTCAACATGGCCAAACCACCGAAGCATACAAGTCTCCACCTTGCTAACAACATTTTGCTTCACGTTGCACAGCTGCAACGCATCTTTATTCTTCACACAATCAGAATGAGTCTTCCCCCCCCCCTCTAAGTACCACATTTTTCCAGCACACAAACTTTCAAATGTTTTATTCTGAGCGAAATTTACAGGGAACGAAGGCGGTAGGCGGCATGTGCCTTTACAATGCCTGAAATCATAATAACAGGAGTCAGATATATACAAAGTGTGTGCAATTTACATTATGCAAGGGGTATATACAATGCAAGTGAAATAGATGAGCGGACATCAAAACAAAATTACCGACTATGTATTCAAGAAGTGCGCTATTTACAGTATAAGAGGTGTATATATACAGCGAATGTGCAAGTTACAGTATGAGAGGTGTATATATAATACAGTGCTAGTGAGATAGATGAGCGATGATACAACATAAGTGCAACAGTGCAGGATGTGATAATGAAAAAGATATACGTGTGACTGAATAAATGTACAATTTAGGCGAAGTATATACAGATGTGCGTGAAGCCATATGGGAACAGGGAACGAACTATGTGCAGCAAGTGAGATATACATACAATGCAATGAGAATATAAATAAGAATGACGCAGAACATAATGATGCAATTGAAATGTGTACTATATACAGATGTGTACAAAAAGTGCATGACTGAGATATGTAAGATGCAGACAGTAAAGAATGAGCTTGTAGGACGGCTCCAAAACGGAGCATACACAGTACCAAGGAATATGTATATGTACAGAATGAACAGCGAAATATACAGGATGTGTATGTACAATTTATATGAGCAATATGACGAACGAATGAGCAGAAGATACATGACGAAATAAAAACATTGAATATACAGGTACAATGTGAGGCACACAGAAAAAAATCACTACAAAAATTACTTATTCAGAACAGGGCACCACAAAGTAAGTGCACGTGAATAACCTGCAAACACTAACAGTAAAAAGATGAACTGGAGATGGGAATAAGAAGAATGTACAGAAGAACTAAGTCTGACAAGCTTAGGGAGACACTCTCCGGATCCGGTGAGCCAGTCCAGGGTTCATCGCAAAGATCAAAGCGGAGAAGGTCCCGACGTAGAGGATTGAAGTCAAATCAGAAGATGTAGGTCTGCAGAAGGCCCGGAAAACCAGCGGTGTAATGGTGACCATACACTCAGGAACTGCAGGCCCTGGCAGCGGTAAACGCCAATCGGAGCCTGGAGGTCAGCCGGTTGCGGAATTGCGCACAGAGGGTATCTCCTGCTTGAAGGAGCGTAGGCACATTAGAGGTATGACGGAGTTGCAGATAGAAGCAGTAAATCACATGCTTTGCGAGTACAAAGATGTATGCGCATGGCTCAGATAAAGGCACCGGTGGCGAACAAGAAACCAGTAGCGTACTGTATGAAGAAAAAGGCAGCTCTTTGGCACAGAGACACTTGGCAACGGTAAATGCTAGGTGTAGTAAAGGAAGGATCGTCGGGCAGTACTGGTAGATGTGTAGAACATCAGCATGTTCAGAACAGAAGATGCAGGTGGGTGCGGCTGCCAGCGTCATCCGAAATAACGTGGCCGGCACTGGCAGGCGGCGGTGAAGGAAGAGCCAGTGAATATTCCTTTCATCTGGTGTCGAGATGGGTGAAGCTGTTGCCGACTACACACTCGGAAGAGCTGCGGGCTGCACTCCTGAAATGAGCTGGGGTGCGGGTGGCGATTTATCCAGAAGGAGAAAACGATAGAGAGTACGGACAGTGAAACTGGAGATCGGAAGAAAAGAGCCACGAACAGGAAGAAAAAAGGAAGGGGAAGAGAAGCAGAAGAAACGAGAAAGAGGCCAGATGGAGAAGCGAGAGCAGGAAAAAGAGTTATGATCGAGGATAGGAGAAAATCGTAGAGTGCAAGAGAGGCAGAGGTGCGTGGAAGGAAAGGAGAGAGGTCGGAAAAGGGTTTCCATGTTAGATCGGAGGAAAGTAAGTCTCGGACGGATACGATCCCAGCGGGGAGCCAGGAAAGGTCAGTGAAATACGGTGCGTTAGGAGGATGGATGAATAGAAGAGGGGTTCAGTTAGAAGTTCTGAGGTGGTAGCGGGTGGGGCACGGAGTAGTGGCAGAGAGCGAAGAAAGGAAAGCGCCTCTGAATAAACGGGGGAAAGACGGGAGCGGAGGAGAGAAAAGCGGTCCATCAGTAGAAAAGTTGTGAATTTGAAGCTGGGGTTCCGGGGAGAAATCATCACGTCTCGGAGAAGAGAGGCCGCGGATCTTGGTTCACAGAGTAAACGCAGAAGGGATACTATCCGGTGTGCTTTGTAGAACTGGCGGACATCCAGGAGCGCAATACCACCAGTGGAGATCGGACGACTTTGAGTTGAGACTTGTATACAATGATGAGCTGACCAGATCATAGTAGAAATGATCCGTGTGACTTCAGCAAAATAGTAAGCTGGCATGCGAGCAGCTGCCCACACATGAAGACAAGGAGACGGAAGATATGTACGAGCAAGGCGTGCCCGGGTGACGTAAGAGGCGCTGAACTGAGCTTTCCGCCAGAAGGCAGCCGATCGAGCAAGGCGATTACGAAGGGCAGCCCACGTGTTGTTTCGGGCAGCTATGGGAGCTCCCAGGTGTACACCAAGAAATTTCTGAGAAGAGGCAGTCCAGGAGGCGCCCCATGGGGAGTCCGTCCTGGACTCCCAGGCACCACACCACAGGCCGGCACTCTTGGTAGTGTTGAGCATCGCTGAAAAGCAAGAAGAGTAGAGTGCATATACATGAGCGAGGGTATTAAATTGCCATTCCATCCGAACGCAGAAAGTCGCGTCGTCGGCGTAGGCGGAGTAGGTTATAGAGAAGTGGCTGGTGCTTGCCGTGGGAGGAGGAAGAGCCGCAAGAAATGCACGATGTACTGTGCGTAGGAAAGGCTCAAACTCCAGAGCAAATAATTGCCCAAAAAGTGGACACCCCTGTCGTATTCCACGACGGAAAGAAATGGGTGCTGTCAGAAAGGCGGCTGTTTTGACCTGAAAGACGGCGTCGCGATAGAGAGAAAGAATAGTGGTAACGAAGACAGAAGGAAAGCCAAAAGCGTGTAAAGTAGTTGAGATAAATGAATGGGAGATATTATCAAAAGCTGCACGTTGGTCTAAATTTAGTAGGGCAAGAGATTCAGAATTAGTTCGGGCAAGATACAGAAGATTACGAAGGAGGTGAAGGTTAGTAGCGATAGAACGACCAGGTATCGTGTAGGACTGGTCGGAAGAGAGAAGATACGGAAGAACTTGATTTAGGCGGCGAGAGAGAATTTTAGTGAACAGTTTGTAATCAAGATTTATTAGTGAAATCGGACGCCAGTTCCCCAGGTCAAGGAGGTCACCCTTCTTAGGGAAAAGTACCATGTGAGCAACAGTGAAGCCCTTTGGAAGGGAGATAGATGGAAAGGCAGAAGAGTAAGCAGCAGGAAGGAAAGGAAGGAGAGAAGGTAAAAAGATAAGATAAAATGATAGAGGAAGGCCGTCAGGAACAGGGACGGCTCGGGGATTGAGAGAGGAAAGTGCTGTCCTAATTTCAGATGGAGAGATAGGCTGCAGAAGAGAAGCGGAGAGGTGAGAGGGGACTTGAGGGAGAGAAGAAAGTAAAGTATTACACGCAGAAGGTGGAGGGATATCACTGTACTTGTCGGAGAAGTATTGACGAACATGGGAGCATAGCACATCTGGGTCCGAAGGCAGACGCAGCACACGGAGTCTATTACAAGAACGGCGCTGATCCTCTAACGAAGACAAGAACTCAAAAGAGCAGTCTTCGGGAGACAAGTGCTGGAGATGAAGTCGTAAAATGGCCTGCCGGGCTCGAGGTTCCAGAAGAGCACGGAGGTCTACCAAATATGCTGGGTAGAGGAGGTGCGAGGCTCCAAGCTGGGCGAGAACTTGTGGGAGATTGCGTTCTTCCATGGTGCGCAGATTGGCCACTGTGAACGAGTGGCTCTTGAGAAAGTGGAGCAGGTGTGACTTGACTTCCAGCCAGTAACTTAGTGCACAGGAAGCAGCGGATAGTCCAGGGTGGTAAGAGTGAAGGAGATTCCGGATGTTCGAACACAAAACCCGGTCATCCAGGAGAGAGGTATCTAATGTCCCGGAGTGATACTCGGAGCGTTGACGGAAAGAAGAGGTGAAGGTGGCACAACGGCACAATGGTCAGAAGAGGCGGTGGGTAGATGCTGACAGTCCGTGACCACGGGCAGAAGGGCAGTGGTTGCGTAGAAACGGTCAAGTCTAGCGGAAGATGACGAGGTGGCAGCTGAGGACCTCCACGTATGGGAGACCGTTGTAGGATAAATTTGACGAAAGACGTCCCGCAGATCAAACTCCGTGATGAGGGAGTGTAATTGCTCCACAAGACGTAAGCGAGTTTCCTTATGAATTGGAGCACGATCAAGATCAGGGTCAAGCGTGCAATTAAAATCGCCGCCGATCAACACGTGATCCGACGGCAACGTTGACTGAAGAGCTGAACGGAGCGCCATGAAAAGGAGGGTGTGATGTTGAGGTGTGCACGGAACGTAGATGTTGAAAATGACATAACGACGCTCGTCCAGAACAAAGGTAAGGCGCTGAAGCAAGTCACGGCAGAGAATCTGCACCGTCACTGAAGATAGAACTTGACGGAACTGAGTGCGGATGCCGATTGCCAGACCGCCGATTGTAGAGTGTCGGAAAGCGTGGTGGAACTGATAGTTCCACGTACGCCATCGATTGAAGGGCGTTGTAGACAGGCAATTTGTCTCTTGGAGCAGAAGAATGTCTGCTGTGAGGTGATGGAGATCCTCACGAGCAAGCGAGTTCGCCAGAGGGGACCCAAACCCCCTACAGTTCAGTGTAGTTATCTTGAACGGAAATGTCTGACGGCGGTTCAAGGAGCTTGTCAGCGGCTCGTTGGAGCCGAGAAAGACGATCGCAGACTTTCTTGAGACAACCGCTTTCGCCGAACGATGTGGATGGTAAGGCTTGGAGGTGAGATCGAACAACAGCCACTTGCGTCATAGTTGCTGCAAGCTCCGTGAGATAGGATTGGAGAAAATCATGAGACATGGTTTTACTACGAGGACCGATGAGATAGGAGTGTAACTCTGCACCAGAAATCGGTGTCACGCGTTGACCAACGGTAGTGACCAGTCACGTTGACCAGTCACGCGTTGACCAACGGTAGTGAGGAATCTTCCAATTGATGTATGAAATCTTCTAGAGTAAGTGGGACCAGTGTGCTGTCGTCAGAGTCGGAGATGGAGATGCTAGAAGCTTCAGATGCGAGTGAACGACTTTCCGAGCGATCACGTCCTCCTTGAAAGGTGGGAGATCTGCGTGTCTTCTTATTACGACGTCGAGTAGTCCGACGACGCTTCGAGCGTACACTCTGTTGCTCGGGACTAAAGGCAGGATTGTCTGGCACTGTGAAGGCATCAGGCGCATCGACCCCATTATCGGGCTCTGAAGGGTGCTGTGGAGTAAATGAAGAAAGCAGAGCAGAGTTCAACTGGTCTCCGGTCGAAGAATTCTCCTGCTGTGGGCATGTTTGGAGTATAGAAGCTGAGTTGGAAGTGGAAGGTTGCGACGAAGTCACGCGTTGACCAACGGTTTTATGAAGACTTTCGGAATAACATGATTGCCGCTGGTCAGAGGCGCCAGATGAAGATGCCGGGGGTCCAGTTGACCGTTGAGTAGGCTTTACTGAAGGTTTGGATGCAGTAGCTGCCCGATGAGGACATAGCGCACTAGGGTGACCAGTGCTCTTACATACCGAACAAAGGGTGCCCACAGTGATGTCAATGCGCCTAATATGAGTGTCACAGCGTACATTGAGTACCGATGGAACACGTAACATGGCTTCCTCCGAGGGAAAGATCACACGTACGTTACAGCGAAATCCTAAGAGATAACGGTCCTCAGGGACTCCCGGAAAGGAGGAGTACGTAATGACCGATCCGACAGTACGTCCATAATTCTGAGCGACGGAGAGCAATAGGTCGTCGAATACTTCCGGAGGAACAGGGGCGAAACTGACTGTAGTAGGTGCTTGTGTGAGTGGGGTCACAAGGAGATGGCGATCGCCGATGGAAATGCCTTCGGTCAGAACTCGAAGAGCGAATGCTGGAGTCGCAAGATAAGCAATTACTTGACTGGTTCTTCTACCCACGTGAGTAACAGCCTCTTTTGGAACAATTTGTCGAAGGGCAGCGCTGTACGCCGTCAGCTTTGTGTTGGGGAGGCTGCGGAAAAATACACCCAGCCCGATTTTATCAAGAAAAAGCTTACCTTGAGGGCAAGTAGTCGGAACATCCACGTAGATCTGGTCTGTACCATACGTCATCTGATAAGGACACTTTGAAGAAGGGGGCTGGCGAGAAGAAGAAGAAGTTGACGCACCTGAGGTGACGGCAGCATACGTCACACCTGGCGCGCGTTGTGATGACGCGGAAGTGGCTGGTGGAAGTGTGACGTCCATGGCGTCATCAGAAGGCACAGGGGAAGGCAATGGTTCACCACTCTTCGTCAGATGGGAAGGAGATGACTCCATGGGCAAGGCAACTTTGTCACGCTGCGGAGAGGCGGGGCTTATCAAAGGAAGCCCTCCATTGGCGGATTGCTGCTGAGCAGCTGAGAGGGATAAAGAGTCACTTCCGGAAGTGAGGATAGAAGCTCCGCTACCCCCGGAAGTCGCCATTTTTTTTATTGGAGGTTTAACGACCACCGTGAGCAACTCAATGGGCTATAAGCAGTCGCCCGTCCCTAATTTAGGGTCACTAGTTCCAGGGAAGGGAGAGAGCCAGTGCCGTAAGACAAACACAACATCCATGCTTGACCGAGATTCGAACCCAGACCCCTTACGGACGAATGGTCAGAGGCCAGCGCCTTAGACCACTGCGCCACCGGGGCGGCGAAGTCGCCATTTGCAATGGCGATAAGATTACGAGCTTTGGCCAACGCGACCAAAGCAGGAAAATGAAAAATGCAACACAGAAAGGGCACTTACCGACCTGGTAAATGAATCAGAAGTAGGACGGCACCTTCACACATGCTGCACACTCAGAATTAGGAGCTGTAGACTCGGAAATTATGACAAACGGAACAAAATACGAGCACGAAGTAAACGACTGTCGTCCAGCACACAAACGACTCCTATGTTTCTTCTGTAGTACTCAGGTTTTACTGCCATACATCAGAGTAGGGACAATTACACTTTGATATACAGCCATGCGGGACTCTCTTGAGAACCCACCATTCCTGTGAAACCGTCCCAAAGCAGCCATGACTTTCAATGAAGAATTCACTCGCCTACTAATTTCACAATCCAATTTGTTCTCTCTGTCAAACATGCTTCCTAAATACACAAATTCATTCACCTGGTCAATCACTGTGGCATGTAGACATATATTACATACAGTACTACCAGTTCCTCTTCCTCAAAAAGCATAACTTTGGTTTTTCCTTTATTTATACTGAGTTTGAATTTCATGCAAACTTCGTACATCCGAGACAACATACTCTGCAACTCACTTTTGCTCTCTGCCAACAGGACAGTATCATCAGCATACAGCAATCTGCACACGCGGATATCACCAGGACATAAACCAGTATTATCTATTTGGCATCGCGCATGCACGCATCGATAAATACATTGCTGACCACCCAAAATGCAACACCAAGAAGGACACAAGATAGCAAAGCCAGATTTACTGGACACATAACAACAGATACAAAGATGAAACAATTGAGCTTACAGGCCCGTGGGACTTACGGAACACGCAGACATCAATAGTTCGTTTGGACTCCAAGGCTGTCAATAACTGCCGCTAAACGCCGCGGCATCGAATGAAAGAGGCTTTGGATGTAGGCTTGGGGTATGTCGGTCCAGGCTGCTTCTACACGTTGCTACGGTTCAACAGGCGTAGCGGCGGGTGGTGCTTGCCGGGCCACTCGGTTGCCGATCAGCGACCAGACGTGTTCGATGGGCGACATATCGGGAGAACAGGCGGGCCACGGCAGCAGTGACACCTGGTGGGCTGTGAAGAATTGTTGCACGATGAGTGCCACGTGCGGGCGCGCATTGTTCTGATGAAACGTGGCCGCTGGCAGGTCCTGCAGGCAAGGGAGAACTACAGGCTCCAAAACGTCGGAGATGTAGCAGTGGCTGTTGAGTGTACAAGCGATGCATACCAGAGGGGCGTGGGTGTCATATCCAATTGCGCCCCAAACCATAACGCCAGGTGACGGACCGGTATGGCGATGCATAATGCAGGCGTCATACAATCTCTCGCCGCGGTGCCGCCGCACGCGGATCCGACCATCGTGGTGTTGCAGGCAGAAGCGGGATTCGTCGGAGAAGACAATGTCGTGCCATTCCGTAGTCCAGGTGCGGCGTTCAACGGCCCACTGCCACCGCACTCGCCGGTGGTGTAACGTCAATGGTAACTGGAGCAATAGGCGCCGTGCGACATGTCCCCGCTCCTGCAGACGACGTCGAAACGTACGTGCTGACACAGGTTGTTGCACAACACACCTTAATTCCTGCGCTAACGTTCGTGATGTGGCGGTGCGAGCCGTCAATGCCCGCCGCACAACATGCCGGTCCTCTCGTTCGGTGGTGTGCCGCGGCTGCGGCAATCGCTCACGTCGGTCCGTCCGTCCCCCCTGCACCCACCGAATCCATACTCGCCTCACTGTGGCTGGATGTCGTCCCACACGGGCGCCGATGTCTCGGTACGATAAACCGCTGTCGCGATAAGTCATTATTCGTCCTCTGTCGAACTCCGAAACGTGGTGGAATGACTGCCGTATTCTACGACGAGGCATCATGAAGCTTACCACGCGCAGGTCCGGCAGCACAACACACTTCCACTACTTACACTCCGCCTTCTGTGCACCCTTCTTATAGTGCTTCTCGGTGGCGTGCCGGGTGCACATGATTTGCATATGCCCTGCAATGCTAATCGTTTGCATGTCCTCTCGTGGGCGACGCATGCTGCGAATTTCAGGCCAATCGGATGCTTCCTTCTTGGTGTTGCATTTTGGGTGGCCAGCAGTGTGTATTGAACAGTTGTGGTGGCATTACACAATCTTGTCTGACTCCTGCACCAATAGAAAACGATTTTGATAAAACACCATTCACTCGTACAGAAGCGGAATCAATTAATAAGGAGGATTAAATTGATAATCATATAATCCATTGCTTTCTTGCTTTTCACGCTAAGATTATAAATAGCTCTCAGGACTGCAAATCTTTGTCGGAGAGCATGCCTGAAGAAGTACATAATTTTTGGACGTCCGATCTCGATACTAAATTGCCTTACGTTTTCTGTTCTGTATGTAGACATTTACTGAAAACATGTAGATCTCAAAGAACTGGTGTCGTTTGAGACTGGATTCGTTCGTGAGTGAGACTAGTCATCGTTATAAAAAGGCATCGGAATCTAGCACAAATCTGAAGTTTATCTCAAATTTCTAAGTTACCTATGCTTAGCTTAGTTGCTCGGAAGTTAATTGCCTGGGCAATGTAATGGTAGCATTTGACGGAAATAATGTCATGCTGGTTCGATTGAATTTGAAGTATTGGGTTTTGATTGAATTTGAAGTAATGCAATTTTGAAGTATTTCGAATAGATGGCTACAAGAAGGACAATGTATTAAAAATGATTCAGTGGCGAAATCTGGTTTCCGACAGATATATGTTTGTGCATTTCCCATGTAGTTGCGAAGAATATTTCTTCATTCATTGCTGAGATGATAAGTAAATTATCCGTAAGACAAATATGTATCTCGTGTGAAGTAGGAATACATAGCAATAATGGTCTGGCTGTATTATAAGAAGAACGGATCAAGCCTGAAGAGCGAAAATACTCTGCCGGATACAAAGAGCTTAATAAAGTATAGCAGAAATGCTTGACTAGATATAATTGAATATGAAGAATAGGGAAATATCCAAAAAAATGACCACATGGAAAATCAGGGATTTGAATCAATATGAACATTGGAAAAAACGTGCTGAAAGGAAAGAGTCGTGGAAAACAGCTGGGAAGATTTTATCCTAGTAGTGGGCAAAGAATAGGTTGGTATTAATAATGCTTATTTTTTTTTACTGATGATTTAAATTAAACTATTTATTTATTTGCTTTATAGATTGTAATGAATGACTTACATTGAAATCAGTTTCAATTTCATACTGTAAGAACGTTTAATCGGAAAATAAACTGTTCTGAAGTTAAGGTTTCCATATAAGCTTATGAAAAATAAATTCTGATTGCAGCCTATGTAGCATTTTTACTAACTTCTGTTACATCGCTTTATATTCTTCTAAATGTTAAGGTGCAGAACTTCACTCAGGGGAAATATCGTCCTAATGCACAAAAATATTTTTTCGAAAATTATTTTTCACCTTGGGGATATTTTATTCAGCGCATTTTCTATAGAAAAGATGTAATAGGAATTGCATTTAACTTCCATTTCCCCTCAGCGCCAAAAAAAAAAAAAAAAAAAAATGCAAGGTTCTCTCTACTAACAAACTCAGTAAATTCCTTACGTCTCGAAACTTGAGCCACCCACCGTGTTGAAGGCGCTGCTTTTTTTTTTTTCCAAAAATATTTCAAGTTAACTTCATTGTTGAATGTCACGAGAGTCGTACTAAATGAATATTTTCAGACGCTAAGTTGCGTTTTCTTCCTATGGGAAACATTTTTTAGACATTTCTTTTTTTATTTTACAACGTTCGAAAATGTGAAGTACTTTTTTTACTGTAACACGCAGGCATCCAGCTATTCTTTCTTCTTATTAATATCTGTTCCTTCCTTTTCCCATTTTCTCCTTTCCCTTTCCTTTCGTTGTGTGTGCTCAAATACCTCATGCTACCAGAACGAATCAGTTATTTTATTTTAATCCCCAAAAGAATTCAGTGAGTAGCTGCAAAAACATATAATCTAGAAATGAAATCTAAAAGGACAGGAAATAAATAATGTTTTGTGATGTTTTGAGTATTTTGTAATGTGTTCTACTTACACGTAATAGTTACTGAAAGATGACCACCTGCCTCATGCTGAGTTGAACATTCCCCGATGTCTGGTAGCAGTCTGAACTCCCTGTTCCGTGGATATCACAATACTGAGTTGGGCATTCCCTGAGCTCTAATAAAATCCTGAACGCACTGTGGCTTGTATCTCCTCATAATGATTTAGGCATGAACTCCCACAATACTGATCTGTACATTCCTCGGGCTGTGATTACAACTTCAAAAACACTGGAACATTGATCTCACAATGGCGTTCCCGAAGCTCTGATAATAGAAACTAAAGACCCTGTGACATGGATCTCCCAATACTGAGTTGGTTATTCCCTCGATCGGAAAACAGCTTGAATATTCTTTCCCACGGATCTCCCAGTACTGAGTTGGACATTGCTAGGTTCCGAAAACAGCCTTAATACCATATGGTATAAATCTCACAATATTGAGTTAGACATTCCTGGCCTCTGATGCCAACCTGAATATTATTTCGCATGGATCTCCTAGTAATGCTTCGGAAAATAGCCTTAATACCTTGTGACATGGATCTTCCAATACCGAATTGTGCATTACCAGGTACGGATAATAGCCTGAATCATCATTGTCAACCATTATCAATCCACTGCTGGACGAAGGTCTCCCCAAGTTTCCTCCACAACGGTCTGTCTTGTGCCAGTCTCCTCCATGTCACCCCTGCATACTTTCGAATTTCATCCACCCATCTCCCATGTGGTCTTCTTCTGGGTCTTTTCCTGTCCCTTGGAATCCAATCTAAAATTTCGGCTGTCCATCGATGATCTGTCCTTCTGGCAGTATGTCCAGCCCATTGCCATTTCAGGGATTTAACTCTGATCATGATGTCTTCCACTCTCGTCATTTTTCGGATCCACGAGTTCCTCTTCTTATCTCTCCTGGTTACACCAAGTATGCACCCCTCCATGCTTCTTTGAGTTGTCTGCAGCCTTTGTATGTTTCTTTTAGTTAAGGTCCACGTCTCTGCACCATACGTAAGCACTGGAAGGATGCATTGATCAAACACTTTTTTTTAAGACATAATGGCATATTGCTCTTGAAAATTATGCTGTTTCTTCCAAAAGCTCTCCAGGCAAGTTTTGTACGCCGATTAATTTCTTCATCAATGTGACCCTCACTTGATATCTGCTGTCCAAGATAAACGTACGTGTCTGTTATCTCCAGCTTTTCTCCATCAATCGATAAATCTTCATTTCTTGTAAAAGCATTGAACATCACTTTTGTCTTCTGAAAGTTCATTTTTAATCCCACTTCTTTACTCTTGTCAGCAAGTTCCTGGATCATACTCTGCAGCTCTGATGGGCTAGTTGCAAAAACGACTACGTCATCAGCAAAACGAAGGTGGGTTAGATAATCTCCATTAATCTTTATCCCCTTGTTTTCCCAGCTCAGCGACTGAAAAACACCCTCCAATGTGGCATTAAAGAGCTTCGGAGATATGGTGTCACCTTGTCTCACTCCCTTTCCAATTTTTATGTGTGTTGTATTTTCAAACAGCCTAATCTTTGCACTTGCATTTTCATAGATGTTATCAATAATATTAATGTATGCATCTTCAATACCGCAGGTTTTCAGAGCCATTGTAACTGCTGATGGTTTCACCGAATCAAAGGCTTTTTCATAATCGATAAAAGCCATGCACAATGGAAGTTCATATTCCCTCGCTCTTTCAATTAGTTCTCTCAGCACATGGATATGATCTACAGTGCTGTAGCCACTCCTGAATCCAGCTTGTTCTCTCGGTTGAGCCATGTCCAGTGTTACCTTCAAGCGGTGTGAAAGAACTTTAGTGAAGATTTTATAAACTACTGATAGGAGGCTGATAGGTCTGTAGTTTCTGAGATCCTCAATGTCACCTTTCTTATGTATCAGGATCATTATAGCGTTGTTCCAATCCTCAGGAATCTTTCCTTCATTAAGGCATCGAGTGAAAATTTGGGCGAGTACTGTTTCGATTTCTCCACTTGCTTCTTGTATGATGTCTACAGTAATTCCATCTTCTCCTGGAGCTTTTCCCCGCTTCATGTTCTTGATTGCATGTGCAACTTCTGCTGGAAGGACTGGAGGAACTCTGGTACTGGTATCTTTCATGATGTCTGGAGTGCATGTATCATCCCTTTCATATAATTTGGAGTAGAAATCTTTCACTCTTGTCAAAATTTCGCCTCTATTTCTTGTTACAGAACCATCTTCTTTTCTCAGTGCCATAATCTGTTTTCTTCCCTTACTGAGATGTCCCTTTGCTATCTTTAGGCTTTGGTTGTTTTCAATTGCTTTCCTCACTAGTTCACAGTTGAATTTTCTTACGTCTTCAGTGATACTTTTTCGTACTGTCTTGCATAGCTCTATATATTCCACTTTGGAAGTCACATCTTCTTTAGTTGTCCTCATCTCTCTTCTTTTTTGCAACAACATTTTCGTTTTTCCTGATAATTTATTTACATGCAACTTGTTCTTAGACCCAGCTAATTTTGCTGCTGTTTCCATAAGAGCTTTGGTTACTTTTCTGTTAACTTCAGAGATGTCCACTTCTTCCGATGTTAGGCCTTCTAAAGCAGAGAACCTGTTCTTCAGTTCCAACTTGAAGGTATTATGGTGTTTTTTAAGGTTGGTTATGTCAATAGATTTTGTTTGTCTTATGAGCTTGCCACGTTCAAGTTTAGTGTTGAAGTGCATCTTACATCTTACCAATCTATGGTCACTACCTGTGTTGAACTTGTTTAGCACACTGCAGTCTTCTATGACGAATTTTTTGTTACACATAATAAATACCCTGAGGTATGTGTCTCCCAATAGTGAGTTGGAGATTTCCAAATTCGGATAACACCCCGGCTGTTCTTCCCGAAATTTGTTCATTGGCAAATTACTGAGGACGACTTTTCTTCTTCATCAGACTGTTTTCAGCAAACGTCACCATTAAAATAATGGTTATGATTAACCTGGTCCATCATTTTTCTGACACCGAACAACGCACATGGACATTGACAATTAAGTCATTTTTTTTATTTCGTGTCTTTGTTTTATTACGCTTTTTCGGTGTCCGAGTAGTGATCAACAATTTTAATTGGATTCCAGTCCATTTTTTTGCAGGTTTTCATATCTTATCTAACATGATTTCAGTTAATAAATCTTAAATTGCTCTTCCGAGAGTATTCAGTTCATGACCTACTATCCAATGTATGATTTCTTTTGTCTTGTTTTGCTCATCTGAAATGTGGTCCAGCAACGCTGAAATTGAATCTATCACGTAGTGTTTTTGTAAAAAAACTAAATGTGTTTCCCACGAATACTGAATTCTTCCTTATCGCATAATCTTATTAACGTAAGTATTTCAATTAGTTCCTTGGCCGACTCATTTATAATTCATCGTGTGATTCCTTTCATAATTAATATGAAATATTAATATATATGAAAACCTTGAAGGAATTAATATACAGAGACAGATTTTTGGTGTGTTTTAGTACAAAATAATTGCAAACGCTTTTTCGAAAAGATCACTTTGGAAATAAAAGACCTGAGGCTTTCATTAAATTAATTATTTCACTGTTTATTTTGGAAAATGAGAAGTTTGGAAAATTTTCTTGATAATAATCTTCCTTCATGATAATTAAATTTTTATATGAGTGCAGGCGGAAACAAATGCGAGCAACTGCTTATGAACCTAAAAGTCTTTTATTGCATGGCTTTTCAAAAAGTGGACAATTTGCTCCTAGCTCTGTTTTTGTTATTTTGTCTAAATTTCACGCAAAAAAACTTGAAAATGCTTATTCGACCACTAAATGAACTTTAGTCATATTCATGTAGTTTTTGTTTTTTTCTTTTTGATTTAAGGCCCTTACGATGAAGCATAGAAAATAGTTTCATTTTACTTTCCTTATTTTCAAATTTCTGTTCGTCAAATTGTATAGCACGTGATATACTACACTGCTGGCCACCCAAAATGCAACACCAAGAAGGAAGCATCCGATTGGCCTGAAATTCGCAGCATGCGTCGCCCGCGAGAGGACATGCAAACGATTAGCATTGCAGGGCATATGTAAATCATGTGCGCCCGGCACGCCACCGAGAAGCACTATAAGAAGGGTGCACAGAAGGTGGAGTGGAAGTAGTGGGAGTGTGTTGTGCTGCTGGACCTGTGCGTGGGAAGCTTCCTGATGCCTCGTCGCAGAATACGGCAGTCATTCCAACACGTTTCGGAGTTCGACAGAGGGCGAATAGTGGCTTTTCGCGACAGCGGTTTATCGTACCGAGACATCGGCGCCCGTGTGGGACGACATCCAGCCACAGTGAGGCGAGTATATATTCGGTGGGTGCAGGAGGGACGGACGGACCGACGTGAGCGATTGTCGCAGCCGCGGCACACCACCGAACGAGAGTACCGGCATGTTGTGCGGCGGGCATTGACGGCTCGCACCACCACATCACGAACGTTAGCGCAAGAATTAGGGTGTGTTGCGCAACAACCTGTGTCAGCACGTACGTTTGGACGTCGTCTGCAGGAGCGGGGACTTGACGCACGGCGCCTATTGCTCGGTTACCATTAACGTTACACCACAGGCGAGAGCGGCGGCAGTGGGCCGTTGAACGCCGCACCTGGACTACGGAATGGCACGATATTGTTTTCTCCGACGAATGCAGCTTCTCCCTGCAACACTACGATGGTCGAATCCGCGTGTGGCGGCACCGCGGCGAGAGACTGTATGACGCCTGCATTATGCATCGCCATACCAGTCCGTCGCCTGGCGTTACGGTTTGGGTGGGAATTGGATATGACATTCGCACCCCTCTAGTACGCATCGCTGGTACACTCAACAGCCACCGCTACATCTCCGACGTTTTGGAGCCTGTATTCCTCCCTTACCTGCAGGACCAGCCAGCGGCCACGTTTCAACAGGACAACGCGCGCCCGCGTGGCACTCATCGTGAAACAATTCTTCACTGCCCACGAGTGGCCACTGCTGCCGTGGCCCGCCTGTTCTACCGATATGTCACCCATCGAACACGCCTGGTCGCTGATCGGCAACCGAGTTGCCCGGCAAGCACCACCCGCGGCTACGCCTGATGAACTGTGGCAACGTGTGGAAGCAGCCTGGACCGACATACCCCAAGCCCACATCCAAAGCCTCTTTCGTTCGATGCCGCGGCGTGTAGCGGCCGTTATTGCCAGCCATGGGGGCCACACGAACTATTGATGTCTGCGTGTTCCGCAAGTCGCACGGGTCTGTAAGCTCAATCGTTTCATCTTTGTATCTGTTGTTATGTGTCCAGTAAATCTGGCTTTGCTATCTTGTGTCCTTCTTGGTGTTGCATTTTGGATGGCCAGCAGTGTAGTTTAACAAATGCCGCATAAAACGAAGAAATTGTTCAAAATTATTGAAGAGAATTTTCATCACGTTTTTTCACGTAATGTTAATCAAAAACCAACAACAGACTTATGTTTTCACTTGTTTGAAGACACCTTTTTGCCTTAGCAAAGACACCCGAGTGATAAAATACTTGATATACTTTCTGGTTGGTGGTCTGACAATAAATATGGTGTCTCCGCGTCTGGAAGTCAGAGTGGATAAATGATTTTTATGTAAAATGAAGGTGTAAGTGATGCTGGTATTTAACGCTTCATTTTGCTCCAATTCTGGAAATCAAGCTGCATAATATTTCCAAGATTTCCAAAGCATTTTATGGCTTTTCTCGCTAGATGGCGTTAACGTATTTTTGCACACTGTTTTATGTCTCATGATAAGTCTTTGTAACGTATTGGATACATTCAAACCATTCTCAATGCAGAGTTCAATTAATCTTTCACCATTATCATTCACACAAGGATCATTAAACTTACCCAGAACATTGTCAGAAATGGCATTGTGCACACCTACTCTAGCATTGAAATCCCCTGCTATTATAACTTTTTCTTTAGCACCAAACTGGCTCAAAACAGCTTTTAGCTCATTCCAAAATTCTTCCTTCCTATCAGAAGGTTCCGAGTCACAAGGAGCATACACTACAACAATTACTATTCTCTGAAGTTTCACTTTCAAACGAATCCAAAGAATTCTTTCACTTATGTAGCTATAACGAATCAAGTTTTTCTTCATCTTTTCACTTAAAATCACACCTACACCAGCCTGTCCTCTCACATTATCCAATACTCCAGACCACTTACTCACCGTTCCATTCACTTCTATCCCAATTTCCTTCTTTTTGGTTTCACTTACATACAGCACATCCAGTTCATCTCTTCAATCACCTCTTTCATCTTGCCATTTATACCTCTAGTATTCCATACACCAATATTACACTCACTCAGCCGAGATCTCTTTCTCATACGCATTTTGAAAGTCCAGGTCGATTCCGTGGTGGACTGTTCTTCTCAAGTGTGGTAGGTCCACCATATCCCACACTTCAGTCATTTTTAACATTTTTGCGTCTTTTTAATCAGGAAAGAACATCAGTGTGGGGGATTAGCCTACAGCTGACGGTTCCAGTTGGTCATTCAACCTAAGGATTCTGGAACAAAACCCAGTGAGTTGGGCTCTTTTCGCCAATGTCACACAGTTCTAGCTGGCACCTCTCCAAGATTCACAGAAGCCCTTGTAGCTGTTATGTGTGCCATTGTTCCCACGAAGAGCCCCAAAGAGGCAAGTCCATCTTTCACTAAGATTGCCCACAAGTATATCCACATATATACTTGGGAAAATAGTACTCTTGGTCAAAAGAGTGTGATAGATGTTTTGTGTATGATCAGCGTCTGTAACACTTAGTTGTTGACACTTGTGTGATGAGAGGTGTGGGTGTTGGCTCTGATCATTACTTGGTAGTGTCACGAGCGAAACTGAATGTTGGTTGGAGGAAAAGGAATAGGAAGAGGCCCAATATGGAAAGAATAAAAGTTGAAAGGTTCCCTGAATATCATCAGCGTTATACTGACTTACTCAGAGAACGGCTGAAGGACCTGAAGTCTTGTGAGATGGATGTAGAAAAGAAATGGGAATATTTTAAGAACTGTGTTGTCACTGCTGCTGAAGAGCTCTGTTTCACCACAAAAGCAGGGCTAGAGAATAAGGAAGGGCTGGCTCATCCTTTTGTCTAACGATCTCAGTTTCATGCTCCGACCGAGGGGTAATTGGAAGGCGCTGTGACGTCACTGAGAGGACACTCGGTGACCCCTGTGCCAACTCAGGGACTGTGTATGGGGACATTCCAGTCGTTCTGTGCAGTTTATTTCTGTTGCTCTCCATTTACTGGTAGTGGTTTATGTAGTTGTTTATTAACGTCTGTTTTTACTGATGTAAATTATATTTTAACTAAAATTCTGCGTCTATTTTTTATTTTTTTATTCAAAGTAATACGCAACATGCCTTCATCCTGTGCTGTCGCTAACTGTACAAATACGCATAAGAAAACAAAAGAACGTGGCGTGATTTACCATGTTTTCCCTTCAAATGTTAATGTGATAAAACAATGGATTGTTAATTGTAAGCGTGCTGACAAATTTAAAGTTGGAAGTGCAAGAATATGTAGTGATCATTTCCAAAATTCAGACTACAAAGATGACATGCGAAATCGCCTGCTTGGGCTTCCCGAAAAAAAAAAAAATTCTGAAACCCACAGCTGTTCTCAGTTTGAATTTACTGAATAAAAAATCAACGCTACATACAAGTCGAGAACATAGAATAATTAAGAGAGATATATCCGTATAAGGGCATTGAATCGAACTCCGGAGCCAAGTCCTGAAAAGTTACACATCGATGAAGTTGCTTGCAATTCTGACAATGGATATTCAGAAGAAGCGTGTGCATCAGTTCAGTGCATGTCTTGCTCAGAGGTTAGAAGTCAGAACAAAATTCTCACCGAAAAGCTTGACGTACTGGAACGAGAAATACGTAGCTTGAAAAGCAAACACAAAAATACTGTTCGAGTTTTGCGTCAAAAAAATATCAGCATACGAAATAAGAGAGCAGAAATTGTGCTAATGCGAAATGCCCTGTCAAAAGCTAATATGAAAAATAAAATACTTGAACTGATGGAAATGAACCTCAGGAAAATTGTTACACCAACACAGATAAAGTTCTTCGCAACACTAAAAATTATTAACAAATGGACAGAAGAATATATATCTAGAGGAATAGTAACTGGAGCTATTTCAAAAAAAGCTTACGAATTTTGGAAGTGATGGTGTAGCGATGGTGTTTTAAATTTAGGTGTCATCCCGGAATTCTGCATAATATTTTCCTCCTTATGCGGAAAAATAGGGAAACCCTTCCCAAAAATGACAAAGTCTGCGTCTTAAGCTTTGATGAAGTACACGTAGATAGTAAAGTGTGTTACGATACAGGAATGGACCAGATTGTAGGTCCGTACTCAAAGATGCTAGTTGTTTTGGCTAGAGGAATATTGTCTTCCTGGAAACAACCCGTGTATTTTGACTTTCAACGTACAATGAATAAAAGGCTTGTGTTTGAAATAATTGTAAACCTTGAAAACACAGGAATTACAATAAAAGCGATTGTTTCAGATTTAGGTGGTTGTATGACCTTGTGGAAGGAACTATTATTTTCTCCCGAAAATTCATTTTTTAATCACCTGCTGGACGACAGTTCTTAGATTTGGGTTTTTGCAGACCGTTCTCACTATTTAAAAATTTTATGCAATCATTTCATAGACCATGGACTTGTCTTGCAGAATGGATCTGTATTCCAAACTGTCATCATCAAAGTTTTTGAGAAGGATTCTGGGGAGAAAAAGTTGTGTCCTAAATTGCTGCCGTGCTATATAGCAATCAAAGGGAACAAGAGGCAAAAAGTAGGCCCAGCAAAAACTTTGTTTTCAGTCACCACTGCCAAGGATATTGAATATCAAACAGAGCATAAAAGCGCTGGTTTTCTTCAGTTTAGTAGATTTATTTTTTTGACATTATGAATAGCAGTTACCCACACCCTGACAAAAGCAAACCTTTAAAAGCAGGTTTTGGTATTAACTCCCTTTTTATACAACAAAAGGAAATTCTGAACAAAATGAAGTCAGAAATACTGAATCTCAGAGTTATGGGGAGAAAACATGTGCTACGTTTCTAAAAAGGCATTCTTGTCTCAATTTCTTCTCTTCTCGGTCTCTACGAGGATTTAACGCTTCGTGGAGTCCATTACATTTTAACTACTCGTTTGACTCAAGATGCCCTGAAGAGTTTCTTCTGTCAAATAAGAGGCATGGGTGCTTTTTATGACCACCCCTCACCTACGGAATTTATTAGTCGTTTAAAGCACATATTGCTGGCAAATAAATTGCCTAATTTGTCCAAAAAAGTTAATACAGAGTTTCAAGAAGGTAAAACGCTCCAAACATATTTGACAGCAGAGCTACTAAAAGAAGCTTTCACTACAGCTGATAATCAAGAAATTCTTGATGAAGTATCTGGAGAAATAAACGCAAATGACTTAGAAGCTTTAGAAAAAAATTGTAATGAGCCATGGCCGCAAGATTGGGACGACGACATACTTAAAACAGTTCAAAATGAGCAATGTAACGCTGAGAAACAAGCTCTGAGTTATGTCGCATGTTATATTGCCTATCGCTTACGTGATAAAGATCCCTCCCTCGGAACAATTTCTAGAAATGCCGAAGATTTTCCACCTGCTCAATGGATTAAAACTTTCTCCAAAGTGGATGAGAACGGTAGATCAATTTGAAATAATTTTTAAGTCAATTCACGGGAGTTTTCTGGAGAGAAAGGAATAATTCAAAAATAAAAACTGTTATATAAGAAAGATTTCCTGGCACCTGAAAAGAAGCTGTGAAAATTTATTGGAGCATACGAACATTTATCAGAATTTGGTATATTAATCACAACAAAGATTTAGTGTCGGAAAGAAAATCAAATCAAAAGAAAACCAAATGGATAAATTCTGCCGTTAAAAAACGTAGCACGACGATGTCAATATCTAAACCTGGTGAATATCTTCCTTCTTTTTAACTAGACAGGTATGTTAATAAATTTTTCTCTTTCTATTATTTACGCCTTCCGATAAAATAAACAAAACCGTTACTTTCTACTCTATATACGTATATAACGTTCTGAGTTGTGTAAAAAATGTATAATACGTGCAAAGGTGTTCAGCTTACTCCGACAGCTATGACTTCTGCCTTCGAAGGCAGAATCCCAAATCGTCAGTGTACTCGCAGTAACGTCACGTCCTCCCCAGCAAAGCGACTTGCTTTGGACTGCCTGGTGGGCCAGCCTTTCCTTATTCTCTAGCCCTGCCACAAAAGTGGGTTACAATAGACGTGATGCTTGGTGGAATACAGAAATTGGAGAGGCAGTAAAGAGAAGGAAGGAAACCTATTTGGGGATGCTGCAAGGTAGAGTTTCTTTGGATGAATATCGCTGAAAGAAGCGTGAAGCCGCTAAGCTTGTTCGCCAGAGTAAGGCCAAAGGTAGGAAGGAAAAGGTGAAAAGGCATGAATTGGTTTTTTGGAAAGATAGGAAGTCTTTCTGGAAGTACATGAGACAAGAAAAAGAGGGGAAACAAAGTTGTAAACTGTGTAAAGAATAAGATCGGGGAAATGATATGAGAGCCCAACGAGTTAAGTGAAAGATGGGGTGAAAACGTCTGTGAGTTATTAGGTCAGGAAAGCAAAGGTGTTTCAGAGGCAGAAGCAGATGATGTCAGAGTGAACAGGAAGGATCTCAAGAGAAGAGGTGTGTAAAGCTCTAAAATCTATTCAGAATGGTAAGGCTCCAGGAGTTGATGGCATAACTGCCGAGATGTTGAAATATGGTGGCGACCCTGTTATTGACTGGTTAACTGAAATTTGCCAGTTGTGCTTGGAATTAGGAATGGTCCCTCGGGATTGAAAGGATGCTATCATTGTTTCCTTGTATAAGGGAAAAGGTTATCAGACTGACTGCAAAAACTATCGTGTTATTATCCTACTTAGTGTGCCAGGGAAGGTGTTTGGTAAGGTCGTTATTGAAAAAGTATGGGGTCTTACATCAGAGAAAGTGTGGGATGTTCAGAGTGGTTTTATGCCAGGTAAATGCTGCACTAACTAAATTTTTGCATAACGCATAATGGGTAAAAAATCTCTGGCTGTTGGTAAGAAAGTGTTTGCTGCATTCAAAGATTTAGAGAAAACTTACGGAGTAAACAGGACACTTTTGGTGGTAGGTATTGAATGAATATGGTGTTACTGGGAATCTACTTAACAGTGTAAAAGCCACGTATGCTCGCAGTGAAACTGGTGTACGAGTAAATCGTGTTTATCAAAATTGTTTTCTATTGGTGCAAGAGTCAGACAAGGTTGTGTAATGTCACCATGGCTGTTTAAAATATTTATGGATGGGTGCATGCGTGAGGCCAAAATAGATAATACTGGTTTATGTCTTGGTGATATCCGTGTGTGCAGATTGCTGTATGCTGATGACACTGTCCTGTTGGCAGAGAGCAAATGTGAGTTGCAGAGTATGTTGTCTCGGATGTACGAAGTTTGCATGAAATTCAAACTGAGTATAAATAAGGGAAAAACCGAAGTTATGGTTTTTGAAAAGGAACTGGTAGTACTGAATGTAATATAAGTCTAAATGGCACAGTGATTGACCAGGTGAAGAGTTTGTGCATTTAGAAAGCATGTTTGACAGAAAGAACAAATTGGATGGTGAAATTAGTAGGAGAATGAATTCTTCATTGAAAGTCATGGCTGCTTTGGGAGGGTTTCACAGGAATGGTGGGTTCTCAAGAGAGTCCCGCATGGCTGTATATCAAAGTGTAATTGTCCCTACTCTGATGTATGACAGTGAAACCTGAGTACTACAAAAGAAACATAGAAGTCGTTTGTGTGCTGGAGAAATGCGTTACTTACGGGGGTTGTGTCATGACACGTTCTGATTGTGTGAGGAATGAAGATGTGTTGCAGTTGTGTGATGTGAAGCAAAATGTTGTTACCAAGGTGGAAACTGATATGCTTCGGTGGTTTGGCCATGCTGAAAGAATGAGTTATGAGATGCTTACTAAGAAAATCTTTTTAGCCCAAGTGGGAGGAAGGAAAGGTAGAGGAAGGCCAAGGAAGTCATAAGAGGATCAAATTGAGGAGTTTCTGCATGAGAAAAAGATTATGAATATGAAGTATAGAAGATCTTGTGTACGGCGTGTGATGGATGTTAGTGAAGCCCGAGCTGTATATCAAGATCGCTGTAAATGGAAGAGTCTGTAAGTAAAATTATCTGGTAGTTTGTATATCTTTGTAGAGCTAACCTCTGAATATCAGAGAACAGCTTAGTGATATGTATATATTTATGATAAGTCTTTCTGAAACAACAGACCGGAAGAAATGTTTTTTCTTGTTTGTGTTTTACAAACACATTTTGAATTGCGCAGTGGTGAGTATGACCAAGGATTTCCTGCTTTTTCTAGTGTAGAATATTTCCATTACAGAGCAATAAACGCTTTGCAATCTCAAGGAATCATAAAAACGATAATTAATGAAAATTAGCGAAGTTGGAGAGACATTAAGTGCAGAAAATTGACGGCAAACGAAAGTCGTTTTCCCTATTTCTTCAGTCGACTGTTATGATGAACTGCTTTATACAAACATAATTAAGTTTAGTTTTAATCCGTAGAACCCTATTGACAGAAAATGCGATTGGCCCACTTAAATATACCGTGCTCGTAAGTTGTTTGACGCCTAATGTGTAACTTATGTCTTTTTTATTAGAGGAAAATTAGAGCAAACTACTTTCGGAAGTAAGGTGTTTAACTGCTTTTACTGTCACACGAAAGCAATTGACGCCGCAGGTACATATATGTCAGTTCAGAGCAAAGGGTGCTAGGATGTTTTTTTAAACAAAGAGAAACGCCATACTATCTTTTTGCTCCGTATTGCCTTGCCGCTCCGGTGGAGCAGCTGTCTAAGCGCTGGCTTATAATATGTCCGAGAAGGGTCCGGGTTCAAATCCTTGTGAGGCATGGATGTTGTGTTTGTCTTATGGCAGTTGTTTTTTTCTCTTTCCTGGAACCAGTGGCCATAAATTAGGTACGGGCGACTGTTTATAACCCATCGAATTCCTCACGGTGGTCGTTAAACCTTCAACTGAAAAAAAGTCACCAACCACTTCCGCGTGCTGTCACGAACTGTCATTGATCCGCCGCCCCCACGACTTATAATTGTCACTAAATGTCATCTATTGCTATCAAACGATACTAACGCCGTTGCCACGCCACCGATAACCCGGGGGAGTGGCAGCGGAGTTATTGCGAGTTGAAATCGGTCACACAATTATGTCGCGTCCACTGATAACCTGTATCGTCCCATAAGACGCAGTTCTACGTCAAAAAATAACCTTGAGTTACGACCCCAACCGAAAAATGCGATTTCTCCGATGAAATATTAGACAACAGCTGATGTATACCGAAGCTAGTGCAAACGTATTTTTTTACAAATTAGCACTTAAAGAAATTTAAAAAACGTCTTTTCTATTTAGTTGGTTTTACAAGTGGTTATCCAAGTGTAAAGCCTTTCGAATCGTAAATGTATTTCTATACTTTCAGATTATTTCGAAGCTCAAGCGCCGGAAGCATATGAAATTATCTGATATAATTATTTTTGGCTTTAAGTCCTTTCTGACCACTTATTTTGATGCTGATGTGGTCTCTGTTGTGTGCGTGTGCGCGTGCGAGGGACGTTTGCCAAGGAGATGCGAGGGTAGGCTTTAACCCTCCCTGTAAATTTTCTTGCCCACCTTGCCGCCCACCCAGTTCAAGATGTGCTATATTTAATTTGTTTTTAACTTTAAAATACAATCTTTAATTTGCCAAGGACTAATGACGCGTGTTTTCGATGTGTAGCCCTATCTATATTCTCCCCTAGGAAATACAGTTTTCCTTCTCCGTAGAAAAGTTATCGAAATAACACCCAGGAGACCATGAAAATTCAGTTGTTCTCCTCTCGTCCAGATCCTCCATTTAAGCCTTTTTTTTTCCAAGTTAGTATGATCAAGTGCAAATGAAGAGGGTGAATAGGAATTCATTGAGGTCAGTATTAATTGCTCTGCTGTTGTTAGAAGTCATTAGTAATTGCTCTTCTGTTGTTAGAAGTCATTAGTAAATGCTCTTCTGTAATTGTTCTGCTGTTGTTAGATGTCATTAGTAGTTCTGCTGTTGTTAGAGGTCATTAGTCATTGCTCTCTGTTGTTAGAGGTCATTAGTAATTGCTCTGCTGTTTGCTACTAAGTAGGGGATTCCCACACGGAAAGTGGAGTCTAAAGCTATACCACCCATCTTAATCTTGCACTAGGGCAGTGAGGAAGCAGTACGTGACCTTTGAAGAGATGAGTGCAAGACAAAGCTGCTAGCTTTTCAGGAAAGGAGTTAAGAAGGGGAAAGGGGTGTCGTCGCAAATCCGACCGGGGTTGAAATGGTAGCAAATGCGACAAGCAGGGGCAAATGGGAGTGGGGGTGAAATGAGGAAGGCAGGGTGGGGAGATTAGGTGTTGACCACTTGGGGTCTTCCAACGGTAAATGCGACCAGGGTTGAAATGGTAGTAAATGCGACCGGCTTAACGCAAAGGGGTAGGGAAAGGAAGAAGAAAGGTCAGATGGGAGGTGGGTTCAGCGCCGAGTAGATCACGTTTGTAGTTTGTTATACAAATTCCAGAGATTCTCTATGAAACTTGGAGAAGTTAGGAATACGCTTATTTTGTAAATACAAACAATACAATAGTTATTAAACTTTTGATAAAAAGACTATTAAACCGTAGTTCGCGTGGTGGTCGCAAATACTACCCGTTTCGTCACACCGCATCGTCAGCAGCTCCCCCCTCCTCATCTGACCTCCCTTCTTTCTTCCCCCATCCCGCTGCGTTAAGCTGGTCGCATTAACTACCATTTCAACTCCGGTCACATTTACGACTGCTTCCGTAATAACAGTATACAATTTCCAGTAACTGCTTGAGTTTATTATGCCAGATAAATATAATAGCAATGTATTATTATATTTCAAACTACAGCTGCGAACGTTTCTCGGTTTCTTCAGAATATCTAAAAAATTTCCCGTGACCAAAACATTGTGGAGCGTTCTACATTTGAATCCCTCACGCCAAAAGGGCTTTGTCGCACCACAAGCTTTCAGCACTTGGCGATCCAGTTCTGTTTATTTACGTGGCCGCCAGATCGCGATCGCGTCGCTGTTGCCCCCATACGCTTCCACTTCACAATAACATCACTTACAATTGATCGGGGCAGCTACAACTAGGAAGAAATTCCTCGAATTGACTTGTTGCTAAGATGGCATCCTATGACCGTGCCACGTTGAAAGTCACTAAGTTCTGTCACCCATATGGCCCATTCTACTGTTCATGCTTACATATAAACTGACTTGTTGCTAAGATGGCAACCTATGACCGTGCCACGTTGAAAGTCACTGAGCTCTGCCACCCATATGGCCCGTTCTACTTTTCCATGCTTGTCTATGAACTGACTTGTTACTAAGATGGCATCCTATGACCGTGCCACGTTGAAAGTCACTGAGCTCTGCCACCCATATGGCCCGTTCTACTCTTTATGCTTGTCTATGAACTGACTTGTTACTAAGATGGCAACCTATGACCGTGCCACGTTGAAAGTCACTGAGCTCTGCCACTCATATGGCCCGTTCTACTCTTCATGCTTGTCTATGAACTGACTTGTTACTAAGATGGCATCCTATGACCGTGCCACGTTGAAAGTCACTGAGCTCTGCCACCCATATGGCCCGTTCTACTCTTCATGCTTGTCTATGAACTGACTTGTTACTAAGATGGCAACCTATGACCGTGCCACGTTGAAAGTCACTGAGCTCTGCCACCCATATGGCCCGTTCTACTCTTCATGCTTGTCTATGAACTGACTTGTTACTAAGATGGCATCCTATGACCGTGCCACGTTGAAAGTCACTGAGCTCTGCCACCCATATGGCCCGTTCTACTCTTCATGCTTGTCTATGAACTGACTTGTTACTAAGATGGCATCCTATGACCGTGCCACGTTGAAAGTCACTGAGCTCTGCCGTATGGCCCGTTCTAAAGTTCATGCTTGTCTATGAACTGACTTGTTACTAAGATGGCAACCTATGACCGTGTCACGTTGAAAGTCACTGAGCTCTGCTACTCATATGGCCCGTTCTACTCTTCATGCTTGTCTATGAACTGACTTGTTACTAAGATGGCATCCTATGACCGTGCCACGTTGAAAGTCACTGAGCTCTGCACCCATATGGCCCGTTCTACTATGCTTGTCTATGAACTGACTTGTTACTAAGATGGCATCCTATGACCGTGCCACGTTGAAAGTCACTGAGCTCTGCTACTCATATGGCCCGTTCTACTCTTCATGCTTGTCTATGAACTGACTTGTTGCTAAGATGGCATCCTATGATCGTGCCACGTTGAAAGTCACTGAGCTCTGCCACCCATATGGCCCGTTCTACTGTTCATGCTTGTCTATGAACTGACTTGTTACTAAGATGGCATCCTATGACCGTGCCACGTTGAAAGGCACTGAGCTCTGCCACCCATATGGCCCGTTCTACTCTTCATGCTTGTCTATGAACTGACTTGTTACTAAGATGGCATCCTATGACCGTGCCACGTTGAAAGTCACTGAGCTCTGCCACCCATATGGCCCATTCTACTCTTCATGCTTGTCTATGAACTGACTTGTTACTAAGATGGCATCCTATGACCGTGCCACGTTGAAAGGCACTGAGCTCTTTCGTACGGGCCATTCTAATGTTCATGATTGTCTATGAACTGACTTATTGCTACGGCAGAACTCAGTGACTTTCAACGTGGCACGATCGTAGGATGCCATCTTAGCAACAAGTCAGTTCATTAGCAACAAATCACTTCATAGACAACTGTTCAGGATTGTCTATGAAGTGACTTGTTGCTAAGATGGCATCCTATGACCGTGCCACGTTGAAAGTCACTGAGCTCTGCCGTACGGCGCATTCTGCTGTTCATGATTTTCCATGAACTGACTTGTTGCTTTGCCATCCTATGACCGTTCCACGTTGAACGTCACTGAGCTCTGCCTCCCGTTTGGCCCAATTTACTGTTTATGCTTTTCTATGATGATTGCCAGGCTTTGTGTTTCCTTTTATTGTCGTATGGGGAATGACTAACGACGTACTGAAAAAAATAAGTGGTGTGAATTCACGGAAAATTTCTAAAAGTAACGTGCAGCAAAGTTGCAGGTAGGTGTCCGCCTTTTTCAGAAATTTCCGTTTTTAAAAGTGCTCGTTTGTTTTAACTTCCGTATTTTCACAGATTTTCCGTAGTCAGAAATTCCGTTTATTTCAGAAAAGTCCGTTTCAGGTTTTTCCGTATTTAAACTAAAATTTCGCGAAAATTAAAGTACCTGCACTTCTCAGTCCTTTCTCCAGATAATGCTTTCGCAGGAGTCACGACCCCGTCGTTTGGGTTAGTTCAGCAGATAACGCTTGTGCGCTCCTTTAACCACTCAGCCAGAAACACTAGAGGATTTATCTCATGTTTATCGTAAAACAAATTGCGCGACGGTGATTTTGTTTTCTTTTGTTATTCATGCGTGTGATTTAGTCTTTTTATTTTCTGTTGGAGCTTATTGTTTTCCTCAATAGTTTTATAATGTATTTTTCTATAGGAGTTTTCTCAAATTAAGCATTTTTCGTCGTGATTTTTTGAAGCAACAAAATGCTTTCCAACCTGATCTTTTAAAACTGACAATGACTTTCAATTATCTTTAATAAAACGATGAAATATACTTTTTTATAGTATTGTTCCACAAGATTCCCAAGTGTAAAATTTACTCATGATAGCTTTTGTTTTAAGGGGTCCAAAGTCTGGTGCACAGACATCGTATAATCACCTGTACAATACGTTAAGTACTCGGTTTCTTACAGTAACCCAATATGTAATAAAAAGCTGGTGCACAAAATGTGGGAGAGGAAAAAGAATATTCTGTGCCACAATAAACAGAATCCATGAGATATGCTATCCACAATATCCGATCTCGCTACAGAACTTCAAAATCAAATACTTTGACAGACTATTGAAATTTATCAGTTAATCAAGCTTCCAAGTATTCCCGTGTGTTCGATTCGCGGTGGCGGCCGATGAGAATTTTCCCGTGACTCTCCTATAAACGTGGAAAGAGTGATGACTTCTGTTTGATGTTTCTAGTCCACGTCAATTGTGTGTGTTAATTATTCATTCGCCTCCTAGTTATTTGTTCAGTTGATGCTTTCCATCTTTGGTGAATCCCCAGCACTGTGCGGGGCTCCAAGAAGCAACCTGTTATGTGGTTTGGCAGTTAGTCGTTTGTGAATCTGGAGAATTCGAGGCCGCTGTGGTACAGTGGTAGCATGTTCGGAGCGTAACTGGAAGACCTTGGGTTCGATTCCCGGTGGCGGCCGATGAGAATTTTTCCGTGACTCACTTGTAAACGTGGAAAGAGCAATGACTTCTGTTTGATGTTAACGTGAATCTCTCCCATCACCGGAAATTCTTCGTCATATGAATACGGGAAGAGTGAACGGGAAGAGTGAGAAAGTAGTTTTACCGTTAATATAAGAAAGGTATTGCGGGGAGGTTTCTGAATATTCAGAATCTTCCCGTGGTACGAAAAAATCCGTGGAAATCAGGTTTCTTTCCGTCAAATCACGAAAAAGATTTTATCAGAAATATGTTTCGTTAATTCACGAAAAGATTCACGGAAAGTGGAACGTGAATTTCAGAAATTTTTTACAGTGCATGTACGGACAAATCCACTGCTCAAAAGCGGTGTCCGGATACTTTTGATTATATAGTGTATCTTCTCCTAAAAGCTAGACCATCGTGTTCGGCATTATTAATACGTATGCAGAATTAGTGGTACTATTTAATATGTATGCTATTCTTTTGTGTAATATCTATTCCATACAAATTTTGAAGATGACAATCCATTTTTTGGTGTCAATATGACAAGGATGGTAAGTCAGATAATATCCGAAAATTTGAAAATTTCGTCGTCCTGGAGCGGGATTCGAACCCGCGTTTCACAGGTAGCGCCCGGGTATGCTAACCACTACACCACCCAGAACGACCAAGTCTCAAGTTTGCGATTAATTTGAATATAAATTCCATCTTTAAAATTCCATTTTCGTAACCTCTTTTGAATTATTAATTTGATCATGGTCGGTACTACTGTTGATGTACGAAACATGTTCAAAGTAGAAAAACACTGTATCACGCTTCAAAGTATATCATTAATGAAAAGTTCTACAATGTTGAAATGTGTCAAAAGGAAATAACTATGAAAGAAAGCATTGAAATGAAGACAGTCTTTTATAAGAGTAGCTCTTTGTGTGATAGATGAGAAATTGCATTCACCAAAAAGGTTGTTTTTTTTCCCTTAGTGCCGTTGTTGATCATTGAAGTAATATATTCAAAATATAAGTTTTTTTCTGTTGAAATTTTCGGAGTGGAAAATATATTAATGAAGTCTTCTGAGATAATCCCATTTACAAAATGAAATCTCAATAAGTACTACCCACACTTTTAATGTTCGTGAGTTGCTGAAAGAAAAGCGCCAAATAGAAAACTTCCATTAAAGCATCAGTCACAGTGGAAAACAGCATTTCAAAAGGTGGAAAAGGAAGGAGATTTCATCGGGGAATTTCAAACCACGATTTCGCAAACTACACACAAGATGAGCATTGTTGCCTTCGGCTACGTACCGGCAGACCCTCTGAAAATAATGAAACAGGAAATTCTACTTCAAGAGTGAAAGTTTCTTCAAAAGCAATTTTTTTTTTTTTTTTTTTGTATCCTATATTTGTTGCTGGATTCTAAGAGTCTCATCTCATTCTAATGCAAAAGAGAGATGGAAGGGAAACCCAAGAAATTCCACTTGCCGTAGACTAAAAAATCGTCTAAACCCTAAGTATTGAAAGTTCTTCCTATTATTATTCCTGGAATAAGCGTAATTTAAATGTCGAGCAAAGATCGTGTTGCACAAATAAAATATTTTGTTAACTGCAATTATAAAATGTATCTAAGGAGGTGACGACATAGTACTCAAAGTGTTTCATTTCGGAGCTAGAAATTTTTAAAATTATTTATGGAAAAAAAATTCAGGAGTTAAAGCTAGTTCGGTTTACCGCAACTCATACTTCCTTCATTGAAGATGAGTGACGTACTACATACATATGTGATGTAAGATTGCATGTGGCAGTGATAAGCCCTTGTCGGTGTAGCTGAATTGAAAAATATTCGGCTCCGGAGCAGAAAGATGCTGGTTCGAGCCAGGCCACTGGTAAATTTGGGTTTTCACATTGGCGCCTGAGCGTAAAACTGGATCTAATGACCTCTTCAAAAAGTGTGATGTTCCTTCCACACGTCCTCTAAAATTAATGAAAATTCTTTCGTCGCTTCGAAAAATGTGTGATGATGCTTTATCCACACATCATCTAGAATTAGTCCGAATTCCTTTTGCGTCAGAGAGTTACTTCAAATAGGGTTCGCCGCTGTCAAGAAACCTGAAACTTCCTGCCCCCGCCTTTCTGAAGGGGGGTACATGTGACGCACTACAGAGGTGATGAATATGTAAGAGCGAGACAAGAACTTGTCGATATACTTTAATAGGAAATGCATTCGGAGCAGGAGGATGCGGATTCGAGCTTTATCAGCGGCAAATTTGTGTTTTCACAGATGATTTTACGGTGTCTCGATTAAACTACCGTTTGTCATCATCATCATCATCATCAACAACGATTATCAATTCACTGTTGGATGAACGTCCCCAAAAATCTTTTCACAACATTTTGTTTTTGAGCATTTCTCTTCCATGACACTCCGGCGTGCTCCTATCTTCCAGGTGATCTTCTTCAAGATATTTTACTGTTTCTTGGTATCCAGCCTAATATTGCAGTTGTACAACCGGGGTCATTTCTTCTGGCAGAACGTCCATCTTATTTCCACTGTAGTGTCTTTATTTTGAACATGACGTAATCCATTTTTGTCATTTTCTTGATACATGAGCTCCTTTTCCTTTCCTTCTTCGTTACACCAAGCATTCCTCTCTTTGTGCTCCGACGATTTGTCCGCGCTCTCTGTATGTCTTTTGTCAGTCTCTGTATGTCTTCGCAGTCTATGTATGTCTTCGCAGTCTATGTATGTCTTCGCAGTCTATGTATGTCTTTTGTCAGTCTCTGTATGTCCTCGCAGTCTATGTATGTCTTTAGTTAAGGTCTATGTCTCTGATCCATAAGAAAGAATTCATTGATTAAACTCCTCTCCTATAAGGCATAATGGTAAATTGCTTTTGAAAATTATGCTCTTTCTTCCAAATGCATTCCAGCCTTGTTTTGTAGTTACTTTCTTCTTATACACTATATTGACAGAAGTCACCGGACACCCTTTCGAAAGCAAATGAACAGATCCGCTGCGTTAAGATGCGTGGTACAGCTGCAAACGGTATAAAAACAAGCCTGCAGCTGACCGCGATCATATTGCACTGTGAGGCTGAGTGAAAATGTCGCGGCGGGAGAGAACTGACTTTGAGAAAGGAAAGATTGTTGGGTGTTATATTAGTGGGTTGTCCATAAGAGAAACCGAGAGGCGTTTGAGCATACCCAAGTCAACTGTTTTGAATGTGCTGAATGAGTGGAAGACACATGGTGTGCCTGAAGCAGCAAAATGTACCCGCATATTAAAGAAAATCAGTGATAGAGGGCGCCGAAGCCTCAGTAGAGTGGTTACAGCTAATAGACGGAGTATTGCACAAAACCTCAGTGTACAAGTGAGTAAAAATGCTGGAACCTCGGTATGTACACGTACCATTCGCAGAGAACTTCATTCCATGAGTTACCGTGGTCGTGTGGCTGCTCATGAGCCTTTCATCTCCACTCGCAATGCTACTCGTCGTTTAGCGTGGTGTAAAGAACATTTATCGTGGACCGTAGATCAATGGAAACGGGTCATATGGACTGATGAATCCAGATACGCGATCCATCAGTCTGATGGCCGCGTGTGGGTATGGCGGCAGCCGAGGAAACGCTATTTACCACAGTGTATTTTTCCTGCGGTCAAGCTTAGGGCTGGCAATGCACTCGTGTGGGGGTGATTTTCGTGGCATTGTCCCGGCCCATTGGTTATCCTGGACAAACCTGTTAACCAACACGTCTACCTCGATATTCAGGACACCTATGCTCTACCAACTCTGTGGCAATACTATGGAACCGAGCCTTGTTGGTACCAGCAGGATAATGCGCCGATCAAGGACTGTTACGGCGTGGTTTGACGATAATTCCGTATCGTGTGTGGACTGGCCATAACAGAGCCCTGATCTTAATTCCATAGTACAGCTATGGGATGAATTAGGGCGCCGCATAAGAAGTTTGGAACCAAGGCCTACTACTAAGCAACAGTAGCGGCAGCCTTATGTACTGAATGGAATCGCATACCTATCGCTGTGTTCCAAAACCTTGTAGAAAAGATACCCCAAAGGGCCAAAGGTACACTTACGTCGTACTAATGTATGTCAATAAATGCTATGTTGTGTTTCACCTCTAGATGTCCGGTGATTTTTGTCAATATAGTGTATGTTGCCCTCGCTTAATATCCGTTGTCCAAGGTACATGCAGGCATCGGTTACTTCTAGATTTTCCCGTTTAACCTTTAATTCTTCAGTTCTTGCAAAAGCATTGCAGGACAATTTTGTTTTCCCTATATAAGTTCGTCTTTAATTCTTCTTTACTCTTGCTATCATGGTCTTGCATCATATTCTGCAGCAATAAGGAGTACCAAAAAACAAAAGTGGGTAAAAAAAAGTTCCGTTAACCTTTGTCTCTTTGTCTTCCCACTCGAATGATTGAAAAGCATTGCAATGTGGCGTTAAAGAGTTTGGGAGATATGTACATTCGGGCCTTTACCCTTTCATGCTCATAGATGTATGCATAATATTAACGTATGCATCTTCAGTGCAGCAAGATTATAAAATCATTACACATGCTGATGGTTACGCGGAAACTAAAGTCTTTTCGTACTTAATTAAGGTCATACACATAGAGGGTTCTTATACACTGAATAGCCACTTTATTATGACCACCCCCTCAGTAATTCGTTGGGCCACCTTTTGCCTTTAATACTGCGCCGATTCTTCGTGGCATGAACTCCACGAGATGTTGATAGGTGGTTTGTGGAATCTGAGACCATGCTTGATGAATAGCACTTTCCAGGAGTGTGAGATTGCAGGGTTGTGGATTCAACTTCATCCCACAAATTCTCAATGGGGTTGAGATCTGAAGATTGTGGGGGCCACCTAAGCAAAGTAAACTCACCGGCATGTTCCTAAGACCATTCCTCTACAATACGAGCACTATGGTAGGACGCATTATCTTGTTGAAAGTAGCCATCGCAATTGGGATAAACCATCCACATGACAGGATGCACTTGGTCCGCAACGATGTTTAGATATGATGTGCCAGTCAGACGTTGATCAACACGAATTAAAGGGCCCAAAGCATGCGACGAAAACATTCCCCAAACCATAACGTTGCCTCCACCAGCTTGAAGGGTGGTAGTAATGCATTTGGGGTCCGTGCTTTCGTGCTGTTTCCGCCGAATTCTCACTCGGCCATCGGCATGGTGCAACTGAAAACGTGATTCATCGGACCACATAATTTGTTTCCAATTGTCGACTGTCCAATCCTTGTGCTCCTCGTGCGAAGTGAAGGCGTTTTTTCTTGTTAACTGCAGACAGCATTAAGGTGTTGGAACAGGCCTTAAGCTGCCATATCCCATCCGATGCAGTGTACGGCGAACAGTGCGTGCAGAGATCATTTGAGGGGATCCTTCATTAAGATGATCTGTAATTTGCTGCACTGTTGCCCTTCTGTTGTCTGTTACCAGTCTGGACACTCTCCGTTCCGCCCGAGCAGTCACTAGTCGATGACGACCACACGTTGCACGTAGAGACCCAGTTTTTTTTTTGGCTGACAGTCCAGTCTTTAAACACTTTAACAACAGATGCTCTGGAACATTTCACGAATGCGGCGGTTTCGGTGATACTCGCTCCATGGCTCCGAGCTCTTACAATCATCCCACGTTGAAAGTCCGTCAAATCGCATTTTTTGCCCATCTCGTCCCCAAAAATCACTTCTACTGCTGTCGCAAGCACGTGCACTTAGTCCTGCATCCAGTAGACGGTTGCGGATTGTTCGCACAGTCACCTCAGGTGCAACGGCAGTTCGGATTTTCGTCGCAGGGGATGTTCTGCTTGACAACGCCGCTCTTTTTATGCGTCGATCGGTCCGCTCATCAGTCCGTCTGTGACTCTCGGTTCCACGTCTTCTCGTGTGGGAATGTTCCTCGGACCATCTACGCTACCATCGTACCACCACCGATACTTCCCGTTCAATTAGCTCCGCAATACGACGATACGACCACCCGGCTTCGCGGAGTCGGACTAGACGACCACGTTCAAAGTCCGATAACTGCTGAAATCGTACACGTCTTCCATGTCCAGGCATTGCAGCTTCTTCAGGGTCTTCGCACGTGTCCGTCCGCCGACGACTGATTACATTCACTTTGCCGTACTTCTTAAATACCACCGACGATAATTGGCTTATTATGCCGTGCTGTGGCGTAAGTGCTCACCGGTTGGTCCCGAAATTAACATCACGCCTACGTAAGCTCGACCTCATTAACATATGTAAATTTCATGATCGTCCGACAATTCCTTCTTGGTGTTCTTTTTTCACTTTCCGCCAGTGTAGTATGTTCATCCAAACGGTACGATTGGTACAACCCCAATTTGTCCAATGGGACTATTCGTTCAATGGTATGATCCCTTCTACAGCAATTTTATCTGATGTCATCAAGGACCAAAAAAACTGATTGCTTCAATCCTCTTTGTAGTAAAGTTAAAACTGTTTAGTTATAGGAAATGTATAATATGCTAATAGCTCTCATTTCTACATTTCTTTAAAAAATAATTTTGACCTCCATAATTTCCTTTTCGGTACTTTTTGGTGTAGAAAGATTGATTTAGTCAGTATTTAAGCTTTTAACTGTTCAAATTACTAATGCCTACAAAATATTACAGGTTCATAAAGGCTTAAATGTTTACAAATGCAGTTTTCATATGCAATAAATACAAGAAACGCTTCACGTTTATGTGATTTCCGAACTAACAGTCTCGTTTAAAAGTTCCAAGTTGTTTCAACAATCACTAATTGTCACGACAATATAACTATGCTATGTATTTGGATGCGATAACTAAATAAAATAAATAAACAAACAATAAATAAATGTTAAAAATAGCAAGAATTATTGAAATAGCACTAGAGATCCGACTTCCTTGGCGTAGAATATAAATCAAAGTTTCCAAGCTTTCGCACATCAACCAGATGGCTTCTTAAACGAAGGTAGACAGCTAACTGTAAACTGGATAATGGAACACTTTAACAATTTGAACGTGGCGACTTGACTAGACAATAAATGAATAGGCGCAAATGTGATCAGACATTCGAAGAAACGAGGTCACGTTGGTTGGGCGCGCGGTACTATGGTAGAAAACACAGCATTAATTGAAGAACTGATTCCAAATGCGTGGCAACTCGAGAGAGACGCTATCATTACAAGCCTCGCTGCTGGTCAAGATTTCCAAGGTTTCGAGAATGGCAGTAGATTTAGGTGGGGAGTATGAAGCTAATTTCTTGATATCATTCCGCATAGGATCAGCGCACTTGAACTTGGCCTCTCTTGATAGGGCAGTGGTTATTTTACCGTCTCTTGTATCCCTTTTATGTTCGTTGATTCTAATTCCAAACGAACGTTTGGTCATTCTGATGTAGTATCGCCTGGAGCCGTCCGGATATTGTAGTGGGACTGCATAAACACCTGCTTCATTGAGAAGAGGCGGCTTGTCAATATTTCTCTTAGCATCGTATATAAAGATGCCGGAGACCTTATGCCGACACCGAAGCTCATCCTCCTGAGCGCGTTTTCGAGTTGATAGGAAACCTTTGGTATGTAGGGAATAGAGCCCAGGTAGCGAAGTTGTGGCACAGAAAGATTGACATGGCTGGTTCTGGCTGTTTCGATAAAATTATGCATCTGGTTCGACGTATATCCTGCCTCAGTGGCCAACTCGACGATGTTTTCTAGTTCCGAACCTCTAGAACGAACATCTGAGGAGACGGTGAAGGCTCTTCTACAGTATAATTCGAGAACGGAAGAAGGCCGTCTTGTAATCATCAGTACAGAATGAACTGCGGAGCATCAAGTTCATCGCGATCCCCAGGGTTCACACCAAACGTGTGGGACGCCGTTCGCAGACGGCTTACGCCTGTTCACGATCCCCTTCGCAATGTCCAACAATTGTGGACACATTTCAACGACGTATCGTCACCGATACTTCTGGAAACCATCGGGGATTTTCGAGTTGAAACCTCGCCGTTTTGTCGAATGTATAAGCCCAGGATGGCGGTCATACGACCTACTCAATCACTCCACATTATGCTGCTTCCTCGCTCATGGCATTTGTGTAATCCCTGCGAAATCAACACTTCTTTCTCACCTACTTGTCTAAATGTGTCGCAAGTTTCGTCTCATTTCGTACATTCCTTTATGGTCTGGCATTTTCTGTGTCGAGAACTGTATTTTGCCAAATATCATGTCAAACTTTTAAAATTATTTGTAAATACTTCAGAGTTGCGTTTGGGATACCTTTCAAATTATTTGCGCCGAAGGAAAGATTTCACGGCTTAGGGACAAATGAAAAAATATTCGGTGTAAATCATAGTTCGCCATAGAATAGAATTTCTGCTTCAATAAAATGCTTAATTAATTCTTGTATGACTGCTTTGTACATCGCTCAAGGTAAGCGGAAAAATTGTATGCATAAGGACAATAGCTTTCTGCTACGTCGTTAATTTCGGAAAATTATTCGGAAAGCAGCGTATGTTTTTACGTCATCGTTATTTCAAACTGTGAATGTCGTCCAAATATTTTCAGAAGTATTTAAGAAGTTATATAGCTGTTTCGCAAATCTCCTTTGGATTTTCGGGGTTTTTTTTTTAAACTTCATCGTCTTCCTAGAATATTCAGTTTTATGGAAATCGCATGATTACCATATTTCATTTTCTTTTTATCGTTTGCTTTGAGCTGAGGAAATGGAGCAGAAAATTTTAAAAGAACCAACACAATTTCAGAGTTGTCCGGCAAACCTTCTTGACATTTCCGATTTTTTCAAAAGTCTCTTCTCTTTCCCAAGGTGTGCAGTTTTTCGGAAATTATATAACTTTAAAGTTCCAAGCAAATGCGATTTACTAGAATATAAATTACATTTAGTTAGCCATCGTCTGGCTTATGAGCCGCGAAGCTCTCTTGTTTGAATTGGCTAGTAATAGTACTTTTAAAAGGATCATGGGCGTGCGTTAAAGTGAGAACTTTTATTTCTACTGACGCAAATCATCTTAGCAAGTGACAGTTTTCCAACGTCACGAATGAATTGAATTTCGATTGACACCACCATCGTGCAGTTTAGAACAGGGCAGCCTGCGCCCAGATTTTCTGTAGAAAAGAAGCTATTCAGAGCCATTCTTTGACTATTAATTTTTTATTTCTAAAAACCGCACCATTATTTTTATGCTTTTTTTTTCATGTGTATTTGGGCCATATTCGTTTCGTAACACATCATGTGTTCCTGCTTTCTCAAAAGCCTTTCATTGTTGGATCTAATAAAAGGTTCTATCGTGTTTACGTTGACTTTCTATGTCTTAACACGATCTTATTGGATTCAAATAAAACAATTAACAGGTTAAAATAATTTAATGTTAATATTAATATACACCGTAAACATTAGACCTTTCAGGTCAGCAACGGACCCATCTTCATATGTTAGTAGCAAATTGGAACTGAATATGATATTTAAATACAATAAAGAGAAGTAATTTCATGATAGCGTCACATGCGCGTGAAGGACATGAATAGATTTGATAACAATCGATATATTACATGTCAAGGAATGTATATTAAATATTCTAAATGAAGGACAAATTCGTATAAGTCTCTGTGTGTTAAATCATATTAAGCACCGTTTTCCAAGGCAAAGGTTTGTGACAAGGAGTATCATCATTACAACTTACTTCTCCATATTTGTGAATAAAAAGACTTTCCATTAGGAGAATTGATGCTTTAGAGTAGGATGTTGCGAGAATGGGTAATGAGATCCGTTGCGTGATAAACGTGATAAGGAAGTCTTTGATGAGCCTGTTTTTATGGTATACTGATGCTCTATTAAACGAGTTTTTAAGGAGCGAAGTGTAGATCCAACATAAATTCGATCTTCATCCTCAGTGACCACTGTCTTCAATGGAATGATGTAAACTACATATCGATTGTCTGAAGGAACAACGTCTCTATCATTTTTATTGTTGATAATATATTACGTATTCGTATACCAAATCCTATATTATAACGATGGCAAACATTTTTGAGTATATTAATAATGTTGGGAATGCATGGTAGTGATCCCACATATTTAATCGATCTACGATCTCTTATTAAAGTAGTATCTGACGTGCGATGGATTTTCTTTAAGACAGAATTAACGATATCATTAGAGTAGACATGATGAGATGCAGACATTTTTATTTTGGCAATTTCTTGATTCCGTAATAATACTGTCGATGAATGGCTAAACGCACGTCGTACTTGGAATTGGATGGAAGTGCGTTTTATTAATATTAACATTAAATTTTTTAACCTCTCAATTGTTTTATTTGAATCCAATAAGATCGTGTTAAGACAGCACACATCTACATAGAAAGTTATTGTTGGATGTTAGATACACGAGTTCTTCTGCACAGTGAAGGCGCGATTTTTTCCCTTTTGCATAATGTGAAATCACTAAATAGATTTATGCTTAACACTTATCTGTCCCACGATAGTAGCTGCGTAATCACAACCTTCACTACAGGAATCGTTATCGTACGACACATTAGACGTTTCTGGTTTTTTAGACTTCTCAGAATTATCAAATTATTTTTGAATTCCAAAAATCCTAGACATTGTGTTTGATCTCTTAGGATTTTAATGTTGAGAAATTCTTTTCCATTCGATTATACACCTCTCAGTACCAGACATATGTTGCGTCTTAAATTTTCTAGGATGTTTGGTTTTAATTATAGGAATTCCTAATTGTTTTAATCCTAATCTTCTTCAAATCCCGTACTTGGCATTTTAGATTCTTCGGTATGGGCAGTGGTGAGAATGCCTTTAATCAAGACTCTTAACACATAGGGCTCTGTGACGTTAAATAATTTAGATTATTAGGAAAGTTAAATGATATGGAAGTTTCGTCTCTTTTGTTTATGAAGCAAATGTTTGTTCTTAGAGCACTATATTTTGCCTCTAGAATTTTCAAGGATGTCCAATATTGAAGAAATCAGGTATTATTTTAATTCGGATGTATATTTTCTTAGAGAAATACACCGATTAACCTTTGCATTATGACCACCTACCTAATAAGCTGTAGGACCCTCTTCAGTCTGCAAAACAGCGGCCACTCGGCAAAGCATCGATTCGATGAGGTGGCTATAGGTATCCTGGGGTATTTGATACCATAATGCCAATAGCAGGTCCTCCAGTTCCCGTACATTTCAGGGGGTGATGATTTAGCGCGAACCCGTTTTTCCAAGTCGAACCACAAATATTCGATTGCATTCATGTCATGTAAATTTCGAGGCCAGAGCATTGACAGAAAGCCGCCAGCATGTTCCTCAAAACACTCCTTGACGAATCTGGCAGTGTGTGGCATAGCGGATTATCCTGTCGGTAATGTCCATCACCAGCAAGGAACACAGTTGACATGAATGGATGAACTTGATTCGCAACGATGTTCAGATACCTGACAGCTGTCAGTAATTGTGCTTTTGGGATTATGGGGTCTAACGTTTCCCAAGAAAAGATCGCCCACATCATAACCCCGCCGCCGGCGGCCTGTTTCCGCCCAACAGTGCATCCAGGTGACATAGCCTCCGTTGGTAATCGGTGCATCCGCTCTCGGCCTTCTACGTGATGCACCAGGAATCATGATTCGTCAGACCAGGCAACTTTCTTCCAATCATCCACGGTCCAATCTCGATGTTCTTGGGCACATTTCATTTGTTGTTGGCGATGTCGTGCACTGAACATGGGAACCCGGCTGGGTCTTCGGCTACGCAGGCCCATGCGCAGAAGGCTGCGATTAATTGTGTGTTGTGACACATTGCCCTGATCACCAATGGTGTAGCTGCCGGTGATTGGTCGCACTGTGGTCCTGCTGTCGATGTGAAAAATGTGCGACATTCTCCGCTCCCCTCTGGCACCAATGAGCTGTGGACGACACACGCCTGGACGACGGTTCGTCGTGTGGCCATATGTGCACCACTTTTGATACTTTCTCACTACAGGGGCACGTGAACAACCCGCAAGCCACGCCGTTTCCGAGATCGTAGTTCTGAAGCGCCGTGCCATCACAATTTATCCTTTATCAAACTCCGGTAAATCGGCAGCTTTTCCCATTCTGACTCCGAACACTCTGCTAGGTACTCTGGTTGTATATATACTGCTCTGTGAACTTCACTTGCGCCACCGTTCGGTCTCCAGGCGTGCACATTTCTCTAGGCTGGGGATGGTCATAATGTACTGACTCATCGGTATATATTGAAAGTCCCTCGTGCGTCGCGCTGCATGGAGTTTCATTTTGAGAAGAAGGCAGATGTACAAAAAACTGGACTTGCCAAAAGTTAAATTAGAAAAATGAGCGTCATCCGCGTTCTCTGAATTCATATCTGTTGCTCCAAGGACTTCAGCTCTCTTTAATGACCAGAGAAATAGTAATCATACTCTGTCCGTGTCTTTATTCATTCGTACAGCTCAAATCAATGTTATACATACAATGAGAGAGAATATGTTCCGCGGAAAATAAATTCATATATGTTATAACCTGCTAACAATTTCGGCTAAGTTACTGTATGAGCAAAGTCAGCTTTACAATGAGAGTACCTGTTTTCGTGCACACAGTGAGAAAAATTTAATACGAGCACGCCACTACTCCCTCTCGTGTTGTTAGTTGCATGTATATAGTTTCCAAAATCAAATGCTCAAAGCTTATTAATAGTGAATATTTTTTTCTTTTTGTCGTTTAAACAAAATAAGATTAAAAGAAATAAATGGGAAGCAAGATAGCTTAGCTATTGATCGTTTTACTTCATGTTTTGAAGGCTGAAAAGGCTTTTTCCTTAAGCTGGTACGTATGTATTATCTTGGTATGTGAAATTTGTTACGATGTGAGCGCGTGTTTCGGGAGCATATTAGTCAAGTATCAATTTTCCAGTGTCTCGATTCTTAGTTTCATTCCTGAAATCAGATCCGCAATTTCGGTTTCTTCGTGTAAAACAAATTCTCATATTCTCCAGAGGTCTGCTCCAATAATTACATTCATGTCATCATGCGCAAAACTTCGGTTTTGTTCAGGCATTTGTTGCTGCGTATTTTCAATATTTCTGTTTCTATCTGGATTACCGTTTTTATTAGTGTGTATTATTTCATCTTTGAAACACCCCCGCAACTCTTCATTTCCGTTGGCAAGAACAAGTAACGAACTAACTAGATAGTGGAAAGCCTGCCCCCTAATCGCAAAAACAAAATAAAATTCCAAAATATTGATCAGTGACTCTAAACGACGTCACTTGAAAATTCGATTTGTAATTTAAAATGCTTTTCACAGAATCTTTTGATACTTATATGTGAAACAGCATTACAGCGGTATATCTTCTTTCTCTTCATTTTATTTCATGGGAAAACATGCACTGTATGATCAAAAGTACGTAACATACTACAGAGGTAAAGCACGTGTCAAGACGAAACATCTGCAGTGATACATTCCGTCCGTGTAGCTTAGTTGGGAGAGCAACTAACTCCGGAGTGAGGGGTAGCGGTTTCAATCCCCGTCACGGACACATTTGTGTTTTCACATTGACGCCCGAAAGTAAAAATGGATGTAGTGGCCGTTGGGTTCTTCGAAAAATGTGATGTTTGTTCCACATATCGTCTAGAATTAACGAAAATTCGTTGTTCGCCTCAGAAAGAAAAAACAATTAAGAGGGAGATGATGTGACTTACTATAGAGGTAAAGCATGTGTCAAGACAACAACTCTGCAGCGATACATTCCGTCTGTGTAGCTTACTCGGGAGCTCCGGAGTATGGGGGCGCGAGTTCGATTCCATCATGGACATATTTGTCAGGTACGTGGAAAATCATTTGAGTACTGGATTTACTCTTATACGTCACAGCCGTTGCCCATACAGGTATAAAAAGAAGCACGAATCCTGGCAAATGTACAATATACAAGTATGAACAGTAGAATGAACCGTACGGCAGAGCTCAGTGACTTTCAACGTGGCACTGTCATAGGATGCCATATTAGCAACAAGTCAATTCATAAACAAGCATGGGTTGTAGAATGGGCCGTACGGCAGAGCTCAGTTACTTTCAACGTGGCACGGTCATAGGATGCCGTCTTAGCAAAACGTCAATTCATAAACAAGCATGAGCAATAGAATGTGAAGTATGGCAAAGCTGAGTGACTTTCAACGAGGCACGGTTGTAGGCTGCCATGTTAGCAAAAAGTCAATTCATAGACAAGCATGAGCAGTTGAACGGGCCGTACGGCAAAGCTCAGTGACTTTCAGCGTGGCACGGTCATAGGATGCCATATTAGCAAAACGTCAATTCAAAGACAAGCATGAGCAATAGAATGTGCTGCAACGGCAGAGCTCAGTGAGTTTCAACGTACCACGGTTACAGGATGCCATCTTAGCAAAAAGTCAATTCATAGACAAGCATGAGTAGTAGAATGGGCCGTACGGCAGAGCTCATTGACTTTCAACGTACCACGGTCGTAGGATGCCATATTAGCAACAAGTCAGTTCATAGACAAACTTCAACAGTAGAATGGGCCATGTGGATGGCAGAGCTCAGTGACTTTCAACGTGGCACAGTCATAGGATGCCATCTTAGCAACAAGTCAATTCATAGACAAGCATGAAGAGTAGAATATGCAGTACGGCAGAGCTCAGTGACTTTCAACGTGGCACGGTCATAGGATGCCATATTAGCAAAGAGTCAATTCATAGACAAGCATGAACAGTTGAATGCTTTGTTGTTGTCAATTCATAGACAAGCCGCACCGCATAACTCAGTGTCTTTGAACGTGGAACGGTCATAGGATGCCGTCTTAGTAACAAGTCAATTCATAGACAAACTCGAACAGTAGAATGGGCCGTACGGCAGAGCTCAGTGACTTTCAACGTACCACGGTCAGAAGGGGCCATCTTGGCAACAAGTCAGTTCATAACCAAACATGAACAGTAAAATGGGCCATATGTGTGACAGTAGTCAGTGACTTTCTACGTGGCACAGTCATAGAATGCCATTTTAGCAAAAAGGCAATTCATAGACAAGCATGAACAGAAGAACAGCAAAGCTCAGTGTCTTTCAACGTGGCACAGTCATAGAATGCCATTTTAGCAAAAAGGCAATTCATAGACAAGCATGAACAGAAGAACAGCAAAGCTCAGTGTCTTTCAACGTGGCACTGTCATATCTTAGCAACAAGTCAGTTCGGGAAATTTCTGCCTTACAGCAGCTGCCCCGATTAACTGTAAGTGATGTTATTGTAAAGTGGTAAAACCTAGGAGAAACAACAGTACAATCTTTACCTGGTACGTCACGTAAGATGACAGAGCTGGACCGCCGAGTGCTGAAGCTTGTAGTTCGACAAAACCGCCCGTTTTTTTATTACAACACTCACCAATGAGTTCCTAAATGCCTCTTGTGACGATAACAGCACCATAACGGTTCCTCGAGAGCTGACGGGAATTGATTTATACAGTCGAGCCATCGCACACAAGCCTAACATCAGCAAGATCAACGCCAAGTGTTTGTTTGAATGGTATAAAGTTCTGCTCCAGAGGCGTTTGGGGCAGTAGAATCGCCTTCTCTGAAGTGATAAATCACACTTCACCAGCTGGTATTCCGATGGACAAATCTAGGTGTGGAGGATAACAGGTGAAAGTTACTTTCCCAACTGTAAAATATTTTGAAGGAAGCATCATGCTTTGGGGCTATTTTTCATTGATTGCGCTGGGTCCTTTAGTTCCAGTGGCCAGAAATCTTAACACTGTAACCTATAATGACATTCTCGACAATTTTATGCTCCTAACATTATCGTAACCGTTTGGTGAAAGCCCTTTATTTATCAACAACTGCACAATGCCCTAGTCTGCAAAGTGAGGTCTGTGCATGGATATAGGCTGATGAGATGGATATGGAAGCACTTGACTGGTGTGCACAAATTCCCGACCTGAACCCCACGAAAAAGCTTAGGGAGGAATTGGAACGCCAACTGTGAACCAGTTCGAACAGTCTGACGTGAGTGACTATTGTGATTGTGCCAGGCCGAACGGGCTGACGTGATTGACTGATCTGACCAAGCCAGGTCGAACAGCTTGACGTGAGTGACTGATCTGACTGAGCCAGGCCGAACAGGCTGACTTGAGTGACTGATTTGACTGAGCCAGGCTGAATAGCCTGATGTGAGTGACTGATCCGAATGAGCCAGGCCGAAGAGCCTGACGTGAGTGACTGGTCTGAATGAAAGTCATTTCCCGCAGCAACATACCAAAATCTAGTCGAAAGCCTTCCCAGCAGGGTACAGGTTGTGATTGCAGAAAAATGTGGACCAACTCGACATTAATTCCTTTCCTCTTACAGGGAGTTTGCGGATAGGCAGGTGTCCGGGCACTTTTGATCAAATAGTGTATTTCGAAAACAGAAACTTATAGGTCAATCGGTTTTGTTTATCAGTATTAAAAGCGGAGTTTAGTGAAAATGTGTTGATTAACGTGGATAGAGTGATGTCTTTGTTTATTTAAAGTGGAGTATCTGAAATGTATTGAGTTTACTGGTATTTAATTTTGGTAGGTGAAGTGTTGTTTTTTCACATCTTTTGAAAAAAGCAAACCAGCTTATTGTATCACTCCGTCCATCTGCGAGCGAAATATTTCTGCTCCCATTAGTCCGATTTGAACGATTTTTTTTTATCAACGACAACGAAGATCCATGGCTTTTGATTTTTCTTTAACGCACAAGCCTGCCGCTAGGAGGCATAAATACAAATGCTATTGTATTCAGTATATATTTCATTCCTCAGTATTTTTTTAAAGGTCTGAATGTAAAAAGCAATTATCTTTTCGTACGGATGCTATTCTCCACGAAGATTATTTTGAGTATATTTTGCCTTCCAATAGTGAGCAGATTCCCCGCTGGGTTCGTAAGTGCGTATTTCTTGATATTTGTGTTGCTGTATGTCTGATTTGAAAACTTCTTTTGCGTTGGATAGCGTTCATAGTGAAGAATATTTCGCTTGCAATTTCTAACTTTTCATAAAGCCCAATTTTTTTTAGAAGTAAGTTTATATTTCTATTTTCAAATGCGTTTTTAAAAACTCGATTGAAAGAAGAACTCCTTTTTTGGTCCAATACCACTTACTATAGGAAAACATTTATGTACATTTTGTTTTGTTTTAAATAGGACAACACAAACGAAATATTTTCAAAAGATTGCTATGTTGCAAGAACAGTATTGTTAAAAATGTGATTAAGAGCTAAATGAAAAATTTGTATTTGGACGATCGTGTTATATTTTCTAAGGTAAATCACAGTAAATAGAAGTCTGACAACACTTGAGAGCAACGGATATACCTTATTAAAGGACACATAGGCTTCACACTTGTGCGTTAAGCATTTAAGAGCCCGTGTTCCCCGTTCGATTGCTAAGGTGAAATGCTCTCTTCTACACATAAATAAGAAGCTTTAATGTTGATTCTCGTGAACTGTCTCAAATGAGGAATTAATCGAGTTCTTGGCTTATAGAAGTCCAAAATTTATTAAGTGAAAGGACCTTCTACTCTTAATGATGTATAATACATATCTAGTGGCTACGGAAAGTGAATACTTGCGGTAGCAGTCTAATTTTTACTCTACAGGAAAACTAAAAAGTCAATAAATCTACAAGACCAAAGGTTGTCTTACCATATTTTCAACCAACGATTTTAAAACAAATTCAAACTGTCGATTATGAGTTGATAATACGTAAAAATCGAGATGTGCAATCGAAACTTCTAATTTTATTGACTTTTTACTTTTCCTATAAAGTAAAAAAACGACTCCTTTTTTTCCTTTTCTATTCCAAAAGGGAAACAACAGGTCTTTAAGCTTGCGTAACTCAGTCTACGTTTATCTACAAAGGACGACAACTAACTATCTTCATCATTATCTCTTCTGGGAACCAGCACAAGGCTAGTATTCGATGCACGAGTTCATTCAGCCATCTGCGCATTTTGGACTGCAAACTTGTTCTATTTTTCCTCTGAAAGAGTATTAATGGGAAGAGTCCTTAACCCTTTTAACGGCCGATGTACTGTACATGAACTAAAAGGTACCCAAAACATTTGCTCCCTCCAAGCAGAAATGTTCAAATAGCGACGGAGTTTTACGAAAGCTATGGTAAAAATCATTTATCTCTACCCCTCTCGTCTCAATAGCAGCGAAAATAAATCTGTCATAGGTTATAAGCCCTCCCTTTTAATCCTATATTCCCTGTTCTATGACCTAAAACATGATATGGAAGGGCTAGTCCCCCTTACCCGAACAACAAGCGACTGGGTAAAAGAAAGTTACTGAAACGTCATCTCTTTGCTTCCTTAAATTCGTCTTCATAGCACTTTATCAGTTAATTTCTCAAAAGGGATTATTGTCAATCATACGCCTTAATAACTAGTCTGAATAACGAATCTAAGGGTGAAAGCAACTTTTATCGATGCTCTAATCTTGAAGTTAACTCGTACGAGCAGCTTTGGACCACTAAAAATATCCTGAATGAATGCATTCCAGTCGCTTTCGGCCCACTACTTGGACAACGAATATATATTCGCTGGAGTTGAGTTTAGCCTATCTCGTAAACCCCAAATTTTATTTTTATTTTTTATTTATTTATTTATTTATTTATTTATTTATTTATTTTGTAAAATTTTTGCTGTACAATATTATAGAAAAGTAATATAATACTTAGTAACTATACAATATCTGCCACAATTATAAACTAATTATACAAATAAAGTAAACAAATTCCCCAATGAAATTCACAAAATACGACAAATCACCAATGAAACTCACAAAACACGGCAATTCACCAAAACTCTCACAATAAATACAAATTCTGCACAACAACAACAAAACTCATTCCATTGGAAACTAATATCAATTGTCAATATGAATCAAATATTATATGATAGTAATAATTAAATGTACAGCAAGGGGCCAGGAAAAAAGGCTGAAATACTGCCTGCCAAGTCCCTGATCCCCCCAAAATAAAAACAAAATATTCCAGTCCAGTCAAAACAACGAAAGTAATTTTACAATACTTTTTTTTTTTACAATTCATAAACAAATAAATTCCAACATTCAATTTCCCTTCAAAAAACTCATTAGTACTCGCTTAAATACCGGATAACGTGCCTCTGATCTAATAATCAACGGTAATTCATTCCACTCACGCAATCCCAACACATTGATATTATTAAACATTAAACCTGTACGAGCCCACGGAACAGAAAAACCCGACCCAGCACGAGTATCATGGGAGTGAGTGGTACACCGTAATGCAATCAAGTTGGAGTTTCTTCCTGTAAAAATACGTTCATGGACCATCAGCAGCAATCTGTATCTATGCAGTTGCTCAATAGTTAATAACTTAAAATGACGAAAAAGGACCTCCGATCCAACCGAATAATTTAACAATCGAACAAACTTCCTCTGCAACACAGATAAACGAACTATGTTACGCCTTGTAGTCTCACCCCATATTTAAATGCAGTACGACAATAATGGAAAAATTAAAGAATAGTATAAAACTAACAGAATTCTTACTGACAAAAAAAACAACAGAAATCCGCGAAATCATACCAATGCGAGATATTAAACATAACACAAGCTGATCCACCTGAGAATTCCATCTGAGAGATTCATGCAGAACTACACCCAGAAATTTCACTGTGGTCTGGAACTGTAATGCCGTATCATTTAAGTAAACATAAGTCAAGTCACAAAGACGAGGCCTGATGTTGGAAAACAATACACACCCCATCTTACTAACATTTAACGTTAAAACATTACATGTAAACCAACGAAGATTCTCCCTAATTTCGATATTTACTCGAGGAATCAACTCACTCAGGTTATCCCCCCCCCCTGAAAAATAGGCTTACATCATCAGCAAACAATACCAAATGAGCACCAGATGGTACCCGAAAAATATAATTTCTATAGATCAAAAACAAAATAGGACCCAACACTGAACCTTGAGGAACTCCAAATGAAACAGACTCAACTCTAGGACAGTGATCATGGATCTGAACAAACTGCTTCCTACCCAATAAATAATTCTGAAACATGTTAAGTGCAACACCTCTAATCCTAATCCTCTCTAACTTAGTAAATAATATGTCATGGCATACAGTATCAAATGCTCTAGAGAGATCGCAAAAGAGTCCAACAACACCATTTCCAGAATCTAATCCGTCCTGTAAATAATTTATAACATATAGAACAGCTGTCTCAGTTGAAAATCCCTTACGAAAACGATGCTGATTGTGGCCCAGAATATCGTTACTATCCAGATATAAAATTAATCTATATAATGTAAGCCTCTCCCAGGATTTTGCAAACACCAAAATATTGGCAACTGGACGATAATTTGTCACATCATCTGTTACCAAACCCTTTTTAAAGATAACACTAATTCGACTAAGGGTCATAGGAGAGGGAACGATGCCAGTTTGGAAAATATTATTAAAACTATGAGTTAGTGGAACAATCATACTCAGGGAAACAAATTTTATTACTTTTGGATGGACACCATCAGGGCCAGGGCCCTTTGATGAATCCAGTTCATTTAGTACTTACAAAAAATCATCCGTTACAGGTGTCAAAAAAAAAAAAAGAAAAAGATGAAGAACAACGATCCGTTAAATAATCAGTATAGCAACCACCCATCAATGTAATGTTTGATATCAGTCTACCTGGTAGTTCCACAAAATAAGTATTAAATAAATCAACCACCCTCTGAGGATCCGACTCCCTGACACCATCATAATCAAGCTTAATCGAATGAGTAGAAGTCCTGGATCGTTCCAGCTCCAGCCGGTTGAAGGGTTAATCTGTGAGATCTGTGAATTCCAAAACCGGTAGGGAATTCCTGCCTCTGCTTTTTTTTAAGATGTAGCCAACAATAGAATGTGACCGTGTCAAGACAATTCGGAGAAAATTTTCAAAGAAAAGTGCTTTATAACAAGCGTTTACTTAACATAAAAACAGAAAGGACAGTTTGATCTCTTTAGATATTTACAAAGGACAAGGTTTTTACAAATGTTAAACTTCATAAACAAGATTATACTCTCCCCAGATTAAAAGGGCTAAAAGTCGCAGGTTAGGGAGAAGGGAAAAGTGCGGCTTAATCACTGATGTTCGTCAACACCATGTGAAAACCACCAGACATAATATGCATGGTGAAAGATGGCATTAGTGTTAGCAAATGAATCACTAACCATGTTGGAATGGTTAGTGATTCATTCACTAACAGTAATGAAAAAGTCTAAAGAGCGAGATACAGACCTTAGGTATAAGAATTACAAAAAAAACGGTATTCGATTAAAATTTCAGTCTTCAGAAAAACTTGATAGTCGAAGATTTGAATGATTGATTACAAATCCAAATTTATATTGTCTAAACAAAAACAAACTGGAAGTGAAGCGCAGAGAAGAATATGAAATAATATCCAGTTTCACCGTTCTGCAGAGTGAGCTCAGAGCAGTTTACTTCTTACAGGCCGAAGACCTCAACCCAAGAATTTCACTTATACGACTCACGAGAGAGAAATCTGGTATCAAGTTGTACTAAAGAAGCTCCAGGAAAAACAATAATTGACAAACCGCTGCAGCTTTGTTGTTTTGACTGCATGTTTCATGCATGCACACTATGTCCCTGTGATTGAAAAAGAAACACATCAAGCTGTTGCTGCTCTGTGGCCTAGATTTGCAAGTGCTTATTTATCTTGTTTTCAACTGTCCTGAGAATCTCAATTGGCTTGCAAAACATTGAGAAATTTCTTTCGTTCTACACAAAGGCGTTGCTCTACCGAAAAGAAAAGCAGAAACACTCTCCCATTTAGAAGTAGAGGTGGGCTTAACACAGTGACAACGGTGATAGTTCCGCGAAAGTAACGGTGATTTTAAACGGGGGACCAAATCACCGTTTACGACAGTGGTGACTGAGCTGTAAAGAAGACGGAACTGCTAGTCACTGTCTTACTTGTAACAGTGACAAAATCAGTGCTTGCGACTCGGGTGACGGAGCAGCAACGGAACGGCGAGTCGCCGCTTCGCTTGAAAAAAGTGACGAAATCACCGTTATAATGGGCTCGCTCTGAATTATTTGTTTACGAACGAATGCCAAAATAAAACCGTCTTAAGCTTGAGAAAAAGGGGTGACGGAAAGAAAGCTTACATCGCTGCCGACCTCTCTGATGTTTCAACAGAAAAGGGGAGAAGTTACTTAGATATGGTGACATGGTAACCGAAACTATGATGTAACAATGATTTTGGACACCAAGCATTGCTCGGACATGGCTATTGGTGACATTCTTATCAAGGAACTGAATTTGGAACTGTTACTTTTTATCACTGGTCGTAACGGGGACAAAGTAACAGTGACGTGATGTCCGACCCATCTCTACTTAAAAGTAGGCTCGAGGAGGAAAACGCAGATCCGAAACATTATTGTTGTCGTCATCAAAACTGTCCAACAGTCAGCAAGATTGGGAACTGGAGTGGCAGTGGAATACCCACTGCCAATCCAGTTATCAGTTTTACAAGATTGGGAACTGGAACACCCAGCAATTTCTCGTAGGTTTAACACCATCAGGGAAAAGTAAGACGCCACTAACTATGTCTCATGGGGATTTGCGGCTGCTTATCAGAAACGGAGTTACATTAGATTGATTTTAGAGGATCAGATACGACCGAAGAGAAGGAGGTAGGAGAAGTAGGAATGCGAAATTGAAAGTACGAGTCGAAATTTTTGTGAGTGCCAGAGTGTGACGTCACACATAGCACTTTCAGGGAGAGAGAATAAGGGAAGTAGAAGGGAGATATGACCTTCTTTGTAGGCGGGATCCAATACCCCTGGGCAGACGGCTTAACGTGCCCATCCGACTCACGGCAATTATTATTCAGTAGTTCTCAAAGAAAATCAACCACGTGGGATGGATCCCGCAACCATCTATCTGGTCGGAAGGTGTTTGCTCTAGCCACTAGACCATTCGCGACAATTCGCAATGTAATGGGAGGGTGGTTAATGATATGCATCATAATGAGATTGGATGTTGGATGAAAAACGATATATCCATTATCTGATGCGAAGCCTGCATTAAGGAAAAGCTACAAAACATACATATCTAATAATTACTCACATACTACTGTCATGGATACATTTAAAGAGCCATTTACTCAGTGGATACAAACCCTGTAATCTAAACTGAATACAGAAGCTTCAATTTCGATGTTTCTCATATTTCAGATTCACCCTTTTTTGTTAGATAGTAAGCGCAAACTTGTATATGTTTCTGATTTGATCGAGAAATCTGTAACTACCTTAATCTTGCATATAAATTTTTCATAATCTTGAATTTCCCGATTAGATCAGAGCTATGAAGTTTAACTGTCTTTTGTATCTCATGAAAGGCAATCCCCCCCCCGCCAACCATTATTTCGTTTGCTTTCACAAAGTCTTTCGCAAGAGAAAGGTTTTTGTCAAACATGTTGCAAATAAACATTCTCAAATTTTCTTATATCCCCTATTATTTTTTTCCAAACCAGAAATTTGAGAATAGAAACAGACCTTTAGAGAACTAAAACTGTAGGGGAAAATCTGTCATGTCTCTTGCATGCAGACAGACCATCAAATCATCCTTGCTGAATTCTACAGTCATTTGCAAAAGTTTAAGACCACCTGTCAATTTATTGAAAATTAATATTTTTGAAGAAACAATCACTAGTCAAAGATATCTGAAAAAATGACACCACAGATGAATATTTATATTCCTTTGAACACAAAAAAGACCAGAGTCAGTACCTTGTGTGGCCACCTTTGTTTTTTATATCGGACAGAATATGATGTGGCATACTCTCAATGAGGGATTTGCAGTAGTCACTTGAAATGTCTTTGAACCACATGTACTGTATCGCGTCAATCAAAGCCTGGGAATTTGATGGCTGTTTTTCTGCTGCCTTGTCTTTTACAATGGTCCACAAATTTTTGATGGCGTTAAGGCCGAGACTATTACCGCGCCAGTCAAGCACAGTTATGTTTTCCCTCTGCAGGTAGTCTTTTAATGTCTTTGATCTGTGGCATGGATCACCATCATGAATAAAGTTTGTGCATCTGTGCACTTGCATATGAGCTCCTCACATAACATTTCCATATAAAAAGGACCAGTCGTGGTAGTGTCTGTCGGCAAAAAGGATAATGAAGCAGTACCGGATGCTGACATAGCACCCCATATCATATGACTAGGCGGATGTCTCACGGTGCTAACTGTGTATTTTTCATTTTGGTCGTCGACCATGTGCTTCATGTGATTCAAATTGACTCACAGTTGATTCATCTGAAAAAGAACTTGACTCCAATTTTCAGCAGTCTACGATTGATGACGCTTTGCAAACTGGAGTCTCTTCTTTTCCATGACAGAGGTTAGCCTAGGTTTATGTGCAGGTTTATAAGACTTTAATCGAAAATATTTGTTAAGACGTCGGGAAACAGTGCTGATACTTATATCAGACCCTTTTGAATGTAGAAAAACCTTGATTTTCTTGCACGAACTCCTTGGAGAACGCATAGCTATTGACCTTATGTTACTGTCATCACGTAAGCTTGTTTTCCTTCGTCGTCCACTTTTCTTTCGGTCGCTAAATTCAACTGCATCTCGATATTTCATGATCGTATTATGAATAGCAGTCTTTCTCACATTCACTTTTCTGCTTATGTCACGTTCGAAGTATCCTACATGATATAAAGCCACTATTTGTGCCCTCTGAGTAACACTTAATGACGCTTTTTTGCCCACTTTTCACTATATAGAAAATACGTACAAAACCTCTCAGCACTGAAAACCAGAAGCAAACTGACGCTCGCACGCTTCCCCAGCTCTATCAACAGCTGCTGCTGTAGGATGATGTAACACCGACAGGAAGTTGAATAATACAGACAGTAGCTGGCGCAATCGGCATAAATCTCCTAATACCAACAGGTGGTCTTAAACTTTTGCAAATGACTATAAAAGAATACTCGAAACAGCATGTTTTAAACGCTTTTATTTTTATTTCAGAAAAAAGCAGACAAGACAAACGTTCTGTGAGTGTACGTTTTACCGTTCGGAAGATTTCTCCAGACAAATTTTGTGCGCTGTGTACGTAATAAACGCTGTTCCTATAAGATCGCAATTGATGATGTGAGATAGTAATATGATATATATTTAACCAATAGTTCGTAAGTCCAGACTTTGTAAATACGGTTTTAATCAAATTTTATATGCTCTGAAAACACAAATTTGCCGATGCCGGACTCTAACCGACATCCTTCAGCTCCGGTACGGAGCCGAATGCTTTGCCAATTAAGCTATAGTGGGAAAACCTTTTCGTTGCTAATTGCCGTCTTGACATGTATTTCACATCTGTAGTACGTCATATATCCTCCCCCTACCTTGTGAAAGGGCTGGGGCGGAATCGTAGGTTTCTGGGTAAGCCGGCAAACTACGCTTGAAGGAACTCATTGTAGAAGAAGGAATTCTGACTAATTCCAGATAATGTGTGGAACAAACATCATAGCCGCCCGGGTGACGTAGTTATCTAAGCGATGGCTTCTGATCATTCGCCCTAGATCGGTCCGGGTTCAAATCCCGGTGAGGCATGGATTTTGTGTTTGTCTTACGGCCCTGGTTCTCTCCATTCCCTGGAACCAGTGGCCCTAAATTAAGGACAGGCTACTGCTTATAGCCCACTGAGTTGCTCACGGTGGTCGTTAAACCTCCAATAAAAAGAAAAAAAACATTATAAATTTTTAGAAAAACCCAACGGCAAGGAGATTAATTTTTTATGTTCCCAAATCCTTTTGCTCCGGAGCCTAATGCATTCCCAATTAATCTACGACGGCGAAGGTTTATCGCTGCTGCATGCCGTCTTCCTCTGTAGTACGTCACGATGCATCGAGTAACCAATCACTCTGGAAAACAAACCCAAATGCCTCTCGAATTGTAAATTCTTCATGTCACGCTTAAAAACTGCCTCAAGAAACTAAACTGCAAAAGTTTTCGTTTCCGTTCGAATTCGTTTCTTTGATCTTTCGGTATGCTTGTTTGAGAACTATGTCATTGTCTTTGTTGTCGAGAACTGATGCCCTTCTCTTTTGCTTTAATTCTTTGCTTCACATTTGTTTTAATCAGAGAGTCTTACATACAGAATGAAAGAGAACGTTTTTTTATTTTAATAAGTGACATACACCTGAAACGCCGTCCAAGATAATTAGAGAAGCAACTAATAATTAATCGGTTTTACAGATCAGCATCTTATACATCAGTGATGAAATCTGCGTCTTGTACTGGGATAATTAACGAACACACTGCAGAACTTCAAAGGATTTTGATTACTCAAGATGAAAAATGCAAACTTCGTTATCTTTTGGGAAAAACGAATTTGTTTCGGAGAAAATGCTCGAAAGAATTGTATAGAAAAAAATATTCCAATGTCTTCACGACTCAAAAGTTCTTGACATTTTGTAAAATGCCACGACTAATATTTTTAAGTAACATCGCTTTTATTGAAATGCAGATTTCTGATGATCTTGCTGAATCTTTTTCATCAGGATAATTTCTGTTAGAAGCGTTACAAAGTATTTCTCTTTCTTTTAATTTGGAATGCATCGGCTTCTCGTTATAAAAAGAGCTTTATATTAAAAAGGAAACAGCAACAAAGTGAAAGAAATTCTTTTCATGTAAGGAAAGTACCTTCTTTTCGAAAAGCCTCTTGCGGTGAAATATTTTGCTAACGAAATATGTAAATCCGTGAACGTGGAGCTTGAAGATCTCTTTGCGGAATACGAAAATTTAACTGAAGCATTATTTAATAGCACAAAAAGTATTGAATAATTACCCTTTGTAAAAACACATTAATGGAAATGGAAACTGAACCTCATTAAGGAACATTTGAGAAAATTTGGTGGTACTGTTTAAAAAAATATCACAGAACAACAAATTTCGACTATTAATATTGTTTCGGAAATGCAAACAGCTGTTTCTTATCTGCATCCAGGTACTGAACTCGAGAATGACAACAAAAGCGTTTGATTGGCTATGATTTTCGATATAGAGTCACTTCCCTGCATCGTATCAATCTCTGAAGTTTGTATATCGATCTACGTAAATTCGCCTGCCGCTTATAAGCCGAATTTAGAGAATCTGGCATCACATTCCAGGAGTGATCTGCTAACATTGTTTGCCACCAACTTCCTCGCAGGAGCCAATTAGCAACTTTTAATGTCATAATCGCGTTCAGCGCATCGAAATTAGCAAAAGACAGTTGTTTTCATATCCAAAACATTTTCAGTGTGTGTAATAGGCATGCATGATTAAATTTCCAGGAAATTTGTTTCTGTGATCGAAGTGATGTACTTATGGTTGTACACAAATCTTCAAATCACTGTCTCTTGTGCATCAAATACAACTTGTAGTTAAACAAATTTTAATTAGTATTTACTGAACTAACAAACCAATGAGGAAAGAGAATTATGTCTTGATAAAGGATGGTTCGTGTTAAAAACGTTGAAAGTTAAAATATCGACTAAACACGATAAAACACATATGTGGCACACATGCACTACATGTAATTAAGCTTTACTGATGAAACACACACCACACGAGAATTTTCCAAGATCACAACGTCCCCATCTACAGATGTTACCTAACATGTGAAGATGGGGACGTTGTGATCCTCGAAAGATCTCGTGTGTTGTGTGTTTTCTCAGTAAAGCTTAATTACATGTAGTGTATGTGTGGTACATATGTGTTTTATCGAGAATTTTGTCTTTTATCGACGATCCATAGACTTCGAAGGAAACCGAAATATTCTATCCGCGAGATTTCAATGTTGCGTTCCGCGAAATTGCTTAACGAGTAGTTAATTCCAAACACATCTATCGTTTAACTGGTTACAAGCAATACCGTCTTAGCACGATTTATTAAAAGATGAAAAACAAATGTACAAATTAAAACCATAAGTGCTTTCAAGGTGACGTTCACCTCATCTTCAGATGTATCAGACACGCCAACATAACATCTTATATACATTGTCCATGTGCACCATGGATACGTTACTCCAGAAGCACGTGACAAAAACAGGTTTTTTTGTAAACAACTTATGCAAATCATGATGAAGGTAAGCTGTGAGAACATCGTGATTTGCATAAGTTGTTTATAAGAAATCCTGTTTTTGTCACGTGTCTCTGGAGTAACGTATCCATGATGCACATGGATAGTGTAAATACTTGAAAGTACTTATGGTTTTAATTTTTACATATTTTTCATCTTTTAATAAATCGTGCAAAGACGGTATTGCTTGTAACCACTTTGACCCTTTGCACGAAGTTTTCGTCTTGCATCTATCGTTTATTTATGTAAGATGCAACGCGATAAGGAAAACGCAAAAGTTCGGAACCTTCCGAAAACCCAGAGCAGCATCTGGGAAGGCGCTTCCGAGGAACAGCTTTGGAGGCACAGAGTCTTGCTGAAAATTGTGCCACTCGTTCCTACTTATCATTATGAGAGTCCTTCCTAGTCAGATGAGACAGGATTGGCGTTCAACAATGAAAGCCCCTTCTTCCTCGGGTTTTTTTTCGACGGGGCATTTAAGGGCCATCGTAAGCAACTCGATAAGCTATAAGCAGTCGCCCGTCCCTTGTTTAGGGTCTCTGATTCTAGGGAAAAGAAAGAGCCAGTGCCGTAACACAAACGTAAAATCCATGCCACACCGAGGTTCGAACCCGGATCCTTCTCTGACGAACGGTCATAATCCAGCGCTTATACCACTGCACCACCAGGGCAGCCTTCTTTGGTGTGAGTAGTAGACTATTAAGATGCTAGAAACTTGAAAGATAGGAATACCAGACTGTATGAAGGACACACACACACACACACACACACACACACACACACACACACACACACACACACAAAGACACACTCCTGTTTTTTATGGTGCCATCGGATATGATAAGAAAACAAATCCCTCGCTTGGGAAGGGAACTATTGCAGCTCTTTATTACGTTCAAGGTGCCGTAACCTAGTGGCAAATTTCATTTTATAGGAATATGAGTTATTCGATGTTACAATAAGATGTTGCCCGACTTTATTTATATAGCCAACACTACCAGATGATCTCGAGAATGTTCTATTATTGTCTACGAGATCACTAGATTTTTATTCTTTGTTACAACGGGATGTCGCCAGACTTTATTTACGTAGCGTAGTGTATCTATCTAAAATCTTTAATGTTTCTGTGGTCTATAATTATATTTTGCTTGATTTCCAAATATTTATATGTTTTATCACCTTAGTTAGAGATGGGTTTGCCTCCCTGGATGCTTCGGGGCAACAATGGCATACAGAACGGTTACAAATGCTTCTGTGAATATCGTATCGGTGAGGTGACAGCTAGTTCTGTGTGATTGGCAAAAAGACCCCAACTCACTGGATTTTGTTCCAGAATCCTTAGGTTGAATGACCAACTGGAACCGTCAGCTGTAGGCGAATCTGAAAGAGATCTCGACTGAGTGAGTGTAAGATTGATGTATGGAATACTAGAGGTATAAATAGAAAGATGCACGAGGTGGTTGAAGAGATGAATAAATACAGATTGGGTGTGCTGTGTGTAAGTGAAGCCATTAAGAAGAAAATTGTGATAGAAGAAGTGAATGGAATGGTGAGTGTGTGGTCTGGAGTATTGGATAATGTTAGAGGACAGGCTGGTGTAGGAGTGATTTTAAGTGAAAAGATGAAGAACAACTTGATTCACTGTAAGCAACAAATCTTGAAGACTCGTGCGACATTAATCACTGAAGCCATGAAAGATTTCCGTCTTTAGCACGATTTAATGATTAAAAGATGAGAAATATATACAATTAAAACCATGAGCACTTTCGAGGCAGCGGCTGCCTCTTCTTCAGATGTAGGCAGCCGCTGCCTCGAAAGTGCTCATGGTTTTAATTGTATATATTTCTCATCTTTTAATCATTAAATCGTGCTAAAGACGGAAATCTTTCATCGCTTCAGTGATTCACTGTAGCTGCATAAATGAAAGAATTATCTGGATTCGTTTGAAAGTGAAACTTCAGAGAATAGTAATTGTTGTAGTGTATGCTCCTTGTGACTCGGAAACTTCCGACAGGAAGGACGATTTTTGGAATGAGCTAAACGCTGTTTCTAGCCAGTTTGGTGCTTAAAACAAAGTTATAATAGTAGGGGGTTTCAATGCTAGAGTAGGTGTGCAGAATGCAAATTCTGACAATGTTCTGGGTACGTTTAATGATCCTTGTGTGAATAATAATGGTGAAAGATTAATTGAACTTAGCATTTGGAATGGGTTATGTATATCTAATACGTTTTTCAACCACAAGTATACCCACACATATACTTGGGAAAATTTTACTCTTTGTCATAATAGTGTGATAGATTTTGTTGATTACGATCGGAGTCTGAAACATTTAGTTGTTGACACTCGTGTGATAAGAGGTGCGGGTGTTGGTTCTTTCCATTACTTGGTAGTGCCACGAGTGGAACTGAATGTTGGTTGGAGGAAAAGGAATAGGAAGAGGTCCAGGATGGAAAGAATAAAGGTTGAAAGGCTCCCTGAAGATCATAAGCGTTATTGTGACTTACTCAGAGAACGACTGAAGGAGATTCAGTCTTGTGTGAGGGATGTAGAAAAGAAGTGGGAATGCTTTAAGAACTGTGTTGTCACTGCTGCTAAAGAGGTCTGTGGCACCACAATAGTGGGTAACAATAGAGGTGATGCTTGGTGGAGTAGTGAGATTGAAGAGGCAGTAAAGAGAAAAGAGGAAGCCTATTTGGGGGTGTTGCAAGGTAGAGTCTCTGTGGATGAATATCGCTGTAAGAAGCGTGAAGCAGCTAGGCTAGTTCGCCAGAGTAAGGCAAAAGATAGGAAGGAAATGTTAGAAAGGCATGAATTGGCTTTTTGGAAAGATAGGAAGACTTTCTGGAAGTGCATGAGACTCAGGATAAATAAGGGAAACAAAGTTGTAAGTTGTGTGAAGAATATGATCGGGGAAATGATATGGGAGCCCAGTGAGTTAAGTGAAAGATGGGGTGAATACTTCTGTGCGTTATTTTATCAAGAAAGCAAAGGTGATTCTGAGGCAGAAGCAGATGATGTCACAGTGAAGGATGGAAGCACAGGAGGGATCTCAAGAGAAGAAGTGTGTAAAGCTCTAAAATCTCTTCAGAGTGTGAAGAGCTCCGGAAGTTGATGGCATAACTGCCGAGATGTTGAAATATTGGTGGTGACTCTGTAATTGACCGTTTAAGTGAAATTTGCCAGTTGTGCTGGGATTTAGGAATGGTCCCTCGGGATTGGAAGGTTGCTATCATTGTTCCCTTGTATAAGGGAAAATGTGATCAGACTGACTGCAAGAACTATGTAGTATAATTAGCCTATTGAGTGTGTCAGGAAAAGTGTTTGGTAAGGTCTTTACTGAAAAAGTACGGATTCTTACTTCAGAGAAAGTGTGTGATGTTCAGAGTGGTTTTTATGCCTGATAAAGGCTGCACTAATCACATTTTTGCATTACGCATGATGACTGAAAAGTATCTGGCTGTTGGTAAGAAAGTTTTTGCTGCCTTCATAAATTTGGAGAAAGCTTACGACCGAGTGAATAGGACACTTTTGTGCAAGGTATTGAATGAATATGGTGTTACTGGGAATCTACTTAACAGTGTAAAAGCCATGTATGCTGACAATAGAGCTTATGTACGAGTGAATGGTGTTTTATCAAAATGGTTTTCTGTTGGTGCAGGAGTCAGACAAGGTTGTGTAATGTGACCATTGCTGTTTAATACATTTATTGTTGCGTGATGCCAAAATAGATAATACTGGTTTATGTCTAGGTTCTATCTGTGTGTGCAGACTGCTGCTAATGACACTGTCCTGTTGGCAGAGAGCGACAATGAGTTGCACAGTATGTTTTTCCGGATATACGAAATTTGCATGAAATTCATACTGAGTATAAATAAAGGAAAACCCAAAGTTATGGTTTTTGAGAGAGGAACTGGTAGTACTGAATGTAATGTAAGTATAGATGGCACAGTGATTGACCAGGTGAATGAGATTGTGTATTTAAGAAGCATGTTTGACAGAGAGAACAAATTGGATGGTGAAATTAGTAGGTGAGTAAATTCTTCATTGAAAGTCATGGCTGCATTGAGAGGTTTTCATAGGAATGATGGGTTCTCAAGAGAGTTCTGCATGGCTGTGTGTGAAAGTGTAATTGTTCCTACTCTGATGTATGGCAGTGAAACCTGGATACCACAGAAGAAACATAGAAGTCGTTTGTGTGCTGGAGAAATGCGGTATTTACGGGTTGTGACGTGCCTGCCAGCAGGACGTACACGACATAAAGGCAGATAGCAGTCAGAACGAACGTCCGCGTAGCTCAATTGGTAGAGTGACTTATTCCAGAATGAGGGGACCCGGGTTCGAGCCCCGGCGTGGACAAAAATGACGGAGAAATTTACTTCGTTATAGGGGGGTTTGTGGCAAAGATACGTTCTGATTGTGTGAGGAATGAAGATGTGTTGCATTTGTGTAAAGTGAAGCAAAATGTTTTTAGCAAAGTGGAGACTAACATGCTTCGGTGGTTTGGCCATGTTGAAAAATGAGTGATGATATGCTTACTAAGAAAAAAATTGTAGCCCAAGTGGCAGGAAAGAAGGGCAGAGGAAGGCCAAGGAAGTCGTGGGAGGATCAGATTCAGGAATATCTGCATAAGAAAAAGATTATGATTATGAAGTATAAAAGATCTTGTGTACTGCGTGTGATGGATGTCAGTGAAGCCCGAGTTGTATGTCAAGATCGCTGTAAATGGAGGAGTTTAATACGGCAACAGTAAGTAAAAATTATTTGGTAGTTTGTATTTCTTTGTAGATCTAACCTCTGAATCTCAGAGAACAGCTTAGTGATATGTATGTATGTATGTTTAGCACCTTCAAGATTATCATTATCTCAATGTTTCTGTAATGTAATTTTAAAATCAAGAACTTCCATTTTTATTTCTTCGTTATACAAGAATTTCCGTTTTTTATTTCTTCTGTGTTTTCTGAGGTGGAATTTCATATATCAATCATCCTTGAAAATTTTATCTCAATAGAAAATAAGGCGAAAATTTGTGTAATGGCACTACGGATCGTACATATAGCAAATCTTGCTGTTCCCCAAAGTATGTCGTAAAGTGCTGCTTAGAGTACAATATTTTGTAAAAATGATTTTTTTAAGAACATAAAGTTGGAAATCGTTGTTTCGAACAAGCGAGTGTGTGTAATCCTTATCTGATATTCCTAAATTTTTTTTCGTTGCAGGTACTTATTGCGAAGCTGTGTGGGATTCTATGCTATGTTGGCCTGCTATTCCTGCCGGAAAAATAGCGCAACGATCTTGCTTACAAGTATTCCGTGATTCCGAAAGTGTAGTTATACCACCAGGTAACCCCATGATGAAAGAACTACTATGCTATTAAAGCTACAGTTTTCTTGTTCCAGTCTGATAAAAAATAAAGAAAAAGAAAAATTCAGTGAACCATATTTGCAAACTCGCCTTGTAAATGATGGATGAAATATTCACGTTTGTGTATTTTGCTCATTTTCTCAGCACCTTGGCAGTAGACAAAAACAACACACAAAAAAAGTCGGACACATTTAGGCGTAAACTACATTGTATTTCTTCTTAAATCCGTAATTATACACCGATCAGCCAAAACTTTAAAACCACCTCTGCGTTATGCAAATAAGCGCGCACGCAGCCAATTAGCATCACGTGCCAAGGTCGCTAATGATATAGTGTATAATGCCTCTTAGTCAGAATTTCGTTGCGTCTCAACATGGGAAAAACAAAGGATTTACTTGACTTCGACAAAGACCGGATAATTATGGCAAGACGCCTTGGTTGGAGCATCGAAACAGCGACGCTGGTGGGCTGCTCACGCTATGAAGTAGTTAGTACCTATCAAAGGTGGTCCGAAACAGGTGACACTTTGAGCTGTCTACATACAAGCTCTGGGCAGGCCACGCCTCATTGATACCAGAGGTCAGCACAGGCTATCTCGTGTTTTCCGCAGCAACAGTAGGGCTACTAAGGCTGGCATTATTGATAATTTATATTGTGGTGAAGGGCCCAATGTGTCCGAACACACAGTTCATCGTACCCTGTTGGATATGGGTCTCCGCAGCCAGAGGGCCATTCGTGTGTCTGTGATCACAGCCATTCACCGTCATCAACGCTTGCAATGAGCAGGTAATCATCGAAATTGGACCATAGAAGACTAGAAGAGGGTCTCGTGGAAATCATCGATATTGGACCATAGAAGCCTAGAAGAGGATCTCATGGTAATCATCGACATTGGACCATAGAAGACTGGAAGAGGGTCTTATGGTAATCATCGAATTTGGACCATAGAAGACTAGAAGAGGGTCTCGTGGTAATCATCGAAATTGGACCATAGAAGACTGGAAGAGGGTCTTATGGTAATCATCGACATTGGACCATAGAAGACTAGAAGAGTGTCTCATGGTAATCATCGAAATTGGACCATAGAAGACTGGAAGAGGGTTTCGTGGAAATCATCGATATTGGACCATAGAAGCCTAGAAGAGGATCTCATGGTAATCATCTACATTTGACCATAGAAGACTGGAAGAGGGTCTCATGGTAATCATCAAAATTGGACCATAGAAGACTGGAAGAGGGTCTTATGGTAATCATCGAATTTGGACCATAGAAGACTAGAAGAGGGTCTCATGGTAATCATCGACATTGGATCATAGAAGACTGGAAGAGTATCGATCTCATGGTAGTCATCGAAATTGGACCATACAAGGCTGGAAGAGGGTCTCATGGTAATCATCGAAACTGGACCCTAGAAGACTAGAAGAGGGTCTCATTGTCAGACGAATCCTATTTTCATTTACGCCTTGTCGACGGATGAGCTCGTGTGCGACATTTACCCAAGGAAGCCTTCTCACCTGGATGCATTGTGGGACGAATCCATGCGGCTGGAGGGAGTGTGTTGGTCTGGGCAATATGGGGAACACTTGGTCCCATTATCTCTCTAAAAGAGAACTCTGACAGCTGTCACGTACCTGAACATCGTGGCTAAAGCCCTTTATGGAGACTGTACAGCCTGGCGGAGAAGCCGTCTTTCAACAAGACAATACTCTATGTCACACTGCGAAGAAGTTTCAGGAATGGTTCCAAAAACATGAAAACGAATTCCATTTGTTGTCATGGCCTCCAAATTCGCCATATATGAATGCTGTCGAGCATTGTGGTTTGAGTTGGAGAAACGGGTACGAGCACCCCCCCCCCCAAACCCACGTAATTTATGGGAATTGCGGGATCTTCTGTTGCAGTCATGGTACCAAATATTAAAAGACACCTACCAACATCTCCTTGAATCTATGCTCCATCGGGTGAGAGCTCTTTCGGCAGCGACAGGTAGTCCTATGTCATATTCGGTTGGAGGTTTTAATGTTTTGGCTGAAAGGTGTATTATTTCTCTGGTTGTCCATTGGTTGAGAAATCTAGTTTCAGATTCCTCCTACGCTCTATGCTGGCCTGTGTGGATGCCCAGTGTATTAGGAATCAAGTGTAAAACATGAATGTTGTTTTTGTTTTAGGACACCGATTCTCTGTGTTATCTGGATGCGATGGCTTCAAATTAGGGATGAATGACTTCTATCCGTAGGTGATAATGAGTGTTAAACTCCTTAATAAAAAATATAAGTGTTCAGACACAAGAAAGATTTTGTTAAAGTTACTTCAAATCCCCTTTATACATAACAACGAAAGAGAACGTCTGTGTTTATTAACGTTAATAGACGGTAAGGTTTGCTCATCCCGCCTCCCACGCAGATGAATAATCGTGACGTCACCGTCCTAACATGTGAATCGTAGATCCGAACTGTAGCTATGGAGAAAGATGTCTTGTCAACAATTTTTATAACTTCAACACAGAACAAAATCTTATGCAAAAGCTCATGACATTAAATACAGAAGAAATTCACAGCCATGTGAATATTTTAGTAACAGAGATTTACCTTAAGCGAAGCTATTTCCGACTTCTGTTCTGTAAGTCGACGTGGCTAAGACTAACGCCTCATTGTTTTATAGTATTTATTTGGATTTTATAAACTACGCCGTTTCACTCATTTAACAGTCAATCACACACAAACTTTTATAGATCCTGACAGTAGATCTCATATTCAAAGTACATAATCCAATTGAAAGCTCTCAAGCAGAATCTCAGAAGCCAGACCTAGACCCACATGCGATTAGAGGTACGACCTGCTCAAAAGGCGAAATGACGCTGGAAAAAATTGCTCTTAAAAATTGTAGAAAAACTGAGTTACGACAGAAGTGACCGCATGGTGGCTCTAGTTACACTCACAATTCACGCCCTCGCCGTATTGAGATTTGTTTGGAATTTACCGTTGAAACTTACCTTTCTGAAGTCCAAAATGTCGCACCAAGTGATGCATAATTAATATTTTCATTGAAATAAGTTAGCCTCATTGTTTTAACCGCTTTTTATTGAATGAATGACGTGAGAAGTATTTATTCTTGTTGGAAATGCCCAGAAGTTCATTCTATCAACTTATCATATTTACAGATCGTCTAATATCAATATCGAAGTATTTAATAAGTAAACTGCGTAGAATTTTAAATAAATAGCTAAACTAACTGCCAGTCAGTTTGAAGAATCGTACTCGTGAAAAAGAAAATTAATAGAGGTCGTAATAGGACGGTATGCTGTACGAACATAAATGCAGTGTATATGAAGAAATTAATTCGTGCACCAAAAGCTATTAAATCGATAACAAATGCCGTCTTCTGCACGATACACTTTAATGATAAAAAACTATGTACACAAAAAAAATATGTTTAAGAACTTTCAACGCCACAACGGCGTCATCCTCAGAAACATATTTATTTTTATTGTACATAGTTTTTTATCATTAAAGTGTATCCTGCAGGAGACGGCATTTGTTATCGATTTAAATGCAGTGTATTTAGATCTTAGTGGAAGATATGAAGACATGAAATATGTAACTAATAGAATAACAGTACTTACACATGAGAATGATACACAACATTGCATGATGCAAGTGCAAAAACAAAAATCACTAATTTATATGTTTAAGTTGCAGAGATGCAAAATTCATCCAGGCCGCCGTGAGTTGTGCGGCTCATAACAGACCCCTGGTGAGACGCTTGTGCGTAAAAATTTTAAATAATGAGACGCTACAGTTTGCCGTTTCGCTAGGTCCTTCCTCTAATCTTATGTGGGTCTATGGCATATTAACAAAATCCGAAGAACTATTGGCCGATAGCCTAATGGAATATTTGTTTCGTCGATTTTGTAAAAAACGAAATTTAGATCCATTTTAACATTTCATTGAAGTACTTTGTTCTGCCGAGTCGGAAAATGAATGTTAGAGAAGTTAATTTCGTGAAAAGGGCGTCACATTTACTTTATCGGAATTATGATGCATAAATCTGCGATATGAAAATGAATTTATCATTATTTTCCAAAAAAAATGCCTACAGTTATTTCCATTACAATAAGATTTGTTTCAATGAAAATAGTAAAAAAAAAACCGTATAATATCGTGAGCTATTTTCTTTCACGTTGGGTGTGATGAGGTTGTATATAAACAAAGCGGAACGATATACGGGAAATCGGGAACTACTTGAAAGCCTTCTGATTCGGTAGTGCAGCTGAATTTATTTATGAGGAATTGGAAAAGCATCTCGGCAACATTCTCTAAACTTTTTAAATTAAAAATTGAAAACATTATGGAGATTATTCCAGCTGGTTTACGAAAAATAATTCCGATCCGACACGCTGCTGTGGTGCAGATACAAAGAAACATGGCGATTAGGTAGTTTTACGATGGCGATTTAAAAGTGACGTCACACAGCAATCACCGGAAGCACAAGATGCGGATAACCTTGTCATCTACTAACTTTGTGTGTTTATGACAGCCTTATACATACTTCAACATTTTCATTATACATACTTCAACATTTGGTAGATTATATTTCATTGTTGTCGGAGTTGCAGTTGGTGGACTCAAGTCGAAGCTCCAAAAAAGGAGCTTTTTAGAAGCAGTAATATTTCTTATGCCATGCTATTTCTACGGAAACGAAGTTAACGAGACAATTTAAGACTCACGCCTGACCTTAAACGCCGTGAACTGCACTTGGCGCCGGTGTGAAAATGTCCGTGTCATGTGCGCATCACAAGAAGCTTACCGTATTTGGGTACTGTTATTTCATCGGTGGTCGCAATATTTGCTGCCGATGGCTGTAAATATTTTTCTGGCTCAATACAGGATGCGTTTGTCAATGAATGTTTCTTTAGCTTTAAAGCTTCAAATGTAAACAGGATCCGTTAATTTAGAACTTATGTTCATATTTTGCCTTTATTCTAAACGTTCTTGCTCCAGTAAGTATAACGTACAAGTTTGTCCGCGCCGAGAATCGAAACCGGGTCCCCTCACTCCGGAGTAAGTCGCTCTCCCAACTGAGCTACGCTAACATGTGCTCTCACTGCTATCTGCCTTTATCTCATGAGCGTCCTGCGGGGCAGGCACGTCACATATGTCAACAAGAAATAAATTGGAAAAGAGGAAATCCATAGCTGCAACTAGAGCTGTGGAAACGGAAGAAGTGAAGTGGCAGGAAAAAAAAACAATTTAGCACCTAATGAAAAGAAAATCAACGTGCTTTATAAAGAGGTATGTTGAAATTACAACTGAGATTTGTAAGTGTTCACGTACACTGCCTGACAGGGAAATGCCACACCACGAAGACGTGAACGCAGCGCTGTGCAAATTGCAGGGTAGGTGCACACTTACAAGTTTTGCAAATGATTACATTTGCAGGGCAATCGCATGAATGGCGTGCGGGATATAAGCTGACAACCAGCCCGTGAGGCCATCAGTCGAGACGTCACGGCCGCGAGAAGTGAGTGGTTCTGCTGTAACCGTGTCTGGAGAACGAACAAAGGGTGCCAATGCCGTTAAAACGCCGTCGTACGCGATGTCGTCCAACGGATGAGTTCACGAGAGGTGTCATCGTAGGTCTTCGTACCGCCGGATGGTCCTTGCGTCGTAATGCGGAAGAAGCGCAGCGTGATGTCACAACCGTCGGTCGCATTTGGATAGAGTGGTCCCAGGAAGGATCTGTGCAACGTCGTAGAGGGGCCGGTTCACAGAGACGGACGTCCAAGCGCACCGATCGTCACATCCAACGTCATGCCGTAACGGACCCACAGGCCACAACGGGCGACATTTTGCGGAGTGTACGGGAAGGCTTCGATGCTCCGATATCGACGCGGATCGTGTCGATATCGGCTGGACAGCAAACCAGTCGCGCCGATTGCCTGCGTCTGGTTTGCTGTCCAGCCGTCCGTTGCGAAGGCTTCCCTTAACAGCGAGCCATTGCCGTTATCGCTTGGCGTGGCGTCCCTCTAGAGCTGCGTGGGATACCGAATGGAACAGTGTGGTGTTCAGCGACGAATCGCAGTTCTGTCTCACCACTGATGATCGCCATGTGAGAGTCTGGAGGCGACGTGGCCGACGGGCGGATTCCTCAGCCATTGTGGAGCGCCACACAGCCCGGCAACTTGGAATCATGGTGGGGGCTGCTATCAGCGCCAACCGCCGCTCACCGCTGGTACGCATTACGAGACAATTGACGGCACGCCGCTATGATGACGAGGTGCTGCGGCCCGTGGCACTACCGTATCTGTAGGGCATCCTAAACGCCGTTTTTCAACAGGATAACGCCCGCCCGCATACCTCTCGGATCAGCCTGAATGCTTTACACGGTGTGCAGATGCTTCCGTGGCCAGCTCGATCCCCTAACCTATCGAGCATCTGTGTGACACGATTGTACTTCGGTTGAGTACCCTCCCACCCCGCAAAATGAAGATGAACTGTGGACTCGGATCATCACCACATGGTCCACGATACCCCAGGACTGTATTCGGACTCTCGATGCCACATCGGATTCAACGCTGTATCGCCCAAAATAGGTGCCACACTCCTTACTGATCATCCTGTACATTCCGCAACTTGATCCTAGTCTGTATGTGACGATTAAATCATTTGTTCAAGACCTACTTGGCTTTCTGTGTGTGCAGTTTGGTCTGTTTTTGAGCATTCCTTCATGGTGTGGCATTTTCTCTGTCAGGCAGTGTATTTCAGTCATTTTTATTGCACTGCTGGAAAGGTTTACCTGCACAAAGTGCATAAAAAGGCGAAAATGTTTCATAGTCTGGTGTGATTCAGGAGTGTTACTGACAATAAAGTCTCTCCCTGCATTAAAAATCACGTTATACAGATTGCATCTTAAACCTATCTCGGCTGGGTACAATGTAGTTAGTTAAATAACATACATGTCAAGCATTCGTACATCTACAGATGACTTCAAATAAGAGGATACCGGTCTCATTACATTGTATATATAGTACGTCAGAATCTTCTGTATGAATTTAACCGCACGTATAGTACTTGTGGACTTCGTTTTTGTGAGGTAGTTAATGGAAGCGATCTCATATTGAAAACAACTGCTTTGGGCGTTAAATCTTTCCGAACGGTTATGACATTTTATTTATTTACTTTCTTACCTTTTTTATTTTTTATTATATACTATTGTCATGTACCGTTCGATTTTTTACTTTTAGTTTTACAATGCGGTTGTTTGATTGGGAACCAGCGTCTCTCTCTAAGGCTTTATTAGTGAATTTATCATTTTACTCAAATTTCTTACACTCGGTTTCTGAAAATGTTTGGTCACTCCAGTATGATCAGATTTGTGGTAATCTAGATAGTCATTGTGGTTGGAGCACACACTCCAGCATTGTACACTCAATATTATGGTCCGTTCGCTACAAGAATAGTGTTTATGCTCTTGGCGGATTTTACAGCCATTTTTAAATAATATCTGATTAAGAGATTTGACTTCTAAGAGAAAAACTCATTATACACTGGTGTGCAAAAATTAAGGACGAAGAGGAGAAATTAGCATAACAGCGGAACGAGCTGGCAGAACGAACCGAAAGACCATTCAGGAGATAGACTAGGATCCGGTACGGTAGGGCATACGCATATATGAAGCATGACGTAGGGGGTGGGGACTTTCGGAAGGGTATAAAGCACACGGGCAGTGAACGCTCAGCAATTTGGTGAAACTTGTTGTACAATGTACATCGGTTTGAACGACGTCGAATTGCTGCCACCGTATGATATGGCCAACAGGCAATCCAGTAGACGACATCTGGATGACTTTACCCGAGGTCACGTCATTGGGAAGTTGTAAGAAGGTCAAAGTGTGGCTTGAGTGGCCGAGGAGTTTGGGATCGCTCACAGCGTCGTTTCACGAGCTTGGAGAGCACTTCAAACGACAGGAACAGCTGTCCGAGAGTTTAGCAGTGGTCGTCCACGAGCAACCACGGCGGCGGGTGACCGGTATATTGTCCTACAGGCGAGAAGAGACAGACGGCAGACAGCGGAAGAAATCGCAAGACACGTGCAACAGACAACTGGACGTCCGTTATCGCGTTTTACCGTGGCCAGAATGCTGCACAAAGGTGGTCTATTTGCACGACGATCAGTACGGTGTGTGCCATTAAGGCCTTCTCATCGGAGACGGCGGTTTCTGTGGTGCCAGGAACACAAGAACTGGGCACATCAGCAATGGGGTCGAGTTCTCTTTACGGATGAGAGCCGATTTAGTCTTACGCGCGATTCTGGACGTATACACATCTAGAGAGAGAGCAGGGAACACGCAATCACACTGTCAACATCATCGAAAGGGACCGGTTTGGAGGTGGCGTAGTTCTCGTTTGGGGAGGTATCGTGCTTGGAAGCCGTACTGACCTCCACATCTTCCAAGGGGGTTCAGTCGCTGGTGTCCGCTATTGTACGGAGGTTCTCATGCTTCACGTGCGTCTGTTTAGAGGTGCTATGGGTCCTGAGTTCCTCTTCATGGACGACAACGCTACACCTCATCGTACAGTGTCTGTCGCAGAGCTGTTGGAGAGTGAAGATATTCAACGCATGAATTGGCCAGCAAGGTTCCCGGACCTAAATTCAATCGAGTACGTGTGGGACCTTCTCGGGAGACGCTTGGAAGCACGTCACCAGCCGCCAGCAACGATTCCGCAGCTGCGATTGGCACTACAAGAGGAATGGGCCGCGATGCCTCAACAGCTCCTTGACAGCTTCGTCCTCAGCATGGACAGACGTTGTAAATCCTACAACGCAGTCAGGGGTGATCATATCCCCTACTAAAGACTGGATTTTTCTTGGCAGCCGCGTGTCACATGGACGTTTCTGTCTTCTGTCCAGTTGTGCTCGAAGCTACCTTTTGTATCCCTTGGATTCCTTGTTTGGACGGTTTTGCTCACTTGTCCCATATTCTTACAGCTTCAGGATCTCATGGTATGATTTGAGTCGATATGGAGTACTTCTGCACGACGTTACATTCGAAAAACCGTCTCGTCCTTAATTTTTGCACGCCAGTGTATAAAGGTAATTGGACCAACGAATCGCTTGTTTTTTTACCCTTTCCAACCTTAGGTTGAAGAAGCGTATATGCTCCAGCTTTGTCCGTCCGTCCATCTGTCAGCATGATAACTCGAGTAAAAAGGTTTGATTTCGATGAAATTTTAGTATGTGGTAGGGGATCACCTAAGGACGAACCCTATTGAAGTTGGACGAAATGGGGTCGAAGGTCACGGCCTAGGAGCAGGATCCATTCTGTTGCCCTTATGCGTCACAATTTGCGTAATTATGGTTCGATGTCGATGAAATTTTAGCATATTGAAGGGTAGCACTTGGGAATGAACCCTATCGAAAATGGGTGAAGTAGGGTCAAAGGTCACGGCATAGGAGCGGGATCCATTCCATTGCCCTTATGCGTCATAACTTGCGTAAATATGGTTCGATATCAATGAAATTTTACTATATTGTAGGGGACCACCTGGGAATGAACTCTATTTAAAATGGGTGAAGTGGGATCATAGGTCAGGACATAGGAGCGGGATGCATTCCAATGCCCTTACGCATCATAACGTGCGTAAAAATGGTTCGATTTCGATGAAATTGTAGTATGTGGTAGAGGACCACTTGGAGAGGGACCCTATTGAAAATAGGACAAATGGGGTCAAAGGTCAGGACATATGATCGGGATCCATTCCATCGCCCTTATCCCATACTATTAAGGTGGACGTCAAGTAATTTTGCTTCCTATATTTCCAATCGAAAAACTTTTCTACACATTTCCTTCACAATTAGTGTGTTCCCAAGGATGGATATTTGAACATCGATTAAAATAACTTCATATTATAACTTGGAATACTTAACATTTTCTAAAACATAACCATAATTATATTTAAAAAACAATAATGTTTCCTTTGGTGGTGTTGAAACCAGAAAAAAAGATGGCGCGACTTGTACTTTGATGACGTCAGTAGACAAATAAATGTTGGATTGCATAAGTATGGTTATGTGTTTGAAAATATTAAGTATTCCAAGTTATAAAATGAAGCTATTTTAATCGATGTTCAAATTTTCACCCTTGTGACGAAATTGTGAAGAAAATGTGTACAGAAGTTTTTCCATTGGAAGTATATAGGAAGAAAAATTACTTGACGTCCACCTTAAAGGAGCAATTCTTGTATCTATAAAATTTTATTTTGAAAACGGCTCTAAGGATTTTGATGAAAGTAGTTTACCTACCGTTTTCTGGTACTAGAAATCGATTTAGCTTGATCTCAACTTTAGGAAATTTCGTTTAGTGCGTTAAATAATCACCCCAAATTACTACGTTTTCAATGTCATGGCGTTGTTCCATTAATGTTACCCATGCTTAGAAATCTTATGACGTCACAAGCTCGCGATTGAGATGTTGGTGCGCGGTCACGCCATCTCTCGCATTACGTCACGCGTTGTGTGTGGATCCTATTAAAGTTTTATGACGTCACACTCTTTCGAGCAGATGGTTGCGGTTCCCATCTGCCTCATTACGTCACGCTTTGTGTGCGTATGCCCGTCCTCGCGTAACAATCGTTCGATTTCGATGAAATTTTAGTATGTGGTAGGGGACCACCTGGGAAGGAACCCTGTTGAAAGTGAACGAAATGGGGTCAAAGGTCAGGACATAGGAGCGGGATCCATTCCACTGCTCTTATTCGTCATAACTAACGTAAAAAAAAAAGATTCGATATCGATGAAATTTTAGTATGTGGTAGGGGACCACCTGGGGACAAACCCTATTAATAATGGGCGAAATGGGGTCAAAGGTCAGGATATAGAAGCGGAATCACTTCCATCGCCATTATGCGTCATAACTTATGTAAAAATGCTTCGATTTGGGTGAAATGTTAAAATGTTGTAGGGGCCTGCCTGGGGACGAATCCTGTTGAAAATAGGCGAAATGGGGTCAAAGGTTAGGACGCAGGAGCGGGATCTATTCCATAGCCCTTATGCATCATAACTTACGTAAAAATGCTTCTATTACGACAAAACTTTATCATGTTATTTCGGAGGTATGCTGAACCGGTTCTGCTGAATATCATCGAAATGGGATCAAAGGTCAGGCCACAGGAGCGAGATTTATTCCACAGCCATTATCCTCATAACTTGAGTAATAATTTCTGGTATGTTGGAAAGCGCATTATAATCAATGCATTGCATGATTTTACTGACTTGTTTACTAATTTCCTTTGTACGGAAGTCTGCCTATATTTCGACTTATGCCGGAAGCATCTTGTTTTGAAGCAGCTAAATTCAGCGAAAAAGCCTTCATTTAAAATGTTAATAATTTTTAGGTTCGTTGGACTGGCACATGAACGATGCATGCTAGAACTAAAGACAACTCTGGTATAAGTTGTATCATGGGCTATGATACTAGGCCTTGTTGTTGGTTTATAATCCATCTGAGTTACCGATGTTTTGCGGTAAGACTTAGGACGTCTAGCAACGATAAACCCTCAGTTTCACAGTAAAGGATATTGAAGGATGGATGGTATTGCTCACCTATAGGAATAAGTTGAGTTGTTTGGGGATAGCTAAGGAAATTCGTCCTAAAAACGAAACTAAGGTTTTCGAAGGAAACAACGGGAAATCGGTAAATTCATTCTTACCGAGTAGGCCTACAGACTTCTTAAGACTGAACTTTGAGGTTTTACGTCGCAGTTAAATAAGTGATGCAACCATCAGCGGGAGCGTTTTCCGATAATTGAGATTGGATCACTCTTAATGAATGAATGAATGCTTCGGAAAAGCACATGAAAAAAAAAACAGACAACGCAGGTGTGTGATGAAAATTGCCTCTTACAAGTGGCATGCAATCTGCAGAAATCAGGTTCTAAGGGTGCTTGTGCATGCATGGCCTTTTTTACGCTTTCCAACCGTAGGTTGAAGAAGCGTAAATGCTCCAGCTTTTTCCGTCCGTCTGTCTGTCGGCACGATAACTCGCGTAAAAATGGTTCGATTTCGATGAAATTTTATTGTGTAGTAAGGGACCACCTGGGGATGAAAAATATTGAAAATGGACGAAATGGGGTCAAAGGTCACGGCATAGGAACGGGATCTATTCCATTGCTCTGTTGCGCCATAACTTGCGTAAATATGGTTCGACGTCGATGAAAGTTTAGTACATTGAAGGGAACCACCTGGGAATGAACCCTATTGTAAATGGGTGAAGTGGGGTCGAAGGTCAGGACATAGGAGCGGAATCACTTCCATCGCCATTTTGTGTCATGACTTACATAAAAATTCTTCGATTTGGATGAAATGTTAGTATGTTGTATGGGCCTGCCTGGGAACAAATCCTATTGAAAATGGGCGAAATAGGGTCAAAGGTTAGGACACAGGAGCGGAATTTATTCCATAGCCCTTATGCATCATAACTTACGTAAAAATGCTTCCATTGTGACAAACTTTATCATATTGTTTTGGAGGTATACTGAACCCGTTCTGTTGAATATCATCAAAGTGGGATCAAAGGCCAGAGCAGGGCTCAGGACTGAGATTTATTCCACAGCCATTATCCTCCTAACTTGAGTAAATACTTGAGTAATGATTTCTGTTATGCTGGAAAGCGTATCATAATCAATGCATTGCATGATTTTACTAACTTTTTAAAAAATTCAGCGGATCAATAAAGGGCTAGATTTAAAAATGTTTCGATGACTACGCATTCTAAAAGTTTAAGTAACTTAATTCCATTTTTCCGGATTTACATTTTCCCAGTATAATGTTAAAATTTTCATGTTGATAAGGAAAACTTGCGTCAACCATTGAAATGGAACTTTGCAAATATCCATTTTCAAACCATAACGGGTTTTTCTTTTCCGAAGGTTTGCTGCCTCATGTATATCTGCAGGTATAAGGAGTACCGGTTCCTAATTTAATGCCACTTTTTCTAAAGAAAGGATAGAATCAGAGCGCCGAAGACCAGGCACAACACTCATGCCCCATCTACTATCCCAACCCGAATCCAGCATGGATTATAACTCGAAAGCCTTGCCTCTGACGGCAACATTGTTTCGTTGCAGCGGTTAAAGTTATACTTACTACATTAAAATGTACTGTACATATATTATTTCCTATTTTAACGGTATCTGTTCAGTAAGTTTGACAGGAGATAAAATAATTAGTGAAATCGTAACACACATTATCGTGTATCCATTCTACTGAGATTCTACATTGTAACTAGACAAAGTATTGAGTTGTCGGAAAAGTCATGACGTATTTTGGCGCCCGATGGCGGTTGGGCGGTTTGGGAAGTACTAGAGTCATGCGCAGCTCTGTTATCTCTATGGCATTCGACAGGTGCCAGTTCTAGCTGCAGTCGAAAGGGAACAATGAGGGATTTGGTTGATTTGACATCAAGTTGAAGATGGAAGACCAAACTGTGCATTTTTGCCATATTTTACTGTTTTGCTTCCGTAAAGGGAAGAGCGCGTGTCAAGCTTGTGAAAAGTTGCGTTAAGTGTACGGTGATAATGCTCTACAAGAACATCAGTGCCAGCGGTGGTTCGCAAAATTCCGTGCTGTTGATTTTGACCTCAACGATGCTCCTCGGTCCGGAAGGCCTACGGGGTTGATGACGACCAAATCAAGGCATTGATGGAGTCAAACCCACGTTACACGACACGAGAGATTGCAGACACATTCATCATTCACGACCACCTGAAGAAGCTGGGATACGTAAGCAAGCTCGATGTGTGGGTTCCTCGTGAACTCAAAGAAGCTCAATTGACGGCGCGTATAAACATCTGCGATATGCTCATTAAACGTGAAGAAAACGATCTTTTTTGAAGCGACTGATAACTGGTGACGAAAAGTGGATTGTGTACAACAATGTGCTGCGCAAACGGTCTTGGTCCCGACGTGCTGCTTCGCCTCAGACGACGTCCAAAGCAGACATTCATCAGCGGAAGGTTCTGGTCTCAGTGTGGTGGGATTTTAAAGGTGTCGTGTTTTTCGAGCTCCTACCACGGAACCAACCAATCAATTCGAATGTGTACTGTCGGCAATTAGACAGTTTGAACGAATCCATCATTCAGAAACGTCCAGAGCTCGTTCATCGTAAAGGTGTTGTGTTTCATCACGAAAACGCGAGACCACACACAAGTTTGATCACCCGCCAAAAATTATTGGAGCTTGAGTGGGATGTGTTGCCACACCCAGCATACTCGCCTGACCTTGCTCCAATAGTCTTCCACTTGTTTCGCTCTCTTCAACAGTCCTTGCGTGGTATAACGTTCGATTCAGATGAGGCTGTAAATCAGGACCTTGTACAGTTTTTCGCCACGAAAGACAGGTCTTTCTATGAACGAGGCATTCTGCAGCTCAATGAAAGATGGCAAAAGGTTATCGAACAAAGCGTGCATTATATCATTGATTGATCTTTGTTCTTTCTATCAATAAATGACCTTTGCAAATCATGGCTAAAATACGTCATGACTTTACGAAAGAGAAGATGGTGCATAAAATTGATCCATGGAATACTCCTATTTAAATATATACTGTTATTGGCACTGTTGCGTAATATGTGCATTAACAATTCCAAAAAAAAAAAAAGGAAGATTAAGAATTATGCATGTAAATACGTAATTATTGTTTACGTGACTACGATTTCGAATGATGTCAAAAGTTTTCCAAAGGTCAAGAACAAATTGAAGGAATAAATAAAATGTCAAGAATAAGTTGAAGAACAAATCAAATGTCTTAGAAAACTGCTGAATGGTATTTTCAAAATACAAAAAAAGCCATTTAAAAGGCGATGTTTATTACTGGTTTAACAGATCGAAGATTATAATAATACAGTTCTAGAGTAAATTGTGCGTCAAACTAAATGTTTTCTTATCCGTTTTTTACATTAATTAGAAAGTTGTATCAGCCGTTTCCTCTTTACAGCTTAATTTTAATCGTCTTTTCCGTTGCCACTGTTAATGTGAATACCAGTTGTTTCAAATGCTTCTCTCAAACTGAAATTAATTGCCTTTTCTATTGCCTATGTCAAAGTGAAAGATATTTATTTTCTAATTCCTATAATCAAAGTGTTTATGTATTGTCTTTTTCACTGCGTCCACCAAATTGAACGATGCTTTCCTAATGCCACGATCAAGCTTAATGTTAACTGCGACTTTTTTCTGCTGTTTGGGCAGATTAGCAATTGTTTTTCTTAATCGTCTAAAACATTATTACTAATCTTCTTAAAAAACTAGGCCAACATGCAGACTATTTGTTTTAGTAATGTCTGCGGTGATGCAGTCCTACTTTTTTTGTTTCAGCTTGATTGCCACCCTGGTTTTCACATGCCAAGAGAAATCACTCATGCTAGCTCCACGGAAGTGGATAACAAATAAAACACCCAGTCTCGTCTGAAATACAAAGTGAAGTCTCTGTGGAAGAGTAATATTTTTAAGGGAGGCAGTTGAACCAGCTCTTTCCTGGTCAAAAAGTGCGAGGGGTCATCCATTCCTAATTTCGGTCTAGGAGGAGGAAAATAATCAGATACGAATAACAAACACGAGTGTAGTTCGTAAAGTCTGAGTCCACGGAGCAAGAATATACTCGCTGTCTTTTCGTTTTTAGTACGTCTTTTGAAAAAAAGATCGCGCTTATTATTGTATCATTATTATTAGAAAGATCGGTTTGTCCGTCCGCCTGTGGACACTATATCTCTGCAACTGTTAGTCCTATTTGAAAAATTCTTTCTGCACTGCTAAGTTTGAAATGTGAGAATGATGATTCCTGCATTTTGATTTCTTTACGATGCACAATTTCGCCGATAGAGGGCGTAAATGCAGATGATACCGAATTCAAAACACATTTTCTTCCATATATTTATTTCTAAACATTCGATTGAAAAAGCTCTTTTACCTTTCGATTCCATTTATGACAAAGACTATTTTAGGTATAGGTACTTTTTCAAGTTGCGCATAGATTTTTCGTTAGGGGGCGTAAAAGTAAATTGCGTTTTTCCCGAAATCTCTGCTTCTAAAATTCCGATTTGAAAAATTCTTCCTGCAGCTGATACAGTTCCTAGTGGGTAATCTTTTCCATATAATTCCTAATTTTTGGTAAAGACGTTTGGCCACCAGGGGCGTAAGTGTTAATTTCTACTTCTGATGTATTTGCAGCAGACTCTGAGCTTCTAAAAGCTCGATTGAAAAACTTATTTCAAGGACCGATACCGCTCATGTTAGTAAACCTTTTCAGAACATTTTCTTCTCAAACTAATGCATGGTTTCTCCCCAGGGGACGTGGATGTATACCTTATTTCTGCCAATATCTCAGCTTCTAAGAGTCCAATTTAAAAAAATTCCTCCTTTGTTCCATAGCGTTTATCCTGCGACATGTTTTTCATGCAATCTCAAATTTTTTCAAGTAATGCATAGACTTTCCGCTAGGGGGCATAAATTTAAATTCCGTATTCCTCGGTATTTCTGCCTCTACAACTCCGATTTGAACATTTTTTTATGTATTGGATACAGCTCCTGATGAGAAATCAGGAGAAATTTAGGTAAAGAATGGTTTGAGAATTTTTGATAAAGAATGGTTTGGGCACCAAGAAGCGTAAGTGTTAATTTCTGCTTCTGATGTATTCGCAGCAAAATCTGAGCTTCTGAAAACTCAACTGAAAAATTATTTCGTGGATTGATCGATACCGCTCACATCGAAAAACCTTTTTGGGATACTTTCTTCTTAAAATAATGCATAGTTTTTCCACCAGGGGGCGTAGATGTGTATCATATCTTTGTCGATATCTCTGCTTCTAAGAGTCCGACTTGAAAAATCCTTTCTTTGTTGGAGAGCGTTTGTTTCTTTCAAACGATCTAAAAATGCTCTGAAAAATCCTTTCTTTGTTGTGAAATGTTTCTCATATAATTTCAAATTTTTCTTAAAGCACAGGTCTGCCACCAGAGGGCGTAAGCTCAAATTTCCGTTTGCAGCAATATTAGCTGGACGAAAACCCCGATTGTAAATCTTCTTTTTCGGTCAGGTACAACTATAACTATGTAAACTCTGTGTGTATTTTCTTCCCAAAATAATGCCCAATAGCGCCGCTAGGCGGGCCAAACTTTTAATCCTTTTTCTCAATATCTCTGCTTCTACATGTGCGATTTGAAAACTTCTTTTAACACCGGATGTCATTTACCTTATAGAACACTTTAGGTTAGTATATGAAGAGTATCATAGTTCACAATTCTTACGCTAGTTGTGCACTTCTGTTTGCAGCTCTATCTTCGTTTCTAAAAACTGTATTGAAAAATGTCTCTTTACTGTATGCCATTCGCTGCAATGGAAATATGGATCATTATCTTCTTTAAATAATGCACAGATTTCTCGCTAGGGTATGTAAAGGTTGAAACCTTTTTCCCTCGATGTCTCTGCTTCAGGGAGACGTCTTTGAACAGTTATTTTTCCTTCGCATAGTTTTTCCCATGAAGAATATTTTTCACCTATTTTCAACTTTTCCATTATACAAAATTCTTTCGCTAGAAGGCGTATATTAATATCATGTTTCCTTCTACATGTATATTTCATCTTTTTAACTGTTCGATTTGAAAATCTCTTTGTCTCTGATACCTTCCTTGTGCTATGAGAAACTTTGGAACTTTTTTGTGTGCCATGTGTTAATTTTCGTAGCTTACTTTTTAGTAGTTACGGTATTTCTATTTCTAGATGTTCTATCGATTGTAAAAACTCTGTTGATTGTTTTCCTAACCGGTTCCATTGACCTTGAATAACTTCGAGAAATTTAATTCGCGATAGAAAAGATTCAAAAGACGTGCTCATTACAACCGAAGATTCGGTGTCATCTTTCTTGTTTGTTAATTTAATGACTCGTATAGGCGTTGGAGTTTTCAAGGAATCCTATTTTATTATTTAATATACTCCGGGAGTGAAAGAACAAGACTACAAATCTCATACACTTGTGACACAAGATCTAGGACACATGAGCATGATGATCGCAATGTTCACTTATGGCAATGTCCATACCACCAAAAGTATGTTGTGACCAGAGATGGTAACGGGTCACAGGTCAGCTGGTCACTGGGTTGACAATTTCTAGCAGGTCCAACGGGTCGGATCAAGGGGTTCCTGACCCGATTTCATTACCGATTTATTATTGAAAAAGAGACAAATATTTCAAAGAACCCTTCCGAGGTCTTTGAAATAATGCTTCAGAGCTGCAGAGTATGATCCAGGGACTTGCTGAGAAGAGTAAAGAAATCGGATTAAAAATGAACTTTCAGAAGACAAAACTGAAGTACAATGCTTTTACAAGAAATGAAGATTTATCAATTGATGGGGGAAAGCTGGAGATAACCAAATCCTACATTTATCTTCTGAAGCAGATACCAAGAGAGGGTCATGTTGATGAAGAAATTAATTGGTGTATAAAACTTGGTTGCAGTGCTTTTCGAAGAAACAGTACAATTTTTAAGAGCAATGTGCCATTATGTCTTAAAAGAAAAGTGTTCAATTAATGCATCCTTCCAGTGTTTATGTATGGAGCAGAGACGTGAATCTTAACGAAAAAAAACATACAAAGACTGCAGACAACTGAAAGCAGCCTGGAGAGATGCATGCTTAATGTAACCAAGAAAGATAAAAAGTGGAACTCAGGGATAAAGAAAATCATGATCAGAGTAAAATCCCTGAAATGGCAATGGGCCGGACATATTACCAGAAGGACGGACCACCGACGGACAACCGAAATTCTAGATTGGATTCCAGTTGACAGGAAAAAAACCAGAACAAGGCCACGTTGGAGATGGGTAGATGGAGGAGACTGGCCCAAGATAGTCCGTTGGTGAAGGAACTTGAGGAGACCTTCTTACAGTAGTGGATTGATAATGAATGACAGTGATGGTGATGATATATTCGAATTTATAGTTCAAAGCAGATTTGTCCGGGTCAGGTCCAATCATGTGTCGGCCGAGTCTGGGTCCAAAAGTTTTGACTAGTTTTCAACTCTGGTTTTGACGTATACTTCTAGATCTGACTTTCCCTTTGAGTTTTCTTTCCTGAATAAGATGTGTTATTTCTCGATTACATTCTTCATTTATGAGACGTCAAGTTCTGAACTTGCAGTTTCCGTGTTACGTTTGTTGATTGTTGAATGTTGAAAAATTCGCTACGTGGAAGTTATACTCGACTAACCAGCTTTATAGTTTAACAATTGTGTCTTCAATGTGAATTTATGGGAAGAGCTGAGTGGTTGTGAAGAATAAACGTAAGTGTTGTTCATTAACGTTTCATTCATTTGGAACCTACCTTTAGGTTTTGATGGTGTTTTACGCATTAAGGTTAATACACAGACGCGCGTTCACGACTTTAAACCTTACAAGGTACGTCTGCAAAAGTGAGGTTGAAGTGCTGCTCTGTGCGAGACAAAAATTCATAGCGGGAGTAGAAAGGGTTATCTTGTCTGAAACAAGCACATACATTTTTCGGAAACGGGATACAATGCCCCGACTCAGATGCTAGTCGCGTTTCTCATTACCTTCTGCTGTGAGAAAAAAACTGTTAAATAGTCGCTCTTTTAAATAACTTCTCATTCAGAAACCCACAGGAATAACGCTGTGTTTACGGTTGTTTAAAATTAGTACCTTCGTAGACGCCTAGTGATGGAGTAGTCTAAGGCGCGGCCTTCTGACTTCTCATGCTGCTAATGAGATGAGTTCAAATCACTGTGCAAGACATGAATGTTGTGTTTGTCCTGCCGGCCCTGGTTCTCTCCCTTCCTTGGAATCAGTGGTTCTAAATTAATGATGTGGGCTCCTTATGTATTTAAACGTTCGTGGGGACTGTTGAAGCGCGAAGGAAAACAAAACATTACTGACAATAGCACAGACTGCTGCAATCAAATATACGCAATCGAGCTATACCTCACATCTTGGGAATTCTCGATTTCGATTTTAGCACTATATCCTAATCATTAGTTTTTCAATCGCTAAGCCAGCCTTGCCTCCGGGACATCAGTGTCGCTGTCAAAATCATTGGTGAACTAAATTTAAGTGATTTGACCCTCTGTTTAAATACTTTTCTGGGATCGAAACATCTTGCGAGCTTTTTTTTTTTTACTGAATGTTCTAGACATTATCCATTAGTAATAAAGAAATCTATTTCTAAAACGCTGTTGATGATACAAGGTATGTGTAATATGTGATTTAAACATGCTTAACTTTGAAATAATATTTTGCATCTAGATCCCCTCAGTGGAAAAAGTCTAGATCACTTCAGTGGGAAGAATATTTGACATCCATGTCACTTCATTCGGAAGAACATTTGACATCTAGATCACTACAGTGTGAAGAATATTTGACATCCCGATCACTTCGGTAGGAAGAACATTTGTCATCCGGATCACTTCAGTGGGAAGAATATTTGGCATGCTTGTCAATTCATACTGTTCCCTGTTCAGTCTGCAAGCGTCTCAGGAAATCATCAGTAATCAAATGTTGAACTGTTTTCCCTTTCCATTAAAGTTTTATTTTATTGTCAAGAAATCACGATTTTTAAGCATCGGTAAACGCACTAATTTATTTTTCTCTATCTTTCTTTCTCTCTTTTTTTAGAAGCCAAAGCCTTTCGAATATGTGGAAAAGATGGAGAATGGATTTGGGGAAATTGGACCAACTACAGTGAATGTCTTAACTTCACGCCTGCGGTAAATAAAAACACTTCCATATTATTTTAGTTACCCGTAAATTGCTACAATGTTTGCACTTGATACATGGGTCTATAAGTGTTTCAAAAAATACTGTATTTTCACGAAACGGAGATTTATCGAAAGCATTAACTCCTTTTTCCTGTCGCGGAAAAAAATTTCTACTTTCAATTTGGTTCCCGCACAAAAAGCATACGCTGTAAAGAACATTTCGAAAGTTAATACTAAGCAAATATATATAATACTATACCATTTGCGTTGATTTCCAGACACGAATTTCAAGCACTCTTTCTTACCTGTTTAGACAGATTTGATTTAATATTTTGATAATATAGATTTAGTGAATGTCCACGTTATTGCACGTCTTTTGAAAAAATGAAAGTACTTCATTTCTAAAAAAAAGTCCTTCAGTCCGTCTACGGACATTATATCTCTTCACCTTTATGTCCAATATGAAAAATTACTTTTTCATTGGAAATCGTAAGCTATAAGAACGGCAATCCATGGAGTTATTTTTTCCTATGAAAAATTTGGCCGCTAGAGGGCGTTAATGCGCATGCTATTGAATTCAAAATATATTTTATTTCGTACCATTGCTTTTAAATTTTGATTGAAACGACTCTTGTTCTTCGATACATTTTGCCGCGAAGACCATTTTGTATGCAATTGTTTTAAAAGTATATAGTTGTCCCGGTACAAAGCGGAAATGAGTATTGTAACTTTTTCGATATCTCTGCTACTAAAAGTCCAATATGAAAAGTTCTCTTTTCGTCCGATAACTTCGCAAAATTTTGCCGCTAGGGTTATTAATGGCATATTTGTGTCTTCAACATATGTATCAGCCGTATCTATCTATTTTTAAAAGCCCACTGAAAACATTTTTTTCCTGGTTAGACACCAGTCATCACGAAAAACACTTTATATTCATGTATATTTATTTTAGAAAATAATGATTATATAGATTCCGGATAATTGAACCATCGGTTAATCGGGGTAACTGTTTATTTGGGACAATTCTTGAAAAACATCCCAAATTTTCTCTTTGGGTTAAAGCTTCGCATAACTGAAGCACTCGCTTAATTGGGCCAAAGTGTTCTAGTCCGATATAATACAATAGTTTTCTCTAGGAGGCGTAAATGCATATTTTAGTTTTCTTGATTTCTCTGCTTCTAAAATACTCCGATTTGCGGAATTCCCTGCGGGAAGTATTTTCGTATAAGTTTTCAATTTTCATAATGATCAGTTCTAACGCCAGGTAACGTATACAGCAGTGTTCAGAAAGTAATGCCTTAATATATATATATATATACAAGCTCAGTGGCAAGATATCAAATTGAAACAAAGCAAGAACAAAGCTCAGAATTTCTACTTTAATTCACATATTTTACTTTTCTACATAGTCCCCCTCACGCTCGATACGCCAACTTAACAAGTTTTTTAAACCCGTCTCTGTAAAATCCTTCAGGCTGTTATCGGAACCATTTCCTCGTGGCGGCTTGAACATCTTCGTCACAGATTAAATGAATTTGTTTCAGATGTCTCTTGAGAGCGGAGGACAACCACAAATATTCATGTTATTCTCGGAACCATTTCCTCGTGGCGGCTTGAACATCTTCGTCACAGATTAAATGAATTTGTTTCAGATGTCTCTTGAGAGCGGAGGACAACCACAAATATTCATGTTATTCTCGGAACCATTTCCTCATAGCGGCTTGAACATCTTCATCCCTGATGAAATTAATTCCTTTCAGATGTCTCTTGAAACCCGTCTCTGAAAAAACCTTCAGGTTGCCATTTTCTCGTAGCGGCTAAAACATCTTCGTCACAGGTGAACTGAATTCCCTTCAGATGTCTCTTAAGAGCAGAAAACAACCAGAAGTGGGAGTGCGCCTAATCAGAGCTGTAGATAGGATGTTCAAGAACTTCAAACACGATTTTCTTTATGGAAGCGAAATCACAAACATGGAGTTTGTTGTGTTGCAGAATCATTGGCTTTTTTACCCATGAACGCTGTTTACTCTTTGCTTTAACATTTTTAAGATATGCACGCAGCTCTCAGAGTTGATAGTTGTACTTTGGGTCATGTACTTCTGATGAATAATGCGTCTGTAATCCTAGAACACAGTAAGCATGCACCTACCTGCAAAAATTTCAGTTTTGATTTTTTTTGCTCGAGGAGGAGATGGGTGTCGGTATTCCAGCGATTGATTTTTCATTTCTGGGTCATAATGGTGAACCCAACTCTCATCACCAGTCACAAAGCTTTGGAGAAATCACTTCCATATTTTTCATAGCGATGAAGCAACCTTTAGAATGCTTCAAGTCTTGATTTAGTGTGTACTCTTGAAAGAGCAGACACTTTATTGAATTCTAAAACATTAACAATGCCATTGACCTAAACAAATGTTCAGCTTATCTGCTAAGGATTTCTGAGTTATTCTTCGATTTTTCCTAATGCATCTTCAAATCGCAAGTTGTGATAAGGGACCTCTCACTACACAGCTGATCCTTTACGGCCACCTACATTCCCTCACTGTCTTTCTTTACCCAACGACAAACAGGTCTTATGTCCAAAGTCCCAAAACCATAAACTGTCTCTAATCTAGCGTGAATTTCTTTGGTAGGTACATTTTTATGAGTTAAAAATTCTATAACTTATCGTTGTTTGACACCCTTCGAAACAGTTGATAAAGAATCATCCATTTTAAACACAATCGAATACAAAAAAATAGATGTACGGAGTTCTATTACGCAGTAAAATGAATCTAATGGCATAAAGAATCGTTTGACCTCTGATCGGTTGCTCGGCAACAAGTCATACGCGAGACACTTGCGCATAGGCATTACTTATTGAACACGTTTCGTAAGTGTATGTTTCGTTATGAAACTCTATGACCTGTAGTTGGCTCTTGCTCTTCCTAACGCAACTATTTTAAGATATTTAAGTTGTTCCGTTCGCGAGTTATGAATTAATTAATAAGCTAATCAATAAGGTCAGCGTCGTTTGCTACGTCATCGTTTTTTGTTCCAAATCGGAAAGCACGAGATTGCATTCATCGCAGTGGCACATCCATAGGTGTTTCTATTATTTGAGAACTGTGCATAAAAAAATGCGAAAACGAACTTTGTGAAATCTTAACGAAACGGGCTGAAATTTTTATCAACACCATAAATTGTTAATAAGAGGAATCCCTCAAAATTTCACTGGAATCCGGTCAAAACTTTTTAAAATAGGAATGGAATTTTTAATTCATCGGTAAACAGAAATATATATGCAGAAAAAGTTAATAAAATTTTGACGGCTAATTTAAAAAGCTATTTATCGATTCGGGGGAAATTTGGAAGCCATGCTCCTATTAACGATTTATGGTGTTCGTTAAAATTTCAGCCAGTTTCATAGAATATTCGCAAAGATACATTTTTGACTTTTTTATCCCAGAGATTAGCTCCTCAAAGACGTCTGAAACTGAAAGCACCTGATGCATTTGATCGTCGATGACAAATTGTTAACGAATTTTGTTCAGTCAGTGTTCCAATGCTGTGTCTACTGGACGCGTGTTAAATAATTCGTAATGCTTCTGGTCCGTTTGTTCTAGAGCTGTATGTTGGAATGTCAAAAGCAAAAGATCCAACAAAATTATATATTGTCACCGATGAAGGAGAAACCAAAAATGTTGTGTATGGCCAAGTGCTGAAATAATCACACTATGAATAAATAACTTGTAATGACCGAATTTCTGAAATCAGCTTTTTTCGTTCTTGCAAGCATGAATTTTTTTCCCGATTTTTCAGTGACATATAAGGGAATATGAAATTAATAAGCCTAAATCCCGGACAAAGACGGGTAGTAAAGCTAGTTTTCTATAAAAAGCACTTTGAGTTGCATTTCATTCCTGCTTTAACTGTTTTCTAACAGGAGAAAACCTGAAACAGATTAATGTGGCGTTTTCTGATAGTCTTTCTCATGGAAACTTCAATGATAAACAAGTTAGTAAAATCATGCAATTCATTGATTATGATACGCTTTCCAACATACCAGAAATCATTACTCAAGTTATGAGGATAATGGCTGTGGAATAAATCTTGCTCCTGTGCCCTGACCTTTGACCCAATTTCGATGATATTCAACAGAACCGGTTCAGTATAGCTCCGGAACAACATGATAGAGGTTTATCGCAATCGAGGCATTTTTGCGTAAGTTATGACGCATAAGGGCAATGTAAGGGATCCTGCTCCTATGTCTTGACCTTTGACCCCATTTCGTCCATTTTCAACAAGGTTTGTCCCCAGGTGGCCCCCTACGCATACTAAAATTTCATCGAAATCGAACCATTCTTAGTCAAGTTATGACGCATAAGAGCAAAGGAATGGATCCCGCACCTATGTCTTGAAATATGACCCGATTTTCCCATTTTCAATAGGGTTCGTCGCCAGGTTGTCCCCTACCACATCGAACCATTTTTACGCGTTATCGTGCGGACGGACAAGTCTAGAGCATATGCGCTTCTTCAACCTACGGTTGGAAAGCGTAAATAATATGAACTCCGGAGAATTAAGTTACAGTTGTTTTCCACTTTCCTACTTTCATGTGGTGATTATTTTTGCATTTAAAACACATGAAGCAAGAACTGAATGTCGGTGCTTATGTTACAGTGACCGGGAAATTCGAATCCCAGTAGCCCGGTAACACTTACTGAAAATCCCCTTCTAAATACTTTGCTTCAACATGTCAGAACTTCGAAGCAGGTTCTTTCAACATATCACATGTTTTTCTCCTTTTCTGTCGATGTCCTTTCAAAGAATGTTTCAACTCAGTTTTCACAATCGGCAGCATTCTCCTTTGCAAAGTTATTTTTTCTATTCTCGTTAGGTCTATGGAAACGTTTCCAACGTTTATTCGTGTGAAACCCACTTTTCCACTTCTTGGTCGATTTATTCAGACTTAACTGTACAGCCTCTATCGTGGTTGCTAGGAATCATATCTGCGCTCTGCACCTCCTTCCACCGCCCACTACTCTGCTTGCCTTCCTCGCTGCAAACACCATTTCTGTACTTCGCAAACCTCCCACGACACGTGCATGAACCTATATCCTTCTCTTCGTATCCCGAAAGAATCCACCCTCGTGCTTCTTCAGCGGCTTTGCTGAGCTTAAACATGAGCAACAGACAGTGACACTTTGTGGGTCACTTCTACTACTGTCGCAAGCACTAAGCTTTCCCTTTTTATACTAGCCTCGCCCTCTGGCGGCAACAGTGTGCAGCCATAGCTCATTTGCTCAAAACTATCAGGTGGTCATAATAAAGTGGCCACTCAGTGTATAATGTAGCCTGAGTCAGTAGGTCGTATGGCCGCAATGCTTGGCTATACATTCTACAAGAAGGCGTGATATCGAGTAGAAAAGTCCCAGAATGATGTCTTGAGGTTTATCCGACCATGCGTTGTTGATCTGTGTCCACAATTCATTGATATTCCGATGGAGTAGTGCAGAGGCGTTAAATCGTCAGTCAATGATGTGCCACACGTTCTCTTTTGGGGAAGGAGAAGTGTGACACTTGAATTTCTTAACATTCCGATGGAGTCGTGCAGAGCCGTTAACCGTCAGCCAATCAAGTGTCGCGTTCTGTTTTGGGGAAGGAGAAGTGTGACACTTCAATTCATAGACATTCCGATGAAGTCGTGCAGAGGCATTAAATCGTCAGCCAATGAAGTGTTACACGATTTCTTTTGGGGAAAAGTCTGGTGATCGAGCTGTCCAGAGAGCATCAGGTGTTGGCATTGTGTGGGCGCACATTTTCTTGTTGAAACTGGACATCAGGGATACCATTGAGATACGGCAACAAAACGGGCTTCAGCACCTTATCGATCTGCTATCGTGCTGTCATTGTGACCACTATGTGTATTAGTAATTAACGGCTGTTATAACTGATATCATCCCAAACCATGACAACAGGCTCAGGAGCAGTAGGATGATAACGGTTGGCATCAAGATCAGCCTCTTCAAAATGTCGTCCCGCAGACTCTCAATTGGCGCTGAGACAGAAGCGAGACTCGTCGCTGAATACGTTCCATTCATCCCTTCACGGATATCTGGTCCTGCACCACTGCAAATTTGTGTGACGTAGTGCTACGGTGAATAGCAGTCTTCGCAAAAGATGGCGGCCTGTCTCAGACAATCTGAGATTCACGGTCCTTGTTGGTATAGGGATATCCATAGCTGCCTGTGCACCTCGTCGAATATCGACAATTGTGGGGCTGCTACGGCTTGTCATCGAATGCGGTGATCGTAGTATTAGGCCCAAACTCTTCCAAATACTGCCGCTGTACTGGACTGACAACTGTTGCTTCCCTATGCGTTTCCGCCGAGATACGAAGCAGGTACCAACCACTTTTGCGTTGCTATGATAAAGCCTCTGGTAAAGGCGTCCATGTGATGGTAGATTCCCGATGACGTCACCCAGGCATACTTACTGCTTACACGTACTTTCGCCACCGAGATCACTCCGATGCAATGATTCACACACCCAGATTTAGGACGATCAAACATAGCTGTGCAGAGACATTTTGCCTTTTTATCTCCCTTCCCTATCACGTGATTAGTTCGCAACTGCCATCATTTTCATAACCCAACTGTTGACACGTACCCAACAATTTGCGTGATACTCCGACAAATACTTCGTGGTATGGTATTTTTTACGTCCAGCAGTATACATAAAAGAACGTTTCGATCCGTTCTTTCATTTCGCAAATTTTCAGTTAATCTTATTTGTAGTTTGTGAATTCTTTTTTTGGAAAATGTCGGCTTTTACGACCTGAAAAGAGAAATCGCAAATTTTTTGATCATCTTTGTGTAATTTGTGGAATTTCCTCTCACATTTGGAGTGTCACTTGTTCTGCATACCTTTTACCTGTTCGTTATGTTGGCTCTCTAGACAATTAGACAATAACTATGCCTTAAGCATATCATTATAGACATATATAAACACCCAGATCTCTCTCTCTCTCTCTCTCTCTCTCTCTCTCTCTCTCTCTGGAACGCTTGACATTACAGCAACGTCTGCATTGTTTCGACATCACGTATCGATCCATTCGGGTGTGCTCTCGAGATGTCAAAGTGATTTACTGTTATATATAATAGCACGCGATTACCTTTAGATGTCAAGGTGATCACGTGCTAATTTAAAAACATTGGATTATCAATGACTGGAGTTCTATTTTTCCGATCTACAAAATTCGAATGGAATTCTTAATAACACGGCAAGTTGCATTTGAATATTAATTCAATGTAGCACAATTCGAATATGAATTTGTACGCTTTAATAATTTTTTACTTTTTTAATTTAACTAACTTTCCGAGTTTAGTGCTGACTATATTATACATTTTCCCAAATATCGATCTATCTAAACGTTCTAACCTACAATAAAAACTGAAATCTTGAGATGTCAAAGTGAGTAAAATTGCACCTAAAAGCACATGTCGCCCCAGAAGCAAATTATCGAGAATTTAGATGGTTCCGATTTGTAATACCAGATGTCGCATTATTTAGTAGAAAAAGCTTCGGTATGAAATTTTAAACTAACCGTTGAATAGGACAGTCTAAAACAAGCCATGAAGGGAATAACAAATGTACCGGAGAAAAAGTAATTTAACGCGAAAAATCAAAGTAAAAGTTGTTGAGGTAAGTTTACACGAAAACATCTTTCCGAGTTTAGTGCTGATTATATTACACAATTTGCAAAATATCGATCTATCTAAACGCTCTAACCTTTGATTGCTAAAGAACAAATATTTTGCACAAAATGTTATTTTTCGCGAAGTATTTTGAAAAACGCAAATCAATTGCATATGATTTTTAGTTCTAACATGAATGAGTTCTTTCCATATAAGTTTTTACTATATTTCCTTACAGAAATCCGGCGTCTATTGGTTTATTTTCAATTTGCTTCCATTAAAACTTTCACTCCGTCGTAGGACGGGTAACAGCCTATATATTAAATATTTATTTAAAGCTTAAAAACAACCGTCCTATACGCTAGTTTAGGAATAGTCACGTGTTACATAAACTATCCAAACAACAAAGTGGTACATTGTATGGACTTTCCTTTAGAAACATCTCCAACAGCTTTGTGTTCGTTGCAAAACATGATCACCGTAACAGGTAATTCGCGTTGAGTCCAATATTTATTTATTTCGGTCCTTCCCGGACTCTCGTTTCAAACACTTGATCGATTCTTTCGTGTTATCGAACGAAGTTCTTCTATGGCGAATGAAGGGAGTGTAGCTTTACTCAGAAAAATTTGAAATTCTAAATTCCACTGCTGCTTTCTGTCGTTGTAAAGGGGGAAACGTAATTACCATGGGACAAGTGGCACAACGGCAACGTATTTGCATAAATCTCTTCCTTCTGCTCAACGTGGCTTATCCGGTTTGTAAAGGAAAAGGAATATCTGATAAAGGCAAAGTTCTTTCCGACGAAGGTCTAAGCATTTCGGTCATTAAGCAGAGACGTTCTGCAATGCTTGCAAGACACTTTCTAACATTGGAAATCGTTGACGTGCGTCTTTGAAATTCTACCAGCAATTACCATCAATATTCAAAATTCATAAACACAATTTCGTTGCGATGACTACGGAGCTAAAGTTAGGCGATTTTTGAAGAGGGATTTCAGTGAAATTGGCAATAAAGCCATTCACGGCATCAGGGCCTGACTAAAACACCTGAGGGCCGGGGATGGAGAGTCCCCTGTATGTAATGCTGGAGATGTCACGCTTACTAACGTATAGCTCCGGAGATGTCACCTGATACACACGACACGAGATATATACATACATATATATCATTACCATCATCTTCAACAACCATTAGCAATCCACTGCTGAATGAAGGCCTCCCTAAGTTTCTTTCGCAACGGTCTGTCTTAAGCCAGTCTCCTCCATGTTACACCCGCATGCTTTCGAATTTCATCCATCCATTTCCCATGTTGTCTTTTTCTGGGTCTTTTCCTGTCCCTTGGAATCCAGTATAAAATTTCGGTTTTCCTTCGATGGCTCGTCCTTCTGGCAATATGTCCAGCCCATTGCCATTTTATTGATTTTACTCTGATCATGATGTCTTACACTCTTGTCATTTTCCTTATCCACGAGTTTTTCTTCTTAACTTTCTTGGTTACGCCAAGCATGCATCTCTCCGTACCTACTTCAGTTGTCTGCAGTCTATATCTTTTCTAGTTGAGGCCCATATTTTCGCTCCACATCTAAGCACTGGAAGAATGTGCATTGATTAAACGCTTTCCTTTTAAGTCATTATGGCATATTGCTCTTGAAAATTGTAATATACACAGTCGAGTCACATTATTGTGACCACCTCCTACTTTTGAAATAGCGCGTAGCCAATGAAAAAAGGCACGTGTCGTGAGCTGGCTTGGAGGGTATATAAGGTGTGATGTAAGCATTCTGAAAGCATATCACCCGTTGCTGTCAGGCATAAAAGGAGCATTTTATTAGATTTGTGAAAAATGATGATTATCGGCTTTCGGGACAAGGGTGGCAGTATTTCTGAAGCAGTGCAGTTTGTGAACTGTTCGCGTACTGCTGTGGGTAAAGTGTATCGTGATTGGAGAAATGGCACCATTGCGAATAAGCGATGTGGAAATTGCGGAGCACCACGTGCCATTGATGTGAGAGGTGAACGTCGACTGTTAAGACGCGTGAAAGCCGATCGACTCGCTACAGTGGAGAAAATCACTGGCCGAATGAACTAGGGGGCTACCGGAAGTGGGTCTAAAGTTCAGCGAACCCTGCTGCATTTGGGGCTCCGATGAAGACGGGTGGTCACTGCACCTATGCTAACGAATGTGCATCGGCAGAAAAGGCTGACATTTGCACGGCAGCAACGGAATTAAATCTCCACTGATTGGTAAAAGATTGCCTTCTCCGATGAATCGCGTTTTCTGCTTCATCGAACGGATGGACGTTGGTGTATAAGGAGAGAAGCATCGGAGAACAAACACTCTTCAACCATTGCTGGAAGAACACAAGCTGGTGGGGGCAGCATTTTGGTTTGGGGAATGTTTTCGTGGCATTCTTTGGGTCCACTCATACCGGAACAAATGGAAGTCCGAGGGAGCAGTGTCCGAGTAATAAGGCGGGTGGGGTAAGAAGTCCCAGCCAAGTGCCTCCAAGAGTTTCTTCACGGATTTGGCGACATGAAGTCTAGCGTTGTCGTGGAGAAGAATAACCTTGTCATGTGGGATCCAGTTTCCGAGCTTCTGGATCATTCCCATTGCTTTTAAACGTTTGCTAACCGTTGATTCATCGACCCTTAGTGTTTCAGACAATTCGTGGAGCATCTGACACGAATCCGCGTCCAATAAGGTCTCCAATGGGCCATCTTCGTACTTTTTCGGCTGCCCAGGGCGCTCTTTGTCATTCACGTCATATTCGTTGGCTTTGAAGCTTCGGAACCACTCTCTGCATGTTGTTCCCGATAGGGCATGTTCTCCATAGGCCTGCACTAGCAAACGATGACTTTCCGCTGCAGATTTCTTGAGATGAAAGCAAAACAGTAATGCTTCCCGCAAATGCTCCTTTTTTGGTACGAAACTCGACATCGTGAATGCGATACAAACTCGTGTTCTGTGCCCTCCGATCGCGTGTCACACACTGCTTCGCCCAGACTACGGACGGTACGTGCGTGTGCAAGGGAGGTCAGGTGTGGCCCGGGTCACTGCGCACCACTGCTGCGCTCTATTGGGCAACAGCGGGAATTAATTCAAGCATGAAACATCTAAAAAACACTGTAGATATTTTAAATCACACGTTATCTAATTTCATATTGGTTTTGGAACAATAACACAAACGCAGTACGTACACACATAACTCCACCTTTTAGTTTCGGCTCTCAAGGGAACAGAGAGAGTCTTTCTCAGGTCGAAGGTCAGCGCATCACTACTCCTTGCCTTGGAGTGAGAACGAGAGTTTTCTTTTTATTTCCAAATAAGTTCGCTTAACACAGCAACGCCATCTATTGTTTTTGGTATGGAACTTGAACGGACACATCGCACTCTTTCCAACAATAACAAGAGAAGAAAATCATTAACTTGTAATATACTACTATTTGTTTTTCATGTGTAATATACTACTCATGTTGAAGTGAATAACATTGCCTAAAAAAAGGTTTATGTATTCAGAAACAATTGTTCCAACGACTTTAAAATTTAGAAAAATTAAATTTTAAAACCACAAGCCGAAGGAGCTGAGAATTAAAACACTTTGGTAATAGGGGAGATGGAATCCCTAGAACCGAGGTGTAAACCTCAAAGAAATAAGAGAAAATCCCAAGACATACACAAAAGCTACTTAAGAAGTTAAGCAAAAGACATTATTTAGCAATAACGAATATGTATTTCACTTCAAAAGATGTAACAACCTTAAAAATAAAACATAAAGAATTGCTAGTAAAAGATAAAATATTTACAAATTATTGTTCAAATTAGGCAGATACCAATAAGAAGGCCCTAAGCCTAAAGGGAATTACACTTGTAACAAAAACATGGTTACAGGCAACAAAGGAACCCAAACCGCGGACCTAAGAATCGGCAGAAAAAACTAAAAGTACCCCCAAAACGAACAACAAACTTCAAAAAAGGTAGATGAAGAACCCAAATAAAGAAAAATAAAAAAATTAAGCAAAATAAGAAGTACAAACATACCAAACCAAGGCAGCACTTTCAGCTACCAACATGCTTCTTTGAACAGACATTTTGGAGTGAAAGAGAGTTCCCGTTGCAGCGCCACCTGGCGGCCAACTGTAGAACCTTCCAGGGAAGTGGAAAGTGAGTGTGTTTCCTAAGGGGAGATATGCAAGCCACTCCAAGAAGAATTTTACTGAAGAAACTGTTTCGAAGTTGCATGCAGAATACTAGAAAGCACTTCCTGGGAATAGAGAAATTTATATCTCTGTTCCCAGAAGTTTTAAAAGTATTTGAATAACCCAAATAGCAGTATCCCTCCTAAACCTTTAATTATTCAATATTACTATTTTTATTATATATATATATTTTTTCAAGTTACTAACGTAAAATATTTTGTGCGTGTGTCATTGGAGGAACTAATATTTCTCATCACTTTTCAGGGGGCTGCCAAGGCACCGCTGACTGTTAGCTTAATTCTTCTCATATGTTCCCTCATATCACTTTTCTTCCTCGGTCTGACAATTTTCATCTTCTGCTACTTCAAGTAAGTATTCCAATATGCGGTATATACCAGAACTTGGTTTAGTCTGTTGATACAAATGCAATGTCAATTCATATTAAGTACTTTCTTTTCAGCTTCCTGATAAGTGATGTTCATAAAATGTTTTCTTTTTGATCAATTTCTTTTCTGCCCATTGAGAAGGATAAATGACCTTTCTTTCAGTTATCACACTGTAAGATGCAGAGCAGTGTGTAATTTTACCGACGGGATTTTCATGGTGAATGTGAAGAAGCAACTTTGCGTAGGATATTTTACAAAGTTATTTCTCCACATTCACCGTAATTCCTGAGACGGGAAACTTATGTTACTAAGGAATGAGGCCATGACATTGAAATTTTGATTTTTGTGCAGTGAATGAAGGACAAAAATTCCGTGAACAGGATTAAGAATGGCCTTCGCTGTGAGGTTGTTTTTTTTTTTTTTTTTTTTTTTTTTTTTTTGTGAGATTTTTATTTTTGTGCAGTTGAATGAAGGACGAAGATTCGGTGAACAGGATTATAAATTATCTTCGCTGTGAGTCTTTTGCTGTACAAGAAGTCATGCTAATCATCAGCACACTACTTAGGTTAATCTTTCCAACATTCTGCATGCTAGCAAAACATTTTTGCTGGCATTACTACTTATTATCAACATCAGTAAAGGAGACCTTAAAGCACGCACGCAGCGGAGGGCGAAATAAAGTCTGTGGGTAGGTTTATCAGTCGGATATACGAAGGACGTAGAGAAAATTATTCCCTTAGCGATAACATAAAACTCTATGTATTTATATACTTCGTGATACATGTAAATTGCACTTTTATGTATCTTTTCTATCATGTTTTCTACAGACAAATGTTTATCAAGGGTACGGAGCTTAAGTAGAACTCTCATCTACAATACGTTTTCACCAAATAATGGCCACCCCTATGCAAAGGGACTTACACTTGATACTAGTGTAAGAGGAGGGGAGTATGACCTGTAGACTAAATGCGTGTATGTAAGAGGTTGATAGTTCAGTTGAGAGCAAAGTTACTGTCGTGATGGGTAAAATTAAGGATTTATCGCTGTTACTTAAGGCAAAATTGTGGGCTCATGAATTGTTGTTGCGTGTGGGTTTATTCGAGGGCTTTCATGTTTAAAATATATCAGGAATATGTCTAAAGTGGCGAAGCAACCTACCAAAGACACAATTGTAAAGAGCGACGATAGGTGGATACCAGTGGCGAACGACGGGTGCGCCCTCTTGTACAGATCAATCGGAGTAACACAGTTTCGCAGTTGATGACCCAATCCAATATGGGTCAACTAGAAACAACATTCCACGCGACGCTGCGTAGCAACCAGCAAAGATGAACTACAAGAGCAGAAGAACTATACGCCACTCTCTACTACTGTAACAACAGTTCAGACACGCAAGCGACTATTTTGGTGTCAACGCCATAAGGATTGATGTAAGAAAATTCGACGTGACTCTGCTTGTCCGATGAATCACGATATGTACTGCATTCTGCCGATAGTCGAGTTCGTCTTTGGTATTAACAGTGGATCTCTCATGTATAGCATCGACTATCCAGGTTGGTGGGGGCGGTTCTATGATATGATGCATCTTCAACTGGCAATAATTAAGACACCTGGTATGTATGAACCAAGACATGAACGCCGGCCACTTCCAGGGACTGCTTGAGGACCATGTACACACCACAATTATGTGCCTTCACCCAAAGGGGGATAGATTCTTCTGGGATCACAATGCCCCATGGCATCACGCCCTCCTCGTGAAGGAATGGTTCAAGGAACACAGTGCTGACATGAGACATCCCGAGACATAACTTTCTTACTGCAGTTTTCCCAAACAGGATTGCAGTCATGAGGGTGTAACGTCTGCAAGGTAAAACAAAACTAAATGATGAATCAAAAGCAACTTACGGCACAAATACTTATCAAAATAAATATATTATAAATATACACCTAAATATAATTTGTATTCTCCTTGGAATTCATTAATCACAACTCAAAACTAACCTCTCCGTCACACACACACACAGACACACACTTCGTTCGTTCTCACGAACAGCTCAGCTGTGATGTAAGTTCTGACGTCAGCTCTGCAGGTCCACTTCACTAAATAGGTGTGCAGGTGTAGTTCGCCAACTTAGTAATGCACACAAACAACGATTGTTTTCGTCGTACGTAAGAGGGAACGGCACAAGGGCTTACGGGTGTGAAAGACATTTCCTTAATGCGTAATATTTTGTGTCGCAACAGTAGATACACCCTGATGTACAGGGTATCTGAGAAGGAAAGAATAAATTTCAAACTTGTTTGATGCGAAAAATTAAAGGTAGTTATGGCAATAATGCAAACTGAATAAGTACACAAAAGTACGGTTTTCACAATTTGACTGCGGCCCTCTCCGAGTTATACATACTGCTTACTCCAATAAGCGCTCACATGAATGTTTGAATTTAAGCAATAGCTGCATTGTACAATGCACTCGCTGGTTGTGTTTTGAATGGTCACGCATTAGCAGAAGGCTGTGTGTGTGTGTGTGTGTTGGAAGAATTAAAGTCCGTTTCCATTGTTCGAAGGAAGCTGTTCATATGTCGGAGTCTCTACTTTTCCTAAAAGCTTGCTGCGATGGTTGAGAAGTTTAAAGCAACCATCAGGGGGCGACTGCGGCGATCTCCACCTAAAACAGGTTTTTCCTTTTTAAATGTCCAATATCGCAAATAATTAATTTATTTATTTTTGTAAAATTACAGTAATAAACGCCAAGATTTTCGTAAAAGATTTAATAACTAGTAAATTTTGCTGTAAATTTCGAGATAAAATATTTTTAGCTTTAGAAGAAAGAAAAAGGAAATACCGGTAGGCTGAATTCTGATTGAGCCGTCAGTTTGGAACGTAGGACTACGACTTGTAGATTGGAGAGTTGAAATGAACTAGTCGAATGTGGTTTCAAAGCGTTTATTTCATTTGTTATAGCCAACGCAGGTCTATGATATTAAAATTAGCTTATATAATTCTTACAAGTAATGCTGGATACATTGCAAACACAAAGCAGATCGATGCATGAATTACCCAACGTGGTGCTCTGTGTTCTTGGGCATTCCTCATCACTTGCTCTTGCCTCTCGTTTTGATTTTCTCCACTTTTGCTTGCGTTCATTCTGCGAACTACGCATCATTATGGAAAATGTTAGCCCATTCACAGGAAAACATTTTTTTTTAATTTTAGTTTACACCACTGCGATATGTTTGAATCGAGAGCTTTAAAACGATACCACGCACAGTCGTTTTGCACTCACGGTTGACCAGATAAACAGCGATATTGTCAAAAGTGTTCACCGGTTCACAAGAAAATATTTTTTTAAATGTTTACTTCAAGCCACTGCGAAATGTTCTTCGTATATTTGAATAGATCTCGTGGAGTCGTCCGTAAGGGGTCCGGGTTCGAATCCCGGTCAGGCATGGATGTTGTGTTTGTCTTACGGCACTGGCTCTCTCCCTTCCCTGGAACCAGTGACCCTAAATTAGGGACGGGCGACTGCTTATAGCCCATTGAGTTGCTCACGGTGGTCGTTAAACCTCCAATCAAAAAAAAAAAAAAAGATCTCGTGGAGAGCTTTGAAACGATACTACGCACAGTCGTGTCGCTCTCACGGTTGCCGAGATAAACCGAGTCAAACGCGGCGGCATACTCAGAAAAATTACATAATCTCCCCCGGCCACAGGAAGTGAGGGGAGCGTAACGCGCACGATGTATTGCGCAGTACGCAAATTGGACTCCATGCTGTCTACGAATGTGCTAACACGATTAGTGTGCTGCACGTATTTTTAACGCTATAACGATTTCAGTTGGGTCACAGGCGGTCGGCCCTAAGTCGCCCCATACTATCTGTGTTGTTAGACATAGTCCTACGTCAAGAAACAAGTGGAGGTTGAGAGCGGACGTGAAAAGAAGTTTTGGCTGATCATGAAAAGCAATGGATATGCTTTGTTCTGTTCTTTAGTATTGTCTGGTGTCATTAGTACTTCGAAGAAAGGAAAGCCACCGTGTGGGATAGATTTTGGAATGTGTGTGTGAGACAGTGTGGATGACAGAGCGAAGTATGTACCAGGACTGGGCCAAAACAAAAACCAGTAACACATTTCCAAGCTGGATATTTTTCTATTAAATCAACCCACCTGAATACAAGGGTTCAAACTTCATTTTGGAAGATTTTATCCAGACGTGCGATTTAAAAAAGCGTCACGTTAGTTTACTCAATGAGCGACCATTCGAGCTCCATAAAAATAGCGCTGAGGTTTTCGTACTTGTTCGCAGTTTGTGATTTGAAAATTGAGAACAATTATTATAATTGAAAATGTTTAAAAACCTGGTAATGCCAGAAAGGGGCAGCCCTAAAACTTTATAGTGTGTATAGGGGGGGGGCTCTATACAGTCTCTATTTATTTTTCAGACCGCAGAACTCTTCCTCCCTAAAGAAAGCTTCTGGATCCTCCCCTGAAGGTAACCGGAAGCGTAAAATGCAGCACAGTTCCTGACGGCAATCTACATATAAGCATGTGGTGCTGAAAACGCACGGCTAGCTTTTGTTCTGGGCCGGTGAAAATCTGCGCGTCCCATCAACGGTGCACGATTTTTTAAAGAAATGTTCATGCTTACACACTCCAAGTTATCCCACATCTTCACTGAGACGATTACTCAACAAGCTAGAGGTTTGCTCGTCGTGTGCTACAGAAAGTCGGCCATGGCGATTACCTAACGGAGTTTATATACAAGGCAATATTTTACGCTGGCGGGAATGTGAAAAGCCCCAACTACCGAATGTATGCGGTTAGGAGCAACCCCATGCTGTCGCCGAAAATGAAAGAGCGAAAGACAGTATGAGTGTCTGGTGTGCAATAGCACACAGCAGAATGAGTGGTCCCTTATTTTTTCGCAGAGAACACCATCACATACAACGTCTACCTTGACATACTGGGAATGCATGCAGCTCCAAAACTTATGGAATTGAATCCAGTGGACATCTTCCGTCAAGATTTAGAGAGTCGCGCTGGAATATAAGAAACATTTCGCGCATATTTTGTATCATTTTTTATCTTTACGAATGCGAAAAAATGCTTATTTCCACTAAATAATAGAATAACGCTTTAAAAATCATCCAGAGTCACAACTTTCTTTTGGACAGTTCTGAACGCTGTTTGATAAATTTGTATATATATTGGCAGCTTCTCTTCTGTTTGAAATACTATATCCTAAGTTGGTAAAAAACTGACTACTGATTGAACTTGTAGTCATCGGTATGTTATTTTTAATTCAATGTGAATGCGATACTTTATCGACATTTTAACTCACAAACATGATATATGATCATAATCCCAATTGATCATAGTTTTGTTTCCTAGTCAGGAAACTAACGGAACACACTGCGATGATTCGGTGGACTGCACTTTTACAGTGTCAGAACAATATCACACATCGATGCTAACGTGAGATTTTACGGTCAGCAATGATTCAAAATGAATGGCAGTCGATATTTGTAAGATGACAGGTCGCATTGTTCTATAAGACAATATTTTTGCAGGAAATGGGCAAGAGCTTTATCGGAAAGGCATCTTCTAAAACTCGGCCTTTAGAAGAGCTCAAACGCCCTATAAAGTGCTCTTTTGTTTCGATCTGGGCATGAACTAACATGAACACTAAAATGCATTTTGGATTCTATGCCACTGACTTTTACCTTAAGAGTCAACTACCGGTGTTCAATAACATAATTATGTTAACTTTATTCTTGTTTAAGGTAAGACGAAACTGTAACCAAAATCATAAGTAATTTAGATAAGATACACGAAAACCATAAAAGTAAGTTTCTTCAATTACCTTGAACTGTAAAAGCCATAAAAGTAAGTTTCAAATATCCAGGCAGAGATGATTGGATGAACACAGAATAATAGGAGAAATCGGAAATCTACAGCTAATGAGAGAAATTACTGATGACAAACGAAAAAGTGTTTCCACCAGTAATTGAACGGTACTTGAACTTTCGTTGGTAACAGTCTATTGCAAAAAATGTTAACAATTAGTGTCAAAATTATTCATTATCACGATTTTGACAACTATCGCAAGTTTTCTCGTCGAATGCATTTTTTCAAGGTAAAAATGGGTAATTAATATAACATAGGTTTGTTTATCCGTGTTGTGATAGAAATCATAATTATGTTTTTTGCGCATGACTTCTTTGATACATAAAGGGTGAGAGTTTGCATAATTTCATTATTATCATCGCGTGGTATTTATATAGTGTGTATAGTAAAGTCACGCAAAAGTCGCTTCACAGGTGAATGGAAACTACTGATGCTATGGAATCAACAACGTCAGCCGCCCCCGGTGGTGCTGTGGCCTAAGCTCTGATTTCTAACCATTCTTCCATGGGTGGTCTGGGTTCGAATCCCCCGGTTGGTCATGGATGTTGTGTTTGCCTCACGGCACTGGCTCTCTACCTACTGTGGTACTAGTGGCTCTAAATTACGGACGGGTGACTGTTTATAGCCCATTAAGTTCCTCACTGTGGTTGTTAAACTTCCAAATTGAAAAACAAAACTAGAACCAACAGACACATACACATACAAGGTTAGTTTGAGTGTCGGAGGGACGATTCAATGATCTGGAGTTCTGCGCCCTTAACGCCTAAACCGCAACGTTAGCTCCCCGAACACCAAAAACATGACAGATAGCGCAACAATGCAAAGTAAAAAATTCGAGTGTGCCATTCTTATACTGCAAATTCCCTTATCCCACATTAAACAGTATGGGTTAAGGGGCAAATTCGGATTCCGTACTGAGAAACTCAGCGTAGTAAATTGTGTTTATTTAAGACCTGTGTTACCTCACACGCCATGATGGAACACTGCTGCTATGCGACTATAATATGGAAACGAGATGCATGTAAGCAGACAATGAGTTATAGACTTGTAAAACAGTCATCATACTACCAACGTACCTAAACCATCACGTCTGGCAGACGTTGCGGTCACAGGAGCTCCAGTTTGTATACTATAAGTTAGAAACATACTTACCATGGTACAACATATTGCACATTACCAGCATCGGCTACAGTATATTCCTATATGGGACGCAGTAGGTTATTCCAAACATCAACCAACAAAGTGCTATAAAACTGAAGAGATGATCCGTTTTATCGGCGTAAGAAATCAAAGTTACAATTTGTCAAGCTTTCGCTCACCAACGGATGGCTTTGGCATAGTGTTTCAGTTTGTTTTACGCTATCAGGCTTCAAAACGCCATCTATTGATGATCAAAAACTTGGCAAATTGCAATTTTGATTTCTTACGCCGATAAAACGTAATATCACTCTAGTCTCATTCATATTTGGTGTATTAATCAGTCCTGCTATTCAGCATAGTGCTGGTAACCGTGCTGCATGCTTAACGAATCCGCTCTTGCAAATCCTGCAGCCAGATTCTGGGAATTTAGTTGTCCTAAACCTTGGATTTAAAATAACCCCCCACTGGAAAAATCCAGTGGGGTTCAATCTGGTAACATTGCTGGCCACTTGACCAGACTGCCGTACCCACGACGTGTGGGCGTGATAAAACCGCTGACCGGCAATGTGCTTGTGCGTCTTGTTGTGATGATTGTACATACGATACCCTAAATAAAGACAAACTTCCTCCAAAATTATAAGTATGCCATCACGGAACACCTGCAGACAGTGTTTTTCTGTAATGGTCCGTTGGAATAACTCTGGTCTTACGATGGTGTTGTTGCAAATGCACAGCATACGCTAACCGACCAGAGTGCCTGATGATAGACTTCCTGTGTCCTTCGTGGGCTCTTCATACTCCAGTGATTCAAGATTGTGCAATGACAGCTGTCAAATGTAAAGGTGAATTCGTCTGTCTACATCGTATTCTCTAGAAAACATGGAAACCCGATTTATTGAGAACATGGTTACACCAGTCGATACAGCGCGCGATGATCACAAAGGCACCGTGTCGGCTGGGTTACTGTACAGTATGAGTGAAGCCGATACTCGTACATTATCTTCCAAGAAAGTCCCGCAGTCAGGCCATAGGCTGCACTGAGTTCTCGCATGCTGCATTGAGGATGGACAAGTACATGCGTATGCTGCAATATCCACACCTATCACTCAATTCAAGAATTAGCCGTCGCGTACCTGTTTGACGGAGCTTTTGTATAAAGCGGATGACGGTGTAAGGCAGGGACAACGTGAAAGAAACTGTATACAGCGCCATGTGTATTTTTCGTTTTCCCTGATGTTCTCCCTGTATCAACACCACTTTACACCACAGTCCAGAATTCTGATCCGTCACACGTATGGTTATCATGCGATGACGTAGTTATCTTTTTTGGTTTGCTCGCGTAACTTTAAATACCATGTTTAGCTCTTTGTGTTGTTTTTGCATTGACATATTATGCATATATGGAAATCTTGGTATCTTGCAAACATTTCCCATGAAATTCGTTATATTTACAATAAAGGAACTTACAACTTAGTATTATACAACTTGAAGTATTTTATTACGTATTCAATGGTGTAAAAATATATAAAAACACACAATGACTAAGTGCTGAGCTTTCACACTCCGAACGGGAGGCTTTCTCAAGGCCAGTGAACACAAGGATGTTTTCGGGAACGACGGTAATTTGAAATCTTGGAATGTATGCGGAACGTTTGTGGTGGATACTAAAGGAACAAATGACTAAACTTGGTGATACCATACAGGAAGAAGGAAACATATATCGGATTTCTTTTTCCTCCACAGAAGACCGTACTTGATAGCTCCATAGAGCTACTATTGTACATTTGTCCCAGTTGTATGATTGCAATACATGAGCGTTTGGAATCACAACGGAAGGAATTAATCATGCATTGTGGCAGTGGCATATGAACGGAGTGAAATGTAGTAACACAGTATATCCGCTCTTTTTTTAGTGGCCCTGCTTATCTTTTATGTTCCTCCTACCTGCAGAGAGAACTCCAAATATATACGTTGCACTCCTTACAGATCTTGAGGAGACTTTCTCTGCCTTCTGAGAGTACAGCCGAAATTCACCCATTGACCCTTTTTTTTATGACTGATTTGTAGTAAAAGAGTGATGTTACCCAACTTTGCAATTCATGTTTCTATGTTATCTATTATATTTTCAAATTTCGAAGAGCTAGAAACTCTGACTTCCAACGGATGGGATCAGCCCTCTGGTACCATATAAAGAGCAGCCTTCGTTTGCCTGAGAAGTGGCTGTTGAGAGACTTTACAACACACCTTATGTTTTTATGCACTGGTGTCCAAAGCTTAAGACCGAGCCAGGTTTTGACCTATAGCGTCGCACGGAAGTAGCCTGGATATGTAAAATTCAAACCATTGGAACTCCATTACTTACCGAGATGATGACGGAAACAACACCGACATAACTGCAGATACTAAAGGATATAGTAGAACTTTAATCAGAATTGGCTACATAGCTCCAGATGCCATGGTGCCGATGCATCATTGCCAAAGATGGTACAAAGGGAAGAGAAGGTCCTCAGTAGGGAATATGACCATCCCTAACGTCGTTTCATGATTTGCATCGTCTGTTGATATTTTGCACTAGGTTGTTGATAATTTCTTGGGGGTAACACGCCATTCTTCCGTCAGGGCCGTCTTCAGCTGTTGGACAGTTTCCGGTGTATGTGGACGAGCCGCAACTCGTACCTCCAGAGCGTCCCACATGTGTTCTATGGAATTTAAGTCGGCAAAGGTGCTGGCCAATCCATCCACCGAATGTCTTCACTTTCCAACAGCTCATCAATAGCCACCGTACGAAAGGATGTGGTGTGGCGTTGTAGTCCATTAATACAAACTTTAAGCCAATGTCACCTCGGAACAGACAAACATGGGGAAGGATTATATCGTTACAGTAGCGCACACCGGTTACAGTACCTTATTTCAATATGTAGATCTCTGTATGTCCATCGATCGGAAAGCCTTCCCATACGAGAACACCACGGCTGCCATATCTATTATTTTCATTTATGTTTTCGGGACATATGGGGTGCTTACCTCACGCCAGATTAGCTAACATCCAGAATCGCTAGAGAAACTAAATCTACTCTCATCAGTAAACGAGTACCGTACCTCACTATTCTGCTATATGGTCCTTATGTTCTCTGGACCAATGTGAACAGTGTCTCCGGTGGGCAGTTGTTAATGAAACACAGCGTACTAAACGTTGGATAAACAGTCCACCTTTGTGTAGTTACCTGGCCACTGCAGATCGCCATATTTTGCCTCCTGTACTTATGTTCAGTTGTTTTGCCAGGTTACTCTCTGTCTGGTGTAGATTCCTCTTGGTATGTAGCGGCAAAGGTGGTCCTCACTGGGTGTACTTTTCGGTGGACGACCACCACCGGTCTTTCGCACAGCTGTACCTGTATGTAATCTTGAAGGCTGACTACGCACGCGTTACGATGGTATGGGCGATACCGAACTCTTGTGTCGTACTCATCACAGTTCGTCCCTCCTCGAGCCTCCCAATCATTCATTCACCAGTTAAATTATCAAGATGTCCTCGACGCGTTGTTTCGTCGTCTCTAGCTCCTCGAGCCTCCCAATCATTCAACCACCAGTTCAATCATCAAGATATTCTCGACGCGTCGTTTCGTCGTCTCTAGTTCCTCGAGCCTTCCAATCATTGAATTACGAGTTGAATCCAAACGATGTTCTCGACGCGTCGTTACGTTGTCTCTAGCACACAGCAAACCTAAAGAACGTCTGTAATGCACACCGTCCGGGGTTTTCCATTCAATCGAGGCTGTTGGACGGCGTGTGCGCATTTTGTTCTCACGTCACGCAAACCACACGCCTTGCTTCATTATCACGCATGCGCTGTTGCTCCTGTTCCCAGACACAGTCCTGAGTCAATTTGAGTTTGGGTGCTGCTGCTATTTATGACGTTATTTTAGTTTTCCCATTTCGTTCTTAAGTTTTGCACACTAGTGTATTTACATATCTCCATTGGCTCCGGAACACAGTCATAAGGTTGCTACATATACATACATTATAGTTTCAACTACCATATGATTGAATTGCGATACCTTTTGTGATGTATTAATAAACCTATGTAGCAAAACCAGCTTAAAAATAAATTTCATGAAAGATATATTGAAACTTTTTTTGCAGCAGAAACCAATACTGTGTCCATGATAACATGTTGCTTTAAAATATTTTTCATTAATGGAAAATATTTGCACTATATTATCAAAAGTTTTCGGCAGCCGTAATGTTTTGTGACACATTGCTTTATTATTGCAATTAGTAGTTAGGCTTGTATGATTGTTGGTAGGGAAAATTATCTAGAACGGCGAGAGTTCATTCATGGTTTGTGGTATAATAAAAAACGGGCGAAGTCCCATCCACTGAAAACAACTCCATACCATGACGCAGCTTCTGCCGAACTTAATAGTTGGAAGAAAACAGTCCGACGAAAATCGTTCTCCGGGCTGTCGCCAAATCCAAACATGCCCATCAGATTGGGAGAGTAAAAAGCGTGACTGAACACTCCAAAGAACAGCTTTCCAGTCGCCCACATGTCAGGAATGACTGGAGACACTCCACTCTGAACTGCACTTCGCACTTACGGTAGTGATGTGTGGCTTGTGTACCGGTGCTCTACCATAATAACCCATACTGTGCAACTCTCTGCGGATAGTTATGGTACTAATCGAGACATTTACAAGCATTTCCTACTTGAGCAGCGATGGAAACGGCAGAGGAAGAACGGAATTTCCTAACATTTCTTACCATGGCTCTTCTGCCACGTTCCGTCAGTTTGTGCGGCCTTCCCGAAATTTGTTTTTCTGTTTTGTGTTCGCACCGTCCTACTTCCATATCTTCACGGCATCGCTTGCAGTTTATTTTCGTACAAGTTTAGCTGCAACGCTCCGTACGGAAACGTTGCTCAAATGACATCCTATGACCACCCCTACGCTGAAACTCGGAAAGTTCACATCCAAGCAGCATATCTGCGTCAAAGTAAATGATGACACGACATTTTTTTTATTCCCATCAGAGCGGTCATTTGTCATTTTCTTGTAGGACTTTCGTCCACAATGAGTAGATTTTAGGTCCGAGCCACCTACAGCGAGTTCGCCTTTTGGGCAGGACACAGAAACGGAAGGAATGAGAGCAAGTCTAATGACTTTGACAGAACAGTTTGTAGTGAGATTAGAGTACAATAGATGGCGCCACCGTACAAGTACGACGTTGCACATAGAGGGGTGAGAGAATTTCAGGGGGGGCATAGGAAAGGATACCCATTTAACCAGTGGGTCCAGCCTGGGGGCCGTCATTTAACGCGCTCTTCCGATATTCAGCGACTGTTAGTAAATCACACCATCTCTGAAAGATCAGCACAGGATCGAACCTGAGGACCTTGCATTGATAGTCTGACTCGCTAACCACTAAGCCATCCGCGGCTCCTGATGACACAACAGATGATCTCAGCTTATTATACCTACCTCCCCACTCACAGCGCACCTTCCTGCGCAACCAATCTTTGCACTTACGTATTATAAATATTTGGTTGTGTCAGAATGTATGTGCCTTTCAGTGAATTGGACAGGCGACAAAACGGAACATCAAAAAAAGGGGGTGGGGAGTAAAAGAAATGGTCTCATTTAGATGTATTTGTACTTCCAAAAGGGCTTGAGATCTGAGGGCAACAGGTGGCGCTCTGAACTCAAACCTGGAAAGAATGTTATTAGTATCGATATCACCGCTAATGACTTTGAATAACAGGTCCAATAAGAAGTTCCTGATTATAACAAATACGCTATATAGATTAAACTGAAACACTTCATTTAATGGTGTAAAACTAATACACAATTTAAGCCGAGCTTTCGCTCTCCACCGGGAGGCTTCGTCTGGGCTAAGCTATCAACGCTTTCTAATAAATAGCCACTTACAATGTTGTTACAACATATTAGAAATAGCAACTTTGTTTTTCTAAGAAGGCTTTGATAGCTTAGCTCAGACGAAGCCTCCCTGCCGAGCGCGAAAGCTCGGCTTAAACTGTACATTAGCTTTACGCCATTAAAGGAAGTGTTTTAGTTTGTAAATGGTGTGGTCTTTGTTAACGCTACATAGCCAATTTCAGTACTCTGTGCTTCACAAAATTTTCTCATTATCAAGGTAGAAACATATGGCGTTACAGTACCTGTTCTGAACATCCATGTAGGTGCTATTATCTCTTTTGGTTATGTATATCATTAAAAAAATAAAAATGTTCTGTAGATCGTTTCACCGTATGTTGATTAGTTGACGGAAAATATTATCCTTTTCATGCTGTGTATCACACTATAAGTAAATTTGAATTCCAGGTCACTGCAATGCTCAAGATTGAGAGTTCATCGGAATTTAGTCGTTGCTCTGATCATCCACTGCCTAATGCTTGTAGCGTTTTCACTACCTGTGGTCGGAGGACCAAGCATTCCGTCTTATAGAGATTTTGTAAGTATTTTTGGCAACTATTTGACCGATTTGAAGAATTACGTTTCCATTAGGAGGCCTGAATTGTGATGATGATCGTTGCCTTGGCCGCTATGGTGCGTAAATACAGATGCAATTGAAATCAAATATATTTCATTTCATATTATTGCTTCCAAAAATCTGATTGAAACAATTATTCTCACTTCACTACTTTTACCACAAAGATCTTTTTTTGTATAATATCTTCTTCAAATAACGCAGAGTTTTACCAGATAGTGGTCATAAATATATAATGCATTTACCCCCGCTATTACCAGCTTTTGAACGTTCGATTTAAAAAACTGTTTTTGCGTCCGATAACTTTTACAGAGAAAAATACTTTGCGTATGAGTAATATAAATCTAAGCTGCCTCACCGTACGATAAAAAACACCAAGTTTCCAAACTGCAAACTAAAAACATTTATTTACAGACTAAAAACCTTGCAGAAAGCTAGCGCTTTCGGAGAACACATGTCTCCATCTACTGGCCCGAGTGCCACAGGACAAGCACCGCCCATCAGATATATATAGCCCACCATTGCCCACAATGCAACACGGTACCAAGTTCCAAACATACCCCCTCCCCAATCCCTATCGTCCCTCCCCTCCCCCTTCACCAGAAATGAAGAGTACACACATAAAAATTTAGAAACCCCCCCCGCCACCCCGTTGACATTTCCTCCTTCTCAAACCCCCCCCCCCCCTTCCCTTGGTCGAAATAAAAGTAAAGGACCTGAAAACAAATTAAGCAAACTATTAAAGCATAATAATTTAAAAAAACTAAATTAAAAAAGTTCAACTGCAAATCAAAGTCCCTCGTCCGTGGAGGCCTCTTGGGTGGTAACCAATCTTCTCCAAGTGCTAGGTACATAGGTCGGCAGATCCTCATTACAACAAGAGTCACCGTAGTATAGGATGAACAAACTCTCGGACATGAATATAGTAGACCTGCCGACGTTGGAATTCAATATCTTGGCACCACTCCAATTTGGGGAATATCCCTCAAGATTTACAGCAGTAGTGAGTGCAGTACTTTTTGTTCCGGATCTGAGGGCGTACCTGTGTTCTCCCAGTCTGACAGGCAAGGTCCTAAGTGTAGAGCCAATATATTTTTTTTGGAGCCATGTCAGGGTCAGAGTGGATTAGGGGAGGCTGTAAACACCATGTTGTTGCAAGGTGGAAGTCCTATCTCGGTCACGTCTGATCAGAGAGAACAAATTTCTATTATTAATTCCAAAATTTAATTGGTGTCTCTTGCAAGCTTTTTTGAGAATAGGTATGGTGTTAGGGTTGTACTGTACACTACCTACAAATCTATTCTGTCGTGTTTCCATGGATAACGTTATGAATTTCAGTCGTCCATCTCTCTGTAGTAATTCTTGAAAAAATTGTTCTGAATATCCAAATGTACGAGCAATGGGTAATACAGTTGAGAGTTCCTGTTTTTTGCTCTACAGGACGATGAACAATTTTTTTCAAGTTTGACAATAAAATATACCAACAGCTTGAAGGAGCCCCCATGGGTTCCCCACTCTCCCCGGTACTGGCTGAGATCCTGTTGCAACATCTTGAAAACCAGGTATTAGTGAATTCTGTTGTTAAGCCTCTGTTTATGATACGATATGTTGATGATGTGCTGGTTTTTTGGCCACATACGCTTGCCCTTCTAGATCAATTCACAGCATGTTTGTCTTCTCAGTACCCGACAATCAATTTTACAAAAGAACTGGAACACTCGGGGAATCTACCTTACCTAGACTTCCTCTTAACTAGGGACCCGCAAACGCAGAAGATTAAGTTTTCTGTGTATAGAAAACCAACATTCAATCCATGTATTATACCATTTTCGTCTGCCCACCCAACGAAATACAAATCTGCGGCTTTGGTTTTCTGATTAGACGTGCTCATACACATTCATCGTCCTGTAGAGCAAAAAAAACAGGAACTCTCAACTGTATTACCCATTGCTCGTACATTTGGATATTCAGAACAATTTTTTCAAGAACTACTAAAGAGAGATGGACGACTGAAATTCACAACGTTATCCATGGAGACAGGACAGAATAGATTTGTAAGTAGTGTAGAGTACAACCCTAACACCATACCTATTCTCAAAAAAGCTTGCAAGAGACACCAATTAAATTTTGGAATTAATAATAGAAATTTGTTCTCTCTGATCAGACGTGACCGAGATAGGACTTCCACCTTGCAACAACATGGTGTTTACAGCCTCCCCCTAATCTACTCTGACCCTGACATGGCTCCAAAAAATATATTGGCTCTACACTTAGGATCTTGTCTGTCAGACTGGGAGAACACAGGTACGCCCTCAGATCCGGAACAAAAAGTACTGCACTCACTACTGCTGTAAATCTTGAGGGATATTCCCCAAATTGGAGTGGTGCCAAGATATTGAATTTCAACGTCGGCAGGCCTACTATATTCATGTCCGAGAGTTTGTTCATCCTATACTACGGTGACTCTTGTTGTAATGAGGATCTGCCGACCTATGTACCTTGCACTTGGAGAAGATTGGTTACCACCCAAGAAGCCTCCACGGACGAGGGACTTTGATTTGCAGTTGAACTTTTTTAATTTAGTTTTTTTAAATTATTATGCTTTAATAGTTTGTTTGATTTGTTTTCAGGTCCTTTACTTTTATTTCGACCAAGGAAAGGGGGGGGGTTGAGAAGGAGGAAATGTCAACGGGGGTGGGGGGCAACATTTAGGTTGAGGGGTTTCTAAATTTTTATGTGTGTACTCTTCATTTCTGGTGAAGGGGAGGGACGATAGGGAGGGGGAGGAAGGTATGTTTGGAACTTGGTACCGTATTGCATTGTGGGCAATGGTGTGCTATATATATCTGATGGGCGGTGCTTGTCCTGTTGCACTCGGGCCAGTAGATGGAGACATGTGTTCTCCGAAAGCGCTAGCTTTCTGCAAGGTTTTTAGTTTGGAAATTTGGTGTTTTTTATCGTACGGTGAGACAGCTTAGATTTATATTACTGGCATTTCGTACGAATCTTGAGTCAACATTATTTTGCGTATACTTTCTAATTTTGCATAACAAACAGTTATGTCACTAGTGGGTATAAGTACATATTTCTGTTTACTACATGTTTGCAGATTTATATTTTTAAAAGTACGATTGATTTTTTTTTGCTTCCTAGATACCATCACTACGGAAAACATTTTGTGCATACTACCTGCTCAAAGTAATAACCAGTTTTCCCGCTAGAGGGCTAAAGTTGTATTATAGATTGTCTTCCATATCTAGGCTTCAAATTATTCGCTTTGAAAAAATACTTTTTCTTTCGAATATCTTCCTATGACAGATATTTCGCGCACAATTTGTGATTTTTCGTAACGGACAAGTGGGCATAAGTAGATAATTTTGCCTACGAATGATTTTAAAATTCTACAAAAAAAATTAGAAAAAATATTTTTGTAAATTTTTCCATTCACTGTAAAGAGCATGCAGTCTGTCTTTTGCAGGTTTTCTCCTTTCCTAAAAATCCACTTTGAAATTTTCTTTTGAGTCCGAAAAGATTCAAGAGAAGTGCTCGTACACCCCAGAATTCGGTGTCATCTTTCCTCTTTCGTTTTGCGGCTAATGTTCAGTAATTATACAGTGAGTAAACTCCTTTTCGCTGATTTCCTGACACTTACGTATGTTTTTTCTACTTTTCCTCAAAAACGTCTGTCTCGTTAGGTGTAAGGAGAAATGGATGCTGTATGCGTCTTTCGGCGCAACAAGTGAACCGTAGTGAATCCCTGAAACACATCCCCGAAGCCTGTACTCCATAGCAGAAAAACGATGATCAGTGTTTGTTGGTCCTCCGCGGGTGGGATCGATTCCTTCTTCTTATATCCTGGTCAAACCTTCACGGAGGACAGCTATTGTCAAGAACTTGACATAATGCATGAAAAATTACCCACTAAATAGCTGGCATTAGTCAAATACTATGGGCCTATATTTCTCTATGATAACGGGACACGCGTAGTTGCACGCCAAAAGAACGAGCAGCTGCACCATTTGAAGTACAAAAGGTCACCTCATCCGCCGTATTCACCTGATCTCTCCCCTACAGACTAAAACTTTCTCAAGCACCTGGACATCTTTCTACAAGATAAACAGCCGGCATTAGTCAATCGCAATGCGCCCATACTTATCCATGATAACGCGAGACCCAACGTTGTATACCCGACGAACCAAAAGCTGCACCAGTTGAGGTACGAAACCTTACCTAATCCGCCTCATTCACCTGATCTATCTCCTACAGACTAAAAATTCTTCAAGCACTTGGACATCTCCCTGCAGGTTAAACAGCCGGCATTATTCAATTGCCATGGCCCCATACTTCTCCATGATAGCGCGAGACCCCACGTTGCATACCAGACTATCCAGTAGCTGCACCAGTTGAGGTGTGAAGTCATACATCATTCGCCATATTCACCTGATTTGTCCCCTACAATCTATAACTTATTCAAGCACCTGGACTTCTTTCTACTGGGTGACATTAATCAATCGTCGTGGGCCCGTACTTCTCCATGATAACGCAAGACCCCACGTTACATACCAGACGATCATGAAGCTGCACCAGTTGAGGTACGAAACATTATCTCATCCACCTTATTCACCTGATCTGTCCTCTACAAACTTCAAGCACCGTGACAGCTTTCTACAGGGTAAATAATTTCCCAATAAAACGTGAGTTGAAACCGCATTCTATTAGCTTATCGCATCTCGAAGCTCGACATTATTTCACTACGGCATACAGAAACTCGCATCTCGTTGAAAAAAGTGCGTTGCTGCTGTTGATGATTATTTTTATTAATAAGATATATTTTACATCGCATTTTGGGTGTAAGAAGTGTCCATCAATATTCCGACATTTCATCTGCAACAACGTATTATACACTAAAGCAGCATATTATTAGGAACATTCCCCTAAAAACGCGTTGTGCCGCCCTTGGCCTTCAAAAGAGCCTCAACTGGATATGGCATGGCTTCAAGGAGGTGCTGATATCTGTGTACAGGTACGTTCAGCCGAAGCAGATGTGATGGGGTCTGTCAGTTGTCGAATGTTCACTGGAGGAGGATATCTGCTGCGAAAGGCTTTCTCAATCCATCCCACATGTGTTCCGTTGGGTTAAGATCTGGGAGCTGTAAGTGCTATTTAGCACTTCGAAGTCACTGTTGTGCTCCTGGGACAATTGAGTGACGATCCGAGCCGTGTCCGTAATGATGTTAAGGTACCTCGTTATTTTCAAGTGCTTCTTTGGAGGTATTAAGGAACACAGTTCCCATCATAAGGACAGACCCTAGATCATTACACAGCCACCACCAGCTTGTACAGTTAACGCTAGGTTTCTGGGCCCGATTGATTCGTGCTGTTGACTCCATATTCTGACACTTCCATCGAGAGTATTAACCGAAAACGTAATTCGTCGGACCAGGCGACTTTATTCGGTTCTCAAGGATCCAGTTGTAGTGTTCTCGTCCCAAATACAGCCAAATTTGAAGGTTTTTAGCGGAGGCGAGTGATACGCAAAGAGACGTCTGCTTATATAGTCCATTCGCGCAAATGTGCATCGGATTGCTCATTCTGAAATTCTCCTCTCGATACCCCTGTTGTACTGCGCGGTTACTTTGCGCAATGGAGCTCATCTGTTACCTTGTACAATCCTCTCCATCCTCAGTGGCCCTCGTACGTTGACCAGTCGTTTCCAACGCCCACAGGAAGGCCGCTGAATGCATGTTTTGTTGTTTGTGCACCACTCATTGTACACTCTCGAAACATTTTCCGTTTCTGAGATGCTTACACCTGCCTGCCTGACACCCACTGCCATACCTCTTAAATCATGTTCCATATTACCGCTGCCTACGGTTCGTACACGTGTGAATCCGTTGCGGTGAGCTATTTATGACACCATCATAACGTCATAACTGCGTGTGTAAGTTAGAATGGCACGTGTTTGATTGCTATGTGGGTTTCCTAATAATTTGCTATTTCGGTGTATATGAATACTGTATTTTGGTTTTCGGATGCACCCTCGTATCATATCTTTCGAAATAAATATCCACAGTAGCGAAACATTTTAAAGATCACTTTCTCGAGAAGTGATTCAAAGAGCAGTTAGCTTAAACCGGAAACAATCTCTCTAAAGCTCTGGAATATTGCATCAGTAATTAATGAAATTTCAAAGATATGACACTGAAACTCAATTTCTTTAGGATAGGTTCTGTTTAATAACAAAATATGTATTTTATTCCGGTTATATGCGTAAAATTTTCAAAACATTCGCGAGCTTTCACTGCCAACGGGCAGCTTCTTCAGGCTGCTGAATATAAACAGTTAACAGAAACAGATTATTTAACTACGCCCAATTAATTATTAAGAATAAATTTGCATTTATTCTTAATCTGTTTCTGTTAACTGTTTATATTCAGCGGCCTGAAGAAGCTGCCCGTTGGCAGTGAAAGCTTGCGAATGTTTTGTAAAATGTACGCCTATAAACGGAATAAAATACGTATTTTGTTATTACACGTGGCGTATAACCCACAATCCCATTTGTACCTAGGTTCTGTTTATTAAGGGGAAAACTTCATAAAATTTCTACCCATGCTTTCGCACGCATTAAACTGCTAGAGACAACGACATCACTGCCTTTCTTGCATTTTAAGGATATTTTAGAATACTATATGTAAGCGACCGAACAGATTCAGTATATTTCATTGGTTTCATTTTCACTCATGTAGTAAGTTTCAGTATTTTTGAAATATGATAAATCCGTCTCTGGAAATTTCAAAGTTATATTTTGTTATTCAGTATTCGTGAAACGTTATTCAAAGAAACAGCGGTTATCTCAAAAGTGTCATCACCTGTGAGTGTTCGCTTCCTATACTACGTATTTTAGATCATAAATGAATTTGCACATATACATATTCTTTAAAACATCTAAAAAAAACTTGTCTTTCAACAGATTAGCAGAATGTACGTAAAAGCCGCCCCGGTGGTGCAGTGGTCTAAGCAATGGCCCCTGATCATTCGTCCGAAAGGGGTCCGGGTTCGAATCCCGGTGAGGCGCGGATGTCGTATTTGTCATACGGCAATGGCTCTCTCCCTTCCCTGGAACCAGTGACCCTAAATTAGGGACGGGCGACTGATTATAGCCCATTGATTTTCTCACGGTAGTCGTTAAACCTCCAATCAGAATAAAAAAAAAAAAAAAAAAAAAAAAAAAAAAAGAATGTGCGTAAAACTTCTCCTAATAGTGATTTAATGCTTTTGAAATAATCACTCTCAACATATACAGATAAGTGTGGGTATATTTTAATGCCAAATCCTCCATTACTACATTTTTAAAATACTCGAAAAAGGTAATGCGCAGCACAACGGTATTTTTTCAAATTGCATACTTGAATACCTGCTCTCTTAAACAATTCGTTTTTATTTACAGCACTGGTTGTGTAAGACGATTCTTTCCATTAAAATGTACGCCGCACTGGCAAGTATCAACTGGATGTTCGTGGAAGGAATGCTTCTTCACAGCCGAATTACGACGAACATCTTTCAAAAAGACGCTCCTTTCAAGTTCTACTACTTCATTGGTTGGGGTAAGATACGATTCTTATATTTAGTTAATATCCATTATACCATGTGTTTGTCATGCCTAATAAAATATCGAATCACTAGGTAATAGTTCGTCAATAGTGACGATGGAAAATAAGATCTGTGGAATATTTTTTAATAAGCAGGTACGTATTCTTTTTATTTGTGATGTCCAATTGTGAAAGTATGTTTCATGAACATTAAAAAAACCGACGGGGCCGAATTAGATTCCCCCACTGTGTTTAAATGTAGAACTATGTATGCCCTGTCTTGTGTCTATAAGATCGTGAATAAAATACACAGTGGAAGTCGCAGACGTCGCATACTCGACTAAACTCGTTCGTGAAGTTTTTCTTGAATCCCGCTGTTGCTGTTTCATAAATAGTTTTTATAAGTCCTTGGCGGTATGTAATCCGGCTCTTTTGTTTGATACCAGTCAATGTCCGAGTCCATATGAACGTCCACTGGCTCCGCGGTGCGCTAGAAGTGGTCGCGACAGGCTCACTTCGACGCCCTCGTTTTTGTTTTTGTTTTTGTTTTTTGATTGAAAGTTTAACGACCACCTTGAGCAACTCAATTGGCAATAAGCAGTCGCCCGTCCCTAATTTAGGGCCACTGGTTCCAGGGAAGGGAGAGAGAGCCAGTGCCGTAAGACAGGGCTCGTTTAGCATCGCGATAGCGTTTGCAGCGCTCGGCATTGGTATTGCAAATAGTTCGGGGTTTCTCGGGTTCACAAATTTCCTGTTCTTCCTGTCTTTTCAATTTCCGCAGCTCTTTTCTGCCTTCAACTTGGCATTTTCGTGACATTTTGAAGGGGGTTTTTCCCACTAATTCTACAAATCTGAGAAAATATTAACAATAAAGTACAGTTACATTACCATCTACTGTTATTGTAAACTGTTGCAATTTTAATTTTTTTCAATTCACACGATTAGTCCACTATATTAACATTAATTACATACCGAAATAAATTTTCAATCATCTTCAGTTCAGAAGTACTGAAAACAAAAGTATATTCGCGGCGCAGAACACAAAAATGACTATCCACTTCGGCGCGCTGTCACGAACTGCCGTTGATCCGCCGGTCCCACCACTTATAATTGTCACAAAATGTCATCTGAAGGCTATCTAACGATACTAGTTCCGTTGCCACACCCTCGATAACCCCGGAGTTATTGCGGGCTGAAATCCGTGACACAATAATGTTGCGTCTACCGCTAATCTGTGTCGGCTGCCCCGGTGGCGCAGTGGTCCAAGCGCTGGCTTGTGACCATTCGTCCGAGAAGAGTTCGGGTTCGAATCCCGGTGAGACATGGATGTTCTGTTTGTCTTATGGCACTGGCTCTCTCCCTTCCCTGGAACCAGTTACCCTAAATTAGGACCAGCGGCTGCTTATAGCCCCTTAAGTTGCTCACGGTGGTCGTTAAACCTTTAAAAAAATCTGTGTCGTACCATAAGGCGTAGTTCTAGGTCAAAATGAAAAAAAAATTTTATTGGTTGAGGCAGGGATTCGACATGTGAAACGGAGAAGTGTTCTTTCCACTACGCCCCCAAAGTGGAACCAACGTTCAGACAAAGGAAGTTTGTGATTGGGTATTTTAACATAAACATTATGAAATAATGCATCATAAAATAAACTTGGAAAATCATCATCGCTGTGTTCTGAGAATCGTTATTTCAGAAACATTATTCGAAAACAAGATAACTACACTGACGTTTTAAGACGTGTACTAAAATCTGTATTGAAGAGCATTGTGGAATGGATGATCGTATTACTTAAGAAACTCTTCCACGACATAGTTTGTCTTTTTCTGTAAACATTTTGTTAAAGTAGCTTATTCTTTTTAGTAAAAAAGTGGACGGCAAATAATAAAAATGGGTAATCAACATAAGGCTTTCACTGAAAATATGAGAGAATTCCACAGTAATATTATATAGCCGGAAAAGCGGTCGACTAAGTTTTGTGTGGTCAAAAGATTTCAGAATGGGAGAAAAGACAAAAAGAAATGGTAGGCTGTTTTTTGATGTGATCAAGAGGTCTCAGGATGGAAAAGGAGACAAGGAATAAATCAATTGCATTTATGTGTGGTCAAGAGATTTCAGAATGGAGGAAGAGACGAGGGAAAGTGGTCGACTGCCTTTGTGTGGTCAAGAGATTTCGGGATGGAAGAAGAGAATTGGGAATAATGGACTACCCGAAAAACATCATTCGGGCGATGCGATTGTTTAGAAATTAAGTAAAGAAATTATCATGAAACATGAAGTTATATAGATTTACTTCATTAGAGATGTGAAACTGAAGAAATCACGTGCAATGATTTCACCAGATTCAAAAAATACGTAGCAGTAGTGCGTTTTCTCAGACATTTATCTCGGTAGGGCAATAATTTTGCAAATTACGGTACCGCCCGACAGACACCTTGTTCTTGTGACTTTTTCATGTTCGGAACTCAAAATCTTCTGGAATGGATTTCAGTTTAGGTCATGCGGGAACTCTCAGAGCAATGTAGCACTGACAATTATGAAAGATCTGTATTAAAACGATTTCCATTATATATCCTGGTGTAGTAGGTAGTATGGAACCTAATCATAAAATCAAAGTGACGTTTTGCATCAGTAGTTTTTATATAACTCTTCCCTGATAAAATTTAAACTTCGTACCCATCTCCTCAGAAAACCTGAAATTTTTATCGTTCTGGAGCATGCAAAGAGCTCCTATCTCCTGAATATGTTACCATTACACCAAAAACTTAAGTTTCAAGTAATACTTTAATTGACGTAACACTAATGTTTTAAAATGCATTGTCGCTGGTGATTTAGAGGTGGTAATATGTGTTCCGAAAATTTTCCATTAATTTTTAGGGTGCATACACCAATTGAATTCATAAGACTTTTGTACAAAAACGAAATCTCCCTCCCCTATTTTTCGAAAAATATTTATCTAAAACGATATACAGTTTTTGTTTACATCTAAAAAATCTGACGCTATCGATATCCGTTAGAAACAGCTCGTAGGCAGCATAAATCAAGTAGCCGGAGCTGCTTGCTTCTGACTATTCGCCCAAGAAGATCCCGGATGAAGGATGTACGGTATAATTGTCTCGCGGCGCTGGTTAGGTCACTTCCCTGAAACTCGTATCCCTGAATTAAGGATGGAGTTCTGTAATTTCCATGGAACTCGTGTCCCTGAACTAGGTATGGAGTTTTGTCAATTCCATGGAACTCGTGTCCCTGAGTTAGTTATGGCGTTATGTCACTTCCCTGGAACTCGTGTCCCTGAATTAGGGACGGAGTTCTGTCACTTGCCTGGAACTCGTGTCCCTGAATTAGAGATGGAGTTCTGTCACTTCCCTAGAACTCGTGTCCCTGAATTAGGGATGAATTCTGTCACTTCCCTAGAAATCGTGTCCCTGAATTAGGGATGAAATTCTGTCACTTCCTGGAAGTCGTGTCTCTGAATTAGGGATGGAGTTCTGTCTTTTCCCTGGAACTCGTGTCCCTGAATTAGAGATGAGTTCTGTCAGTTTCCTGAAATTCGGGTCCCTGAATTAGTGATGGAGTTCTGTCACTTCCCTGGAACTCGTGTCCTTGAATTAGGAATGGAGTTCTGTCACTTCCATGGAACTCTTGTCCCTGAATTAGGAATGGAGGTCAGTCACTTCCCTGAAACACGTGTCACTGAGCAATGGCTGGCCACAATATGTGCTACCTTCAACGTCTTGTTTGGCATGCGTATACTGAAGCTACGTTCCCACGAAGAGACATTTTGTCGTGAAAGTGCCAATTATCGTTCGCATATTAGACAAATATCAAGTGTGGCAGATAAAGCCCCACTGACTATTAGCAGAAGAATTTTTAACCTTGAAACTTATTCGATGGCTTTCAAGTGAAACATGACATTTTATGAATTGCACAGGATGATCCGTTTGGTAGGGAGAATTTAAAAATGCTGTGGTATGGCTTGTGACAGATATACTCGTAATAAGTCAATATTTGGCCGAAATTACGTTTATGGATAGTAATTTGTTTAGGTCTCTACATGACAACCTTTGCGAACTCGGCAGAGTTCATACCGGATGCTCAGTTCTTGCCGCGTGTTTTCTAACACCCGCGGAGTGATTTGGGCAAACGCTGCGGTATGGAGGTCAGAGGACAGTGTACGATTAGAGCTATACCTGGACAGGCTACAGAACTTCTTGGTATCACAACTGGAAAACGATGTCATTTACAGCAAGACGGGGCCCCACCCCACTGGTCACTTGAAGTCGGGAACTTCCTCAACAAAGCATTCAGTGACAACTGGTGTGGCCACGATGGCACTATTCCTTCGCCTGCAATCTTCCCGGATCTCACTCCACCCACTTTCTTCGTGCGGCGATTTTTTAAAAATATGGTCAACGCACAACGACCTGAAAGCCCGGATGAGTTGAAGGTGAACATTTCTACAGCGTTCGCACAAATCAATCCGCTGATGTTAGAAATCACTTGATAAGAATTGAGCATCTGTTATGAACTCTGCAGAATCTGCAAAAGGGGTCATGTATTTTTAGATTATTCCTACCCAAATGAATCGCTCTGTATTGCGTGCGCCCATTTCGATTCCGTAAAGTGATGTATATTTCGAAACGCTTACTTTTAAGGTATAGGAGTTTCAAAAAGTCGAACGGGTCACCAAATAAGCAATATAAAAGTTATTCAAAAAGTTATGTCTCCAGGCTTTCATATTTCTCTGGGATTCTGAAGTTGTGAGATAGCATTTGGTATTGAGAAGGATTATTAGTACTGAACTTTCTTTAATGTTCTTCAGCTGTCATTTATGATACTTCACTGAAATTCTACAGCAAAACTTGCATACGTACCAAACATTGCAGGTCTACTGAGTTTGTTCCTCTCTTGGTAAAGAGCATTAGGGAAGGCTACACGAATTTATAGGATAATTGACATGCGCGGTATATTAACAACAGGGGGAGGGGGATATGATGTTCTAATCCAAAATAGTCAACGGGCAACAACTCGTGAATTGCGTGAGCGAATTAGTATCTCTGCAAGTGTACAACAAAAAGATACCCAAAACTTGGTCACTCTGCATAACAGAAGCTAAATGAAGTTGATATTTGAAATGGAGGGCTCTCTGTCTCGTTGAAGTCCCCCATCGGATGCCACGAGCATTTTTTTCCAACCATATGAACCCAAAGTAAACCGATACGATATACGTTAGATACGTTCTGTACCTAGTTCCGAAGATACTAAATTGAAAGCCTATTTCTCGTTAATGTTCAATTTATTCTTTCCTCAGTTCTAAGCTCTTTTTTCATTAAATAGGCTAAATGAAACACTGGGGACAAATAAATCCTTCTCTTGCTCCTGAAAGTGCTTCAATTCATTCATGCTTAAAAAGAGACTTCCTCTTAGGTCTTTCTTCAGATTTCGGAACAGTTTCCAGTCACCAGTCAGATTTCGGAACAGTTTCCAGTCACCCTATGGTGAATCATTTAGTACCTGAAAACATTCTCTCACAGCAGTGACTAGATGCTATACGGGAATACCCTGCATAACCCTGCATAAGCATTTATTCAGTTTCTTTCCTCGTTTCTTCTTTACAGCACCTCTTGGTGTATACAAAAATACAGCGTATGAGCCTCCGTTGATTGTTTTTCTTGTGCTCTAAATAATCTGCAGCCGGAATTTAGTCAGAACCCCAAAACCACAGTGGCTGTAGTTCTCCCAGCCGACTGTTATGTCAAACTTTCTTTGGAGAGAACAACCCGTGGATTTCAACAGCATGGATCGGTCTTCGGTTCTCACTGATTAATCCACGTTTCATCGATGGTAAATATTCTTAAGAGAAAACGTTTTCGGATCTGTTACACAAGATCATAGGTTTTCTTCCGAAAAATGAATCTTGCATTCTTCTGCAACAGAATGAGATTTCTCAGAATTCAGCATACGGTATTGGTGGTTGAAACTGCTAATTCAGATATGATGAACTCTCTAACAATTGTACACACCTTCAACGCGACTTCCTTCCATCATGAGCTCTTGAACTCTTGATGGAAGACTCTTCAAAGCATTTTTAGGTATTCACCTCACATGGCTTTCCATGATTATCTTATATAGATTCGTTTCCACACGTGGACTTATTAAATCAAAACCTCACCTACAATTACGAAGGTGTAGATCACCGTGCGCAGCTAACATGCATTGATAAACAGACTTTGGTAAAATCAATTTGTTTCTGAGAAACTTTTTAATCTGAATTCCTACCTTGTTAGTTCAACGATTTCACAAGATTACCTTCTTCCCTTCAGCAGTTATGTGTGACAATTAACGGAAACGACAGCTCCTCTAAATTTAATCTTAGTCTGAAGAGTGCTATGTGCCACGCACTAGAGCGAAAATGACGAAGAAACGGGTCAGAGTATATTGATAGAAAAGTCGGAATAACGCGTGAGCGCAGGGGCCGATTATCTTATTTTTTAATGAGGGGTTCTTACCCGGGTCAGTCGTCTTTACGCACTGTCCTAGAAGCAATGGGTGTTAAGCGTTTACTATAGTAGCAGGTAACCACAAACGTAATTGCGGTTTTTCAAGGGAGCAAGAGAAACTCCATGTAATGATTGCATCTTCAGAGAAATGGCGTTCCGCCCTCAGAATATCGTCAGCTAAAATCCCAAGATGCCCTGCGCGTATGAATCACATGAATAAGCAGTTTGGTAGTGGAAAGACGTGCAATCACACAATGGAGGTATCAATGGAAACTATTCGTGGATGTTTGTAATACGAATCTGAACTCAATTCACCTGCTACAGAAATAACTCGCCACATTTGCTTAGCATTTGGGGAAGATGCTGTGAAGAAACGCACAACCTGGAATTGATTTCGAAATTTCAGAGACGGACATGAATCCCTTCAAGACAAATCCCGAAGTGATCGTCCTGTCAGCCTAGACACAGAGTACCTGAAAGTTGCTATTAAGCAGGACAGTAGCCAAACATTTGGTGTTAGGAATGAAACAGTCCGAAGACATTTGCATGCAACAGACAAGGCATATATATTGTCTAAGTGGGTCCCTCGCGTATTGTCTGCAGTGAACAAACAGCAACATGTTTCAGCTTGTCTTGTATTGCCATCTCGCTATGACAAAGAACCATTTTAGGACAGAGTATTTGCATGTGATGTGAAATGGATCCCGTACAGCACCACAGAACATTCCAGACATCGGTTGCCCTCCAGTGACTCAATTCCTCATACGTCGAAGCCAGCACTTCATCCATGTAAAGTTATGTTGTGCGTATAATAGACAGCACATCGTGTTGCTCATTATTGACTTTTACAGCGCAGCCAAACGATCACCGCTGCAGTGTACTGTGAACATCTGAAACGTTTGCATGAGGACCTGAAAAAGAAGGAAGCAAAATAGGTCAATAAAAAGGGAAGTTCTGCTCCTTCAAGATAATGCTTATGCCCACTCCACTTCATTAACCAGAAACACTATCAAAGAACTTGGGTGGGAGCTTTTATATCATCCAGTTTCCTCACCACATATCTTCCCTTCAGACTATGACTTCTTTCTTTCACACGACAATCATTCGACTTCCCCAACTTTGACGAGTTATACGCTGCCCTCCAAAACTACTTCTCTTCCCATGACCGGAAATTTTATCGCAGGAGTATATATAAGTTCTTAACACGTTGGCAGAACGTTGTTGATGCCCATGGTAATTAATTTGATAAATAAATTGCTTTTCTACTATGTATGTGTTATACACTGTATTGACAAACGTCACCGGACACCTACAAGAGAAACGCAACATAACATTTATTGACATACATTAGTACGATGTTGGTCCCCCTTTGGCCTTAATGCATGCACTGACCCTTCGAGACATGCTTCCGACAAGGTTTTGGAACACAGCGATAGGTATGCGCTTCCGTTCAGTACATAATGCTACCGCTAACTGTTGCTTAGTATTAGGCCTTGTTTCCAAACTTATTATGCGGCGCTCTAATTCGTTCCATATGTGCTCTATGGGATTAAGGTTATGGCTCTGTGCTGGTCAGTCCACACACAATACGGAATTATCATCAAACCACGGCATAACAGTCCTTGCTTTATGGCTCGGTGCATTATCCTGCTGGTACCAACAAGGCTCGGTTCCATAGTATTGCCACAGATTTGGTAGGGCATAATTGTCCAGAATATCGAGGTAGACGTGCTGGTTAACCGGTTCGTCCACGATAACCAATGGACCGGGACCATACCACGAAAAACACCCCCACACCACACGAGTACACTGCAAGCTCCAAACTTGACCGTAGGAACAGTACACTGCGGTAAATAGCGTTACTCCAGCTGCCGCCATATCCACACACGGACATCAAACTGATGGATCGTGTATCTGGATTCATCAGTCCATAAGACCCGTTTCCATTGGTCAACGATCCACGATAAATGTTCTTTACACCATGCTAAAGGACGAGTAGCATTGCCAGTGGAGATGAAAGGCTTAAGAGCAGCCGCGCGACCACGGTAACCCATGGAATGAAATTCTCTGCGAATGGCACGTGTACATACCGAGGTTCCTGCATTTTTACTGACCTGTACACTGAGGTATTGTGCAGTACTCCGTCGACTATCTGTAACGACTCTCCTGAGGCTTCGACGTCATCTATCATTGTTTTACTTTAGTCTGCCGGCAAGTTTTGTTGCTTCAGGCACGCCATGTGTCTTCCACTTATTCAGTACATCCAAAACAGTTGACTTGGGTATGTTTGAACGCCTCTCGGTTTCTCCTATGGACAACCCACTAATATAACGCCCAGCAATCTTTCCTTTCTCAAAGTCTGTTCTCTCCCGCCGGGACACATTTACTCAACTTCACAGTGTGATATGATCGCGGTCAGCTGCAGGCTTCTTTTTATACCGTTTGCAGCTGTACCGCGGATCTTGACAACGCAGCGGATCCATTCATTTGCTTTTGAAGGGGTGTCCGGTGACTTTTGTAAGTATAGTGTACTTTGTCCCAATCTCCGAAAACAGCAAATACTTTTGTGGTTATCTGATATTACCACGACCCTGGTATGTTGCGAAATTGGAGGATAATCGTCTAATTGCGGTAAGCAGTGCATGTTAAGACGCGTAAACTCACGTCGCAAGACGAATCACAGCTGACATACTGTGAAATATTTAGTCTCAATAACTTATCCAGTCCCTCGTGTACAAGTCACGACTTTTTCCTTTTTCTTTTTTCCGGATTTAACCAGCACCACCATCAGCTGCTCTTTCGGCAGTGTGGGATCCCTCATTTGAGATTACTGATTCCATGGATAGGATGGAGACAGTGACTTCGGACAAACGCGCTACCGATCTGGGTCTCGAACCCGGGACCCGCTAGGACAACTAACCAGGAACCAGTGCCTCTGAGCACTTCTCTAAAACGGCGGCCTACGCGGTTTGAATGGCCTGTGCTAAAAATACAGTACATGTACACCGATGAGTCATTATATTATGACCACCCCCAGCTTAGAGAAATGAACGCGCCTGAAGACCGAACGGTGAAGTTCACAGAGCAGTATATATACAACCCTAGGACAGTCTTTCGGTTAGTAGAGTGTTCGGAGTCAGAATGGGAAAAGCTGCCGATTTATCGGAGTTTTTTTTTTTTTTTTTTTTTTTTGATGGGGGGTTGGAGGTTTAACGACCACTGTGAGCAACTCAATGGGCTATAAGCAGTCGCCCGTCTCTAATTTAGGGTCACTGGTTCCAGGGAAGGGAGAGAGCCAGTGCCGTAAGACAATCACAACATCCATGCCTCACCGGGATTCGAACCCGGACCCCTTACGGACGAATGATCAGAAGCCATCGTTTAGACCACTGCGCCACCGGGGCGACCTACCACAGTGGTGACCACTGCAATGTGTCACGGCATGCAGTTCGTCGCCGCCTATCTGCGCATGGCCCTGCGTAGCAGAAGACCCAGACGGGTCCCCATGCTCACTGCACGTCATCATCAAAAACGCATGAAATGGGCCCAACATCATCGAAATTGGGAGGTGGATGATTGGAAGAAAGTGGCCTGGTCTGACGAATCAAGATTCTCAGGCCGGTGGCGCAGTGGTCTAAGCGATGACTTCTGATCATTCATCCGATATGGGTCCGGATTCGAATCCCGATCAGGCATTGATGTTGTGTTTGTCTTGCGGCACTGGTTGTCTCCTTCCCAGGAAGTGACCCTAAATTGGGAACGGGCGACTGCTTATATCCCACTTAGTTGCTCACGGTGGTCGTTAAACCTCCAATCAAAAAACAAAAATCATGATTCTCGGCACATCACGTAGACGGCCGGGCGCGGATACGCCAATTTGATTACTTAGATGCACTGTTGGGGGAACTAGGCCCAATTATCTTTGTAGCACAATTTCTAACAACTGTCGGGTATCTGAACATCTTTGCGGACTAAATTCACCCATTCATGGCAACTGTGTTCCCAGCTGGTGATGTCCCGTACCTACAGGATAATGCGTCATGCCACACTGCCTGAATTGTCAAGGAGTGGTTCCGGGAACATTGTGGTGACTTTCTGTTAATGCCCTGGCCTCCAAATTCACCTGACATGAATTTAATCGAACACTTGTGGTTCAACTTGGAAAGGTGGGTTCGCGCTAATTCACCACCACCCCGAAATGTACGAGAACTGGTGGACCTGCTGTTGACATTATGGTACCAGATACCCAAGGATACGTATTGCCACCTCATCGAATAGATGCCTCGCCGAGTGGCTGCTGTTTTGCGGGGTAAAGGGTGTCCTACAGCTTATTAGGTAGGTGGTCATAATGCAATGACTCATCGCTGTAAGTCCGATCGGGAATTATCTGATTGTCATCTCAATTGAAAGACACACTATATTGGCAACACTTTGAAAATGAAAAATGTTAGAGAAATTATTTACTGAAATAACTCTTTGTAACGTCAGAGTTGCAAAAGTGCATGCTGATATTCGTATGTGTTCAAGTTAGCCTGTACCCAATTACCAAAATCCGTCAAAGAAGTTCTGCAGAAAGTTCGCAATTTCTTCTAAGAAACATTCAAGTGTGTCATTCTTATCTTTTCTGCGCAAGAATATTACATTTTATCGAAAGAATCTGGTGAGTAGTGATATTAAAAATTACGAGAAACACGGAAACTCCGAAAACCCAGCTGAAAGCAAATAACTTGATTAAGCATTTTCTCTTGTCATACTGCAGAAAAGAAAGTCTTATCCCTTAAATTATAAACTGCCAAATACAAGTTTTTGATTCATTTTAAGTTTTAATAAATCATTCTGAGATTGTGAAATTCTTTCAGGATAATACTTCCTAGTTTTCAGCAAGTTCTTTTTTTTATCATTATTTTCCTTTGAGGCGGCAAGACAAAGGATGATATGCATCGCCATAGCAACCGTTGAATTTGCAATTAGATGGTCCTCGGGAAGAAGGTCTTTCACTTCGAGCAGGAAACTTCTGATTCGGTAAGAAAATATAAGGGAAAACAAAGACGGCAGACATGTATCCAAGCATTCTTATTAACTTGAAGAACGCGTATTATTATCAAGTCGGCTGCCCTGAGCTCCGCTTTAAGTTCTGTGGTACTTTTAGTGCAGCAGATTTAATAGATATCTAAAAGTCGGAAATCGAATTCCTTTTCTAATGAGCTCAAAATTGTGCTTGAAAAAATCCCTTCGTAACTTTTACACATTCAGAATCTGTTACAGAGAACTGCGTTAGCCATGACCGGGTTCTCCGGAAAATAAGCACAAGAATTGTCCCAAAACAACTAAGAATGTTTTTATAAAAAAATATGCGTACGTTAATTATCAAGAAAGTGATCATCTTTTTCGAAATATTGTCCATTGCATCGAATACAGGTGTCCCATCGTTCCCCCCAATTATTGAATGTCTTCTGGAATTCTATCTGGAACATAAGCGCCGATTATAGGGGGGCAAGGCGAATCTTGTCCCTCCAATAATTTTACTGGGGGCAGTGCCCACCCAATATTTTTCATCCTGCTTAATTACATAATCGCTTTGGCCTCATTAGGTGGGCCAAGTTCCACATCCTTTTTTTTCCCCCATATAATCAACATTGCTCATTTGGTGAGAAACCGGATTGCCAGCCCCGTAATTTGTTTGACATGTTCTCGTGATATGTGGTAAATGTTTAAAACAATTATCAAAAATAAAAAAATTAAAATACAGGAACCTTTATTTATCTATTTACTTTTTGTGCTTCTTGTTCTTTACTTGAATAACGCCGCTAATTTCTCATATTTTTATATACGCTTCCAATGCGGATATTTTTATAAAATCACAGTCTAAATTTTATTTTAGAAAATATTAATATTCATTGAAAGAATATTTCGGTTTCCTTGTTCATTTGCTGATGAGTAAATTACAATTGCGTTTTAGAATATACATCGAGTCTTGTAGTTTATCTTTTTGATCATTTTTTTTTAATTTTCTTCCTATCAATGGAAGAGACGTGCCCCTTCTAGGGCTGATCTCGTCACGCCGCCCCCCCTCTCCCCCACCCCAATAAATTTGTGATGTCGGCGCCCCTGATCTGAAATGCTGTTGGAACATCCTTGCGCAGCTGTAATAAGTTGTTGATCAGTCTCAAATTGTCGTCTCCGTAATGTCTTTTTTAAAATAGGGAACAACCAGAAATCACATGGTGACAAGTCTGGACTATACGCAGATTAGAGAATTAACTTAATATTCATTTTCTCTGAGTAAGAAACGACAGAACAGGCCATGTGTGACGGCCTTGCATTGGTCCGCACATGAAAATAAATGAGGAACCCAAGTTTAACAAACTCGTTTCATGCCCAAATGCTCCGATGTGAATTGATAATTTTTAAATGTGAATCATATCTTCGATATCTCTGCTTTATCAGTGTCTATCTTTCCATACAATACCTCTGTAACACTCGTTGAAGGTCTTCCTCCATGCGCGATTAAAGCCGCCGACTCACAACCATCCATAAATTCTTTATGCCATCTGTAAATTGTTGATTTTCCTAGACATTCAATTTTATATGCCTCTTGCATAAGACGGAAAGTCTCTCCGACAGACTTCTTAAGACAACAGTAAAATTTAATGGCGCATCTTCGTTCCTCTTTCACATCCATTTTTTTCAAAAAATCACAGGGCGAAAACACTTGTTAGGGGATCAGGAAACAACGCTTGTTAAACTGCGCACTACCGACGATGCATGCGTGATAAACAGATGTGACCGGTTGCTATGGTTAATACATAGAGTACCGTTTTTCCTAGACTCGTGCCAAGGTCAAACGCAGTATTGCACATTTTTTATAAAAACATTCTCAGTTGTTTGGGACAAGCTATGTAAATTGTTTTTTCTCACGGCATGATCCGTTTTCTCATGCGCGTTTCCCAAAGTTAGTTTTAGTCTGATAAAAGCTGTTTGCCACGTACTAGAGAAAAACTGACGAAGAAAGGAGTTAAAATACCCTCATAGGAAAGTCTAATATCGCGTGGCACAGCGGGCGATGATCTTATTTTTAATGAGGGGTTCTTACCCGGGTCTTCCGCCTTAATGCGTTCTCATAGACGCGATGGGTGTTTAGGGTTCACTATAGTATTGCCACAACCCCTGTATGGTTAATGTGGTCGAGGAACATCGTCTAATTGAGATAAACAGTGACGTTGCGTCCCCCAGCAATTCAGGGACCCCCAAGATCAAAGTTTACGGAATTCGCGCTATGATTCCATACGAACCTTCTACAAGTAATTCGAGAAAAAAAGATATGCCGCATATTATGAGACAGAAAAATAGGCACAATCTTGAGAAGTGCGCCACACAGAATAAAATAAATAACATGACATAGTGTATTATTAAATCAAATACTCGACGTGGATCAGGAACACCAAACAAAAATCATCGCTCTTTCCACGTTAATAAGTGAGTCTCGGAAATTTCTGTTTGGTGTATAGTGTATTATGAATAATATGGAAATTGTGTTACAGCCTTTTAGTGGTGGAGTCCAAAGTAAAGTTAAATTCAACAAGAATTATCAAACGTAGCAAGATTTAACTGGTCTATGCATGTTTAGCCTCTCTGTCCCTAGTTTCTAAAATTAAGATGAGTTCCCAAATTTCCCTTCGAATAGCGACCTTATATACACTGCTGGACAAAGAATTTGCCCCACCCGGAAGAAGTGAGGATAAAGGGGTGAAATTGGGCATGCAAATAGGAATACATAAAAGTTTACCTTTTCAGCCACGTACAGTGTTTATCAGATGAGATAATGCAGCACATTGCATACGCCTCAGTTAGTGGTTGCACCCCCGTGAAAGGCAATACAAGCAGTAATACGGCGCCACAATGAGTCATACAGTCTACAGATGTCGTTCTCAGGAATGGAACTCCAAGCACGATTGACTTGCTCCTATAATTCATCGAGATCGTGCGCAGGCCAATTCGATTGTAGCCAATGTGGTCCCACAGGTTTTCGACTGGGGATAAATCGGACAATCTTGCTGGCCATGGCAGTGTTTAAACATGTTGCAAATTGTCTGGAGACACGAGCGGTGTGTACACGGGCGTAATCTTGGTGTAAAATGGGGTGCTTTAGGCCATTCAGGAGTGGTATCAAAATGGGTTGCAGAACCTTGCTCACGTATCTTGCAGCTGTCAGTGTGCCCATGATGCGGACAAGAGGTGACCTGCTGTCATGCGCAATATCACCATGCCAGAATTCCTGCATACGGTCCGTGTGGTGATCGCGAAAGAAACCGGAATCCGTCCACTCACCAGGATGTCGTCAGACACGGATCCGTCGATAGTCAGCACCCAGACAGAAACGGGGTTCATCACTTAAGACCACAATGGTCCATTCGTGACCCCAGTTTGCATGACTTCTGCATCAAGCCAGACGAGCGCTGCGATGGCTAGCTTTCAATGAAAATCGACGTAATGGTTACCTACTGCGCATGTTTGCCTCATGTAACCTTCGGTTTACAGTTCGGGTCGTTATGGCGAAGTCCATGGCCGATGACACAGCACGTCGAATATCGGCTGCAGCGCTTTCTGATGACGAACGATTGTGTCGAACAATCCGCCAGTCCAGGTGTGCTGACGTCTGTCGTACTGCACCACTGTAGCTCCGACGCACGTACGAACCTTCCTGTAGCCACTGGTGATAACAGCGTCCAACAGTTCCTGCATCCCGTTGAACATGCGCAGCGATACGACGTGTAGACCAGATCGCTTCGCACAAGCTTGCAATTCTTTTTCTCTGAAACTCATCCAAATGACGGTAAACCTGCCGACGGTGTGTACCCGGCGTTTCCGGCCTTAGATGAACAGTTTCCTAGCAAAAACAACAAATTTGAAACGTTCGCGACACTTCCACCAGCGATCACATATTACCATCCCTGTTGCTGCTGACACCTTTATCTCACGAACTTGTGAAGTCAGCTGGTTTAATATCATTTGTATATCTCGAGTGGGTACACCCGCCCTGCGAATTGTATGTTTATAGCACACTCCCATCTGGGTTTGGTAACTTTTATGTAGAGCAGTGTATATGAATACACACATTTGGATAGTAACTTTGGAACTGTGTGTGGTAAGAAAAAGATTATCCTGCCCTTATCTCCTCCCTGGAACTCGCGTCCCTGATTATATGATGCAAACAGAATCGCCACTAAAAAAGCACATATGAAAACAGAATGCATCTTAAGAAGTGAATATGTGTTTGCGCATTCAAATGAAGAACCACAGGTTCAATGCGAGAATGAACCTCCCAGAAATGGGGCATAGATGCCACTGCTTCCTAATATGGAAACGAATACTTCTCTGGCTTTGACTTCGATGCTATTTACGGGGGAAAAGTAGCGCTGTAAGCTGGAATGTTGACATCTTTATTGGCAGGGTGAGTTTATTCGCGTATTGACTCTCAGATTCCTTATTTGGATTCGTAACGTAAAAAAATAAACAAACACGAGTTCACTTCTTAAAATATACTCGTATTTTTCCTTTCATACGTGCTTTTCTTAGAGGCGGTTCTATTTGCATCATATAATCAGAAGGGAATTTCAGAGCCATTTATTTACGTTAACTTTAATTTAATTTTTTTTAGAAAAATCTGCGCAAGGCAGGATGCGTTCAAGTGTGGCAGCATGTTTAATGAACGTACCATCTGTGACCTTACATTTTCTGCCTCGCATTCCCCCCCCCCGACTGCTTAACGTCTCTTTTCGATGCTTTTATATCACAGGTGCCATTTTTTTTTCTTAAAAAATATCTCTGTGAATTTTTCGTTGCATTTTCAGCTAATGTGAAGATGATACTTTGTACTTTCCTTGCCTCCGTCGTTCCTCGCGAACTGCAAATCAGCCGAAACAACTGAAAAAACAAATGCTTGAAACTACCAGTAACTTCAACTAATGTGGCAGCAGAATCACAAAACCCAAACGACATTAATAGAAACTATGTTCTCGCCAAAGGAACAGAAAAACATTTCCTTCGATTAAATTTTTTTTAATAAAGATGAGTGACGTCTAACCGAAAATAACTTCAAGAAAAAAATGATGATAATTATAACATATGACAATAGAACTTTTAATTTCTTTTAGCTGAAGATGATGAATACATAACACTTTTTGACATCAATTTTTTTTTCCGGGACTCCGAAAAAGAGGATCGAAAAGTGTATTTCGTTACCCTAGTATAAAAAATGAAGTTTAAAAGACTGGAAAAATGATAGGTTGAAACTCTGTTTCCCTGGCGCTTAATTTATACATTTGCTGAGATTATAACGAAGTAAATTTCTCCGTCATTTTTGGTCTACGCCGGGATTCTAACCCGGATCCCCTCATTCCGGAATAAGTTGCTCTACCAATTGAGCTACGCGGACGTTTGTTCTGACTACTATCTGCCTTTATGTCGTGTGCGTCCTGCTGGCAGGTACGTCACATCTCCTGGTACGTTACATCATCTCCCCCTTATTTTTATTTTTTTCGAAGTGCTGGAGAAGGGATTCTCTTATTTTTCCTATCTCGCGGTGTGGAAATAACATCACACCATTGCGAGATTTTGAACGGTCGGGTCATCCGGATAGTTCGGGCGCCATTATAACGAAGTAAATTTCTCCGTCATTTTTGGTCTACTCCGGGATTCGAACCCGGATCCCCTCATTCCGGAATAAGTTGCTCTACCAATTGAGCTACGCGGACGTTTGTTCTGACTACTGTGTGCCTTTATGTCGTGTGCGTCCTGCTGGCAGGTATGTCACATCTCCTGGTACGTTACAAGATGTGTTCTCCGTATGATTCTCATAAATAGGATTCCTGTGTGTTAGAGATCCGTTTCGGAATTGAGAGAAATTTTAAGTTAGGATTTCTGAAACAGACAACCACAAACCGAGTATCGCCGTTCTTTCTGAGTTCATCGAATCCTGTGAGCATCCCCACATAGAAATCTTACGGAGTTCATGGAATCCTGTGAGCATCCCCGCTTAGAACTCTTACGGAGTTCATCGAATCCTGTGAGCATCAACACTTAGAAACATTTGTTGTCTCATTTAATATACATTCAAGCTGAAAATTAAAGCAACGACAGCAAAAACCTAGATAACTGACAAAATAATTTATAAAAGTGAAAACACTGTTGGGTATAGTGTGCGAAATACTGTGTGGTGTAATGTTTTGCACTTGTGAACACAAAAGAAGATATAATGCGCCCAAATTATGGGTCTGTATAAAAAAATCGAAGAAGTAAGAGATGAAACGATATCAATCAGTAGAAACAAAATGACATCACAGGTTTCAATACAGAATGTGATCACTACAGACTGTAATGTAAACTTCACAATGCCGAACCATGCTTTGAATAAGGGTGTCCGCAAGACGGTGAGATTGAGTAACATTCTTCCAAAAAAGCATCCTGTAGGAGGAAGCAAGCGAACAGAAGTTCGTTGACCTATAGTATCCCAAACGTTCTCAATCGGATCAAGATTTGGTGACTGTACCAGCCATCTATTGGTGAAATATCTTTGCTTTCAAGATATTTATTGTCCAGCAAAACAGTATGAGGTTGGGCGTTGTCGGAAATCCTACCCACTGCACCCCTAAAAAGACGAACACGAGGAAAACCTAACCCACTGCATCTTTAAAAAGATGAACACGAAAAAACCCTAGCTCACTGCACCTTTAAAAAGACGAACACAAGGAAACCCTAGACTACTGCAACTTTAAAAAGACGAACGCGAAGAAACCCTAACGCACTGCACCTTTAAAAATACGAACATGAAGAAACCCTAACCCACTGCACCTTTTAAAAGACGAAAACGAGGAAATCCTAACCCACTGCACCCTTAAAAAGACGAACACGAGGAAACTCTAACTCACTGCACCTTTCAAAAGATGATCACAAGGAAACCCTAACCCACTGCACCTTTAAAAAGATGATCACAAGGAAACCCTAACCCACTGCACCTTTAAAAAGGCGAACATGAGGAAAAGCTAGCCCACTGTAACTTTAAAAGATGGACGCGAAGAAACCCTAACCCACTGCATTCCTAAAAAGACGAACACGAGGAAATCCTATCTCACTGCACCTTTAAAAAAACGAACACGAGGAAACCCTAACCCACTGCACCTTTAAAAAGACGAACACGAGGAAAACCTAACCCACTGCAACTTAAAAAAGATGAACGCGAAGAAACCCTAACCCACTGCACCCCTAAAAAGACGAACACGAGGAAATCCTATCTCACTGCACCTTAAAAAGACGAACACGAGGAAAACCTAGCCCACTGCAACATTAAAAAGATGAATGCGAAGAAACCGTAACCCACTGCACCGCTAAAGAGACGAACACCAGGAAACCTTAACCCACTGCACCTTTAAAAAAACGAACATGAGGAAACCCTATCTCACTGCACTTTTAAAAAGACGAACACGAGGGAACCCTAACCCACTGAACCTTTAAAAAGACGAACACGAGCAAACCCTATCTCACTGCACCTTTAAAAAGACGAACACGAGGAAGCCCTAACCTCCTGCACCTTTAAAATGACGAACACGAGGAAACCCTAACCTACTGCATCTTCAAAAATACGAGCACGAGGAACCAGAAATCTAATAGACATATCGAGCTGCCGTTAGACCTCAACGGTTTTCGCTGGTTGTTTCGTTGAGCGGCACACGACCGTTGATGCAGATTCCGGCCCGAACTATTATTTCTCCACCTTCGAAATGGTCCCGCTTTTCCGAACGTTCATCAGCGGATATTGTGTCTTACGTTCTCGATTCTCCGACGTACTCGATCATATCTTCTCGAGATATTTTCGGTGACCTGAAATTGTCTCCAGAGGCTTCAGACAATGGATCGATCCACACTTAACCATCTGAGCTCTTCATCTGCAATGAATCCTCTAAACTAACCCTCTGAGACATAATGATGTTTTATCACTGCAATTAACAGTACAATTGTCCACGTATTCGACTCCAAACTCTTGTATACGGTGTGTGGCACATGCCTATTTTGTTTCCCCGTGGCTTCTTCAGCGCCGTTTTTCGTTTATAGGCCACAGCATTAGCTGCTTTACATAACTGGCTTCTTGTGTACTATTTACGTGTGATTTCGGAGCACGGTTGATCTGTTAACTAGGATTTTGTGGTTATTGCTTTAATTTTGAGCAGTAGTGTAGTTGGTCCAGTAGTAAACGGAATGTCAGTGCCATAAATTTAAACAGCTATCTCTTTTCTGGAATTCGAATAGCGTCTAGGCTGTGTGAAGTTAGAATTCTACGTCCTAGAATATAGGCAGCCACTGTATGATCTCACTCAGGTGAGATTTGAATGACTTTTCGCATTCTCTAGAGTTTTGTAAGATGTTTTGTTCAGTACTCTTCTGTAGTCTGCGTTCTCAAAGTGAGAGCGTGTCTCACGAAAAGTTTGTATCTGGCCAAATAATAATACAGTATTTCAAAATACTTTTTGATTATTTTATACTCTCTAGGTAGGAACTGTGTCGAGTTTCAGTTTCCTCTAAGAAAGATTCTAAAAGCTGATATTTGGAAACGTATACTTGGATTAATCGCACATCAAAACCCCTGATGTAGAAACACTTGTTTAAATTCAAAGAGTCTACAGAATTCATTTCTTAGACGCCTCTGGGATTTTCCTTAAGCACTAATGCACTAAGTGCAAGAAAACCCCACCTAAATACGTGAATTACTTAAATTAACCGTAGTTATGACCATTCACAGGAGTAAGTATTGTTAATTATGTAATACTAATAAAAATCCTTCAGATGCTAGAACCGTACCTAGAATCCGTTGAAATATATTTGATGTAAAACTCTTCTGACAAAGTTTTCTGACATATTGAGTCCCATGCGGTTACAGGCGTTGGGGAAATCAGTGCAACTAAATCGGATTGCGATGTAAGAACCAAGTTACTCAGTTTGATTAAATGTCTAAGTAAAATTGCGTTAGGAACTGAATGACATTCTTAGGCAATTTTGCTTAGACACTGTACCTTAGTAACAGGAGTGAATACTTTTACTTAGTTAACGATTAAAAATATGTTTAAAAACGTAAAGAAGTAAGTCACTTCTTTAAACTTTTCTTTTTTTATTATTATTATTGAAGGTTTAGCGACCACCGTGAGCAACTCAATGGGCAGTAAGCAGTCTTCCAGAGATGGGAAAGAGCAAGTACCGTAAGAGAAACGCAACATCCATGCTTTAGCGGGATTCGAACCCAGACCCTCCTCGGACAAATGGTCATAAGCCATCGCTAAGTCCACTGCGCCGCCGGGGCTACCTTAAAATTTTCAATGCTTTGTAGTTGACGCTGCATTTTTCAGAGGGAAAAGAAAAACAAAATGACATGGAATGTGCACTAGGAACCTTTAAAAATTTATAAAATTTCGATATATCGACGTTTCAAAATGAATATCTTTAAAATGGTTGACACGCAAAACACTGATGGATTTTGTGACGTTTCTTTTTGAAATGGTACGAAAATTTTTAACTTTGTTACTTACAAGCCACCACATATCACAATTTCCAATTTTTTTTTCCACATCCCTATTCAACAATATCGAACTATAAGGGACTCTCTATGAAGGTAGAACTATAATTAATACAGACAAGTGGCGTGGACCAGGAACATCAAACAGAAGTCTAATTCCCGGTGGCGGCCGATGAGAATTTTTCCGTGACTCACTTATGAAAACGTGGAGTGATGACTTCTCTTTGATGAGGTAGAACTATAGATATACAGTATATATATACACTGAAGAGCAATTGAATTATTGACAGCTGGCGTTATGCAAATGTAGCGCTGTGGGTGGCCCTGTAAACGGAAACGACATGACGTATACAGCGATCCGACAATATAAGGAGTGATGCGACGGGAATCACTAAGATTCGGACGCAGTATGGGTAAGACGAATGATCTGAGCGCATTTCATCGTGGGAAAATTGTCGGGGCCCGACGAATGGGTCACTCAATCTCGGAAGTCGTGCAGGCACTGAGATTTTCACGAGCCACTGTGTCACGGGTGCACCGTGAGTGCATTGAATCTGGTAAAACCATCCCTGCAAGGGCCAACTGCCGTGGACAACAGCGTGTGGATGAGCGGGGTCGTCGTCGGCTATCTCGCATTGTAACAGTGGATAGACGGACCACAGTGCAAGAAATCACTCAGCAATTTAACGCTGGTGCACAAAAACGTGTAAGCAGCCACACCATCCAGAACCATCTCCTCGCTATGGGGTACAGAAGCCATCGTCCCACGAGGGTACCGCTGCTGACCGCACATCACAGGGTGCAAAGATTAGCATGGGCGCAGAAACAACGCCACTGGACCCTAGACATGTGGAAAAATGTTACCTGGACTGATGAGTCGAGATTCACGTTGGTACATGCGGATGGCAGAATACGAGTACGACGCAAACCACATGAAGCGATGGAACCTTCTTGCCACCTGGGTACTCTTCAAGCTGTTGGAGGTGGCATTCTCGTCTGAGGACTGTTTATGGTACGTGTGACATTGTCCCTTACAGGTCAACGTTACCGGGATATCCTGGACGGCCATTTGCTCCCGTTTGTGTGGCTTCAATATCCCACTGGGGACCTCATCCTGCAACAAGACAATGCAGCTCCCGAATTGTATCCGAATGGTTGGATGAATACTCCACCGACGTGAACTCGCTTCCTTGGCCAGCTAGGTCACCTGACCTCAATCCCATCGAACACATCTGGGATGCCATCGAGAGAGATGTTCGAGGCTCTGACCGCCCTCCATCAAATCTTCGTGAACTGTGGGAGCTTGTTCAGGATTCGTAGATCCGTATGGCTTCGCAACGCTTCCGGTGTCTTGTCGAGTCCATGCCGAGACGAATCGCCGCCGTCATCAGGGCGAAAAGGTGGTGCTACACGTTACTAGACAGGTATCTCTAATTCAATTGCTCTTCAGTGTATATATTTTTTGATTGAGACCGTGAGCAACTCGGTGGGCTGTAAGCAGTCGCCCGTCCGTAATTTAGGGTCACTGGTTCCAGGGAACGGAGAGACCGAGTGCTGTAAATCAAACAAACATCCATGACTCACAGGATTCGAACCTGGACCCGTCTCGGCCGAATGGTCATAAGCCAGCGCTTGGACCACTGTGCCACCGGGGCGGGGCGGCTTAGCAATACAGTATAAAGGGACTCTCCATGAAGGTCGAACTATAAGGGACTCTCGACGAAGATGGAACTCATTATAGATTTAGAGTTACTAGGCGTAAACCAAAGCGCCGCCCCGGTGGCGCAGTGGTCTAAGCGCTGGCTTCTGATCATTTGTCCGAAAGGGGTCCGGGTTCGAATCCCGTGAGGCATGGATGTTGTGTTTGTCTTACGGCACTGGCTCTCTCTCCCTTCCCTGGAACCAGTGGCCCTAAATTCGGGACGAGCAACTGCTTGTAGCCCAATGAGTTGCTCACGGTGGTCGTTAAACTTCCAATCTAAAAAAAAAATGCACAAGCACAACATGCATGTGTGTTTCGCCAGCGATTATCAATCCTGTTGAGTTACTTTAGTTCGCGGAATACCATGTAACGCAGCACCAGCAGCTTAGTAGTCAGAGACGCGGGCTTCTGGCTAATCAAAATTTTTAACACAACAATCAGACGTCTCTGAAATGCCTGTTCATCACGTAATATGTATCATTCACATCAGAAAACTTGAAAATTACATTGCTCTAGAGCGGTAATCGAACTCGCATCTCCTAAGTTCTGTTCGAGCATGCTATCCGCGAACTAAAGTAACTCCAGGACGATGAAGGCCGAGCGGAGCACTCTTTACGAAACTCGAGACAATTAGTTGTTCGGGCATAGGTACGAGATGACACATCCGATGACCGTGATATTTTGCAAGCGATTGGACGTTGTCCATGGTCAAGTTTTGACGCCTTCCGATTCGCGACATTTTCGCGTCATTGAGGAATAATCGTCCAAAAACTTGCATTTTTAGGTAGGTTTTACGGGTTTTGAGAAGGGGTCGTTTGTTACCTATCTCCTCCAAAGATCTTCAGCCGATCGCGGTGACACTTGCCACAGAAAAATTGAAGGACATGGTGAGTGACATGGGGTTGGTATCATGGTGATTAGTCCTGTCGTATAAAAATAATGACCATTAAAAAACTGACCAATTTTAATAATAATTGGAAAAATCCTCTCTTTTTTTGATTGGAGGTTTAACGACCACCGTGAGCAACTCAATGGGCTATACGCAGTCGCCCGTCCCTAATTTAGGGTCACTGGTTCCAGGAAAGGGAGACAGCCAGTGCCGTAAGACAAACACAACTTCCATGCCTCACCGGGATTCGAACCCGGACCCAGTTCGGACGAATGATCAGAGGCCATCGCTTAGACCACTGCGCCACCGGGGCGGCAAAAATCCGCTCTCTACACGAGACTCGGGATAATTAGATGTTCGGGCATAGCTACGACACGACACATCCGATCACCGTGATTTTTGGTATGCTATTGGACATCGTCCATGGTCAGGTTTTGACGCCTTCTGATTCCTGAAATTATGTATCATTGAGGAAATTTCAATTAAAATTAGATGGCATTTTGCTTGAACCGTTTCACGAAAGTCGCGTCACTAACATTCATTTAAAAAATCGTTTTAATTGAAAAACGAAGGAATGGAAAGATTCCGGCTGTTAGCTCAAGACCTGCTTAATCTATAATAATAAATAGGAAGTTTGTGTGTGTGTGTGTGTGTGTGTGTGTGTGTGTGTGTGTGTGTGTGTGTGTGTGTGCGTGTGTCTTTCGCGATACAAAATGAATAACGTGGTTCCCGATCTGAGTGTGTCTTTCCGCTTTGTTTACATGCAACCTGATCATAACCAACGTGAAGGCGTGAAGGAAAGTAGTTCATGATAAAGATTAAGCATTTATTTTTTAGAATGTTTCGTACTTTTGTTCTGGAAGTCATAAATTTTACGCCTTCGTTTTTTAGAATGTATTATAATAAACGCCTTAAGGTGAATCCACCTGAAATCTTTACCTTGTATTTCCAATGGGCAAACTTCTGTAGCCATTTTTTTCGCAATTAATTCGTTCCCAAAGATGAAATTTTGAACATCGATAAAAAGAACTTCATATTATAGCCTAGTATACTTAATATTTTCTAAAACTTAACAATAATTATATTAAAAATCAATAACAATTCATTTGGTGATGTTGAGACCAGAAAATAGATGGCACTACCTGTACATTGATGACGTCAACAGACAAGCAAATGTTGGATTGCTTAGTTATGGTTAAATTTTAGAAAATATTAAAGTATACTAGGCTATCATATGGAGTTATTTTTATCGATGTTCAAATTTTCATTCTTGGGAACGCATTAATTGTGAAGAAACTTGTTACAGATATTTGCGCATTGGAAATACAAGGCAAACATTTTAGGAGGATCCACCTTAATGAGCTTAGATTTTGCAATAGCTTCGCTCAAAACTGTCCAGCTGTACTCGAGTTATCGTTTACCGTTGGCGGCTTGTCCTGGTTTATATATTATAACACACGACTCATATAAGTCTAAAATCTCCTTTAATGGCGTAAATACAAGCGTTCAACATATGCCGAGTTTTCGCACCCGCTGTGAGTTTTCGTCTGGGCTTAGTTCCTAAAGCTTAGACAATGCTGAAACAGCTCTGAGAATTGAGCCCAAAGGAAGCCTCCCAGCGGAGTGCGACAGCTCTTCATATATCAGGTATTTGTGTTTACGTCATTAAAGGAGATTTTAGACTTATATGAGTAGTGTGTTGTAATATATTTTGAGATACCTACATTTATATCGATGATGTCTATTAAGCCTGATTTCATTTTAATCGGAAATCTAGCATTTATAGAATAGGTAAGTTTTTATATTATTTGTGTAACGAATTTTAGAGCAAGGTTTTCGAGACTCGATTTTTTCCTTAAATGGGGGAGTTCAGGCAGCTATAGTTTTGCGGTATGATGCGCCGGGAAAAAATATTGCTGATCCTTCCATCAAACAAAAGTCAATATAAACTGCTGAAAAAAAGAAGGGGAAGCCAGATGCGTTAGGTATTGATTTCCTTTGACCGCATCGCTGCAATTTTGAGGGAATAACTTCGTGTCAATTCATGTTCACTTCCATTTGTTCTGCAAGGATGAGCAATCGAAAATTCCATAAATAAAAACACTTTAGGGAATCCAGTACGTCAGAATTTTGAAAGGCAATAGCAGAGTCGTTGAAACGGAGAAAATGTTGAATATGAAAACAAATTTCCGCGGAAAGCCTGCTGGAATATAGGGTGACGAAAAAGTCACGCTACGTATTCATGATGCATGCATTATTCGGGAAAAAGTGCATGAAATGAAAATCCCAAAATAGATAATATTTTTATATAAGTACTAGAGATGTGCAGTAAGTACCTCCAGAGTTGTAAGTATTCACTCTTTGCTTTTTGCAACTAAAGAGTTCCTTGACCCGCTGGGGCACAAATGTACACTATAGTGACAAAAGTCACGGGATAGCAGTATGCAAATTTTTAACTGGTGCTGCCGTTAAAAAGGTTGAACAACCGCAAGTAAGATTATGGCAAGCCGACCTGATTTATCGTAGTTTGGACGAGATGCATGGTAGTGGGAGCCAGACGGATGGGACACTCAATTTCCGAAGTTGTGCGAACATTCAACATTCCTCGATTCACGGTGTCACGTGTGTACCAAGAATACCTCATGGAAGGCATTACCACCCACCGTGGACAACACAGTGGCCGATCAAGGGTGCTGAATGACCATGACCAGGGGCATCTAACCAGGGCTGTTCATGCTAACAGACAAGTGATACTGGCTCAAATAACATACACATTCAATGCAGGAGGTACCAGAGACATAACCAACAGGTCAATGGAGCGTAATTTAGCGTCCATGGGGGTATGGGAGCAGAAGACCCACCAGAGTGACTTTCTTTGTTCCCCTCTTTGTTTTTCTGAGCTGGCTAGCTAGGCCTACCTGCACGTTTGCCGTGTGAGGTGACCCGTAAGGTGGAAAAGGGGATGCTGGAGGCTGAGATTTCTGGGGGCCAGGGTGTCGTTGTCACCAGCATCCAACACCCCTCTTTGCCCCTGCTTCACCCTAAACGGGTGCTAGGAACTAACCCACTCCTAGTCGATAAAGTCTGTGGCCGAGTGGAGTCCACACTTCTAACGGCTTGTCGTTTCGTACGACCGTGCGAGTCTGGGGACAGTGTGGGCATGCCAAAGAAGTGTTACCAAGACACGGAAAAGTCGCGGTACTCGCCGTGCGCATGTCTGTCCTATCAACTTGTTATATCCGCCACTCAACCCTAGAGCCGTGTCCTGCGTCCATTTGGGCTTGCGGACCTCCGGCTCTCCCTGTTGGGCTCGGTGGTGGGCAGGGAAGTCGGCGGACGAATTTTTCCTTTTTCTTTATGGCAAGCAATAATGTTTCCCAGGAGACCAACAGCTAACGGTGTATTAAGGAAGATTCAGCCCCTTCCTCCAAGGAGCATGTCCCTGATTCTCCTAATGCTCGGTTTTTCTTCATCCACTCCTTGGACCTTTTGAAGCCTTTGAGTACCAAAAGTCCTTTTTTGGATAAATATGGCATTACAGTCTATAGCAAGCTCTCTGAAGAGCGTCAATAAAGCTTCCATATGGAGATATTCTCGTGGAGATGTCTACTACGGCCTACAGTACCACACTTCCCAACACTACCTCGCTGCTGGAGACTGCTGTCAAAATTACACCCCATGGCTATCTTAATACATCTCGAGGTGTTGCCTCCGGGACTAAACTGAATGTATTGAGGAGGAACTTCTGAAAGAACTGAGGAGTCAACATGTTACTAGTGTACGGCGTATTCTCTTTCGGCGGAATGGACAGTCAGTCCCATCCCGTTACATCATTTTGACGTTTGACGCTCCGTCCCTGCCTACGTCCATCAAGGCAAGGCATGTTCACCTTTGAGGTACGTCCGTACATCCCTAACCCTCTGAGAGGTTTTAGGTGTCAGACGTATGGCCACTCTCAGCAGTTGTGCTGGGGCACTCCTCGATGTGGACGCCTCGGTGCCACAGACCATCATTTACAAGATTGTGTGGTCGAGTTTTGTGTGAACTGCATGGGCTCCCATTCAGCAACAGCAAAGGATTGTCCGAGGTGGATGAAGGAAAAAGAAAGTCACCGGTTGAGAATATTTCTTACCTAAAAGCCAGAAGGAAGGTGGTCCCTCTTCAACCTGTTCTGCAATCTTACGCATCACTGCTGGTCTCCAAGACAACAGTCGCTGTCCAAACGGATGTCCAGATTCCTGTAAAATGTCCATACCATCTGGATGATATTATTACAGCTGGGCTAGAAGCACTTCAGGCACATGCTAACAGTCTGAAAGTGACGGCCACTACTTCGCCGACGCGGGCTACTAATACCACCAGCACCGGGACTCCCAGGACCCATTCTGCACGGGAAAAGAACAAAGAGAAGAAGGGTACTGCTTCTCGAAACTCTCGTCCTAAACCGCAACATCAGTGTGCTTCACTCAAAACTCATGGGACAAAGTACCGTCCCGTATTTCCACCAGATAAAACGCCTCCACTTCTGGTGGACATATTACCAGAAGCACAGATGGACACTGACCTCGTTTGAGTGGTCGGTTTAATTAATTGTTTTTACTTCTACTTTCTCTCTCTTCTTCTAACCATCGGCTCCATCATTCAGTGGAACTGTCGAGGTTTTCGGACACGAATTGACGAAGTGAAACATCTGCTTTCGTCGTAATCTCCGCTGTGCCTTTGTCTACAGGAGACAAAACTTAAACCATCAGACCTGCATTGAGTTCGAGGCTACAGTGCGTTTCGGAAAGATAATGTATCAGGAGATATTGCCTGTGGGGGAGTTGCTATTCTTGTCCCTCACAGTGTACTGGTTTCTTCCGTTACAGTCTCCACAACTTTACAGATCGGGGCGGTTCGTATTTCCGTGTCTGCATCTCTTACTGTTTGAAGTGTCTACTGTCGCCGGATGAGGACGTGAGCGTCTCCGTTCTGGAGAGCTTGGTTGTTCAGCTACCTTCACCCGTCCTTCTAATGAGTGATTTCAATGGCCATAAACCTTTGTGGGATAGTGTCAGCATCAGCACGAGAGGCCGTAGAATCGAGTATTTTCTGTCCGCGTCCTCTTCATGCCTTTTTAACACCGGTGCTGACACTAGCCAACAAGATCTTTCAGTGCGATCAATTTGAGCTTGGGATTACCATCGATTATTGCTGATTGGTCGTGGACGGTGTGTTACGACCTCCATGGGAGCGACCATTTCCCTATTGTGCTTTTGCATTATGTGAGTATGCCATCTTCCGCCTCCCACCCTCCTCGATGGAGGCTGGATCGTGCCAGATGTGAGGTCCTTGGATCGCCCGCAGTGATATCTTCTTCCATGGTGACCCAAGAGTCAATCGACGCAGATGTTTTCGATGTTACAACTTGCATTATTCAGGCAATTGATATATCAATGCTACAGACATCAACGACGCTCCCACGACGTCCGAAGCCTTGGTGGAACCCTGAATGCGCAGCTGCTAAGAGAGGTCAACATAAGGCCTGATGTATGTTTCGGCATTATCAGACGGATGCTAACCTCGTTGCATTTAAACGAGCAAAATCCTACGCTCAGTTGGTGCGTCGACGAAGCAAGAGGGAGTCTTGGTTTCAGTATGTTTCATCCCTCAATTCACGTGCCAGTTCTAAACCTGTGTGGAAAAAGATTCGTATGATCCGGGGTAAATATAGTTATCACCAGATTTCCATTCTCGAGAGTAACGGCTGCACATATGCTGAAGTCGGGGAGATTGCGGATTGTTTGGGTGAGGCGTTTTCCTCTGTGTCCAGTGATCCGGCGTATCCTTCCTCCTTTCAGAGGATTAAGTCCACTGCGGAACACCAGAGAATCTCCTTTGCGCCTTTTAATAACAGCAACTGTAACTCCCCCTTCAGCATGGTTGAACTCAGGGTGCCTCTGCATCGGTTCAGTGCGACATCTGTCGGCCCCGATGGCATCCACTATGATATGATCCGTCATCTCTCGCAATCGTCTCTTGAGGTCCTTTTCAATCGCATTTGGTTGGAGCAGAGTTTCCAGAAATCTTGGCGAAAAGCTTTTGTTCTGCCTTTTCCCAAGCCTGGCAAAGATCCTAAATCTATTGTCCAATTGCTGTCACTAGCTGTCTGTGTAAAGTTCTTGAACGGATGGTTAATTTCCAGTTACTTCACTTTTTAGAACAACATCAAGTACGTTCACCATCACAAAGTGGCTTTCGCCTGCATCGTTCATCTCACGATCATCTCCTGCGCCTTGAGACATCTGTGCGAGAGGCGTTCGTGCGTAGGCAGCACCCGGTTTCTGATTTCTTCGACGTTGAGAAAGCTTGCGATCGAGCCTAGCGTCACGGTATTCTCCGTGACCTCCACGATAGTGGGTTGTGCAAGGAAATATCCCAACATTCATAGCCAATTTTCTTCGCAATCGGGTGTTCCAGGTGCGCCTGGGTAGGACGCTCTCGTCACTGTTCCATCAAAAACTCAAGGTTGCATTTAAGGTTGCATTTTGTCTGTCATATTGTTCATCATACGCATTAACTGTCTTCTCAAAAATCTTCCTCCTGCGGTTTCGGCTACTGTTTATGTAGATGACTTGCACATATTCTGTTCGTCATCCAGCATGCATTTTATTGAAAGGCAGTTGCAGTCTGCGATTAACCAGATCGTAAAAGCGGGGAACAGCAATGGTCTTGTTCTTTCTCCCGATAAGACAGCGTGTGTCCATTTCTTCCGGAGGCGTGGCCTCCATCCTGACCCAGAGCTTCATTTGAAATGTGTAGTCATACCAGTTTTGCGGGAGACCAAGTTTCTTGGTCTGACCGTCGATCGTGCGCTCACGGTTTTGCTCGCACATCCGACGGCTAAAGACTTCCTGTCTGCGGGCTATGTCAGTCCTTAAGATCTTTTCTTCGGTCTCGTGGGATGCAGACAGGATGTCTTTGTTACGGATCTATCATTCTCATATTCGGTTGCCCCGCACGGGGATAACTGGTTTTCCAGTTATTTGGGGAGCGGCGCCCCCACGGCCCGAGCTAACCTTGTGACGGTTTCTATTGCCTCTGCGGCTTTGACGATTACATCACCGAAGGGACAGCTGTTCATCCAGCTGATGGGGGATGGCGTCCCCACGGCCCGAGCCGATTTTCTCTTATTGTTTTGCTTTTTTTCGTCTTATGTTCATATTTTGACATGTACCCGCCTCAGTTGTGGGCTGCTGAGGTTGTGATGAGGCGCGAGCTCCGGGTTTTGTTCCTCGTTCTCTTCCCTGTCTTTTCTTTTTTATGTTACATTTTCTGTTTTTCCGGAGCTGGTTAGCTTAGACCTACCTGCATGTTTGCCGTGTGCGGTGACCCGTACCGGTGGAAATGAGGATGCTGGAGGCTGAGGTATTTGGGGGCCGGGTTGTAGTGTCTCCAGATGCCAACACTCCTCTTTGCCCTCTGCTTCACCCTAAACGGGAGGCTGGGAGCTAACCCACTCCTCGTCAGGAAGTCTGTGGCCGAGTGGTGTCCAGACTTCTAGCGGCTTGTCGTTCTGTTCGGCTGGGTGAGTTGGGGGTAGGGTGGGCATGCCAAAGGGGTGTTCTCCGGGCACGGGAAAGTCTGGGTGCGCGCTGAGCGTGTGTCTGCCCTACCAACTTGCTATATCCGCTGACTATCCCTAGAGCCGTGTCCTGCGTCCTCTTGGGCTTGCGGACCTCCAGCTCTCCCTCGTTGGGCTCGGTAGTGGGTGGGGAGGTTGGCGGACGAATCTTTTCACTTCTTCATGGAACACAAAAGTGTTTCCCATGCTACAAATTTAAAGCGCCCTGTGGAGGAAGATCCACCTTCCTCAACAAAGAAACTTGTCTCTACTAATTGCAATGCTTTGTTTCTGTTACTCAAATCTGGTGACTCTTCACAGTCACTCAGTAGCAAGAGTCCTTTCTGGATCAATAAGGCTCTGCAGGCAGTTGCTGGCTCTCCAAAGAGTGTGAAGAAGCTCCCTTCAGGGGATCTTCTTGTGGAAACTTCTAATCCACGCCACAGTGCCACCTTGCTGGAAACGACCGTTTTGCTTGGCATTCCTGTCCAGGTTTCTCCACACGGTTACCTCAATTCCTCTCGCGGTGTTGTCAACTCCCGCGACCTGCTTGAATGCAGCGATGAGGAATTGCTGGAGGAACTTGGTGAACAGCATGTCATTGGGGTTCGAAGGATTCTTTTTAGGCGGGATGGGAAATCTATTCCCTCCCGTAACATCATCCTAACGTTTGACTCCCCAAACCTGCCTACTTCCATCAAGGCAGGTTATTTACGGCTTGATGTTCGACCGTACATCCCGAACCCTTGCGATGTTTCAGGTGCCAGCATTACGGTCACTCCCAGCAGTCTTGCCGTAATGTTGCAAAGTGTGGCCGCTGTGGTTCCACAGAACACTCTTTGGCGGATTGCTCTGCAGAGTCTGATCATTGTGTCAACTGCGAAGGGACTCATCCTGCTTCTTCTAAGCAGTGTCCAAAGTGGATAGAGGAACAGGCAATCCAACGCCTGAAGACAACTGAGCATCTCTCATATCCCGAGGCTAGACGGCGGATCGCCCCTTTACACCCAGGCCGGCGGTCCTATGCTTCAGTTGTGGTGCAGAAGGCTTCAGTCTCGGTCCAGACTGAGGTGTCCATCCCAGCGGGGTGTCCTTATGATTTTGGGGACATCGTCACTGCTGGTATGGAAGCACTGAAGTCTCGCCGTATTGCATCCAAGGCGACATCAACATCGTCGCCTAAACCTACCTCTATGCCGAAACCATCTACGGCCATCACAGGGACCCAGGTCCAGGGCACTGGTAAGAAGAAGCCGGAAAAGGTAAAACCGGGTTCATCCTCCCCGAAACAGAGCAAGCAAAAACCATCTCTCAACACAGGGGGTAAACACAGCCCTGTGTTACCTCCCGACACTGCGGATGGATTGGAGGTGATGGACGACAGTGAGACGTTCTAGTCGTCTGTCTTTTTCATTCTTTCATTACATTTTTCATTATGGCCACGCTCATTCAGTGGAATTGCCGAGGTCTGCGTTCACGCATTGACGATTTAAAAGGCTTACTGTCTTCGCACACACCTGTGTGCGTGTGTCTCCAGGAGACAAAGCTTCGCATGACGGACACTCCTTCGCTGCGGAGACATTCCTTTTCCGCAAAGATCACCAGGACGGCGTAATTGCCTGCGGAGGAGTGGCCGTCGTTGTTCCTCATGGTGTCCCTGTCACTGCGGTTGCCCTTCGGACGCCTTTGCAGGCAGTGGCAGTGAGACTGTCTGTGAACACCTGCTCACGGTGTGTTCCATCTACATACCACCAACTGAAGCTGTAAGCCTTTCGGATCTGGAAGATTTAGTTGACCAGCTGCCGCCTCCTTTCTTCATCTTTGGAGATTTTAATGCTCACAATCCGTTGTGGGGTTCTACAACTCGAGACTCCAGGGGCCGTGTTGTTGAGTCCCTTCTCTCCAGCACGTCCCTCTGTCTCCACAACACCGGAGTTGCTACTTATTTTCATGAACCCACCCGTTCGTCCTCAGCCATTGATCTGTCTTTGAGTTCACCATCCTTATATCCTGACTGGTCCTGAGCGTGTCTGGTGATCCCCTTGGCAGCGATCACTTTCCCATCTTTCTACGTCTAGCGGGTGGCGGGTACCGTTACCCTACTCGCCCTGCTAGATGGAATATTGATCGTGCCAAGTGGGACACATTCACGGCTTCAGCGATTATTACTCCAGCTATGGTGACCTCAGGAACGGTCAATGACGCTGTTGCAGCGGTAACGGATTGTGTTGTGCATGCGGCAGAACTTACCATCCCCAGGACGTCGACTAAACTTCCACGTTGCCCAAGACCTTGGTGGAATTCCACTTGCATGGCAGCTCGTCAGGCCCAACATCGGGCTTGGGGTAGGTTTCGTCGGTACCCCACCGACGCGAACCTACTTGCTTTCAAGAAGGCCAAGTCCTACGCGCGATTGGTTCGTAGGCGTAGTCAACGGGAGTCCTGGATACGTTACGTATCCGGGATTAACTCCGCTACCAGCCCTAAGATTGTTTGGGACAGGATCCGTAAGATTCGAGGACAGTACCCATCTGGGGAAATCTCCATTCTTGAGAGTGATGGAGGAACGGTTGCTGACGCTCAGGGTATTGCTGACTGTCTGGGCGCCGCTTTTTCTTCGGTGTCCAGCAGCAGCAATTACCTGCTTCGTTCCGGCAGTTACAGCCGCGGCTTGAACGGTCCAAGATTTCTTTTGGACCGTTTTCTTCCGCAGATTATAACAGCCCGCTGACTGCCGTGGAGCTGAAGACCGCTCTGAATCGGTCCGGCCGGACATCTGTCGGACCGGATAACATCCATTACGACATGCTGAAGCACCTTTCTCCGTCCTCTCTTGAATGTCTGCTAATCCTGTTTAACAGGATTTGGCTAGAGAATACCTTTCCCGAGTCTTGGCGTACGGCCATTGTCGTTCCTGTTCCCAAACCTGGTAAAGATCCCACCAACCCGTTGAACTACCGGCCAATTGCTATGACGAGCTGCCTTTGCAAAGTACTCGAGCGCATCATTAACCTTCGTCTCATTTTTTATTTAGAATTTCATCACATTTTTTCGCCTCATCAGAGTGGATTTCGTAAATCTCGTTCCACCACCGATCATCATCTTCGCCTTGAGGCTTCTGTCAGGGAGGCGTTTGTCCGGCGTCAGCACATGGTCTCCGTCTTCTTCGACATGGAGAAAGCCTATGATCGTACCTGGAGATACGGCATTCTCCGTGATCTGCACGAGTGCGGATTGCGGGGAAACTTACCATCTTTCATCGCCGGGTTTCTCCAGGACCGGAGTTTCCGTGTGCGCGTCGGGTCGACCCTCTCTGCGGTGTACCCGCAAGAACAGGGTGTACCTCAGGGCTCCATTCTTTCCGTTACGTTGTTCATCCTTCGTGTTAACCATATTTTCCAACTGCTTCCTCCCACGGTTCGTGGAACCATGTACGTGGATGATCTGCAGATCTCTTGCGCCTCTGTATACATGCGTACCATCGAGAGACAGCTCCAGTCTGCCATTACCAAGATCTCTCACTGGGCTTCCCAAAATGGATTTGGCTTCTCGCCGCAGAAGACCGTTTGCGTGCATTTTTGCCGCAAACGGGGTCTTCACTCCAGACCCCAGCCTCCGTCTGGGGTGCTCTACCATCCCCGTGGTGTCTGAAGTCAAGTTCCTTGGGTTAACTTTTTGACCGAGCGCTCACCTTCCGGCCTCACATCCAGTCTTTGAAGGTGAAGTGCACGAAGTCATTGGGTATCCTGAAGGTCCTCTCTCGAACATCTTGGGGGGCCGACAGGTGCTCCATGCTTCGCATTTACCATTCTCTGATTTGGTCAAAGTTAGACTTCGGATGCATTACGTACGATTCAGCGCGTCCATCGGTTTTAAAGCCTTTGGACCCCGTCCATCACCAGGCTCTGCGGCTATGCACTGGTGCTTTCCGCACCTCTCCCGTGCATAGCCTGTATGCGGAGGCTCATGAGCCGCCGTTATGCATCCGTCGTAAGCAGCTGTCTCTTCAGTTTTATACAAAACTGAAGTCTTTTCCCTGATCATCCACTGTATGGTTCCATCTTCCAGCCGGACTGTGTCCGTTTGTTTTCCAACCGTCCCTCCTGTGTTCCGACGTTCGGGATTCGGATGTCTGCCATAGTGCGCGATGCTGGTCTAGACTTGTCAAGGATTGGTTTGACCCGGTTCTACAATGAACCGCCTTGGCAGCCGGTTCAAGCAACGGCTGACCTTTCTCTTTGTGTGTGGCCAAAGTCTTCCACTCCTGCTCTGGTGTACCAGCAGCTCTTTGCTGAAAACCTGTCAGTCTACCCGGATTTCGTGCCTGTATTCACCGATGGCTCGAAGTCCGGGGATGTCGTTGGATCCGCTTTTGTGTGTGGCGAAGCCTCACATGCTGAGCGGCTTCCGCCTGAATCCACCGTCTTTTCGGCGGAGATGCGTGCGGTGCACCTCGCTTTGTGCCACATACAGTCTCGATCACTTCGTCGCGCTATGGTTTGCTCTGATTCCCAGTCCGTCATCCATGTTTTATCTTCTCCAGAGGACACGGACTCACCTGTCATCCGTGATGTCCGTCGTCTTCTTGGAACTTTGGAGGGTGATGGCTTCCTGGTCCGATTCTGTTGGGTTCCTGGCCATGTTGGGATCCGGGTAACGAGCTGGCAGATCTCTCTGCCAGGTCTGTTTCCTCCATGTCGCCAGCTCGGCTGCCACTGTCTTTCCGAGATTATCGGCCGTTGATCCGGAAATTTGTTCTGGATGAGTGGCAGTCCCTGTGGTCTCAGCAGGGCAGCAATAAACTCTATGCCATCAAACCACAGATCGGACTTTGGATGTCTAGTTTGCGGAAGAACCGTCGTGAGGAAGTTGTTCTTGCACGTCTCCGCATTGGGCACTGTCGTTTTACTCACCGCTTTTTGCTGTGTGGCGAGAGTGTCCCGGTGTGTGAGGCGTGCGACTGTCGTCTCACTGTCCTTCATGTTTTGTGTACTTGTGTTCGGTTTTGTGCTCATCGTTTTCGTCATTTTCACTCCCATCTGTTGGACGAAGGAGCAGCTACACTGCAGACAATTATTGGCGAAGCCTGCGACATGAAAGCGGTGTTTTCGTTTTTACAAGATATTGACTTTTTTAAACTTATCTAGTTTTTAACTTGTTCCCTATCATATTTCATTTTTACTACATCAGCCTGTTTTTAACCTTGTGTACGTTTTTATTGCTTTAGTTTTGTTTTGATGTCTTTTGTTTTGGCGCTCTTTGGCCAACCATGGCCCTTGCGCCATTAAAATATATTAACCAACCAACCAACCATATTCGGTTGAAGCTGGATTATGGCTGTATCGTGTATGGCTCTGCGCGTCGTTCCTTTCTCCGGCCCTTGGATACTATTCACCATCAAGCGCTGCGTCTTTGTACGGGAGCATTTCGAACATCCCGGATTACCTGCCTTTATGCTGACGCGAACGAACCATCGCTTGAATTACGCCGTCTGCAGCTGTCTCTTCAATTTCACTTGAAACTACGATCTCTTCCAGACCATCTTTTATACGATGCAGTTTTTCAACCCGAGCATGCTCGTGTTTTTACAAACCGGCCTTCTTGTATTCTAACATTTGGTATTCGTATGGAGACCGTAGCTCGTGGTGCAGGGATCGATTTGTCTCTTGTTGGAGAGACCAGGGGCTTTGAGGTTCCTCCATGGCACCCTCATGGTGTCATGGTTGATACCAGCTTTACATCTTATGATAAATCCTCAACCCCTGTGTCAGTGTACCAGCAGCTCTTCGCTGAACACCGTTACGTCAATGCAGACTATGTTCCTATTTTCACCGATGGATTAAAGATGGCTGTTGTTGTGGGATCCACCGCCGTCTGTATTCATGGCATTTCTGTTGCTCGCATTCCTTTCGAGGCTACGGTATTTTCAGCGGAGATGCATGCTGTTTATCTTGCTCTTCTTCATGTTCAGTCGGGCTCTCATCAACGTGCTATGATGTACACTGATTCTTTAAGTGTGCAGTCTGTGTCATCGTTGTACTGCAGTGTCAACCCTTTTCTTTTTAACATACGAAGGCTTCTTCGTTCTTTGCTCGAGGCCTGTGTCCAGATATAATTCTTCTGGATTCCTGGACATGTTGGAATTCCTGGTAACGAGTGTGCTGATGCGACTGCTAGATCTGCTTCCTATTTGGTCGTCACACCCTTGCCACTCTTTTACGCTTTATTGTTCATGATCATATCACGTGAACGTGGCAGGGTATGTAGGAACAACAGGTGGAAAATAAACGTCATCGCATTAAACCAATTCTTGGAGTTTGGAGATCATCATGTCGCTGGAACCGTAGGGAGGAAGTTGTACTGGCACGTCTCCGCATTGGGCTTTGTCGTTTCACTCACCGCTATTTTCTGTGTGACGACACTGCCCCTGTGTTTGAGACATGTGATGTACCTCTGACCGTCGTTCATATTGTAGTTTCATTCATCAACGTTCTAGTCATTTTCTTTTACCCATTCTACCGGACGACTCAGGAACTCTGAGTCGTCTTTTAAATCATCAGTGTGACGTCTCTTTTGTTTTATAAATCCTTCGTGTTACTGGTGTTTTACGTTTTGAGTAGTGTGTTGTTGTTGTTTTATCGTTGATTTACAACTTTTATCCTTTTCTCGTTCTGTTTTATTATGTCATTGTTCATTTTTTCACCATGTAATACCATTGTTACCATATTTCGTTGCTGTGTCCATCGTTGTACCGGTGTTTTTTGTTTTTGTTTGTTAATGTCCCACCGACCTTTTACACCATTTCTTGTTACCGTTTTATACCTTTTTTGTTATGTGTCGATTTATTTCTATTTTATTACTCTGACGTGGCGCTCTTGGTTCTTTGAGGCCCTTGCGCCATTAAACTTACATCAACCAACCAATCAACCGCCAGCATAGTTCTCAACCTCGTCGGGACACACAAGCCCCACCACCGCGACAAGGTGGCACCCTCGGTGGGGATTATTATTATTATTATTATTATTATTATTATTATTATTATTATTGACCAGATCCCTATGAATGTTTTTTGTCTGTTTTAGGAGAGAAACTTTATACTGGAATTTATTTTCCATCTATGAAAACAAATTCTTTTGAATTTCATTAGCCCACTGGGTCTATATTAATTTATTAACCTATACTGATCTGTATTCATTTATTAACCTACACTGATCTGTACTAATTTATGAACCTAATTTGTAACTAAAAAGTTATAATTCTGGTCCTAGAAATAAATAACATTTAAAACTTTCACTAAAGTGTAGATTTTACTTATTTGTTTGAGTTTTGCAATTAAGTCAGAATTTAACCTTTGCCTTTAATTATCCTTGTAAGAAAGTTAATTTGATTTTGTTTTAAGATTCAGTCTTGCGCGGAGGAGCGTTGAAACAGTTGTTTCTAATTGCGGAGTTTAAAACCCATAAAGAGTCAGTTATAAAATTCCAAAAGAGCTAAATCATCTTTCGCATTTTCCAGGCTCAAGTGGTGTTCCGGTAACATGATGTTTTGTGTCTTTTACATACCACTAATTTAAAGTCGTGCGCCACTTTCCGGCACATTAAATTCTTTTAAACTTCTTTATTCGAAGGAAAGCAACAGCATCAAGTTTTACACTGTAACGCACACAGATTCACACTGCAGTTCCGGAAATGTAAAACTACTTTGCGTCACTATCGTGTGTTAATTATTCACCATCGTAATTTAGCGGCCATATTCTCAAGGGTATGCTTGCGTTCTCGTCTTGCATTTTGGGGTTGTGATTTGTTTGAATTTATGTTTCTATTAGCGAGTTCTGCTTGAGTTAACACACCTCGGGCTGTAGAAGTGATTTCATGTAATTCGCGCAGAAATCCACTGCTGACTAAATCAAGAAGTGCTTTTACACCTTTTGAATGCATGCAAATAATTCTCATCATATGACATTAGATTATACGTCAAAATGATGCGTGTAAGGTAGATCAGCTGAACGAGAAAGGAATATCAGCATGATCGTACCTTAAGTGCCCTCGTATATGCCACAGGTAAAGAAGCGTGCCTTATAAAGTGCCCGTAATTAGTACCACTTTACATATGCGTGCAGAGAAATTCGGCACAAATGATAAGGCACGCTTCTTTACCTGTGGCATATTTTTCAAAACAAAAATAAATTACACATTTGTACTCAAGTTGGCAAATTTGACGAATTATATCTAAAACTCTAAAATTTGATATCAGTTAAGTAAAAATGTGAAAGTTGTATTTTTTTCTTTTTGTTTTCAATCAGTCTTAATGACAGTTTCGCTAAACTGATTGTAAGCAGTAGCGAATGTTTAATGCGCATGAGTTTCATGAACAGAATGATCGAACTTACGCCGAAATAGATGCAAATGCCAATGTGAGTAACAAATATCGAATAAACAAAGACATCGCTCTTTCCACGTTTATCAGCACATAGCAACCGAAAAATTGTTATCCGGCCACTTCTGGGATCGCACCCCAGATCTCTCGATATCTAGCCGAGTGAGTTCGCCTTACGCTATAATGGCCAACAATCAACCGCGCTATGTGCGTTTATCTGTCAGCTTCTGACATCACATTTCCGTAGGATGGACTCAGCAACGCAGATGTCTCCATCTGGTGGGCATTAACGACACAAGTTATATGTTAGTTATAACAAATAAATCCAAAGGGCGAGAACAATAGTGAAAATCCTCTAAATACGTGGCGTCAGTGGATAAACAAAGACATCGCTCTTTCCACATTTAGCAACACATAGCAACCGAAAAATTTTTATCCGACCACTTCTGGATTCGTACCCCATATTTGTCGATGTCAAGCCGAGTGTGTTCGCCTTACGCTACAATGGCCAACGATCAACGGCGCTATGCCCACCAGATTAAAACGTCTCAGTTGCTGAGCCCATCCTACGGAAATGTGATGTCGGAAGCTGACAGATAAACGCACATAGCGCCGTTGATTGTTGGCCATTGTAGCGTAAGGCGAACGCACTGGGCTAGATATCGAGAGATCTGGGATATGACTCCAGCAGTGGCCGGATAACAATTTTTCGGTTGTTATGTGTTGATAAAAGTGGAACGATCGATGTCTTTGTTTATTCATTGACCCCACGTATTTAGAGGATTTTCAGTAACGAATATTGCCAAGTAATCACACCAACACACACAGTGTCACTCTCCGGGTCAGGATGATCTTTCTTGCAGCGCAAATCTTCGGTGCACCGGGAAGTGCCACACTCCTCTTCCCCCAGCAGATTTCTTTACTGAAACTCATTTACTTTGCACGAATAACACATAGCACGTAGAGCTCTAAATTTAACCCTTTAGCGACCATGCATCTCGCAAACGTCCGTACGTGCAGACGACGACGGCCGCCCGTCTACAGTAAGTAGAGTTTCCTACTCTTACATGTTCTTTGAATTTGCACGGTCTCTGCGGGATTAGCAGAAGACGCAGTCAGTTTCCATTCTTGTGACTAACCAAGGAAGTGAAACAGCTGTTTTGTATTCTCCCGGAGCGATATCATTCACTAGCATCACATATCATTTTTGTGGAAGAGTGCAGTGGTTGTCTGCGCGAAACGTCTGGAGGTCAATGCATATCAAGCCAACAAATCTGAAGTTTCGTGTGGTAACCCAGCAGTAATCTCTTCGTTAACCTGTGAAAGAAGGGACAGAAATTTGAAAGTAGAAAAAGACAGTTTCGGGTGCTATGGTATTCTGGGCGATGAACAATTCTTTACTTTGAAGAATTAAACCTTAAGTTTTAGTTCTTCTTAAAAATGCAGAGCTATTCCAATTGCTCAAATCCGAGAATGAACAGAGATCACAGGGGTTTTTTTCTTTCATTCTCTCTCTCTCTCTATATATATACACTGCTGGCCACCCAAAATGCAGCACCAAGAAGGAAGCATCCGATTGGCCTGAAATTCGAAGCATGCGTCGCCCGCGAGAGCACATGCAAACGATTAGCATTGCAGGGCATATGCAAATCATGTGCGCCCGGCACGCCACCTAGAAGCACTATACGAAGGGTGTACAGAAGGCGGGGTGTAAGTAGTGGAAATGTGTTGTGCAGCCGGACCTGTGCGTGGGAAGCTTCCTGATGCCTCGTTGCAGAATACGGCAGTCATTCCAGCACGTTTCGGAGTTCGACAGAGGACGAATAGTGGCTTATCGCGGCAGCGGTTTATCGTACCGAGACATCGGCGCAAGGGTGGGACGACATCCAGTCACAGTGACGCGAGTACGGATTCGGTTGGTGCAGCAGTGACGAACGGACCGACGTGAGCGATTGCCGAAGCCGCGGCACACCACCAAACAAGTGGACCGGCATGTTGTTCGGCGGGCATTGACTTCTCTCACAGCCACATCACGAACGTTAGCGCAGGAATTAGGTTGTGTTACGCAACAACGAGTGTCAGCACGTACCGTTCGATGTCGTCTGCAGGAGCGGGGACTTGTCGCACGGCGCCAATTGCTCCTATTACCATTGACGTTACACCACCGGCGAGTGCGGCGGCAGTGGGCAGTTGAACGCAGCACCTGGACTACGGAATGACACGAAATTGTCTTCTCCGACGAATCGCGCTTCTGCCTGCAACACCACGATGGTCGGAGCCGCGTGTGACGGCACCGCGGCGAGAGACTGTATGACGCCTGCATTATGCATCGCCATACCGGTCCGTCGCCTGGCATTATGGTTTGGGGCGCAATTGGATATGACACCCGCACCCCTCTGGTACGCATCGCCGGTATACTCAACAGCCACCGCTACATATCCGACGTTTTGGAGCCTGTAGGACCTGTCAGCGGCCAAGTTTCAACAGGACAATGCGCGCCCGCACGTGGCACGCATCATGCAACAATTGTTTACGAACCACCAGGTACCAATGCTGCCGTGGTCCACTTGTTCTCCCGATATGTCGCACATCGAGCGCGTCTGGTCGCTGATCGGCAACCGAGTGGCCCGGCAAACACCACCCGCGGCTGCGCCTGATGAACTGTGGCAACGTGTGGAAGCAGCCTGGACCAACATACCCCAAGCCCACATCCAGAGCCTCTTTCGTTCGATGCCGCGGCGTGTAACGGCCGTTATTGCCAGCCATGGGGGCCACACGAACTATTGATGTTGCGTGTTCCGCAAGTCGCACGGGCCTGTAAGCTCAATCGTTTCATCTTTGTATCTGTTGGGATGTGTCCAGTAAATCTGGCTTTGCTATCTCGTGTCCTTCTTGGTGTTGAATTTTGTGTGGCCAGCAGTGAATATACACAGTGCGTCAAATAATTTTTAAGACTGGCTCCAGATTTCAGCCTACAGTGGTGCCACCGGTGTAATCGTGAATGCGTTATAAACCGTAACCATCTGCTTGCTTTCTGTCAAAAGTACTGCGCAGTTGTTAAAGTAACTCAAACGAAACGGCCGTTCATTAGAAAAGTAAAAAAAAAATTCATGTTGAATTATTAAGATGGAACAAAGGGTTGTTATTAAATTTAACGCAAAACTTGGTAAAAGTGCCTCGGAAGCGTACCAAATGATGAAACAAGTTTACGGTGACGTTTGTTTAAGTAGATCAAATGTTTTCCTGTGGCACAAACGTTTTTTGGATGGAAGAGATACGCTAGAAGATGATAAGCATACCGGAAGACCAAGTTAATCTAGGACACCTGATATTATTGAAAAAGTGCGTGATTTCGTGGCAAACAATCGATGTGCGTCACTAAGAATGATGGAAAGTCTTTAAGCATCAACAAAGAAACGATTCGAACCACCCTGCATGAAGATTTGAGCAAAACAAATGTGTGTGCTAAATTTGTTCCACACAATTTAACCAATGAACAAAAATCAAGGAGAAGTGCACATTGCAGAGGCATCATTTCAGCCGCTGAAAATGATCCAAACTTCTTAAAATCGATTGTTACAGGTGGTGAAACATGGTGTTCTCAATATGATCCTAAAACAAAGCGACAAAGTGCGGAATGGAAGTCGAAAAACTCGCCACAAGCCAAAAAAACAAGAAAAGTTCCATCGAAAATCAAAACAATGCTCATTACATTCTTCGATAGTAAGGATATTATCCACAAAGAATTTGTTCCAAGTGGACCAACAATTACTGGTGAGTTTTATTTAAATGTTTTGAGGCGTTTGATGGGCAGAATTCGTCGCATTCGTCCAGAATATCGGGATGAAAACAGTTGGTGTTTGTTGCACGATAATGCACCCAGTCACACCTCACTTCTTTTTCGTAGATTTTTGGCGAAAAATAACGTCTGTGTGTTGAATCATCCACCGTATTCGCCTGATTTAGCACCCTGCGACTTTTCGTTATTCCCAAAACTTAAAATGACGTTAAAAGGGTGTTACTTTGATGATATTTCGACCATACAAACAGCTTCGACGCGTGCTTTGGAGGCAATTCCGCAAAGTGAACTGGAACAGATATTCGAATCATTATTAAATCGCTGTAACAAGTGTATTGAAGCCGAAGGGACTTATTTTGAATAACAAACCAAACAAATTATAATTTCTTGTTTATATTTCATTTTACAAACCCAGTCTTAAAAATTAATTGCCACACTGTGTATATATAGAGAGAGAGTTGTAAAAAAAACGACTAAGAAGACAAAGGAATATCTCACAAAAAAATTTGTGAATCCAGGAACGTGGAGAACAAAATAAAAAAAATAAAACTAAAGAAACCAGGCTGCCTTCATTAGGAGAGCATCAAACTAGGGGAGTGACTTTTCTGGTATCAGGAAACGACTAAGAAAAACCAGAAAAGCCACAAAGCTACTCCCCCAAGTTGATGATACCAGAAAAGCCACTCCCCCAGGTTGATGCTCCCCTGATGAATGCAGCCTGGACTCTTTATTTTTATTTATTTTTTTATTTTGTTCTCCACGTTCCTGCGTTCACAAATTTTTTTAGTTCGATATTCCTTTGTCTTCTTGGTCGTTTTTTCACAACTCTATATTTTCGCTAATTCCTTCAGTCTGCTGAACACTGCGCAACCGAGATATTAGCTCCGTTTTATTGTATTTCAGTTATAATAATTTGGACTTCAGTTACTCTCATTAGATATATTCTTGTGTTATTGCATTACTTCTGTTTAACCTACCTTATATAAATATATATCAGTTCACGCACACAGAAACCCCGAATAGGAGCTTTTTAAAATTTTCTTTCATACCATCTACATTTCCTATTTCACTCTCAGGAAGGCAATTTGTTTCGAGATCAATAATCCTGAAAAGCGGTGAATGTAATTTTTATCGAACATCAAAGACTTGGACTTAATCTCATTAAGATTTTTTATCAAACACTCGTTTATTTTGACTTTTATCACCAAAGTCTGTACATTAAATCCACAGTAACGTAAGAGATCGATGTATTCATTTTAATGAAAACTTCCCTGAAAGTAAACATATGTAAATCCTACAAATAATTTTAAATTATCAGTTTCTCTCTTAATCATGATAGTATTATGTTCAATTTCTTTTATGTTTCAAGATGTGTGCAATTCATGCCTAACGTTTCTTTCAAATTTCAAAATTCTAAAAAACAATTTTAAGCTACTAAACATCGGAATGAAAACTTCGATACTTTATTATGAACGTAAACTGTCATTAAGGTAGGAATGTAATATCCATTCATTAGCAGAATTTTCAAGCATGCTAGAAGGGTGACATTTAATTAATCCGACTTAAAATCCTAAGAGGATTAAAAGCTAAAAGAAATAAATAGGTAATACTTAGGGAGTGTTCTTAATATTCAACATGCTTAAATTCACCTTGGCCTCCCAGGTGCCTGATTGGCCAGAACGCTGATTCCTAATTAGTCATCGAAGTAGGGTTCGGGTATGAGGTGTGATTGTCTTAAGGTTCTGGCTTTCTCCCTTCCCTGGAACCAGTGGACCTAAATTTGAGAGGGACGACAACTTCTATCCCTATAACAAAGACAAAAATAAATTCATCTGCAGAAAAAATGTATTTCGTGTTGTCGCTGAGAACTGCTCTTCCGAAGTAGACATGAAACGTTAGGCAGAAGATTTATCTTCTAGCAGATCAATTTCACTGTCAAGTAGCTGAACCCTTTTTATCATTACGTTATTCTGGAAAGAACCTCGTGCTTATACTGTAGAATCATTTGGTCCGTCTGTATCTCTTTCCTTCGTCTCTTTGGGTATCATATCTCTGCACATTTAGTCGTGCTTAAAGAATCATTTTTGCCTTGGAAAGCTTTGGCTGTCAGAATGAAATTGTTTGTCTTTTCTCCGATGCATAATTTGTCGCTAAGCATACAGTACTGTAAATACAGATGTTAATAGACTTGAAGTACAGTATATATTATTTCACATTGTTACTTCTAAGATCCTGAACGATAATAGTTTCCTTTCGATTCCAAGATCTCTGAGATTCCCGAGAATAATTCAGTTTGCTTTCGGAAACTTTTTGTTTAGGAAAAATATTTTGCTCATAATTTCTACTTAAAAAAATGCAGTTCACTCCCTAGGGGCATAAATGAATATTTTAAATTTTCTCTGTATCACTGCTTCCAAAAGTTGGATTTGAAATTTTTCTTTGTGTCGGAAAACTTCAATAACGTCTATCTAGATCCATCAGGTCCGTCTAATTTTTTCCATAATTTTCACACTTCTGCTGCTAATGGGAGAAAATGCATATTTGCGTCTGAATTCGTTTCTAAACTAGCTATTGAGAGAATATTTTCTGCGTAAGATACTATAACAAAGATTTACATGTGTCTCCTGCTTCTAATGACGACGCTAATTTTTTCTTTATTTGCAACTGTTTCGCCTCTCCTGTCTAATATTTTAAAAATACTGTTCGTTATTACACAAAGCTTCATTTTCAGTAACATACTTCTGGTTATCATAAATCTTTAGTTTTGAATTTCAAATGCCAGTAAATGGTCTACGATTAACTATTTAAATTATCGTATATTCTTTTGATTCAAAGAAAGTACTTATTATTCATTGTCATGTTTCTTGATGGTGTCGTGATTTCCGTTAGCGTGAGAACTGAAAATAGCCTGTGAAGATTTAAGATTACAGGTTCACGTGTACATAGCAAACCGGGATAGATATGCAAAGCACAAGACTTCAGATCAGTCTACAGCTCAAGAAAATGTACTTCTCATCACGAAAATCGCAACATCGAGAAGGAGTTGACGCATAGTCGCAAAAATCATAGAATGCCATGATTTCAAGAAGACATGTAAACGACCAAGAAACGAAACCCAACCCAACATGATTCTGCGGTTTGCAAAATTTGAGGTGTTTTATAGTAATTCAGGTATGCTGATCACGAATATCACGTCCGTTTTTTCTCACGTATAGTCGTACCTTTTGGGTGTACTTCTCTGTATACGTAGCAGCAGCTTACAGGTCAAGCTGTATCCCGATCGCTATGATAAACTACGCTATCTACCAACAAGTAATTGGACAGCTGTGATAGCAAAGGAAAACGAAGTTTATTCACCTTCAACAGTTGGTGGAGCCTCCACGAGCGGCGATTACAGCTGCGACCCTCCGGGGCATACTCTCAACCAGGCGTTGTACGACGGCTAGCGGTATTTTCTTCCACTCGGCTTGGAGAAGACAGGTCAGTTCCTTCACCGATTTCGGACGGTGGGGGCACCCCTTAAGTCCACGCTCCAACTCGTCCCAGAGGTGCTCCATAGGGTTAAGGTCCGGACTCTGCGCAGGCCAGTCCATTCGATTAACCCCATTGTCACCATACCAAGCCAGGGTGAACCTCGCAACATGACAGGTGGCATTGTCATCCTGAAAGTAACATGGGTCCACCCCGTAAAACTGCCACAACGTAGGAAGCGCATGGTCATCCAAAATGGTGCAGTAGGTCTCGGCGTTGAGTCTACCAGCAATTGCGACCAAGGGTCCCATGCCATACCAGGAGAAACACCCCCATAGAATAATTCCACCGCCGCCGAACTTCACAGTTGGCACAATACGTTCCGGCAGAAGGCGTTCTCCAGACCCTGCCATCTGAACGGTAGAGGGTGAACATTGATTCGTCGCTCCAGAGAACCTGCTTCCACTGTTCAACGGTCCACTGTCGACCTTCTTTGCACCACGTTAGCCGAGCAGCGCTATTGGACTTGGTGATCAAAGGCTTGTGGGCGGCAGCACGTCCATGATAACCGAGCAGATGGGCTTCCTTACGGATGGTATTCATCGAAAGAACACTCCCGGATGCCTGTTGAAACTCTTCGCGGATGTGGCCCATCGATTTGGTGCTGTTCTTCCGAATTTCTCTGGCCAGCACCCGTCGGTTTCTAACTCCCAGTTTTGTAGGTCTGCCGGGTCGGGGCACATTCCGATAGTCACCTTTCATCTTCCACTTGCCAATCACGTAGGCCACTGTCGATTTTGGGTACTTCAACTTGCTGGATATGTCACGTATGGGTCGGCCATTTCTGTGATACCCGACGATTACACCTTTCTCGAAAGCAGAGAGCTCCTAACTGCATGGCATCTTGCATGCGACTGGTTACGTTGTTGTTTCCCACACGATATTTAACGGAGGCGGCCGTGACGTGTATCAGGACCGCAGATATCGTCGATTGCAAGGGTATCCAATTACTTGTTGGTAGATAGTGAATAAACAGTGGGCGATCACTAGGTGGTATGTTTCGACATCTTGGTGCACTTCCTTCACCTAGTGTCATTCGGTACCTCGTGCCGTAGCCGAAGTGGCAACTTTGCACTGTGCTTATATTGCTTCCCATTCGTGAGGAAATTGCTTATAAGCTGAGACAGATTTTAGCACAGTGGCGTTTCTTCGCCACTCTGCAAAGCGTCCATAATTAAACTTCACATTTCCAAGGACGCTAAAAATGGAACCATTGCTCCGAATAACTTCAAATTTGACATGAGGACTGGAATTCTCTTTCACGGAAAAACAGAAATTACTACAAAAACTCTCCTCCGGGTAGATGGCTGGGTAGCGCTGTAATCTAGTGTAGCAATGAGAAGCTGCAGTTATACGCCTTGCCATCTTCACAAATATGCAAATTACTAGTGCCCGCAATATGGCGTGCTTGGAAAGACGCTGCTATAAAAGCAGGCATTTGCGGAATGCTTTATTTCACTGCAGGTGAGCATTCAGAGATTTAAAGCGAAATGACATTGTCACCAAAATATCGTGCACTTCTCGTAAAGTTGTTTCACCAGAATAGCAGCTGTATCTTAACAACAGCGCTGCGCAAGTACATAATGCCCAAGTGCTGAAAAACTGGGCCATTGTCTTCAGATAGTTTACGAAAAATGATCCAGAAATCTAACGAGACAAGTTCGACGGATTCCTGCGCCATTATAGAGCGCTACACCGCCCCATAACGTGGAATCATGGTGTGGAGTGCTATCAGCGCAAACAGCGGCTCACAGCTCGAACGCATTACGGGCACATTGACGGCACGCCGCTATGTTGACGAGGTGCTTCAGTCCATGGCACTACCGTATCTGCAGGATATCCCAAACGCCGTTTTTCAACAGGATAACGTCCGGCAGCATACCGCTCGGATGAACCTGAATTCTTTTCACAGTGTGCGGGTGCTTCCGTGGCCAGCAAGGTCTCCCATCGAGCATCTGGGGGACACGATTGGACGTCTCCCACCCCCGCAAATTGAAGATGAACTGTGAACTCGGATCAACACCACATGGCCCACGATACCACAGAACTCTATTCGGGCTTCCATTGCCTCGATGCCACGTCTGATCCTATGCTGTATCGCCCAAAATGAGGGCCACACTCCTTATTGATCGTCCTGTATATATTCGGCCACTAGAGACAATTAAATCATTGTGACAATTAAATCATTTGTTCAGGACCTACTTGGCTATCTGTGTGTGCAGTTTGGTCTGTTTTCGAACATTCTTTAATAGTGTGGCATTTTGTCTGTCAGGCAGTGTATTCTATATATACATCACCCAGGACAAGTTTCTGAGTCACAGAAGCTCAGGAATCTGAGCCAACTTCAGATTTTTGCCAGTCGAAGCATACGATGCCACCTGGTAACCACGACCATTCTAATCTATCCAGTAATCACCAGCTCTTCAGATGATATCATTGAAATCTAGGAATCTTAACTAGCTTCAGATTTGTACCAGTCGAAGCATCAGTTGTCTTCTTATAATGACGACCATTCTAATCCTAGGATGGATCCGGGTCAGGATTCATCTGCTTTCGTTGCATTACCACAAAAGCTACTTAAGAGTAAATCTTCTCAAGTGTATGATAGTCACACAGACATATCACGTTTTTGGAGCAGGAGGGCAGTGTTTTAACTATTTCCATGTAAATTTGTGGTTGTAATAAGATACATTTTATCGATATAACCACCATCTGCAAGAATAGTTCGACGAACTCAGTGCTCATATGAGACCTCGAATAGCTGGATGATCTGAACTTAATTGAACACCTGTGTGTTGTCGAACAGCAGATGAAGCAATTGGGCACATCATCCAGCTCCATATTGGAACTGTGGACCACAATACAAACACCGTGGTTTCAGATCCTAACGTAACCTCAAGGTGACCGACACCAGAGACCTCATGGTGTCGAGGCCACGACGGGTGGCGACCGTTTTCCGCGCGAAAAGAGGGTCACCAATTAGTAGACACTCTTCATCCCTTTGTTTTCCCAGTTCAATGAATGAAAGACATTTTTCAATGTGGCATTAAAAAGTTTGTGAGATATGGTGACACCTTGTCTCACTCCCTTTCCAATTTTTAGTGGTGTTGTATGCTTAAATAGCTGAATCTTTGCTCTTGTATTTTCATCTCGTAGAGTCCATGCCACCTAAAGTACACTGACGGAAAAGAATCCCAACACCAAGAAGGGGTTGTGTTAGATAAACGACAGTTGGTAGGCGGTGAGAGTACATCTGTAAGATGACGTCTTTGCAAATTTCGCGCTCGGCGCATACGTGTGGCGCTAGTAGCGCCCTCGGAACATGCAAAGCAGGTTTGCTGTAAATACGCGCTGTAACGTTCGTGAGCGTTAGTTATCGTTGAGATTCGACGTAGGGTGTTGATGTTAGTCAAGAATGCCTTTAAAAGACGAAGAAGCCATTATCAACAGCTCACGGAGTTTGAACGAGGTCGTGTAATAGGGCTACGAGAAGGTGGATTTTTTCCGCAATATTGCAGAACGACTTGGCAGGAATGTAGCCACTGTGCATGATTATTGGCAGCGGTGGTCAAGGGAAGGTACTGCCTCAAGAAGACCGGGTTCCGGCCGGCCACGTGGCACTACTGAGAGGGAAGACCGCCGTGTACGACGTATGGCTGTGGCGCATCATACCGCGTCTGAGACAGCAATTCGAGCTGCAGTTGCCACCACAGTGACACAACGAACTGTTACAAATCGGTTACTTGAAGGACAGCTCCGAGCTAGACGCCCTGTAGCGTGCATTGCACTTGCTCCAAACCACCGCCGTTTGCGACGTCAGTGGTGTCAAGCTACAGCTCATTGGAGGAGGGAGTGGAGATCTTTTGTGTTTTCTGATGAAAGCCGGTTCTGCCTGGGTGCCAGTGATGGTCGTGTGTTGGTTAGAAGAAGGCCAGGTGAGCTCCTGCAACCAACCTGTCTACAGCCGAGACACACTGAACCTACACCTGGAGTTATGGTCTCGGGGAGCAATTTCCTATGACAGCAGGAGCACTCTCGTGGTTATCCAATGCACCCTGACGGCACAGTTGTATGTCGGTCTGGTGATTCAACCTGTTGTGCTGCCATTCATGAACAGCATTCCAGGGGGTGTTTTCCAACAGGATAACGCTCGCCCGCATACCGCTGGTGTAATCCAACATGCTCTACAGAGTGTCGACATGTTGCCGTGGCCTGATAGATCACCAGATCTTTCACCAATCGAGCACGTGTGGGACATCATTAGACGACAACTCCAGCGTCACCCCCAACCAGCATTAACTGTCCCTGTATTGACCGACCAAGTGCAACAGTCATGGAACTCCATCCCACAAACTGACATCCAGCACCTGTACGACACAATGCATGAACGTTTGCGTGCTTGCATTCAACATTCTGGCGGTTACACCGGTTATTAATGTACCAGCATTTCACATTTAAAATGGCTCTTCTCGCGCTTACAATAAGCTGTGATCTTGAAACCTTAATCGATTAAATATGTTACCTATACAAATGTATTGCCGCCATTTCATTCCTCTACAACTATTTTTTCGTGGTGTTGGGATTTTTTTCCGTCAGTGTACATCGAACTTCGTTTGCTCTGACCAGCTCTTCCTTTTTATTTGACTAAGTGAACTGGAAGTCCTGTCGGTGCGCTGTGTTACCATTGGCGTATGCAGCATTACTGCATGGAGGTGCGCATGATGAGTAAGCAAACCCGCAGTTGTTACTGTAACTGGCAAACACATAAGACACTCTTGTCATTCTACGTTTTGACCAATTATGTTACAGATTAATTTCGAATGGGAAATTTGCCTCTAAGTTGAGGTGTTGCCAATTTTCAACTGCAAGGTCTTTGTAAAATGTTTAAATTAATTTCAAACAAAGATTCATGAGAGGCGCTCGTTCCCTGCGTCCCTGACTTTGATGATCCGGCAATGGTGTACATGGATCTACAGCTACACCCAGATGTCCACCAGAATTGTGGTTATGGATTAATGAGTAATTAGTCAAACTGCAGCCTTTAATGTTGCAGAGACAGTAATAATCAAGAATGATTTTTTAAAAAGAACGTGATGATTCTAATTTAATAGTTATTTCGAAACCGTGTTTTGATAAATTCCATGCATACTTATTTACAGTTATAGCTCTTACATCAAAAACCTTTCGTGATTCCTCTTTTCCAATTTTTGTGCTTTAGGTATACCCCTCGTTCTCATAATTTCTTGGTGCGTTACAATGAACATTCATATATCGACTGACTGTTGGGAAGGCTACGGAAGATCCCCTTATGTCTGGATCATCACCGGGCCAATGATTGGTGCTTTAGGGGTAAGTCACAAACAATCATATCTTTATCTTCTATATAATTTATAATGAGTATCTGTATGTATCTACATAATTTATAATAAATGTCCATATATATAAAGTAATGCTAAAACCAAAGCAAAAATAAATTAAGAAAAAAATAAAACAATATTAAAAATAGAGCAAAAAGTAGAGAAAAAATAAAATAAAAAATCCCTGCGTTCTTCTAGTTTTTTTTTTAATTTGTTTTTGTTTGCTCCGGTGCTCGTTCGGTTTGGAAGTTTTGCCTTTTTTTATTTTTTTCTCTACCTTTTGCTCTATTTTTAATATTGTTTTATTTTTTCTCTTAATTAATTTTTGCTTTGGCTTTAGCATTAGTTCCATATAGGTCTTGATCTTTTTTTTTGTGCAGCCTTGGGCGCTTTAGAATTTCAAGATTGGTTTTTATGTGGTGCTTTTATTTGGTTTTCTGATATATATATATGTGTGTGTGTGTGTGTGTGTGTTACAAAGACTGCATGGAGAGGTCCATACTTGGTGTAAGTAGGAGAGATAAGAAGAGGAACTAGTGGATCAGAAAAATGACAAGAGTGGAAGTCATAATGATCAGAGTAAAATCCCTGAAACGGCAATGGGCTGGACATATTGGCAGAAGGACAAACTATCGATGACAGCAGAAATTTTAGACTGGATTCCAAGGGACAGGAAAAGACCCAGAAGAAGACCACATGGCAGATGGGTGGATGAAATTCGAAAGTATGTGGGAGTAACATGGAGGACTCTGGTGTATGATCTTGTAGCAATGCAAGACAGACCGTTGTGGAAGAACTTGGGGAGACCTTCGTCCAGCAGTGGATTGATAATGGTTGACAATGATGATGATGATATGCACTGAGTGGCCACTTTATTAGGACCACCTGACAGTTTTAAGCAAATGAGGAATGGCTGCACGCTGTTGCCGCCAGAGGGCGAGGCTAGTATAAAAAGGCAAAGCTTCGTGCTTGCGACAGTAGTAGAATTGATTCTTTGGGGACGAGATGGGTAAAAAATGCGATTTGACGGACTTTTAACGTGGGATGAATGTAGGAGCTCCGAGCCATGGAGCGAGTATCACCGAAACCGCCGCATTCGTGAAATGTTCTAGAGTAGCTGTTGTTAAAGTGTTTAAAGACTGGACTGTCAGCCAAAAAACTGGGTCTCTACGTGCAACGTGTGGTCGTCATCGACTAGTGACTGCTCGGGCGGAACGGAAAGTGTCGAGACTGGTAACAGAAAACAGAAGGGCAACAGTGCAGCAAATTACAGACCATCTTAATCAAGGATCCCCTCAAATGATCTCTGCACGCACTGTTCGCCGTACACTGGATTAGATGGAATATGGGAGCCGAAGGCCTGTTCGAACATCTTTGTTGTCTGCAGTTAACAAGAGAAAACATCACCAGTTCGCACAGGAGCACAAGGATTCGACAGTCGATAATTGGAAACAAATTATGTGGTCCGATGAATCACGTTTTCAGTTGCACCATGCCGATGGCCGAGTGAAAATTTGGCGGAAACAGCACGAAAGCATGGACCAAAAAGGAATTGCTACAACCCTTCAAGCTGGTGGAGGCAACGTTATGGTTTAGGGAATATTTTCCTGGCATGCTTTGGGCCCTTTAATTCGTGTTGATCAACATCTGACTAGCACATCATATCTAAACATCGTTGCGGACCAAGTGCATCCTGTCATGTGGATGATTTATCCCAATGGCGATGGCTACTTTCAACAAGATAATGCGTCCTGCCATAGTGTTCGTATTGTACAGGATTGGTTTCAGGAACATGCCGGTGAGTTTACTTTCCTTAGATGGCCCCCACAATCTCCAGATCTCAGCCCCATTGAAATTTGGGGGATGAAGTTGAACAAGCCATCAGACAGCTGGATCCACTACCCTGCAATCTCACACTGCTGGAAAGTGCTATTCATCAAGCATGGTCTCAGATTCCACAAACCACCTATCAACATCTCGTGGAGTCCATGCCACGAAGAATTGACGCAGTATTAAAGGCAAAAGGTGGCCCAACGAAGTACTGAGGTTTTGGTCATAATAAAGTGGCAATTCAGTGTATATGTATATGTAGGGAATATGAACTCTCATTATGCACTTTTATTGATTATGAAAAGGCTTTTGATTCCGTGAAGCCATCAGCAGTTACAATGGCTTTGAAATCTTGTGGTATTACAGATGCATACAGTAGTATTATTAATAACATCTATGAAAATACCAGAGCAAAGATTCAGCCATTTAAGCATACAACACCACTAAAAATTGGAAAGGGAGTGAGACAAGGTGTCACCATATCTCACAAACTTTTTAATGCCACATTGAAAAATGTCTTTCAATCATTGAACTGGGAAAACAAAGGGATGAAGAGTAATGGAGATTATTTAACTAACCTTCATTTTGCTGATGACGTAGTTATTTTGGCACCTACCCTTTCAGAGCTGCAGAGTATGATCCAGGAACCTACTGACAAGAGTAAATAAGTGGGATTAAAAATGAACTTTCAGAAGACAAAACTGATGTACAATGCTTTTACAAGAAATGAGGATTTATCAGTTAATGGGAAAAAGCTGGAGATAGCAGATACGTACGTTTATCTTGAACAGCAGATATCAAGTGAGGGTCTCATTGATGAAGAAATTAATTGGCGTATGAAACTTGGTTGGATAGCATTAGGAAGAAACAGCACAATTTTTAAAAGCAATATGCCATTATGTCTTAAAAGAAAAGTGTTTAATCAATGTATCCTTCCAGTGATTACGTACGGAGTAGAGACGTGGACCTTAACTAAAAATGACATACAACGACTGTAGACTACTGAAAGCAGCACGGAGAGATGCATGCTTGTTGTAACCAGAAAATACGTATAAGAGGAACTCGTGGATAAGGAAACTGACAAGAGTAGAAGACATCAGGATCAGAGTAAAATCCTTGAAATGGCAACAGGCTGGACATATTGCCAGGAGGACGGACAACAGGTAAACAACCGAAATTATAGACTGGATTCCAAGGGACAGGAAAAGACTCAAAAGAAGACCACGTGGTAGATTGGTGAATGAAGTTCGAAAGCATGCGAGAGTGACGTGGAGGCGACTGGCTAAAGGCACACCGTTCTTAATGAAACTTGGGGAGACTTTCATCCAGCAGTAGATTGATAATGGTTGACAATGATGTTATGTGTGATGATATATATGCTCGTATACCATATATATATATATAGCAAACAAGCCAGAAAAACTAAACATTAACTTCTACTTACCCCAGCTTTGAAGACCTAATGCGCTACGAGCTGCTAAAAAGAATATTCAAAGAAGCATAGAACAAAAGGAAAATTATATAACGAAATTCTAAAATTCGCAAATATAATTTTCAAAAATCTGAAAACCTCGTGCCACCATCTGGAGAAAAAGGAATTGATTGTAGAACTTGTGGGCAGCTGTCACTTATGGCTTTATGGCTTCATCAGGGGCCTACACAGATCACAAATATCTCAGAACCACAAAGACCAGAACGTGTGGGTTTCTGCATTATCCAAGTTGGCAAGCCCAGAGGACCTAACTAAACCAAGGTAAAATAAATACATACCTACCAAGCAACTAAAAAAATCTCAATCCGAAAAGCAACTTAGCCATACCCCTAGAATATAGCGTAAGGATTGCAGACTTAATTTTATAACTTAGTGAGTGAATGAATTATCTGAATTAAAGCTCTTTTTATGGAGGTTTAGATGTGGTCACTCACATTTATATGGAACCTAAAATACCTTATTATTTTCCATTCCTTTAATTTAAAAAAAAAAAGTTTAAAATTAAAAATGTTGCAAAAAAAGTTCATATTCAAAAAAGGGAAATGCAAAAAAAGATTATATAAGATAATAATATATATATATATGGGATGTAAGGTCAGGTGATGCGTAACATCACAGCCTCTCCTTGACAAATGTCAACCCCGCCTTCTCGTGGTGCATCCTGTTCCCACTAAAAAGGCTCTGACGACCGCCAATAGCGGTATAACTATACCATCGGGATTAGAGGAAATGCTATCCCACACTCACCCACCCGCTTGGCCAGCGTGGTGAGTTATGGCCAAACCCTCCAAAATGACTTCACAACTTAAATCTTGGCCCTCATATGGGATGTAAGGTCAGGTGATGCGTAACATCACAGCCTCTCCTTGACAAATGTCAACCCCGCCTTCTCGTGGTGCATCCTGTTCCCACTAAAAAGGCTCTGACGACCGCCAATAGCGGTATAACTATACCATCGGGATTAGAGGAAATGCTATCCCACACTCACCCACCCGCTTGGCCAGCGTGGTGAGTTATGGCCAAACCCCTCCAAAATGACTTCACAACTTAAATCTTGGCCCTCAGTCTCCGGCAGCTGGAATGTACCTGGCCAAGGCAGCGGCCAGTGCTACATGAAGGCAGAGGGTGCTAAGAATTCCCGGAGGACCGGACTAGGCTGCCATCTGATGCTGACCTTGGCTACGTATAATGGACGCTCCCTATCTTCTGATTCAAGGCTTCTTGAATTGGAAGAGGAACTACAAAGGATCAAGTGGGACATCGTCGGGCTAAGTGAGGTACGGAGAAAAGGAGAAGATTTAATTGAACTGAAAAATGGACATCTCTTCTACTATCGTGGGACAGATACTGGCAGAACTAGTGGTGTTGGATTTATAATAAACAAGAAACTGAAGGATAAAGTTATAGAAGTTGACAGTTCCTCTGACAGAGCTGCATGACTCGTTATCCAACTCTCGAGAAGATACCAGGCTCAGATTATTCAAACTTATGCGCCAACCACAAGTCATCCTGAAGAAGAAATTGAAGAATTTTATGAGGAAATTCGTCATCTAAATAAAAAAGGTAAGCAACACTTGAAGATAATTATGGGAGATTTCAATGCAAAAATAGGGCAACAGCAACAGAATGAAACTTCAGTAGGTAAATTTGGTCACGACAACAGAAACCAGCGTGGAAATACTCTCGTTGAGTTTGCACAGGCAGAAGGGTTTTTCATCTTGAACTCTTTTTTCAAGAAAAAGCCACACAGGAAATGGACATGGAGACATCCAAATGGGACGACGAGTGAAATTGATTTTATTATGTGTAACAAAAAATTCGTCATAGAAGACTGCGGTGTGCTAAACAAGTTCAGCACAGGTAGTGACCATAGATTGGTGAGATGTAAGATGCACCTCAACACTACACTCGAACGTGGCAAGCTCCTAAAACAAACAAAATGTATTGACATAACCAAACTTAAAAAACACCATAATACCTTCAAGTTGGAACTGAAGAACAGACTTTCTGCTTTAGAAGGCCTAACATCGGAAGAAGTGGACATTTCTGAAGTTAACAGAAAATTAACCAAAACTCTTATGGAAACAGCAACAAAATTAGCTGGATCTAAGAACAAGTTGCATGTGAACAAATTATCAGGAAAAACCAAAATTTTGGTGCAAAAAAGAAGAGAGATGAGGACAACTAAAGAAGATGTGACATCCAAAGTGGAATATATAGAACTATGCAAGACAGTACGAAAAATTATCACTGAAGACGTAAGGAAATTCAACTGTGAACTAGTGAGGAAAGCAATTGAAAACAATCAAAGCCTAAAGATAGCAAAGGGACATCTCAGTAAGGGAAGAAAACAGATTATGGCACTGAGAAAAGAAGATGGTTCTGTAGCACGAAATAGAGGCGAAATTTTGACAAGAGTGAAAGATTTCTACTCCAAATTATATGAAAGATATGATACATGTACTCCAGACATCGTGAAAGGTACCAGTGCCAGAGTTCTTCCAGTCCTCCCAGCAGAAGTTGCACATGCAATCAAGAACATGAAACGGGGGAAAGCTCCAGGAGAAGATGGAATTACTGTAGACATCATACAAGAAGCAAGTGGAGAAATCGAAACCTCGATGCCTTAATGAAGGGAAGATTCTTGAGGATTGGAAAAATGCTACAATGATCCTGCTACATAAAAACGGGGACATTGAGGATCTCAGAAACTACAGACCTATCAGTGGTTTATAAAATCTTCACTAAAGTTCTTTCACGCCGCTTGAAGGTAACACTGGACATGGCTCAACCGAGAGAACAAGCTGGATTCAGGAGTGGCTACAGCACAATAGATCATATCCACGTACTAAGAGAACTAATTGAAAGAGCGAGGGAATATGAACTTCCATTGTGCATGGCTTTTATCGATTATGAAAAAGCCTTTAATTCGGTGAAACCATCAGCAGTTACAATGGCTCTGAAATCCTGCGGTATTGAAGATGCATACATTAATATTATTAATAACATCTATGAAAATGCAAGTACAAAGATTCGGCTGTTTGAAAATACAACACACATAAAAATTGGAAAGGGAGTGAGACAAGGTGACACTATATCTCCGATGCTCTTTAACGCCACATTGGAAAATGTCTTTCAATCACTGAACTGGAAAAACAAAGATTAATGGAGATTATCAAACCCACCTTCGTTTTGCTGATGACATAGTCATTTTTGCAACTACCCCATCAGAGCTGCAGAGTATGATCCAGGAACTTGCTGACAAGAGTAAAGAAGTGGGATTAAAAATGAACTTTCAGAAGACAAAAGTGATGTTCAATGCTTTTACACGAAATGAAGATTTATCGATTGATGGAGAAAAGCTGGAGATAACAGACACGTACGTTTATCTTGGACAGCAGATATCAAGTGAGGGTCACATTGATGAAGAAATTAATCGGCTTACAAAACTTGCCTGGAGAGCTTTTGAAAGAAAAAGCATAATTTTCAAGAGCAATAGGCCATTATGTCTTAAAAGAAAAGTGTTTGATCAATGCACCCTTCCAGTGCTTACGTATGGTGCAGAGACATACAAAGGCTGCAGACAGCTCAAAGCAGCATGGAAAGGTGCATGCTTGGTGTAACCAGGAGAGATAAAAAGAGGAACTCGTGGATCCGAGAAATGAGAAGAGTGGAAGACATCATGATTCGAGGTAAATCCCTGAAATGGCAATGGGCTGGGCATACTGCCATAAGGACAGACCATCGATGGACAGCCGAAATTTTAGATTGGATTCCAACGGATAGGAAAAGACCCAGAAGATGACCACATGGGAGATGGGTGGATGAAATTCGAAAGTATGCGGGAGTGACATGGTGGAGACTGGCACAAGACAGACCGTTGTGGAGGAAACTTGGGGAGACCTTCATCCAGCAGTGGATTGATAATGGTTGACAATGATGTTGATGATGATATATCTCCCCAAGTTTCCTCCACAACGGTCTGTCTTGTGCCAGTCTCCACCATGTCACTCCCGCATACTTTCGAATTTCATCCACCCATCTCCCATGTGGTCTTCTTCTGGGTCTTTTCCTATCCGTTGGAATCCAATCTAAAATTTCGGCTGTTGAAAGCAATTGAAAGCAATTGAAAACAACCAAAGCCTAAAGATAGCAAAGGGACATCTCAGTAAGGGAAGAAAACAGATTATGGCACTGAGAAAAGAAGATGGTTCTGTAACAAGAAATAGAGGCGAAATTTTGACAAGAGTGAAAGATTTCTACTCCAAATTATATGAAAGGGATGATACATGCACTCCAGACATCATTAAAGATACCAGTACCAGAGTTCCTCCAGTCCTTCCAGCAGAAGTTGCACATGCAATCAAGAACATGAAGCGAGGAAAAGCTCCAGGAGAAGATGGAATTACTGTAGACATCATACAAGAAGCAAGTGGAGAAATCGAAACAGTACTCGCCCAAATTTTCACTCGATGCCTTAATGAAGGAAAGATTCCTGAGGATTGGAACACCGCTACAATGATCCTGCTACATAAGAAAGGTGACATTGAGGATCTCGGAAACTACAGACCTATCAGCCTCCTATCAGTAGTTTATAAAATCTTCACTAAAGTTCTTTCACACCGCTTGAAGGTAACACTGGACATGGCTCAACCGAGAGAACAAGCTGGATTCAGGAGTGGCTACAGCACAGTAGATCATATCCATGTGCTGAGAGAACTAATTGAAAGAGCGAGGGAATATGAACTTCCATTGTGCATGGCTTTTATCGATTATGAAAAAGCCTTTGATTCGGTGAAACCATCAGCAGTTACAATGGCTCTGAAAACCTGCTGTATTGAAGATGCATACATTAATATTATTAATAACATCTATGAAAATGCAAGTGCAAAGATTAGGCTGTTTGAAAATACAACACACATAAAAATTGGAAAGGGAGTGAGACAAGGTGACACCATATCTCCGAAGCTCTTTAATGCCACATTGGAGGGTGTTTTTCAGTCACTGAGCTGGGAAAACAAGGGGATAAAGATTAATGGAGATTATCTAACCCACCTTCGTTTTGCTGATGACGTAGTCATTTTTGCAACTAGCCCATCAGAGCTGCAGAGTATGATCCAGGAACTTGCTGACAAGAGTAAAGAAGTGGGATTAAAAATGAACTTTCAGAAGACAAAAGTGATGTTCAATGCTTTTACAAGAAATGAAGATTTATCGATTGATGGAGAAAAGCTGGAGATAACAGATACGTACGTTTATCTTGGACAGCAGATATCAAGTGAGGGTCACATTGATGAAGAAATTAATCGGCGTACAAAACTTGCCTGGAGAGCTTTTGGAAGAAACAGCATAATTTTCAAGAGCAATATGCCATTATGTCTTAAAAGAAAAGTGTTTGATCAATGCATCCTTCCAGTGCTTACGTATGGTGCAGAGACGTGGACCTTAACTAAAAGAGACATACAAAGGCTGCAGACAACTCAAAGAAGCATGGAGAGGTGCATACTTGGTGTAACCAGGAGAGATAAGAAGAGGAACTCGTGGATCCGAAAAATGACAAGAGTGGAAGACATCATGATCAGAGTTAAATCCCTGAAATGGCAATGGGCTGGACATACTGCCAGAAGGACAGATCATCGATGGACAGCCGAAATTTTAGATTGGATTCCAAGGGACAGGAAAAGACCCAGAAGAAGACCACATGGGAGATGGGTGGATGAAATTCGAAATTATGCAGGGGTGACATGGAGGAGACTGTCACAAGACAGACCGTTGTGGAGGAAACTTGGGGAGACCTTCGTCCAGCAGTGGATTGATAATAGTTGACAATGATGATGATGATGATATATATATATATATATAAAAAATTTAAATATTTAATTATTAAAGGCTCGAGAAGGAGTTTGTTTTTTAGGTGTCTTTAGTACTTGTTTATCCTGTTGAGGGCAGCTTTCTCTTTATCCATTGGGGCTTTTAAAGTATTCTGGTATTGTTGGTCACAATTTTAAATCAAAATTTAATTAATAATATTATTGTTCAGTTTGTTTTTTCAAGGTTGGCAGCTGACTGTCTTTTTATCCTCTCTCTCAAAGTTTCTTGTGTAGGCTGTTGTCTTGTCTCCTAGAGGTCGCTGTGACGTTTCCTCTTTGCACATCATATTTGAGTTGACAGTTCAGTGGACTGAAGTTGTAGTTAGCGCTGTGTGAAAATTTTGAATTTTATATGTGTGTGCGTGAGTTATATTCCTACTCAGATTTTAATATACACTGCTGGCCACCCAAAATGCAGCACCAAGAAGGAAGCATCCGATTGGCCTGAAATTCGCAGCATGCGTCGCCCGCGAGAGGACATGCAAACGATTCGCATTGCAGGGCATATGCAAATTACGTGCACCCGGCACGCCACAGAGAAGCACTATAAGAAAGGTGCACAGAAGTAGTGTAAGTAGTAAGTAGTGGAAGTGTGTTGTGCTGCCGGACTTGTGCGTGGGAAGCTTCCTGATGCTTCGTCGCAGAGTACGGCAGTCATTCCAGCATGTTTCGGAGTTCGACAGAGGACGAATAGTGGCTTATCGCGGCAGCGGTTTATCGTTGTGAGACATTGGCGCCCTTGTGGAACGACATTCAGCCACATTGAGGCGAGTATGGATTCGGTGGGTGCAGGAGGGACGCACGGACCGACGTGAGTGATTGCCGCAGCCGCGGCACACCACCGAACGAGAGGACTGGCATGTTGGGCGGCGGGCATTGACGGCTCACAACTCCACATCACGAACGTTAGCGCAGGAATTAGGGTGTGTTGCGCAACAACCTGTGTCAGCACGTACCGTTCGACGTCGTCTGCAGGATCGGGAACTTGTCGCACGGCACCCAGTGCTCCGATTACCATTGACGTTACACCACCGGCGAGTGCGGCGGCAGTGGGCCGTTGAACGCCGCACCTGGACTACGGAATGGCACGACATGGTCTTTTCAGACGAATCCCGCTTCTTCCTGCAACACCACGACGGTCGGATTTGCGTGTGGCGGCCCGTGGCGAGAGACTGTATGACGCCTGCATTATGCATCGCCATACCGGTCCGTCGCCTGGCGTTATGGTTTAGGGCGCAATTGGATATGATACCCTCACCTTTCTGGTACGCATCGCCGGTATACTCAATAGCCACCGCTACATCTCCGACGTTTTGGAGCCCGCAGTCCTCCCTTACCTGCAGGACCTGCCAGCGACCACGTTTCAACAGGACAATGCGCGCCCGCACGTGGCACGCATCGTGCAACAATTCTTCACGGCCCACCACGTGTCACTGCTGCCGTGGCCCGCCTGTTCTCCCGATATGTCGCCCATCGAACACGTCTGGTCGCTGATCGGCAACCGAGTAGCCCGACAAGCACCACCCGCGGCTACGACTGATGAACTGTGGCAACGTGTGGAAGCAGCCTTGGCCGACATACCTCAAGCCCACATCCAAAGCCTCTTTCGTTCGATGCCGTGGCGTATAGCGGCCGTTATTGCCACCCATGGGGGCCACACGAACTATTGATGTCTGCGTGTTCCGCAAGTCGCACGGGCCTGTAAGCTCAATCGTTTCATCTTTGTATCTGTTGTTATGTGTCCAGTAAATCTGGCTTTGCTATCTCGTGTCCTCCTTGGTGTTGCAGTTTGGGTGGCCAGCAGTGTAGTTTGGGTGAGTTGTTGTTTTTTTGCTTTCTGACTTTTTAGCTGTTTTTGAACTGATGTTTCCATTTTTTTTTAGTTTGAGTGTGATTTGTTATTTAGGACTCTTCACATTACTTGAGTTAGGCTTAGCTGTGGTGTAATTTTTACTTGCTCTTGCTACAGATTTTTCATCCTCCTTATTTGCAATATTTTGTATGTAAGGTGACCTAGTAGAAGTTTCTTTTCTTTTTAGAGTGATCTAGCTAATTCTTGTAATGAAGTGTATTGTAATTTTTTCCGTATATTCGACGTTTTACATTTACAGGTATCAGGCTATTGCAACAGTTAGTGTCTATATTATCTGGTTTAGTGTGAGTTGGGCTTTGATTATTCAGTGTGCATTTGGGGTTTTTCGCTGTATTTATTTTAAAGCAATTCTGTGTAATTTTTTCCTTTTTAATTTTGGAAATATTTTTATTTTCATTTTTTTTGCTGCACTTAACTTACCCTTGAAAATTAATAGTTAAGGTTTATTTCCTTAACTCTTTTCCTCCTTGCTTTTTTTTTTTTTTTTTTTTTTTTTTTGTCGGGAGGGGCTAAGTTGCTTCTTGGATTGGACTTTTTTTTAGTTTTTTGATAAGTAATAATTTATTTTTTCTTGTTTTAGTTAGGTCCTCTGGACTTGCAAACTGGATAATGCAGAAAACCTCACTTTCTGGTCTTTGTAGTTCTGGACTCTGTACGCAGATGAAAATTGCATTTTTGGGTCCCACAGTCATGGTGTTCAATGTTACGTTTTACTCAATGCAAATGTTTATATTGGGTGTGTGCAAAAGTTCTACCCGTTTTTGTAATAGATTCAAATTGCGATCGGACTAGTTACGTCACAGATGACGCTGCGATGCCGAAATTTCGGCCAATAAAGTGTGGAGCAGTAGAGCGTATAGCGGCACTAGAATGTGGACCAAGTGGACCAAGCCATAACATCCAACTGTTCTTTTTTTTTATTATTATTTGAGGTTTAACGACCACCGTGAGCAACTCAATGGACTATAAGCAGTCGCCCGTCCCTAATTTAGGGTCACTGGTTCCAGGGAAGGGAGAGAGCCAGTGCCGTAAGACAAACACAACATCCATGCCTCACCGGGATTCGAACCCGGACCCCGTTCGGACGAATGATCAGAGGCCATCGCTTAGACCACTGCGCCACCGGGGCGGTCAACTGTTCAGGAATTAGAAGAAACGTTGTCGGTACACAGAACTACAGTCGAAAGACGGATGCACGCGGTTGGGTTCATCACCAAATTCGATAACTGGGTTCCGCACCAGCTTTCTGCAAAGCAACGAAAGAAGAGAATCCGTACCTGTGTTTCTTTGCTTTCTCGTTACAGAAATCAACCGTTTTGGGGCGACTTGTAACGGGTGATGTCAAATGGGTACTGTACCGTATGTAAAGCGTCGACGGACTGTTTGCCAAGGTGAGGAGCCTGTTCTATCGACCTCAAAAGGAGGTCAGCATCCCAAAAAGGTTTTGTTGAGTGTTTGGTGGGATGTCCAAAGAATAATCCACTGGGAGGTGTTGGCACCTAACCGAATGATAAATGTTGACCTCTATTGCCAACAGTTGGACAGATTGCGAGAACAACTGACATCGAGGCGGCCAGCACTTTTCAATTACAAAGGAGTAATCCTTTATTAACAGAGTAATCCTTTATCGCCAAACCTCATGCCGCTTTAATCACTCGGAAAAAAATACTTGACTTTGATTATAAAGTGTTACCTCACCCGGCGTGTTCCCCTGACCTGGCACCTACGGACTACCACCTTTTTCGATCATTAGAGAACACCTTCGCTCTTCAAACCTTCGATGATGTGGACGATGTGAAAAACACGGCATTACATGACTTTTTTAACTCTACACAGGATTTTTTCAGGCATGGAATTCACCTACTCATAGACAGATGGCAAGAGGTCATACAGTATGATGGCAATTTTGTGAAATCCTAGGTACGTTATTTGTTGTGTTCATCTCCTTTCTTTTTAACCTACAAAAACGAGTAGAACTTATGCACACAACGGAAATATCACTGAAAGAAACTTTAATGTTGTATTCAATGCAAAAAACGGAATTTAAACATCTGGCGCAAAAAAGTTATGCTTACTTTTTAGTCTAAAATACAAACACAGGTGCGATTCGGTAAAGAAATGGAATGTGAGTGCAACCCTCACTGGCCAATCTCAGTCCTTGTTCTCAGGGCCAATCAAATGATAGTAGCAGCGATACATCATGTGTCAAGTTGTGGAAAGTCAGTTTTGCTGTTTGTTCTGTAGAAGAAAGATGGCTATCGGTGTAAGTGAGGCGCAATTAGAGATTGTGTGCATACTTTCAGTATTTCTTCAAATTTAAAGTGTAGATAATGAATAGAGCAATGGCACCAAAGAAAAGAGTTGATTGGACACTCACGGAAAGAAGCAAGATTGTTGTATTGTCTGAATCGGGTCTTTCCTATGCTGAGATTGCAAGGTAGTAGGTGGGACAGTGACGTCATGTAGAAAGAAAATGTCGCTAATGTTCTGTCTTCAACAGCTTGTTGACGTCGTGGAGCAAATCTAAATCACGTACCATTCAGAACATATATGACTCAGCCTTTTCCCCCCTTTCATTTCTTTCGTGGTTTAACGACGTCTCACGCTCACCCTTAATTTAGGGTCAATGGGTCCAGATGGGACAGCGCTACGGCTGCTGGGGGAAAATACTCCATAAAGGCATCACCCGGAACACGAACCAGGGTCTATCTCCGACATTTCGCTACAACCCCGCTACTCTGGAGCAAAAGCAAACACTGGGACGACAACTCAAACCTTATGCTATCTGACAAGCACACTGCATTGCAAGGGAACGACAAAAGGATGGAACAACTGAAAGATCAAATTGAATTATCTGTGACGATTCGCGATGTCATTTTAGCTTCCTTTAAACTTATCTCTGTGAGCCGTTCAACCCTCTGTTTGAATTAGAGTCGAAAAATAGAGGGTTGAATCTGTCTTACCCGCTTCAACCCTCTGTTTGAATCAGCAGGCCATAACACCGCTGAAAGGACCACTGATAATTCTCCCGTGCTTCGAAGCGAGAGCTTTCGTTACGCAAAATTATCTCAGTATGTGCACAATACGACCAACTGAGAGAGTTTGAGAGAGGACGTATAATTGTTCTGAGAGAGACCGGTAGGTCAAATCGTCGTATCGCCAGGCATTTGGATCGGAGCAATGCCGCAATCATGCGGTGGCAGTGGCGTGGGGCCCAATCAACGTGGGATAATGTCCAGTGATGTTGTGTTGTCTCCAGTGATGCCTCACTGTTTGCACTTGGAGCCGATGACCATCGTATACGTATCTGTAGACAAGCCGGCCAGCGCACAGATCCACCCCCCCCCCCCCTTTACTGTGGAACTCGCACACCGGGAGTGACTGTGTGGGAAGTCATTTTTTACGCTAGCCGGACACTCTTGGTTGCCCTCTATACCACCCTCACGGCTCAATGGTATGTTGACGACATTCTGCGACCTGTTCTGTTGCCATTCCTGTCGCAGCATCACCGAGCAATTTTCAACCGGATAATGCCCGGCCACACAGCGCACGGCTGCTCCAAGCCTGCCCCCGTAATGTCGACACCATTCCATGACCATCCCGATCGCCCAACCTCTTATCGATCGCACGTGTTTGGGACATGATAGAACGCCACGTACGCCCATCCCGAAAGGTCGGCGAACTGGCCGGCAATTTGGACACGATCTGGCGTGCTGTACCTCAAGACAGTATCTGTGAAATATATGCGTCTATGCCACGCCTAATAACCGCTTGTATCCGAGACACTGGTCGCGCTACAGCGAATTGATGGCTTGTTCGTCTTCTTAAAGGCATTCTTGACTAACATCAACACCCTACGTCGAATCTCAACGATAACTAACGTTCACGAACGTTACAGCACGTATTTACAGCAAACCTGCTTTGCATGTTCCGAGGGGCGCTACTAGCGCCACACGTATGCGCCGAGCGCGAAATTTGCAAAGACGTCATCTTACAGATGTACTCTCACCGCCTACCAACTGTCATTTATCTAACACAACCCCTTCTTGGTGTTGGGATTTTTTTTTTCCGTCAGTGTATATATTTTCGTCTTCATTGGATGATTCCTTGTGTGTGTGTGTGTGTGTGTGTGTGTGTGTGTGCTCTCCAAACAGTGGTACTACACCATATCTGGAGGAAATAATGTACACCAATATACGTCGTGCATGGGAAACCCAACAACATAGTGCAACTTTGCACTAACATGTAAGTGTTGCACCATATTGTTGGGTTTCCCATGCACCATATATCGGTGTACCTTTTCTCAAAATGTAGTGCAGCTTGTGTTGCACCACTTTTTGGTGCAACGTACCACAAAGCTTTTAACAGTGTAGGTCTATTCAGAGACACGATGTTAGGCAATCCCAGAAAAGTCCTCTGTGCGTGACACATCGGACAGATTCACATTTGTCAAATAACGCGGTACATCGACACGTTTTCTGCTCTCTACTTTCTGCATTTCTTGCTCCGTCGGAATCACTCAATCTTATAATGTAGCATTTCGGGTCATTTAACGGTTTCTAAAGCGCGTGCAGTTCGATTTCCAATTAATTGTTCCTGTAAAGGTGAGTACACCGGAACTTCCAGTACTATTTCCCACTGGCTTATTGACTGCAACTAATGCATGCATTGTGCATGACAATGTATGCCAGTTTCTGCCTATGTCTGTCCTAGATGTTATGTTTTTTTCATAAAAGCTTTTCCTTGTTGATGATGTTTGGTATCTTCTTTGCCACGCTGAAGACACCAGGTGTTCTTTGGCCGTAATTATTCCACGCACTACACGACTTTCTTCGTTGAAGTCTTAGAGGGTCGAGCTAAGATGATGATACCGCCCTCAAAGTCCGCCACACTAGCGAGAATCCTTACATTCCACCGCTTTTTGCATTAGAGATTAAGCTATCTTGTGTGGTGATTAAGACCGATTTTTAGCTGCAAGTTTAACGTCTATGTGCTTAAATGTGTGTCTCTGCTCATGTTTGTAATGAACTTTGTGTAAACATTTATCACACTTTTCAAAACAGTTTTCAACCCATAAGGGAAAGAACAACATGACAACTCGCAAAGAGTTGCACGTCATTATTTCTCCCACCACTGGGACGTCAGGTAACCCATACACTGTATTCATCGACCACAATGATTTCAACAACAACTGTCGTACACAGACCTCCACACATGTAAATCGCTATAACTCAAGATTATACACTGAGTGGCCGCTTTATTAAGACCACCCCTCAGTACTTTGTTGGGCCACCTTTTGCCTTTAATACTGCGTCGATTCTTCGTGACATGGACTCCACGTGATGTTGATAGGTGGTTTGTGGAATCTGAGACCATGCTTGATGAATAGCACTTTCCAACAGTGTGACGTTGAAGGGTTGTGGATCCAGCTGTCTGATGTCTCGTTCAACTTCCTCCCACAAATTCTCAATGGGGTTGAGATCTGGAGATTGTGGGGGCCACCTAAGCAAAGTAAACTCACCGGCATGTTCCTTAAACCAATCCTGTACAATACGAGCACTATGGCAGGACACATTATCTTGTTGAAAGTAGCCATCGCCATTGGGATAAACCATCCACATGACAGGATGCACTTGGTCCGCAACGATGTTTAGATATGATGTGCCAGTCAGACGTTAATCAACACGAATTAAAGGGTCCAAAGCATGACAGGAAAACATTTCCAAAACCATAACTTTGCCTCCGCCAGCTTGAAGGGTTGTAGCAATGCATTTGGGGTCCATGCTTTCGTGCTGTTTTCGCCAAATTCTCTCTCGGCCATCGGCATGGTGCAACTGAAAACGTGATTCATCGGACCACATAATTTGTTTCTAATTATCGACTGTCCAATTCTTTTGTTCCTGTGCAAACTGGCGACGTTTTCTCTTGTTAACTGCAGACAGCATTAATGTTCGAACACGCCTTCGGCTCCCATATTCCATCTAATCCAGTGTACGGCGAACAGTGCGTGCAGAGATCATTTGAGGGGATCTTTGATTAAGATTCCCTATAATTTGCTGCACTGTTGCCCTTCTGTTGTCTGTTACCAGTCTAGACACTCTCCGTTCCACCCGAGAAGTCACTAGTCGATGACGACCACACGTTGCACGTAGAGACCCAGTTTTTTGGCTGACAGTCCAGTCTTTAAACAGTTTAACAATAGCTGCTTTGGAACATCTCCATGGCTCTGAGCTCCTACAATCATCCCACGTTGAAAGTCCGTCAATTCGCATTTTTTACCAATCTCGTCCCCAAAGAATCAATTCTACTACTGTCGCAAGCACTAAGCTTTCCCTTTTTATACTAGCCTCGCCCTCTGGCGGCAACAGCGTGCAGCCATAACTCATTTGCTAAAAAGTGCCAGGTGGTCAAAATAAAGTGGCCACTCAGTGTATAAATCTCTCGACAACTTCATAATCAAATATATCGGGCCGCGGGTGGCCTAGTGGGCAACGTTCCTAACTGCCACGGAAAGGACCTCAGGTTCGATCCCAGGCAGGTACGAACGCTCGATCCACTAAATGTCCGCCGTGCGTCGGATGGGCACGTTAAGGCGTCGTACCCCAGGTTCTGGCCCCCGGTAATAAATAAGGGCGTCTTCCTCCCCCTTTCTACTGTCACTTTCTTATCGGGCACTCTAGCCCAAATCTCCTAGCTTCCTATTTCTAACGATTGTTTAAGACCTGGGGTCAGACACTCCCTTCCTAAAATCCTCTACATATGTTCATTATCAAATATATCGTTTAATACTCACTCCGCATAACCATGCCTTATGTATACATTCAGTTTAATCATTTAATCTAGTTCTGACTTACTGCTAGTGTTCCTAAATTGTAAAATTCATCGCGGAGGAGTAATATATCTTTCAGTAAGAAAACATTTAACTAAAAGAAACTGAATTCTCGTAGGAAAGCAGAAACTCAAAATAGTTATTTATTGGTAAATGTCACAGCTGTTACGTGACTGCTTATCATGAGGCATATCGTTTGCATAAGTAAGGTGCCTGTGGAAGCTTTCTTGTTCGGCAGGGTGTTACTAATACGTTTTCCAGGAAATTTACGTATGGGACAATGTCAATTCACGCTCGGTGATGCACTTGCACGACCGGAGTAATAAGTGCCTAGAGTGACAGAAGAGTAACAAGTGACTTCAGTGCCTAACAGTTCAGTACATTTTCCACTGCTTTGTGAAACCGTATTTCATTAGTCCAGCAGTCTTCATAACAGAAGCTCATGTCTCCTTTATTCTTTTCATAGTTCAAGACGAGTTTTTAGTATTTTTAATTAAGTGGTTTCACTTTATTTTGTAGCGCGTCTTCCAATAAATATGTCTCAAATGTAATCTTGTGCTTGATATTATTTAGATAAACCTCATCTTCCTGGTGAACATTGTACGAATTTTAGTCACAAAAATGAAAACCAGCTCGTCCTTTGAAATCATTCAAGTCAGGTAAGAATATTGTTTCAGTAAAATATAAAGTGAAAGATTCTAATAGTATAGTTTGATTAATTATATAAGCTGTTCAGTTTTATTCCACAGTTATTCCCGAAATTATTTTATACTGAGCTCGTTAAGATGTTTACGTCCGCATTAACGGGTAAGCCCTTTGCTCCCTTACTCTAGCTAGTCTCAACGAGAAGTTTATGCTTTATCTGAGTTAAGCTATTGATCAATTTCGTGCACGTGAATGAACAGCCCATTCATTGCTGTGAGACATGATTTACACCAAAACAAAATCTGATTTCCTAAAAATATCTGTTTAATAATGGATATACCATACCTATTTTTCGTGAAACATTGGAAACAGTAACGTGGAGGAGATAGATGTTGAATTGGATGGCTGTCTGTATATCAGCCTCATTCTGTAACTATGGCCATGTGGATTAAGTTTGATCTCAAGCAACTGAAATTGTCTTTCGAAGTTTTATTGCTTCGGCAATTTTCTGAGGCAACACTGTGTGTTGTATTACTTTGGACCCAAGTCATGTTTTGCAAAACATGAAAAGTAGCATTTTCATTTTTTATATCATCTTTGCTTCTATATATTTCCTTTTAACTTTTCAATTTGAAAATCATTTTGTAACCGATACCTGCCTTCTGCTATGAGAAGCATTTTGTGCGCCATTTGTTATTCTCCGTAACATACTTTTTAACCACTGCTGTAAGTAAGTAGCTGTTTCTACTTATGGATGTTTTATCAATTGTAGAAGTCCGGTCGATTTTTACGTAACCTGTTGCATTCACGTTGAGTAACTTTCATAAATTTAATTCGCGTCAGAAGGGATTCAAAAGACGTGCTCATTACAACCAAAAATTCGGTGTCTTCTGGTTTCATTATAAACAGGAAAGCACAGATGTTTGGGTGATGAACTGTTGTTGCCAACTGACAGAAACTAAATATTGGAATTCATGTTGTGTATGCCGATGTTTACATACTTTGGGCAAGAGGGAGTTAACATATGTGGGTGAAAGGATTGTGAAACTCATACGTGAGGTAAATATGTATGACATCTCCTGGAATATCGCCGTATCTACAATTGGGTGAGTACAAGAGTTGAAAACGGGGGAGCGTTACCGATGCTAGGCATCTGTGATGTAGGAAGAGTCATTGTGTATCATATTCTTTCGGAAGATCCTTGGTTACATTCCATATTGATGCGTTTTGAGGGAAGTCAATATATCGATATGGAATAGCAGTATGAGGTTGAGATGTTCACAGATCTGCTTTGGAAGGACTGAGTGCAGCAACTAGTTGAGTCCTTGAAGTGATACAGAGAACTGGAGCTTTTGAAGGGCAGATAAGACCATGGTCATTTGCGAGGGATGGGTAGGGGTGTTTAATTGCAATTTTAATGGATTGTAACTTAATTAGATTTCCCCTGTTTGATGGGAGCTGTGAAGAGATATCATCCATGGATTTCTGCGCGAAGTTGGAGTGCAGAAGTTGTCTGACAGTGCTAATTCTTGTTGAATCCAAGTAGGATATAGAAATATTTCGCCTCAATAGGATGTAAGGTAGAGGAATAAAAAGTGGTTCAGTAAGTAGATCTGTGTTGGAAGATGGAGGGATTTTGACTATGTTCAGCTGCCGTAGAGACATCAATGCTTATCTATGTGTAGCATGAAGGCAGGGATGTTCGAAGATACTTGTACGTGTCCATAACTATGAACGTGAGGTGCGAGTTTTTTTGTGAATAGAAGAAAGTGTTTGTGGGATTGTAATAGATTCAATTGTGGCCACAGTTTCCCTAACCCTATATTGCTCATAAGATCTTAAAGTTACCAAGTGTGAGATTTTTCATAAAAGGAGGAACTTCTTTCTCACCAGTTGAAAAATTCGTCAAAAGCCCACAATTTAACATTAGCTAATTGTGTTGCAAGAGAATGGAAAGTCAAACATCCGCGATCATTTCCCTTATTCGGGGACCTATTTATCTTTTAAGCGTGAATAAAACGCTCCATAATTGCCGATGATTAAGTTTCAGAACATGAGATTTATTGCTATTAAACACGGTTTTGTTTTCTTTTTAATGTCGGTAGAACCTTGACAAAATGAGTTTGTAAGCAGATTTAAACATCTGGTGAATTCAAGCAATTATAACAGCGCTGTTTCTTTTCCATTTTTATGAACATTTAGAAGCGTATAGGGCAAGGAGGAGTAAGAAAATTATGGGGCCCTTAAACTCGCAAAGATGCACAGCTGCAAGCGTTTTCTGCGGTTTATTACGTGATGTCAAATCAATTTATTTTATATCCTGCAGTAAAATTTTGAAATACTTGTGGTCCACGCTAAATTTGAATTTTCGTTTTATGCGCGATTTGAAATACGTGTATTCCCTGAAGAAGGCTTGCACACCAGTCACATTTTTGTGTCATTGAGTATCTAAACAGAATATTTTTCATAAGAACACTGTTATTTCCTCTTCATGACAGAAATCGTAAGATTATATTTCCCAACTTTTGCTCACAAAAATGATCTTTTCACATGTACAGAACCACAAGGAGAAGAACGGCGCACAAGTTATTAAGGTCAACAGGAGATGCAATCGTCTTTCCCAGATGTTCTCATTTGTTTTTTATTTTTCTTATTTACCTCTTTCTTTTTCACTATGATTATGTCTTTCATCATGACCTGACAAAGGAAAAGACTCTTCACAGCACTTCGTTATTTTACTTTCGTCCGCAATATTTTTAATGGTATTATTGTTAGGTTCTTCTAATAACTTACATTTTCGGTTTTCCGGTGATTTTCCAAGCTGGATCATTCCTGCGCCTAACTAATTTTAAAAGCTCTATGTCAATCAGGAAGCATTGATTTCAATTCAAGAGGAAATGACTGATCCAGTCCCAATAAATAGAAGTGTAAGGCTGGGATGCTTGTTGTCACCTGGCTTTTTTGGTATTTATGCCAAAGTTATGATGGATCAGGCCTTGGGGAACGCCTGTGAAGGTGTTTGGTTTAATGGAGAGAGAATTAAGGCCATTAACTTTGCTGATGACCAGACAATAGTTCCAGGATCAGCCAAATCATTACAGCGCATGATGTCAAAAATACACAAAAATGCGGATATCTATGGAATGAAGATAAATAAAAATAAGGCAAAACTAATGGTAATAGGGAAGGATCCAAAACAGGCTTTCCTTAAAAATTGAAGGACAATACATCGAACAAGTTAAATCATTTTGCTGTTTGGGTCAAATTATCACTGAAGACGCGAGATATAAAAACAAAATTCGAATGAGACCGTGGATGGCAAAAACGGCTTTTAGAGAGAACAAAAGACTACTGACAGCCAAAAATATAGATCTTAAACTGAGGAAGAGAATGTGAAAGGCATATGTTTGGCTAGTAGCTCTCTACGGTTCTGAGACATGGACATTGACCAAGAGGGAAGTGAAATGGCTGGATGCATTTGAGATGTGGAGCTATAGAAGAATGGAGAGAATAAGCTGGCTCGATAGAAAGACTAATGAGGAGGTCCTGGAGAGAATGGGAGAACCCAGGAATCTGATCAACATGTTAAAAAGGAGAATAATGTTATGGATGGGACACACATTACGCCATGGTGGCCCGATTCTGAAAGTTTTGGAAGGGAAATTTTAAGGCAAGAGAGGAAGAGGACGGCCAAGGAATGGTTTTGTGGCACAATTACTCCACAACACCAATACTAAGACATACTATGACTTGAAGAGAACGGCGGATAATAGAGAGGAATGGAGAGACAGAGTTCATCTACTGAACAACCAGTCCTTGTACTGAGTAACAACGAAGAAGGAGAAGAACTAATTTTATTTTAGTTCTTTATGTGATTCAAACACTAAATCGGTTTCTTGTTCAAACACGAATGATTCTGCATGGCCTTGTGCTGCCGGTCATCCAATGGAATACGAAGAATAGCATACAAAGGAAGCAGTTACTGTAAGAAAAGTGATAAACCGTGAACTTTTGCAGTGAGATGTGTTAAAAATTAAAACAAGCTTTTTCTATTAGTCTTCTCTCAGACACACGTGGCTTACCCAGCTATGTAATCGCTAGTAACGTCTATAAAACATAGAACCACAAAATTTTTGTATGTATTCTCTTACGAATGAAGAAAAGAAATCTGCTAAATACTTTAAGTCCTGGCTCGTAAATGACTAACAATCAGGTTACCATATTTTATGTCTTATTTTTTTTTTTACTGTTAAAATTTCGACTACCCCAAGAAATTCTTGGAGTAACCAGTTGCCTTAACCAATTTTTCCTTTCTGGGTAGGCCATTAGGCGTCACGCTGCGGGTTCGTCGCTCTACTAAGTCTGCTTCCTATACCTATGCACAGATTGGTCGCGTTCCAATTTCTTTCTTAATAATAGTTTGAAGATATGTGTATCTTGTTTTTATTTAGCATGAAGTTAGATGCGATTTTAAAACAAAAAAAAAACAGAACACAGGTATGTTTTATTTACTTTTTGGATATCGAAAAGAAATTAAGTACATCTCGTTAGTATTAGAACAACCATCTAATACTAATGAAGTGTGCATAAAACAGGTTCCTTGGTTTTGTCTCACCTTCTTTAGAGAAGCATGGATTACTTGGTTAAAATGTAAAATTTTATGTTTAAGTAAAGTATTTTTTTATTGTGAAGGCTTATTTGTTATCTGAAAGGTATAACGAAGTAAATTCTCCGTCATTTTTGGTCCACGCCGGGAATCGAACCCGAGTCCTCTTATTCCGGAACAAGTTGCTCTACCAACTGAGCTACGCAGGTGTTTGTTCTCGCTGCTATCTGCCTTTATGTCGTGTGCGTCCTGCGGGGCAGGCACATCACATCTCCCCCCCCGAAAGAGGGCCGGGGGAATGGCCCACGGGTCAGCCGTGACCATGAATCGTTGCAGGCAGCCATCAGCTGTAGAACGTACACTTGAGAACTCCCAGTTAATCTGGTGTGTGGAATGCAACATCACGCACATTTATTTTTCGAAGCGCTGAAGAAGGGATTCTCTTATTTTCCTTGTCTCGCTGTGTGGAAAGAACATCACACAGTTGTGAGATCTTTAACAGCCGGGTCATCCGGGAAGTTCGGGCGCCATTATAACGAAGTAAATTTCTCCGTCATTTTTGGTCCACGCCGGGGATCGAACCGGAGTCCTCTTATTCCGGAACAAGTCGCTCTACCAACTGAGCTACGCAGACGTTTGTTCTCGCTGCTGTGCGTCCTGCGGGGCAGGCACATCACAAAGGTTACATTTAGTTTTTCTAAATTTTCTGAGTTTTTTCTTGAAAAACAATAGTAAATAAGTATCAGGAAAAGAATGAAGCTAACTAAGAAAACTAGTGTCCAGAAAAAGTCAATGCTGACAGAGGAAAACAGAAAGACTAATGGTACTCACAACTAAGATGCTTCAGTCAGAATTACTTTAAAAAACGTGTACAACGCAATAATATGTGAGGCCACAAAGACAAAGGTGCATAAACGTAGCAATGATATACAAAATAGGGATTCCCAGTATCTCAAGAAAACGTAAACATAGTTAGGATGTATAAACAGGAATCTTGTTTCCCAAGGAAATGTGCACATAGCCTGGAAGAATTAGCATTTTCATATTATTAGGCAAAAAGGTACAAAATAAAGGACTCATTCACGATATTTTATTTATTTATTTATTTATAGCACGATTTTTTACGGAACATCTAAGGATGTTTTTCCTGATAAACGTTCATGCTCATAGCGTCAGGCAATTCTGAAAAGAAAAGTATTCATATTTTCACAGGTCTGTTATCACAGTTCTTACCTTAGTGTTATCCTAAATTCGCACCATGTTTCCTGATTCAGGGTTGAAATGTACAGTTAAAATAACTGAAAACTTTTTTCCTATTCACCAGCCGATCGGATGATTGCAGCGGCTTTTAACCGGCCGATGTATCTTGAACAAATGGAGTCCAAAATTTGCTCCGCTCCACAAACAGAAATTTTCACTTAGCGACAGGTGTGTATGAAAGCTGAGAAAAAAAATCTTCTTCCATCCCAGCAGTATAACCTATAAACTGTCGCAGGTGATAAGTGCTCCCTTATTCTTATAGTCAGGTGATATGTGCTCCCTTAGCCTTCTAGTCCTTTATTCTCTGCTCCATGACCCAGGGTATGATTGGGAAGAGATTGTCTTCCTGATACGGACATCATGCTAAAGTGCGAAAACGAGTTGCTCAAACATCTTTTCTTTCTTTCCTTAGATTCGTTGCCATTGTTATAGGCCCTTTAGCAGGTAATTAGACAGGAAGGATTAGTATCAATCATTCCCCTAAATGACCACTTTGAATAACAAAGCTAAGGGTGAAAGTAACGCTTTTTGATGAGCAGGTTAACCCCCTCTATAGCCGCGATCTAATAACTTCTTAGTCATTGAATATATTCGTTCGAGCCGATTTCAGCAGTTTTCTAACCTCGAGTTATTTCTGCTCCTGCGGTTAAAGGGTTAAAAACAGTGGCCCACTGTGCGATCGTCCGAATGACCAGTCCATTCTGGCTCCTCGCTTAATGATAGAGTCCATGTTGAGGTATACAAACCTTGAAATTCTGTGAGACATATGCCCTATACACTTCATTTCTCAATCAAAGCCATTACCACCTAATTTTGTTAAATGATAATATGACGACAACCCATTGAATTTCATTTTCAGTAGTGCTACTTTCATTCTTCGATGTTTCAAGAGCCATGAAGATTTTCGAACAGCAAAAGTATTTAGGATTTTATTACAAAAAATAATTAGAATTACTTCCACTCAAAAAAGAATCTCTTTTGAATAAGACGATATTTGAAAGAAAATTGCGTGAAGCTTTTTTCAAGACAAACAGAATGTAAATTCACTGAGCGGTTTTCATGTATTGCTATATATTTTTTTATTTATTGGTCTATACATATGTACAGGGTATTTTTCTGGCAAAACACGCCGAAATGGCGTTCTAGCGCCTTTTTTAGCCCTACACTTTCGTTTTGATTTTTGGAATAATTATTTAATTATATTAAGCTAATAATTTTTCAAAAGTCTACAAAACTGTTGCGGATTACTAGCTGTTTTTTAATACATACAGTTCGGCAATTAAGTAATGAGACTGGTTTGTTTTTTTTTAAATCCCGGTACAACACACAGATCGGGAAGGCATAGTTTTTTTATAAGCTTTTTTTTTTATCAGCTGTGTGGTGGCAACAGCGTTCGTGTGAGAAATGCTGAGACGATTATTTACCCAGTGCATGACGTCATTTGGTGGAAGAAAATTGCCACCGCTTTGTCATGGAGCAAAGAGCAATATTCGTTTCTGTTTGAATGTCTGTAAAACTGCATCTGAGACAGTTGAATTGTTGCCTGGTTGTACAGCGCTAATTGTCTATCTCGTACACACATGTTCCGATAGTATGCAGGTTTCATGGATGGACGGAAAGATTTGGAAAATGACGAAAGGCCCTGACTCCCGATTTCAGTGCGCACGTCTGAACTCGTTGAGAAAGTTGGCGAAAGGATAAAAAGTAATCGCTGTGTGACTGATCAGTTTTTGAGGATGCCGGCATGTGAGCTCGATGTTAATAAAGAGACGAATCGTCAAATTTTCGGGCAAGAGTGGGGAAGTGTTTGTGCTTCTTTCTTTCCGCATGCTTTGTCAAACGACCAGAAACATGCTTGAGTGGAGTACGCAAAAGACATCCTGAAGACTGCCGTAACAATGCAAAATTTTCTCCAAAGCATTGTACAGGCAAGTCACGAGACATGGTGTTTCCGTTGTGTTTCTGAAGCGAAGCCTCAGAATTCTCAGTCGAAGTCGACACAGTCACCCAATGAAAAGAGGATCACGTTACAGGAGTTAAAAATCAAGACAATGCTTGCGTGCCTTTACGACAGCAAGGAAATTCTGCATCAGGAGTTCATTCCAGAAGGTACAACTGTTACTGGCAATGCTTATACATCCTTTTCAGAAAGATTATAGGAGAGGATTGTTCGTGTGAGGCCTGAGTACAAAAACGGGCAATGGTTACTTCTACATGATAATGCACCAGCAGACAGATCAGTTAAGCAATTTCTGGCACGAAAGCAACTTTGTGTGTTCTCAAGATTTGTCACCGTGTGACTATTTTCTATACCCTAAATTAAAGCTTCCTTTGAAAAGAGGTTTTTCAAGACATTGAATGCATACAAAGAATTGTGACATCAGCACTTCACTTTATAGCAAAAGATGACATCTGCAAGTCTTTCCTTTCGTTGGCTGATCGAGCTACTTCTTGTATTAACACAGGAGGAATATACTTCGAATAAAATACGCAGTCGAGTGACATTATTGTGACCACATACTACTTTTGACGTCAACAGCGCGTAGCCAATGAAAGGCGCCACGTGTCGTGAACTGCTTTGGAGGGTATAAAAGGTGCGCCAAGGCATTCTGGAAACATATCACTCGTTGCTGTCATGGATAAAAAGAGCGATTTGTCAGGTTTCCAAAAAGGATGATTCTCGGCTTTCGGGACAGGGGTGGCAGTATTTCTGAAATAGCGTAGTTTGTGAACTGTTCGCGTGCTGTTATGGTTAAAGTGTATTAGGATTGGAGAAATGGCACCATTGCAAATGGATTGACGTGGAAACTGAGGAGTACCACGTGCCATTGATGTGAGAGGTAAACGTCGGCTTCGAAGGTGTGTGAAGGCCGATCGACACCCTACAGTGGAGCAACTCACTGACCGAATGAACCAGTGGGCTACCGGAAGTGTGTCTAAAACGACAGTTCAGCGAACCCTGCTGCGTATGAGGCTCCGATGCAGACGGATGGTCACTGCAGCTATGCTAACGAAGGTGCATCGGCAGAAAAGGTTTGCATTTGCACGGCAGCATCGGAATCGGACCTCAGCTGATTGGCAAAAGATTGCCTTCTCCGATGAGTCACGTTTTCTGCTTCATCAAACGAATGGACGTTGCCATATCAGGCGAGAAACATCGGAGAACAAACACTCTTCAACCATTGCTGGCAGGACACAAGCTGGTGGAAACAGCGTTATGGTCTGCGGAATGTTTTCGTGGCATTTTCTGGGTTCACTCATACCTGTGGAAGGCACTTTGGAGCGAATTCGTTATGAATCCATCCTCCCAGACCACGTACACCCACGCAAGCTGATTATCTTTCCTGTGGCGGATGGGATCTTCCAGCACGACAATGCGACGTATCATACAGCTAGAAATATTCGAGACTGGTTGGAAGAGCACGATGAAGACTTCAAAGTACTTCTCTGGCCCCCTAATTCCCCAGACTTAAACCCAATTGGTCATCTCTGGGACAACTTTAATCATGTTGTTCGCTCTATGGGCCCTCCACCACGCACCCTCCTGCAGCTGTCAGATGCACTGCAGTCAGCATGGCTCCACAATCCACATACCTGTGAACAGTTTGCAGCACCTTATTGAGTCACTCCCATCCGGTCTAGCTGCTGTCCGCGCTGCACACGGCGGTTACTCTGGATATTAGCTGGTGGTCACAATAATGTGACTCGGCCGTGTATATTCGCGTAAAATTTCCCGCTTTTTCATTTTTTAAAAAGTTCAGTCTCGTTTCGTAATTGTCACAATGTGTAATATGACGATATAAATTGCGTTTTTGCACTTTGTACTAAACAACAATAACGGGGCATTGTTCAAGAAATTGATATACTTTTTTATTGTCAATCCCCTTTTTTTAGAACAATTTTTGTTAAAGTTTTTCGGCACCTTTTACTCCAGATAAAAAACGCTAGATATGGAAATTTTTTTAAGTTGTTGATAATTTTAAAGCCGAAGTAACTAGACAATGGTTCATTTTAGATGCTTTTCGGGAGAGAAATTCTGAACTTCTTAAGAAATTTATGATCTATCTTTAAAAAATTCTGGGCTTCCTCTTTTCGTTGTTCCTAAGAGAATTTAATAAATATTCAAATACTATTATTCGTAAGTTCAAGAATTTCCATATGTAACGAAAATTTTGATCACCCCTGCCAGGCTTGTCAATATCTTCCTTTCTTCGATGACAGGAAATCACAGCAAACATTTCTTCAAAGACTCACGAAAATTTCCCTTTAGCTACGTACAAAACAAGCGACGACGCTCGGATCTGCAAAATTCAGTTTCCCCTCTGTCAATTTAAAAATAATTTCCTAGAGCAGAATCTTGAAAGAAACAGAAAACAAGAAGCATTTCATTCAAGAATAGAATCAGTTTGACTGAATGCTTCACAACCGTTTTATTTTTATTAGCGGCTGTTATCGCCGTTACATATGTTACTGGAATTCTTTTCACAAAACATCTTTGCTGTATTTTTTATATTTCTTATTGCGATTACAAAAGAACTGTATACTTCTGAGTTCCGTGTGAATGCCATATACTTCTGTCCCAAATATTTTCTGTTTCTTAGACATGCTTTCGCACCCAAGAGATTTACTTCTGGGAAACCAAGGGTAAAAAAAATTGTTTTATTTTTAGCATTTTCTCGCTTGGCAATGACGCAAATCGAAATACAAGATGTATTGGTTTTCGGGCTAGCAGATTGTCCCTGGTGTGGTGAATTAATCAACGGAGGTCGAAATATTTCAGCCATTTTCTGTCACCTCTCCTGCTCATGCGGCGAATGAAATGACTCGATTTTTTTTGTTCGATAACTTCTCAGTGTTCTCACACCCACCGGCGGAAAGTAATTGATGTGGGCGATAGAATTTCTATTGGGGGAACTTCTTACAAAGTTCCATTATAAATAGATTTTTATGGAACTGAAGTTGCTACTGCACATAAACCTAGATTTTTGCAATTATCAGTAGAAAAAACATCACCGCATGGTTTGTAATGCCGAAAACACATCTATGGTATTTAACTAGTGTTGCTAAATACAAAAGCGGCTGTTCCATAAAAACTGAGAGCATTTTTTTTGAGTTGGCAACAGTTCGATGGGGGAAAATAACCACGCATACGACTTACTGAATTAAGGAAGTATCTATGGCAACAGTTATTACACGTGGCAGACGATTCTTGTTTTGTTATTGCTTGTTTGAGGTACGTCTGTATTTCGCCATACACCTATGGAGGTGAGTGATTGAGAGTTAAGAAGTGAAATGCGTTGTGCGATAAAATTTTGCTATCGTTTGGGTAAAACGGCTCCAGAAACAGTTGATTTAATGAGAAAAGCTTACAAAGATACATTTTTGGATGAGTCAACGATTTTTAGATGGCACAGATTTCAAAAGAGCGTTTGCCGCCAGAAGTCACTCCTAGGCCAGGTCGACCTGAAAGTCCTGCTACGGAGCGTATTGTTAACACTCTTTGGGTAGTCCTGCAAGAAGATCGACGAATGACCTGTGAAGACATAGCGGCGTCAATTTATATTTCAAAAACGTCGGCATTCCGCATTCTACGCGACAAATTACTGCTGCATAGTATGTGTTCCAGATGGGTACCTCATCACCTGACGAGGTAACAATCGTTAGAAAAAGTTTAGGTGTGTCTTGAGTGGAAACAAATGATTGCAAGGGATCCAAACTTTCTAAACACAGTAAAAACTGCTGGTCCACTATTTCGACCTCCTCACGAAGCGCACAACTAGTGTCTGGAAACGCACAGCCTCGCCTCCTCCAAACCAAATCAACTGGGAAGGTGATGATGATAATTTTCTTTGATCATAAAGGTGTAGTCTTTCAGCCTGCCGTTTCTCCACAAATTACTGTCAATGCTGAGTATTACATTTCAGTCTTGAAGCGTCTGCGACGACACATATCGATTAAGCGACCGGAACTGGTGGGCAAGTGGACCTTACACCATGATAAAGCCTGCCTAAATGTGGCCCCTTGTGTTCAACAGTTTCTTACGAAATGCAATATTGAAATCATGCCACAGCCTGCCTATAGTCCTGACCTCACTCCGTGCGATTTCTGGTTGTTTCCCACAATGAAGGAGAAGTTCCGTGGCGCAACATTCAACACAGATGCTGACGTTATTCAAGCTGTACTGGGGTTGCTAAAGCAGCTTCCACAAAATGCCTTTGCCACATGCTTCGAAAAGTAGACTAAACGATGGGACCGTTGCATATCATCCAAGGCAAGATACTTTGAGAAAGAATAACATATATTTTGCTGTACCTATATTTTTTCGGCTTGTGAGATTTTACTCTAGTTTTTATGGAACGGCCGTTGTAGTATTTATTACCTAGTTCGCTGGACCTCTACCTAATTCAGCCATACATACACAGACGTGACAAAAACATTATGTCCACCTGCCTGATATGATGTTCGTCCTTCATGTGCCGCCAAAACATATTTTATTCGGCGAGACATGGACACTAAGAGTTCTAAAGGAGAGGAGTCTTTTGGTATCTGGTACTAACACGTTACCAACAGAAGTTTTGGTATTTGGTACTAAAACGTTACCAACAGATCTTTTAGGTTACGTGTCTGAGCCGTCACACATCGGATTTGCTGTACGAAAGCAAACCACAGATGCTCCATTGGATTTATGTCTGGGGACTTTGGAGGCCACGGCAATACCCGAAATTATTCCTCCGCAAAACCTTCTGGAATAATTCGTGCAGTGTGGCATGACGCATTATCCTGTGAATGAAAGAGGCACTGCTAGAGCGGAATATTGTTGTCATTAAAGGATGCACCTGGTCTGCTTTTATGGTTTGATTGTTGATAGACGTCATAGTTTCCTGCGCATTATGACTGGAGCTCGTTTACCGGCAGAACCTTTCGCAAAGCATTACACTTCCTCCACTGGCTTGTGTTCGTCCCATGATGCATACCTGCCAACATTGGCAAGAGCCTTGTCACTAGTCACTAGTATTATTGCGCCGCACACATAGACGCTTTTTTTACGAAACGATCCATCTCTTTGTGAAAAAGAAATACGCGCCATAACGAAACGTCACAACAAACAACATTAGTGAAACAAACTTAACACGTGAGAAACACAAAGTTGATTTCCCTGGTGAGGGCACCAGCATAGGTAATATAGCAAGATTTAAGTTCAAAACTTCCACCATTAAAAACCAGTCAGATGCGTTTAGAATTTCCACAATGCTTGACAAATGGGAAATCTGAAATTTGAAAAAAAATAATAATAATGCGTCAATTTTTTCAATTTCTTCCTCTCTTATTAAGCTTAAATGCTAAAACGTATGGGACTGGGGATATTTAACAATGCAGGAGAGTGGAAACATCACAGGAAGGGGTGCGATTGCGGGAGAAACCTTTGCCCCGCCAGACTTCCTTTTCAAGCCGAAATAAAAAATATTTATTTAGTAAAAGGTTATTTAACAATAATACTGGACACAGGCAACATCGCGAGAAATAGAAAAATTACAATTACAGGAATAATCTGAACTCCGTCGACCTTCCCTTTTCAGAAAGTTTCATAAAGATGGAATTCCGTCCTCCGACGAACATCCCCCACACCCGTCACCCCCAGAATTTCCGTTCACTTGTGCATCGATCTCGTAAATGACCAAAATAATAACGAAAATGGCGGAATTCCTCGAATTTGCGGAAGAATCTTATGCCTGATAATTACTGGGAAATTTTCGCGGAGTCTAACTTCCGTTTTCGTAAATTGTTACCTGCTGTTTCAAGCTAAAATACAAACATGTATGCAATACAATGATATTTAACAAGACTACTGGACACAAAGGCAACATCGGGAGAAAAAATTACGATTGCGGCAAAAATTTTTACTCCGTTTAACTACCGTTTTCGAAAGTTTTGAAACACGAAATACGGTCGCCAGACGGAAACGACCCCCACCCCCTGAAATTCTCTTCAGTTTTGCATCCATCTTGAGAATGATCTAAATGATGACAAAAAACCTGAAATTCCGCAAAAGAGTATCATGTATATCATAAAAAAATAGCAAAATAGAAAAAAATTTAAACAAAATGAAAATTCGTACAATCCGTAGTTTCGACAGTGAGTTCCGTAGTCAGACAACAAAATCCGTAGAAACTACGGACATTCCGTGGTAGTTGGCAGGTATGCTGATGGCAACACTTCCCCAGATAAACAACACACACGTACCCGGGCGTCCACATAGTGCAACCGAAAATTATATTCTTCGGACCAGACGACTTTCTAAACATTCAAGGTCCAGTGTTGATGTTCGCGTGCGCATTGTTGGCGCTCTCATTGGTGAGCCGAGGTTATCAATTACACTTGGAGCAACCTGCAGCTATCATCTCCCATTTTCAACAGGGTTCGATGTACTGCGTGTTGTGGCACATTACTCCCGTTACCAGCATTCAAATTACCGGCAAGCAAAGTATCCCTTCTGTTGGATCGTTCCATACGGGGTATCCTTTGCTCACCACTAACATCGATGGGTAGTGGTCGACCTGCACCTTGTCGGTGGTTCGTCGTTTTTCGCTCTTAGGACCACTTTTTGAAGGTACAAACCACGCCTGACAATGAACATACGTCTCGGAAATGCTCTGACTCAATCATCTGGCCATTACAATTTAATCTATGTCAAACTTGCTGCTGTTCCCATCTGAAGAACAAGAATAACACTGATTATTAACAGAGCACAGCATCAGGGGATATTTAAATCGTTTTATGACCTCCACCTAGACCCACGTGTGATTAGAAGTACGACCTGCTCAAAACACGAAATGACGCCGAAAAACGTCCCATTTTTCTGTTTGAGTTACGACAGAAGTGACCGCATGGTGGCACTAGTTACACGCACAAACCCCACAATTCACGCCCTCGCCGTATTGAGGTTTGTTTGGAATTTGCCGTTGAAACTTACCTTTCTGAAGTCCAAAATGTTACACCAAGTGATGCATAAATAATATTTTCATTTAAATAAGTTATTGTCGTCCTTTTAACCACTTATTATTGTATGAATGACGTGGGAAATATATATTCTTGTTGGGGATGCTCAGAAGCTCATTCTATCAACTTTCTGTATTTACAGATTGTCTAGTATCAATGTCAAAGTATTTAATAAGAAAATTGCGTAGAATTTAAAATAAATAGCTAAACTATCAGTCAGTCTCAAGAATCGTACTTGTGAAAAAAAGAAATTAATAGAGGTCGTAATAGGACGGTATGCTGTACGAACATAAATGCAGTGTATTTAGATCTTAACACAGAATGGTACACTGCATCGCATGATGCACGTGCATAAACAAAAATCACTAATTTAGATTTTTAAGTTGCAGAGATATTCACACTTAAAAACACACAATAGCAATGCAAAATTCATCTAGGCCGCCGTGACTTGGGTGGGTAATAAAAGACCTCTGGTGAGACGCTTGTGCGCAAACATTTGAAATAATGAGACGCAACAGTTTGCCATTTGGCTAGGTCTTTCTCTAATCACATGTGGGTCTGGAATTCACGCGGGCCCTCTTTTACCTGCAGTTGCTTTGATTTGTACAGGACGCGCTGATCTTAATGTTTTGGCTCTTCGCTGTATATGAGTATAGAAAAGTCACGTAGTTCATTTCTGATTCACGTATTGTTTGGTAAGAAGCACAATGATTGTGTGTGGAAATTACAGGCAAACGACAATACTTAAAGGTCATACGGCCAAGAGGCCCTATTAAGCCATGAATTACAACCATTGAATTTTTTTAATGCGAATTGTGTGGCTTTTTGAACGACCCATTCGTAATTCTCTAATATGACTAGTCAGATAAAATTAATTGTTTTTCAATTAAATTAAAAAATATTTCAGAGGATATAGCGGATATTAAGGTCTAGAAAATGAGAAAACAGCAAAATCTTTCCTTTTTGTCCTTTGGTTATTATACAGTAAATGGAAACTTATTGTATCGCGATAACAATATGAAGTATCGCGTAGAGTCACGTAGGACGCTGAAACTCGTAATGCCTATACATGGAGCAGGTTTCTACGCATTGGAATCCAGTGACGGAAAAGTAATTACGGTTAAAGGCAGCGACATAACTGAGTTTTCATCTTCGCACGTGTATACCAAAACTACCTGAAATACGGCAAAACTTTCTAACAAAGGGAAAAATATGGCTGTAAACGTGCATTTGATTCTCGAGTGCGTTCAGACTGTTATGCATCGAGTGCTGTTGCAGAGCCTATAACACCGGGATTTAATTATGGCCATTTCCAACAGGATAATCCGCCGTGCCACACTACCACAATCGTCAAGGAGTGGTTAGAGAAGCTATAACGAAGTAAATTTCTCCGTCATTTTTATCCGCGCCAGGATTCGAACCCGGGTCCCCTCATTCCGGAATAAGTTGCTCTACCAATTGAGCTACGCGGACGTTTTTTTATTCTGATTCCTATCTGCCTTTATGTCGTGTGCGTCCTTCGGGCAGGTACGTTACATCATCTCCCCCTTATTTTTTTTTTTTTTTTTTTTTTTTTTTTTTCTTTTTTTTTTAGATTTTGAACGGTCGGGTCATCCGGATAGTTCGGGCGCCATTATAACGAAGTAAATTTCTCCGTCATTTCTGTCCGCGCCAGGATTCGAACCCGGTTCCCCTCATTCCGGAATAAGTCACTCTACCAATTGAGCTACGCGGACGTTTTATTCTGATTCCTATCTGCCTTTATGTCGTGTGCGTCCTTCGGGCAGGTACGTCACATCTTCTGGTACGTTACAAAGCATGCTAGTGACTTTCTGTTAATGGCCTGGCCACCAAATTCGCCTGACGTGAACCCAATCAAACATTTGTGGTTCGACTCGGAAAAGCGGGTTCGCCCTAAATTGCCACCACCCCGAAATGTACGGGAACTGGAGGACCTACTGTTGACATTATATACCCCAGGATACCTATCTCCTCCTAATCGAACCGATGCCTCGCCGAGTGGCAGCTGTTTAGCCGGCTAAAGAGATTCCTACAGCTTATTAGGTAGGTAGTCATAATGTAGTATCTCATCAGTGTAAACTCTTCTTTGCTCAAAGTGTGTAGAGATCCCTATAACGTTTCAGTTGGCCATGGTATGGCTCTTTGCTATTTATACTCATTGGTAAGCTAGTCGCTTCAACATCCAAATTACTTTTAAATAGAATTCGTGTTAACATTTAGAACGCCGATGGGTTTCCGTGGTATTTGATGCATTTCTCTACTCCCTTATGTGCAACTCTCATAAGCTTCTTTTCCATTATCAACCCTTCCCATAAGACTAGCGTTTTTTTTTCATCACTTTCGTTTTCTTTTTTTCCAGGCGAGCTATAAAAGCTACAGCTTTACTCTTCCCTTTGCTTGGAATTACTCATTTGTTATTCTGTGTGAATCCAAAAGATGACAGCAAATTAGAGGAAGCTTACATGATTACAAATGCAGTCTTACAGTCATCTCAAGTAAGCTATTCTTTCTCTTTCCTAATATTAGTGCTTGTCGTTAAGTGTAAATACCTCTGATAAATTTTGTTATAGAAATACATGAAAAATTTCATTTGAATTTTATTCTAAAATACGAAAAATATCAAAACTAATACTGATCTTTTCCATCAATCAGCGTATCCGCTCTTTGCAGAAACACAAGTATTGCAAGCGAGCAAAAATACAGATTTTTTGTGCACATCTGGCAACATCCCTGATACTGTTATATACACGGTCGATTCACATTGTTACCACTAGCTAATATCCAGAGTAGCCGCCGTGCGCAGCGTAGACAGCAGCTAGACGGTCTGGGAAATACTCAATAAGATGCTGGAAGGTGTTCACAGGTATGTGGAGCCCTGCTGACTGCAGTGCATCTGACAGCTGCTGGAGGGTGCGTGGTTGAGGATCCATAGAGCGAACAACACGATCGATGTGGTCCCGCATATGCTGAATTGAAAAGTCAGGGGAATTAGGGTCCCAGGAAAGTACTTTGAAGTCTTCATCGTGCTCTTCCAACCACTCTCGGACATTTCTAGCTGTGTAACACGTTGCATTGTCGTGCTGGAAGATCCCATCCGCCCCAGGGAAGACAATCAGCATGTATGGGTGTACGTGTTCTGCAAAGATGGATTCATAACAAATGCTGTCCATAGTGCCTTCCACAGGTATGAGTGGACCCAGAGAATTCCACGAAAACATTTCCCAGACCATAACGCTGCCCCCATCAGCTAGTGTTCTTCCAGCAATGGTTGAAGAGTGTTTGCTTTCCGATGTTTCTCGCCTTATACGCCAACGTTCATCCGTTCGATGAAGCAGAAAACATGACTCATCGGAGAAGGCAATCCTTTGCCAATCAGCGGAGGTTCAATTCTGATACTGCCGTGCAAATGTAAGCCTCTTCTGCCGATACGCCTTCGTTAGCATAGGTGCAGTGACCATCCGTCTGCATCGGAGCCTCATACGCAGCAGGGTTCGTTGAACTGTCGTTTTAGACACACTTCCGGTAGCCCCCTTGTTCATTCGGCCAGTGTGTTGCTCCATAGTAGCGTGTCAATTGGCCCTCACGCATCTTCGCAGCCGACGTTCACCTCTCACATCAATGGCTCGTGTTGCTCCGCAGTTTCCACGTCGCTTATTTGCAATGGTGCCATTTCTCCAATCACGATACACTTTAGCCACAACAGCACGCGAACAGTTCACAAACTGCGCTGTTTCAGAAATACTACCACTGTTGGCCCAAAAGTCGATAATCATCTCTTTTTCCAAACCTGATAAATCGCTCCTTTTATCCATGACAGCAACGAGTGATACGTTTTCAGAATGCCTACAGCACACTTTATATACCCTCCAAGTCAGCTCACGACGCGTTCCTTTTTTCATTGGCTGCGCGCTGTTGACGTGAAAAGTAGGAGGTGGTCACAATAATGTGACTCGACTGTGTATATAGTCAGGCATCAACGTTCTGTATTGGTAATGTGATAACAGCTGTTGGTCTGTAAGATAATTACGTACATAAAGAGGAAAATCAAAAGCACATAATTTTCGTTTTAATAAGTACCTTCGCGACGAATTATGTTAACATGTTTTTTTATCATTTTAGGTGTTTCATAAGTTTTTGCGGTTTAGTGTTAAAACCCGTGGGAGCAAGATTATGAATACGAGTTTACTAATGACAAATCCGAAGAATACGAAATTATTATTTGAGAAAAGAAAGAACTTCTTTTCACAAGAATGCATTTATCCTCATGCAAATTTTGAAAACCTTAATGGACCGTTAGTAATAACAACCAACATATTTTGTCTCGTGAAAGAATATCAAGTCAGATATCTCATTTCAAACCCTGTGTTGTACAGACATCTTCCAGCCCTCAGAAAATATCTGAAAATAAAACCATTTGTGAAAAATGGTTTTCCCTTTCTTCATTTCTCAATGATTCAAATAGTTTTTCCAAATCATCTGGTGTTGGTTTGCAGTAGGGAGTAATCTAATAAGATGAATTTTCTCAAATCTTTCAGAATGAATAAATGAATTGTAAGGAAGGGATCAATTTACTTTCTTTTTATAGAAATACAACGTCTTACTTGCCCTATTTATTTGGAATCGGAACGCTGTAAAATAAATCATTTTAACACTTAAGGCGCGAAAATCCCCGAGTGCATCGAACGAAAAGAAGTTAAATATCTATAGATTGAATGCAAAGGAAGAGAGAAAGCAGTACAGATCCTTTACGTCGAACGCAAGTGTCTCTGATAAAATGGTTTTCTTAACTTCTTTGTGGTACATCAAGAAGAAAGTCCGGATGCAAAATTTTCATTTAGATTAAAATCTGACTTGCCTTACGAAATAAACTTTTTTAATCAATTAGATCTATTTTATCTGAGAACTGATAATGCAATGGACGAGTTCACTTATATATTAAGACAATACAACGTGGTTTGTCACTTATTTTTTCAAGTCGACCATGGTTTTGCTGGGTATCGACCTAGCTTTATCAGGACGAATGGCATGTAAATATTCTAATTGTATATGATATCATAAATGGTCTTTACATTCACGTGTTTTGCTGGGTATTGACCTAGCTTTATCAGGACGAATGGCACGTAAATATTCTAATTGTATATGATATCATAAATGGTCTTTACATTCACGTGTTTTGGTTAGTTGCTTCCACGCGCTTGATAGAAATGGGGTGGATGCCATGTCATTATCAAGTTGCGAAGACTTCTGATATACACTATATTGACAAAAGTTACTGGACAGCATAGCGCTTGTACCGCTACACCCCCGGGCGGCGTAAAGTTCTTCATAACTAATCAAAAGCTGTAGGGCGGTGTTGTAGATGAACTGGATAAAAGTGGGTAGTGGTACGCCAAACAACTAAGTAAATAATAACAATATCCGTTTTATTGGTACAAAAACAGTAAACAACTGGCTGAAAGCTTTCAGCACCTACGTGTGCCTTCTTTAGGCTTAGACGTGGTTTCAGTACAACGTTAGGAACCTGAATGAAAAAAAAGGAAAATTTTAAAAATGTATGCATAATGTATATAAACGAGAAGCACGGCACGTGCTGAAACAAATGAAAATTTGCAGAATCAAAAAATACTTTATCGAAAGGTACGCAGAAATATGCGCCATACCAAAAGCAGCTCCAGTTACACGTCATCGTTGCAAACGTCGCTGCTGAACAAAATCTCCAAAGATTCCCTGATGGCTGTACCTCTGGCGGTAGTGTACGGTGCGATCTGTTGTAATTCGTCCCATTGTTGAGTTGCATAAGATGTTATTACCTCCCGTAAGAGGGCAGTAAATGATTTATTGCTCAAGATGTCTCTTTTGTGTTCAGTCAAACGAATTCCAAAGGACCTCTTTGCCATTCCTAAATAAAACTTGGTAGTTCCATCTTGGTATCTAAGCGGTATGGAATATACCCCTGCATTAGCAGGCGAAGTACTGCCGCTTCCAAATGAAAGGAAGTATTGTGATATGGACCTTGGGTGGAAAATCCACCTCCAAATCCTAACTTCTTAAACGCATTCCGGATGAAATATGTAAGTCCCGGTACGTACGAAAAGGAGCCAATGAACCTTTCAAATGAACGTTGTGAATATTGTTTTTTAGAGAGAATGGCAGCAAAGCATGCCATTCTCTGTTGAATTGAAGCGCACTGTCATTCAAAGTTTCAGTAATGAAGTCAAAATAGGTAATGTCTAATTTGAGCTGTCGTACGGATTTATGCAATATCTTGAAGGTAAGGTATGTACACAAATTGCAACATTAATGCTTTGTTGAGGTGCAAAAATACTCACACTCTTAAAGTTTTCAATTTGCGCCGCACTTATTCAGCTACTTAACATATTCACGTTTTCGTGATTTGTTTTCTTGTGAGTGCTTTTATATTGCAAGCTACATGCATGGGATACTCGTAGTTTCTTCATGACGTAGGCGCCGTGACGATAATGCGCTGTCATTCAGACTCGCGCTTCTGTTGGGCGACTGTGACTTCCTGCTGGCATGACTCAATTTGTTTCTTAAAAGTGAAAATGGAGCTGCCACTAAACAAGACATATGTACTACATAGACTTTTCTTGACAAATGTCAACCCCGCCTTCTCGTGGTGCATCCTGTTCCCACTAAAAGGGCTCTAACGACCGCCACATAGCGGTATAACTACGCTTATACCACCGGGATTACAGGAAATTCTATCCCACACTCACCATCCCGCTTGGCCAGCTTGGTAAGTTATGGCCACCCCCACCCCCTTCCCAAGATGACTTTATTATTCATTTTTGCAACTACCTCTTTAGAGCTGCAGAGTGTGATCCAGGAACTTGCTGACAAGAGTAAAAGTAGTGGGACAAAAAATGAACTTTCAGAAGACAAAATTGATGTGCAATGCTTTTACAAGAAATCAACATTTATCAATTAATGTGGAAAAGCTGGTGATAACCAATTCGTACATTTACCTGGGGCAGCAGATATCAATCAAGGGTCACACTGATGAAGAAATGAATCGGTGTATAAAACTTGATTGGAGAGCTTTAGGAAGAAACAGTACAATTTTTAAGAACAATATGCCATTATGTCTTAAAATAAAAGTGTTTAATCAATGCATCATTTCAGTGCTTACGTACGGAGTAGAGACGTGGACCTTAACTAAAAAATACAGAAAGATTTTTTCAAATCGGACTCTTAGAAACAGAGATATCGACAAAAATAAGATGTGACTTTACGTACCCTGGTGGGAAAACCATGCATTATTTTAAGAAGGAAGTATTCTCAAAAGGTTTTTCCATATGAGCGGTATCGGTCCAAGAAAAAAATTTAGTCGAGTTTTCAGGAGCCCAGATTTTGCTATAAATACATCAGAAGCAGAAATTAATACTTATGCCCCCTGGTGGCCAAACCATTCTTTACCAAACATTAGAAATTATGTGAAAAATATTTTCCATCAAGTCTTGTATGCGATACAGGAAGAATTTTTCAAATCGGAGTTTGAGAAGCAGAAATAACGCAGAAAACGCAATTTACCTTTGTGCCCCCTAGCGGAAAGTCTATGATTTACTTGAAAATTTTGAATTTACAGGAAAAAACATTTCGCATGGGAAACACTATCCTACAAAGAAGGAATTTTTCGAATCGGGCTCCTAGAGGTAGAGATATTTACAAAAATAAGATATACATCTATGCCCCCTTGGCCGAGAAACCATGCATTATTTCAAGAAGAAAATGTTCCTAAAAGGTTTGTCGACATGAGGAGTATCGGTCAACAAACAACTTTTTTTTCAGTCGAGATTTTTGAAGCTCATATTTTGCTGCAAATATATCAGAAGCCGAAATTAAGGCATACGCCACCTGGTGGCCAAACCATTTTTTACAAAAATTCGAAATTACGTGCAAAGAATTTCCCATCAGGAGCTGTATCCGGTGCAGAAAGAATTTTTCAAATCGGAGATTTAGAAGCAGAGATATAGGGGGAAACGCAATTTACCTCTACGTCCCCTAGCGAAAAGTCTATGAATTACTTGAAAATTTTGAAATTATATGAAAAACATGTCACACTGAAACTCTATCTAACAAAGAAGGAATTTTTGAAATCGGACTATTAGAAGTAGAGATATTGACGAAAGTAAGATATACAATCTATGCCCCCTGGCAGAGAAACTGTGGAATATTTTAAGAAGAAAATATTCCCAGAAGGTTTATCGATGTGAGTGGCATCAGTCCACGAAAGAATTTTTTCAATCGATATTTTAGAAGCTCAGACTTTATGGCAAATACATCAGAAGCAAAAATTAACACGTACGCCCCCTGGTGGCCAAATTATTCTTTACCAAAAATTTGCAATTATATGCAAAAGATGTTCCATCAGGAATTGTATCTGCTAAAGAAAACATTTTTCAAATCGGAGTTTTAGAAGAAGAGTTATCGGGAAAAACGTAATTTACTTTTGCGCCCTCTTGCGGAAAATCTATGCAGAATTTGAAAAAGTAACTATATCTAAAATATTCTTCGACATAAATAGAATCGGAAAATAAAAGATTTTTTTTCAATCGGATGTTTAGAAGCAAATATGTGGAATAAAAAGTATTTTTGAATTCGACCTCATCTGCATTTACGCCCTCTAGCGGCGAAATTGTACATCGTACAAAAAAAACGAAATGAAGGATCATCTTTCGCATATTTCAAGCTTCCCAATACAAAAAGAATTTTTCAAATGGGACTAATAGTTGCAGAGCTGTTGTGGGTACAGACGGACGGACTGACGGACAAACCGATAACATAAGAACGATCTTTTTTTACAAAAGACGTGCTAAAAAGGACATTAAAGAGACGATACTTTGAGACTGATTAACAACTTAGTACAGCTCCGCAGTGGTGTTTTAACAGCATTTCAGAAGAAGACATTCAAAAAGTGGGAGGAACGTTGGGACACTTGTATTCGATGCAATGGACAGTTATTTCGAAAGAAATGACCACTTTCTTGATAATTAATGTGTGCATATTTTTTTTATAAAAACATTCTGAGTTGTATTGGGACCACCCTTGCATTAGTACACAACACTGTTACTTTAGACTTCAATGGAAACGTTAACGCGTATTTTCGTTTTAAAAACATTTTAACCTGAAAGACCCTTCGTTTTAATCAGTTTGATGAAAGAATATTCGTTTTCGTTTGCTGCGCAATCATTGAATGGACGTTATTTAACTGACGATTTCGTTTCATCATTTCTGTGATAGTAACACCCCATTCAATCTTCTGTCAAAGTCTCTCTCGCTCTGACATCTTTTCTTAACCTCTATTTTAAATCTTAAAAAATACCAGAAACGGAAGCAAGGAGCATTATTTGCTTTACAAAGCAACTACTGCAGCATTCAGTGTGCACTCTACGTGTCACCAAATATTTGCGTGGAAGACGCGTGCATGTCTGTTTCTCTTTGAGGGAAAGGTCTCGCTTCGAATCGCTCTTCGTTTCGTATTCTGCTTGTTTGTTTGTTGGGATGTTTCCCGCCAGATGCGTTTACTTGACCCTTCTCTGAATTCAGTGACCTAAGAAATAAACACCTGTGGTGTTTTTCAATATCCTCTTCCTAGGAGTTTCGGAATGGTAAAGCCCAAAAACTTCTCTTTTTTTCTTTATTTATTTTTTACTGTGCTCAGTTTCAAACAAGCTAGATATTTTTTTCTGCCTGAAGCATAGCGAGATGTCTATGCCTTTGTATTCACAGCACACCCGAGTGGGAAACGGATTAAAATTTTTGGACCCGGACAAATATGCTTTGAACTATAATACGAGTGTATATACAGGGTGTTCGAAAAGTCTCTCCGCAGAGCGCATCTTAGGTTATATGGAAATCAAGCAAATGTACACTATCTATCAACAAGTAATTGGACACCTGTGATAGCAAAGGAAAACGAAGTTTATTCACCTTCAATAGTTGGTGGAACCTCCACGAGTGGCGATTACAGCTGCGACCCTCCGGAGCATACTCTCAACCAGGCGTTGTACGACGGCTAGCGGTATTTTCTTCCACTCGGCTTGGAGAAGACAGGTCAGTTCCTTCACCGGTTTCGGGCGGTGGGGGGCACGCCTTAAGTCGACGCTCCAACTCGTCCCAGAAGTGCTCGATACGGTTAAGGTCCGGGCTCTGCGCAGGCCAGTCTATTCGATTAACCCCATTGTCACCATACCAAGCCATGGCGGACCTCGCAACATGACAGGTGGCATTGTCATCCTGAAAGTAACATGGGTCCACCCCGTAAAACTGCCACAACGTAGGAAGCGCATGGTCATCCAAAATGGTGCAGTAGGTCTCGGCGTTGAGTCTACCAGGAATTGTGACCAAGGATCCCTTGTTATACCAGGAGAAACACCCTTATAGCATAATTCCACCGCCGCCGAACTTCACAGTTGGCACAATACATTCCGGCAGGAGGCGTTCTCTATGCAGCCGCCAAACCCAGACCCTGCCATCCGAACGGTAGAGGGTGAACCTTGATTCATCGCTCCAGAGAACCTGTTTCCACTGTTCAAATGTCCACTGTCGACGTACTTTGCACCACGTTAGCCGAGCAGCGCTATTGCACTTGGTGATCAAAGGGCTTGTGGGCGGCAGCACGTCCATGATAACCGAGCAGATGGGCTTCCTTACGGATGGTATTCATTGAAAGAACACTCCCGGATGCCTGTTGAAACTCCTCGCGAATGTGGCCCATCGATTTGGTGCGGTTCTTCCGAATTTCTCTGGCCAGCACCCGTCCGTTTCTAACTCCCAGTTTTGTGGGTCTGCCGGGTCGGGGCACATTCCGACAGTCACCTCTCATCTTCCACTTGCCAATCACGTAGGCCACTGTCGATTTTGGGTATTTCAACTCGCTGGATATGTCACGTATGGATCTGCCATTTCTGTGATACCCGACGATTACACCTTTCTCGAAATCAGAGAGCTCCGAACTGCGTAGCATCTTGCATGCGACTGGTTGCGTTGTTGTTTCCCACACGATATTTAACGGCGGTGGCGGCCGTGACGTGTATCAGGAGCGCAGATATCGTCGATTGCAGGGGTGTCCAATTACTTGTTGGTAGATAGTGTATAATAGGGACTTATAATTTACTCACTTACTTACAGGAAGTGTTGAACCTGTCATTCTTCATTTGCAAGACATAAGCTAATTGTTTTACACATGTTTTTAAAAATATCTGTTAGAGTCAAAAAATCCCTCCGTAGTTATGTTAAGGCTGTTCCACCTAATTTTAATGGCGCTATAGTCAAAATGTTTGAAGTAAGCAATTTGTTGTATGTTTAATTTCAGTTTTTTTTGTTCTCTTGATAATACATACACTGAAGAGCAATTGGATTAGAGACAGCTGGCGTTATGCAAATGTGGCGCTGTGGGCAGCCCTGTAAACGGAAACGACATGACATATGCAGCGATCCGACAATATAAGGAGTGATGCGACGGGAATCAGTAAGAGTCTGACGCAGTATGGGTAAGACGAAGGATCTAAGCTAATTTGATCGTGGGCAAATTGTCGCTGCCCGACGAATGGGTCACTCCATCTCGGAAGTCGTGCAGGCACTGGGATTTTCACGAGCCACTCTGTCACGGGTGCACCGTGAGTACACCGAATCCAGTAAATCCATCCCTGCCAAGGCTAACTGCCGTGGACAACAGCATGTGGATGAGTGGGGTCATCGTCGGCTAGCTCGCATTGTAACAGCGGATAGACGAACCACAGTGCAAGAAATCACTCGGCAATTTAACGCTGGTGCACAAAAACGTGTAAGCAGCCACACCATCCATAACCATCTCATCGCTATGGGGTACAGAATTCATCGTCCCACGAGGGTACCGCTGCTGATCGCACATCACAGGGTGCAAAGATCAGCATGGGCGCGGGAACATCGGCACTGGACCCTAGACATATGGGAAAATGTTGCCTGGACTGATGAGTCGAGATTCACGTTGGCACATGCGGATGGCAGGATACGAGTACGGCGCATACCACATGAAGCGATGGATCCTTCTTGCCAGTAGGGTACTCTTCAAGCTGGTATGGGTGGCATTCTCGTCTGGGAACTGTTTACGTGGACTGAAATGGGACCCCTGGTACGTGTGACATCGTCCCTCACAGTTCTGCGTTACCGGGATATCCTGGACGACCATTTGCTCCCGTTTGTGAGTCTTCAACATCCCACTGGGGACCTCATCCTGCAACAAGACAATGCACCGTGCCATCGCTCCCGAATTGTATCCGGATGGTTGGATGAACACTCCACCGACGTGACCTCGCTTACTTGGCCAGCTAGGTCACCTGAACTCAATCCCATCGAGCACATCTGGGACGCCATCGAGAGAGATGTTCGAGGCTCTGACCACCCTCCATCAAATCTCCGTGAACTGTGGGAGCTTGTTCAGGGGTCGTGGATCCAACGCTTCCGGTATCTTGTCGAGTCCATGCCGAGACGAATCGCCACCGTCATCAGGGCGAAAGGTGGTGCTACACGTTACTAGACAGGTATCTCTAATTCAATTGCTCTTCAGTCTATATACGAGGATTGTACCGAAAGTAATGCAAAACTGGACATATTTTTTTATAAACTGTCAGAAGTCGTTCAAATTGCACATGTTGGTAGAGTAACTCTTTCTCTGTAAAAAGTTACTATTCAACATACGAGGGGATGCTGAAAAAGTTCTCGGCCTAACCCACTTATTTTAATTGTGGCATTATTTTGTCACTGCAGCTCGAAAGAGTGTTCATTTGGATTGTAAAGTGCCAATTTTCAGACTAATACTGTAGCTCTTTTTTCAGATGTTTGACATGCTAAACTGAATCATGTCAATGCGAAGTGTTGAATTTGTAAATGTGGAACTCCGAGATATCATGAAATTTCTGTTCGTGCAGAAGGAATTGCAAAGGAAATCTACGAGTGCATGACGCAAACATTAAGTGACAAGTGCCCTTCATATTCCACTGTGAAGAAATGGTGTGCCAACCTTCAACGTGGAGACTTTGAGATCGAAGGTGCAACAAGATCCGGGAGGCCTTCAACAGTGACAACACCCGAAATTGTTGACCGTGTTCATGACTTGATTTTGTCTGATCGGCAAATCTCTGCTAAAACAACAGCTGAGACATTGGAGATATCCAGGGAATGTGTTGGGTTCGTAATTCATGAGCACTTGGCTATGCAGAAGATGTCAACGAAGTGTGTGCCCAAACGTTTGAACGCCGATGAGAAACGAAAACGAGTGGACACTTCCAAATTGGCTCTGCAGCATTTTGAGCGATCTGGTGATAATTTTTTGCAACGACTTGTCACTGTTGATGAAACGTGGATACATCATTACGATCCAGAGACGAAACAACAGCCCTTGCAGTGGCAGCACTCGGGTTCTCCTCGGCTAAAGAAATTGAAGACTCAAAAGGTCTGCAGGAAAGGTAATCGCAACGGCTTTTTGGGATTCGGAAGGCGTTTTACTGGCTAACTATCTCTCGAAGGGCCAGACAATAAATGCTGAATATTATTCCCACTTGCTGTGCCGATTAAAGGAGGCGTTGAAGGAAAAAAGGCGGGAAAAACTGCGGAAAGGTGTTTTCTTTTTGTAGGACCATACGCCGGCTCACAATGCTGGCAAGACAAATGTATGTTTTGAAGGGTCTGCGGTTTAAGTGCACAGACCATCCGCCCTACTCACTAGACCTTGCTCCATCGGAGTATTTCCTGTTCCCAAACCTTAAAAAAAAGTTTGAAAGGGAAGTATTTTTCGAATGATTCGTGGGTGATATCAGCAGCAGAATAGTATTTGAGTTATCAAACTTCAGAATATTTGGAAGGGTTAAAGAAACTCCAGAAACGCTGTGCCAAGTGTGTAGCACTTTGGGGTGAATATGTGGAATAGCCTGTAAGTTTCATGGCTCCAGCCAATTTCCTTCTCGGTGAAGCTGAGAACTTATCAGCATCCCCTAGTAGTCTCCATCATAAGCGATGCATTTGCGCCATCGTCAAACCCAACTCTCGAATCTTCTTTGAAAAAATTCAGGTGTGGACTGTTACACAGCCACTTTCGTCTCTTCTGTGTCATCACATTGTTGTCCCCGGAGACTTCCCTTCGTTGGACTGAACAGATGGAAGTCGGAGGGCGCCATATCTGTGCTGGACGGTGGATGGGGGACCACCGATCAGCCAAATTTACTGATCGCCTTATTTGTTGCCAAAGATGTGTGTGGTCTCGCATTGTCATGGTGAATGCGGATGCATTTCAGATTCTTTTTCAGTTTCTTCCTCCATATGGGTTCTTAAGCTTCATGAGTGTCTCGATGTATCTCTTGCTGGTCAAGGTACGACTACGTTCCAGAAAATCAAGGAGAATGACACCCCTGTCATCCCAAAAACCAGACCCCATGACTCTTTGTGCTGATCGCTGGCTCTCGAACTTCTTAAGCCTTGGTGAAGAGGTGTGGCGCGATTCGATGGATTGATTCTTCATTTCTAGATCGTAAAGATAAGCCCATGTTTCATTTCCTGTTACCAGATCGCAAACAAAACGTGTCTTCATTGACTTCAAACGCCTCCAGCAGATCAGAGGAGTCTTCCACTCTTCTCTCCTTCAAATCGGGTGTCAACTGCCGAGGTACCCATTTTGCACCCACTTTCTGATACCCTGTCTTCCACCATCTTCTGTATGGTATTGTGATCAAAATCCCGTTGTGCAACAACCTCACGGATTGTGACTCGTCTCTCTGCGCGAGTCAATTCATCCACTCGCTGACGATTCGTGTCAGTGGACGCAGATGATGGTCTCCCAGTGTGTGGTTTGTCTTCAATGCTGGTTTCCCCTTCTTTAAACTTCTTCATTCATCTGTGCACATTGCTCTTGTCAATGCTGTCATCTCCGTAAACATTCTGTAGCCTTCTGTGGATGTCGGACAGATTGCACCCTTCCTTCGTCAAGAATGCAACGGCGGCATGTTGCTTCTGCTTGGAATCCATTATTTACCTGCAATGAAGAAGAAGGGCTACTATAGAGAAAGAGTTACTCTACCAACATGTGCAATTTGAACGATGTCTGTCAGTTAATAAAAACGTTATTCCCGCTTTCGGTACAACCCTCGTACCAAGCTTCAGAATACATTTTTCGCAGCAACACCAGTTCTCACAAGTTTATGATGAGTTGAAAGTCTCCAAAATGTGGATGTTATTTTAATCATTGCCTCTCAGAAGGGAAGACACTTTTCCTTCATATTGCATGACAAATCAGTTTTCAGTCCGCGGGCACCAATATCGTGCACAAAATTCCTCAGTGTGCATTTTCCTTTCAAAATTTTTTTTTTTATTTTTTTGCTTTTCAGAAGTAAAACGGAAATAAAACCGGGACGAGATCGGGTCAAGGACAACTTGACCCGACCCGTTTGACCCACTAAAAATTGTTCACCCGTTCACCGTTTCCATCTCTGCAACACACCTCAGAAGCATTTTAAGAAAAGAATAAATAATGTGCTTTTATTTTCTAATCTTCTGTACTGTATATCGCTTTTGTTTCTGAGCTCATGAAAGGCATTAAGAATTTTTCTTATTCGCGGCAATTACTTTCTGCAGTAGTTTTAGATAGGGTTCTCTTCCTTGAGAGACGACATATCCTGCAATGTGTGTAGTGCTTTGTGTGAATGTGCGTGTTTAAGACCACAGTAAGATGGGTTTTTTGGAATCTCACTTTTGATGCTTTTCTGTGGATTTCCCCAAATAGGAACTTCTCGAGGCAAATGTTTATTTTGCAAGATTATTCTTTGAGCTGACGAAAAAGCTGTCGCATCGGAAGTTTTATGGTTCCAGACAGACGCAGAGATTTAACAGCTCTTCTCAAAAAGCATCCCATTTATTTTGTTAGCTCGCGCTGAACTGACTGAATAGAACACTAAGACTTACAAAACTCAATTTCGTTTTATTCCGTTTCTTTTTACCCCTTCTTGGGATCTACCCACTGTATTATCTGAACAGTTTCAGTAGACCGACAGCGTTTATTTTAACATTCGTCTGAACAAATTGTATGGTTCTTTGTTCGAGTTCTACCTTCTTTCCATTTTAAGTTTCAAGTCAGGAGCTGCGTCCATTGTTAAATGTTTCCTCAATGAACACTAACTTTTTTATTCTTTCTCATGGAATTTGTATATTTTAAGTAGAAACTTCAATTTTAGTTTCAGCAAGGATGTCTTATTTATTGTTATACCTTAAATATTTTAGTCCTGATTTATGTATTGATGTACTGTGAAAGAGTTCTGCAAATTCATTAAGATGTCAGCTGATGTACAAATCATGCTAGTTATCATTTCAGTGAAGCAAAGTAGAGTTAATATTTCAATCACAAAAACTTAAGGTAGCAATCTTAAATGCACGGTAATTAAAACACTACGCAGGCTTCCGATGAAGTGAAGAACTTATTTAATGTATAAGTTAAAAGATAAAAAATAAAGCCATAAGAACTTTCGGTCTTCCTAAAGAACATCATCAGATGGAAGTTCTGATGATGGTCTTTGGGAAGACCGAAAGTTCTTATGGCTTTTTTTTTAATCTTTTAACTTATACATTAAATAAGTTCTTCACTTCATCAGAAGCCTGCGTAGTGTTTTAATTATCGTGCATTTAAGATTGCTACCTTAAGTTTTTGTGATTGACTCATTCCGCACGAGAACCTGATATCTTGGAGTTAATATTTGATCACGTGTCAAGGTTACGCAACTTCTCTTTTCAGCAGAAGGGCATGCTGTTTACGTAATTCTTAGGGACTTAAATTTGCGTAATTCTTAGGGACTTAAAGTAGAATATTGTTCAAATATTCTACTGAGCATTTGTTACATACGTTTGGAGAGAATTTAAGTCTTTATGACACCACCAGTGATACCAAAAATCAAAAGTAGACAGGGAAAATCAATTGAGCCATGATAACTTCTGTAATAACTCCAAAATCTGGAGAAAAGACACCCAAAGATAGACGAGGATCATAAACGTTCGTTTGCATAAACACCTCAAAAAGCCCGGTAGAAATGAGTAAGGTTCTCATTTTACGCTACGTGGTTTGAGAACATCACAATTGCATTTGATTTAGAGATTTAGCAAGTAAAAATCTAGGATTAAACACATTTAATAACAAATGAAAATAGTTGAGAGATTTTATTTCAGATAAGAACTTTAGAATAACCAGTAGTTTTATCAAGTACAAGGGTTTGTTTTCGTGAATGTATTTGATAAGCATTATTATCGACGACGTAATAATCAATTGAAAATTTAAAGCAACAATAAAGGATGTTACACTTTACCTAGAATTCTTCTTGGATTCTGATCACTATTTAGTTAGATCTTCTTTCAATGTTCTACAGTTTAAATGCGCAGCAAAATTATCAGGCAAATGGCATGTTAAGGAGGCATTATCCAAAACAGAACTTATGGAAGACGAATCCTTCGTTCTAAAAAGAATAACGGAATACAAATACATTTCAAACTGAAGAAAGTAAACAAATGGAACATAAGTAGGAAAATGTCTAAAATATGATTAGGTAGGAAGCCGGCATTTGAGGCTAGTGAAGAGGAGAAAGAAAATGGATGGTCTCAGCCCATGAGAGAGTAAGATTGCATTGCTGATAAGGTCAAAGAAGGAAGTATATCGCAAATGGCTTAACTAATGATCTCAGGAGAATTTTTTTTTTTTTTTTTTTTTTTTTTGGATTGGAGGTTTAACGACCACCGTGAGCAACTCAATGGGCTATAAGCAATCGCCCGTCCCTAATTTAATGTCACTGGTTCCAGGGAAGGGAGAGAGCCAGTGCCGTAAGACAAACACAACATCCATGCCTTACCGGGATTCGAACCCGGACCCCTTTCGGACGAATGATCAGAGGCCATCGCTTAAACCACTGCGCCACCGGGGCGGCTCTCAGGATAATGAAATGTAATATAAAAAGCATTACAGCATTTGTAAGAAAACATCAAGAAAGAAATTAGAAAACATCACAGAGAAAAGCTGGTTTGTAGAACTTAACATGATGTACATACTATATATGAGCTGAATCGCTACGGAATGATTAAGAAATAAGTGAAGTCACTTATGGCAACTTAGAATTGATTGGACCACAAGAAAAGGAAAGAATAAAACATTACGAGGATCTACTGGTATGAATATCACGCAGAGCAAAAAAAAACGATCATAATGACACTCTTTCTGCAGTAGGAGACAAAGAAATCATACGTAAAGAATAGATTACCACGAAGGATCTCGAGGACAACCTGATTCGTTTAAAAATCTAAAAGGCTCCAGAGAAAATTCGGGATTTATTCTGTTTTTGAGCTCAAAAAACTTTGAAGCGAGATTAATAGATTCCTAAGTATAGCTTGGAATACAGGCAAAAAAACGACTACCACTGCATTACGTCCCGTTGCATTTCTACCAGAAAAATTCCATGCAGCGCCAGCAAAACTTAATACCCTTAGACTACTGCTCAGTGCCGGATTAAGGCGGGAAGTTCTAATGGGGATATAGCCTAGGGGTCCACCATTACCAAGGGCCCAGAAGGCATGCCGCTACACAGCAAATAATACGCAGCTTATACAGTATATTTACGTATAGAGAAGAATATAATAGTTTTAGTTTTGCCTCGTATGATTTCCACTCGATCGCAAACAAAGGCTAGAAGATGAACAGATTTCAAGACAGTGACTCATTAAGTATAAATATTTCATGCCACTGAGTACAGCGAGGTCGGCGACGCAGTTTCAGGTTTTTCACTACCATCCACCGACGCCTCCCTGTTTGCACTTGGAACCGCTAATGGGCGAAATTCTTCTCACCGCTTCCACGTACGCCTCTCTCTCTCTCTCTCTCTCTCTCTCTCTCTCTCTCTCTCTCTCTCTCTCTCTCTCTCTCTCTCTCTCTCTCTCTCTCTCTCAATATACTACCGCTTCCACCTCCGCCTCTTTTTCTTTATATACTCCCGCTTCCTCCTCCGCCTCTCTTTCTCACCGCCTCCAACCTCCGCCTTCCCCCCCCCTCTCTCTTTTTATTTATCACCGCCTCTACCTCCGCCGCTGTTTCTCTCTCTCTCTCTCTCTCTCTCTCTCTTTATTTATTACCGCTTACACATCCGCTTCTCTCTCTCTCTTCCTTTTTATTACCGCTTCCACCTTCGCTTCTCTTTCACTATTAAAATACTACCGCTTCCACCTCTGCCTCTCTTTCTCACCGCTTCCACCTCCGCCTCTCTCTCACTCTTTATTTATTACCACTTCCACGTCTCTTTCCCTCCCTCTCTCTTTCTCTCTACCTCTTTATTTATTATCGCTTCCACCTCCGCTTCTCTTTCTCTGTCCCCACTCTCTCTTAATATACTACCGCTTCCTCCTCCGCCTCTCTCTCTCTCTCTCTCTCTCTCTCTCTCTCTCTCTCTCTCTCTCTCTCTCTCTCTCTGTCTCTCTCTCTCTCTCTCTCTCTCTTTATTTATTACCGCTTACACATCCGCTTCTCTCTCTCTTCCTTTTTATTACCGCTTCCACCTTCGCTTCTCTTTCACTATTAAAATACTACCGCTTCCACCTCTGCCTCTCTTTCTCACCGCTTCCACCTCCGCCTCTCTCTCACTCTTTATTTATTACCACTTCCACGTCTCTTTCCCTCCCTCTCTCTTTCTCTCTACCTCTTTATTTATTATCGCTTCCACCTCCGCTTCTCTTTCTCTGTCCCCACTCTCTCTTAATATACTACCGCTTCCTCCTCCGCCTCTCTCTCTCTCTCTCTCTCTCTCTCTCTCTCTCTCTCTCTCTCTCTCTCTCTCTCTCTCTCTCTCTCTCTCTCTCTCTCTCTCTCTCTCTTTATTACCGCTTACACATCCGCTTCTCTCTCTCTCTTCCTTTTTATTACCGCTTCCACCTTCGCTTCTCTTTCACTATTAAAATACTACCGCTTCCACCTCTGCCTCTCTTTCTCACCGCTTCCACCTCCGCCTCTCTCTCACTCTTTATTTATTACCACTTCCACGTCTCTTTCCCTCCCTCTCTCTTTCTCTCTACCTCTTTATTTATTATCGCTTCCACCTCCGCTTCTCTTTCTCTGTCCCCACTCTCTCTTACTACCGCTTCCTCCTCCGCCTCTCTCTCTCTCTCTCTCTCTCTCTCTCTCTCTCTCTCTCTCTCTCTCTCTCTCTCTCTTTCTTTATATGCTAACGCTTCCACCTCCGCCTATCTTTCTCTTTCTCTCTCTCTCTTTTTTTTTTTTTTTTTTTTTTGTAATGTTCTTTTACACTCACGGACAATGAAATTTGCGCACCAAAAAGGAAGCATCGGATTGTACTGAAATTTTATGGACGTAATGATACAGATGAATGATACACATCATGGCAAAAACAGAGCTGCAGGGCAATTACAGAGTGATCTGTGGCACGCAGTCCGGTCATCTTCAATAGCGCATCGCACCTCCTCGTGCGGCGATGCATGCTACAATATGGTCCGGCATGGAGGCGAACAGACGCCTGATGTTATCCTACGACAGACTGGTCCACACGTGTTGAACGGTGTGGTCCAAATCCCGGACACTGTGGTGAGGCACGGCCGCAGCCGGTGTTTCAACTGGTCCCACACATGCTCCATAGGGGACATGTTCAGGCAGCGGGCAGGCCATGGAAGTGTCTTGACATGAAGTAGGCAGTCCTGGGCAACCCAAGCCGTGTGCGGGAGATCATTATCCTGCTGGTATAGCGCACCTGCAATCCCGGCCAGGAATGAGAGCACATGGGGCCGTAGGATCTCATCCACATACCGTTGGGCCGTCAATGATCTTCGTACCACTACTGGAGCTGATCAGTTATCGTAGGCAATGGCTCTCCAGACCATAATGCCTGCGGTGGGGGAGGTGTGGCGCTCGGTAGCGAGGTTGGGGTTGTGCCGTTGACCCGGGGACCTCCACACCCGGACACGATGATCATCTGTCCCCAAAACGATGCGGCACTCATCGTTGAATACCTCACGTTGTCAGTATGTGGCGTTCCACGTCGCTCAGGCCTGGCACCATTGCACACGGAGCCGGCGATGTTCCGGTGTTAATGGCAGCCCACGTAAGGGACACTGGGATCGCAGATTCGCTTCCGCGAGGCGTCGGGAAATGGTTCGTTGGCACACAGGAGCCGCTGCATTTGCCTGTATAGTGAACCGGGTCTCCGTGGGATCCATTCGTGCCTGGCGCATGATCCGTCGATCCTCTCTACCGGTGTTCCTCCTGGTCCGTCCGGAGCCGCTCCGCCATGTGGCAGTGCCGTCACGTGACCACTGCTCCCAACACAGCCAGACGGTATGGTCAGAACGATCGCCTGTTTTCTCGGCTGTTGAACAAATGTGGGATATGGTAGCTGCGCACCTGGTCCGTGAGGTTCCGCTGCTAGTTACCCAAGACGAACTTTAGGTACAAATCCGGACAGCATGGAATGACCTTCCACATTCTGCGACATCCAGAATCTCTTCCAGTTGATGCCACGACGTGTACGAGCCGTTGTCGCCGCTCGTGGTGGGAACATAAGGTACTGAAAATTGTGTGTTTCTCAATACTTCAGGTGTGTAGTCACGTAGTCTTGTATCATAAGTAATGTACCCTATAAGTTTCAGTTCAATATCTTAGGTCTTTCTTTGTGTTGCATTTTCAACAGACAGCAGAGTAATAACGTGAAAGAGCTTCAGAAGATACCAACGAAAAAGATCTTGATAATGCGAGAACATGAAGTCACAACTTGGATAGCTGAGAAGTAAGGCTGCAATAAACTTTCAGCGCAGTTGGCTGCTGAAGCATTAGGTGCGAAAGTTAAAAATCATTAGTATTGAGTTATTTTGGGCATATTCTGAATCCCAACTGAGTCGGAGGAGAAGTTCTTTAATTCAAAACAAATAAGAAAACATTTTCATTTTTTCTCAAGACCATCAGTTCTTCAATTAACGACTTATTACGGGATTCTGAATGCAAAATAAACGAGAAAACATTTTCATCTTTTCTCAAGCTCATCAATGCTTCAATTAATGGCTATTACGGGATTCGATGTTTACTTAAACAAACTACGGTCGTAAACAGCAACTTCATTTACAAATCGATCACTGGTTCTCATACGAGTAATTTATACAAGTTAATTTCATGGGACACAGAACTTACCTAGTGTTTCGTACATATTTAGAATATTGCCATAAGTTCTGCTTTTGATTTGATCCCAAATGAGCAACAAACGGTGACAACACACTCACAACATTTTTAAAAATCCATACCCTTAATGCCAAACTCTGTCTTCAGGGTTTTGTGTATTTTATACATAGCAAATATCAGCTGACCAACTTACATAAATGCCAAACTCTGTCTTCAGGGTTTTGTGTATTTTATACATAGCAAATATCAGCTGACCAACTTACATAAATGCCAAAAAGTTCAAAGTTAAATAAGTAATAATCTTCTTAGCGCAGACTGCCGGATCAATGAAAGCCGCGTGTGGGAGTTTGCTTCTCTGATTGTAAAGCTGTCAAGGTATCACAGTTAAAAGTTCTGAAGAAATTTTAAATTGTTCAAAAGGGTTATTTCTTACATTATTTTCCAAATTTCTTTGAGTGGATGATTATTTTACGTATTTCGTGCAACTACTAAAACACGCGAGAAAAAATACGAAATAACCATGAATAAGAAAACCATTCATTTCTCTTATTTTATTTTATCTCCTTTGTATTTTATTTTCATAATAAAGAAAATCCTCTTTCTTCGTCTTTCGTTTAGAAGTAAGATGTTTTCAAAGACAGCTTTTAAAAAGCTCCTTTCTGCTTTTTACAAATGTGAACTTCAGGTGAGTGAAGGTTTGAAAGTATTCTGAAACTTTGCTACATAAGCAGTCGTAATAAGCCATTCTTTTTTCTTCTACGTAAAAATACCGAGCATAAATATTTGCATAAAGTAATTGATCGCAGTGTTCCCTGAAATTCATTTCCGTACAAGTACTTTGCCTCCTTCAGAAGCACATTCACGGAAAAATCTTGAATTTCTATTCTCAGTTTCTTTCATGTGTGTTTTATAAATCCCATGAAGAAAAAAATATTGCATGTTGTAACCTCACAAAGGGAATTCGCTGTCTGATATTTCTAAACACATTCCTCAAAAATTCATTTCCTATGGAATTCATTTTTTTCTTTAATATATTGAAACTTATTTTAATCAGAATGGTTACATCACGCAGATCGACGTAGGTGCGTTTGTACAGTGAATGGTAGCTAGACATGTTTTCTTCCTTTTCAGTAGAATGCTTATTAATAAGCAGTTGTTGTTTTTTCATTCCTTTTTTTAAATACATATGAAAATCAGTAACATGCTTTTGTTTTGCTTTTCTTTCCTGTGCACGAAGAGTTTCCTCTGCTAGAAGTATTGTTTTCTGTCGATAAAGGAAAGACTGGGAAAAGTTTTCCATCTTTTTTTCTTTCTTTCTCTCTGCACTTGCATCTCCCTTGAGTGCGATACAACTGCATTCAGAAAAAGAACTCCAAACTCCTTTCTTGCTTTACGCACATATAGAGACTGTTCTTTTTCAATTGGGAGTCGAACGACTGCCGTGAGCAACTCAATGGGCTATAAGCAGTTTTCCTGCCCCTGATTTAGTGCCTTAAGACAAACACATTATCCATGCCTCACCCGGGCCCATCTCGGATGAATGATGACAAGCCAGCGTTTCGAACAACTTGGCCATTGGAGCGGCATCCCTACTTTTACTGGAACAAAATTTTCCATCTAGAAGGTGTTTAAGTATTTGTTCTTTCTTATTTGTTCGAAATATCTCTGTTTCTGGAAGAAAAGGAAATTTACACAGCTCGACATAGAAAATGCGACACTCGTAAGTACTCGTCGGAACGCCATGCAAAATAGTGCATATGTGTAGATAGTTGGGTTATGTAAAAAACTGCAGTTGCGAGACAATCACGTGATTGGTGAGTGATATAAACGGGGCCGCCCCGGTTGCGCAGTGGTATAAGCGCTGACTTATGACCACTCGTCCGAGATGGATACGGGTTCGAATCCCGTTGAGGCATGAATATTGCGTTTGTCTTACGGTATTGCCTCTCTCCTTTCCCTGGAGCCAGTGACCCTAAATTAAGGACGGGCGACTGCTTATAGCCCATGAGTTGCTCACGGTGGTCGTTAAACCTTCAATCAAATATACATATATATATAAACGGGCTCGGCGCAGTTAAATTTGGTCGACCTCACCTCCGCTTATCGACCACTGCATCGAAATGATCTCCCTTGCGAAAGCATGTGTAATGAGTGAGAATGCTACGGTGACATCACCGGTAATCCTACCATCACACTTACATCTTTACTAGAGGTTTCATCATAGGAATATGTACGACCGCTTTATCCCTGCATTGTACCTCAAAGAAAACACATCGGGATGCTACAACTGTTTGCTGTATGTTGCGACAGTGGTTGCAGGAAGAAAACGCCCGTCGCCGTAGTGAGACTGGTGCAGGTAAGCGGACGTCCGAGCGCCTCGATCGCCACATTCGATGGCATACCGTTGCAGCCCCAAAATTCAAAGCAGATGAGATGTGCATGTCGTCACAGACATCCCCGTATTCACACGGACTATGAATCCCAGATTAGCTGAGGCTGGCTTGCGCTCTCACCAGACATTGCGACGACTGCGACTCGCCGTGGCACATAGTTGCGCACGATTGCAGTGGTTCCTCACCAGACATGCGCTGCGGGACGAATAGAACTATGTCGTATTCAGCGACTAGTCCTGCCTGCCTCAGTGCCGACTGAAGGTTTGGAGATGACGTGGTCACTGGGCTGTTATTGTTGTCGTCCGTGAGCATCATACTGCTCTTCAGCCTGGCACCATGATCTGTGTCGCTATAAGTTTCAGCGTTGGCTTATGACTATTCGTCGAAGATGGGTCCGGATTCGGATCCCAGTGAGGCATGGATGTTGTGTTTGTCTTGCGGCACTGGCTCTCTCCCTTTCCTGGAACCAGTGGCCCTAAATTAAGGACGGGCGACTGCTTATAGCCCATTGAGTTGCTCACGGTGGTCGTTAAACCTTGAATCGAAAATAAATTGACGGTTGCCCTCGTGATGTTCTCTGTGTACCCAATGATCATTGTCCTCGTAGTGCTGTCATTGTACCCAATGATCATTGTACTCGTGGTGCTGGCATTGTACCCAATGATCATTGTATTTGTGCTGTTGTCATTGTACCCAATAATCATTGTCCTCATGCTGTTGTCATTATACCCAATGATCATTGTCTTCGTGCTGTTTTCATTGTACCCAATAATTAACGTATCATCGTGCTGTCATTGTACCGAATGGCGGCACGATGATACGTTTATGAGATGCTGTAACCCGTTTTGTTGCCGTACCTCCGTGGTATTCCTGTCGCCTAGTTTCAACAAGATATAATGAATATGGCTTCTACTACTAAGCTAATTATAATGTATATAACGCTTCTTCTAAGCTATAATGTATTCAGCTTCTTCTACTACTAATGCTTGTTCAAATGGTTGTTGTTTTGTTAATTATTTATATCATGAATAAACTTTCCTGCTAATAATGTAGTAATAATAATGAACAAGCTTATAACTGGTAGTAATGTTGTAGTAGTAATTAAGATGAATAAAGTCTTATTCTGGTTGTTACTAATAACACTTAATGAAATAAACCTAACAGCCAGACAGAGATCTGACAAAACTATGAACTGAGAAAGACGTACTTACTTAAAACTCTTTTATTTGGTAAACTTCTCGCTCTCACATAAACGAAGATCTCTTTATACAACAGCTCTCTGACACATAAACCACAGCTCACTTCGTACAACAACAGCTCACCCTACGCACATCAACAAAAAGCTCTCTCCATAAACAAACGCTCTCTCTATACAACAACAAAAGCTCTCTCTATACAACAACAAAAGCTCTCTCTATACAACAACAAAAGCTCTCTCTATACAACAACAAAAGCTCTCTCTATACAACAACAAACGCTCTCCCACATATCGTTGAACGCGCCTATTTATACTGGCTACGACCACGTCATGACTTACACTCATTGCCAGATCTCATTCAGCGAATGAAATAACATCTCGTTCAGTAAGAAGATAATTTACATAGTAAAATAAAATAACCAGAGATAGTAAAAATCAAAAGGAAAGTGAGTCTAGAGTATACGTTACAAAGATAACGACCCCCTGCGCACTGTCACCATCAGCAGACAGTTCCTAAAATGTGTCCAACAGACTTCTACCCAATAGAGAACGTGCGGGAAGTCATCGACAGACGCTTTAACGCCTCTGCACGACCTCCTTGCAATGTCGATGAATTTTGGACACAGGTCAAGGCACATCACACGGTCAGTGATACCTCAGCACACCATCCAGGGAATTTTCCACTCGATACCACTCGGTGTTCCCGAATGCATTGCCCAACATGGCGGTCATACGACGTACTGATTCAGGCTTCCTTATACTCCCTCCTCGCCTATCGCACTCGTGTAATCCATCAGAGATTGCATCACTTGTTTCCCACGTGCTTTTCTACATGTGTGGAAATTTTCGTTTCATTTCGTGCATTTCTTCGTGGCTTGACATTTTCTATGTCGAGTAGAGTATTCCGCAAACGCTTGTGTGATTTTTATCCGGAACGCTTGGTACTTGGGGTTTTCGTAACTTGTTCTCCGTAAAAAAATTCCCTTTAGGTGTTTTTTCAGGTCAGGTAAGCGGTAGTAGTCTGAAGGAGTCAAATCAGATGAGTAGGCCGAGTGTTTGACAATTTCAAAGTTAAGATTAGCGAATTTCTGCTCCTTAATAGCCGCTTTGTGAGGAGAGGCATTGTCTTGAAGAAACAAGATCCCGCCGAAATCGGTCCAAAATAGCTTGTGACTCGATCACTCTTCTGATCAGCATTGAGACATTTGGGGACCATTCAAGGAACTTCGCCGTTGCGGACTAGGTTCGCCCAGGATCATGGAAGGAATGGCATCTGCGTTTTCTGGAATTGTCACTAGAGTTGGCCTCTCAGAAAGTTTTCCGTCATCGGTGCTCAAATGTCCTGCAGCAACCCAGTTCTTGACTGTGGAGTAGGAAGGGCACTTTTTACCTAATGTACCGACATTTTATCATAAATTTGTTTGGCCTAGTTTCCTCTTAGGAAAAGATATTTCATCACTTTTCGGCACTCATTTGCGGTGAAATTTATGTTGTTTTGCATCATTGTCATTCAGACCTGAAAAAGAAAAAAGAAAGAAAGAATGAGGCTACAATTATGATATTTGGTCAGACACATACATAAAAATCAATTTTGATATGACAAAGACATTATCAGTCTAAGAGTATATGAAATGGGAAAAGCCAAAGAGTTATCAGCACCACTATGTATATATTTTGTATCTGATTCAGCACTCAAACATCTTGTTTTCGAAGTCGGTTCATGTTATCCTTCCTACTCGTCTGAGAGGTAGTAGAAAGAAAACCAATGTAAAAATAACATTTACCGTAAGTATGACCAAAATGTGCGTATGAGGTGCCCAAACAACACATTTGGACTGGACGGTGGTGAGAAGGAGCGAGTCTTAACAAACAAAACCCCCAAAAATAGAAAATTCTTCACTGTCAGCAGCTTTTCGATACTTTTTATGCCTTTGACAAGTGATTGAAAATCAAACCAAAATTTCGGATTTCTGTAATTACTTACGAGAATATGTCGCAGTTTTTTTATTTACAGCACGTTTACTTTTAAGTCACCTGCTTTTCTTTCTGTCACGAACAACCGTCTGCTTGATTTTGATAGCACGCCATTTTGAGCTCTTTTTAATTTTCAGGGCGTTATAATTTTGACGTAAAAAAGAATAAAATGAAATTTAACTGCAGGGTGTTCGTTAAATGGTAAGAGATATTAAATGCTTGTTATTTTTCGTCTAGACAAACCACTTGGAGGTTAGTAAGATACGAATTTGTGATAAAATGATGTTATACTTTGCATTATTGGGCAAGACGTTTCGTACATCTTTCCTCGAATGATTTAGAGAAATGTTAAATTTTTTTAAATGAGTTACTGGGCGGTATGGACGAGAAAATGTGAAACATGAATGGTTCTTTAGATAATCATTCGAAAGCGTTAAAAGGGAAGAGAGGAAAAATGAAAACTCTCTAAGGTTTATGATTCGTTACAAACAAGGCAAGTACTTCAACTTAAAACGATGAAACTTACCTTTTATCACAGTAAGCACAAATTTGGACTACAACTATCATCAGTCTAACAGTTAAAATGCAACTCAGAATACACTCCTCTTGAGCGCTTCCTGTATTTAAAAAAATGGTTTTATTTCACTGGCATAATAATGTGGGAACAACCTTGTTAATTAAAAGTTGTATTTTGTCTGTCATAATAACGTAGGAACAACCATGCTAATTCCTTTCTTCTGTAATTTTTCTCAATTTCTTTTCCATCGTGATATTTTTTCCACTTTGTTCTAACAAATCTAGTGTTATATTCCTTTGCCAGTCTTGTTAGCTACACAAGAAAATTACAGGGAATTATCGCTGAAATTTTTAAAACAAAACCTAACTTTCCTAGATTTATTTCTTCTCGAGTCAATCAGCTAGAATTTCTGTCAGAAATCCCAACTTGTACTGAAATCAATTCGAAAATATGAATGACACTGAAGTGATCTCAGCAATGTGTATAAAGACCTAACAGTACTACAAACAAAACTGATTTGTTTCGTATTTTTCATTTCTGTCTTACTTTTTCTACTAAATGTTTTGCGATTATACCACTAGTTATTAATCAGTCGACTGTTTAGTTGGTTTATTTTTATTTCAGAGATGCAAGCTTTGAGGAAACCGTGTAGTGAGCTCAAAATGATAAAAACATTATTTTATTTCTATTTGCAGGGGATATTTGTATCCATTTTGTATTGTTTTATGAACGTTGAGGTAAGTGAAGCGGCTTTCATGCTCTTTATTCGTTTTAAAATACATTTCGACGTTGTGAGATAAATGTATAAGTATACCTTTTATGTGCATCTGTATAAAATGGTTTATTGTCAGAAATCATATGTTGTTATTTCTTTCATGAACATTACTCTACCATTCTTCGTCAAATATCAATGAGAAATCTTTGTGGTAAGAAAATATGAGCTTGATGTACAATCAAAGCAATTTAAAATTTGTTTCGTATTTAAAACTAATCACGTCAGTTCTTGGTGCAGATGTGCTGTAAGTATCCTTTTTCCATGATGTTCTTCATCGATTCAGTTATATAGAACAGCTCCAAAGATCGTTTACCGACGAGACTGTTCGTCCGTTCAATACGTAGAAATATTAGCGAGATCACTCAACTCCTCACACTTTTACTACTCTGTAAAATGAAAAGCGTCGGCCCTCGTGGCCGAGGATATGCAGCGTGCGCAGTGCGCCGCACTGTTCGCTCGCTGACGCTTCTTAGTCCTCCGACATTTAACCTGGATATGATTTACGCTGCCGTTGCTAAGCGGTCGGTCTGTACGAGCCTGGATAGTCTATAGCGATGGCAAAAATTGTGGACACTTTTTGAAATTTTCATGTTTTGCAAATTTGCAGGCTTATAGGAAATGTTATTTTGTTCCAAACGCAAATGTTTATATGTCAATTAAAAGAACCTATAATGCTGAATTCAATACAAAAAACAGAATGCTAATATATGCAGTACAAAAAAAGTTATGCTTACTTTAGTCTAAAAAAGAAACACAAGTGTGATTCAGTTCAGAAGCGGATTGTAAGTGCAAACCCTACTGGCCAATCACAGTCCTTGTTCTTGGGACCAATCAAACGGCAGTAGCTGCAATACATCTTGTGAGAAGTTGAGGAAAGTCAGCTTTGCTGTTTGTTCTGTAGAAGAAAAACTGTTAGCGGTGTAAGTGAAGCGTAATTGTAGATTGTGTTAATATTTTTAGTATTTCTTTAAATTTAGCGTGTAGGTAACTAATAAGTATAGCAATTGCACCAAAGAAAACAGTTGATTGGCCACCCACGAAAAGGACCAGGATTGTTTTATTATGTGAATCGGTTCTTTCCTATGCTGAGATTGAAACGCAAGTAGGTGGGTCAGTGACAACATCTGATGTACGAAAGTGCTGTTTACTTTATCAGGAAACAAAGTCACTGAAAAAATACACGAAAAGGCCGAAAACAATGCGCAAAAGCTGTTGATGACAGGAGAATAAAAAGATTGTGTCTGAAGGACAGAAGAATTTCATCTGAGGCTATCAGAGCTGAGCTGTGTTCAACTGGTGTTTCTGTCAGTTCAAGAACGATAAGGAGCAGACTATCAGATATGGGACTAAGAGGTAGGATTCCGAGAGGAAGCCATATATGAATCTACAACAGCGCAAGAAACGACTACAGTGGGCAAAAGAACACATTGAATGGACATACGATTAGTGGAAGAATGTTATTTGCAGTGACGAAAATAAGACATCCTTTTTTGGAAGTGATGGCCGAAAATACGTGAGATGTAGAGTAGGAGTAGAGCTACATCCTGACTGCATGATGGCAAATGTAAAGCAACTAACAATCGTTATGATTTGGACATGTATGGCAGTAAATGGTGTTGGGCGCCTTCATGTAATCGACGGCACGTTGAACGCAAAAAATACATTGACACTATCCTGGAACCAAAACTGCTACCTTCCATCAGGAATCTCTTTCCCAACAATGCACCATTTCTTTTTCAGCAGAATTCATCTCCTTACCACACAGCAAAAACGTGCAATCAGTGGTTCACAACAGAGTCGATTCCATTGTTGAGCTGGCTAGGAAACAGCACTGACCTTAACCTGATAGAAAATTTGTGGCACAGTTTGAAAAGTCTTGCATGAATGTTGCGTCCATAAAAAAAGGCAATTTATTGAGGCTGTAATTGCTTCGTGGTACCAAATAGTAACGAAGGCAGAGCTTCAAACACTTGTTGTCTCAATGAAACGTCGCTGTGATCCGGTTTTAAAGAATAAAGGTTACCCTGCTAAATACTGATAGTACAGTACATTGAAATCATAAGTGCATTACAGCATATTCAACATGATTACAGTAGTCCCTGAATAACGTTTTTTGTACTGCATATATTTGCATTCTGTTTTTTGTATTGAATTCAGCAATACATTTTCTAAAAATTGACATATAAACATTTTCATTTGGTGCAAAATAACATTTCCTATAAATAAGCCTGCAAAGTTGCAAAACATGAAAATTTCAAAAAGTGTCCACAATTTTTGCCACCGCTGTACATCGATCCCGGTCTTTCAATGGCGTGTGGTAGGCCACAGCTTGTTTTCTGGGCTCTGGTACGCCCGTCTATGGTATACTCGCGGTACACCCTTGACACCGTTGCCCTCGGGAAACCTAGAGTTCTTACTACTTGGGTGATAGGATGACCCATCTGTCTTGCGCCGACAATTCGTCCATGATCAAAGTTCCTCAGATCACCACGTTTACCCATGTTCGCTTGTTGGCTGCGATACACTATTGGGAAGCCCTGCTGTCCGACTATTTATTGTCTGTGTTCGGTTGGGGTCTGTTGCACTTTTCTCAGGGAATACCCATGTCAACTGCCCATTGCCCTATCTCTAACGTTTTGTCTACTGAGTGTAAATGGCACCAATTAATACAAGTGTTCTCCGAATAAAGCAGCCAGCTAATTATAGTCGTCGTCCTTGATGGGTTCGGATTCCAGTCTAGGATGAGGTATGGATAGTGAGTGTACTGTAGTTGGAATTCTAGCAATTGTCTGGTGAGAGGATTTTTTACCCTAATTTAAAACAGAAGCCCCCACCCCCACCCCCACCCCTTCCCCGCTTGTTATAATTGCATTATGCTTATTTCGTTTAAAAAAAAAGTGGTTGTGGTTCAGTTGTGTGTTTAAAACAACTGAACTGAAAACATTTTTAAGAAAGTAAGAAAGAAAGAGACAAATTATACGGATTGGCCCAACGAGACTCATGAATAAAAATCGTTAGATTCATTTGAACTTTATATTATCTGTCTAGTAAGCTATTGTCTTAAAAAAACGGCGTTTCCTTCTATCTATATATACACTATATTGACAAAATGCACCGGACACCTAGAAGAGAAACACGGCATAGCATTTATTGACATACATTAGTTCGGTGTCGGTCCACCTTTGGCATTAATGCATGCACTGACCCTTCGAGACATGCTTTCGACAAGGTTTTGGAACACAGTGATAGGTATGCGCTTCCATTCAGTACATAATGCTGCCGCTAACTGTTGCTTAGTAGCAGGCCTTGGTCCCAAACTTCTTATGCGCGACATTTATCTCTCCCGCCGCAACATTTTAACTCAACCTCACTGTGTGATGTGGTCGCTGTCAGCTGCAGGCTTGTTTTTATACCGTTTGCAGCTGTACCGCGCATCTTAACAACGCAAATGATCCGTTCATTTGCTTTTGGAGGGGTGACAGGTGACTTTTGTCAATATAATGTATGTTGGGCGTTTGCTCTAAAATGTCAAAGCAAAACTCTCTCTACTTCAGTGAAAAATTTGCTGCCGGACCAAGTGCGCTGTTATAAATAAATTAAGCTAACTACGGTCAAGCGTAGGTCGTTAGACTTGGAGCCAAATAGACATAGTAAATCCTACCCTCCTTTTGTAATCTTGAAGGAGGCACTAGCAGGGACGTCGCTGGACTTCGAAATCACGGTGGGCGAGCATTATTTTTGCTAGGCAAGCTTGATACCAACTTTTTTTTTAAGAAACACTGAAAGAATGAATTTTTAATGCTTTTATTTACCAGCTACAAAAGAATTCGTGCAATACCCACCCCTTCCACCTGGGAACACACACACACACATACATACATACACGGATCTGACTAGTTACGCAATTGTTGTAAGATACAAGTGTTACTAGGATGCCGCCTTCAATTTTTTGCTTGATATGAATGCATTGTCTTAAATTGCTTTTCAAAAATTAGCATTTTTGCTTACAAAAAATAGAACTGTACTTGAACGCAATGTATTTAAAGGAAAATGTCGTTTTTTTACGCTTTCCAACCGTATGTTGAAGAAGCATATATGCTCCAGCTTTGTCCGTCTGTCTGTCCGTCCGTCCGTCCGCACAATAAAAATGGTTCGATTTCGGTGAAATTTTAGTATGTGGTAGGGGACCTTGTGGGGACGAACCCTATTGAAAATGGACGAAATGGGGTCAAAGATCAGGACACAGGAGCGGGATACATTCCATCGCCCTTATGCGTCATAACTTATGTAGAAATGCTTCGATTGCGACAAAATTTTAGTATGTTGTTCCAGAAGTGTACTGAACCGGTTCTGTTGAATGTCGTAGAAATAGGGTTGAAGGTCAGTGCACAGGAGCAAGATTTATTCCACAGCCATTATCCTCATAACCTGACTAAAAATGCTTCTATTGCGACAAAACTTTAGTATGTTGTTCCGGAGGTTTACTGTACCAATTCTGTGTAATATCATCGAAATGAGGTCAAAGATAAGGGCACAGGAACAAGATTCATTCCACAGCCCTAGATTCATTCCTCATAACTTGAATAATAACTTGAGTAATGATTTCTGGTATGTTGGAAAGCGTATCATAATCAACACGATGCATGATTTTACTAACTTGTTTAAATCAAATTTTAGCGTCGCGCTAAACAGGCAACTCCCTTCCTGCAAGCCAGCGACTTTTCCTTGCAGTCCTCTCCTACAAAGCAGTCGTCAGCCACTTCCTGCATTTTCACTGTCCCAGGACAGTCTTAAGAGCGCTAGAGTAGCTTTAGACTCCACTTTCCGTGTTGGAATCCCTTATTTTGAAAAGAAAACAAACAGCAGAGCAATTAGTACTGACCCTCTCAGTTAATTCCCATCCACCCTCCTCATTATTCCCCTGGCCGTATAAATATGAAAAAGAGGCCTAAACTAAGGAATTTCAAGAGTGGAGAACAATTGAATTTTCATGGCCCAACAGTTGCTGTTTTGATAACCTTTTTTGGAAACATAAACAACGCACTTCGTACAAATAAATACGTAGGTCTACATGAAATAAAACACAAGACTCATTGTTACTTGGCAAAGTCCAGATCATACTTTAGAGTTAAACATACTGAAACATGGCCGATTGGAACTGGGTGGACGGTAGGGAGGGCAAGACAAATTTCAGGGTGAGCTTGAGCCCACCTTCGTACCCCCTTGGTGACGTGCGACGTCCCTGGGCACTAGTGACAAATTCCATGGTCCATCATCCCCACACCTTTACCCACATGCAGACATAGAGCACATAACGATTCTTCGGCAGAGATGTTCCGTTATACGTGTCCCACTCATATTTATTTTAAGAGAAACAACGATTTACCGGTAATGGTTCATGGATCAAAATGGTAGTTCGTTAGTCATAATAACGGGTAATTTTATAAAAGGCGTCTTTTCAAGGATTTGGTACAAATACCGTTGCTCAGTAGACGATCAGTGACCAAATAAATGTAATTATCTGGTAAAACACCTTGTTTTGAGCAAGGTTTAGTATGTTACATTCAGTTATGAGTGGATCTTTAAAATTATTTCACCTTTAAATTGCTGCTAAAATTTGTTCACGACTAAATTAGTTCTACAATGTACACTATCTACCAACAAGTAATTGGACACCTGTGATATCAAAGGAAAACGAAGTTTATTCACCTTCAATAGTTGGTGGAGCCTCCACGAGCGGCGATTACAGCTGCGACCCTCCGGGGCATACTCTCAACCAGGCGTTGTACGACGGCTAGCGGTATTTTCTTCCACTCGGCTTGGAGAAGACAGGTCAGTTCCTTCACCGATTTCGGACGGTGGGGGCACCCCTTAAGTCGACGCTCCAACTCGTCCCAGAGGTACTCGATAGGATTAAGGTCTGGGCTCTGCGCAAGCCAGTCAATTCGATCAACCCCATTGTCACCATACCAAGCCATGGCGGACCTCGCAACATGACAGGTGGCATTGTCATCTTGAAAGTAACATGGGTCCACCCCGTAAAACTGCCTCAACGTAGGAAGCGCATGGTCATCCAAAACTGTGCAGTAGGTCTCGGCGTTGAGTCTACCAGGAATTACGACCAAGGGTCCAGTGCCATACCAGGAGCAACACCCCCATAGCATAATTCCACCACCGCCGAACTTCACAGTTGGCACAATACATTCCGGCAGGAGGCGTTCTCCATGCAGACGCCAAACCCAGACCCTGCCATACGAACGGTAGAGGGTGAACCTTGATTCGTCGCTCCAGAGAACCGGTTTCCACTGTTCAACGGTCCACTGTCGACGTTCTTTGCACCACGTTAGCCGAGCAGCGCTATTGGACTTGGGGATCAAAGGCTTGTGGGCGGCAGCACGTCCATGATAACCGAGCAGATGGGCTTCCTTATGGATGATATTTATCAACAGAACACTCCCGAATGCCTGTTGAAACTCCTCGCGGATGTGGCCCATCGATTTGGTGCGGTTCTTCCGAATTTATCTGGCCACCACCCGTCGGTTTCTAACTCCCAGTTTTGTGGGTCTGCCTGGTCGGGGCACATTCCGACAGTCACCTCTCATCTTCCACTTGCCAATCACGTAGGCCACTGTCGATTTTGGGTACTTAAACTCGCTGGATGTGTCACGTATGGATCGGCCATTTCTGTGATACCCGACGATTACACCTTTCTCGAAATCAAAGAGTTCCGAACTGCGTGGCACCTTGCATGCGACTGGTTACGTTGATGTTTCCCACACGATATTTGACGGCGGCGGCCGTGACGTGTATCAGGACCGCAGATATCGTCGATTGCAGGGGTGTCCAATTACTTGTTGGTAGATAGTGTATATTTCAACTCATCTCTGTCACCCAGGAGCTAAGAGATTTTTTTTTCATGAGGAAATTTATGAGATGTTCCCTTGTGAGTACATGTGTTTCTGTAGTAGACCACAAGATTAAAATTCCCAGTCTGGTTTCGTCAACCTAATCCGCCTATTCCAGGAGCACTCATAACGAATGGTTGGAACGCAGCGGCTGTGGTAGAGTTATCTAACTCACGCCTAAATGTCAGCAATCCATGTCGTAAGAAAATGTAGAAGTGAATTCACGTAATTAGTGACTCAATACCAAGATTGAATGTCAAAATTACTTTCAGTTTTGAAATGTAGAAACCAAAAAAATATGGAAAGAAAGAAATTTCTTTTCATTTCATGATGTTTATCATTCCCTGGCTTTTTAATAAATGGAAATGTATTTCAATTAACGGACGCCATGAATGAGAAACACCAAAACTCTTGAAAAGAAAAACGTCGTGGAGAAAAGTCATTAGCTCTCATGAAAGTTTTATGAATAAATTCATATTAAACAGGTTCTTTATTATTTACAAATAAAGGGAAATGGAGCTATGTTAATAACATAAAAATAGCCGATAAAAATATCTTAATCTCATTAATCATCCATTAAGCCTAAATTGATAAAAGAAATTAAACTCCTGCGGGAAAATCTATAAACGTAAAAAAAAACAAAAAAAACATTAAGTTCGTATTCAAAGGGAATTGTGACAACCCAAAATCCAGGTGATGCTTAAATAAATAAGATAAAGCAGCAAAGGTATAAACTATTTTAATGTGATCTACCTAATGCAAGGATTCACGTGCGCATATCAAAAGAAGGCTCGTGTATTCAGGCAAGGAATGCACCGCTTTAGAACACCCCGGTTCTCTCTACAGATGAAGTTAAACCCACGTAATACAGCGATTTCGTAAGGACACACATTTTTTCTCTATTTTTGAAAATAAATTATTGACATCAGGTTAAGCAGGATTTATGTGGAAACAGTGCTTCATACAATGTGGAAGAACTTTAAGTTTTAGATAATTAGTACTGTGATGTCTGTGGTTTCTTAACGCTGTTTTTACATAGATGTTGCTCTCACGAGATCTGGAATTTTAATTCGTAATAATACCTTCTTTAATTATCACAAGGTGTCAAAACGATGTTCAAAGTAAAGAAATTTCGTTTTTATTCTCTTGTTGATCAATTGAATCGCGCCTTAGACTTTCATTATAGTTAACTGAAAATACGTTCCTGTTTGGGAATTGTTTGCAGAAGTTATTATTAAAACTTTCCTGCTGCCGATTTTGCACTTTTATTTATGTGTGATACTCCTCTACATTTTTGTCGATTTTTTGCCTTTGCTTTGTCCTCAATGGAGACTGTTTTTCCCTGATGCAGTCACAAAGTGGTACAGTGCTGCTTGGTGCATTTCAAAAACAAAATAAAAACAAGAAATATGACACCAAATTTTCGGATGTAATAAGCACGCTTTTTAAAACCTTTCCCATACGAAAACACATTTCAAAGTAGAATTTTACAAAAGCTAAAAGCTCAGCAAAAACGAAAATGCACTTAGGCAAAAACTGTGCCTAATTTAACAAGAAAGATGACACCGAATTTTCGGTTGTAATGAGCAAATCTTTTGAGTCCTTTCTCATGCGAATTAAATCTACCAAAGTCATTCAAAGTCAATGCAACCGGTCAGAAAAACAACAACCGGATTTCTACAATCGATTAAACAACAAGAAATAGAAACAGCTACTTACTTCCACAGAGCCTAAAAAGTATGTTACAAAAATTAACAAATGGCGCACAGAAAGTTTCTGATAGCAGAAGGAAAGTCTTGGTTTTGTTGTGTCACAACTTGAAGCAAGGCTTTAAAGTGGCTGAAGCAGTCTATAAAATAATCGAAATGGAAGGCGAAGCTGTTGCGGTCATTCGGACAGAAAGCTGTGGCTGATGACAAGAACTTCGAGAGGATTTTCATGAAAACCGCCCTGTAATTCACCAATTTGTTGTTTGTTTTTTTGTTACAAAGTTTTGAAATTTAAACGTACTTTTGAGCCACCCCGTATTTAAATTTTTAATTCCATTAGTGCAAACTTTCAAATCACCCTACATGGATGAGCCATTTCACTATGAACCAACACCACCCTAGAGAAATGAGCGCGCCTGGAGACAGAACGGTTCCGCAGGTGAAGTTCACGAAGCACTATATATACAACTCGTGGACCGGTTATCGGTTAGTAGAGTGTTCTGAGTCAGAATTGGAAAAGTTGCCGATTTATCGGAGTTTGACGTAGGACAATTTGTGATGGCATGGCACCTCGGAACTGCAATCTCGGAAACACTTGTGGGCTGTTCACGTGACGCAGTATTGAGTACGTATCAAAAGTGTTGCACAGATGGCTGGACGACGGTTCGTCGTTCAGCCATGGGCCATCCGCAGCTCATTGATGCCAGAGGGGAGCGGAGACTGTCGCACATTTTTCACAGCGACCGTAGGGCCACAGTGCGACAAATCACCCATAGCTACAACAGTGCTGGCAAAGGCAATGTGTCACAGCACGCAGTTAATCGCAGCCTTCTGCGCATGGGCTTGCGTAGACGAAGACCTAGCCGGGTCCCCATGCTCACAACATGTCATCGCCAACAACGCACGAAATGGGCCCAAGATCATAGAGATTGGACCGTGGATGATTGGAAGAAAGTATCCTGGTCTGACGAATCAAGATTCCTGTTGTATCACGTACACTGCCAAGCGCGTATACGCCGATTTACCAACGGAGGCTATGGCACCAGGTTGCACTGTTGGATGGAAACAGGCCGACGGCGGCCGTGTTATGCTATGGGCCATGTTTTCTTGGGACACTTTAGAACCCATTATCCTAAAAGCACAATCACTGACAGCTGTCAGATATCTGAATATCGTTGAGGAACAAGTTCACCCATTCATGGCAACTGTGTTCCCTGCTGGTGATGTCCATTACCAACAGGATTATGCGCCAAGCCACACTGCAAGAATCGTCAAGGAGTGGTTCGAGGAACATGCTGGAGACTTTCTCCAAACGCACCTGACATGAACCCAATCGAACATTTGTGGTTCGACTTGGAAAAGTGGGTTCGCGCTAAATCCTCACCACCCCGAAATGCACGGGAACTGGGGGACCTGATGCTGACATTATGGTACCAGATACCCCCAGGACACCTATCGCCACCTCATCGATTCGATGCCTGGGCGAGTTGCCGCTGTTTTGCGGGACAAAGGGGGTCCAACAACTTATTAGGTGGGCGGTCATAAAGAAACGGCTCATCAGTGTACATCACCCCAGAGAAAACACCCCAAAGAAAGTAATGTGAATGATAATAGGTGCTGAAAACAGGTTTATTATCGAAAACAAACGCCGATTTCATATTTTTATATGAGCTGGAAAGAAGTGATTCCTTATGGATATAGGAAATATTGATACTTCCCCAACCAATTAAAGTGAACAGACTTAGAGTTGATTGGCGAACATAATAAACGAAATGGAAGGGATTAAAATTGGGTGCTCAACAAATAATTAGCAAATATTTGATATAATTGTTCAATCTTAGAGAATCGCATCATAAGTTTATTTAAAGTAAACAATTTCGAACTTTGATTTTATTAATCTACGAGCTGAGAAGTTAGATAGAAAATGTAATTACAATGCATATGTTACCATTGTGGTTCATCGCATGTGTTTGGAATGAAACAACTAGAGAAAGAAGCTACACGGTAATATGCGAAAGGCCCAAATAAGATCTTCTAAACAAACTGATTTCAGAGAGTAGAATTACGTAACAATGTTATCTCTGCATACTGTATTTACAATTTAAATATACTATGCAATTTGACATTCAAGCGATGAAAACCTGTAACATCAGTGAATAACTTTGGAAACTCGCTTTGCTACGGAAATGGTGTACGATATGTTTGACTACTGATACTGGAACGTTACTTGGGGATGAATAATCCTCAAATAATATTCCAAGAGTCTGACATTTATTCGTAGAAGGAACGCATTATGAAAGGAGAAATAAACCTTGCTCCTCTTTCGAAGACAATATGTCGAAATTTTCCATTTGTAATTGAAGCCAGGGGCTATTAGAAGACATTGTTCTGTGTCTAAAGTATGAACACATTTCCACGAGCTATCTGCTCGGGATGAGAGATTAAATTCGATAAGATCAGTTGTGATCATGTTAGAAGATGTCTCGAAATACAGTTACTCAATCAATCGAAATTCCATCAGTTATGTCCTCCAGCGCTATTTCCTTCCGCATTATGCTTGAAAGAATACATATGCATGCAGGTTACGGTTCCACATTATGCAATAGACAAAACTGAGTGGCAGTTCTATTAGCTCCAGTTTTGCATTAATTGCACACATGGAGAGCCGCACTCGTAGTCGTTATAACTTTTAAAAACAAATTTTGTTCCAACAGAAGTAATGTCGCGAATACAAGTTGAACTTCACTTAGCCCATTCAATATATCAAAATACGGCATTACTTTTTAATTAACCTAGACAAAACCCGTCGGAATCGACGGGTACTTTTTTTGTTTTTTGTTGTTGTTTTTTTTGAAAAGGATAAACTCATATGAAACAACAAATGTATATTTTATTTGATTGACAAATTCATTCAACCACTTCAGTAAAGACAATAGTCAAGCTTCGTGATTTTTTTTTACTGAAATTTTAACGACCACCGTAGAGCAACTCTATGGGCTATAAGCAGTCGCCCGTCCTTAATTTAGGGTCACTGGTTGCAGGGAAGGGAGAGAGCCAGAGTTGTAAGACAAACACAACATCCATGCCTCACAGGGATTTGAACCAGGACCGTTTACGAACGAATCATCATAAGCCAGCGCTTAGACCACCGGGGAGGCCAGGTTCGTGATGACCATCACGACTGCATCCTTTTTCAGTCGTAAAATGTGAGGCGGAAGTCTACTCATCTCGATCCTGTGCAAAACTTCTATTGGATAGCACACTCTTTCACTCTCATCTTCAGTCACAACTGTGTTTGTAAATGTTGTTGGAATGAGATTTGCGTTGCGAATACTCTTCACCCGTCAGAATCGACGGTTAGCTTTTTTTTTAAAAGAATAAACTCATATGAAACAACAAATGTTAACTTTATTCGATTGACAAATTCATTCAACCACTTCAGTTAAGACAATAGTCCAGGTTCGTGATTTTTTTTTTTTTTTTTTTTTTTTTTGGCTGAAGGTTTAACTACCACAGTGAGTAACTCAATGGGCTATAAACAGTCGCCCGTAATATTTTCACTAGCAATGGTCAACGGAATGTTTATTTACATCTTTACATAATGGGAAACGTCTTATCTATTTGAATAAACTGGATCAAATGAATCTGAAATTGTATATATACATCACACAGTCCAACGGCATAACGCAATCAGGTCTTCGAGAGTGTTCGCTGTTCCTATGAGAAGAACTTTAATACGAATGACTGCTAGCGTTGCTTTGCGCAACGGTTCGCTCAGAAAAGAGCCTTTGGACTATGTCAGTCCTTCCATGCTTCCGCTTTCAACAGCGCGTGAATCAACCGCAGGCAAACGAATGTCAACCGCACGCTTCTCCGATAGACTTTACATGGAAACTTTGCCGCCCCACCACGCCCTAACCGTAGCTCCAATCTCATTTTTCTTTTCAACTGGCACATCTACATGGTAAGACCTTTATTTTGATATCTCAACCGTATCTTTACGTTCAACCGTTCTCTGAAAATAAGACTCAAAGTAAAAGACCTTGTACATTGTATAATTAATATATAGATACTAATATACACTCTTTGGGATGTAAGGTCAGGTGATGCGTAACATCACAGCCTCTCCTTGACAAATGTCAACCCCGCCTTCTCGTGGTGCATCCTGTTCCTACTAAAGGGGCTCTGACGACCGCCAATAGCGGTATAACTATACCATCGGGATTAGAGGAAATTCTATCCCACACTCACCAACCCGCTTGGCCAGCGTGGTGAGTTATGGCCAAACCCCTCCAAAATGACTCCACAACTTAAATCTTGGCCCTCAGTCTCCGGCAGCTGGAATGTACCTGGCCAAGGCAGCGGCCAGTGCGACATGAAGGCAGAGGGTGCTAAGAATCCCCGGAGGACCGGAAAGTATGCAGGGGTGACATGGAGGAGACTGGCACAAGACAGACCGTTGTGGAGGAAACTTGGGGAGACCTTCGTCCAGCAGTGGATTGATAATGGTTGACAATGATGATGATGATGATGATACACTCTTTGCGCCAAAAAAAAAAAAAAAGAGAAGACAGAGAAGCACCCAGAAGCAATTATCGAATCGAGATATGAATTGATATCTGCAATGTACATCTACAGGAAAGGAAATGATTGCAGTTTCAGAGCAATTGAGCCATTTATTCGGACAAAACAGCTACGCGAGTTGAACTAGCCTGTACGTAGTGCCACCTCTGGCTCAGATGCAAGCGGTTACCATGCGTGGCATAGACGCACACAGTTCACGGATACTCTCCTGAGGTATTGCATGCCAAATGGTGTCCAAATTGCGGGCCAGTTCACCAACATTCCAGGATGGGCGTAGTTGGAGTCCCATCATGCTCAATCGGTGAGAGATCGGGCGGTGGAGCTGGTCAGGGAAGGGCCGTGCCATGGGTGGCCGGGCATTATTCTGTTAAAAATTTCTCGGTGATGCTGCGACAGGAATGGCAGCACGTAGACTGTCGTCGACATACCTTTGAGCCGTGAGGATGGTACGAGAACTATTTAGGGTATCCGGCTACCGTAGGCAATGACTCCACAATCAGTCACTCCCGGTGTGCAAGCCGTGTGTGACTCCACAGTAAAAGCAGGAACCGTGCGCGGGCCGACTCGACTCCCTAAATGTATGTGCTAACCATCGGCACCAAATGCAAACCGTGACTCATCACTAAAAGACAACACGACGCCACTGGGCACTACGTTGATCGAGCCCGACACCACTGCCACCGGTGCCGGCGATGCTTGCTGGTCAGTGCGGAGTGGCCTTTTCGAATGTAGTCCCCCGTGATGCAAGTCGTCTGGTAACGGTCTGGATGGACGTTTTCGTACTTGTCGACGACGCAGTATGGCCACCGATGGTGGGGAGGGACGAATTCGGTTCTGTTCGTGTGGCTCTCACAATCGCTGGATCCTCGCTTTCTGTCGTTGCCCTCGGCCGTCCACTTTTTTTTTTTTTGATTGGAGGTTTAACGACCACCGTGAGCAACTCAATGGGCTATAAGCAGTCGCCCGTCCCAAATTTAGGGCCACTGGTTCCAGGGAAGGGAGAGAGCCAGTGCCGTAAGACAAACACAACATCCATGCCTGACCGGGATCCGGCCGTCCATTGACGCATGCCGCTGGGTTGCACCCTCGTCGATCCATTGACGCCAATTGTCCGATTGCCGCGTCGCTTCAATACAAACTCTTGGTGAAACGCCGAATTGACCGACCGACCTCCCTCAGCCCAATTATACGTCCTTTCTCAAACTTGCTGAACTGCTCAAAGTGTGCATGGATCCGACGTCGAGACATCCTCACAGTCCGTGAAAGTAATGTGCACAACTGTGAAAATAATGTTCACAACCGGAATTCGCTCTACGATAGTCCCTTCGTGCGTGCTTTGCTCTTGATACACCCTCCTCGATGCGCGATTCCCAGCCCATCTGGCGCATGGGAACCGCGCATATACTATAGTCATTGGTCATTATTACATGTCATATTTAGTCATTGGTCATCATCATCATCATCATCATTGTCAACCATTATCAATCCACTGCTGGACGAAGGTCTCCCCAAGTTTCCTCCACAACGGTCTGTCTTGTGCCAGTCTTCTCCATGTCACTCCCGCATACTTTCGAATTTCATCCACCCATCTTCCATGTGGTCTTCTTCTGGGTCTTTTCCTGTCCCTTGGAATCCAATCCAAAATTTCGGCTGTCCATCGATGGTCTGTTCTTCTGGCAGTATGTCCAGCCCATTGCCATTTCAGGGATTTAACTCTGATCATGATGTCTTCCACTCTTGTCATTTTTCGGATCCACGTGTTCCTCTTCTTATCTCTCATGGTTACACCAAGACCAAGCATGCACCTCTCCATGCTTCTTTGAGTTGTCTGCAGCCTTTGTATGTCTCTTTTAGCTAAAATGCATATTAAAGTATGGATATGCAAATGACTATAGTATGCATACAATGCGCATACTATAGTCATTGGTCATTATTACCAGTCATATTTTGTCATTGGTCATATGCATATTATGACTAAGCATATTATAGTCATTGGTCATATGCATATTGTGACTATGCATACTATAGTCATTGGTCATATGCATATTATGACTATGCATACTATTGTCATTGGTCATCATACTGCAGTCATATTTAGTCATTGGTCATTATTTTTTAATCATTTCCATATTCGGTCCTGCGGTACTTGCATGCGGAGTTCATCAGGATCGAACGACTTTCTCGAGGTGCTTCGTTTTTTTATCATACCTTGTACACACTCTTTTGGCAAAGAGTGTGTACGAGGTATGATCAAGAAATATCCAGAATGGATGTATTAAAAATCAGTAGAGGACTTACAGGTTTGAAACTTAATCGCCTTCGAAGTAGTCGCGGTCCCGTTCCGAAGCCACACACACACTTAGCCCAGCACTATTTCCATAGCTCAAAGTATTTTTTACAAGTCATCTTCTGAAATAGCGAACACATGCTTCATTTTATTCTGTTGTATATCCTCAATATCTTGAGAGCTTTGTCCTTTCACGTGGTATTTGATTTTTGGGAAGAGAAAAGTCTCAGGGAGTGAGATCTGGCGAATAGAATGGCTGTTGACCTATGCAGTGCTTAGCGAGAAACTGCGCACAAGTTGCGATGCATGGACAGGCGCGTTTGCCATGGTGTAGTTGTCACTCTCATGCAGTGCCGGCCTTCTGAGACGAACTGCGTCCCTTAAGGCTGTCTTTGAATGAGTGCTAGAGTACATTTTCTGCGATAAATGGCGCATAAAATCACTCCTTGGGTGTAGCTTTTACGTCCTGAGTGACTGTTCCAGAAGTTGGCATCAACGAATCACTGGAGACCTTAGCATATTCACAATGGAAGCGGTCTCTCGTTGGCTCCACAATGAAAAGACAAAATATGCGCAGTTACTTTTTGACTAATAGCGTTATTTGGGATGGAGCTCAGTAAGTAGGGCCGCCCGTGTGGCGCAGTGGTCTAAGCGATGGCCTCTGATCATTCGTCCGACAGGGGTCTGGGTTCGAATCCCGGTGAGGCATGGATGTTGTGTTTGTCTTACGGCACTGGCTCTCTCCCTTCCCTGGAACCAGTTGCCCTAAATTAGGGACGGGCGACTGCTTAAGCCCATTGAGTTGCTCACAGTGGTCGTTAAACCTCCAATCAACAACAACAACAACAGTAAGTAGATGGAGCTTAGTAAATAAGCGGAATTTCTATTGCTCAAATTCAGTGGTTCTTTGCTAATGTACACATTTTCTCTTCAAAAAGTGAACGTACAGTAGGATTTAAGATGATCTATAGAAGAGGAGATTCCTATCTCACTTTTGCCCCTATTAATTGATTTCTATTTGGCTCAGATAAATAGAAAAACCAGGCAGAAATAAGAGATTTCGTTGCTTCTAGACAGAAACACTGGTATGCTAATTTATTGCGCCATCTAGCACCAAATTGAAATGCTTTCGAGTCAGATAAATTGAATTAAAAAAAAATTCTGACAAATTCTCCGGAATAATAAGTGTGGCATATATTATCTATGGGTTGTTTTTATTTGTGCTCAAAATTGCAAACACTACAAAGTAATAGTCTTCGAGAAAATGTGCACAAAGGAATTTACATTGCAATATGGAGTAGAAGATGAACTCTAACGCTCATTCAAAGACAACCTTAAACGCCGCAGAACTTGACAGTAGTACTCCTTTTTGATTGTCTGGCCTGATGGAACGTATTCATGATGCACAATTCCCTTATGACTCAAAAAACCAGTCAGCGTCGTCTTGACAGTACTGCGACTCTGTCGTGGTTTGTTTGGGTCTGTGAGAGTTTGGGGTCTTCAACTGTGAAAACTAAGTCTAGTTTCCAGGTCATACCCATAAACCCACGATTCATCACCAGTTATGAACATTTTTTACGCTTTCCAACCGTAGGTTGGAGAAACGTATACGCTCCAGCTTTGTCCGTCTCTCTGTCCGTCCGCTCGATAACTCTCGTAAAAATGGTTCGATTTCGATGAAATTTTCGTAGGTGGTAGGGGACCACTGGAGACGAACCTTATTGAAAATGGACGAAATGCGGTCAAAGGTCAGGACATAGGAGCGGGATCCATTCCATTGCCCTTATGCGTCATAATTTACGTAAAAATGCTTCCATTGCATCAAAACTTTAGTATGTTGTTCCGGAGGTATACTGAACCAATTCTGTTTAATGTCATCGAAATTGGGTCAAAGGTCAGGGCACAGGAGCCAGATTTATTCCACAGCCATTATACTCATAACTTGAGTAATGATTTCTGGTATGTTGGAAAGCGTATAATAAGCAATGCACTGCATGATTTTACTTACTAGTTTTTTTGTTGTTGTAGTTGTGTTTTGTCTCATACCTAAATCGTCCGTAAGAATAGACTGAGCTGATCTGAAACTAATGTTGAGGTCTTCAGATAACTCACGAATACTGATTTGGCGGTTTTCCCGCACAGCTGTGAGTACAAGTTCGACATTGTTTTCACTTTTGCTGGTTGCTGGCTCCTAAACTGGCAATCGTTCTCAACTACTTTCACGACTATCTTTAAAACGTTTATACCACCCACAAACTTGGACACAACTCATAGAATCCTATCCATGGACATTCTGTAACTTCAAGTATGTGCCTTTGCAAGTTTTGCCAAGTTTTTGACAAAATTTGATGCGAATTCTTTGATCAATTTTATTTCCGACATGACAAATACGACGAACAGCTTCAGGCACGTAAGAACAGAGTACTACTCTAATAAAAACCGGATGAGCACGAGAGATGTGACTCACGACACATGCGTAGTAGATTCCAAGGTATCCCTGTGCCAAAGCGCTTCCTGCTGTGTCGCGTGATTCCGAACTTATTTGACCAATCTGTATAGTTTTAGATTACACCTCGTATAGGAGTTTGAAACTTTTTAATCTCTGCGATTAGGATCATTCTCATTGTTTAGGACAACAGTTAAAAATATTCCCTATTCATGTTTTCACATGTATCGGATTTATTACTGTGTCCATTCCCCATTGTAAGCAAACTTGGGTAAAAAGAATCTGTGATACAGAGTGGATTTTGTATATAGTATTTCTAATGAAATAAAACCTATATAACAGGCTTCGTCTGTCCCTATCGCTCTGACGTCAACGCTCTATGTCATTGAGTACTTGTAGCGCCATCTGCTTTTATCTGGTGGCTGAAATCGGAACTAAGCTCACTGCTATCGCACGATACGTAAAATCAAGTAGAAATACCGGAAAATAAAATAAAGTTAGTAACACAAACGACTTCATCTGTGGTAGCACGCACGTGCTCGAACAACTTTCTGCGACGTTTGTTCTGTTACGTAGTTGTCATGTTGTGTTTTATTTAATTTTCTTCGCACAATGTGCTTTTATCTGGTGGCCGAAATCGGACCTAAACTCACTGCTATCGCACAGTACGTAAAATCAAGCAGAAATACCGGAAAATAAAGTTAGTAAGACAAACGACTTCATCTGTAGCAACACGCACGTGTTCGAACAACTGTCTGCGATGTTTGTTCTGTTATGTAGGTGTTATGTCGTGTTTCATTGCCTTTTCTTTGCATTGCACAGTAATTTCATAAAAAATTTAAGTCATGTTTTTTTCACCTGCGCATGGCACGGGCTATGAGCTAGTATGTTATAGAACAGATTACGCGTAAATTTCAGTGCTTTTTTTTTTTATTAAGTTCCATGACCTCCATAAGCAACCTCTAGGGTCATAAGCAGTTCCTGTTCCTAATTTTGCGTCACTATTTTCAGATAATGAATACAGCCAGCATCATCAGAAAAATACACCACCTGACTTCCCCTTCCCCCTACACTTCATCCAGGTCTCGATATTGGTCCCATCTCGGATGAACCGTCAGAAGCCAGTGCTTCAGACCACTCGGGCTGCAATTGCAGTGCTTTACGATATGTAGTCTGCTAAAACATTCCTTAAGAGCATCTATCTGGTATTTCAAATGTTACACCAGCTACCCCTTTCAAGATAGTTCAATGATGGTTCCACGAAAGTGTCCCACGTGTCAATAAGTGGAACTGAGTTCGCTTTTGAACACCCAGCTCAAAATAATTTGCTTATTACCGAATAAATATAGAAAAAAATAGGAGGGTGTAAAATGAAAACATTAGTTGATAAATACAAAGGCTGTTCCATTAAAACTGAGATTATTTTTTTTTTGAGTTGGCAACAGTGCGAAGGGGAAAAATAAACAACCACGCAGACGACTAACTGAATTCAGGAAGTATCTATGGTAACAGTTATTAGCCGTTGCAAACGATTCTGATTTTGTTATTTGCGCAGTTGTTTAAGGTAAGTCTGCGTTTCGCCATACAGCTATGGAGGTGAGCGATTCTGAGTTAAGAAGGGAAATACGTTGTGCGATAAAAATTTTGCTATCGTTTGGGCAAAACGACTCCAGAAACAATTTATTTAATGAAAAAAACTTACAAAGAAAAATGTTTTGGTGAGTTAAAGATTTTTACATGGCACCATGATTTCAAAAAAGGGCGTTTGTCGGCAGAACTCGCTCCTAGGCATGGTCGACCTGATAATGTTGTGACGGAGCGTATTGTCAACACTGTTTGGGCAATCCTGAAAGAAGATCGACAAATGACGTGTGAAGACATAGCGGCGTCAACCAATATATCAAAAACGTCGGCATTCCGCATTCTACGCGACAAATTACTGCTGCATCGTGTGTGTTCTAGATGGGTACCTCATCACCTGACGAGGTAACAATCGTTAGCCAACGTTCAGGTGTGTCATGAGTGGAAACAAATGATTGCAAAGGATCCAAACTTTCTAAATACAGTAATAACTGCCGATAAAACGTGGGTCCACTATTTCGACCTCCTCACGAAGCGCGCAACGAGTGCCTGGAAACACACAGGCTTTCGCCTCCTCCGAAAAACGTCCTCCAAACCAAATCAGCTGGGCAGCTGATGACCATAATTTTCTTTGATCATAAAGGTGTAATCTACCAGCATGCCGTTCCCCCACAAATTACTGTCAATGCTGAGTATTACATTTCAGTCTTGAAGCGTCTGCGACGACACATTTCGATTAAGCAACCGGAACTGGTGGGCAAGTGGACCCTACACCATGGTTACGCCCGCCCATATGTGGCTGCTTGTGTTCAACAGTTTCTTGCAAAATGCAACATTGAAATCATGCTACAGCCTGCTTACAGCCCTGACCTTGCCCCGTGCGATTTCTGGTTGTTTCCAATAATGATGTTCCGTGGCACAACATTCAGCACAGATGTTGACGTTATTCAAGCAGTACACGGGTCGCTAAAGCAACTTCCGCAAAATATCTTCGGCACATGCTTTAAAAAGTCGACTGAACGATGGGACAGTTGAATATCATCCGAGGGAAGATACTTTGAGAAACAACAACATATGTAACTATATTTCTTCATTTTGTGTGATTTTACTCTCAGTTTTTACGGAACGGTCGTTGTACAAGTTACTTAAAATAGTAAGTAGCTTGTACGTTTCCAAGAAGGGAATAATGCATTCCCTTCTTGGAAACGAGGTAGTAAAATTATTTCTCAGAAAACATAAGCAACAGATCTTGCGTTTATGGAAGACATAGGGACCCTGATTTGGGACCGCTCGCTCCAGTTAGAGGAAGATGCCAGGGACAAGCACCCCATCTGTTCCTCATCCAGGATTCTGGCCGAGGCCCAGCTGTGGTAATTAGCTAGAGGCATGGAGGTCTGACCACTCGGCCGCTTAGTACATAAGTAGTATATGTTAGTAACGAAATGGCCCCCAATTTCTAACTCGATAAAGAAAAAATGTAAGTATCAAATCTTCCCGTGGCTTTGACTTGTCGTCCGAGTTGTGTCCGGGTTCGAGTCCCGATGGGGGAAGGATGCTAAATCCCACGGCGCTTGCTCTCACACTTCCTTAGAAACAATGTCCCAAAATGTGGGACAGACTACTTCTTTAAAGCCATTATTCGTCGCGGTCGTTTATCTTCGAAGAAAAGAAAAATCTAAATATTCTAGCAAGCAGTGTGACACTAACAGACTTTGTCGATCCGAAGCAGAGTATATCCACAAAGTATGTTACAACTTTAAACATTTATTACAAATAAAACTGAATAGGTAAACCTATGCAGTTGCTTACATAACGACGAGTAAATATGAAAGTTGTTTATGCTTTATTTAAAACACTTCTAAATGAGCACCATTTGTTGCATGAATCACATCAAGACGGTAATCGATTTCTCGCTATGTTTGCTGTAATACAGCTTCATCGATGGTAGCAATGGCGTCATCGATTCTTTGTTTTAGGTCGTTCATGTTCCGTAATTGTGTTTGACACACGTCATCTTTCACATAGCCCCGCAGGAAGAAGTCCACGGGAGTGATATCTGGAGAACGAGGTGGTCAGGGAACGGGGCCATCCCTTCCAGTCCACGGTATGGAAATGTGTAGTTTAGGAACTCCTGAACACGCATTTTTCAATGAGGAACCATCTTGCTGGAAGATGATGGTTGGTTGATCAGTAGCACCACATGTTCTGTCAAAACATCGAGGTAAACATCTGCAGAAGTTGTTGTTTTTTCCTACGAATAAAAATGACCCATTGGTTCGATTGCGCATGATTCCACACCACACATTCACCTTTGGACTATCCCGTTGAACCTCTCAAGTCACATGGGCGTGTTCTGATCCCCATGTCTCTACTGAGACATGGGGACTTTCCATGTCTCCACCGAGTCATGGAAAGTGGTCTCATCTGTAAAACAAACACTGGTGAGGAAGTATGTGTCTTCAGAATTCGTTCCAGCATGTAAACTGCAAACTGTTTTCGTCTTGGTTTATCATTTTGTTCAAGTGTCTCCCGAGCTGCAGTTTGTATGCGTATTGTGTGATACTTGTGTATGACTTTGCGCACTGTTGAACGTGGAAGTTGTAACTGTCTGGCTGCAGTACAGATGGACTTTGTTGGGCTATAAGAAAATGATACGCGCACACGATAGATGTTTTCGTTGGATGCTCTTGGTCAACCAGTTTTCTCTTTATCCAAAACTGACCCCGTGTCCATATATTTCTTGTGCCACTTGCGAATCGACGGACGTGACGGTGGATCTTCTCCATACTTAGTCCTCCAATTCCGCTGAGTCTGCATATCCGATTTGTTCTACAGAAAATGATCAAGGCAAACATTTGCAAAGTCGCTGGCTTGAAGGAAGGACGTTAAAGAGATAAAAGATATTGTGTTTCAATGCCCTTACTGTCATCCGTAATCCACGAAAACATTTGCTTTCAGAGACATTTACTAGGCAAAGAATTTTCTTTTAAGAAGTGCATGGTGCTGGTAGCAGTGTGTCATATACACTATAATGACAAAAGTCACCTGACACCTAGAAGAGAAACACAACATAGCATTTATTGACATCCATTAGTATGGTGTCGGTCCATCTTTGGCCTTAATGCATGCACTGACCTTCGACACAGGCTTTCGACAAAGTTTTGGAACACAGTGATAGGTATGCGCTTCCATTCAGTACATAATGCTACCGCTAACTGTTGCATAGTAGTAGGCCTTGGTTCCAGACTTCTTATGCGGCGCTCTAATTCATCCCATAGGTGCTCTGTGGGATTAAGTTCAGGGCTTTGTGCTGGCCAATCCACACACGATACGGAATTATCGTCAAACCACGCCCAAACAGTCCTTGCTTTATGGTTCGGAGCATTATTCTGCTGGTACCAACAAGGCTCGGTTCCATAGTATTGCCACAGATTTGGTAGGGCATAATTACCCAGAATATCGAGGTAGACGTGCTGGTTAACAGGTTTGTCCACGATAACCAATGGACCGGGACCATACCAGGAAAAACACTCCCACATGAGTACACTGCCAGCTCCAAACTTAACCGTAGGAACAGTACACTGTGGTAAATAGCGTTCCCCCGGTTGCCGCCATACCCACACACGGCCATCAGACTGATGGATCGTGTATCTGGATTCATCAGTCCATAGGACCCGTTTCCATTGATCTACGGTCTACGATAAATATCCCTTAAACCATGCTAAACGAGGTGTAGTATTCCGAATGGAGATGATAGGCTTATGAGCAGCCGCACGACCACGGTAACCCATGAGATGATATTCTCTGCGAATGGTGCGTGCACATACCGAGGTTCCAGCATTTTTACTCACCTGTACATTGAAGTCTTGTGCAGTACTCCGTCGATTAGCTGTAACGACTCTTCTGAGACTTCGACGTCCTGCATCACTGATTTTCTTTAATCTGCCGGTACGTTTTGCTGCTTGAGTCACGCCATGTGTCTTCCACTTATTCAGTACATCCAAAACAGTTGACTTGGGTACGTTTAAACGCCTCTCGGTTTTTCTTACGGACAACCCACTAGTATAACACCCAACAATATTTCTTTTCTCCAAGTCAGTTCTCTCCCGCCGCGACATTTTCACTCAACCCTCACAGTGAGATATGATCGCGATCAGCTGCAGGCTTGTTTTTATACCGTTTGCAGCCATTCCGAGCATCTTAACAAAGCAGCGGATTCATTCATTTGCTTTTTAAGGGGTGTCCAGTGACTTTTGTCAATATAGTGTATGTTATACGATTATGTTACTCTTCAAGATTGTCTAATTTTATTAAAAATGGATTGGACGGAACATTAAGGAAGAAAAATTCCAACTCTGGATTGGTTTGTATTCTAAAAAGTTCAAAAACGTCAGGCGAGTTCCAAAATTAATGAGTATGCATCCGGGGGAGAGGGATTACACGAATCCTGTAGTAAGAATCATTAAAAATTACTTCAGTGTTTCGTTAATAAAGTTGATATTAAACTTACCCCAGCAAAAGTAATGCTCGCCCACCCATCGAACACTCAGATTTCGAAGTCTAGCAACGTCTCTGTTCTGTAGGCGACCGAGACACATAGTTAACCATTTTATTATTATTATTATAGATCCTGTCAACTCCTTTTTTATCACTGATTTATATTATTGCTTTCTGTTCGTTCTAGGTGCAAACAGTGATCCGCAAGGCTTACGTGCGAGCGGCGTTGAGGCGGAACCCGAACCACCGCTATACCTGGAAATGTAGAGGTAGCACAAGAGCGTCGCAGTCCAGCACATTTATGTCCAACTGCGATTCTTCGATCACAGATGGCGCTGTGGTTCGCTGCGGTGCCAGCCAAAGGTCTGTACTACTCATGAGGGAGGTGAGACAGTACGATAGGGGAGGTGGCCCTAGGAAGTTCACCAGCAGATTACAAGGTTACCCTAGGGCTAATACATCAGATGTTTGATACTAATGTTTTCTCATGTGCCAAACACTGCAAAAAGTCAAGTCGCAAGCAGATGTTATTCAGTGTTTAAAAGTGAACTTTCCGCTTAAAACATGTAATTCTTCGTTTTGCTTTGAATGCACAATTTCGATCGATCCTGTGTCGTCCGATATTTTCAAATTTGTCTCTAACGCCATAATGAGAAAAAACTGTTGGTCAACAATAATTTCTGACAATAACTTTAAAAACATGAAAATTAATTTGGATGATAAATGAGTGAATATATGTTTCGAAGTTTTGTGGAACACAAAGAATACATAGCAAAGTTGCACTGCACTATACACTATTTAACACAACGTCCGAAGGTAATAATCGAAACCTTAAAGCTATTTCAAGTCATAACGCAAAGTTTAATTACAGCACCATAAAAGTTTTTTCGAGATTAACACTATCGGACAAACGTCACACTATTGTCAATCAAATAACAATAAAGTTCACGGACTTAACAGCCAAGAACTTTTTGCAGTTTTCTCAGTGTTATTATTGAAAATCCTCAGAATAAATTCCAAGCTTCATCGTAATCGGGAATGGATTGCTTTGAGATTTCGACGTTGTACTCCATAAGCTCTTTATGAGTACAAATATTGTAGAATGACATAAGACAAAACTGAAAATTTACTTCTCTTCGCACAATTGTTGTCTCCTTTTCCAGGAAGAAACTGTGGTTTGAATCAAATAATTTGGAAAACTAAACCAGGCAGCCTATTTTTATATTTTTCCTGAACCATAGTGAGGAATACGATGCCCATGTCAAAGAAGCAATCTGATTCCTTTGAACGTACATTTTACCAGTTCTGTGTGCTAAACCAGATGAAGAAGACACTGCGCTTACGTCATGCACTGTGGTATTAATTTGATATTAATCAATAGACACGTCTCTGAATGCAATTTAATTTGCAATGCAAAACTTTACCTGATGATTATTCTTCATAAAAAATACATAGAATTATACAGCATTTTCTTTGTTAATTTGCTAATTGCGGTACATAATTCGTTATTCTGTAATATGATTAGGTAATAAATAGTCTCGTTTCCTGGAATGATGCTTGCACTTATGCACAGAGCAAGTGTACAGTTTTACAGTGTTTGAAGTCAAGTGTGAAGTCGCACAATGGCGCTTAGCCATTACTGCTTTCAGAATTCCTCCGTAGTACATGTCGACAAACGGCATTAAATCAATATTCACTTATTTTAATGGTTCCATTTCAAACAAAAATAATGATGCATCCAGCCAAAGCTACCAGTGTCTTAATTTCAAGATAAAATTTACCTGAAATACATGCGAGCTTCTTTACTAAAAGGCTCTCCATCATCACTGATCAGTTTCAGCAGCAAACCCATTTTTTTACCCACTTCATTGACTCTTTGCATAATAATTTCATCCCAGCAAAAACACAAGTGTTGGGAAACTGTTGGACACCAGCTGGCAGTGATGGGTCACTGCTGGCTGAAATCTGCCGCTCAAGGCCCGGTAGCGGTCCGTTTGTGGCAGCGCATCAGTCGGCAGCCATTGATGGCCCTGCAACATCGCCATGAATTGCGGGCCTTCAAGCAAGTGCCACTAGCGGCCCGTAGCTGGCAACCGAAGCAATCCCAACACGTCGTGGAAGCAACGGGACTGCGCATGCGCAGAAGTAACACGTGCTGTGTCTCTCGTGGTACCAGCTAGTTGAAGACGACGCTGTGGCCATCGTGTTATTTTAGCGGATGTTAAAGAAAAAGAAAAGCCATGTGTAGCGATGCGAATTAATTTCCTAATGAAATGCCTCGTCCACGAAATTACCGTCGGAAGAAAATTATATAAATAATTATTAATGAACTGTAAGGAATAGCCAATTACTCTCACGTATTTATAGAAACTCATTTCGTAGCAAAATTCCTGCACTAACACACAAAGAATCGACAATACATGAAATACACCCACTCCATTCCCATGAAGAAATAATTGATGTGTAATCTTTCGTTTTAGCATACACTAAACCGCTTCAAACAAAAGTCTCGGAGAGACATTAAAAATTCGTTATGTTAGAGAAAAATAAGAATTATACCCGTACAAAATTTATCAGTTATTTGAATAAAAAATAGCTACGCTATGTGGATATAATGTAGTCTTCCATGGGTTGAATGCACAAGATTGGAGGAATTCGCTGCTAAAAAAAACGCCAAGTAAAATAAAATATTTTTCCTCTTTCGAACAAATGTGGCTTCGGACCGTGGAAAGAAATGATACAACGTTAAAATGTAACAGAATGTGACATGAACGGGTAAATATATTAATTAAACAATCGCCTTTCAAGACCACAAGGACAGCACAAAACTTTTGAAAGCGCCTTTAAGTTGGTACACTCATTAAAATGAGTGAAGTTCCCTTAAGGTAAATAAAAGCAATCGTTACGTTGAAAATATAAATTTATGAATTATATGAAACGGACATTTATGAAAAATGCCTCGCAATATTGTCAAATTAAAAAGAAACCTCTTCGTCTCACATCGCGCAGGAAACAGGCTCAGCTTCAAGCAAATGCTTTTGCGTGGCAAACCAGTGTAGTTGCAAAGCAACCGCTTCGGAAGCAGACTACCGTTGGTTCGGGCCCAGCCAGATCCAAACGGGCGTTTTCAGGACCTGTTGAGAACATTTCCCCAGCGGCGTACCGTCATCTACAAGTTTCGTAAGGGTAAAGAAAAGTAGTTGTGCCTTCGAGAAATTGCGCTTACCTTTTTTTTTTTTTTTTTTTTTTTTATGGGTACTACTGGGAAATTTGCGGACAAGATTCGGCAAGCCATCAGTTATTGCCGACTGCCACTGCCGGGAAAACTAGCGGACCCCATTATGCTAGCCATCATTTATGGCACGTGCTTGCAGGGCCGCTCGTGGCAGCCACTGCCTGTGATGGATAACTGATGGCCTTGTTCTGGCATATGACAACTGATGGGGTGTCAACTGTTTGCCAGCTGCTGGCCCATGTGTTGGCCGCCGAAACATTTTATTGACGATTGGGCAGCGGGCAACATAGTGTTGGGCCACTGTTGGCTGCCAGTGCTGGCCCAGCAACACTGTTTTTGCTGGGATGTTTTACCTTTGCGAAATTTTAAATTTTCTTCAGCTAACACCTAATGGTGACAGTTGCGAACATACATCATTTTTACATTTTTTTTTTAAATTAGTTATGTAGAACTGAAAGGATTTACTTGCGTCGTAAACCAAAATTTTTGTCCTCAGTTTTTAAGCAGATTCACACAAATGTTTCCTAACGGAACCTGTTAAATTTAATCTCCTTCAGCAGCAGTAATCTTGGTTTTTCGGTGTGGGTTCGTCCAACACACGGTGCTAAAATCTCCGGCGTATCTCTATTAATGGGACAGGCTTCCTCCTTTTCGCTTTAATTGTGTTGCCATCTAAGATATTCATAACGCTACATAAACGTAGCATTTATGTCTGTAAACTAGTTTCACAGAATCAGGTAGGTTTGTTCTAATCGTATATAAAAGAGAAATAGTAAATTTATGTGACTGAGGTTCTCGATGCCTAAAAGCATCCGAGCCCATTTTTCCCCACGTTTTTGTTCGCATACTGTAATGAAACTGTACTTTCTCTTCCAACTTCCTATATGGCCCTGTATATGCTTCCTTCTGTTCTTTTCAACTCCTGTTTCTGTCGTGAAGTGTTCGCTTCTGCAAAACCATTTCTTGGCCAAGGCAACAATAAAGGCACCGTCTCGTTCTTCGGTGAATGAAGATGGAGTTCCCACATCTTGAACATGGCATGCTTAGTGTGAAAGAAACAAAAGGAAAAAACGCATCTCACGCGGTATGTGTCGCTACAACAATAGCTCTTCAAGGGGAGAAACTAAAATGGATTTGATTAATCGTCCGCTCCCTGTTCTACATTTCCCCAAAGAAAGAAAAGATTCCCTGTTTTCCGTGTGCGTTGTTGTACTTCCACAAATCAAAACATACTAAGAAACGTTTATTAGATAATTATCAAACTCTGGAAAAGAGTTGAAATGCTGTATCAGAGGCGGATTACTTTTTCGTTATTAAATGGATATCTTTGTTCTGCTTGCTTTATTTTTTAACGAATATTAACTGGGTTGTAAAGTACATAATCCTTTCAATATGCTGGTAGTGTGTTAATAATATGTCAATCACTGTGTGGATGAAGTGTAAGATGTTTAATTCCCACGTGTATTTTTGTGACAATAAAGAAGAAGCGTGTTGATCTGTTTCGTCTGTGTCATATTTACTTTTAAGCAACTGAAGTTGTACAATAAAAACTATGAATCAACTAAAGCGATTATGTCATTTCAGCACTACAAGCATTATTCTTATGCAGGGTGATTCACTCGGCACTGAACACTCATTATGTGAAATACATGAGATGGAGAATCTACGAAGAGCGTGACACCCGAACGGAGTGGTTGTTTATTCCCTGATGAAGCAGTACATATACATTACCTGTAAATAAAATGTCTCCCCGGCAGCTGGGTAGCGCCGCACTGATCAGCCATCTGTCAAGTACTGGTGGGGGAATAGCGTGTCTCCGCAGACAATTTAAGTGAGGAGGTCGAATGAAGATGGTGTATACTGAATTGGAGTGGTGTTCACTGTGCGTCACTATTTGATAACCGGTTCCTCCAAACAATGTCAGAAGAAGTTTCTGAAGAAATTTGGTGGGCGTAAACCACCCACCAGAGCCACCATTTCGAAACTGGCGAAGAAGCTGGAGAGAACGCGAAGCTTGTTGGATCCTCATATGGGTGGACGACCCCAGATGGCGGAGGATACAATAGATGATGTAAAGCAGCGGTTATTGGCATCCCCCAGAAAATCTATTCGGCGGCTATCCCAAGAGACTGGACGATCGTATTCGACATGTCAAAGAGCAGCCAAACAGGCGAAGATTAAGAAAGCCGTACCGTATCACGGCTGTGAACAAGTTACAGTCACCTGATTTGGCAAAGCGATTGGAATATTGTCAATGGTTTGCTAAATTTTTCGCCGAAAACCCGGCCCTGTTGGACATAACATGGTTTACTGACGATGCATGGTTCCATTTATCCGGCTATGTAAACTGGAAAATACACGAATGTGGGTCAGTGATAATCCCCACGCCATCCATGAAGAGCTGTTGCATCCAATGAAAATCGGTGTCTGGTGTCCCGACGCCGTATCATTGGGCCAATTTTTTTTTAAAGGATCAATGTTTGTTTTACACGAATCAAGGTATGTTTTACATTAATTTCATTCAAATGTGCGTTTGCAATCGTGAGTTAATTAAACAAAATAGGTGTTCAGTCTCGAGTGAATCACCCTGTATATCCTTGTGAAATGAAATTTATAACTCTGAGTCGTACCTACATCAAGGGTAACATTATAAATTTGGACTTCTTCTTGTGCCTTGGTTTTTTAACTAACGGAGAAAACGCAAGTTGGGTATAATTTTCGAAGAAAGTAAACAGTGACGACTTTTGCAAACAGCAGTAATTTATCAAAGAACAATGGTGCCGATAATCATGCCTATGGTCTTTCTTTCAGGCAGGCGCGACGCTACGGGTGGGCTTGGAGAGGCAACTTTTCATTTTTCCGAAGCGCTGGAGAAGGAATTCTTTGATTTTTCCTGTCTCGCGGTGTGGAAATAACATCACACCATTGCGAGATTTCGAACGGTCGGGTCATCCGGATAGTTCGGGCGCCATTATAACGAAGTAAATTTCTCCGTCATTTTTGGTCTACGCCGGGATTCGAACCCGAGGCCGCTTATTCCGGAACAAGTCGCTCTACCAACTGAGCTACGCAGACATTTGTTCTGATTCCTATCTGCCTTTATGTCGTGTGCGTCCTGCTGGCAGGTACGTCACAGAGAGTAATAGAAACATACCATTTTTAGCACGTCTTTTGTAAAAAACATCGTGCTTGTGTTATCGGTTTGTCCGTCCGTCCGTCCGTAGACACGATATCTCTGCAACTATTGGTCTGATTTGAAAAATTCTTTTTTCATTGGGAAGCTTGAGATATACGAATGATGATCCTTTATTTCGTTTTTTTTTTTTTTTGTTGTTGTTTTTTTTTACGATGTACAATTTCGCCAATAGAGGGCATGAATGCAGATGATGTCGAATTCAAAAATACATTTTATTCCACATATTTGCTTCTAAACATCCGATTGAAAAAATATTTTATCTTTCGATTCCATTTATGTCAAAGAGTATTTTAGGAATGGTTACTTTTCCAAATTATGCATAGATTTTCTGCTAGGGGGCGTAAAAGTAAATTACGTTTTTCCCGATATCTCTTCTTCTAAATCTCCGATTTGAAAAATGTTTCCTGCACCGGATACAGCTCCTGATTGAAAATCTTTTGCATAAAATTTCTAATGTTTGGTAAAGAATACTTTGGCCACTAGGGGGCGTAAGTGTTAATTTTTTTGCTTCTGATGTATTTGCCATAAAATCTGAGCTTCTACAATCTCGATTGAAAAAATTCTTCTGTGGACCGCTGCCACTCACGTCGATAAACCTTTTCGGAATATTTTATTCTTAAAATATTTCATGGTTTCTCCTCCAGGGGGTATAGATATATATCTTATTTTTGTCAATATCTTTACTTCTAATGGTCCGATTTGGAAAATTCTTTTTTTATTTGATAAAGTTTCCGGTGTGAGATGTTTTCCAAATAATTTCAAAATTTTCAAATAATTCATAGACTTTCCGCTAGGGGACGTAAAGGTAAATTGTGTTTCCCCCTCTACCTCAGCTTTTAAATCTCCGATTTAAAAAAATTCTTTCTGCATCGGATACAGCTCCTGATGAGAAATCTATTGCACATAATTTCCAAGTTTTGTAAAAAATGGTTAGGCCACCAGGGGGCGTAAGTCTTAATTTCCACTTCTGATGTATTTGCAGCAAAATATGAGCTTCTAAAATCTCGATTGAAAAATAAAGTCGTTTATGGACCGATACTACTCATGTGGACAAACCTTTAGGAACATTTTCTTCTTAAAATAATGCATGGTTTCAACGCCAGGGAGCGTAGATGTATATCTTATTTTTGTCGATATCTCTGTTTCTAAGAGTCCGATTTGAAAATTTCTTTCTGTGTTGGAGAGCGTTTCCGAGCGAAATGTTTCTCATATAAATTCATATTTTTCTTAACGCACAGGTTTGCAACCAGAGGGCGTAAGCTCACGATTCCGTTTACAGCAATATCTGAGGGATTAAAAATTGAAAAACTTCTTTCTTCCGTCAGATACTATTGTTTTCCATACCGGTTCCATTGACTTTGAACAGCTTTGATAAATTAAATTTGCGTTAGAACTGATTCAAAAGACCTTCTAATTACACCCGAAAATTCGGTGTTATCTTTCTTGTAATTATACTCGTAGTTTAAAACGATGAGAGAGATTCCTTGTCAGGTTACAAACTAAAATTCATAAACAGCCTTACGACAGAAAAAAAAAACTACTTAAGGAAGCGAAATTGCGAAGAACTAGTAGCTTGTCATATGAGATTCGTATCCATGGTTCCCATACTACATCCATTGAATAAATACTACGGACAGTATTTACTTGAAAGCATTCTCAACGTCTGATATAATGCACATGAACGGAATTGTTTCATTTTTTGCCAAACATTCTGCCAAACACTTCATAATTTGTGCTTATCTCCCCTAATAGCCCAACCAGTTCTGAGCGACTGGCATCGCCACTGCTTTCACGGATCTGTTAATCCGTTTTTCCAGACTAGCTCGCACCGTTCATCATGGCAAAGCTTTAAGGGATGTTCGGAAAGTTTTCCAGTCGAAGTCGCTGAAAAAACCGCGTATGACATTGACGAAAGTCAGGCTGTATAAAGGAGGATAGAAATCTGTGAGGGTATTAGGACTGCGGATGGCCTAGTGGTCAACGTTCGTGTCTGCCACGCAGAAACCTTATGTTCGATCCCAGGTAGGTACAAACGCTCGAACCACTAAATGTGCGCCGCATGGGCACGTTAAGCCGTTGGACCCCGGGTATTGGCCACCCGGTAATAAATAAAGGCGTCTTCCTCCCCTTTCTACCTCGCTTCCGTGTCACTTTCCTATCGGGCACTCTACAAATCCCCTAGCTTCCTATTTCTAAGTGTTGTTTAAGACCTGTGGTCAGACACTTCTTTCCTAAAATCATCTACATATGATCTGATCTGTGAGAGTATTAGTCGAATTGTGGCGTAGTGCTATGTTTGTTGAACATATTGGTGGCATCATGTTACCGAACTCATCCAAAGCAGATTAGCGAGATGTTATACTGTTTCTAACCGCTGAAGGAAAGAAACCAGCAGAAATGCATCGCACAATTGTGGCGGTGTTGGTTATGCGCATGCTTGTCAAAGACCTTTGTTGTGGAATGATGTCAAAAATTCCTTGAAGATCGCGGTGCGACACACGATTTGTAGCGACCTGGGCGTCCATCCACATCAAACACGCCTGACAATATCGAAAATGTGAAAGCCGTTATTCTCAATGATAGGCGAGTAACCATTCGTCAAATGTCCAATGACTTCAAGACGAGTTACGGAAGTATTCAAAGCATCACTCTGGGTCTAGGGTACCGTAAAGTGTGATGTCAATGGATCCCACCAGCCCCCAATAGTGATCAGGAAGCACATCGTATGTAGTCTCTCTGCAACACTTGCTGCGTTTCAACGTGGAGGACAACGAATTCTTGGAGCTCACTGTGGCCGGCAACGAATACTTGGAACTCACTGTGGCCGGCAACGAATACTTGGAACTCACTGTGGCCGGCAACGAATACTTGGAACTCACTGTGGCCGGCAACGAATACTTGGAACTCACTGTGGCCGGCAACGAATACTTGGAACTCACTGTGGTCGGCAACGAATACTTGGAACTCACTGTGGTCGGCAACGAATACTTGGAACTCACTGTGGTCGGCAACGAAACCTGGTGCTTCCACTCCAACCAAAATCCAATTCTGCCAGCACGCAATGGCGGCATCTGTCCGAAGAATTTCAAGGGACAAGCATCTGCTGGAAAAGTAATGGCGACGTGTGTTCTTCGACCACCGAGGCCCATTGCTGGTTGAGTTCAAGGAGCCAGGTGTCAATATCAATGCAGCAAGGTATTGCGAGACACTTGGGCGTTTAGGTCGTGTCATTAAAAACAAATATCCTGAAAACCTCAGTAAAGGTGTAGCCTTACTGCACGACAACGCACGCCCTCATATTGCCAACGTCGTAAAGAACAAATTGTAAGCCCTTAAATGGCAGACCTTGGAGCACCCTCTTTACAATCCAGCTATTCCCTCTTGTGATTTCCACTTCTTCGGTCTCCTTAAAATGACACTGATAGTAGGTTCCAGTCGCACGATAACGCGAATCAGGCTGTTTTGTGCGCAACAAACTTCTGCCACAACAGAATATTCAACCTTGTTCGTCAATGGGACAATTTTCTTAACGCCTACAGCAAGTACTTTAAAAAGTCCGTAACTTATTTGAACTTACCCACTCCTAACGGAAACTTTTTGCTGATGCTTTATACACCTATGAGCCATTACATAATAACCACCTACCTAATAAGCTGTAGGACCCCCTTTAGCCCGCGAAACAGCGGTCACTCGGCGAGGCATCGATTCGATGAGGTGGCGATAGGTATCCTGAGTTACCTGGTATCATAATGTTAACAGCAGGTCCTCCAGTTCCTGTACATTTTGGGGTGGTGGTGATTTAGCTCGCACCCGCTTTTCCAAGTCGAACCACAAATGTTCGATTGCGTTCATATCAGGTGAATTTGGAGGAAGTCACCAGCATATTTCTCGAACCACTCCTTGACGATTCTGGTAGTGTGGCATGGCGCATTATCCTGTTTGTAACGGCCATCACCAGCAAGGAACCCAGTTGCAATGAATGGGTGAACTTGGTCCGCAACGATGTTCAGATACCTGACAGTTGTTAAGGATTATGCTATTGGAATAATGTAGCCTAAAGTATCCCACGAAAACATCGCCTACAGCATAACACCGACGCCGCCGGCCTGTTTCCGCCCAACACTGCATCCAGGTGCCATAGTCTTCGTTGGTAATCGGCATATCTGCGCTCGGCAGTGTAGGTGATGCACCGGGAATCTTGATTCCTCAGACCAGACCACTTTCTTCCAATCATCCACGGTCCAATCTCGATTATCTTGGGCCAATTTCATGCGTTGTTGGCGATGACGCGCAGTGAGTATGAACAGTCTTCGGCTACGCAGACCCACACGCCGAAAGCTGCGATGAACTGTGTGCTGTGACACATTGCCCTGATCACCACTGTTGTAGCCGCGGGTGATTAGTCGCACTGTGGCCCTGCGGTCGCGACAGTCTCGGCTCCCTTCTGGCATCAATGAGCTGTGAACGATACACGGCTGGACGACGGTTTGGCCATATGTGCACCACTTTTTATACGGACTCACTACAGCGGCACGTGAACAAGCCGCGCCGTGTCCGAGATCGTAGTTCCAATGCGCCGTGCCATCACAATTTGCACTTTTTCAAACTCCGAGAAATTGGCAGCTTTTCCCATTGTGACTCCGAACGCTCTACTAACCGAGAGCCGGCCCTTGGGTTGTATATATACTGCTTTGTGAACTCCCCTCCGGCACCGTTTGGTCTCCAGGCGCGCTCATTTCTCTAGGCTGGTGGTGGCTATATAATGTAATGGCTCATCGCTGTAAATTCGCCAGTAGTTTATATATTTTCAACTATCTTCACGTGCAGATGCTATGATTACAGCCGTTTCTCCCTGCAGTCGTTGAGCGCGTGAGATAGTCTATTGTTTTCTGCCGATCTTTGAAACATGGTGTAAAGTAAAGGTCGAACAACGGCTTTCATGGCCGGTAATTTCTCTGCAGTTCAAAGAAAAAGAAATTAGTTCAATTCACCCTTCCCTGAAAGTTTCTTCGTTGAAATATTTCCCTGTATTCCACAAAAGCCATTTAAATGTTTCAATGAAAATCAAAGTTTTCCAGAAATATATTAATTTTACATAAAACGGTCCTTGAAAGACAAACTGCAGTTCACTCACAAACGCGTGAGAACCTCGCCTGCAGGCTAGCGTGGTTTTTTTACGCTTTCCAACCGCAGGTTCAAGAAGCCTATATATTCCACCTTTGTCCGTCTGTCTGGCCGTTCGTCCACACGATAACTCGCGTAAAAATGTTTCGATTTCGATGAAAATTTTAGAATGTGGTAAGGGGCAACTTGGGGACAAACCCTTTTGAAAATGGGCGAAATGAAGTCAAAGGTCCGGAGCGGGATCCATTCCATCGCCCTTATGTGTCATAACTTACGTAAAAATGCTTCGATTGCGACAAAACTTTAGTATGTTTTTCCGAAGGTATACTGAACCGGTTCTGTTGAATATCACCGAAATGGGTCAAAGGTCAGGACATAGGAAAGGGATCCATTCCATCGACCTTATGCGTCATAACTTACGTAAAAATGCTTCCATTTGCGACAAAACTTTAGTATGTTGTTCGGGAGGTATACTGAACCGGTTCTGTTGAATATCATCGAAATGGGTCAAAGGTCAGGTAGGGCACAGGAGCGAGATTTATTCCATAACCATCATCCTTATAACTTGACTAAAAATGCTGCTATTGCGACAAAGCGTTAGTATGTTGTTCCGGAGGTATACTGAACCAATTCTGTTTAATATCATCTAAATGGGGTCAAAGGTCAGGGCACAGGAGCGAAATTTATCCCATAGCCATTATCCTCATGACTTGAGTAATGATTTCTGGTATGTTGGAAAGCACATCATAATCAATGCATTGCATGATTTTACTAACTTGTTTTCTTTTGTTATTTTCACATATTCGGAAAGAGGGTTTCGTAAATTAACGAAACATATTTCTGTTTCAAATTTTTCCGTGAAGTGATGGGAAAAAAACCTGGATTTTACGGATTTTTCATATGTGAATTGACAGAAATACTATAAATCATTCTCAAAAACAGAAAATTTCCTTTTAAGAAATGTATCAAAGTCCTGAATTTTCCGAGAACCTATCTGTGATCCTTTTCGTATATTTACAGGAAAATTGTGTACTCACTTTTCCGTATCCATATGACGAAAATAGTGCAGTAGTAAGAGCGTTTCGGGGGAATACTTGAGGTTTGATTAAAATTCACTCGTCTGTTGGTGGATCTGATTTTGAGATTCTACAGCGAATCAGAATATTGTAGATACCATATAGCATGATAGTAAGGTCATTGTGGCAACGGAAAACCTCCCTAGTTGGTGCATCTGCTATTGTGTATTGTGTTACCGTGCGAAACCGGGTACTTGAAATGTACGGATGATTGTATGATATCTATGTATCGGTCTACGGACTCCGTGACTCAAAAGCTATTGTAGCTATCAACATCAAATTTTTAATTTAGGGATTTTGTGAAATAAGTAGTACAGTTCACTGTTTTTTAAACATAATTGAAAGTCATTGTCAGTTTTAAAAATCTCGAGTTCGTAAACGTTTTCTAGCTTTGTAAAATCATGTTGAAAAAAAAGTTATTTGTGGTAAGCTATCCTACAGAAAAAAATCAGAAAAAAATATTCCTACAGAAATAAAAAATGACTAATTAACCCGCATTCATAACGAAAATCATTTCATCATCGCGCAACTCCGTTACTACCTCAAACGTGTTGTCGTTGTAAGTGTTTGCTAGCTCAGTCAGTAGCTCTCCTTTCTAGTTCAAACCATCGCAGGTTCGAACCCCACCGCGAGCAACGTGGAAGGATTACTTCTCTTGTAAGTCAGAAAGAAACCTACAAATGCAACTGGTGCATTTAGGCTGAAATGAAAAATGGGAGCGAAAGTTTCTTCTGTGTTGGGATTGAAAACGTCGAAGTTTTGAGAAACTATGGAAATTTCTGCGTAAAACCTCGAAACAGACATTTCTGTGAAACCGCGGACTTGGTGACAATGGAAAATCCAACATACTAAGTTTCCATTACTGGAAACCTTTTCAAAACTGATTAAAAATCGGAAAGCTACCGATAATTTTGCTGCACGTTATTTTCAGAATTTTTTAGTAAATTCACGCCACTTATTTTTTACAGTGTACATTTTTGAAATGTGATAAACATGTTGTAATAAAAATAAACTTAAGTGCTCCTTATTGCACAGTTCTGACAAACCACCGTATTTTTTATACATGTTTTTATACACGTGCTTTCTTCCACGTGCATATTATACTGTGTGCATAATAAAGTGGCCACTTGTTTTTATTCTTCTTAACTTTGAAAATTTTTCAGACGACAGCCTTCTCTCATTTTTGCAGTGATAAGCATATGGTCAATACGGATATGATATTTTAGTTTTATAATAGCATCCATTAACTCTTCCTTCGCCTTGAGGCAAGATTTTTATCCCAACTAGAACAAAAATAAAATATAATAGATAATAGATGGCATCCCTTCCGTTCTTTTTTTTTTTTTTTTTTCTGTGTTCTTGACAGACACGAGCTGAGAGTTACGGGGTAAATTGCATTCTGTGAGCGCGTTTTACGCATCTACTTACTTTGTAAGACAAGAAAAAGTGACTTATAATTTCAGGATATCAAATACTTTCCTTTCACTTTTTTTTTCTCTTCGGGCAACAGCATATAAGAAAATACATTCAGTGCTATAATTAAGTAATTATGCTTTGCGCAACAAAGGAGGACTTTTTCGCCCTCCAGTTTTATTTGTTTTTATACTTTCTTTCAGAGAAAACTCTCGTGTTTTTATTTAATTAGCGAAAGGCATAGTAAGTTTGGAGGCAATCCAAAAAGACCTGCGTCATGGGTGATATTTTTTTACTCCATTTCATCGTTTTGAAGGGTTAATTACATTTTCTTCATTGTTCTAAAACGCCGCTCTCTTGATATCCTTTCAAACGTAAGACATCTCTTCAAAACACATTCACAAGAAAACATATTTTTCGATAAAACTTACAAGGAATTATTTCAAGAACGGTAGTAATTGTCTGCGTTCTTGTAAAGAATTAAAAGGCTGAAGCATTTTAAACGTTTCGCTGCCACCGCTCTAAGCATCTGTAGTCCAAGAAAATTCCTTTTTTTACCATATGCGCCTGTTTTTAACGGAGTAACATTTACTGAAATTTATTACCTTTGTTTGCCTTTATTTAACACAGTTTAATCAGTTTACTAACATTAGTCACGGCAATGTTTCTGCTGTAGTATAAATATGTATAATTCAAAGGAGCTAAGACTTTGGTGAAAGTAAAATAAGTTTCTCTGATAAACAGGACTGATATTTATTATCAATATTTATTAATATTTGTACAACATAAAAAATAATTTGTAGGCAGCTGGAAATGCGTCTTGCAGATCATGGTCTTTTCAGGCTGGTTGGACCCACTCTTATGCGAAGGCTTTCCCGTTTCTCCGGTCTTTTGATCTCTATTCTCCTACAGTTATTTTTATTTCAACTGACCATCTTTGTCTATATCTTCATCTTTTTCCGAGTTTCAGACAGCCTTTCAAAAACACTTATCTCACAATTTCACTACACCATCATCCATTCACTCACAGTTTCACTACTCCATCATTCATTCACTCACAATTTCACTACACCATCATCCATCCAATCAAAATTTCACTACACCATCATTTATTCACTCAAAATTTCACTACACCATATTCCATTCACTCACAATTTACTACATTCACTCACAATTTACTACACCATCATCCATTCACTCACAGTTTCACTACACCATCATCCATTCACTCACAATTTCACTACACCATCATCCATTCATTCACAATTTCACTACACCATCATCCATTCACTCACGATTTTACTACACCATCGTCCATTTACTCCCAATTTCACTACACCGTCATCCATTCACTCACCATTTCACTACACCATCATCCAGTCAATCACAATTTCACTACATCATCATCCATTCACTCACAATTTCACTACACCATCATCCATTCAGTCACAATTCAACTACACCATCACAATTTTAATACACCTAACAACCATTACATTAATATCAGTTAAAGCACACCAGATTGTGCGCAAAGGATTTGTGTTCTGATTCTCTGCATTCTATGTCTACCATTGCCTCCCAAAAGCCTCCCAGTGGAGAGCGAAAGCTTGGCGAGTCATTATGTGTATTACACCGGTAAATAAACGGATTTTCTACGCTATAAGCGCTTCTGGAGTGCGCACGGTCTGCTGTGCTTTAAAATAGCGTCTGTTCATGTACACATTTCTCGGAAAAGAAAAGCATGTGCTTTGGTCGCTAAAGCCAACGAACTGAAAACGGAATAGATTTTTCAACTTTAAAAGAAATAAACCATTCCATTTCAGACTCTCTTCATATAGCCCGACTTGTCGGTTTCCGTTGTAATTAATCAATGCATCCACTGGCAGATTCACTTCACTTAGTAAATTTCGCAGGCTGATTGTATTTGTCACATCAGTCTTTGTTTTGTGAGACGAAAACACTTTTTTGACGTAGAACTACGTCTAACTCCGCGGATAGTATGATGCGACTTACGGCCAACCGCCTATGACAAAAATGGATCTCAATTGAAATCATCATAGCGTTAAAAATACGTGACGCACACTAATCGTGTTAGTACATTCGCAAACAGCATGAAGTCCAATTCTCGTACTGCGTATTACATCATGCGCGCGACGCTCCCTGTGCGTAGGGAGCTGATGCAATATTTCTGGGTGTGCTGCAGCGTTTTTGACACATTTTGTGTCAAAAATGAACTGTAAGTGCTTTATTCTCTTTGTGAATGCAAAAGATATTACTTGTTGCATGAAGTTGAATACCCGTAAAGCAAATATTGTGTCCATACTGCAAGGCAAAAACTCGCACACGTAATATTAAGTTAGTGAGAATGAAATGTCCAGCGTGAACGAGTGACGGAGACAAGCCCTAACCACAGCGGAATGGAACCACCCACAGGTGTTGTGGGTATTACGTCACAGAGTTACTCTAAATAGCTAGCACGTGTGTGAAGAACAAGGTTCAGGCGTGGTTTGTTTGGACGTAACGTGGCTTGCAAAGGAAACATGCAGACGCCGGATCTCAGAGTCATCTTCCTTTATGAATTTAAACTGTGCCATTCTGTAGGAATTGCCACTCGAAACGTTAACAGAACGTTTGGGGAAAAAACAGCTAACGAACGAACCATGATGGTTTGTAAATTTTCGAAGCGGAGATGCGGTCCTGCAAAACGAAACACGTGGTCGCCAGCCTGTTGCTGTTTCTGACGATGTTCTGTTACGTGTGGTTGAAGAGGATCCCCGAAAAACGTGTCGTGAGATAGCGGCAGAGGTAGGTGTCCACCGATAGTTGTTCGGCGTCTGGCTGCGCTGGGTAAGGTCAAAAAGCTGGACATGTGGCTGCCACATGAGTTGACAACTGCTAACAAGACTAAACGCTTGGAAGTCTGCACGTCGCCGCTTGCCAGGAATAAATAGAAACTTCTACTGCATCTAATTGTCACCTACGACGAGAAGTGGGTACTTTATGATAATCGGAAACGATCTGCACAATGGTTAAGCAAGGCACGGCCTGCTGGACGACATCCTAAGCCACCCCTACACACCAAGAAGATGATGCTCCTTGTCTGGTGGTACACATCCGAGATTATTCATCGGGGTTTCTTGGCAAGAGACCAAACCATCGCTGCAGAACGTTATTGTGCTGAATTACACCAGATGCAGCGGAAATTGCTGCAGAAACAACCGGCTTTGGTCACCAGACATAGTGTTCTTCTGCTCCAGGACAACGTCCGCCCTCCTGTCGTACAAAGAACAATGCTGACACTAAGTGCTTGGGCTATGAAGCACTTTCTCCTATTGCCCGGATGCCCGGATTTGTCTCCGACAGACTATCATCTGTTTCGTCGCCTGGATCACTTCCTGTCCGGGAAACAATTCACGACAGACAACGAGGTTCAACGTGCAGTTGATGATGTCTTCCAGTCCCAGATACAAGAGATTTTTCGTTCCGGGATCATGACATAGCCGGACAGATGGCAACTATGTGTCGTTGCCGCGGGAGATTATTTTACCATCCTACTTTTCCGTTGTCGCCGTGCACGTGTGCTGGTCCTTTGCCGGTCATTTCATTCGCACCAACCCAATGTTAACATTTCCGTCACCAACTGCAATTTCCGAAGAACATTTTTCTTCACGGAAAAGGATCAGGACTTATCTTAGAGTTACACATGGGGAATTCAGCTTGATCAACTTGGCTATGTTTTATCTATAAAGAAAATCATTCTGTTTGATAAGAAAAAGCACTTGGAAGACGCTTTTAATAAAAGCGTGACACTTCAGTTCACACAAATGGATGGAAGAGTGGAATTCGTGTGCAAATAAAATGTTCAAAGATGGGAAGCTAAAATCTTCGTTGCCGCCACCCGGTGGCACAGTGGTTTAAGCGATGGCTTCTGGTCGTTCGTCCGAGATGGGTCCGGGTTCAAATCCCGTTGAGACATGGATGTTGTGTTTGTCTTATGGCGCTGGCTCTCTCCGTTCCCTGGAACCAGTGTCCTAAATTAGGGACGAGCGACTGCTTATAGCCCACTGAGTTGCTCACGGTAGTCCTTACACTTCCAATAATAAAAAAAAAAAAACCTTCGTTTTTAGTTTTATGTCAGCATATACTTATAATGCAAGTGTTTCCGTTACATAACAACTCGGAAATATTTACAAACGCAACTTTTAAAAAACGGCACTTGTTCGGGAAGTAGCTTGATATCCCAGATTTTGTACATATGATAACGTCAATCTTATAGGAAATCACGAACTCTGGTAACATTTTTTTTTTACACCTCATTCATCTAAGTTACAACTATAAAACCAGCTTTAATGTGTGTATTATATCCTCAAGATTATGTGGCTACGACTGTTGAAGGCATAGGCCACCAGATGGCAGCACATTAATCCAGCAAACAAAATGGCTGATTTCAGTAACACGGGGAAGGCTCAGTGCGTGTTGTTTATTTAACGTAAAAAGTTGGCAACTGGAGTTGTTTAGATGTGGTACAAATCTTTTACTGAGTAAAGTTGTGTTCTCGACAAGAGGAAGGTGGCGGAAGTCACGTGGGTGAGCTGTGACTGTTACGAGAAAGTTTTCTTCGCAGCCCTCAGAAGTCCATGTATCGTGCAAGTTGACAGTTTCCAGTTCCTCAGCCATGCTTTCAAACCATATAGACTTGGAATTCTGCGGTGATTAAGTGAAAATGATAAACTCAACCAATATCACTTCTGCTGCAATATATCGGGCGAATACTTGAGGATTTCACACATCAACGTTCTACACTTTTCTGGCAACATTTCCATTTTTTTTTAATACACGTGATTTACCCTTCCCTTTCTCTATTACAAACGAAATACAGATGTTGTTGTTTTTTTTTGTTTTTTTTTTTTTTGCTTTACAAATAATGTTTAAGTGACATTTATAGCAATAAAACAGTATGTGTGAGTGTGTTTCATCCGTTGCTCATCGGAAAATCTTGATAGTCACTTCAATATTTAACAGATTGTTTTTCATTGTTGTAGGTGTTGCAGTGGCAAGTCTCAAGTCGAAATTCCGAATGGTATGCTTGCTAGAAGCAAGCCTCTTTGTGGTGCTACACTATTTCTGCTGGAACCAATAGATAGATGTGGTTGTGTTTATGATTTGAACGTGCAGGCGTGCTCCGGCATTGGCGCTTGAAAACGTTCCTGTTAGTGTGCGTTGCGAGGCAAAAACAGATTGGGTATTCTTATGCCACCGATAGCGAAATTTTTTGTAGCAACGAATGTACGCATATGGCTCTCTTTCGAAGCATGCAGTGCTTCATTACCGGTATCGAGTTGGAAAAATTATTTTACCTATGGTTCGTAAAGTATGTTTGTCAAATTCATTTTTAGCACGTCTTTTGTAAAAAAAGATCGTGCTTCTGTTATCGGTTTGTCCGTCCGTCCGTCTGTAACCACGGTATCTCTGCAACTCTTAGTCGGATTTGAAAAATTATTTTTGCACTGGGAAGCTTGAAATATGCAAATGATGATCCTTTATTTCGTTTTTTTACGATGTACAATATCGCCGGTAGAGGGCGTAAATGCAGATGATGTCGAATTCAAAAATACGTTTTATTCCACATATTTGCTTCTAAACATCCGATTGAAAAAAAATTTTCATCTTTCGATTCCATTTATGTCGAAGAGTATTTTAGATATAGTTACTTTTTCAAATTACGCATAGATTTTCCGCTAGGGGGCGTAAAAGTAAATTACATTTTCCCGAATAACTCTTCTTCTAAATCTCCGATTTGAAAAAATGTTTCTTCACCGGATACATCTCCTGATGATAAATCTTTTGCATATAATTTCAAATTTTTGGTAAAGAATACTTCGGCCACCAGGGGGCGTAAGTGTTAATTTTTGCTTCTAATGTATTTGCCATAAAATCGGAGCTTCTAAAATATCGATTGAAAAAAATATTTCGTGGACTGATGCCACTCAAATCGATAAACCTTTTCGGAATATTTTTTTCTTAAAATACTTCATAGTTTCTCCGCCAGGGGGCGTAGATGTACATCTTTTTTTGTCAATATCTCTACTTCTAGGAGTCCAATTTGAAAAATTCCTTCTTTGTTGGATAGTGTTTTCCGTGTGACATGTTTTTCACATAATTTCAAAATTTTCAAGTAATTCATAGACTTTCCGCTAGGGGGAGTAGCAGTAAATTGCGTTTCCCCCTATATCTCTCCTTCTAAATCTCCGATTTGAAAATTTCTTTCTGCACCGTATACAGCTCCTGATGGGAAATCGTTTGCCTATAATTTCTAATTTTTTTTAAATAGTTTGGCCACCAGGGGGCGTAAACCTTAATTTCCGCTTTTGTTGTATTTGCAGCAAAATATGAGCTTCTAAACTCTCGATTGAAAAAAAGTCCTTTGTTGACCGATACTACTCACGTCGACAAACCTTTTAGAAACATTTTATTCTTAAAATAATGCATGGTTTTTGCGCCAGGGGGCGTAGATGTACATCTTATTTTTGTCAATATCTCTACTTCTAGGAGTCCGATTTGAAAAATTCCTTCTTTGTTGGATAGTGTTTCTAGTCTGACATGTGGTTCATATAATTTCAAAATTTTCGAGTAATTCATAGACTTTCCGCTAGGGGGCGTAAATGTAAATTGCGTTTCCCCTTATATCTCTGCTTCTAAATCTCCGATTTGAAAAATTCTTTCTGCACCGTATGCAGCTCCTGATGGGAAATCGTTTGCATATAATTTCTAATTTTTTTAAAAAATAGTTTGGCCACCAGGGGCGTAAACCTTAATTTCCGCTTTTGTTGTATTTGCAGCAAAATATGAGCTTCTAAACTCTCGATTGAAAAAACGTCCTTTGTTGACCGATACTACTCACGTCGACAAACCTTTTAGAAACATTTTATTCTTAAAATAATGCATGGTTTTTACGCCAGGGGGCGTAGATGTACATCTTATTTTTGTCAATATCTCTACTTCTAGGAGTCCGATTTGAAAAATTCCTTCTTTGTTGGATAGTGTTTCTAGTGTCACATGTGGTTCATATAATTTCAAAATTTTCGAGTAATTCATAGACTTTCCGATAGGGGGCGTAAATGTAAATTGCGTTTCCCCTTATATCTCTGCTTCTAAATCTCCGATTTGAAATATTCTTTCTGCACCGCATACAGCTCCTGATGGGAAATCATTTGCACATATTTTCTAATTTTTGTAAGAAATGGTTTGGCCACCGGGGGGCGTAAGTCTTAATTTCCGCTTCTGTTGTATTTGCCGCAAAATATGAGCTTCTAAAATCTCGACTGAAAAAAAAAGTCGTTTGTTGACCGATGCTACTCATATCGACAAACCTTTTAGGAAACTTTTCTTCTTGAAAAAATGCATGGTTTCTACGCCAGGGGGCGTAAACGTATATATTATTTTTGTCAAAATATCTACTTCTAAGAGTACGATTTGAAAAATTCCTTCTTTTTTGGATAGTGTTTCCGATGCGAAATGTTTTTCCTATAAATTCAAAATTTTCAAGTAAATCATAGACTTTCCGCTAGGGGGCACAAAGGTAAATTGCGTTTTCGGCGTTATTTCTGCTCCGAAAGCTCTGATTTGAAAAAATTTTCATGTATCGCATTCGAGACCTGATGGAAAATATTTTTCACATAATTTCTAATGTTTGGTAAAGAATGGTTTTCCCACCAGGGAACGTAAAGTCACATCTTATTTTTGTCGATATCTCTGTTTCTAAGATTTCGTAAGCTCACGATTCCGTTTACAGCAATATCTGAGGGATTAAAAACCCGATTGAAAATCTTTTTTTCGTCAGATGTATTGTTTTCCATACCGTTTCCATTTACTTTGAATAGCTTTGATAAATTTAATCTGCGCCAGAACGGATTCAAAAGACGTGCTTATTACACCCGAAAATTCGGTGTCATCTTTCTTGTTATTACATTCCTTCGGCGACTGCGGCCACAGCCAGAGCAATGGAAACAGGATGAGCGAAATGGCAAAGGAAAGGCCATTTAATGGAAAGACGATTAGCGCATAATTTATGAAGAGATATTGCGAACCTATAACTAAGATTTTTTCCACGTATTCATTCATATATTTCAAAGATATTATTACTGCACTGCTAGTAAGATTTACACGCACGCTATGCAAAAAAACGTCTTTTTTTAGCATGTCTTTTGTAAAAAAAGATCGTGCTTATGTTATCGGTTTGTCCGTCTGTCCGTCTGTAGACACGATATCTCTGCAACTATTAGTCCGATTTGAAAAATTCTTTTGCATTAAGAAGCTTGAAATATACGAATGATGATCCTTCATATCGTTTTTTCTTTTTTAACGATGTACAATTTCGCCGCTAGAGGGCGTAAATGCAGATGATGTCGAATTCAAAAATACATTTTATTCCACATATTTGCTTCTAAACATCCGATTTAAAAAATTATTTTATCTTTCGATTCCATCTATGTCGAAGAGTATTTTAGAAATAGTTACTTTTTCAAATTACGCATAGATTTTCCGCTAGGGGGCGTAAAGGTTAATTACGTTTTCCCCGATATCTCTTCTTCTAAAACTCCGATTTGAAAAATGTTTTCTGTAGCAGATACAGCTCCTGATGAAAAAATATTTTGCATATAATTTCTAATTTTTGGTAAAGAATACTTTGGCCACCAGGGGGACGTAAGTGTTAATTTTTGCTTCTGATGTATTTGCCACAAAATCTGAGCTTGTAAATTCTCGATTGAAAAAACTGTTTCGTGGACCGATGCCACTCACATCGATAAACATTTTCGGAATTTTTCTTTGTAAAATGTTTCATGGTTTCTCCTCCAGGGGTGTAGATGTATATCTTATTTTTGTCAATATCTCTACTTCTAATGGTCCGATTTGGAAAATTCTTTCTTTATTAGATAGTTTCCGGTGTGAAACGTTTTCCAAATAATTTCAAAATTTTTAAGTAATTCAGAGATTTTCTGCTAGGCGGCGTAAAGGTAAATTGCGTTTCCCCCTATATCTCTGCTTCTAAATCTCCGATTTGAAAAAAAAATTCTGCACTGGCTACAGCTCCTGATGAGAAATCCTTTGCAGATAATTTCTAATTTTTGTATGAAATGGTTTAGCCACCAGGAGGCGTAAGTCTTAATTTCCACTTCTGGTGTATTTGCAGCAAAATATGAGCTTCTAAAATCTGGATCGAAAAAAAAAAGTTGTTTGTTGACCGATACTACTCATGTCGACAAACCTTTTAGGAACATTTTCATCTTAAAATAATGCATGGTTTCTACACCAGGGGCGTAGATGTATCTTATTTTTGTCAATATCTCTACTTCTAGAAGCCCGATTTGAAAAAAATTCTTCTTTGTTGGATAGTGTTTCCGATGCAAAATGTTTTTCATATAAACTCAAAATTTTCAAGTAAATCATACGGATGCAAAGATAAATAGCGTTTTCTGCGTTATTTCTGCTTCTAAAATTCCGATTTGAAAAATTCTTCCTGTATCGCATACAACACCTGATGGAAAATATTTTACATATAATTTCTAATGTTTGAAAAATAATCGTTTGGCCACCAGGTTGCATAAGTGTTAATTTCTGTTTCTGATGTATTTGCAGGAAAATCTGGGCTCCTGAATACTCGACTAAAATTTTTTTTCTCTTCGACCGATACCGCTTATATCGGAAAAACCTTTTGAGAATACTTTCTTCCTAAAATAAAGCATGGTTTTCCCACCAGGGGGCGTAAAGGCAAGTCTTATTTTTGTCGATATCTCTGTTTCTAAGATTCCGATTTGAATAATTATTTCTGTGTTCGAGAGCGTTTCCGGTGCGAAATGTTTCTCATATAAATTCATATTTTTCTTAACGCACAAGTCTGCAACCAAATTGCGTAAGTTCACGATTCCGTTTACAGCAAAATCTCAGGAATTAAAAACTGGATTGAAAAACTTCTTTCTTCCGTCAGATCTATTGTTTTCCATACCGGTTCCATTGATTTTGAATAGCTTTGATAAACTTAATTTGCGTCAGAACGGATTCAAAAGACGTGCTAATTACACCCGAAAATTCGGTGTCATCTTTCTTGTTTTAAGTAGTTGCCGGATTCAGCAGGTCGTACTTACAAAAAAACATCTTTCACTTCAATAAAAATATGAATTTTATCTTAAATGTGTTATATATCGATAAGCCACCCCCAGCCTAGAGAAATGAGCGCGCCTGGAGACCGAACGGTGGCACAGGTGAAGTTCACAGAGCAGAAAATATACAACCCGAGGACCGGCTTTCGGTTAGTGGTGTTCGGATTCAGAATGGGAAAAGCTGCCTATCTATCGGAAACTTAACTCTAACAACTGATAAAGGACAAATTGTGATGGCTTGGAGTCTCAGACCTACGATCTCTTGGAAACGACGCGGTTTTCGGGTTGTTCACGTGCCGCTGTAGTGAGTACGTATCAAAAGTGGTGCACAGATAGCCAAACAATGAACCGTCATCCAGCAGTGTGTTGTCCGCAGCTCATTGATGCCAGAGGGGAGCGGAGACTGTCGAGCATTGCTCACAGCGACCGCAGGACCACAAGACGACAAATCCCCCGCAGCTGCAACAGTGGTGATCAGGACAATATGTCACAACACACAGTTCATCGCAGCCTTTTGGGCATGGGCCTGCGTAGCCGAAGATCCAGCCGGGTCCCCATGTTCACTGCACGTCATCGCCAACAACGCATGAAATGGGCCCAAGATCATCGAGATTGGACCGTGGATGATTGGAAGAAAGGGACCTGGTCTGACGAACCAAGATTCCTGGTGCATCACGTAGACTGCCGAGCGCGGATACGCCGTTTACTAAAGCAGGCTATGTCCCCTGGATGCACTGTTGGGCGGAAAGAGGCCGGCGGCGTCGTTGTTATGCTGCTGGCGATGTGTTCTTGGGACACTTTAGGCCCCATTATCCCAACAGCACAGTCCCTGACAGCTTTCAGGTACCTGAACATCATTGCGGACCAAGTTCACCCATTCATGGCAACTGTGTTCGCTGCTTGCGATGGCCATTAATGCGCCATGCCACACTGCCAGAATCGTCAAGGAGTGGTTCAAGGAACATGCTGGGGACTTTCTGTTAATGCTCTGGCCTCCAAATTCATCTGACATGAACCCAATCGAACATTTGTGGTTCGACTTGGAAAAGCGGGTTCGAGCTAAATCCTCACCACCCCATATTGTACGGGAACTGGAAGACCTGCTTTTGACGTTATGGTGCCATATACCCCAGGATTCCTATCGCCCCCTCATCGAATCGATTCCTCGCCGAGTGGCCGCTATTTTGCGGGCCAAAGGTGTTCCTGCAACTTATTAGGCAGGTGGTCATGATGGCTAATCGGGGTATGTTATAACAAGACAGCGCGGGGTGCAATTCGGTTAATATCCAGAAATAAATAACTTATTCCAATAAGGATCAAACATTTGTGTCATTTTCGCCAAGTACTAAGCATGTGTGAACCGAACGTATGTTTATTATTTGTATCCTAAAAACTTACATTGTGTCTTGCGCAATACTTTTTTTATCTAAGAGCTGTAAACAACTACCCTTTTACATTCACGCAGACTTACTATGAAAATCATTTCACGGAAGTTTGAACAAAATTGAAGTCAGGCTTGCATTTTCAAAGCTTGTCAAATTCCGATACGGATGCCAGCACACTAAGAAAGAAGGTCGCCAGATTTTGTGCATACCCTCAGTGGGAAAATAAAAAGATTCAAGATGCTAGCTACTTACTTCACGTAACTCCGAGCTGCTGCAATTTTTGTTTTTTCTTCTTCACACCTGAGGAAAGATATTTTGCGCTCTCTGATTTCTATCAGTCAATCTCCTTTTCTTTACATCCCCACCCCATCTCCCTCTCTCGCATGACAGCATAGCTTTTGTGTCATATGGAGAAGCAAAGCTTTAAGCTTTAACTTTTTCTCTCTCTCTCTCTTTGTCGATGAATTTTGACTTGACGTAAAAGTGAATTCGACAAACAGAAAAGACAGTGCGCATACAACTGGAAGTATTAGTTTCCACCGAACGTATTTTAAAAGATGAAACTTAAACGCACAAATGTAGAGATACAGCTTCTGAGATGCAAGGGGAAAGCATGGAAGACAACGTCGATCTAAACCAAAAAAAAAAAAAAAGAAAACCGTTGTGATTTCCGTAGAGAATTAACTGGTTGTAGTCACCATCAAAATGTTCTCGTCTCCAAGGCCGTAGCCATGAATTTTTTTATCTGTGAGGCACTCATTCCTTTGGATGATTGACTAGAAACTAAAATTTTCTAGTTTGCAATTCAAAAAGCTATAACAACCCTTCCTTCCCCACCCATTTTTGGAGTTAATTGCAAAATTTTCCTCATAAATCTGCGTTACTTGTGAAATTTTCGTCTATGAATTTGATACAAACATACAGGGGTTGGACAGAATGATGTGAACACCACGCTCAGAGGCGTGACTTTTAATGCAGCTGCGTATGTCACAATATGCAAAGGTATCCACCATTTTTTTATTATAATAGCTTTGTTTAGAATCTCAAGGTCCTGTTTAACTGCATTTAAAGTGTTTTGTTGCAAAATTTTTTTCAGGGTGATGACGAAATGAGCGACCTAAAGGACTTCGAGAGAGGGCTGCTTGTTTGTGGCCGGTTAGTTGGTACTCCCATGGCAACAATCGCTAGAATAGTGGGGGTATCGAGAGCTACTGTGTCTAGCGTTATGACAGCATATGTGTTCGGGGCAAAACCTCGTCTTCGAAACACAAGAGCGGCCGGAAAACGACCCTAACTGATAGAGACAGGAGAGCATTAAAGAGGATTGTTACCCGTAATTAAAAGACCACGGTGCCAAAAATTAGTGCAGTGCTCAATCTGCATCTCCAGACTCCAGTATCAACGAAAATAATACACAGGGAACTGCATAAACAAGAAATTCATGGCAGAACTGCTATTGCAAAACCTCTGGTGACCCAGGTGAATGCACAACGGCGACGGCAGTGGTGCCAGGAGCATACAACGTGGACTGGCGACGCATGGAAGCGTGTGACGTGGTCAAATTATTCAACATTCATACTATACCCCGCCCCAGGGCGTGTTTACGTGTGGGGAATACTTCAGAATCGTACAACCCAGGCTGTCTGCTTCCAACAACGCAGCATGGCGGTGGTTCTGTCATGCTCTGGGCGGTCATATCGGGGTCTTCAGTAGGTCCCCTTATCACCTTGAAAGAACGTATGAAACCATTTCGGTGGACAAATTCCATCCAACGTCTCAGGCATTGTTTCCTGCAGGGGGTGCCATCTATCAAGATGATAACGCCCCAATTCACCAAGCTCGGAATGTCCAAATATGGTTTGAGGAACATGAGGACGAACTTTAACATGTTCCTTCGCCTCCCCAATCACCAGACTTGAACATCATCGAGCCACTGTGGTCTGTATTGGAAAAAAGAGTAAGATTCCGTTTCCCCTCCTGTATCTCTCAAGGACCTGGAGCAGTTTCTGCATGAAGAATGGTGTAACATCCCACTAACCCCCATCCAGGATTTGTATGCGCCCAATCCAAGGAGGATTTAGGCGGTTTTGAATTCTAAAGGTTGTCCCACACCCTGTTAGGTAGTAAAACCTTCTTTTCCCAGGTGTTCACACTAGAGTGTCCAACCCCTGTAGATCATACACGACGAGATAAAATTCCCTTCAATGAGTCTAATTGTTTACACCAATTAGGATTAGCTGGCATGTACTACAAATGTTGGCCATAACTACGCATACTTCAGAATATAATGAATTTTTTAAAAGGTTTTCTTCGTGGAAACAAAGAAGCAAAGAGAGCTGTGTCTCTCTTTTTTTTTTTTTAATGAGAAAGCCAAGACAAAAAATTTTCACTAAGAACAAAACATTATGACATTATGTTAAATGTGTTTTTGATATTCGAAAGTAAATAATTTAAATATTTTTATGTGTTTTGTGCCACAATTCTTATTTTTCACTTATTTGTTTGCTTACTTACGTTCAGTAATTTCGTATAAACCGGAAAAGGTCATTAGATACTGTCACACGGCAGTTATATGTTGTATGTGTGCAACGTGAGGCATTCCAAAGAGGTTTAGTTTGGAGGTGCTCATTTCAAGAGGCGTTAGTTCTCTAAAATAATAAAATTCGCATGGTAAAGTACAGGGTGATTCATAAAGAAGTATAAAGTTTCCAGATGCTATAAAACAATAACCGTTGAAGAAACGGACCACAACTGCGAACCGTTAGGTAGATGTACTCATAAAATGCGTGTCCCGCTACTGAAGGAAGTGACGTAGGTGATAGCGCGCGTGTCTCGTGACTAGTCAGTCGATGAACATCTTCCTCACCGATGGATTGGACGAGCCGCGGACTACAACATGCCACTGACCCAATGGCCACCAAGAAGTCCTGACTTAACACCTTATGACTTTTTCCTGTGTGGGTACGTAAAGGACAAGGTATTCGCCCCTCCTCTTTCTGTTGATCTAGCGGAGCTGAAACAGCGTATCACAGCCACTATCACTGCACTTGATTCAGATATCTTACCTCGTGTTTGGGCGGAAATGGATTACCGGCTCGATGTGTGTCGTGTGACTAAGGGTGCACACATAGAACATCTGTGCATGTCTAAAAAAACTTGAAACATTCCCCTAAAATTCTGTTACAGGTAACCTAAATATCTTACATTGTTCTTGTTTTACAGTGCGTTGAAACTGTATACTTCTTTATGAATCACCCTGTATACTAACGAAGAATACTTGTAGATTCCAAGAAATTTGATTTATTAAAACGCCCGTTACGTATAGAAATAATATGGAAACTGAAGTTTTCACTAATTGAAAGCTAATAGATTTTCGCTAAAGGGCTTCAAAAATATTTTTGCGAGGGGGCAGTATTTTCGGTACGCCACTGTATCTATCTTATATCTAATCATCCTACTTACATGAGGTGATTCGTTAGTTATTAAGTATATATCCCCCCCCCCCTTTTATTCTTTTTCTCAAGTGATTTTCTGCTATCCTACAATCTTAAGAGTTGCACGCTTGGAGGCAAATGAAATCTGAGCTTTCCGCTTACCATTTCGAAAGCGGGATCTTCCGCAATACGTTCAGGCGCAATCTCTCGCTTCTTTTTGTCTTCCACGTGATGACCTGAGGCTCTTTGAGTCTGAGCGACAGCTACACTTGTTATCTCAGGATCCGCGTCGGTAAATATTGATTAAGGGGTATGTGTGAATACAAGTACAACCGGAGCTATTGACGCCGAACATGACAACACGCTGCTTAGTCTCAAGTTATCTTTGCGAAGAAAATTGAATTTCTAGGCTTCTGGAGGATCGAAAACAGCGTGGCACGCAAGGGAACGGAATGATTAAATTCCTGGCAAATCCATTACATTCTTGTGTAACTCAACAACGGATGGAGGATGTGGAAATAATTCTCTGTTGTCTCGTACTACCGGTTTACATTTAAAACAGTCCGGTATCGACATCACGAAGCGTTTCGAATGGTTGCACAAAAGTTCTTCTGTGGGGTGATTGCTTTCATGGACGTGATACCCACATGAAAGAGGAATAAAGATGTTATCATATTAGGCGCGTAACTTAACTAGGGAACTGTTTTCTGTATCCACTTCAAATTTTGTTTTCCTTTTCGAAACAAGAATCTCAAACTTCAATTATATTAGGGGCCTTAGATTGAAATTTTATTTTCTCACTTGCACATGCAAGTGATGCAAAATCAAGTAGGGATAAAGAAGTGCAGTTCCATTCGATTGAAAGACTGCAGCAGTATGTGCTCGCATAAAAACCGACATACATGGTCTAATAGGTAATTCTGAAAAAGAAATCGGTGCCCACGGTCCACTTAAAAATCAACCCTCAAATATCATGAGTATGGAAAGGGTACCATACACTGAAAGGACAGTTTATTACACACACCAAGATAATGATGTGTGGGCTAACATATCGTCCCCACAACAGGAGGAACAAGTTGTGGCATAAACCCTACCAATTAGTGGCGTAACTAGAACAATGTGTGCCCCCCCCCGTAAAATTTACTTCACCACCCCTAAGCAGAGTAATTTCCCCAGGATTTCGAACACGAGAGAGGATGTGTTTTCCGCAGTGTGTGTGTGTGTGTGTACATGTCAGTGGCGTATATTCGAGGTTGCCTAGGCTAGCTGCGAAGCCCATAGAATGCGCAAATAAAAGTCAATTAAATATAGACAATTAAAAGCCAATTATCAACGGTATTAAGATTAACGATGCTTTCGCTGCGAAAAACACACATGCAGATTAGTTTCTTTTGACTAAGAGAATCAGATTGGCGAGCGAAGACCAACGGCACTCCAAGTGGAGGGATGGTGCCATCGTAACGCAAACAGCTCTACCACTCAGTCTTCGCTGTTTTGATCCGAAGACCTTCGATAAAATCGCCAGCTAGCGTTTCCGTGACAACATGGTGGATCGGGTGAAAGGGAATGCTTTGGCAACGGTTCGCTCAAAAAGAGAAGACTTGGACTACATTAATCACTCGTATGCTCTCGCTGATAACAGTATGTGTTTCGCGAGAGTTGTTTTAGTTTGTGTGAAGTGTCAATGAATTAAAATCAGTGATATTGTATTATCTTAAATTCTTGGCTTTGTTGGATTCGAACTGTTTTGATAAATTTTGTGAAAGCTTTCCTGAACACCCACTGTCAGAACTTAAAGAACTCCGTGCTTCAAATTTTGGTACAGCTCCACTAAAAATTGAACTAAATGTGTTTGATTCCCTTGATGAATAGAAAACGAAATCAGTAAAAGACATTACTTGTTACATAAAGTTGAATAAATTGTTGGACATTGTGTTTAGTGAGGTGTACAAATCAGCAGACCTAATATTAAAGTTTCCATCAACAACTGCAATTGCCAAAATAAGTTTTTCTGTATTAAAAAGAATCAAGATATATCTTAGAGCCACACAAGGACATGTACATTTGAGCAACGTGGCTGTTCTGTCAATAGAGAAAAACATTCTTTTTAAAGATGAAAAAGTACTCGGAAGAAACTTTTACGAAAACGTAATACTTAACGTCCACACAAAAGGAAAGAAGAATGGAGTCCACGTACAAATAAAGTATTCAGAAGAAGAATGCAGTTCATGAACAAACAAATGTTCAAATCCTAATCCTTATAATTATTTGGTATCATGTTAGCAATGGCATGTACCTAAAATTTAGAAAAAAGTTACTTCTATTACTTTAACAACTGAAAAATAAACTTCGCAATTTTAAAAGTAAACAGTACTGTGGGCTGAGTGCGGGGGTGACATCCCAGGTCTCGGACACAACATACGCCACTGGTGTGTGTGGTCAGGGAGATTGTCTGCAAAAGTAAAGGGGGGACCTAGAGCCCTATAGTTTAACTTTTTAAGTAATATTTGGAGCAGAAGTACTTAATGCAAGGTTATCAATCAGCCAATCAGGATTAGCACGGAGCGCGGACTAATGCGTGAACATGAATAGACATTTTATCGCAAGGAATGAATTCCGTAAAAATATTTAAATGGTTAAGGCTAATAAAATAAGACTTTAAGACTAAATACAGTATATTTGAAGGTTAAGGTTAATAACTCAATAAGACTTAATCACCTTACGAGACATGGTTGCATACAAATAGATAATTCAATGTTCTGCACCGTAAGAATCCAACATGGACTTACGTAGCTACAGGTATTTATTTGCATGTACGACAAAACTTCTGCAGTGCAGGCCAGAAAAAAATGGTGGATGTGGAAGTACAGTGTGTATGCACATACAGTATGCGATGTGTACAGCAAATGTACTATATGATATAGCTACTAACTATAGATATAATATGATATAAATTATAATTACGTGATTACAATACAAATAGAAAACATATGATTTTATGCAATAAACGAATATGCTAACACGATTAGTGTGCAGCACGTATTTTTAACGCTATAATGATTTCAACTGGGACCTATTCACCCCATACTATCCGCGGAGTTAGACGTAGTCCTACGTCAAAACACTGGGGCCAAATCCATCCCCTAATTATTGTTTTAAATATTCGTACGCCAGTGAATCCTTTTTTTTTTTTTCGTAACAGCGTTTTTGAGAGAGTGAAAGTGTATACCACTGAAACTATGTGGTTTATTAGAATGAAAGGAACTGTCACAAAAATTTTACTTTCAGGAACAGTATTGTCCAAAACTTTATGCTTCCATCAAAGGAAACCTTCGTACCATATCTCCTGTGTGAAGATTAAGAGCAAAGGATTAGGTAGCACGAACTGCAGTATGTCATAGTCTTATCCATGAAGCTGAAAAGCAGCATTAAATTGACAGTATCCACTTACACTGGTCTCGTATTGGTAAATGCATACCATCACAACAGCATAACTCAGACAGAATAACCTAAGTCATCTCATGAACATCTGCCACTTTGCTAAGCACTAGCCAACCCACCACTGCCCTAGTTTCTGATTTGAAATGTGATGCTATTAGTCAGGCCGTAGTTTGCTGAACAGCTAGAGTATGCTGAACGCCCTTAATTAATTAACTATTCCTCTTAATTAAAAACAAGTGCTGTTATAAAGTACTGAACCTTAATTTTTCCTGGTTTATAAAAATGTATTTGATATATTTTAATATAATGCATCTTACTTTTTTGTGGACCTTTATTAGTAAAATTCAGATGGAACAGCTCATATGACGGAAAACTGCAAAGAAGCAGCGATTCCTCGGTATGAATCAAGAGGAACGGTGGTACTAGTAGTGTCGTGTTGCAGGGCTTCAGGGTATGTTTTATGCTAGGGATCAAAGGACGAAGGAAATTCGATTTCTCAGGGTGAATTGATAGGAACGCTTGCACCAGTAATTCTTTGCTGCATGGGCTAGAGCTTCGTGCTAAGGATCAGAGGAAGAAGGTACATAGACTCTCAAGGTGAATCCCTAGGAGTGCTTGAACCACTAATTCTCTGCCTCATGGTGACAGGGCTCATTGGTAGTGAGGATCAGTGAATGAAGGAACTTCTACTTCTCAGATGAATCCGTACAGCGGTTGTAAAAGTAATTTTCTACCGTATGGCCACAAGGCTTTTTGGTGCTAAGGGTCAAGGGAGAAAGGAACTTCGACTTATCAAGGTCATTCACTGCAGCGGTTGAAATAATAATTCTCTACCGTATGGCCACAAGGCTTTTTGGTGCTAAGGGTCAAGGGAGAAAGGAACTTCGACTTATCAAGGTCATTCACTGCAGCGGTTGAAATAATAATTCTCTACCGTATGGCCACAAGGCTTGTTGGTGCTAAGGGTCAAGGGAGAAAGGAAGTTCGACTTATCAAGGTCATTCACTGCAGCGGTTGAAATAATAATTCTCTACCGTATGGCCACAAGGCTTTTGGTGCTAAGGGTCAAGGGAGAAAGGAACTTCGACTTATCAAGGTCATTCACTGCAGCGGTTGAAATAATAATTCTCTACCGTATGGCCACAAGGCTTTTTGGTGCTAAGGGTCAAGGGAGAAAGGAACTTCGACTTATGAAGGTCATTCACTGCAGCGGTTGTAATAATAATTCTCTACCGTATGGCCACAAGGCTTGTTGGTGCTAAGGGTCAAGGGAGAAAGGAAGTTCGACTTATCAAGGTGAAACAGTAGAAATGCTTGTACCAGGAATTACGTTCCTTGTGGCCACAGGTCTTGTTAAACTTTTATATACTTATTTATTTTATCTATTTCGACATTCGCGAAGCAGCACTATAAACAAATAAATTAACAAAATCAGAAAATGAAAACAAAGTTTAAATGCTTCTATTCATACAATTTCCTGCGGAAGAATAGAAAGATAAAATGTTGGGCAAATCATTTTGAACTTCGCACGATTTATCAACCCCCCACCCCGCCCCGTTCTTTTTCCTCCTCCGGCCTAGGGTTTAGGGAAGCCCCTGGTTATTTTAATAAAACGTTAATAAAAATGTATGTTTAGTTGGTAGTTGAATTATTTATGGTCTGCACGCATAAATATTCAACTATCAACTAAAAATACTTATTTAAACCCAGGCAGGCCTAGCCCTGAAATGTCTGGGTTAATCCCTTGTATGGGATGGATGGTGTGCTTGTTTCCATCCCCAAAGCAAAGAACTAGTTCTTTGCTTTGGGGATGGAGTCCATCACCAAAGCAAGAACTAGCCGCCCAACTAGCATTTTCTCGAAATTCGCAATCTTTCTAGACCGCGCCATTCGATAAAGGGTGTGTGTATATGTGGTGATTAGACCCATGCAATGGCTCAGCGCCAGCAGAAAAGAAATTGATTACTGATGATCTCCAGGAAAAGCGATTTTTAATTTGCGCTATTTTAACAATTTCGTGTGGAAGAATAAAAAATGAAATACAAGCCTAATTTTTTTTCCTTGTGTTTTCTCAGATTATTTTTCTGTGGGTAGGGGGTTAACGAGTGCCGTGAGCAACTTAGTGGTGTATAAGCCGTCGCCCGTCCCTAATTTAGGGACACTGCTTCTCAGGAAAGGAGAGAGCCAATGCCGTAAGGCAAACACACCACTTATCCGGAAGTTGAGCGCAGGTCCACTCAGACGAATTGTCAGAAGTCAGAGCTTAAACCACTACGCCATTGGGAAGGCGATTTCTCAGAATTTATCTTCCAGTTATTTCCGTGGATCACGCAATGGAAAAATTTTATGTTTGAAAACAGAACAGTCACTTCCCATGAGAAAAAAAAGAATGCTGCCGTCTCGATTACTTTCCTCGTATTCTTCACAAAACAGAGGATATTTTAAATATAGAAAGACTTTCAAGAGAGTATTAAATGAAAAACATTGTTGCGTGCAAAACGAGTTGGCAACCTAATTATAAACTACGAAGCAAAGGGTGATGGCAATAATGGATTTTGCCTTTTATTATCAGTTTTCTCAGTTCTTCCCGTCTAAAATTGGATTCTAAATGCGTTCCTTCACCATTTGCAACGTTCTCACATTGCATATGGATCAGAGAAATGAAACGGAAAAACTTGAAATGGGTATTATTTTCATATAAGTTATCTGAGCTTCTCAGTTTCAGTGTTTTCGAGAAGCGCGATCCATCAAGGGACCAAAAACACTGGAAAAGATGAAATGAGAGAATCTGGGAACGCAAAGAATCTGAGACTTTTAATTCGTCGCCAGCAGTTTCATTATTCATGACGTGACGTATCACGCCTAACAGGGGAGATATGTCAACTATGCTGGAACCAAAAGGAGAATACGAGTCCCGAATAAAATGAATAACTCGTTATTATATTTATAACGAGGATAACTGGACCATATTGGGAGCTGTAGAAAGGAGACTGACTGCTTCAGTTAAAAAAACTGTCTCACACATTAAATGCCGGAGCAAAATTTTGAAATGGTCTGTTCTAATGATAATTCCTTAAAGCATGACTTCGGAAACAAAAAAAAATGATTTATATATAGCGAAGCACGAGGAGAGTTCATTCTGAGGCTAACATACCAGTCAGTGCCTTGTATACTGGTCGTACACTTTGTGGAAAAAGTCTGTGCAGTACTTTTTATACAAGTACTGCATTTAGAGCAAAATGAATAAGGCGTTGGGCCACCTTTGGCCTCAATTACATTGTGCAGTCTCCGTGGCACACTTTCAATGAGATTCTGGTAAGTAATCGCAGTTATATTGTTCCATTCCTTTGGCAAAGCAGTTGTCAGTTCAAACACAGAAGTTGGAAGACGGACGTGTAGTTCTAGCCCAAATCCGAAGTTCCAGTTCGTCTCAAAGGGCGTCAACAGGATTAACGTCGGGACTTTCAGCTGGCCACTCGAAATCCTGTATACCCATATTCTCAAACCATGTCGAAATGGAGCGTGCTATTTAGCACGGCGGGTTTGTCATTCTGAAGCAAGAATGGCCCGTCTCCGTAAAACTGATAAAGTGTAGGCAGTACGGCGTAGTCTAGAATGTCTCGGTACTTCGTGGAGTTCATTTTTCCATATACAACCACCAAGGGTCCCAGTTCATATCACGATAAACATTCCCATACCATGACACTGCCATCACCAAATTTGACAGTTGGGACGACACATTCTGACATATACCGTTCACCTGGCATAGGCCACACCCAGCAACGGCCATTGGATTTAAAAACGGTGTAGCGTGATTCATACCACTTGTTTCCACTAGACGGTATGCTTTGTACCAAGCTTGAATGAACGGAAGCGCCCACTCTAACACCAACATCAAACTCTGTAACGCCACAGACAACGCGGAACCCCCTCAAGAAACCAATCTAATACTCGAAATCAAACCGATAATCAAATGGTCAGCCGTTATACTCGTAATAAGCAGCTAGCCGAACCGACAACGTAATAGGCCGAACCATGTGTCTTACTCTTTCAATTAATACTATAAAGGGCGCCAACACTAACGGTCCCGTTCTTACGGGTTACTAATGGCTTGTCTTCAGAAGTGTGGCTACGCGAATTCAACTTGTGCAGTTCCTTACGAACTATCTTAGTGCACACACTCACCCCTTGTTGAATCCTGAAATTCTTTGGTGATGATTTGTGCAGAGGAATGACGGTATATACGGACGACACGTTTCAGAGTTCTCTTATCCCTTTCCGTCAATTTACTTGGCCTTCCTGAACGTTTCTTGGGAGTCATAAGTCCCTCCAATTTCCATTTACCAATAACTTCCTAAACAGTTGACCGTGGGTGTTGCATTTGTTCTGCAATCGCACGCATTGACAGGTTGCTGATATGGCACCCTATATTTACACCTCCGTGGAAGTCAGTAACCTCAACACGCCCGGCCATGTCTTCCGAGTAGACGATACACGACGTCTGATAGGATCAGATCATGTGTAGGGGATTTTAGGAAGGGAGTGTCTGACCCCAGGTCTTAAACAACCATTCGAAGTAGGAAGCTAGGAAATTTTGGATAGAGTTCCCGATTGGAAAGTCACACGGAAGCGAGGTAGAAAGGGGGACGAAGAAGCCCTTATTTATTACCAGGGGCCAATACCCGGGGTCCAACGGCTTAACGTGCCCATCCGACGCACGGCGGATATTCACTGGTTCGAGCGTTCGTACCTGCATGGAATCGAACCTGAGACCTCTCCGTAGCAGCTACGAACGCTGACCACTAGGCCATCCTCCGCCCCACGACGTCAGATTAGCTTACCCGCAATTTTAAAGGAAATCTGACACACGTGATCAATTGGAATGTTCCATTTTTGTCGCGAAAGGGGGTGCCTGAAAACTTTTTTCCACATGAGGTATCATTCGACGTAGTTTCTTCTGACGTCAATGCGTTTACGAAGTCTTTGCTCTAGCTGTATTTGTTCTTGGTCATAAAAGACTACCATGTCTGAAGACCAGGCCTTTGTACTCCTTGCAGCTCTCTATCATTTTTGACAAGTTTCGCACCTAAGTGAGTTGTTCTAACTGACCAAACTACACCGACAGAATCTATCGCTGCAGATTTGTCATCTTGACACGTGCTTTACTCCTGTAGTACGTCGCATACCGCTTGGTGTTTTGGTGTAATTCAATATGTTTTAGATTCTTGTATGTTGAAATACCACTAAATAAACACGGTAGTAACCTAACCATGTATATATACACTATATTGACAAAAGTCGCCGGACACCCCTTCAAAACAAAACTGAACGGATCCTCTGCGTTGTTAAGATGCGCGGTACAGCTGCAAACGGTATAAAAACAAGCCCGCAGTTGACCGCTATCATATCGTACTGTGAAGTTGAGTGAAAATGTCGTGGTGGGAGAGAACTGACTTTGAGAAAGGAAAGAATGTTGGGTGTTATATTAGTTGGTTGTCCATAAGAGAAACCGAGAGGCTTTTAAACATACCCAAGTCAACTGTTTTGGATGTACTGAATAAGTGGAAGACACATGGCGTGCCTGAAGCAGCAAAACGTACCGGCATGCCAAAGAAAATCAGTGATAGAGGACGTCGAATCCTCAGGAGAGACGTTACAGCTAATCGACGGAGTACCGCACAAGACCTCAGTGTACAGGTGAGTAAAAATGCTGGAACCTCGGTATGTACACATACCATTCGCATTGAACTTCATTCCATGGGTTGCCGTGGTCGTGCGGCTGCTCAAAAGCTTTCCATCTCCACTTGGAATTCTACTTGTCGTTTAGCATGGTGTAAAGAACATTTATCGTGAACCGTAAATCAATGGAAACGGGTTCTATGGACTGATGAATCCAGATACACGATCCATCAGTCTAATGGCCGTGTGAGGGTATGGCGGCATCCAGGGGAATGCTATTAACCAGAGTGTACTGTTCCTACGGTCAAGTTTCGAGCTGGCAGTGTACTGTTGTGGGGTTTTTTTTTTCGTTGCGTGGTCCCGGCCCATTGGTTATCGTGGACAAACCTGTTAACCAGCACGTCTATCTCGATATTCTGGACAATTATGTCCTACCAACTCTGTGGCAATACTATAGAACGGAGACTTGTTGGCAGTTGGTACCAGCAGATAATGCACCGAGCCACAAAGCAAGGACTGTTACCGCGTGGTTTGACGATAATTCCTTATCGTAGCGGCAGCATTATGTACTGAATGGAAGCTCATACGATAATTCCTTATCGTCAAACTACGTGGTAGCAGTCCTTGCTTTAATCCCATAGCTGCTGTAATTCTTCCCATAGGTGCTCTATGAGATGAATTAGAGCGCCGCATAAGAAGTTTGGAACCAAGGCCTACTACTAATATAACAGTTAGCGGCAGCATTACGTACTGAATGGGAGCGCATACCTATCGCTGTGTTCCAAAACCATGTCGAAAGCATGTCACGAAGGGTCAGTGCATGCATTAAGACCAAAGGTGGACCGACACCGTACTAATGTATGTCGATAAAGGCTATCTTGTGTTTCTCTTCTAGGTGTCCGGTGACTTTTGTCAATATAGTGTATATAATGTACAAGAAAATTACGGGGAAGTGATGTTCCGTTCAGAAAAAAATATCTATCTGAGAAGTAACAAAAGTTACATAAGAATTATGTCGTATGTTCTAAATTAACTTTCATTTTTAGTTGACTTTTTCTATTAAGTTTTGAGTTCGTTCTCCTTTTCCGTTTCAACCTTAACGTTATATTTTCTCACTCACTGAATGTTATCTGGCAACAGTCTTGAGGTGAAGAGTGAATGACGTATCCATGGTTGTCTAGCAGACTCGCTGCACATACAGTATAACGTGTTGAGCTAGCAGCCGTGAGGTGCATTAGCGGTAATCGTGGAAGCAGTAAGCGGTATTTTTCATGTATGAGTAGATAGTGTGTGTTGATCTGTGGTGTATACAGGGTGGTTGTAAACTTCTTCAACAAAACAAGAAGGGTGATAGTACACATCAAGACGAACAATATTTGCAATGGAACCTACGACCGCATTCCACTCCTAGTGCCAGAAAAGAGTAAAGTTACATATCCACGTTGAGCCTTCAACAGTGAAACCAAAGAGACATACCTAATTTGTGAGTTGCACAATTCCAATCGCATCAGAGAAAGACTCAAAGGAGCTGCTCAAAATGGTGTCCAAGTGCGTCGTTGCACAACCCACACCGGAGAATGAAGGACTGTCGCACCCTCTGTAGTCTCCCGGTGTGGTGTTGATCTTGTCCGCAGCAACACCGATTCCCACGACGAGATCTTCCAGGGAGTCCATAGGCGTCTCGTACACCAATGTTTTCATGTGCCCTCAGAAGAAGTCCAGTGGATTAAGGTCAGGGGAACGTGGAGGCAAAGCCACAGGTACATCGCGTCCAATCCACCGCCCGGGATATGTCGCATTTAGGAAGTATCGAACCTTGGTGGGAAAGTGTGCTGGGGCCCCATCATGCATAAACCACATGTAACTCCGTGTGCTGGGGCCCCATCATGCATAAACCGCATGTAACTCCGTGTGCTGGGGCCCCATCATGGATAAACCACATGTAACTCCGTGTGCTTGCTGGACGTTTTTCGAACGTGCTCTTTTCTGGCATAGGAGTGAAATGCGGCCCTCGGTTCCATTGCAAATATTTTTCGTCTTGATGTGTACTATCACCCCTCTTGTTTTGTTGAAGGAGTTTACAATCACCCTGTATATGTATTTCGTATTAACAGCGTAGTCAAATTTCTATTGTGTTTATTAATTCGACTAAGTGCCTGTTGTTGTGTTGGAATAATTTCTTAAAAGTCTTCATTAGTGAAGTGCGGCTGAAATAAAAGACAAACTGTAAGTATGAGTAATTCTTTCTTGAATTTAATTTCAGTGACTCCTGTTTTACTTAAAGCGAATGAATAAGAAGAAACTTTACGTAGTGTTCCCAAAGCTATACGCACACGTTTCAAAAAGTAAACAACATCTGTAGAATAGAAATTTAAAAAGATCGCCAAATTAGAGACATCCATCACAACTGGGAATTTAAATTTTCTGAACTCCTTCATAATTATGACGTTTTCCATTCAGCGAAAGCATGATGAAGTACCCTGTGTAGAAGTTAGGACATATTTTGTTTATCAAACCACCAGAGCTGCGTAATTTAACCAAAAGTACAGCAGAATGCAAAAAAGCTGTTTGCAAGAGGTATATGAAATTGTTCAGTTGATATTTCATGATGAAAAGTATTTATCCTAATTCTGTTTCCCAAAGCATTACTTTATGCTGTCACATCTTTTCCAGACCTCAGAATAAGAAAAGCATTGAACTGGCTGTAGAACTTAAAACTCTCAGAAGGAAAATTCATCGCCGCCGACGTCCGCTTATCTTTCTGTTGCTGAATTTACCCATGTCTCGATATTTCATTATTGTATTATAAATAGCAGTCTTGCTCACATTCCGGTGGCGCAGTGGTATAAGTGAGGGCTCCTGATCATTCTTCCGAGATGGGGCCGGGTTCGGATCCCGGTGAAACATTGGTGTTGTGTTTGCCTTACGGCACTGGCTCTCTCCCTTCCCTGGAACCAGGTGCCCTAAATTAGGGACGAGCGACAGCTTATAGCCCATTGCGTTGCTCACTGTGGTCGTTAAACCGCCAAACAAAAAAAAAAAAAAAAAAAAAAAGGAAAATTTATATGGATTTTTTTATTGGCTACCAGTAAATCGCAAGTTTAACCCTTTAATTAGTTGAAATGAATCAACCTGCAATTAACAAAATGGACTGAAATCAGCTTAAACAAATATATTCGCTTAAGAAGTAGGCAGAACCCGGTTGGAGTGAGTGAACCTTCGCATCAGAAAGAGTTGCTTTTCCTCTTAGCGTTGTTATTCAAAGCAGCCATTAAGGCTCTACGAGACCCGCCATCTTGTATTGTGCCTTCTCTTGTTAACCAATGGGCAAGCGTATTTCACAAATTGCTCGGGCAATTTTGCACATTTTGGAACACCGTTTGTGGCTAACGCAAGATATATGATAAATAAAGAGTTCTCTGGTTTCAGATTTTCATTTTGGACTCTTTAAGTATTTTTTATTAATTAATAAAACTATGGAAGACGCCTTGGTACGACTTTCGCTGCAGATAAAAAATGAAGGGAAAGGTCAACAAAAATTCTGAAACCAGGGAACTCTTTATTTATCATATATCTTGCGTTAGCCACAAACGGTGTTCCAAAATGTGCAAAATTTCCTGAGCAATTTGTGAAATACGCTTGCCCGTTTATAATGAATTAGCTTTGTTTATCTTTTTGCTAAGCTAATTATTATGAATGAATAATGCTCTAAGCTTCAAAATAATGAATTCCCAAAAGGGTGTTGTTACTCGTTAATTATGAACTTAAACAAAGTCTCAACGCTGGTTATTTATATTAAGTAATCAAAGTCATAAACCTAACAGCCAGACAGAGGTCTGACAAAACTAAGAATTGAGAAAGACTGAACTTACTGACAAACTTGTTTATTGGCAAGACTCTTGGTCAACTAAGGCACTCATATATCTTGTACATAATAATGAATAAACTTTCCTCTTATAGTACGCACACAACCAACACAACTCCAACACAACCTCAACAACACCAACAACACCACACAGGTCTCGATGAACGCGCCTATATACTAGCTACCACCACGTCATGACTTACACTCATTGCCAGATCTCATTCAGCGGGTGAAATAATATTTCGTTCAGTAGGAAGATAATTTACATAGTAAAATAAAATAACCAGAGATAGTAAAATCAAAAGGAAAGTGAATATAGAGTATACGTTACACGTTGGTTAACAAGAGAAGACAGCAATACAAGATGGCGGGTCTCGTAGAGCCTTAAGGGTATGACTGATACTAATCCTTCTGGACTGATTACCTTCAAAAACGGCTATAAAAATGACGACGAACCATAAAAATGAGACAGATGTTTGAATCACTTGTTTTTACCCAATAGCATGATGTACCTGTCAGGGTACGTTTTAGATTCTCGTATTTTGAAATACTACTAAATAAATACCAGGAATACTAGCCCTTTCCCATCATGCCTTGGGTTATGGAGCCAAGGACAAAGGACTAGAAGGAAATACACAAGGAACGCTTATAGCGAAGTAAACTCGTTTATTTTGGTGGTGTAAATTTGTATAAAGATTCGCTAAGCTTTCACACTCCACTGGGAGGCTTTCTTAAGGCAATATAGGCATAAAAGTTTTAATGTCTACATTAATAAATTTAATATTTTTTGAAGACATAAATGTCTACATAAAAATTTTAATGTCTAAATAAATAAATTTAATATTTTTATGAAGACATAAAATGTCTACATAAAAATTATTTTAATGTCTACATAAAAGTTGTAACGTTTACATTAATAAATTTCATATTTTTATGAAGACATAAAATGTCTTCACAAAAATTTTAATGTCTACATAAATACATTTTATGTCTACATTACCTTGAGAAAGCCTCCCAGTGGGGTGTGAAAGCTGGACGAATATTTATACAAATTTACACCATGAAAATAAACGAATTTACTTCGCTATAAGCCTTCCTTGCGTATTCACGACCTGGTGTATTAAAAATAAGAGTACCGATGGCGGGTCTCGTAGAGCCTTAAGGGGATGACTGATACTAATCCTTCTGGACTGATTACCTGCAAAAACGGCTATAAAAATGACGACGAACCATAAAAATGAGACAGATGTTTGAATCACTTGTTTTTACCCAATAGCATGATGTACCTGTCAGGGTGCATCATGCTATTGGGTAAATACATTTTATGTCTACATTACCTTGAGAAAGCCTCCCAGTGGGGTGTGAAAGCTGGACGAATATTTATACAAATTTACACCATGAAAATAAACGAATTTACTTCGCTATAAGCCTTCCTTGCGTATTCACGACCTGGTGTATTAAAAATAAGAGTACCGATGCTTTATCCGGGCATGGAATCCTCGACTTCTGAACTTTTTAGGAAAGCCCGACTATTGTTAGCAAGAGAGACCGCGAATCTGGAGTTCCTGGTGTCCTGTAAAGAGAACAACGTTATCCCGAAATTTCTAAAATTCAAATCTGTGTTGCATGATAATTGGCTCCAGCGACGTAGGAAAGAACTACTCGAAAGAACATTATCCCACATAGTGAGGGAAAAAGAATTCAGGTAACGAAATTGCATTCCAGAACTTTCAGACTTCACCATGAGTTAGAAATACTAGTTCAGCCCATTTTATTTGACATACTTCTCCGAAAAATCATTGTCCTAATATCAAGGGAGGAAGAGATCCTGAGTAAGAAACATCGTAAAAAGCTAAGGCATTTTATGTACATTGCCTTGAGAAAGCCTTCCAGGGGAGTGTGAAAGCTTGGCGAATCTTTATACAAATTTAAAGCACGTAAATAAACGGATTTACTTCGCTATAGGAGTTCCTTGCGTATTCGCGACCTGGTGTATTTAAAATAAGAGGACAAGAAGGAGGGGTTTATCATCGATGACAGGTTTATGATCGGTACTTCTAAGATGGAAGGTAAAAGGAAACTTTTTGACATTGCTTTCGTAAAACCCGGTCGCTTTGTGAACATTTTTGTCTGGGGAGCGCTGGAAATTTTGGGCACTATTTGGTTCAGGCATATAGGCCGTTTAAAGGGTTAAAGACAGAGGTTTAAAACTCGATGTATTTATGACATCGTCTCTTAAGCTACTGGAAATAACATCAGCTATCTTTTTTTTTGGGGGGGCACTTAATGGTCCCTGTAAACGTCTAATTCTATACGAAGCTGCCCGTCTCTAATTATTAGTATAGGGCCAGAGCAGTAGGGCAGACGTTCCATCCGTGCCTCGTCTAGGGCACAGCTCTGACCATTGGCTGAAAGCCCGCACCTCTAACTATCTGGTCCGCCAATAGTGTTACGCGAAACATCACATTAAGGGCAATTATTTCTTGATATGGAACATTCTCGTTAGGAACTTCAATGAAGACAAAACAAATGTAAAAATAATTTGCAAAATTGTCATTCTTAAGAAATTTGTTTAGATAGACTATAACTAAATTTGTTTAGCAGTAATTTACTAATTTAAGGGGTTTTTTTTGTTGAGGTTTTTTTGTTTCCTTTGTAAGATTTGTCGTAATTAATTGAAAACATAGCCCTAATAGCTCTAAATGTGTTGGACCCTCAGTTGCAAAGTCGATCGCGAACTGTAAAATATATGTCTCTACAATTACTAGATATATGCTGTCTCACGTACGATCAACACAAACCGCGTCTCCAACTGCAAATTAAAACACATTTATTTACAATTAAAAAGCACTAATTTTAAAATACGAAGGCAAGTAATTTCAGGGCTCCCATGTCCCCCATCATCAGGCCTAAGTGCCACGAAGCATGAGGAGCCATCTCATATATATACCGCCACAAAGTATTCCCGTCACAAGTCTCTTTTACCTTCCTGTGTTGCCAACATTAGAACACAAACTTTAATGTTCAAAAAATAATTTACAAGTCAAAGGTAGTTCTAGATTTCACTCTCGATGGAAGAGGGAGTTACCAACCGTCTCCATGGGTTTGGTATATAGGTAGGCATGTCAATATTACAACAAGTGTTACCATATGAAATGATATGCAAACTTTCGGACAAAAATATTGTACTTCTGGTTACATTTGAACAGAGAATTTTTGGGTTATCCCAGTCAGGGGAGTAACCTCCCTGTCCAACTGCAGTAGTAAGTGTTGTGTTAATAGTCCCCGTTCATAGTACATATTTATGTTCACTCAATCTTTTATCCAATGTCCGAAGTGTAGAACCTATATAAAATTTATTAGCAGTATTAGGGTCTTCATGTATAAGTGGGTTACTCTACACACCTGGTTTACAAAAATTTGAAACCTTATCACGGTCATTCCTAATTAGTGATAAGATATTTCGAGTGCAGACACCAAATTTTAAACCATGTTTCCGGCATGCCTTTTTGAGGATAAAAACAATTGGGGGAAAGTATTCCACCTTGCCAACATGCCTAAAAGTCCCGACATCCGTAGACAATCTCGTGAATCTCAACTTCGTGAAGTCTCTCAACCATTTATAGAAATCCCGCGCTGCGAATCCAAAAGACCGAGCCATAGCCTTAATAGTAGAAAGTTCCTTATTTCTGGCTCTACAGGTAGATGAATGACTGAAAGCTCGTCTTATCAAAAAACGGAGGGCTGAGACCTTTTGTTCAGTGGGGTGTGAAGAAGCAAAAGGGATAATGCATGGTGCAAACGTTGGTTTTCTATAAACAGAATATTTGACCTGGTGTGAAGATGGGTCCCTTGCCAACATAAAATCCAAAAAGGTAGTTTTCCGTCTTGTTCCAATTCTCTAGTAAACTTGATAGTGGGAAATTGTGAGGAGAGATGTTCCGTAAATTTGTCCAGGAGTGTAATAAAAATTTGTCCAGGAGTGTAAAATAAATTTGTCCAGGAGTGTAATAGAAATTTGTCCAGGGGTGTAATATTATGTTGGTTTTTTGGCGTCGTTCTATTACACTCCTGGACAAATTTACAGAACACCTCTCCTCACAATTTCCCACTATCAAGTTTACTAGAGAATTGGAACAAGACGGAAAACTACCTTTTTTGGATTTTATGTTGGCAAGGGACCCATCTTCACACCAGGTCAAATATTCTGTTTATAGAAAACCAACGTTTACACCATGCATTATCCCTTTTGCTTCTTCACACCCCACTGAACAAAAGGTCTCAGCCCTCCGATTTTGGATAAGACGAGCTTTCAGTCATTCATCTACCTGTAGAGCCAGAAATAAGGAACTTTCTACTATTAAGGCTATGGCTCGGTCTTTTGGATTCGCAGAGCGGGATTTCTATAAATGGTTGAGAGACTTCACGAATTTGAGATTCACGACATTGTCTACGGATGTCGGGACTTTTAGGTATGTTGGCAAGGTGGAATACTTTCCCCCAATTGTTTTTATCCTCAAAAAGGCATGCCGGAAACATGGTTTAAAATTTGGTGTCTGCACTCGAAATATCTTATCACTAATTAGGAATGACCGTGATAAGGTTTCAAATTTTTGTAAACCAGGTGTTTAGAGTATCCCACTTATACATGAAGACCCTAATACTGCTAATAAATTCTATATAGGTTCTACACTTCGGACATTGGATAAAAGATTGAGTGAACATAAATATGCACTGCGAACGGGGTACTATTAACACAGCACTTACTACTGCAGTTGGACAGGGAGGTTACTCCCCTGACTGGGATAACCCAAAAATTCTCTGTTCAAATGTAACCAGAAGTACAATATTTTTGTCCGAAAGTTTGCATATCATTTCATAGGGTAACACTTGTTTTAATATTGACATGCTACCTATATACCAAACCCATGGAGACGGTTGGTAACTCCCTCTTCCATCGAGAGTGAAATCTAGAACTACCTTTGACTTGTAAATTATTTTTTGAACATTAAAGTTTGTGTTCTAATGTTGGCAACACAGGACGGTAAAAGAGACTTGTGACGGGAATACTTTGTGGCGGTATATATATGAGATGGCTCCTCATGCTTCGTGGCACTTAATCCTGATGATGGAGACATGGGAGCCCTGAAATTACTTGTCTTTGTATTTTAAAATAGTGTTTTTAATTGTAAATAGATGTGTTTTAATTTGCAGTTGGTGACGCGGTTTGTGTTGATCGTACGTGAGACAGCATATATCTAGTAATTGTACAGTTATCGTGCGAAATTTATCATTGGTATATGTCTCTAGTTATTGCGAGACTTTCTGTCACGACGAAGAACATTCTTCGTAGAAGACTTTAAATCTTTTATCTTTGATACCACAGTAAAAGACCAATTGAACAGCATGCGACTTTAAATTCTTCCCTTCTACGTGTGTGTGACTGATAAACTATAATTTAAATAGCATGCTTTTGATTTAATTTAAAGCTGCGATAAAAGAAAAACTAGCCCTTCATTTTATTTTGGTGTAGCGTTCCTTCATATGAAAAATTTTCAAATCTTCGAACATTTTAGTAGTTTTAGCTAAATAACGAGATTTATTCTACGACGACAGGTAATATTTACTTTTTCTTCTTTTTTTTTTTTCAAATTCCTCTTTTAAGACTTTTACCATTTTTAGACCCACCCACCCCCACCCCCATCCCCCTTCCTATTTCAGTGATATACCTTTCGATTTCAGCATTGGTGGAAAGGCGGAATTATTTTTTACACCTTTACTAGAAAAAAACAGATCTTAATTAGGAAAAACTGAATACAAAAGCTTCACTTTTTCTTTGCCTTTTTGGAATAATAATAACGTTTGCTTCTTTTTTTTTTTTTTACGTTAATGTATCAATAAAGAAAAAGAAATGGAAAGTTGAAGCGGCAGCACTGTGAAGAAAAAAAACGAAAACGTATGGCACCAGTGGAGCTTCAGACAAAGGTAATTATTTTTGTTAATTACCTTTGGAAACTCACTTTCTTTGGCGTTTACTTGAAACTAAAACATGCAGTCACAAGCTAATGGTTTTTCTTTTGAACAAAAAATTTCACGAGCAAGAATTCCTTATGATTGTGTCAATGCTTTCTTTTCTCTTTTTTCTTTAACCTTCAAATGAGGAGCAGAGAAAACTTCCACTACTGAAATCTCATACAATACAATACAAAGTAAACTTTGTAACGTATATTCTATTTTAACTTTCCTTTTGAGTTTTTTTTTTCTCGGTAAATTTGAATTCGTTCTCTTAGATATTTTCAAACCTTAACGTTATGTCTTTTCCTTCAAATGAGAATGATGCTGGCAACACAATGAGGTCGGAACGAATGACGTATATGTGGCAGGATAAGGACGATAGAAAAAAAGTCAATGCAGCGGTTGTTTACGGGGATTGATGTTATTGATGATAGACGTGCTGTTATACTGTGATTGGATGTTAAATCACTGATACTGTTTTCAGTACGCCAATAAACCGGATGTGAGTGTGGAGTACAAACCATGCAAGCAAAAATAAAGTATTTGTAAGTACTACTTGACCTCTTTCTTGTAAGATGTATGGGTACCTTCTAATATTGTATTAACTCAGCACACATAACGTAATGACTGACGTAAGGACTAAGTTACAGCGGAAAGAAAATTACGTTATAGCTCCCACTACTGAAATCTGATACAATACAAAGTAAGCTTTTGCGTTATCTTTAGTTGTTCTTCAGGAGGTACACAAAACAGTTAGTAAATAAAAGAGCGTCTTATAGGAAGATTGTGTGAATCTGTCCCTCGCCTAACAAAGTTATCGCCCGACTAAAATAATTTCGAAAATCGCATGCCAATTAGAGAAACTATTGTTCAAAAGCCAACATCCTTCTTATCGGAATAAAGCCCTCAAACAAATGAAACAGTACACTCAGTAGACAAAATATCAGAGATTAGGTTGATGGGCAGTTGACATGGACATCCCCCGCGCAGAGTGGAACACACCCAAACCGAATGCAGGCGATAAATAAGCGGACAGAGCGGCTTTCCAACATTTATCGCAATCGATGAACATGAGTAAGCGTGGTGATCTCAGCTACTTTTTTTAACGTGAACGCATTGTCGGCGCAAGTGAGATGGGTCATGTCTGCTTAGGTTAGGCGATTATGCGTCACTTGAAGATTTCGACATAAAGAAATTTTTCAAAGCGGCTTTCAATTCTTCAGGCATGGTCGTCTAGCAAGATTATGCTGTTGTTGATTGGTAGTTTAACGACCACCATGAGCAAGATTATGCTGTTGTTGATTGGTAGTTTAACGACCACCGTGAGCAATCCAGTTGTCTGTAAGCAGTCGCTAGTCCCAAATTTGAGGCCACTGTTTCCAGGGAGGGGAGAGGGCCAGTAATGTAAGACAGACAGGCCCATCATCCATAAATCACCCAGGACTCAAGCCCGGACCCATATTTAAAAAAACATTAGAAGCCAACGATTCGTACCACCCGGTCATCAGAACTGCAAGATGAGATGTTAAACGAGAAAGGTAAAACACAGAACAAAGTGAAAATAAATGGATATATAATGAAGTAACATCAGTTTACTCTGTTGGCCGAAAAAAGCTGTGGACTTAAAATATTATAACTGAATGAACGTAAAATCAAATATCACTGATAATTAAATTCTACAAAGAAAACATAGAATACAAGATGTGATTAAAAAGTATCCAGGCTGAATTTATGAAAAAAAAAGGACAGGACTTACAGATTTGATATTGAAATCGCCTTCGAAATAGTCTCATTTCGAAGCCACACACTTAGCGCAGCGTTGTTTCCGATGCTCGAAGCATATTTGAAGTCATCTCCTGAAATAGCGAACAGCTATTTCATTGCATTCTGCTGTATCTCTTCAATATCTTGAAATCATTTTCCTTTCAATTGGTAATTGATTTTTGGAAAGAGAGAGAGAGAGAGAGAGAGATCTGGCGAATAGGGTGGCTATCGGAGCCCTACTATGCGGTGCTTAGCAAGAAACTGCTGCACAAGTTGCTTATGCATGGGCAGGTGCATTGTTGTGGTGGAGTTGCCACTCGCCACTCTCATGCAAAGCCGCCCTTTTGTGACGAACTGTGTCCCACAAACGCCGCAAAACTTGACAGTAGTACTAGTACTACTTTTTTACTGGTCTAATGAAGTGTATTCATGATGCACAACATCCTCATGATAGAAAAAACAGTCGTCGTCTTGACATCGCTTGGACTCTGTTGTGTTTTTTGGGGAGAGTTTGGGTTCTTCCACTATGAAGACTGGGCCTTATAGTTTACCCATAAACCCACGATTCATTAACAGTTATGATAGTTTTTAAAAAGTGTGACATGCCTGCGCCGCAGGACGCACATGAGATAAAGGCAGATAGCAGTGAGAGCGCCTGCCAGTGTAGTATAGTGGATATCACTCGGAGCTCCGGAGCCGAGAGTCGTGGGTTCGAATCCCGCCTCCTCGCATAAAAATTATGGAGATATTTAGTTCGTCATATTGGCTCCCAATCTTCCAGGATGCTCTGGCTGATACGTTTCTCGCAATGTTCTTTCCACACCGCGAGACAGGAAAATGAGAATCCCTTCTTCAGCGCTTCGAAAAAATAAATGAGTGTGATGTTACGTTCCACACACCTCATTGTCTGGGATTTCTCAAATGCACGTTCTTCGTGAGATGACTGCCTACAGCGACACATGGTCCCGGCTGGCCCATGGGCCATGTCCCCGGCTCTCTTTCGGAGGGGGCTGGGGATGTGACGTGCCTGTCCCGCAGGACGCACATGAGATAAAGGCAAATAGCAGTGAGTGCACGTGCCAGTGCAGTATAGTGGATAGCACTCGCAGCTCCAGAGACGAAGGTTGTGGGTTTGAATCCTGCACCTGACATGAAAATGATGGAGACAAGCAGATCACTAGCAGCTGAAACACAGGCGTGTTCTGCTGCTTGTCTCTATCATTTTGCTCAGCTGAAAGCAATTTGGCACAATTTTGGATGCTTCTGGATGGTATGAACCCAAATTATCCGTAAGAATCGACTGAACAGAATCGAAACTAATGTTGAAGTTTTCAGATAACTCACGAATACTGATTCTGTGATTTTCCCGTATAGTTGTGCGCACAAGTTAGCCTTTGTTATCGCTTTTGTTGTTTGCGGGCCTCCCAGACCGTTCATCACTCTCAACACCTTCACGAACGACCATCTTTAAAATTTTTATTCCACTGTTGAACCTGTGCACTACTCATATAATCCTCTCCATAGACTTTCTGTAACTTTAGTATGTATCTAAGTTTCGCCAAATTTTTGACTAAATCTGATGCAAATTCGTTGATCAATTTTTTTCGACATGACAAATGCGACGAACAGCTTCACATACGTAAGAACAAAGCACTACTGTAAAGAAAAAAACGAGCCGGTTAGACGTGACTCGCGACACATGCGTAGTAGATTCCAAGGTCAATCTGTGCCAAACCGCTTCCTGCTGTGTAGCGCCATTCCGAACTTATGCAACCAGTATTGGTACTTTTTTTTATCCCACCTCATATAATAAAATGATCCTGTAGCAGCGATATGTAATAACCTACGGACGCTGTTTTCCTTGTGCATGATTTTTTAATGAAACTTATTTTTATTAAATGCGAAAGGAATTAAAAAAAAAAGGTTTGTTATTTGATTTCTGTTTCGGAAATGTCTATCGAGGAAAAATTAATCAACGCTGGGAAAACAATTCCAATTTTCAACGGCAGTGTGATGAAAGGCAACTTATGACTGAAATATTACTGTAAGATGGCGGAGTCAAGCCCCCAATATTTATTTTCATGTAGCAACGTTTTCTGTAACAATTTATCATTGCAAGTACAATGTAATGCAATTTCCAACGCATGTGAAGAACATGTGGCGCATTTCCTTTTGTACGCCGTATTAGAGAGTACCGAGCCAGGCGTGTGCCTAGCGGCATCCGTTGACCTTGACCTGGACGACTGGGTCTGATGTGTCGGTCAAAGGTCACCACTCCGAGAGAGAGGCGAACTCCACGAAAGCAGGATTCCAGAAGGGCGGAAGGGGGAAAAGAAGGATAAGGATATAAAAAGGAGCGACACGTTCGCTCAGGACGTTTGAGCCGCGGATGGCTTAGTGGTTAGTGTTTCAGGCTATCGATGCTGGGTCCCCAGGTTCAAGCCTGGGCTGATCTTTCAGAGATGGCGTGATTTACTAACAATCGCTGAATATCCGCCGTGCATCGGACGAGCACGTAAAGTGACGGCCCCCAGGCTGGACCCACTGGTTAAATGGGTATCCTTTCCTATGTCCTCCCTGAAATTCTCTCACCCATCTATGTGCAATATCGTACTTGTACGGTGGCGCCATCTACTGTACTCTAATCTCACTACAAACTGTTCTGTCAAAAGTCGCTAGACTTGCTCTCATTCCTTCCGTTTCTGTGTCCTGCCCAAAAGGCGATCTCGCTGTAGGTGGCTGGGACCTAAACTCTACTACCTGTGGACGGAAGTCCTACAAGAAAATGACGTTGACACTATCACGCTCAGGACGCTTTTAGTGTTTCGCCTACGACGTGGTAGGACGGTGTGTGCGAGCTGAGAGTGTCGATCAGATCTCTCGGAGATTTACGTTTTAGCTGACGGAATAGTCAGAGTTTTTCGGCGATCAGAGATCGACCGCAATTTGGACGGAAAGACTCAAGTTAAACCTGGCGGAGGGTCTTCCGGGATAGCTGAGCGTTAGTAAAGTATTCGCCATCTGGAAGTCTGCTGGCACGTGGAGATAGCTAATCGAACGGAGCGTATTTTCTCATCTATTAAATTTTGTTACGTCTAACAAAGGACTTGTTATTGGAGTTACTCGTTGTCTTAGATATTAAATAATTGCTGACTATACGTTCCAGTATTTCAGCGATCGAGTTCAACTCGACGGCACTCATAAGAACCTACGTCAGGCCCGTCTGAGAGATTCGGAATCAGTAAGGCCTAGTGGCGGATTGAACTCAGCCGTGCCCGACAATTACGTAACCTATTATAACATAGCCCTTTTACGTTATGCGAGATTTGTTGTTATGCTAAGTTCCAAATGTCCGGCTGAAGGAATGTTGAACTAAGGGTAAATGTGATGCACTAGTTGCACCGGATAGCTTGCTTTAAATTAAAGTTTTTAGGGCCAGACGAAACATATATAGAAAGAAGAATCACTTTGGTAAACTTTCTTTCATTAGTCCAGCAACTTTAGACTTCAAGCAATTTTAGACGAAATCACATGACGTTGACTATTTACGAAATCAAAAACATATAACAGCGAGGTGCCCCTCCCCACACACATAGCTGCGGCTTAGTCGTTATATCTCTCTCGTCTTGTTCTTATCACTACAAGCATACGTCACTCTCACTGACCTCAAGTATTGTCAACCGTATTCGTGTGAGAGAGAAGATATCACGGTAAGGTTGAAATGTGCTAAACAGAACGAACCCAAATTTATATAGAAAAGGGAACAAAAAATGAAAGTTAAATTAGAGTATATGTCACAACCTCACTTAGCAGAATTAGTGGATTTTCTGACATTTTATCAATAAGTTGTCTTTCATCACACTGCCGTTGAAAATTGGAATTTTTTTTTTTTTTTTTATTGGAGGTTTAACGACCACCGTGAGCAACTCATTGGGCTATAAGCAGTCGCCCGTCCCTAATTTAGGGTCACTGGTTCCAGGGAAGGGAGAGAGCCAGTGCCGTAAGACAAACACAACATCCATGCCTCACCGGGATTCGAACCCGGACCCCTTTGGACGAATCATCAGAGGCCAACGCCTTAGACCACTGCGCCACCGGGGCGGCGAAAATTGGAATTGTTTTCCCAGCTTTGATTAATTTTTCGTTGATAGATATTTCCGAAACGAAAATCAGACAACTTCAAAGCAGAACCAGTGAAAGCGGGAAAATCAGGTCGCCCCAAGATGATGATGTAATACAGTAAACAACTGAGGTAGATGACCTTGACTTCATGCATGCGCATCGCTTCGGAAAACATACAGCATCGGTCAAAAATATTCTCAGCAAGCAATACCTAAAATTTCCGTTACATTCCGATGTAATGATCAGGCTTCCATTGGAAATTATGGTTAACAATGTTTTCCTTTCTTTTTTTCTTCGCTTTCGTTCCGAAGTAGTGTGCGGCTAGCTTAAAATGACCTTCTGGTTTTAATAAGTGCCCACTTTTTCAGCTTTTTTTCCCGTAAATAGTCACTTATTTAAACATTCGAAAGCTGTTCAGAACTGGTTAAATTTCATATGTGACATTTGCAACTGGTTCCGAAAGAATGTAAATGCGCACCTAACACCCAAAACTATCTACGGCAGTGAACGTTAATTCGGAGTCTCTGCGATTCAGCTCTGGTGAGAGTTCAGACCAGCTTTTTTTCAATAACAGTTCTTGCATAAACTGAAATGTAACAGCCTTTTACTTACAAAGGCAAAGCTGTCTGCTGGAGAAAAAGGAAAAATTTACTCAGCATTTTCATAACGATATAACTATAAATTCCGAATTCTATGACATTTGAGCAGTTCTGTTTCAGAGAAAATAAGGATTTAAAATGCAACCTGACACAATCAGAAGGAGTAACAGTATTGATCTAAGCACAGGACGGAGTACTCCTAAAAAGAACGCCACTCCGCGAGTTATTTTTCGCCCCCGGTGCTGATGTTGGAAAATAAAAACACGAATCGAAAAAGAAATTTGACCCAAAGGGAAAGTGTCAACGTAATCTGTAGAAGCTGCAGTTCGCGGTATAACGACGTGAATCAAAGTTGAAACTCCTGACGTCTGTCGAGGGCACAGCGCAGCTGTTGCACTTAGAAAGTACCTGTGTGCGTTATAAAGAATCGCAAGCGAAGTTGCTGGCAAAGTTCTGAGGTCTTTTGTTTCGCCATCAAAAGAAGTTCTGCAAAAACAAAATTTTTCTGCTTCTAGGATTTAAAGAAAAATAAAAAAGAAGGAATGGAGCTTTCTTCTCAATGTGGCAGCGAATGACAACTAAAAAAGAGCGATTCCACTTTCTTTTAAACTTTCAAATCTCCTTCTTTCGCTGACATGCGCAGACAGGATCTTTTTAATTCGGGAGGCAGGTGCAGAAGCTGCTTTGACCGGGAGGTTTTATTAATGAAAATTCTTTACAACTATTAATAACGCCAAGTTCTTATCCGCAAACGGCCGTCTTCTTCTTCACAACCAAAGTAAATACAAAACTTCTCATCAAATTAGGAAGAGATGGAAAGCTATTGATTTACCAAAAAGAAAATAATAATTCTAGATTTATTCATGAGATTAAATCAGTTTTTTTTTTTTTTTTTTTTTGTATGTCAACGACTTGTGAAAACAAAAGGGATAATCACCCGCGAAAAAGAATGAGAAGCATTTTTAACGAAAGCGCAGTGAGTTTAAACCTTACTGGACATAATAAGATCCGGAATCTGTACATTTAAAAAATTCACTGTTGGGTGATCCAAGCCATGTTACTAAACAAACGAATGGAGGCAATTTGGGTAATAGCTTTTTCAGCTCAAATGCTTCTTATACACGTAATTCCTAAATTGTATATAGATCAAGCTCTCGACTTGCGTTTGAGAAGAATTGTTTGCATGTTGTCACTAAAGAAAATTATGGCAATTTACATATTTTTTATGTATTTAAACCAGTTCTTGGAATGGCAACCAATTTTTATGTTATCCATCTTCGATAGAACAAAGTTTTACGACGGTTACCATCTGAATATGTTAACAACTGTTTTGAAATCCGAACATTTTCGTATAAAACTAGCTTTACGTACGATCATTAAAAATCTCGGGATCAAAGAACCAACAATTGTGATTCAAAAGCAAAAATTCACCATTTAAAGACATACAATACTTCGGAAAACTAGAAGTTTCAATAAAAAAATATAAAGATACAAACATTGTTTGTATATTTATATTTTTACCCCAATAAATTTACGGATCGAAACTTCTAGCTTTCCGAAGTCAACAGTTATGGGTTACTCTTATTTTAAATACACCAGGTCGTGAATACGCAAGGAACGCTTATAGCGAAGTAAATCCGTTTATTTTCGTGGCGTAAATTTGTATAAATATTCGCCAAGCTTTCACACTGCACTGGGAGGTTTTCTCAAGGCAATGTAGACATAAAATGCAGAGAATTAGAACAATTAGGAAATAAAGATGATTTTTTGAAAATAACGTGGGTGACATCAGGAGCAGTATAACTTGAGTTTTTATCACGCAATTATGCGGTGTGCCGCGATGTGTTTCTATCTTTTAGCAACGCATACCAAACCATTGGTAATTCCATGGAGACAACGTTATTGCATGCCAGTTTGCTGGAAAGGATTTCGACTGTTTCCCTGATGGCAGTTTCTTTAAAAGTTCGCGTATGGGGCAATTCTTCTAATACTATTCCATACAGGAGCGGCCGAGCAATGCATAACTTCTCTGGCCAGGGCTGTATTCTACATGTCCTGGTTGACACTTCGCATGAGTTCTTTACATCTAGTGTCCAAGAATCGCTTTGTTATTCCGATATACATCTTTTCCGTGTTGTCAGGATACACCAACGGTATAGCGTACTCACCCGCTTTTTCTTTCTCACACTGTCTCTCCTTGCAGCTTGATATTATATGTACTAACGATGTTGGTGATTTACAGTTGGTGTATCCTGACAACACGGAAAAGATATATTTCGGAATGACAAAAGCGATCCTTAGAACACGTGCGAAGTATCAACAACGACATGCAGAATACAACCCTCGCCAGAGAAGTTATGCATTGCTCGGCCGCTCCTGTATGGAATAGTATTAGAAGAATTACACGAACTTTTAAGAAACTGCCATCAGTGAAACAGTCGAAATACTTTCCAGCAAACTGGCATTCAATGGAACTACCAATACTTTGGCATGCGTTTTTAAAAGACAGAAACACATCGCGGCTCACCACATAATTGCGTGATAAAAACTTACGTAATGCTGCTCGCTCGTGATAACACCCACGTTATTTTCGAAAAATAATCTTTAATTTCTAATTGTTCTAATTCCCTGCATTTTATGTCAACCTTGCCTTGAGAAAGCCTCCCAATGGAGTGTGAAAGCTTGGCGAATCTTTATACAAATTTACACCACGAAAATAAACGGATTTACTACGCTATAAGTGTTCCTTGCTTATAGTTATGAGTTATATCTACTGGATACTTAGTCACGGAGAGTTCGTTATATGTTGCTTTTCCAAGAGTTAGGCTGTCAAAAGGTATTAAAGAGAACAATTTGCAAATAATAAAAGCCCCTTAAGGTGGACGTCTAGTGATTTTGCTTCCTATACTTCCAATGGGCAAACTTCTGTACACATTTTCTTCACAATTAATAAGTTCCCAAGGATGAAAATTTTAACATCGATTAAAATAACTTCATATTATAACTTGGAATACTTGATTTTTTCAAAAACATAACCATAATTATATTAAAAATCAATTACTTTTCCTTTGGTGGTATTGAGACCAGAAAAAAGATGGCGCGAGCTGTACATTGATGACGTCAGTAGAGAAACAAATGTTGGATTGCTTAATTATGGTTATGTTTTAGAAAATATTAAGTATTCCAAGTTATAATATGAAGTTATTTTAATCGATATTCAAAATTTCATCCTTGGGAACGCATTAATTGTGAAGAAAATGTGTACAGAAGTTTGCCCATTGGAAGTATAGAAAGAAAAATCACTAGACGTCCACCTTAAGAGACAGAAAACAGCGCCTACGCAAAATGCTATTCAGAGTTTTTTTTTTGCATCCACCTGGTATTACGAGATGCGAATTCTGCGTTAACAAGTTCCAGGTTGTTGAGAAATGCTGTGCTGGTTAAGGCTGAAGCCTTGGTATCATTCATGTTCATTTACTCCGTTCAGAAAGCAAGTTACATCATTCCCTTTTGTGGAAATGAAATAATAAAGAGGCACACTAAAAAATATCCCTTCTTTTTTTCACTGCGAATCACTTCTTCAGAGTGTCGAAGACAGAATTGCATGCCAGTCACACATGAAGTTCGTTTGATCTTTATTACTAAGCGTCCAGAATTCGGCAACAAGAATTTTATCGGCGTATCTCGTGAAATTAAGTCTTAACGCTGATAGAATATTTAACTCATTAATTTATCTGTGAGGCATAGCATAAAATGCCAGGTTAGGGATCACATACTTCTTACAATTACTAAACACCTTATAGGTGTGCAGTTTGAAGTACTTTTACAAAAACATTTAAGAACGCGGACGCTTTTGTTATAACGAAGTAAATTTCTCCGTCATTTCTGTCCACGCCAGGATTCGAACCCGGATCCCCTCATTCCGGAATAAGTCACTCTACCAATTGAGCTACGCGGACGTTTTATTCTGATTCCTATCTGCCTTTATGTCGTGTGCGTCCTTCTGGCAGGTACGTCACATCTCCTGGTACGTTACATCATCTCCCCCTTATTTATTTATTTTTTATTTTTTTTTTCGAAGTGCTGGAGAAGGGATTCTCTTATTTTTCCTATCTCGCGGTGTGGAAATAACATCACACCATTGCGAGATTTTGAACGGTCGGGTCATCCGGATAGTTCGAGCGCCATTATAACGAAGTAAATTTCTCCGTCTTTTTTATCCGCGCCAGGATTCGAACCCGGATCCCCTCATTCCGGAATAAGTCACTCTACCAATTGAGCTACGCGGACGTTTTATTCTGATTCCTATCTGCCTTTATGTCGTATGCGTCCTTCTGGCAGGTACGTTACATTGTGTTATCTGTATGAGATTCTTTCTGGTTGGAGGTTTAACGACCACCGTGAGCAACTCAATGGGCTAGAAGTGGTCGTCCGTCCCTAATTTAGGGTCACTGTTTCCATGGAAGGAAGAAAACCAGGGCCGTAAGACAAACACAACATTCATGCCTCACGGGATTCGAACCCGGACCCCTTTGGACGAATGATCAGAGGCCATCGCTTAGACCACTGCGCCACCGGGGCTGCGTTTGAGATTCACCTGTTATGCTATATTGTAGTCTGTCATTGCTGGATTGGCACATGTTCATGCCAGAGATTGACGTGTCATTGCTGGATTGGCACATGTTCATGCCTGAAGTGTAATGCTAAAAAGTAATTACTGTACCTTAAGTTTCCTGAAATGCTTAATGCTTTAGAAATTCTCCATATACATTTTTTTGCATCTAAACCCTTATATTTTTTCAACTCTTACATTTGCTATTTTTGCCTGAATTTTTGGCACCAATGTGTTAAAAATTATGATTATTGAAGTATTAGAAAGACATAAAGAGGAACTTTGAAGCCAATTGTAAAAGATAGATTGTGAAAATAAGGAAAAATATTTCAGTAGTAGGGCAATGTTTAGAATTTTTGTAAAAGAGAAAAGGTAAGAAGAAGTGGGAGAAGAAATGCTTAAAACCGTTACACCTTGAACCCTTCCTCCGGTGTAGATAGACCTTATCGTTCCAGAACCAAAATTCGTCGGTGAAAGACCAAAATCTCCCGAACAATTTTCTGTTCTGGAGATTTTGGCCTTGGTACATAGGCGCCGACTATAGGGGGAGGGTGCAAGGTGAATCTTGCCCCTCCAATAATTTTACAGGGGGGCGGTGCCCACCCAATATTTTTGGTCCTGTTTAATTAAATAATCACTTTAGGCTCATAAGGTGGACCAAGCTCCACTTTATGAGAACAAAACGATTTATTTTCAACAAATTAATAAATAACAAAATAAATAAAAACTTTTTTTCCCATTCTCAGCATTGCTCATTTGATAAGAAACTGGATTTCCAGCTCCGTATTGTGCTTGACATGTTCTCGTGATATGTGGTAAATGCTTAAAACAATTGTGACGTATATTCTAAATTAACTTTCCTTTTTAGTTTCTTTCCCTATGTAAATCTTGAGTTTATTCTCAGTTATACTTCCCCCTTAACGTGATATCTTTTCTCTCAAACGAATACTGTTGGCAACATAATTGAGATTGAATGAACGTGACGTATGCCTGGTTTGATAAGAACGAGAGGTATAAACTACGAGTAAAATGTTGCTTGAGAGCGTTGTGAAGAGAGCGTTGTGTTGGAGAGCGATTAATGTGGAACGTAGCGTTGTTGGTGTGTGGTGTGTTTAATGTTGATACCGATTTGTTATGGAAGTGCTACATCCTGAATAAAGTATCTTTTCCGTAGGTTTGACTTATGTTGTTTACATGTTTCGCCTGGCCGTTAAGGTTTAATTTAGGAACTATTTCATCTTATGGTTATGTTTTTAAAATAACTTAGAAGTACGAAAAGACTTCTACGTCATACAATTATTAAAAATAAAATACAGAAAAGTATAATCTCCAGCGCCTTTATTTATCTATTTTTTGCGCTTCTTGTTTTTTGTTTGAGTAATTTAGATAATTTCTCATATTTTTTTTTATTAAACTTTGGAAATAAAATATCTCTGGATATTTTTACGAAACTGCTGGCTCAATTTCATTGTCTTAAATATTGATTTTCGGCAAAAGAATATTTTTGTTTCCCTGTTCATTTGCTGATGAGCAATTGCAATTGCATTTTAAAATATAAGTCGAATCTCACGGTATATATTTTCCCCTTTTTTTATTTTCCTTCTGACAATGGAAGAGACATGCCCCTCCTTCGTCTGATCTCTTCACGCCTGCCCCCCTGCCAATAATTTAGAGAAGTCGGCGCCCCTGCCTTGGGATCGTCTATTTCGAGCTGACTGTATTTGCCGTTCCCCTGTGTATAGGAGTCGTTTTTAAGAGAGCGAGAAATTTTCGTGAGAATTATGATGCAGATGGTTTCGTACAAACACAGCTACACCACCATTGTTGATATGGTTCGCCGTATAGAAATCTTTTACTGACCTGTTAGCTCTAATTAGCGAACTTCAGACCTTATGACATTACGCTGTTGCCTAATTCCTTGTTACTGTATAATATTATAATGTTCTCTAACTTACAGACCTTATTTGAGGTACTTCGATAGCATCGTAGTGTCCGCCTTGAGATTTATAAACCCAATTTTTTTAAGATATGTGAGTGGTCAAAATCACTCGACTGTTTGCATGCATTATAAAAAATTCCTTATTAGCAAGACATTACACAAATAACACAAGACCTAATTTATGATTAGTGTCACAAGAGCCGTGCATAAGGAAGCGAAAGCACTTTTTACAGCTTTCATATGAACTATGGAAATACTTAGAAAACCCGTCTACTGTGACGGCATTTACTTCTGCAGTGTCGTAAACACTGTCAAATCAGGGTCCTTTCAATTTCTGTTTCAGCTTGGGAAATAGAAAAGTCTGCTGGTGCCATATCGAGGGAGCAAAGAAGATGAATGGCCATTGAGCACTGCAACCTGTTTGTAAGCCAGAGACGTCTGTACACTGATCGCTGTGTAAGCAGCTGTCAAGTTGTGACGTACTACAGATGTGAATAATGTGTCAAGACGCCAAATATGCAGCGATACATTCCGCCGGGGTAGCTTAGTGGTTAGAGCAACTCACTCCGGAGCGAGGAGACGCGATTTGATTTGCGTCACCGAAAAATTCCTGTTTTCACAAAGTAACAACCGCCAAACAGACTTCAAATCTGGTTACTCGCGCTTGATTCTTGCCAGTAAACGTTTTAATACCTCCACGTACTAAGCTCGGACAATAGTCCTCTCATATGGGGTGGGGGTGGGGGAGATCCTTTATAATCGCAAATAGTGATCGTTATAGTTTTCATAAGCGATCTCTCTGAAACGAACTTTATCTCAATTTTGTGAGCGCCATTCTTCACTTTGTTTATTGGTCTCTAGATCCTAATGGAAGTACCAACTCCCGTCCACAGCAATAATACTGTTTAGGAAACAGGGGCATCGTTAGACCACTTCAAGGGACTAAAGACCCTTTCCAACATTCTTTAAATAAGTGTTTCGTCTAAGTTAAAAAATATATATAACCCTTTACTAATTTCGGAATATAATTATTTATTTAAAATCAATCATAAAAAAAAATAAGGAAGAGAAAAAGTAAATGGCAAATTTACATTTGATCATTATATGCTATCAAAAGACGCGTAAGTAATTGCCTCTTGCTTAAGGACGCGTCCCGCGGGTCGTTGGGTGTGTAATGAGGTTCGTACTTTTTTGTTCTTTACTTTTTATTCATAGGTTCTTTCAAAAATGTTGGCAACACTGTATGGTCCTGGTGGACGTGAAGATCAATTGAACGCTCAGAGATTTTGGGTTTCATGTGCTGAATTTTGGGGTATGTAGTTTCTTTTTTTTTTTTTTTTTTTTTTTTTTTTTTTGCCCTGCTTGTAACGTACCAGGAGATGTGACGTACCTGCCAGAAGGACGCACACGACATAAAGGCAGATAGGAATCGGAATAAAACGTCCGCGTAGCTCAATTGGTAGAGTAACTTATTCCGGAATGAGGGGATCCGGGTTCGAATCCTGGCGTGGACAGAAATGACGGAGAAATTTACTTCGTTATATGCTGTGGGTCTTAACTTAGAATGCTCCATCTCCGAAACCTGGCGCTTGCTGACGTCGCCATCCCAATAAATCAGACCTCCCAGGGCTGGATAAAGGAAGGTCTATAGGGGCTACCATGACCTATGGAAAAGGACACATGCTTGGACAAATAATATAATAGATGGATAGAGAGAGAGAGAGAGAGAGAGTGGTTTATAAAATAATTTTACCTTTGTCCCGTATGGTTTCCACTTGGTCAGAAACAGAGGCTGGAAGATGAACAGATTTCAAGACACTGACTCACCAAGTGTAAAGGGTTCATGTCGCTGTGTACAGCGGCGTCGACGAGACAATTTCAGCTTTTTCACTACCATCCACCCACACCTCCCAATTTGCACAAGTATACAATGCTAAATCATTACAAAATCCAAGACAAAATCTGGGAATGTTAACCTTTTAATTTATGTTCTTATGAGAACAATGGAAAATACAGTGACTTATAATGAAAATTCTACAAATAATTTATTAGTTTGAAGAATGCACTACACTTTAATTATCACAAGTATATTGCTACAGCTCTGTGTTTTAACAGAATTCATAACGATACACCGTAATAAGTCCTTTGGGGGCCCACTCAGATGTCGTAGCCTTGGAGCCCACTCAAATGTCTTAGCCTAGGGGCCCACTAAAGCCTTAATCAGGCCCTGAGACTATCTAGCCAGCACGCAGTATCCACTGTTCAAGCTGAACCTTTTTTTTTAATTGTAGGAGCTATAAAACTAAAACTTTGGCTTTCATGCTGTCTGCATACGGAATGTGTTGCTCGTCCTATAACAAAGGCTGCAAATAAAAATCCCCCTGAACAGAGAGCCCACTACAGCACTGTTCAATACTCTACAATACAGCAAAGCAACTGAGGGTCATCTTCACATTCACAAAAACCCGCTGAAGATAGGGGAAAAGAAGTCAAAGTTTAAATAGTATTATTACTGCGCCTAAAACTGAAGATCTTGAGGTCACATTGGTTGTAAGTGAAATTAAATTTATTTAAAACTCTATTAAATTAAAAAGTGATAACTATATAACTAACAATCTTAAACAAATTCTGCTGATTTATTTATTTTTTCGTTACGGAAGAGGTTGCTGGGTGAGTACGTAAAATTAAGCCCTGTAAAATTAACTTTCGTTCTAGCTTCAGGTAGAGTTTTTTCGCGCCATACTATGTCTTTCGCCACTTTTGATAACCTTGGTGAATTAAAATACGCATTTCTTGTTCAAAATTTTCAGGGGATATCAGTTGCTCACATCAAAAAACGAAGGCGCGGTTATATGTACTTTTTTTATTGGAGGTTTAACGACCACCGTGAGCAATTCAATGGGCTATGAGCAGTCGCCCGTCCCTAATTTAGGGTCACTGTCTCCAGGGAAGGCAGAGAGCCAGTGCCGTAAGACAAACACAGCATCCATGCCTCACCGGGATTTGAACCCGGACTTCTTTCGAACGAATGATCAGAGGCCATCGCTTACACCACTGCGCCACCGGGGCGGCGTATATACTTTGCAAACAAATATATCGTTCACATTATTGAAGATTATCCGAGGGCTATTTGATCGCTACTGTGACTGCCAGTGCCAGCCAAGACTTCCAAGGATGCACAGTACTATGCAAATGAAAAACTAATTATCAGACAAATCAATGGAATGTTGAATATCAGGAAATAATTCCAGGTGCACCGAAGCAGTTGGGAAACGCCTTACAGTCAGTGTGATTGTGCCTTTTCCATGGAGATGGTTGGCTGATTAGAGTTCAGTGGCGCAAGGGCCTCGAAGTGCCAGAGCGCAATTCCAGGGAGATAACAGTAGGATGTGACGTTAATTTTGTTTTTTTCGAGCAACGCATAATGAACACACCGGAGAAGCGTTCCGACACCATTTTTAATAAAAAAAAAAGGGGGGATTTTCAGTTTTGCAATACTTAATTATTTAATTATTATAACGTAACGTACTATAAGACGGTTACGTATTGCTAACTGTTTGTTACAATATTTACATTTTTGTACCAAACAACAGCGATAAGGATTAAAAAGGTCAATATTCAAGAAATTGAGCAGCTTTTCATTAGATTACCCACCACCCTTTTTGGAACAATTTATGTTTAAGAGTTCCGGCATCTTTTTCTCCAGAAAAGAAAAAGAAAAACGCTGTACATGTATATATAACATAGAAAACAAATCAATATTTTGTGGTTTGCCTCGGGCGCCGAAATGTCCAGTTACGCCTCTGCCCTTTGGAGACAAAGTTATTCCCCGAAAAAAAGCCAAAAACCAGGGTGGTTTTTCTTCCAATTCAGGCTTTCTACCGCTAAAAAAATCGTTGTAACAGGTGCAAAGATAGTGTGTCCACGGAGCGGACGGACTGACGGACAGACACATGGCCGTATCCAGGGGTGGGCTTTTTATAGTCCACTTGAGAAGTAAATGGGGGGGGTGCGAATTGCGAAATGGAAGCTTAAAGCACATGTTTAGGTTGAGAACGTTCTCACTTATTTCCTCGTACTTGGTGTAGGTTAGTTTACTTACTGCGACGTGTGTAGGGAAGGAGAGAAATAAAATTAACCGCCACTTCATGAGTAGTGACAGTTTATGATAGCCATAAACCTGTCATTACTGTACTGCCGTTCCAAACATTTTTCTATCCCGGGGCCACGACCTTTTTCAGAGGCCAGCCTTTCCTTGGTATCAAACCATTCTCCGTGTTGATGCTGGATAACACAGAGTTTGCTGTACTCCCACGCAGCACAATCACATCTAATAGACGTCCATTTTACGTTCACCGCGTTGCGTATGGAACTTTCATGGACATCCATGAAAGTCCAGATTACGTCTATTAAACGTGATCAGGAGAACCAATGGCTGTCAAATGTCTTACCAGATTACGTTTAATCTACGTAATCTGGATGTTACGTAGAGACGCTAAATGGACGTTAAATGGACGTGAGTCTAGATACGTCCATCACACGTCATGTGTGCTACACTGTAAAAAAAAATAATAAGTGGCGTGAATTCACGGGAAATTCCCCCGTTCACCGTACCAGTCTGACACAACGAAACCTTCATCACTCGCTCCAGCGCGATTTGAACCAAGTATCTTGCAACTGTGAAGCGGGTGTCTTACCACGGAGCCACAAATTCCTGTTAACAACGCTTGCGTGCAAGGTACAACACCAATTTCACGATGCTTATTCTTGGATTGGAGGTTTAACGACCACCGTGAGCAACTTAATGGGCTATAAGCAGTCGCCCGTCCCTAATTTAGGGCCACTGGCTCCAGGGAACGGAGAGAGCCAGTGCCGTAAGACAAACACAACATTCATGCCTCACAGGGATTTGAACCCGGACCCCTTTCGGACGAATGATCAGAGGCTATCGCTTAAACCACTGCGCCACAGGGGTGACCTCACGATGCTTATTCATTTAGTTAGTTGTTATTAATGTAGGTGAGTTAGTCATTTTATTTTCTGTTGGGCCTTATTATTTTCCTAAATACGTTTATAATAATTTTATTTTTTCTGCAGGAAGATTTATTACAAACTAAGTATTTTTTCACCGTGATTTTTTTTCTTTTCGAAATAACAGAATGTTTTGGAACTAGAGATCTTTTTAAACTGACAATGACTTCCATTGTCTTTAAGAAAAGGGCGAATGCACTGCTTTTTAGTATTTCATAAAACTTCTAAGTATAAAATTTACTCTTGATAGCTATAATAACCTTTGTCTTAAGGGACCTCACACATACATAAACATTATATAACTAATTTAGTAGTTAATCAAACCTCAAGTATTCCCACGAATCGATCCTGTTACCGAAATTTTTTACATCATGTGGATACGGAAAAAGTGATAACAGAATTTTCTGTTAATATATGAAAAGAATTGCTGAAAAGTTTCTGAAATTTCAGAATTGTTCGTAAACACCTCTTAGTAATGACAGTTTGCTGTAAATATAAGAAAGGAATTGCACAAAGTTTTCTGAAAATTCAGAATTTTCTTTGAATTCGTTAGAAGTCTATATTCAGAGCACTTGGCAGGTTGTACAGAACTGCTTCCTGCCAACTTCAAACACGACCACAAATACACATAGAAAAACAAAAAATAAACAACAACAACAAAAAAGATAACACCTGGCTTAGTGCTAATAAGTGAGCAACTTAAAACTATTATTAACTTCAAACTTCTATTCCGCTTGGCTCAATGGTCTCGTACTTTATTGATATTTAAGGTGCACATGCGCGAATAGCTCCACAATTCATCCATAAAGGACATCCATTCAGTGCCGCCGTAAGCTTACGCGAGGCCCTGTGCGAACACTCCCTGCGAGGCCTTCTGGCTAACTCATATTTTTTGCTAAATCAACCTGAATAACGGTATTTTGCGCACGTACGCAATAGAATATTTTTATTTTTTGATAAGGTGATGATAAGCTTTTCACTCATTTATTTGTTATAAAAGGAACTGATATTTTTCTTAAACTTCGAACTGTAATTGCTATTATTATTAAGCTCCACCGTCGTTCGCCTTTGCAAAATAAAACAAGAAAAACGACACCGAATTTTCGGGAGTAATAAACACGTCCTTTGAATCCGTTTTGACGCAAATTAAATTTATTAAAGCTATTCAAAGTCAATGGAACCAGTCTGGAAAACAATAGATCTGACGAAAGAAAGAAGATTTTCGATCGGGTTTCTAATACCTCAGATATTGCTGTAAACGGAATCGTGAGCTTACGAACTCTTAGAAACAGAGATATCGACAAAAATAAGATGTGACTGTACGTCCCCTGGTGGTAAAACCATGCATTATTTTAGGATGAAAGTATTCTCAAAAGGTTTATCCATATAAACGGTATCGGCCCAAGAAAAAAAAATTAGTCGAGTTTTCAGGAGCCCAGATTTTGCTACAAATACATCAGAAGCAGAAATTAACACTTATGACCCCTGGTGCCAAACCATTCTTTACCAAACATTAGAAATTATGTGAAAAATATTTTCCATCAGGTCTCGTATGCGATACAGGAAGAAGTTTTTAAATCGGAGCTTTAGGAGCAGAAATAACGCAGAAAACGCAATTTACCTTTGTGCCCCCTAGCGGAAAGTCTCTGATTTACTTGAAAATTTTGAATTTATAGGAAAAACATTTCGCATCGGAAACACTATCCAACAAAAAAGGAATTTTTCAAATCGGACTCTTAGAAGTAAAGATATTGACAAAAATATGATATGCATCTACGCCCCCTGGCGTAGAAACCATGCATTATTTCAAGAAGAAAATTTTCCTAAAAAGTTTGTCGACATGAGTAGTATCGGTCAACAAAAGACTTTTTTTCAGTCGAGATTTTAGAAGCTCATATTTTGCTGCAAATACGTCAGAAGCGGAAATTAAGACTTACGCCACCTGGTGGCCAAACCATTTTTTACAAAAATTAGAAATTATGTGCAAACGATTTCCCATCAGGAGCGGTATCCGGTGCAGAAAGAATTTTTCAAATCGGAGATTCAGAAGCAGAGATATAGGGGGAAACGCAATTTACCGCTACGCCCCCTAGCGGAAAGTCTATGAATTACTTGAAAATTTTTAAATTATATGAAAAACATGTCACACGGAATACACTATCCAACAAAGAAGGAATTTTTCAAATCGGATTTCTAGAAGTAGAGATATTGACAAAAATATGATGTTCATCTACGCCCCCTGGCGGAGAAACTGAGGAATTTTTTTGGAAAAAAATTTCCAAAAAGGTTTATCGAAGTGAGTGGCATCAGTCCACGAAAGAATTTTTTCAATCGATATTTTAGAAGCTCATATTTTATGGCAAATACACCAGAAGCAAAAATTGACACTTACGCCCCATGGTGGCCAAAGTATTCTTTACCAAAAATTTGAAATTATATGCAAAAGATTTTCCATCAGGAGATGTATCCGCTGAAGAAAATATTTTTCAAATCGGAGCTTTAGAAGAAGAGTTATCAGGGAAAATGTAATTTACTTTTACGCCCCTAGCGGCAAATATAAGCGTAATTTGAAAAAGTAACTATATCTAAAATACTCTTCGATATAAATGGAATCCAAAGATAAAAGAATTTTTTCAATCGGATGTTTAGAAGCAAATATGTGGAATAAAACGTATTTCTGAATTCGACACCATCTGGATTTACGCCCTCTACCGGCGAATTTGTACATCGTAAAAAAACGAAATAAAGGATCATCATTCGCATATTTCAAGCTTCCCAATGCAAAAAGAATTTTTCAAATCGGACTAATAGTTGCAGAGATACCGCGGGTACAGACGGACGGACAAACCGATAACATAAGCACGATCTTTTTTTACAAAAGACGTGCTAAAAAATAAGGTAAATGTTATTAATGCCATGCACTAGACAGTATGAATTTTTTAAATCTGTTTTACTATAGCTGTGTATTTTAAAAATGAAACCTATGCGGAACAAAAAGAAAAATGTTTTAAATAGGTACATCAATTTCCTAGTGAATTGTAACACATTAAAAAAATGTCCTTTAAAAGTTAGACAGTCATTTCAAGAAAACACTTGTATGTAAAAGGAAAACTTCGCGTTTTACCTGTCACGAAAAGGAGAACTTTGTCGCCTTTTGACCAGCAAAATCTTCAATAATATCATCGTAATTTAGATTTGATGCCACATCGCGTTCTGTTGACAATGTAGCGAGCGCAGTTAACCTTTCTTGAGACATTCTTCGGCACAGTTAACATAATTCTGTACGCGATAGCTACGTTAGGGAAGAGATTTTGTACTCCGTTTAAAAATTGCAATACTTGGATAGCAGTATTGACGTCGTCCAGAACTAGTTCTCTGACTATTTTTAATTCTGTGAATAGGTCCTCTCCGCACATATCGCGGGAATTTCCTGAACGAAGGGTCAAATCCAGGTTTTTGCAATATTTCATTAGGTCTTCGTCATTCATTTGTTTTATTTTCGGTAGAGAATACAAAAATACAAACTTGTCATTGAACTCTTTATATTGTTCAAAATGAGATTTCAGATACTGTTAAGCAGTGTCTATAATAGGATAAATACTCTATTTTGAAGACTTCCTCTGCAGATTTTGTATTTCTCAAGGGCTCATCGTCTACTTCGTAATCAAAGATTCTTCTTTGTTTAGCCACTCTATGCTCAGAAAATTTTGGTTCAACACCTAACTGTTCACCAATTTCACGAGCGTCCAGAATTGCTGAATTGAAGCCTTCATTTCGAAATTGATTCAAAAATTTAATAACCCCCTGAAGCATATTTTCTGCCATGTCAAACTGCATCATGCTTTCTGATTGAAGTGGTTTGCTCACACTGTTTACAGAGAAGAGTATGTCATACCATATAACAATACCCAATAAGAATTCATAACTCTGAAGTTCATGTATTGCCAATGAGCGAGCGTTACATTTGATTTTAGGATCATTTACTGTGTCCGCAGCTTCAAGAACTGCGTCTCTTACTTCCTTTGCTTGATATCTAATGGGTTTAGCACTTTCTACACGGCTTTCTAATCTAGTATCACAGGACTTCTTAGTAATAATACAAGGAACGTATTTGAGCATAATAGTATCACAGGACTTCTTAATAGTAATACAAGGAACGTATTTGAGCATAATGTTTCATCGAGTAGGAGTTGCTACAAATATGGAACAGATTCTACCAATCACACCAAAAAGAGTAATCGCCTTTGTAGAACATTTAGCCATGTCTCCTAAGAGTAAATTTAAATTGTGGCATGCACGTGGCATGAAAAATGCTGTAGGATTTAACTGAAGAATTCGAGCTTGGACACCATTATTTACACCCTTCATATTAGCGCCGTTATCATACCCCTGGCCCCCGCAGTTATTTAAGTTCAAACCAAGCTCATCCAGGGCTACCAAGAGATGGTCAGAGAGGTCTTTTCCAGTAGATGACACATTTTCTATAGATTCAATGAAGTGTTCCTCAACTTTAAACTTTTCCTCTGAAATATTAACAGATCTAAGGACCAACGACATTTGCTCCTCATGACTTAAATCGGGAGTGCAATCTAGTATAACTGAAAGGTACTGTGCTTTCTTAACATGGTCTACATTTGATTTTGTTACTTTAGATGCCATTAGATTAACGAGTTCATTCTGAATTTGGCTACCCAAATAATAGTCGTAAATTTCACTATTTTCGATGCGTCTTAAATGCACTTGTAAAACAGAATCAAATTTTACAATCATTTGTATGAACCCAAAAAAATTGCCATTAGTGGGCGAGTACAGAGTATTGTTATCACCCCTAAATGCAAGGTTATCACCCCTAAATGCAAGCTAAATACTGAATAACGTATAAAATGCGTTTCAAGACTTCGCGCGAATGCTGCTTTTCTTGAAAACTGAATGACCTTTGTTTATCGTCAATGGTGAGGTTTTTTGCAAGTCTAAGCTTGCACTCTGTCCTCCTTTTGATACATTCTATGTAACTTTAGGAAATTTCATCACTCTTCAACCTGACTTAAATGTCTCGAGTCGCAAAGCCCTTCATGTGCTAACATGTCCCCATTTGTGTTTCCGAAAAATTTACAGCAAAAACAGAAAACTTTACCTTTTCTCTTTGAGTAAATCAACCACCTCCTGTTTACTGTTTCTCCGTTGTGTAAAATACGCTTATAGTGTTCTGGCGAAAAGTGCCTCTTCTCGTCATCACTTGGGTAATCATAGTTTACCACACAAATCGGGCACTTTTGCAAGATTACATCAAACTGTGTGTTGTTTAAAACAGGCGGCCACTCACCTGGATCTAACAGTAGAACAAATTCTTCACCTGTTTGAAATGATGAATCACAGTCCTTCACATCAGATATTCGTGTAAGCTGGTCAGAGACACTCGCAACATTGTTATCACTTGCTCTGACTTGAACCACATCCACATTATTACCATTGGATTCTTCATCTTCGATGCAATTTGAAGTAAACGATGAACTGCTGGCCACATGAACTGAAGCTGAAGGTAGTAAAAATTTATCGAAAGCACCTTCCTGACTTTGTAAAAACATTTCTATTCTTTCCCTTTTCTTTGCTGTTTGATAACTTGATTCGAATTTACGGAACTTATCCCGTTCTCTAGACATCTCAACTCAACTCACTTAACGTAAGCTATATTTTTTAAAAGTCAAGTAGTTACATTTGAAGTAGAGAAAGAGTGAACCAGGTTAAAGCGTTAAAACAAGCACGAATGAGCAACCGAATAAAGTTAATAGATCGCCAAACACAGCGGCCAATTGACTTGACACACACAGCTGTTTTTGCTTTGAAAAAACAGCTAGGGAAAATCCACAAAAAGTGGATCCCAAGATAGGCGGTAAAATTCGAAGAATGTCGCGACGTGATGTCCACTCACACTCGTCAATCACAGAGTTTCCAGCAGTGAGAAGAAAATACATTGCTGTCGGCGCTGCGGCGTGTGTTGGACTTATCAAGGTAACACCATATGACCCCGCCCACCAGACTCACGGTCTCCCAGGGATACAGAACCACCGATCTTAAGGCGCTGCACTTTGAATCAGAAAGGGGGAACGTATGTATGACATCACTGTGATGTTTGTGTATGCGGATTCGCGGAGAACTGAAATGGTGATTCATATGTTTTGAACTGTCGGATTTTTTTGTCTGTGTACTTAATGTTATATTTTTTTTTCTTTCTCTCTTTTATTTTATCATATCTTATTTATCCACCAGCGCGAGGCCCCTCAAAGTGCAAGGCCCTGTGCGGTCGCACGCGCCGCGAACCCTTAACGGCGGTCCTGCGTCCATTAGATTTCCTATGAATGACATCCAATGGATGTCCAAATGTGGTAGCTCCAGAATTCGTCCATTATAAGGACATCCACTGGACATCTATACGTGATGTCTAATGGATGTTTATACATAGACGTCCACTGGACGCCTATATTTTATCCATGACGTCTACTGCACCAGATGGATGTAATATAGACGTGCATTAGGCGTCGCTGGTTGTGTGGTCTTGTTGAAATCTGATAAGAAAATGATATCCTAAAATATTAACTTCTGAAACAAAATGGGATTGCTATTATTTAAAAAAAACCTGAAACAATAAAAGTAAAAAAAAAAAAAGGATAGGAAGAAATAATATAAAGGAACCACAAAGCTGTTGAATATATGTCGTTACAAAATAATGAGACGCTTTTTGACAGACTTTCTGAATTGCTGGATGGCATCATCTGAATTTATCTCAATATTTCGATGAACAGACATTACGGCCAGCCCATTCAGACGAGAACTTGTTGTTTTCATATGATCGCTGTCTCATATTGTTCAGTTCGCTATTCTGTTAATGCTGAGTAAGTTCACGTGTCGTTACTCGCCAAAAAATACTAATATACTAAAAACTAAAGGGTTTATTTTTTGTCCAGTTAACGTAGTGAACGTAAAATGGACGCCTAGTAGATGTGATTGTGTTGTGTGGGAAGAAGGTATGTAAGGTAAGCTGACCAGAAGTACCCAATTCTTGAGGACAGTCCTCAAATTTAGTTTACCGTCCTCAAAAACCTCTGATACCGTTGGGGACCCAAATTGTCCTCAAATTTTGATGTTTGTCCTCAAATGTCTTCGAATTTACACTTCCTCATTAGCTTGTCAGATTTCTAATGAAAAATGTTCTTAAAAGTAATTTTCGTTGTATTAATTTTCCGACATGCTTCTTGTGAAAACAAACTTTGACTTTTTTTTTCTTCTTTCCGAGTTTAAGGACCACCGCGAGCAACTCTGAGGATTATAAGCAGTCACCTGTCTCTAATTTGGAGAAATTCGTTCTAGGGAAGCGAGAGAGCAAGTGCTGTAAGACAAACACACCATCCATGTCTCAGTCGTGATTCGAACCCGTACCCACTTGTACGAATGGTCAGTGGCCAGTACTAAGACACTGAACTACTAGCGTGGTCAAATTTCAACTGTACTTGATGTAAGTTTCTCCAAAAACTTTGGCAAAATGAAAAATTCGCCATGCAATTACTTTTGTGTGCAGCTTGATTTTAATTCAGCACATATACAAGGTAAAGCATTTCACTTTTGCTAATATGTTCTGGCCATCATAATTCTACTTTGTCAATACAAATTACCAACATTCTACAAGATATGACCTTTTAAGACACAAATTGGCATGTGTAATATCACACTTATTGAAGCAATGCAGTTTTGTGACAAAAATATTTGCATATTTATTTTGAGTACGTATATGTCCCCAAATGAACTGCCGATTTGGGCACGCCTCGCCCTTTTGTCCTCAAATCAGTGTTCCAATATCTGGTCACCTTAATGCAAGGTAATGGCGGAGTTGTATTGAGGTGGACGAATGATTGTTGTTATGAAATAAAAGTTTATGTTCCCGAATGGAGTTCGTTACTGCTTAAAAGTAAGTTCGTGTCTCTTATTAAGGCTTAATCTGTAACACCAACAGAGTTGGAAAAATGGCGGCAAGCATTAGGATGTGATCATACTTCCACAGCTTACAATGTGGAAAAATTTTACGTTAAGAGCATTAACCGTTGTTTAAATGTAGGATCACAAATTTTAGTCCTTGATATCAAATGTGCTCATCGTACTATATCCACGCAGGACGGGGAAATCTCCGCCGAGAAAAAGCAGCCATTTTGCCGCGATGCACTTTTTCTGCCGTTATCGCCAGCACAGATGGAGGGAGTGCCTTATTGATTAGTATGATTAGGTACAAAAATTAAACAAATGTGTGAGATACAGTTTTTTTTATTGGAGGTTTAACGACCACCGTGTGCAACTCAGTGGGCTATAAGCAGTCGCGCGTCCCTAATTTAGGGCCACTGGTTCCAGGGAAGGGAGAGAGCCAGTGCCGTAAGACAAACACAACATCCATGCCTCGCCGGGATTCGAACCGGGACCCCTTACGGACGAATGATCAGAGGCCATCGCTTAGAACACTGCGCCACTGGGGTGACATATATTGTTTATTACTAAATGAAAACATCAATAGTGATTGATTTCTCGAGCTGAAGATTAATCAAAATTATTTTTTACGAACATTTCGGTAAGTTTTCAAAATCAGCAGTTTCCGTTAACGATGCTCCAATTACTTACGCAAAAACTGATATTCTATGTTAAGATTGCTTCTCCGAATGTACAGCACCATCTCATTTTACAAGAAGTATAATGTTTTTGCGATAAAGGGTCTATTCTCTATTACCTCAGTAAAAAACTCAGCATCGTCTGCTCAGAAATCTTCACGTTATAGTACTCCCTCTGCGGCCAAAATTTTTTTTAATAACGCTTATTTGACAAATTCCATGTGATAGGCACAAAAGTGAATGTTTGCTAAGCGTTCCAGGTTATTGTTTTTTTAATTCCAAGCAAAATAACATTTGTAAAATACGAATGTTTCTGCCGCTTCCTCCCATAAGAAAGCATAGGTTGTATCGAATCATCAGCCCACACGTTCGTCGTGCCATCTAGTGACAAGTGACATTAACGGGCGATTTTTGCTTCCAGAATCGTATCATCTGACTATCATACCAGGTGATACGACTCTCCGTGCTGTCAACAGTTTGAAAAACGGGCTGTTAATGTCACTGCTCGCCAGGAGGCGTTCAGGAGTTGTGGGCCGATCGTTCACGCTAACCATCATAGGATTACATGGTGTTTATGATTACATCAGTGCAAAATCGGTATTTATCTTGAGTATTTTTTATTTATTACTTTGTGTAATTACTGTATATTGTATGGAGTTCCAGAAAATGTGAAGTTTCTATACAGAAGGTAAAGCACGTTAATTCTGGTTTTACTTAACAGGAGATAAATTTATAGTGTGGTTAAATGTCGGACTAGAATCTGTTCAGTTCTGTTTTAGGTATGGGCGAAAGTGATAAGTTTTAGGTATGGGCGAAAGTGGCGCAGTGGTCTAAGCGTTGGCCTCTGATCATTCGTCCGAAAGAGGTCTGGGTTCGAATCCCGGTGAGGCATGGATGTTGTGTTTGTCTTACGGCACTGGCTCTCTCCCTTCCCTGGAACTAGTGACCCTAAATCAGGGACGTGAGACTGCTTATAGCCCATTGATTTGCTCACGGTGGTCGTTAAACTTCCGAAATAAAAGTTATAAGTCAGGTGATACGACTCAGTGTCTCCCTCCTACGAGAGGAGTTAAGTACGAATTTAAAGAGATAAAAAGTTCATGAAAGAAATACGGGATTACGCCATATAATACAAATTTTGAAGATGACAATCCGATTTTTGGCGTAAATGTGACAAGGATGGTAAGTCAGATGATATCCGAAAACTTGAAATTTTTCATAGTCCTGGAGCGCGACCCGAACCCGCGTCTCGCCGCCCTGGTGGTGCAGTGGTCTAAGGCGCTGGCCTCTGATCGTTCGCCCGTAAGGGGTTCGGGTTCGAATCCCGGTCGGGCATGGATGTTGTGTTTGTCTTACGGCACTGGCTCTCTCCCTTCCCTGGAACCAGTGACCCTAAATTAGGGACGGGCGACTGCTTATAGCCCATTGAGTTGCTCACGGTGGTCGTTAAACCTCCAATCAAAAAAAAAAAAAAAAAAAAAAGAACCCGCGTCTCCCAGAAAACGCCCAGGTATGCTAACCACTACCCCACCCAGAACGACAAAGTTTCAAGTTTCCGATCAATTTGAATATAACCATCACAGGGCCGCCCCGGTGGCGCAGTGGTCTAAGGCGTTGGCCTCTGATCATTCGTCCGAAGGGGTCCGGGTTCGAATCCCGGTGAGGCATGGATGTTGTGTTTGTCTTACGGCACTGGCTCTTCCCCTTCCCTGGAACCAGTGACCCTAAATTAGGGACGGGCGACTGCTTATAGCCCATTGAGTTGCTCACGGTGGTCGTTAAACCTCCAATCAAAAAAAAAAAAAAAAAAAGAACCCGCGTCTCCCAGAAAACGCCCAGGTATGCTAACCACTACCCCACCCAGAACGACAAAGTTTCAAGTTTCCGATCAATTTGAATATAACCATCACAGGGCCGCCCCGGTGGCGCAGTGGTCTAAGGCGTTGGCCTCTGATCATTCGTCCGAAGGGGTCCGGGTTCGAATCCCGGTGAGGCATGGATGTTGTGTTTGTCTTACGGCACTGGCTCTTCCCCTTCCCTGGAACCAGTGACCCTAAATTAGGGACGGGCGACTGCTTATAGCCCATTGAGTTGCTCACGGTGGTCGTTAAACCTCCAATCAAAAAAAAAAATAACCATCACAGGATTCGCTAGTCGAGGCAACCGGCATTCATGTTTAGCGAATCTGGAGGTTAAGAAACTTATCCCGTGTTTTTTTTTATTGGAGGTTTAACGACCACCGTGAGCAACTCAATGGGCTATAAGCAGTCGCCCGTCCCTAATTTAGGGTCACTGGTTCCAGGGAAGGGAGAGAGCCAGTGCCGTAAGACAAGCACAACATCCATGCCTCACCGGGATTCGAACGCGGACCCCTTACGGACGAATGATCAGAGGCCAGCGCCTTAGACCACTGCGCCACCGGGTCGGCTATCCCGTATTTGCCCGGAGAAGCAGATAAATCATGAAAAAAATACGGGATTACGCGAGATAATACAAATTTTGAAGATGACAATCCGATTTTTGGCGTAAATGTGACAAGGATGGTAAGTCAGATAATATTCGAAAACTTGAAAATTTTATCGTCCTGGAGCGGGACTCGAACCCGCGTCTCCCAGAAAACGCCCAAGTACGCCAAGTATGCTAACCACTACACCACCCAGAACGACCAAGTTTCAAGTTTCCGATCAATTTGAATATAACCATCACAATATTCGCTAGTCGAAGCAACCGGCATTCATGTTTAGCGAATCTGGAGGTTAAGAAACTTATCCCGTGTTTGCCCGGAGAAGCAGATAAATCATGAAAGAAATATCGTTCTGGGTGGTGTAGTGGTTAGCATTCCCGGGCGTTTTCTGGGAGACGCGGGTTCGAGTCCTGCTCCAGGACGATGCAAATTTTCAATTTTTCGGATATTATCTGACTTACCATCCTTGTCACATTTATGCCAAAAATCGGATTGTAATCTCCAAAATTTGTAGATAAAAAGTGTTCTTTTTTCTGGTAATTTTTTTACAGATTTTAGGTCTATTCACTCGGAATATTTTTTTTTCGGGAGGCTTTTACTGGTGAATCAAATCATATTTCTGGCTACCCAACGCTGCTACAGGCAAAAAATTAAAAAACAAATATTTATCAAAAATTTGTTTCAATAAATTTAGCCCATTTATCTGTGCGAAGTTATTCCTGAGTCCTCTCTTAATCGATTGGTACACATGTATGTTGTACAAGAAGCTGGATTAATGTTCTTTTTTTTTTTCCTAAGAAGTACAGCGCATTATATCATTTTTTTTTTGATTGGAGGTTTAACGACCACCGTGAGCAACTCAATGGGCTATAAGCAGTCGCCCGTCCCTAATTTAGGGTCACTGGTTCCAGGGAAGGGAGAGAGCCAGCGCCGTAAGACAAACACAACATCCATGCCTCACCGGGATTCGAACCCGGACCCCTTACGGACGAATGATCAGAGGCCAGCGCCTTAGACCGCTGCGCCACCGGGGCGGCCATTATATCATTGAAATCAATGTTAAAAATCCGCAAAGGTTCCCGTCATATAACGCAGTGGCTCAGGGGTCTAAGCGATGGCTTATGAATATTCGTCCGAGATGGGTTCGGGTTTGAATCCCGGTGGCGCAGTGGTCTAAGCAATGGCCTCTGATCATTCGTCCGAAAGGGGTCCGGGTTCGAATTCCGGTGAGGCATGGATGTTGTGTTTGTTTTACGGCACTGGCTCTCTCCCTTCCCTGGAACCAGTGACCCTAAATTAGGGACGGGCGACTGCTTATAGCCCATTGAGTTGCTCACTGTGGTCGTTAAACCTCCAATTAAAAAAAAAAAAGAATCCCGGTGAGGCATGGATGTTGTGTTTGTCTTACGGCGCTGGCTCTCTTCCTTCCCTTGCACCAGTAGTCCGAAATTAGGAACGGGCGACTGCTTATAGCGCATTGAGTTGCTCACGGTGGTCGTTAAACCTCCAATAAAGTAATGTATATATAGCAGTGTTTAAATCCCTTCACGTCAGTGGGCCGCGGGTGGCCTGGTGGGCAACATTCGTGACTGCCACGGAAAGGACCTCAGGTTCGATCCGAGAGGCAGGTAGGAAGTTGGAACGCTCGATCCACTAAATATTCGCCGTGCGTTGGATGGGCACGTTAAGCCTTCGGACCCCGGGTACTGCATCCCCCGGTAATAAATAAAGGCGTCTTCCTCCCCCTTTCTACTTCGCTTCCGTGTCACTTTCCTAAAGCTCCTAGCTTCCTATTTCTAAAGGTTGTTTAAGACCTGGGGTCAGACACTCCCTTCCTAAAATCCTCTACATATGATCATTTATTTTCACGTCAGTTGGACCTCAACTCACAGTAGAACGAGTACTACATTATTTTCTATCTCATAGCAGTGCAGTGGCTAATGCTATACGTTTTACTATATTTCTCTTCGCCATCCAAGCCATGATTATTTTTGTTGGAATATGTGCCCGACAGAGGGCGCGCGCATGAGAAGAGTAACCGTTAACCGAGAAGAACTAGAATAATTGTTGTTGATGTCGGCTAATGCTTCGCGTCTTTTGGTTTGAGGTAAGTTTATTTGTGGTATGTTCTTAATATTATTATTTTTTTTTCGGAGTGTTATAAAGTACGTTAATAGAGCGTATGTGTCCGCAATGTGTTTGGTCAATTGCAGTTATACAGGCAGGTGTTTTGAAAACATTACGTTTCAAACATGTGAATGACGTCCAAACAATCGCAAATTGAAACATTTGAAGATTGTGAAACTGTATCAGTGTGTTCTGCTGAATATCATGGGGTATGTAACAAATTTGTATCTGAACATTATTTATAGCGGGAATCTGTTGACATTGCCTTGGCTTTTATTAGGGAACAGCTGGTTCAAAAGGTGCTTTTATGAGTAGTCATTGTTGTGGTCTAAAAGTAATGTGAGATTTTGTATGCATATAACTTCCTGAGTTTTGTAAACATGGGTATACATCAAAATTATTGATTAGAAGAAAAACAAAATTTCGAAGTGTGCTCTTCTGAGGTTATTGATCATGTTTTGAATGAATTTACTATATGTGTAATCACAATGTATAATATTCAGTGTTTGAATTACCCAGTGGTCTGCCGGCCATTGGCCAGTAAAAGTTCTGTTGGGCAAGTGAACTATTTGTTACTGGACTGGGTGTCCAGCGATTTTTTTTTCTCATTTGTTTTGGAATTTGTACGTTTTAAAAGAACTGAACATAATTTTAAAATATCCAGGTGTGGCTATGACAGATTTTGGATTTTTTGAAATTCGGATATTTATTACCCAAAAACAATGTCAAAATCGTAAACTGTACTCTAGTTTTATTAAAAGTTTGCACTGTAAGAAAAGTGAGGTCCAAATAAAAATATTTGAGTTAAGATAGCCCACTTTTTTGCTCAAACAGTGACCCTAGAGTAGTGTCGTTGGAAAGCATAAATGCTTTCCAACTGGAGGTTTAAGAACCGTTTATGTGCTGCTTTTACCCATCTGTCTGCCCACATGGGAGAACCTTCTGCCTTTCAGACTGGAGCAAGGTATTCTATGAAGGTGGCTTTTGATATGTTACAAAGTGTGTCATAATCATTGCATTATATGGTTTCCTCCCGTATTTTCTTCCATGCAACTTGGTCTGCTATGCATGTAGATCATTCATGTAAAAACAGCACTTTGCATTCAACATTAGCTTTCCCTGTGGGACTAAAATTTGAAAAGAATCATGGGAAAGGAAGTGTGTGTTGTAGTGGCAGACTGAGAAGTATCAGTTTAAAAACCAGCAACCCAGGTCACTTTTGCATTTGTTAACGGCAATCATAATATTTATACTAAAAACTTTCATTTGAAATGAACTATATATTTTGCTTTAGTGTTCCATCCTTGATACTAATACCATGTGCACACTTAGTATATTAGTATTTGTGCAATTTCTGGACCACTAAAGAATGAGTGTAGGTAACATCACATTTTGGTATACGCTGGTAACCAGTGAAATTGTTTTTTGTTTTTTCTTTCAAATTTCTATGACTGCTTACTGTGCTTCGTTTTTATTTATTAGTATTATTTGCATGTGTACACGTACATATTCTGTTGCTCTGAATTTGTGATATACAGCTTCAATGATGTGATGCACTATTTTTTATGTGTACTATAAATGTGAGGTTTTTCTTTCACGGACCAGTGCACATTTTGTTTTTAGTGGACCAGTGATTTGCAAATTGGAGTGGTCCTCTGGGCCTGTAGAAGACTTATTTATAATTCTAACACTCTCTGGGTTCAATCCCAAGTGATGCATGGATGATGTTTGTCTTGTGTCCCATTCTGTAGTGCTAGTGACCCTAAATCAGGGATGAATGACTGGCTATTGCCCATTGGGTTGCTCACAATGGTCATTAAACCATCAAACAAAAACAATGAGATTATATAATGGTTTATTACCAGTAAATTAAGTTGTGTTTTCTGCATAATATTATTTTTGTATGTATTCTGTTCAGAGTTGAAATGCAGTTTCTATTTATGGAAGCAAATTTTCATTAAAAGCTACTTTTTTTTTCTTATGGTGGCATCTAATTTTGTTGAGCACTAACTTTGTTGAATTAGTCTTTTTTTTTTTTTTTGGTGGGGTTTAGCGACCACTGTGAGCAGCTCAATGGGCTATAAGCAGTTGCCCGTTACTAATTTAGGACTGGCTCCAGCTAAGGGAGACTGCCAGTTCCGTAAGACAAACACAACATCCATGCTTCACAGGGATTCGAACCCGGACCCTTCTCGGATGAATGGTCATAAGCCAGCACTTAGACCACTGCGCCACCAGGGCAGCATTGGAGTCTGGCAATAGCATAAAACTTGTGCCGTCCCGGTGGCGCAGTGGTCTAAGGCGATGGCCTTTGATCATTCGTCCAAAAGGGGTCCGGGTTCGAATCCTGGTGAGGCATGGATGTTGTGTTTGTCTTATGGCACTGGCTCTCTCCCTTCCCTGGAACCAGTGGCCCTAAATTAGGGACGGGCGACTGCTTTAGCCCATTGAGTTGCTCACGGTGGTCGTTAAACCTCGAATCAAAAAAAAAAAAAAAAAAAAAGGTGATCCATCAAGCCAAGAGGGATAAGAGTTGAGGGGGTATTGTAAACTTAAGATTAGAGTATAACAAGGGTGAAAGAGTTCTGCCAAAAGGCGGAATTCTGCCTTTTTGGAAGTCATCTGCGTAGTTAAAAAAATATATAAAAAAAAAGCTCATGTGTTGCATATATGTCTTATAGGTATCAGGTTTCCAGAACTTGTGCCTGCATCATGCAAATTTTTGTGTTGGTAAACTATCTAATTATTCAAATCTGGAAAGGAAAATTAGATCAATATAAATAGGAGATTGACATTGGTTTGGTGTAAGCACATTGACTAAAATATTTTTTTTATTTATTTTAGTTAATGTGCTAAAGAAATGTTAGACAATTTTATGGTTTTTATATATGCATATATGGTGCTTGAGGTAGTTAACAAATGCTAAAAGGTTCATTATTTTTTGCAGATTCCTGTGTGGGAAAAATTCAGCCATTTTCTGCCATGACCACTTTCTTGCCTGGTATAACCAACATAAAGGTAAAGGATTTTAAGCATATTACTGTGAATTGCAAGTACAGTTTTGTGAGCCTCTGTTAAAGCACACATGCTGAACAGAACTAAACCTGTGTAAAGGAGAAATCAGGGTCAGTATCGCACAATTCTGTTTGAGAAAAGACTGCTGTATTGACCATTTAAAAAATTATTTCAAATCATTCTACTTCATGTTTCCACTTATACCAAAAAACTTTAGGAGTGAAATAATGCTTTAAAAATAGCCAAGTACCAAGAGAAAAACATTGATTGCATTTTGTCTGTTGAATAGATTTGTCATTTTAAGACCATTCTAGGGAACTATGTGTTGCCATTTCCCTGATAATCAGACAAGAAATAAATTGGTTATTTTATGCCTCAGCAAGTATGGCCTTTAAAGTGTTAGTGCACCGACCCGGTGATGTAGTGGTCTAAGCAATGGCTTATGACCATTCATCCGGAAAGAGTCCGGGTTCGAATCCCTCTGAAGCATGGATGTTTTGTTTGTCTATGGCACTGGCTGTCTCTCTCCCTTTTCTGGAACCGTTGACCCTAATGACCCTAAATTAAGGACGGGCAACTGCTTATAGCCCATTGAGATGCTCATGGTAGTCTTTTAAACCTCATCCTTGTGACTCTGAACCCTCTGATAGGAAGGAAGGTTTCTGGAATGAGCTGAAAACCGTTCTGAGCCAGTTTGGTGCTAAAGAGAAAGTTATAATAGCAGGGAATTTCAATGCTAAAGTAGGCGTGCAGAATGCAATTTTTGACAATGTTCTGGGTAAGTTCAATGATCCTTCTGTGAATGATAATGGTGAAAGATTAATTGAACTCTGCATTGAGAATGGTTTGTATGTAACTAATACATTTTTCAACCACAAGTATATCTACACATATACTTGGAAAAATCGTACTCTTGGTCAAAACAGTGTAATAGATTTTGTTGTCTACGATCAGCGTCTGAAACAGTTGTTGACACTCGTGTGGTGAGAGGTGTCACGAGTGAAACTTAATGTTAGTTGGAGGAATAGGAAGAGGCCCAGAATGAAAAGAATAAAGGTTGAAAGGCTCCCTGAAAATCATCAGCGTTATTATGACTTACTCAGAAATCGACTGAAGGAGCTGAAGTCTTGTGAGAGGGATGTAGAAAAGAAGTGGGAATGTTTTAAGAATTGTGTTGCTGCTGTAGATGTCTGTGGCACCACAATAGTGGGTAACAATAGAGGTGATGCTTGGTGGAGTAGTGTGATTGAAGAGGCATTAAAGAGAAGGAAGCCTATTTGGGAATGTTGCAAGGTAGAGTTTCTGTGGATGAATATCGCTGTAAGAAGCGTGAAGCCGCTAAGCTGGTTCGCCAGAGTAAGGCAAAAGATAGGAAGGAGAAGGTGGAAAGGCATGAATTGGCTTTTTTGGAAAGATAGGAAGAATTTCTGGAAGTACATGAGACTCAGGAAAAATAGTGGAAACAAAGTGTTAAGTTGTGTGAAGAATAGGCTTGGGGAAATGATATGGGAGCCCAATGAGTTAAGTGAAAGATGGGGTGAATACTTCTGTGAGTTATTAGATCAGGAAGCAAAGATGATGCAGATGATGGCGCAGTGAAGGATGAAAGCACAGGAGGGATCTCAAGAGAAGTGTGTAAAGCTCTAAAATCTCTTCAGAATGGTAAAGCTCCAGAAGTTAATGGCATAACTGCCAAGATGTTGAAATATGGTGGTGACTTTGTAATTGACTGGTTAACTGAATTTTGCCAGTTGTGCTGGGAGTTAGGAATGGTCCCTCGGGATTGGAAAGATGCTGTCATTGTTCCCTTGTATAAGGGAAAAGATTATCATACTGACTGCAAGAACTGCTGTGGTATTAGCCTACTAAGTGCACCAGGGAAAGTGTTTGGTATGGTCGTTATTGAAAAAGTATGAGGTCTTATATCAGAGGAAGTGGGATGTTCAGAGTGGTTTTATGCCTGGTAAAGGCTGCACTAACCAAAATTTTGCATTATGCATGATGATTAATAACTATCTGGCTGTTGGTAAGAAAGTTTTTGCTGCCTTCATAGATTTAGAGAAAGGTTACAACTGAGTAAATATGACACTTTTGTGGGGAAGGTATTGAATGAATATGGTGTTACTGGGAATCTACTTAATAGTGTAAAAGCCATCTATGCCGGCAGTAGAGCTTGTGTACTAGTGAATGGTGTTTTATGAAAATGGTTTTCCATTGGTGCAGGAGTCAGACAAGGCTGCGTATTGTCACCATGGCTGTTTAATACATTTATGGATGTGTGCATGCGTGATGCAAAAATAGGTAATACTGGTTTATGTCTTGGTGATACCTGTGTGTGCAGATTGCTGTATGCTGATGACACTGTCCTGTTGGCAGAGAGCAAAAGTGATTTGCAGAGTATGTTGTCCCGGAAGTACGAAGTTTGCATGAAATTCAAACCGAGTATAAATAAGGGAAAAACCAAAGCGAGGAACTGGTAGCCCTGAATGTAATATAAGTCTAAATGGCACAGTGATTGACCAGGTGAGTGAGTCTGTGCATTTAGGAAGCATGTTTGACAGATCAATTCCTATTAGTAATTCTAATTCAGGCTATTAAATAGCTCTGATCATGCTACTATTTATTCTCTTTTACATGCAAATTTCAAAATAACTTGTAAAAAATTCTAGAAGATAATGCTTACCTTGGCATTCCTTACTAGCGATGAAACACATTTCATGACACGTTTTCCGGTCTTTTTTTATGTTATTGTCCTAATGTTCTTTGTATGAGATGTATATCTTTACTTCAACACACTTTTCGCTGGGTATACTCAGTGGATCTTCACTTTAGGATTCAAAAATATCAACTTTTACCGTTCTTTATACTCGAAATTTTCATCCTCAGAAACGTGGCGACTTTTCCACCGATGTTCGTGGTTAACTTCGCGCTAATGGAGTCCGATACTCCTCGTTGCCATTTGTCGGATATACTTTCTTGGATACATTTCTTTATCAAGCCGTGCTAGCGCCATCTATGTTTCAACAATGTAACTTTTTTTTTATTTCTTTTCCTATACCATTTTTTTTTTTTGTCTTTTTTTGTCTGTTTTTCTTTTGTTCTTTTTCTTGTCTTATTAGTTCTTTCCACAGGCTAGATAATGTGCTAGGGTCGTTCTGGTTACATAACCTTGTTTTATTTTTATAGATTAAGATTGCTTCTTCCCTCCTCATTTGCCTTTCAGATTTTTTATTACTTTTTAGCATTTTAATTTCATCTAATTTTGGGAAAGTCTAGTTTTTAATGCAGAATTGCACTAATGCAGTTTTTGCTTCTTTTTTTTTTTTTTTTTTGCCAGTTAGATATGTGTTTAAGTCTTTCTTTTTTTTTAAACCTGTTTTTCATACTACCAATGTACGATATTGGGGGTATGTGTGCAATTGGAATTTCGTAGGATCCTGATTCTTCTAGTAATTTTCCCTCTGTTGTTTTGTTGTCAGATTTTTCATTGTGTTCACTGAACTTCCTAGTTGTAAGTCATATTTAGCACATTGCCTATTAATTTCTTTAACTCCTTCCAAGTATGGGAATGCCCCAATGTATTTCAATTTTTTATTCCTCACCTTCTTTTGATTGTGCACTTCTTCGCCTTCATTTCTCTTAGTCACATGCTTTTTACTCTCATGTATCCATTTTTTAATTAGCTCACTCGGGTAACCATACTCTTGTGATATCACAAGAGTAAATTCTGAAATAAATGAGGTTAAAAAAAAATTACTGGTCACCTGGACCAGTAACAAATAGTTCACTGGCCCAATGGAATATTTACTGGCCAATGGCCATCGGGCTACTGCGTAATTCGAACGCTGCATTTGTTCCAGTTTTTTTTTCAATGCATAACTTCACTGCTAGAGGACACAAATGTAGATTGTATCAAATTTAAAATGCATTTTATTTCATATTTGCTTCTAAATATCTAATTGAAAAAAAAATTGTTTTCCTTTTGATGGCATTTATATTAGACTATTTTAGTTACAGTCCCTTTTTCAAATAATGCATACATTTTCTGCTAGGGGGCTTAAAGGTAAATCACAATTTTCCCAATATCTCTGCTTCTGAAAGTCCGATTTGAAAAAAACCTTCCTGCGTTGAGTACAGCTCTTGAGAGGAAATGCTTTGCATGTAAATTTTTATTTTTGTAAGAAGTTAAATAAAAGTTAAGTCCAGTCACCCTTGGCAACAAAAACTCTGTGCCTTTTACAGTTGAGTATGTGGTACAAATACATATATGTTTGGATAAAGACAGTTTGAAAAAACAACAACCATGATTTCCTTAAATGTGTTGCAGTACAACGAGGATACAACCCTTCCATTATAGACAAGGGTCTAACAAAATTCCAGAAACCGAAGCCTATTTCCACATAAACTCGTGTGAATTATTCCATTTTGCCGCCCCGGTGGCGCAGTGGTCTAAGCGATAGCCTTTGATCATTCGTCCGAACGGGGTCCGGGTTCGAATCCCGGTGAGGCATGGATGTTGTTTGTTTTACGGCACTGGCTCTCTCCCTTCCCTGAAGCCAGTGACCCTAAATTAGGGACGGGCGACTGCTTATAGTCCATTGAGTTGCTCACGGTGGTCGTTAAACCTCCAATAAAAAAAAATTATTCCATTTTCCTGTGACGTTGCCTTCAAAATTTCAAAAATCCTTAAAACCTTTAATTTTAAAGTGATTCTTAAACCCATAAACAAAATGAACTTTTTAGAATCAACGGGCTATGTTGAACATAAAAACTTGTGGGGAATTTTTCAAAATCCATGTGAATGTGGTGCTTTGTATATAGAACAGACCCATAGAGCCTTGCATTTTCAATTGAAGGAGCATAAGACCTATATTTGAAACTGTGACCTAAAAAAGTCATTGATTTGTTCTTTTTGAAGAAGCAAAACTAACCAACAAGCCAGATTCAACCACCAAACTTGATAGTTTGGAAGCTTTCCCTATATATCGGAATGCTTCACAACTTCTTAATGATGTGGCATTCATACCATTTCTGTCAAGTGCGTGGAAGCAACTAACCAAAATTCGTGACTGTAAACACTATTTATGATATCATGTACAATTCGAATGTTTGCGTGCCGTTCGTCCTGATGAAGCTGGGCTAGAGCCCCAGCAAAACCATGGTTGACTTGAAAAAATAAAACATTTGTGACAAACGTATTTTCTTAATAAATATTATACTAGTACCATTGATATGGTACTATGAAAATTTATAAAATGAGAGCTTTTGCCACTAAACTAACATTTTGCTAATTGACCAGTTTTTATGCATCTCTCTCTCTCTCTCTGTGTGTGTGTGTGTGTGTGTGTGTGTGTGTGTGTGTGTGTGTGTGTGTTCCTTTTAAAGTATTAAAATCCTGCATCTCCCACCACGTGCAGATTGTGCCCCCTGGCCCCGTGTCCTTTCATGAGTGCAGGAGCATTGAACAAGCCCAACTAGCAAAAGTGTTGATTCCATTTTGTTTATACATACAGTAACAGATGATGAAAAAAATATTCAACTTGGCAATATATCAAGTATAGTTTATTTGGTGGGGGTTTCTTTAGTATTTTTTTTTTTTTTTTGTGGAAATGTTTGTTAAAAGGGAGAAAAAAAAATAGGCATTTCATCTTACCTTATTGTGCAGTATTTTTTCTGATTTCTAAATTGTATGTCTGTATTCCTAAAAATTGGTTTTCTTGGTTTGGTGTGCTGTACTATAGTTCTCAACACAGTGATAATTTATGAACACAATCTGATCAGAGTAAACTGCAAATACATTGGGCTTCCAGTAGAATTAAAAAAAACAAAAAAACATTTCAGGTAAATGTGTACTGTTTTTTAGAAAGATGCTTTAAAAGTGAATGTTAGACTTAGCAGGATCAGGCTAAAAAGAAAACTTAGCTTCTTTTTTTCCCCCTTTTTCTTTTTTGTATGGAATAATGTCCAAGAGCATCATGTAATATATTATGTGTTGAATTTTTCAAGAAAGTTTCAGAACTTAGGCATTGCACATACTAAAAACAATTTCTGAATATGTGTGTGCATGTACTGTAACGTTTTCTTCTCTTTAGAACTGAGAGATGGATGAGGATAACCATTCCGTCGATTCTCCTGCACAAAGTAACCCAGGCACACCACTTCCCAGTAATCCTGGTACACCACGTAATGACAGGAGTACTGACGAAATAGCCTTGGTATCTTCAACATCCTGTTTTCCTTCTACCCCAGGGATGGCTACAAGTGCCACTGTGAATACCAGTGTTGCACGGCAGTTGCCAAAATCGAAGTACTCTCAACTTCTGGCAATAATTGAGGAGTTAGGGAAAGATATTCGACCTACTTATGCCGGCAGTAGGAGTTCGGCTGAAAGACTGAAACGTGGCATTGTCCATGCACGCATACTTGTTAGAGAGTGCTTGATGGAAACGGAGAGAAATGCTAGAACTTGACTGTTTTATTGTTTTGCATTTAATGAGGTATCTTCAGTATCTTATTACCGAAGTAATCATTTATGTGTTTCAAAGATATTAACTTTTGATATGCAGCTGTTTAAAAAAAAAATGCACAGATGAATCAAGACTATAAATTTGTACTGTTTTATAGAAAGATAATATTAATCAGTAAGTAAAATTTTTGTCATTAATTATGTTTTTTTTTAACGAGATTAGCATAATTTTTTTTTAATTCATGCTCATCTGTATTATTCAAATTTTAAGTTTGGGATGTTATTTCCATTGTTTTGCATCAATATGGAACTTGTTTGTCTTGAAATAAGTAACTTATGTTTCTGAAACATATAGAGAATGAGAAATATGTAACTGATTATTAATTTCTAGTTAGAAGAGCACTTCCCATCCAGGTCAGAATACTGCAATTGTTTGGAAATGCATTGATTACCCGTGGTGGTGTATTGGACAGCACATATGCTGACAGAAATCAGAATATGCACGTTCAATTACTGCTCCAGGGTATTGCAGTTTTCTGAGGGGTATTCTATATCATTTGCAGTTACTTAGGAATTTCTGTCCATAAAATAATGTTTTGCGGAAAATTATCATGCTTTTGTCTTTACTGTTAAACTAGCTTTTTTGTGAAGTGCACATAATGTACTCTGATTTCTTTCTCATAATTTGCTTCACAATTCAGTACTTGTTTTGTATACTGTATGGTGCTTCTGCTAGAACTTTAAAAAAAATGTCTTATGTTTTGTTTGTATCTGTATATTCACATTTTTTAAAATCATACCATGTCCATTGCTGCTGTTTGTCAACTTGTTTAAATCTTGTTTCTCCTGTTGCAGTATTCTCTCCAAATATTATTTACCCCAAACTATAGTAAATTTCATATTCCACCAACTATTAAACTATGTGTATCTTGAATGGTTTTCTTCATTTTTTGTGATGTGTTTTATTCTTAAAATAAGTAGAAAATTTTCTCTCACCTTGATTGTTAAAATATGTTGCAAGGTAGCTGAAGCTCCCTTTTCATGTTTTGGTCAACCACAGCTGGTCTTTCCAGCATTTTTTTTTTTTTTCGAAGTTAATTATTGTGTACCACTGTTGTAGGTACCACTCATTGTTGGATCCACGATGTAGATGGATATTTTCTTGAGTTAATTCGAGAACTTAAAGGAAAAGTGCTTTATGTCATCTGGCAACAAACTTTTCCAGCAGGATCAGTTCCAGTTGACTTATGAAAGTGCATAATAGCAACTTACCTTGTAACAAATTTTAACATTCAAGGTAAGGCAATTTTTATTGTTCAAGAATTGTGACTTTGCAGTAATATGCCTACTGAAGTTCTTATGAAATTTGAAAGATGGTAGCCCAGTTTTTCTGCAAATGATGTAAAAACAAATGAACATGTTAGCAGAGTAAAATTATCCTGTTGCATTAGTGAGGTTTCGCTTTGACAACCATGTTAGTTAGAAGAATAGAAACAGGAAGATGCAATTCACATGAAGAGTTTAAAATTCTAATTTGAAATGGCAGGGAATCTTCCCATATACGTAGTGTGGCAGAAATATTCCTCTCATAATACATGGAAAATACATTATGATAACACAGCAATCTCTAAATTGACTGTATTTACTGTATTTATTGACTAAATTGACTGTATTTACTGTTCTTCATGTAATATCAATCATATCAGAAAACTTAACAGGGAGTCTCCCCACCTGTGTTTTGTAAATGCAGGAGACTGAAAATTTCTGATGGGGAGTTTTCAATATGTGACTATGAATGCTAATGAAAGATTGGAAAATATTAATTTTTTTAAACCATGCAAGCTATATTTGGTTTTTAAAACAAACAAGTGAATTAGATGAAAAAATTAACCATCATTCTCAGTATGTGATTAGTTTTGGAAAGATAGAATTGTTTGTATTGCAGTACACCGAAATCATAAAATTGCATCTGAATTATTTGTGTCTGTCTTTCATTCCTTGCTACAGTCAGCAAGATTTGATCAACTAGTTTATTAAGAGTATTTCACCCAATTTCAGAAATTTGCATCAAGATTTTTGTTGCTCAATGAATTTCTAAATTTTGACTAATTCTGTTGTATGTGCTGAAGCCAAATTCATATAGTACACTTGTTAAAGGCAGCAGAAGACCTTGCAAAACCTTTGACAATAATGGAAATCTGCCAATTGTTGCTTACGAAACTCTTACAAAACTTTGGAAATTGATACATATATTTTTCATGTTTTACAGCTACTTGCCTGAATAGTGAATATTCCACAACTGCATCTTCATTGATTTTTGAACAAAACTGTTCTGCAAAGCTTTTATCAAAACTTGTGTTACTTGTATAAAATTGATTCAAGTTCCCCACACTCAAACTTCGAAAAAAGTTCCATTGTGGAGGAAGGAAATCTGCAGTCCATCTCATTTATAAAAGATGGAATAAACCTTTATTTGATATTGTCATGTGCAAGTTTTTGATCATTACAAGGGTCAACTAATTTATTATTTTTGAACAGGTTCCCCTTCAGCTCTGAAAATGCACCACTTTGTGAGTACCATGAGATGTTTGAAGTTAACATAATCAAGACTTGGTTGATTTAACCATTCTTCTAATGTGAGAAATATTCAGATTTTCACTTTGCAAATATTTTTGGAGGGAAATAACATTTAACAGCAAAACAAGACAGTGGGGATATCGTGGGGCGAAAAAATAACGATTATGAAAGAAATCTTCGCAGTGTTTGACTTCATTTTCGGAAATATTTCCTCCGTTCTCAACCCGAAACACAATCATCTATCAAGCAAATGATATTTTAGAACAGTGCAGGACAGAGAGAACATCACAAGGGGAAAAAATTATGATTACAGGAAAAATCATTCTGTCTAACTTCTATTTTCGTAAGTTTTAAAAGACAAAATTCTGTCCCTAGACGGAAAACGTCCCAACCACCACATATGCGTGCACACACACACACATCAAAATCTCTCTTCCCCCATCAAAAAAAAAAAAAAGTCAGTTTTGTATTGCTCTCAAGAATGACGCAAGTGATAACGACAAAGGCAGAATTCCTTGAATCCGTGTAACAAACGTGTGCCTAAAAATTACAGGATCATTTTTGTTCGTGTCCGACTTCTGTTTTCAGAAATCGTTGCTTACCGTTTCAAGCTGAAATTATGAACATTTATGCAACAAAATGATATTTAACAAGAATACTTGATTTTATGGTGGAGAAAAAGACATTATTGATTACAGGAACAACTTTCAGTCTGTATATCTTCCATTTCCAAATAGTTTGAAAAATTAAATACCATTTCAAATGAAAAATTACTATCTCTCTCTCTCTCTCTCTCTCTCTCTCTCTAATCCCTGCAAAATAAAAAATAAAAATCTCTTCAGTTTTGCATTGATCTCAAGTATAACCCGAATGATGGTGAAAAAAAGTAGAATTCCAATGAAGAAGCTAGTGCCTGATTTGTAACAGTTGGCAATATGCATAATGAACTTCTAATGCTGCTATGTATGGCAGTCTATTCATGTGTGCATAAACTGATTATATTCCCAAAACACAATGTATTCAACTGCAATTTTCAGAACTTCCTGAAAACTCCATTTCTAACACTTGTAATTTATGAAGGATATGTTTTTAATGCTCAAACGTTGAGTGGTCCGAAAACAGACCCAGATTATATGCACTCACGCACGCACACACACATTTTTTTCTTTAAATTTTATAAGGCAGGAGACTCCCTCCTAACAACTTTATTTTGGCAGGAGTTTAAAGTTTTAAATGTGAATTCCACCTCAAATTTCAGGCCCTGACATGTAACAAATAAACATAGTTAAGCATGCTATTTACATAAAGATATTAGAAACATAGCACTTTTGACCCAACTTAGGTCTCAAGTGTTTCTGTGTTTCTATAATTTCATTATGTAACTAGTATGTTCTATTCAACCCATATAAAATTGGAATAATATTTAAAGGGAGTACTTATTGAAGTTGTTTCTGTTTAAAGTTATTCCTTCCATCATTCTTATATTTATGAAGGTGAAGTTAATTTTGTTAACAAGGTACATTGCATGTTTGTGAAAGTTCTTTTGTATAAATATAGCAAACTGGAAATATGTGTTGCCTTGTTCTCTACTTTTTCTACTTGCTGCTGAGCAGTTTTACTGCCAGAGACTAGTTTATTTGTATTATGGCATTTGAAGACTATTGCTGATCTTGTTTGTAGTATTTGATTGCCATATATGACCTCTTTGAGAAATCTTGTTATTGAAATTTATGAAAATTGTGCAGTTAGTGACTTTAGGTTGTGGCAGATTAAGGGGTGTAAAAAATGTTTTCAATTTGAACATACAAGAGAGAGCCAAATGAAAGCCTTAAGTAATTTTTTCTCACAATTTATTGAACAAAAGTGGTACACACATGTATCTTTTTTAAATGTAATCTCCATTTTGTGCAATACAAGTCCTCCAGCACTTACAAAGTGCATAGATTCCTGTATAAAAAAATTCAGTTGTATGTGCTACCACTCGCACCACCTGCTGCACCTTTTCATTGGACCTGAAAGTCATATCTCCCATCACATCTCTGAGTAGTCCAAAGATGTAGTAATAACTTGGAGCAAAATCTGGTGAATATGGCGGATGTGGAAGACACCCGAAGTTCAGGTCTTGTATGGTTCAACCGTTGCACGGCAGTATGGGGCCCAAGCGTTGTCATGTTGCAACAAGACACTAGTACTCGGAACTCCATGTCGTTGGAATTTGATGTCAGGTCAAAGATGATTCCTGATAAGATCTGCTTACATGTCACTGGTTACAGTGTTCCCCCTGGGCATGTAGTGCTCCAAAATTACACCTCGTTCATCCCAAAAGAGAGTCGGCATAACCTTCCCTGCAGTTGGCTACGTGTGGAACTTCTTCGATTTTGATGAGGAGGGATGACGCCATTCCTTGCTTGCTCTTTTGGTTTCTGGCTGATGACAGTGAACCCAGGTTTCATCTCCAGTAACAATTATCTGAAGGATGTCATCGCCTTTTGCTTCAAAGCACCGCTAAAGTTCTTGACAGACATCAACACGTTGTTTCAATTCTGGAGTCAGATGGCATGGCACCCACCTTGCGGACACTGTTGAACTGGAGCATATCATAGAAGATGTGGTGAGCTGAACCATGACTGATGTTCAAAAGTGTGGCTGTTTTATCCATCATATAACGATTTCCCATCACAATGCCTACAACTGCTGTAACGGACTGTGTGCCTGACCTGGTTGAGGAGAATCAGTCGCAGAACTCGCACAGTTGCAGAACTTCCTAGTCATTTATACATTTGCTGGAGTGATAGACATGAATCGCCATACTGCAGCTTCATTTGATGACGGATTTCAGTAGGTTTCACGCTTTCACTGCTGAAAAAAAAACTGATGACAGAACATTGCTCCTCTTTGGTGTATGTCTCAAGTGGGGCAATCATCTTTGCACTACTACTGTGATGTCACTAAGCTTGTCTGCACCATGCTGCCACATGTAAGATCTTTTAGTCATTGGCAACACTATTGCCAAGTTACAGGACAGTGACTGTATTTTGAATTTTTTTATCACACTTTCAAGGTTTTCATTTGACTTGTTATATTATGCAAGATAAATAGTTTAATAATAAGTGGTTTGACCAAACCTTATGTCATCTTTTAGGTATACTACAAGTACCTTTTAAGTGATAAGAACCTAGTTTATGTTTTCAAATGTAAATACAGTACATTGAACTTTTTCATGTATATGGCACATCTATGGTTTTCCTAGTGTTTCAGTAAAAGACAAAAGGAAATCTACTTCATTTGATATCGTAAATTGCACAAACAATATCATCAAATTTTAGGAAATAACTATTTCATCAAACACCCTCCCCCCCCCCCCAAAAAAAAAAAAAATCTTATGTATTTATTTTTTTATTTTTTTTTTCTGGCCATGAATCTGCTGATAGCTAAAATGCCGTACATGTTCAATTGAACTTGTTCACAAAGAAAGAGCAGTCTCAGAAATTTTAGAAGGAATCTTTCTTCCACTACACATGGCAGTTTGTCAGGTCTTTGCTAAAAGGTGTAATTTTTTTTAATATGTCTAGTGGTCTTTAAATTTGCATTCAAGTCCAAGTTTTGAAAAAGTGTGTTAAAAAAAAGTTCATATTATCTTCTCAATCCAAGTTAGTTGATGAATATATTTCAAATACGTGGAGACAATGTAAATATACGATGTCATCGCTCTGTCCACGTTATTTTATAAACAACGAATAGCAACTGAAAAATTGTTCTACCGACACCGCTGGGATCTAACCCCAGATCTCTCGATCACTAGCCGAATGCGTTCGCTTTACGCTACGGTGCCAACAATTCACAGCGCTATTCGTGGTTTATCAGTCGGCATCATACGGATTTGTGTAGTCAGACGCTGACTGATAAACCGCGAATAGCACTGTGAATTGTTGGCACCGTAGCGTAAAGCAAACACACTCTGCTAGTTATCGAGAGATCTGGGGTTCGATCCCAGTGGTGTCGGTAGAACAATTTTTCAGTTGCTATTAGTTGTTTATAAAATAACGTGGACAGAGCGATGACATCGTATATTTACAAGGTAGTTGATGTGTTGACCAAGACTGGATTAACTTGATATGATTCATTCTTGAAAAATTCCATAGTGAGGAACTTGCTGTGGACTTTGATTTCAGCAAAATTCATCTTTTCTTTTCATATATGTTTTAAAAAGAAAAAAATGGCCGATTTCAGTGTGAAAGGTTCCTCTTCTTTAAAAATGTTCTTTTAAATTTTCTCAGTTAAAATAATCATTATAAAACCAAAGAGTAAAACTTTTATGAGGCTTATTATGCTGCTAACAATTAAGAAGAGCACTTGCAATAATCTTGATGATGACATCATTGATCTTTTACTGCTAAATCATATGGGCATGTTTTGATGAATCATATCTTCATGATTATTGACCAATTTGATGTCCTATACTTTTCCACCTTTGTCGTTGGAGCAATTTTTTTCTTTTTTTGCATACACAGTGTGGCTAAAAAAGTGCATTTAAATGACAGCACTGCATCAAAAATAGTACCTGTGTGTAATGAAGGTAGCTAATTATCACTTTCTTGGTGGATATAATTTTGTTACATGTTCTCACACAGATAAATTAATTTTTCATTGCAACTATGTACATATACCATTTACATATTTTGAATAAATGCATTTCAGTTATGAAGGTGATGAGAATTTGTGTAAAGAAAATTGAAATTGGATTAAAATATTCCAAATACATTATTTTGTGTGTTCTATTGTGTGTTGCAGAGCATTTGTGAATGAATTTCCTCATTTTATGTCTAGCTTTCATTTTCATTTGACTTTCATGGTCTAAATAATAGATTAGTTTTACAGCAATAATTTCACGGTTAACTTTGCTGTAATTGTCTTGGTAACCTTAAAGTCATAAAGTTTTCATGCTAAGTAAGCGAAGTCATAGAATAAGCCGTCTCATAAATGATTATTCTGGTAAAAACCACTCTAATATTTAAAAATGATGTTAAAAACACATTAAAAACATAAAGGGACAAGATCTTTCGGTGACCGCATCAGTCTCTTCATCAGGTCATACAAACTGAGCAAAACACTCATTTTACACACTATAAAATTTATAGATACCTTTAAAAGCAGCTTGGCAACTTGTTTTTAAAGCTAACCATAAATTTTATAACAAATCGGCAACTTTCATGAAGTTAATTTTGCAGAGTAGGTGTAAAATTAGCAAATTATGTTCTTCAGAAGAAAGGGCATTTCCTGTAATATAATGAATACAATAATGAAAGAAAATTTCACGCATGATTTATTATGTAATTTACATTAAAATTCAGTTCTGGTGTAAGCCTATACCTCATCCCTGTGTCAACTTCCTCCAGCAAAAAAATGTTATATTGGCAGCACTTTTCGTTCAATCAACTACAGAATTATGGAACATTAAAGGATGTCAGAAAAAGCTTCTCTTCTTCCGCTCTTTTTTTTTTTTTCTCTCTCTCACAATTGAAGATACTCTGCCTCTTGAAACCGGACTTGCAACCAAAGGATTAACACCTTTCCCAAACAAATTTTTCTTATGCTACAGAGAAAGCATCGAAATTCTGTTAAACAAAAGCTTGTAATTCGGAATCGCCTTACAACATTCTGATTATTCGGAAATCTCTACTGGCATCAGTCACAGAAATGATGTCCACAAGGCTGATGTTCAGTCGAAAGACCTAACTGAATTTTGATTAAATACTTAAACTTCTAATATGGGTTTTTTTTCTTCTAGGAAATATAATTTTAAATCACAAATTTTTGGAGAAAGCTCTTCTCCTTTAACAGGCTGTCTTTTGTTGTTGCTCTTTCTCTGTCACTATCATGGTTATGATTAACCTTGATGGTTACGGTTATTTTTCACCAAATCTTGTCAGATGTTCGGCAGGGACAAACCTCTGCAGTCATTGATGAGGAATTCTAATTTTTCTCAATTTCTATTGCTTCTTTTAATTTTCTTTTTTCAAAGTTGCTTTGGAAACTGATGATTTTAAGGGAATTCCTGTCCATGTTGTGACCAGTTTATCTAACATGTCTATCTAAATTTGTCTTGTTGGAGCAATTTTTTATTGCTGCTTTGTGTTCTGCTAAGAGTTTCTATCTAGTCTGTGACCTGCCTCACCTATGTAAGATAGTCCACAACTACTGTACATTTTATTTCATAGACCACTCCTCGCATTTTTGAAATATCTTCTTCTCTTTAAACTATCTTTGGGAACAACATGAGCTTTATTCAAATGAATTTTAATGTAAATTACATAATAAATCGTAAGCGTGAAATTTTCCTTCATTATTGTAATTATGTTCTTTTGGTGTTCCCAAACATGAGGGACCATTGGAAAGTTATTTTCATTAAACTTATTGAACTAGTACTGTAAGTACAGTACTATGTAAATTTTTAAAACTTTATGCTAATTTACAATTACATTTAGTTTATGTGATTTTCTAGCTTTTATTAAACCACATCAATACACTTAAATATTTTTCCATCGGATATCATTTTCAAGCATATTGCGAGTAACGGCTATAACTAGCAAAATGGGCCATTCCCGTAGCGCTTGTTATAACAGAGTTTGAGTGTATATCTGCATTCTCTCCTCGTAATACAAAAAAAAAAAAAAAAATAGTAAGTGGTAAAGACAAGGTTATTCTTGAAAACAGTGGCCATGATTGTTCCAGTAAGATACATAGGATGCCATATATGCCAAGTTTTACAGTTTATCTGTAAAATTTACAGAAATTCTAACTTTATTACGATTATTTTACAGACGACATATTTTAGAATTCAGTTTGTTTTTTTATCTCAGGGTGGTGTAATTAAAAACAATAAGTGACCCCCAAGCACCACTGCACCTGAGTATTCTCATTTACAGCATGTTTTCTCCCACTTCTGTGTCTCTTTGCTGTTAGTTTTTTCTATTTATAATTCAAGTTTCTTAATTAGTGAGTGGTATACTGCTAGTTAAACACAATTCGGAAGACATAACATGATCTGAATTTCACAAATATTTGTTAAAGAAACCCGATCTACTTAAGAAAATTTCTTCCAGTGAAAAATATAAGTAAAAATGTCCAGCAGACTAAAATCTTTTTATTTTTTAAAGTTTTGCGTGTATAAACTCTCAAACTGTAAAATTTTAATACAAAGTATAAGAATCCCCGGAGGACCGGACTAGGCTGCCATCTGATGCTGACCTTGGCGACGTATAACGGACGCTCCCTATCTTCTGATTCAAGGCTTCTTGAATTGGAAGAGGAACTACAAAGGATCAAGTGGGACATCGTCGGGCTAAGTGAGGTAAGGAGAAAAGGAGAAGATCTCATTGAACTGAAAAGTGGAAATCTCTTCTACTATCGTGGGACAGATACTGCCAGAACTAGTGGTGTTGATTTATAATAAACAAGAAACTGAAGGATAAAGTTGTAGAAGTTGAAAGTTCCTCTGACAGAGCTGCACGACTCGTTATCCAACTCTCGAGAAGATACCAGGCTCAGATTATTCAAACTTATGCATCCACCACAAGTCATGCTGAAGAAGAAATTGAAGAATTTTATGAGGAAATTCGTGATTTAAATAATAAAGGTAAGCAGCACTTGAAGATAATTATGGGAGATTTCAATGCAAAAATAGGGCAACGGCAACAGAATGAAACTTCAGTAGGTAAATTCGGTCACAGCAACAGAAACCAGCGTGGAAATACTCTCGTTGAGTTTGCAGAGGCAGAAGGGTTTTTCATCTTGAACTCCTTTTTCAAAAAAAAGCCACACAGAAAATGGACATGGAGACATCCAAATGGGACGACAAGTGAAATTGATTTTATTATGTGTAACAAAAAATTCATCATAGAAGACTGCAGTGTGCTAAACAAGTTCAACACAGGCAGTGACCATAGATTGGCGAGATGTAAGATGCACCTCAACACTAAACTCGAACGTAGCAAGCTCATAAGACAAACAAAATGTATTGACATAACCAACCTTAAAAAACACCATAATACCTTCAAATTGGAACTGAAGAACAGATTCTCTGCTTTAGAAGGCCTAACATTGGAAGAAGTGGATATTTCTGAAGTTAACAGAAAAGTAACCAAAGCTCTTATGGAAACAGCAACAAAATTAGCTGGGTCTAAGAACAAATTGCATGTGAACAAATTATCAGGAAAAACCAAAATGTTGATGCAAAAAAGAAGAGTGATGAGGACAACTAAAGAAGATGTGACTTCCAAAGTGGAATATATAGAGCTATGCAAGACAGTACGAAAAAGTATCATTGAAGACGTAAGGAAATTCAACTGTGAACTAGTATGGAAAGCAACTGAAAACAACCAAAGCCTAAAGATAGCAAAGGGACATCTCAGTAAGGGAAGAAAACAGATTATGGCACTGAGAAAAGAAGATGGTTTTAAGAAATAGAGGTGAAATTTTGACAAGAGTGAAAGATTTCTACTCCAAATTATATGAAAGGGATGATACATGTACTCCAGACATCATGAAAGGTACCAGTACCAGAGTTCTTCCAGTCCTTCCAGCAGAAGTTGCACATGCAATCAAGAACATGAAGCGGGGAAAAGCTCCAGGAGAAGATGGAATTACTGTAGACATCATACAAGAAGCAAGTGGAGAAATCGAAACAGTACTCGCCCAAATTTTCACTCGATGCCTTAATGAAGGGAAAATTCCTGAGGATTGGAACAATGCTACAATGATCCTGCTACATAAGAAAGGTGACATTGAGGATCTCGGAAACTACAGACCTATCAGCCTCCTATCAGTAGTTTATAAAATCTTCCCTAAAGTTCTTTCACACCGCTTGAAGGTGACACTGGACATGGCTCAACCGAGAGAACAAGCTGGATTCAGGAGTGGCTACAGCACAATAGATCATATCCACGTACTGAGAGAACTAATTGAAAGAGCGAGGGAATATGAACTTCCATTGTGCATGGCTTTTATCGATTATGAAAAAGCCTTTGATTCGGTGAAACCATCAGCAGTTGCAATGGCTCTGAAATCCTGCGGTATTGAAGATGCATACATTAATATTATTAATAACATCTATGAAAATGCAAGTGCAAAGATTCGGCTGTTTGAAAATACAACACACATAAAAATTGGAAAAGGAGTGAGACAAGGTGACACCATATCTCCGAAGCTGTTTAATGCCACATTGGAAAATGTCTTTCAATCACTGAACTGGGAAAACAAAGGGATAAAGATTAATGGAGATTATCTAACCCACCTTCGTTTTGCTGATGACATAGTCATTTTTGCAACTACCCCATCAGAGCTACAGAGTATGATCCAGGAACTTGCTGACAAGAGTAAAGAAGTGGGATTAAAAATGAACTTTCAGAAGACAAAAGTGATGTACAATGCTTTTACAAGAAATAAAGATTTATCGATTGATGGAGAAAAGCTGGAGATAACAGACATATGTTTATCTTGGACAGCAGATATCAAGTGAGGGTCACATTGGTGAAGAAATTAATCGGCGTACAAAACTTGCCTGGAGAGCTTTTGGAAGAAACAGCATAATTTTCAAGAGCAATATGCCATTATGTCTTAAAAGAAAAGTGTTTGATCAATGCATCCTTCCAGTGCTTATGTATGGTGCAGAGACGTGGACCTTAGCTAAAAGAGACATACAAAGGCTGCAGACAACTCAAAGAAGCATGGAGAGGTGCATGCTTGGTGTAACCAGGAGAGATAAGAAGAGGAACACGTGGATCCGAAAAATGACAAGAGTGGAAGACATCATGATCAGAGTTAAATCCCTGAAATGGCAATGGGCTGGACATACTGCCAGAACAGACCATCGATGGACAGCCGAAATTTTAGATTGGATTCCAAGGGACAGGAAAAGACCCAGAAGAAGACCACATGGAAGATGGGTGGATGAAATTCGAAAGTATGCGGGAGTGACATGGAGGAGACCGGCACAAGACAGACCGTTGTGGAGGAAACTTGGGGAGACCTTCGTCCAGCAGTGGATTGATAATGGTTGACAATGATGATGATGATGATATGCATTCATATTTATTTTTTTAGAAATTTATTGTGCCCTCCTTTTTCTTGAAATGTTCCCCTTTTTTTAATGAAAATGTCCTCCCATTCCAAAAAGTCATCTGGTCACCCTGGTAGATTGTCACTTTACTATAAGCCAAGTAAAATGTATTCCTAACTGCTTTATGTTGTAGTCACTTGAACATTTCTGAATATCAGTGCACAAGTGCAGTTTATAGGTTTACAAGTATAATCATAGAAATACAACCATGTGATATAAGTTTCAAAATTCACATCAGGATTTTAGAAATTCAAAAGTGCATAGGGCATTAATAATAAAAATCACAATAAAAAGTAATTTGATAAATTTATTCTTATCACACTTCATTTACTCAAGGGACAGAAACTACAAAACAGGTAGTTTAACTTTGTTGGGGCAAGAGCCAAAGCATGATTGTAATAACTCCCCCTCCCCATTTGTTTTATAACTGTTCACATAATCTGAATATGAAGTGCCACTTTCTGGGAGTGCAGCCTGCCCGTTTCCCGTACTGCAGTACTGTTTCTTGTAGCATTTCTGATTATTATACAATATCAAAACATAAATTGGCTTATGGTTGGCACTTCCCAAAAGGCTAAAAATGTGAAATATTTTTTCAAATATCTTCTATTAGATTAAGGTAAATGGGGAAAAGACCAAATAGATGAAGCATGTAGAGGGATCTTTAGAAGAATCCAACAGTTCCCAGACTGCACCTGTATGTAAAGTATGTGTATCACATACTCGTGGTAATTATTGGATTATGTTATGACATTATCCCCCCCCCCCTCACAGGGAAATTGATTTCGTCCATCTATGTCACATGCTTGCTGCGGTACATCTGGGTATTGTGAGCAATTTACGCAGTGCTTGGTGATTGATAACATAAAGTTTTGCGTTCGTTTGGGAAAACAACTGTGATGATGGACTCCTGGTTTGGGCTGGCATCATGTTGGATGGACACACATCCCTGCGCTTGTTTCCAGGAAGCACTCTGCCTGCTTCATGTTACAGGGATGACACATGACATCCTAAAGCCCCATGTACTTTCCAGGGGACCTATTGGCCCCCAGTTCCTTTTCATCGTCGATAATGCCCATCCCCATAGGGCTCGGCTATTAAAGCACTTACTCAAGATTTTACTCAGATAAATTTACTTAATTCTATTTTAACTTGAACTTTCATTTAATCTACCCTTCTGAGTTCTTTTGGTTTTGCAGATGTTTTTAATAGCTTAAACATTCCCCGTATCATTCAACTGGTCTTGATAGTCGATACCACGAGGGCCTAAAAGGTACGTACCTCAATTACAAAACACATAATGAAAAGATTTCAATTTAATAACTGGTAACTGAAAGTGCTACCTGGTACAAAAATTAAATTCTTCAGGTGTTGCTTAGTGTTTCATGGCGCAACGGCCTCGGAGAGCCAAAAAGCGCCAAATTCTTCAGCTGTAAACAAAAAAACGTTTGATATTATTTCTATACATTGAGAACAGGCCTTGACAAAAACCCAGAGGCTAGAATGTTTGATATTACTTTTATACTTTGAGAACAGGCCTTGACAAAAACCCAGAGGCTAGAAATGTCTGCAAAACCAAAAGAACTCAGAAGAAGGGAAGGTTGAATTAAAGTTCTTCAAGTTAAAATAGAATTAAGGGCTCAGCTAGTTGATGAATACCTGGAGAGTGAAGATATTTACAGAATGAAGTGGGCAGTGAGGTCTCTGGACCTGAACCCGATAGAGTATGTCTAGGATGCCCTGCAAAAAACAATTGCAAGCCTGCAGCCCACTCCCAGGACTCCAACCCACCTTGGTGGAGGAGTAGCACTCATATATTGTCCCAAATTCTCATTCAGAGTCTTGTAAACAGCATGAGGGCTCATTATGCAAGCTGTATCACTGTTTGGAGTAATCACACTTCCTATTAGCCCCTCAAAATCTGCACCACTTGCTGCATCACTTTGGGATTGTTATGCACATGATTCCTTCTCATGCAGTGATGGCATTCTTTTTCTGCGGTTCATTATTGATATATGAACATCCATATAAACTGTTGTGTGGATTTTGCTGAATTCATGATTTTGTCTTTGTCACATTAATTTTGGACACCTAGTTCACTTATAAAAGGCAATTAGTCCCTGCAGTCATGGGATTCATTTCACATTTTACGCAGTAAATTTAATTTTTTTGATGAGTCACAGCTGATTCATTCCCACTTTAAAATATCCACTAGTTATGCACATCAAATCTAGAATTTCTGTCAACATTTTTACTTTTTCATTCATGATCATGTCTTCATTCTTTTCATAGCAATCAGAGTAAAGAATATTTTTTTTCCCAAACAGCACACCAAATAACAAGAATTTAGCAGTTACAGCTCAGAATGCTAAGAAGGTAACCACACAACATTTCAGAATCTAATATCCAACTTCTCCATTACACATCAAGCACATGTAATGAGTTAATGAGCAGGTAGTTGAATATGGTGTAGTTTTAGATTTCCTAAAAGAAAAGCATCAAAATGTAGAATTACTCTATGAGTGCACTGAATTATAACCACTTACATTTCATGGTCTTCATTTCACCAGAATAATGGCTAACAGCTAGTGTGGCAACTCCATGCAGTGTCTGTGTACTTATTCGAGGATCTGCAACCAGGCCGTTTGTATTGCAGTCTTCATTTCCAGTATGGAGTGGGATAGTCTGTCCAACTGCCTCACTTGGTGTTCTACAACATCCTACAGATGTTTAATTAGGTTGAGATCAGGTAAGTTTGGGGCCAGTCGAGATGTCTCATAACAGCACAGGTTCATCTAACCATCTCTGCACCAGATGGGGTCAGTGGCATGGGGTATTTGTCCTGAAAGAATCCATCCTCTTTGGGTGGACGTACAACATAGTGGAGAGTACATGTTCTGCAAGCAGTACCTGTCCACATCATTCGTCCATGCATCCATCTGCGCACGCACATCAGAGACTCGGTTGATGCTAGTTAAACATACCCCATATCATACAGCTGGCATTGATAGTCGATGCCACGAGGGCCTAAAAGGTACACCTCAGGAATAGGTAATTGAACAGTCCACTATTAAAGTGATTACTATAAATATCACATAAAGCTTGAAACTATATCAGCACGAATTTCATTACTACTGCCATTTCCCAAGTCAAGATAACTTTCCTATGGGTCATACAAGTTAGATCACTGTTCATAAAAATCATCATGATCAAGGCTCTATTAAGATAAACATTTCTAAAGCATCATTAAATCTACCCAGACTGTGCATTCTGAATTAGTTGGATGCACAGGTTCAACAAGCACAAGCACTTTAATATTAAACTAAATATTGTTAAATGAGATTAATGTGAGTATCTGATTTAATGATGCAAAACATGAGTAGAAAACTGTATGGTGCTAGTTCTGCCATAATTTAAACAATATTTGCTGGAATTTTGTTTCCTAAATGCATGCATTAGTTCACATTACTTTTTATGTTTGGCACATTACGCTGTAATTGGTATCTCAGGCATTCACTCGAGCTGAGTTTCCAAATCGGAGGATACTTGAAAGATAGTATTTACCAGTGTTGCACCAACTGGGACATTGTGTCTTGACCCTTCCTTACAGTAATAATCATCCAAAGGTTGAAGGTGTGTGTTTTGAAGTATTGGACAAAATGAGAAAAAAAAAAAAACTACAAAGAAACTTGATTTTATGCTGAAAAGAAAAAAAAAGTTCATATGATTATTACACTTCTTAATGAAACTTCCACCTGAAACAGTTCCCCAGATATTAATCAAAGCCAATGGACAAAATGCTTACATGCAGTAAAAGTTGTTATAGATCTGTAAAGGCCACCAGAGATTTTCAAGTCTTTACCGCAAATTGGTCCTAAGACATTCAGCAAAACCATAGGACAGATACACAATGTGTAACATGGTGTGAGCCAGCTCGGTGGCACAGTGGTCTAAGCAATGGCATCTGATCATTCATCTGAGATGGGTTTGAATCCCGGTGAGGCATGGGTGTTGTGTTTGTCTTATGACGTTGGCTCTCTCCTTTCCCTGGAGCCAGTGGCCCTAAATTAGGGATGGGCAACTGCTTATAGCCCACTGAGTTGCTCATGGTGGTCATTAAACCTCCAATTAAAAAAAAAAACATGTAATAGTTTTGCTGGGTTCTTAGAGGCGCTATTCAGGAAATTTCAAATCTACCTGAAATGGTTCCTGAGAGATGAGTCGTACAAATGTACGGGCAGACTGGTAGAATGACAACAAAGTGCTAAAATGTCCCTAAAAGTCATCCTGGAAATTTTAAATTCATCTCAGATTGTCTCAAAGCATGCTGAATCAAGCTCCCACTGTAATCCCCAACCATGGAGGTCTGACAATAAGTGTCCAGTCCATAATAATTTTGCCAATTAGTACTAATACACTGCCGGACAATTGCTAAGGACGGATGACAATAGCAACGATAGCAACCATAAAATGGAAGGCAGGAAAATGTGGAAATTAGCATAAGTGCGGGATACAGTAAGACGTGTTGTGCGTATGCAAATTTTGGATTGCCGAACTTGTTCGTGACGTCATAGCGCTGATAAGAGATATAAAGAATTTGACGCGTATTGACCGTTGTTGTTCAAACGCAAAGTTGAAAGGGAAAGAATCAATTGACGAACTTGCAATTTTCAGTATGTCTTCCCGATATCACCTAGATGATTTTACGCGTGGCCGTATTTTTGGGAAGATTGAAGAAGGGCGAAAAATAACAGATGTTGCCAGGGAGTTCGACGTCAGCCACAGTGTTGTTTCAAGGCTTTGGAAATCATTTCAAACAAATGGAGAGTGTAGCAAACGTCACGGGGAAGTCGTGTTCGCAGTACGACACCTACAGAAGATCGGTACATAGTGCCATCAACAAAAAGACACCGGCGCAGCACAGCTAGTGAGGTAGCAAATCAGTTTATGGGTGCTACTGGCAAGCGGATCTCCCGAAAAACTATCGCCAGACGTTTGAATGAAGCATGACTATACGCCCGCCGTCCTGTTGTGTGCATTCCATTGTCGAGACGTCACCGTACCGCCCGTTTGCAATGGAGCCATCAACATCGCAATTGGACTGATAACGACTGGTCTGCTGTCCTCTTCTCAGATGAGAGTAGATACAGTCTATCGTCTGATTGTCGACGACAACTGATCTGGCGTGATATTGGTACTGCATATTGTCCAGCAAACATACAGGAAAGGGACCGATATCCGACATGTAGTGTCATGGTATGGGCTGGCATCATGATCAATGGCCGTACGTCCATCTATGGGCTTCCAACTGGGACTATGACTGGCCAACGATACATTAATGATGTTCTGCTACCTCATGTTCGCATGTTCCGTGGTGCTGTCGGTGATAGATTCATTTTAATGGACGACAACGCAACATGTCATCGAACAATCGCTGTCCAGGAGTGTCTTGAGAGCGAGGATATTTAACGCTTCGTATGGCAAGCACGTTCTCCAGATCTGAATCCCATTGAAAATGTGTGGGATGCTTTGGGGAGGAGTCTTGCTGGTCGCCAATGCCCTCCAATAAACAAGGACACCCTCATCCGTGCTCTGACAGAGGAATGGGATAAATTACCCTAACAGCTGCTTGATAATGTTGTGCAAAGCATGACACGACGTGTGGAATCTTGCATCGCCCTCCATGGTGGCCATATCCCGTATTGACATCTTACGCCGGAACGACTGCGGACGGTAATTGCATTTTTTAACGTTTACGTAATCTGCACAAAATGGCCTGTTTGTCCCTTGAACACGTTCCAAAGCCTTCTGAATTTCAGAGCACAACAAATTGTCTTTCTTGTAATGTCCTGGCATTCTGACATTATTTTATTTCACTTGGCATCCAATCACGCTTACTTTTTTATGCGCTATATAACCGTTTATGATCCGTCCTTAGCAATTGTCCAGCAGTGTATAAGGACATTGAATCAGTGTGTGTTTTGAAATGAAAGACAATATTTTCTGGACCCCCCCATCTCATCAATATTCACACATATGTTGACTCGCACATAAAGGGCATACACACAGCATATAACACTGCACTTGGGTGATGGTGATTCATAGCTCATCCAGTAAGAATTCACACAAATGCCATGAAGGTGTTTCATTATAGCACAATCTAGAGGAGTAATCAAATTCTCCAAAATCCTTTTTGAAGTCAGTCAGTACCACACAGATCTTGGTTCACCCCATGAAACTTTATTAGTTTTATCATGCAGAAATTCTGTTGAACTACTGTGATTAACAAACCCTTTTTTTTTTTTTTATTTATTGTATGTCATGAATGCATACTTCAGTAAATTTTTATTTGTCATATTTTGACTGTTGCATTACTTTCTACAACGCACACACTAAAACAAATTATGCACCACACATGTCACGTAAGAGCGGAAGGGAGCGGGAAAACGCTGACCAGCAGAACAAAATGCTACAGCAGTCATTTGCATGGAACTAGAAAATGCATCTATTAGCTGTTCTACTGTTTTCGTAAAAGGCAAAATGCTGACGGCGTGATCATTGGTCAATGTGCAATGATTTGGAGCATAAAAATGAGTCCGAAAGGGGTCCGGGTTCGAATCCCGGTGAGACATGGATGTTGTGTTTGTCTTACGGCACTGGCTCTCTCCCTTTCCCTGGAACCAGTGACCCAAAATTAGGGACGGGCAACTGCTTATAGCCCATTGAGTTGCTCACAGTGGTCGTTAAACCTACAAACAAAAAAAAAAAAAAATGATATACCACATCCCAGCAGGAAGGAAAGGCAGTGTGAAGACCCGCACGGCTAGACATATTTCGATGCTTGATCGTACTTGGATTGTGACTTTGTGACAACAAGGTCTTTTGTTTCGCGCAATTGCATGACAGGTGGGATGCTGTCATATTGATGTCCTGAGGATGTGGTGGCATTACCAGAAATGTGGGTGATAAGCAAAGAACAGGCCACCCACAAGTAACCACACCGAGCAATGACTGGTGTCTTTGTCTTACAGCACTCAGGAACTGCACAACGATGGCACCCATACTCCACAATGACCTGGCATCAACCACCAGAATGGTTGTGTTGATGCAGACCATTAAAAAAAACCTGAATGATTCGTATCTGTATTTAAAGTGCTCATGGTGGGAGCTCCCACTGACAGCATACCACAGAGAAACATGGCGCCGGTGGGTAAATCCCACCGGACAGGGACGCTGATAAACTGGCACGACGTGCTGTTTACGGATGAAACTCGGATCTGTCTGACCCCCAACAATAATCTGGCTTGAACCTGGTAACACATCACAACTTCGACTCGCCATTCCTCCTGTACGAAATGGTTGCAATTCTGTCATCTTTCAGGCCAGGATCATGCATGGCCACAGAGCTCCTTTCCTTTGCATTGACGGCATGATCACTGCAGGATCATACAGGTAAGTCATCTTTCAATATGGTTTACAACCTCTACATGTCATGTCATCATTCACCAAGATTATAACGCCTGAGTACACTGGGCACATCTGGTCAACACATACCTGCAAAATGTTGGTATCACTTAGATGGACGGGCCATCACTTTTGCCAGAAATGAACCCTATTAAGCATGCGTGGGGATGTCTGAAAGATGCTCTACAATGAAGGAAACTAGAACCAAGGACCTTAGTGTAGTTCCAACAACCCACTGTTCAAGAATGGGCCTTACTGAACCAGGAGCTGCCGGAGAACCTTATTAATAGCATACCTCAGTGGATTCAAGTGTGTTACACTGCTCATGGGTCTCTCATATTATACTAACAGTGTATTTGTTGTGTTTTGCAATGCATGTTTTGTCATCAACTGCCTTTTTTTTTTTTTTTTTTTTTTATTGACTATTTTGGCTCTCTTTGTTAAATGTTTTCTATTTGTTGCAATGAATATCTGCTTAAATCACTGTTCTGTGTTGTTTGCATGCTGTGCACTTCACATGTATGTGGTGTACTGCCTAGGCCCCTGGGAACAAAATGTTTTGGAGTGTGTACATAGGCTTTTTTGTTGTGTTATTATGGTACCCACTTGTTCTGAGTGGCCAGTTTATTAGGACCAGTAGATCATGGGCTGATACATCATCTGTTTTTGTCATGTCACTATGGCTTCATAATCAGGTGAACAGGAGCATTTCCAGTAGTTGGAATACATCGCAGTAAGTCTAATGTGAAAGCAACATGATCTAAAGGTCTTTCAGTATGGGACCACAGTGAGTGATGCAATTATCTGCAAAACTTTTGTGGTGCACTTATGAAAAACAATAGCAATAAGAGTATATAGAGCAGGGGTGACCAACCTTTTTTGAAATTGGGCCAGTAAATTCTTAGAAATCATTTGAAGGGCTACCGTAACCAACTTAAATATTGGCAACTATTATCAGCTAAAATGGGGTTATTTTATATATTTTTGTAACATATTGAAACCCATATACATTTTTAAACAGTCATTTTATTAAATCATTCACATAATATTAAAATTATTATGCAAAAAAATAAATAAACTGAATTGATATAATAAAACTTTTTTTACTAGAAATTTAAGAGACAAAATTAATTAAAAAATTAAAGTTCCTATGAACTAACACACCTGCAACACTAATGTGATTTTTGAACCTGCTTTTCACGTAACAATTTGTCAATGTTGGATGTAATTCTCAAAGTACTTTAAAAGCACATCACCAAGGTGTGCATCTGTGATAGCTGAATGAAATTTCCTTTTTACAGCATTCATGGAAAAAAATTTTGTTCACAAATTTATCTGGATCCGAATCTGCAAATGCACCTCAGAGCAAAGTCATGAAGCTCGGGAAACTGTTTTTTAGGGACGTATTTCCAGAACTCAATCAAATCGGGAACAGTGGGTGATTCACATTGTTCTTTAAACTTAACACTAAGTCCTGAGTGGCTTTGGATTTCTAATATTTCAATTTGCATTGATGGGTAATATTTATGTACATCAGACTCTGAAATACAAAATGGATTTATGAGTAAGTCTATGTTACTCTTTTTAGATTCAAAAGCAGAAAATTAAGTTTAAAATGACTCGTACAAAGATGTAACAGCTGATTTGTATTTTAAATAATCCATGGTAAAATTACTGTACCTACTGAAGATTTGCTGAATTATTGGGAAATGATCAAGTTTGCCCTGCTCTAAATTGTTACAAAACAATTTCAACTTTAATTTAAAACTGACTTATTATATAAAAATAAAATGAATTAGAATAAAATAAAATTAAAATACTTATTATTGTCCGTAAGAGTTAAATTAGAAAAACAAAATTAGTGCTTGGGCTACTGGGGGGCCATTCAAAATGTCCGACGGGCCAATATTCGGCCCCGTGGGCCTAAGTTTGGCTACCTGTGATATAGAGAATGGTTGCCTCAGTAAAATTGTAGTGCGCAATATGACTTGTTTTTAGAAATACTTAGTTGATGACCAAGTTGAGCAGATGATAGCCAGGTTTGTATGGACTAAGAGATGTATAAGAGTGAGTCATATGATAAAGGATTTAAATCAGATGTTCTGCACATTGCACCTGCAGTGTTACAGCAGAAGTCTTGTTCATACATTATAGCGCAAATAGTTATAATGTCTCCAGTCTAACATGCTAGGCATTACTAGAAGTGGACCTCAAATGATTGGAAACAGGCAATGTGGTCTGACGAATTATTACTGCATTTGCTGGCGAGAGAATAAAGAATGAGAGCATGGATCCATCTTGCATGGTCATGAATCTCCTGGCTGGTAGAAGCTGTGTAATTGTAATGAACACATTTATGGAAGACATTAGGCCTCTTGATTTGAGTAGTCTGTGACTGAATGCCCAAGCCTATTTAAACATCATTTCTGATTAAATTCTTTTAACTGTGGTCACTTTCTACCTCCATGGTGATGAATACTTCCAGAAGGACAATGCCCCACAGTGGTGCATCAAGGATTTCTTTATGGGGGTGACCTAAAATATTGAAGATGCAAAAAAAAGAGTGCTGTAATATAGAGGTATTATTTTTGCTAAAAAATGTCTGCCATATTAAAGTATGTTTCCAATGATTCGTAAAATATATATTTAAAAAGATATGCAAATATATGTAAAAACAAGCAGCCAAAAACAAAGAATGAAAGACCAAGTGATAATACCTCATGGGAAGGGCCCCACAGGGTGTGCCACTGATGCCCCATGTCATAATGCTCAAACTGTCTTGCAGTGGTTTCCAGAACATGAGAGTGATTTTCCTCTGCTTCATTGGCCACCTCAGTCTCTAGATCCCAGTCCCATTTAGAATCTGTGGAATGAAGTAAAATCGGACATCAAATGTCTGAGCCCAGTGCCATCTGATTTGTGTAATGGGAAGAGGCTATTCTTCACCATGCCAAAGCATGATGTTTTTAAGGCCAAAAGTGGAGGTAATAAAATTAGCTACTCATTGTACATAGATGAGACAACAGCTACATGCCAGTAAGTATGTCCCATTACTAATCTCACTGAATGTTTTACTGATTACCTACAGCTTTACAAACATAGAAAAAGTAACCCAAAAAGTAAGTGAGGTGAGTAAATTCTGTGTTGAATTTTGGGTTACTGTTCTGAAATTTGAACTTTTCTTATTCCCTTGTAAGAAGTTTTTGGTCAGGGCATTAAGGAAGTTGTTTTCTATTAAAGTTGTGAAGAAATTGCTCAGGTTAGAAAGTAAAGATAATTTTTTATCTAATATTGGTTTTATTAGGAGGCTTCTTTATTTAATTTTATAATTTCATATATTTGAATTTGAATTTTTGCACAATGTTTGTAATTTTCTGGAAGTTGATTTTATGTTTTGTATATCAGTTTTGAAAATTTTTTCACTATTAGGTATTGGGTTTTCTTCTGGTTTTGTGTATCTATCACAGTTTTTGAACTCTTGGAGAATTACAGAAATAAACTTGAAAGCTATTTTTTTTTTTCTTGTTTTGAAAAGTATCAGCTCTGAACGATCTTTTAATAGAAATACTGCATCAGTAAGATTAATTCTAAGTTAATAATTTAGTGGTTTCACATTTTTTTTTCTTTTTCCTTTCTTTGTTTTTAATACCTCATATATAGTGGTTATGGATAAGCCTCTTTCTCTGCAATCTCAGAATCAAATCCAGGTAACACATTGCATTTTCCATTTCCCTAGCACAATGAGTAGATTAGCCTACCAATCTACGTATGCTCTTTTGCATTTTGAGCCTGCCCCAGTTTATGAAATGCTTTGTGGTGTACTTGCATCATACAAGTGGAATTTCACCAGTCTTGTGTGTGACAAGTGCAAATTTTCATGTCAATTCAAATCCAAAATATTTTGTTTTATTATAGAATTACCCAGAACCAACAAAACAGTTAAAACCACCAGTAAATGGTTCTACCTGAAAAAATAACAACAAAACAGTTCAAAGACAGTTATTTGCCATGTCCCCCTCAGACCTGTTTTTTTTTTCTTTTGCAAATGTTTGCAATTATATTACTGACAGAAAAATTTTCTGTTACTGAGAGAAAAATTCTGTGTCAAAATAAATAAATAAAAATTTTCATCATGCATGCTAATATACACTGGCGGAAAGTGAAAAAAGAACTCCAAAAAGGAGACATCTGATACCAACGAAATTTATACAGCATAATAATGGAATACAGAGGACAACGTGATCAAAACATTATGGCAAAATACAGCTGTATTTCCTGGTAAACTGAAAAATAACATTTCCATGTAACATGGTTAGTACAAGTTTGAACCGCCATGAACTGCGTCACACTGTGCAATTCTGGCATGAAGTCTGTTGTACAGATGTTGGATGTAAGTTTGGGCTATTGAGCTCCAAGCATCCTCAACCTGGACGAGTAAATTGGGGATGGTCGTGGCTGGCCATGGAGACCGGATAAGTCGTTGTCCCATAAAATCCCACACGTGCTCAATCGGGGACAAATCCGGTGAACGTGCAGGCCATGGAAGTTGTCTCACACCCTGAAGTGCATGTTGCGTTGCAGGTGCCGTGTGTGAGCATGCGTTATTTTGCTGGAAAACACCATGATGGACCGACCTTACAAATGGCACAACAACGGGCTGAATGATGTTGATGTAGGAGGTGCTGTTTAACGTACCCGATACAAACACTAGTTGTGTACGAGAGTGATAGCTGATCGCTCCCCACACTAGGAGACCAGTTGTAGGCCCTGTGTGTCGCTGACGGATGCAAGAAGGGTGGAGACACTCCCCTGTGCGTCTGCAAACACGCATACGGCCATCGGAGGCTCCCAAGCAGAATCTGCTTCCATCGCTGAACACGACAGATCGCCATTGCGTTCTCCAGTGCAGACGTTGGCGACACCACTGCAGCCGTTCCTGACGGTGGGCTGGAGTCAGAGGTACACATGCCAGAGGCACACGTGCACATAGTCCTGCATCCAGTAGACGGCTGCGTATTGTTCGCACAGTCACCTCAGGTGCAACGGCAGCTCGGATTTGCGTCACAGTGGATGTTCTGCTGGACAACGGCGCTCTTCTTATGCGTCGATCGGTCCGCTCATCAGTCCGTCTGTGACTCCCAGTTCCACGTCTTCACGTGTGGGAATGTTCCTCGGACCATCTACGCCACCATCGTACCACCACCGATACTTCCCGTCCAATTCGCTCCGTAATACGACGATACGACCACCCGGCCTCACGGAGTCCGACTAGACGACCTCGCTCAAAGTCCGATAACTGCTGAAATTGTACATGTCTTCCATGTCCAGGCATTGCAGCTTCTTCAGGGTCTTCGCACGTGTCCGTACGCCGACGACTGATTACATTCACTTCGCCATACTCCTTAAATACCACCGACGATAATTTGCATATTATGCCGTGCTGTGGCGTAAGCGCTCACCGGGTGGTCTCGAAATTAACACCACGCCTACTTAAACTCGACCCCATTATCATATATAAATTTCATGATTGTCCGCCAATTCCTTCTTGGTGTTCTTTTTTCACTTTCCGCCAGTGTATATAGCTTAAAAAATGTCCAATGCACTGTGTAGAAACTGAAATACAAATAAATATTAACTACTCAGAGCAGGAAAATTATGTAAATGGAGAAGCGAAAAAAAATTACATGAAATTTCTCAGGCATGTTTTCCAATGTATTGCAGAAAGAATTTTTGAAATACATTATCAAGATATGAAAAAAACAAATACGTACTTGCACCATTTAGAAGAAAAACTGTACATTGGGAAAAATGAAAAAATATGGGAATTCCTAATTGAATGTATTTTTCAAATATAAAGGAAAAAGACATTGATAAAGCAATCATTTTATGACTAATACAAATTTATGAAATGCGTTAAAGTTCTTAGTTAGGTGTATGTGCATTCACTGCAAGAAAAAAAAAAAAGATATTTTTGAGAGAGCGAGAGATTTCCGCTCGTGTAATTTTTGAAAGATATCTACAAATTTGTATATAAAGATACAGATAGTGTTTGTTAAAAGATATATAATGTTGTTTTTTAATAAAAATGAAGATACAGGCAAGAAACAGTGGTGTAACTACCACCCCCACAGCTGTGTGGGGGCGCAGGTAATGAAGGGGCGTACTGAAGCTGCCAGTAATGGTTTTATGAAAAAATCCAAACGCATATGAAAACAAACATAATTAATCCAAAAATTCATACTTTCCTTTAATACATATATAGCTTTGCCTAAATAAATGCCAAGTTTCACTTTTAAAACACTGGATGCCCTACAGATTAAAGCTATTCATATTTGGCCCTTGGGCTCCGGGTTGTAATACAATCGCTCTGCAATGGGTTGTAATACCATCGTTTTCCAATGGATTGTAAGCAATATGATTGCTCTCCAATCACCCTCTCAGGAAAAGTACGAGACCACGTTGGGATTCCCTGTGGAGGATCGAAAAAAGAGTTAGTCACCTAGAATTACGTACAGACAGGCACCAACAATTATTAATGGCAGCCACATATCTGCATATAAAAGAGGGGGATTTCTTCAAGTGATTTACAGTATTTTAGTTTCGGACAAAACAATTACACATTGCTTTGCTCTTAGTTCTTTATAGTAATTATGCATATCTCGTTTACTGAGTGGAAACTTGAACATACAAGCGAACGGCATCCATTTGCAAAATGTCACAAAAGCATCCAAGTGGAGCATAGTATCAGCGAAAGGAAAAAGAGCGCACGTAAGAAACTTCCAAAGCTCGACCAGCTCTTTTTGCGCAGAATTAATTAAACCCAAATGCCGTTTCTGATTAAAAGAATGATGATTTGTTTAGCACATGAAGTGTTCAAACTTTAGATGCAGACATTTCACATAAACTGAGCACTTCAGAAACAAGTGAAAGTAAAATGGGTTATTAGAAGTCTTATAGTTATTGACATTAACCATTAAAGTATATTTTACTGAATTCGTTTCTTGCGATAAAATGTATATTCATGTTCATGCATCAGTCCGCGCACTGTGTTAATCCTGATTGGCCGATTGATAACCTTACATTATGTTATTATATTTGCACTTTTAAGGTATTAAACCCCTGCAAAGTGCGCATAGTTTACGTGCAATTCATAATTGATATACTATTAAAACCTGGGAATGTAATGTACTATTAAAACCTGGGAATGTAATGTAGTGTAAATATGTACATAGTTTTTTAATTGAATGTATGAATGAGTAGTAAGGATGCTTGTGTGGTTTTTATGGAATTGACGAGCTATATTTTCATCTCATATGGCTAAAAAAAACCAGCGTTGTTTGTCTAGCAAATTAAAAAAAAAAATTACGATGTTTCATCCCCGGAAGAAGAAATCGTAGGCAAGGTGTCTATAAACCTTTGAAGGCCAACAACATTATGATAATTGACATGCTTGAAGTTTTGTGGATGGAAATTACCATGATCTTTAGGGTAAGTGATTGGTGATTTTTAATAGTATATCACTTACATTATATACTTTTGTTCCAAAAATCAGACATTCTCCTGCCCCCCTCCTCCAGCAAAAAACACATCCTCCCTCGTGCTCGAGATCCTGGGAGAATTACTTTGCTTGGGGGGGGGGGGTATGTTGTGCTAGTTACACCAATGGCAAGAAATAAAATAATCTGCGATCATATTGGAGTACAAGAATGACAGAAAATCACTCCCTAAAGAAGAAGAGTTTTCTCCAAAAATTCACATATCAAATGTTATTAAAGATTGAGAGAATTGGGCAGTAACATGTGGCTGAACTAAAGAATGGGAAGGACTTAAAGAGAAACACCTTTAAGTTACATAAAAGTTATATTTTGCATGGAAGCTTTCCATCTATGCATTTAGTTCTTCAGCCAGAGATTGGATGAAGGGTGACTAGGTTTTTCAGAACAGGCTTCCTAGTTCTATTAAATGTGAGAATAAAGAAGCTGTAAAGAGGAAGAAAGAAGCAAATTTAGGAACTGGATGATGAAGATATGGTAACAGTTGAGCCAGTTTCTTTACAAACTTTGGCTAAAGAACTGAAGACATACCCATAGTTTGAAAGCTTCCATGCAAAAAATGTTTTTTACATTTATTAAATTTAAGGGCGTTCCTCTATTTTCTTCAAATCCTGTATTGTTAAAGAAAATAATATCGAGTTAAAAATCCTGTATAATATATCAGTTCATTTTTAAATCATTAAAATTAAGAAGCCTGTTTTGTCACTAATAACATGTACATGGCACATGTTATTAGTGAAAGATGAGTGGCTCTTCAAGGGGCACTGCTGGGCAATAGTGCCCCACATGACAGCAACAGAAACCTCTTTCAAATTGAGAATCTAATATAAAATTGAGCTTCAAATAAATATTGTTGAGGTATGAGCTAGTTCTTTTTTGACACTGGCCAAAAGTTTCTAGCTCATTAGATTTTGCTAGAACTGTCAATTGTGGACTGATTCTCCACATCAATGTATTTTTATAACAGAAGGTGAGTCGAAAGTTTTGCAATATTTGCATAAATGCGTGTGCTTCGGCGAGTATGCCATGTGTTTAAACTAGTTCAAGCTGCGCACTGCAGTTGGTTGAAAGGGATATAAAGTGGTAGTCGTTGCTGTGAACAGCATTGCATGTCGTCGTTCTGTCTGAGGTTGGGACGCCTAAAAGATGAAAAGCCACAACTGGTTAATTAGGGAGTTTTGCTTTACTACTTTGAACTTGGCCATAACGCTGCTCAAGCAATATGAAACATTTGTCATGCGAAAGGGGAAGGTTCCGTGGACCACAGCACCGCCGCAACTAGATGGTTCAAGAAATTTCGCTCAGGTGACAGAAACCTCGACGAACAGCCAAGGTCGTGTGGGCCATGAACCATGGATTTGGAGGCCGTAGAGGCAAATTCGACAACCAGCACTCGCAGATTATCAGGCGAGCTGGGCGGAGATCACAGTCCACTGTGGTTCAGGACCTCGGCAAGGTCTACAGGAGCTGCCGCACTGTCCCTCACAAATGCCAGCTGAAGCAAACCGCCAAGTGGAAGTGTGCACGAAACTCCTAGAAAACCTGCGCAATGTACGTTTCATCCAGAGAATTGTTACTTGGGATGAAAAGTGGGTCTATTTCTGTAATCCTAACACATAACAGCAGTGGTTGAGCGTGGGCCAGCATCCTGAAGCTGTTGCCAATTGTGGGCACTTTGAAAACAAAGTGATGCTCTGCGTCTGGTGGAATTTGGAGGGGATAATCCATTACAAATTTGTTCCAGATGGTCGGACCATCAACTCCAACCTCTACTCTGAACAGCTGGAGGGGATGTATGCCATTTTGGAAGAGAAGTGTACCTGGCATTGGTGAACCGAAAGCGCGCTCTCCTACAGCAGGACAACGCTCGGCCTCATACCGTGCAAACAACCTGGGAACTTGAGGGCATCAAACTGGTGCCACTCTCAACATATAGTCTGGACCTGGCCCCTTCGGATTATTACTTGTTTTGGTGCATGGCCCACTTCCTTCGCTTGTGGCACTTCAACAATCAGGAGGAGGTGGCAGCTGGGGTGAACGAGTTCTTTGCCTCAAAGAGCAAGAACTAGTACCGCAGCAATTCAAAGAACTGCCAGACAGATGGCTAAAGATGGTGCAACGCGATTTCCTATACTTTGAATGCTAGTCAGCTTTCAATGTAAAGGTACGTATGCTCACAAAAGCTGTCCACTATTGAAATGACCTAGTTCTAATAATTGGTATGTGAGAAGGAAATGTCTGCGTAATGAGCATAAGATTGGTATATAGAATAGTAGAGGGACATGTCGAAAGATGAATGAGATGTTTGAAAAATGAATAAATATGGATTAGATGTGCTGTGTAGAAGTGAGCTAAAATAGATTGGATTCTAAAGAAAAGAGAATGGACTGATGAGTATTTGATCTGGAGTGTTGAATAATGAAAGAGTACAATACAGTGTAGGTGTGAATTTAAGTGAAAAGATAAACAACTTCATTCACTGTAGTTGCATACATGAAATAATTCTGTGGTTACATTTGAAAGTGAAGCTCCAGAGAATAGCAATTGTAGTAATGTATGCTCCTTGTGATTCTGAACTTTCTGATAGGTAGAATAATTTCTGGGATGAGCTAAGAGTTGTTTTTAGGTAATTTGGTAGTAAGCAGAAATTTATTTTAGCAGAACAGACCTGCCAACTGTTATGATTTTTTTGTATTTAGTACGATAAATCATGCTGCAGTACGCTAATATGATTTTGCCGCCAAAAATACAATTTTTTATAAAAAAGTCATGTCTTTTCCCATTTTCCCCCATTTCAGACAGAAGTAGGAAAAAATTTACTTGTAATCTGTGTTTTCCCCTTCAAAAGAGTTTTTTCTCAGAGAGGTTTCTGATTTCTCAATACTTAACTTTATTGTTAAAAGAAGGGTGTTCTAATGAAAATGAAAAAAAGATTGGTTTCTCTCCAAGAATCAAAATTGGATCATTCAAAATCAGAAAGCTGTAAACTGAATGAAATGTTAAAGAGGAGAAATGTGAATTTGACTTCTGTTAATAAGAAATTTAAGATGACTGCAGTTAACACCGAAAATGATAAAAAAATCTCAAACACATGTAATTAAAAAGCGACAAGAACTGCTTTAAAAAAAATCTTGTAAAAAATGTGTTAAATAAGCAAGAGAGGATTTTTTTTACCTTGAGTTCAACTGTGAATCAAGTTTATGCACTGTTTCTTTGCCATGTTACAAAAGTTTTTGAAAAATACAATATAATGTTTCAGCAGGAGGAACCTCGTGTGCATACACTTAAATCCGATATTGAAAGTCTTTTTAATGAACTAATTAGATTTGTAAGAGTAAGTATTATTAAGCAAGCAAAATCAGCATTTCATGTTAAATATAATGAAATAGAGAAGCAGAAAGACAATGCAGAGTTATCAGTTGGCTATGAAACCAAAGAATTGATTAAAACAGTTAGCTCTGAGAAGCAGAAAGAATTTTTTTCTAAAGTTAGAAATTATTTTTTAAGGGCTGCAACTATGTAATTTCTAAATTTCCATGGAATTTGGAAATGTTAAATCATGTCCAAGTTGCTAATATTTCTAGAAGAGTCTAATATTTCAGTCTAATATTTCATCAATTCATGATGTAATAGATATGTTCCCATGTCTCCTTTTAAGGTGTGAGAATGAAGCAATTCCTGAAGCTGTTGATGCCATAGAAAGTGAATTTATGAAATTTCAAATAGCTTCATTACCATTTTAAATAGCAAAAGTATTAGTGAACAATGGTATTTATTATCAAAAGAAAATAACTCTTGTGGCAAATTTCTTTATAGCAGACTTTGTAAAGTCATGTTAGGGATTTTTACCTTGCCTCATAGCAGTGGTACACCCAAGAATTCCTGTTGGAGGAGCTATATATATATAGTATGCGTACACAGTGTGTGTACATACATGAATATATATATATATATATATATATATGCACAGGGTGATTGTAAACTCCTTCAATAAAACAAGATGGGTGATAGTACACATCAAAACGAACAATATTTGCAATGGAACCAAGTGTCGTATTCCACTCCTAGTGCCAGAAAAGAGCATATTCGAAAAACTCCAACCGGCACACGGAGTTCCAACCAGTGCATGAGAAGCCCAAGATGCAAATCAAGTGCGCTGGACAGGTGCGTAGACGATGAGGAGCAAACATTTAAAAGTACAGCTGAACCCGTTCAGCGATATTACCGTGCGAACATCACATGAGAATTGACATATACGTCTGACCGGTGCAATGTACCGTGTGTTCCTGGAGCAAGTGCTTCCCAGTCTGTTGCAGGATGTTCTGCTCACCACACAGAGGGATATGTGGTTTATGTATGATGGGGCCCCAGCACACTTTCCCACCGAGGTCCGATACTTCCTAAATGCGACATATCCCGGGCAGTGGATTGGACGTGGTGGACCTGTGGCTTTGCCTCCACGCTCCCTGGACCTTGATCCACAGGACCTCTTCTTCTGGGGGCCAATGAAAACATTAGTGTGTGAAAGACAAGTGGACTTCCTGGAAGATCTTGTCACACGAATCACTGTTGATGCGGAGAAGATCAACACCGCACTGGAAGTCTACGAGTGGGTGCGACAGTCCTTCATTCGCTGATGTGGGCTGTGCAATGATGCCCTTGGACGCCAGTTTGGGCAGCTCCTTTGAGTCTTTCTCTGATGCGATTGGAATTGTGCAACTCATAAATTAGGTATGTCTCTTTGGTTTCACTGTTGAAGGCTCAACGTGGATATGTAACTTTACTCTTTTCTGGCACTAGGAGTGGAGTGCAGCCCTAGGTTCTATTGCAAATATTGTTTGTCTTGGTATGTACTATCACCCCTCTTGTTTTGTTGAAGGAGTTTACAATCACCCTGCATAGTGTACACCTGTAGTTTATAGACGGTTCGGACGTACATCGCTCTTAATCTCTTTGGGACTTTGGGAAGAAGACTATGCAATAGAAGACACTATGTAATTTTTAAACATGTAAAATAATAAATAAATACATCGCTCTTTCCACGTTCCAGAAACACATAGCAACTGGAAATTTTTTTTTTCAGTCGCCGCCGTGGAATTGAACCACGGAACTCTCGATAACTAGCTGAGGGCGCTAACTTTACACCACGGTGGCCAACAATCCACGGTGCTATGTGCATTTTTAAGTCAGCTTCTGACATCATAAATCCATAAAATGGGCTCAGCTACTGAGACGTCTGCATCTGGTGGGCATTAACGGCACTGGCTATATATATTATAGCAGTTAAATCCAAAGTGCGAGATCCAAAGTGAAAATCCTCCCAATACGTGGCGTCAGTAAATAAACAAATACATCGATCTTTCCATATTCCAGAAACACATAGCAACCGAAAAATTGTTTTTCAGCCGCCGCCGTGGAATTGAACCACGGAATTATCAATAACTAGCCGAGCGCGTTAACTTTACACCATGGTGGCCAACAATCCACTGTGCTATGTGTATTTTTAAGTCAGCTTCTGACATAATAAATCTGTAAGATTAGCTCAGCTACTGTAAAATAATATTTTTAAATGTTTCATTTGTGACGTACGTTGCTATTAATCTCCGTGGAGGGGGCTTAAGACCCCAAAGCCCCCTTCGTGGGTGCGCCAGTACCTCATAGTAATGCCTCGTGTAAAAGAGGTTTTAGTTTAGTAAGGAGAAATAAGATCGATGTGTGAGACTCTTTTGAGTACTTCAACACTAAAATCACTTTTAATTGCAAAAACCAGTATGTCTGGGCCTTGCTTCCAGAAAAAATATTCTGTTGAATTAAAAAAAAAAAAACGAAGTCAGCTACACATGTTGGTTTAAATAAAAGTTAGATTTCTTAATGGATGTCATGTGTGAAATTTAATGTTTCCTTGCTATTAATGGAAAGCAAAAATCCATGAGCTACATTTTAGTTTTCTAGTGGTTTCATATTTATACATTTTCCTGAACAATTAAGATTTTGGTTTAAATTTAATACATACATATCACTAAACTGTTCTCCGAGATTCAGAGGTTAGCTCCACAAAGAAATACAAACTACCAGATAATTTTTACTTACTGTTGCTGTATCAAACTTCTCCATTTACAGCAATCTTGACATACAACTCGGGCTTCATTGAATTCCATCACACGCCATACACAAGACCTTCTATACTTCATACTCATAATCTTTTTCTCGTGTAGACAGTCCTGAATCTGACCCCCCTACCCGCTCATGGCTTCCTTGGCCTTCCTCTGCCTTTCCTTCCTGCCACTTGGGCTAAAAAAGATCTTAGTAAGCATCTCATCACTCATTTTTTCAATATGGCCAAATCATCGAAGCATATTAGTGTCCACCTTGCTAACAACATTTTGCTTCACATTACACAACTGCAACACATCTTCATTCCTCGCAAAGTCAGAACGTATCTTGCCGCAAACCACCTGTAAATAATGCATTTCTCCAGCACATAAATGACTCCTATGCTTCTTCTGCAATACACAGGTTTCACTGCCATACATCAGAGTAGGAACAACTGCACTCTCATACAGTGGCAGTTCATGGGTTATTCAAATGGGGGTTCACAATACATAAATTGTAAAAATTAAATTTTCAGTTACAACATAACGTACAGGTTATAATACATTTCTGTTTCTACAAGTAAAAAAAAAGCAATGCAACTAAAAGAAAAAAACAAGCACTCATATGTAGAAAAACTGTAACATTCGACTTTGTATAAAGAAAGATTCTATTACAATAGTGCTTACAATTTACTTCAAAGGTAAACATTCAAAGGGAATGTTGATTACTCAAATGCAGTTTTTGTAAATTAAGTCAATCTGCCTGTCTCTTTTTGAGGCAAACAAATCAATAACATTTTCGTTGAATTTAAGTATGTCATTTATCATGTTTTTTTTTCAATTGAGAGCATGGCTAGAGCGCTTAGTCTGTCCTCACTCATGATGCTTCTTAAAAATGTCGTAACTCATTTTAAAATTGAGAAGCATCTCTCGGCCTCAGTAGTTGTCATTGGAACAGTAGAAATAATTAGCAAAAGTTTGTAGGTCTCCGAGAACGTAGTGTGCAAGTTATTTTCTGTAACGAACTGTAGAAGACTAATGGCCCATTCATATTTCTGAAATCTGGTCTTCTGTAAATTACTCCTACTTCAGTTTTCAGGCGATCCTTCTGTAACATGGGATAAAAATCTGTTGTTTGCTCAACAAGCTGATTTGAAAACTTTTTCTCATACTCCTGAAATTTTTCAGCTTGGAGGAGAGAAACAGCAGAGTGAGTGAGTTATAAAAGAAAATCTATCTTCTACTTGATTCGTGATAACATCACATATCTCTTTAGCTGCCACAGTTTTATTTATGTGAATATTTTTTCTCCCTTTTCTTTGATGTTTTCCCTGTTTCTGATATCTTCATGGTCACTGTGTCCATTATTTTCCTTTCTTTTTCCATTGACTGCTGGAAAGTGTTTACAAGCTTTCAAATGAGTGCTGCATCAGTTTAGTGTTTTCTGAAGCTGGTTGTATAACATATCCACATGTGGCATAATATTGTAAAAAACTGTAAGCCAAAATGCAAATACTGAGTCTTCCAACAAACGCCAAATAACCCTTGCTTGATTTATTGCTACAGCTTGTTTTGATGATGACTCTATTTTTTCCATGTATTCAGTTAACTGTTCCCTGAATTCATACACTGTATTGATGGTTCGACTTTTGAAACTCCACCTGGTGGCTGAACCATGAGGCATCCTTTTTCTAACAAAGTCATCTAAAATAGCAATCCTCTGTGGATAGTTACTGAAAAAGTTAGTAATGTCACTTGGAAATGTGGTTGGAAAAAATATTCGAACTTGTTGATTCTGACAGGTTTCTTGGCTGACAATCAAATTTAGCTGATGTGCGTAGCAATGCACAAAATGTGCATTCTTATAGGTACGTTTAATAATAGCCTGAACACCTGCGTGGTGACCACTCATCACGTTTGTACCGTAGTAGCTGTGGGATACCAATTTCTCGGCTTTGTCTACAACTTTTTCCAAACTAGCTTGAATACATCCAGCGATAGATTCTGCATCATGTCCAGGGGGATTAGTGAATTCCCAGAATCTCTCAACTGGTTGTCCTTTACCTAAAATGTATCGAAAAACGACAACTAATTTGGGAAGCAGATGAAACATTAGTAGTTTCATCTGCTATCACTGCTACAAAACTGGCTTTTGATATTTCATTTATTATGTGGTTCTGGTAAACAGTGAGCATACAGTCTAATAAATCATTTTGAATTTCTTTTGATGTTCCTTTATAAACAATGGCATTAATGAGACGGTCTTTTAGAGATGCTTCAAGTTCTGCTGAGAAGTTTATAAGACCTCTGAAAACACCTGGATTTAATGAATCATCGCGTTCATCATGTCCTTGAAGTGCGAGTTCAAATGCGCTGCAAAACAGAATACAGTCAATAATTTTGGAAAGAGCATAACGATTTTTGGTTACTTCTTCATCGTGTTTTTTAACTTTCGAACGAAATGTGCTATCAAGCTGTTGGCGAATATCAACCTTTTTCCAGCAAACTAAACTCTAATGTGGAGTTTAAATGTGCATGGGAGCAGTGAAGTTTATTTATTTTTTGAATTAGATGTGATAAATCAGCAACACTGTAACTCAATCAACTTGAATCACCACTTTGTTTTGCAAACAGGAGACAGTGAAAACAAAAGAGCCTGTTAGTTAATTCACATCCACAGATCCATGGATATTTCTCATATAAGTCAGGTTTGAATTCCCTTTTGAAATCCCTAGTTTTACATTTTGTCACCTGGATCAGCTTAAGCCTAGGTGTTGGCCTAAGCATTTTAATTTCAATTTTTCTTTCCCGCGGCAACGTTGAAAAATGTAATTGCTTTAGCTCAGAAACACTGATTTTACTAAGTGCCATCATAACTGTTTACACATGTTCTTACACACAACAATAAAACTAACCTATGAAAACTAATAAACAGATTAATAACTGATAAAAAACTACACTAACCGCTTGTTGCCGCAAACCAAGGGAGAATCCGGACGAATAACAAACTGCCAATCCATCTGTGTGAGCTCCCGGACACTGAAGACTGTGCGAATTGAAAGCTTATGAGCAGCACTTATTCCTCACACGGTATTTCATCAAGTACATCTCGATAAATGAAGCTGTATTCTAATTCCTGTTGCCACCGGACAAACTGGTTTTCAAGTAGTTTCTTCTATCGCATGTGCGATCGACGTAAGGCCGGCCGATCTGTGCTGCTAACTGTCAAATTTTCTACCATTACAGTCGCGTTTTGCCAGGATATTTAGAGGGGGAGCTCGTGCCAAAATTGGGAAAACCTGGAAATTTGTGTACTGTTTTATTTTATTTAACTTATTATATTTTAATTTCTCTTTTTCGTTTTCTGTTTTGGGGGTTCACATGCTCATGTGCACCAATAGACGAGCCGCCACCGCTCTCATACACAGCCATGCGGGACTCTCTTGAGAACCCATCATTCCTGTGAACACCTCCCAAAGCCGCTATGACGTTCAATGAAGAATTCACTCTCCCACTAATTTCACCATCCAATTTGTTCTCTCTGTTAAACATGCTTCCTAAATACACACACTCATTCACCTGGTCAAGACATGTTTGAAATGATAAATATTGAATTTAATAATTAACAAGATAAAAGTGTTTGATGATTAGATTTAATTAGTTTCTCAATAAAATTTTGATATAGGGAAAACATTCCTACATTCTGATAATCAAGAATTTATATAGCTGAAATAGGCTTCAAAAATTATAAGCATGCGTCGTGTTACGATTTTTCTATCTGAGTGTTACGTTTTTTGGTTGTGAGAGGTTGGCATTTCTGGCAGAAGATTTCAGTACTAAAGTAATTGTTCAGGATGAGGCACTTCAGAATGTTCTGGATAAATTTAATGAAATTAATGATCATAGGGTGAATGATAATGGTGAACAATCAACAGAAGATTGCCATTGAGAATAGGTAGTGTGTATCCAACACATTTTTGCAACCACTAATATATCCACAGAAATGCCTTATACAATAATATTTTGGGGCAAAAAATATATATATATATATATATATATATATAATAGATTTTGTTGTTTATTACTAGCTTCTGAGGCATTTAGTTGTTAACATTCATGTGATGAAAGGTGCAGATGTTGTGTCTGATCAGTATCACAAATGAAGCTGAATGTTGTTTGGAGAAAGAAGAATAGGAGGTTGCTGGTAATGAAAATAAAGGTCTAGAAATTTGTTTGTTAATTTTGGAAAACCTTTATTGTAACTTATTTAGGAGCTAAATTATTCACATGTTAGTAAACAAATATTAGTCTTTTTTTATTCTAAGAGAAATCAGTAGTAAAGTTATCTGGTATTTAAAAGGGCAACTCATTATATGGTAAAATATGTATAGGTAAGTGTTAATGAAAAAATTTGTCCTGCTGTACATTGTTCGGTCAAGATTGTCTACTTGTTTATCTTACTCAAAGAAATATGTTCTGTTAAAGTTATAGGAATGTTACGTATCTGGGGTTTGTATAGCATTCCATTTCAGTTGAATATTGTGAGGTCAGCAGGGTTATTTTTTACAAGAAAGAATGGTACTGTTGTTGTGCTGATTGATTGTGATGTACAAATGCATTTGTATATCCTGAAAAAATTTGATTTACAGTTGTTGTTTTTTAATTTTGGTTAGTCCTAGTTATTTGGCTCTGTGTGTTCTTGCACACACACATGCACACACATCCAATTCTGCAGTGCTTTCATCAATTCTTCTTCAGAGGGTTAGGTGTGTATGTGTGTGAGATTGATTTTTAATTAGCTCTAGTGTTTATAACAACATTTATTTTTTGAAGTTTAGCATTTTTTTCCAGGTATGGATCCTAGTAAGAAACAGGATTGCACCATAACTACCATTACATCAAAATGTGCCAAGTTTTATGCTGATTCTGTAGAATGGTGTCCAGTGAAACCCTTTCAAGATTTCTTGGCATGTGGGACTTATCAAATGGATGATGTGAGACAACTTCAGTTTAACGTTACAAAAAATGAAAAACAATGTTTTTTGTTTTTTTTCATTCCGCCATTACCTTTTCAAACTCATTGTGCCAGGGAAAATAATACAGTGTGTTTTTAAATAGTGTGAACACTTTCAATAATTTATTGTGCACAGAATAAGAGAGATACCATTTGCTTATTTATACCTTGTGAAAGAGAAAACATGAGAATTTCCCCTTTGTTACTGCCAAGGCATGAATTTCTGTCATTCACCACCAGTTGGCCCTTGTTGAACAATGGCAGCTTCCGTTTCCGAGAAGGCATTTGGCATGCTAAATGCCTTCTCGGGACCAGAACAAGTATACAACAGACATTCAAAGGAAATTTCAAAGTGTGTACGGTAAAGAGCCGCCAACTAGGAAATCTATTTACTAGTGGCATCAGCAATTTGTAAACACAGGTTGCCTGTTTTTGGGAAAGAGCTGTGGTAGGCCTAGTGTTACTGTTGGTAATGTGGAACAAGTGAGAGAGATATTCACAAGGAGCCCCCAAAAATCAGTGCAGTGTAGGGATGGGCACATCGGTGGGTAACATCGATGCATCGATAGTATCGGTGGAAATTTTCAATGTATCGGTGAAAACCTCGATGTTTTTGCTAATAAGCCGAAAAATTCGTTGTTTTCAATCTGCAACAATTAGATGTGCAAAATCTCTGTTCAATATAATAGTGATTACTCACCAATAACATCGGGTAACTAATAATATATATTAAAATGCTCGATGCATTAGTAGAAACCTCCTTTTTTGTTCGATGCATCGGTGTAAGCCTCGATGTTTTGCTAATAAATTGAAAAACTCGCACTTTTCCACCTGCACCATTAAATGGGCACACGATTTGTAAAATCTCTTTTTAATATAACAGTGTTACTCACCAGTTCAACAACCATTAACATAATATTTGTTAAAACGCTCGATGCATCTTGAAAACCTTGATGTTTCTTCGATGCATCGATGGGAATCTCGATGTTTTGCTAATAAACTGAAAAACTCGCACTTTTCCATCTGCAGCAATGAATGGGCGATCGATTTGTAAAATCTCTGTTTAATATGTAACAGTGATACTCAACAATGCAACACCTAGTAACGTAATATCTGTTAAAATGCCCGATGTATCGGTGGAAACCTCGATGTTTTTGGATGTATCGGTGTAAACCATGATGCCTTGCTAATACAGCCAAAGATTTCACACTTCTTTATCTGCAGCCCCAAATGGGCATATTGGTGGGTAAAATCTCTGTTCAATATAATGGTAATTGCTCACCAATTCAATCCCAAGTAACTAATAATATTTCTTAAAAGCCTCGATGTTTTTTCCATGTATCGGTGGAAACCTTGATTTTTTCGATGCATCAGCTCACATGCCTTCAAGGAAAAGATCTCTGTTTTTGCCAACGAATCAAGTAAAACAACCAATAGGAAGGTGATATTTCTTTCTTCTGTATATTTATGAATGTAACAAAAAAAAATGCATTTACTTTTCGTAGAAGATATTCTCTTCGAGTTCGAAACATCGGTCATGAAACCTTGATGTTTTTTCGATGTATTGGCTTCTGCAACATCGATCATCGGTGGCAAAACATCGAGGTTTTTTTCCCACCCCTAGTGCAGTGTGCATCACATGAGCTGAAAATGCCAGCCATGACCGTGGAAATCTTCATGAAAAACTTTCTATGAAGCTGTATAAATTGCAGATGGTGCAAAGAAAGATGACAAAAAGAAGCATTTCCAATTTTGTTCTGAACTGCAAGGACTGACAGAAGAATGTGACAACTTCTTTAATTGAGTAGTGTTTAGCAATGAGGCCATATTTCACACCAATGGGAAAGTCAACTAACACAATTGTTAAATCTGGGGCACCCAGAAACTTGCAGAGATAGTTGAACATACGTGATTAGCTGAAGGTGAATGTTTTCTGTACCTTGACACCTCAAAAACTGTATGGATCTTTCTTCTTTGCTGTGGGCACTGTAACTAGGCATTCCTACCTCAATATGCTGCAGCAATGGTTGATGCCTCAAGTTCAGGAAGGTAGTGATGACTTTATTTACCAGCAAGATGGGGCCTCGCCCTACTTCCATAATGATGTTCGGGCCTACCTTAACACCAAACTACACAAACGCTGGATCGGACGTGCTGGTTAAAAATGTTCTCACTGTGATTCGCCTTCTTTCCTAGTGAAACGGCTGGTGAAATCACCGGACTTAAATCTGTGTGATTTCTTCTTGTGGGGCCACATAAAGGGTCTTGTTTATGTATCACCTTTGCCATGTGATGTCCAGGAACTAAAGCAGATAATTGAAGAAGCTACCATCACAGTCACACAGAGTATGGCAAGAGTTTGATTACCATGTGGGCATTTGCCATGTCACACATGGTTCCCACATTGAATTGTTGTGAAGTGCTGTGATATGAAAAAAACATTAAAAAAACTTGGCCATTTTCTCTTTCACAATGTATGTATGTAACACATATCTGTCCTAGTCTTTGGCAATAAATCACTGTAAGTGTTCCCACTATTTATAAACACCCTGTATTTTAATGTGCATGGGGAAGAGGGCAGTAGCAATGACACACAATTTTAAAAAAGTAAAGTTTTTTCTGCATTTATATATGTTTGTGTGGTGTATTTTGATATTCTGATTTCAGCACTTTTTATTTTGCTTTCTTGAACATACAGTGATTTTTAATTTTTCCTTTTCAGAGTGAGTTGTGATGAAACACTTAGTAAAATTCAATAACATATTTCAACTCAATCCTTTGCTTTCAGTTATAAATTTTTTCCTTTTTTTAATTTTGATTTTTGCCATTCTGATTTAGCAAATTAACTTAAAACTTGTGTTGTCTCCTGGTATTGGATTTGTGTTTGCATTTGAGTAATACTGTTTAAAGCTAACTAAATCAGGAAATATTTGCCACGCACCCTATCTTTTTACTTGTCAGTGAATTGATGGAGGTAAGACTTAAAGATAGGTATAGACCCTGTTGATACCACCAAGGTGTTGATCCAAATTCCAAAATGGTATGACAAAAAACGAAAAACATACGAACTTGGTTGTCATGTTATTTTAAATTAACTGAATGATTCAGTAGTGGTTAAAACTGGTATGGAATAGGCGTGAGTACTCCCAGCTGTAGGTACCTACATCCATGAAAATAAATTTCTCACTGTGATTCACCTTCTTTCCTAAAGAAAGGAGACTCGTGGAAAGTAGTCAGTAGTAGCGTAGTGTAGTGTATGTAACCCTTGCTGGGGATGTATCTGAAAATAGATAGGTCCTTCTATTTTTGGGGCCCTTGAGCAATGGACAAAAAGTTATTTTGCATGCTAGAAATTTAAAATATTTCTCTTCAATCTCAACATGAAAAATAAAAACAGGGAAAGACATTTTGCTCAAATTTCGAATTGTAGTACTCTCGCTGGTACCTTAATTTTCCGTTCTACACTTTATTTACACTTCAGATGTATGCCGCGTGGTCCAACTTCTAGGTTTGATTTTCAATTTTGATAGCATACCTTAGATATAAAAGTAAAATGTCAATAAGGCTTACCCCCTGTTAGGCAAGCCTTATTGACGTTTTACTTTTATATCTAAGGTATGCTATCAAAATTGAAAATCAAACCTAGAAGTTGGACCACGCGGCATACATCTGAAGTGTAAATAAAGTGTAGAACAGAAAATTGAGGTACCAGCGAGAGTACTACAATTTGAAGTACAGAGCCACGTATATTCTTGCTCTCATATTAAGATTGAGCAAATGTATTATACCTATTGTATTTTGCTCAAATATAGATCCCGTGAATATGGAACTGTTTTATACTTCACTACTACCATTGAACAGACATTAGAAAACTACTGATGTTGTCTTGAGACCAGTGTGGATGTAGAGCAGAAAGAGGAAGGCATTTCAATGGAGGTTGTCAAGTAGGACCAGATATTTCTGATTGCCAGTGCACACAAAAAGTATTAGACAGAGGGCAAAAGAAGTAGAGGCAGTTTGCCTTAGGGGTAGGATGCTGGACAATGTTATGTTTCAAAGGGTCAGAAGGAAAGCTTGGAATTGAAAACAGCCATCCCTGCTAAATACCTTAGGTACTTAATTTGTCTTCAGCAGGCATTCCTGCAAACGATCACTTGATCTATTCAACTTGTTTTAAGCTTCTTTTTTTCTGTATATCTGTGCAATTTGATCTTCAATTGCTTTATTTGGGAAGATTTTGTATGCATATAGACTTAGTGTAATGGTGAAGAAAATAAGAAAAGCTTACAAGAGAAAACAAAGAGAAACTGAGAAAACCAGTTTAATGTAGTTTGAAAAACACCCAAGCTGGCTTAGTTCTGGGGTCCAGTAGAAATTAATGAACCATCAAGTAATTTTTTGTTTTACCTTTTTTCTTTAGTAGCAGTGTGAGTAGTAGGCTATTGTAATTGATAGTTTTTCTTAGTTGAAATTATCATACCCTCTACTTGTATTTATATGTATTATCATACATATAAATACAAGTAGAGGAAAGAGTGGTTTTACAGTTTTCATCAGCTTGTGTTGCTCAGTACTAGTAGGATATTGATTTTCTTTTGTACTATGTAGTGTAATAATTTACCTAGCTCTAATTCACATTAGAAGAAAAAAAGAGTTTTCTAAGTCATAAGAGATTGAAAAGAAATTGCAGTGCCCTTCACTCATTATGCAAAATTTTCTTTAATCAAAATGTAACAAATTTAAATTATAAATATCTCAAAGGGTTCTTTGTGAGATCCCAACATGGGAATTATTCTGTAAATCCATATTTAAAAAATAATAATTACCTCTAAAAATAATTATTCTATTGTTTTCTAGCCCTTGAGACAATAGGCCTAATTTAGCAATAACCCATGTTCTCATCTGCTCAAGTGAATTCTGTTCTGTTATTAGTTGCCTTGATAAATCATTCTGTTTTTGATTTATTCCAGTATATTTCCAAACCAGGATATTCTTCTCCCAGGTGCAATCTTATATTTACTGAGCCAGCTTTCAGATACCAAGTGGATGATGTTAAATTTTTCACTCTGTGTTAGATGTTCCAAATAAGCAGTTTTTCTTCTTTTCACCACACTTACAATCTCATGATCTTTATGTATTCTTCTTAGTATTTCTTCACTCGTGCTGTCAATGGGATTTTTAACATCTTTCTAAAAAACTGTATCTCAAAGGCATCCAATTTTATTTATTATTTGACTTTAATGATCATCATCATCATCAACCATGGATACAATTCCCACAGGTGTCTGCTGCCATTTTAACTATATTGTCCCATTAAAATCTGTTCCAGCAGGGCTCAGTTCTTGAAGAGTTCTACAGCATCAGTCTTTAATATTGTCAGCCCACACACGGTGAGGGTATCCCCTTGCATTTCTTCCATTCATTAAACCAAACACCAATGTCTTTATCTTTCTGTCATTTTTCATTGCGCAGATGTGTCCGAAGAGTCTTAGTTTTCTCTGTATGATTTTTTGGAACAGGGTCTCTTTTAGTTGTATTCTTCTATACACTTCTTCATTTCTTATCCTCCGGGTCTATCCAATTCGTAAGATTTTACAATAGCACTTTCTTTCAAAAGCAAGTATCCTTCTTTCTGATTCCTTAGTCAATGCCCAAGTCTCGCATCCATATAGCATGCTGCTGAAGATGCATGTCTCGAGAATGCTTTACTTAGTTTTGAGGCTAATAGCTCTGCTCTTCCTAATTTTATCCATGGCTTTTAATAGTGTTATAGCCTTTGCAATTCTAATTAAAATTTCTTTTTTTGCCGTTTAAGTTATATGTTATACAGCTTCTGAGATAAGGGAATTTTTCCACATTTTTAAGTTCTTTGCCTTCCAGAATGATCTTTTTCCTGATCTCTTTTGCACCAAATACCATTGTTTTTGTCTTTTCTATATTAATATTTAGTCCCTATCTTTTATCCTCTCTATTCAGTTCTTGTACCATTTGATCCAGTTTCATTTCATCTTCTTCAATCAGTACAATGTCATCTGCAAAACACAGATGGTTGAATCTTTGTCCTCCAATAGAAATTCCCACGTCCTCATACCTGATTTTATCCAACATTCTCTCCAGATGTGAGGTGAAGATGCTTGGCAATATTGGATCTCCTTGTTTTGTACCTCTGCTGGTGGTAAACCAAGCTCCACATCTGTCTCCTATTCTGACAGCTGCCTGTGCATTCATGTTTATATCTTTCAGAAGCTGAATTATCCTGGCATCCATGTCATATGATTCCAGCACAGCCCAAGTGATGCTTTGTTCAATACTGTCAAAAACTTTTTGGAAGTCCACAAAACATGTGAAAACTTTTTTGTTCTTTCTTCATGCCTTTTCTGCAATGAGTATTAAAACTAATATCTGCTGTATGGTACTCCTGTCTTTCTGAATTCCTGCATGTTCATCAGCTAGGTGTTTTTGAATGTCTTTTTAATCTTTCAGTTAATAAAATCATCAAAATTTTACCCAGATGACTAATCAGCACAATAGTTCTATAGTTGTTGCATTCCAATGCATTTCTTTTTTTATGAAGAACTATCAATATTGATTTCTTCCATTCTCCTGGGGTGCATCCATTCTTCCATATCTTTCCGCAGATTTTGTGTATTTCTTGAAATAAAATGTTGCCACTATTCTTTATCATTTCCCCCATTATGCCATCATTGTCAGGACTTTCGTTGTTTTTTGCCTTTAATGTCCAAAGTTTAACTCTGTATAACAGAAACAACCACACATAGCACTTCATCATCTGTAGTCTAATTTCAATATTTAAATCATTGTTGCACATAATTGATCACATTTTAATGAAGGAATGTCTGGACAACTCAGTTCTTGATCTTATCTCCATATCACAGTTACATCAGCCAGTGCACAACTACCTTTGGGTGTTATAAAGGTCTAGAAATTGCTGCCCTCAGTGTTAGTGCATCATCATGAAGGCAAAATTCTGAGACTTTTTTTTAACTGTGGTGTTTTTAAAAAAAATTATCTATCATAGTATCAACATTGCTGTGTATCCACATAATTTTCCCGATCCATGATGAAGGTATTTAAATTAATAACTTTATAAAGTGCCTAATTCAAATACCTTTATTGATCAGGAAAATTATATAGATCGCAGACATCATTGCTGCTGTCACAACTCTCAATCTCAAGCAGTAATGAGCTTAACACATTGCTGAAAGAAAAGGCTAACACTGGGCTTAGACATTTGTGTTAGATAAAAGAAACCTTAAATGACCTAGGAAATGATTACATTGAAGGTCTATAACAGTAATGAAGAAATATTCTAGAAGCATTTTAAACAGAACTGGCATAAAATAGAGATACAGAAGAGTTATTGACTTGAACTGTTAAGCATATGTATATATGGAGAGTGAGAAAGAGAGAAATTAATAAATGGATCACTCTGACAAAATATATAATTTAATGATTTAAAGAAAGAGAGACTAATGACATCAGCAAGCATAAAATTTGTATGTAAGTAAACAAATGGGTTTAAATCTTGTAACCACCATCATGGCCATGAAGGTTATCACTTCAATGAGTCTAGATGAAGATTATAAACATTGCACTGAACACCGTTGATATTGTTTTTATTATTTTCTTGAAGAATGAGGAGTTTTTATCTGTCATGTTTTCTTCTTAAGCTTCATTTTAACTTCTGTTTCTTTCATTGCATCCAAAATTACTTGTGAGCTTTCTCTTTTCCATCAGTCACATATACACTGAGGAGCCAAAAAAAAAAAAAAAAGAAAGAAAACTGGGAAGGGTGCTACCATTTCCATTGCGTGCCACCACACCCATGTGATAAATGGTATTGTCCACAAACGATGTATATATAGAGGCAGATATCTCCACAAGCTCAAGTAGTAGCATTCACAGTTCAGATGGCAGCTTATCGGGATTTAAGCGATTTTGAACATAGTATGATAGTTGGGGTCCGGGAGATGGGTCAATCCATCTTGGAAAATCCCACAAAATTTGGATTTACTTTTTGGATTTACTTGGTCAACAATTTCAAGAATGTACCTGGACTACACAAACTCAGGAAAAACATCCAGCATGCAAGACTGGTGTGGCCGTAGAAAAGCCGTGGACGATCATGGACAGTGGTGTCTGACATATATCGTAACATCCGCCTTGGCATGCAACATTGCCACAAATCACAGCACAATTCAATGCTGGGGCCGGCAGTAGCATCAGCGTTTGGACAATGCGATGTTACCTGTGCTCTATGGTGTTCCAGAGACGACAGCCCGCCCAAGTGCCATTGCTGACCCAGCGACACAAGGCCTGTGCTTCTTGCTTGGACTCGGGAACACCACCATTGGACACAAGATGACTGGAAACATGTTACCTAGTCTGACAAATCACAGTACCAACTGTTTTGGGCAGATTACCGACTCCGGGTGTGGCAACAGCCCCACGATGCAATGGATCCTGCATGCCTACAAGGAACAATACAGACCGGCAGTGGCTCTGTTATGGTGTGAGGTGTTTTCAGATGGCATGCATTAAGACTCGTGTGTCTGCAGACTGCTCTGAGGCTATGTAACCATCCTTGGGGATCATTGGCATCCGTTAACGTCATGCAACCACTCCGACAGGTGTGTGACCGCTTTACACACGACAATGCGGCACTGCACATGTTCAGAGTCGCCTGATTATGGCTGGTAGAACATTCTACAGAGTTTGCCATCCTGACTTGACCCCCTTGTTTGCTGGATTTAAATGCCACTGAACAAATTGGTAGTGTTCTCCCTAGATTTTTTACATCCAGGTGGCAAGAAATTTTAGCTGGGTGGTACTTTTTAACGACCCCTTCTCCGTTCGAAAAAAATAAAAAATGTTTTTTTGAACATTATTATACCTATCAAACATCTTTAGCAGTCTGGTAGGCATTGATGTTAATGTAACATGATAAACAGTTAAAAATTGTACGAAAATGGTTAAAAAAATCAGTATTTTCTAACAAATTATATTCAACAGATTTATTTCTTTTTTTTATAGATTGAAGCTTTAACGGCCACCACAAGCAACTCAATAGGCTATAAGCAGTTGCTTGTCCCTAATTTAGGACCATTGGTTCCAGTGAAGGGAGAGAACCAGTGCCGTAAGACAAACACAACATCCATGCCTCACCGGGATTCGAACCTGGACCCTTCTCGGACAAATTATCATAAGCTAGTGCTGAGAGCCCTGTGCCACCAGGGCGGTGACACAGATTTTAGCCAGTTTTCATCAACACTGATGGTGTATGTGGGTATAAGTTTTCCATTCTTACTATTATGTGCAAATGTGAAAACATTTGTTAAAGGAAATATAGCCGGGCGGCTGACAAAATTAAGTGGGCGGGCCGCCCAGTAAAAAGGCTCTAGAGAGAACACTACATTCGTGATGCTGTTCAATGTGCTATCAGCGCCAGGAACCTTCCACTGGCGAATGTTACGGAATGTGGGACGCTCTTCAGGAAGCATGGTGCGTACTGTTTCCACAGTACTGCAGATAACTTGTGAGTCCATGCCTCATCACGTTGCTGTCTTTATTTGATCACAAGGGGGGCCAATGCAGTATCAGAGAGGTATCCTCAGTATTAGAGAGGTATCCCAGTTTTTTTGTTTTTTTTTGGGGGGGGGGGGGTTGGCACTTCAGGATATGTTGTTGTTGCTGCTGTGTGCATTTTTCTTAATGTTATGCAGGTGTGAAATGATCACATATGTAAATTAAATTTAACTCTGCAAAGCCATAATCGATTTCAATTTTTTTATTTTTATTTTTTATTTTTCAGGAGATAGTGAAATCAAGTGAACATACCCAAATACGAAAAGGGGACATTACCCTGTATCAGCTGTGCAGAGAATCAGATGTCTCCAAAGAATATTCACTTGAATTAAAAACTTGTGTTGAAACTTCTGGAGTATTGGACATGAAATGGTCGCCACATTTTGTTGATGAAAAATGTACGCTCGGTGTTGTTTTCAGTACGGGTCTCGTGCAATTAGCTGAGATTTCTGTGGGTGAGGAAAGCAGTGTTGAATTAACAAATTATGGTGAATTAAACATTACCCCTGAGTGCAAAACTTTGTCATTATCATTGGACTGGGATTCCTGGAAACATGAAATGTAATTTTTTATCATTTTTCTTAAACAGAACAATCCAGTTTAGTGTGATTCTTTGTTATTGTAATAAGATTTACCAAATTGTTTTATTTGTTCTTTCAAGATGTTTTAGTCAAAATATTGCTTTGAAAACAAATAATGATTTTTGCAAATAATTTTCTCCACATTTAGTATTCCCATCCACAGATAAATCAATGAAGGAAGAAATATTCCTCATAACACACGGGAAATCGATAGAATATTCAAAGCAAACAGAATATAAATTCTGAATTTATAATCTGTTTGCTTTGAATATTCTATTCCCATCCACATTTATTCCTGTTTTTTAAATGATGTTCCAACAGAAAGAATGGTGTATATGTAACAGCAACTTTTATGATAATAGTACCATGTGATTAGCAATCTGAACAACAAAGAGGGAAAATGGATTACATGTGATTGAAAGAGAAACAGATACTTTGTATTATGAATCAAAAACTGCATCTTTCAATAATAAATGTGTTATTGTCAGTAACCTGCAAAATTGCTCTGTTTCATTACAGAGTGGTTTTTAACTCCTGCATGCAGCTGTTGAAAGACTGATTATTTGCTGATGAAAGTAACAAGATCATAGTTGATTATGTGAAAATGAAAGCTGTAAGAGCCAATGTTTTCACCAGTAAGAAATTTTGAGGTTTTTTGGCAACATGAAAAAACTTATGTTTTCCATCATCGGATGATAAAAATCTCACACATCTAGGGCTGAAAAATTAATCATTTCCAAGTGAAGTGTTAGAAACTAGTTTTTATCCATGAATAGCGAGAGTCCCTAATAAGTGTGGTGTGTGAGTTGAAGTGCCAACTTCTCGTTCTAAAGGCCTGAGAGAGACATGAAAGTCTGTTTTGCAGTTTTAGTTCTATTTCCTTCCATTGGAGGGAGTAATGTTTAATTTAGAGTAAAGTTACTCATCCTTGTCATCAGTGTTTGAGAACTGTTTTTTCTAAAAGAAGAAAAAACTATTTGTATTACTTACTGTCTTTAGCAAAAATATAGTCTTTATACTATTTTGATAAAGCCTTGCAATATGACCAATGACACCTGGGCTTTCACTTTCTATGAAATCAACAATAATCACTTTTTTTAGTGGCTAATGCTCAAGTACATACAAGCACTCATCACAGTTTCTAAAATGTGTTAGTGTCAATATACTGAGTAACACTGAAGTCAGGCAGGAGAGAAGAATCATTGAAGGTTAAGTATTGATGCGGTATCGTGCCGAGCGAGGTTATGACTTCCCCCGCTCGCTACCAATTGATGCAGGTCCAAGCAGTTTGATTTTGATTCGGGGCTTGGCATTCGTTCAGAATTCGGGAGCTGGTATGTATAGGTGAGAACGTTATCCGCTAGCTGAAACACAGGAATTTAATACACCAGAGCCTAAAAGAACAGAGAGCCAAAAATAAGTAAACAGACTAATCTATTTAATTAATAGAACACCCGGTCTGCTAGTATGCAAATTCCGTATATTCGGTAGGCATACAAAAAAAAGGGGAAGGGATCTCCTTTCTTGTTCAGTCTTTGCTCTTTTGTTATTTCCTGAGAGTAGGCTATCTACAGTTCACCATACTGGGAACATTTAAAGTTCTGGATAGCAGGCGTATGGCTAATAATTTCAGTTCGCAGTCTATGCACTTGAGCGCAGGTTAGAATCCCATTTCCAAAATGAACTATGCAAGCTGATAATTAAAAGTGATTACTTAGTATAGCTGGCAGATGCTGGGTAATCCATGAGATTTGTACACTCTTTTCGTGCACTCTGGCCTAACAAGTGAGGCCCTAAAGAGTTGAAAGCAGTATGAAAAATTGATATCTTCCAAAAGTATTAAAGCTGAATGGAACAGGTGTAAGAATTGTGTAGTTAAGATTGCAAACAGAGCATATGGTGTGTCAGAATGTACACATAGGAAGGTTAGAACTTTTTGGTGGCCAGAAGGAGCAAGTAAGACTGTTTAAGAAGATTTATTGGGAGCTTTAAAGTTGTTAATCACTGGTTAATTAGAAGGCTTATAGAGGTGCCTGTAAAGGAAAATTCTAAGTCAGTGTACTAAAAACTTGTGGGAAGATTTTAGATATTATGTGGGATGTACTTCCAGAATGGTTCAAAAATAGTTTGAAGGTTACTAAATGTGTGAGATCAGGCAGAAAAGGTCATTAATGGAGATTTACTTAACAAAAATGGTGAGTTTCCAATATAACAGGTAGATATGTTAAATATGCAGAGTAATTAGAGTCAAGCTACCTTTATTCAGAACCATCTGCAAAGACAACCAGTGGAATAAAATTGAATATGGTAGGAGTGCTTCCTAGGACATGGAAAAAGGTTTGAAAATAATTATTGTTAAATATATATATATATATGCAGGGCTTGAAAAATACCATGCCCGATATGCCAGGGGCATTTAAATGATTGGCCTGGGTAGGTAAAAATGAAATCTTGTTGCCCGGTTGAAAAAAAAGTTTAGAATGAAGAATTTTCTACTCTAGGGGAAAAGATGGTCATCACGTGTTGTTTTCCATTTTACTGCAAATCACCAGAAGTTTTATTATTGTTGCGGAGTGAGTGCCAAAGCCAGGAGAATATCACTTCTTTAATTATATTTATGCTCTTGCTCCAGAAATTGGGGCCATATGTAGTTTTGCTGCAAATGTCACTTACAGTTAATGACAGGAGGCATGCCTCCGGTGAAACTAGCCTCTGGCGTTTAGTGGCAAAGTGCATAAACTTCAATGAAATAGGAGGACGCAGACTGATGTGCAAAAAAATTGTGCTTTATGGGGATGGACCAACAACAGAATATTTGTTGAACAGCCCTGGGTGGGGTGGGGTCTCTCTGATATAACTTGAGTGAGTGGGGGAAGGGTGAGTGAAAACTTCTGCATGAACTGATATCAGTACTACTGAAACAAAGGCTAAGTTTAATTTGAGAAGAAGCCTACTCAGTGCATTCCACTTAGTTGGGAGAGGAGTGAACATTGCTGACACCAGTACTTAGTTTATCTTAGAGAACGGTAGTTTGTGTTAGCTGCAGATGTAAGTTGTATTTAATAATGGATATCCGATGTTTTCTTGGGGGAAAAAATCCAACAATGAAAATATATCTCATAGTAAGCAATTATGTGAAATTCCCAATCTGTCAACTGTAGTTATAAATTCATCTTCTGCATTGCTGAGTGATGTGATTTCAGAATCTACATCACTGGCAAAATGGAAACTATACTTTACCTCTATGGTGTTGTCAGAGTTTACATTTAAGCAGATAACTTTAATGTACTTCATTATGAAATCACCACATGAACTTTTTATCATTTGTTTCTAAACAACAATTCTTGGGATAATTTATGATGCAACGTCACTTCTGTTTGCACAAGAGAAAAATGTAAATGATTTTTATATTCAAAATTGTTGTTAAAAACTTCTTAAACTGCTGTATATTTAACTGTAATTATTTAATTTTTCTGCAAAACACAGGATATATATTAAACATTCTTGAACATGGCATCATAACTAAATTTCTCAAATACTATCTTCAGCATTATTGCCTTTCTTAAAACTTGAGATATATGCTTTTGTGCATTTTGAATATAGACACTTTAAAATGGCAATACAAAAGATGTATAAAACGTTTATCCTAATTTTAAATTTAAAAAAAAAATGAGGCATCTGTTTTGTTATCTTAAAAGATAAATTTTTTCTGGGCATCTAGCTTTTACTTCCTGGGCAGGTAAATATTTTCTGCACATGCCCAGCTGGGTATGTAAATTTTCAGATATTTTTCAAGCCCTGATAGAAGGAAAACTGAAGTCCTGGCACCATTTTTTAAAAAAGTGCAAAGAAGCTGACTTTACCCAACCATCTTTTACATTAAAGGAAAATATTATGGAATTATTATTTGTGAATTTTATAAAGGAAGTAAAGAAAAAATAACCTAACTAGAGCTGCTAAAATATAAAAATAAACTGGTCGATCGCAAAAACTTAGAAAATGTATCTAAACTGGGAATTGAAAGATATTAATAGAACTGATAAAGTAAACATTGAAAGTTGGATATTTAGAGCAAGTTTCTGGTAAAAAAATTTTAATCCAGGAAAAGTTACTTAAAAATAAGAAAGATGGCAAAAGGAAGTTATGAAAATAATCCTTGACCTCCCTCTCCACAGTTAAACATGTCACTGATCTCTCAGGTGAGTCAGGAGGAGACAAGGGTTAAAAACCATTGTGAACGAAGGTCACTGGGATTATTTTTTCTCTGTTCACCTGCATGATTAAATTTATCTACAGAATCAGAAACCATCTGTAACTTTGTAGCAAACTTGGATCCTGTAGTAGCACATGAACTCAGAACAGAATACTGTATTCCCAGTGTGTCATAAAATTTCTATAAAAAAAAAAAAAGGGAGATAAATTTAATGGTGAATATTCAAGACTTTTAAGAGAACTTAATGAGGAAATCATTTCATTAAAAGTGGACAAAAGCAAAGTCATAGTCTTACTAGGAAAAGAAAAATGCATTTAAAATAATAGATGAAATGAAAAAGTTTCTATATGACATCATACATATCACTAAGCTGTTCTCTGAGATTCAGAGGTTAGCTCCACAAAGAAATACAAACTACCAGATAAATTTTTAACTGATTATTTACTTACTCATGCCATATCAAACTTCTTCATTTACAGCAATCTTGACACACAACTCGGGCTTCACTGACATCCATCACATGACGTACGCAAGATCTTCTATACTGCATACTCATAATCTTTTTCTCATGCCGACACTTCTGAATCTGATCCTCCCATAACTTCCATGGCCTTCCTCTGCCTTTTCTAGAATTAGAAAAAGAAAAACTCAATGGAAATGTAACTGTTGGCACAAATGTGCCATATTTTCACTTTTTCCATGTAGCAGTTCCTTCAGAAAACTTGAAAATTACATTTCTGTGGAGTAGGAATTGAACCCACATCTCCCGATTTCAATTCCAGCATGCTGTCTGTTACACCATCCAGGGCAAGGAAGTTCCAAACAACTGAAGCAAAGCAGATGCAGCTTAGAAATCTGTGAACCATTCAGATTTTGTGCTAGTCAAAACTATTCCATGTTTTGTTGTAGCGTCAGCATGACCTTTTCTCACATCCATTGTCGGATGTGGGTCACAAGTACCAGTGCTTCAGAGAACATAATGCATATAATTGGGAAATGAATCTCCCGGAATAAATAATTCTTCCCAAATACATGGAAGGCAATACAAATGTCACTGTTGGCACAAATGTACAGTGTTCTCCCTGTTGCTGTGTAGCAACTCCTTCAGAAAACTTGAAAATTGCATTGCCCTGGAGTGGTAATTGAACTTGCATCTCCCGATTTCTGTTCAAGAATGCTATTAGTTACACCACTCTAAACAAGGAAGTTTCCAAGAAAATATTGTTCACAAATATCTAAGCTACATCTTAGCTTCAGTTGCGTGGAACTTCCTTGTCCAGGGTGATGTAATGGATGGCATTCTCGAATGGAAATCGGGAGATGCAAGTTCAATTACCACTCCAGGGCAATGCAATTTTCAAGTTTTCTGAAGGAATTGCTACACAGCAACAGGGAGAACACCGCACATTTGTGCCAACAGTGACATTTGTATTGCCTTCCATGTATTTGGGAAGAATTATTTTTTCAGGGAGATTCATTTCCCAGTTGTATGCGTTAAACTCAATGGAACTAACATTACTAGACTGAGTCAAAAGTTGGTCCCATTTTCAGCTAAAAAGTTTCATGAACTAATAAAGCAGTACATGCTGACCTCATTATACAAAGTACAGGCTTTTGTTTTCTGTAGTCTTTTGCTAATGCTCCACCAGAGCCGCAATCCTATGTCATAACCACTCAGCAGGTTTTGAGGACAGAAACTCTGATGACAGATTCCATATCCACCACTGAAGTGAAGTGCCATCCTTGTAGGAAATGGGCCATGAAGCAAACCAGGTGGTAGTTGGATGGGGTAAGGTTTGGACTGTATGGAGAATAGGGTAAAATCTCAACCCCTTCCAATTCCTGTAGTTTTCTGCAGGTCACTTTAGAGGTGTGACTTGGGGCCTTATCCACATGCAGCAATGCCCACTTCCTATTGATGAGCACTAGGTAGTGTTGGCACAGAGCATCCTGGACCCATCAGTTTCTCATTCACAGCCTGATAATCTGGCACAAGTTAACAATTTCACCAAATTCACCACATGACTTTCCTCTTGAACCTCCCTCTTTGCACCACTGACAGTGCTTCTTGGCATAGCCTTAGCCATTAGTTCCCAGTGGTAGAATATCATAGAGGTATCCTCTTTTCATCACCTATTATGATTTGACATCAAAACTTATCGTCCTGTGAATTGAACAGCATTCTGCGACAGAGTGACATGTTGTTCCACCAGCTGTGGTGTCAGTGCATGGGGAACTATTTGATGATGCCTGGAGGAAAACCCATACTGATGCAGGTCACAAACAATGGTGGATTGGGAAGACCCCACCTCAGCTGCATAGTACCGGGCTTTGCTTTCACAGTTTGATCAGGACATCAGTGAAGGTGGTCATTGGATTCTTATCCTCAGCTTGTCTTCAAGACTGGTGTCCCCAGCAGTGAAATGCCAGAAACGTTTTTGTACAGTATTGCTGTCCACCATTGCTGCTGCAGTATTCAACCCCTTTTTTCCAATACTAGGAGCATCTGAAATGCACATTTATCGACCTGCATCCTCTGCTCACCTAACGACACAGGGTGGCTTCATTCCAAATGCATATCATCAGCTTTATGTGTTCCATGTCATCATGATACCCAGTCAACACCAGCACATGTTTCATACAGAAATGAAGGCCCAACTTTTTACAATGCTAAAAACAGGGCAAACTTTTGACCCACCTTGGCATATACCAGACAAAAGTATACATGTGAAGCAATAAAAAAGTATGGAATCTATATGCTGACAGTGATGTGTATGTGCATTTCATGTGTTTGCAAAGAACTGGATTCACTTCCCATTGGTTTCTGTGGTATGAAAAAGAACTATAAACTGAACATTTTTTGCAAATTTATTTTGAAAGTTTGGTAAACTTCTGCTTTATATGTTGAACATTTTTATCAGCAAGAATTATCCTTTTAATTTATTAAATTTCACAATGTTAAATGTCATGATGGTCTCAACATGAGATCTTGACCTTTTTCTTATTGAATTTTTTATGATAATATTTAACTATGTGTAAAAAAATAAATTGATGCTTTTCAGTTTTTCTCTTTATTATGCATTAATGAAGAACAAAATGTGTCATATGTGTGTGGTTGAGCTGGAGTTCTTTGTATTCAGGAGGTTATGTGAAGGAAAATATCCCATCATTCTTTGAATAAAGCTCATATTGAGAAATGGCTTCCTAGTTTAATTGAATTAATAATCTAAAGCAACTTATGGGAATTTACTAGGAAATTTTTTCATTTATAGCAAATTTTCGGAGAAAACTCTTCTCCTTCTTCAGGCTCTCTAGTTGTTGTCACTTTTTGCTTGTCACTATCATGGTTACGGTTTACCTTGACGGTTACGGTTAACCTTGACGGTTTAGGATATTTTTCAACAAATCCTGCCAGATGTTAGGCAGGGAAAATCCTTTGCAGTCATTGATGATGGAATTTTGTTTTTTCTCAATCTCTATTCCTTCTTTCAGTTTTCTTTTTTGGAAATTGCTGTGGAAACTGATTACTTTAAGGGAATTCCAATCCATGCTGTGCCCAGTTTCTCTAACATGCCTATCTAATCCAGTCTTGTTGGAGCAATTTTTTATAGCTGCTTTATGCTCAGCTATACGAGTTTCTAGTCTGCGACCTGTTTCACCTATGTAAGATAGTCCACAACTACAATTTACTTCATAAACTACTCCTTGCATTTTTAAAATATCTTCTTCTCTTTGAACTATTTTAGGGAAAAATTTTTTAACTTTGTTCTCTAAACTTGGAGCTAGCCTAATGTATTTTTTACTAATTCTCTTTAAAGCCTCAAATAAACCTTTGTGATAAGAAATTTTTCTAGTGAATTTTACTTCTTGCTTTTGTGGGTTCTTCGTACCATTAAAATTCAGAAGCTTCTCAATTTCTTCTTTAGGATAGTTATTCTCTGCAAGTATGACTTTAAGCTCTTCTTTATGGGCTTCTTTTTTTATCTGCAGTAGAAACTATTTTATTATTTTTTTCTAAAAACTGACTTGCTACATTTTTCTTAATAGAAACTGGATGATACGAATTGAAATCCAGTAGTCTTTTAGTATTCATTGGTTTTTTATACCAACTAGTGAGGAATTTTTCATCTTCATAATAGATAGTAATATCTAAGAAGTTTATTCTTCTTTCTTTTTGAAGTTCAATAGTGAACTTAAGGGAATCATCTAATTCATTGAATGAGTCTAGAATTCTTTCTGGAACAATTTCTGAGCTATCTATTATAAATAAGATGTCATCCATGTATCTGCTATATAAGCAGAAGTATGTGGGTTGTACTAGTATCTTTTCTTCTAGTTTTCCCCACATAATAGTTAGCTAAGAGTGGGGAGAGTGGGGAGCCCATAGCTAGCCCCGATTTTTGAATGAAAAAAGTTTTCCCAAATTGAAAGTAGTTGTTCTGCAAAGAGAAAGTAAGCATTTCAAAAATTCCTACTAATATGTTTTTTTCCTTGTGAAAAACTATTAGGTCTGCCAAGTCTTCCGCTATAAAGTCTAAAAGTTGATCTATATTAATGTGAGTATACATAGACACTATATCTAAACTACCCATAATAGGAGAATCTAATTTAGGAAGAAGTTCTAGTTTTTCTTTTAGCTGCATTGAGTTTTTAATCAAGTTAGGTGGCTCTTTTAAAAGATTCTGAAGGTGTGACTTTAAAAAATAGTTTAGATTTGAAAGAATAGAGTTTTTTGAGTCTATTATTGGTCTAATTGGTTGGTGTTCTTTATGCAGTTTGACTATTCCATATATTTGAGGTAATCTGAACTGTAATTTTGAGAATTGTTTATAGTTTTCTGGAAGCTGGTTTTTCTTTTTTTGAAGTGAAATAAGCTTAGAGACTTTTTAATCAAATCTGGTAGTGGGTTTTCTTTTACTTCTTCATACATAGGTTTTTTAGTTCTTCTTCCATCTTTTCTAGATAATCTTTCTTATCCATAATAGTAATCAACTTACTTTTGTCTGTTTTCACAGCAACTATACTTTCATTTTTTCTGAAATATTTAAGAGCTTTTAATTGACTATTATCAAAATTTTTTTGAGGTTTCCTTACTTGCTTCTGGAATTTTGTAAGGCTATTGTAGTAATCTTTTCTGAGGAGGTCTGCTTTAATTTGGTCCTCTTTTTCTAAAGTGCTGCAGATGCTTTCCAATTCAATTACCAATTTTTCTGGATTTATTTTTTCTTTGGATAGATTGAAATTACTTCCTTTATTTATCACTTGTAATAATTCTTGGCTAACTCCAGTAGCAGTGTTGTCCTTCACATGACTAAGAACTGCAGTTTTTTTGTTTTTACTTGAATAGTTATTCTTCAAAAATTTTTCTTCTTTAAGGTTCAGCTTTTTAACAAATTTCTTATTTTTGTTTCTTACTCCAATTTTTAGCCAGTCATCCAATTCTGCTTTTACTGTATCCCTTAAGATTCCAGAAATTTTCTTTTCATTTTCTACTTTTACTTTTTTATAATAAGCAACATTTTTATATTTTGCTTCAAGACTTCTTTTTAACGTTTTTTGCTCTATTTTTCTTATGAAGTTGGCTGAAAGTAAATCTTTAAATGGTTTTCTAAGTCTAAATGAATTTGGAATAAAGTTATTTACCTTGCAATTTTTCAGGAACTTGATTTGAGCTATGGATCTTTCCATCTTCAATGTAGCATGTTGAACTTTCTTTATTGTTTGCCAAGTATCTGACCCATACTCTGTTCTAATTCTTTGAATAAAGCTCATATTGAGAAATGGCTTCCTAGTTTAATTGAATTAATAATCTAAAGCAACTTATGGGAATTTACTAGGAAATTTTTTCATTTATAGCAAATTTTCGGAGAAAACTCTTCTCCTTCTTCAGGCTCTCTAGTTGTTGTCACTTTTTGCTTGTCACTATCATGGTTATTTTATTTCTCAACAAATGCTATAAATGAAAAAATTTCCTAGTAAATTCCCATAAGTTGCTTTAGATTATTTATCCCATCATGTTATTAGATTTTCATTGAAAGTTGCAGTACTCACTGATGCATTGCATTCAGGAATATAAGTGACATGAACCATTTCTGGTTTTCATGATACTACAGAACTTATTTCCATAAAAGTTATTGTAATGAACCTCAGCTCAACAAGATAAATTTTGCTCTTCAGCAATATGTAATAGAGAAGACAACAATTTAAAAGTATACTTTTATTTCTCAACAAATAGTTCAATTCAGAGCAACAAATTGTTCACTTAAAATATAGTTTAATTGCCTCATGTGGAAGCTCTAATAACATTGTCACAATGCAAAATGACACATTCATTATGTTAGAATGAAAGTTTATATGTTAAAAAAAGCCTCATTTAATAAGTCTGAATAACTAATTTAATTATCATTAATTGGCATTGTGAATCTTTCTGAAACTGTAATAACATTAAATCTATAACTGAATTGATATATTATATGGGATTTGTAAGTAGAATATTTATTCTTAAACTTACTGCAAACGTTGATTGCATGACATAGTGCCCTTAGAATTAAATCTGTTTGTTATCCTTTTCATTTTTGTCGTTTTATGTAATTCAGAAATTATTACATAGTATCACTGTAATTCAGTGTTTCTTATTTGCCTCATTATAAATTGCTCAAGGTAAAATACAATAACATTTTTTGAATAAAGCTCATGTTGAGAAATGGCTTCCTAGTTTAATTAAATTAATAATCTAAAGCAACTTTTATGGGAATTTTACTAGGAAATTTTTTCATTAATAGCAAATTTTCGGAGAAAACTCTTCTCCTTCTTCAGGCTGTCTTGTTGTTGTCACTTTTTACTTGTCACTATCACGGTTACAGTTTACCTTGACGGTTACGGTTAACCTTGACGGTTTTGGTTATTTTTCAACAAATCCTGCCAGATGTTCCAAAGCAATTTCCAAAAAAAGAAAACTGAAAGAAGGAATAGAGATTGAGAAAAATCAAAATTCCATCATCAATGACTGCAAAGGATTTTCCCTGCCTAACATCTGGCAGGATTTGTTGAAAAATAACCTAAACCGTCAAGGTAAACCGTAACCGTGATAGTGACAAGTAAAAAGTGACAACAACAAGACAGCCTGAAGAAGGAGAAGAGTTTTCTCCGAAAATTTGCTATTAATGAAAAAATTTCCTAGTAAAATTCCCATAAAAGTTGCTTTAGATTATTAATACAATAACATTTTATTTTCTCTGTTGTTACCCTTTTAATTTTTATTTTTGTTTTTTTAGCACTCCACTACACATTGTTGTCTCAGATTCTTCTGGAGACTTGAATCTGATAAATATTTCAAGTGATGGTATGAATTTACAGAAAAAATGGAAAGCACATGGTTTCGAAGCTTGGATTGCAAGTTTTGATTATGATAATGTTAATATGATTTACTCAGGTATTTTTTATTAAAAACTTCTGGTCTCTCTCTTTAGCCTTGTTCTAGCTTGCTGTTGTCTGCCAGCATTTTTCTTTCCCCCACTTTTATTTAATCCCTCTCTATCTCACTTTCGATTCCCTCCTATCTCAGTTTCCTTTTCAATTCCTCACTGTCTGCAGCTCTTTTTCTGTCTCTCCCTTTTCCCTTTCTATATCCTGTGTCTTGCTTGCTTTTTTTACCCTCCTTTATCCTTTTCACTTAAAGTTCTCTCCTTTTTACTTTCTTTAAATTTCAGTTAACACTGAATACTAGCTGATGTCTTGAAAAGCTTATTTTATTTTCCATAGACATCTTTCTCAACAACAATTTTAAAAAGATGTGTCAAATGCTTAAAATGAAATTGATGCCAGTATGCCTGTTGGGAACCCAGTGGTGAAGTGGCATGGTGTTTCACAGGTGTTACTTGTTGGTAGAATTTGAAAAACTTATAGCAAAAAAAAAAAAAAAAAAAAAAAAGGTTTAATTATTTAATTAGAGACTAACCATGAATTAAAGTTAGGCTACGTTTACTTGACGTCAATCGGGCAGTTTGTTTCAAAAATAAAAAATATGACAGAATCATGAAATGTTGGCCAAAAATTTGCTATGCTACTGATATCTTTCACTTCTGTTCCACACATCTCTGTCAGGTGAGAAGAGAAGACAATGCTTGCAACAGAGATTGGGCATTGTTGTACAAGCATATATGCAAGAATGACTCTCATAACATGGCAGGTTTGAATACACTTGAGTCCTCCAGAAGATTAGGACATCAAATCTTTTAAATAAAACATTGATATTTCTTTTAGAGTGAAATAACTTGTTTTTTCTTTTGGTAAATGCTCATAACTCAAAATAATTTAAAATGCTTTTGGGTACACAATAGTAGATGAGAAAGGTTCCCACATTGGTATATTTTATTCAATAATGAAATATTACACTACAATTGTAATACTTTCTAAAGACCTGCCACACGAATCCCAGCTCATTTGACATGTGGTCGTTACAAACTCCTGGTCTTGTCAAGCTTTCTGTTTCTCTCTTTAATTATTAGATGTACAAATAAGTTTTAAAGTGTTTTTTGTGTGACGTATACTGATAATTTACATATCTGGCATTCCTCCGCATTGTTGTCATGTGACCGTAACTGGTCCAGATTATAAAATGTGACACAGAAGTTTGCCCAACAGTCAAACGCAATTGCACATCGGTAGGTGAAAGATGGCAAGCGATACTGCATTTATTTGACACTGCATTCATTACGAATTTCATCAAGGAAAAAGTGCTGCAGAAGCATGTGCATTGATCTGTTCTGTTCTGGGGGAGAATATTTTATCGAAAAGTATGTGTGAGTTTTGGTTTAGACGGTTTAAAGCAGGTGATTTTGATGTTAGCGATCGAGAACGTAGCAGCACCCCACAAAAAGTTGCACATGAGAAACTGCATGCATTGCTGGATGAAGATTCATCTCAAACGCAAAAAGAACTAGCTGAACAACTAGGGGTAACTCAACAAACCATTTCCAATTGTTTACGCACAATGGGAAAGATTCAGAAGGAAGGAAAATGGGTGCCATATGACCCGAGCCAGAGGAACAAGGATGAGCATATCATGAAGTGTTTTAATCTGTTGAATAAACAACACAGAAAGTCTTTCCTGTGGAAAATCGTTATGGGTGATGAAAAGTGGATATGGTATGATAATCCCAAATGCAAAAAACACTGGTTAGACCCCAGTGAAGCAACGACTTTGACACCGAAACGCAATATACACTCCAAGAAAGTTCTGCTGTGCATCTGGTGGGATATGAAGGCTGTGCTCTATTATGAACTATTGGAACAGGGTTAAACTGTTACTGCTGATTGCTACAAGCAACAGTTGCTGCGATTGAACCGGGAAATCTGTTGGAAACGTCCATTCACAGGCAAAGGATTGTGTCCTGTGAAATTACTGCATGACAACGCTAGGCTGCATGTCGTGAAATCGGTCAAGGAAACATTATTGACGCTTGGCTAGGAAGTTTTGGAGCACCCGGCATACAGTCCCGACATGGCCCTCTTCAGACTATCATTTGTTCTGATCAATGCAACATCATTTGTCTGTTGTGCGGTTCTGGATATGTGACGAAGTGCAAAAATGGGTTGACGACTTCATTGCGTCACACGACAAAGTATTCTTCATGGCTGGAATCTGCCAGCTGCCCGACTGTTGGCGGAAGGTGATAAATAATGACGGCACATATTTTGATTCGTAAAGGTATTGTTGTTTTCCCTGAAATTACATGTTGCATTGTCTTTAAATGCTTTAAAACTTATTTGTACACCTAATACTTTAAGTAGCTACTGCAAGATTGAAATTATTAATTAGCATTTAAATGTATCATAATTAGTATGCAGAAGCAATCATTCTTTGAGTGTGACATAGTACATCAATTCTAAATATGATTGCTTTAGTAGGAATGAAAGACTGTTTTTAGAAAATATAATAGGCTTTTGTTATAAAAAGTATGACTGTAAATAAAAAAGGAATTGCAATCTAACTATTATAAAAAGAACTCTGACAGGAATAAATGAACAGCTGCACAACAACTGGTACAGCCCAATGCACATTGAAGCATTGATATATACCAATTTTTATATCCAGTGAAAGCAGGTCACACTTAAAATTCTCAAACTTTGTAGGCTGTGGTTTTATGTATCATTCAAAAACGTTTGACAAAAAGGATAATCCTAGTTGTAAATGCATTTATGGCACCTCTATTCATAGTGATTGTGGAATAACTTTTTTACGGGTCTTTTAGAGGTTATTTTTAATGAAAGTTGGTTGTCAAATTTTCGAACTAAAGCCTAGTTCGTCATCAGGACTATGTCACTGGAGTAGTTGCTGCCACTCAATTGGAAGAGACCATCCGCAATTATCGTTAATTGTGGTACTTCTTCTTCTTGCTATTTCGATCCCTTCTTCTAGTTTTCTCTTTACTAAGTTTGACTGGTGGGCGATTATTTTCACTGAGTCCCAATTTATGGAGTGTCCACTTGCTTGTACATGTCTGTCTAGCCCTGTTTTGTTCCCAATGTTCCTAATAGCTGCTTGGTGTTCTTTCATTCGGACCTTAATACTTCTCCCTGTTTCTCCTATATAGCTGAGTCCGCAGTTACAGTCGATGCAGTAAATTACTCCTTCCTGCAATTGGATGTCCAATTCTTTCTGCTTTAAAGCTGGCAAGAATTTCTTTATTTTGTTATTAAGATCTGGAGCTAGCCTGATATTATATTTTGCTCCGATCCTTTTCAGTTTCTCGAAAAGTCCCTTGTGGTACGTAATTTTGCTGGTGAATTTGAAGTTGGTTTTTTCCTGCTTCTTTTTGGCACTTGTTTAAATATTTTCTCAACATATGGGGAGGGTAATTGTTTTCTGCCAACATTTCCTTTAATTCTTCTTTGTGAAGATCTTTTTGAGAAGCTGAAGAGACCAGGATTTCAATTTTCCAAAAATTGTCTCGCTGTATTCGATTTAATATAATCAGGGTGGAATGAGCAGAAGTCTAACATCTTCCCTCACTCAGCTTTTTAGAAAACCCACCAACACAGGGAAGATGTTAGACTTCTGCTCATTCCACCCTGATTATATTAAATCGAATACAGCGAGACAATTTTTGGAAAAAATTGAAATCCTGGTCTCTTCAGCTTCTCAAAAAGATCTTCACAAAGAAGAATTAAAGGAAATGTTGGCAGAAAACAATTACCCCTCCCCATATGTTGAGAAAATATTTAAACAAGTGCCAAAAAAGAAGCAGGAAAAAACCAACTTCAAATTCACCAGCAAAATTACGTACTCACAAGGGACTTTTCGAGAAACTGAAAAGGATCGGAGCAAAATATAATATCAGGCTAGCTCCAGATCTTAATAACAAAATAAAGAAATTCTTGCCAGCTTTAAAGCAGAAAGAATTGGACATCCAATTGCAGGAAGGAGTAATTTACTGCATCGACTGTAACTGCGGACTCAGCTATATAGGAGAAACAGGGAGAAGTATTAAGGTCCGAATGAAAGAACACCAAGCAGCTATTAGGAACATTGGGAACAAAACAGGGCTAGACAGACATGTACAAGCAAGTGGACACTCCATAAATTGGGACTCAGTGAAAATAATCGCCCACCAGTCAAACTTAGTAAAGAGAAAACTAGAAGAAGGGATCGAAATAGCAAGAAGAAGAAGTACCACAATTAACGATAATTGCGGATGGTCTCTTCCAATTGAGTGGCAGCAACTACTCCAGTGACATAGTCCTGATGACGAACTAGGCTTTAGTTCGAAAATTTGACAACCAACTTTCATTAAAAATAACCTCTAAAAGACCCGTAAAAAAAGTTATTCCACAAAAAGGATAAGTTTGGAAATGGGGAAAAGGAAATTGAATATGTTGAAACACCTGGCAAAATGTTCTGTAATATAGCAAAAATGACTCCATTTCATTAATGCAGTTTTTTATTAAACTTGTATAAGAGGAAATGTGTTTCCATTGTTTCATCTGCCCTTGTATGATTTAAAATGTTTTCAGATTCCATATATGAATGCATATTTTTTTCTTCTACACTGACGGAAAAAAAATCCCAACACCACGAAAAAATAGTTGTAGAGGAATGAAATGGCGGCAATACATTTGCATAGGTAACATATTTAATCGATTAAGGTTTCAAGATCACAGCGTAATGTAAGCGCGAGAAGAGCCATTTTAAATGTGAAATGCTGGTACATTAATAACCGGTGTAACTGCCAGAATGTTGAATGCAAGCACACAAACGTTCATGCATTGTGTCGTACAGGTGCTGGATGTCAGTTTGTGGGATGGAGTTCCATGCCTGTTGCACTTGGTCGGTCAATACAGGGACGGTTAATGCTGGTTGGCGATGACGCTGGAGTTGTCGTCCAATGATGTCTCATACATGCTCGATTGGAGAAAGATCTGGTGATCTAGCAAGCCACGGCAACATGTCGACACTCTGTAGAGCATGTTGGGTTACAACAGCGGTACGTGGGCGAGCATTATCCTGTTGGAAAACACCCCCTGGAATGCTGTTCATGAATGGCAGCACAACAGGTTGAATCACCAGACCGATGTACAACTGTACCGTCAGGGTGCGTGGGATAACCACGAGAGTGCTCCTGCTGTCATAGGAAATTGCTCCCCAGACCATAACTCCAGGTGTAGCTCCAGTGTGTCTCGGCCGCAGACAGGTTGGTTGCAGGCGCTCACCTGGCCTCCTTCTAACCAACACATGGCCATCAAAAGCACCCAGGCAGAACCGGCTTTCATCAGAAAACACAACAGATCTCCACTCCGTCCTCCAATGAGCTATAGCTTGACACCACTGACATCGCAAACAGCAGTGGTTTGGAGTAAGTGGAATGCACGGTACAGGGCTTCTGGCTCGGAGCTGTCCTTCCAGTAACCAACTTGTAACAGTTCGTTGTGTCACTGTGGTGGCAACTGCAGTTTGAATTGCTGCCGCAGACGCAGTACGATGCGCCACGGCCATACGCCGTACACGGCGGTCTTCCCTCTCAGTAGTGCCACGTGGCCGGCCGGAACCCGGTCTTCTTGAGGCAGTACCTTCCCTTGACTACCGCTGCCAACAATCATGCACAGTGGCTACATTCCTGCCAAGTCGTTCTGTAATATTGCGGAAAGAAAAACCACCTTCTCGTAGCCCTATTACACGACCTCGTTCAAACTCCGTGAGCTGTTGATAATGGCTTCTTCATCTTCTTAAAGGCATTCTTGACTAACACCAACACCCTACGTCGAATCTCAACGATAACTAACGGTCATGAACGTTACAGCGCGTATTTACAGCAAACCTGCTTTACATGTTCCGAGGGGCGCTACTAGCGCCACACGTATGCACCGATCGCGATATTTGCATAGACGTCATCTTACAGATGTACTCTCACCGCCTACCAACTGTCGTTTATCTAACACAACCCCGTCTTGGTGTTGGGATTTTTTTTTCCGTCGGTGTATGTTCTGTTAGTAACATTTACTCATATGACTGAGATACTCATACATACATACATACGTACATACATACATACATACTATAAAGATACCTAAAAGAAACATCTTAGTGATATGTATGTATGTATGTACATACATACATACATACATATCACTAAGATGTTTCCTGATATTCAGAGGTTAGCTCCTCACAGAATTTACTTACTGTTGGTGTATCAGGCGTCTCCATTTACAACGATCCTGGCACACAGATCAAGCTTCACACACATCCGTCACACACAACACCTTTTGTACTTCATACTCATAATCTTTTTTTCATGCAGACGTTCCTGAATCTAGTCCTCCCATTATTTCCTTGGCCTTCCTTTCTTGCCACTTGGGCTGAAAAAATTCCCTTAGTAAGCATCTCATCACTCATTCTTTTCACCACCTAAGAATATTAGTCTCCACCTTACTAACAGCATTTTGCTTCACATCACACAACTGCAATACATCTTCATTTCTCACATGATCAGAACATGTTCCCACAACCCCCACCCCATAAGTAACGCCTCGCCAGCACACAAGCGATTCCTATGTCTCTTCTGTATTACCCAGGTTTCACTGCTATACATCAGAGTAGAAACAATTACACTTTCATACACAGCTATTCGGGACTCCCTAGAGAACCCATCATTCCTGTGAAATCCTCCTAAAACAGCTATGACTTTCAGTGAAGTGTTTACTTGCCTACTGATTTTGCCATCTAATTTGTTCTCTCTGTCAAACATGCTTCCCAAATATACAAACTCGTTTATCTGGTCAGTGACTGTGCCATATAGACTTATCCTGCATTCAGCACTAACATTTCCTCACTGAAGAACAATAACTTTGCTTTTTCTCTTATTTACACTCTGTTTGAATTTCATGCAAATTTCGTACATCTGGGACAACACACCCTGCAACTCACTTTCATTCTCTGCCAACAGGACTGTGTCATCAGCATATAGCAATCTACACACATTGACATTACGAAGACATAATCCAGTACTGTCCATTTTGGTATCACACATGCACGCATCCATAAATATATTAAACAGCCATGATGGCATTACACAACCTTGTTGGACTCCTTCTCCAGTAGAAAACCATTTCGGTACAACACCATTTACTCATACACATGCTCTACTGCCAGCATACATGTCTTTCACACTATTGAGTAGATTTCCAGTAACAACATATTCATTCAATACTTTCCACAAAAGTGTCCTATTTACTCGATCGTAAGCTTTCTCTAAATCTATGAAGGCAGCAAGAACTTTCTTACCAACAGACAGATACTTTTTGATCATCAAACATAATGTAAAAATTTGGTTAGTGCAGCCCTTACGAGTCATAAAGCCACTCTGCACATCCTACGCTTTCTGTTAAAATGAACAGCAAAGAAAATATGAGATTATTGGTAATAGGAAAAAGTAAGCAACCTAGATGCTTTGAAGGTATGTGAAGTCTTTATAAGTTGACTACAATTATAATAGAATGGCATGGATGACAAGTAACATTTTTGAGGAGTGGATTTCAAATTTCAATGAAAAAATGATTAGGCAGAAGAGAAAAATTGTTCTCTTTGTAGACAATGCTCAGCCCATCCTAATGTAGCATCGAAACTATCAAATGTGAATTTAATTTTCCCCCTCACAAACACATCTCATAGCTGCCAATCCTTCCGATTTTGGGGCGTCTTTCTGATATTCTGATCGGAAAGGGATTTCTTCCAATTTTTCATTCTCATACCAAAAATCCCTATTTTTTTTTTTTTTCTCTCCATTTCAAGAGAAAAAAATATTTCTTCCACTTCAAAAAATCCTTAACACGAAATGATAAAAAAGAAAAAAATTCTCCTTATTTCCACTGTGAAGAGAAAGTGCGAGCGGCACGGTTTTCTGCTTCCACGTGGACTTTTGGATGGATCCAAGTACCTTCCCCTGCGCAAGCGGCGCAACGCTGGTGACAATTCCCATCAGGCTATGCAGCTGCCTAATGTAAGGGTTACAATCACATTCTCTCTCTCGCTGCCCCCCCTCCCCTCAGCTTCTCAGAGGCCAGCATGGGTGTGTCTTGCATTCGAGCACTCCCAGTTCAAAAGGCTATTTCAGAACGTAGTTATCGTAGAAAAAAAATTCAAACGGATTTTAAATCCGTGGAATTTTTAAGCCCAGATCAATACGCAGTATGACAAAATTAAGCCAAAGCTGCCAGTTTTGTGAAATTAAAAATGCATTAGGCATGGTTTCGTAACTTCTTCTGTGGCAATAAATTTGACCTAACGAAAGAATGCTATTATAAGAGGAAGTCAAAAAAAAAAAAAAAAAAAAAAGTCCAATGTTCATTCGAGCCTGTACTTCTCCAGCAATGATTTATTTTGCTGGTCCATTAGTCAGTAAGTTTTCTACGCTTTCCAACTGTGCTTTTTTTGTCCGTCGCTCGATAACGTGCATAAAACTGTCTTGGCTTGATTCAACGAAATTAATATAAATTTTGAAGATGACAATCCGATTTTTGGCGTAAATGTGACAAGGATGGTAAGTCAGATAATATCCGAAAACTTGAAAATTTTCATCGTCTTGGAGCGGGACGATGAAAAGGAAATTAATATGTTGGGGTACTATTTTTTCCTGTGCAAATTGCATCTCTTTAAGCTGTTACTGTTTTACTATAGCAGTTTTACTTGCATTTTTTTTCAAGTGTCAATAAATTTAGTATTAGTGATTCGCTATGAGCAGCAATATGAAAGGTGGGGGGGGGGGTGCTATCAAACATTCCATGATGCGTATTCTGCAGAATTCTCGTGTATTGCAGAATCTTCAAAAAATGAAAAATATGCATTTTGCACACTACGTGTCGATGTAATTTCAACGTTTCGCATGGTGGAAGGAATGATATTACTAATCATATTTCCAGTGCCCAGCACAAATCTAATGTTGACTGTGTGGGGGAAAAAATATGAAATTAACTTCTTTTGTTAAAAGTTATAACGAACTGGATGCGTTTGTGCAAAATGTTTGTTCACTTCGTCTTTAGTTGAGCATAATTTACCAATTAGTGTCCCTCAGTCACTCATTTATTTCATTTTTTTTATTTGACTGTCTCATCGGCCGTCTTTCCGTAAGATAATCCTAGCATGAAAATGGTTTGTTTTTGGAAACATTTTAGTTTGTTCCATGGTGGCATGGGATACGATCCTACTGGATTTGGGGGTCAAAGGGTGTGGAACATCCTTCCCTTTAGATGCAAGCTTCCATAAAAATAAAGTTTTATCTCTTTATAGATCATAATGATATAGCATAGTAGTGAGAAATTATGTATGGATAATCGAAATAAACGTGCCAATAAATTCAAACATCTGTAGTCATATCAATTAAAAGTTGATACTTGAGTTAGGTAACATATCGTTTTTCAATCGATATGTTCAGTACATTTAATCAATATACACGACAAGTAATTCCATTGGGTATATTGATTAAAAATGTCATTAAATATATTAATTATTTTTTTTACGATTTTCGGTTTCTGAAAGTTGGCAGGTATGACATCTTCAGAATTGCAGCCCATGGACCTGGGAGTTGTAAAAAATCTGAAAATTCAATATTGGAAATGCATTCTCAAAAGATTTATCTGGGCCTTAGAAAATGAGAAATCTACAGATAAGGTGACTGATCCAAGGATTTGTATAGCTGAATTAGCTACGGTGTGGCAAAACGATGTTTTAGAATCAACATAAAAAATTGCTTTGCAAAAGCTGGCTTCATGAAATCACTTCAAATTGAAGAAGAAAATGTGTTGCCACAAGTTGAGGGATGTTGAAAAGACTTGCAGATCAAAGGTCTTATCAGGGAAGAAATTTCCCTTGATAAGTTCCTTGACATCGACAAAGACATAATTGTTTCAAAATACCCGACGGATGATCACATAGTAAGCTCACTTCAGATAGAACAGACTGACATCGAAGAGGCTGAAGAGAATGGCGCAGAAGAACCCCCTAAGCCTTCTAAAAAGAAACGTTGGCCATGTTTGATACAATACATCGTGGTCTTCAATTCGCCGAAAAAGTTTCTGATGATGTATTTCATGGACTTAATAAGTGTAACACATTTATGATGAATCATCATCGAAATTTGTTGTGCAGCAAGACATTAGGAAGTTTTTTACACAAATGTAAATGTATATGAATACTACATACATACATATGATGATTTTACAAGGTATGTTCAACTCATTTTTTTCTAGTTAATTCCTGTTTTTAATTATCGGTATGAACATAACTTGTACATAATGTGATTCATATTCACTTAAGTTATTTATAAGAAATAGTGCATTGATTAGGAAATGTGTTTCTAAATGCAATATACTATTAAAATCTGCATATTTAATATATACAAAGGACAACCCTTGTATATATTAAATATGCAGATATTTAAGACAGATCAACTATTAGAAGTATTTACAACAAGAGTAACCTAGACTGATATGAATAACTTAATTGATGACCTGTTCATCTATTGTGGATATTTACTGGCTTCTTCTTTCTGTTTTCTGATGATAGTCACTCCATCATTCATGTATGAGTTCATATTAACTTTTCTTTCCTTTTCTTCAATGTTTCAGGTGGTGATGATTGTCTTTTAAAATTTTGGGACCTGAGGACGAGTTTAGTATCTCCCATGTTAGTCAACAAAAGGTGAGTGAGTACCTTTTTGGTATGCCATGCCAAACTTTTCCTGTATATGTATATTATACAGAATTCTGTAAAATGCTTTTGGACTTATAAACATTTTTATGTGACAGCTAAAAGTGATGTTCAAACAGGAGAAATACACAGAAAGCTTTTTGTTGTATCATTAAGCTAAATGTTAGTTTAATGTAGCTGTACATGACAGTGTAGCCTGAGAGATACACTATTGTGCATTGGATTTAGAAATCAAGATTAATAATTATAACTGCTGTAAACAATTTAGGAAGTGTTCTTTTAATTGAAATGCAGTAGTAGTAGCAGCTGTTGAGTGTCATACAAAGAAATTCAGCATTTTATCAGAATAAACTTCTTTCATAGTTCTTGATTAACTATCCAAACCATGTGGTGATGAAATTGTACAGAGTATTAAGCATCATGGGGAATAATAGCTTGTGATATTTTTCAATATTCTTTTGGACTAGATAAATATAATTCATGCAGGGGTGTAGAGCCATAAGAATATGTGTGCTGCTGTTAAAAACATTGATAATTTTTCAAAGTTACACATTTTTTGCCACATCACATTAAAGTGTATTTGTTTTTTTTTATCTGTTTCTCCTTTTCTCCATCAAAATGTAAAGACTACCTGTTTAGAGATGCCATAGCAGTGGGCTTCACACTTCATATTTCCATTGATCCCAGTGATAAAGAAAAATTCCAGTATATTTCAGATATTTTGCTGCTGATGAGCCAGTTGTCTCCACATTTGGTTCCATCCTTTGTAGTGAATCTTTGTTTTCATCGCCTTTTCAAGTGGAAATTATTAATTGTTTATGTAGAAAAGCCTATATGTGTTTCTAATTTTTGGTACTTTTTTTACTTGTTTGTCAACTTAAAGAAACAATGTCATATTGACACCCTTCTCTCCATTAGTGTTTATCACAAAAGGTCAGAAGATACATGATTCTAAATGAATAATTGTGAAAACCATGAATGGAAATTTCAAGTTTCATCAAATATTTACATTACGGTTCAGACACCACATTGTCATCTCAGTGTCTGTCTAAAATAAAGTAGAACTCCATTATATCCAGATAATGGGACTTTTTTCCTGAAGCTTAGAATACCAATGTTATTGTAAACCAACAAAAGTTACAAACCAACAAACCTTGACCAAAGTTATTTGCAAACCAACAACATATCACTCACTTTTCTATGAAAGAAAATAAAAAAAAAAGAAAAGAAAAGTAGAATGTCATTCTTCTGGTGATTTCCAAGCTCTTCATCAAATGTTACCAGACAATTTCTAAAACTCCATATTCCTGATTTTACGGACTGTCTCCACGAGAAAACTTAATTTTTTTAATGGAATATTAACCAGCTGTTTAGCCACTTTCAAAAAAACTTTCTGAAAATATAGCAGAAATAATGCAGCTCAAAGTTCCTAGTATTTCTTCCAGTGATATCTTACAGTGTCTTAGTTTCTGATTTCTTTAACTGAACTGCATCATGGTCTTTCCTGAATATTTAAACCAACAAATGGAACATCTCTAATTAATCTTTCAACAATTGCACTAGTAAAATTTAATAATTAACTTTTCAGATTTGTCTCTTAAGTTTCAAAAGTATCCTTTCTCAGATATTTGATGTCTCAAATAGCTTGAAACATCAGCTTTTCAAAGCAAGAAATATTTAAAAACTTCTCTGATCACATTATTTGCATCTCTATGGCAATAAATTACCAATTAAGTGCACTAGTTTATGTGCAAGTCAGTAATGACTTCACAACCAGAAAGACCCAACTTACCTCTAAGGTCTTGGCTTCTTTCCTTTAATACACTTCATGCACATTAGCCAGAATGATTGTTAAGCAACAGGCCTTTTGGGTTTAAACATTCTTCATGGCTGCACGCAAGTTGCTGTTGTTATCCTTCAGGCCATGAATATTCTTGTTTTCATTCGTAGAACAGCACAACGTGTTAAGTTTTTACATTGTTTGACCTACGTGATACCTCATTTATATTAGGCGCATACTCACTAGCATCTGAGTGTAGTCGTCTTTTTTTTTTCCCCTTTCCCTTCTATTACCTTCCTTTCAAACACACACTGCTAAAAACTTTACTCCTTCTCAATAAATACATACATACACCATAAATACCCACTAAAATCGCACATATATTCTGTTCTATACAAACACTTTTACGTACAATTTACACACCACATTCAAACCACTCAACATAAAATCTCTCCTACATAACTTATATTACACTATTTACATCTCATGCTAGTCAAACCTCCGTCAGCTATGAATCATCTAGCGCTCCGCCTGCCTCATATCTTGTAATACTTTGCTGCAAACGTTAACCCTACTCAGCCAGTCACAACATTCCTCAATTTCTTTCAACAGTATCACTGCCGTCTTTAAGAGGTTGATGTACACCTTCAGCTCCACTGACTGCAGACCAAGTGAGTGAATTCATCGAGATCCTAGCCTCAGTCGAGAACTTCGCATAGCTTCTTCTCTAGTGCCATGTATTATAAGTTCTGTTTCTTTTTTTTTTTCTTTGATTGTTCAAATTTAATCAAGGCTTTCTAATGGTCATTTAAGCGGTTTGGGTTATTAATATTACATGCTCTTGGTCTATTTTTTTCTATTAAAACTGACTCTGCTACTGTCAACTGCCTTTCATTTTTACAGCTTTTAATAATTTTAACATCTCCAAATTTCGGACATTGATGGTTTTCTAGACGACTGAGGCTGGGACCTCAACGAATTCACTCACTTGGTCTGCAGTCAGTGGAGCTGAAGGTGTACATCAACCTCTTAAAGATGGCAGTGATACTGTTGAAAGTACCTAAAGAATGTTGTGACTGGCTGAGTAGGGTTAAAGTTTGCAGCAAAATATTACAAGATATGAGGCAGGCGGAGCGCTACATGATTCATAGTTGACGGAGGTTTGACTAGCGTGAGATGTAAATAGTGTAATATAAGTTATGTAGATAGAGATTTATATTGAGTGGTTTGAATGTGGTGTGTAAATTGTATGTAAAAGTGTTTGTATAGAACAGAATATATGTGTGATTTAAGTGGATATTTATGGTGTATGTATGTATTTATTGAGGATTAGTAAAGTTTTTAGCAGTGTGTGTTTAAACGGAGGGTAATAGAATAGAAGGAAAAGGGGGGGGAGGCGACTACACTCAAATGCTAATGAATATGCGTCTAATATAAATGAGGTATCATGTAGGTCAAACAATGTAAAAGGTCAACACGTTGTGGTGTTCTACGAATGAAAACAAGAATATTCATGACCTGAAGGATAACAACAGCAACTTGCGTGCAGCTATGAAGAATGTTTAAACCCAAAAGGCCTGTTGCTTAACAATAATCCTGTCTAACGTGCATGAAGTGTGTTCAAGGAAAGAAGCCAAGACCTTAGAGGTAAGTTGGGTCTTTCTGGTTGTGAAGTCACTTCTCTGATCGTTTGGATCTTCTAAATTTCTATTAAAAAATTTTTTCCAAATGTAGTGCAAAGTCAGCACCTTTTCATAATTTCCTAAAATTTTTTCTCTAGAATGAAAAACATACAATCTTGTATGAAAAAAATCTGGTAGTTGCTTGAAAACTATATTTACCCTAGCAGTTGCTCTGGTGTTTTTAAAGTTTTTGCCAAACTCAATTTCTTTTTTTTTTTTTTTTTTTGCCAAAAGTAATCTGAAGTCGCTAATTTTTTTTCACTCTCCATTGGAAATATAAAAACCATAAAAGCATAAAGTGTTGCAATAGTACAAAAGCAATAGGTTATAGATTGTTTACAATTGAACTGCAAAATAGTATGTTATAGAACCTGAATCCTAATGGAAAGAAATAAAGGCACTTATTTTATTTTCAATTTTGGATTTATTACTACCTATAAAATTTCTAAACAAAGAATTATTGTTGGGATAAATTTCAAATTAATTGAAAAATTCAGTATTACATTTATTCTGTGGCTTGGTTCTAAAAGGGCCAGTGCAAAAAAAGTACAGATGTTCAAAAATTATACTTTATTACATATAGAACTTTTATCTAATAACTATTTTCATATTTTATAAGTCATGCAATATTGTTTGATGGTTCAAAACATAAGAAATCCACAAATATAACCGTATTTAAAAGATTCTATATTAATTTTTAAAATATCCTTGGCAATTTTTAAAATATCTACCTCTTCTGCAATTTTGTCCACTGCCTCTTCTTCAGTTCCTTCCAATGTCTCTTTGACCATGTCATTCTTGATGGGGGTGTGTGAAGAAATGTAACCTTGCAAATCATCCATTGTCTGTTCAAAACACAGTTTTACATTAGCCGAAGCAAAATTTACATTAGCCCATTTAGAATCAACACACAGAATTATTCAAAATATATAAATCAAGCATAACAATCAAAGTACTAAATTCTGTGGGAAACTTCTGCCCATTTTCTGCACACTTTCTCAAAATTTAATTCTTCCGCATGGTATGTTGTCAATGCCACCACAAGAATAGTACTTTGTGTAGTGCTCAAGAGAAGTGAAGAAGAAACATAGGTTGACCACAGAGTTGGGTCAACCATGAGATTGGATGGGCAGGAGCATAGAAGAGCTCCTACCTGTGAGATGGCTCATGGCTTCAGAGAGAAGGGTCTTATGTAAGTGATGATGTCACTTTTCATGTAATTGCTTTCCATCTCATACGCAACATAAACAAAGGAAAAGTAATTATCATTCGAATTTCATTTTTAAGTACCTAATCCAATAAAAATTAAAGATTGTTTTTGCTTCGATGTCATTAAAAAAAGGTAATCGCCAATATTTTTGCCAAAACTACATTTTTTTTTTCGCAAATCACGAAAAATGCAATCAGCAGCATGACCCGTGCTACCAGTGCTGTTAGCTTTTCAGATCAGTCATCATCTACATCTGGCACTACTAGTAAATTCTGTTGACTTTGTTCTCAGATGTTTTCACTGTATTCAGCTTATGGCAAGAAACAATAGTGAACACATGCAGCAACTAAATATTTTAATCACATGCTGAGGAGTTAACAAAAAAAAAAAAAAAAAAAACTGAACTGAAATCCTTAACTTTTGTTTTTAAGTCAAGAACCAATAAATATTTCCCTCAACTTCATGATGTGGTCTGATGTGAACTTCAATTATGTCAGGGAAATGAAAAATATTTCTGCCCATTTTTTGTGTCTCACATTGCTCTGATCTCCTTACGCACTATTAAGGTCTTCTACAAAACAGCAGCAAATTAGATCAATGATATGAAACTTTTGTAACTACTTTTTTGCAAGTTCCATTTCTCCTGTTCAATTTCAGATATTGCTTTCCTGATTCATAGCTAAAATCCAATTATTTCACTATGTTTCTTCATCCCCTACATTCCAGCTCCATGTATGGAGTCCATTGATGATTCCAGCTCCAGCTCCATGGAGTCCATTGTCTCTTATCTGGTATCAAGGCAGAAATCAGAGTTGTTTTGTTTTATAGCATTGCATCTACACATGCACTATATTATCAAAAGTATTTGGACACAACAATGTTTTGGGACAAATGGCTTTATTATTGCAATTAGTAGTTAGTCGGTTCACCTTTTGCTTGTATGACAGCATCAACACGTTGAGGCATACTATCAATCAATTTCTGGTAGTTCTCGACAGGAATGGCTCACCATTCATTTTGCAAAGCTGCTGCCAGAGTGGAGAGCAAAGATGGTCATCGTGGTAGATTTCGTATCCGTCACTTCAGTTCATCCCATAGGTATTCTGTGTGATTTAGATCAGGACTTTGAGCAGGCCTGTCTAACAATTCCACCTCATTTTCAAGAAGCCAGTCCTGCACATGCTGTTCAGTGTGGCATGGAGCTCCATCATGTTGGAAGAGACAACAGTCATTTCCAGAATACTGCCACATTGTTGGTAGGCAGAATTATCCACAACATCGAGATACACTTCAGCGTTCATGGTTTGGGGTATAATAACCAAATCCCATTCACGGAAAACGACTCCATACCATGATAAAGCCTCCATCAAACTTAATAGTTGGAAGAACAGAGTCCGACAAAAATTGGTCACCAAATCCAAACACGCCCATCAGATTGGAAGAGTGAAAAGCATGACTCATCACTCAAAAGAATAGCTTTCCTGTCTCCCACAGTCCAGGAATGATGGGAGGCGCACCACTCCAAATGGCGCTTTGCATTCACTGCAATGATGTGTGGCTTGTGTGCTGCTCCTCTACCATAATAACCCACACTCTGCAACTCTCTGCGGATAGTTGTGGTACTAACCGTGCCATTATAAGCAGCATTTTGTACTTCAGCAGTGAAGGAAATGGCAGAGGAAGAACAGGGTTTCTTACCATGTCTCTTCTGTCAGGTTCCATCAGTTTGTGTGGCCTTCCTGAACATTTTTTTGCTGTAATTGCACCATTCTGCTTACATCTCTTCACAGCATCACATACAGTCAATTTTGGTATGTTTAGTTTAGCTGCATTGACATCTCCATTCACAGTGATATTAGCACACAACTCGAACTTCATTGATATGCATCATACATCTGACACCACGCCATTTGCACTTCATACTCATTGTAATTTTTTCTTGCCAACATTCTGTATTCTGGTCCTCCCAGAACTTCGTCAGAATTCCTCTACCTTTCTTCCCTGCCACTTGGGCTGAATGAATTCTCTTAGCACCTCATCACTCAATCTGTCAGCATGGCCAAACCACCTCAGAATATTTGTCTCTAGCTTATTGACAACATTTTGCTTCACATTGCATGCAGATCTTTGTTTTGCACATAATCAAAATGATTTTTGCTGCAAGCCCTTTTCCCATGTGTAACATATATTGCCAGCACACAAATGACTCTTGTGCCTGATCTGCAACATCCAAGCTTCACTATCATACATCAGGGGAAGAACAGTTGCACTTCATACACTACTGTTCTGGGCCTTTTTGATTTACCACCACTTCCATAAAATCTTTCTAAAGCAGCTATGACTTGCAAATCTGAATTCACTCACCTATTGATTCCACCGTCTAATCTGTTTTCTCTGTCAAACATGTTTTCTTAATATGCAAACATTTTTCTCTGAAATAACCTTGTACCATTTAAACTGATCTTTGCTTTCAGTATTAATAGTTTCTCACTCAAAACCCATAACTAATGGCAATTAATTAACTTAAGGCAGCTACGATTTACAAATCTGTTTTCGCTCACTTGCAGAAAAGCAGCAATTCTCTGCAGGCTATTAAAATATACAGCTGAACTGGAAACTACTACAGTAAGACCTCTGAATGGTGGACACCTCCGGACCGGATGAAATGTCCACTATTTGTAGGTGTCCGCGATTGGGAGGTACATGCCTATCTGCCCAAGCCATCGCGCAATACAAACTTCGTGGCCCGTTTTTTTTTTTCTGTTAAAAATAAGATTACATGTTTAAATATACATATTTTATGTGCACATATTTATGCAGTAACAAATTCCGAAACCGCATTAGTAATACTGTACATGAAATTGAATATATGTATGTTTATAGTAATTTAAATATTTTTGAACTTTTCAAACATGCGGAAAAATGCAATTTACGTACATATGTATATACGTAATTCAATGCATGTTTCTGATTAACAAATGTTCTAAAACTTTCAAAAGGTACTTACAGCTAATTCATCAATTTACAAGTATCAGTTAAAATTCTTGCCTGCAAAAAAACCTGACAAACGCATTTGTTTTTTTCTTTTGCCATTTACAGCCTCTTTTTCAATATGCATTTTCAAATTCATCAAATGTGCCAGTCCCTCAGAATCACCTTTGCTAATAAAAAATTTATGAAGTTCTTCACTATGCCGTGGTTGTGAAGTTCTTAATGTCGCACACCTCTTCTGCAATTTCGTCCACTGCTTCTTCTTCAGTTCCTTCCACTGTCTTTTTGACCATGTCATTCTTGATGGGGGTGTGTGAAGAAATGTAACCTTGCAAATCATCCATTGTCTGTTCAAAACACAGTTCGTCATCAACTGCAGTAAAATCTTTTGCATTTCTCTCACAGTTCTAACATGTCATCAGTTCAGAAATCGAGCGCAGATCCTATTCTGTGTTGAAAGTATATGCTCCATCTTCTATATGCGATATGGAAGTAATGAGTAACACACTGAGGTTTGACATTTCTGATTGCAGAGGTTACCCAAGTGATGGCATAGAGAGCATTAATGCAAAAGAGATGGCAAACAATAGCTAGCAATGTTTTCAGTGCAGTGGACTTGGCATCGTGATAAAATTTTGCATACCTTTTTCTCCTGCCTCCCTTCAGTGGACACATCTTCAGCTTTTTCGACCGAAATCACTGTCTGCTATTCAGAGGTAAAAACACATTACCGCCTATGCTTTGGGACTGGAGATTACAAAACTGCCCGTTAAATGGAGGTGTCTGCTATTCGGGAGTGTCCGTTAAAGAGGTTTTACTGTATTTTGTTTGAAGCTCAATAGCATCTTGGTTGATCATAAGACTTTTCCTCAGTAGACAGATTTTCTGTCTTTGAAAAATTTTACATATTCTTTTATTATTTTGATTAAGATGAAAAATTAAATTAAACTGTACCTTTTTCTTGTCTTGTAATGTGGTGTTGGTCTTAAACCTCCAATAAAAAAAAAACAATATATCAGAGTCTTCTTCTTGATGTTTTCTATTTTATATTGGTAACAATAGAAAAAAAATCATTGTTCATTGTGCGATGGACAACCAACAGCGGAATGAAAAGTTGTCGAAAATATTTTTATCTTACATTGAAAGAGTTGAATTTGTGATTTTTATAGGTTTTTTTTTTTTTTTTTTAATAGTCAAATTTTTGAACTAGAACCTAGTCCATCTTCAGGACTACGTTATTGGAGCATTGTTGCCAATAAGTCAGGAGTACTCAGCCACAATTATTGTTTAACATGGCACTTTTTCTTCTCCCTATTTCAATTCCTTCTTCAAGCTTTGTAGGACAACAACAAAATAACTTCAAATTCAACAGCAAAGTTTCTTACCAAATAGAACTTTTTGAAAAGCTGAAAAAGATTAGGCTCAGATATGAATTACAAATGAAAGAAATTCCTTACACCCCTGAAACAACAGCAAGAAGGCATCCAGTTACCAGAAGGGGTAGTCTAAAACATAGACTGTATTTGCAGACTAAGCTATGTGGGTGAAATGGGGAGGTGTAAAAATCTGTATGAAAGAACATATAAGGCAGCTATTAGAAACACAGCAAACAAGACCAGGTTAGACAAACATATATAGGCATGAACTGGGACTCAGCAAAAGTACCGTATTTAACGGCATATAACATGCACCCTAATTTTAAGAAGGAAGTTTGAGAAAAAACAACTTAAATTTAAAATAAATGACTTGGGAGCTCTGAAATTTTTTTAGATAACTCAACACACATGCTTATTAATATTTACACCGCTTATAAGGCAAATAATACAAAAGAAAAAGCATCTGTTTGAACGAAAAAACTTGGATATTAGACCTGTTACAAAAATTTTAATCAGAATCACTGCTATCTTGGAAAGTGATGAGACAGTCAAAAAAATAAAAAAACAGCCAGAAGTCTGGGTTCCTTAAACCGACACTGTTTGCCGATAATGCATGGTCATCGTCGCGAGAAATTATACCCTCGAACCAGCATGACAAGACCACACATACACTAATGATTTTTATCACCAACCAACAGCCATGGAATTCAGACTTCACTGGAAGTTTCTTCTTATTTTCCCCAAGCAGCTGCTGCTTAAGCAGGTTGTACCGTGAAAGCAACTTAACGAGAGCAGATGCTTAGGCTTAATGTGGTAGCTCACATTCGCTGCTGTAGCTAATGAGGTTACTTTTGGGCTCTTAAAAAAGGTAAATCAGGAGTCTATCTCAAATTTTTTCGTGCAAATCTTCTTTCTGAAGAACTGAAGATTGTATTGATACTACTTTTAACAAGATCTGTCAGAAAACAGAAGAGACATGCATTAGAGAAGCATCTGCAGTTTGAGTAAAGTGATACCAAACTGTTAACATTTGGCAATGTCGAGATGTGTCGCACTCTGTGGCAGTATTCATTTTACCTAAGTTTAAATAAAAAAAAGTAGTACATGCGTATAACACGCAGGTAGAATTTCTGCCCTAAATTGTAGGAAAAAAGTGTGTGCTTTACCCCGATAAATATGGTAATCACTTGCCAATCACACTTGTTAAATGAGAAGCTTGAAAAAAGGATGGAAATAGCAAGAAGAACAAGCACCAAGCTAAACGATGATTGCAGTTGAGCATTCCCAACAGATTTGCAGCAACTGCCTCAGTGACATAGTCCTGATGGTGAACTAGGTTCTGGTCTAAAAATTGGACTATTAAAAATTTAAAACAAATTACCTCTATAAAACCTGTAAATTCAACTCTTTCAATGTAAGATTGGATAATAAAGGTGCCATGATGTCATTAATTACTAGAATATTTTCATGTTAAATATATGTATTGTGAAGATACTTTTATATATAATTTAGTGGCAATTACTGAAATAGGAATTGGAGTTTGTTAGAGGCAGACATTGAGGTATAGTCAGACAGCAAGGTATCCATCATAAAACATGCACTTAATGAATAAATACATCGCTCTTTCCACGTTCCAGAAACACACAGCAACCGAAAAATTGTTTTTCAGCCGCCGCTGTGGAATCGAACCAACAGAACTCTTGGTATCGCGCCGAGAGTTCTGTTGGTTCGATTCCACAGCGGCGGCTGAAAAACAATTTTTCGGTTGCTGTGTGTTTCTGGAACATGGAAAGAGCGATGTATTTATTTATTAACTGTCGTCACGTATTTGTAATATTTTCACCATGCACTTAATGGCTAAAGTAACAACAGCATTAGGTGCATGTTGACACATTCTGTAGAGGTGACTGGTGACAAAGGGTAGTTGGGGAAGGGGTAAAGGGGTAGAGGTAGTTTCCAACATTTCACCATGTTAATGTTCTCCCAACTTCTTTCCGTGTTGCTCTCAGTGTTCAACTAACTCCCTAAAATTGTTATCAGGAGCTGTTGTGGTTGTGAACTAGAGAATGCATTTGGCATTGGGTTGTAATTTACCTTCAATTAACCAACTCCAGAGATATCATTGCTGACGTGATATCTGCATGAAGTGAAAAGAAAAGCATGAAAAAAAATGAATTTCTGGCAACTATTTCGATATGAATGAATCAAAACCATTCTCTGGTAGGTTCTGAGTAAATTTATTATGCAGCTCAAAGATTTAGAAGTAGCAGAGCTGTGCTCCACTAGGCACTGACTTCATTTAAGCTTTGATGACAGCTTTTAAGATGGGAAGCTCATAGTGTGATTATAATGTTAGTCACTGCTTTTATTTCCATGTTATCTTTATTCACAGCATAAACTGTGAGAAGTAGGTATTTATACTTGTAGATTGCCTTATAACATTGTAAAATTAACGTTATGCTTTGATCATGGTTATATCTTTAAGTTCTTTATGCATTTATTTTATGTAATTTCAGTCACACAATGGGTGTAACCAGTCTACTCAAGAGTAGGAATAATGAACATTTACTTGCAAGTGGAAGGTAATTAATTTAAAACTACTTTAATTACACTATTTGTCAATGTTTTGAGCTACAGATAACTATTTAAATTTTAACAAAACCACTTGAGAGTTGGGAAAATACCTTCTCAATTAATTATCTTCTATCAAGAAATAAGTTATGTGTTGTTTTATTTCGTATTTTAAATAAATGAGCCATTCACCCTCAATACGATACCACCTGAACGTTTAAGAGGTTAGGGAGTCCGGATATCGTGGTTTTCAGCGAACTTGAGAAAAAAAAAACGTGAAGAACAGAAGAACAAATTACAGGACTTCTACGAATTTCTGTTAATGAACTTAATGTAATATGCCACGTAATAACATTCATTAATTAACGTGGAATTTAACGTTTTTTGAACTGATATTAGTAGCCTTCTTAATTTATTTTCATAGTAATATGACATGTAAAACATTGTAAAAAAAATTACCGAAATTTAGTAGATTAATGAATTTGGATGAAGATGAATTAAAGAATGAAAATGGGCAACTAAAAATCTTAAACCTATTATACTTCCTCTTACCATAATAGAAAGGAGGAGGAGGAGGAAAAATGAGTTGGGAGGAGAAGAAAAATATATAGTAAACTAATAGTAAACAGTTTACTTCTATTCATCCCATGCTTCTTCCCAACCAGCTGTCCAATGCTATTAAGTATAAGAGGAATAATTCTAGTCTGATGAGTATGACAGTAAGATTAGTGCATCACCATATTGTTCTGGCAAAACTGATCATTATTATTGATTAATGAAGACTGGAGAAATTTCCACATCCAAAATGAATGTCTACTAAACTGTTTAGAAATTGGATGGAAAAGAAGGGAAAGTTTTTTTTAACTTCTTAAGGTTGTATTTTAAATGTGAAGTTTTGATGTGAATGGTTGTTTTTAGTATTGATAGGTAGTAAATAGTAGTAGTTTATGATTATTTCTGTGGTTCTTAGTAGTATTTGTTTTCTGTGCTTCACTCAGGAAGGTCCCATGGATGAATGTCATGGATGAATACATGTTTTATATATGTAGTCATAGTTGAAAGTTCCTCTGACAGAGCTGCACGACTTGTTATCCAACTCTCGAAAAGATACCAGGCTCAGATTATTCAAACTTATGCACCCACCACAAGTCATCCTGAAGAAGAAATTGAAGAATTTTATGAGGAAATTTGTCATCTAAATAATAAAGGTAAGCAGCACTTGAAAATAATTATGGGAGATTTCAATGCAAAAATAGGGCAACGGCAACAGAATGAAACTTCAGTAGGTAAATTCGGTCACGGCAACAGAAACCAGCGTGGAAATACTCTCGTTGAGTTTGCAGAGGCAGAAGGGTTTTTCATCTTGAACTCCTTCTTCAAGAAAAAGCCACACAGGAAATGGACATGGAGACATCCAAACGGGACGACAAGTGAAATTGATTTTATTATGTGTAACAAAAAATTCGTCATAGAAGACTGCAGTGTGCTAAACAAGTTCAACACAGGTAGTGACCATAGATTGGTGAGATGTAAGATGCACCTCAACACTAAACTTGAACGTGGCAAGCTCATAAGACAAACAAAATCTATTGACATAACCAACCTTAAAAAACACCATAATACCTTCAAGTTGGAACTGAAGAACAGGTTCTCTGCTTTAGAAGGCCTAACATCAGAAGAAGTGGACATCTCTGAAGTTAACAGAAAAGTAACCAAAGCTCTTATGGAAACAGCAACAAAATTAGCTGGGTCTAAGAACAAGTTGCATGTAAACAAATTATCAGGAAAAACGAAAATGTTGATGCAAAAAAGAAGAGAGATGAGGACAACTAAAGAAGATGTGACTTCCAAAGTGGAATATATAGAGCTATGCAAGACAGTAAGAAAAAGTATCACTGAAGACGTAAGAAAATTCAACTGTGAACTAGTGAGGAAAGCAATTGAAAACAACCAAAGCCTAAAGATAGCAAAGGGACATCTCAGTAAGGGAAGAAAACAGACTATGGCACTGAGAAAAGAAGATGGTTCTGTAACAAGAAATAGAGGCGAAATTTTGACAAGAGTGAAAGATTTCTACTCCAAATTATATGAAAGGGATGATACATGCACTCCAGACATCATGAAAGATACCAGTACCAGAGTTCCTCCAGTCCTTCCAGCAGAAGTTGCACATGCAATCAAGAACATGAAGCGGGAAAAGCTCCAGGAGAAGATGGAATTACTGTAGACATCATACAAGAAGCAAGTGGAGAAATCGAAACAGTACTCGCCCAAATTTTCACTCGATGCCTTAATGAAGGAAAGATTCCTGAGGATTGGAACACCGCTACAATGATCCTGCTACATAAGAAAAGTGACATTGAGGATCTCGGAAACTACAGACCTATCAGCCTCCTATCAGTAGTTTATAAAATCTTCACTAAAGTTCTTTCACACCGCTTGAAGGTAACACTAGACATGGCTCAACCGAGAGAACAAGCTGGATTCAGGAGTGGCTACAGCACAATAGATCATATCCACGTGCTGAGAGAACTAATTGAAAGAGCGAGGGAATATGAACTTCCATTGTGCATGGCTTTTATTGATTATGAAAAAGCCTTTGATTCGGTGAAACCATCAGCAGTTACAATGGCTCTGAAAACCTGCGGTATTGAAAATGCATACATTAATATTATTAATAACATCTATGAAAATGCAAGTGCAAAGATTAGGCTGTTTGAAAATACAACACACGTAAAAATTGGAAAGGGAGTGAGACAAGGTGACACCATATCTCCGAAGCTCTTTAATGCCACATTGGAGGGTGTTTTTCAGTCGCTGAGCTGGGAAAACAAGGGGATAAAGATTAATGGAGATTATCTAACCCACCTTCGTTTTGCTGATGATGTAGTCATTTTCGCAACTACCCCATCAGAGCTGCAGAGTATGATCCAGGAACTTGCTGACAAGAGTAAAGAAGTGGGATTAAAAATGAACTTTCAGAAGACAAAAGTGATGTTCAATGCTTTTACAAGAAATGAAGATTTATCGATTGATGGAGAAAAGCTGGAGATAACAGACACGTACGTTTATCTTGGACAGCAGATATCAAGTGAGGGTCACATTGGTGAAGAAATTAATCGGCGTACAAAACTTGCCTGGAGAGCTTTTGGAAGAAACAGCATAATTTTCAAGAGCAATATGCCATTATGTCTTAAAAGAAAAGTGTTTGATCAATGCATCCTTCCAGTGCTTACATATGGTGCAGAGACGTGGACCTTAACTAAAAGAGACATACAAAGGCTGCAGACAACTCAAAGAAGCATGGAGAGGTGCATGCTTGGTATAACCAGGAGAGATAAGAAGAGGAACTCGTGGATCCGAAAAATGACAAGAGTGGAAGACATCATGATCAGAGTTAAATCCCTGAAATGGCAATGGGCTGGACATACTGCCAGAAGGACAGATCATCGATGGACAGCCGAAATTTTAGATTGGATTCCAAGGGACAGGAAAAGACCCAGAAGAAGACCACATGGGAGATGGGTGGATGAAATTCGAAAGTATGCAGGGGTGACATGGAGGAGACTGGCACAAGACAGACCGTTGTGGAGGAAACTTGGGGAGACCTTCGTCCAGCAGTGGATTGATAATGGTTGACAATGATGATGATGATGATGATGATGAAGTCATAAGCTGAGGTGAGTTTGTTTTAAAATTTTACTTTATGCATGACTTCAAGAGTACTGAACCCTCCCCCCCCCCCACCTTCCGACACTGCGTTTAAACAATGATGGACCTTTGGTCATTTTTGAATCAAAGATGATGCTTATTAAAATGACAGTGAAGGAAATAATATTGTCAATAAAGAAAATTATAAATGCCATTAGCAATTTTTGCTCTGATTTATTATATAATGATGGACCTTTAGTGTTTCAACATCTATTCAATCAGCTGTCTCTATTTCTTCTTTTGACTAATAGTAAACAGTTTACTGTGGGTGATCTTAGTGAGAGATGGGTTTGCCTCCTCGGGGTGCTCCATGGGCAACAATGGCACACAGAACAGCAACAAGGGCCTCTGTGAATCTTGGAGATGTACCAGCTAGTTCTGTGTGACATTGGCGAAAAGACCCCAACTCACTGGGTTATGTTCCAGAACTCTTAGGTGGAATGACCAACTGAAATCGTCAGCTGGGGCTAATCCCCTGCCCTGATGTACTTCCCTGATTACAAAGACTCAAAGAAAGCTAAAAAGGACTCAAATGTGGGATATGGCGGACCTACCACACTTGAGAAGACTGGTCCACCACGGAATAGACCTGGACCTTCTAAATGACATTTGAGAAAGAGATCTCTGCTGAGTGAGTTTAAGATTGGTGTATGGAATACTAGAGCTATAAATGGAACGATAAATGAGGTGATTCAAGAAATTATTAAGTATAGATTGGATATGTTGTGTGTGAGTGAAACTAAAAAGAAAGAAATTGAGATAGAAGAAATGAATGGAATGATGAGTGTATGGTCTGGAGTATTGGATAACATGAGAGGACAGGCTGGTGTAGGTGTGATTTTAAGTGAAAAGATGAAGAACAACTTGATTCACTATAGCTGCAGCTAGTGAAAGAATTCTCTGGATTCGTTTGAAAGTGAAACTTCAGAAAATAGTAATTGTTGTAATGTATGCTCCTTGTGACTCAGAACCTTCTTATAGGAAGGAAGATTTCTGGAATGAGCTAAAAGCTGTTTTGAGCCAGTTTGGTGCTAAAGAGAAAGTTATAATAGCAGGGGATTTCAATCCGGTACGCTGCTGCTTTTCTAACTACTGAGTTTTCCAAGTACACCACAGCTTGTCTGACTACTGCACCAATGAAAAACCAGTTTCATTAAGCATCATTTACATATGCACTTGCTCTACGTCCAACATGCATAACATACTCAAGTAAATTTCCAATACACGATCATTTAACCACAGTTTAACTTTGCTTTCCTGAAAAAGTTCAGAGAGGTTCTCAAGCAGTTCATTGAAGAGGAATGTTGGTCTTTAACACAAGCTGATGGTGTTCATACTTTTGAGAATATGTTTTACCTGGTAGGAGCCACAGAGTGGTCTGGGGTTATTAAGTAGTGAAAATATCTAAGATTTTAGTTATTCTGATGTTTATTCTTCATTAAGGATTATTGTATGCCTGACCACTAATGACACAGTAAGACACAGAACAGTTGTGTTTGTTGATTTGTATTGACTTTCAGACATAATTAAATTGTAAATTTTTCAGTATTCAACTACATTGCATGTACTATTTGGATGCAATTTGTCTGCCATCTAACTACTGCTCGGCAACCTGCACCAAACAGCAGATTCCAATGTCTTGGTGCTTCCTGCCACTAAATCTGGATGTGATTCTTCTTTTCCTAAAATGAATATCTGAATTTAATATGCTTCCATTTTACCTAGTTTGGTAACTGTCTAGTTCTAATACCTGCTTTTGACTGTAGTTTATATGTATGGTTATTTTAGTGAAATTGTGCAGTGGTAACAGCTTTTCAAAAATGTAATGTTGAAGCCATATTGTCAGGTAAATTCTTTGAAATTAGTGTTCATTTATTTTATTTAACAGCTATGATGAATATCTTCGTTTATGGGATATCAGGAAGATGAAATGCCCAGTTTATGATGTGAATGTTGGAGGAGGTGTATGGAGAATTAAATGGCATCCTTTTTCTACTAGTCATATTGTGGTTGCTGCAATGCATGGTGGTTTCCATGTTCTTCAGCTGGATACAGCATCTGGTTAGTATCTTACTTGTCTTAAATTAAATTATAAATGTTGTAGAAGCTTGTATTAGGATTGCACCTGACTCTGCATGTGCCATAAATACATAAAAAAAAAAAAAAAAGGCATGAGCATAATGGCAGTAAGTAAGCTGTTTCTGCTCAGGCCATAAGTTTAGTTAGAAAAATTACAGGTTATAGTTAAAAATAATATTCACTTAGACCCTGTGCTGAACTGTAAGCTGTCAAGTTTTTGCACCTAGAATTTCTATTATCCTATCAACAGCATTTTTCTCTCCTTTATTTGATACAGTGCTTTCTCCTGCTTTGTGTTTTTTGGTATGCACACCCTGCAAAATGGATTTTGAACTCTTTATCTGTGGTCATAGCATCTATAGGGGTGGCAGCAGATTTTTTTTATATTCTTAGTGAAAATAGGTATATGAATCATAAGAACTATGGTCGTGTCTCTGGCATATAGATTACTCATACCACATATAGCATGTAGATGGGTATTTTTCTGCTGTAGTATACTAACTGTAATTTTTGGGCAGAATGGCAGAAGTGTGGACTGCATAACATAAAACTGGTGCACCTCTGGCCTATATCAGTGTGTGAAATGTGCGATAAGGGCATCTGTTCCTTCAATAATAACACTGCACACGCTTATGCCTTGAAATATGCCATGTGTTAGATAATGCAATTTCTGCTAGCTTCTTATATTGTATCTGCAGACAGCTGCTACCATCATTTAATCTGAGATTGAACCGTAACTTTTTGGTGATTACAGTGTGTACACCATTCTGTCTGACAAATCCTGTATGCATTGGAGGGGTATAAAAAAAAAAATGATGAGTTAGATCACCATAGTGAAATGGGTGTGTCTTGGCTCTTCTCATGAGTTCATGGGTAGAAGTTTTTGTCCGGGGAAATTAATTCTATTTTCCAAAATATTTTATGAAAACGGAAGTTAGATGGAGCAAACATTTCTTCTGAAATCATAATTTTTGTATTTGTTATGTTTCTTTTTCTTTTGTTAGTGTTAAGTATAATTTTATTCCATAAAGCATTGTATTTGTGCATCAAAGAGAAGGAAAGTGGAAAGATTTTTATTTCACATTTAGAGCTTTGAAATGTATGTCAACAAATGCAGCTTCCATGTTTGGCTGTAGAAATGATGCTATCAGTCATGCTGAAGTGTGGCCAAAGTCCAAATGAAATCAACTGATCTTGACTCCAATAAAGTAATGTGAAATGACTGATAATTCAGTGAAAAGCATTTAAAAATCCAATGTCTTTGTGGCACCCATGAAAAATTTACAAATTTAGTTTTCCCTTGTAATAGAGTTGCACCATTATATATATAATTTGGAATCAAAAGTAATTTTAGTGTTTTCAAGACCAAACTAGCAGTCTTGCTCATGAAAAAAAAAGTTTTTTTAGTTGTCTTTATGGGTGTGAAAAATGTATTATGAAAGACTAAATCTAAAGTATATAGCACAGTAATAAATGTTTTTTCTTCTTCTACAGCTGTAATAGTTCAAAAGTAGTTTATTTAGCCTTGATTTAAACAATCCCAAGTTGTAGTATTCAAAGAAAAATGTTACCAATTCAGGAATTCCACAATTCTGATACAGCAGGAAGGAAGAAACTGGCAGAGAAATTTCTAGTTCATTTCCTTTCCTTACTCAGCTAGACATAGGCTGTAAAGAGCAATGTTCATTTTGATATATACAAAAGGATCTGGATTCAACACTGTTGCTTCATGGGAAAAGGATGGAAGATAATCAGGTTAATATATAGGCAATCTGCTCTTTTCTGCATGCTGTCCAGAAGCTATAAAGTTGATTTGGATGCAGTCTTCTAATGCAAAAAGAATGCTGAATAGTTGAACTAATTTTTCACTTGTACAGTATCAAAAGTTATTCAGAAGAGATGTACCATCCAGCTTGAAAGATAAATGCTGTTTTTTTTTAGGCAGATTTTGTACTGAAAAAATTGTAACCTCTCGTCAAGACTACTTGAAAGAGATATTTAATGGGAACAAGATAAGTATTTCTTGTCACTGAGGTTTTCGGCATTGAAGTGGGATGAAAAAATTCAAATTCTTCTGTTCTTTTCACCAACAAAGGACTGACTTGTGCAAGTGTTAAACTGTATGGGTTTGTCATCATCCTAATGGCAAATGACCTTAATATTATGGCTTAAGGATATAACAATATTATAATTCAGTTGCCATGTTAGTAATGAATAACCAAGGGCATAAAATGCATAAACAGTGTTGTCACCAACAGAGCTGTGATTTGCACTAACTGTAATGCTAAAGTGATTATTGATATGCAAAACAGAAAGACTAACAGTCTGAACACCAGATTCACAATCTTTTGAACTAACAAGTAGGCTTATGTATGAAACATTTCCACTGCCATATGTAGTTAACATGTAATAAAACTGTGCTTGTGAACTGATGAGTGGAAGCCATTCTGATGGTAATTAATGTGCTTGGAGGACTCCAAATAAGGCAAAAGACAATTGTGTTTGGTATTATTCTGGACAAAACATAGCACTTTTTTTTTTTTACATGTACAAGTTTTTGTTGTGGTATTGTTGTAATGCTCTAAAAAATAACTGCTGTAACAGATAAAACACATATCAGTCCAGGAGTATAAGATCTGAGAACAGCAAAAGTACATCATTAGAAGTGCTAAAAATTGTAAGAATGTAGGAAATTCTGCACAAGTTGTGAAGAACATGGTTTCAAAAGCAACATGTTTACCATTAGTGTGAAAACATGAATGGCCAATGAAAAAAGGCATTTGATTTTGCACTGGAGTGCACCAATTAAATCCATTTCAAATTATATTTTCATAAATTTGAAATAGTCAAATTAAGGAAGAAACTGAAGTAAATGCCCTATAACTCTATCTTGTTGAAATTAGGCATCCTCCACACTCTTAAGAAACATTTTATATCTATTTTTTAATGCTGGTGCTCACTTTGTAAAGTACATGGACTTAAAAGGTAAACAACTTTTTTATGTTTACCTGTGTTAACTTTGGTTGAACATAAATAAACTGTAATTAACTTGGACAGCAAAAGGTTTTCAAGATGATAATGAAATGGTGAGGGAAAAAGAAGAAAAGAAAATGGAAGCACCTTAACATGAAGTTAAATGTTTCTACATAATACTGTCTGTCCCCAGGTCACCCAAAAATTGAAAAAAGATATGCAAGGAATATAATTGCTACTAAAAACCTTAACCAAGGAAACTGGAAATATTAATCTGAACATATTCATTAGGTATAACTTGCAGAAATCATAAGTAAGCAATCGACGGAAAAGAATACTGCAACAACAGTATTCAATGCTTCTAGAGTATCAAGTACTGTAATTTGAACATATTCATTAGCTATAACTTGCAAAATTCATAATAAAACAATCAGACTTATCTCAAATTATGGAGCTGCTCATTTTGTTCCCACTCACTAGCAGCTTGCAGAAAGTCATTTGCTGTTGTGTTGTCCACAAAGAGCAGTGTGCTTGGACAGGATGTTTGAAGGTCATGGGGATGTTCCAAGGCAGAGAACATGATGTTCATTTTGGGTCCATATTAGTATTTGTGTGCTCTTGCAAATACAGTGATGGGTGCTTTTGAAAGATGACTCTGATTTTAATGTTTATCTCTACTGCTCTGTTATGAGTTAGGAAGTAGGGCAGATGTCTTTCTCAGAAATTTAAAAAGGAGAGAGATAAAGTTTTTATGATAGTTTAGCCTTCACAGTGTTAGTTCAAAAATTGTGTGTGTGTGTGTGTGTGTGTGTGTGTGTGTGTGTGTGTGTGTGTGTGTGTGTGTTACTATCCAGGGTGTTCTCTTTTTGCCACTTGTCATCTTTATATGTTGTTCAAGTAAAAAGTTGACAGTGCAATATCATGGACTGGACCATTGTTGTAATCTCATATGCAGTGAAATGTGCATGCATGTATGTACACATACAAATGCTGTTTTGTACTTTTCGTTTTTGACATTAAACTCCAAATAACTCACTATTCTTCAACTTTTAACTCCTCTAAGAGGGCTTTGATTGGAACTCATGTAATGTTTATCATATTTGTGCTAACAATTTTTTTATTCTTGTACTGAGGAGTTCCTTGTATGTGTGTATGTACATGTATATACAATGTACAGGTATTTCTTCTATGTGTGTAATTCACATACAAAGAATTCATTGGCACAAGAATCAGTAAAAAACATTGGTGTAAATGACATTATGTTAGGTTCAATCAAAGCCTTCTTTAAAAGTGTTAGAAGTTGAGCAGCACTAAGTTATTTGATAGTCAATAGACATTACAGGCAGATGGGTGCCAAATTTATCATGCAAGTAGACATGCCTCAGAAAACTTGCAAATTACATCTTCCTGGAATGGGAATCGAACCCGCATCTCCCAATTTACGTTCCAGTATGTTACCGTTACACCACTCAGAACAAGGAACCTACAAGCAACTGAGGATGTGTTTGGGACTCAGATGTAATGCCCTGCCATGCGCAAATTGAAGCGTATATGATCCTTCATCTTAGCAACACATAAGCAGAAGGCGAATCCCTGATGAAATAACACTTCAGAATTAAATTATAGTCAATAGACATTACAGGTGTCTATTGACTATCATTTAATTCTGAAGTGTTATTTCTTCAGGAGTTTCGCCTTCTGCTCGCATGTCGCTAAGATGAAGAATCATATATGCTTCGATCTGCACGCAGTGGGACATACAGGAAGTAAGAGTGATACATGGACTACATACCCGCTACACATAGTTGCTTTGTCGGTTCAAGCAAGTGTCCTAGCGTGGCACGAGATTGTGGATACCCTGAGCGAAGAATGTCTGTGGTTGGCTGTGGAACCAGTCTTCAACGGCATTAAAAACCTCCGCATCATTAGCGAACCAGTGGCCTTTGAGAGCATTTTTCAGTGGCCAGAAGATGTGGTAGTCGCAGGGCGACAGATCGGGACTTGGGGGAGGGGGTCGAGGACCTCCCAGCGGAAGCTCCGCAGCAAATCTTGGCACACTGTCACCACATACGGGCGTGTATTGTCATGCAGCAGAATAGCCCCATTTGACAACATACCGGGTCGCTTACGCTTGATGGCCATTTTAAAGTTGCGTAATATATTACAGTATGTGGTTGCCTTGACCGTACTGTCTGCATCCAACTAATCCAACAGCAATGGGCCATTCTCACGAAGAAAACTGTGAGCATCACTTTTCCAGCTCTTAAGGAGGAGTGATTGGGGGGGGGATGTAGAGTTGAGATGCCGCCGTTCCATATTCATCCATTTTGTGGCCAGATCGAAGTGCTGTCACCAAGTTTCATCTGCGGCCACAGTCTTGAAAAGAAGCTGTCCCCCCTCTGCATGGTAACGATGCAGATGCTCGAGGCAAGCACCCATTCGTCGAGTCTTCTGCTTCTCTTGGAGATGCTTGGGGACTCATTGTGTTCACATCTACTTTGCTGTATCCCAGAGTCGCAGAATATAGATGTACATGCGTACGCCGTACACGGATAATTTCCAAATTATTAGCAGATTTTGCAGATAGTTTTGGCTTGTAGAATAAAAAAATAAAAATTTTATTTACAGCAATTAAAACACTTGCTCAAGGCTTTACTCAGATTAATATATTTAATTCTATCTTAACTTTTGTTTTTACAGACGTTTCTGGCCCCTTGATTTTATCAAGGCCTGTTGTCAATATATAGGAACTGTAACAAAAGTTCCGTTTACACAAACGAATTTGAATTTTATTGCCGGGTTTCTCTTGCAGTTGCCAGTTATAAAATTTAAATCTTTTTTTTTTTTTGTGTTTTATAAGTCTACTATTTTTGAATTAAGTCGTTGAAAATGCTATTTGTAATTTTTGAAGGTTCATTAACGGAACTGCTTTTCCAGATATAAAATCTTTCTTTAATTAGTATCTTGTTTTTATGCGGTTCATAGTTAAATATTTTAAACTTTTGGCCTTAAGTGACCCATTTTACACACATTTCTACGCATTCAGTCATAATGTACTTTTGTCCTTTCTGGAATCTGTAATGTTCTAATAATTATTTATTGTTATATTAATTTTTCTTTAAATTATCTTATTCTATTGTTACCATGATTCGCGGGTTTGCAGCAAGTTTGCTGTTTTAATGGTTGTGTATGCAGTGTGGTGATTCAGCGATTTTCCTTCACAAGGTTGTCCACAGCAGCCATCAATTCCATGGTGATGACCACATGTGCTTTCCCAGGTCTTGGCATGTCCTCTGTCCTCACACGTCCTTTATGAAATTCGCTACCCCAGTGGAACACTGTAGATCGTGACTGACACACATTCCCATACACATCCTTCATACAGCAATAAATTTCGGCTCCATTAACACCTTCTGCCATCAAAAATTGCATAACTGTCCGCTGGGCCTGTTTGGACGAATCCATGTCATGACCCTCAACTTGCCTCAGCACGTGCAAGCAGCACACTGACACATGCCACTGATAACAGCATGCTTCCTGACATGACATGCCTTTTACCTGCACAAATGCTTAGCTCTGTGTAATTATGCAAAGACGCTATTACACGAGTCTCACTTTCATTTGGGTGACCCTTATAATTAGTATATAGAATGTCGTGTAGGACATCAATCAGTGGATCATCTCTCTCTAAATTAGCTGCAATGAATCATAACAGACAATGCATTGTGCTGCAGTGAATAACAGGTGCATAGCCATGATATAGGTAGCAGCATAAACAAATATCAGCACTAGAACTGCCTACACAATTTCTCATTAGAACCTAAACCTCTGAATCAGATAAAGAATACAGCTCGTGGCCTCAGATTCTTCAAACAATTGTCAGAATCATGCTATGAAACAGGGTGCCATGGAACAAACAGCCGTGGAAAATTTCTGTAGATAAATAAATCATTTATACTTTATTTCTGATCTGTCCATTAATAACTTCTGATTCAAATATTGTCCTAAAATTGGGCTGCTTTTACTGGTAATTAAATACTTCATTGTGTTAATTATTGTGCCTACCTCTGGAAAGTGATTTAGGAGAAAGCTTACTTTTTAGTTTGCTAATTAATTCACTATGCTGTTTGGTATTTTAGTTTTAAGAATTAAAAAAAAAACAGACGTCATCTTTTCTTTCCACTTTCATGGTATTCACCCTTTCCACTCATCACATGAAAATCTTTTTTTCACTGCTTTTGATTTTGGAAAATTTTCATTCTAGTCTTTCAAACTCATAATGTTGCATGCATGCACTATTATCTCCATCACTGTTTTTTACCCAGTCATTCATCTAAAACAAGGATTTTTATTAAACACTTAATTAAACTTCTAATATGTTTTTTTCCCAAGAATGTTTTACTTTAAATTGCAAATTTTTCAGAAAAAACTCTTCTTCATCAGGTAGTCCCTTGTTGTCATTCTTCCACCATCATTATTGCTGTTAATGATTATTTTTTACGAAATCTTGCCAGATGTTAGGCAGTGACAAATGTCTGCAGTCATTGATGATGTAGTTCTGATTCTTCTTAATTTTCATTTCTCCTTTTAATATTGTGTTTTGAAAGTTACTTTGAAAACTGATGACTTTAAGGGAAATCCAGCCCATTTTGTGACTAGTTTCTCTAACATGTCTTTTTAAACCTGTCTTGTTGTAGCAATTTTTTAGTATAGAAATACTCATTTTTAAGCATTCCTCACATTATTAAAAGTGAATTATATAAGTCTAATTCATATTTGTTACTAACTTCCATCATTTTCTGGAACCTTCTTGCAACTCTGTATCTTTAAAGGTTTTGGAAATCTCCTCCCCCACACACACCACCACCCAAAAGGCTTCCCTACCACGTGTTTGTTTAAATTTCTTGTTTCGTCATTGCTTTCCCCCCCCCCCCCCCATATATTTCCATTTGGTAATGGACTTTTATTGTTCTTTCCACACTTTTCGGTTTGCTCATTTCACAGCTTTTATCACATGTTTTCTTCCTGCTGTAGTTTTACATTTGAATCTACTGGAATTTTTTTTTACTTCAGTAAATCTTAGGTGGTCTAAGTTCCTCCTCCACAGGAACTCCTCGATTTTCCCATGTTATTGTTTGAAAATTTTGTACAGAGCTGAAATGATTTGCATTCCCCTGTTTTATCCGATTGTCGATTGGAAAATTCTCATGGCTCATGTACAAGTTAACAGAAGAGGCAACAGTAAAGTAAATGTATTTTATGGGTAATGATAATTTGCTCTATACTCTGTTTCTTCAGTTTTAGAAATTTAACTTTAGTTTATTTCATAAGTGGCACAGTTTAAGTTTATCTAATGTATGCACATCAGGTCAAAGGAGTGAATTTCTTCTATAAATTTATTCCAGGCATGTTTACCATATGACATTTATTTTACTCTGTTCCATCTAAATATTCAAACAAATCAAACTGAATTTGCTTGTACTACTTACTGGTCATCCAGGTAACACTTCTCAGAAAACTTGAAAATTGTTTTCTGAGAAGTGTTACATAAATGAGTGGTAGGCAATGCACGTAACTAACAAACAAATTAAGAAGAAGGTAGTGTAGAGCATGCTAAGTTACGTATAAAAGTTTAAGGCAAATATATTTCAGCCATTCTATGGCCTTCATCAGTGCGACTACAATTGGTTTACGTTGCCAGATTGGAAAGGTAAGTTTTGTAATGGTAACTGTGTGACGTGATGCAATGAGGGATTTCCAGATGTAAGGAACAAAAATGGGGAGCTCAGAGTTGAAATTTTTGGAAAATAAAATTTCCAAACTTTCTCTAAACCTCAGAGCATACCGATTTTGGAAGGGAGCCAACTTTTTTGTATCGGACCAAAGTGGAATAGCAGAAGTGTCAGATACTAACAAGTTGGCTCCCTTCCAAAATCGGTATGCTCTGAGGTTTAGAGAAAGTTTGGAAATTTTATTTTCCAAAAATTGCAACTCTGAGCTCCCCATTTTCGTTCCTTACATCTGGAAATCCCTCATTGCATCACGTCACCCGGAGTTACCATTACAAAACTTACCTTTCCAATCTGGCAACGTAAACCAATCATAGTCGCACTGATGAAGGCCATAGTAATGGCTGAAATATATTTGCATTAATTTTTCATACGTAACTTAGCGTGTTCTACACTACCTTCTTAAAGTGTTACATGGATGACCAGTAAGTAGTACAAGCAAATTCGGTTTGCTTTGCTTGAATATTCTGTGAAATGTCCATGTATTATGAAGAATATTTCTTCCTTTACTGATTTATCTGTTCCATTTATTTCTAAATTGATATCCTGAGTGAAAGTTTTATTCACATGAGATGTGGTATGCACATAATCTACTTGTACGCAGGGGTGCAGAAAATTTTCAGGGCCCAATATTTCCCCAGAACACAATATTTTTTATCTGAAATTTCTCCCAAAACTGTAGCAGATTTTCATGCAAGTTCAAGCAAGTATTAGAGTATATGTTGATGATTAAGAACTATCCTTAAAGCCTATTACTTAAAAATTTGAAGAAAAAACAACCCAACTAATATTTATTTTAGATTCAAAATGTAGAACAAAAAAACAAACAAACTAATATTTGTTTTAGGTTCAAAATATAAAAAAAAAGCAAAAAAAAACGTAATATTTATATTTATTTTAGATTCAGAATGTTAAATATAAACTTAGATTCAAAATGTCTGAAACATTTTGGGTCTAGGTGAAAACAGTGGCGGGACTGAGAGGCTGAAAAATAAACAGCTAAAAAAAAAACAAATTCTGTAATTAACTAATGTATAATTTATTTCATTCCAGCATTTCAGACTCTAATTGTGCCAGATAATTTTACTGAATGAAATTTAAATTAGACTTAAATCCTTTGAAAAATGCATGGGTTATTCGCTTTGAAATGTCCGGAATCCCCAATAATTTTTCAAATTGGCACCTATGATGCCATTAGTTTCTGAAACGTTTATTTGCATGATTAGTGGTTGCATCATACTTGTTACTCACGCCATGCTGTCTCCACCTTGGCATTAGTGAAGTAGTTTTGACTCCGTGAATTGTCTGCCAGCAGCAGCCAGTAGTACGTCACTCGTATTCATAACAACACAACATTTTTCAAAATGATTACCTTATTGCCATGCAGTAAATTACTCTTATCTTTAATGTTTTATTCATTGCTAATAAGTCAATTTTTCATTTTATTATTGTTATTATTTTACCCCGTGGCAAAAATTTCCCTAGAGCTGTCTTAATTTCCCCCAAGCCTCATTCACGCTTTCGGACAAATTCTGCACACCTGCATGTACGTTTCTTTTAAGCTAAAGCTGCCCTTTATCAATATCTGCTTATTTTTGATTAATGGCAGTCCTTATTTTTTTTCCAAGAATAGTAAAATACTTTTGTTATGAAATATTTCATTTCAAAAAAAGATTTGTATAGTTTAACCAAATAATTTTACTACTTTATGAGCTAATGAAATTAAAGCAATATTTAAATTCATTTCAGGTATAGATATAATTGCCTCTTATAGAGAGCATGAGTCTCTTGCATATGGCGTAGATTGGTGTTGGTCTGAGCGTGAATCTCCTATCAGCATTTCAAAAGGAAAGCAGGACCAAGTTTTACATCAGTCTGACAAAATTGATGATCCAAAGAACTGTGGTCAGCAGGGAACAAAAAATATTGTAGCATCATGTTCATTTTATGACAAATCTCTACATCTGTGGTCTGTTGTTCTACCATGTTTGACATGATTCAGTGAAAAGCAATAATAAAAATAATAATGAGTTATTTTTGCATGCATTTTATTCAATATACACTTTCATGCTTTTGCATTGAATTTCATAAATACAATTTTTGCAGAAGTTCTTTTAAAAAAATATATTATAAATTATCTTCTGTTATACTTATGATCTAAATGTCCACATTGTGTTCTAAATAATAGGCACATGTCTCCTTTTGTAGGACCTAATTTCTTCTTTTCAGTTTCTTTTATCTCCATTATTCATACTTTCTGTTGATGTTCCAACAACAACAACAACAACAACAACAACAACAAAAAAAAAAAAAAAAAAAGGAAGGGGGATTCTATTAGTTTGATGATCTTGCAATTGAGCAATTTCAGTATTATTTTAGTGAAGCAAACACAACTTTAATTTATCCGAAAAAGTCAAATTCTTTAGTGTCTTGATTTTATCTCCAGTTTATGGGAATCTGAATCCATCCAACTGCTCTAACCTTACTTATGTTAGTTGCAGGGCACAAACATTTGAATAGCATTGTAAATCTCTTTTTAATTGCAGGTAATTCTGTTGTGTTGTCCACAGAGGAATACCTGAACAGGCAGGAGCATATTTAGAGGGGAATCCCCAATAATTTTTCAAATCGGCCCCCACCGCGAAAGTGTTTCATTTTTGTTTTTATGTTTTTGGTTAAAATGCAATTTACATTATAAAAAAATGCCTTGATGCATCAACTCTTACATTAAAAAAATACTTTATTTTTTTCTTCTATTTTTCATTAACTTTTATTTTGTTCTGTTGGATTTCAAAAATTTCCATTTCTCATCGCCCCCCCCCCCCCCGAATTTTTTTTTATATGCACTTTTGTGAATACGTATTATTTACTCTAGAAAGTAAAACAGGAGAAAAAACAACTAATTTCACAGGAATTTAACAGGAAAAATGCCACCAAATCATTGCTTCACTAAGCTAATTTTTAACAAAAAAAAGTTAATAATAATAATTGAATGTTGAATGTTAGTACCCTGACAGTATTTCATGGTACGAAAAAGCCAAAGATTTTTCAGACCTTCTCTTTTTTGCTTTTGGAAAATATATCTTGCTAAATTTAACTGTAGAATAACCAGTGGCAGCTTGTGCCCCTAAGAATGTATAATACATGCTATGACTTAAACACAATCTGAGCTCCCCCTACCATCTTCAGCAAAAACTTTGGAATTAGGATTCAATGAATTGCCCCCACTATTGCAGTTTTCAATTTAGTTATGATAAAAATCACTGCTGACAATAGACATGCAAAGTGCAGTAGCTATGAACTTAAGTAATCGATGAATAAAAGCAGTCGATATTCTTGTTGACTCCTGTCCCCCAAACCCATTGTCATTTATCTGACCCTGTCATTCTTCCTGAATTTTTTTTTTTAATTTTTTTTTTCTGGTAGAGCAAATTTATGTTGAGTCAGATGCAGGATAAACTTATGTTAATTTTTTGGTTGTAGTACTAATGGATTAGAAAAGTGTGTCGTAAGTACATATTTCATAAATATTTTGGGCAGTGTTTTATTTGTATTTGGGGGGGGGGGGGCAAAAAAAACTGTTTATTATTAAGATTTTTCAAGTTTTCTGAAGGAAGTGGTTACATGGAATACAATGAAAATATGCCAATAATAGCATTACAATGTGTACCATGTATTTATGAAGAATTATTTCTTCTGGGAAATTCATTTCTCAATATATATGATGAACTTTCATCACTGGAATTTATGACCTACATCCGACCCTGGATGTGAGACAAGGTCATGAGATGTTACGACGGGGCAGGAATAGTTTTGACTAGCACAAATCTGAAGGTTCTCAGATATCTACATTCACATTCAGTTACTTGGAATTTCCTTGTCCTGGGTAGTGTAATGACTAGCAGGCTTGACCAGAAATCGGGAGGTGTGGGTTCGATTCCCGCTCCAGGACGATGAAAATTTTCAAGTTTTCTGAAGGAAGTTATTACATGGAATACAGTGAAAATATGCCAATAATAGCATTAAGATTTCTTCTTTGAAAGATTATTTTCAATCAAAGGAAATATGTAAGAACTGAAAAGGCAGGGGGCTGAGCCATCACCCCCTAATAGCTTAATAGGCCCGCACACCGATTTGTGACGTCACTAGAGTAGTCCATAGTCGCGGAGAGGAGCATTACGGTGATGTGCGAAACGAACGCATCTTTATGTTCACCAACTAATAAGGTTGTGCGTTCTTTTAGAGTTTCACTGCATTTAAATAAGAACTTGTGTGTTAGTTTTTAAATAACTGCAGAGTTAACAAGTTTGTTTAATAATCTTTTAAAATACAGAAGAAAAAGAAATTACAGCGTAAAATTTAGCGTAGCAATAATTTTGACTTGAAAGGGTAAGCAACAGAGATTCGTCAACTTAATGAAAGCATCACTGTCATTTCACTGGAAGTGATAAACCATTCCTATAATCGAAATTATAAACTGTTGTCGTAGTTTCACTTGAAGTTATAGTGTCTTTATAGTTAACCGAATGATTCCTGTACTTGTGAACAAATCGTTCTTGTACTTGAAAGATTAGTTTAAGGGTCCATTACGAAGTATCGCCGTCGTTTCAAAAGATGTCGATTGACTAATTTAAGGAATCAGATATTTCATTCATTGCAAACTTATGACTATGAAAATTTTAGTAATGAAGTAATTCCTTTAGTGAAATGTATTTTCACATCAGACAGTAACTAGCAATTTATATGCAATCCGTGGTCACTAATATATAAAAAAAGGTCAAGAAAAACTGAATTTTTTTTCTGTGTTTTTTAATTATTACCAAAGGCTCAATAAAACACGTTTTAACATACATACAGTAAAATGCTGCTTGATCCACTGATTACATCAAATAAATTAAGATTTCAAGAAAATTATGCAATTGCTACATTATTAAACGTACAATAATGACATAACGTACAATATGGGGATGACATAACGTACAATATAAACGTACAATATGGGGATGCAAGGTCAGGTGATGCGTAACATCACAGCCTCTCCTTGACAAATGTCAACCCCGCCTTCTCGTGGTGCATCCTGTTCCCACTAAAGGGGCTCTGACGACCGCCCATAGCGGTATAACTATACCATCGGGATCAGAGGAAATTCTATCCCACACTCACCAACCCGCTTGGCCAGCGTGGTGAGTTATGGCCAAACCCCTCCAAAATGATTCCACAACTTAAATCTTGGCCCTCAGTCTCCGGCAGCTGGAATGTACCTGGCCAAGGCAGCGGCCAGTGCGACATGAAGGCAGAGGGTGCTAAGAATCCCCGGAGGACCGGACTAGGCTGCCATCTGATGCTGACCTTGGCTACTTACAATGGACGCTCCCTATCTTCTGATTCAAGGCTTCTTGAATTGGAAGAGGAACTACAAAGGATCAAGTGGGACATCGTGGGGCTAAGCGAGGTAAGGAGAAAAGGAGAAGATCTCATCGAACTGAAAAGTGGACATCTCTTCTACTATCGTGGGACAGATACTGGCAGAACTAGTGGTGTTGGATTTATAATAAACAAGAAACTGAAGGATAAAGTTGTAGAAGTTGAAAGTTCCTCTGACAGAGCTGCACGACTTGTTATCCAACTCTCGAAAAGATACCAGGCTCAGATTATTCAAACTTATGCACCCACCACAAGTCATCCTGAAGAAGAAATTGAAGAATTTTATGAGGAAATTTGTCATCTAAATAATAAAGGTAAGCAGCACTTGAAAATAATTATGGGAGATTTCAATGCAAAAATAGGGCAACAGCAACAGAATGAAACTTCAGTAGGTAAATTCGGTCACGGCAACAGAAACCAGCGTGGAAATACTCTCGTTGAGTTTGCAGAGGCAGAAGGGTTTTTCATCTTGAACTCCTTCTTCAAGAAAAAGCCACACAGGAAATGGACATGGAGACATCCAAATGGGACGACAAGTGAAATTGATTTTATTATGTGTAACAAAAAAATTCGTCATAGAAGACTGCAGTGTGCTAAACAAGTTCAACACAGGTAGTGACCATAGATTGGTGAGATGTAAGATGCACCTCAACACTAAACTTGAACGTGGCAAGCTCATAAGACAAACAAAATCTATTGACATAACCAACCTTAAAACACCATAATACCTTCAAGTTAGAACTGAAGAACAGGTTCTCTGCTTTAGAAGGCCTAACATCGGAAGAAGTGGACATCTCTGAAGTTAACAGAAAAGTAACCAAAGCTCTTATGGAAACAGCAACAAAATTAGCTGGGTCTAAGAACAAGTTGCATGTGAACAAATTATCAGGAAAAACCAAAATGTTGATGCAAAAAGAAGAGAGATGAGGACAACTAAAGAAGATGTGACTTCCAAAGTGGAATATATAGAGCTATGCAAGACAGTAAGAAAAAGTATCACTGAAGACGTAAGGAAATTCAACTGTGAACTAGTGAGGAAAGCAATTGAAAACAACCAAAGCCTAAAGATAGCAAAGGGACATCTCAGTAAGGGAAGAAAACAGATTATGGCACTGAGAAAAGAAGATGGTTCTGTAACAAGAAATAGAGACGAAATTTTGACAAGAGTGAAAGATTTCTACTCCAAATTATATGAAAGGGATGATATATGCACTCCAGACATCATGAAAGATACCAGTACCAGAGTTCCTCCAGTCCTTCCAGCAGAAGTTGCACATGCAATCAAGAACATGAAGCGAGGAAAAGCTCCAGGAGAAGATGGAATTACTGTAGACATCATACAAGAAGCAAGTGGAGAAATCGAAACAGTACTCGCCCAAATTTTCACTCGATGCCTTAATGAAGGAAAGATTCCTGAGGATTGGAACACCGCTACAATGATCCTGCTACATAAGAAAGGTGACATTGAGGATCTCGGAAACTACAGACCTATCAGCCTCCTATCAGTAGTTTATAAAATCTTCACTAAAGTTCTTTCACACCGCTTGAAGGTAGCACTAGACATGGCTCAACCGAGAGAACAAGCTGGATTCAGGAGTGGCTACAGCACAATAGATCATATCCACGTGCTGAGAGAACTAATTGAAAGAGCGAGGGAATATGAACTTCCATTGTGCATGGCTTTTATCGATTATGAAAAAGCCTTTGATTCGGTGGAAACCATCAGCAGTTACAATGGCTCTGAAAACCTGCGGTATTGAAGATGCATACATTAATATTATTAATAACATCTATGAAAATGCAAGTGCAAAGATTAGGCTGTTTGAAAATACAACACACATAAAAATTGGAAAGGGAGTGAGACAAGGTGACACCATATCTCCGAAGCTCTTTAATGCCACATTGGAGGGTGTTTTTCAGTCGCTGAGCTGGGAAAACAAGGGGATAAAGATTAATGGAGATTATCTAACCCACCTTCGTTTTGCTGATGACGTAGTCATTTTTGCAACTACCCCATCAGAGCTGCAGAGTATGATCCAGGAACTTGCTGACAAGAGTAAAGAAGTGGGATTAAAAATGAACTTTCAGAAGACAAAAGTGATGTTCAATGCTTTTGCAAGAAATGAAGATTTATCGATTGATGGAGAAAAGCTGGAGATAACAGACACGTACGTTTATCTTGGACAGCAGATATCAAGTGAGGGTCACATTGATGAAGAAATTAATCGGCGTACAAAACTTGCCTGGAGAGCTTTTGGAAGAAACAGCATAATTTTCAAGAGCAATATGCCATTATGTCTTAAAAGAAAAGTGTTTGATCAATGCATCCTTCTAGTGCTTACGTATGGTGCAGAGACGTGGACCTTAACTAAAAGAGACATACAAAGGCTGCAGACAACTCAAAGAAGCATGGAGAGGTGCATGCTTGGTGTAACCATTAGAGATAAGAAGAGGAACTCGTGGATCCGAAAAATGACAAGAGTGGAAGACATCATGATCAGAGTTAAATCCCTGAAATGGCAATGGGCTGGACATACTGCCAGAAGGACAGATCATCGATGGACAGCCGAAATTTTAGATTGGATTCCAAGGGACAGGAAACGACCCAGAAGAAGACCACATAGGAGATGGGTGGATGAAATTGAAAGTATGCAGGGGTGACATGGAGGAGACTGGCACAAGACAGACCGTTGTGGAGGAAACTTGGGAGACCTTCGTCCAGCAGTGGATTGATAATGGTTGACAATGATGATGATGATGAATGACATAACAAGTTTTCCTAATTTTAGTACCATCTAGTAACGTGTTTGGACAACTTCATTTTGATAAGCAAATATAAAGTTTATCATTTTTGTCTTCCAGAGCACTATTTCAAAAAAGTTACCTTGTCAAAGTTCAACACATCTGTATTAAGTATATTAGTAGCATTAAGCAAAACTATTTGGATCCACAATATAAGCATTTCTTTTTATCTGGAAAAATACAAGTAACTTATTGGCAGAAATTTCCTGAAATTTGATTCTCAAGAAGTATTCAGGAAAACTGCCAATGTACAAATAATTGTGGTTGTGTAGTTCTTTGTGTATCACAAACACAATTTGATTATGTGTCCGTTAGTTGTTTCTTGAAGAATTTCAAAGACACATTTCTAAGAAAATCTGAAATTTGTTCCAATAATTTCTTAAAGTATTTTTTCAGATAATTATTATATTTTTTGAGAACCTGACAAATGCACATGCAGTGATTGTACTGAATAAATCTAAGCGATTGTTTTGGTACTATAGGATGTATTTTAAAAGATGTACATGTTTCATTATAAATTGACTAACTTGATGTACCATTTTCTCAGAAACTATAAAAAGCAATGGTATAAAATTTTGCACAAATGTTTTGTCATTACTAAAACTATTGAAAAAGATTGCTTTTTCCCTTTTTTTATGATTTTGGTTTCAAAATAAATTCTATGAAGGATTAAAGAAGTTTTTCCCCATACAAAAATTGACACCCACCCCCACGTTTGGAAGCACACTTTCCAGTAGTTATCGGATAATATGAGATATATTAGTTCCAGTTATTATAGCTGTAGCTTGTGAAGACACAGTGCAGGAAGTCAGGAAACAGATAAGTCTAGATAAATGAATAAAAAGTTGATCTCTCATTTTAAGCAAATGTTTACAAAAAAAAAAAAAAAAAGCGAGTACATATTTCTACTTGTATTTTAAAAATCTTGTTTGTTTAGAACATAGTTTCCACAATATGTAGATTCATGTCGATCCAGGTACTTTTTTTCCTCTTAAAAATAACAATATCCAAGGCTTAAAAATACCATGCCCAAGATGCCCAGAGCATGTAAATCATTCGTCTGGGCAGATAAATAAAACATCTAATTGCCTGTGCATGGTAACTAAATTTTAAAATAAAAAAGTTTGTAATAAAATTTCCTACTACACAAGAAAAAAAAAAAGACAGTCATCACATGTCGTGTTTCATGTCATTGTTAATTAATGGAAGTTGTATTATTGTTATGAAGTACCAAGGAAAGAGCAATATCACATCTTTAATTATGTTATGCTCTACGCCCAGAAATCGGAAACCTAGTTTTGCTCCAAATTTTGTTTATAATCAACAACAGGATGCGTGCCTCTGATGTAACTGGCCTCTCATGTTTAGTGACAAAGGGAGAAAACTTTTACAAAAGGAACATGGCAGAATCACTAAATTTCCGAAACACCAGTTTCATCATCGAACCATTTCATACCAATTTTAGCATCAGCATCTTAAAAATTGATATACACACGTTTGTGCATTGAACATTTGTAATACAGACCCTTAAAATGGAAGTGCAAACATGTTAAAACAGTTCATATTTTTAACTTAAAAAAAAAAAAAATAGGGTTCTGGTTTGTTATATTGAAAGATAAATTTTCCTGCGCATCCAGCTTTTACTACCTGGGCAAATAAATAATTCCTTGCCCATGTAGTACTGATATATTTCACCTAATTTTTAAGAAATTGAATGGTTCTGATAAATTCCCATCCTACCACAGATAGAACATACACAGTGCTCACATGAAAGTTATTCAATGTGTTGGTTTGTAGAAAAATGCTTCAAAATCTTTAAACAGACATTTTAAAGGCAAACTCACTCCTGAACTATGTGTGAACTTCTGTTTTTGTGCATTCATATCTAATTTTTGCTGTCTATACTTGATTCAGTGTTTGTGTTCCTTTAGTAATAAATATTAAAAATGAAAATTCAATGCAACTCTCCATGTCTGCAAACACAAAAGATGTATTTCACATGGCAACAAGGCCTTAGCATTTATATAAAGGACATAGGCATGTTAGATGTGTACATGACATACATATATTTCGTATAGGATATAGGTATTTTACAAGCACTTGTGCCCAGAAATAGGGACCCCCAAAAAGTTAATCTGTCACTGCCTAAACACTTAAATAACTAAGTACGAATGTATCAACATATTACTTTTGGGATCAAAAACATGCAACCCTTATTATTCTGTGTCCATAATAAAGTTTAAAATCCCTTCCTAAATATACATATTTTACTTTGAATTTATTTGATACATTGGCAAAAACATGTTATGGGTTCCTATAACAACACAAGTAATCTATTCTTTCCATTACAAACATAAATTTCATTTTTCAAAAATCTTTTCAGTGCTTTGACTTCCCGCTGTGAGATGCGTTAGATTATAAAATTAGCCAAATTTAAATTTTCTAGTTCAAAATTTTTATTTTACGAGTAGTTTAAATAAGGTTAACAAAAGGTTTCCACTTACCTTAGAGTTCAGACACTTAATATCCCTTTATGAAAATAAACTTAGTTGACAATTTGACAAGAACCACGCAAATCGACAGTCACGCTTACACAGAGTGAGCAGCACATGCATGCTCGACCACCCACCACGGACATCAGCCTACTCTCCCCTACGTCACGCAGCTTCCGGTGTTTGGTGCGTGGGCCTGTTAAGCTATTAGGGGGTGATGGCTGAGCCCCCTCCAGCCCCAAAAGCTACGGCCCTGCATGTATGTTGAGTTTGACATGATGATGATGGGCAAAACACGTAACGAGAATAACAAATAAAGGTAAGTTGTAAATAGTAACGCTGTACTAGTGATCCGATTTATTGGCGTATAAAATAAAGCACATAAGCGTTTCCAAGCTTTCGCACATCAACCAGATGGCTTTTTCAAGGAAGTTAGACAGAAACTGCAAACTGAAAAATAGAACGCTTAACAATTTGAACGCGGGAGCTTGACAATAAATAGATGCGACGTTATATTCATTTAAAGATACGAGGCATCACGTTGGTTGCATGCGGGATCCTGGTAGAGAAAAGGCGTTACTTGAAGAATTGGTTCCAAATTCGTGGCAACTCGAGCGAGACACAATCATTGCAAGCATCGCTGTTGGTAATGATCTCCAAGGTTTCCCGAATCGCTGTACATTTAGGGGTAGAGTAGCTAGCTAATTTCTGGCTCCCTTCCAAAATTGGTATGCTCTGAGGTTTAGAGAAAGTTTGAAAATTTTATTTTCCAAAAATTGTAACTCTGAGCTCCCCATTTTTGTTCCTTACATCTGGAAATCCCTCATTGCATCACGTCACCCGGAGTTACCATTACAAAACTTACCTTTCTAATCAGCCAATGTAAACCAATCGTAGTCGCACTGATGAAGGCAGTGGTAATGGCTGGAATATATTTGCCTTAAACTATTTATATGTAACTTAGCGTGTTCTACACTACCTTCTTCTTAATTAAATGATTTTCCTGTGTCTAACCTATACATCAGCAAAATAGAAATCTGAAGGTATGTACACTCAATAGACAAAACATTGGAGATAGTGGTGATGGACAATTGACATGGGCATCCCCCGCGCAGAGTGGAACAGACCCAAACCAAATGCAGGTGATAAATAGGCCGACAGCAGGGCTTCCCAACAGTGTATTGCAATCAATGAACATGGGTAAATGTGGTGATCTGAGCAACTTTTAATGTGGGCGTATTATCGGTACAAGGCAGATGGGTCATTCTATCGCCATAGTGGTAAGAATTCGAGGGCAACCATATCAAGGGTTATACCCTGAGTATGTCATCGACGGATGTACCAGTTCCCAGAGAGCAAATGGTGGCCGACCACACGCCATTGATGACCAGAGTAGACATGCAAACCGGCTACTTGACAACAGTGGCGGAAATAACATCCAGGTTAAATGATGGAGGCCCAAGCAGCATCGGCAAGTGCTGCACATACTGTGGACTACAGGAGCCAACACCCTACTCGTGCGCCACTGTTGACTGTTCATCATCCGACATTTCGCCTTACCTGGTTCTGGGAACACCAAAACTGGACCTCTGCAGAATGGTGCTGCATCGTGTGGTCAGATGAATCGCATTTTCAAGTTTCCCAAGCTGATGGGAGAGTCTGGGTGTGGCATCATCAGTATGAGGCCATGGCCATGCCAGATCGGCTCTGTTCAAGACGGTGGTGGCTCTGTGATGGTTTGCGGAGCCTTCTCATGGGACACATTAAGTCCCTCAGTATGTCTGGAAAGGTCAGGTACCAGCATCTGCTGACTGATCACCTACACGCTTTCATGGCCTTCGCTCATCCAGCCGCCGATTATCTGTTTTAGCAGGACGACAATGCACTGACCCATCAGGCCGCAACCATCCAGACATGGCTCAAGGAAAAGTTTGAAACCCCAAGTCCCCGGATTTAAACCCTGTAGAGGCTCTCTGGGATGCCGTGGAGTGGAACAACAGATCCGTGGATCCTGGACCGCCGCCTTGAGTGGAGTTGTTGACAATGTTGCAACTGGCATGGCTGACATTACCTCCGGCATTTGGTGGAGTCGATGTCCTGGCGTGTACAGGCCATTATTCATGCCAGAGGAGGACCAACACGCTATTAGGCAGGTATTTGCGATGTTTTATTCATTGAGTGTAAACTACTGGGAAAATTTTGCTGCAGAAAAGAAACTAATTAATTTCATGGGGGAAAGTTTGGTTGTAGTTAAAGCAATGAAATGCAAAAAGAATTTTTCAAACAACTTATAGAAGCCGAACTAAATAAATAAATACATCGCTCTTTCCACATTCCAGAAATACATAGCAACCGAAAAAAAAATGTTCAGCCGCTGCCGTGGAATCGAACCACGGATCTCTCGATATCTAGCCGAGCGCGTTAGCTTTACACCACAGTGGCCAACAATCCACGATGCTAAGTGTATTTTTAAGTCAGCTTCTTACATCATAAATCTGTAAGATGGGCTCAGCTACTGAGACGTCTCCATCTGGTGGGCATGAACGGCACTAGCTATATATATATTATAGCAATTAAATCCAAAGGGCGAGGTCCAAGGTGAAAATACTCCAAATACGTGGCGACAGTTAATAAATAAATACATCGCTCTTTCCACGTTCCAGAAACACACAGCATCCGAAAAATTGTTTTTCAGCCGCCGCTGTGGAATTGAACCAACAGAACTCTCGATATCTAGCCGAGCGCGTTACATATACGCCACGGTGGCCAACAATCCACGGTGCTATGTGTATTTTTAAGTCAGCTTCTGACATCATAAATCCGTAAGATGGGCTCAGCTACTGAGACGTCTCCATCTGGTGGGCATTAACGTCACTTGCTATATATATTATAGCGTTTTAATGCCCACCTGACAAAGACGTCGCAGTAGCTGAGCCCATCTTAAGAATTTATGATGTAAGAATCTGACTTAAAAATACACTTAGCATCGTGGATTGTTGGCCACTGTGGTGTAAAGCTAACGCGCTCGGCTAGATATCGAGAGATCCGTGGTTCGATTCCACGGAGGCGGCTGAAAACAATTTTTCGGTTGGTATGTCTTTCTGGAACGTGGAAAGAGCGATGTATTTATTTATTTACTGACGCCACGTATTTGGAGGATTTTCACCTTGGATCTCGCCCTTTGGATTTAAGCGCTATAATATACACTGAAGAGCAATTGAATTAGAGATACCTGTCTACTAACGTGTAGCACCACCTTTCGTCCTGATGACGTCGGAGATTCGTCTCTGCATGAACTCGACAAGACACCGGAAGCGTTGGGAAGCCATACGGATCCACGACCATTGAACAAGCTCCCACAGTTCACGAAGATTTGATGGAGGGGAGTCAGAGCCTCGAACATCTCTCTCGACGGCATCCCAGAAGTGCTCGATGGGATTGAGGTCAGGTGACCTAGCTGGCCTAGGAAGCGAGGTCACGTCGGTGGAGTGTTCATCCAACCATTCGGATACAATTCGGGAGCAATGGCACGGTGCATTGTCTTGTTGCAGGATGAGGTCCCCAGTGGGATGTTGAAGACGCACAAACTGGAGCAAATGTTCGTCCAGGATATCCCGGTAACTTTGACCTGTGAGAGACGATGTCACACGTACCAGGGGTCCCATTCAGTCCACGTAAACAGTCCCCAGACGAGAATGCCACCCCTACCAGCTTGAAGAGTACCCTGCTGGCAAGAAGGATCCATCGCTGCATGTGGTTTGCGCCGTACTCGTATCCTGCCATCCGCATGTACCAACGTGGATCTCGACTCATCAGTCCAGGCAACATTTTCCCACATGTCTAGGGTCCAGTGGCGATGTTCCCGCCCCCATGCTAATCTTTGCACCCTGTGATGTGCGGTCAGCAGCGGTACCCTCGTGGGACAATGGCTTCTGTACTCCATAGCGAAGAGATGGTTCTGGATGGTGTGGCTGCTTACACGTTTTTGTGCACCAGCGTTAAATTGCCGAGTGATTTCTTGCACTGTGGCCAGTCTATCCGCTGTTACAATGCGAGCCAGCCGACGATGACCCCGCTCATCTACACGTTGTTGTCCACGGCAGTTGGCCCTTGCAGCGATGGTTTTACCGGATTAGATGTACTCACGGTGCACACGTGACACAGTGGCTCGTGAAAATCCCAGTGCCTGCACGACTTCCGAGATGGAGCGACCCATTCGTCGGGCCCCGGCAGTTTGCCCACGATCAAATGCACTTAGATCCTTCGTCTTACCCATACTGCGTCCGAATCTTAGTTATTCCCGTCGCATCACTCCTTATATTGTCGGATCGCTGCATACGTGATGTCGTTTCCGTTTACAGGGCCGCCCACAGCGCTACATTTGCAAAACGCCAGCTGTCTAAAATTCAATTGCTCTTCAGTGTATATAGCCAGTGCCGTTAATGCCCACCAGATGGAGACGTCTCATTAGCTGAGCCCATCTTACGGATTTATGATGTCATAATCCGACTTAAGAATACACATAATACCGTGGATTGTTGGCCACTGTGGTGTAAAGCTAACGAGTCCGGCTAGATATCGAGAGATCCGTGGTTCAATTCCACGGCGGCGGCTGAAAACAATTTTTCGGTTGCTATGTGTTTCTGCAACGTGGAAAGAGCGATGTATTTACTTATTTACTGACGCCGCGTATTTGGAGGATTTTCACCTTGAAGCCGAACTCGTTAGCTTTACACAGCAAAGTTGAAGCTTATCGCTTTCGCGGAAGAAAATCGAAATGAGGCATGTAAATCGAAATTTGTGTTTTCTGTAGTGAATGTACGTTTGTGGCGCAAGCAAAAAGAACGATTAAAGATGTGCTCGACAACCAAACAAGCTTTTGCTGGCCCTAAAAAGGGAAAGTTTTCCGAAATTGGCGAACAGTTAGGCATGTTTGTAAACAAACAGCGGGCAGGTGGATTATCAGTAACAACAGAAATCCTTAAAGTGAAAGCTAAAGAAATTCATCGTCAGCTACAACTTAGAAGGAAAATTGAAGTATCCCGTGGTTGAGTAACGCGGTTCATGAAGATAAACGGATTTTCTCTTAGACGGCGGACATCCATCTGCCGGCTGACTTTGAAGAAAAGTTGAATGTTTTCCAAAAACATTTGATCGCTATTCGATAGCAAGGGCAACACGACTTGGAGCAGATCGGCTATGCTGATCAGACCCCGATCTATTTCGAAATGCCTTCAAACTACACAGTGGACAATGTTGGAGTAAAACAAGTGAAATTACTGACAACAAGTGACGATAAAATCAGAATGACAGTAATGGTCTGTGTTACTGCAGATGGAAATAAACTTCCACCCTATGCCGTTCTCAAGCGGAATCTGTGTTGCAGTGCAGGAAAATGACTGGATGTCTGCAAATTTAGTTTTAGACTGGCTAAGTGAAGTTTGGCTACGACGACCTCAAGGTCTACTGAAGTTATACGGAAATAACAAACATTGGACGTGTTAAAGGAGCGCCCCTAGCGACTGTGTGTGAATGGATTATTGCTGCTTGGGAATCAATCCAAATGAACTTGTGCGGAAATCCTTTCTTAAGTGCGGAATTTCGAATTCTTCGGACGGAAGAGAAGTGACGCATTGTTTGAAGTGAGCTCGGACAATGAACAATCGGAAGTAGAAAGGTCTCTTAGTGACAGTGACTGATTTTTTCTTTCAGTCATGTGTATTGGATCTAGTATGTATCGGAAATAAGGTAAATATACCTATTTGTTAGTATTTTTTGCAGATTTTCTTTTTTACTTGAGTATGTGTGTATATTTTTTCTGATTCCTAAACACAACCTGGAGTTAGGGGTTCGCGTTGCATTCGGGGGCGCGTTAAATTCGAGTAAATACGGTATATTTTACCTCTGGAAAATCAGAAAGAGTGGATAATTTTGATCAAAGATAGCTTTTGATGAAAACAAATTTTCTGTTCTGTTCATTACAGCCACAGATATGGCCTAATAAAAAACACACCAAGGTCATAACGCAAGAGAAAATATTGCATCGGAAAATTTTTGAAAACGTATGATAAATTTTAATGACGGTTACAGATATGTGCCATGTAAAATAAAAAAAATTTAGTCGCATTTGAAGAAATATGGGCATTGCCAAAAAGTGTGGATATGAATTTGGTTTACCTAGCAGAAATATGTCCTACATATTAGCGTCAGGTTGCCAGAAAGCGATGCATCGTGCAACGCATATATTTTATGGAATATTTTAGCTATTGTTCATGCTTTGCAATCAAAAAAGAATTTTTCCAATCTGCTGCTCACACATCACACGTCAAGATATCGTGCAGAGCATGGCGATGTGTATTTTACGACACCTAAAGTAAAGTAACCAGATGCCGCCCCGGTGGCGCAGTGGTCTAAGCGATGGCCTCTGATCATTCGTCCGAAAGGGGTCCGAGTTCGAATCCCGTGAGGAATGGATCTTGTGTTTGTCTTACGGCGCTGGCTGTCTTCCTTCCCTGGAACCAGTGACCCTAGATTATGGACGGGTGACTGATTATAGCCCATTGAGTTGATTACGGTGTTCGTTAAACCTCCAATAAAAAAAAAAGTGACCAGATAGCAAAAATTTGGAGCGCTGATTTGAGGACAAAATGACGCTGTGTCCCAAATCTGTCGATCATTTGGGGGCACAAATTCTTAGACTAAATATACAATTTTTTTCACGAAAGTGTATTGTTTCTGTAACTGATATTTCATCTAAAATTTTGATATTACATCTGAATATCTTAAAAAGATGCATCTCGTAGGATCTTGGTAATTTGTACCAACAAGTAGAGCTTTGATGGAGAAAACATACTCAGGAACAGTGGAATACTCTACTTTAGCGACTCGTGCTGAATTAAGAGCAAAATGCATATTCCTTATCTTTTTCTAAAGACGAATGACGTGGAGAATTTCCTGTTTATAAAGATTTTTTCTGGAACTTAGAACAAGTACAGTCAAAATTTGCGAGCCCCGATGGCGCAGTGGTCTAAGCACTGGCTTTTGACCGTTCGTCCGCGTTCTATCTAGTCTCGGATGAGGCACGACGGGTGGTGTGTTTGTACTATGGCGCTGACTCTCCGATTCCTGGAACCAATGGCTTTAAGGTTGTCTTTGAATGAGTGATAGGGTTCCTTTTCTGCGATAGATGGCGCAAAAACACTCCTAGGGCGTCGCTTTTAACGTCTTGAGGGACTATCCCAGAAGTTGGCGTCACCGAATCACTGAAGACCTCGCCATTTTCAGAATGTTAACGGTCTCTCGTTGGCTGCACAATGAAAAGACAAAATGCGCGCTGTTACGTTTTAACCAAAAACGTTTTTAGGGTGGAGCTTAGTAGGTAGGCGGAGTTCTATAGCTCAAATTCAGGGGTTCTCTGCTAATGTACACATTTTCTCTTCAAAAAATGAACGTACAGTGGGATTTAAGATGATTTATGGGAGACAAGATTCCAGTCTCACTTTTGGCCCCATTTAATTATTTTTATTTGGCCTAGATAATTCAAAAAATCAGACAGAAGTGAGAGATTTCGTTTCTTCCAGACAGAAACACTGCTTATCTAACTTTTCGCGCCATCTAGCGCTTAAATTGGAATACTTTTGAGTCAGATAAATTAAATTAAAAAAAAATTCTAACAATTTTTTTCTGAATAATAACTGTGGCACATATTAGCCATAGGTCGCTTTTATTCGTGCTCAAAATTTCAAACACTAAAAAGGAATAGTCTTCGAGAAAATGTGTACCAAAGAATTGCAGATATACTGTAGGATAGAATTTCTCTTCCACTAATTCAAAGACAGCCTTAAATTAAGGACAGACGACTACTTATAGCACTTAGATTTCCTCACAGTAGTCGTTAAACCTCGAAACAAAACAAAAACAGAAAGTCAAAATTTGTTTTACAATAAGCACGTTGGGAAGTTGGTACAATCAAAGCTATTTTTTAAAGTCTAAATTTGCCGCTCCGGTGGCACAATGTTCTAAGCGATGGCCTCTGATCATTCGTCCGAAAGGGGTCCAGGTTCGAATCCCGTGAGGCATGGATCTTGTGTTTGTCTTATGGCGCTGGCTCTCTCCCTTCCCTGAAACCAGTGACCCTATAAATTATGGACGGGCGACTGCTTATAGCCCATTGAGTTGCTCACGGTGGTCATTAAAGCTCCAATAAAAAAAGTCTAAATTTGAGGACAATTTGCGACCCCAGAGACATCCGATTTTTTCGGGAACAATAAACTAAATTCAAGGACTGTCCTCAAGAATTCGGGATCTCTAGTCAGTATAACTTAGTGAGAACATGGCACATGCCGATGAGGTGGCGCAGTGGTCTAAGCGCCATTCGATCCAGATGGCCACCCCGCTGGCGCAGTGGTCTAAGGCGCTGGTCTCTGATGATTCGTCCGTAAGGGGTCCGGGTTCGAATCCCGGTGAGGCATGGATGTTGTGTTTGTCTTAAGGCACTGGCTCTCTCCCTTCCCTGGAGCCAGTGACCCTAAATTAGGGACGGGCGACTGCTTATAGCCCATTGAGTTGCTCACGGTGGTCGTTAAACCTCCAAACAACCAACCAACCAACCGATCCAGATGGGTCCGGATTCGAACCCAGTGAGGCATTGATGTATTTGTCTTACGGCACTGACTCCCGCCAGTGGCTCTAAATTAAGGACGGACATCTGCTTAACGCCCATCGAGTTGCTCGCGGTGATCGTTAGACCCCAAACAGAAAAACATGGCGCATTGAAAAAACAATAGTTTTGTTTTTATGGTCTCAGCGTCAGCGATCGAGTGCGAAACAAGTTTTTCAATTAGTAATATCGATGGAAAAAAAAGTTATAAATTTCGGTAAATGCGAAACATTTGGTAGAAATCAAAGCGCAAACACTTTTTTTGGTTGGAGGTTTAACGACTACCGTGAGCAACTCAGTGGGCTATAAGAATCGTTCGTCCCTCATTTAGGGCCACTGGTTCCAGGGAAGGGAGAGAGCCAGCGCCGTAAGACAAACACGACATCCATACTCACCGTAATTCGAACGCGGACCCATCTCGGACGAATGATCATAAGCCATCGCTTAGACCACTGCGCCACCGGGGTAGCCGCAAACACTTTATGAACCATGGGAGCAATGAATTCAGTGATTGTTCCATATCTACAAACTAATTCAGATATAAAAGAGCTTTAACATTTTCTTTTTACATCAATGGGTTGTTGTTTCGCATAAGTTCACCGGTGTTATCATAGGCACCACTCATTTTTTTTAAACGAATTATATTGCATTTCTTTTTTTTTTTTTTTTTTTTTTTTTTTGATTGGAGGTTTAACGACCACCGTGAGCAACTCAATGGGCTATAAGCAGTCGCCCGTCCCTAATTTAGGGTCACTGGTTCCAGGGAAGGGAGAGAGCCAGTGCCGTAAGAGAAACACAACATCCATGCCTCACCGGGATTCGAACCCGGACCCCTTACGGACGAATGATCAGAGGCCAACGCCTTAGACCACTGCGCCACCGGGGCGGCTATATTGCATTTCATCTAAATAAGTTAAGGAGAGGAGAAAAAGGCAAAACTTTATCTGATAAGTTAATGAGGAACATTCCATGCATCACATTAAAATTGCCGTTACTGATATGGTAATTCCATATTCTTTCAGCAACACAATGTACGACTGATACATATTTCGGAAAAGTACATTTCTAAATATTTCGCACAAGGTAGGGAAAACGCACTTGACAAAAAAAAAAAAAAACGCATAATGATTAATGAAAAGTTGCGAAGCCTAATGATACATGAAACGTTGCTTAAGCCTAAAATCTAAATACACATGAAACGTTGCTTAAACTTACTTAGTTTTGCGGGAACTATTACGCTTGCAAATAAAAAAATAGCCTAGTTCATCAATTCATAAGAAATATACAATTTAAATTAATAAAAATACTAATTTCTCTTCGAATCCTCATATCACCCTCAACACTCTCAGTATGAGACATGCACGCTGAGCACAAACGGACTGCTTCTCGGTTTCAATCGTAGCACCTTTGGTTAGTTGTGACGTCACAAACGAAAAAAACTGTGTAGGCTTAGGCCTCTAGTACTCTGGAGAGCTTCGCTGGTGGCCAAGTCATGAGTTGCGTAGGTGGTCCGAGTTCGAGCTCTGGATGTGGCATCGATGATGTGTTTGTCTTACGGCGCTGGCCGTCTCCTTCCCTGGAATAAGTAACCCTAAATAGGGATAGCCGACTCCTTATAACCCTTAGATATAGTGGAAGAAACGCCTACTTTTATTGATGATAACCCACGTACTGTAACACAATCTCATCAGACGGAAAGGATGTAAACAACCCTCAGCGACACCTACACATGGGGTTAATTTATTCACCGTTTCCTTTGCTGAAGCATTACGGCGCTTTCCACACTAACCCCTATAGCCGCTATACCTTAGAGTTGCTCGGTGGTTTGGTGGTCAGTAAATCCCAAAGCAGAAAACAAAACAACAACAAGAAAAATCCCACAACAACTGACGTCACATAATCAGTGATCCTTGATTGTTTTCGAGCCTAAATTCTATTGAATCAAGTACTTTTCGCTTTCGTTGGAGGTTCATTTTCTTCTCCAGAGACAAATTAAAAAAAGAAAAGGAGAGAAGAAAATAAAAAGCTTCGGTGATTCGGAAATTGAAGAGGCTAGGTTGCATGGTTCTTCGTTGAACATCTGTGAATACAAAGAAACGCCGCCCTGGTGGCGCCGTGGTCTAAGCGATGGCCTCTGATCATTCGTCCGTAAGGGGTCCGGGCAAAGAATATCTAACTGATAAGAAGGTAAGGCTCAGCGAGACGTAACTAGCGCCACTATATTATGCGGCAAAGAATTACTACACAGAAGCCAACATTACAGGCTGTTGTTTTAATGGTTTTCCAGGATATTTGTTTCAAACGGTTTCAAATTTGTTCTTGTTATTCATCCACTCCATTCCATGAATTGTTATTCATCGGAATGGAGTGGGTGTATTTCATGGCTGTAATATAAACGCAGATCTAGATGAGAACAACAAAACCTTTGAACAAAACGCCAACACAAACAAGCGTTTATATTCTTTGAACACAAACACGCATGCTCAGTCTAACTCAGTCTGCTCGGCATCCTGCGGCATCAGCCTGTAATGTTGGCTTCTGTGTAGTAATTCTTTGCCGCATAATATAGTGGCGCTAGTTACGTCTCGCTGAGCCTTACCTTCTTATCAGTTAGATATTCTTTGGCTCAGCTATCACGCCAGCGGCCCAGGTTCGAACCTACTCAGATACGAACGGATGTTTTTCCGATCTGTTGAGAAAATTTCTCCAGCGCAGTGCGTTTAATTTACAAACTTCGGAAGGGTAGAAAAAAAAATTGTAGCTTTGGGAAACTGCGGTTGTCTTTGCTTTTTTTTTTTTTTTTTTTTATTATTATTATGGCTGCTACTGGGAAACCAGCCTCAGCATTTTTGACATTTAAGGTATATTGTAAATATGAAATTCATGCCAAGCAACCTGGTATTACTACGGTGCTTAAAGTGAGAATAAAACTGCTAAAATTTCCTTAAAATAATATTAATTGCTAATGTATATATTTGTTTCAGCAAAAGAAGGGACAGGAGGGATACTCAGAAAAGAACAACAACAAAAAAAAAAAAAATGCTTTAGTAGACCCAATGAGACCGAAGGAAACAGTCGCAGATCAAAGCTTAGCTTCCTTTCCGTGAAATAGGCTTCCCGTCCCGTGTCTCCTACGCTTTTTGCGCCTGAATGTTAACTTTCCCGCAGAGCATCTGCTGCCGCATTACATGGTGGCGCTGCTGTCGCCTGTTTTACATTATCTCTACGAGAGTTGAGCTTCTTCACGCGAAGCGTTTATATTCTTTGCTAAAACTGCGTCATAGACTTTGCTTAGATGAGCCATTTTTGTTTTACATCCTAGCATAGCAGGGCGTTAGGAATAACGTGGCGTTGCTCACACGAAAATTTCACTAGATAGTTCGTGGATTTTTATACTACAGTGTTAATAAAGATTTTTGGTACGTATTTTGTATTATTGAAAACAAATACTTTAGAAATGTTAACATATTTTGATTTCAAATTACAGTAAATAATTCAAAGCATGTAATGTGTTCATATTTTTGGTTTTATATTCGTTCTTGCGTTGTGGCGCATTTGGCCTTCCGGTTACATTGTACCTCCCAATCTCGCTTATCGTTTGTTTGAAATGTAAACTTAAAGTGCTGATTTTGTAAACAAAATTGAGACTAGAGAAATCTAATTTCGAACTGATGTAATTCTGTACAATTTGGTTACGATTAGTAAAGTCAGAATCTGAAATGGAAAATTTTTTTATGATGTTAAATTACTTCCTAAAACGAGAAACAAATAATGCGAATACATTGACCATTCTTATTTTCCCGAAAATAAATCATACAAACAAAAGTACTACCCCGTCGTTTCGTAACAACTAATTTTATAGCATTTATATCAGACTGTCGAAAGCAGGCGTAAAATGTTCACCTCTCCATTTAAACAAAAACTTCTTTGAACGAAGAGTAAAACTAGTATTCCGATTTTTCTCGGCAGAAACAAATTCTGAAACGATGTTACTTCGTTTCCGAAGCTATCAAATTAAGGAATTTCGGGAACGGTGGGACTCACGTGTATGAAAAGTGGTTTTTATCCAGCATCGTCTGATTTTTAATTTCGATTTGCCATGTTGGGGGGGGGGGACCTACCGTTTTCTCTCGCTATTTTTTTTTCTTGCTTTTTTTCCCCTTTAGTTTTTTCTTGATTAAAAAAGTTTCTGAGATGCTTATGTAATGCTGTACGTGTGTGCTGCATTTGCAAATAAACCATAAAATGTATCCTTTCTACCACTTCTGGTTAAATGTTAAATCGTATGATTCGTATTTTCAACTTAACCCCAAACCTTTCATGCCACGTAAAGCATCGGGACTGGGCTATCCACTGGCGCCATGAATGGACTTTATTGACCTTGCGTTGCATCATGGGAAGAAAGTTCGGTGCTTGCGGACAAACAACAGTTTGCTTACGTCTATTACAACATTGCTTAACAAGAAGTTCGGTTGCAGATTTTTTCTATATTCGTCGAGATCTTGCCCAATTCTTCTTCAGTTTATGATAGTGCCACTTAAAATCTGTACAGGAAGGGATATAAGTTTTCATAAATTTCCTCTTAAAAGACCGGAAGATTTAAAGGAATGGCTGCACAAAATGAAACGAGATGGCATTTTCATCCCACGGTGCGTTCCTGGATCTGTTTTTTCCCATTTTACCGTGGGAGATTTTGTGTTTCATGTCATACGATTCGGAGGAAGTTAAAACTTAGCGGCACACTCACGATTAGCTTCCAGGCAAATGGAAGAGAGCTGGATGGCTTGTTTTTGCCTTTTCATTTCGGCTTTGGGCTTTCCATTTATCAGGAAAGCGGCACCAGGATTTCAGCCATATCGACTTACGGCAGTGTAGTCCTGCCCAACAAAATCTATATAAAACACATTGAATACGAACAAACGTCTCTAAACGCAGTGGCGTATCTTGGGTCCAAGACCTGGGCTATCTCTCCAATCCCCCTCCCCCAGTACTGTTTCCTTTTAATTAAGAAGTTTAATTTTCAATTGTTAAGTAATAGAAGTAACTTTTTTCTAAATTTTTGGTACATGCCATTGCTAACGTACCAAATAATTATGACGATTAGGATTTCAACACTTATTTGTACATGAACTCCATTCTTCTTCTGAATACTTTATTTGTACATGAACTCCATTCCTCTTCTGAATACTTTATTTGTACATGAACTCCATTCTTCTCCTTTTGTGTGAACTTGAGTGCTACGTCTTCATAAAATGTTTCTTCCGAGTACTTTTTCATATTTAAAAATAATGTTTTTCTCTATTGACAAAACATCCAAGTTTTAAAAATGTGCATGTCCTTGTGTGGCTGTAAGATATATCTTGATTCTTTTTAATGCAGAAAGACTTCTTTCGGCAGTTGCAGTTGTTGATGGAAAGTTTAACATGTGGTCTGCTAATTTGTACACCTCACTAAACACAATCCAACTTATTTAACTTTGTGTAACAAGTAATGCTTCTTACTGATTTCGTTTTGTATTCATCAAGGGAATAAAACACCTTCAGTTCATTTTTTAGTCGAGCTGCATCAAAATTTGAAGTGTAGAGTTATTTAAGTTCTGACAGTAGATGTTCAGGGAAGCTTTAACAAAATTTATCAAAACAGTTTGAATTATGTTAGATATTATATAAGATATAATATCTCTGATTTTAATTCATTAACACTTCACAAAAACCGAAACAACTCTCGCGAAACTCTCTTATGGGCGGAAGTATGCGAGTGCCTGAGATAGTCTAAGTCTTCTTTATTCTGAGCGAACCCTTTCCCAAAGCAATGGCCCATTCCTCTTTACCAGCGGATTCATGTTGCCATGGAAACGCTAGCAGGCGATTTTACGGAAGGTTTTCGCATAAGAACTGCAAAGACTCTGAACCAAAGACTTGTTCTAGAACTGCAAAGGCTCTGTAAAAGCTGCTTGTGTTAAGCCGTTGGTTTCGCTCGCCGGACTAAGTCAAAAAAGCGAATTCGCACGCGTTTTTTTTTTTATTATTATTATTATTATTTTTTTTTTTTTGGCAGCGAAAGCATCGTCGTGTTTTAATACCGTTGATAATTGACTTTTATTTTTGTACTAGCTTTACTACCCGACTTTGCCCGGGATTCAGGCTTATTAATTTCGTATTCCCTTATATGTCACTGAAAAAATCGTGGAAAAAAATGATGCTTGCGAGAAAGAAAAAAGCTGATTTCACAAATTCGGTCATTGAAATTATTTATTCATAGTGTGATTATTTCAGCACTTGGCCGTACACAACATTTTTGGTTTCTCCTTCATAGGCGACAATATATAATTTCGTTGGATTCTTTGCTTTTGACATTCCAACATACAGCTGTCTGTAGAATCAAACGGACCAAAAGCGTTACGAATTGTTTAACACGCGTCCAGGAGACACAGCATTAGAACACTGACTGAACAAAATTCGTTAACAATTTGTTATCGACGATCAAATGCATCACGTGCTTTCGGTTTCAGACGTCTCTAAGGGGTGAATTTCTGGGATAAAAAAGTTAAAAACGTATCTTTGCGAATATCTTATGAAACTGGCTGAAATTTTATTGAACACCATAAATCGTTAATAGGAACATGACCTCCAAATTTCGCTTGAATTGGTAAATAACTTTAAATTATCCGTCAAAATTTTATTAACCGTTTCTGCGTATATATTTCTGTTTACCGATGAATTAAAAATTCCATGCCTATTTTAAAAAGTTTTGACCGGATTGCGCTGAAATTTTGAGGGACTCCTCTTATTACCAATTCATTGTGTTGATAAAAATTTCAGCCCGTTTCGTAAAGTTCGTTTTTACATTTTTTTATGCACAGTTAGTTCTCAAAGAATAGAAACACCCGTATATGTGCCGCTGCGGTGAATGCAGTCACGTGCTTTCAGATTTGAAACGATGACATAGCAAACGACGCTGACTTTATTGATTAGCTTTTTAATTAATTCTTAACTCGCGAACGGAACACATAGAGATCTTAAAATAGTTGCGTTGACCTAGAAATTCTAGTATTAATAAGCTATGCAAATTTCAGGATGCCACAGTTCGGCGTTCGAGAGTTTTGGCTGCTTCAAACAAACAGACGTTTTGTGTTTTATATATAAGATATTTATTTCAGTTTTATTTGTTCATTCTCTGGGCTTCGCAGCTAGCTTAGCTAGCCTCGAGTATACGCCACTGCCTAAATGCTATCCCGAAATTCTAAGTCTTTATCTCAAACTGCTTCCCAGACATTTATCAAAAACACAGGATGGACGGTCGAACAGACAGACACAAGTACAAACATTGTGTGACAGTTACGCCTTGTTCTTAAAAGCCGTCTAGAAAATATCGGTTGTATCTCAAAGCGTTCCCGAAAGCTGAGGTATTTATCTAAAATAGGTGAGCATACTGACAATCTGGCAGACACAAGAAAGTGTTGACGTGGAGTTTAGTGTGAAAGTTTCTTGCTGTCCGTGAAAGGCATGCTGAAAATTCTCATCGAAAGTGGTTTGAAACGCTGCCTCGTCATGCCCTCGCCGCAAACCCCGACTAAGAAGGTCCGACGAAATATTAAGTTTCTAATCCATAATAGTTTTGCCAGTCGCTGTCTGTCTAATGCGTGGGCGATGAATCGATGTATGCATGCGTGTGTATGTATATACAGTAGTGGCCAAAATTGTGGAAACCTTTTGGACAAAGTGTATTTTTGAGGTTTGATGGCTCATAACACCACTTTATTTTGGAATAATACCATAAAATTATATATCAATGGAATGATAATTTCATCAAGAATGCAATGCAATAAAGGTTGTTCAATTATCTATATTCTACGAAAAGTTATAGGCAAATAACCAGAAAAAGGAAGCGCTACTTGCTTAGGTTGATATGATCATGATTATATGTAGAGGATTTTAGGAAGAGAGTGTCTGACCCCAGTTCTTAAACAACCCTTAGAAATAGGAAGCTAGGAGATTTGGGCTAGAGTGCCCGATAGGAAAGTGACACGAAAGCGAAGTAGAAAGGGGGAGGAAGACGCTCTTATTTATTACCAGGGGGGCCAGTACCCGGGGTTCGACGGCTTAACGTGCCCATCCGATGCACGGCGGATATTTAATAGATCGAGCGTTCGTACCTGCCTGGGATCGAACCTGAGGTCCTTTCCGTGGCAGTCACGAACGTTGTCCACTAGGCCACCAGCGGCCCTTAGGTTGATATGATTAGCTTTCCTTCATTTGAATGTAGCCACCGAGCATGAGTGTTTAGAGCGTCAATCAGCTATCATCTTGTTTTGGCAATGAGCCAATCAGGTCACAGTAGGATTCAGCTATTGATATTGGAGCTGAGAGGAGGACATTTGTCAGTGTGTTATGTGATTGCTATCAAGTTGGTTGGATTTGATTTGTGTTCTTTCATTTAGTGAGCTTGTAAAACGTAAAAAAATAAAGAAATGGCGCAATGAGCTGACTGGTCCCCCAGCAAGCGATGTAACTACAGTAGTACTGTTAAGTGAACAAGGCTTCAGTTATGAAGAAATTAGAAGAAAAATTGATGGAAACTTAACCAAAGGTGGCATTTCTAAATATTTTTTTACAAATGCCACCTTTTGAAGAGGTATAAGGAGACTCAGTCACTACAAAACCAAACTGGTAAAGGCAGTAAAAGGTGCACAACAGCAAGTGATGAATGAAGAATTAGAAGACTGTGCCTAGTTGACAGAAGAAAATCATCTGGGTGTATACAAGATGAAATGACGCAATGCAATGTGAAGTTGAGTGCAAGGACTGTTCTGCGCAGACTGCAGGAATTTGATCTAAAAGCTAGAATTCCTCGATAAAAGTCATTTTTTTCTTTCAAACAAAGGTTGAAAAGATTAAACTGGGCTAAAACCCATGTTAACTGGACAGCGGAACAATGGGACAGTGTTATTTAGAGTGATGAGACCAAAATCTCCCTGTTTGGCAGTGACGGCATAAAATACGTAAGGAGAAGAATCAGAGTAGATCTGCACCCTGACTGCATTATATATATATATATATATACATGTGCCGTGAAACACCCAGTTAGTGTTATGATCTGTGGTTGTATGACATCAAAAGGTGTGGGCAGAATTTGCGTGATTAATGGGAATATAAATGGCCAAAAGTACACTGCTGGCCACCCAAAATACAACACCAAGAAGGACACGAGATAGCAAAACCAGATTTACTGGACACATAACAACGGATACAAAGATGAAACGATTGAGCTTACAGGCCCATGCGACTTGCGGAACACGCAGACATCCATAGTTCGTATGCCCCCCCCCCATGGCTGTCAACAACGGCCGCTACACGCCTCGGCATCGAAGAAAGAGGCTTTGGATGTGGGACTTGGGGTATGTCGGTCCAGGCTACTTCCACACGTTGCCAGAGTTCATCAGGCGTAGCCGCAGGTGGTGCTTGCCGGGCCACTAGATTGCCGATCAGCGAACAGACGTGTTCGATGTGCGACATATCTGAAGAACAGGCAGACCACGGCAGCAGTGACACCTGGTGGGCAGTGAAGAATTGTTGCATTATGCGTGCCACGTGCGGGCGCGCATTGTCCTGTTGAAACGTGGCCGCTGGCAGGTCCTGCAGGTAAGGGCAGAACTACAAGCTCCAAAACGTCAGAGATGTAGCGGTGGCTGTTGAGTGTACCGGCGATGCGTACCAGAGGGGTGCGGGTGTCATATCCAATTGCGCCCCAAACCATAACGCCAGGCGTCGGACCGGTATGGCGATGTATAATGCAGGCGTCATACAGTCTCTCGCCACGGTGTCGCCACACGCGGATCCGACCATCATGGTGTTGCAGGAAGAAGCGGGAATTGTCGGAGAAGACAATGTCGTGCCATTCCGTAGTCCAGGTGCGGCGTTTAACGGCCCACTGCCGCCGCACTCGCCGGTGGTGTAACGTCAATGGTAATCGGAGCAATGGGCGCCGTGCGACAAGTTTCCCCGCTCCTGCAGACGACGTCGAACGGTACATGCTGACACAGGTTGTTGCGCAACACACCCTAATTCCTGCGCTAACGTTCGTGATGTGGCGGTGCGAGCCGTCAATGCCCGCCGCATAACATGCCGGTCCTTTCGTTCGGTGAGTGTGACGCGGCTGCGGCAATCAGCACGTCGGTCCGTCCGTACCTACTGCACCCACCGAATCCATGATCGCCTCACTGTGGCTGGATGTCGTCCCACACGGGTGCCGATGTCTCGGTACGATAAACCGCTGTCGCGATAAGCCACTATTCGTCCTCTGTCGAACTCCGAAACGTGCTGGAATGACTGCCGTATTCTGCGACGAGGCATCAGAAAGCTTCCAACGCACAGGTCCGGCAGCACAACACACTTCCACTACTTACACCCCGCCTTCTGTGCACCCTTCTCATAGTGCTTCTCGGTGGCGTGCCGGGCGCACATGATTTGCATATGCCCTGCAATGCTAATCGTTTGCATGTCCTCTCGCGGACGACACATGCTGCGAATTTCAGGCCAATCGGATGCTTCCTTCTTGGTGTTGCATTTTGGGTGGCCAGCAGTGTACATTAATGAAATACTTGAGCCCAAACTGAAGCCTTCCGCACGTGATCTTTTCCAAGATAATGAAACATTTATATTTGAGCAGGATTCAGATCCATATCATGTTGCTGCTGTGTGCAAAAAGTGGTTTCAAGATAATCATATTCCACTGCTGGAATGGCCTGGGAATAGCCCAGATCTTAACCCCATCGAAAATCTATGGAGCCGAGCCGAAAGAAACTTGTTAGTCAGAAGCAACCCAGCAATAAAACCCAATTAATAGAAGCAATAATTCCAATTTTGGTTTCACATTTTAACAGCTGCAGAACTAAAAAACTTGGTTCATTCCATGGAAATGCGTTGTAAGGCCATCGTAATTAACGCTGAAGGTTACCCAACTAAGTATTAACTGAAATGGAGAGAATGTTTGTATATCTCATTTTTTTCTATGTGTTTCACTTTTCTTCTTTATAACTGCTGTCCTAATACAAAATCCTTCATAAAATTTATTGCATTACATTCTTGATGAAATTATCTTTCCATTGATATGTAATTTTACGGTATTACTGAAAAACACTAACCCCTATAGCCGCTATACCTTAGAGTTGCTCGGTGGTTTGGTGGTCAGAAATACCCCTACAAAACTTCTGTTCCTGAAATTCCGGTGATTGTGTATTCATCTATAACAATAGAATAGGATGTTTGGGCGGTTGTGTCCGCGACAGCCATAACTCCTTAGGAAATCGTGGTACACACTCTAAAATTTGTCAGAATGGTTTTCATTGTCTCAGTTGCAATAGCCCGTTTCACGTCGAAATTCCATAAAGCTGGCTTGATGGAAGGAAATATGTTACTACGCTACAAATGAACAGGAAGCCAGTCCTCTGAAGGCCACTCCAGTGCCGCAGTGGTCGAAGTGCTCGCTTCTGACCATTCGTCTGAGTAAACAGGCATGGCTGGTGTGTTTGTCTTACAGCACTGGCGCTCTCTCTTTCCTAGAACCAATGGCCTTAAATTAGGGGCGAGCAACTGCTTATGGTTTTGCTCATCGTTGTCATTAACACCCCGCCCTACAAACAATGCTGTTAAGAATCTATTCTTTACAAAAACCAGAAAGGCAGCTATAAAAATCATTATCGGCACATTATCAACAGTTTCCCCATGTAGCCATTTCTCAGAAAACTTTTTTATTCTACGCTGTTTCTGCGGAAACCACCGAAGTAGCCGAGAACGCACGCGCATTGGTGCCAGTTTCAAAATGCCTATGTCACATGTGCATCGAGAAAAGTAGAAAAGCTTCCCTTATTTAGGCATTGTTATTATCTCGGTAGCCGGAATTTTTCCTAGCAACGAATGAATGTCGTTCTTCAGACGCATGCAGTGCTTCACTACTGGTCTCGAGTTGGGAAAATTATTTACCTAATGTTTATAAAGTATTATATTTGTAAAACTCATTTCATTTAGATTCCTTTTGAAAGAAGAAATGCATGGCTGCAGCTAGAGCTACGGAAACTGAAGAAGCGGTAAGGCACAGAAAGGCACATCTTAGGATGTTAAGGAAAGACGATTAACTTAGTTCATAAAGAGGTTTTAACTTTTCAGATTTTCTCGAGGTATACCAAAGGATATTAACATTCCAATGATAACAACATTTCCGCACATAGAGTGCATAAAACAACTAATATTTTTGGTGGTTAGGTGGTTTAGAAAAAAGAAAATCAGCCAAAAGAAGATACATTTACGCCCCTGCCCCGCGAGAGAACTGCACATTTTTTTAAATACACAATCGGAGAAGTGTTCTTCATAGCAATGGAACGAGTTACAAAACAAATTCTTTGAACCGGAAGTCTGGAATCTGTTAAATATTTACGAACAGAATTGCTACTTACTCCAACAAGCAGCAGAAATGCACGTTTTGAAAAATTAAATGTAAGGAAAATTGTGTTATTAGTAGAAGAAAATTGGTGCTAAATGTTCTTCATTGTCAAGAGTATCCGATTTAGAATAAATTTTTCAAATTGGATTGCTAGAAGAAAAAATAATTTTCCAAAGAGAAATATATACCCACATCCCCTATGAACAGAGCTGTGTACTATCAAAAAGTAGAAAATATATGCAAAATATTATTCATGGTGGAAGCTATGTGGGCCACTCCGGTGGCCGAATGGAACGAACCACTGGATTGTAGTAATTTGTTCGATATGGGTCACAGGGTCCGAATCCAGGGTGAGACATGGACGGAGTGTTTGTCTTACTGCACTGTCCCCCCCCCTTCACACCTTAGCGCCATCAGGGGGAATCAGTGGCCCCAAATTCGGGACGGGCGACTGCTTTTAGCACATTTAGTTGCTCACGCACACCCCTGAAAAAAATAATAAGAAGAAAAGATAACCTGCGCCATGGAAAAATTGTTTTTCAAATAGAAAATTAATTTTTAAAATAATTTCAACAGCAGATATAACAAGCAAATAGTTTATACGTATACGCTGTCTAGTGGCAAAACTGTGCGCTGTTTAAAATGGAAAATATTCACAATCTTTGTCATACCGAATGCACATGCAATACAAGAAGAAAGTTTTCAATCGGATTTTTCAAAGCGCAGATACAGATGCAAATAGAAATGCGCTCTTAAGCCGCCTAGCTGCTGAATTTCTCATTATGAAAAATTCAAAATATATGGAATACGTTTCCCTTACAGATGGTATCCGGTGAAAAAGTATTTAATAAACAGGAACTGTATACCAACTACAGTAGCGAACAAAAGTATTTGGCGAAACACTTTTTCGACCATAATATTTTTTCTGCTGGACCAAATCGGGTCATTTTGGGATATGATATGTGTTATTCAGTTGTAAACATGACCCATATGCAGATGGATCGGAAACCTTAACACAGGTAAGGTACCGAGCTTAATCGCAAAGATCATACAAATTGACCAACAAAGTAGGTGTATATCACATTCATTTAATGAAACGATAACAGAAAACAAGTACGAGGAAACAATAAAACAATAACTAATACTTAGTGGGATAACCACGAGACTTAATAACAGTTGCACAATGGGCCGGCATCGATTCCACTAGCTTCTCGAGGGTGACCTACAGAATTCGCGCCCATTCTGCAGACAGCTGGGCAAACTTCTGGGCCCTATTCCGGCAGGTTTTCTTCGCACATCGTCTCTCCAGCTCATCCCACATGTGTTCGATGGAGTTGAGGTCTGGAGATTGGCTTGGCCAGTCTAGAAGTGTGGCCTGTTGCTGCTGGAAGGCTGCCTTCGCTACTCTGGAGGTGTGCTTCGGGTCGTTGTCTTGCTGCATGATCCATCCGGGTGGCATGTTCTGGCTTGTCCATGGGAAGACATCGTTGATGAGCATGTTCGTGTAGCTCTGGCCGGTCATTATTCCGTCAATCTTGATGATGGGGCCCATTCCATTGCGAGAGAAGGCGCCGTAAACCATGAGCGATCGTCCTCCGTGCTTGACAGTCGGCTGAATGAACTGGGGGTTGAATTTCTGGCCACACGGGTGTCGTACGTATCGGATGCCATCACTTCCGAACTAGTTGAACTTGCTCACGTCGGTGAAAAGCACCTTACTCCAGTCCGCCGCGGTCCAGTGTCGATGATGGCGCGCGAACGCGATTCTGGTTCGTCGATTCTTGACTCCGATGAGTGGTTTCTTGGCGGGGCGTCTTCCATTCAATCCACCAGCAATGAGATGACGGGAGATGGTCATTCGGCTGACGTTCTGGTCGTCGCTGCCGCGGAATTCGGTGGTGATGTCCACAGCAGTCAAGGTGGGATCAGCACGAGATCGCCGGAGGATGCGTCTATCCTGACGCAACGTAGTGGAACGAAACCTACCACATCGCGGACTGTTCTCGACGGTTACAGTCTTCTTATAACGTTGCATGATAGCTGAAATGGACTGGTGTCGGATCTTCAGGGCCCTCGCAATGTCGGTGACGCGCATCCGGGTTCCATCATGTTCACGGCCGCCTGGCGAGCTCCAACAGGGATCTCCGCCTTTTTACCCATTTCTGAAAACCTAAGATTGACTTATTATCACACTACACATCACAAAACCCACAAAAATAACAAGAAAAACATTAATACATGCAGCAAACAAATGGGTAATAATTGGCGACTCTTGAATATGGCCCATTTCGAACGATAAATTCGCTCTGAGCGAAATACGAACTATGCGGCATTGTAACCCACGAATCAACACATATCATATCCCAAAATGACCCGATTTGGTCCAGCAGAAAAAAATTATGGTCGAAAAAGTGTTTCGCCAAATACTTTTGTTCGCTAGTGTATACTCAAAATAGTATAACTATACTAGTAATTCGAATTTCGTGGCGTACAATATTCTACGCCAAGAAATTCGGATTACTAGTATAGTAATACTATTTTGAAAACTGTAGTTTTAAATCAGGCGTTTAGAAGAATAGATATATATAGAAAATAATAACATGTATTTACTCTTTTTAGAGGAGAAATTGTGCATTATTTTGAACAGGAAATATTCATGAAATGTTTTCCGTAATGATAGGCATCTGACTAAAAGGAAATTATTTGCTCGAATTTTTAAACACTTTTAGGTGCAAACAGTTTAGGATCGTATATGCTCCCTAGTGGCAAAATACTGCGTTTTAAGGAACAGAAATTATATGCAAAATGTTGTTCGTCGAAACGCTCTTGGGCCCAAAAAATTTTTCAAGTTGTATTTTTTATATGATGCTATACGAACATTTTTTTTAAAAGACTGCTAAAAGTCAGAATAGGCAGATTACATCTTAAACTGTATAATTAGGCAGCGTCGGATCAGTTCAGTTTGTCAAAAATAATGTGAAATGACTTTGGAATTTTTCTGCGGGCAATTATCGACAGACTACGGTTTTAGTACCAAGATAAAGCAGTTTGAAAAAAAGAAAAGAATGAAAGAAAAAAAAACTGATTTTTCATGCATCCAGTGAGTGTTGAACTTTTACACAACTACAGGAAACAGGATTTCTGCCACCACGGTGGCGCAGTAGTTTAAGCCATGGCTTCTGATCGTTCGTCCGAAAGAGGTCCGGGTTCGAATCCCGGTGAGGACATGGATGTTGTGTTTGTCTTACGGCACTGGCTCTCTCCCTTTTCTGGAACTAGTGACCCTAAATTAGGGACGGGCGACTGCTTATAGCCCATTGAGTTGCTCACGGTGGTCGTTAAACCTAAAAAAACAACAACAGAAATTTGTTGTTTTATCTTTGCACCTATTTAATATTAATTGTAATAGGTTATTTCATATGATGTACAAAAGCACAGACCGAAGTCATTGCACGATCCATTCCCATGTAAAAATATCCTCAAGTATTGCACTCTACTACATTTATTACATCAGGTTAAAACGTTATATACAAAATTTAAAAACAATATCTTTCGCAGTAGCAGCTACCGCATCATCAGGAGACACAAAGCATATGGAACCAAAGTTCTTAAATATTCTTAATATGATGGTAAAGAAACTACATAGCGCATCCCGACCTTGCAATAATGACATACTGTACATAACCAAAATACATTCGTGACGCCATCTGCAATAATAAGCACGGAAATATTAATTATTAAGGTAACGATAGTCCATTTAACAAGTTCTTCCAGGCCCGAGAAATAAGGTATGGCATATCCTCATTACAACATTTATCACCGAACTGGTAAATAAACATGCTTTCCATGTACAATAAAGAAACTCTGCCCTTCGGGCCGTGAGACAACAGATGCGAGGCATTCCAGTCAGAAAAGTGAGTACCACCACTGACCAGGCGAGAGAGGGAAGTGTCAGTAGACCTACGCCTGACACTGTACTTGTTTTCAGCCAACCTGATACCAAAATTTCTAAAAGTAGAACCCATATATGTGCTATCAGGCATATCAGGAATTACCGACCGAAGTGGTATATTAAGCTCCATGTCTGAAATCCCTATGAATCATATGAAATGCATATCATATTATTCATAGGGATTCCAGACATTGACTGCATTTCATATGAAATATAGGAATCTCATGTCTGGAATCCCTATTATTTCATATGGAATGCAGACAATTTTTTTATACATACCGGAAGTACCTTAGGCGATATCTCTCTACAGTCATTCTATGTAGTCTCCCTGCTTCTGAATGACAGCGTCCCATCGTTTTGGAAGTTCTACAATTGCAGTCAGATCCTCTCTTTTGTTCAGCTGTCGGACGCGCTAGGTAACTGCTGCAGAAAGGTATTCCAGGGTGAAAAGTCGCTGTCCACGTAGGGGTTGGTTGAACTTGAGGAACAAGTCAAAGTCTGGTGGACTCATGTATGGGCTATAAGATGCGTGATGTAACACTTCCCACCTGTACTTCTCTATCAAAGCTGTCACCACCTTCCCCCTGTGTGGTCTTGCATTGTCGTGTAAAATGGGAGGTCAATCTCTGAGCAAGTCAGATCGGTTGCTGTGCATTTTTCTGCCCAAGTTTTGCAGGAAGTCAGGGTAATAGGCTGCCATGACACTTGTTCCACATGGTACTCTATCTGTCATGATGGCGCCAAGGTGATCATCATTTGTTTGACCTTGGATTGTGTCGTCGGATTTTTTGGTCGTGGGGAGCATGGCCTTCTCCACTCACTCGACTGCGGTTTCAATTCAGGTTCGAAGCCCCTAACCAACGTTTCATCAATAGCCACAATTCGTAACAGGAAGTCATCATCTTTAGCGACAAATCTTTGCTTCAGCAATGCTGCATTGTCCACACTAGTCTGTTTCTGTGCTGCAGTCAAGTCATGAGGGGACCCATCTGGCCCAAATTTTTCTTTTCTGCAAATCGTTCGTTAAAATACGGAATACTGATGTTGCTGAAATTCCTGTAGTTTCTTCAATCTCCTTGCATGTTGCTCGACGGTCTTGTTCGATACAATCCGCAACAAGTTTCACACTTCGTTCATCCGTTGCCGTTTTCGGCTTCCCTGACTCTGGGTCGTTGTTTATGCTTAAACGTCCTTCGCGAAAGCGAGAAACTGTACTCCGCTCTACTGTTTCATCACCATATACCTCACATAAAGCACTGTGAATGTCTGTTGGATTTTTTCCACGCAAAGTTTTAATCTTGATGTAAGACTGTTGATCGTCGCGCGCCATAGTACCTGAACCGTCTAAATGGGTTATTTCTAACCTCCGTCAATCCACAACGCAACGCACTGCGGAAGAAATGAGGCCACGTGCTGCTTGCTCAAGTTCCACTCTACAACTGATGCAGACATCATTGAAACTGCATCCCCAACACCGCGGCATCTGTTTCATCCAATTTAATATTCTGAATTAACGCTAGCTGAAATTTTCAATTTAAGGAACTTTTCCAAATTCTAGGTAATTAGACTGATTTGCATTGGCTTATGAAGACTACGTTTAAATTGCTCATAAAGGGTAATGAAACAAATTAATAAAAGAAGGAAACCCTGCATCTTAAATGCTTTTCGATTAATAAAACACTACCTATACTATGTGTTCCGCTTAGTCGTATAATAAAAGAAGTATTCGTAATATACAAAATACTAGTTCGAATGACAGAAGATGGGCGCCATTGAAAAGAGCAGCTGTGAAATTTATAAACCAGGCGAATCTGGGTGCACAGCGCATGCTCAGAAGCTATCTACTTGTGACACATTGCGGCAGAAGTAGAAAGCTTCTGTGTCAGTCGTCATGTGGACTCTACAGCAGAAAGTGTTCTGTGTGCTACCGCTTGCAGAATTGAAGTCCGTGACGTTTGTACAGCACCATTTTCGCCGCGAGTACAACCTCGAAGCGACGGCTGACGTCCCGACTTACGTGTCCATTATGAAATGAGACAAGCAACTCAGAGAAATGGGAAGTTTGTTACCTATGACTGGTAAACATGCTAAACGTACGGTGTCTGAGTAAAACGTTAAATGGATTCGAAAGTCATTTCAGAGAAGCCCGAGGAAATTCATCCGAGAGGCTAGTCTGCAGCTAGACATCCCACCAACAACAGTGCATCGGGTACTCCATAAAATGTTGCGTTTACATGCGTACAAGATTCCACTGCATCAACAAGTTAAGCTGTATGACAGGACGTCATGAAAAAAATTGCGGAGACTATGTTGGCCAAAATTGATGCCGACGATACATTCCTAGACCGGGTATGCTTTTCAGGCGAGTCAACATTCTATGTGTCTGAAAAAGTAAAAAAACATAACTTCCGCATCTGGGAGGTCCACAAATCTGTATTTTGTTCATGAACACGAACGGGATCCTCCAAAATGCAGTGATTGGTGTGGGATCTTGAAGGACAAAATCATTGGTCCCTTTATTTTTGCGGAGGCCACGGTAATTTTACTAATATACCTGGATATGTTACAGGAATACGCAGTGCCGCATCTTCCTGAAGGAACGATCTTCCAACAAGATGAAGTTCCCTCCTACTTTGCCAACGATGTCCGCACGTTTTTGGATGACCACTTCACTACAGGATCATTGCATGGGCTCCAGATCACCAGACCTATTTCCGCCTGACTTTTTCCTGAGAGGGTTTGTTAAGGATGAGGTGTGCGCTACACCAGTACGCAATCTGGAAGATTTACGCTATAAAATTTGTGCAGCAGTCAACAACGTGACACCACAAATGCTTCTCAACACGTGGGCTGTACTTCAGCCCACGTGTTGAGAAGCATTTGTGTATAATACCAGTTGGACGTTTGCCACGCCACCAGTGGAGCTCATGTTGAAGTTTATTAGACATGTAAAAAAAATCTCAGTATGTGTATCTGGAACAATACGTGTTGTTAATAAATTGTAAACAATTCAGAATTTATGATACTTCCTTTTATTATACTGTACGTCTAAGTGGAACACTCTGTATTCTGCTTCCAATTTTCGTGATTTAGGCAACTATCTAGAAGCCGAGTGTGATTGATAACTCTGAAAATTTTAATGAGAAGCGAATTTTGCTTAAAGAAAATGCCCCTTAATTGAGAATAACGAAACATTTCAGATTTATATTCCTTTAATTTCTGCTCTCAGAAGCAAATTATGAAATGATTTTACAGCATTTTTTGACTGCTTCTACGGGTGAGGAGAAATGCTTCATTCATTACAATATTACTCAGTTTTCAAAAGCGGTGTCGCAAAGAATGTATGGATTTTGTAAAAAAAAAAAAAGAAAGAAAAGAAATAAAGCTAAAGAAGAAGATTTTCACAAACACTTCCTTACCAGCATGCATATACACTGCACGTCAAAATTTAGGACGAAGCAAAGAACTATTATTCAAAACCAAGCAGCAGATTTATACATAATCTTTGTATGCTGTTGCGTTAAAATACCGTATATGAATCTCAAAACACATATTGGACGGCGATTTGTGCAGGTAGTAATGGGAAAATCAGAACACCCGCCACAAAGAAGAAGTGTTTTCCGTATTAAGCCATTTATATAACGTTGAATGTTTCTGCCTGAACTGGAAATAGCCATTTCCCTTGTCATATTGCAAAGAAAACCTCTAAAACGGTCAGAACGAGAGAGAAATGTTGAGCGGTTGGAAGCTGGCGAACCAATCACGAAGGTAGCCAAATTCTTTGTCAACCATTCTGTTATCTCAAGACTAGAACCAATTTCAAACAAATCGAGCAGTAGTCGGAAGAAGTGTTCGAAATCGTCCAAGACTGACAAAAGCTCAAGATGACCACTACGTCGAATTACTGGCCAGACGGGATCAGAGAGCAAAAGTTTCCGATCTGCTTTCGGACCTGATTTAAGAAACAGAAAGCCAAGTAACGGTCTCTACGTTAAACAGAAGGATTGTGAAAACACAAGTTTGTCCGTGTCCCCTCACTCCGGAGTAAGTCGCGCTCCCAACTGAGCTATGCGGACAGAATGTCTCGCTGCAGATTTGTCCTCTTGGCACATGTTTTCACCTCTGCAGTACGTCAGAGGGTCTATTACTGTAAATACCTTAGACCCGCTGTTTGCGTGTTGTTGTGCTAAACACAACGACGCGGACCTAAATTGGTGTCACAAACATATAAGCTCGAACAGTGGTGTAAAAGTCTGGTTCACAAATGAGTAGTGTTTATCTCTGGAGACGTGTCTAGCGAAAGGTTAGAACCTTCTACGTTTCTCGTAACATAACCTAAGGAAGTACTTTTAGTGGTCGTGTGATTGTGTGGGCTGGTTTTCCGCTGGGAGGGGTTTCGATTGGTTTTCTAAAGTATATGTAACTACCATAAAATACCAGAACGACCTCGATTCTTATGTGATTCTGTATGATAGTGCAGTTGACGTAGATTTCATCCTAGAGAATGATTACGCACGTTCATGCAGAACTAGTGAACTGATGTATATCTTGGAGAACAAGGTAGAAGACCAATGCATTTCGTCTGAACTCGACCCCATCGAGCGTTTCTGAGATGTCCTATTGTTTGTGTTACTTTGTTCTAAGTAAAGAAATAGAAATCTTGTTTTTCAGTAACATTTAATGTGTAGCTTTGTAGTGCTTCCATTTTTTTTGTTTCAGTCTATTTGTTCTTAGTTAAGAGAGATTTTTTAAAATCATGTTCTATAACGTGGCTTTCTTTTTTCAGCGAAAAATATTTCATAAATTCATTTTTAATATGTATACTGATCCGATGTATTTCATAGGCTTTTCACTGGAGTAATGGAAAACACAGAGGTTACTTCAAGTACAGACGTGTCAAATCGTGCACCGTTCACGCTGGAGGATGTTAAAAAATCCCTCGAGGAACTGGAAAACGGTAATCATGCGTTTTTAACTGATATTTCTTGAGGGGGGGGGGGTGTATGAGAATGAATATTTAGAATTTCTGTTTTCCAAATGGTTATGCATTTGTAAAAAAAAAGGTGAAGTAATGTGTGAAATTTCGGGAGTTTTCATTTTTATTGTATTTTATTATTTGCGTACAGTTCAACTCTGGTATACAGAAAAGCCAAATGCAAGGTGATTGGTTACGAATGCACTTAAATGAGTTTTCCAAAGAATGAATACAACCTTGGAGGCGAAAGTTGTAAATGCAAAATTTATTTTGCTTAGCTAGTGTCCGTGATGTGTGAGTTTTCTATTATTCCTATGGAAATTTTCCTACGGTTTGTGCACAATTTTTTTTCTGTGATTCGATTACATTAATATATTGAACTCTGGTTCGATTTCGGTGAAAGATACGGAATTTTCTTGAGTTTTGATTGGTAACTTATACGGTTATGATTTAAAAAAATATAATTATGTGTGTGTGTGTGTGTGTGTGTGTTATGTGTGTGTGTGTGTTAGAGACATACCAATTTTTCTTCCAGGTTTCTAGTGCTTTATTCTACTCTCCATTCAATAGTAAAATTTGCATTAGAAGTTTTTGTTACGCAAACTGTTACTGATGAGGTGTTTCTCATACAACGGTGTTGAAAAGATATTTTTAAATCTTTGGTTTTGTAAACATATTACTTTGACTAATACCGTATTTTCTTTTCTTTTTTTTTAATTAACCGGCTGTCACAAGTGCCCACTTTAGTGGGTTTTTTTTGTTGTTGTTTTTTTTGTCGCTTTAACAACAAACCACAGACCTTCAATCAATGCAGATATTAGACCAAAAACTTTCAGAAAACTCCTTTTTGGTTTAAAATTTTTTATGAATATACACTGACGGAAAAAAAAAAAATCCCAACACCACGAAAAAATAGTTGTAGAGGAATGAAATGGCGGCAATACATATGAATAGGTAACATATTAAATCGATTAAGGTTTCAAGATCACAGATTATTGTAAGCGCGAGAAGAGCCATTTTAAATGTGAAATGCTGGTACATTAATAACCGGTGTAACTGCCAGAATGTTGAATGCAAGCACGCAAACGTTAATGTATTGTGTCGTACAGGTGCTGGATGTCAGTTTGTGGGATGGAGTTCCATGCCTGTTGCACTTGGTCGGTCAATATAGGGACGGTTAATGCTGGTTGGGGGTGACGCTGGAGTTGTCGTCCAATGATGTCCCATACGTGCTCGATTGGTGAAAGATCTGGTGATTTAGCAGGCCACAGCAACATGTCGACACTCTGTAGAGCATGTTGGGTTACAACAGTGGTATGCGGGCGTGCGTTATCCTGCTGGAAAACATCCCCTGGAATGCTGTTCATGAATGGAAGCACAACAGGTTGAATCACCAGACCGACGTACAACTGTGCCGTCAGGGTGCGTGGGATAACCACGAGAGTGCTCCTGCTGTCATAGGAAATTGCTCCCCAGACCATAACTCCAGGTGTCGGTCCAGTGTGTCTCGGCCGCAGACAGATTGGTTGCAGGCGCTCACCTGGCCTCCTTCTAACCAACACACGGCCATCACTGGCACCCAGGCAGAACCGGCTTTCATCAGAAAACACAATAGATCTCCACTCCGTCCTCCAATGAGCTCTAGCTTGACACCACTGACGTCGCAAACGGCAGTGGTTTGGAGTAAGTGGAATGCACGCTACAGGGCGTCTGACTCGGAGCTGTCCTTCAAGTAACCGCTTTGTAACAGTTCGTTGTGTCACTGTAATGGCAACTGCAGCTCGAATTGCTCCCGCAGACGCGGTACGATGCGCCACGGCCATACGCCGTACACGGCGGTCTTCCCTCTCAGTAGTTCCACGTGGCCGGCCGGAACCCGGTCTTCTTGAGGCAGTACCTTCCCTTAACTACCGCTGCCAACAATCATGCACAGTGGCTACATTCCTGCCAAGTCGTTCTGCAATATTGCGGAAAGAAAATCCACCTTCTCGTAGCCCTATTACACGACCTCGTTCAAACTCCGTGAGCTGTTGATAATGGCTTCTTCGTCTTCTTAAAGGCATTCTTGACTAACACCAACACCCTACGTCGAATCTCAACGATAACTAACGCTCACGAACGTTACAGCGCGTATTTACAGCAAACCTGCTTTGCATGTTCCGAGGGGCGCTGCTAGCGCCACACGTATGCGCCGAGCGCGAAATTTGCATAGACGTCATCTTACACATGTACTCTCACCGCCTACCAACTGTCGTTTATCTAACACAACCCCTTCTTGGTGTTGGAATTTTTTTTTCCGTCAGTGTATTTCGTAAAACTTGTTTTATAACACCGCAAATTCGAAGCTCGCTAAAATTTATTGAAGGTATTTACTTCCATTGGTGAACTATTGTTGTTACCTGAGGATCTTTTAACAGAAAAGCCGGTTTAGAAGGAGTTCGGTTATTTGGATATCCTAATTTTGAAGAAGTGTACCTCAGTATCGTCTTTACCTACCACATGTTCCTTATTGAAAGCATTGCTGACAGCCCATATCAGCACTAAAGAGAATTAATCCTTGCTGCTCCCCATTTAACGAACCGGAAGGGTGATTTTTCTGGAGGAGAAAGAATAAACTGTTGTAATCTGAAGATAGTTATGAGCAGAAATAACTTGAGTAGTCAGACATGCCTTGTTTTCGCGTTTTCCTACACATGTCCTCTAACCTGGAAAATATTTTCACATATCTTGTTTTTGGATATGCTAATGTTATAGTGAGAAGTGTTGTTCTTTCCCACATCAGTGTGAACTACAGTTATAGTGATAAATGTTAAAATAATCTCCGTTGTTGGAATTAAGGAATTATGTGGAACGCTTCTGTCAGTACCTTTATTCTAGAACTGATATCAGTTATAGCTGAAAACGACCTTCGTTATCTACTGCACTTTTCCGATTGTAAGAGTCGGTCACATCCATCAGAATTTTTTATACAATATCCTTTCGGGATAGAATGGCAGAGCTTCAATTATTTTAACCCTCGTGGTTATTGATTGTACTTTCAAGTGCTTTAGCCTTAAGTGGAGATCATTTAATTATCAATGTTTTACCTTCTTTCGTTTTCAGAGCACATTTCTTTGGAAAAAGAACTGAAAGAGTTAATTGAAATCCGCAAGTCAGCTGAGGAAATGTTAGAGAATGGTAAGTTCAATTTTCAAATAATTGGGTAACAACCAGTAATAAATAAAATACTGACTTCTTCGCTGCAAATGATACAATGATTAAACATTTAGGAAGCTAATCTTTTGTCCAGTGGGCCTAGGTTCCGGTTCTTGCGGAGGTCTTTGTGCTTGTGTTACCGTTCTGATTTTTTTCGTTGCCAATAAAGTTGAGTCTGTGATACCGTTCCTAGCTTCCGATGCTCGTAGAAATTGACAAATTATGAAAAATAATTTATAACGTAAACTACACGCAAAGCGCATGGTATGGCTCTCTATTAACTTTTGATGTACAGCAAGCGGCACAGAAAACATGCTGCACAAAGAAAGTGTGTATTTATATTGGATTTTGTATCATTGTAGGTACTGTTTTCTAATATTACATGTCCCTGGGCCTTTGAAAATTTACGACACTCACCCTTTTGTGAATGGTATGAATTATTGGGGTTTCAAGCCGTGGTTATACGCATCCACGTTGAGCTTCGGAAAGCAGGCAGAACAGACACGCTGTCTATATGTTATCTAGATAAAAGATCTGTGCTCTCGAACACCGAGGTCCCCAGTAATGAATGCCACAAAGAAACGTAACTTATTTAGAGGTCTAAAATTCTGCCAATGTAGGAACCAATTTTTATTCGGTGTAAAAAGAAGTGCCAGGTGAATTCCATGTTACACATGAAGTTAGAGAAGTCATATCATTTCATTTCAGAACATGCCATTCGGATTCATAAACATACATGTCGCCATGCCTACGCATGCTCCGGCTTCAAGTTCACCTTAACGTTGAAGTAAAAGGCAGTACTTTTGCTGTCGAAAAATATTTTTTCCGTTTTATTTCGTTTCTTTTTCTTGTATAGAAAATGAATTTTAGGAAATATACCAATGTTCTTTGTTTCATGTTTGAACATTTGGAGGAATGGTTCAAAATATTTAATTTACTGGTATGAGAATCTTTAATCACCTTCAACTTACCAAATGAAGTTTTAGGTGCGCACTAAACGTGTGCTTTTCATTTGTAGAAGAAGACTGGCAAAGTTATATTTTCTGTTCATATGTTTCTGTTTATTTTTCTTGTCGGATAAAGCAAGATTTTTTATGTATTTCACAGCTTTTCTTGATTTAGAATTTTCCCACTAGGTAACATAAATGCACGACTGTATTTATCATCTACCTCTGTTTATTATATTGCTTAATATAGCGTAATCAGCATTTTTCAGGCATCTCACGAACACTTTTCCCTGTAGGTAGAAATGAGATATAGTTCCGTTAGGAAAAATACACGCACATAATGTATTTTGGGCCCCAGACACGTTGTATTTATTAACATGGAGTTTTTTACAAGGTAACAAGTGGTTCATCAATGCTTTGGGGCGTTAAAAATTTATCCCCCATCCCCACAAGAAAAGCTGTGCCCAAGAGGATGAGGCAATTTTTGTTACTCAACTTAATAGTTACTTGTGTCCTTTACGAATTTACGAAAAATGTCCTAAAACAGTACCAGTCACGCACACGTATACACATTATACATGTACCGGGTGATCCAAAAGTCTTGCACATTTTGAAAACGTAATAACTCGCGAAGTTTTGAGAGTAGGGCAACGCGGTTTGCGTAAAAATGATCAGAATGACATCGGGTTTTTTAATGAAATCACATCAATTTTTACTCATTTTACTTACATTTTTCATCGCAAAATGGCGCAGCAACCACAGGTTGGAAGTGTCGAGAAAAATAGACACCTGATTGTACCAGGTTAGACACCTCATTGTACCAGGTGTTCAATGTGATGGCCGTCCTGTTCCAGCACTGCCTACTGACGAGAGGATACACAATGGGCGGTATTGAAGAGCATGTTCGGTGGTATAGCTACCACATGGTGTCGAATGGCATCTTTCAACATGGCCAATGAAGTGGGGCGACATGTGTACACTTGTGATTTTAGGTAACCCCAGAGCCAGAAATCGCAGGGTGTCAGTTCTGGTGGCCAACACATAATTTCCGCCAAACGTCTCTTGCAGCAGTTGCTTAACGGAACGTGCGATGTGGGGTGTTGCTCCATCCTGCATAAATGTGCACAGATTCACTGCATCCCGCTCTTGCAAGCTAGGGATATCGTACGTTCGTAACATGTTCGCATAACGTGCACCTGCCACTGAAACGGTTTCAAAGGAGGTGCCGCGGACCTCTTCAAAAAAAAAGGGACCGATAATGAAGGAAGCCGTGAATCCACACCACACTGTCACTTTCGGCTGATGAAGTGGCGCTTCAACGACTGCTCGGGGATGTTCCGTGGCCCAGATGCGGCAGTTGTGCGTGTTTACCGCTCCGTTCAGGGAAAAACGTGCCTCATCAGTCCATAAAACGTTCATCAGCCAATTCTCGTCGACATCCATTTGTCGAAAAAACATGCTGCGAACTCCTGACGCTGCATGTAATCGCCAGCTTGCAGTTCGTGATGCCGTTGCAGTTTGTACGGGTATCTGTGCAGAATCCTTCGTAGTGTTCACCATACAGTCCCGTATGGAATGACTGTTTGCCGAGAAACATGGTGAGCACTGGAGTCGCCATGTGCGGATGACATTGCCATCACATCCATTTCCTGCGTAATCGTCTCTGCTGCAGCAGAATATGTGCTGCTAAAGATCCCGTTTCCTCAAAATTTTTTTACTATTCGCCGCAGCGCAGCACTTTCCATCGGTCCTTTTCCACTGCGATCACTTTTAAGTGACCGGGAGGATCTCAAAGCAGCACTCGCACATTCAGCGTTGCAATAGAACAATTTCACCAAGAGCGCTTTGTCCGGCAATGACAGCATACTGACAGGGACCGCTGTGACTTGTGGTTGATCATAAATGATCAAATGGTCATATGTAAAGAATTTTAGGAAGGGAGTTTCTGACCCCAGGTCTTAAACAACCCTTAGAAATAAGAAGCTAGGAGATTTGGGCTAGAGTGCCCCATCGGAAGCGACGTAGAAAGGGGGAGGAAGACGCCCTTATTTATCACCGGGGGGCCAGTACCCGGGATCCGACGGCTTAACGTGCCCATCCGACGCACGGCGGATATTTAGTGGATCGAGCGTTCGTACTTGCCTGGGATCGAACCTGAGGTAATTTCAGCAGCAGTCACGAACGTTGCCCACTAGGCCACCCGCGGCTCATTGACTTGTGGTTGCTTCTCAGCTGCTGCTTTTATACCCACTATCCCAGACCTGCTCGCCTATGGCGCCATCTGGCGATGAAAAATAAAATGAGTAAAAAATTATGTGATTTCATAAAAAAAAAAAAAAAAAACCCGATGTCCTTCTGATCATTTCTAAGCAAACCGCGTTGTCCTACTCTCAAAACTCCGCGAATTATTACGTTTTCAAAATGTGCAAGACTTTTTGGATCACCCGGTATTTACCCAAAGTTAGATAAATAATTTTTCGGGAAAACAATTAAAAATACAAATATTTCAAGTTTAAAAGCGTATAACTCAACAAAAATTAAACTAGATATTTTCCTTGGACACCAATTTAAGCCACTTAAACATAATATTTTTTTCTGTTCCGTGTTTTAATTGGTAATTTCCTTTACTACGTTGTACTTAATTCTGAAAAAATATTCTGCTTCATTTAAATTGTTGATGTGTATTTGTGGTTCAGAGAATGATTCCTACTGAGACAAGTTTTTCCATTACAGCAAGAATTAAGCACAGTGAAGAAAAGAATCACTACGAAAAGACTCGAGGTGAGTCAAATCTTTACGTTTTCAATCAGTACTTTTAGAAATTTTTCCTTTAGCTTTGATCACAAGTAGATTCCTTGAACACTCGAATCAGTGTTTATTCATCAATCCACTTCCGTTCGTAAGAAAAAACACACTTCACTTTTTCTGTATTACCTGATACTGAATTAAAATACCTTTCACTTAAAATACATTGGATTGAATTTTGGATATTTTTAGTTCGCGATTTTGATTTTTGTTCATTTCTTCCAGTTGTGCTGATGTGACAATGAACACTGTATTTATAAAACGTGTGAGGTTAGTGTACCTAATTCTGTTCGACTTGGTGAAAATGGCATCATCTGTGAGTTACGGTTTCTTCCATAATTAGTAGTTGGGTATATGATACAGAGTATCAACGTTAACAAGGACACTCCTTAATGTGGATGCTAAAGGAACTACACTTAATTCAAACATTGTTTCTTATCTGTAAGATACCTTGCATATTGAAGACAGAGTCTGTTCTCTCTGGGTACCGTTTTCATAGTACGTAGTTTCAAATAATAATAAATCCTTATTTTATTTTATTTCAGAAGCAAGTTTCTTATTTGTTGCGTTTCCATTTTTTACTACAATTATTCATTTAAACAGTTGCATCCGAAAGAAACTGCTGAGATCCATTAAAAAAGTTTTTAACACAAACAAATACTAACGTGTAACGAAAAAGTACGAAGCAAAGGAACACAAACAGTGAAATGCATGTGAGCCGCCCCGCCCCGGTGGCGCAGTGGTCTAAGCGATGGCCTCTGATCATTCGTCCGAACGGGGTCCGAGTTCGAATCCCGGTGAGGTATGGATCTTGTGTTTGTCTTACGGCACTGGCTCTCTCCCTTCCCTGGAACCAGTGACCCTAAATTAGGGACGGGCGACTGCTTATAGCCCATTGAGTTGCTCACGGTGGTCGTTAAAAATCCAATCAAAAAAAAAAAGAAAAAAGAAATGCATGTGAAACACTTCGAGCTGCGTCATACTACGCATTGGTAAACTAATACACTGAAGAGCAATTTAATTAGAGACAGCTGGCGTAATGCAAATGTAGTGCTGTGGGAGGCCCTGTAAACGGAAACGACATGACGTCTGCAGCGATCCGAAAATATAAAGAGTGATGCGACGGGAATCAGTAAGAGTCGGACGCAGTATGGGTAAGACGAAGGATCTAAGCGCATTTGTTCTGGGACAAATTGTTGGGGCCTGACGAATGGGTCACTCCATCTCGGAAGTCGTGCAGGCACTGGGATTTTCACGAGCCACTGTGTCACGGGTGCACTGTGAGTACATCGAATCCGGTAAAACCATCCCTGCAAGGGCCAACTGCCGTGGACAACAGCGTGTGGATGAGGCTAGCTCGCATTGTAACAGCGGATAGACGGACCACAGTGCAAGAAATCACTCGGCAATTTAACGCTGGTGCACAAAAACGTGTAAACAGCGACACCATCCAGAACCATCTCCTCGCTACGGGGTACAGAAGCCATCGTCCCACGAGGGTACCGTTGCTGACCGCACATCACAGGGTGCAAAGATTAGCATGGGCGCGGGAACATCGCCACTGGACGCTAGACATGTGGGCAAATGTTGCCTGGACTGATGAGTCGAGATCCACGTTGGTACATGCGGATGACAGGATGCGAGTACGGCGCAAACCCCATGAAGCGATGGATACTTCTTGCCAGCAGGGTACTCTTCAAGCTGGTGGGGGTGGCATTGTGGTCTGGGGACTGTTTACGTGGACTAATGGGACCCCTGTTACGTGTGACATCCGCCCTCACAGGTCAACGTTATCGGGATATCCTGGACGACCATTTGCTCCCGTTTGTGCGTCTTCAACATCTAACTGGGGACCTCATCCTGCAACAAGACAATGCACCGTGCCATCACTCCCGAATTGTATCCGAATGGTTGGATGAACACTGAACTAACGTGACCTCGCTTCCTTGGCCAGCTAGGTCCCCTGACCTCAATCCCTTCGAGCGCATCTGGGATGCCATCAAGAGAGATGTTCGAGGCTCTGACCCATCTCCATCAAATCTTCGTGAATTGTGGGAGCTTGTTCAGGGTTTGCGGATCCGTATGGCTCCCCAACACTTCCGGTGTCTTGTCGAGTCCATGCCGAGACGAATCGCCGCTGTCATCAGAGCGAAACGGTGGTGCTACACGTTACTAGACAGGTATCTGTAATTCAATTGCTCTTCAGTGTATATGCAGTGGGTATAAGTATATATATGTATAGCAGAAGTACGGAACGGATAAGGAGAAATCGAAAAATGCACAATGAATTCAAAGTAATACTCGGAAAATTCGAATACTCGTAAATCCTAAAATACCAAAAAAGTTTAAGCAGAAAGACAATTAGAAGTTGCTATTATAAAATTGGAAACCAAGTTGCCTTCGTCTGAAGAGCATCAACCTGGCGGAGTAGCTTTTCTGGTATCAATAAACGACAATGGGGATTATCAAATTACGGTTTTTCCATATCTCTCTCTCCATATATATATATATATATATTCTATAAAGAAGATACCTAAGCAAAAAAATACATATAACATTTTGACTCACACCTAGTACAACATAGAAAAGGTTATGTAACTACCTGTGTGAGTAAAAGGAGAAAAGATAAAAAATAAAATAAAACTACTGAATGTAGAAGGTGTCGAGAATACTGAGCCTTGGCTTTATCAAGGACCAGCAAAAACTCTGCATTTTCTCACTTCCACAAAGACCTAGTTGGAAATGGGTTTCTGCAAGGCCATAGATGCAAGTAACATTCCCACTCTAAAATAGTTTAAAATATATATATATGTCATGTCCTCCGTAGAGTTGCATGACCAAGCACTAGTTAACAATTTCGCTTGCATCCATAAACCTTCCTGGCCCGACCCATGCTCTTCATCTGTTACTATTAAACAGAGAGAAGAAGATTAAAGAGAACTCAAGCTGTGAGAGTGACATAATAATTAGAAATGATTTTCAGCCATAACGAAATGCCAAGTTCGTTTGAGAGAGAATTTAAACCTGAAAATCAATGCAAAAGAAATCCAAATTTTTTACATTGCAATTAAAAGGAAATATTAATTTTTAACGAACAGATTTTTTGAAAGAGAAAACTTGAGTCTAAAACCCCCTACTCTACAACTTATGACAGCACGAAAACGAGAATAAGTTAAAGATAATAATTAACTAAAGAAAACTTTGTGAAAGTTATATACCTTAAACAGTTAGTTGCAATATGTACAAAGTATTTCGGCAGTGCTTTAAGTGCATAATTAATTAGTTATTAAGAACTTAACTACTTTGAAAAAACAGCGCATAGAAAAGGAACAAGTTTAGCCATCTTCTGTTCCTAGGTACCCCAAAAGACGCTCAAAGTTACAAAGAAAAGAAAGAGTTAAAACCCGCAAAAATGTTAACAGACAAACCAATGCCTAAAAGCTGAAAAGCTAAAAACAACAGAGAAAGAGTACATGAAGTACAAACATTGAACTTATAAAACCTAGAACCCAAAAACAAGGAAGAGAGCTTACCTCTTGTGTGACAAAAACTTTTCTCCTCACAAGAGAAGAACATGGCTGACCTCTTCCGCCACTCCCTAGTTGCTGGGGGCAGTGAGGGTGGGGCTGATGGCCTCCTCAAACAGCAAGAAACCAACGCGCGGATATTTTAACCAGAGAAAAAAATATATATAAACTTAAGACTGTGGATCTGTATGATCAGAAAGAGCAGAATTAACTCTCCAGAATACATGAGAAATATTATAAAATACACGAGCAGTGTATTTAATAATCTTTGCATGTATTAAATCACCTTAGTGAGCTTCTATAGATTAATCAGAATCTTATTAATTTTAATGTTGGTTTTACTATTTTTAGTATAGCTATCCTAGTGATGAATAACTAGTTTTCTTTTTTATTTGTTTTTATTTTCTTTTATAAACAGATTTTTAAGCTTTTTTGTGATTTTGTTTATATTATTTAATTTTTTGTTTTAATAGGACCGTCATATCCATAGCACTAAGGTTCCTTTAGGTAGTTAATAGGCATCCTCTAGCCAACTTCCTTACGGCTTTGATTGGTCAGAATCATATTATTAACTGTGTAGAAAATTAAAGCAGATCTGCCAACCTTACTCTATTATTCAGAATAATTTCTCTTAAAGTTCTTTTGATGAAAGAAGAAGGAATTTCGTTCTCTAGAAAACTTTCTAATAGTATATTAATGTGGTAATTGAAGTCCAAATTGTTGCTGCAAATTCTTGAAATTCTTAGGACCTGAGAAATTAGTACATTCTCAATTACTTTGGTTGAAATGTTATTATTCCAGTGTAGATATTTAATTACTTTGAAAGGAAAATTAACTCTTTATCAAAGAGGCTAATAGATGGGTTACCTCTGTTGAGCTTAATGCTTAAGTCTAGGAACTCAAGTTCCTGATTACTGTGGTTGGTTTTACATAAGTTAAGAGAGCTAGGATAGATATTATCAAAATCACTCTCTATAACTTCTGAATTATTGATACACAGCAGATCATCAATATATCTAAAAGTGTAAAGGTAGTTATCTGAGCAGGTGGGGTGATTTTTAATGAATTTATATTCCTTAAAGAACAGGAATAGATTAGCGATATTCGTGGACGTTGATGTTCCCATGGGAATACCGTTCACTTGCTTATAGAGAGTATTATTATATAAGACATGGTTATTTTCTATGCAGCAATTGAGATAAGAGTTCCAAGTTCCTACATTAACAAATTGGTTAAGTTTAAATTCTGCATACAGCTCTTTAAAGGTAGTGATTATATCTGATAGAGGCAGATTAGTATATAGGTTTTCAAAATCATAACTATTAATATCTAGGGGACAAACTTTGAGTATAGTAGAAATTACTTCTGCATTATTATTAATTATCCAAAAATCTCTGTACATCAAGTTAGAACAGTTTCTAATGTGTTTCAAAACCTTCTTTTAAGACATCTTCAAAAGCAAGATCTATTTTCTTTTTATGACTCCTTACTCCACTAGCTATGAACCTGAACTTCACAGGATCCTTATGAAACTTAACCGTTGCAAAAAGAAATGGAAATTCAGGCTCATATCTTCTAGTTTGTGGAATTTTAAGTTTCTTGAAGAATGCCTTAAACCGATTTTCTAACTGCTTGGTAGAATAACTTACGGGCTCGTATGTTACTCTATTATTGAGTTCCATAGTTAACAATTTCAAAATAGAACTTCTTACAGATAATTGCAAAATTATTGCTAGCTTTATCCGTAGTGGTAAAAATAAATTGGTCTTGTAGTTTGGAGAGTGACCTTTTAGCTTCTCCAGAGAAAAGAGATTTCTGTCGAAACAAAAGTCCAGACCTGCCAACTCACCGGTGAAGCTATTGATTATATTATATTTCCATTCTGCGAAGGCCTCAATAGGCTGATTGTACGTTAAACTGGTTTTTACTATGTACCTATTAACATCTTGAGTGAAGCTCTCAAGAATCCTTTCTTTGGAAATTGTGAAGGAAGGTCTGAATTTAGAGCCATACTCTAATAAATTCCTAAGCTTTTCATTTTCAACAAAACTCAAGTTTCCGGTGATAATATGGTTGTAATTCTTATTATAGTGAACTGTTTCTTTATGTTCATCACAAGAACATGTAGTAATTACAGGAATGTAGCTCGAAGAGTTAAGTTTGTAGTTTTTAACTATTGACCCTAAGGTCTTAACATATTTAAAACTTACAATAGACTGGTGCCTGTGGATGGGAAAAAAAATTGCATTATTGTAGAACAGCTTCCTTACATTGAGATTATCGTAGGCTTTATTTAGAAACCTGATGGTAACAAAATTACTGGAAAATTCTTTAAGAGAAATTTTATCTTTAAGAATATGTTTAAGAATGTCCAGAACCAAAGCAAAAACATGCTTATCAACATGGTCAGCAGTTTCATTCCAGAATTTGAAAAAACTTTTAAGGACAGAGTGCTTGAAGGACTTGAGAATTTTGTAAGTATTTTTAACAAAATTAGTGCCAGTTTTAAAGCTTTCCAGAGTTTTTAGCAAGTTAGCAAAATCAACTTTGCTTGATGTGCGAAATAACCTCTGTCCTCTATTACCTCTAGAGCAGCTCTTATTATTAACAAGAAAGAAGAGTTCACGAATTGAAAATTTATGCTGATTATGCTTATTGTCAGATAGAGTGGAATTAAGGCCATAGGGATAAAGAGACTGATGCTGTAAAATTTCAAGGGATTCAGTTTCTAGCCGAGCATAGAGGTCAGGGATAATATGTAGTACCTCTAATTTATTTTTACCACTACGGATAAAGCTAGCAATAATTTTGCAATTATCTGTAAGAAGTTCTATTTTGAATTGTTAACTATGGAACTCAATAATAGAGTAACATACGAGCCCGTAAGTTATTCTACCAAGCAGTTAGAAAATCGGTTTAAGGCATTCTTCAAGAAACTTAAAATTCCACAAACTAGAAGATATGAGCCTGAATTTCCATTTCTTTTTGCAACGGTTAAGTTTCATAAGGATCCTGTGAAGTTCAGGTTCATAGCTAGTGGAGTAAGGAGTCATAAAAAGAAAATAGATCTTGCTTTTGAAGATGTCTTAAAGAAGGTTTTGAAACACATTAGAAACTGTTCTAACTTGATGTACAGAGATTTTTGGATAATTAATAATAATGCAGAAGTAATTTCTACTATACTCAAAGTTTGTCCCCTAGATATTAATAGTTATGATTTTGAAAACCTATATACTAATCTGCCTCTATCAGATATAATCACTACCTTTAAAGAGCTGTATGCAGAATTTAAACTTAACCAATTTGTTAATGTAGGAACTTGGAACTCTTATCTCAATTGCTGCATAGAAAATAACCATATCTTATATAATAATACTCTCTATAAGCAAGTGAACGGTATTCCCATGGGAACATCAACGTCCACGAATATCGCTAATCTATTCCTGTTCTTTAAGGAATATAAATTCATTAAAAATCACCCCACCTGCTCAGATAACTACCTTTACACTTTTAGATATATTGATGATCTGCTGTGTATCAATAATTCAGAAGTTATAGAGAGTGATTTTGATAATATCTATCCTAGCTCTTAACTTATGTAAAACCAACCACAGTAATCAGGAACTTGAGTTCCTAGACTTAAGCATTAAGCTCAACAGAGGTAACCCATCTATTAGCCTCTTTGATAAAAGAGTTAATTTTCCTTTCAAAGTAATTAAATATCTACACTGGAATAATAACATTTCAACCAAAGTAATTGAGAATGTACTAATTTCTCAGGTCCTAAGAATTTCAAGAATTTGCAGCAACAATTTGGACTTCAATTACCACATTAATATACTATTAGAAAGTTTTCTAGAGAACGAAATTCCTTCTTCTTTCATCAAAAGAACTTTAAGAGAAATTATTCTGAATAATAGAGTAAGGTTGGCAGATCTGCTTTAATTTTCTACACAGTTAATAATATGATTCTGACCAATCAAAGCCGTAAGGAAGTTGGCTAGAGGATGCCTATTAACTACCTAAAGGAACCTTAGTGCTATGGATATGACGGTCCTATTAAAACAAAAAATTAAATAATATAAACAAAATCACAAAAAAGCTTAAAAATCTGTTTATAAAAGAAAATAAAAACAAATAAAAAAGAAAACTAGTTATTCATCACTAGGATAGCTATACTAAAAATAGTAAAACCAACATTAAAATTAATAAGATTCTGATTAATCTATAGAAGCTCACTAAGGTGATTTAATACATGCAAAGATTATTAAATACACTGCTCGTGTATTTTATAATATTTCTCATGTATTCTGGAGAGTTAATTCTGCTCTTTCTGATCATACAGATCCACAGTCTTAAGTTTATATATATTTTTTTCTCTGGTTAAAATATCCGCGCGTTGGTTTCTTGCTGTTTGAGGAGGCCATCAGCCCCACCCTCACTGCCCCCCAGCAACTAGGGAGTGGCGGAAGAGGTCAGCCATGTTCTTCTCCTTGTGAGGAGAAAAGTTTTTGTCACACAAGAGGTAAGCTCTCTTCCTTGTTTTTGGGTTCTAGGTTTTATAAGTTCAATGTTTGTACTTCATGTACTCTTTCTCTGTTGTTTTTTAGCTTTTCAGCTTTTAGGCATTGGTTTGTCTGTTAACATTTTTGCGGGTTTTAACTCTTTCTTTTCTTTGTAACTTTGAGCGTCTTTTGGGGTACCTAGGAACAGAAGATGGCTAAGCTTGTTCCTTTTCTATGCGCTGTTTTTTCAAAGTAGTTAAGTTCTTAATAACTAATTAATTATGCACTTAAAGCACTGCCGAAATACTTTGTACATATTGCAACTAACTGTTTAAGGTATATAACTTTCTGCACAAAGTTTTCTTTAGTTAATTATTATCTTTAACTTATTCTCGTTTCGTGCTGTCATAAGTTGTAGAGTAGGGGGTTTTAGACTCAAGTTTTCTTTCAAAAATCTGTTCGTTAAAAATTAATATTTCCTTTTTAATTGCAATGTAAAATTTGGATTTCTTTTGCATTGATTTTCAGGTTTAAATTCTCTCTCAAACGAACTTGGCATTTCGTTATGGCTGAAAATCATTTCTAATTATTATGTCACTCTCACAGCTTGAGTTCTCTTTAATCTTCTTCTCTCTGTTTAATAGTAACAGATGAAGAGCATGGGTCGGGCCAGGAAGGTTTATGGATGCAAGCGAAATTGTTAACTAGTGCTTGGTCATGCAACTCTACGGAGGACATGACATATATATATATTTTAAACTATTTTAGGTGGGAATGTTACTTGCATCTATGGCCTTGCAGAAACCCATTTCCAACTAGGTCTTTGTGGAAGTGAGAAAATGCAGAGTTTTTGCTGGTCCTTGATAAAGCCAAGGCTCAGTATTCTCGACACCTTCTACATTCAGTAGTTTTATTTTATTTTTTTATCTTTTCTCCTTTTACTCACACAGGTAGTTACATAACCTTTTCTATGTTGTACTAGGTGTGAGTCAAAATGTTATATGTATTTTTGCTTAGGTATCTTCTTTATAGAATGTGAATTCTGAATTTTCAAAACTGCTGCGTTGCGCGTTTTGATCTTCAGGTTATTTTGCAACCTTCGTTTTAAATTCTAAAGTTTTTCCTTAGTCTTCAGTTTTGCTCTTAAGTATATATATATATATATATATATATAATCATCATCATCATTGTCAACCATTATCAATCCACTTCTGCACGAAGGTCTTCCCAAGTTTCATCCACAACGGTCTGTCTTGTGCCAGTCTCCTCCATGTCACCCCTGCATACTTTCGAATTTCATCCACCCATCTCCCATGTGGTCTTCTTCTGGGTCTTTTCCTGTCCCTTGGAATCCAATCTAAAATTTCGGCTGTCCATCGATGGTGTGTTCTTCTGGCAGTATGTCCAGCCCATTGCCATTTCAGGGATTTAACTCTGATCATGATGTCTTCCACTCTTGTCATTTTTCGGATCCACGTGTTCCTCTTCTTATCTCTCCTGGTTACACCAAGCATGCACCTCTCCATGCTTTTTGAGTTGTCTGCAGCCTCTGTATGTCTCTTTTAGTTAAGTTCCACGTCTCTGCACCATACGTAAGCTTTGGAAGGATGCATTGATCAAACACTTTTCTTTTAAGACATAATGGCATACTGCTCTTGAAAATTATGCTGTTTCTTCCAAAAGCTCTCCAGGCAAGTTTTGTACGCCGATTAATTTCTTCACCAATGTAACCCTCACTTGATATCTGCTGCCCAAGATAAACGTACGTGTCTGTTCTCTCCAGCTTTTCTCCATCAATCGATAAATCTTCATTTCTTGTAAAAGCATTGTACATCACTTTTGTCTTCTGAAAGTTCATTTATAATCCCACTTCTTTACTCTTGTCAACATGTTCCTGGATCATACTGTGCAGCTTTGATGGGGTAGTTGCAAAAATGACTATGTAATCAGCAAAACGAAGGTGGGTTAGATAATCTCCATTAATCTTTATCCCTTTGTTTTCCCAGTTCAGTGATTGAAAGACATTTTCCAATGTGGCATTAAAGAGCTTCGGAGATATGGTGTCACCTTGTCTCACTCCTTTTCCAATTTTAATGTGTGTTGTATTTTCAAACAGCCGAATCTTTGCACTTGCATTTTCATAGATGTTATTAATAATATTAATGTATGCATCTTCAATACCGCAGGATTTCAGAGCCATTGTAACTGCTGATGGTTTCACCGAATCAAAGGCTTTTTCATAATCGATAAAAGCCATGCACAATGGAAGTTCATATTCCCTCGTTCTTTCAATTAGTTCTCTCAGTACGTGGATATGATCTATTGTGCTGTAGCCACTCCTGAATCCAGCTTGTTCTCTCGGTTGAGCCATGTCCATTGTCACCTTCAAGCGGTGTGAAAGAACTTTAGTGAAGATTTTATAAACCACTGATAGGAGGCTGATAGGTCTGTAGTTCCTAAGATCCTCAATGTCACCTTTTTTATGTAGCAAGATCATTGTAGCGTTGTTCCAATCCTCAGGAATCTTCCCTTCATTAAGGCATGGAGTGAAAATTTGGGCGAGTACTGTTTCGATTTCTCCACTTGCTTCTTGTATGATGTCTACAGTAATTTCATCTTCTCCTGGAGCTTTTTCCCGCTTCATGTTCTTGACTGCATGTGCAACTTCTGCTGGGAGGACTGGAAGAACTCTGGTACCTTTCATGATGTCTGGAGTACATGTATCATCCCTTTCATATAATTTGGAGTAGAAATCTTTCACTCTGGTCAAAATTTCGCCTCTATTTCTTGTTACAGAACCATCTTCTTTTCTCAGTGCCATAATCTGTTTTTTCCCCTTACTGAGATGTCCCTTTGCTATCTTTAGGCTTTGGTTGTTTTCAATTGCTTTCCTTACTAGTTCACAGTTGAATTTCCTTACGTCTTCAGTGATACTTTTTCGTACTGTCTTGCATAGCTCTATATATTCCACTTTGGAAGTCACATCTTCTTTAGTTGTCCTCATCTCTCTTCTTTTTTGCATCAACATTTTGGTTTTTCCTGATAATTTGTTCACATGCAACTTGTTCTTAGACCCAGCTAATTTTGTTGCTGTTTCCATAAGAGCTTTGGTTACTTTTCTGTTAACTTCAGAAATATCCACTTCTTTTGATGTTAGGCCTTCTAAAGCAGAGAATCTGTTCTTCAGTTCCAACTTGAAGGTATTATGGTGTTTTTTAAGGTTGGTTATGTCAATACATTTTGTTTGTCTTATGAGCTTGCTACTTTCGAGTTTAGTGTTGAGGTGAATCTTACATCTCACCAATCTATGGTCACTACCTGTGTTGAACTTGTATAGCACACTGCAGTCTTCTATGACGAATTTTTTGTTACACATAATAAAATCAATTTCACTTGTCATCCCATTTGGATGTCTCCATGTCCATTTCATGTGTGGCTTTTTCTTGAAAAAGGAGTTCAAGATGAAAAACCCTTCTGCCTCTGCAAACTCTACGAGAGTATAGTTTGCAGAGGCATAAGTTTGAATAATCTGAGCCTGGTATTTTCTCGAGGGTTGAATAACGAGTCGTGCAGCTCTGTCAGAGGAACTTTAAACTTCTACAACTTTATCCTTCAGTTTCTTGTTTATTTAAAATCCAACACCACTAGTTCTGCCAGTATCAGTCCCACAATAGTAGAAAAGATGTCCACTTTTCAGTTCAATGAGATCTTCTCCTTTTCTCCTTACCTCACTTAGCCCGACGATGTCCCACTTGATCCTTTGTAGTTCCTCTTCCAATTCAAGAAGCCTTGATTCGGAAGATAGGGAGCGTCCGGTCCTCCGGCGATTCTTAGTACCCTCTGCCTTCTTGTTGCACTGGCCGCTTCCTTGGCCAGGTACATTTCAGCTGCCGGAGACTGAGGGCCAAGATTTAAGTTGTGGAGTCATTTTGGAGGGGTTTGGCCATAACTCACTGCGCTGGCCAAGCGGGTTGGTGAGTGTGGGATAGCATTTCCTCTAATCCCGATGGTATAGATATACCGCTATTGGCGGTCGTCAGAGCCGCCTATATATATATATATATATCGTGAAAGGAGGAGAATCTGCATATCTAAAAAAGTTTAGACACAAAAGAAAAGTAATGAAGATGTACTTCCGAAATTAGCGTATGTATGCACAGACCGATCGGAATCACTCAGAATAAAAATACGGCTGTCTACGAATTGCATTCAGTACTGGTATATGCGATGCCGAAAGCAAAGGAGTTTACGTGCGAGGAATTAGCGTCAGTGTACTTGTACGAGTTCAAGGCGAAGGGTAGGTTGCCGGTGAAATAGCTACAGCCCTACACCGTTGCACACAGGGAATATATCGATTAATTGTAAAACACGGCGGTTATTAGACAAATCTAGACGACCGAAATGCACTTCAGGCTGCGAGGACAGGCAGATCGGGACATTATCTTCTACCCAGCTACTCTCTTTATGGCAAATACAATATACATGTGGGTTGACATCACACGGTTTCTTCCACAGATGTCTCAAGGCCAGTGGAACGTTTCTGTACCGGAATATGGCATACAAGCCGCCTTTATCAAAAATGCAGAAAACTGAAATATTGCGATGAGCAAGAGAACACACGTTTCTTAGAGACCAATAGCTGTTATTCATATTCAAAAGTGAAATTTGGATTGTCTCTTGGTGGCTGGGATTATTACTGGCATGATCTAAAGAAAGAACACCGGTCTTTCCTTAGTAGACTGCAAGACAGTGTTTCTGTCATAGTGTGGGCAATCTTTAGTTTTGCGTGATGATGAGAATAGTCTGGTATTTCTGAATAGGAAACGAAACTCTCAGGACTATGAACAGAACGTACAACGCAATTTATTGCCCTTCGGTGTACTTCTTAGAGGACCCCTTTCCTTTCTTCCTTTGGTTGGGGGTTTAACGACTACCGAGAGGAACTCAGTGGGCTATAAGTAGTCGCTTCTTCCTAATTTGGGACCACTAGTTCCAAGGAATGGAAGAATTCACTGCCGTAAGACAAACACACCATCAGGGGCGGCGCTAGACTTTTTTTGGTAGGGTGGGCCACGTTTTCTGAATTACATAAAGTAGCCCTGAAAAAGTATTGACCTCATATAAAAAAAAAAAGGCAAGTTAATAGGCACGGTATTTTATTTCTTTAGGTAGACTAAGACTAGGTACTTCAAATGTAATTAAACAGCCCAAATGAAGGAAACATTTATTTAAGTGTTAAAAGCAGAGTTTGTGAATTTCAACTCAGATAAGACTCCTTTAAGTTTAAAAAACTGGCTATTAGTTGTACTTTATTGATGCTCAGGATTTTCTGCACTTGTACCTGGTACGTTAGCTTTGAAAATTTCTTTTCTTTTCCTACCACACCATTCCAAAAATACGCGCTAATTGTACCCGTACGCGTTGGCAAATCAGCCATTATTGAATACCGTAAGTTAACATTGGCCAGCACACAACAGCATGCACAAATTGTTCACCGGACACAGGGTAACTTACTCAACATAAAAATCTGCTCGAACTGCTGCTAACACATTAAGTACGGTGTACGGCGACAGTCACTTTTTGGCCACCGTCGCCGGCGCTGTTCTGACAAAAGAGATGCCGCACCGAATGCCGTCTGACCTGTAATCGACTTCCACCTTTCTAACTCACAGCATTCCAATGCGCCGCTCTCGCTCTGTATGAACGCAAAGGTAATTTATTCCAATACAATACCAAGAACCGGCATCCAATTCTTGGTATTGTCCCCGATGAACGATGAATATCCGCGGGTGTCAAATTCTCAGCACGAGTGTGCTATGCCTTGTCTTTCTGGTTCTTAAAACACATGAAAAACCGTACCGCGTTCGCGTTAGTTGTGAAACATTCATTGATTCTATAGTAGACTAGTGTACAAATTCCAGTTTCTTCAGCATCAAAATTTTCCAATTGGGCCAGGTAAGTTTTGGCCCACCCATGCCCACCCCTAGGGCCACCCCTACACGCCATCCATACCACACCGGGGCTCGAACGTGGACCGATATCGGACGAATTGTCATAAAGAAGCGCTTAGACCACTGCGCCACCGGGGGCGGCTGTTAGGGGTTCGCAGTGAAATTTTCACTACAGGAATACATTGTCCGTACATCATTGTCTAGGGCAACGTGATTAAACCAATGTTACATCACTGCATTACAGTGGCCTTTGTATATTATCCGTAATTTAATTCCATCGAAAATATTTGGGAGATTTTGTATGTGGGAGGCAACTTACAATAGTCACATAAGGAAATGCAGCTACTGATGAAGCTTGGTGTGCCATTGAACCGGAAACTACAGAATTTAATTTATTCCATGGATAATAATGATTTTGAACTCATAGAGGTATATGGAAACAATATACATGTCTAATAACGGTGTGTTTGGTCTTACTTTTCTGTTTTATCTAAACTTTTGAGACATGTAGGTTCTCTTTTCACGCCGTAACTGTGTATTATTTTACCCATTCCATGTATTAGTTTAAAACTGCAGTGTGATGCAGTTTGAAGTGTTTCACTTGCTTTTCAATGTTGTGTTCCTTTGCTGTGTATTTGTACGCGTATTGTACGTCGATAAGTGTTTAGCCTGAATTTCTGTGACTGATCTACACATGTGTTTTTTTTTTTTTTTTTAACTCTCCACATCAGTCTCCTGCTTGCCCTCTTTACTGCTTTAACTCATGTTAAGTTAATTAATTTACGAGAAAGTTGTAGTGTCTTATATTAGGTTTTGTTCGAATCTTAACAACATTCATAATCAGAGATTGAGTAGTTACGTCGTTAAATAATACAGATATGTTGAAAACAGTAATTATTTTTATGAGAACAATATGTTCTTCACGTATTGTTTCGGTATTAAACGCTCTAATCTGGACTTGTCAAGATTTTAATACCTAAACAAAACGTGAAGAAAAACTTTTCCTCATGAAAATACATTACTTTTTCGAGATATTTATGTTATAAAGTCTATTTTCTTTTGAAAGATTTTAAATTTTTACGCTAAACAGTGTTGAAAAACAGTCTTGAAAAGAGTGCTTAAATGAAAGTCATATTTGATAAAACCTCACCAGAATCATTTTTGTAGTAACACGTACTCATTTGGAATTGCCCCTCTTCATGCAATACATGGATCACAGCGAACATGCTTTCGCGGGAATCTACATTATTTAATCTGAATCAAAACATAAAAAGCATACTTAAACCTTCATAATCCCGTTCTACGCGGTTCTATGCTCTTCCTAGAATATATAAATCATGTATTCCGTTCCGGCCAATAGTAAGTAATATCGGCACAGCAGCATATAAGTTATCTAAGTTCTTATCTTTAAAATTATCTACAGTAGTGACCAAAATTGTGGAAACCTTTTGGAAAAAGTGTATTTTTGAAGTTTGATGGCTCATAACACCACTTGTTTTTGGAGTAATACCATAAAAGTATATATCAATGGAAAGATAATTTCATCCAGAATGCAATGCAATAAAGGTTGTTCAATTATCTGTATGCTATGAAAAGTTATAGCCAAACCAGAAAAAGGAAGCACAACTTGCTCAGGCTGATATGAAGTAGCTTTCCTTCATTTGAATGTAGCCAATGAGCATGAGTGTTTAGAGAGCCAACCAGGTGTCATCTTGTTTTGGCAATGAGGCAATCAGGTCACAGTAGGATTCAGCTATTGATGGCATGTATCGGAGCTGAGAGAGGACATTTGTCATTGTGTTATGTGATTGCTATCAAGTTGGCGGCTTTTTTTTTTTGTGTGTGTGTTCTTTCATTTACTGGGCTTGTAAAATTAATAAAATTTAAGAAATGGCGCAAAGAGTTGACTGGTCACCCAGAAAGCGATGTAAAATAGTACTATTGAGTGAACAAGGCTTCAGTTATGAAGAGAAGACATTAGAAGAAAAATTGGTGGGAACTTAACCAAAGGTGGCATTTCTAAATTTTTGAGGAGGTATAAGGAGACTCAGTCACTACAAAACCAGACTGGTAAAGGCAGGAAGAGGCGCACAACAGCAAGTGATGATAGACGAATTAAGAGACTGTGTCTAGGTGACGGAAGAAAATCATCTGGGTGTATACAAGATGAAATGGCGTAATGCAATTTGAAGTTGAGTGCAAGGACTGTTCGGCGCAGACTGCAGGAATTTGATCTAAAAGCTAGAATTCCACGAAAAAAGCCATTTTTATCTCTCAAAGAAAGGTTAAAAAGATTAAACTGGACTAAAACCCATGTTAACTGGACAGCGAAACAATGGGACAGTGTTATTTGGAGTGATGAGACCAAAATCTTCCTGTTTGGTAGTGATGGCATAAAATACCTAAGGAGAAGAATCGGAGAAGATTTGCATCCTGACTGCATTACATGTACCGTGAAACACCCAGTTAGTGTTATGATCTGTAGTTGTATGACATCAAAAGGTGTGGGCAGAATTTGTGTGATTAATGGGAATATAAATGGCCAAAAATACATTAATCAAATACTTAAGCCCAAACTGAAGCCTTCCGCACGTGATCTTTTCCAAGATAGTGAAGCATTTGCATTTCAACAGGATTCAGCTCCATGTCATGTTGCTGCTGTGTGCAAAACGTGGTTTCGAGATGATCATATTCCACTGCTGGAATGGCCTGGGAATAGCCCTGTCCTTAACCCCATCAAAAATCTATGTAGCCGACTAAAGAAACTTGTTAGTCAAAAGCAACCCAGCAATAGAACCCACAATAGAAGTCATAATTCAATCTTGGTTTCACATTATAACAGCTGCAGAACTAAAAAACTTGGTTCACTCCATGGGAAGGCGTTGTAAGGCTGTAATAACACTAAAGGTTACCCAACTAAATATTAACTGACATGGTGAGAATTTTTGTATATCTCACTTTTTCTATCTGTTTCACTTTTCTTCTTTATAACTGCTGTTCTAATACAAAATCCTTCATAAAAGTTATTGCATTACATTCTTGATGAAATTATCTTTCCATTGATATATAATTTTATGGTATTACTCGAAAACAAAAGTGGTATTATGAGCCATCAAACCTCAAAAATATACTATTTCCAAAAGGCTTCTACAATTTTGGCCGCTACTGTACTTTTGCCACTTCAAACGAAACATCTGTGAAAAGTTCCATTGAGTTTGTCAATCGACTCAAACTACATAGCGGCGTAGATCAACCTATGCTATCCTTTGATGCCGTATCCATGTTCATCAGTGTTCCACTAAAAGGAGCTCTGGAATCTCTAAAAGTCTTATAGAGCATTATTACAGACTACCTAAAATAGAGGAAATAACGAGACTAGTGGATATTTGCACACAGCAAAACAATGTCTCTTTCCGTGGAACATTTTATGAACAGACTGAAAGTCTAGTCATGGGCGTCCACTATCACCTGTGTTTATACAAATCTATACATGCGTCAGTTTGAAAAAAGCTTTTTCATCTTGTGAAATTTGATTTATAGGTACGATATGTAGACGATACTTTCGTTCTATGGAGAGGAAAAAATTCTAAAATTCCAAAAATAATCAAACTTATAAAATCAATTGATCCTCACATTCAGTTTAGCTACCAGACTGAAAAAAACGGTCGCCTACCATTCCTTAACTCCTTACTACACACTCAAACGGAGGTCTCGTATTCACAATTTACCTGGAAGCATTTCGCTGTTTTTTCACTTCCACATGCAAAGTTCTATCACCCTTGACAACAAAACCTCAGTGCCTTTTACAATTGTGTATATCGCGCGATTTCGGATGAAGACAGTTTGAAAAAGAACTTGATTTCCTTAAATGTGTTACAGTACAGTAAGAATAAGACCCTTCCATTATAGATAAGGCTCTAACAAAATGCCGGAAACCTAAGCCTATCTCCACGTTGACTCCTGTGATGCGCCCATTACGAGAGAATTTTGACATTGTTCCATTTTCCCCGTGATTTTGCCTTCAAAATTTTAAAAAATTCTCAAAACTTTTACTTTTAAAGTGATTCCTAAACCCTTGAACAAAATTAATTTTTTTGGGTCAAAGGGCTACACTGAAGAGCAATTGAATTAGAGATACCTGTCTAGTAAGGTGTAGCACCACCTTTCGCCCTGATGACGGCTGCGATTCGTCTCGGCATGGACTCGATAAGACACCGGAAGCGTTGGGAAGCCATACGGACCCACGACCCCTGAACAAGCTCCCACAATTCACGAAGATTTGATGGAGGGGGTCAGAGCCTCGAACATCTCTCTCGATGGCATCCCAGATGTGCTCGATTGGATTGAGGTCAGTTGACCTAGCTAGCCAAGGAAGTGAGGTCACGTCGGTGGAGTGTTCATCCAACCATTCGGATACAATTCGGAAGCGATGGTAAGGTGCATTGTCTTGTTGCAGGATTAGGTCCCCAGTGGGATGTTGTAGACTCACAAAAGAAAGCAAATGGTCGTCCAGGATATCCCGGTAACGTTGACCTGTGAGGGACGATGTCACACGTAACATTTCAGTCCACGCAAACAGTCCCCAGACGAGAATGCCACTCCCACCAGCTTGAAGAGTATCCTGCTGGCAAGAAGGATCCGTCGCTTCATGTGGTTTATTTGCGCCGTACTCGCATCCTGCCATCCGCATGTACCAACGTGAATCTCGACTCATCAGTCCAGGCAACATTTCCCCACATGTCTAGGGTCCAGTGGCGATGTTCCCGCGCCCATGATAATATTTGCACCCTGTGATGTGCGGTCAGCAGCGGTAACCTCGTGGGACGATGGCTTCTGTACCCCGTAGCGAGGAGATGGTTCTGGATGGTGTGGCTGCTTACACGTTTTTGTACACCAGCGTTAAATTGCCGAGTGATTTCTTGCACTGTGGCTCGTCTATCCGCTGTTACAATGTGAGCTAGCCGACGTTGACCCTGCTCATCCACAGGCTGTTGCCCACGGCAGTTGGCCCTTACAAGGATGGTTTTACCGGATTCGATGTACTCACGGTGCACCCGCGACACAGTGGCTCGTGAAAATCCCAGTGCCTGCACGACTTCCGAGATGGAGTGACCCATTCGTCGGACCCCGACAATTTGCCCCTGATCAAATGCGCTTAGATCCTTCGTCTTACCCATACTGCGTCCGACTCTTACTGATTCCCGTCGCATCACTCCTTATATTGTCGGATTGCTGCATACGTCATGTCATTTCCGTTTACAGGGCCGCCCACAGCGCCACATTTGCATAACGCCAGCTGTCTTTAATCCAATTGCTCTTCAGTGTATGTTGAAGATAAAAACTCGTGGAGAGTTTATCAAATTCCATGTGAATGTGGCGCTTCATATATAGGACAGACCCGTAGTACCTTGCGTTTTCGATTGAAGGAGCATAAGACTTACATTCGAAACTGACCTAACAAAGTCGTCGATGGCTAAACACTGTTACGAAAATGACCATAAATTTCTCTTTGAAAAAGCGAAACTAATCGACAAGCCAGATTGAACCACTAAGCTTGATTTTCTGGTAGCTTTCCACATATATCAGAATTCTTCGCAACTTGTAAACGACATGGCATGCACACCATTTCCATCAAGCGCGTGGAAGCAACGAACCAAAACCCGTGACTGTAAACACCGTTGATGATGTCACATACGATTTGAATATTTACGTGCCATTCGTCCTGATGAAGCTAGCCAGAGCCCAGCGAAACCTTGGTCGACTTGAAAAATGAAATATTTGTGAGAAACTCTGTATGTCTTTAATACACTGTACATTATTTAACCTGATTTGACAGGAATATTATTGAGCCTGCATCCTTTTGTAAAGATACTGACACATAATAGTGCGGTGTATTACGCGGCTAAAATTTTTGATTAAAACATTTATTTTCGAATGGAAAATCAGAAGCCTGTACAGTGAGCGCGGTAGAGCACTGCGTTCTAATCAAAAGCTACATTATCCATGCAATGCACAACTGTCGTACATACAGATCACATTATTGCAGAATGATGACACACTGCATTTTTGCATAAATACGCATTAAAGAAAAACTTGTGAGTAGTTATGGCTAATGGGATATCTGATGTAATTTGCAAATTGCGATAAATCATTAGCAGCCATAAGAGATGTGTCTACACATTCTTGAACGCTTCAATCTCGGTATCGCAGTTGACTGATTTCACATCTTTCAATATGCAAATGAATCACTGTTGTTTTTTTGCACGCATTATTTTGTCCGTGAGGAAATTTAAGAATAATTTTGTCCATGACGGATTTTTAAATTTATAAGCTCGAATGAGAAATCTAGCTTGTCTTGACATTTCCATATTTCTTTCATACCTAAACCCGCTTTAAAATTCTTAAGATTTCTTATTCGATTTGAGCGATACTTTCAGCTCTTGGCGCAGTATAAGGACATTGTAAGTCACAACTATGGCAGTTCTTAAGTCCTGTTCTTATTTTTGGATTCGCCACCAAATCAGTTTCAAAGTATTTTGATTCTGTGAGCAAATGACTAATGAGCTTGATTAATGACCAATTACTCTGTAACGTACCAGGAGATGTGACGTACCTGCCAGAAGGACGCACGTGACATAAAGGCAGATAGGAATCAGAATAAAAACGTCCGCGTAGCTCAATTGGTAGAGTGACTTATTCCGGAATGAGGGGATCCGGGTTCGAGCCCCGGCGGGGATAAAAATGACGGAGAAATTTACTTCGTTATAACTCTCCTACTGACAGCCAGCTCCATCAGGTGCCATCACAAGCACTTCTCTCGAGAAAGACGTCTCTTTTCCAACCTGCGTTTCATCTGACTTTCGATTGCAGTACTCTCTTACCTTACCAATATTCATTTTTTGTCTCAGTACTTTATGCGCTACTCGTTTTGTCAGGACATTCATTTCTATTGCATGAAAACTGCTCCTTATCTGATTTCATCTTCTTTGAACTTTTTAACTACGATTACTTAAACAAGAGCAGCCGAAATACTATTATGTTTCACTAGTTTTAAAGACAAAGAAAACACAATTAATATTGGAACTGCGCACTTAGATTAAAGTGCGCTTTTCGTTTGATGACCAATTTTCCATAAGAAAATGTATTTGCCTATGTACAGCTTCAAGTGCCGGGCCCATTTCTTTTCTCGATGGATATTAAATTTTAAGAGTAAATTGTTGTCCAAGCTCAAACGCGTTCACATGGTCTTCTACTGTGGAACTATAAAAGCTTGTTATTTGTTTTTGTTGTAATCGCTTATATCTATGACTTACTCTACTGACAATATTTTGTCTTCTTAACAGTAATATAAAATGAAATGAGTTTTTTTTTCCTTTCGATTTCAGCCGTGTTTTTAGTCACAAAACACAAAACTGACCAGATGATGAATCAAGCAAAAACGTAAGTGACGCACTTTATGTTATTAGTGTTGAATATTCGTATGGAGAGCAATATTCCACTTTTGCCCATTGACATATTTGAAGTATACCACAACATAGCCTTCCCTTTGTCTATGTTCTTGTGTAAATTTTGTTACTTCTTGATTAAACATTTTCTAACTGAATGGCACCCTACCTCTCCGAACAGCTTGCACATTTTGGAAAAGCTGATAGTGAGTCAGAGCAACATAAAATGACGAATTTGAATGTATAGAGTGTAGAGTTCTGTGGAGATGTAGAGAAAGCATGAGTGAGTTATGAAGCCTTAATGTTGAGAAAGAGATTAAAGCCTGTTTGATAGGTATACATGTGATCTACAAATGAATATTTCTGTCACATGTTTGAGTTCTATGTCGATATCAGAGAGTGATATTATGTCAGTGGATTATATTGGTGTTCCTCTCTGTGAGTGGAACAAATAAAGGAAGAAGTTACCATTATGCTTAAATCTCTTTGCTGATTCTTTCTCTGGCCGTTAGTAGTTACTTAATTCAAAAAGTTTAAATATATGTTCAACGAACATTAGCTAGCCACCTATTTAAACACTTAAATGATAGCTATCAAAAGTTTAATACTTTTCTTGTGCGTATATCTACGTGTGTTCACTAATGCACAGAACATATAAAATGGCACTTAGTGAACAACAAATATTTATAATCTCAGTCAGGAAGCACAAAATAAAAATTTCAGAAAGCTTTTAATGAAATACGGCATCTCATAAGTGTGTGGAAAAGTAGAAAGGCCTGAAGTGGTCCTTGCTTCCTCAGTCAGCTTCATTCGTGTGATAAAAGGTATGCTAAAGAATATCCAGCCGGAAGCTGAAATTTCCCTCATTCCTTGTTTCAGTGCAGGGTCTGTATACTTACGTAACAGTCGCAGTAAACCAATGATTTTGGCCCTCTGTTCCTGCGGTCTTGGTTATTATCATAATTAAGTACTTTGCTGTGGTATCTTTTTTATCCACTCGGTTCTGTCTCCATACCCTAGATATTCTCCTCCTGTCCATGTTTACTCAATTCTTTTGGCTCAGTTTAGGTTTTTTCCTCCTCCTGTTTCAGCTATGAACATCGGTCTCATAATTCATAACTCTGCTTGCTCATCATGCTTCCTAAATTAATGCATATACTTGGGCTCCCTTACTCTCTGCGCTTTATTAGAAATGCCTGTTACTTTAACTAAACTACTGCTCTTATTGCCTCGTTTCCAATTCTACTCTTTCTGTTTTTATTTAATCGAAAACAACCTACAATATCTGCATGTTAAAATAAACTCAAATACATTCGATTCGGGATGTAAGGTCAGGTGATGCGTAACATCACAGCCTCTCCTTGACAAATGTCAACCCCGCCTTCTCGTGGTACATCCTGTTCCCACTAAAGGGGCTCTGACGACCGCCAATAGCGGTATAACTATACCATCGGGATTAGAGGAAATGCTATCCCACACTCACCAACCCGCTTGGTCAGCGTGGTGAGTTATGGCCAAACCCCTCCAAAATGATTCTACAACTTAAATCTTGGCCCTCAGTCTCCGGCAGCTGGAATGTACCTGGCCAAGGCAGCGGCCAGTGCGACATGAAGGCAGAGGGTGCTAAGAATCCCCGGAGGACCGGACTAGGCTGCCATCTGATGCTGACCTTGGCTACTTACAACGGACGCTCCCTATCTTCTGATTCAAGGCTTCTTGAATTGGAAGAGGAACTACAAAGGATCAAGTGGGACATCGTGGGGCTAAGTGAGGTAAGGAGAAAGGGAGAAGATCTCATTGAACTGAAAAGTGGACATCTCTTCTACTATCGTGGGACAGATACTGGCAGAACTAGTGGTGTTGGATTTATAATAAACAAGAAACTGAAGGATAAAGTTGTAGAAGTTGAAAGTTCCTCTGACAGAGCTGCAAGACTTGTTATCCAACTCTCGAAAAGATACCAGGCTCAGATTATCCAAACTTATGCACCCACCACAAGTCATCCTGAAGAAGAAATTGAAGAATTTTATGAGGAAATTTGTCATCTAAATAATAAAGGTAAGCAGCACTTGAAAATAATTATGGGAGATTTCAATGCAAAAATAGGGCAACGGCAACAGAATGAAACTTCAGTAGGTAAATTCGGTCACGGCAACAGAAACCAGCGTGGAAATACTCTCGTTGAGTTTGCAGAGGCAGAAGGGTTTTTCATCTTGAACTCCTTCTTCAAGAAAAAGCCACACAGGAAATGGACATGGAGACATCCAAATGGGACGACAAGTGAAATTGATTTTATTATGTGTAACAAAAAATTCGTCATAGATGACTGCAGTGTGCTAAACAAGTTCAACACAGGTAGTGACCATAGATTGGTGAGATGTAAGATGCACCTCAACACCAAACTTGAACGTGGCAAGCTCATAAGACAAACAAAATGTATTGACATAACCAACCTTAAAAAACACCATAATACCTTCAAGTTGGAACTGAAGAACAGGTTCTCTGCTTTAGAAGGCCTAACATCGGAAGAAGTGGACATCTCTGAAGTTAACAGAAAAGTAACCAAAGCTCTTATGGAAACAGCAACAAAATTAGCTGGGTCTAAGAACAAGTTGCATGTAAACAAATTATCAGGAAAAACGAAAAGGTTGATGCAAAAAAGAAGAGAGATGAGGACAACTAAAGAAGATGTGACTTCCAAAGTGGAATATATAGAGCTATGCAAGACAGTAAGAAAAAGTATCACTGAAGACGTAAGAAAATTCAACTGTGAACTAGTGAGGAAAGCAATTGAAAACAACCAAAGCCTAAAGATAGCAAAGGGACATCTCAGTAAGGGAAGAAAACAGATTATGGCACTGAGAAAAGAAGATGGTTCTGTAACAAGAAATAGAGGCGAAATTTTGACAAGAGTGAAAGATTTCTACTCCAAATTATATGAAAGGGATGATACATGCACTCCAGACATCATGAAAGATACCAGTACCAGAGTTCATCCAGTCCTTCCAGCAGAAGTTGCACATGCAATCAAGAACATGAAGCGGGGAAAAGCTCCAGGAGAAGATGGAATTACTGTAGACATCATACAAGAAGCAAGTGGAGAAATTGAAACAGTACTCGCCCAAATTTTCACTCGATGCCTTAATGAAGGAAAGATTCCTGAGGATTGGAACACCGCTACAATGATCCTGCTACATAAGAAAGGTGACATTGAGGATCTCGGAAACTACAGACCTATCAGCCTCCTATCAGTAGTTTATAAAATCTTCACTAAAGTTCTTTCACACCGCTTGAAGGTAACACTGGACATGGCTCAACCGAGAGAACAAGCTGGATTCAGGAGTGGCTACAGCACAATAGATCATATCCACGTACTGAGAGAACTAATTGAAAGAGCGAGGGAATATGAACTTCCATTGTGCATGGCTTTTATCGATTATGAAAAAGCCTTTGATTCGGTGAAACCATCAGCAGTTACAATTGCTCTGAAAACCTGCGGTATTGAAGATGCATACATTAATATTATTAATAACATCTATGAAAATGCAAGTGCAAAGATTCGGCTGTTTGAAAATACAACACACATAAAAATTGGAAAGGGAGTGAGACAAGGTGACACCATATCTCCGAAGCTCTTTAATGCCACATTGGAGGGTGTTTTTCAGTCGCTGAGCTGGGAAAACAAAGGGATAAAGATTAATGGAGATTATCTAACCCACCTTCGTTTTGCGGATGACGTAGTCATTTTTGCAACTACCCCATCAGAGCTGCAGAGTATGATCCAGGAACTTGCTGACAAGAGTAAAGAAGTGGGATTAAAAATGAACTTTCAGAAGACAAAAGTGATGTTCAATGCTTTTACAAGAAATGAAGATTTATTGATTGATGGAGAAAAGCTGGAGATAACAGACACGTACGTTTATCTTGGACAGCAGATATCAAGTGAGGGTCACATTGATGAAGAAATTAATCGGCGTACAAAACTTGCCTGGAGAGCTTTTGGAAAAAACAGCATAATTTTCAAGAGCAATATGCCATTATGTCTTAAAAGAAAAGTGTTTGATCAATGCATCCTTCCAGTGCTTACGTATGGTGCAGAGACGTGGACCTTAACTAAAAGAGATATACAAAGACTGCAGACAACTCAAAGAAGCATGGAGAGGTGCATGCTTCGTGTAACCAGGAGAGATAAGAAGAGGAACTCGTGGATCCGAAAAATGACAAAAGTGGAAGACATCATGATCAGAGTTAAATCCCTGAAATGGCAATGGGCTGGACATACTGCCAGAAGGACAGATCATCGATGGACAGCCGAAATTTTAGATTGGATTCCAAGAGACAGGAAAAGACCCAGAAGAAGACCACATGGGAGATGGGTGGATGAAATTCGAAAGTATGCAGGGGTGACATGGAGGAGACTGGCACAAGACAGACCGTTGTGGAGGAAACTTGGGGAGACCTTCGTCCAGCAGTGGATTGATAATGGTTGACAATGATGATGATGACATTCGATTCGACTCCAACTTGTCTTAGTCGAAAAGAAGCTTAGTTTGTTGTTGACGTAATGAAAATCCTTCCTTCGTTTCCTATGGCAATCGATAAACTGCTGGAACAAGCATTCCACCATGAAGTAATTTCACTTCAAATAACTCATTTTACCACATTTTGTCAGCTTTGCTTGGATTTGTATAGATTAAAAATGTTGAAAATTCCGAAATATTGATTCATCCAGCTTCAAATGAAGGGGAAATTCCTTGATGGTGATTTTCATTTTTTTCCAAATTCCTCTTATGTGTCGTGACATTACACTAATTTCTGAATGGGATCAGAAATGCATTGAGTAGATTCAGCAGTACGGCTCAATTCAGTCCCCAGTGAATAATTTACATCAGCCGTTATATACGTAATTTTGCATTTCTGTCTGTAAAGAATGTGTTAATAACTTAATTGTAGGATACCTGAAATGATACTGGTTTTTTCCCCTGATATTTCAAATGCCAAAAAGTTTTGCTATTGTCAAATGCAAATCATCTACACCTTAGACTTTTGGCTCATTACCGATTATAACTTGGTATATCTGGGCACACATTTAGAACTAAAGTATCGGATATTTGCAAGCCTGCCAGTGGCAGTTACTTCTTTCTAAAGAATTTCTGTAAAGTGCAATTACTTGAGAACTCGTAGAATAGATACAGCTTTAGGTTAAACACTGGGATATTGACATCGTCCTAATTAAAAGGATCGAACTAAACGTTATGAAAGCAGTAGACATACATTCACGCACATGGATGTCAAACTTGAAGGATGTAATTGTTTTTTCTGCACATTGCAGTAGAAAAAGTGCGATATGATGCATGATAGGCTATGATCAAAACAAATAAGGTTATTTTTATTTTATTTGTTCGAGTTACTTGATGCTTTTTATAAAATTTCACACTTCAGGTGGATCCGATATGAGGAAATCATATGTTACCGAAAAATGCGAATTCGTTACTAGCTAGGCCATATGATAGATTGATGAAAATAAAAAGCATTATTTTTGTTACATTTACTTATGCTTCTTATAAATATTTCTAAATTTTTATTACTGCTTTTTTCCCCAAGGTGTTTTCTCATTTTCAGCATTGTGCTAACGCAATATCGCATATATTACTGACGATATGATTTATGTCATAGTGCCTACAGAAGTTACATATTTTGACAACTTCTGTATCGTGGGTACCCATATACTGTATATATAGGCAAGAGGCAGCATCCCTCCCACCTCACACACACACACACACACACACACTTCTGGAAATATGATCATGACCTTTCTGTTTTTTTTTTTTTGTTGTTGAATTTCGGGATGTATGTGTGTGTGTGTAGCAGAAATTGGGAAAACGTTGGGAATTAACAGTAGAAAGTAATAATGAACTTTCCTATTGCATGTTGGAACATAGTGTGCAGTATGGAAAAGTGTGAACGGCAATGAAATGAAAAATATATCATCCTCTGCAGCAGCCATTCACTGCTTGGCAAAGATCTCCCAAAGTTTCAGCTTGAACTTTGTTTATTGAGTGATCTCTGGGGTTTCGTGGCGCATGTGAGCAAGACAGTGGCATTAGAGAGATTAGTTCCCTCCGTTTGTTGTGTCATTCTCATGTTACACGAACTGACACTTCTGTATCGTGTTTCACGTTACACACTATATCGTTGGAAACCAATGGATAGCTTGGTTTCCTCGTGACGTCACAAAAAAGAGGGAACTCATCTCTCTAATGTCATGGCCTTGTGTTTTCTAGACGGCCTCGATGTGACACAGGAAGTAAGAAGGGCGACAAAGTTGTCCTAACATGCTGTCAAATTTTATTTATCCATCTTTTTTTTTATATAGTTTTTGGGTCTTCTGATTTCCAGTTAAATTTATGTGTTGAGAGTATGGCAAAAACGTTTAGATAACAAGAACACACAGTGGAAGTTTGCATGCAGTATTTGCGTACGTTATTCGAAGTTGCAACTTCAGTTTGCCCCCACCCGCTATAGGCATGTAAATTATAACATGTTGGTTTTTCAATAATTTAAACAATAAAATGCATTTTCATGATCATTTTTTGCACAAAATGACATTATTTGCCTGTTTTTCTTTATTTTCATAAAATACCGATCAATTTGTAATTCTATTATGTTTACAAATGTAAGTCGTATTCAGGCTTTTGGAATTGTATAAATTCAAGATCAGCAATTTTAAGTAAGTATATGCTATTTCACTGCTTATATCAGGTCACTGTATACCGTAAAGTGTACTGTTTTCATTGAAAGGATTAAGCATGCCAGGCACGCTAAGCTGCACCACATAGAATGACAGGACATTTATAAACTGATCAGTGATTCTCATGATTTTTAAGAGCTCTTTCTGACAAGTGTGCTGACGCTTCCCTTTAAATACCTCACTAGCGTACTCGTCTGGTTCCGCAAACGCACGTTTATTTGAATAGGTGGAGGTGTCCGAATACTTCTGTATGTGTAGTGTATGTTAAGCATAAATACATATATTAAAAAGTATTGCTTTTCTTTATTGCAGCAAAACATATTCTATTAATGAAATTCATATGAAAGCGTTTTCTTTAATTGAATTTCTATTGGAATTAGATAATGTGTGACAGAAAATAAAGCTGCCATTGTAAATTTATTCAACTGCGTTGACAAAAATTCATAGATACAAATTTACATTTTGCAACGGTTGACTTTTAGGATGAAATGTCACGTATTAATGCACTTAAATCTGAAATTGAAATCACATCTTTTTTCTACATTACATGCGAGACGTCTTCTGTTCGGGAATATAGTTACAAACGTTTATATTCGTTCGCTTGTTGCAAAAGCAAAATGATAATACATGATTTACTTTGTTAAAGCTTTCTTTACATTCTCAGTTCTTTTCCTCTCACAGCCTTGAAAATGGGAGCAACGAAAAATGGAGAAAAATAAAAGAGCTTCGTGATGAAATAGTGCGCTACAGAAAGAACCATTTGTGCAAAGTGTAAGTCATTTAACAATTGCAATACATTCAGTGTGAGCGTTATTTTATATTATAATGCAAAGGTTGAAACCAACTTACATTACCATGAATGTTCATCAGCAGGTAAGTATCGATATGTAAATAAAAGTCCCTGGTGATAATATGGGAAAAACGTAACATTCTTAGGGGTCTGTTTTTGTGTTGGTTATTGGCAATCTACATTTATTTGTATAATATCTGATTCATTAGAGAGTTCACGTCGCTCAAGCCTTGAGAGAGACACGGATAATGGGTATATTTTTCATATCTCACAGCAGTGAATTCGCCAGTCCCCTCAATTGCTGGTTTTCGGCTAGTTACTATGTGAATTTGCTGCCTCTAATATTAAAAAAAAAAGGGAAATAATCCCACCTTTTTTACGCTTTCCAACCGTAGGTCTATCTGTCCGCACGATAACTCGCGTAAAAATGGTTAGATTTCGATGAAATTTTAGTTTGTGGTAGGGAACCACCTGGGGATGAACCCTATTGAAAATGTGTGAAGTGGGGTCAAAGGTCAGGACATAGGATCGGGATCCATTCCATCGCCCTTATGCGTTATAACTTACGTAAAAATGCTTCGATTGAGACAAAACGTTATCATGTTGTTCCGGAAATACACTTTACCGGTTCTGTTGAATATCATGGAAATGAGGTCAAAGGTCAGGGCACGGGAACGAGATTTATTCCACAGCCATTATCCTCCTAACTTGACTAAAAATGCTTCTATTGCGACAAAACTTTAGTATGTTGTTTCGGAAGTATATTGAACCAATCCTGTTGAATATCGTCGAAATGGGGTCAAAGGTCAGGGCACAGGAGCAAGATTTATTCCACAGCCATTATCCTCGTAACTTGAGTAATAACTTTAGTAGTGATTTCTGGTATGTTGGAAAGCTTATCATAATCAATGCATTGCATGATTTTAGTAACTTGTTTATTGGAGGGGAAAGAAAATCCCACAAAAATAAACCACTGCCAGATACATTACATTTGGTTATGAAATATCTATAATCCGTGTTTTTGTTGATCAGTTGAACAGAAATCAAATATCTATAATCCATGTCGGTTATGAAATACCCTGGCCACCACTATCTCCAGACCTTGACATTATTGAAAATTGGTGGGAAAAGGCCATTTTCCACCTTCAACTGGCACAGTTGGGACATATGTATTAGGAAGAGTGGTCCCAAATTTCTTTACCGTATGTGCATAACTTGTATAAATCTGTTCCAAGTTGAATTGTTTCTGATCTGAAAGCCCGAGGTGAGCCTACAGCTTATTAATAAAAAGTTATTCACAAACAGTAAGTGTTTCTATTATTTTGATAAACCCCTGTACAATCAATAAAAGAACTGAGCAGTGCTATTTTAATCTGACTGGTGCATCTGGGGAACGAGCAAGTGACTTAAATATTAAATTTTCTGTCCTACCAGCGAAACAGCAAAGGTATATGAATGAGAAGTTAGTTGCATAAACTGATCAAAATCAGTTTTTACTCAACAAAACTTGTAAACGATTTACGCACTGAAACGTTTAAGTTTTATGAAACGAAAGCCAGTGTCTCCAAAGAATTTTCGAAAAATCTGATTAATAAAAATAGTGGAAGGAGCAGAAAATTAGATAGATAAACAATGCATAAAGCTTTTGGACGACATTAGATTTCTGGATCTAATCGACAAAACACACCAGGGCATAAAAGGACATTTAAACAAATGTTAGATTTCTCTGTCAAATATGGTTGGTGAGATGATCAAAACTGACGTGTCGGTTTACTCGAATTATGTGGATGATATACGTAGTTGAGTTTGCAGAGGCAGAAGGGTTTTTCATCTTGAACTCCTTCTTCAAGAAAAAGCCACACAGGAAATGGACATGGAGACATCCAAATGGGACGACAAGTGAAATTGATTTTATTATGTGTAACAAAAAATTCGTCATAGAAGACTGCAGTGTGCTAAACAAGTTCAACACAGGTAGTGACCATAGATTGGTGAGATGTAAGATGCACCTCAACACTAAACTTGAACGTGGCAAGCTCATAAGACAAACAAAATCTATTGACATAACCAACCTTAAAAAACACCATAATACCTTCAAGTTGGATCTGAAGAACAGGTTCTCTGCTTTAGAAGGCCTAACATCGGAAGAAGTGGACATCTCTGAAGACAACAGAAAAGTAACCAAAGCTCTTATGGAAACAGCAACAAAATTAGCTGGGTCTAAGAACAAGTTGCATGTAAATAAATTATCAGGAAAAACGAAAATGTTGATGCAAAAAAGAAGAGAGATGAGGGCAACTAAAGAAGTTGTGACTTCCAAAGTGGAATATATAGAGCTATGCAAGACAGTAAGAAAAAGTATCACTGAAGACGTAAGAAAATTCAACTGTGAACTAGTGAGGAAAGCAATTGAAAACAACCAAAGCCTAAAGATAGCAAAGGGACATCTCAGTAAGGGAAGAAAACAGATTATGGCACTGAGAAAAGAAGATGGTTCTGTAACAAGAAATAGAGGCGAAATTTTGACAAGAGTGAAAGATTTCTACTCCAAATTATATGAAAGGGATGATACATGCACTCCAGACATCATGAAAGATACCAGTACCAGAGTTCCTCCAGTCCTTCCAGCAGAAGTTGCACATGCAATCAAGAACATGAAGCGGGGAAAAGCTCCAGGAGAAGATGGAATTACTGTAGACATCATACAAGAAGCAAGTGGAGAAATCGAAACAGTACTCGCCCAAATTTTCACTCGATGCCTTAATGAAGGAAAGATTCCTGAGTATTGGAACACCGCTACAATGATCCTGCTACATAAGAAAGGTGACATTGAGGATCTCGGAAACTACAGACCTATCAGCCTCCTATCAGTAGTTTATAAAATCTTCCCTAAAGTTCTTTCACACCGCTTGAAGGTAACACTGGACATGGCTCAACCGAGAGAACAAGCTGGATTCAGGAATGGCTACAGCACAATAGATCATATCCACGTACTGAGAGAACTAATTGAAAGAGCGAGGGAATATGAACTTCCATTGTGCATGGCTTTTATCGATTATGAAAAAGCCTTTGATTCGGTGAAACCATCAGCAGTTACAATGGCTCTGAAAACCTGCGGTATTGAAGATGCATACATTAATATTATTAATAACATCTATGAAAATGCAAGTGTAAAGATTCGGCTGTTTGAAAATACAACACACGTAAAAATTGGAAAGGGAGTGAGACAAGGTGACACCATATCTCCGAAGCTCTTTAATGCCACACTGGAGTGTGTTTTTCAGTCGCTGAGCTGGGAAAACAAGGGGATAAAGATTAATGGAGATTATCTAACCCACCTTCGTTTTGCTGATGACGTAGTTATTTTTGCAACTACCCCATCAGAGCTGCAGAGTATGATCCAGGAACTTGCTGACAAGAGTAAAGAAGTGGGATTAAAAATGAACTTTCAGAAGACAAAAGTGATGTTCAATGCTTTTACAAGAAATGAAGATTTATCGATTGATGGAGAAAAGCTGGAGATAACAGACACGTACGTTTATCTTGGACAGCAGATATCAAATGAGGGTCACATTGATGAAGAAATTAATCGGCGTACAAAACTTGCCTGGAGAGCTTTTGGAAGAAACAGCATAATTTCCAAGATCAATATACCATTATGTCTTAAAAGAAAAGTGTTTGATCAATGCATCCTTCCAGTGCTTACGTATGGTGCAGAGACGTGGACCTTAACTAAAAGAGACATACAATGGCTGCAGACAACTCAAAGCAGCATGGAGAGGTGCATACTTGGTGTAACCAGGAGAGATAAGAAGAGGAACTCGTGGATCCGAAAAATGACAAGAGTGGAAGACATCATGATCAGAGTTAAATCCCTGAAATGGCAATGGGCTGGACATACTGCCAGAAGGACAGATCATCGATGGACAGCCGAAATTTTAGATTGGATTCCAAGGGACAGGAAAAGACCCAGAAGAAGACCACATGGGAGATGGGTGGATGAAATTCGAAAGTATGCAGGGGTGACATGGAGGAGACTGGCACAAGACAGACCGTTGTGGAGGAAACTTGGGGAGACCTTCGTCCAGCAGTGGATTGATAATGGTTGACAATGATGATGATGATGATGATGATACGTATTGTATACAAAGTTATACAGATCTCACTTGATAAAGCTAAGCAAGCTAATATAAGAAGCCGCCTTTATTGAAATCCAAGCCTCTTTTATTACGCAGCCTCCTGCATTCTTGTAATACATATTTTGTTGTAATGTACCATGAATTTCCAAGTTATTAGGACCAGTAGACCACTTTTATACAGATAGGCTGGTACGCCATTCTTTTTTGCGAGGTCACTACGGCTACACAACGAACGGAATAGGAAAAAACTAGCAAAAGTTTGTAATACGTTACTGAAGGTCTGATAGGAAATTCATTTTACATTATCTCGACGATCAAGGCTGAAGGAGGCAGGGTAAAGGTAGGCCATGTTATCATGGGAGATTTTCGACTCTTTGATTTGTAGTAACTCACCCTCGAAAGTCCACGAGCATTTAAACAAAGTTGAGCAGCCCCGGTGCCGCAGTGGTCTAAACGATGTCTTCTGATCATTCGTCCGAGATGGGTCTGGGTTCGAATCTCGTGAGGCATGGATGTTGTGTTTGTCTTACGGCACTGGTTCTCTTCCTTCCCTGGAAGCAGTGGCCCTAAATTAGGGACGGGAGACTGCTTATAGCCCATCGATTTGCTCACAATGGTCGTTAAGCCTTCACTCAAAAAAAATAAAATAAAAAACATAATTGCTGGTCAAATTTATTGAATCAAAAGTCATTCTCTAACCTCCGCAGTAGTGTGCACTTCCAGAATGATAATGTGCAATGAATGTCCAAGTTATTAGGACCAGTAGACCACCGTGCCACAACAGTCATATTGTCTTAGAGTGGTTTCAGAAACTTGATGGAAACGTTTTCCCGTTTTGCTGGCCACCTCAGTCTCCAGATCTTAATCAAATGAAGCCTTTGTAGGATGAAGTCGAATGGAACATATGTCGCCTGGATCCACTGCCATGCAACTTACATGAATCGGTAAATTCTATTCAACTTGTATGGTCCAATAGTTCAATGAAACATTACTAAAACTTAGTCGAATCAATGCGAACTGCTGATGTTTGGAAGGCTAAATTTGATTCAATGCATTATATTGTTGGTGGCCCTAATAATTTGGCCATGCTGTATGTATGAAATTATTCTCTTATACGGATGTTGAAAAAAATCACGTTATCATTCTGTTCTTTCTTTCTCTCACTATAGGGAGGACTTCGAAGAAAATCTGAAACAGATGTGCGACCTGTTTCAAAATGCTATTAATTTTTATGTGAGTATAAATCTTTTTTACCGTGTTTCTGAAACAAAATGTATTGTTGTTTTTTCTCTAAGAAATTCCATATTTGCTCATTGGTCTTGATATAAGTTCCAGTTTGTGTAGTGTTTTACTGATATCAGTTTAAAATTTTGGTATTCAAAAGCTATGGAAGAAATTCAAAAATTAAACATAGATGAAACTAAAATGATAAATTTTTGAAGATAGTGGATTATGGAATGAACTTTAAACTAGTGTATGATTGTTATTGAGCGAAAATTGTACTAACGAATTACTGTTAGGTTATCAGATTATCTTATATCATCAGTAATATACAGTAGTAAGTTCAAATCGTTGAAACAGTGCATCTGAGTGAACTTTTAAAAACTAATTAGTTCTTTGAATTGCAGCATTTCACGTATCAGTTCATTTAGTTAAACATTTGGCTGACTTAAATGAAATATGTGGTTTTTTATTTAATTAAAGAAAATCGATTGAAATATGCGGCGTCTTTCAAATTTAAAGAAACTCGTTTACCTATCTATGAATAATAGTATAAAACCATACAGTAGTTGTAACATTTTCGTCGAGATTATCTGAGGTGGTGTTTCATTTAAAATCTTGTTAGAAAACAGGAAACCTATAGAAAAAGCTCTCGTAAGCCTACGTGTTCGGAAGTCCGTTAGCTTAAAATGGAAGCGCATTTCCTTAGAGATATGGAAATTCTTAGTTGTATTACACAGTAACATGTGATACATTTCGTTAGTGGGCAGTGGCGTAGCCAGAAATTTCTTAAGGAAGGGGGGTCATGGATTTGATTCCTTAGTGAAAGCCTCATATATGCATGCATATATATTGCTTTAAATTCGTACTCAATTCACCCTCAAGGGGGGGGGCAAGGATCACGCCCCACCTTGGCTACACCTCGGTTAATGTGTCTGATGCCGTCAAACAGTCAGGCGCCAAGACCCCTTTTGACAAAAAGGAACTTAAATATACCTGATTAGTTCTATTGAGTAGTAATCACGTATTCATTAGCACACAATGTCTTGCAAATAACGTATTTTTGGTGCAGTGGTAACGGAATATAAATTCGTAATAAACTGAAGTGAACCAAAGCATTATACATTTGAATTATACGTGAACAGCATTTGCGATATATATTTGAAATATTTCTACAAATAAACTGTTCAGTATTAGGATATGGGTTTTAAGTAAAATTTGATCCAAACATAAATAGCCGTAGGTGTGGTGATACACATAATCAGCGGTTGTGATTGCTGCTGTCTGTTTCGAACATTTTTTTACGACTCGTTTCCTACAAATAAATTGTCAAATTGGGAATCTGGAGGTTTGCTGTAAATAGATATCGGACATGAGTTCTTTGAAACACAGAACATTATGTGCTTGTTGAAAGATGCAGTATGAAGAGTAGGGTCATGCAGAAACATTTGTCATGTATGAAGTGTTCTGTATTTCTTCGGATGTTAGGAATTTCCGTTCAGAGTTGCCCACATTGCCGTGTTCCGGAACAGCCTTTGTAAGATCGTGGAGCAACAACACCTCAAAATTTCACCCAAGCTGTTTACTGTACCTGCTCTTAACCATGCGTTTCTCAGTTTCAACTATCTTCAGGGTGCGGAACGGATTTTTCCTTTTCATTTGACACTGACCGCTTATGTTCATGGCAAAATGTAGCTACAGGGGTTGGACAGAGTAATGTGTACACTACGCTCGGAGACGTGACTTTTAATGCAGCTGTGTAAGTCGGAATACACAAAGGTATCCACCACTTTTTGGTTGTAATAGCTTTGATTAGAACCTCAAGTCTCCTGTTGCAAAATTGTTTTCAAGGTGATGACGAAATGAGCGACCTAACGGACTTCGAAAGAGAGCTAATTATTGGTGTCCGGTTAGTTGGTGCCTCCGTGACAACAATCGCCAGGGTAGTGGAGGTAACGAGAGCTATTGTGTCTAGCGTCATGAGGGTATACTGTGTTCGTGGCAAATCCTCGTCTGCGAAACACAAGAGCGACCGGAAAACGACCCTGACTGATAGAGACAGAAGAGCATTAAAGAGGGTTGTTACTCGTAATAAAAAATCATGGCACCAAAAATTAGTGGGAGCTCAATCTGCATCTGTAGATTCCAGTATCAACGAAGGCAGTGCGCGGGGAACTGCACCAACAAGATGCTCATGGCAGAGCTGCTACTGAAAAATCTCAGGTGACCCGGGTGAATGCACAACGGCGACGGCATTGGTGCCAGGAGCATACATCGTGGACTGCCGATACATGGAAGCGGCAGGACGTGTTTACGTGTGGAGAACAAGGTCAGAAGCGTACAACCCAGAGTGTCTGCTCCCAGCAGTGCAGTATTATGGTGGTTCTGTCATGCTCTGGACTGTCATACCGTGGTTTTCAGCAGATCCCCTGATCACCTTGAAAGAACGGATGACTGGCAGGGCGTATGAAACCATTCTGGCCGACTAAGTCCATCCAATCGCTCAGACATTGTTTCCTGCAGGAGATGCCATCTGTCAAGATGATGACGCCCCAGTTAACCGAGCTTGGAATGTCCAATCATGGTTTGAGGAACATGAGGACGAACTTTCGCACCTTTCTTGGCCTCCCAATCACCAGATTTAAACATCACTGAGCCACTGTGGTCTGTGTTGGAAAACAGAGTAAGATCCGGTTATCTTCCTCCTGCATCTTTCAAGCATCTGCAGTAGTTTCTGTATGAAGAATGGTGTAACATCCCACTAACTACCATCTAGGATTCGTATACGTCCATTCCAAGGAGAATTCAGGCGGTTTTGAATGTCAAAGGTGGTCCCACACCCTATTAGGTACGTTAAACCTTCTTTTCCTAGGCGTTCACATTATTCTGTCCAACCCCTGTATATCTTGAAGGTCCGCACCATACATGCGTTCAATTTATTTACCGTTTTTATGAAAGAAATAATAAAAAGATATAAAAATTAACACTTTCACTTGGAGAACTACGTTAATGAAAAGTTGATATTTCGTGGAAAAGTTGACTTTTTCTCGTTTTTTACGCTTTCCAACTGTAGTTTGAAGAAACGTATTTGCTCCAGCTTTGTCCGGCCGCACGATAACTCGCGTAAAAATATTTCGATTTCGATGAAATTTTAGTATGTGGTAGGGGACCACCTGGGGACGAACCCTATTGAAAATGGGGAAGTGGGTCAAAGGTCAGGACATAGGAGCGGGATGCATTCCATAGCCCTTACGCGCCATAACTTACGTAAATATAGTTCGATTTCGATGAAAGTTTAGTATGTGGTAGGGGACCACCTGGGAACAAACCCTATTGAAAATGGATGAAGTGGGGTCAAAGGTCAGGACATAGGATCGGGATCGATTCCATCGCCCTTATGCGTTATAACTTACGTAAAAATGCTTCGATTGAGACAAAACCTTATCATGTTGTTCCGGAAGTATACTTTACCGGTTGTGTTGAATATCATCGAAATAATGGAGTCAAAGGTCAGCTCATAGGAGCGAGATTTATTCTACAGCCATTATCCTCATAACTTGAGTAATAACTTGAGTAATGATTTCTGGTATGTTGGAAAGCGTATTATAATCAATGCATTGCATGATTTTACTAACTTGTTTATTTTAACATTAATTACTAGAAAATACAGAGGGACAAAAACTGTAGCACATGTTTAAACATGCTGTAAGGTGAGTAAATAAATAGAGAGAAACTGAACATAGACTTCGACAGGAGCGAGAGGATCTTGTGACTTATAGTGTCTTTTTTTTTACTTTTCAATTTCGTTGATTTTTCGCTTAGGTAAATTTTGATTGTTTATATTTTTATATTTTTCATACTGAACGTTACATCTTCGAGCCTTTTCCCATACTGAACGTTACGTATTCGATGATGCCCGGAGGAGAAACAAAACCGGTGCAGGTGACGAACGATGGTGGATTAGGGAAAAGCTTCACCTCAGATTTTTTTTTTATTATTGTTATTTTTTTTTATTGGGGGTTTAACGACCACCGTGAGCAGCTCAATATGCTATAAGCAGTCTTCCGTTCTTAATTTAGGGCCACTGGTTCCAGGGAAGGGAGAGAGTCAGTGCCGGAAGACAAACACAACATTCATGCCTCACCGAGATTCGAACCCGAACCCAATATTGGGGGTTTAACGACGACCGTAAGCAACTCAGGAGGCTATAAGCAGTCTCCCGTCCTTAATTTAGGACCACTGGTTCCAGGGAAGGGAGAGAGCTAGTGTCGTAAGACTGACACAACATCCATGCTTCACCGGGATTCGAACCCGGACCTATCTCGGACGAATGATCAGAAGCCATCGCTTAGACTACTACGCCACCGGGCGGCTCCACTTCAGTTGCCAGTTGTCGTGTACTGTCACTGAGGTTCGCTGTGAAAGCTTCGATCAGCGTGTCAATGTTTGTGGTCGTTGAACGTCCTGAGCTCGGCTTGTCTTCGCGACTGGTGTCCCCAACATTGAAACACCGGAACCATTTTCTTGCAGTGAGGCTATCCACTGTTTCCTCTCCTTGAACTGCATTAACTCCTCTCGTTACTGCTGCCTCGTTTAACCTTTTTTGTTTTAATAATAGCTTAGGAGCACCCGAACGGCACGTTTACCGACCTCCATCCTCTTTTCATCTGACAACGCTATGTGGCTCCGAGCCAAATTCACGTTGTCATCATCGTGTGCTCCACGTCTTTGCGGTACCTAGTCGACGCTGGCTTGCGTTTCTCACAGGAAAGGAGGCCGAACATTTTGTGGAGCTCAAAACGGGACAAACTTTTGATTCACTCATGTAGTACTTCAGCTTGATTTCTTGGCTCCCTATGGTCTTTTGTTGTTTCAGAATTTCAGAATATGTTTATTCGAACGGAAGAAAACGACGACTGTCACTATCTGTGTGAGTAGTGTATGTATGCACCTTTAAACTGATATTGGATGCAGTTCCAACCGAAAAGCGTTATTTTTACTTTTGTTGTTCCTCCTTGAAATATTCAAATAATACATCTTTACAGAAACAGTTAGGGTAGCATATCATTGTACCTTATTTCCAAGTAAACCAAAAGAGGGCTTTTTAAAACTGTTAGCTTCATTAAAAACGACGAACAGGCAACTACACTCATGTGCAAAAGTTAAGATACGAACACAAATGCCAACATTGTGAGAAATTGGCTAGGGATATTACATCGAAACGCGGCAGAACAATAAATAACATAGACAACAACACGTAATATACTACAAAATGAAGATAAAGCACTGAACGTAGTTCAAATAAACCGTACTATTTGAAAAAAAATACAAATACAGAAATTAATAAACATACCAGAAGGACATGCTTTGGCTTTAATATTGTGTGTGATCGCCTTTCATGGTGACACATGAGTCACAGGGTCGATTTGCTGTCCAAAAGAGTATCAATGAGTTCTGGGGGCACTCTGTCGTACTGCTGTACAAGAGCACTTCGCTGCTTCTGTACGTTTTTTGGAGGAGGTCTCAGGACAGCCACTGGTCTCCCTAAATCATCACACAGGTGCACAATAGGATTGAGGTCCGGAGACCGAGCTGGCCACTCCATGACCGCAACAACTTCGCTTTCCAGTTATTTCAGCACGATTGGAGTGGTATGGATTCGGACATTGTCCTTCATTAAAACAAATTCTGGGCCGACAGCAGCTTCGAGCAAGCGAACATAAGGTGCTAAGATCTTATCTTGATGCCGGATAGCATTTATGGAACCCCTGGAAAAGAGATGCAGATCGGTTCGTCCGTTACGCATCATGTCTGCCCACATCATATGCTTCCTTATGTATCCCTCTCTAGGGTGTTTGATGGACGGTAATGCATGCCACGTTCTCTTCAGCCGAATGCACGTCGGGAATAGGTTTTCAATGAGAAACGCGACTCATCCGCAAAGAGAACGTTAGACCACTGCTCACGCGTCCAGTGCAGATGTTCCCTAGCCCAACGTAATCGTTCTCTCCTGTGGGAAGATGTTAGCGACACGCACACCACAGGCTCTTCTGGTATAAAGCCCGCTTTTCTGAAGTCTTCTGGTCACTGTTCAGCGGGATACTGATCGTCTAGTTGCTGCTGTCTGCTTTGACCCAGCTGATGAGATGTCATGCTTTTGTTGCGTCTTGCAGTTAAGTCAAGAATACTTCTTGTATTTTGGGACTGTTTCCAGAGCCTGTTGACAACAGTTTAAGACACACGAAGCCAACTTGCCACCTCTATTTGAGATTTACCGGCCTTCAGTCTGTCAATCGCCCGCCATTGCATGTCATCGCTTAAACGATGTCTGTGTGACATTTTCAAGACAACATGACCTTTACTTGCAGTTTGACAACAGTTAAGATCGTTTATACCCTTGTTCCTGTCTGCCCTTTACGACTGATGCCTCCTCGAGTCTAGGAGGAGGCAATAATCGTGAAGGGTGGAACTTCATTCGCGTGTCATCATGTGGTCATGCATTACTTTACATACCCATCACAGTCTGTTATACTTCGTGTAAAATCTCAGACCACATGTTTAATTCCTTTTCTTACTAGGATGAAAAAACCTTTTGTAACTTAACTTTTGCACTCCCGTGTACTTTTGTTTTAAGCATTAAGTCAAAAGTGTTTCCCGGTAACACCTGTCATTCATTCATTCCGCAAGCTATAATTCGGTCCTCCGAAAGAGTCGTGTGGTTAGCACTGCTGTCGGGAAGCTTATTGATGCTGCTAACCGGAAGCCGCTGGCTACGACTTCCGACAGCAAGCCCGAGTGAGATGCTGTTATCTCGATTGTTGGCTTTCCAATTTGGCAGCAAATTACGCTCGTAAAAGATGCTTCTCTAGCTTTTAATTGAAAATTCACTCGGCAATTATGTACTTTACTGATGATCTGTTTTCGGGGAAACTACTCTGTATGAAGTTATGGTGACCAATACTTATGCTGTTATTCATTAATGTGATTTGTGTTCATGTTTAACAAATGTGCAAACGTTGCTTTATTCAACAAATTTGATTACGTTTTTCTTGTTTGTGATTCCTTATTCTTTAATTGGAAAATGATTGTAGGCAGTAAATTAATTTCCAGTGTAATGCTTCATTATTTCCTTTTCGAAATTTTATTTTCCAGACAGATGAAGGACTGAGTGAAGCCATTTCCAAAACTCAACGAGAAACAGAGGACATGCGCAAAATGCGTAAGTTTTTTCTTGTTTAACGAAAGATCCGTATACACAGGTTCCAAAATCAAGAGGGTCTTGAAACCTTAGTCCTTTCACTAAAAACCTTGAAGAGTGCTCGGAGGCACTGGTTTCTGGCTAATCGCCCTAGTTAGGCACGGATTCTAATACCGGATGAGGCACTGACGCTGAGTTTGTCCAGATGAGCTGATTCTGTCCCTGCCCTGGAATCAGGTTTGCTAAGTTAGGGCCAAACGATTTCTTGTTGCCTTAGATGCTCGCTAGAGTCGTTACATTCACTAAAATAAAGAAAAAAAAGAAGTACGGGGAGAAATTTCCTTTCCGCAAACGGTAAAACCTTGAGCCGTGAATTCGATGCCGTCGCGGACAAACTTGTGTTTTCACATTGGAGCCCAATTGTGGAAAATGGATCCACTGGCCGTTGGGTTCTTCGAAAAATGTTTGATGTTTGTTCCACACATTGTTTGGAATTAATGAAAAATTCCTACTTCGCTTCAAAAAAAAAATTAAGAGGGAGATGATGTGACGTACTACAGAGGTGAAAACATGTGTCAAGACGACAAATCTGCAGCGAGCCATTTTGCCCGCGTATCTCAGTTGGGAGAGCGACTTACTACGGATCGATGCCCGTCGCGGACAAACTTGTGTTTTCACAGGTCATATTATTCTGATACGACCGTGTATATTAGAGTATTTTACGAGAATAAAATCTACGAGGTTTTTTTGTTTTTTATTTCACGGAAATTGTTAAAACATTTAGAACACTAGATCAGTAATTATGCTATGATTTATATACAAGAAACTGCTGAATCCCCGAGGAACCCGATAAATCGAGCAGCACACTTGGACATATAAACACATACACATCAGTGATTATGAAAGCGTTGGAAATGTGCGGCTGGGGGAAGGAGGTAATTATACCCTCTTTCGGAAATTTAGTAGATGTGTTCTAAGCCTTTAATTTAACCCTTCTTTTGAGTTCTGTATTTTTATGTAAATTTTGTTTCTCCTCGTTACATAATTTTTAAGCTTAACGTCACGAGTTTCTTCTCGTGAAAATTAAGTTGGCAATATCTGACAGCAGGTCAAAGTGCAATCTACGCAGTTAGACACGAGAGATAGGAGGTTGTGGATGTAGTGTTTCTCAGGCAATCTTAGTGCAATGTTTGAAAGGCTATGATAGAGGAGAAACTTGTGTTATGAGATATATGCAGTCTTTCACGCATACTTTATGTACGATTTCATGGGCTATGAGAGAGTAGACAAATACGGTTTATTGTATTGAGTAAGCATTCACGTTTGTTGGGATTGAACTGCTGTTCAAATAATTTGTAATTACGAACAGTCTTACGGATGATGAAATATCGACGTGCTGACTGACACTAATAAAGGTTTGGACTCATGAATAACCTTGTTTTTTCTAAACCCTGGCCGTATTGTTGAAGTAAAATACACTGGTGGTCAAAATTAATGTGACTAACGTAAAATCCACAACAGAGTTTAATGGCAGTTGGTACGACATACATACATGTATATCGATAACGTAGCAATACACAACAGAAAATGAATGCTGTCGCCCGCATGAGGAAGAAGCATGCGCATGAAGTACAGCAGTCCAAAGGTGATGCAGCAAGTTGTGCAGATTTCGGGGGTTTAATAGAGAGCGTGATAACCCCGAACAGCGATACAGCTCGCACAACGAGCCCTTATGCTGTTTACAAGGCTGTGGATGAGAGTTTGGGCTAATAAGTGTCACTACTCCCCAAAGGAGCGTTAGAGTCCCGGGAGAGTTCTGGGAAGGGGTTTCCTACTGCTCGCAATTGCTCTTCCCATGGCATCCCAGACATGCTCTATCGAGTTTAGGTTCGGAGACCTATCGGGCCACTCCGTCCTGTGAATATCCTCACTCTCCAGGTATTCGTCTACTCGTGGAACTCAATGGAAACAGACGATATCGTCCATAAAAATGAGCCCGATGCCGAAAGCTCCCTTGAAAGGCCGTACATAGGGTTCTAGGATGTCATCCCTGTATCGTGCAGAAGTCAGGGTGACTCCTAGAAATATGTGCAGTGGGGTGCGTCTATCCAACATGCCAGCCCAAACCAGGAGGCCTCCACTACCGTAGTGATCAATTTCCCTAATGTTTCTTCCCTCCTCTCTCCAAATGTACACTCGTCGATAATTCGTATTTGGGTTGTACTGCGACTCGTCATTGAAGAGAACAGAGACCCATTGGTCATGGGTTTTTCGTGCCGTGCCCGATTCAGAAGGAATTTTCTTTGCGATGCGACAAATAACATACAGACCGTTGGCCTTCTTGCATACAAACCACTGTCGTGGAGTCTTCTACAAACCATTTGCCTCTATATCGCGGGGTTACCGCCCCGGCGGGCCAATGGTCTAAGCGTTGGATTCTAACCATTTGTCCGAGATGGGTACGGGCTCGAATCCCGGTGAGACATGTTGTTTCTGTCTTTCGGCACTGGTTCTCTCCTTTCCCTGAGATCAGTAGCCATAAATTAGGAACAGGCGTCTGCTTATAGTCCATTGAGTTGCTTACAGTGGTCGTTAAACCCCCAAATGAAAATTAAGAAAAAAATATCGCAGTTTCCGAAGCAGAGACGAGCTGCTACGAGAGTTGCTTGGCTATCGACTCCCTACGGCAGCGAACTGTTAGACACAAATACCAGTCGTTTGATTTGTGGCTCGTGAGCATCCTTGCCATAACCTTATGTCTATTATTCCGGTTTCCTGGAACTGTCTCCAGAGATTGCGGGCTATTTGTTTCAACATATTCAATCATCTTGCTATCACAGTTTGAGATTGCCCTGCTTCCTATTTACCGATTGCTCTCCACCGTAAAGAGTCATCTAAGCGATGGTGCGGAGTCATTCTTCCACTAACAGTCCAACTCAAGCTTCAGTTGCGGCATTCCGCTCAGAACAACGCTCATCAAGATCACGTGCCTGCCAGTTTGATGACACAGGTCATCATTTGCATATTTCCAAGGGAGCTAGCTACCACAATGTTGCTTGAGTGGTTCGACTTAGCCTTTACCTTTGTCTCGAAAAAAATCTTCACAATTGTTTTACTCGTTTTGGAAATATTCTCGAATTTGTATTTGTCACAATAATTTTGGATACCACTTTATATATGTACATCGATGAGCCATTATATTATGACCACCTACCTAATAAGTTGTAGGACACCCTTTACCCCGCAAAACAGCAGCCACTCGGCGAGGCATCGATTCGATGAGGTGGCAATAAGTATCCTGGGGTATCTGGTACCATAATGTCAACAGCAGGCCCTGCAGTTCCCTTACATTTTGGGATGATGATGATTTAGCGCGAACCCGCTTTTCAAAGTCGAACCACAAATGTTCGATGTGTAGGCCAGGGCATTAACAGAAAGTCACCAGCGTGTTCCTGGAACCACTCCTTGACGATTCTGGCAGTGTGGCATGGCGCATCATCCTGTTGGTAATGGCCGTCACCAGCAGGGAACACAGTTGCCATGAATGCGTGAACTTGGCCCGCAACGATGTTCAGATACCTAACAGCTGTCAGATATTGTGCTATTGGGATAATGGGGCCTTAAGTGTCCCAAGAAAACATCGCCCACAGCATAACACCGCAGCCACTGGCCTGTTTCTGCCCAACAGTGCATCTAGGTGCCATACCCTCCGTTGGTAATCGGCGTATTCGCGTACTGCCGTCTATGTGATACAGCAAGAATCTTGATTCGTCGGACCAGGCCACTTTCTGCCAATCATCCACGGTCCAATGTCGATGATCTCGGGCCCGTTTCATGCATTGTTGGCGATGACATTCAGTTATCATGGGAACCCGGCTGGGTCTTCGTCTACGCGAGCCAATGCGCAGAAGGCTGCGATGAACTGTGTGCTGTGACACATTGTCCTGATCACCACTGTTGTAGCTGCGGGTGATTTGTCACACTGTGGCCCTGCGGTCGCGGTGAAAAATACGCGACGGTCTCCGCTCCCCTCTGGCATCAATGAGCTGCGGACGACACACAGCTGGACGACGGTTCGTCATTTGGCCGTCTGTACACCACTCTCTACACTTACTCACTACAGCGGCACGTGAACAACCCACAACCCGCGCCGTTTCCGAGATCGTGGCTCCGAGGAGCCGTGTCATCACAATTTGTCCTTTATCAAACTCCGATAAATCGGAAGCTTTTCCCATTCTGACTTCGAACACTCTACTAACCGAAAGCCGGTCCTCGGGTTGTATATATACTGCTCTGTGAACTTCACCTGCGCCACCGTTCGGTCTTCAGGCGCGCTTATTTCTCTAGGCTGGGGGTGGTCATAATGTAATGCTCAGTTAAGACTTTCAGCTGCTAAGGCTAAGAGAAATCCGATGTTTCAAAGTGAAGCCAATTTACTGTGTCAACTTAAATCTCACGTGAGATAAGTTGTGTAGTGTTTTACAGTAAAGAAAAAGTTATCCTTTAAAGGAGCAAAGCTTCTAAAGTTCTACAGAGAAGTTAGCTTAATGTAAAAAGATTCAAATTAATCAACCTAATTTGAGTTAAAACATTTTATAGCACAATTGAAATTCTTTGAGATGAATTTCGAAAATATTTTTGATGAAAACTATACTGAAAACTCGTTTATAAATTCATGCTGAAATTTTTGCATTTAAAATACTGCAAGGATGCGGAACACATTCTTTACTGTGTCATGTTCTCTTTTCTTTTCGAACAAACACGCCGGCTCAACTGTGCGCAGTATTATTCTCCCTTAACTGATTAACGTGACAGGGAGAAGGAGGATGGGATTTTTGTCGGGAGGAATCTTGCTTCCGGCCTGATTTTTATTGTGAGTTTTACCTTGCTTTATTGCATTCCGTGGTGATATTGTTTTTCCTTCAACAACGCTGTAATTTGGTTTTAGTTCCAATGTTCATCGTCGTAGCTTAATTAAGTGCTTACGATGCTTCATTACGGGAGACATGCATTGATTGAACCTGTCAGTCCCATGAATATATTGGAAAGCGTTCTGTTAAAATATATATATTTTTTCTTTTTGCGTTCCTGTTCCCAGTCTGATGGCTTTATTTATTGGGCTCCTTTCTCATAAGGATTGCTAGATTCCCATGCGGTGTTATTTTGTCTTTGTCCTTGTGAATGAGAAAATTTTTACGTTTAGTTACAGCTGAAATGCTTGCAAACGGTTCAGTTTCGTAAGAGGAGATAGCAAAACAGACAAACAACAAAATAAACCCCTTCCTTTCAAAAATACCCCTCGTCGCATATTTCGCGTCCCTACCACTCGTCCCGCACTACACACACACCGGTTACGTAATGCACGCAGCGAAGGAGCAAAAAACGTCAACGCAGCTGCAGCGCCACCTATCGCGAAATGTTTCTCCCGGCATTCCAGCAGCGCGTTACCTGAGCAGACGATTCGGGGCCGAAGATTGAAGTGCATCCTAAAAAAGTTGTAGGTGCTAAAGTGAAATTACTGGTTTTATATAATTTGTCACTCTATTATCTTGTACACATGTAGAGACATTAACGCACATGAAAATATTATTGATTAGGTAAAATTTCGTATATTAAGATCGGCCGAATCGGTTTAGAGCACGTAGTTTTAAAGCTTGCCTACGACTCGATAAAATGTTCATCTTTGTCGATGTGCTGAATCATCATTGTAACTCTGTTACCATACAAAATTATTCTTCCTTTTTAAGCACTTTTCATTGTTCGTGCTCTCACAAAGTAAAAAGGTTTTTGTGTAACGAAAAACAAAAAGTGAAATCTCGTGTCACATGATGCTATGGTCGTAATATGAGGTTAACTGTCCCGAACAGTAAAATACCAGCCCGCGTTCACTTCGTATGTAAACCACTGTTGGTCTTCTCTTTTCTGCATGTTGGATGAAAGTGTGGCCTTCTTCAGGACATTCCCGCTATACTTTCACTATGGCGGCGCTCAAGGAGCCAACAATGTCTTCGGTTGCTGAGATGCTGCCCCCCGCATTTCTCGTGGCGATAATCATTCCCCGTTCAAAGTTCTAAAACTCCTTCCCTTTCCGTATTACACGGGCTTCGTGCTGGTGAACCAATAAGCCCTGCTCATAGAGTTTATATATATTCTGAGCCTGTCGGTAACTTCAATGCTACTTGTTGCGAGATGCGCCCACTTGTGGAGACAAGGATGGTCATAATTATGTGGCCCACGAATGTGTATTTATCAACCACAAACCTTTCCTTCACTCTATGTTGTCACAATTACTTTAATTTAGTTCTGAAATGATGTGGTATAACAATGTATAAATGATTTTTAGTGTTCCTTTTCATTAAACGACTCTGGTTTTTTTATCTTCGTTTTAGTTTAATTAATTTATTTTTTGCAGCTGTTTTACTTTAACAGATGTAAAGTGACAGCTAATATTATATTGTTGTTAAGTGAAATCTGTTACACAATTCTTTGGAACCAACGTAATAATTAATGTTCTTTATTTAACAGTGGAGCAGACTACAGAGGAAATACGTAAGGTGCAGAATGATCTTACTGATCTCTCTCATCAACCCTTACCGGATGAATGGTCCATTGACATCGGCCTTGAACAAAGGAAGATCCTTGTGTAAGTCATGTTTGAAAAATCTTGAGCTTCTTAATTGCGATAGCACCTCAAAACTATTTCATGGCTTTTCAAATAACACTGCAAACTTCAATATGTTCGGTATGTAAAACTATTTCTTGTATGAACGTGTTCAGTTATGTAAACGACCTTCTGTTTCACATTTTATTTTGGTGGGTAAAGCCCCTACTAAATGACATAATAAATTTATTTCTAACGAAAAGCGCAGTTATCTGAGAGACCATTTCAGTTATGGTTGTGAACTGTTCATCTTGATGCTGAATGATAGACAAAAGGGTAACTTGTTACAATAAACTTGATCCAGTGAATATGGTTGGTTTAAGCATGAATAAGAGCGGTGCCAAGGTAGACAGCTTGTCAGCGACAAGCAGTTGTTTTTCCAGAGTTTTTTGGAAACAGTTGCAGTGAATGAGAAGCTTCTCTTTTGGCCAAGTCGCTGCTCTGAACGAACTTGTCATTAGTCTAAGACTTTTCGATACAGTGACCAGTTGTTCTATATTAAATTTGGACCCACCTGATTCCCCTCCCGAATTTCGGTCTCTGAAGCATGTCACCAGAACTACGGTTTCCATGGCGTCCAAACTTTTCCGCGTCCTGTTGTGGTGTTCGTGTGGCACCAGTTTTGCAGGCAGGTATGTTAGAGCAGCTTACATCTTTAGCACTTACCGGAAATCGTGTAATCCTAAAACTCGATTTCTTTTTCTTCCTTTTAATTTGTGATCTTTACTAACACGGCATCCTGTTCCCGCACCTATTATTTCAACTTTTCCCGCCTTTCCAAAAGACTCATCGAGTTGCAGGTCGAACGGCTCTGAACCTTTGAGGATTTCATTAGCATTTTCATAATCGTTTTGGAGAGCATAAAGGAGTCTGTTCGTTCCCCTAGCATTTCTCCCTGTCTAACTGATGGTGCGTACTGTGATGTTAGTGACACGCGCTACTAGGTAGGCATTCTGACTTCTCTCTGTCTACTAACGTTCTTATCGTGAGCCTCTAGGTTCCATCTAATGTTATTTAGTTTCTGGTACTCTGCTCAAAAGCGTATACGGACATAGCTAGTCAAGTCTAGACCTCTGCGGGTGTAAATCCTGCAAGAATGGTCTTCGAGTCAGAATCAGTTATGGGAGTCACAGAATGAATATTGTGCAGGAAGGGCAGTACTAAAAAAAGCATCTTCCTATTCATTTTTTATTTCATAACCATGACACCAGAAAAAATAAAAAATAGGGAAGACACAGTACACCACACATGATAAGTCAACAAGCTTAGTCGACTTTATCTAAAATGTAGTCGTAATAGATGATTGGACTCCATGGTTGCTGTTACTACTACCATAAGCAAAAGTAAAAAAGACTACAGAACTCTCCAGCTCTGAGAAGTATAATTTAATATGCTCTCTCGAGTTCCACGATGCTGTTTCTGAGAATACAACAAAACTTTATTCTTCCTCAGTGCATACAACTTCTATCCAAACACTTGCGACACTCGGTCTATCTCGACAAATTCTGTTGCTAGAGAATCTGTCTCGACACGGCGAGTCATAAACGTTGGAAGACACGCATGCAAATCTAGTAGTGTATTAGTTGTTACTTTTCCGTGTAGAGACTCTTACAATGCCTCTTTGTTGTTATTTATAGACATTCGTGGCTCTTTGAGACGTCCTTATTATACGTAAAATATGAGCCTGAGATTAACTCGAGAAAGCTCAGTCGAGTGCGTAAGATAGTTCAACACTGGTATGTGTCCTTTGATTCAAAATCTAACATAGTAGGAGATGTACTGGATGTCACATCTCTGAGATTCTTGCTCCAGACATAACTTAACTATTATGTTGAAACCTCTGATTAAAATCAGTTTAACCTTCCCTTATTCGCTTATATGGTTCACTTCAACATCTTCCCAAATATCGATTATGCTCATCATTTCAGTCCCTTCTCCTGTATCTGAATCAGTTCTTGCAGATTCCAAACTACCTGAATATCAACCATCTGCAACGTGCTCCTATTTTCCTGTATTGAAAGATGTAACGTACCGTCATACAAACACAGAGAGAATATCAGCGTGGTTACTTTATTAATAAAGCTCGTAGTTCCCTATGAACTATTTTTATCCTGAAAAATCGAGTGCATAAGATAGTCCTTGTTTCATCTTTCTCTGTCTGTCCTGGCGTAGCAGAGGTCAAATTCCTTAATGTTCTACTATCGAGTCGGACGCCGCAATTAAAATGACAGGAGCCCGATGAACCAATTAATTTTTCAGGTAACTTCATCTATTTCACACAAAAGAACTACGGCCTTGTTTTTTCTACGTAAAGTGAATTTGCAAAATATGTTTTCCTCATGGTAGATAACAAATAACTTATTAGTTATCACTATAGTTTCTCTAAGTTCACTGCATGGAAATTGAAAATTCAAACAGAGTGGATATGTAAAAGTTCCGTGAATTTCTTTAAAAAGGTTATTGTAATCTTGTAAAGTAAAGCTCAGTGAATTATCATGGGAAAAGATGAATTCACAGTATCATATTGAACATGGAAATATTTGTGCTGTGATTGATGTTTTACGTTCTATTCCTTGCACTTCAGCCGAATGTGAAAGGGTGTTCAGAAATAAATACAGACTGGCGAAACCAACTGAATACTGTAACTGTTTTACACTTAATCAGGGTATTCCTAGATATGCCCGGTATTGAACAATGCAATCCACTTCAGACAATATAATATCACTATGGATCCATTCAGATGAAAAAGACAAAAAAGAGTTGCTGACAAAACCTTACACCGTCAAAATCCTAACTGAAGTTAAATGTAATTTTCATGTTCATTAGTTAGCATACAAATTGCAATCCTTGCGAAAATATTTTGTAATATTTGAACTATACTATTTAGCTAATTTCACATTAAAATCTATGCTTCACAATAACCCGCCTTGAAGAAGATCAATAAAAGTAATACAGTGGGAATATTGAATGCATGCATATTTATATCATGTGCGGACCAGTAAATCTTGGCGCAGACCACCGATTTGTGGTGTACACTGATCCGCAGGACCAGCGAAGTTTTTTTTAATTCTACCACTGCATAGATAGACAAATGAACAAATAAATTTTCACAGGTTCTGCGAAGTATAAGTGGATACAACGTGTTTCAGAGAATGCTTATTTAGGGCTGTAAGAAGTTATGTGCATGGCAAAAAAATGAATGCTGTAAAGAAGAGCATGTCTGTCTATTTATTTACATTTTACATTTACTGTTTAGAAAATAACCGATCAATATGCAGCAACATTTGGAATTATGGCGGTAACATGCCAAAGTGTTTTGAATAAGCTATTGCATTTGTTTGTCGCACTCAACTCAGAAAGCTTTTTTATGGTGACTATCATTATACGCCCGTTCGTTTAAAGCAGTCTATTGGTATAAAATGAATAAGAAAAATATTTTAATAAATATCTTCTTCAGCACGTAAACTGTTTATTTCTTTGCCTATCTTATGTGGTAAAAGTTTCGTTCTTTGAACTAAGTATCCTTTGACAAATTTCTACGCAGCTGTTAAGAGGAGAAACTATGAAAATAGCGATTCTGTAAAAACTTCTCCCAAACTACATTATATCTTAGTTCCAACTGCAGAGAATAATGCATGTAGATTTCCCTCTTTATTATAATGACCCTAATTTTTGTGTTTTTCTAAATGTCTGGCTTTTAGGCAACTGTTTCAGAATGAACAAGCAGCTGCTCTGGAAGTCTTGGAAAGTTTGAGTAAAGAAAAACAAGCGTTGGAAGCTCAACTACGTGCGGAGTCTGAAACTATGTAAAAGGAATTTGTTGTCCTGATATACATACATCTCCGCAACTTTTAAGTGAGAACTAGTGCTCTGTTGTTTTCTGATTTGGGATACATCTTGATGTTCATCGTTTGATATTTGAACTGGAGTTAGCAGTTTCACGTTGTCTGTATTTGTTCACCTTTACGTAGTATGAAATATTCTGAAGTTTGCTTCTGTTGCTCATATTTTATTACATTCAATAAAGTAAAGAAGCTCGATAGCATTCGTGTTTTTGTGTCCTTACAAAACATTTTCTGTGACCAAGAATCAATGTGTGCAGTGTTTTCAATACGAACTGTATCATTTGAACTTCGCTGAAATCCATGTGCTATTACGAAAACTCTGTTTATGCGAACAGAAGACCAATCAAATACTTTTGCACAAACTTGAGCCTAGACCTCGAAAGTTGACTGTCACGTCACCCGAGGAGGTCGAACTCTTTGCAACAAGCCACTGTGCTCTCGAGTTTGCTTATTGCATCAACGGTGTTTCTTTTCTGTTCATCGGCAGTGAACGATTGCGAAACTTTTGTAATTTTGCGCCTATTAACGGATTAAAAATACACATACATTAATGTGTTATATCGTATTATGAATGAACCTCTTTTGTTCACCAATAAAAAGTTATAGATCATTTGTGATTACAGATAAAAAAAATGTTAATATTAATTCTGTTTCCTTTTTCTGGTCTTCATTTAACGTATTTCTTTTTAGTTTAACATGCGTTTGTTTTTAAAGATTGTTGGATTTTTAATATTACGAACTCTTTTTATATCCTTTGGTCGAAAGCAAAGTTCACTATTTATATTGTAAAGGAAAATTTGGTGGCGATGCCTTTCCGTTACTGCACACTCTTGACAGTTTGTAGTAATAGTTTTCAACTTTTAGAAAGATGATCACAAGTACCTAATGTGTAAGTAACAGTTGTAGTTAAAGTGAAACTTGAGTATAAGATGATGCATAACTAACTTACATTTTTTTGACTCTTTCATCCTACTCTTTTCCTTCGGGAAATTTCACATTGTTTACTAATTGCCGATTGTGATTTCTTCATCAAAATTTTCATGCTGAAAACAAGTTAGGAGACTTAAAGTATGCTAAATAACACTATGCAAAATTAGGGAGGAATCCTGCTCTCGCAGAAAAATAAAAAAAATTTCAGTACAAGGATTTAAATACTGATAAAGATTGCAGCAAAACATTGGACTCCTGCAAGTGAAGTATGCAAGAAAAAATTATGTCAGATACAAAGATGCACAGAGTTTTTTGTCAAATGTAGATTAACGTTAATGAACGTACATTGACCGCAGTTGCCCATTTAACACGTTAACTTGTCAAAATAGAATAACTATGCTAGTAATCTGAATTTCTTGCCGTAGAATAGAAATCAAAGTTTCCAAGCTTTCGCACGTCAACCAGGCGGCGTTTTCAAGGAAGGTAGACAGCCCTTTGATTTTTATTCTACGCCAAGATTCGGATCACTAGTATAGTTATACAGTTTTGAGTATAGTTGGTGTAAAGTTTCTGTAAAATAGTTGGTGGTGTAGCTCCTGTTGGTGTACAGGTCCTGTAGTATAGTTGGTACACAGTTCCAGTTTCTTCTATAGTTTGTGTACAGTTCCTGTTTATTAATTACGTTAACCTGTTTTTCCGCAGCTTTTTGTTCCAGTGGCGCGCCTTGTTTCTCCACTACATTCCTAAAATTGGCAGACCATTTAAAGAACATAAGCATTTACAAAGGCCGTTCTATAAAAAGAGAATATTTTTTTAAGTTAGAAACACTACGAAGGGAAATACAACCACGCAATCGACTAACTGAATTAAGGAAGTATCTATGCAACAGTTGACAGCCGTGGCAGACGATTCTGGTTTTGTTATTGTGCAGTTGTTTAAGGTACGTCTGCATTTTTCCCATACAGTTATGGAGGTGAGTGATTCAGAGTTAAGAAGTGAAATGCGTTGTGCGATAAAATTTTGCTATCGTATAGAATAAAACGGCTCCAGAAACATTTCATTTAATGAAAAAGCTTGCAAATATAAATGTTTGGTTGAGTCAACTATTTTTAGATGGCACAGATTTAAAAAAAGGGCGTTTACTCGGCAAAACTCGCTCCTAGGGCTGGTCGACCTGAAAGTGGTGTTACGGAGCGTATTGTTAACACTGGTTGGGCAATCCTACAAGAAGATCGACGAATGGCGTGTGAAGACATAGCGGCGTCAACTAATATTTCAAAAACGTCGGCATTCCGCATTCTACGCGACGAATTACTGCTACATCGTGTGTGTTCCAGATGGGTACCTCATCACCTGACGGGAGAACAATCATTAGCCAAAGTTCAGGTGTGTCATGAGTGGAAACAAATGATTGCAAAGGATCCAAACTTTCTAAACACAGTAATAACTGCCGATGAAACACAGGTCCACCATTTCGGCCCCCTCACGAAGCGCGCAACGAGTGTCTGGAAGCACACAGGCTCGCCTCCTCGGAAAAAGTCCGCCAAACGAAATCAGCTGGGAAGGTGATGATGATAATTTTCTTTGATCATAAAGGTGTAGTTTACCAGCATGCCGTTCCTCCGCAAATTACTATGAGTGCTGGGTATGACACTTCAGTCTTGAATCATCTGCGGTGACACATATCGATTAAGCGACCGGAACAGGTGGCCAAGAGGACCCTATACCATGATAACTCCCACCCATATGTGTCTGTTTGTGTTCAACAGTTTCTTAGAAAATGCAGTATTGAAATCATGCCGCAGCCTGGGGTCGCTTAAGCAGCTTTCACTAAATGCCTTCGCCACGTGCTTTGGAAAGTGGATCAAAAGTTAGGACCGTTGCATATCATCCGAGGGAAGATACTTTGACACAGAGAAACATGTATTTCGCTGTACCTGATTTTACTCTCAGTTATTATGGAACGACCGTTGTAGAATCTGGTTACTATATACAAGTACTTTCTGAAGAGTATGACGATAAAAACGTACAGGAGTGGTTTCAAATGAAAATAACTATAGCGAAAAAAAAAAAACTTGAACTACAGAAGCATTCACTTTTCCGCGTGGTAACCTCCTCTTGAAAAGTATATTCATCATCGCGAAACTAAAACATGGATTCTTTCCGGGAAAAAGTTTTAGTTCCGTGCACAGCTTATTGCCCTTGTAGTGGAACTGAAACCCTCGAAACATCTCTCTGTGTGAGCCAGATTGAAGGAACAAAACTCAATTTCTCACTGGTATTTGCTTCTGTGATATTCCGGTGGTTACGAACGAACATCTCAACAGCAGCAGTGCTTTCTGGTGTGACTACGTCAAAGGGTTTTGCCGGTAGGTACGTCATTCTAAAACTTTTGCTAGCATTCATACATTATGCTCTGCTTTAAACAGCTATGACCGTACGCTGTAACTTATTCGGTATGTCACTGGATTTGACTTTTTCTGCATGAAAAAAAATATGAATCACTGCTCTCTTCTCAAGGTTTGTCTATACGCGACGCCATTGCTCTTTTGATCCTTTACTGGGATCGTAAAGAACAACATGACCCTAACAAAGATACTACTGCTTTTTTTTGATTGGAGGTTTAACGACTACCGTGAGCAGCTCAATGGGCTATAAGCAGTCGCCCGTCCCTAATTTAGGGTCACTGGTTCCAGGAAAGGGAGAGAGCCAGTGCCGTAAGACAAACACAACATCCATGCCTCACCGGGATTCGAACCCTGACCCCGTTCGGACGAATGATCAGAGGCCATCGCTTGGATCACCCCCCCCCGCCTTTGCATTTCACAATTGTTTCATTTGTATTTATTTAAGGGGACTAGGGAGGTTTGAAATATCGAAAAAAGCGATTTCGGGTTTTTTACTTATTTCGATAGTGCAATCCTTTAAGAATATCTTCCCGTTTGTATTTTCGAAAAATTCACAAAATTATGGTCAGGGGATCATAAAACGTGATGTGGCGCGCGTCCGGCCGAACGCAGGTAGTCGCGCGGCCAGTGCTACGTCCCTTACCCGAGTAGAATAGAACAGTCCAGTAGGCTTTCAACCAAAGTGTCGGAATTCTATAGTGCAGCAAAGTTTTAACGCGTAAGTAAGACTGTTCTAACATAAATATTGTACCGAATATTTGAACGCGATTTTCTCGAAACTACGTGTTTTGGTGATTTTACCAAGATATCTGGAAAAACGCTGAAGATATCAACTTGAAATTTCTACCGGAGTTGTAAAACACGATGACGCATTAATTATACCTGACATCTGATTGGATAAAAATGTTTTCACCATTTTAAAATAACGAATAACTCGCATTTTTCTACCTTTTTCGTTATCTGGACGCCATTTCTTGCATTTTGTTTTCATTTTCAATTTTTCAGGTGTAATAGCGGGAAGCCTAATAAGAAGAAATATCCCTGGGATTTCCCGAAATCTTCATCCATTCGACTGTAATCGTGGTAAAATCGGATTTTACATAGTTTGCCTCATTACGTTGGAGCGCCAATAGTATTCACCTGGGAATAAATATCGCGACATTTTCTTATTTTATCATTTTATACTAAATACCACTACACAGGCAAAACGTTTTATATTTATTCATGGCCTTGTTATAAACAATTAAATGCAAATATATATACGATCGATGAAGAAACGGGTTTCTGTACGCCCAATTAATGTGGAAGACAATAAAAATAAAAAGTGAACTCCGTTTATTAGGCGTAGAAAATAAGGGAATCAAAAGATGCTAGCTTTCACTACCTCCGGGTAGCTTCGTCAGGCATTTAGTAGTTAAAGATCGCAGAACCAACTAGTACAAAACTAGCGTCTCGCGACAGCGATATCCACATGTATCGAGTTATCTCATTGGCAGCAATAAAACCGGCACCCACCAATTGGCGACCGGCACTGAAACAGCACTTGTAGTTCGTATACCTTGAAATCGTGACACAGGTTGTTTACATCTTAGTTAACATTAGTTTCTTCATTGGTGGTTGTCGGCACAAATCGAACAATTTAACCTGTTTGCAGTATACATCCAAATATAAAAATGGCTATTCTTCCACAAACGGGCGCATTCCTCATTTCTCACAGCTAAGACAGCGGAACGCTAGAACAGCTCCGCGAGCAATCTACTGTTTTCGATCTGGCAATGCATCTGTTGTTGTTTACATTCGAATGCAAACATTATGGGTGGTTATCTTTGCATTCTGTTCATATTTTTTTATTCATCATGACGACTAAAGTTTGTTTCATCAAAAAAAAAAATATTTCGTGTACTAAATGAAAACTATAACTGAGATGTTGAAAAAGAACTAAAAAAAAAATGAACGATCTTACCGCTATATACGTTGGGAGACTGATAAAAAATTATACTTTCGTATTTACAGTAAGTATTTTAATTCGTACTGATAAATATATAGCAAAAGATAATTTGAGAAGAAAAGCATCGATATTAATTGCCATTCGTGATTCCTTATTGTTTCAAGGGTATGTAGCAAACCATATCTTTCACACCATGATATGCATGTTTTTCTATCTCGTAGGACATCGTTAACGAGACGGTACAAATTCCATTGAGGCGTTATAAAATACAACAGACCAATTCAACGACAACTTCATGGAATTTTAATACTATCGAAGGGTAATATGGACGGACAACTTAATATTTACTGAGCGTTGCCAGATCGAAAACAGTAGATTGCTCGCGGAGCTGTTCTAGCGTTCCGCTGTAAACAACAAGTACCGTTTCAGTGCCGGTCGCCAATTGGTGGGTGCCGGTTTTATTGCTGCCAATGAGATAACTCGATACATGTGAATATCGCTGTCGCGAGACGCTAGTCTGGAACAAATGCATTTCTAAGAATATAATTAAATTCAAAATAAGTAAAACACTTGCACGATGTCACGGGTTGTTTGATCCCAGGGCCGGGTGGTCACGTGTAACTTCTAGAAGCCGGTGCCATATGAAAGGAAGGCTCGTGGTTACATTTTTGTTACACACATTCCGTCGCGTGATGATCTCGATGGTTTCGCGAAGCGCAGTAGCTCTTGCGCTGACGTAAGGTGCTAGTTTCTTAAAATCTCCCCATCTGGGAACTGCCCTTTCAGATGCAACATCACGGGCTAGTGCCGTGATGTTGATTCCCTTATTTTCTACGCCTAATAAACGGAGTTCACTTTTTATTTTTATTGTCTTCCAAATTAAATGCAAGCTGCTTTTAAAATGTCCAACCTCCCTAGTCCCCTTAAATCACTGATTAGCTGCTACATAAGACTTCAAATTAATAACACAAAATAAATTAAATGCCATGAGAAAATGAAAGACGGCTAAACAATCATTGTGGGTAATATGGGGCATAGCTACTCTGGTGGCTGAGTGGTCAGAGGCGCGAGCTTCTGGCTAATAGTTCAAGCTGGGCCCAGCTTCTAACCCAGGATGATGCATGGCTGGGACACTGGCACTGGCTCTGTCCATTACCTGGAAACAGTAGCCACCGACGACTCTGTGCGTCCTTCGATGATCATGGAAGTTCCTAGAACCGCAAAACAACACTAAAAATGTGACACTCATGCTGCAGAGTGAAGGAGTCGGTTTCATTTCGAAATATCATGCAAGGTTTAAATTGAAGTTTTAAAGAAACAAGGAATTGTGCCTGACAGCATTCACGAGCTTATCGTAGGTGAGTGGTACTCAAATTAATTTTGCTGCGAAGTCCTTTTTAAGCATAAAATATTCTTCTGATCCCCAGGTTACCCTGATTGTGGTGCGAATTTCACGTACCTAAACTAATTTCTCCGCCCCAGTGGTGGAGTTGTCTAAGTGCTGGCTGCTGATCATTCGTCCGAGATGGATCTCGGTTCGAATCCCGGTGAGGTATGGATGTTGTGTTTCTCTTCCGTGGAACCAGTAGCCCTAAATTAGGGACGGGCGACTGCTTATAGGCCATTGAGTTGTTCACGGTGGTCGCTAAACCACAATCAAAAATAAATAAATAAATAATTTTGGATACTTGAATTGTAACCAACATTAGCCGCATGCAGCTCCCGATCTGTACAATATTGTGAACATATATTTATAATTTCTTCTTATAGGACAGTATTTCATTTATACACTGGTGTTCAAAATTAAGAGAATTGTCACATTTTGTTGATTTTCACAAAAAGTACGGAACCAAAGATACAAATTATGCCGCCGAATAAGAATGCAAATTTGCACGTGCGTGTGGGCAGAGCTGTGACAGCGGAGGGCATGAAAAGCACAGCACACGTGGCATTTTCCGCGATAAGTTCGCTCGTACTCTTCGGCGACATTCGTTGTGTTTCTTGCAGGAGTTGGTTCAATTTCATAAGCAATCAGGTAAAATGAGTTGCCACGAACGTATTGATGACGGAATGTGGTGGAGAATCGTCGGTAGATTGGAGGCAGAGTAATCGCAAGCGCAGGTTGCTACAGAGCTCAATGTAACACCTAGTGTCACCTGCAATTTGTGGAAACAGTTTAAGGACACCGGATTCATATCGAGAAGGCCTGGGTAAGGTCGTCCAAGAGCCACGACGGCCAATGAAGATCGTTGTTTAGCACTTTCAGCGAGGCGCCACAGAACTGCTACAACTGCACAGCTATGTCGTGAGTTGCATGCCGCCACTGGAACCCGAGTTTCAAGGGTTACTGTTTCCCGAAGGCTTCATGAGAGAGGGCTTTTTGCCACAAGACCAGCTGTTTGCGTCCCGCTTATTTCAGCACACAAGAGAGCGCGTTTAACGTGGTGCAGACAACATCAGTCTTGGATCAGACTTCAGTGGGGTAACGTTATCTTCACAGACGAGTAGCGATTCAGCCTGGATACTAATTCTCAGCGTACCTTCATCTGGAGAGAACCTGGGACCCGATACCTTTCCTCCAACATCCGAGAAAAGGGACCGCTATGGCAGCGGAGGTGTCATGGTCTGGATAGGCATCATGTTGGACAGCCGCACACCTCGCCATGTGTTTGACAAAGAATCCCTGACTGGCCGCCCCGGTGGCGCAGTGGTCTAAGCGATGGCCTCTGATCATTCGTCCGAACGGGGTCTGGGTTCGAATCCCGGTGAGGCATGGATGTTGTGTTTGCGCTGGCTCTCTCCTTCCCTGGAACCAGTGACCCTAAATTAGGGACGGGCGACTGCTTATAGCCCATTGAGTTGCTCACGGTGGTCGTTAAACCTCCAATCAATAAAAAAAAAAAAGAAAATCCCTGACTGCTGAGAGGTATAGGGATGAGATCTTACAGCCCTATGTTCGACTTTTCAGATGCTCAGTTGGCCCTCGGCTCCTTTTTATGGACGACAACGCTTGTCCACATAGGGCTCACCTGGTCGACGATTTTCTTGAAAGTGAGGATATTCGCCGGATGGATTGGCCAGCCAGATCGCCAGACATAAACCCTATCGAACATGTCTGGGATACTCTTGGGAGGGCAAATACAGCTCGCCATCGCCCTCCGAGAACTATCTAAGAGCTGAAAACTGCGTTTCTGCAGGAGTGGGGCCGACTGCCTCGTTTCCAGTATGACGTAGCGCTGTGACAGCTGTACGACCGTGAGAGGGGACCATACCCCATGTTAGAGTCATTTTATGTTCGATCTTGCAACGAGGATTTTGGACATTCCTGCGCTGATGAACCTTACTAACGATCATGAGTGCATACCATGACTGTTGTATGGTATAATTTTTTCTCTTATATAATTCTGTATCCAAACCAAATTTCATTAAAATGTATCCATTAGTTTTTCAGAAATTCGACAAAATGTGCGAATTCTCTTAATTTTGAACATCAGTGTGTATGGAAGCAGTGCAATTATTGGATTTTCTTATACTTACCTTTTCAGCTTTAGAAACAGAATTTCGTTCTTTGTTTTCGGGGGGGGAGGATAAAAATATGTATTTTTTGCAGTGCATTAAAAACTCGTTTGCTTTAGTGCGAAGAGTGAAATTGCCTTTTGTTTCTACAAAGTTCTGTTATGTCTCGCTTGATAGAATAAAGCTATAAAGCTTATGACGTACGACATATCTGCAGCGGTACATTCCGTCTGTATATTTAGTTTAATCGGTTAGAGCAACTGGCTCCGGGGCGAGGAAGTGCTGATTTGATTCCCACATTCCATACTTCCGACATATGTCGGAGCAAACAGAAGGGTAACTTAACGGCTTCCTTTGATAACTGCAGTTATTCTTTTTTGATGCGGTGGTAGTAGTTCCTCAAATACACAGTCGTATCAGAATAATATGACCACCTACCTAATAATGAGAATAACCACCCTTGGCCCGGATGACAGCGGCGAGACGGTGTGGCATGAACGTAATGAGACCCTGAAAGGTTACCTGAAGCACACGTGCCCATTCCGACTGATGACGTAGTGTGGGTCGGCACGTCGAACCTGTCGATCCAAATAGTCCCACAAGTGCTCTGTGGGATTGAGGTCGGGCGATTTCGCTGGCCAAAGGAGAACGGAGACATCGCTGTCGTGCTCCTGGAACCACCAGTCACGTACCCCATCAGCGACGCGGCACGGCGCAGTGTCCTGTTGGTAGATACCATCACCAACAGGGAAAACGTCCAACATGAAGGGATGCATGCTGTCAGAGAGGCTGGACAGGTAGCCATTGGTATTCAGGGACCCATCTAGTAGTACCAGCAATCCCGGGTCATAACAGGAAAATATACCCCAGAGATACCCACTGTCGCGGCCGGCCTGTACTTGACCAACAAGCGTGTACGGGTGTCGGTTATCGTCTGTCTGTTATCGTATCCGCCACCGCCCGTCACTTCTGTGGAGTAGAAACCTCGATTCGTCGGAGAAGGCAACCTTTTCTCACTCTTCCACTGTCCAATGACGGTAGTCCCATGAGAACTGCAGGCGTCGTTGCCGATGGACCTGGGTTAACATGGACGCCTTGACGCAGCGTCCACTCCGGAGACCATGCGTAACAGGGTTTGCTCTACTGTTATCGAGGAAACGTACCTGTGTGTCCCAGAGTTTATTTGCGTGGCCAATTTCTGCACTGTCGTGCCTCGATTGTCCTTTACCAGTCGACGTAGGCGACGTTCTCCTCTGGGGTCGATGATGCTTCCTTGAAGCTGATGTTCTTCGGGGAGATACTTTGGGGCTCCACAATTATGACGTCGGGAGATACTCGGTGTGCCAACGGTCCATTCTTCGTACACAATTACTACAGTACCTGACGAACAGCCCACGAAGTCGGGTGTTTCTGAGATGATTCCACCCTTGGCGCAGTAGCCGATGATCATTCATTTTTGAATGTCCGTCAAATCACTAACTGTGCCCATTGTGCTCACGTAACGCACTATGGCTCACCTGTCCTGGCCGGCCGTTTTTATCTCCTTGTGGTCGAACTTGTCACGTGCACTCAGTGACGCGCCTCGGCGGGTACACTGTGATTCCGCGGGTGGTCAAATTATTCTGATACGACCGTGTATTGTTTGTACTGAAGAGTCCGAAATCGTGTGAATGAATGTTCCCTACTCAGTTATTGTGAAGCTTCGTGGATTTTTGTTTCTTTTTTTTTTACTACAAGTGGGTTTTTAACCCACGAATCATTTTCAAATTTCTCGTCCTGATCATCTGGGAAATACTACCTGACTGAATTCTGCACGACTTCCCGATGCGGAAGAATTTCGTTGTACATACAACATGTCAGATTCGTTCATGTCTCGTTCTATCACATTCAAAAAGTTTTTAAGTATTGGAAAGCTGTCAAGCTTACGACGACGGACGTAAGAGGTCCAAAATTCAAACTGAATCCTAAAAACTAGAGTTTTGTCGTTAACGGTGAACACAGTTTTAAGTTTTCCAGATTTTGACAGATTCACTTATAACGAAGTAAATTTCTCTGTCATTTTTGTCCACGCAGGAGTAAATCGCTCTCCCAACTGAGCTATCTGTCTTTATCTCATGTGCGTCCTTCGGTGCAGGCACGTCACACACTTCATATATTTTTGTGAAAATATTTTGTAAATAACCAAGACTGAATAACCACAGTTTGTCAGTTAGTAACTCTTTCAAGACAAGCTGTTTAAACAACCGTGCAAGCGTTTTGCCTCGAGATGACCATCGGGCTTCAATGTAGCTTTTGGAATTACTTCCACCTAATCGAACAGGACTTTCAACAATCGTGTTTTCAGCTCGCGAGGTTTTATGAAATGTTTAATTTTTATTGCTTCACCAAAGACATTTCTTAGAGGCATTGACATTTTTCTTTTACTGCGAGTGCTTCCCGATCAATATACAGTACAATGGCTACTCTCGCAGTTGTGTGCCACAGTGTTGATCCGTGCTTACCCTATCATTGCTTTTGGACCATCTGTATAACTTCTAACATATTTGTTTCACGATATTACACGATTCTAAAAAATATTCAAGATGTTGAATATTTTAACACCAATTTTGTTGATTGGTAAGGGTTTTCACAAGAGAAATACTCTATAAGGGATTTTTGAGAATGATACCCAACGAACACACACGCGAGCAACATAGCGAGTCCAGTCAGGTCTGTCGATTGGTCTATTTATAGAGCAAAATCACGTCTGAAAGAAGATATCAATTCGGCCTTTACGTTGGCAGCTTGCAATTTGATATGACGAGACAAGGTATTATTGGCGAGCGACACCGCTGTGATTTGTTTCGCTGACTCGTCATGCAATGAACGATGTCGACTACACATGGCTGTACAAGTTTCTGAGCTACAGCATGAGCTTCACCCGTCAGTGCTACACGATAGCTAAACATGTAACACTCAGTAGCTTTCTAAGAGTCGGCCACGTGACTAGCTTTTAGAAAGCTGCTGAGACAGCTAACATGGCTCATTATAACATGTTCATTGTATAACGTGATAAAAATATTGTAAAATATTAAATGTTTTTATCGCGTTATACTCGGTGCGTGGTCTCAAAGTACCAGAGCATTTTAGTGGGCACATTAACACTTTAAACAAGAAAGTTGACACCGAATTTTTGGGGTGTAATAAGCACGTCTTTTGAATCCGTTCTGATGCAAATTAAATTTATCAAAGCAATTCAAAATCAGTGGAACCGGTATGGAAAACAATAGATCGGACCAAAGAAAGAAGATTTTCAATCGGGTTTTTAATCCCTCAGATATTGCTGTAAACGGAATCGTGAGCTTACGAACTCTTAGAAACAGAGATATCGACAAAAATAAGATGTGACTTTACGTCCCCTGGTGGGAAAACCATGCATTATTTTAGGAAGAAAGTATTCTCAAAAGGTTTATCCTTATAAGCGGTATCAGTCGAAGAAAAAAAAATTAGTCGAGTTTTCAGGAGCCCAGATTTTGCAACAAATACTTCAGAAGCAGAAATTAACACATATGACCCCTGGTGGCTAAACCATTCTTTACCAAACATTAGAAATTATGTGAAAAATATTTTCCATCAGGTCTTGTATGCGATACAGGAAGAATTTTTCAAATCAGAGCTTTAGGAGCAGAAATAACGCAGAAAACGCAATTTACCTTTGTGCCCCCTAGCGGAAAGTGTATGATTTACTTGAAAATTTTGAATTTATAGGAAAAACATTTCGCATCGGAAACACTATCCAACAAAGAAGGAATTTTTCAAATCGTACTCTTAGAAGTAGAGATATTGACAAAAATAAGATATACATCTACGCCCCCTGGCGTAGAAACCATGCATTTTTTCAAGAAGAAAATTTTCCTAAAAGGTTTGTCGACATGAGTAGTTTTTTGGTCAACAAACGACGTTTTTTTCAATCTAGAATTTAGAAGCTCATATTTTGCTGCAAATACAACAGAAGCGGAAATTAAGATTTACGCCCCCTGGTGACCAAACTATTTTTTTACAAAAATTAGAAATTATGTGAAAACGATTTCCCATCAGGAGCTGTATCCGAAGAATTTTTCAAATCGGAGATTTAGAAGCAGAGATATAGGGGAAAACGCAATTTACCGCTACGCCCCCGTAGCGGAAAGTCTATGAATTACTTGAAAATTTTGAAATTATATGAAAAACATGTCTAACGGAAAACACTATCCAACAAAGAAGGAATTTTTCAAATCGGACTCCTAGAAGTAGAGATATTGACAAAAATAAGATGTACATCTACGCCCCTTGGCGGAGAAACTGTGAAATATTTTAAGAAGAAAATATTCCGAAAAGGTTTATCGATGTGAGTGGCATCAGTCCACGAAAGAAGTTTTTAATCGATATTTTAGAAGCAACAATTTTATGGCAAATACATCAGAAGCAAAAATTAACACTTACGCCCCCTGGTGGCCAAAGTATTCTTTACCAAAAATTTGAAATTATATGCAAAAGATTTTCCATCAGGAGATGTATCCGCTGAAGAAAAACATTTTCAAATCGGAGTTTTAGAAGAAGAGTTATCGGGGAAAATGTAATTAACTTTAACGCCCCCTAGCGGAAAATATATGCGTAATTTGAAAAAAGTAACTATATCTAACATACTCTTTGACATAAATAGAATCGAAAGATATAATTTTTTTTTCAATCGAATGTTTAGAAGCAAATATGTGGAATAAAACGTATTTTTGAATTCGACATCATCTGCATGTACGCCCTCTACCGGCAAAATTGTACATCGTAAAAAAAACGAAATAAGGGATCATCATTTGCATATTTCAAGCTTCCCAATGCAAAAAGAATTTTTCAAATCGGAGTAATAGTTGCTGAGATATCGTGGGTACCGACGGACGGACGGACTGACGGACAAACCGATAACAGAAGCACGATCTTTTTTTACAAAAGACGTGCCAAAAACCTTTGCAGCACAACGCACGTTGTGGGTCACTATTAGCATCTATCACATAAAGCCAAGAAGGCAGCTTCCTTCATGTTTTTCTTTTTCTTTTTAATATACCTAAGGTTTCAGGCAGTTCACTTGAAGAAGGTCGGGCTCTCTTACGAATTACACATCTGTCTGGTAGAATGACTTTCTGTTTTCCCATGGATTTTGAACTAGAGGACTGATGTGTAGATTAGATTACGATTACGAATTACACATCTGTCTGGTAGAATGACTTTCTGTTTTCCCATGGATTTTGAACTAGATGGACTGATGTGTAGATTAGATTACGATATCTTTTAACGTCTCTTTTTCGAGCCATTCATTTGTCTGTAACAAAAACACAGCTAAGACATGCACTATAATAACACCGTAGTTTAAAAAGTGGCAAACGCGTAAAAATTTAAACGTTCATGTGTCGTCTAAGCTCTTCTGAAAGCTTTTGTTTCGAAGTACTACAATCACATCTCTTGAGAGCGGAATTTCTTCTTCGTCGCGTGCTTAACCAAACCAGCCTGTAATCTGAAGTTCCACAATATTCACTCACGCCAATAAAAAGCGACGCAGCACTCCATTCCGAAAGCTTCTCGCCGGAGCAATTAAAAAGACTGCGAAAATAAAAAGATTTTATTCTAAATGTCAAGTGTCTATATTTCATAATTAGAACCTGAACTGGGTTTCCTCAATAAATATTCTTCTTCTTTCATGTAAGTATAAACTGTACACAGCATACAGGGTAGACACACATTTTCATTCCTGTAACGATATAGTAAACTCCTGTTTGTAATAGAGAACAGTAAAATTTGCAAATTCCTTTCTAGTTACTTCATTATGTCTGAGTTGTGAAATGTACAAAATGCCACGAAAATTAACAAGTATCTAAATTTGAAGTTCCCTTTGAGTTTGACAAATAGATCAATTAGCGCATCTTCCATCTCATGAGCGGTCCTAATCCTTAAGGAGTTAATACACGAAAGTAGACATAACTAGTTAAATTCCTGAACATCTATGGATAGTTCTGGTAATGAAACTCACGTATCTTTTTACTGATGCTTCAAAAGAAGTTATCCAAATTCTATGGGTTTTTTCATTAAAGTTTTATTTTCCATACTTGCCAAGTTTAATGGGCGAATTGTCCTCTTCATCTGGTTTTGTGAACTGTTCATTTAATAATGGTTACGGTTAACCACGCGCGACTTTATTTCTTCCGTAACGGTTGAGGTTATGTACGCCGAATCATATTTCCGGTAACGAAAAACCATTTAAGATGGAGTCGATGCAACTAAATAGCATAAACCGCTCAAAAATTCAACGATCATTAAATCTTTTTTATTTCGTCATATTTGGATACAGAGATTATTTTTCTGAATATTCAAGCAGTGTCGCATTTTATATTTCTGCTAACAGCATGTCTGTGTTAACGGAATAGGATTTTTTACTCAGGAGCTGTAATGGTGGTATTAAAAATATGTCAATTTCTTATTATTATTTAATCTTTCTAAATTTCGCTTTCTATGGTACCACTGTGCTTTTTCCGCTTTATCTTGTTCCTAAGGAGTACTCTCTAATCATTTGAAAATGCCAGAATGGGGGAAGCGTTTAAAATATTTTAAACCGCGCTGTATTAATCATTCCTGTTCAAGCAGGCATTTTCAGCCACCGTTTTCAATTTGCAAAACTTTCAAAAGAAGAACATTTTTCTTGGCATCCATTTTATTGATTTTTGTCTCATGCAGTGTTGTTATCCGTTCCAGTCTGTCCCTTTCCTTCAAACAACGATATTTTTAGATTTAGTTTCGCATAATACAAAAATATAAGATACCTTAATTTCGTTTTGCTTAGTCTCAAGGAGAGCGAAATTCTCTCTTACGGATGACTGGAAAAATTGGGAGGAGAATACCCGTACTTTTGTTCAGGATTGTGTTCGCCAGGTCTTTTAAAAAATATCGAGATACCTCAAAGTAATGAACGGTAACTATGGAATTAGTACTTAATGATACAGATGAGTAGTTAGTTCTCCAAACACTCTCAGCAAATGTGTAACGTTGTATGTTTCCATTTTAGCTTTGGGTGGAGCACATTTTCTTGTACTTGCTTTTTTTGGGGTCACTGTACTCGTCCTTTTCTGTGGTTGTAGTTGTTTGTTCTTGTTTTTTCTTTTGAACATAGTTCACGGTCAAGTACTGCCACTTCCAAATTTCAGCAATTTTTGCGGATTTTTGGCAACCATGTCTCTGCCATTTCTGACAATCATAAATGGAAGTCATTGAACAAATATTTCTAGAAGGATTGCTCTGGGAAATTATTTTTATCAATTTTTCTAAACATTACTTAGGTTCTCTTTGATATTCCGAATTTTTAAGTTCTATTTTTGAATCTTCCTTTTAGAATTTTAAGCTAATTAACAAACAGAAACTGTACACGAACCATACTCAAAATAGTACTAGTATAACTGCACTAGTGATCCGAATTTCTTTGCGTCAAATAGAAATCGAAGCTTTCACATCAACCAGATGGCTTTTTCAAAGCAGGTAGACTGCAAACTGCAATATCTTGTTGTTTACCTTCCTTGAAAAGCCATTTGGTAGATGAACGAAACCTTGGAAACTTTGATTTCTATTTTGCGCCAAGAAATTCAAAAAACTAGTACCGTATAGTTATACTGCTTAGAGAATTTCAAGATGTTATTTTCGTATCATACATTCAACACAGGGATACAGAAATGAGGAACAGTGAGCTGAAACAATCAATAATAAAAATGTGTTATCTCACTGAGAAGCTAAAAAAAATCACTCGACAACAAGGAACAAAAGCATCGTTTTTCATGAACTTGTTTAAAAATGAACATGTGTTTATAGATTTTATTCAGTTTCCAAAATTTCAAAGTGCTATTGACACACTTGGTCTTTAAAATCCTTTGTAATTCTATCAAGTTGTCACTTTGGGAGTACTGTACCCGGTAATATCGATAAGAGCTACTTTTCTCAAGTTTTGTTTGTCACGTCTTCCAAAACGCACGCTCGTACTCGTCGATGCTTTCACCTGCTCTCCGTCCCTTCGTTCCTTTCTCTCGCTTTGGCATGTGAGCATCCATTCCTGTCTGTTGTTCTTGGGGAACAAGCTCCACTTCAGGATCATCTTCGGGACTCTGTTTTATATTTTTCTGGAAATGGTTTCTGGAGCAGCATCTGCGTTTTAATATGAAGACCACCGAATGCTGGTTAGAGCTCAGTCTAAGGACAGCTGGCTGTGGGAAGATGAGCCACTACTCAGTATCTGGGTGAAAAGCCTCTGAGATGACCCTATTCGCTGACGTGGTGATAGACGATTTCGGCTGAAACGAAGAACTTCACACGAAAGATCGCCAACCGTCCAATGGCGACTAAGGATCTTCTTGTAAACCGATGTGATCTGAGAAACATACAAGAAGAAAATTTGAATCGCTATTAATCACACTGTTAAGGGAATACGTGTTAGCACCACAGATATCAAATTCTACACATCGATATTGTTTTCACTTTTACTAAAGAGTAATATACAAAGAAGTAAAAGTCCATTTGTAATAATTTTATTTATTTATGCATCTAATCACTTAAGCAAGCATTTCAGCAGATTGCATACTATTTCAGAGGAATGTCGAATCAAAAAAGTTATGACAGAAATAGAGAAATTTAATAGCAAACGAAACTTTAACTTATTATTTAACAATTAAAAACTGTTCAGTTAATATTAAATTTACTATTGACTGCGAATAAGAAATATGTACACTCATAAAAATGTATCTGTTATCTTAAAAAAAACTTTTTTTTTATTGGGGGTTAACAACCACCGTGAGCAACTCAGTGGGCCTCGGACCAGTGATCAGAATCCATCGCTTAGACCACTTTACCACCGGGGTGGACTTCAGGAAATAAACACACATTGAAAAATTAATATTCTGTGAATGGTTGGTTAATTGGTTAGTGGATTTTAGTGGCGCAAGGGCCAGGTTTGGCCAAAGAGCGCCAGACAAAGAACTATCAGCCACAGAATTTTAAAAGCATGGAAAATGAGTAAGAGTAGACAGGCTTGGTAAAAGTTGAAAAAGAGTATGATGAAAGCTGTGAAGACAAGGTAGTTAATCAGATTTATAAAAAAATTCACTAATTGAGAAGGACGAACCGTCACTCACCTCCCCCACACTCCTCTGCAATGCTGGCAGAGGGCGGGGACAGACTGTCACTCTCCCCCCCCCATGTTCCTCTGCAAAGCTGGGTGAGGCTGGGGACGAACTGCCACTCTCCTCCCCCCATGTTCCTCTATAATGTTGGTTGAGGGTGGGGACCTCGCAGAGGCCGAGACAGTTGGATGGACACTGCACACCTTTGCGGATTGAGGGCCGGGTCTTCCGCACGTGCAGGCTGTCTGCTGGGAACCGGAAGAGTCGGTCGTCTGCAAATGAGAAGGCGCAAACTCAGCTGGTCGAATAAGCTGGAGCTCGGTGAAATCCACCTGTGTCGCTTGTTCAACTGTAGATCGCTTGGCAAGTGCGGCGAGAGCTACAGGGCGCGGAACAAAGGGCTGCACGGGTGGTGGCAGAGACTGAACTACTGCGGCAAAACTACGCTGTCGGATGGTGGGTATACCCAACTTGGCTTTGGCAGCAGGGTACGAGAGGCCGTCCAGGGTCTTGAGGCGCTGGATCGCCATCTCGTCCTTCCATTTCATACAGTTGCGGGGGTAAGCTGCATGGGCCTCACCACAGTTAACACAGGAGGCCGCAGAAGTGCAACCTTCCCCGTCATGTTCACTGGAGCCACAATTAGCGCAACGAGCGGAACTCTTACAGAAACGTTGTGAATGCCCGTACCTCTGGCACCTGAAACAGCGCAGAGGACTGGGAATGTACGGGCGAACTGCACAGACCAAGTAGCCTGCCTTGATTTCTGTCGGAACTTTCGGGGAGTTAAAAGTCAAGATTACATTTTTAGATTTAATCAAAGAGCCATCACGCCGGAACATCATACGACGTGCAGCAAGAACACCCTGATCCGCAAGTTCAGTCACCAATTCGTCCTCACTGCATGGCAAGAGATCAAACTCCGAAATAACACCCCGAGAGGTGTTAAGAAACGGGTGAGGTGCCACTTTGACAGGAATGTCTTGAAGACTAGTGAGGAGCAGAAGAGTGTTACTCTGAGAAACACTGCAAGTTTGAACAAGCAGGTCCCCAGAGCGAAGCTTCCTCACAGACCTCAAGGGGCCAACCGCAGCGTCCAAAGCTTTAGAAATGAAAAATGGAGATCTGGTGGACAGTCTCTCATTCGGATCGACGGATTCCACAACGAAGTGAGTAGCATGCGTATTCACAGCAATCGGGGGAGACGACGCTTCGGAGCGACTGGTGCAGCTGCCGAAGAAGAGGTTCCACATTCTGGGTCCAGGTCATGGTCGAAAGATCGTTTAAGGTTAAGAGACTGTGTAGGTTGAGAAGACGAAGGAGAGTCGTTTGCAACTATCATTTTCTCAGGTGACTTAAATTTGGAGTGTTTATTTTTGGGTTTACCCATGGAAAAAAAGAAGGAAGATTCGTCTGCAGACTACTCCACCCACCACCGAGCCCTACAAGGGAGAACTGGAGGTCCGCAAGCCGAGAAAATGACGCTGGACACAGTTCCGGAGCTTATACGTTGCAGATATAGTCCGTTGGCTGTGATCACACGCACTCGGCGGACACTTCGGCCTCCTGGTACCGTCATGCCAACGCCTTTGGCATGATCCCACAGCCCCGGGCTCACCCTGCCATGCCATACGACAAAAAAGCCGCTAAAGCCCTGTATACAACTTGGTACAAGACTTCTGACTAGAGGTGGGTTAGTCTCGAGCCTCCCGTTTACAGCGAAGCCGGGGTCGAAGAGGAGTGTTGGTACACAGGAGGCACTTAACCGGTCTCCTGCGACCTCAGCCGCCAGACATCCCATTTCCGCCTCACGGGTCTCCGCACGCGGCAAACATGCAGGTAGGTCTAGCACCCAAACCAGCTAAAAGGAAAAAAAAAAGAAATCCAAAGAAGACAAATCCTGGCAGGGAACCTAAACGGAATCTCAGCAACCTACGAACTGAGCGGTTAATATAAAACAGTTAGTGGTGGAGGGTAACAAAACTACAAGACCAGGGTGTTAGTACATAACGTGGTAGCGATTAAGTAGAGTAAACAATACGGGCAACTAGCCAGTGGAGAAAATAAAGAAGAAAAACGAAAAAGCGAGACACAAGACCAGCTCTGGAACGTGGGGACGCGACTCCCCAACAGCTGGATGAACAGCCGTCCTGCAAACACCATCGGCACCAAAATAAAAAACAAGCGGTGGCATGACATCAGATGTTGACCAGTCACAAGGTCAGCTCGGGCCGTGGGATTCTGTGAATGACAGAATGTGTGCAATTTGACTACTGAATCATCGCATGCGTTTCAAATCTTAAAAACGGTACGAATCTTAAAAACGGTTCTGAAATCAGGTAAGGGAACGAGAGCATCAGCGTCAGTAACGTCATTGGAACTTTGTAGAACAAAGGAACAAATTTAGTGTGAATTAATAAAAGGCAATTGTACACCATTTGTGCATAAAACGGTATAACCATACTAGTAATCCGAATTTATCGGCGCAAAATAGAAATAAAAGTTTCTTAATTTTCGCACATCAACCAGATAACTTTTTCAAGAAAGGCAGTTTGCCGTCTGCCTTCCTTGAAAAAGCCATCTGGTTGATGTGCAAAAACTGAAGAACTTTTATTTTTATTTTACGTTAATAGATTCGAATTACTAGTATGGTTATACTATTTGAAAAAATGTCAGTGGGGTATCATCATGCCTTGTTTTAGGGGTCGATTTATTCATTTTAAGAGTACTCATATAACCCATTAATTCAGGTGTAGAGAGTAAAATTATTCGTAGACAATGAAACTGAAAGCATTAAAAGTAAATGAAGCCTAATAGTGTATAGAAATAAAATATACTCTGTCAAAAAATATATTCCACCAAGAAGTCGTAATGCGATTTACAAGCAGCATTATAAAGTGCGTAGAGGAAAATGATTCCCCTGCCGAACCCATCCCATCAAAGCTGAAGCTACTATAACAGTGTAAACGCGGTGATCCGTGAGTAAGACATCGACGTGACTTTCCGAGAATCATTGCTCCAAATTGTCGAAAAGTGGCTCCTGAAGGATAACCATTACAGTTAGAATGCCGAGAATCCGTCATCGCCGTGATTATTATCATTTAACGAACTTCGAAAAAGGACTCGTTATGAGTCTGTATGAAGGAGGCTGATTCGCAAGGCATATTGCATCTCATATTGGCCACCACAATGCCGCAGTCCATCTTTGCTGTACACGGTGGATGACAGAAGGTATGTTCAGCCGATGGTTTGGAAGAGGTCCGCCTGAAGCTTCTTTTACAGGTCGAGAAGACCGTTTCATCCGGTGACAAGCGCTTACAGAACAGACAGCCTCGCTTTCAGTCATGACAAGAGTGGTGATACAGAGCATCAATCACCCAGTCTCACGTCAAGCCGTCAAGGCTTGTATGAACGGTGTCCATAGCATCGCTTACCACTGACCCCTACCCACCGCTGTCAGCGCTTGCGGTGGTGCCGATCCCGAAATACCTAGGTTGAATAATGGCGTCGTGCAGTAAACAGCGGTGAATCTCGCTTTTACTTTCAACCGAATAGTCGTTGCCTGCACGTGTGATGCCGATGTTGTCAACGCAACAATTCATCGAATGTTATCGAACGACACACCGCCTGTGTCACCTCTTATGATTCGTGCTTCAGTTCAGTGTTTATTACAGAAGCTTTGACGGCTCGTCAATTTGACAAGAAAATTCACAAACGCGTTGTCATGCCGTTCGCATTAGTGAAACAACATATTGATTTAGCCAGACAGTGATGGCTTCCATACTTCGAATGGCTCCAGGTATCAACATTCTAAAGTGGTCAGCTAGATTCTCAGATTTGTCGCGGACAGAACTTGTCTGAGACATGCTAGAAAAACACCTCCAAACATTTGGTTAAGCACCTCCGATAATAGGCTGACTAATGGCTGAGCTACCACGCTTCGTTGAAATAGTTCCGCCCTGCGACGCTGTCTCGACGAAGAGTGGTGGTTAGTGCAGCATTGTACTATTTTATTGCCATTTTCTCTAACAATGGTCAGTGAATAGAACGAAACGCCGTTTGTTGGCGTAGTGGTCAGAGTCTAATCGTTCTAGATTGGTCCTTGCTCGAGTCCCGGATGAAGAAACGATTTATGTGCCACGGTAATGACTCTATACCTTGAACCATTGGCCTTAAATAAGTGGCTGGCAACTCGTAGCGTAGATGTTTATCGAGGCTGTCAAACCTGAAATTAAAAATGATGAAGAATAGAATGATGTTTTTTATTACCTCAGAGTATTCATCGTTTCAACTTACTGAGCATGTGTGGTAGTATTAGTAGATCTTTTTTTTTTTTTTTGATTGGAGGTTTAACGACCACCGTGAGCAACTCAATGGGCTATATGAAGTTGCCCGTCCCTAATTTAGGGTCACTGGTTCCAGGGAAGGGAGCGAGCCAGTGCCGTAAGACAAACACAACATCCATGCCTCACCGGGATTCGAACCCGGACCCCTCACGTACGATTGATCAGAAGCCAGCGCCTTAGACCACTGCGCCACCGGGGCGGCTAGTAGATCTTCGTCACTGAAAGAATCAAGGAGCATATTTTTCAAGAGAATTTTCTACTTTCTATAGGAGTGTAAGTCATACCTCTTTTAATGTTGGCTCTTCATCCGTGTAGAAAATTAACGAAGGAAGTCCTGCCATACTTGCTGCGAGCCATAGGATGAAAGCCTTGAGCTGAGTGTCCCCCGCTTGGCGACTGCTACCCCAGGAACTGGATGCCGAAACTGCTCTCTTGCCACTTGCAGAGCACAAAAGGTGTTCATTAACCTGCAAACACAAAAATAGCTGTCAGTAACGCACATGATATCTGTCGATCACTCTCTCCGAAATAAGCTGCTCTAAAAAATTAGGGGATATTTCCAATGCCACCGTGAAGTGGGGAAAGAATGGACCAACTGCAAGCCTGTGATTGAAAGTCAACCTCTGAGAGGCACGTGTAAACGATAAGAAGTCAGCCAGAACATACAAATGATAACCAATGCATTTGCGCACTGTACCGAAGCGCAAAGCAAACAGGCTATAAATATCACTCTCGCTGAGTAATCCTCATTCAGTAGAAATTTGCAGCTGGAGATATGTTTTAGTTAAACGATGTCTCAGCAACGCGATACACCAGCATTAATAGCTTGAAGAGCAATCGGAAGGCTGGAAGTTAGGAAGACCCAAGAGAAAGTAACAGAAGAGGTTAGAATGTATAGAATCATCAGCAAAGTGTGATGTCGTTCTCAGGAGACCGGAGCGGTACAGCAAAGATCAGGGTAGGGTGAGCAAACATCAGTATCACAAGACGACTGGTATTTGCGTTTGATGGTAGGAAAGGACGATGAAAGACAACTCAACTTCAACGCCTGTTTACTTCTGCCACAAGACAATGCGTACCGACATACACCTATAAGTTATTACATTATGACCACCTACCTAATAAGCAGTAGGTCCTCTTTTAGCCCGCAAAACAGGAGCCATTGGGCGAGGCATCGATTTGGTCAGGTGGCGATAGGTATCCTGGGATATCTGGTACAATAACGTTAACAGCAGGTCCTCCAGTTCCTGTACATTTCGGAGTGGTGGTGATTTAGTGCGAACCCAGTTTTCCAAGTTGAACCACAAATGTTCGATTGGGTTCATGTCAGGTGAATTTGGAGACCAGGACATTAATAGAAAGTCACCAGAAAGTTCCAGTGTGGCATGGCGTATTATCCTGTTGGTAATGGCCATCACCAGCAGGGAACACAGTTGCCATGAATGGGTGAACTTGGTCCGCCACGATGTTCAGATACCTGACAGCTGCCAGGGATTGTGCAATTGGGATAATGGGGCCTAAAGTTTCCCACGAAAACATCACCCACAGCATAACACCGCCGCCGGCGGCCTGTTTTCGCCCAACAGTGCATCTAGGTGCCACAGCCTCCGTTGGTGATCGGCGTATCCGCGCTCGGCCGTCTATGTGATGCACCAAGAATCTTGATTCGTCAGACCAGGCCACTTTCTTTTACCAATCATCCACGGTCCAATTTCGATGTTCTTGGGCACATTTCATGCGCTGTTGGCGATAACGTGCAGTGAGCATGGGGACCCGGCTGGGTTTTCGTTTACGCGGGATCGTACGCAGAAGGCCGCGATGACTGTGTGCTGTGACACATTGCCCTGACCACCACTGTTGTAAGAGCGGGTGATTTGTCGCACTGTGTCCCTGCTGTCCCTGTGAAAAATGAGAGACAGTCACCGCTTCCCTCTGGCATCAATGAGGTGCGGACCACACACGGCTGAACGACGGTTCATCGTTTGATCATCTGTGCACCACTTTGGATACGTACTCATTACAGCGGCACGTGAACAACCCAGAAGCCGCGTCGTGACATCACAATTTGTGCTTTATCAAACTCTGATAAATCGGCAGCTTTTCCCATTCGGACTCCGAACACTGTACTAACCGAAAGTCGGTCCTCGGCTTGTATATATACTGCTCTATGAACTTCATCTGCGCCACCGTTTGGTCTCCAGGCGCGCTCATTTCTCTACCCTGGGGGTGGTCATAATGTAATGGCTCATCGATGTATACCATACGAAACTGGTTCCACCAAAAAGGTCTGTATGCCCGGTGACTGATAATGTGCGCGACTATCTTTGCACATACTGGAGAACCCGCACAGAGTGTGCTAAGGACTGTCCTGGTTGGGGCCGAACAGTGGCGCTTCCTTTGTTTCGCGGATGAGTCGTGATTGAGCCGACAGTCCGGTACTTATCGGGGCAATTTCTATCATTTGCAAATGCTATCCAAAGAGCATAACATTCACATAAGATCAAATGGCATATGAAGTGCATACCGTTAAGTGTAAAAATTATTCACTCAGTAAAAGGTTTTGTTTTTACTTACTGTAAATAGATCGTAGGCTTAAATAGTGTAACTATACTAGTGATCCTAAATTTCTTGACGTAGAATAGAAATAAAAATTTCCAAGCTTTCGCACATCAACCAGATGGCTTTTTCAAAACAGTCTCCTGAGATGTTCCTTCTAGGCAATGCGAATTGAGAATCGTTATCGTGTTGGCCACTGAGGCAGGATACGCCCCGAACTTGGTACATCGCTACATGGAGAAACGCGAACCAGTCGTACTAATCTTTCTATGCAGCAGCTACGCTACCTGGGCTTAATTCTCTATATACCAAATGTTTCCTATCAGCTCAAGAATGCGCTGAAGAAGATGAACCACGGGGCTGGCATCAGATCTCCGACATCTTTATATACCATGCTTAACAGAAACACTAAGAAGTCTCCACCTTCCAATGAAGCACGTGTTTATACCATTCCTCTCTATATCCGGACTGCTCCACGCGATACTGCATTGGAATGACTAAACGTTTATTTAGAATTAGAGTTAACGAACATAAAAGGGACATAAAGAACAGCAAAGTAACCACGGCCAAAGAGAGAAATCAAGTTCAAGTCCGCTGCTCCTATGTGGGATGACGTAAAGAAATTAGCTTCTTACTCCACCCCTAAATCTACTGCCATTCCCGAAACTTTGGAGACCATAACCAATCGCGGGTCGTGCAGTGATAGCATCTCACTGGAGTTGCTGCTAGTGTGGAACCAGTTCTTCAAATAGTGATTGGGGTCCGGGTTCGAATTCCGGTGAGGCATGGATGTTGTGTTTTTCTTACGGCACTGACTCTCTTCCTTCCCTGGAACCAGTGACCCTAAATTAGAGACGGGCGACTGCTTATAGCCCATTGAGTTGCTCACGGTGGTCGTTAAACCTCCAATCAAAAAAAAAAAATAGTGATTGCCTCTTGGTTTTCCTTCCATGATTCCGCGTGGTAAACGAGCATAACGCCTCGTGCCTTTGAATACCTGATTACGTTCGCATCTATTCGTTATTGTCAAGTCAAGTCACCACGTTCAAATTGTTGAACCGTTTGAGTTAGCAGTTAGCTGTCTACCTTCCTCGAAAAAGCCATCTGGTTGATGTGCGAAAGCTTGGAAACTTTTATCTCTAATTCTACGCCAAGAAATTTCGGATCACTAGTATAGTTATACCATTTAAGTACAGTTGTATACTATTTAAGTACGGTTAGTACAGTTAATTATTCCTTGTTATTAATTATATCGTAGGCTATATACTGTTGTGTACATGTCACGGTAGACCGCACCGGGACGTGTGTGTGCAATAGTATAGTTGTATCACAATACTATTATAGTGGCATCACATAATGCAATTATAGTAGAATCACATATTACGTATATGCAGATTGAATTAGCGTAAATCAACATAAAAAAGGAAGTCATTGACAGAAAGTCAGTTTAATGTACAAATGCAAACTATATACAACGTAAATAAAAAACTCAAGCATGTGTAACTCTATCTTCTCTCTCTCTCTCTGTGCTGAGCCAGTGGCGCATTGGTCTAAGCGCTGGTCTCTGACCGTTCAACGGAGTGGGCCCGAGTCCCAGATGAGACACGAGTGGTGTGTTTGTTTTACTGGGCATGCTTTCTCTCTCTCACTTCCCTGGGACAAGTGACCCTAAATTAGGGACGTGCGGCTATTTATAGCTCTTGAAGTTGGTCACGGTCGCTAAACCCCAAAACAAACAAATGAAAAAGAAACACTTTCTCTCTTAAAACGTATGAATAACTTTATGGTTATATGGACACAATACAATATTAGGAATTTCCTCTTCTTAAAAAAGAACGCGAACTTCGGTTGTGCACATTTATGCTTATAAGAGAGATGATCGATTCTTCGACTAACACGAATCATTTATATAATTTCAATTAGACATCATGAAAATATCGTAAAAAAACAATTTCAATTATAGCCCAAGGAACCCAGGTTGTCAACAAGACAAACCAGCGACAATAGGTAAGTTCCGTTGTGTGTAAAGAAACAACGAAATGAAATGCTTAGGGTGGTTTCTGACTTTTACTTCTGAGTGCAGTACCCGTAGATCGCCACTGTAGTCTAGTGGGCGAGGGGGTAGATTTCAAATTAATGCTACTTTTGGGGCTAGGTTCACTTTCTAGGTTGCGCGTTTGTGGCCTCCTTTCCGCTCCTGATAGCGAAGGGAGAGTGTTCAATATTGCCGAGGGCACTCAAGCTGCGGGTACCAAAGGCCTGCTTCTCCGATATGACTCACATAATCCACCGAAGATTTGTTGAGCATGGAAACTTAATCTCAGATTTCTAGGCAAGTAAATTGTAAAATTTTACAATAATTTACGATTTTTCGTTAAATTCCCTGTTTTCAAGTTCTAAGCCAAGTGCTGTCTTTTTTTTTTTTTTTTTTTTTTTGTTATATCTGTATAACTTGGGGTAATGTTCAAAGTGTGACTAAGCTTCATAAACTGAGTACTTGCTGAATGTTCAACCAGGGAAGCATTAAGGTTGGGATAATAAAGAAAGACTAGAAAGAAGTCCAGTATTAAAGTCATCCGATATTCACTTTTGCGGAAAAGTATCTTTTTCTGAAAAAAATACTTGGTATTCGAATAAAAAAATCGATATTCCAGATCACTTGGGAATTGTCATTTACAGTAAGATATTTCGTTTATCATTTTTCTTCTCTCCATAAGAAGAACTTCACTGAACCAGAACAGTTTTCCCCGTAATCAGAACACCAGGCCCTTTGCAGCGAAGAACAAGGCGATAGTTCTCAATCAGTGTGCTTCGTGAAAGTTGATATCGGAAGCTGGCATTGAAAAATTCAATTACACTGAAAAATAACGTTACGTACAGAAAGATGCATTTTCCATGTGTTCATATACAGGGTGTACACAAATTAGTTGGGCAAAAAGAATGGTTTATTATGCGTAGTTATATAGGCACACATGAGAGTTAAAAAGATTATAAGATAGTGAAACACACCAAGTTTACCTTTTTCACAAATGTTCTATGTGACTGCCCTTCGTTACTCTGCAAATGTCCCATCGGTACATCAGTTCTTGCCATATGTTCGTGAGCATGTTCACGTCGATCAAACCAAGTGCAGTGCTGATTCGTGACTTCAATCCAGAAATGGATTTCGGAAGCGGCGGACGGTAAACCTGGTTTTTAACAAAACCCCATGCACTGAAATCTAGAGGTGAAAGATCTGGTGATCGTGATGGCCATGGAATAACACCTCCGCGACCAATTCAAACTGGTACTTCAGCACTGAGGTAAGAAGTCACCGCTCTGTGAAAGTGACACGGTGCGCCATCTTGTTGAAAAATGAAACCTTCAGGCATTGTTTCTTTCAGGATCGGCATCAGGTAAATCTGAAGCATGTCCAGGTATACGATTCGATTCCCGTAACAGTTTTTTCAGCAAAGAAGAATGGGCCAAAACCATTAGAACAACTTACGGCACAAAACACGTTTACCTTGGGACTATCCCTTTCATACTCAAAGGTGGCATTAGGATTTTTGGATCCCCATATCCTGACATTATGTCTATTCACTTTTCCACTCAAATGGAACGTTGCCTCGTCACTGAAAACTAACTGCGACAGGAAATCGTCTTCTCTTTCCATGCGCTTTAACATATCGGTGCAAAATTTTGCTCTACTCGTCAGGTCCATGGGCTTCAGAGCTTGGACAATTTGCAATTTGTAAGGTCTGAACATCAGCCGTTTTCGCAGGATTATATGCACTGTTTTGGGAATTTCCAGTTGTAAACTAGCGCGTGCTGTAGATTTTCCCGCACTTCTCACAAATGATTCTCTCACTGCATCCACCGTCTGTTCTCGCATTTTAGGTCTGCCTTGGCCACTAAGCCTATGTGCCACACATGCCGTTTCGGTAAATCGATTGTACCATGCTACAATGGTGTCCCTTTTAGGCGCACTTTTGTGGTATTCTCGTCGGAAATTTCGTTGCACTTGCACAGCGGAATGCGTTTCATGGAACCACAGACAGCATTTCGCTCTTTCACCGCCGGTATACGTCTCCATCATTACGCGAACACAGAACGAATGATGAAAAACCGCGACCTACAGCTCACTGAGACGTGGACATGACACACCTAGCGCCATCTATCCGCAAACTTAGGATACACTAAGACTCATCTGCATTTGAACCGGTAACTTACAATTAATATTTCGTACATTATTCACTTACGAAATTGCCCAACTAATTTGTGTACACCCTGTATTTCTATGACCTTTCTGTAAACGAAGAACTCAAGAATGATTTGCATATTGTTTGAAAATACTTGAGAAAGCTATATTAGAAATTTCATTTTTTTTCCTTTCCACCAGAAGAAGATCCACGGATAAGTTAAATTCGACATAGGCCCGTTTATCCATAGTATGAATCGGAGAACGATCTCAATGCGCACGCCAGTAATATGGTTTTCAATGAGTTTGAGTAAGCAGACGGCATAACATAGAGCGAGAGGGTTCTCAGTCGGTCAGTTTCTTATGCCATGACGTGTACGAAGGTTAAGGTTAAGAATTGACATGATGCGGCTCATCCGTTGGTATATATCCAACATTCCACAAAGAGTCGAAACGCATGCGAGGAGAGCGTAAGCCCAATGTTCTGCGAGCCAAATAAATTTTAATATTTGGATAAAGCGTACCAGATGCTGATTTTGCAGAGGTGAATGTTTTTTTAACTAAACTGTAACACAATAATTTTTTATCTCTTAGATTTATTCACTTCTGTGAATACGTGATTTTCAGATTTTAAGGTTCCTTTTTAACACTGCTTTAAATAAATCAAGATATCTGCCTTTCTCGATATAGTAACTGTCCATATCTCAGTAGCCTGCATATACGTTTTGCACAGGATGAGGATGTTCTTAAAAAAGCTCGGTAATTTAGTGCTTCTTATCCACCTTATAACGTAATTTCCTTTCGTGCTGAAATATTGTCGTTCTTACATTATGTCTAAAGCATTAGGTACGAATACAATGGAACACTTCCTTAATTAAACCTTTACGGCCAGACGAAACATAAGACAAAGTCAACTTACGTTAATTGATTTATTCCACCACTATATCATCAGCACAACATCGCACTTCACATTTTACTTAACAACTCAATATCCACCACACATTCAACACCCCCGAGCAACTGTTGTATCGTTGTTTTTATCTATCGTTCTTATCTCATACATTCATGCATCACGTTCACTCTGACCTCAAAAGTGTTGCCAACCGTATTCTCGTTTGAGGGAAAAGATGTCACATTAAGTTTGAAAGTATAGGCAGAACAAACTCAAATTTACGTAGAGAAAGAAACTAAAAATGAAAGTTAATTTAGAATATACGTCACAACCTTCAGTCGGTAGTTTTCGAGATAGTTCAGGTCCTTCTGTTAAAGATTCCATTCAAACTTTTCCAACAACAGAACGTTTAGTGTGTTGACCAATATGTTAAGCTCCGCATTTCGAATATTTTCCCTTTAATTTCACTTTCCAATGTTCGAAATCCCAAAATAACTTCGTTGAAGCGGAAATAATCATCGAAGCCTTAGGCTATATCTAAGTGTGTGCCAAATGGGTTTCTTCGTCAGATGGCATATGACTTGATAACCGAGAGTGCTTAGGTGCGCCCGGGCCGCTGGTGGTACAGTTTGGTTTGAGATGCACTAGTGGTGCAGTCTCAGTGCTGGTTTCCGATCATTCGTCCGAGATGGGTCTGGGTTCAGATCCGGTAAGGCATGGATGTTTTGTTTGCCTCACAGCAGTAGCTCTCTACCTTCCGCGGAAACAGTGGCCCTAAATCGGGGACGGGCGGCTGCTTTATAGCCCTTAGAGTTGCTCAGGGTGGTCGTTAAACTCCTAAACAAAAATCAAAGGTATATTGGCGATGTTTCGAGACCAAGACGAGACCTTACTTTAATTTTTTCTGAATGTTAGGAGATATGACGTGGGCACATTTCTATTATCCAGAGAACAAGATTTAGTCTAAGTGATGGCAGAGCACTTCACTCAGGCCCAAGAAGTTCAAAACGCACTGGTCATCACTGAAGGTTAACAATGATGTTTTCTTCATTAATTTTGTGGAGCATAATGGTAGAAGAAACTAGAAGAAATTTCGGGAAGCCTGCAGAAAGAAGTCTGCAAACAGATCTCAGATCCATTGAAATGCACCATGACAACAATCTCCTTCCTCACACGTCTTTTGCCACAAATCCGACTTATTACACCATGACAACACTCTCCTCCCTCACACATCTTTTGTCACAAATCAGGCTTGTTACACCATGACAACACTCTCCTCCCTCACACGTCTTTTGCCAGAAATCAGGTTTATTACACCATGACAACACTCTCCTTTCGCACACGTCTTTTGCCACAAATCAGGCGTATTACACCATGACAACACTCTCTCCCGTCACACGTCTTTTGCCACAAATCAGATGGATGCAAAGATGAGCTGATGTCTGAACTACATGCTCCGTTCAGCACAGATTTGGTACAGTTGGACTTTCATCTACTCGGCATAGTAGAAATTCAATGTCCAGGAATAAAGATTTAATGACATGGAAGACATTAAAGTCGATTTGAAGACATGCATCAGACATAAATCATCACATTTTTTTTTTACATTCTTAACATTTTTTCCAAACAAGATTCCAGCTTTCAGGGACGTAGCTATCGGGAGACCGGTTGCCCTCCCAGAATGGTCGTTCCAGCGCCGTAAATTCATGCTCTCGGGGATGTAAAAAAATAGACATGTAACTTAAAAAAGAAAGTTACACCCTTCAGTATTTTCCTTTTAAAGACTTTATTTAGTCTCATACAGTATTCCATGCAGTTAACTGAGGTTCAGAGTATCATACAATATGAGGTGTGAACATCTCATATCTATAAAGGAAATTTTCCAAAAGCGTGAATGGAGGTTCAGAAAACAATATGCTGATATGCCTAACCTCAATGACCTTTCCGAATATGTCTTTGGAATGAACAGACAATTAATAATTTGTGCTTTGTCTCAGAAAGTTCTCTGAGCATTTAACCTTGAATATAATTTTTCGAAGCCCTACTCCTAAAGCTTTTCCTATTATTACGTTCACTATCCGATACTCATTCGTTCTGCGCTGGTTTGTTTTTCGTTCTGCATTTCTGTGAAGTGTTGTATTGTCGGCGTTCCCATAACGTTTACGCTTTACTTGGTATTTACAACCTGCGGTTCGTGGGTATTTACCTAGTTTTTACATTCTTAACAAAATTATGTCAAAATCTTGAAGGGCGATTGCCGGACAATTGCTAAGGAAGGATGACAATAGCAACGATAGCAACCATAAAATGGAAGGCAGGAAAATGTGGAAATTAGCATAAGTGCGGGATACAGTAAGACGTGTTGTGCGTATGCAAATTTTGGATTGCCGAACGTTTTCGTATCGTCATATTGCTGATAAGAGATATAAAGGATTTGACGCGTATTGACCGTTGTTGTTCAAACGCAAAGCTGAAAGGGAAAGAATCAATTGACGAACTTGCAATTTTCAGTATGTCTTCCCGACATCACCTAGATGATTTTACGCGTGGCCGTATTATTGGCAAGATTGAAGAAGGGCGAAAAATAACAGATGTCGCCAGGGAGTTCGACGTCAGCCACAGTGTTGTTTCAAGGCTTTGGAAATCATTTCAAACAAATGGAGAGTGTAGCAAACGTCACGGGGGAGGTCGTGTTTGCAGTACGACACCTGCAGAAGATCGGTACATAGTGCTATAAACAAAAAGACACCGGCGCAGCACAGCTAGTGAGGTAGCAAATCAGTTTATGGCTGCTACTGGCAAGCGGATCTCCCGAAAAACTGTCGCCAGACGTTTGCATGAAGGAGGACTATACGCCCGCCGTCCTGTTGTGTGCATCCCATTGTCCAGACGTCACCGTACCGCCCGTTTGCAATGGTGCCATCAACATCGCAATTGGACTGATAACGACTGGTCTGCTGTCCTCTTCTCAGATGAGAGTAGATACAGTCTATCGTCTGATTGTCGACGACAACTGATCTGGCGTGATAGTGGTACTGCATATTGTCCAGCAAACATACAGGAAAGGGACCGATATCCGACATGTAGTGTCATGGTATGGGCTGGCATCATGATCAATGGCCGTACGTCCCTCTATGTGCTTCCAACTGGGACTATGACTGGCCAACGATACATTAATGATGTTCTGCTACCTCATGTTCGCATGTTCCGTGGTGCTGTCGGTGATAGAGTCATTTTCATGGACGACAACGCAACATGTCATCGAACAGTCGCTGTCCAGGAGTGTCTTGAGAGCGAGGATATTCAACGCCTCGTATGGCCAGCACGTTCTCCAGATCTGAATCCCATTGAAAATGTGTGGGATGCTTTGGGGAAAGAGTCTTGCTGGTCGCCAATGCCCTCCAATAAACAAGGACACCCTCATCCGTGCACTGACAGAGGAATGGGATAAATTACCCCAACAGCTGCTTGATAATGTTGTGCAAAGCATGACACGACGTGTGGAATCTTGCATCGCCCTCCATGGTGGCCATATCCCGTATTGACATCTTACGCCGGAACGCCTGCGGACGGTAATTGCATTTTTTTCACGTTTACGTATTCTGCACAAAATGGCCTATTTGTCCCTTGAACACGTTCCAAAGCCTTCTGGATTTCAGAGCACAATAAATTGTCTTTCTTGTAATGTCCTGGCATTCTGACATTATTTTATTTCACTTGGCATCCAACCGCACTTATTTTTTGTGCGTTATATAGCCGTTTATGATCCGTCCTTAGCAATTGTCCAGCAGTGTACTTTCCTATAACGGAAAGATTATTTCTAAGAGTCCTATAAGTCTTCAGTCCTATAACGGTGGTGTGTGAGAAAGTAAAAACCATGTATTATTTCAGTGGAGCTCGAAGGGGATAATTTTGAACTCAAAGGGGCGTAATTTGAAGTCTCGCCTTCCCAAATAAGAAACGCTTGCTACGGGCCTGTCAGCTTTGGGTTCAGCGGTAGTGCGAATTTATCGAGTGCGTCGGATATTGCTTTGAAGAGTAGTTGATACAACCGAAACCTTCTGTTCATTAAATTGAAGTCATGTTCATTATAAAAGGCAGTGCTTTCGGTTCTCCATAGGTAGGCTTTGCGATGATTGCATGTGTGTAAAGTGATCAGTTCGCTAGTTACTGGTTAAGTTATTTATCAAGTACTTGCACTACCGTATCTGTAGTTGCAAAACAGTTACCTAGAGCAGCTAAGAATACATTTTAATTTGCTGTAGTGGTTGGTTGTGTGTATGCTTGTGCGAAAATTTAAATGATGGCTTCCACGAAAAGAAGTTAATATTGCATAATAAAATCGAGTTCAACTAGCAGCACTGCGAAACAAATTAGAGGACCGAAGCTGGAATATAAGGCAACAATTAAAAAGATAAAAGGAAATTAAACGTGCTTCAAACACAAATAAAGGTGACCTAAAATGAATACCTACGCACCGCATCACCTCTGGATGAAGACTGATTAGAAGTGACGGATCTGGACAAGTCGTCATCAGAGCTAGTCGCAGACGTGACAGCGCTTCTTGTGGGCGGAGGAACGTACCAGAAATTCTCCTCGGATCCACGCTGGTTCTTCTTATCTGCCGAATGATGTCGACGTCGAAATTTTGCTTTGAATGGCACTGGGAGGTTAGGATTGACGCCATCATAAGAATAGGCCTTTAATTGTCCTTTGCTTGATGTAACCATCATTTTTCGACCTCCAAATGACAACACCACTGAGTCAGGTGGAAGGGAGAACGGAGGAACAAACAGAGTTTCCGCTCCTTTGCAAAGTCAGAAGGTTGAAAGAAAAAGATAAAAAAGTATTTTATCACACACACGTCTACAATTATAAAAAAATCTAATATCACTGAAAACTATCGCTACTATGTATGTAAGTAGGATGAACTAAGAAGTTTAGTGACAGTCATACAGACTTAACTATTATGTGATTATCAGTATAAGGCAGCAATCATATCCCAGAATTAGGTATACAACTAACGTAGCTATATTTCCAAAAAAATAAAATATGTTCTAACATTAAATAACAGAGTGGGAATTCTTATGAGCCATAATTTAAATTATATTTCGCATTGAAAATGGCATTTAAACAGTTATAATATTTTATGCCCATGTGTGAGTGTTTGTTGCTGTAAAAAAATTCACAGGAGTACTGAAAATGGAAATAACTGATAGTACCTAACGGACAGAGTTCGTGAGTCTAAAATAAAAACAAATAACTTAGCTTTCCCAACTTCTTTATTCATGCTGAGAACTTCAAACTTCGTGTGAGCGCACGTCTTCTTCTACATTGTTCATGTAACGTGCGTGCCCCGCAGGACGCACATGAGAAAAAGGCAGATAGCAGCGAGAGCATACGTCTGCGTAGCTCAGTTGGTAGAGAGACTTATTCCCGAATAAGGGGACTCGGGTTCGATGCCCAGCGTGGACAAAGATGACGGTAAAAATTTACTTCGTTATAACCTTGAGAACATGGTAATTTAAGCACTCCGCATTGCAGGGCGTGAAGAAGTACAAGATGTAGCGTATGTTTCGCAAGGCTTTTTTTATTGCAATTCCTATGTTAGCATGCTGTCTGCCGTTTCATACTTTTGATCAACAAAAATTGCATACAGGTGAAGAACAGCTGAGTATGGACTGGTCCAATTTTGTGCTTCAGAAACAAGAAGCAAATGCGATTCGATAAACAGATGAAGCGAAATTCACTCGTGTTGGCATATCGCACAATTACAATGCTAGTTTTCTACCAGAACAAAATAATTGAATGCACAAAGCAAGGCATAAGGAGCAGTTTACCAAAAATGTGTAGTGCGGTGCACGAAAAAATCTTGATCAAGCCAATTTTTTACCTGCAATAACGAAAATATGAAATCTTAGACATTGTGCATACAGTTGTCTTTTTTTGTAATCAGTTAACCAATCTAAGTCAAAAGTTAATCCTGTTTGCAGCTAGAAAGTTTAATGATGCAAAAAAGCCATACACGCTCACCTCATTCTGTAAAGTACTGGCCGTTGCTTTCTATAGTCCATTGCCAACGTTCCACCGGAGCCACGATCCCACGGCGGTACCACTCGGCAGGTTTATCAGCTAGAAAGTTTAATGATGCAAGAAAGCCATACACGCTCACCTCATTCTGCAAAGTACATGCCGTTGTTTTCTGTAGTCCTTTGTCAACGTCCACCAGAGCCACGATCCCACAGCGGTACCACTCGGCAGGTTTATCAGCTAGAAAGTTTAATGATGCAAGAAAGCCATACACGCTCACCTCATTCTGCAAAGTACATGCCGTTGTTTTCTGTAGTCCTTTGCCAACGTCCACCAGAGCCACGATCCCAGAGCGGTACCACTCGGCAGGTTTATCAGCTACAAAGTTTAATGATGCAAGAAAGCCTTACATGCCCACCTCATTCTGCAAAGTACTAGCCGTTGTTTTCTATAGTCCTTTGCCAACGTTCCACCGGAGCCACGATCCAACGGCGGTACCACTCGGCAGGTTTACCAGCTACAAAGTTTAATGATGCAAGAAAGCCGTACACGCTCACCTCATTCTGAAAAGTACATGCCGTTGTTTTCTGTAGTCCTTTGCCAACGTCCACCAGAGCCACGATCCCACAGCGGTACCACTCGGCAGGTTTATCAGCTACAAAGTTTAATGATGCAAGAAAGCCTTACATGCTCACCTCAATCTGCAAAGTACTCGCCGTTGTTTTCTATAGTCCTTTGCCAACGTTCCACCGGAGCCACGATCCCACGGCGGTACCACTCGGCAGGTTTACCAGCTGCAAGGTTTAATGATGCAAGAAAGCCATACACGCTCACCTCATTCTGCAAAGTACATGCCGTTGTTTTCTGTAGTCCTTTGCCAACGTCCACCAGAGCCACGATCCCAGAGCGGTACCACTCGGCAGGTTTATCAGCTACAAAGTTTAATGATGCAAGAAAGCCTTACATGCTCACCTCATTCTGCAAAGTACTAGCCGTTGTTTTCTATAGTCCTTTGCCAACGTTCCACCGGAGCCACGATCCCACGGCGGTACCACTCGGCAGGTTTATCAGCTACAAGGTTTAATGATGCAAGAAAGCCTCACATGCTCACCTCATTCTGCAAAGTACTGGCCGTTGTTTTATATAGTCCTTTGCCAACGTTCCACCGGAGCCACGATCCCACGGCCGTACCATTCGGCAGGTTTACCAGCTACAAAGTTTAATGATGCAAGAAAGCCATACACGCTCACCTCATTCTGCAAAGTACATGCCGTTGTTTTCTGTAGTCCTTTGCCAACGTCCACCAGAGGCACGATCCCAGAGCGGTACCACTCGGCAGGTTTATCAGCTACAAAGTTTAATGATGCAAGAAAGCCTTACATGCTCACCTCATTCTGCAAAGTACTCGCCGTTGTTTTCTATAGTCCTTTGCCAACGTTCCACCGGAGCCACGATCCCACGGCGGTACCACTCGGCAGGTTTACCAGCTACAAAGTTTAATGATGCAAGAAAGCCATACACGCTCACCTCATTCTGAAAAGTACATGCCGTTGTTTTCTGTAGTCCTTTGCCAACGTCCACCAGAGCCACGATCCCACAGCGGTACCACTCGGCAGGTTTATCAGCTACAAAGTTTAATGATGCAAGAAAGCCTTACATGCTCACCTCATTCTGCAAAGTACTGGCCGTTGTTTTATATAGTCCTTTGCCAACGTTCCACCGGAGCCACGATCCCACGGCCGTACCATTCGGCAGGTTTACCAGCTACAAAGTTTAATGATGCAAGAAAGCCATACACGCTCACCTCATTCTGCAAAGTACATGCCGTTGTTTTCTGTAGTCCTTTGCCAACGTCCACCAGAGCCACGATCCCACGGCGGTACCACTCGGCAGGTTTACCAGCTACAAAGTTTAATGATGCAAGAAAGCCATACACGCTCACCTCATTCTGAAAAGTACATGCCGTTGTTTTCTGTAGTCCTTTGCCAACGTCCACCAGAGCCACGATCCCAGAGCGGTACCACTCGGCAGGTTTATCAGCTACAAAGTTTAATGATGCAAGAAAGCCTTACATGCTCACCTCATTCTGCAAAGTACTCGCCGTTGTTTTCTATAGTCCTTTGCCAACGTTCCACCGGAGCCACGATCCCACGGCGGTACCACTCGGCAGGTTTACCAGCTACAAAGTTTAATGATGCAAGAAAGCCATACACGCTCACCTCATTCTGCAAAGTACATGCCGTTGTTTTCTGTAGTCCTTTGCCAACGTCCACCAGAGCCACGATCCCAGAACGGTACCACTCGGCAGGTTTATCAGCTACAAAGTTTAATGATGCAAGAAAGCCTTACATGCTCACCTCATTCTGCAAAGTACTCGCCGTTGTTTTCTATAGTCCTTTGCCAACGTTCCACCGGAGCCACGATCCCACGGCGGTACCACTCGGTAGGTTTACCAGCTACAAAGTTTAATGATGCAAGAAAGCCATACACGCTCACCTCATTCTGCAAAGTACATGCCGTTGTTTTCTGTAGTCCTTTGCCAACGTCCACCAGAGCCACGATCCCACAGCGGTACCACTCGGCAGGTTTAACAGCTACAAAGTTTAATGATGCAAGAAAGCCATACACGCTCACCTCATTGTTCAAGGTACAGGCCGTTATTTTCTATAGTCCTTTGTCAATGTTCTACCAGAGGGACGATCCCATGGATGGCAGGTTTCGAGAATCCACCACTGAAGCGTAGTTCCATACTTATAAGAAGTAGACTATCGAGCGGAACAAGTGGTAGTATGATGGGAGTAGGGTCTCAATGACCATACCTCAAATACCGTTGTTTAAGAGCATTTAAAACTGCCTCCTTTATATAAGAAAATTCTTCGGTTTGTCTAAGTTTCCACAAAATACAAGTCTAGCTCTACATTCGGAGACGAGAACCTATTCGAGGCCATAGCGATAAAGACTGAAATATGTTGTACAGTCAGTTAACCCACCCTATCTTCGGGCAGTCGGGGACCAAGGAGGTTAGAAGAGAGAGAAGATGGCATCAGCAGCCGCTGGTGAAGCCAAATCTGATCATCTGGTTTCTTGCGCCCTCCAGGTGGGCAGGGTTCAGTGACGTGACGTCATTCACTGAAGACCTGTGCTGGAGCACAGGTTGATAGCGGTCGTCTCTTACTCTCTACAGCAGTCACTGAAGGTCAACAAGGCTCCCACAGCTTTAACAAGGCTGTGATTGGTTAATACGCAATATGCACTTCCGGTCGACGAAGCATAATTTTGTTTAGTTTTTTTAGAAAATACTAAACAGTATATCTGTAACTTTTTGCAAATTTTTAGTTATGTGCATTTATATTTCGGTCTCATTTTTCCTGACTGTACATGCTGCACAAGGGCCTCTAAAATCTCTTCAAAGTCAACGATTTATCCATAGAAAAGTTAAGAAGAAGCCCCAGTTGGGCATACTGGGCATACACAGCTGATACGAAGTAGAGCCCACGGAAAACGCAGGGCGTGCGGCTAATGCCATGTCCCTTCCAATCTCTTATTTTAACTGAGAAATCATTTGATGAAGAAAAAAATTGTTGGCAGTTTTAAAATTGGTAAAAAAAACCTTAAAATACATTTTACATGTTTTTGTTACTTTTATAAGACAATTGAGTTGGAAATTCACACAGTATCTGTGTATTGTATAAAATGTCGCTCCTACAAAAGCAAAATAAATGAAATAAATAATTATCTAGAGAAAAAAATTCTGTAATTAACTTTAATTTACTTCATTTTAGCATTTCAGGCGTCTTATTGTGCCATATAATCTGACTGAATGAAATTTAAATTAGACTTAAAAACTGTGAAAAATGCATGGGTAATTCGATTAAAAATTTCCGGAAACCCCAACAATTTTTCAAGTCGGCCTCTATGATACCAGGTGCTCGTGAACCACTGTAACTCTTAATTTCATATAATTGTATTCACTAGCAAACAGCCGAAATAAATATAAATACCATCTTCCAGTTGCAGTAGAGATGGCTCTGAGTTAGACGGTCTAATAATCTGGTAGCCCTGAGTGAAAGGAATCTCTGGATCCTCGGATATATCTTCCATGTCGCTGCTTCCGCTGGAACTTATGTAGGAACTCCGGCTACTTCGCCTAGACAAGTGCCTTGTCCTCCTGCGAATGCGCTTCCGGAAGTCTTCTAGTCTCTCGTGCTGGTTCAAGTTGTAGTCCTCTTCGTCACTTCCGCCGTCCAACACAAATCCCATTGAATCTGTCCTAGAGTATCTGCTGGTGTCACTATGCTGTTTTGTGGGGCCAGCTGGTCGGGGCGGCTCCAACAGTCGTTGCTGACAGTGTTCTTCTCGCTGCCCATGAGCATCTGAAACAAGACATTGAAATTGTTTTTATCAGCCATACGTCTATCATACTATTACCTAAATATTAGTTGTCACGTTTTTAGATAAGTAGAAAAAGTGAGGGAAATGAACATTGAAAAAGGAAGAGAACTAGAAGGAGAAAAACTGAAAGAAAGGCATAGAAAGAAAGAACATTGAGATATGGAAAAAGAGGAAAGAAAAAGAGACAAAGGGAAAGACGAAGGTAAAGGGAGAGGGAAAATCAATCAGGAGAACAACAAGTCGGTGAAACAAAAGTGCAATAACACAAATAAATTTTACCGTGATATCGTTAACAAACACCGTTAGCATTTTTAAAAACAAGAAAGATGACACCGAATTTTCGGGTGTAATAAGCACGTCTTTTGAATCCGTTCTGACGCAAATTAAATTTATTAAAGAAGTTTTTCAATCGGGTCTTTAATCCCTCAGATATTGGTGTAAACGGAATCTTGAGCTTACGAACTCTTAGAAACAGAGTTATCGACAAAAATAAGATGTGACTTTACGTCCCCTGGTGGGAAAACCATGCATTATTTTATGAAGAAAGTATTCTCAAAAGGTTTATCCATATGAGCGGTATCGGTCCAAGAAAAAAATTTAGTCGAGTTTTCAGGAGCCCAGATTTTGCTACAAATACATCAAAAGCAGAAATTGACACTTATGACCTCTGGTGGCCAAACCATTCTTTACAAAACATTAGAAATTGTGTGAAAAATATTTTCCATCAAGTCTTGTATGCGATACAGGAAGAATTTTTCAAATCGGAGTTTTAGGAGCAGAAAACGCAATTTACCTTGGTGCGCCCTAGCGGAAAGTTTTAAGTGATTTACGTGAAAATTTTGAATTTATAGGAAAAACATTTGGCATCGGAAACGCTATAGAACAGCGAAGGAATTTTTCAAACTGGACTTTTAGAAGTAGAGATATTGACAAAAATAAGATATACATCTACGACCCCTGGCGTAGAAACCATGCATTATTTCAAGAAGAAAATGTTCCTAAAGGGTTTGTCGATATGAATAGCATCGGTCAACAAAAGACTTTTTTCAATCGAGATTTCAGGAGCTCATATTTTGCTGCAAATACATCAGAAGCGGAAATTAAGACTTACGAAACCTGGTGGCCATACCATTTTTTTACAAAAATTAGAAATTATGTGCAAAGGATTTCCCATCAGGAGCTGTATCCGGTGCAGAAGGAATTTTTCAAATCGGAAGTTTAGAAGCAGAGAAATAGTGGGAAACGCGATTAACCTTTACGCCCCCTAGCGGAAAGTCCATGAATTACTTGAACATTTTGAATTTATAGGAAAAACATGTCACACTAGAAACACTATCCAACAAAGAAGGAATTTTTAAATCGGACTCCTAGAAGTCAAAATATTGACAAAAATAAGATATACGTCTACGCCCCCTGGCGCAGAAACCATGCACTATTTTAAGAAGAAAATGTTTCTATAAGGTTTGTCGACACGAGTAGTACCGGTCTACAAACGACGTTTCTTTCAATGGAGAATTTAGAAGGTCATATTTTGCTGCAAATACATCAGAAGCGGAAATTAAGGTTCACGCCACCTGGTGACCAAACCATTTTTTTTTACAAAAATAAGAAATTATGTGCAAACGATTTCCCATCAGGAAAAAATATTCCGAAAAGGTTTATCGATGTGAGTGGCATCAGTCCACGAAAGAATTTTTCAATCGATATTATAGAAGCTCAGATTTTATGGCAAATATATCAGAAGCAAAAATTAACACTTACGCCCCCTGGTGGCCAAATAATTCTTTACCAAAAATTCGAAATTATATGCAAAAGATTTTCCATTAGGAGATGTATCCGCTGAAAAAAGATTTTTCAAATCGGAGTTTTAGGAGAAGAGTTATCGGAAAAAATGTAATTTACTTTTACGCTCCCTAGCGGAAAACCTATGCGTAATTTCAAAAAGTAACTATATCTAAATCACTCTTCGACATAAATGGAATCGAAAGATAAAAGAATTTTTTCAATCGGATGTTTAGAAGCAAATATGTGGATTAAAAGGTAATTTTGAATTCGACAACATCTGCATTTACGCCCCCTAGCGGCAAAATTGTACATCGTAAAAAAAACGAAATAGAGGATCATCATTCGCATATTTCAGGCTTCCGAATGCAAAAAGAATTTTTCAAATCGGACTAATTGTTGCAGAGATACCGTGGGTACAGACGGACGGACAAACCGATAACAGAAGCACTATCTTTTTTTAGAAAAGACGTACTAATAATCCCTTCTATTATTGACGACAATTATGCCTAACTAACGACAGTAGCACATGATCGAACTGTTGTATTTCGTCTTTTACAAAACTTATTTTGTAATGTTTTACTTTCGCACATACTTAGAAAAAAAAATATTTTCTAGAGGCTTAGAAAAAATATATTTGCTTACGAGTTTCGTTTGATTGACAATAAAAATCAATCAAAGGATTACCTCTGACACAATTTTAATAAAACCGACAGCACGGCATGAATGGTGAAGGGCATTCGGTATCATCTAAGTTCAATATAAGTATACTTTATATGGATTTTAGTTATACTGTTACTCCGCCGTAATCCCTGGTAACTTCGTGTCCATTAAATAATGCCTCTTTGGCTTCTGGGAACGCTCCATTTTCTTTAAAACGTGATTCGCTGTTTCAGAGAAGAAGTGTTACAGAATTGCACAGAAACATTGCCACAATATCTAATAAGACACTCTTAAATATAGGCAAGTGTGTTATATTCTTTTGTCAAAAAACCCTTCACGTGCTCAATTTCCCCTGTTCTTACGAACTTATTTATTTGGTATCTAATAACCCACCATCAGCATTTACGACATTACCCATTCCTATTCTAGGGACAGTGGTGCCAGAGAAGGGGCAGAACCGTCGCCGTAGATTAAAAATACCTCTCATGTCATGTTCGGGACTCGAACCCGTGCTCAATTTGGGCAATTAGCGAGAAGTCCGCGTTTCTCGCTACTCTGCTACCTGAGCGACACTGATTGTCTTATAAATCAACTTCCTCTATTCCAACAGCTGTTACCCAATGGCTGTTCGTCGGTTTTTCACTCGCAAAAGGTTATGCGACTCTAAGAATCACTGTCAACATCCAGAGATTTTTACATCATACTTGGGCTTATATTACAGAATGCTCATACGTAGTTGAACACACACTGGGTGACCCAGGGTGCATTCAAGTATTTCGATTTCTTTCAAGGCTTCGGTTCTAATCCTAGGTGAGTCACATATATCGTGTTTTTCCAATACACTTATACAGTGGTGCAGTAAAGCATGCCCGGCGCGTAACTGGAAGATCCTGGGATCGATTCCCGGTGGCGGCCGATAATAATTTTTCTGTGACTCACTCATAAGCGTGGATAGAGCGATGACTTCTATTTTATATTCCTAATCCATGTCAACTGTGTATTTATTATTCATTTGCCTTCTAGTTATTTGTTCAGTTGCTACTGTTCATCTTTGGTGAATCCCCAGCTTGTGCGGGGCTCCAAAGACAGCAACCTGCCTGCCAGGTGGTTTGGCAGTTTGTCGTATGTGAGTCTGGAGAATTTCGAGGCGGCTGTGGTGCAGTGGAAGCATGTCCGGCGCGTAACTGGAAGACCCTGGGTTCGATTCCCGGTGGCGGCCGATGATAATTTTTCCGTGACTCACTTATAAACGTGGAGAGAGCGATGACTTCTATTCGATACATTTATACAGCTTTGTAATTGTGAATTTCCACCCAGAGTGCGTGAACGTGTGTCTTATAACCCGCTACTCGCATGCAGGCACACACACGCATATCGTGCAATTCTCCAATAGGTTAATTTAGCGGGCTTGCCTTGAAACCTGAAGATCCTGATGACCTACGTAGGAGAAACAAAAAAATAAAAAAAATAAAACGAGATCAGTTTTCCATATTTAGACATGTACCCTCGATGTACTTTCAGTGAATTTTTCAGAACAAAAGCGTTATATGATGTTGTAAAATTAGGACATCAATTGGATATTAAAGAAGCACCATTCATTACACATTGCGGTAAAAACAAGTAATCACCGCAAATCTAACCATGCACTCGTGGAGTCTTTGCAAGCGTTATTTCTTGTAGCAATAATTCTACCAATGCCAGTATTTGACGCTATTTAGGATATGGGAACAAAGTAACCTTATTGCAGCATTTGACTGCAGTTATAGAATAACATAAAAACCAGGGTGACGCAAATTGTGGTAACTTATACGGTAATTGTGTTCATCTAGAGTCGTAAAATCTAAGCGTAACATTCCATTGTGCGACTGAATTTATAAAATATACTTTGGTGCCTTAAAACTGTAAAATTGTTAGTTGTGCACTGAACTGTCTTTGCATTATCAACACCCACTTCTGTAGAAATGGACTGGTCTGTGGCATTCGTGATGGTTCAAGGTCGGGAATAACTGCTGTAAGATTGTAGTTTTTGTATAAGCAACACCCCCTTCTGTAGAAATGGATTAGTCTGTGGCGCTGGTGATAGCTCAAGGTCGGGAATAACTGCTGTAAGATTGTAGAGTGCACACATGGTGATCAGTTTTTCGTTACTCCGAGGAAAAATTATTCCAGATCTTCCGGACTTAGGACGTGATATGATACATATATGATAGTGGAGGCACGACGTTCAGATGCCGTTATGTTGACGACAGCCATACACGGCGAACTTATCCTGTTCTATGGTGTCACGAGGGTACTGTGATTGTCTTGACAGCGGTCAAACAGCCATCTAAATGTCGTACGTGTTACGCTCACGTGCGGTCGACGCCCGTGGCGAGCGTCATGCGTCTCAATTTTTAACACAACAGCAACACAGCACAGTTGCTTAAACAAGGTTCTAGTACAAAACACCGACAATCAAAACACCGGCAAATCATAACACCGACAGTTCAAATCACCGACAATCATAACACCGACAGTTCAAAACACCGACAATCATAAAACCGACAGTTCAAAACACCGACAATCATAACACCGACAATCATAACACCGACAATCATAACACCGACAATCATAACACCGACAAATCCTAACCGAGACAACCATAACACCGACAATTATATGGATTAATATAATTGTCCGGCGAGTAGAAGAACTTTATTCCGAGCGATGCAACAACAGAGTGGGTGGAAAAGGGATGGCAACACCCAATCGATGGATGTGGTTACCCCTAGCGGTAAACGACGGAACTTCATACATTTTTATTCTAACCGATGGCAACATATTTTTATTGCGAGCGATGGCAACATCGGAGTGGATGAGTGGGAAGGGGGATGCATAGGTGTTGGAGATGTCGATGCTTATGTGCTGCCTCTAGCGGTGAACGATGGAACTTTATTATTTTTATTACGAGAGATGTCAACATGGGAGTGGATGCACAAATGGCTAAGTGATTCAAGGGGATAACAACAACGAAACGATGCTTATGTGCTGCCCCTAGTGGTGAACGATGCAACAAATAAATTTTTATTCCGACCGATGGAAACATATTTTAATTCCGAGCGAAGGCAACATCTGAGTGGATGATTGGGAAGCGGGAAGCGGTGTTGGATATGTCGATGCCTGTGTGCTGGCCCTAGCGGTGAACGATGGAACTTTATTATTTTTATTCCGAGAGATGGCAACATCGGAGTGGATGCACAAATAGGTGGGTGATAGAAGGGGATGACAACAACCAAACGAGGCTTATGTTCTGCCCCTAGCAGTGAACGACGGAACTTTATAAATTGTTATTCCGAGTGATGGCAACATCTGAGTGCATGGGTAGGAAGGGGGATGCATAGGTGTTGGACATGTCGATTCTTATGTGCTGCTCCTAGAGGTGAACGATGGAACTTTATTATTTTTATTCCGAGAATGGCAACATCGGAGTGGATGCACAAATGTGTGGGTGATAAAAGGGAATGACAACAACCAAACGGTGCTTATGTGCTGTCCTTAGTGGTGAACGACGGACTTTATGAAGTTTTATTCCAAGCGAAGGCAACATATTTTTATTCCGAGCGATGGCAACATCGGAGTGGATGAGTGGGAAGGGCGATGCATAGATGTTGGACATGTCGATGCTTATTTGCTGCCTCTAGCGGTGAACGATGGAACTGCATTAATGTTTGTTCCGACCGATGGCAAGATCTGAGTGGATGTGTGGGAAGGGGGTTGCATAGGTGTTGGATATGTTGATGCTTATGTGCTGCCCTAGTGTTGAACGATGGAACTTTATTATTTTTATTCCGAGAGATGGCAACTTGGAGTGGGTGATAGAAAGGAATGATAACAACCAAACGATGCTTATGGAAGAAACTGTACAATTTTCAAGGGCATTGTGTCTCAAATATTTCAATATCTTAGGAACCAGCTATTTCTTTTTATGTGACAAAAATCATGTTTCCATGGCAAGTACCATTATCCATATATTGACAAAAAAAGTCAGTTTATTTTTATTTAATTTGTGGAAGTAATAGTTATAATTTGTAATATAAATTTATTGTTTGCTATCACCTGCCAGGAAACAATCTAGTATTCTATCCCAAAGTACAGGATCAGCCATAGTTATGTTTGCATGTAGTCTAGGCATTTGCCCCTGATTACCTCCAGTTCATCTACATACACTGAGTGGCCACTTTATTATGACCACCTGACAGTTTTAAGCAAATGAGCTATGGATGCACGCTGTTGCCGCCAGAGGAGAGGCTAATATAAAAAGGGAAACCTTAGTGCTTGGGACAGTAGTAGAAGTGATTTTTTGGTGACGAGATGGGTAAAAAATGCGATTTGACGGACTTTCAACGTGGGATGATAGTAGGAGCTCGGAACCATGGAGCGAGTATCACCGAAACCGCCGCATTCGTGAAATGTTCCAGAGCAGCTGTTGTTAAAGTGTTTAAAGACTGGACTGTCAGCCAAAAAACTGGGTCTCTACGTGCAACGTGTGGTCGTCATCGACTAGTGACTCCTCGGGCGGAACGGAGAGTGTCCAGACTGGTAACATCTTAATCAAGGATCCCCTCAAATAATCGCTGCACGCGCTGTTCGCCGTACACTGCATCGGATGGGATAGAGACCTTCCGCATGCTCACATCCTCATCTGGCAACGAGAAAAAATATGACCTACTGAAATTGACAAGGTAATATCAGCAGAATTGCCAGATCCTCTACAAGACCCTTTGCTGTTTGAAGTTATCACAAAAAACATGCTCCACAGCCCATGTAGTGCACTCAACATGAAAGCTCCTTGCATGGTGGATGGCAAATGCTCCACGAAGTATCCACGAGAGCTGCACCAGGAAACTCAAACAGGCCAAGATGGGTATCCTTTGTGCAGGAGAAGAAAGCCTGGAGATAGTGGATTCTCAACAAAAATCAAAATGCACATTGGCCAAACCTACCAGAAGATGGACATAGACACTCCACTGTTGTCCGAAATGTTCCAGGCGCACATAAATGTTGAATTTGCCAGACTGTCAAAGCCATCAAGTACATCTGCAAGTATGTGAAAAAAAGGAAGTGATCAAGCAGTTTTTGGGCTTGAACAACGAACAGCAACTGTTGATGAAGTTGAGAGTTTTCAATTGGGAAGATGCAGCAGCAACGAGGCAGTTTGGCGAATACTCAGTTTCCCAATTCATTAATGCTATCCGACTGTTGTTCATCTCGGTGTCCACCTTGAAAATGGTCAAAGAGTCTACTTCAATCCAAAAACATTCAGGAGCAGCAACTTCAAGGGCCACCGAACACAACACTGACAGCTTTCTTTGAAATTTGAAAGCATGATCCGTTTGCTAAAACCATTCTTTATGGCGATGTTTCGCACTACTACACTTGGAATGCATCCAGAAAATTTTCCAGCGACGCAAACGAGGAATTGAAGTTGAAGGACATCGTAAAATCCACGGATGCTCTTGGCCGAATTTACACAGTTCATCCATTAACTGCCGAGTGCATCTTTTTGAGAATGCTGCTCCACATTATCAAAGGACCAACATCTTTTGGTGACAAAGTCCGAAGGTGCATTACCTTTTCTGGATGTACTAGTAAGAAGATTACCCTCTGGTGCTCTTAGCACAGAGGTCTACTACAAACCTACCCACGTGGACAACCCCATACTCCCTGACTCAGCAGGCCCGGCCGCACGCAAATATGCCCTTTTTAAGTACAGAGCAAAGCGAGCTTTCGAACTCTCATCTAACAAAGCCAAATGCGAGGAGGAGATCCGTAGCATTAGAAACCTAGCGGCTGCAGCGGGATACGACATGATCGTAATCGACCAAATAGTCAGAAAGGCTGCAAAAACTGCTCTCCCACAGACTCGTGCCAACTCCACGGCACAGCCAGCCCGGTTCGTGGGTTCGGTTCCCTACGTTCCTAGGCTATCGTATTTCCTGAAGAATGCTCTCCGAAGGCTAGGTTATGATATCGGCGTGACAGCTCCTAGACCTTTGTCAGATATCCTCTCAGCAGACCAACGCGCATCACCTTCTACGCTCACTGAAGCCGGAGTCTATGCTATTCCTTTGGATTATCCTGACGCATCCGTTAAGTCCTACATCGGGATGACAAAAAGATCCTTCCAGATCCGTTTTTCTGAACACCAAAGGGACGTTAAGGCCGGAAAGCTTACGACGGCACTAGCCCGTGATGTTGCATCTGAAAGGGCAGTTCACAGATGGGGAGATTTTAAGAAACTAGCACCGTACGTCAGCGCAAGAGCTACTGCGCTTCGCGAAACCATCGAGATCATCACGCGACGGAATGTGTGTAACAAAGATGTAACCACGAGCCTTCCTTTCATATGGCACCGGCTCCTAGAACTTACACGTGACCACCCGGCCCTGGGATCAAACAACCCGTGACATCGTGCAAGTGTTTTACTTATTTTGAATTTAATTATATTCTCAGAAATACATTTGTTCCAGTTGCTTCTGCGATCTTTAACTACTAAATGCCTGATGAAGCTACCCGGAGGTAGTGAAAGCTAGCATCTTTTGTTTCCCTTATTTTCTACGCCTAATAAACGGAGTTCACTTTTTATTTTTTTATTTTTATTGTCTTTCACATCTTTTGGTGACTTGAAAATTGTGAAAAATCAAGTTTGTGAAACCTTCAGAGAAGCCTGCCAAAAAGGAGGATTGCTGGAGAATGATGACCACTGAGACTTATCAATGACTGAAGCAACTGCCACCTAATCACCAACGCGCCTGAGACATCTCTTTTGCATTTTGCTGACCACCTGCGCTGTCTCAAATCCATTTCAATTGTGGGGAAAATGCAAAGAGGATCTGAGCGAAGACATTCTTTTGAGAGTCAGTCGGGAAAATCCAACTTTGCAAATTGACTTTTCACCAGACATCTTCAACAAGGCTCTCATCTTTTTAGAGAACCTGTGTTTGTCGATGGCTGGACGTGGCCTCAGACAGTGCGGACTGCCATCTTCCCAAAGAAACAACACGAACAATCTTTGCAATGAAATTCTGCGAGAGGGGCAGCACATAAGAATCGACATATCCAACACATATGCATCCCCATTCCCGCCCGTCCACTCAGATTTTGCTATTGCTCAGAATAAAAAAATGGTGCCGTCGGTCGGCATAGAAATCAATAAAGTTCCATCGTTCACCGGTAGGGGCAGCACACAAACATCCACATATCCAACACCTATACATCCCCCTTCCTACCCATCTACGACGATGTTGCCATCGCTCGGAATTAAAATATGTTGCCATCTGACCGAATAAAAAATTATGCAGTTCTATTGTTCACCGCTAGGGGCTGCACATAATCATCGACATATCCAACACCTATGCATTCTCCTTCCCACCATTGCTCGGAATAAAAATACAGTATGCTGCCATTGGTCGGAATAGACTTCAAAAAAGTTCCATCGTCCACCGCTTGGGACAGCACATAAGCATCCACATACCCAACACCTTTGCATCCCCTTGCCCACCCATCCACTGAGATGTTGCCATCGCTCGGAATAAAAACATATTGCCGTCGGTTGGAATAGAAATCAATAAAGTTCTATCGTTCACCGCTAGGGGACATGAACATACACATATCCAACGCCTATGCATCCTCTTCCCACCCATCCACTCATATGTTGCCGTTGCTCGGAATTAAAATATGTTGCCAGATGTCGGAATAAAAATTTATGCAGTTCTATTGTTCCCCGCTAGGGGCAGCACATAAGCATCGACATATCCAACTCCTATGCATTCCAATTCCCACCCATCCACTCAGATGTTGACATATCTCGGAATAAAAATATGTTGCCGTCGGTCGGAATAGAAATGAATAAAGTTGCATCGTTCACCGCTAGGTGGAAGCACATCTATTCGCTGGGTGTTGTCATCCCCCATACCACCCACTGTGATTTTGCAATCGCTCGGAATAAAGTTCCTCTACTCGCCGGCTTAGAGTCCATATAATTGTCGGTGTTTTGAAATGTCGGTGTTATTATTGTCGGTGTTTTGAAGTGTCGGTGCTATGATTGTCAGTGTTTTGAACTGTCGGTGTCATAATTTGTCGGTGTTTTGATTGTCGGTGTTTTGAAATGTCGGTGTTTTGAACTGTCGGTGTTTTGAACTGTCGGTGTTTCGGTGTCGGTGTTTTGACCTGTCGGTGTTTTGATTGTCGGCGCTTTGACCGGCATCTCTTAAACAACCACCTAATACAACTTTGGAATGGTAAAACCAGTATCCACACAGGCGTTACCTCTTACAGGATATGACAGACGATGACCGTTATGAATACCCATCCTCACCGAGAGGCACAAGAAACTGAGGTTTTCATAGACTTTGCAGCACCAACACTGGACCTGTGGAAATTTGGCGTTGATGAGATAAATCCAATTTATAACATCATCAGGCTGATTGGAGAGTTCGTATTCGAAGAAATAAAAATTAAGACATAGCATTAGGATTCATTGTTGGTGTTCGACAGATTACACGTAGTAGTGTTGTTTGACGACTGCCTAAATGGCACGTGCTAGGTCCACTGATCACAGTGAATCATCCGCTGTACGAAACAGCCTACCTTTATATTGCCGCGGACCGACATCCATGCATTGTGGCAATGCATCTCGACGGCACCGGCGTATATCAAAATATACCACGTCAATGTTGGACTTGGCTCGTTATCTTTTCCATTTGATTGCAAATTGGTTTCAGGAACATAACAAATTCTCAAATGAACGCCCAATCCACTGGATCTCAACCCAAATGAGAATGATTTGTGCTTCATAAGGAGATTCGATGCGACGATCCTCCACCCGGTAGTGTTCAGGTATTACAGAACACACCTGAAGAAAGCATTAATAGCACTACCACAGGATACTCTGCAACACCATCTGGTATCCATGCCAAGACATGTACGGATTGTATTACGTGTAAAGCATGTCCACACGAGGTATTAAGTAGGTGTTACTAATGCAAAGCCAACTCAGTACATATGACGATATAAGAGTATTGATAACGTGTAAAACTAGACGTAGTAAATGCTATAATAGTGTTGTAAAAGCTGATGTCGCAGGTCTAGGAGTCATATACTAGTATCAGGAAATGAGTAAATATGGCTACGCGTGATAAATCTGTTGTTCTTGGAGTGTTCTCCAAAGCATGCGTAAAACAGATAAAGTAGAGTTACCAGCTTCGCTGTCTTCATCTGCAGTGTAATACTCCTCGTCCAAAGGCTGTTGGATCCTTTGCTTGATTGGAGGCAAGATTTCGACAGAAGACTGACTTGCGGTTTTCAGCGAGGTAGACCACTTGCTCGAGGCCCGACTTCCCGACTGTGAAATTCTCACATCGCAGTCACGCAGTTTCACCTGGCCAGGAAGCCTAGGCCATTCAGATACATTGTTGTCGGTACTGTTCTTACCACCTGGTGGAAGTTTCGCTGTTGCTGAGATCGGTTCGTTGATGGAAGACGGTGCCTGGGAACTGCGACTACTTTGAGTTTCGTAGAACACCTAAAGATGTCAAAATGCTTAGAAAGAAGAGAGAAAACAAATAAACATTCGATAGACAGTTTGCAGCGGAAATTCAGATGAAATCAAGAGTTTACTACAGTTAAGAGTGTTTGATTTCCTGGAATTAAGTGCGACATTCAGCTTTTTTGGATGGCGGTCTTTAATGCTTGGTAACTGCTTCATAACTCACGGGTTCTCAAGTGCTTACTTGGTCTAATAACGTTAACTAACCATACTGCTTTTTGTACTGCTTTTTTTACACTACAGGTTCTACAAAAGGCGTGTTTTGAGATTTTTGAAAAATAAATGAGTGTTAGAAATGTAAATTAAAAATTTAGGGAAAATGGAGAAAAAATGCGACAAACGTTTAGCAAAATTAAGCAGCAAGTGTACTTTAATGGAGGGTTTAACATCCAACATCCTCCACGTCAGCATCTACAGCTATGAGGAAATGCCTGTCCCAAATTTAGGGTCACTGTTTCTAGGGCAGGGAAAGGACTTGCGTCATAGGGCAAGTTTATCACCCAATGCGCGTCCGGATACCGAAATCCAGCCCATTTCACGATTCTGCCTCTGACCTTTCGCTCACTTGGAATGCTAGTAAACGTTCGGAGAATAAACAATTCATGGAACATAGGTGAGGCGATGATTTCAAGATGGAGAAAAAGATACGGAAAATGAGGGACGACTCCTCAATTTTCAAAAATGACGCCATAATTATACAATGCTCCAAGTTACATTTCCTGCAATTTTTTGGGTAAAATACAGACTCCATTATTGAAAAACCAAAACCAACAGTGATATTTGTATTCTGCCTTGATGTTTTCCCTAGCACCTAAACAAATTTATTCCTGCACCCAAAACTGTAAATCCCCTTCGTGGGACCTCATTTTGTTTCTGTTGTAGGCTTTAGAAATGTGATGCCAATGTCAATAACCGTCTGAGTAAATGATTTCTAGCAGAGTTCTTAGAAATAAAAAGAGAAGTATGCGTACACCAGATGCGTTCGAATCATAAGATTTTCTGCCTATTTTTCTGTATGCATTATTAGCACTGTTTACAAAATGTCTGTCAGCTCGTTGTGAGAGTTTCTCACAGATGGCGACGAGTTGCACATCTCATAACAATTGTAGCACTCCTTTTACTGTGCCACGTTTCGCAAAGTCAAGCGGGTTTGTGCGGAGTCAAAATCCAGCTTATTCCAGATCTTTCGTACGCCCTCTCCGGATCTCACATTATGTGACTTTCGGTTGTTTCCGATGACCAAAGATAAACTCGAACACACCCAGCTTACAAACTAATCAGCAGATGTTTCTGCCACTCAGAAGTTGGCTAAAAACCCTTCCTAAGGTACCTCAGATGTTGCCTTTATAGATTTTTAGAATAGATGAAAAAGAAGCCTGAATCTTGAAAGTGACCATGCTGAAAAGTATAATGTAAATTTCTTTCCCGAACCATGAATTATTTGCGAAAATACAAAACATTATTCGTTGTACAGAATTCAAACTTAACAGCACAACGCATCTTGTGTATGCTAGTCTGTGAGTCAGTGCCCTCATGTGTATGAGCGTGTTACAGCAGAACCCCTATTTATCTGACATTTTGTTTGATTTACAAGCGATGGTGTGTGTGCAGGAGATGTATTTATAATACGTTGAGGCATGCGTAGCCCTCCTGAGGACTTTTATGATTGTTAGCAATATTAGGATAGAAACAGAGTAATAGAATAGGTCATAGTTCTGTAACACGCTTGCAATTTAACGTTGAATAAGAATGGAAAATATAGTTTGCAGACGCAGGCAGGCATGATCTTATCGAAAATCAAAAAGGAAAAAGCTGAAAAACAAATCATAATCACTCACAACTTTTAAAAATCAACTACTTTCTTCATAAAAAAATAGCATGCTACAGGACGACGTACTGATTTATATTTGATAGCCGTGTAATTCTTTCACTGGAATCAATAATTGGCTGAGCTAATAAATATTTTAAGTCTTTTCATTAATATCTGTTATACAGTAATTCTTTTTGTTTTATGGGTCAGGCTATTGGTACCATATCTTATATTTTCAAATACAGTAACATGTGTGTATATGTATAACAGGACCGTAAATAAATCTTCAAGCAGATACATACATCAACATCTTTATCAGCCCATTGCTGGATGAAGGTCTCCCTAAGTTTCTTGAAATAAATTCTGCCTTGACCCAGTTTCCTCCATGCCACTCTATCATCCTTTCGAATTTCATCCACCTATCTCCAACGTGATCTTATTCTGGGTCTTTTTCTGTCCTTTGGTATCCAGTCTAATATTTCGGTTGTCCACCTATGCTCAGTTATTCTAGCTATATGTCCAATCCACATTCAAGGACTTTATTTTGATCGTGATGTCTTCCACTCTTGTCATTTTCCTGATCCTCTTCTTACCTTTCCTGATTACATCAAGCATGCGCCTCTCCAGACTACTTTCAGTTGTCTTGACATATATAAACATTTTATTTAAAAAAAAATCGTATTTCTTCATGAATCTTGCAAAACATGTGAAGCCCTTTTAACCTTCAAATATTTTGCAATGATAAAACACAACTGCTGAAGTTTCACTCTCTTGTTGCTGCCCAGTTTTTTTCAACTAAAATTATTTATAGTTCGTTTTTAGATAAAAAAATATTTTTTAATCAGAATGGTATGTAATGGAAGCTTAGGCTTATGAACACTGAGCTACACAAAGCACTGGTACACTCGAGCAGAACCGTATACGATGCGAGTAAAGAAAAAGCAAATGATACAAATGATATTTCATTCAAAACGTTGCATATATATGGGAAAGTAGAGTAAGCACAAAGTTCAGTAGCAGCTGAAATGGCAAGGGAAGCCGAACTTATTCTGTTGTCTGGGGCTTGTCAGATGTCATATATTGCACGGATGAGCTCAAAACGGGGTTTTTAGCCTTTTAAAGTGCTCTAGAACAGTAGTACCGAACAGAGTTGAGCAAAATCATAATTGAATTAATCGGTAATGCATTACAGCATAATGGGAGCAAGAACTTAGCGTTATCGTTACACGGCAATGGTCAACTGGTCGTTAGAATTACATGGTAATTTTAATGACATGTAGCAATTACCTATTATATTCGTAATGGTTAATGGTTAACTATATGTCGTTAATTAACCAATAACTTATGGGTAACAATACGTGGCTGCCACTGGTTGACAGAATGCTACAATCCGTTACAGAAATACTCATTTCGTCCATCTCCAGTACAGTATTCCCGTCCATTACATTTATTTCACTGTCCAAAATAATTACCCCACTACAGCGACAAGCACATATTAGCACTACACTCACAGTTCAGCAACTCAGGGTGCACTGCCGAATATTACAGAAATTTGCGAACTCTTGACATTTTTGCCGAACTTCTCAAGTGTTGTTGTCTGTTACTTGTCCGATACGAACACTGGACTAGATCAGGTCATATGTAGAGGATTTTAGGAAGGAAGTGTCTGACCCCAGGTCTTAAATAACCTTTAGAAATAGGAAGCTAGGAGATTTGGGTTAGAATGCCCGATAGAAAAGTGACACGGAAGCGAAGTAGAAAGGGGGAGGAAGACGCCCTTATTTATTACTGGGGGCCAGTACCCGGGGCCCGACGGCTTAACGTGCCCATTCGACGCACGGCTGATATTTAGTGGTTCGAGCGTTCTTACCTGCCTGGGATCGAACCCGAGGTCTTCTCCGTGGCAATCACGAATGTTGACCACTAGTATACCAGCGGCCCCGAACACTGGACTAGCGAGCGACTGACTCCTTTATACATACTTCACGACAGAACTCGAACCTTCTGGAATATTCTTGATTTACGTAAATCTCTCCAACTTCCCACTGGGCGATCATTCTGGAACATTCTACAAACGTCTAACCCCTTCTTGCCGTTTCTAGAACATTCTACACGACACTTCGGTATTTGTCTGCTATATTACATGGTCGACGTTTCTAGACATAGCTTTTGGCACACGTACATTTCCATAAACTAATAGTATGTAATTATCATTTGCAAATCGTGTAATTTCATTGCGTTTGAATGGCTTTATTAACTAATTGAATTATATCCTCTTCATTGTAATGCATTACAGATAAACTCCATTACCTTGTATAAAACATACTTGAGATTACCTTGTAATGCATCATAGGTTAATTGTAATCTGTACTTCCATTACTTTGTAATGCATTCCTGCCCAACTCTGGTACCGGAAAATGCTCAGAAATCAGCGCCGAAAATATTTTAAAAAATTAAATCTCAACACAGGAAACATGTATTTTCACAGAAACAAGCCAGATGGTGTTTGTCAAGGAAGTTTAACCAAAAACGCTGTAGCACAGAACTGAGGAACTGAAAGAGGGTGTGGAAGTGAGGACCTTTGTGTAAACCGTGCGCAGGGTGTTGGAGATGCTGAATTTCAATGAAGAAGCTGCAACCAACAAATTTCAGATGAGAAGACAATTCATGCTATGTGACACACTTGAGATGAGAAGACGAACTCAAGGATATGTGATACGCTTTAGTTCGTGCTTAATCTGCAAATTCAAAAACCTGACTCTTGAGTCACAGTATAGTGCGCTCTTTTAAGCGATGAATCTCGCTCGCTATAGTGTTTTCACTTCTGGAATACATCTAGAGTTGAGGGCATACCGGCAGATTCTACGAGCAGAACGCTAGTGTTTCCACTGTAAAACACGATGATGCATCTGTGATAGAATAGGGTATGCTTTTCGTAGTATGCAACTACGCTACTGGTTTTTATCAACATTTCCTGACGTACAGTGGTGTACTTGGCATCTTAGACAATGCTACAAGTACGGCAGTACGATTTTCTGAAGGTGATGAGACATACCTGTTCTTAAAAGACAATAACATCTGTTTGCAAAGGATGGCCTGCCTTGAGGATAGCGATGCCCCTTTAATGGACTGGGGAGCTCAGAGCTGAGATCTAAAATAGACTTACATTTGTAGGATGACTTGGTTTGAGGATAACGATTTGTCTTTTACCCCTTAAGAGCAGATACATGTGAACCAAATGGTGCCCAACTTTCTCTTTTTTTTATTGGGAGCTTTAAAGACCACCGTGAGCAACTCAATGGCCTATAAGCAGTCGTCCGTCGCTAATTTAATGTCACTGATTCCAGGGAAAAGAAAGAGCCAGTGCAATAAGACAAACACAACATCCATCCCTTACTAGGATTTGAATCTGTACCCATCCCAGACGAGTGATCAGGAGATATCGCTTAAACCACAGCCGCCGGGGCGGCAATCTTCTTTTCTCTCAAACAGAAGTGTTCGCGTAGTGGCCTGGTTTTATGAAACTTACGGAAAACCATTTCCTTTCCCCCTCTCATCTCTGCAATGCCGATTATAAGTATGTCACAGGTGATAAGCGCTCTCTTCTAGTGCTTTGTTCTCTACTCCATGCACCAAGGCATGATGGGTAAAGCATAGTGCCCGCGACACGGACGCCATGACACTAGCTAGAAAAAAGTTATTCAAACATATATTTAGTCATTGTTATAGCACTTTCAGCAACAAATCAGTAAAAAGGATCAGTGTCAACTGTCCTCCTGAATCACCACTTTGAACAACAAAGCAAAGGGGGAAAGCAATGCTTGGCAATGCGCGTGTTCACCCGTTGCAGCTGCGTTAGGCCACTTCTCAAACAGCGGATGTATCCGTTCGAGCTGATTTTAGTCCATTTTCTTAACCCCGTATTAATTCTTTCTAGCCGTCTACGGGATTAAAGGACTGGGAAGCTCAGAGCTGATATCTGAAATAAACTTAACATTTGTACGATGGCTTGGTTTGAGAACAACGATGTGCCTTTAATGGACTGGGATGCTCAGAGCTGAGATCTAAATGGACTTAATATAAGATTGAAGTGGCAATCCGTTTAATGGCCACACTACGTGGTATATACACTAATTAACGACTCAACTGAAATACTTGGGATCAATACCATATATTCCAAGCTTGTCTTACATCTTCAAAAACGCCCTAAGAAGAATGGGACTAGGTTTAGGCATAAGTGCCTCAAATTCCTTGTACAGCATATTTTCAAGGTTCTCCAACAATGAAATTGGTGTTTATGCCATACAGCTATCGTACCCCGACGGTACGCATAGACATTACATCGGAATGACAAAACGCTCATTTGGAACCAGAATCAGAGGACAAAACAGGGACGCAAAAAAGGAAGATATTCTACAGCTCTATCCAGAGAAGTGTATTCCAAGTCCTCGGTACCTATATGGGAAGGTATTAAAAAAATAGTCCCCTACACTAATCCAAAAGCAACAGCATTCAGAGACTCAGGAAGTTATCACCAGCTGTTAAGCATACAACGACAGCGCCTCCCTGGAGTTGCCCAAAATCTGGATACAGTGCCTTAATGATTTCCTCCCTCAAAACAGCTGTGTCCCAAATTATAACATCTCGTGACTTCATATTTAGAACACGGTACGCTGCGTATTTAATAATTCTTTATGTGTCTCGTGTAACCATTCTCATATTTAGGTTGTAATCAATCTAATATTTCAATTTGCTTACTCTATTAGCCTTGAAAAAGCCATTCGTAGTGGAGCGAAAGCTTGGCAAATTGTATTTTGTTTCCTTACGCAGATTAAACGGACCACCACTTCAGTATTATATACTTAGTGTATTAATCAGTTGTCATGATGAATTAGAACGAAGCGTTTTGAACCGTATAGCTAATTCATTTCAGATGGTTACCACTCTGATTTTTTCCCATTATGTGACGTATCTAGTAAATTAATGGTAACTACTTTTAATTAGTGGAACATTTTAATGTTTGGAACAACACGAATTAAAAGAACACAATTTGCATACATAACATGTTTTCATTGCACACACTGACAGCACCACATAAAATCAGCAATCAGTACTGCAACTTCTGCTGTTTTTACGTTCTCATTTTCTTCACTTGCATTGATCAGCACCCACCACGTCGACTGCATAGAAACAAACGACACGGACTTGTATTTAATAATCCGATCTGAGCCTGAGTTCGAGTCATGAATGAGGCATAGGAAGATCTGTTGCTTATTCTGATCTGTTTTTTTCCTTTCCTAGAATCAGTAGCCCAAAATTAAAGACAGACGATTCCTTATAGCCTTGGATACTAACCGAAGTCCAAAGTTTAACCTTGAAACTACCTTTTCTTCTGGTGACGTCACAATGTGTAACGGATATTTTATTCTAACTTTTCTTTTGAGTTTCTTTTTCTATGTAAATTTGAGTTCGTTCTCTTAGACATTTTCAAACCTTAACGTTATGTCTTTTAACTCAAACGAGAATGACGTTGGCAACACCCTAGGTCGGAACAAGAATGACGTATGTGCGGCCAGATAAGAACGATAGATAAAAAGGCAATGCAGCGGTTGTTTACGGGATTGATGTTATTGATGATAGACCTGCTGTTATATAGCGATTGGATGTTAAATCACTGATACTGTATTGAATACGCCAATGAACCGGATGTGAGTGTGGAGTACAAATCAAGCAAGGAAAATAAACGTATTTGTAAGTACTACAATTGGCCTCTTTCTTGTAATGCGTATGAGTACCTTCTGATATTACATTGACTTTAGCACACATAACGTAATTACTGACGTAAGGACTAAGTTACAGCGTAAAGACAAATTATGTTATAAATGGAAAATCTATTAGCTATATTTATTATATATATTTGAATATATCTTCTTATTTCTTAGTAATAATTATGCAACTTAGGAAAGAAGTTAATCATGCCGTTAATTATGCAATTTAGGAAAGCAGTTAATAATGCCGTTAATTATGCAATTTAGGAAAGCAGTTAATAATGCCGTTAATTATGCAATTTAGGAAAGCAGAGAACACTTAAACCTTATCGAAGCAGACTACAAAGACGGGAAACATCACACTAACCCTCACACATCTTTACCGAGAAATAATGCTTCTAAACCTTCCCCGCCGTCCGGTGGCGCAGTAGTCTAAACGATGGCTTCTGATCATTCGTCCGAAAGGGGTGTGGGTTCGAATCCTGGTGAGGCATGGATGTTGTGTTTGTCTTACGACGCTGACTCTCCCTGGAACCGGTGGCCCTAAATTAGGGACGGCCGACTGCTCCATTGAGTTGCTCACGGTGGTCGTTAAACCTCCAATAAAAAAAAAAAGAACCTCTCCCCTCCGACGAAAGAACCAAGCATTTCTTCAACTCTACGGAGAAGACATGACCACCGTCCCGGCCAAGGAGATAATAACGTAAATCAGTGTACGGTCCTATCACTGGCCATTTGGGCAGAAGATAGCCTACAAAAAGCTTATTATCAGCAGGTGTGAAATGACAACTCTTCCACGCAAAGCCAGCTAAATTAAAGAGGCGCCACATCGAAGGTCATTAAGCGTACCCACAGGAAGTCCAGAGAAAAAGACATACAGACAGAGTTAGTTAGTACGGGATGCAAAGGCATTTTCTTGGTATGTAAAGACGAAGGAAAAGGCTCAGAATGTTAAGTGGATGCAAGCGATGTCCTGAACACCACACTCTCCAGTGAAAGAATTAATGAATATGAATATTCCCTCTAATAGTGAAAAAGCACATGTTTTATGTGCAATCTAAACTGTTTGTTTTCTTCCCTGCTTCCAAGAGTTATAACCTGAAATGTTTTAGTGTTTACATAATGAAGGTGGGGACAAATTCAAGTCCTCACTAAGCTATCACAACCGCACTCCGTGCCAACACATTTCTGGAATAAACTGTCGTGATGAACTATCCTTAGAGCTCAAAGTTAAAAATGGGTCAGCTACCCTGCAGCCTGCTGGATGAATTTCTTGAATAACTTATTTTGCTGAAAGTTGTCTGACCTTTGATAGTACTCATAGCAATGTTACAAAAAAATGCTGAATCCAGAATTTTTTGTAGGGAATGGCTTCAGTTTTTCAACAAACCTATGTCTATAAACCACGCGGATGATAATGTCACACATTAGTCCGTGATTCTTTGAAATATCCAATGTGACTTCCCCTCCGATATAGAAGGAAAACAAATTGTATTCAGGATGAAACACTTAATTTATGATCACGATTTAAAACATTTAGGAATCACTACATTAACACTGCAATGAAAGACAGAAAAAAACGTTTCTGAGATCGTTTTTCGAAGACTGTAAATGTCCAGAATAGGTCCATAGTCAGTATCGTCATCTCATAGGAAAACGCAGCGATGGTGAATGAACTCGTTCATGCAGGGTAATGAATGTCTTTGTGTAAATGCAATAGCGCAGGAATTAGGCTATCCATAGAACTACGCGCACAATAATGCATGAATTTCTTCAGGACTGCACGGTTTCTGCACAGTCGGTACCGAAAAGTCTGAGGGACTTGCGTGTTCGAGTAGTCAATAGGGGCTGTGTCTTTTTGGGGAGACGAAGGGATGGAAGAATATTCGCATCTGCCGAACATGTAAACAAGGTAGCTACACAATGTCTTCATGCATAACGATCTGAATTTAAAAAAAAAACTGAAATTCATCGCCTAGTAAAACACATGGGCAGAGTTGATTGAATGTTTTCTGCTACTTTTAAGACACTGTATACTATTCGTGAAATGTTACGGTTCTTTTGACGGGGTTTCGTTTCATTTACCCTCATATCAAGTACAAGTTAGCTGATAAAGTAATATTACAAAGATTATTTCCATTCCTTTAGCATCGCAGTTACTTTAAAACATCTCGTGACTTTTATTTGAGAATTGGCACGTTATTTCATGTTAGTCACCGAAGGGTGTAAAGAAGTGAGCTATGGTTAGTTACTGAAGAAACCAAATAAGATAATACCTCAGGTATTTCGACGATTTTTTGGGATGGCGGGAGGAGAGGAGGATCGAAACTCTCTACAGCATCTAAGTCTATGAAGGTTTACACGGGCCACTGTTTCTGGGAAATTAACGGAGCTAGCACTCGAGGGCAAAAACACCACACATGCCTCCTGCAGGACTGGAAACTAAGTCTAAGTCGGATGATCTGCCAAAAGCCTCCGCTTCTGACCACTCGTCGCTGGAACGTCGATCAAAATCCGTTGTATAATACGTTGTTGCGTTGCTCGATCACGAGAAAGCGAAATCGGGAATGCGAAGACTAGGTGTATATGTGAAAAGCGTTTAAATTAGGAAGAACAATTATACAAGATTAGATATACCTCTCCACTGGCTGTCTTCGTGATGGGTGGCAGACGAGGACACTTGTCGCTGTGCTTGTTGTCTTCACTGGCGTTACTTGTCCCTTTAGAAAATTTCTTGGCCGATCCGCTCCGGGAATTTCGGTTGGAACCCAGGTTTGCAGCATCATCTCGTGACGACCGCCTTCTTCTTTTGATTGCGTCATGGCATGTGCTTGAACTGGAGCTTTCCCCCACCGGGTTGTGTCTTATGCGCACTGTCAACGGCTGCGTGAAAGCTGCAAGGGCTTTGTTAAGTTCTCTCAGCAAACACCGGTCTTCGAACTGTTGCTGCAAGTCTACGGAGAAGTCTGCTGCATCCAGTAGGCACAGGTTGATCTCACCACTCGATGTCTTTTGGGAGAGACAAGAAAATGTATCATTTCAAATATATTTTTTCATATTCTGTTTTCATTGCAAGATAAAATTACAACACAGATATATTGGATATGTCGTAAATCAGAGTATTGCTTCCTTTGAAAAAATAACAAAACCGATTTCCGATTTTTAATCTTTGTAAAGCTTTCCTGAAACACATTTTAAAAAATTCAAGAGAAGTGCCCATCATAAATCAATTAATAGTATGTCTTCCAAGTAACATTGATATTTCGAAGGTATTATAAAACACATTGCCTAGTCTTCAGTAGAGGAAAGAAAGTTTTCTGTTGTGATTTTACACTTTCATGTCGTTTACCCTAGCTTACAAGACTCGGCCAACGAATTCTGAGAAATCTTTTTTAGATGCGGTCTTCCTTCTGTTCTTTTATTTGATGCTTCTTTATGTAACTGTGTGGGTGGGAAGCGTTTTTCAATAACGCAAATACTTTCCGCAACAGCTACTCCTCCCAGCAGTCTTCCTGTTAGTCATAGAAACTTCTTGCGCTGAATCTTTTTTCGGTACCGTAGAGCAGTTTGACTAAAAGCTCCTGTGTAAGAAACAGATACCTTTCTCGTGAATCCTGTGATGGTTAAATTCAAATTGATCGGAAACTTGGTCGTTCTGGGTGCTGTAGTGGTTAGCATACCTATGCGTTTTTCTGGGAGACGCGGGTTCGAGTCCCGCTCCAGGACGATGGAAATTTTCAAGTTTTCGGATATTATCTGACTTACCATCCTTGTCACATTTACGCCAAAAATCGGATTGTCATCTTCAAAATTTGTAGATATCTTTCTGTTTGTATCTTATTTGAGTTTCGATACAGATTCACCTGAAGTGATTTACGCACTCATCCCACTTTCTACTTTTCCATTTCTTACTTTTTATTTGATCGAAGTGGCAATAATTTACACGCGCATATACATATACATTTATTATTTCCATCCAACTCTTTTGCAGTTTCCTTTCTTCCCTAGAATTTTAACCAGAATCTCTGCAGGGCGAACGTTATAATGCATTTAAGAAATTAAAATAATTCATGAATGCCAATGCGACATTGAACCATCATTATTATTTCTGACATGTTATTAAATAATGATGTAAAATTACTGGGCAATGAAATTTAACTTATCTCTTCTTGAAATTATCTTTAGTGAAAAGCTATTTCTGCAATTCGACACGAAAATGTGATTCCGACAAACTCTCTGGTAGCTCCATTTTTAGTACGTCTTTTGTAAAAAAAGATCGTGCTTATGTTACCGGTTTGTCCGTCCGTCCGCCTGTACCCACGATACCCACGATATCTCTGCAACTATTAGTCCGATTTGAAAAATTCTTTTTGCATTGGGAAGCTTGAAATATGTGAATGATGATCCTTCATTTCGTTGTTTTTTACGATGTACAATTTCGCCGCTAGAGGGCGTAAATGCAGATGATGAATTAAAAAATACGTTTTGTTCCACATATTTGCTTCTAAACACCCGATTCAAAAAATTATTTTATCTTTCGATTCCATTTATGTCGAAGAGTATTTTAGATATAGTTACTTTTTCAAATTACGCATAGATTTACCGTAGAGGGCGTAAAAGTAAATTACATTTTTCCCGATAATAATTCTTCTAAAACTCTGATTTGAAAATTTTTTTCTTCAGCGGATACACATCCTGATGAAAAATCTTTTGCATATAATTTCAAATTTTTGGTAAAGAATACTTTGGCCACCAGGGGGCGTAAGTGTTATTTTTTGCTTCTGATGTATTTGCCATAAATTCAGAGCTTCTAAAATATCGATTGAAAGAATTATTTCATGGACTGATGCCACTCACATCGATAAACCTTTTCTGAATATTTTCTTCTTAAAATATTCCACAGTTTCCCCGCCAGTGGGCGTAGATATATATCTTATTTTTGTCAATATCTCTACTTCTAGGAGTCCGATTTGAAAAATTCCTTCTTTGTTGGATAGTATTTCCAGTGTGACATGTTTTTTCATATAATTTCGAAATTTTCAAGTCATTCATAGACTTTCCGCTAGGGGGCGTAAAGGTAAATTGCTTTATCCCTATATCTGTGTGTCTAAATCTCCGATTTGAAAAATTCTTTCTGCACCGAATACAGCTCCGGATGGGAAATCCTTTGCACGTAATTTCTAATTTTTGTAAAAAAATGGTTTGGCCACAACAGGTGGCGTAAGTCTCAATTTCCGTTTCTGATGTATTTGCAGCAAAATATGAGCTCCTACAATCTCAATTGAAAAAAAAGTCGTTTGTTGACCGATACTACTCATGTCGACAAACCTTTTAGGAACATTTTCTTCTTGAAATAATGCATGGTTTCTACGCCAGGGGTCGTAGATGTATATCTTATTTTTGTCAATATCTCTACTTCTAGGAGTCCGATTTGAAAAATTCCTTCTTTGTTGGATAGTGTTTCCGATGCGAAATGTTTTCCCTGTAAATTCAAAATTTTCAAGTAAATCATAGACTCTCCGCTAGGGGGCACAGAGATAAATTGCGTTTTCTGCGTTATTTCTGCTCCTAAAACTCCGATTTGAAAATTTCTTCCTATATCGCATACAAGACCTAACGGAAAATATTTTTCACATAATTTTTAATGTTTGATAAGGAATGGTTTGGTCACCATGGGTCATAAGTGCTAATATCTGCTTCTTATGTATTTGTAGCAAAATCTGGGATCCTGAAAACTCGACAAACTTTTTTTGTCTTGAATCGATACCGCTCATATGGATAAACCTTTTGAGAATACTTTCTTCTTAAAATATTGCATGGTTTTCCCACCAGGAGACGTAAAGTCACATCTTATTTTTGACGATATCTCTGTTTCTAAGAGTCCGATTTGAAAACTTCTTTCTCTGTTGGAGAGCGTTTCCGGTGCGAAATGTTTCTCATATAAATTCATGTTTTTCTTAACTCACAAGTCTGCAACCAAAGGGCGTAAGCTCACGATTCCGTTTACAGTAATATCTGAGGGATTAAAAACCCGATTGAAAAACTTCTTTCTTCCGTCAGATACTATTGTTTTCCATACCGATTCCCTTGACTTTGAATAGCCTTGATAAACTAAAAATTTGCGTCAGAACGGATTCAAAAGACGTGCTTTTTACACCCGAAATTCCGGTGTCATCTTTCTTGTTGTTATTCCAATTGAAAGACATTGGTTATATATTTTCGCAAAATCAAGACATTAAAGAGACCGTATTGTTTACAAGGCAGCACAAATCAGGGGTAAGCTACACAGAAGCGTCGTGTACTGAGTCATGAGAGCAGAACATTGTTGTTGTTCTCATATTTCAAGAACAAGCTGTCTTGATAATACAGTGTACGTTAAAAAATTACAGCTTCCCATCATTCTGATCGGCGTCTTGAAATTTTTCGATATATCATATATTACAGGATTTCTAAAGCCGCAGTAACCGGCGACCATTGTAATCACTGCTTATCAGAATCCGATATTTTAATCAAATTTCGGAAAACGTTTATCAGAATTATATTTATGGTTATAGCAATTAACATAGGATGAGTTTTACTTTTGTGTACCGACACAGGCGTTTGGCAAAATAGCTTTTCATGATCTCGTCACTGAAGCTTCAGGAAGGTTGGTAGGCACAGATCTTCTTTCAGTATGGCCTTTTCAAGAAAAATAAAATACTTTGCCCAATCTGCTTGTAACAGTCACCCAAGATGAAAACGGACGACAAAATGATGAATCTAAAACATATCCAGTTAGTATGTAGCGAATTTGTAAAACCACTGTAATCTTCAGAAGATCGTTGGAAGAAGGTCGGGCAACTGATTCCGAGTATGAACTACTGTAGTAGGCAACTCTGATAGACTTTACAACAGCACTTCGAAGGAAACCAACAAAAAGAACTATTTTAAGCTGTGTGACGAAATAATTTCTCCATCATTTTTATGCCAGGGGAAGGGTTCGAACCCTCAACTCTCGGCTCCGGAGCTCCGAGTGCTATCCACTATACTACACTGGCATAAAAATGGTGGATAAATTTATTTCGTCACATTGGCGCCCGAACTTCAAGAATGACCTGGCTGATAGGTTTCTCGCAATGGTGTGATGTTCTTTCCACACCGCGAGACAGGAAAAATGAGAATCCCTTCTTCGGTGCTTCGAAAAAATAAATCAGTATGATGTTACGTTCCACACACCAAATTGTCTGGGATATCTCAAAAGCACGTTCTTCATGGGATGACTGCCTACAGCGACACATGGTCCCGGCTGACCCGTAGACCCTGCCCACGGCCCTCTTTCGGGGGGGGGGGAGTGACGTGTCTGCAGCACATGAGATAAAGGCAGATAGCATTGAGAACACATGCCAGTGTAATATAGTGGATAGCACTCGGAGCCGAGAGTTGTGGGTTCGAATCTCACCCCTGGCATAAAAATGATGGAGAAATTTACTTCGTCGTAGTTGCAGACTGTTAATAGCTCTAATGTTAACAAGGTTTTTTTTGTTGTTGTTACAGGGCTGTTTACTGGATTTCTTTCAGCGCCCCGTCGCATGGATTCGTCAGGCTTTCGCTTGTAAAGAAATTTGGCGGTTCTGCTGTTTCAGCTATACTTTTCCATCGACGATGTAATGCTGAAATGAACGAATTACTAGCTAAATGACAACTAGCTCTTCTGCAACGGTGCTCTTTATTCAACGCAGTACGGGGAAGGTTACTGATTTGTTTGTCCCGATTTTTGTATTACATCTACTAATATATTAACTTCTCCTTTATTGTTTACATACTGATTTGTTCCTGCTTTTTTTATCTGTCGTTTTTCTCGGTGAAGTCACTACCAAGTTCCCGGACACAACTTAATTTCTACTTCGATGTTGCATTTTGAACATCACAAAAATCTACCTCTTTTTGCTCGAAGAGCCGAAAACCTTCGCCGTCGCACAGAGAATGCCAATATCTCTTTCCTCCTCTCTCAAGCGCTAGATCAAGACCATTTTTCTCCTCGTCTAAGAAATACGTGGGCTACTTCCATTTGCTTCACGACGTCTCCTGGACCATCTAGGGAAGTTTCTGAATTCTCATTAGCGCGACTTTCACCTTGCTCGTGACAAATCCCTTATTAAAGTCTAACGTTGTAAGAAAAAGCCATGTGCTCCAATCTTTTCTTACACAGACGCTATGCCATAAAAGCATTTCCAGAACAATAAAGTGATTTCTCAACTTCATGAACGACCGAAGCAGGGAAACGTCCAGTAATGTGTTTTCTTCGAACATCGGAAGTATAGCAGGTAGTGGTCATTTCTCCGACCTCAATAATGTCTGGTTGAAATCTAAGAAAGAAGTAATCTCAATGCCTCCCAAAAAACTGACGAAAAAGGGAAAGTCCTCCCCCAAAAAAACCTTCTTCGATATCATCTCAGAAATTAATATCATTTCCCTTTTTCGTCAGTCCTCACCAAAAACTGACGAAAAAGGGAAATTATATTAATTTCTGAGATGATATCGAAGAAGGTTACTAATGTTTTTTCATGATTAAAATTCCTACCTGCTGCACACTAAAGTTAAAGCGTGTCTTTCACAGGGCATTAACAAAAGTATCCTCTGTTTTCCAAGACAAATTTTTAGTGAGAAAAAACAGGAAAAGCAATGAATAAATAAAATAAAAGTTCGACCACTTGAGCAGGACTGAACACAATTAAATGTACACTTGTATAATTAGAATTGCGATGTCTTTATAGCGAAGGAAGTGTGCTCAAGGCGTTAGAATCCCGTTAGTTAAGGTGTATTTAAAAGTTTTTCATTTGTACACAGATTCGCGGTTAGTAAAGGATTACTGCTTTTCTGAGAGACACTTACTACCTATCCCCATTTTTACAAAACATTGTCAATTAACTTTGACTTGCGATGAACAAAAGCATACAGGCTATCAAGGTGGAAGCTGTCTGGCATTTCACCAAATGAATCTTTCACAATTATCCTTATAAAGTCATCATCGTAACTGCTTATCATGCGGAACGTTCTCAAAAGGATCAAATATGCAAACGTCTGGAGGTACTAGATTCGGGTTATGTAGTAATCTTTGCAATGCAGTACCTGCCATCTTCTTGGATTCCTTTGCTGTTTAAATCGTGAAAGAAAGAAGTGTTAACATTCATAAAACCTCTGAATACTCAGTTTTTAGTTACTAGATTTTTAAACGGATGTACTTTTGCCAGTCGCAAAAACTTCTCAGAAACTCATGATCAAACATATAATACCTTGCCTAAAGTGCTTTAACCGACGTTTAGCTGTACTTACGTTTATGTCTAGACACGCGATGAAAAAGTTTTCAGAGACTGAATGGCGACTTCTGTCGCATAAAGAAATTCAGTAGTATGCCATTATCTACTACGAACATTCAGGTTGTAAGTCATTTCAAACTGCTATTTATTTTTTGTGTAGCCATCCCAATTAACATGTAAAGTATACGGGGGAGTCGGTTTTCCCTTATTTAACCCATATACCCGAACCAAAATTTACCCAAATTTTTCTGCACTCCTCAAACAGAAGTGTTCTCATAGTGTCCGGGTTATGCGAACGCTACAGCAAAACAATTCCTTTCCCTCTTCTATCTCAAGAGTAGCGACTATAAATCTGTCACCGATTGTAGCTGCTCCCTTACAGCCTTACAGAATATAATATGATTCCCTTATAGTCCTATATTGTCTCTTGCATCACCCAAGGAGTGAATGATTCGGAAGGAGTGGTCCCCCGGACATGAAAATCATGCCACAGGGTAGGAAAAAGCTACTCAAGCATCTTTTCCCTTCTTTATTAGTTTGGTATCCCTTTGTATAACATTCTAAGCGGAAAAGATAATAAGACAGGAAGGATTAATGAAAATTATACTCCCAAATGATCACTTGGAAGGACAAACCTAAGGTAAAAGCAACGCCTTTCTGATGCTCAGGTTCACTCGTTTCTGTCACGTTCGGCGCACTTCTTAGACAGCGAATGTATTCGTCCGAGCTGACTTCAGCCTATTTTGTTAACCCCGAGTTAATTCGTTCCAGCTTGTTACAGGGTTAAGGATGCTGGTTACAGGAGATAGAGAAAACCATGATCGTAAGGACTGGCACACTATCCATGTCTAACCAGCGATGCTAACTCTAGCCCAGAAGTACAAGAAGCCAGAAGCCCGAGACCTGCAGCCCTCATTTTTTAAATTGATGTCTTCTCTCAATTGTCAAGACGGTAAGTTTGACAAAATTATTATCGTAGAATCGTGGGACGTTCACACCTAGCAATCCATTGCAACAATAGGGATGTGCATAGAGGCAAATTTCACGAAAACAACGGCTTATGAGACATTATCACTGTGCAGAGTTCGGGTTTCTTATTAAGAGGAACAGGTTAATATTTCAAAATTCGTCCCTCAAGTCTATACCTCGGTGGCATACCTGCGAAAGTCGGTGAATGCCGTCAATGGAGTCATTCTTGTTGATACTTGGCAACGCTGTATGACATTATGGCCACATTTGTTGTGCTACAGAATTAGGAAAGTCATGCCGTACTTCAAGGTGCATACTATTTTCATTATTTGCTACATAATCTCAGACTAGCAGTGAGGGTGTAAGCGTCCTCCTTGTTTTTTTTATTTTATAACAGTGAGTCAGCCATTTTTCGTAGCAATGAGAGCTTCATTCTGTATCTGATGCCAAGTATGTATTGCGGCTAGAGGAGTCGAAGACATGAGGAGTTGAGGACGCCCTTCCTTCCTCCCCCTTCGCCTCGACATGGCACTGTGACTTTGTTCTCTTTGCAGATATGAAGAAATCATTACAGGGAAAATGTTATCACAAATTTGCCAGAGTAATGGCATGGGACGGCAATCATCAGCAATAGTCCCGCATTTGATGACATTCAAAAAATTACTTTCATAATTGCGGCAGCCAGTCATACATTTCTGTGAAGATTTTTCTGGAATAGTATAGATGCTAAATTATGCAGCAAAAAATAAAATAAATAATAAAGAAAAAGGGTTTGCTGGAATGAATACCGTTACAGTCGAAGTTTATGTATAACTGCTACTGATCTTATTATATTTCCTTTACACACATGAAAAAGCGAGATAAAAAAATAGTTTATACCATACATTAAAAACAAGTAATAAAATACTTTTCTTACTTGCTATAATGTATGGTATAATCAATTTTTCTATCTCGCTTTTTTATGTGTGTACAAGAAATAGAATTAGATCCGTAGCAGTCATACATAAATTCTACATTTTGTAAATTAAATAACAATGGAAAAACGTATGGAATGAATACTGTTACAGTCGAATTTTATGTATAACTGCTACGGATCTATGATCCGTGGCAGTTATATATAAAATTCGACTGTAACAGTGTTCATTCCAACAAACGTTTCTCCATTATCATTAAAAAGTTCGACTTTCGAATATAAAAATTGTTTCAGTGTAAAACTCTAATCGATTAATATATCGTCAGCGAGAGTAAATTGTTCCCAGAAAACAACTCCTAAGGTAAAATCATTGAACTTTCTTGGTGCACTATTCAAAGCTTATCACGCATACACCGTAAAAGCTTAGTACCATTTGTGCAGAAATCGTGCACGTTTTAGTACCCACTTCCCGTACAAAGCGTTCAGAATTTAAAAAATTCATGAAATTTGATAATTGAAAAATAACTATAAATTAAAAAAAAGCAATAGCAAAAGCTCCCCAAAACTTACTTGATTGGCACTTATTCCTTCCACGAGTAAAGCTTCACTATCTTTTAATGATTCCACGAAGCATAAACTCACAAGGAGCTCTGGATATTCGAAGAAAATACTTGACTCCTGAAATAAAATAAAAGAAAGGAAATGAACACACTTAACAGCTCTTACAAGTTACAGGTCACTGATTCCGCTCGTTTACAAGCAAATTAAATTTTGAAATTCGATGAACTATTGAACAATAATATAAAATGTAGGAGAGGTTTCAACGATGGAGCAAAATTACTTTAGTGAGTGCCATTTCTAATTGCTGCATCTTTCACCAGGAGCTGGGTCTTTTATAAATACATTTGGGACACACAGCCATCATGCACAAAATTCCTCCAAGGCGTTTCTTAGAGCACAACCCTTCCAGAGAGATCATATGCTGACTACTGCAAAAAGTGCTCACAGAAATACATCTCGACGGCTCCCTTGTAAAAGACTAAGCTCCTGGTGAAAGAGCATCAATAAAAAATGGTGCTGTGTAAAGCTTAACTTAATGCACTGCTCTTACTTCGTTTTTCTGTTTATAAATGTGACTGCAGGCGTTTTTCTGCTCTGAAATTTGGACTGTTCCCTAATGAATAAATTCCCAGACGAATAAACAAACACCGAAAGCTATTGGGCTAACAAAATTAATGATTTGACAGCCTTCTTTACTCGATATTCACAAGAACAGCTTTTCAAAATGTACACAATGATTTTCATATGATCAAAAATGAATGTGGGACAGTCATGCATTGTTTTTGTTTCTTTATTTTCTTTTTCAAATGAATTTTCAGGTTTAAGTTTCTTCTGTTCAGATTTCCCACACTTTGAGTCCAAAATTTATTGTCTCATATTTAGCGCTTACTTTCCTGAATCTTCATGCTCCTAGTTTTTGTCCGCCTATCAATTGTTGAGGATAAAGAAATCGAATCAGCGATACGTTAACTCATCACCTAATGTGAAAAATGTCTTCTTAAAGTTCCGCCAGATTTCTATATGAGTTCTCGTGGTGGGTTTAATGACCACCGTGCGGACTCATAGGGCTACAGGTGTTCCCTAACTTGGCACCACTATTTTCAGGAAAGGGAACAAGCGTGCCACTCATGTCTTAAGAGCTTTAGCCCAGGCTTAACTCGAGCGAATAACCAGAGGCCACTCGACTACCGAGCAACAGAGTCGATCTTAACGGATATTGTAAAGTTGTTGCCATAACGATATCGGCCAAGAATATACTCTAATGGATGGTGCCATCGATCGACTGGCTTAGCAATGCAATTATCATGAGCTGAACGATAGCAACTAACATTTTTAATTTTAGCAAACTCCATTCCTTCCATGCTCTATTACTTACAATTACGGAACTCAGTGTTGGAAATCAAACTTTTATTTCACGGACACTGATTTTTTTCTGCTTATTGAACTATCACGATTTGCAGTATAAAAACTCTAGGGAGCAATTAATGAGAGCATAGACACCGACTACGTGGTGTCTATGGTCTCCGCACAGGGCCTCAAGCAGCACCCATTCAAGTTTTGCAATGTGTGCCTTGCACCCATTAAAAATCGTAAGAAAATGAAAGTTTAGAAATAAAAATTATAAAAAAAATTCTTTTAATTCAAGAATTTTGGATTTCTTTTTGCAAATTAGAAAGAAATCTCCCGATGTCAGACTTTTAGTGGAAACACCCCATCCACTATGAAAAGAAACTGCGAACCTGTCTTTCATAGGCGCCGACTACATGGGCGCTTGGGGCCCGCGCACTCATTAAGTCACTGATGACAAAAGTTCCTCTCAAAAAAAAAAAAAAACATAACTGCAAAAATGTGTAATTGTAAAATGCACGTAAGAAAAATTAAGAACATACATACAGTGGAACCTCCGTTATATGTTTTCTAGGGAATAGCTTTAAAAACGTATAAATGTAAAAAACGTACAAATTTTTTTTAAATATTACATACTGTTGTAAAATTTATGCATTGAAGGAGTACATTATGTTCCTTCATAATGATTTCCTTTTGCCGATCCTGGGTACATCCATTTGAAACCGGAATGTGGATTATTGATGATACACCTATGACTCTATTCTATTGCCACAAAATGGTGAAGTCACAAAGTTGCGTTCCTGAAATTTATATATTTTCAATTAGTGCATATGCGTGTGTGTCGAGAAATACGAAAAACCAAGCTTTCGTCCAAACAGAAAGTAAACAACGTACCCTTCTATGATGGGTACAAGGTTTAACTTTGGCTGCACCAAGAAGGAACACAGCAATCCAGTCTCGATTCTCTCAATGTTGTAACCTACCTCGTTATGCATAAAAAACAGATAACCATGTATTCTTGATATTCTGAAATTCAAATATAAACGTATAACCGCAAAAAAACGTGTAAATGAGTTACGTATAACCGAATTGAAAGAGCGTTGGAAACAACAATCGGGACTAACGCAAAATTCTGTATAAAAGTAGAAAAACGTATAACCGAGGTCCCACTGTAATTATCCACAGTCAAGTCACTTTATTGTGACCACCTCCTATTTGTGACATCAACAGCGCGTAGCCAATGAAAGAAGGCCCGTGTCGTGAGCTGGCGGCTTGGACGGTATATAAGGTGTGCTGTAAGCGCATTCTGAAAACATATCACTCGTTGCTCTCATGGATAAAAGGAACGATTTATCAGATTTGCAAAAAGGGATGATTATCTGCTTTCGGACCAAGGGTGGCAATGTTTCTGAAACAGCGCAGTTTGTGAACTGTTCGCGTGCTGCTGTTGCTTAAAGTGTGTCGTGATTGGGAAAATGGCACCATTGTGAATAAGCGACGTGGAAACTACGGAGCACCACGTGCCATTGATGTGAGAGGTGAACGTCGGCTGCGAAGGTGCGTGAGGGCCGATTGACACGCTACAGTGGAGCAACTCACTGGCCGAATGAACCAGGGGGTTACCGGAAGTGTGTCTAAAACGACAGTTCAACGAACTCTGCTCCGGTGCTGACGGATGATCATTGCACGTATGCTAACGAAGGTGCATCGGCAGAAAAGGCTTACACGGCAGTATCGGAATTGGACCTCCGTTGATTGGCAAAGGATTGTCTTCTCCGATGAGTCACGTTTTCTGCTTCATCGAACGGATGGACGTTGCGGTATAATTCGAGAAACATCGGAGAACAAACACTCTTCAACCATTCATGCAAGAAGACAAGCTGGTAGGGGCAGCGTTATGGTCTGGGGAATGTTTTCGTGGCATTCTCTGGGTACACTTATACCTGTGGAAGGCACTACAGACCGAATTCGTTATGAATCCATCCTTGCTGACCACCTGCACCCATACGTGCTGATTTTCTTCCCTGGGTCGGATGGGATCTTCCAGCACGATAATGCGACGTGTCACACAGCTAGAAATGTCCGAGAGTGGTTGGAAGAGCACGATGAAGACTTCAAAGTATTTCCCTGGACCCTTAATTCCCCAGACTTAAACCCAATTGAGCATCTGTGGGACCACTTTGATCGTGTTGTTCACTCTATCGCTCCTCCACCACGCATCTTCCAGCAGCTGTCAGATGCACTGCAGTCAGAATGGCTCCACATACCAGTGAACACCTTCTAGCACTTTACTGAGTCACTCCCAGCCCGTCTAGCTGCTGTCCGCGCTGCACACGGCGGTTACTCTGGATATTAGCTGGTGGTCACAATAATGTAACTCGACCATGTATATCCGTTCCGGTGTTAAATACCTATCCGATTAAATCGTATGACTTATTAGTGCATAATCGACGTTCCACTGTAGGTTTACGTATGTATGAACCTGTGGGTATGTAAAGAGCTCGAACATCCATTAGACTTCAGAACTCGAACACCGATTGGACTTAATGGGCAAAACTCGAGCACCCATTAGATTTCTGGAAAGCCGGCGCCTATGAATACGAGTGTCCTAAAATAAATTTCATTTCAATAAAACTTTCCCGTGTGGAAAAACCGCATCGTGAAATATACGTACGAAATCATTTAGAGTAATCTCACAAATTTATGAAATATTCAATGCATTTTGAAACACTCGCTGTTAAAGATACGGGGAAAAGGACGCCAACCTGCGACACAGCAGTCTGTAAAACATCCCCACCAACAGCCGGAGAGCACGGACAAGCCTAAAATGTAAAACAAGATAATTCAATAAGAAAATATCATCATCCGTTGCAAACAGAATGACTTCACTTTGTATCATACATAAGTTATATAAATTTTAATTTTATGAATAACAGAACAAAATGATTTTCAATATTCAATTATTTTCTTTATTACTGGTGAGAAACCAGAAAACTGCATTTTAGAAAATTTTAATAATTGCGAGATATCTCAAACTGATTTTTGAGCCCAATACCAACAAGACTTACAAAAACTGCTGATCTACAAACGTTTGAAAATGTGATATCAATTGTTTCATGAGGAAACTAACACATTTAGCACAGATTGTAAGTTTTGAGAGAAAAGCAATTGACACCTGAAACGCCAATTTATTTAGTAGTAGTCTGTTAATTGTGACAGCAACTCCTTGCGTAAGAAGAAATCATTCAGAGTTGTGCTCATTATGATCTTTCAGTGTGTAATATGTCAGGATGGAGGACTACCAAAATGAGCACACCATCCTGGTGTCATACAGAGTGCTTCTGAAATGTTTGGGTAAAATTTAGAAACGTGTTCTATCACCGATTCTGTTTTAAAAACGTATGGCTGGAAATGCTTTCCTACAGAGTTATACAGGGTGTATAATAAAGCTCCACACTAGCTGTTTCACCAGCAAAGAGAGGTTTATAACGATTGTGGAACAAACAGGATTGAACTGCCACAGGTACGATCCCATCAGTTCGACTTCAGCTCCCCTAGCGGCGAATTCTCAAATTTAGCTCACCGAACTCTGATAATATGATAGATTTAGAAAATAATGTCAATTACAAAGTTGGAGATTATCTTTTGTTCGGTGAATATGCGAGTGTAGGCTGCACATTGATGAGGCAAAAGTCTCCGAAAGCATACCTAAGCAGTGCAATATCAATGGTTTGCTGTCTATAGATGATAGGACCCTGAACGGAGGAGAGAGACACTGTATTCCTCTCTTCTCATTTGTACAAACGGTTGTTTTCGTCAGTTACAAATCCATTCACTCGCAAGTCGTAATCATAACTTCATACGAGCAAGAAGGGTGGGGATTGCAATATCACAGTGTGCCCAATAGCATTTCCAAGCGGTGCAGTATCATTGGATTGCTATCTACAGATGACAGAACCCTAGAACGGAAAGGAGGATACTTTTACCTCCTCACAGTACAGCTTAAATTCGCCCGTTGACCCCCACAGTTTATAACCGTTCTCCATCTCTGTGATTGACATTTTTGTTCTATGCCATACGGTATTTTCGAAGTTCGGTGTGCTAACTTCGCAAATTCGTTGTTAGGACCGCTGACATCGAGCTTATAAAATCGTTCCTCTCGTACTTAAACCAATCCCGTTAGTTCCACGTCTTTGATACTCGCTGAATGATAATACTACCGGTATAGCGCGTTTGGCTAACGTGCGCCGTGTGTGAGGCGGGCAATGCTGGACTTGAACCTCGGCCTGCCGGATATCCAGTCTGCGGTTTTTTCAGGGTTTTCGTAGACCCTCTTGGCGTGGGGACGCCAATGCGTGACTTTCTGCATGTGAAGTCGGCCCCTGACACACTTTGCCGCTGGTCCTCCTCAGCTTAGAGACAGCCACCTAATCTGAGTATACATTGGCTATGATACTATTATCGCAGTTTGCTTCATTGGAGGAGGTAATGGATCAAAAATCACTCCAAAATGTTATTGAAGTACAGGCGCGGACTGGGCCGTCGGGATCCCGTAAAAATTCCCTGTGGGCCTCCCTATTCTGGGCCGATATGCCTTATGATAGAGTTATGCTGAAAAAGGTAAAGTTTGTTTAACTCTGACTGCTTAGGGGGAAAAAAAGGTACCAAATGTTCTACCAAACCACGCGACGTTCTAAGCCAAGCTCCGTCCCTTTCGTCTGATTTTCTGTTTCGCTGGTTGCAGTTGAATAATCCATATAACCAAACGTATTTATAACAGCATGGGATCAATAGAAACGTTAAATTCACCTTTCGAAATCTCATGAATGTATTATTTATATCTGGGACAGAAACTTGAGATACTTGTTGTATACTTTAAAGTGTCGAGATTCTCCTGAGGTAAATGTTTTTAGAATTTACGGGGTACAAACATGTACGCATTTGATTTCAATTATTTTTGCAATTTCTTTATCGGAATCTGCATTTGGTTTGCTACTTTGTTAGCCCTTACACGAACTCTTGAGCTACAGCAAGCTTTCTGCAGATGTTACAAAGTCTCTTTCATCTACAGCACGATTACTTTTTACATCTGAAAGTAAATGAACAAGAATTTCCGCACTGTTTTAAGTTGTCTCACTTTATAAATTTGCACTAAAATTCTTGCAATTCTCGAAATTTTTAGTTGCCTACAAAACCATTTTCCTAATCATTTTGTTTATGTCAGGAAAACCTCGAAAAACAAAAATTGGGCACATTTCGATTTCCCTTTTCTCTAAAAATTAAGGAACATTTACAATTTTGAGGGAAAGCGATGCTAACATACACTGAAGAGCAATTGAATGTGAAATAATTGTCTAGTAACGTGTAGCACCACTTTTCGCCCTGATGACGGCAGCGATTCGTCTCGGCATGGACTCGACAAGACACCGGAAGCGTTGGGAAGCCATACGGATCCACGATCCCTGAACAAGCTCCCACAATTCACGAAGATTTGATGGAGGGGGTCAGGGGTCAGAGCTTCGAACATCTCTCTCGATGGCATCCCAGATGTGCTCGATGGGATTGAGGTCAGGTGACCTAGCTGGCCAAGGAAGCGAGGTCACGTTGGTGCAGTGTTCATCCAAGCATTCGGATACAATTCGGGAACGATGGCACGGTGCATTGTCTTGTTGCAGGATGAGGTCCCCAGTGGGATGTTGAAGACGCACAAACGGGAGCAAATGGTCGTTCAGAATATCCCGGGAACGTTGACCTGTGAGGGACGATGTCACACGTACCAGGAGTCCCATTTCAGTCCACGTAAACAGTCCTCAGACGAGAATGCCACCCACACCAGCTTGAAGAGTACCTTGCTGGCAAGAAGGGTCCATCGCTTCATGTGGTTTGCGCCGCACTCGTATCCTGCCATCCGCATGGACCAACGTGAATCTCGACTCATCAGTCCAGGCAACATTTTTCCACATGTCTAGGGTCTAGTGGCGATGTTCCCGCGCCCATGCTAATCTTTGCACCCTGTGATGTGCGGTCAGCAGCGGTAACCTCGTGGGACGATGGCTTCTGTACCCCATAGCGAGGAGATGGTTCTGGATGGTGTGGCTGCTTACACGTTTTTGTGCACCAGCGTTAAATTGCCGAGTGATTTCTTGCACTGTGGCCAGTCTATCCGCTGTTAAAATGTGAGCTAGCCGACGATGACTCCGCTCATCTCCACGCTGTTGCCCACGGCAGTTGGCCCCCACAAGGATGGTTTTACCGGATTCGATGTACTCACGGTGCACCCGTGACACAGTGGCTCGTGAAAATCCCAGTGCCTGCACGACTTCCGAGATGGAGTGACCCATTCGTCGGGTCCCGACAATTTGCCCACGATCAAATGCGCTTGTACATCCTTCGTCTTACCCATACTGCGTCCGACTCTTACTGATTCCCGTCGCATCACTCCTTATATTGTCGTATCGTTGCATACGTCATGTCGTTTGCGTTTACAGGGCCGCCCACAGCGCTACATTTGCATAACGCTAGCTGTCTCTAATTCAATTGCTCTTCAGTGTACATCGGTTGGGGTGCCATGATAATTTTTCTCAAACAGTGGTCTCCAAAACTTCCGCTTCCAGTGCCGTTTATGGGTCGCCAATCTGTCACTGTTGAAGTAAGTATGATATAACGATACTCTCACGATCGTTTTCAAAGTTTTATCCAACGGCGAAGTTAATTTCATAACCTTTATTTTTTAAGTTTAAAATAAAGTAATTTTAAAATTTTCGTTTTCCTAATTGCGTTTTTTCGTTGTTTTTTTTAAAAAGTTAATATAATGTAGCATTAAAGAATCTTGAACTTCAAAAACTCCATTTTTATACGACTTTCCTATTGCTAAGTGCAAACAAGAAGTATCGAAAGGTGGGTGTTTCCTGTTTCCGTTTCCATCAAAGATATGAATATTCAATGAGTACTAGAGACGCATCTGACGTTATTGCTGTCATCTGGAAAGTTCACGTAAGCTGAACTTTAGTTGAACATGAGTCAAATAACCTGAGAGACGATGGTTCGTCAAAAGCATGTCTTATGACGCAAGTAATGAAATATCGCTTGCGTCTGTGCATGTCAAAATTTCAGCAAGGCATTTAAAGGTATTGAATTAAATCCAAGAAGGTTGTCTTTTAGATTCACTAGTTTTTAAATAATTAAATGAAAGAAATTTTCAAATTTTGAATTTCGAAGTGAACGGTGGAATTTAAGTTTTATTTGCCACTGCGATGTGTTAAAATTCAGAGACCATTTTCAAGAGATGGATCAAAAGTTATTATCTTTATATATCGATTTTTTTTTTAAAGGGGAGAACATTAGTGGTCAAAATGACAGCAAAACAAAAAGCAAACTTGTAATTTTTAAGAAGTTATTTGACTGTATAAAAAAATCGGAATTTTAGAAAACAAAATTACTTCCTATATCTGTGAAACATCCTGACATCCGAATAATAAATTATTATAAATTACATCCATACATATTTACATTCTTTGCCTTGGTCAAAATTCTGGTGGCCAAGATTTTTGAGCATTTTGTTTTCTTTAATACTAATCAATTAAAATATAATATCAGGTAATGTTAATCGTTATCATGAATGGAATACGGGATTACACCATATAATACAAATTTTGAAGATGACTATCCGTTTTTTGGTGTAAATATGACAAGGATGGTAAGTCAGATAATATCCGAAAACTTGAAATTTTCGTCGTCCTGGAGGGGATTCGAATCCGCGTCTCCCAGATAGCGCTGCTGGTGTGTACATTCCCGCTCCAGGACGACGAAAATTTCAAGTTTTCGGATATTATCTGACTTACCATCCTTGTCATATTTACACCAAAAAACGGATTGTCATCTTCAATTTTGATTTAATTTAATGACAAGCTCTAGTAAACATATGCGACACTCCTCATCATATTACTGTTGTTAACAGCATCTGGGTTCTACTATATTCGGCTGTCTAGAAAAAAAAAATCCTTTTCTGATATAGAAATGTACTTACTCGGAGCCTTGTAACAATCAGTGCTTGCATCGATCTTGTTCAAGAGTTTGTACCAATCTTTCTACAAGATATTCAATTCCAGAACGAAACAATGTCTTCGGCTGAGAGGCGAATAGCTCTTGAAACCGACGTTTCACTTCGTACGAATCGGCGAAATGTGTAATACAGAGAAAATGCGCCATTGTCATTTTTTGGGCCGTGAGTGGCCTAGTGGGCAGCGCTTAGCGCTTCTGCCTACGCGTGAGAAGATCCCCGGATAGTTCCTAGGTAGATTAGAAACGTTCGAACTGCTAAATATCCACCGTGTGTCAGTTGGGCACGTTAAATCATCGGACTGCAGGTACTGACTGTCCGGTTAAAAATAAGGGCGTCTGTGTTCCACCCCCACCACTTCCTCTTCCTCGCTGCTGGTGTGTACTTCGCAGAGTTGGGCAAAATCGTAAGTGAATTAATCGGTAATGCATTACAGCGTAATGGTAATGGTAACAAGAACTTAGCGTTACCATTACATGGTAATGGTGAACTGGTCATTAGAATTACATGGTAATTGTAATGACATGTAGCAGTTACCCGTTATAATCGTAATGGTTAACTATATAATGGTAATTAACCAATAACTTATGGGTAACAATACAACGTAAATAAACCAGCAACCAGTAGACCCTTACACGTTGTGAAGGTTATTTGACAATTGTTCCACCCCTCGGACCTCAAATGCTTGTTTGTAGGTATTGGAGATTGTACGTGAGTAGTTGTCCCGTTTTAGCCGCAAGTAAAGTTATTTGAACGAAACAATATATATGAAGTAAATACGAATGGGATGTTTATTTCGGTTAGAGAATAGTACAAAAATGAAAGAAAGATAAATGCCGTTGCATGTGATCTTAGTTTTCAGCAAAAAACAATTTACTGAAGTACACAAAAAAACAGTCAGGAAATAACAAATTGTGCATTAAACGCTAATGGAAACCACTCTCAGACACTACATCACTTGAAACGGAAGGAATGAAAGGCCTGATTGCTACAATCCGTTGCCGAAATACTCATTTCGTCCACCTCCGGTACAGTATTCTTGTCCATTACATACGTTTCACTGCCCAAAATAATTTCAAATTACAAAATGCAGTAATTACCCCACTATAGCCACAAGCACATATTAGCACTACATTCACAGTTCAGCAACTCAGGGTGTACTGCCGAATATTACAGAAATTTGAAACTCTCGACATTTTTGCCGTACTTCTCAAGTGTTGCTGTCTATTATATGTCCGATACGAACACTGGACTAGCGAGCAACTGACTCCTTTATATATACTTCACGACAGGACCTGAACCTTCTGCAATATTCTTGATTTACATTAAGCTTTCCAACTTCCCACTAATCGATCATATTGGAACATTCTACAACCGTCTAATCCATTCTTGCCGCTTCTAGAACATTCTACACGACACTTCGGTCTCTGTCTGCTATGTTACATGGCCGACTTTTCTAGACATAGTTTTTGGCACACGTACATTTCTATAAACTATTAGTATGTAATTATTATTTGCAACTTGTGTAATTTCATTACCAAATAATTTCATTGCGTTTGAATGGCATTATTAAATAATTGAACTATATCCTCTTCATTGTAATGCATTACAGATTAATACCATTATCTTGTGCAAACCATACTTGGGATTACCTTGTAATGCATTACCTGTTACTGTACCTTGTGATGCATTACATGTTAATTGTAATCTGTACTTCCATTACTTTGTAGTGCATTCCTGCCCAACTCTGGTACTTTGACGTTGTGTGACGTCAGCGGCACGCGCTAGTAGCTTGGAATTCTGACTTTTATCTTTCTATCCACTTTCCTTTCGTGAGCCTCTTGCGCCCACCAAATGTTACTTCATTTTTGGTACTCGGCTCAAATGTATGTAACAAGCATAGCTAGCCGAGTCTAGACCTTCTCTGTGGGTGTAAACCCCACAATAACGGTTGATGAGTTAGTGGTGGTGTCTAGGTTCCACCTAATATTCCCTAGTTTCTGGTACTCGACTCAAAATGCTCTAACAGGTATAGCTAGTCGAGTCTAAACTTTCTCTGTGGGTGTAAACTCTACAATAACGGTTGTTGAGTTCCTGGTGATGACTAGGTTCCACTTAATGTTCTTTAGTTTCTGGTACTCGGCTTACATGCATGTAACAGGCATAGCTAGTCTAGTCTAAACTTTTTCTGTGGGTGTAAACACTACAATAACGGTTGTTGAGTTCGTGGTGGTATCTAGGTTCCACCTAATGTTCGTTAGTTTCTAGTACTCGGCTCAAATGTATGTAACAGGTATAGCTAGTCGACTCTAAACCTTCTCTGTGGGTGCAAATCCTACAGTAACGGTTGCTGAGTCAGTGGTGGTGTCTAGACTCCACCTAATGTTCCTTAGTTTCTGGTACTCGGCTCAAATGCATGTATCAGGCATAACCAGTCGAGTCTAAGTTTTCTCTGTGGGTGTAAACTCTACAAGATGGTCGTTGAGTCACGGTGCCATCACCCGAAACAGAAGGGGCAATGTCGGGGCTGGACGCATGGTGCGGCAGGAGGTCGATTTTAAGTATCTAAAGTTTACCTGGATCCGAGTGACTGCAATGCCTTCTACTTCGTTTATTTTCGAGACTGATTTAACCATTTTAAACCCTTGCTTCCAGTAATGGCGCGACAGAACCAAGATTTTAAACTTCGTGGCAGTTTTTTACAATCGAATAAACGTTCAATGCACATTTCGAAACCTCTGCACAAGAGCCAGTCCTCCCCCCTTCCACCCCCATAACGAATTGTTATACGATCTGCAACATCGACAACCTATTTCTTCGAAACTATATAAAATAGCGATAAAAAACAACAACAATGCGAACGAACATTTTTTTTTCTGGGCACTCCAATAATATATACAAATATATATATATATAATGGAATGCATGGCAAAGAAAAGAGTATGCTATGACTATGACTATGTACAAGATAAATTCCTTGCAACCCATGAAAAATATTAAAAGATATTCTTGCCAGAGTATCTTAAAGGATAGATCTAACGAGGAATGCCAGTGTGACAAATTCTAGGTCAGAAAAAGAATCCTGGCTCTTTGAGGCAGATTTTGCAGTGGACGAAACAAGCTGGAAGAAACAATTTACAGAACTGTTTCTTATCATTCATAGTATTGTTAAATATGGTAAAATGAAAAGAAAACTCACTTTCCTGTCCTTCTTTTTCTTTAGTCTGAATATTTTTCTGTGCAGCTTTTCGATAAACGAGTTACGACAAAATTTAGTGAGCTACTGTCTTCACGTTCTTATAACGTAGAAGCGGTTCTTCGATTACATATTTTTTAACAGAAAGAAAACTCTTCACGAAGTGGGTGTTAAAATAATTGGCTAGGTTACCTACCCGAAAAACACATGGTTCTGATTCATCTATGCTGGAGTCCTGACGGATGATCAGAGGAATCAAAGGTCGATCGCTACACAACCATCCAGGCAAAGTGGGCAACACATTTCCTTCAAGAACCTGAAAAAGGGAGCCATTCAAGTTTATGTTTTGGAAGGCAATTTTTTTCCTTAATGAGCAAATTTTGAGAATAAGAAATGGCAATATTCAAAATAACAACTCGCATGTTTTAGTCAGATAAAATCAATAAGGCTTATCTGAGTTACATTAAAGTAACATGAAACATTATTTTGCTAAAGTTACGTTGAAATTATTATACTGTTAAAACTTTTGTAGTAGGTTGTATCAAAAAGTGGTGTCACACTGCTTTTGGGGTACAACCTTTTGTGGCGCATGAAACTTACGGAAACATGATACAATTGGTGCATTTGAACGCCAATCAGGCTGGATACCATAACATGTTGCATAATTATATCATGTTTTAGTTGTTTTGTGCACCGCACAATGGTTTACCTTTTTCCCAAAAGATGCCGCAGCACCATTTTTTGGTGCAATATATCACAAAATTAGTAAAAGTGACAATGCACTTAACAGTTCCGAAGGTCGTGTGGATCTTACCAAAGTACAATATTTTGATCATCCGGATTTCTCGGATTTTGGGGAATATATGCGGAGATATTGCATATTTTCTCAGTGAAGATTTCGTTTCTCTGAAAATGAAAGGGCAAAATGCACCTTTCCCATCCGGAACTCGAAATCAGGCCATCACGAAGAATGAACCATAAGTGATATGGCCACTGGGTAGTGCTAACTATTACCATAAGCTTAAAATTTTTTACGTTGTGTTCGATTTCTTCCGTAGCTATTTAACATCCAAAGGTAAGTGAGAGCATTGATGGACAAAAATCTTTAATCTTAAAATTTTGTTTAGTGACACTCATAAGTACCTAATGGTAAAAGACTGAACGCTAATTTAGTACTACTGGTTTTAGGGGAAGCAGGGCCGCAGCTAGCAGGGCCGCAGCTAGCACGGTCTCAGCCTCCCCTGCAAGACAAGAAAGCCTCCCTGGAAAATGGACGTTCTTGAAAATTTTCTGAGGTTTTATTTTCAGTGGTATAACGAAGTAAATTTCTTCGTCATTTTTGGTCCACGTTGGGGATCGAACCCGAGTCCTCTTATTCCGGAATAAGTCGCTCTACCAACTGAGCTACGCAGACGTTCGTCTCGCTGCTATCTGCCTTTATGTTGTGTGCGTTCTGCGGGGCAGGCACGTCACATCTATCCCCCTGAAAGAGGGCCGGGACCATGTATCGTTGTAGGCAGCCATCCGATGAAGAACGGGCACTTAAGAACTCCCAGTCAATCTGGTGTGTGGAATACAACATCACACACACATATTTTTCGAAGCGCTGAAGAAGGGATTCTCTTATTTTTCTTGTCTCGCGGTGTGGAAAGAACATCACACAATTGCGAGGACTTTAACGGCCGGGTCATCCGGGAAGTTCGGGCGCCATTATAACGAAGTAAATTTCTCCGCCATTTTTGGTTCACGCCGGGGATCGAACCCGAGTCCTCTTATTCCGGAATAAGTCGCTCTGCCAACTGAGCTACGCAGATGTTCGTTCTTGCTGCTATCTGCCTTTATGCCGTGTACGTCCTGCGGGGCAGGCACGTCACAGTGGTTTATAAACTTTTATTTTGTCTTTCAAAATAAGCATAAATACTTTACTTATTCGTGCATTGCACGTTTAGAAACGAAAGATTTATAACTCAAAAACATTACTTTTCAAAGTGAATCAGCAGAAACAGCTGTGCCAATCATTCTCTGCCACATGAGCACCGGACTGCTATGGATCCGAGAAGAGATTAATAAATTTTTTATTTTCATTTTTTCGGAGAAATGTAAATCATAAAGAGTAACCCCCTCCCCCTGCCCCCCAAAACACACAGGGAAAGAAGTAGTCGGAAATGGAAGCGTAGCTGCTCTTACGGATGAAAAACTGTTCGTCTCTCGGTAAGTAAGTATAAACGCCCTGATCCGTCCAATAGAAACAGCATAAAAATATCAGTAAACTGACGTCTTTTTTATTTCATATAGAGTCTGCCATGGATTGTAGGGGTCGAATATTGACATACAGAAGAGTGGAAAAGGTGAAATTTATTTGTTATAGGGAATTAAATTATGATACGCCGTTTTCAGAAAATGCTGTGAATTTGGCTCACGAGGAAAAGTTTCAGACTGTAAAGAAAATAAAGGACATATTGAGATGTCTTATAATGGAAACACGAGTCGCAAATAACTTTTGTATTCAATATCGTTTCTGTCGGAAAGTATGCCACAAGAAATGCAGATGAATGTCTATCGATCTTTCAAAACAGTAAGTGACTTAAACCATTGTGTAACCAATCGTTTAATTCTTGAAATAAACACTATTTGTGTTGCACATAATGATTTCCTTTGTTGTTGTTTTTGTTAAGTAATTCATATGAAATTACCCATATCATGAAATTAAGTGTATTTCTTTAAAATTGAGCATGCACTAATTAGGTAAGAAATGCACATTTTAATTAAAAATACGAGTATTTTTTAAAATATAATGTGGCTCTCAGTAAGTGCTAAATTTATATCAGGATGTACGGTTTAAGCATGATTTTATCCTCACTGAATTAATAACATCTTTTCGGGAACGAAAATAATAATTTCTATTTACTTGCAGGATAAATTCCCGAAACAGAATGCAAATAAAAAAACATCCACATTCCTATAGGAACATCTTTTTTCACTTTAAAAATGATAAACTAAAAACATTTTTCGGCAACTTCCACACGGAAATCAATTTGATTTTGTATACCGCGACATTTACTTTAAAAATGTTGATATCGCCGATAACACTTTTAGGGAGACTGTTTTCTTATGAACTGGTCGGTAGCATGAAATTCTGGGATGTTGTTTATTTTGTTTTCATGCGATTTTGTAAAACAAGTTCTTACCTTTCTGCTGAATCTGATAGTTCCCTTTTTCCTTTGATCCAGAGTTTCGAAGTATTCCAAGAAATTTCTAAGCTTTATTTGGTGACTGGGTCTATGGGAAAAATAAAACTTTTAAGCGGTGCCAGTAAAACACAATCAACGATCCATTTCTTTTTATCAAACTCATGTCATATTGGTTAGATAAATTAAAAAAAAAATACTTACTTTACGCTTTTATGTGAAAAACAAATTGATTATTAATGTTAGAGAAATCTTTGGTACATGCCATTGCAGATTCCCCTTCCATTACACGAAAATAATGAATGACACGGACGAGTTCGTGTGACTGTGAACGTGAAACTTCTGGGCTAGAAATTTTGTTGGATGATTAGGAAAAAAACGTCCTTTCCTCTTGGGGACAAAAACACTAAGATGTACACTCACGGACAATGACATTTGCGCACCAACAAGGAAGCATCGGATTGAACTGAAATTTTACGGATGTAATGATACACTTGATGGCAAAAACAGAGTTGCAGGACCATTACAGAGGGATCTGTGGCACACAATCCGGCCATCTTCAACAGCGCGTCGCACCGCTTCGTGTGGCGATACATGCTGCAATACGGTCCGCCATGGAGGCGAACAGACACCTGGTGTTGTCCTGCGGCAGACTGCCCCGCACGTGTTGGAAGGTGTGCTCCAAATCCTGTATAGTGCGGCACAGCGGCAGCTGGCGTTTCAACTGGTCCCACACATGCTCGATAGGGGACATGGCCCTGGGAGCGGGCAGGCCATGGGAGTGTCTGGACATGACGTAGGCAGTCCTGGGCAACCCGAACCGTGTGCGGGCGGGCATTATTCTGCTGGTAAAGCGCACCTGGAATCCTGGCCAGGAATGGGAGCACGTGCGGCCGTAGGATCTCATCCACAGACCACTGGCCCGTCAATGATCCACGTACCACTAGAGCTGATCGGCTATTGTAGGCTATGGCTCCCTAGACCATAATGACTGCAGTGTGGGGAGGTGTGGCGCTCGATAGCGAGGTTGGGATTGTGCCGTTGACCTGGGGACCTCCACACCCGGACACGCTGATCATCTATCCCCAAAACAAAGCGGCACTCATCGCTAAACACCACACGTCGCCAGTCTGGGGCGTTCTACGTCTCTATGGCCTGGCAACACTGCACACGGTGTTAATAGCAGCACTTGTAAGGGGCTCTGGTATCGCAGATTCGCTTCCGCGAGGCATCGGGAAATGGTTCGTGGGCACACAGGAACCGCTGCATCTGCCTATATAGTGGACCAGGTCCCCGTGGGATCTGTTCGTGCCTGGTGCACGATCCGTCAATCCTCTCTACAGGTGGTCTTCCTGGTCCACCCGGAGCCTCTCCGCCGTGTGGCAGTGCCGTCACTTGTCCACTGCTCCCAACACAGTCGGACGAATGTGCCATCACGTGTCCACTGCTCCGTGATGATGTCGTCACGCGTCAACGGCTCCCAACACAGTCGGAGGGTACGGCCGGTATGGGCAGAACGATCCGCGTGGCGGGCTATACGGCGCGCCGAGCACCCTGCGGGTTTCAGCCCGATGATCAGGACTCTCTCAAAGTCCGTAAGCTGCGTGAATCGACGTCTCTGGCGTCTAACCGGCATTATTGTCACTCTGTACTCTTGTTTGCGTCGGCCGGTGCTTTTCGCTTTCATGTGACATCGACTACACGCCGGTTAATAAGGCTGCCGTTTCGTGCTTGCAGCGACACCACAGGGTGTGCGGTCATGCGCAATTGCTCCAAACGTGGATCATTTGCATACTGGTACGCATTCTAGCTATCGGCAAAGTTTCAGGGTTGTAGCCTGTTTTCTTCTATGTGCGCAAATTTCATTGTACGTGAGTGTATGAGCGATTACGCTTAAGACAAATATACCACTCGAAAAGGAAAATCAGAATCAGAACAAGGAAGGTTTTCAACAGCAGAAGGCTTCAGCCCCTTTTCCTGACAGAGCTGAATTTGGCTTTCGTACGCGTATTGTCTTATGCTAATATCTAAAAGGCTTTTGTTTTCAGAAACATTTGCCGGCCATAATGTGGTTCCCGCTTTGATCACAAAGGCTGCAATTCAAACCTGTCAATGTGACCCAGTGTCGGAAGTTGCACTTTCACAGCTAATACATTAACGTGTGCCATACACAGAATTGAGCAAAAAATATCGGTAATGGAATTGTACACATTATGTTATGTGTTACTTGCTTTCATATCTGATCTACGAGGACGGATCAAAAAGTTAGTTTCACTGTTGAATAAAGAAAAACAAATAAAGAGAGGTTTACTGAGGGGATGTTTATTGGTTTAAAGGTACAGCATTTATTCATTTTTCGACATAGTTGCATTAGGACTGTAAGCAATTATCGGAACGTGTGATTAACTTTTTCATATCTGTACAGAAAAAGTCTACTCCAGTTCCGCAGTTTTCACAGCCACATTGGCTTGGAATTGTTGTCCACTAAGGAAGGTCCTGCTTCATTTTACCGAAGAAGTGGTAGTCGCATGGGGATAAGTCGGGGCTATACGGTGGATGTTGCCACACAGCTCCCACTTGAATGACTGCAGAAATTCCTTTGTTTTCCGTGCTGTGTGGGGTGTGGCTTTGTTGTTCAGCAGAATTACACCGCTGAACTTACTCCGGACATCTGTATTTAATTGCCTTTCACAAATTTCGTGGTGTTTGGCAATATGAGTCAGCATTGATAGTCGTTCCTTTTGACAGGAATTCTGTGTAAACAGCACTTTCACATTCAAAGAAAACAGTCGCCATGACCTTTCCCGCAGACCGTTGGAATTTGCACTTCTTCCTTGCTGGAGAAGTGACATGCTTCCATTCATTGGACGATCGTTTGGTTTCAGGAGCGAAATGATGAAACTACGTTTCGTACCTGTGATGATTCGACGCAAAAAATTGTGAACCCTCAGCAGAATACCGTTGCAGAAGAGCCAAAGACGACAGGGAACGTTGATTTCTGTGCTGGTCGGTGATCACCCATATCGCACACAATTTCCGAAACCCCAGCTTCTCGTGAATGATGAAATGCACAGTTCCGTACGAAATGTCCAAAGTACTGACAATTTCCTTGATATGGCGCGACTATTATCCCGTATCATGTCTTCAACGGCGGCAAGATGCTCCAGAGTGCTGGGTATTGATGGTCTGCCTTCGCGGTATTCGTCCGTCAAATTTGTGCGACCCTTTTCAAACTGTTGGCACCACTTTACAATGGCCGGGCGAGACATGGCATTCTCCCCGTGTACAACACAGATTTCGCGATGGATGTCAGTGCAATTTAGGCTCTTAACCTACAAACATCGAATGGTTCCTCGCTCTTCTAATTTGTAGTAAGAATCCAGTTGACGCGCCAGTACGAACTGCGTCCTGCACACGCCTTACGCAGTTACTGAACTAAAACACCTCCCGTCGGTAGCTCTGACGTACTGTTTACTTCGCTCCCAAGCAGACACAGTCTGACTGCAATCCCACTCCAAAAGTGTAACTTACGTTTTGGTTTACCTACGTACTTGCACAACACTGCATTTCTGCTCTAAATTATTTTCTGGCCGTTGCGGACATGTGGTATTGGATATACGTATTCCAAATCGTTTTTCCTTACTGCAAGCTTAATTCAAGATTCGGTTCTTTCACTTACCCTTTCTTGTACAACAAAGTTATAATTAATCCGATTCATAGATCTGCTGACGGCAAAACTCTTCAAGCTTCTTTTGGCCTATATGGTTCACATCGTGCTGATGAATGTCAAAGGTTTCACTGGAGTGATATCTTCTTTTTCAGATGCGGTGCTAATGCTATTTACAGTGAGGTGTGGAGAATCTCCTGGAGTTGAATTCCATTTAAAAAATTGTCAAATACAGAAAAAGAGAAGAAATTTCCTCGTGTTTCTCTGAGTCAAGCCACTCTTTGACACAAAATATTTTTCTGCGTATTGTAGGCCTCAGAGCTAAATTTGATCCAGAAAGCCAAGCAGAAAGAACTATGAATTATCTTTTCCAGACTGAATATATTTTACTAATGAATGAAATTGACCCATATGTGTCAAAAGTTCATTCATCCTTGGAGTGCTTTACCGAATATCGGGTAACGCATCAAATTTATCCTTAAAACATCTTGATACTACGCAGGAAGTAATATGTTGCATGGCAGGCTGAAAACCCAGCACTAGTAGATTATCTTCAAGCCTTTTCTCATAAATAGGCAGTGGTGATTCTTAAAACGTATGTACGTTTTACGTGTAGATATTTACAAAACTAGCTCTGCATATGTACTGCTTTTTCTTTATTTTAAATTCGGAAAAGTAGCTGCAATAATTAACCAGTTGTGCCATTGAAAACTGTGTGATGTTTACTGAATGTACCTCATTACACATGGGGATGGGTGGTTAAAATGTAAATAAAGTTCTGGAACAAGATGACTCTAAAAAAGAGCACGAAGATATGTTTACATCTTGGTTTTCTTGTGTGGCAATTCTTTTAAACAAAGCAAAAAATATTGGAGTTAAAAGCATCCACATAACCCCCTGAATTTGGCTCATGAGCAGTTTTAATGTTCATAAGCTTAAAGGACATTAATTTAAATCATTAGAATTTGATTACAGCTTTGGAAAAAGGATTCCAATCAGTGTTTCTAGGTATAGAGATACAATGTGATGTATTTTCAAAATCAATACATCACATCAGTTAAAGGTTTTGATAATATTCTGTCCTATAAAAGAAGCCTTGTCACGTGTTACTCAACTTTATTATCGCAATGTTTTATTACAATTGTGTTTTCGCATTTAAACACGAAATACTTTAGCAAAGCTGCATGAGATGTACAGGAGACCCACTTTAGCAAGAAGTTTCAAGCACTCGTTGGAATTTTCCTTTTTTTAAATTTAATAAGCATTTTAGAAGAATTACGTTCTTTAAAATATCATAACCTATTATTTGAAGCCAAATTTTAAGTTCTGAAAAAGGCATTTTAATTATACAAGAAATAGTGAAAAATATCACATAACGTTTTCTTTACTCATTAAAATTCTAGTTTTGAAATGAATGAAAGGTAATTATGTAACACATGCATTCATTTCCGTAATAGAATATCAAGGTTTTTTAACACTCAAAAATGTGAAAATAAAAATAAAAGCATTTCATTGAAATTTAGCATTTACTTACTTGTTTAGATGTCGGAAGAAATCAGAAAAGTTAAAATCCTGAAGAGTGGGATGTGTCTTTGAAGTACGTTTAGGAAATGTTGAAAAGAAGGCATTGGCCAATAATGACGTCACAAAACTGCGATCCAATGAGAATGACTGATCTAAGAGAAAGAAATATCTGTCACCTGAGCGATGATAAAATCTGGCAACTGAACTATATACTTAATCATATTAATTAAAGCGTAAATGCAAAACTTTATCAGCACATTGATTGGTATCGTTTTGTTCTGTCCTTTTTCATATTCACATTTTGAAACCAAGTTAAAATGCAAGTTGAAAATGTGCCTGATGTAAATAAATATTTCAATTTTTCTGGCACCTTGGTTTCCGTTACCGCATTGAACTTCACGTAATGCTAGATAGATTTTGGTAGAGACCAAATAGAATAGAGATAACACGGAACATGGAAAATTTGTTTCATTAAATACCAAAACAAAGGAGAGTTAACATCATAATACTGTGAAAACATGAGTTTGTCAGTGACGAAGATCGAATCTGTGTCCCCTCACTCCGGAGTAAGTTGCTCTCCCAACTAAGCTACACGGACGGAATGTATCGCTGCGGATTTGTCGTCTTGACACGTGATTCACCTCTGTAGTACGTCACACAACATACATACATACATACATACATACATACATACATACATACATACATACCATTAAGCTGTTCTCTGAGATTCAGAGATTAGCTCCTGAAAGAAAGACCATCTGCCAAGTTAACATTTAACTAATGGAACTAGAATTTACTTACTGTTGGTGTATCAAATGTCTCCATTTACAGCGATCTTGGCATACAACTCGGGCTTCACTCACATCCATCACACGCCGCACACAAGACCGTTTGTACTTCATACTCATAATCTTTTTCTTATTCAGACATTTCTAAATCTGGTCCTCCTATGATTTCCTTGGCCTTCCTCTATACCTCCCTTTCCTGCCACTTGGTCTGAGAAAATTTTCTTAGTCAGCACCTCATAACTCATTCTTTTAATGAATCTATAACTACTACTTACAGTAGCAAAATACTGTTCTTCACGTGTATAAACACGTGAAGAACAGTATTATGCTACTGTAAGTAGTAGTTATAGATTCATTTTCTTTAGTCACGTATTATTCACTATGTGCATTTATGCACTCAGGTTTTTCTAGTTATCATTCTTTCAACATGGCCAAGCCACCTAAAAATATTAGTCTCCACCTTACTAACAACATTTTGCCTCGCATTACACATCTTCGTTCATCACATTATCAGAGCGTCTCTTGCCACAAACCCCCGTAAATAACGCATCTCTCCAGAACACAAACGACTCCTATGTTTCTTCTGCAGTACCCAGGATTCACTGCCATACATCAGAATATAAACAATTACACTTTCATACACAGCCATTCGGAACTTTTTGAGAACCCATCATTTCTGTGAAATCCACCTAAAGCAACAATGACCGTCACAGAAGAATTCACTGGCCTACTAATTTCACCATCTAATTTGTTCTCTCTGTCAAACTGCTTCCTAAGTATACAATCTCTTTCACCTGGTCAATCTCTGTACCATTAACACTTATCTTGCATTCAGTACTAACAGTTCCTCGCTCAAAAACTACAACTTTGGTTTTTTCGTTATTTATACTCAGTTTGAATTTCATACAAATTTCGTACATCTGGGACAACATACACTGCAACTCATTTTTGTTCTCTGCCAACAGGACTGTTTCATCAGCATACTCAGTTTGAATTTCATACAAATTTCATACATCTGGGACTCATTTTTGTTCTCTGCCAACAGGACTGTTTCATCAGCATACTCAGTTTGAATTTCATACAAATTTCATACATCTGGGACTCATTTTTGTTCTCTGCCAACAGGACTGTTTCATCAGCATACTCAGTTTGAATTTCATACAAATTTCATACATCTGGGACAACATACTCTGCAACTCATTTTTGTTCTCTGCCAACAGGACTGTTTCATCAGCATACTCAGTTTGAATTTCATACAAATTTCATACATCTGGGACAACATACACTGCAACTCATTTTTGTTCTCTGCCAACAGGACTGTTTCATCAGCATACTAAGTTTGAATTTCATACAAATTTCATACATCTGGGACAACATACACTGCAACTCATTTTTGTTCTCTGCCAACAGGACTGTTTCATCAGCATACTAAGTTTGAATTTCATACAAATTTCATACATCTGGGACAACATACACTGCAACTCATTTTTGTTCTCTGCCAACAGGACTGTTTCATCAGCATACTAAGTTTGAATTTCATACAAATTTCATACATCTGGGACAACATACACTGCAACTCATTTTTGTTCTCTGCCAACAGGACTGTTTCATCAGCATACTAAGTTTGAATTTCATACAAATTTCATACATCTGGGACAACATACACTGCAACTCATTTTTGTTCTCTGCCAACAGGACTGTTTCATCAGCATACTAAGTTTGAATTTCATACAAATTTCATACATCTGGGACAACATACACTGCAACTCATTTTTGTTCTCTGCCAACAGGACTGTTTCATCAGCATACTAAGTTTGAATTTCATACAAATTTCATACATCTGGGACAACATACACTGCAACTCATTTTTGTTCTCTGCCAACAGGACTGTTTCATCAGCATACTAAGTTTGAATTTCATACAAATTTCATACATCTGGGACAACATACACTGCAACTCATTTTTGTTCTCTGCCAACAGGACTGTTTCATCAGCATACTAAGTTTGAATTTCATACAAATTTCATACATCTGGGACAACATACACTGCAACTCATTTTTGTTCTCTGCCAACAGGACTGTTTCATCAGCATACTAAGTTTGAATTTCATACAAATTTCATACATCTGGGACAACATACACTGCAACTCATTTTTGTTCTCTGCCAACAGGACTGTTTCATCAGCATACTCAGTTTGAATTTCATACAAATTTCATACATCTGGGACAACATACACTGCAACTCATTTTTGTTCTCTGCCAACAGGACTGTTTCATCAGCATACTAAGTTTGAATTTCATACAAATTTCATACATCTGGGACAACATACACTGCAACTCATTTTTGTTCTCTGCCAACAGGACTGTTTCATCAGCATACTAAGTTTGAATTTCATACAAATTTCATACATCTGGGACAACATACACTGCAACTCATTTTTGTTCTCTGCCAACAGGACTGTTTCATCAGCATAGAACAATCTGCACGCATGCATATTACCAAGACACAAACCAGTATTATCCATTTTGGTATCACGCGTGCATGCATCCATAAATATATTAAACAGCCATGGAGGACAGTAAACATAAGTCTGAAATTGCATTTTACACCAAAACGCATAGTCGAATTATCATGTACGGAGAAAGTTTAAAAAATCATGATATTAGTAATACTGGTCATCTTAGCGGCTTTTATTAAGATGGAATATACGCTACGTTGCTTCCACAACTTTGTTTAGGCATTCGTGAAAGGCTAAAATGTGTTTGTGTGTGTGTGTGTGCGCGCGCGCGCAGATTCTCTGGTAATAAAAACCGTTTGCAATGGCTGAGCACGAAATATTTCCTCGGGACCTCAAGGACAGGCAACCATAAAAGAAATCACATGAAAATCTCCCAACGATGTGATTCTTGTAAAAAACGCTGATTATTTTATTAGGTTTAAAAATAAGTTTTAAAGCGTTTTTGTGTGACGTATACTGCTGATTTACCTATTCGACATTCCTCCGCGTTGTTGTCATGTGGCAGTAACTGGTCCAGAGTATAAAATGTGACACAGAAGTTTGCCCAACAGTCAAACGCACTTGCACATCGGTACGTGAAATTTGGCAAGCGATACTGCATTTATTCGACACTGCATTCGTTGCGAATTTCATCAATGAAAGGTTACTTCAAAATTGTGTGCATTGATCTGTTCTGTTCTGGGGGAGAATATTGTATCAAAAAGCACGTGTGAGCTTTGGTTTAGATGGATTAAAGCAGGTGATTCGGATGTTAGCCATCGAGAACGTAGCGGCGCCCCGCAGAAGGTTGCACATGAGACTCTGCCAGCATTGCTGCATGAAGATTCGTCTCAAACGCAAAAAGAACTAGCTGAACAACTAGGGGTAACTCAACAAACCAATCGATTTCAGAAAGAATCAACTGGGGGTAACTGAATTTCCAATCGATTCAGAAGGAATGAAAACGGGTGCCACATGACCTGAGCCAGAAGAACAAGGATGTGCGTGTCATGAAGTGTTTGCATCTGTTGAAAGAAAGTCTTTCCTGTAGAAAATCGTTATGGGAGATGAAAAGTGGATACGGTACGACAATCCCAAACTCAACAAACACTGGGTAGACTCCGGTAAAGCAACGACTTCGACACGGAAACGCAATATTCACTCCAAAAATGTTTTGCTGTGCATCTGGGTGGGATGTGAAGGGTGTGCTCTATTATGAACTATTGGAACAGGATGAAACTGTTACTTCTTATCACTACAAGTAACAATTACTGCGATTGAACCAGGAAATATGTCGGAAACGTTCATTTTAAAGTAAAGGATTGCGTCCTGTAGAACTACTGCATGACAACGCAAGGCATCGCGAAATCGGCCAAGGAAACGTTATTGACGCTAGGCTGGAATGTTTTGGAGCACTCGGCGTATAGTCCCAACATAGCCCCTTCAGACTATCATTTGTTCTGATCGATGCAACATAGTTTGTCTGCTGTACGGTTCCGGACATGTGACGAAGTGCAAAACTGGGTTGACGACTTCATCGCGTCACATGACGAAATATTCTTCATGGCTGGAATCCGTCAGCTGCCCGACCGATGGCGGAAGGTGATAGATAATGACGGCGCATATTTTGATTCGTAAAGGTATTGTTGTTTTCTCTCAAAGTACCTGTTGCGTTGTCTTTAAACGCTTTAAAACTTGTTTGTACACCTAACATTGTCCATGTTTAAGGACGTTCAGTCTTTGATATCCACCACGGTAATCAAGGAAGTCTGAGACGCTGGTGTCTGCCCGATCGTTCAATCTGGGACAGGGTCCTGTATGAGGTATGTAAATTTCTCCATCATTTTTATGCCAGGGGTGACATTCGAACCCACAACTCTCGGCTCCAGAGCTCCGAGTGCTATCCACTATACAACACTGGCATATACTCTCACTGCTATCTGCCTTTATCTCATGTGCGTGCTGCGGGGCAGACACGCCACAGAGGCATGAATGGTACGTTTAGCTGATGGTCATGCCCAGCCATCAGACAAACGTGCCTTTTGGGAACATCAGTGATCCCAAATTAAAAATGGGTGATTATTTATATATAGCTTTAGCTGTCCACGGTGGACGTCAAATCCTCCCAAAAATATCTTGGATACATAAAATATTTTTACATGCAACAAATTCATATTTCTGTCACGGAAACAGAACAATCCATTGTAGCAACCCTGCGTAGGATATCCGGAAATGACCATGTCTGCAAGTGTCTTAGGGATGAGTGGGGATCTGTAAAAAATAAAACAGAATTGTTGCATATGAAGGGCCCTGCTTGAATTGGAAACACTGTCCAACTTTCAAGAGTTCTCTGTTCTCAGTAGGGTGAGCAGTTTCTTTACTTTCCAAACTCTTCCGATTGATAAAGCTCATGGTATAACTGAACCGATTGAAAGGTCACTCATAGTCACACATGAACAATTTTAGTTGATTATTATTCATGTGCAAGTGCAATTACAAAAATCAAAACCCATATAAATAACAAATTCATAAAATCATGTTAGGAGTTTATTAAATTAAAAGGTTTTTATATTTTAGCACCTAGTTGCACACTGAATCTTAACTTCAGTTCCATGTATCTGGTCCACACTAAGGCGTAGTGAATCCAATGTTGGGTGTATTAACTGATAGTTCATGTTCTGCCCCTCACCACAATCACATTTGTCGGTGCCAGCAGAAAAGCCCCACTTAGCCATGCTTTCCACGTATCTACCTGTTCGTATTCGATTAAGAGATTTTCAGATGGGTCACATTACCTTGAGGCTCCTGGTGGCAGATTTTCTGACGATTCAGTTCCCATTCATATAGCACTGTCACCCTATTTAGGGATGTCTCTTAGCTTCTGGTATCTTGCCTGCTCTGTGGCATTCCTATTGTTGCTATAGTGTTATGGAAAAATTTGCGAGATGACAAACGTTTAGGTGGCGGCGTAGAGGTTGTTGAAAATGAGTAAGTTGCATACTTCTCTCAGTCGTACTGATGCCACAATTTTAGCTGAAAGTTCTGCAGTGCTAACTAACACGTGAAGACGACTACAGATATGAGTTGGTTTCCGACATCTAGTTATCTCTCCGCGCACATGATGTGTCCCCAAGTCCAGTTTTCGGGCGTGTCAAGATCGACCCCACACTGGGCATTCATATCTTGCAACCGATTAACACAAGGCCAAAGTTCGTGACGCTGAGGCAATTGCTCCCCATTTTGAGTTGGCTTTCGAAGAATTGCAATCAGTTTTATTAATTTTTGCTTGGATCTTTTCTATCTGCATTTTTTATGAGAGAGTACAATCTAATGTAACTCCAAGATAAACAGGAAATTTATTGTAGTTAAACTTTTTTGCCTACTCCAGAAAATGCTGAAATGTTTATTTTCGTATCTCTGTTGCAAAAATTAAATGAACTTGTCACTGTTTTATATAATTTAGAGTGGAGTTGATTTTTATTATAGTAAGTTGTGCAGTGTCCTTATACGTTAAGAGCGTAACTATATGTGCAAATTCAGTTTACCAAGAACACCAACATTAAGTGAAGCTTGAACTATTGGAAACCTCAGATTAGTTAATACTTAAGGTCCTTGATTGAGCATAGACTTGCTAACCGTAAGTAATAAGTTGGTACTTATCCTAACTTCAACGTTTTATTTAATGCGTTTGCACTAGTGAGCACAATTCGTCAAATAATGAAGCACCTTTCAATAACCACTCTAGAATTAGCTCAGAAGTTCAGCATATAACATCAACTATCGCATAATAACGTTAACAAAGAACTTGCATTTTAATTTAACATGAGTTAGTAAATACACAATTAGCTTAACACAGTTCCTTAAATTGAATATATCCTAACATACGTAAACCTAACGCAAATCAGAACGAAAGACAGCCCAAAGCAAGACAGCTTTTACTCCAAACATCTCAAAACATCGTCTTTATCTTAGTTTCTTACGTACGTCACACTACCTCTGACCTCAATACCCTTTGCCAAAAACGTTCGGGAGAGGGAGAAAATGTAAACGTTAAATGTGTAAAATGCTTAAAGGAGAATGAACCAAATTAACATGGAGACAGGAACTAAAAAGGAAGGTTATATTAGAGTGCAAGTTACAGCTGTCAAATCCTCATAATAGTTTCTGATAAGTGCTTAACTGTCTTGAGTATTGTATCATATTCAGCCACAACTAAGTCATTTGCATGCATTAAGTTTCTAGTTTATACTTAATTGGTTATTCATTCCTCTACCAGTCAGCTTGTTCGTTTTTTGGTGCAGAAACACTGGCGTGAGAGCCAGATTTTGCCAAAGAGAGTCTACCAGTCAGCTTGTTCGTTTTTTGGTGCAGAAACACTGGCGTGAGAACCAGATTTGCCCAAAGAGAGTCTACCAGTCAGCTTGTTCGTTTTCTGGTGCAGAAACACTGGCATGAGAGCCAGATTTTGCCAAAGAGAGTCTACCAGTCAGCTTGTTCGTTTTTGGTGCAGAAACACTGGCGTGAGAACCAGATTTGGCCAAAGGTAGCCTACCAGTCAGCTTGTTCGTTTTTTGGCGCAGAAACACTGGCGTGAGAGCCAGATTTGCCCAAAGAGTCAGCTTGTTCCTTTTTTGGTGCAGAAACACTGGCGTGAGAGCCAGATTTGCCCAAAGAGAGTCTACCAGTCAGCTTGTTCGTTTTTTGGTGCAGAAACACTGGCGTGAGAACCAGATTTGGCCAAAGGTAGCCTACCAGTCAGCTTGTTCGTTTTTTGGCGCAGAAACACTGGCGTGAGAGCCAGATTTGGCCAAAGAGAGTCTAAACGTGCTAAAAATTTGTTTAAAAGTTAGCTGACACCATGGAAACACAAACCGCATTCAGCTGGAAGAACAAGATGACTCCACAAGATTCAACCGTCAGTTGGTTTCCTTCCGTAATGCCAGCTGCTTTGGATACAGGACAAGGGAACCCCGTTTTTTTATCGCATTAAGGGAAGTATTACATCCAAGACATTTTTCATACATTTTACAGCTTTTCATGCAGAATTGTTCCACTAGGCGATACAAATGTATATTTGTATTCGCCGTGATGCCTTTCAGTCTGGAAAACGAACTTATAAAATCTTGATGGGAAGTAAGTAATCCTAACCAAAATTCTCTAATTCCAGTTAGGTAAAAGTAACTTCTAGTTTAAAGGAAAAGGAAAACCCTCAGTGATATATGTGAATACGTTACTTGCTTTGTGAGGTTTTAGACCACGTGTGCCTAGAAAACTGTGTTGCATTCAAAATTTGACATATTTTTCTCTAAAGATGTGTTCGTCCTTTTCACTAGAGAAATGAGTAGATTCCTCATGTTTAAAATGTATTTATTTCCGCAAACAAATTAAGCTGATTTTATATAAAGCTTTTCTTCGGGTCAAATTTCAGTTGCGCTTGCAGATATGCGTCTGTTAGGTAGAGGTACAGCAATGTTAACACAAAAGCTTTTGAATATAAAAAGAAACTTCTCACCTTCTTTCATCAGGCTGTAGTGGAATCCGTTGCCTGGCTTTACAAGTTTGAGGCACAGCGCTTGCGACACGAGACAAGGTAACGTTTCCGAGAAAAAGTTATTTCTCTCTTTTTCTGTCATTGTTTCCATCAGGAATCCCTTTAAATCATCGAAGCGGCCCTGGCTGTCTTTTGGCTGGCTATTTTCAGGATCCAGCGTTATGCTGTAATGATTCCACAAACACTTTATATTTTACTGCGGCGACACATTGTTTGTTTTAGGATAATGAATTATCGATAGACTATCAGACTAATGTAAAAAAATGACTGATATATCCTGAAAGAATTTATCTTCTATATAACCTTAATTTATGTCAATTTACAGCGGAATCAGTTTTAATTTATGTCAATTTACAGCGGAATCAGTTTTAATTTATGTACTATTTGTTGCACTCATTAACGCAATTTGGAGGCCGTTTGAATGAAGAACGAACTGGAAAGGTTATGTGATTTATTCTATATGTTATCACACTGAACCGGTGACTCGCGGTATTTCTCAGAGACGCGACAAAGTACTATCAAAGAATGTATAATATACTGTAGTACGTTTAATTGATAACAAATTATAACCACTTACGTGCAAGGTCCACTTGCCTAATACCTCGCGGTAATCAAACCGTTGCAATACGTCGCGGAATGTGTCCTGTATGGTGACGAAACACGGAAAGGAAATACAGCATATTTTAAAGTTTCCCACAATGCAACATTGGTGGACGGTGGGGAAAGGGGGGTCAAAACTTCTGAGAGATCGTTTAAAGTCTCATAAGAGATATTCCAAATGATTTAAATCTGGCGAGTTCACTGAAAAAGACAGCCTATAAATCACAGAAATCCTCTTGTAGCTATAGCTGCAGGATACATTGTGCTGTTGGAAAATACTATCGCTGACCAACATCAAATTGCCAAGAAACGGCCCAAATGATCTACGCCCATGCTTTGATAATCCTAAGCATTAGGATGAGATTCGAGAACTAAAAAGTCCCATATCAGAAAACTCTTTACATTATAAAATAACTTTCACCTACTTGGAAGGTCTGTGCACTAGACACGTAAATTACGCAGATTCGTCCTGTTTCTCCGAAGATATCTGCACTGTACTGGACAGTTATGGCATTCACTGAGGTCAGCCTATTGGCACGTACTAGCCATTCCTCTTTCCCCTCACCCTGTGCACTTACTGCCCGTTATTCATTTTCTTCCGGTTTTCTCTATATGTACTTCCTTCTGAGTGCATAGTCAGCCAGACACGGTACATCTGAAACCGATTCACTCGCTCGCTGACAATTTCCCAGTCCTTGAAATTCCGTCAAATTGCATTTCTTTTCAACATTTCGCTTCACAAACTCACCGGCTTCTACGACTGGTTGCCAGTCTAGCTTTTGGAATGCGAGCCAGCTGTGTGTTTATTTTTGCCTTTTTACTTTGCATTGTGGTTAATTATGAATGATAACCTAAATATTTTTCTGATTCAATGCAGTGTTTCCTTTATTTTATGAAAAATGTGTTCATAAAAATATTATGGCGGTAGTACTTAACGCTATTATTAATTAGCGCTGCTAAAAATAAGTTTACTTGCTCTACATTGAAATACATTATGAATATATGATGCCAGGTAAGATTCCAAAGTCTCAATGAGTTAGCAAAAGCCATTGTGTGTTCATGCTGTGTTCAGTGTTCAGTTAAACACCGAATACGTTTTACAGGACGGTTTCACTTGTACTTTACCAGAAAATTTGAGTACATGAGACACCGACAGCAGCTCTCGTCAGCAGTGTGCATTTTAATAAAGTTGTATTTATACGGGGTGATTTATAAAGGTGTATACAATTTCCAGATGCTATAAAACAGTAACAGTTGAAGACAAGGACCACAACTGCGAACCGTTAGGTAGATGTACTCATAAAGTTTGTGTCCCGCTACTGAGGGAAGTGACGTAGCGACAGCGCGCGTGTCACGTGACTAGTCAGTCAAAATGGCAGCGTCTGCTGTGGAGAAGGCGTTTTGTGTTCTTGAATTGAGCAAAACGGAATCTGTAACTGTTGTGCAACGGCATTTTCGATCACGATTCGGAAAAGAACCTCCAACCAGAAAATCTATCTACGATTGGCATAAAAAATTTGAAACTACGGGCTGTTTGTGCAAACTTAAAAGTCCTAGACGACCGCGTGTATCGGAAGAAGTCGTCAATAGTGTTTGCACCGCCATTCAACGAAGCCCGAGAAAATCAACGCGGAGGGTGGGTCGTGAAGTGCAGATTTCACATATCTGGAGAACTTTGAGAAAAAAGCTGAAAATGATTCCATACAAAGTTCAAATGTTGTAAAATCTCACTGACCTTGACAAGACAAAGCGCTTTTAATTTTGTGCCGAAATGCAGCACCGTTTTGAAAATGACGATTTTGCCGATCACTTAGTTTTCACCAATGAAGCTACATTTCACGTGAGTGGTCAGGTAAACAAGCACAATGTTCGCTTTTGGGGAACGGAGAATCCCAGATTTACAGTGCAACACGTGCGAGACTCCCCTAAGGTAAATCTGTTCTGTGCTGTGTCCAAAAAGAAAGTGTACCGCCCCTTCTTTTTTCAAGAGAAAACTGTCACGTAAGGCTCTTTTCTGGGTATGTAAAGTCTTTGGTTGATGCCACAGTTGCAGGACGACAGTGACAAGTTTATTCTCCAATTGGATGGTGCACCACCGCACTGGTTAAGCGACGTGCGAGATTATCTCGATGAACATCTTCCTCACCGATGGATTGGACGAGCCGCGGACTACAACATGCCACTGACTCAATGTCCACCCAGAAGTCCTGACATAACACCTTGTGACTTTTTCCTGTGGGGATACGTAAAGGACAAGGTATTCGCCCCTCCCCTTCCTGTTGATCTAGCAGAGCTGAAACAGCGTATCACAGCCACTATCACTGCACTTGATTTAGATATCTTACCTCGCGTTTGGACGGAAATGGATTACTGACTCGATGTGTGTTGTGTGACTAAGGGTGCACACATAGAACATCTGTGACTGTCTCTAAAAAACTTGAAACATTCCCCTGCAATTCTGTTACAGGTAACATAAAATATCTTACATTGTTCTTGTTTTATAGTGCGTTGAAACTGTATACTTCTTTATGAATCACCCTGTACTGTAGTTGCACATAGATGAAACTTTTAGGAATTTAAAATGATTAATACTTACTGGGTTATTAATAAGTGGGTTATTAGGGAATCCTGGTTTATTATTCAGTGAGTGTAGAACTATTAAAAGAACACTTTTTCTGAACTGTGTTAAGAAGTTTTAGCGATTTATATGAGTGCAATACCGCAAGAATAATTACGATTTTTCAGTTGTCAAAACGTAATTTATGCAGTGTCGAATGTTGTTTAGAGAGAAAATGTTATTTAGCTGGAAATAGAAACCCAGACATTTTTTATGTAGCTTTGAAGAAATGTGGCTGTACGACGAGTAGCTCGAATAAGTATTCAATTGTTGAAAATATTGTAGTTATTCAAGAGTTGAAAAAATTCAAATGCTGAAAATATTTTGATCTCCTTACAAGAGCAATTCTTCATCAAATTCATAGAGGAAATAATATTGCCGAGGATTTATTGGTGTTCATAAGCTCCATTTAAACAATTTGAAGCATGCGGTGCACGGAGAGTATTGTCTTCGTAAAACGCTGGGTTGGATAACTTGTAAGAGAAATGAAGTCACTGGTATCTAAGAGGGGAAAAGATGGCAGTAAAACCTATACGTAACGTATTTAAAAACAAGAAAGATGCCACCGAATATTTGTATGTAATGACACACTTTTGACTCAGATGAATGTGAGGTAACAGGAAATGTAATGATCATCAAAAACTTATTGCTATCTTAAATCCAAAGCTAAGTAAAAGCTTACAAGAACTAATAAAGCGTTTTTCATAGAAAATAATATCCGCGGTAAAAACAATTTTTCAAATCGGACTTTTAGAAGCAGTGATACAGAGGGAATTCTTAAAGTACGTTTACCAATCCTTACAAAGAAGTTGCATTGTTTTAAGTAGAACATCTGAGAGAAATTTTTTCGTAGTGAAAGATATCTGAACCAAATAACGAATTTTTAATAATGATTTTAGAAGAGGAAATGTAATTGTAAACAGCAATATACTTTCACTCGCCGTAGAAGCGTAATTGTGCATTATGGAGGAGCATGGAATATGCCTAATTTGTTCTTCATGTTGCAAACTGTAAGACGGACAAAGGAATTTTCAAATAACACTTTTAGAAGCATAGATATCGGGAAATAAAAAATATATTTATCCCGCTAGCGAGATAACTCTTAATATTTTAAGCAGAAAATCTATGCGAAACGTTTACCCTTGCAAATGATACCTGAGAAAAAATATGTTTTTCAATCAGATTTTCAAAAACGGAGATGCCAATGCAAATATAAAATAGAAATTTATGCTCAGTAGTAGCTTGTAAATGGAATAGTAGAAAATATAATAACAATATATATTTCCCTTGGCAGAAGATTTTCGACGCAAAATTTTTTTTTCAAATCAGTCTATCGGTTTTTATAAGCGACAAAAAAAAATAATATGTATTAGCAATCCCAAGCGAAAATACTGTGCCTTATTTGTAGTAGAAAGTTTGCGCAAAATGGTCTTCACGGAAAAACGTATCCAATTTTTTTATACTTTTAAAAGCTACGGTGTAGGATGAAATAATTATTGAGGTCAGTAGCATCAGAAATTACGTCTCGTAAAGGCAAGATTATAAATCATTAAAAGACAAAAATGCACGAATCACCATTCCCATCATTCAAGCTTTACAAAGGCGAAATATTTTTTTCAAATCAGACTAGTATAGATGCAGAGGTGTGGCACTCCCAAGCAGATGAATAGACTAACGGATGGACACAATAATACAATGAGCAGTACATTTTTGCCAAAATAGGTACTACAAGAGCACCATGAATTGTATCTGAACCCTTTAACTGGTAGGAAAGAATTAACTCGGGTTGGACAGATAGGTTGAAATCGTCTCGAACGAATATATTCGCAATCTAAGAAGATGGTCGAACGCAGCTTGTCCAAGTGAACCGGCACATCAGAAAGTTTTGTCTTCCCCTTAGTTTTGCCATTCAAAGTGATCATTTAGAGTGTGGATGACACTGCTAAAAATGCTGTGAAAATAGTGACGAACCTGAAAAAGGAGAGAGCTGTTTGTAACTTGTTTCTATCCAGTGGCATGATGTGCGCTTCAGGGGGACTAGTTCTTTCTTAAAATGTCTTGCAGCATGGAACAGAGAATAAAGGACTAGAAGGGAGTGCTTGTCACGGTGCAAGGTTTACGGTCGGTACTGCTGAGATGAGAAGGGAAAAGGACTTGTTTTCCCGTAGATTTCGTAAATCTCGGCCGCTGTGTGAACATTTCTATTTGAAGGGCGCAGAAAATTTTGGCAGTATTTGATTCAGGTACATCTGCCGCTTGAAGAGTTAAACAACTACGGTTCTGCATTACGTCTTCGGTTCCCAGCTTCGTGGCCGGAAAGGAAGCTAAACAGCCAGCAACCTAACGCAGAATCAACACCTTTTTGTCCTTAATTAAGGAATTTCGGTACCAGACGAAACTTTTGCAATATCAAGCGCATAACAGCCTTAAACACGGTTAAGGCAGACTAAATTATGACCTATCAGTTGACTCGAACGAAAGTCATGCTGGCAGCCATTAATGGGCTTCGAGGACTGCATATAAGACAGAAGCTGCTCATTAACTGCTTTTTCCATAACTCTGAGCCGACGTACCTACTACTCCTGAGCGCGATAAATTCGCTTCTGTTTCGCACGTTCTAGGAAATACTTAATTTACTGAGCACCCTAAAACTGTTCTAATTCTCTGATTTACAAAGGTACAACATCAGTGTTAGGCTATTTGCAGGGTGTAGAAAAACGAAGGGCGATGCAGTTCATGACTCTTTTGTGTATTTTTATACACTATCTACCAACAAGTAATTGGACACCTGTGATAGCAAAGGGAAACGAAGTTTATTCACCTTCAGTAGTTGGTGGAGCCTCCACGAGCGGCGATCACAACTGCGACCCTCTGGGGCATACTCTCAACTACGCGTTGTACGACGGCTAGCGGTATTTTCTTCCACTCGGCTTGGAGAAGACAGGTCAGTTCCTTCACCGATTTCAGACGGTGGGGGCACCCCTTAAGTTGACGTTCCAACTCGTCCCAGAGGTGCTCGATAGGGTTAAGGTCCGGGCTCTGCGCAGGCCAGTCCATTTGATTAACCCCATTGTCACCATACCAAGCCATGGTGAACCTCGCAACATGACAGGTGGCATTGTCATCCTGAAAGTAACATGGGTCCACCCCGTAAAACTGCTACAACGTAGGATGCGCATGGTCATCCAAAATGGTGCAGTAGGTCTCGGCGTTGAGTCTACCAGGAATTGCGACCAAGGGCCCCTTGCCATACCAGGAGAAACACCCCATAGTATAATTCCACCGCCGCCGAACTTCACAGTTGGCACAATACATTCCGGCAGGAGGCGTTCTCCAGGCATACGCCAAACTCAGACCCTGCCATCTGAACGGTAGAACGTGAACATTGATTCGTCGCTCCAGAGAACCTGTTTCCACTGTTCAACGGTACACTGTCGAAGTTCTTTGCACCACGTTAGCCGAGCAGCGCTATTGGACTTCGCGATCAAAGGCTTGTGGGCGGCAGCACGTCCATGATAACCGAGCAGATGGGCTTCCTTACAGATGGTATTCATCGAAAGAACACTCCCTGTTGAAACTCCTCGCGGATGTGGCCCATCGATTTGGTGCGGTTCTTCCGAATTTCTCTGGCCAGCACCCGTCGGTCTCTAACTCCCAGTTTTGTGGGTCTGCCGGGTCGGGGCACATTCCGACCGTCACCTCTCATCTTCCACTTGCCAATCACGTAGGCCACTGTCGATTTTGGGTACTTCAACTCGCTGGATAGGCCACGTATGGATCAGCCATTTCTGTGATACCCGACGATTACACCTTTCTCGAAATCAGAGAGCTCCGAACTGCGTGGCATCTTACATGCGGCTGGTTGTGTTGTTGTTTCCCACACGATATTTAACGGCGGCGGCCGTGACGTGTGTCAGGACCGCAGATATCGTCGATTGCAGGGGTGTCCAGTTAATTGTTGGTAGATAGTGTATAATTTCGTGAATTTTTCAGAAATGTTAGAGAAATTTTCAAAGAATTTGGCTACCAGCATATGTCGTAAATTTTGGCAATTCCTTGAATGAGCTGATCTGCGTCTTGAGACATCTTCAGCTGACCGAGGTGACGTTGCACATCAGTCCAAGTAGGTAAATCACATGGTAAGAGGACATGTGCCATCCCTCGTCCTGCAACAAGAGAAAAAAAAGTGCTCATCAGCAAAAAATACAACAGTGCACATGAATTTTTGCATCTAAATTTTTTGGAGTACACCAAGTGGTTACAATTTTAGACTTCTGCAGAACTCCTGTCTCTAATTCATCAAGACTAATCATAATATTTTTCAATTGCGCCATATTTAAAATTAAGACCTTCTCATTTATATAAATAGGATAATATCCTTACAACAAAACTTTCAGCTCTGACTTTACAAACACGCCAAATACTCAATTCCGAATAGTGATTGCTTGAAGAAACACTCGAATTCAGTCTGATTAATTTACAATAAACCATTTTGTTTTGTTATTGCTCCATTTTACCAAATGCTTTTCCTTCTACGGCTATTTTTCTTATTTTGAATCAATATACATAAAGGTCACAAGAAGCGTCTGATCATCAGTGGTGTCATTTCTGAGATCAGGACTCTCAGAAGAATCATTTCCCTTCTGCTCTGTTTTCAGGCGCGGTGAAGCATGCTTGACTGAAACGAACCTGCAACTGACTACCGATTCATATTTCCTACTTACTAACAGTTGTTTGTACTAATTGTATTTCGTAAGAATTCTTTCCTTATTTTGAAAAGTACACTTACCAATAGGAAAAGAATAAAGAAACGTAGACATATATATCAATAACATACGAGGGGATTCAAATTTGACCTGGACTTTTTTTTAACCAGATGTTTATTTACCATACAGCTGATATTACATCACTTAATTTTCGAAGTAATCTCCGTTGTGGGCCATTCATTTCTTCTAGCGTTCTGGAAGCTTCCGGATCCCAGTTTCATAGAATTCTTTACTCTGTTGTTTAAACCATTTCAGGACGACACTTTTCACTTCTTCATTTGATCTGAATTTCTGCCCTCCCAAAAATTCCTTTAATGAGCTATAACGAAGTAAATTTCTTCGTCATTTTCGTTCCACGCCGAGGATCGAACCCGAGTCCACTCATTCCGAAACAAGTCACTCTACCAACTGAGCTACGCAGACGTTCGTTCTTGCTGCTATCTGCCTTTATGTCGTGTGCGTCCTGCGGGGCAGGCACGTCACAGAGCCGAACAGATGGTAGTCACATGGTGATATATCCGGGCTGTACGGAGAGTGTGGTACAACGTCCCATTCCAATTTCTCCAGTGTTTCCATAGTCACTGTAGCGGTGTGATGCCTGGCGTTGTCTTGGAGAAGGCATACTCCACGGTTGTGGAGTCTTGGTCTCTCCTTTCTCAGTGCTTCCTTAAGGGAGTTCTTGAGGAGATCGCTGTAATAGGTGGCATTGATTGTTTGACTATCTTGCAGGAAATCCGCAAGAATAATACCATTAATGTCCCACAACACCGTAGCCAATACTTTCGTGGCTGATGCCCTGATCTTGAATTTTTTGGGTGGGGGCGAATCACTGTCTCCACTCCATGCTTGCACGTTTGCTTTCCAGCGTACGGCGATGAATTCATGTCTAGTCCACTGTCACCACAAGTCTGAGAAAGTTGTCTCATTCTCTCTGATGTCTTCGGAACAACATGTTCGCAATTTGCAACTTGCTGGCTTTCTGCTCGTCGGACAGCTACTTCGGTACCCATCTGTCACACACTTTACTGAAGTGCAGCTTATCGTGGATGATCATATGTTTGCTGCCGCCGCTGATGTTCAGTGCAGAGCTCAGATCACTTAGAGTAACCCTCCTGTGGTCCCGGATGAGCTCATTCACGCGCGCAGTGATGGCGTCGTTAACAGAAGTAGCCGGTCGTGCCTTGGCGGGTTCGTTGCCTACGCGTTGTCTGCCTTTCTTGAACGCTTTACACCATTCGATGACGGATGTACGGGACAGACACGAATAACCAAACTGTGTTTGAAGTCTCTGGTGAATTTCACTGCTACTCGCGCCTTCATTGCAAAGAAATTTGATAAATATTCTCTGCTACACTGAAGTCGAAACACCTTCACTCGCCACTTCTATTTCTGCAATGCGGGAGTTGTCATGGTAACGAAAATTAACGAAACAGGTGGCGTTCTGGTAGCGTGAGATACCAGTGTATGGAAGAGTAACTTTATGTGGTCACTCCCTGTTTCATCGCATAATGTTGGAAATAATCTAGTCCTAAGACCTTCGGATTTTATGAAATTCACCATCTCATCGAGAACAATTTTCAGGGTTGGTGACAGATTTCTGGCTACCAGATGTTCTCTATGTATGCTGCAGTGAGTGAAGTAGACTTGAGGAGCAACTTCCTTTATTACTGTTAGCACACCACTGTGTTTTCCTGCATAGGATGCGCTCCGTCGGTGCAAACTCCAACTCATTTACCCCAATTCATCTCACAATTATCAAGGAGATGTCTGCAGAACTTGTATAAGCAGTTAGTAGTTCATTGAATAAAAATTCTTCACGAACAGTCTCTCCATCTTCAAATCTAATAAAACACATAAGCTTGGCAAAGTTTGCTACGTCAGTCAACTTATCGAACTGGAGAGTTTCAGTTTTCCAATCACTTGCTCCTTAACATTGTCTGCCATAGAACTTTTTCTTCATGGCACAGTATTAATCTTGAAAGTGGAAATAAAAGTGACGCTCAAAGCATTCTTCAAAGCAATTTAAGAAGCATACTGGAATACGATATTAGCATGGTAGTTTTTATGTATACTTTGTGAAACAGTCATTTACAGTACAAAAGCCATTTATAGTTTTATACTGGAAACAGTTTTTAATAGAACCCGTTTCCAGTATAATTTTTAAACCCTATTCATGTTTTGAAACGTTGCCCACTATGCTGTTCTAACGCTCACGCGTACCACCTGTTGAAAAACGGTGCTTTAAAGCATAAATTTTACAACAGTATTTAACATTTTGAAATTTCGTTCATACGTTTTTTTATATTTATATCTTTTTTAAGGCAATTGCCTAGAAAAATCTATAACCAAGATTTCACTGTATTTGGTCTTTGCAAACATAAAAAGTGTCACAACGAAATATAAAAGCCAATGTTCCAAGTCAGATGTTACAAAGAGATCAATGTCAGCTGAATGATAGCTAAGAGAGTCTATAAACTTGGTAAACGACCGGCTGCGGCAAGCCTTTTTATAAAACAGAACCGCTTTCAATTGCCATTTAGAACACTACATTTCATGTTTCAAAAAATCACAAAAGAGGTAATAGAACTTTTCAGCCAGCGTTATTCATCTGTGCTTGCTTTCTATCATTCACATCGGAAACATTTAAATGCTTTACGATCTGACAAGGAAGGGAATTGTTAATCTTATGATATGTTCTTTACTTCATTGCCTATCGATTTTTGTAGGCAATGTAATACTTAAGAAAACGTGATCCATGGGGTTTCTGATTACAATCCTAAAGTTTTCAGGGTGTTTAGAAATTTGTGAAATTTTCAATTAATAAGTACAAACAAATAGATTTACGTATAGAAGATGCAGCGGCATCGAGACGGAAATTATACGTCAGCAACATTTGCTTCTCCAACTCAAAATTTGTTTTTTCATACAGCTACAGAGGATGTTGAAACGTTTTTAGAAGGTTTTTGGATAAGAAATTACAGAAAATAGAAGTTCAAAGAATTGAAACTGGCAACAGCATGTTAGATGAATACGAAAGGAACATCTGCTGCAGTTGAATATCGTCTGATAAGAAACGGGCATGCTTAAACAAGCTATGGATAGGTTACGTTTTTGCCCCTTACGAAAACAAATTTTCGTATTCTGCAATTAAGAAACGCTGTGAAGATCATAGAATTAGCATTTCTAAATATAAAATAAACAATATAATTAAGAACAGGGAAAAATCGTCAAGCATTACGTTTAACAGGAAAAACAACACAAAACGAATATCCAAAGAAGGTATGTACTTTTACGACTATTACAAAAATAAGGTCTCTGGTCTTAAAAGAAAATCTACAGACCGGAAGAGCAATCGCTAAGCCGTCAAAAATCTCTGCATCAACTGTAAACAAGGTAATAAACAAAGAAGGGAAAAAACACCAAGCATACTGTTCACTGGTTTTTCCTAGGCACATAGCAGTGTGCAGAACATGGTGTAGAATTCTTTATGAAAATCACTTAGCCGGAGACAAATGGAAATTTACTGTGACTATTGATGAAACATGGATCTATCTAAACGACTGTAGCAAAAGAAAAGGTCGATTTGCTATCGCAAAACAGCAGAGAAAGAATTACGAACCTGGTTCCAAGAATCCAAAGCAAGTTTCAGCAAACGATTCATGATTATTGCAGGTTTCTCGTACAATGGGGAATTAAAGTTACGAAAAGTTGAAAAAAATGTTAAAATCAATTCTACATATTACCAAAATAATGTTTTAACTCCTGCATTTAAAGAGGAAATGCCATTCCTTTTCCACAGAGCTCTCAAAGAGTGGAGCTCCGTCAGGGTAAGGCTACCAGTTATACATCTAAATATAGGACTCTATTTCTTGAAAAAGTGAATAAAAACAAACGGATATCAAATTGATACCTTTTGTTCATTTCCCTTTAGTCTCTGATGTGTCACCAATGGACTATTGTATCTTCTGACTGCTAAAAAGAGCGCTTTCTAAAAGCGGACCAAAAACAATGATTGGGCTCTGGGAAGTAAAAGAGGAATGGAATAAAATACCACTACCAATTTTAAGAAATGTCCTGTTATCTTCGAAATCTACATGTAGGTCCCAGAGGAAAGGCTCTCAGAAAGAACATTTGAAAAAGATATAATTTTATTTTACACTGAAGAGCAATTGAATTAGAGACAGCTGGCGTTATGCAAATGTGGCGCTGTGGGCGGATCTGTAAACGGAAACGAAATGACGTATGCAGCGATCCGACAATATAAGGAGTGATGCGACGGGAATCAATAAGAGTTGGACGCAGTATGGTTAAGACGAAGGATTTAAGCGCATTTGGTTGTGGGCAAATTGTCGAGCCCGACGAATGGGTCACTCCATTTCGAAAGTCGTGCAGGCACTGGGATTTTCACGAGCCACTGTGTCACGGGTGCTTCGTGAGTACATCGAATCCGGTAAAACCATCCCTGCAAGGGCCAACTGCCGTGGGCAATAGCGTGTGGATGAACTAGGTCATCGTCGACTAGTTCGCATTGTAACAGCGGATAGACGGGCCACAGTGCAAGAAATCACTCGGCAATTTAACGCTGGTGCACAAAAACGTGTAAGCAGCTACACCATCCAGAACCATCTCCTCGCTATGGGGTACAGAAGCCATCGTCCCACGAGGGTACCGCTGCTGACCGCACATCACAGGGTGCAAAGATTAGCATGGGCGCGGGAGCATCGCCATTGGACCATAGACATGTGGGAAAATGTTTCTTGGACTGATGAGTCGAGATTCACGTTGGTACATGCGGAAGGCAGGATACGAGTACGGCGCAAACCACGTGAAGCGATGGATCCTTCTTGCCAGCAGGGTAATCTTCAAGCTGGTGGGGGTGGCATTCTCATCTGGGAACTGTTTACGTGGACTGAAATGGGACCCCTGGTACGTCTGACATCGTCCCTCACAGGTCAACGTTACCGGGATATCCTGGATGTCCATTTTCTCCCGTTTGTGGGTCTTCAACATCCCACTGGGGACCACATCCTGCAACAAGACAATGCTCCGTGCCATCACTCCGGAATTGTATCCGAATGATTGGATGAACACTCCACCGACGTGACCTCGCTTCCTTGGCCAGCTAGGTCACCTGACCCCAATCCCATCGAGCACATCTGGGATGCCATCGAGAGAGATGTTCCAGGCTCTGACCCCCTCCATCAAATCTTCGTGAACTGTGGGAGCTTGTTCAGATGTCGTGGATCCGTATGGCTTCCCAACGCTTCCGGTGTCTTGTCGAGTCCATGCCGAGACGAATCGCCGCCGTCATCAGGGCAAAAGGTGGTGCTATACGTTACTAGACAGGTAGCTCTAATTCAATTGCTCTTCAGTGTAAATATTAATGATGTTGTTGGAAAATTATTCTAAAATGGACAGCCTCTGTATTTGCTAGAGGATAACAATGCTCTTTCACATCCTGCATGTTTGCTAGACTTTAGGCACTCGGGACATGCGTGGGATTTAATTCCCTGCTTAAAAAAGTCGGCTACAACTCTGTAGCACATGTAGTAACAATGTTAGGTACGAAACAGCACCAGTAATTTTTCGCAGCTCTAAAAAGATATCCAGCCAAGTTTTTAAGCACGTACTAAATAAACATTCTCCTTCGAGGACAAAACTTATCGGTGTCCCTCAAAACCTTTATGCTCGCTTTTCGACTAGGTACCAAAAATTAGACAATATTCTTAAAAACTTTGGTCCTCACATCGGTTCTGTTGACAGGAAGAGTCTAAGATTAAAAAAGTTGGAATGATTGGCCTTTTCTTAGTGAAGAAGTGCGCAGGCAAAATTTCACGTTAGAACGAATTGTTCTTAGGCATGATGCAAACATAAGAACTGTTATCAGATCAACTTCAAAATACAAAGCCTGATCAATAAGTAGCTTACGATTACCTTTGGGTGTGTATTAGAGATACGTAATTTGGTGTCTCTCAACGTCATCACACTTTTTTGACTAGAGGGCGTTATTTGGCCAAAAAGACAACATGTTGGAGAACATATTCAAGTGAAAATGACGACCCACCTGGAAACACGGTCTCACTCGGTCTTACGCGCAGTTCTTAGATGGAACGCTGTGACCCGCTGTACAGGAAGAAATCGTTGCATTTGCAGCAATATGACTAAAGTCACCCGTCTGTCTCCTAGTACCTGAGCCTTCACAAACGCCACGTTACTGTGGGTCGTTGAAGGGCTGCCACTGCCTTTCTCACCCGTCAACGCATTGTGTACATATCTGCCGATTCGGAAAACCATTCTGATTCGCTCTGAACACTCATGACTTAAGAACCATGGAAATCTTGTAGTTGATGATAAACGTCCGGTGTCGGCGTATTTCATGACCAGGGAAACCTAATCACCGTGTGCCTCCGAATCAGAACACGTTTCTAAGCGGGATCACTTTCACTTGAATCTTCTCTCCAGTATGTAACTTTTTTATTCAATCTCCAATGCCAAACAACGCCCTCTAGTCGCGAGATTGATATTGGGAAACACCGATTTTTATAACCCTAATTCTTTGCCGAAGATCGTCGAAAGTTACTCATTGATCACAGCCTAAGCACACCCTATTTCTAAATATATCGAATTTTTTTCTGGAAGAAAATACCAGCTTACAAAATAAACATGTTTGGACACCTTAACATGCTGTGGTAGGCACTGAAATCATTCCTGAAAGTTTTTGGTGGCCACTCCGAAGCCCGAGTGATCTGAGGCGCTGCTTCCTGACCATTTTCCCGAGATGCGCCCTGGTGTGCTTGTCCGATGGCGTTGGCTCTCCCCTGGAGCCAATGGCCACAAATTAGGGACAGACTTTACGACTTGCTTATGGTGTTCGTCAAAGCCCAAATCAAACGAAACAATAGAGTTCTTGATACTGTGCAAATAAAAAAAGAGCAGTTTGTCCAAATAAAATCGGAACAGGTACTGATTCTTTTCAGTCCTTCTGTATAGCGTTTATTTGTGCGCCCATGGATCTCATTCTAACGTTGTGCACTTTTCCGTTGCACCGCAAGAACAGCAACGACCAACTTTATGTTCATCATATGAATACTCATACCTGATGTACCAAAACTTTGGAATCACGTAACCAGTTACATCTTTCCCAAATTCGGCATTGTGATGTGCGTTCCCGTATTTGCGTTTCATCGTTAAATCTCCATACAACAAATGGAGTTTCCAGTTTTGCGTTTGAGAAAAAAGTTCAAATTTAAAACCCTGTTGTGACCTTCAGCAACATGAATCTTGCATTGGAAGAAAACAGTTGAACAGAACTGTCTTGTGATACGTTTTTAGTGGTGATAAAATTGCTTTTCCGTTTTCTTGCGTTGCCTTGCTTCTGCGTATCCACAACTTTTTGGAAACACGAATTACTCGATTTCTTTTTGCCACAGCTGAAAGTTAATTTTTATGCTAATCTGTGAAAACACAAATTTGCCCGAGCCTCCTCACTCCAGAATACGTTCCTCTCACAACTAAGCTACACAATGTATCGCTGGAGATTTATCGTCTTGACACGTGATTCACCTCCGTAGTACGTCACATCATCTCCCTTTTAATTTATTTTTCTCTTATTGAAGCGAAGTAGGAATTTTTTCATTAATTCCAGACGATGAATGGAATGAACATCACACATTTTTCGAAGAACTCAACGGCCAATAGATTCATTGTTACGTTCGGGTGCCAATGTGCAAACACAAATTTCCGTGCCCCCCCCTCACTCCGGAGTAAGTTGCTCTCCCAACTACGCTACACGGACAGAATGTATCGCTGAAGGTTTGTTGTCTTGACTCGTGATTCACCTCTGTAGTACGCCACAAATCTTACTCCCAAACTGCTCTCTGCGCATGCTCACGTGACATCGACTGCCTTATTTAGACAATAAATGCGTTTTCCTAGATTTATCCATGTGCTCTAGTTCAGATGATAAAGAGAGAGGATTTCACATCACAGTGTGTACAATAAATTTCCATGAATGATTTCGTAGGAGCAATGGAAACGCAGTAAGCTTTTTAAAGGACGAACAGTTCACTCATAAAGACTGTGTACCTCTATTTAAGCTGAATCCCGAACAGAAGATTTCTTTTCGTTTTGGCTGGTGGGGATTATTTCCTTTACTTAAAAAATCGCACTTACCTGAGATGCAGGTTTCATTTGTTTAGATGAAGTACTGTGAATGAATTATATACAACATCCCATAAGCTTATGAATTGGAGAAACCTGAATTTATTCTGCGAATTCCAATACAGTTGCAATTCTTTGCATGCTCACGAAGGAATGATGCATCCATCCATCCGTTCCTCTGTAATTCGTTAGTTCGTTACACGCTTCTCTTTCGCTCCCTCCGGCGTTGCCATGACTAAGACATTTCTTCTGTGCGCTAAAAGCTTTTGCAGAATGACGTCAGTAAATTCGTTTGTATACGAAAAATATGTTTAATGTAATAACATTTTCGAGTGACGTCTTTGCGCTGAAGAACTTCGTAAACAAATTTGACACCGGGTATTTCTTCATATTTCACTTTTATAATTCTAATTCTTTTATTTTATACTTTTATATTTCTAATCCTAATCTTTGCGTCAAGAACTAACATCACTGCAAATCCAAGCATTAATTTCAATATTAAGTAACAAGGAATTATTTTCAGGCTCTATAACAACTCTTTTAATGGAGATAAAGCTTCCCTTATTAGACTACCAATCCAAACCAATCTCCTATTTGTTAACCAATCATCTAATTTGAAGGAATTCAAAATAATCCTAACATTTGTTTTGTAAACACTGGTGTACTAATACAAAGATGTTCGTTTGTCTATCTGTGCTTCAGCTTTTTCTGAAACTTTTAGTGTAAAGAAATGCAGAAGAAATTAAAAAATACAGGTGCTAAGGAGACAATAAGGTCATACACAGTCGAGTCACATTATTGTGACCACCTCCTACTTTTGACGTCAAGAGCGCGTAGCCAATGAAAGAAGGCACGTGTCGTGAGCTGGCTTGGAGAGTATATCAGGTGTGCTGTAGGCATTCTGAAACTATATCTTTCGTTGCTGTCATGGATAAAAAGGGCGATATATCAGATTTTCAAAAAGGGATGATTATCGGCTTTCGGGTCAAGAGTGGCAGTATTTCTGAAACAGCGCAGTTTGTGAACTGTTCGCTTGCTGCTGTGGTTAAAGTGTATCGTGATTGGAGAAATGGCACCATTGCGAACAAGCGACGTGGAAACTCCGGAACACAACGTGACGTTGATGTGAGAGGTAAACGTTGGCTGCGAAGGTGCGTGAGAGCCGATCAACACGCTACAGCGGAGCAACTCACTGGCCGAATGAACCAGAAGGCTACCGAAAGTGTGTCTAAAACGACAGTTCAGCAAACCCTGCTGCGTATAAGGCTCCGATGAAGACGGATGATCACTGCACCTATGCTAAAGAAAGTAAATCGGCAGAAAAGGCTTACATTTGCACGGCAGTATCGGAATTGGACTTCTGCTGATTGGCAAAGGATTGCCTTCTCCGATGAGTCACGTTATCTGCTTAATCGAACGGATGGTCGCTGGCGTATAAGGCGAGAAACATCGAAGAACAAACACTCTTCAACTATTGCTGGAAGAACACAAGCTGGTGGAGATAGCGTTATGGTCTGGGGAATATTTTCGTCGCATTCCCTGGGTCCACTCATACCTGTGGAAGTCACTATGGACCGAATTCGTTATGAATCCATCCTTGCTGACCACGTGCACCCATACATGCTGATTGTCTTCCCTGGGGGGATAGGATCTTCCAGCACGACAGTGCGACGTGTCACACAGCTAGAAATGTCTGAACTGGTTGGAAGAGCACGATGAAAACTTTAAATTACTTTCCAGGACTCCTAACCCCCAGACCTAAACCCAATTGAGCATCTGTGGGACCACCTCGATCGTGTTGTTCGCTCTATGGATCCTCCACCACACACCCTTCAGCAGTTGTTAGATGCACTACTACCTGTGAAATGTGAACACCTACCAGCACCTTATTAAGTCACTCCCAGCCCGTTTTAGCTGCTGTCCGGTGGCAATTGCTCTTGAAAACTGTACTGTTTCTTCCAAAATCTCTCTAGCCAAGTTTTACACGTCGATTAAATTTTTCATAATTTGACCCTTGCTTCATATCTCTCGTCCAAGGTAAATGTAGGTGTCGGTTACCTGTTTCTTCCAAATATACACTGCTGGCCACCCAAAATGCAACACCAAGAAGGAAGCATCCGATTGGCCTGAAATTCACAGCATGAGTCGCCCGCGAGAGGAGATGCAAATGATAAGCATTGCAGGGCATATGCAAATCATGTGCGCCCGGCACGCCACCGAGAAGCACTATAAGAAAGGTGCACAGAAGGCGGGGTGTAAGTAGTGGAAGTGTGTTGTGCTGCCAGACCTGTGCGTGGGAAGCTTCCTGATGCCTCTTCGTAGAAAACGGCAGTAATTCCAGCACGTTTCGGAGTTCGAAAGAGGACGATTAGTGGCTTATCGCAACAGCGGTTTATCGTACCGTGACGTCGGCGCCCATGTGGGACGACATCCAGCCACAGTGAGGCGAATATCGATTCGGTGGGTGCTGGAGGGACGGATGGGCCGACGTGAGCGATTTCCGCGGCAGCGGTACACCACTGAACGAAAGGACCGGCATGTTGTGCGGCGGGCATTGACGGCTCGCACCGCCACATCACGAACGTTGGCGCAGGAATTAGGGTGTGTTGCGCAACAACCTGTGTCAGCACGTACCGTTCTACGTCGTCTGCCTGAGCGGGGACTTGTGGCACGGCGCCCATTCCTCCGATTACCATTGACGTTACACCACCGACGAGTGCGGCGGTAGTGGGCCGTTGAACGCCGCACCTGGACTACGGAATGGCACAACATTGTCTTTTAAAACGAATCCCGCTTCTGCCTGTAACAACACGATGGTCGGGTCCGCGTGTGGCGGCACCGCGGCGAGAGATTGTATGACGCCTGCATTATGCATCGCCATACCGGTCTGTCGCCTGGCGTTATGGTTTGGGGCGCAATTGGATATGACACCCGCACCCCTCTGGTATGCATCGCCGATACACTCAACAGCCGCTTCTACATCTCCGACGTTTTGGAGCCTGTAGTCCTCCCTTACCTGCAGGACCTGCATGCGGCCACGTTTCAAAAGGACAATGCGCGCCCGCACGTGGCACGCATCATGCGACAATTCTTCACGGCCCACCAAGTGTCACTGCCACCGTGGCCCGCATGTTCTCCTGATATGTCACCCATCAAACACGTCTGGTCGCTGATCGGCAACCGAGTGGTCCGGCAAGCACCACCCGCGGCCACGCCTCATGAACTGTGGCAACGTGTGGAAGCAGCCTGGACCGGCATACCCCAAGCCCACATCCAAAGCCTCTTTCGTTCGATGCCGCGGCGTGTAGCGGCCGTTATTGCCAGCCATGGGGGCCACATGAACTACTGATGTCTGCGTGTTCCGCAAGTCGCACGGGCCTGTGAGCTTAATCGTCTCATCTTTGTATCTGTTGTTATGTGTCCAGTAAATCTGGCTTTGCTATCTCGTGTCCCTCTTGGTGTTGCGTTTTGGGTGACCAGCAGTGTATATACAGTATATATTCTGTATATATTATGTGTGCAACTTAATTCTCGGCCACAGGCACGACACGTTCACAGCAAATTATAGCAAATCCAATACGTACCTAAACAGGGAAATGATCCCCGTCGTGATGGATGCGTTTGAGCCATCAGTCAGGGAGCTGCCGAATGCCACTGCTGAAAAAAGAGGGTTGTTTCGAGTTGAAAAAGTCATCGGTACTTGTGAGGACCTCCTCGACAGAAGTGAAGTGCGTATCAGTAAGGTGATGTTGCAGGGAGCGAAAGAGGTGTTAATCCGACGGAGAGAAGTCTGGAGAATACGCCGGGTGGAACAAAATCTCCCATCCCAGGTCGATGATCGTGTTTAAAGTCGTTTTCGCGGTGTGAGGACGCGCGTTATCCTGAAGCAACAGGACCGACCTTCTGCCCTTGACGGTGTATGGTCTTTTCGCCTACATTGCGTCACTCACACGAATGAGTTCCTAACAATAACGCTCAGCATTGACCGTTTCACCAGGTTTGAGCAACTCATAGTGTACGACACCGCGCCGATCCAACCATATGCACAGCAACAACTTCCTGGCATGGATATTTGGTTTGGCGGTGCTGGTGGTAGGCTGACCTAGATAAACCCACGATGTGCGTCGCTTAAGATTATCGTAGAGGATCCACTTCTCATCACAGGTCAAAATCTTGTGGAGGAAATCCTTCTTCTTGAATCAGGAGAGCAAGGACACAGCAACATCGTAGCACCTAGACCTGTTTACAGCTGTGAGTTGGTGGGGCACCCAACGGCCCTCCTTGTGAATCCATCCAAGATTGTGCAGGCGCTTTGCAATGATTTGCCGTGTTACCCCGAGATCCTGCGCGAGCTCTGACTGTGTGCGACAAGGATCCGCGTCCAACAGTTGTTCCATTTCCTCATCGTTAACTTTCTGTGGCTGTCCCGGACGTTTTGCCTCACGGAGATAAAAATTCCCCTACTTAAACTGCTGGGAACCATTTCTTACACGCACTGTAGAATACAGCAGCCTCACCCAAAACAGCACAGATCATTTGCTGGGCTTCTGCGGCACTTGTTTTCAGCTCTAACGAGAAAAAGGGGGCAGTGCCTCAAATGTTGCTTCTCGAACGACATTGCTTTCACCGGCAACTTTCGTCCCTTCTGTCACTACAGCTGTGAGCGGTTACGGTTGCCTGGAAAGCTGTTGGACGGTGTTGCAATCAGCCATTATCGCACACAGATATTTGCCTTTGTCGACGTTCTATGATCGCTTGCTGTTAGGGGCCAAGAATTAAGTTGCACACCTAATATATTACCGAACAAACCCGACTTTTGGACAAACTAGTTGTGACTAGGACAAACTAGTTTATCCGATGCGCGATAGGATGAATGGGCACTGTCCAAACTAGATTATACTGAAATAAAGGTAGAGCTTCCAGGACAAACTGATTTGACCTAATCTTAACTAGTTTCACCTGCATTGGCACTTTAATCTACAGGTTATGGAGACGAATCGAGGGGAAATTGTGACATTTGCAAATCTTTTAGAAGTTTCTGCCAACATTCTGTCACGACCACCATGATCGACAGCCACATGAGTTGCATCGATCACATGATATAGTTCATCAGCTGAGAAATAGTATTTTATATTATTATTTCGTGCGACAAGTTTTTTAGGCCCCCAATTGCAGCACACTAAATCGTTTGAACCTTCTTTGTTGCAGGGGTGTTTTCTTTTCCGCTTTCCCAGCCTCCTCCACCTCTTCTATAATTTCTAAGCATTTGCCCTTTGTAAGCACATTATAATGAGTCGATTTTTCGCTTTCACTTTTCAAAATCTCCTTCAAAAATCTCTATCTCCACTCCCTATGATAACTTTGTCCACTAGACGAAGCCTCATCCATGATGGTGAGAGACACAAAAGAACAAAAAGAATAAAACTTTCGAACACTCTACAAATTCGCGGCTCACTACTGCCAACGCGGGCACGGATAAAGCTTAGTATTACACCGGATGCGATTGGCTGAACGCTGTTCTTATACTGTGACGCGGGGATGGGGGCGGCGTGGCCGGTAACTCCCCGAATCTGCAGGCTCGAACATGTTCATTGTTTACATCGCACAAAATATCAGTTTCGAATAGCCAAATGGTTTATCCTGTAGATTAAAGTGAAAATGCAAGTCAAACTAGTTAAGATGAGGACAAATCAGTTTGTCCTGGAAGCTGTACTTTTATTTCAGTATAATCTACAGTAGTTCGGACTAGGCCATACCCATTCATCCTATCGCGCATCGGATGAACTAGTTTGTCCTAAAGTAGAGTTTGTCGGGTAACATATACACACGCACTATATTGACAAAAGTCACCGGACGCCCGGATCCATTGCGTTCTTAAGATGCGCGGTACAGCTGCAAACGGTATAAAAACAAACCTGCAGCTGACCGCGATCATATCGCACTGTGAGGTTGAGTGAAAATGTCGCCGCGGGAAAGAACTTTTTTTTTTTTTTTTTGTTGTTGGAGGTTTAACGACCACCGTGAGCAACTCAATGGGCTATAAGCAGTCGCCCGTCCCTAATTTAGGGTCACTGGTTCCAGGGAAGGGAGAGAGCCAGTGCCGTAAGACAAACACAACATCCATGCCTCACCGGGATTCGAACCCGGACCCCGTTCGGACGAATGATCAGAGGCCATCGCTTAGACCACTGCGCCACCGGGGCGGCGCGGGAGAGAACTGACTTGGAGAAAGGAAAGATTGTTGGGTGTTATAATATATTAGTGGGTTGTCCATAAGATAAACCGAGAGGCGTTTAAACATACCCAAGTCACATTTTGGAAGCACTGAATAAGTGGAAGACACATGGCGTGACTGAAGTTGCAAAACGTACCGGCGGACCAAAGAAATCAGTGATAGAGGACGTTGAAGCCCCAGGAGAGTCGTTATAGCTTATCGACGGAGTACTGCGCATGACCTCAGTGTACAGGTGAGTAAAAATGCTGGAACCTCGGTATGTACACGTACCATTCGCAGAGAACTTCATTCTATGGGTTGCCGTGGTCGTGCGGCTGCTCATAAGCCTTTCATCTCCACTCGGAATGCTACTCGTCGTTTAGCATGGTGTAAAGAACATTTATCGTGGACCGTAGAACAATGGAGACGGGTCCTACGGACTGGTGAATGCAGATACACGATCCATCAGTCTGATGACTGAGTGTGGGTATGGCGGCAGCCGGGAAAACGCTATGTACCACAGTGTACTGTTCTTACGGTCAAGTTTGGAGCTGGCAGTGTGCTCGTGTGGGGGTGTTTTTCGTGATATGGTCCCGGCCCATTGGTTATCGTGGACAAACCTGTAAACCAGCAGGTCTACCTCGATATTCTGGATAATTATGCCCTAGAAACTGTGTGGCAATACTATGGAACCGAGCCTTGTTGGTACCAGCAGGATAATGCACCGAGCCATAAAGCAAGGACTGTTATGGCGTGGTTTGACGATAATTCCGTATCGTGTGCAGACTGGCCAGCACAGAGCCCTGATCTTAATCCCACAGAGCACTTATGGGATGAATTAGAGCGCCGCATAAGAAGTTTGGAACCAAGGCCTACTACTACCTACAGATGTGTTCCAAAACCTTGTCGAAAGCATGTCTGGAAGGATCAGTGCATGCATTAAGGCCAAATCTGGACCGACACCGTACTAATGTATGTCAATAAATGCTATGTTGTGTTTCTCTTCAAGGTATCCTGTGAGTTTTGTCAATATAGTGTATATATATAAAGGTCGCCCCAAGTTTATCCCACAACGGTTTATCTTGCGCCAGTGTCCTCCGTGTCTCTCCCGCATGCTTCCGAATTTCATCCACCCATCATATATATATATATATATACGTAGTGCGATCAAAACGTTCTGAGACTAGGTACGTAGCGCGCCAACAGATGGCAGCACGTGGACGCGCGAACCGCGGTAGAGGGCAATGACCATCATGAGTCATTGTGCCGAGTGGAGTCGTTCGGTCAACATCAGGAGCTGTGCTATACGATGTTTGGTGACCACGTGCAGAACACAGCTGTGATTTCGGTATGAACTGCAAACTACAGCAGCGAGCGAACATCAAATTCTGCGTCAAACTCGGCAAATCGGGAACGGAGACGCATGAAATGTTCCTGTAGCGGGTCATCACTGGGGACGAGACTCGGGTCTACCGCCGTTATGACCCGGTGACCAAACAACAGTTGTAGCATTGGAAGAGCCCGGCATCTCCACGATCGAAGGAGGCCCGACAGGTCCGGAGTGCAACCAAAACCATGTTCATCGTGTTCTTCGACATTCGTGGGGTTGTGCACCGTGAATTCGTCTTCCAGGGCCAGACCTTCACCGCCCTTTTTTACTGCGATGTTCTGCGGCGTCTTAGGGAAGACATTAACCGCGCACTATCTGAAATGTGGCGCAGGGGCGATTTCCTACTCCATCACGACAATGCAGCTGCTCACAGAGCGTTAGCAACACGCCAGTTTAGCAGCCGCAACATCATGACTACCCTTCCTCACCCGCCTTACTCGCCGGATTTGTCCCCCTGCAACTTCTTTCTGTTCCCGAAGATGAATCTGAAGCTCAAGGGTGGCCGTTTTGAAACCGTGGACGAGATCCAGCGCGAATCGCAGACGGTGCTTGACACGATTCACGAACATTACTTCCAGGAAGCGTTCCAACAGTGGAAAAACCGCTGGCAGTGCTGTATCGCTGCCCAAGGAAACTACTTTGAGGGAGATCATAGCCACACTTAAGTAACGTAAATACTTTGTTGTATATCGGCCTAGTCTCGTAAATTTTTGACCGGCATATATATCTTACAATTAATATATATTTACAATTAGGTTGTGATATCACTTAATATATATTTACAATTAGATTGTGCAATTCGAAAAGAAGGTTATGTGGAGATGAATGTCACATACCATATCCCGCTTATTTAGAGGTATACGTCACATTATCATTTGAGGAAAAGAAAGTTGATTAATTGGCGAAATTCCGGAAGAAGAAGAAAGAATTCTTTATCTATCGTTCCGCAGTATTTAAAATGAAAATTTGGGAACGCTACCATTCATTTGCTTCTCACGCCCTGTGCAAGCGAAGGAAAAACAACAACTCTGTGAGGTGGGTTTGCATCAATGCGCGGGAATTATTGAAACATATCAGTATACCTGATGAGGGATTTTATGTGCCTTTTGTCTGTTTTCCAAAGTTGAGGAAACCTTAAAGGGTCAATGGTTTTATGGCATGGATACGATTAAGTAAACTTCGACGGAACAGCTGTTGGCGATCGACCAAATACTGAATTCTTGAAATGATTCCAGAAGGGGTGTAACAGATAGTTCTGAAGGGGATACCACGAAGGGCATTAACCTTCGATCATTGTCAATAGAGTATCTTATTTTGTCCTTAGTACTTGTGAGACCACCATAATAAAATCAGCACTTGTGGATCAGCTAAAGCAATAGTTTATTTTTGAATTAAGAAAATTGTTGTACAGATTATTGGCAAAAACTAAATTATAACTATCACTTTCAATTCCTATTTTAACAGACTCTTCATTTTCTATTTTCTACCTCAACGAACACGTGTCTCAAGTGTGCAAGCGCATAAGGAACTCCTGAGAGGAGCTTATATTTGGTGTTTTAATGACCTTGTGACGTACCTGCCAGCAGGACGCACACGACATAAAGGCAAATAGCAGTCAGAACAAACGTCCGCGTAGCTCAATTGGTAGAGCAACTTATTCCGGAATGAGGGGATCCGGGTTCGAATCCTGGCGTGGACAGAAGTGACGGAGAAATTTACTTCGTTATAATGGCGCCCGAACTATCCGGATGACCTGACCGTTCAAAATCTCGCAATGGTGTGATGTTATTTCCACACCGCGAGATAGGAAAAGTCAGAGAATCCCTTCTCCTGCGCTTCGAAAAATAAATGTGTGTGACGTTGCATTCCACACACCAGATTGACTGGGAGTTCTCAAGTGCATGTTCTACAGCGGAAGGCTGCCTACGACGATTCATGGTCACGGCTGACCCGTGGGCCATGCCCCCGGCCCTCTTTCGGGGGAGATGTGACGTACCTGCCAGAAGGACGCACACGACATAAAGGCAAATAGCAGTCAGAACAAACGTCCGCGTAGCTCAATTGGTAGAGCAACTTATTCCGGAATGAGGGGATCCGGGTTCGAATCCTGGCGTGGACAGAAGTGACGGAGAAATTTACTTCGTTATAATGGCGCCCGAACTATCCGGATGACCTGACCGTTCAAAATCTCGCAATGGTGTGATGTTATTTCCACACCGCGAGATAGGAAAAGTCAGAGAATCCCTTCTCCAGCGCTTCGAAAAATAAATGTGTGTGACGTTGCATTCCACACACCAGATTGACTGGGAGTTCTCAAGTGCATGTTCTACAGCGGAAGGCTGCCTACGACGATTCATGGTCACGGCTGACCCGTGGGCCATGCCCCGGCCCTCTTTCGGGGGAGATGTGACGTACCTGCCAGAAGGACGCACACGACATAAAGGCAAATAGCAATCAGAACAAACGTCCGCGTAGCTTAATTGGTAGAGCAACTTATTCCGGAATGAGGGGATCCGGGTTCATATCCTGGCGTGGACAGAAATGACGGAGAAATTTACTTCGTTATAACCTCATGTGCATCTAAAGCTAGGGGTCGCCTATTCGTAATTTAGATCAACATATTCCATGTAAGGAAGAGGTCTAGTGTGGGATGAAAAAAAAACGAAATCCACGTCAAGATTCGAACCCAGACTACATCAAGCAGGCTTAGTCAACTCGAAGCATTTGAAGATACGATAATAATAGTTTTTGTGAAAATTCTGCAGTACGCCGTGACTGTCAGCAATTTTTAAAACTTACAACAGAATAACAGCGAATACCCGGTTTTATGCACTTTACATTGTTTAAAATTCATTTGAAACGAAAGATAAATTAGACGCTAATCCACGTTAGCATGCATTACACTACTACCAGCCGTTACATCTTCATTTATTTCATATCTATGATTCAATTCCAGGAAAAAATCTTCAAAAACGTCATTTATTTGCGAACACACATTGCCTCTACTTGTCCCCCTCTTCATTTAGAAGACATTGAATACCTTTTGTGACGTATTACAGAGGTGAATCACGTGTCAAGACGACAAATCTGCAGCGATACATTCCGTCGGTTAGAGCACTTCTCTCCGGAACGAGGGGACACGGATTCGATCTTCGTCACTGACAAACTCCTGTTTTCACAATTGAGCAGTGATTTTAATCTTGATTGGAATTGTTCTAAAAAGATAGAATCTTAGCACGGATTTTACCGCAAAATACGATTTACCATCACCGAAAATAGACAAAAATATCTGTTTAGATATAACGACCAGTGCATAAGCAAAAACACACAGATTAGCAATTTACTGACACTCTGACTTTCTCATTTATAGCTTACGTGAAATTTGAGTGAGACAGGATTCGCCCAATTACATGGACAACAATAACTTTTCTTCTCTCTGCCTGCAGGGATACTGAAATTTTTCTGCAGCGTTCATGTTATCACTAACTACAAGGACATTGAAATCCGTCAGCAGTATTCTTTTTATCACTGACATTAAGTATACTGAAACTATTTAAAGTATCCATTTCATCATTGACTTCAAGAATACTGAAACCTTACTGCAGTGTTATCGTAATCGTCAACTACAGGAATATTAAAAAATTTCTACGTTTTCCCCGCGTATGCAGCTGCAGCACACACTTGCGTAGTGTCTGCTATCTTATTAATACAACGTGCCAAAATGTCTTCACTGAGGCAATATACATTATATAAATAAATTGAAAGTGCATATCACATTACTTGGGTAGATTTAAATGCATGTTTGAAGGAAATACTTTAATGGCTAGGTCAAATACAGAAATGATCTCCGAACTTACCAATTTGGTTGAAAAAAATCGTACAGACAGCTCATCGTTTCACATGGTGATGAAATATTATTCGTTGCGAATGTTTTGGGGAAAAGACTGTCAATTCCTTCCTAAGAGTTCACCTTGAGAGTGGCTCTCCAAAAGAGCTTAAAGGCCACTGAATTACAGAGCTGATGTTACTAAAATATTATAAAGTGAAGAAAATTGTTCGTATAAGTTTCTTTTAAAACAGCTATCGTCTTCCCAGAAAGTCTAGAATAGTGCCAGCTGTATTCACTTGATTTCAAAGTTGATAGGGAATTTCCCAGTTTGAAATCAAGCGCGGATTCCACTGGGAAAAAACGAAGAACGAAAAAAAAATCAAAAGAGGAAAAAAGACGCTTTGTGTGAGATCATTTCCTGAACTCTCGTAGCAGCGCACATGCTTATCCTTTCTTCGTGATTTAGAGTTCAGTCTTTTTTCTATATATACTCTCCTCACTCCAGAAAATTATTTATACACATGATACCGCACGGGCAAAAGCAACGAATATTATATACAAGCTTAATTAGGGAAACTACTTGTGAAGCGCCTGTAGTCTAAGGGTTATTAATACGACAATCAGAAGAGCTTAGTTTACTGTTCACTGTGCAACATCATTTCAGAAAACTTGAATATTGCATCCTTCAGGAATCGAACCCGGATCCCGCTTGAGCATACTGTCTGTTACAGGTACCTGAACATGAGGACTGAGCAATTTCAGATTTTTGTCATTCAGGCTATTGTCGTGTTAATAATCCTATTGTTGTTGCATGTATTTCTGAAAAATATTTCTTCCATAATTTTTATATCTGAGATACTAGCGATTTATCATACTACATCGAATTGCTTCTGCTGGTGAAAATCTTCCAAATAAGTGGAGACAATGTAAAAAGAAAAAGTCGCCGCTCTTTCCACGTTTTTCTTTAATTAACACATAGCCAACGAAAAATTGTATTTCGACACCACTGGGATCGAACCCCAAATCTCTCGATAACTATCCGAGTGCGTTCGCCTTACGCTACGGTGGCCAACAATCTACGGCGCTACGCTATGCCTGCTGGTGAAATTCTGAAGTTGTTCATATTCCTCATCTTTTCAGATACTTAGTACTTCGTTGCCCTAGGTGGCGTAACGGATGGCATGCTCGAACGGAAATGCAGATGCGGGTTCGTTATCCTCTCCAGGGCGTAAACTAGGCAATTCAGGATGAAAATCCTCCAAATACGTGGCGTCAGTGAATAAACAAAGACATCGCTCTTTCCACGTTTTAGCAACACGCAGAAACCGAAACTTCAGGATATTCTGAGTGCCGTGTTAATAATCATGCATTTGTGAAGAACATTTGTTCCTTAATTTCTATGGCTGTAATCTCACCAACAGCTTGCCATGGACATAACTGCTGTTCTTAACGTAAGGTAATAAGTGCTCAGCAAATACCCTGCCTCTTTGACACAGTTTTATCGTACCCTTGAAGTAACTCTTAAATTCAACGAATTCTTGGAAGCGATACAAACAGTAACATGAATATTTGGACTGAAAGAAATGTAACAATTCAGCTGTTACTCTGCATACAAAACTGAAATTATTTCAAATGTGAGGAAGCGAAGTTTTCTTTATGATAAAAGAAATCACTTTTTTTTTGCGTTTTTTAGAAGAATATGTGTAAAATTTTAAAGGATGACAAACATTTTTCAGATGTCTTGGGATTTAATATGTTCCATCCCCGCAAAAGCACCAAAATATCGAGAAGGAGGGGATTATTTTTAAAAGAAGGTAAAAAAAAAAAAATTGCTCACAAAGCGCCTGAATGCATTCGTTATGTGCTGTACCTTAAAGTGAACGCAAAAGTATAGACATTTATGAAAAAGTGTTTGTTTAAAGTGGTATAACGAAACGTTAGACTGATATAATAATACGCCACAAGCTCTTACATTTCATCCTTCTCGATGTAGTTCCGAAAGTAAGAGTACCTAATCCCATGCGTGACAGTGTGACCAATAACAAAAGTCACGTATGATTAGCTACTTGCTTATGAAATCAGAACGAACATTTTACTCTGCAACAAGTGACTTTTGTTTCACGTAATGAAATCATCGATTTAAGTACGTGATACAACGGTGTTAACTCTGCACTAAGGAACTGAGACTACAATATTTTGATTATTTTTAAATACTTTTCGAAGCCAATTATATGTAGATGATTTATTCCTTCATTAATACTACGTATGCTTCTGTAATCTACAATCTAATGGGCCTCAGAAAAGTTTCATCCTCCCAGAAGTCCAAGATTTGGTAGGCTTAAAAACCTAGTCAAATAGATGATACGGGCAGATGGATGCCAAATTTTCAGATGAATGCAAGTAGACATGACTCAGAATACTTGAAAATTACATCGTTTTTCTTCAGAAGATTCGCATTCTGCCCACGTGCCTCTACGATGAAAGATCATATATGCTTCAATTTGCGCACTGCGGAGCGTTTCATCTTAGTCTTAAAATACATTATAACGTAACCCTTTTTCGTGTGCAAGATTGGTGTTACGCTATGTCTAAAACCATGACTAAAGAACTGTTGAACTAAATGAGAATACGATGCAATAGTTGCACGGGATAGTTCAAATTAAGCTTTTACGGCCAGACGAAGCATATACAGAAGTCAAACTTATGTTAACCTTTTATTGGTCCAGCAATAGTGATGAAATCCAAAATATAGCACTGCGAGTTTTATACTTTACATATATTTCCTTAATTATCTGTCGTATAATCTATCTTAACGACGATCGAACATCTCCACACACACTCTAAGCAATTGCTGTATCGTCCTTTTTATCTAACGTTCTTATCACTTGCATACGTCACTTACGTACTGACATCAGGGTGTTGCCAAACCTCATTTATGTGAGAGAGAAGATATCACGTTATTTTTTATTTATTTTGATTGGAGGTTTAACGACCACCACGAGCAACTCAATGGACTATAAGCAGTCGCCCGTCCCTAATTTAGGTTCACTGGTTCCAGGGAAAGGAGAGAGCCAGTGCCGTAAGACAAATACAACATCCATGCCTAACCGGGATTGTTAAATTAGAATATACGTCACAACATCCTCAGTTGCTTGGAGGTTTCTTGTTCTGGGTGGTGTAACGGTAACATACTCGAACGGAAATCGGGAGATGAGGGTTCGATTCCTATTCCAGAACGATCTAATTTTCAAATTTTTTGGGCATGTCCACTTGTATGCTTAAAAAGATGTTTTGGCTTCGATAGAGTTCATCGGATGGCCACTCGCGACAAGAATGTTATCCATTCTAAAGCTTCACACATCTACTCCTCCCGAACTCACGGCAAGTATTTGAGAATGCAATCCAATATGAAAATGTGGCTATGGTTTAAACCGAAAACAGAGTACATATGTTTAGCCTTGGCTTAGGTATAACGAAGTAAATTTCTCCGTCATTTTTATCCGCGCCGGGGCTCGAACCCGGATCCCCTGATTCCGGAACTACCAATTGAGCTACGCGGACGTTTTATTCTGATTCCTATCTGCCTTTATGTCGTGTGCGTCCTTCTGGCAGGTACGTCACATCTCCTGGTACGTTACATCATCTCCCCCTTATTTTTTATTTTTTTTTTCGAAGTGCTGGAGAAGGGATTCTCTTATTTTTCCTATCTCGCGGTGTGGAAATAACATCACACCAATGCGAGATTTTGAACGGTCGGGTCATCCGGATAGTTCGGGCGCCATTATAACGAAGTAAATTTCTCCGTCATTTTTATCCGCGCCGGGGCTCGAACCCGGATCCCCTCATTCCGGAATAAGTCACTCTACCAATTGAGCTACGCGGACGTTTTATTCTGATTCCTATCTGCCTTTATGTCGTGTGCGTCCTTCTGGCAGGTACGTCACATCTCCTGGTACGTTACATAGGGGATGTGTTGACAAAATTTAACAAAACGGCAAGTTTCAATTTCTAATTCACGCAGAGGGTAAATTTTTCGAAACTTACCTATGGAATCTAAGCGTGCAGTGATGCCATAGTGGTCAAGGGTCCGAAAATTTAAAAGATCCAGAAACACATTATAATTATTTCAAGTTAATACCTGGTGTTCTAAAACAATACTGATTATCGTAGGGATTTGGCCAAGATTTTTGGATTTGCCCGAAGCAAAGGAATTTAGCAGAGCCGAACCATGAATGAATCTGTTCTTACATCACCGACCTCTTTTACTGACACTATAACTATGTCAAAAAAGTCAAGTCCTCAATCTACGAGCTGAACGTGTTGCCAAACGCTACGACAAAGAGCAGAACATGCACACATGCTGCTATTCGAAACAATAGACCATTCCATCACTCACAGACGTATATTTCTACGAAACGCAAAACTCTGCTATTCATCTCCACAAATGATGCTCCGCCTGGAAGCACATTGTTCTGAAGTATGATATTTCAAGTAGTGACGGAACTACAGGATGCTGGACCAACAAGAGAGGAGCGATAACCATTGGCGGATCCACTGAGGATAGGACACAACCCAATGTTATCTTAGAGTTCCCTGTTATGTGGCACAGTACGTGCATGCATATCCGCTGTTAAATAATGTAAACAAAGAACTGAATTTCGTTTCTTAAGCTCCTGAAAAAATTACCCAAACTGATATGCAAATTCTGTTGTGGAAGTTTCACGAGAGGGTTTGGTAACAACACTCTATGGGACAGTGATATACGCTGCAGCATTTGCGATTTGCGTGGGTAAAGAAGGAATTCTTTTTTCTCTGTTATTCGCTACAGCGTTTGCAATATGCATGGGAAGAGAATGAGTTATTTTTTTATCTTTTTTAAGGATTAAAGAAAACATTATCCGTAAAAGTGTAACTGTTTATCGTAAAACATGCAAGAACTCTTTTTAAAACCACTAGCAGAAATAAAGCGCTTAAATAATTAGGATGAAGGTCATTATCAGGGTAAAGTTGAACAAAGCTATTTTCACAGTGAAAAGCAAAACTTGAAGCGTTTCAGTAATAATGAAAAGCAAATATTAAAGAAAATTCGGCTGAAAGTTATTGAAAAAGTTTTATTCAGAAAATATAAACATAGCGTATGTGTGAACAAATTCACCAAAAGTACCCTCAGCTAAAAAAACTATGGAAGGTTGTGCTCTTTAATAAACAACAATCAAATTGAAAATATAGTATTGGTGAATCAAGTCCTAACCCACCACGTTTTGGCTTGTACCATCTTATTATATGTATACTACCTTATGTTCGTATGTACCTGCTGTTAAAGAATTCACGGAGCAGACGAACGTCGCGAAGAATCGCATCACTGCAGTACGGCACCCAGATTGTTCTCTCCTGATAAATCACCTACAGTTCGGTATGTCCATTGACCATGATATATTATGACTCTGCGACCACAGGCTGCCCGCAGAATTTTTTCCTGAGGGGGGGGGTCAAAGCAAAGTTCCCCTCTCTCAATCATTCAAGATGAATAACAGAAATGCAGTCTCACTGCGTAGAAGGACAGTGGCATCCCCAGAAAAAAAGATTACGAAATTTTTTTATACATTTAAATATGCTATGAGTACATTTTTTTAAATGTACGCAACATCAGCGCAAAAATATTCAAATAAATATTACTGGAAATTATTATTAATAATCCTATTACCTATATTCTTAGCACAATATAATGATTGACAACGTGTATTTTGCTATGCATGTGTGCACAAAACATGAATATTATACCACTTACTCTTAAATGGTTAACAGATACAAGTAATTCTAGAAAGAAATAAAAATTTACCTTCTAGTGAAATATTCTTCATTTGTATAACGGCGCTTTTTTATTAATTGTACAGTAAGACTAACAATCCCTGTCGCTGACGACACTCATTTCGCCAAATATGTTTTTGATTTGATTCAACTTTTTTGTTACTTTTATTTACTATTAACTTGAGTCGTATTTCCAGCCTTCTGGGGGTCTTTCCCTAGTTTATTTAAAACTTCTTCAGCTTTCGGGGTGAATGCGAAGTAATGCTAACCCATTGAGTCCCAGTTCTGATATGGTATTACGTAGATATGATTTTAAAAGGTGCAGTGTTGAAACTGAGCCCTCACTTTCCGAAGTTGTCCCTAGTAGAGTACCTAGTTCGTAAAACGATGTTTTTACATTGGGTAACACCTCACTGTAGCACAGTTTTAAAACATTTAATGCATCTTTGGCCAGTGCTCATTTCTTTGCGAGCGATCCTATGGTACCACAGTTTCAATTCTGTGATTTGTTCTACTTGCGAGCCATTCAAGTCACCTGTGTGAAATTAAGCTAAAGTTTTAAAACCATTAACATCTTGAGAAGATGGTAGCACATTAGGATTTGTTGGGAAAAGATCCTGATAATACCGATTTGTGTGCGAGAAATATATTTCCCAAAGCACTGATAAATACGTCTAAAAATGGTACATAAATTGAAATCCTGTAATAGTCTTCTGGGTTTTCTGAGTTTATGCTTCAGCGTTAGTTTTGTTTTGAAGTGGTTCTTGGTATTTTAACCAAAACTCCTTGCTTTTCAGCGTGCTTCAGAGTAATCTGAAATAAATCATGGAACTCAAATTTGTCATTGCCTCGTCGCCGCAGAAACTTTCAGTATAGCCATTTATTGGCTTTTTACTGCAATGAGACATCCTGGGCATTGAGCTTCCTCTTCTTCATGGAGAAAACACGTTCAACTTGTACCATGAGAAGTAAAAACAATTTCAAATATTATTAAAATTTTGCCTTTTAAAATCGCGTTTTTGAAATATCGAAAGGTTCCACATTTTTAGGGGGTTAACACCACAACCCCGCCGCCTTGACCACGCTACTGTAAATGGATATGTATTTATTTCTTTACACAAAGAGAGAGCAAAATATTACGGAGTATATAATGATAATTTAAACAAAAAATATTGAATACATGTTGCTAAAACTATTTATCTAGCATAAAACAACGTCATACGATAATTAAGCTGGATGTTGATTGTGTCACTCCTGGATGGAAGAAAATAAAAATTGTTGACATCAATAGCTTTGTCCGAATCGGTCGACAACCTTTCTTATAAAATCTGCATTTCCATACACCCAGTTATGATGGGCACTAGTTATACACTGATCATAAAGTCTCTTCTTGGTCACGGTTGATCTTAAACCCTAAGTAGGGTACTGAAAGATCTTTCAATTATATATATGTTGTTGCGGGGAGTGTGGCCGCGATTTGTAGTGCCCTTGAAACTGCCGTGTAAAATTTCTCCGTTTGTTGCTTACTTTCTGTTTTTGCTGCCGTCATGTCTTTCCAGGACCTTGATTCTGCGTCTAAATCATCAGGTCTGGTACGATTCGTCCAACGACGATTGGTCCAATGCCGATTCGTCCAATGGTACGATTGGTCCAATGCCGATTCGTCCAATGGGACGATTGGTCCAATGCCGATTCGTCCAATGGACGATTGGTCCAATTCCGTCCTATCTGTCCGAAGTGCTGCTCGTGCTATAAAAGTCTCATCTGTTCTGATTCTATCTCCGATGTTATACGAAAGTACTGGTAGTCCAAAGAATGTAAAATAATGTTACATTTCATGCGTAATATTGTGGTTACAGATTTCTTTCTTTTCTTTTTTTTTTTTTTTTTTTGGAATCGCGTTTTCTTGTTATACTGTCCTTGCTGCCGTACGAAGTTACTGATGTACGAGCCGTTCTATCAACTTCAATGTTTCTCTTTTGCATGAATTAATAAAAATTTCTAGTTTTCCGTTTCTGTTTGTAGCATGCAGTGGGGTTCCGCCAACTGCCCAATGGAAACAAGGAAACAACTGGTCGGGCTTTGGACAGAGGCTTTTTCAACAGTTTTTATTCCAGCGATGTCATATTCATAACGTTTACATTTCAAACCAAGTTAATAATATTGCGCTTTTACTTAAACACGAAATATTAATTCGTAGGCCATAGGCCTAGGCCTTTTTAACAGTTTATATTCTACCGATGTCATATTCATAAAATTTACATATTAAATCAAGTTAATAATATTGCGCTTTTACTTAAGCACGAAATATTAATTCATAGGCCCTAGGCCTAGGCCTTTTCAACAGTTTTTATTCCAGCGATGCCATATTCATAACGTTTACATATAAAATCAAGTTAATAATATTGAGCGTTTACTTAAACACGAAATATTAATTCATACGCTCTAGGCCAAGGCCTTTTTAGGACTTTTTATTCTACCGATGTCATATTCATAACGTTTACATATTAAATCAAGTTAATAATATTGCACTTTCACTTAAGCACGAAATATTAATTCATAGGCCTAGGTGCCTTGCAAAGACCTCATAAATGATACGATGAGTGCCTTTTATAAAGTTTTATAAAATGTTTACAAATACCAAATATCTAGGTTGTAACTTAAAATTTTCTAGAAAGGCCCGCGGCCTAGGTGCCTTGTAAAGACCTGGGAAATGATTCCATGAGTGCCTTTTATAAGGTTTTATATAATGTTTAGAAATACCAAATATCTAGGTTGTAACTCAAAATCTTCTAAAAAGGCCCGGGGCCTAGGTGCCTCGTAAAGACCTCAGAAATGATAGGATGAGTGCCTTTTATTAGGTTTTATAACATATTTACAAATACCAAATATCTAGGTTGTAAATTAAATTCTTCTAAAAATGCCCGCAGCCTAGGTGCTTTGCAAACAGCTGAGAAATGCTCCATTGAGTGCTTTTTACCAGGTTTATGTAAAATTTTTGCAATTACCAAATATATGGAAATGATCTTTCAAAGGGATATAAAAAGGAGAATAATTTAAATTATTATTCCTTTCTGGAAAATAAAAAAGTTTACCGTTGGTAAGATGATACCATTGGACGAATCGGCGTTGGACCAATCGTACCATTGGACGAATCGACATTGGACCAATCGTACCATTGGACGAATCGGACATTGGACCAATCGGCAATGGACCAATCGTCCCTTTGGACGAATCGGCATTGGACCAATCGTCGTTGGACGAATCGTCCGGGACCGAAATCATCAAGATACATGCCGTACTTTGCTGAAATGTATTTGACCAACAAATTAAATTTAGCCTCATCAAGTTTACTAATATTTTGGGAAGTAAATAAAAAATTAAAAACGGTTTCTTTTTTTTTCGAGAATCTGCTTTCCAGAAAAGTTATCAAAGAATCCAAATAGGGAGTATACATAGATGACGGTAATGTTGTTCCGCCGAATTTGATGGTACATTAGATCTATACACTTATTTGGCCACGCTGTGGGGGAGGGGGAGGGGTTAGGGATTGAGATTTTCACCGGGACAGCAGCGAGCGAGGACTATTGTGAGCGTAGCCTGCAAGGCTGGAGGTGCAGCATCTAGTCTTTAAAAAAAAATCGAAATTCATTACTTCTCTATTTTACCTTTATTTTTACTTTTTTAACTTTGATTTTATTTGGGGGAGTAGGGGATTCCAATTTCCAAGGAGGGTCAATGGACGCTCCTTGACCCTCGTTGGGGGCGCCTATGTCTGCGACCGCGATATCTGTCCCGTTCAGCGATGTCCCTCGCATCATTCAGTATTTCCTCGTTTCCTCCAAATCGATTACGCTAGGAATCCTACGAAAGACTAAAGGGCCTTTATCTGTGAAAATTGTCTTGGCCCATCAATAGTCAACGTGAGAAGTCAACGTGAGACATACACCAGTAATGATGGGCTGTGTGATGCGCCCTATATAATGGCACAGATCGTACTACTTCATCCGGAACATAACATAATTTTTTCATGAGGAAATTTATGACATATTTTTCCTGTATGTGTGTATGTTTCTATAGTGGACTACAAGAATAAAATTCCCAGCCTGGTCTGGTGGTCCCAATCCGCCGCTGCGTTCTTCCCTTAACTTACAAATTTAGTTTGTCACCCAATATAGTACGCTTTCCTAAATTTTTCAATTTCAAAAGCTCATTATTTCTAAAATTTAAATTCAGAATAAATGAGAACTACATTTTTCTAATACCAAATGTATCGTTGTGAGGCATGATTTGTTTTCATGCGAATGTGTATAATGTAATCTCACATGAAAGCTCTGAGTCACCGCCTTCTGGCCAATACCTTTCCAAATCTTCTTTTCATTCTCCTTAGGGGTAGTAAAGTTTGATGTCGGGTTGTTGCTTTCGCTGCGTCTTTGCAAAGTGCGAAACTATGTTTGAGCTGATGTAAAATTTGACATGCTGACTGCAGTAAAGCATCTCAACATTTGAAAATATTTTCTGGAAAAATGCACTGGAACACCAGGTAGGGATGAACGAAAATGTATGTAAATTGGCAGAAATTCAGGTACTTTGGAGATATGCAAATCATCAAAATTCCGACCAATCGCTCATCACTATCGACAGATAAAAACGGGTGAACATCTATCCCAGGCATCAGAATTACTTAAAACATTATAACTTTCAAAACAATATAACTATACTTCGCACATCAACCAGATGGCCATCTGGTTGATGTGCGAAATGTTGGAAACTTTTATTTCTATTCTACGCCAAGAAATTCGAAGCATTAGTATAGTTATACTATTTTGAGTGTAATTGGTGTACAGTTCTTATTTATTACTTGTAACTTTCTTTATCTTTCTTCTGTTAAGGAAAATAATTCATTTGATAATTTGCTTCTTTTCTTTAAATACCGAAGAAGAAAAGAAATGTGAAATTTCTTTTATCTCGGTCTAAATACATTTGTGTTTTATTTATTTCATTTATTTGTACAGCGTGTTTGTTCCTCATATGAATTTTTAAGAACTTTATTCTTGGCAAGGATAAGATTATTATGAACCAGAAAAAATAACTATTTTTCTTTCTTTTTTTTTCTCTAAAATATTTCTTCTGCGCTTAATACTTTTATGCAGATCTGCACTTTTTGCGCTAAAATTCAAGATACAGGTTTCCATCCTTTTTTTTTTTATACTTTTGAGAGTATGTATGTAAAGTCAGAAGAATGGTAATTACATGGGCAAAAGGTTAGTTTAGCTTTTATTTATTTATTTTCTTTTACAGAATCAGTACGATGGCGTTTTTTGGCATGTGTACATGATAACGTAGTCTCATCGCTTTCCAACGTATATCTCCAACCAAACTTCTTGAGATGCAAACTAATTATTAATAAACCTCCTCTATTTCGGTTTCGTATAACACATCATCCAACATGTACACAATTACATTTATTTTTGCCTGAATCATCTTCCAGATACTGCAGCTATGTCGATTCATTTTGATTTGTTAAATTAAATATTTGGGTTCCTCCAAACAGTTTAATATCATCCAAAGTTCTACATATCAATAAATGGTAGAAAGAGAGAGAGAGAGAGAGAGGGAGAGGAAAGCCGCAATCGCATCAGAAAAGAAAAATTCCTAGTATCCCATTCAGTTTAGCAACTTGTTCATAGTAAACTAACAGCATCACTTGGCACGCTGAAGAACCGGTTCCAAGGCTGCACTCTTCACTCTTTATTTTTTGTTTCTCGATGTAGGCGAACTTATTTCTGTTTCGAGAGAAGTCGCTCAAGAAAAAAGAAAATAAACTCATCTAGCGCACAGAAATGCTCCACAGTCATTTATCGCGTAGATGACGTATTTCGTATCCTTGTCAGTGTAATCTCGAGGAATAATATAATTCTTTTTTAAGCATGTAGATCTAATTATTCTATTATCGTAATTGCAGAGTGCTGCATAAAATAATCAGCCAACCAGTCTCTAGATATGTGTATGCTGTATTCTACAGAGGGAGGGAGGGTTCATGCCGTTAGTGGTGTTCAAAGTTAAATTATGTTTTTAATTTCGTGGTGACTGGCATGGTAAGCGGTCATTTCATTATGCTTTAAACTTATCGATATTCTTCTTCAGCACAATGAACCTTCAAGATTCTTTGCTAGAAGCATAATCGACCTCCATTCTCCTACACCCATCACAGGGATGATTCATTCTTCTGCACTGTATTCCGTTAGATCAGTGGCGTATTCATGTTTCAAAATGGGAGGGGGAGGCGATCACACACATACATTATATATATATATGTGAGGATCCCCGACTCTGAAAATCCGGGAGTCCTGTTCCCCCGACTCCCCAGTGGTTACGCCTATGCGTCAGATCACGGGCGGTTGATCGTAATAATTTCAGTTAAAATGCGACTTAAATTAAAAAAAATAATGCTTTAATTTTTTAAAAATGCATCAGCTTACGTTGGAAAATAATGCTTTAATTTTTTCTCATATTTTCCATTAGCTTTTATGTTATCCTGTTGGATTTCAAAAATTTCTTTTTTTATCGCCCCCCCCCCCGAAAAATGAACCCTAACTTTCTGTCTTGAGCTTGCAACTCCAGCATTCCGAATTTCATTCACGCACCTCGCACGTGGTCTTCTTCTGGATCTTTTCCTGCCCCTTAGTATCCAATCTAAAATTTCTGTTGTTCATCAGTGTTCAGTTCTTCTAGCAATATGTCCAGCCCATTGCCATTTGAGGGTTTCGCAGCAAAAGCGCACATACATTCGTCCAGGCTCGTTTATCTTCTACGTGACAAATCTCCAAAAAAGACCTGTGTACAAAAAACAGCAGTATACTTACTGCTTGATTTGAGTTCGAATTATTTTTGTTAAGTTATTTATTTGGCAAATGTATCTGGTTTTCTGATCTCGAGTCAGATATATTCGGACTTCGGGGAAAAAAAAGAAAAATAAGGAAAACACAAAGAGGGAGGAAAAACAAACTCGCCCTGATTATTTCTTTTGAATAATTTAAAGAATTCTTGAATGATCTTCTTTAAAGAGAAAAACACAGCGCTGAGCTAACTGTCCACCTTACTTTATCAGTTGTTTCAACATGTCTATAAAATTCCAGTCCTTTAACTTTGATTTCATCGAAAATAACACGTTTATTATAGAAACTAACGGTGAAAAAAGGGTTACTGACGCCAGATTGATGAGAAAGACGATAAAAATCAAAATCAAAAACTCCGTTTATTAGGCTCCGTTTCTTACGCCTAATAAACGGAGTTTTTGATTTTTTATCATCTGTCTCAACACGTTCATTATGTAGCTTAATTTAGAATTTCTTCATTAAAATATTTGAACTTCTTCACTAATTTCTAAAAGTTCTCGTTTCTGTCTTTGATTAAAATTTAATGGCAGATCTTCGAAAGATTTGTCTCGAAAGCTTTGCATTATGTCTTGAAAGTTAACAACAGCTCTGCAATAAATTGTATCTTTGCGTAACTCTTGGTGAACTGCCTTAACTTAAAGTTGGATTATTACGAAAAATATTGAATACTGTGGAAATGCAGCTGCGGTGTTTTTTTGTTGTTGTTTTTTTTTACCACTTTTGTTTCTTGTAAGCCTTGAAGGGTCTTTCTGTCTCTCTCTGGATGAGTTAGGTTTATGATTACTCTTCATTCTTCCAGACACTTTCTGTCCGCTTTTATTGAATGTCGCCGTAACTTCGAAAGCAATGACTCTGGAGACACTAAATATATTTGTTATCTCAGCCAGAAAAACACTATTAAACATACACCAACAATTTATCACCTTGGAAAAGTGGGCAGGTTCCATATTATCTTTTGTGGAATTTGTTACAAGCAAAGAATATTCGTTCGTTTGTTATTTTGAAACACCTGACAGTATACTCTGAGAGAAAAACTAAAACAACATTGGTTCACTGTAAAAAAAATAAATGGTATGAATTCACGGAAAATTTCTAAAAATAGCTGGCAGCAAAGTTGCCGGTAAGTGTCAGTCTTTTAACGAAATTTCCGTTCTAAAAGTGCCCCTTCTTTTTTAACTTCCGTATTTTCACAGATTTTCCGTAGTCAGTAATTCCGTTTATTTCAGAAAAGTCTGTTTCAAGTTCTTCCATATTTAGATAGAAATTTCGCAAAATCCAACACGCTGAATGTTTCAGCACTTATGCGAGAGAATCTTTTTGCGCCGGTGGTTGAGCCCTGGGTTGTTTGGGGTTGAAGCGCCGCGCATTAACCACTCAGCCAGGAAGTCATTGGAATCAGAAATCAGACTCAGGTTCAAAGTAAAATTGACTTCGGGTGATGACATTTTTGTTTTCATTAATGCGACTGATTTAGTCATTTTATTTTCTAATGGAGCTTATTATTTTTTTTGAATACGTTTGTAATAATTTTATTTTTTCTATAGGAGGTCTTTTTACAAATTACGTATTTTTTCCATCGTGATTTTTCAACAACAGAATGAAGGTGCGATGTACTGTTTTATAATGTTATTTTATAAAACTTCTGAATATTAAATTTACTATTGATAGCTATATAGCTTTTGTTTTAAAGACACCACAGACTGGTACCTAGACATCGTACAATCACCTGTACAGTAAATTAAGTACCCGGTTTCTGACGGTAACACAATAGCTGGGGCACAACATGGGGAATAGGAGAAGAAATGTCAACCATAATTCATGCGATATGTTGTCCACTATGTCTGATCTCGCTACAGAACTTCAAAATCAGGTCCTTCGACAGACTATTGAAATTTAACAGTTAATCAAACCCACAAGTATTCTCGTGAATCTCTTTTATTACTGAAAAATTTTCGTCATATGAATACGGAAAAAGTGAGAACGGAGTTTTCCCGTTAGTATACGAAAGGAATTGCGGAAAAGTTTCTGAAAATTCAGAATTTTCCGTTGAAAATCACAATTTATCGTCAATATAAGAAAGGAATTGCGGAAAGGTTTCTGAAAATTCAGAATTTTTCGTTAACACCTCTTGAAAATGGCAATTTATCGTCAATGTAAGAAAGGAATTGCGGAAAGGTTTCTGAAAATTCAGAATTTTCCGTTAACACCTCTTGAAAATCGCAATTTATCGTCAATGTAAGAAAGGAATTGCAGAAAGGTGTCTGAAAATTCAGAATTTTTCTGGCGTACGAAAAATCCGTGAAATTCAGGCTTTTCCCCGTCATTTCACGGAAAAAGTTGTGTCAAAAATATGGTTCGTTAATTCACGGAAAGCGGCTCGTGAATTTCAAAAAAAAATTTACAGTGCACGTAAGTAGGCTCATTAGTAAGTAACTACAAGTGGATTAGGAATATGTAAATCAGTGTTTCCCAGCGTCAATACATTCTCCTTATTATAGGGCGTTGTTTGGAACAGGAGTTTGAATAAAAATGCAACACGCTGGAGAACACATTCAAATGAAAATGGCGACATACTTGGAAACATGGTCTCTGGAAATACGTGCGGTGATTAGGTTTCTCTGGGCACGGGAAACGCCAGAAACAGAGATATATCGCCAACTGCAAGTCTATGGTTCTCGAGATATGAACATCCGGAGCTTGTCCGAAAAACATTCTAAATTCGCACTCAGGCGTAATGCGTTAACGTTTGAGAAAGGCAGTGGTGGACCTTCAACATTACCGACAGACAGCGGCATCTTGTGTAAAGGCTCTGGTGTAAGAAGACAAACGCGTTATTTTGAGTCAGGTTAACGCAAATCCAAATGCGGTTTTTCATGCGCAGGGTTGTCCAGTTATGTGTAAAAAACTGTATTCTACATGACAGTACTTACGGGTTGTCCAGTTACACGTAAAAAACTGTTTTCTACATGCCATATAAATCACTCGTACAAAACTTGAGAAATACGTAGAAAACGTAAAATACACTCATTGTCATAAAAATCCTCGCACTAAGAAGCAGGCGTCTGATTGAAATGATATTCTAGTAGTGAAATGGTACATACCAAGGACAGAAGTGATTACAATATCACAGCAGCAGGACGATTTCCCGCGGACATACGGTACACATTCCGGTCAGCATTAGTACCTTGTCGGACCGCCTCGTGCTACGATACATGCGGTGATACGGTCCAGCATGGAGTCAAAGAGACGTCGTATGTTATCCTGAGACAGATTGGCCCACACTTCTTGCAAATGACGCTTTAAATCCCGAACACTGGGACATGGAGAAAGCTGGCGTCCCATCTGGGCCCCCACGTGCTCGATGGGCGAGAGGTCAGCCGATCTGGCAGGCCACGGAAGCGTCGAAGCATGACATAGACAGTCCTGGGAAACCCGAGCCGTGTACGGACGGGCGTTATCTTGTTGGAAAATGGCTCTGGACGGCCCCGTCCCGCCAAAAAAGGCAGCACATGGGGCCACAGGGTCTCCTACGTAGCGCTGGGCTGCCAACGTCCCTCGGATCACTGCGAGGGAAGTCCGGCTGTCATACCCGATTTCTCCACAGACCATCACGCCTGCAGTTCGGGACGTGTGCCGCTGTACAGTGTGGATGGGATTGTAGTGCTCACCTGCGGTCCTCCACACTCTGACACACGGTTATTGTCCGTTCCCATACAGAAGCGGGATTGCAGTCGTGTCAGCCGCGAGCATTCCATGTTGCTCGCGGCTGAGACGACTGCAATCGACGCCAACGATGGTCAGGTGTTAATGGCAGGAAACGTAAGGGCCGTCGAGAGTGCAAATTTGCCTCTTCCAAATGTCTGGAAATGGTTCTGGGGGACAAGGAGTCCCTTGTACAGCCGCCACATGTCTCTACATATATCGGACAAGGACGTCGTTGCATCTGTGCGTGCCACTCTCATAATCCCACGGTTCTCTCTGCTGGTGGCGTGTCGGGGTCGTCCAGAGCCAGTCCGCCGTGTCTGGATGCCTTCCCGTATCCATTGTTCCAAACACGATCGCGCCGTACTGTCTGACCGGCCCAAATAACGGCCAACTCGGCGCGCCGACCACCTTGCCTCTCTTATTTCGACGATACGGCCCCGTCCAAACTTCGTCAGTTACCCGTACACAGACGTACGGCGGCTTCTCGGCATGTCTATCGCTCAGGGATCTCACCTGACTCTTTCCGTGCACTTCGGCACGAATGTGGAGTCTCCTGAGCTGCGCCTTATAAGCCCCAAGGATTGCGATTGCAGCTGTGGTCTTGGGCGCGCGGGCATGCGGAATAGCACGAAACTTTAATCATTTGCATGCCTGCCCTCCCTGTAGCTATTTGCCGAGTTTCGCGTTAATCGCACGGTTTTTTTTTTGGTGCGCAGATTTTTATGACGATGAGTGTATGTTAAGAAAACGTAAAAGAACATGGATGGCTGTTGTGATGGTTATTATGTACGACAAAAAAACAAAATGGCTTTAAAAACCCCAACATCCACTTCGGTGTTCTTATATGATGCTATTGGAACCCTGCAAACTGCCGCGTCCACGCCACATATCAGTTCCACGTCATATTCGATGGGTTTTTTTTTCTACCCTTTACATTCACACGGAGAAGGCTCTTTTTTTATGATAATGTGGGCGGCACACTTCAAAATATTATTTTCGGCAAAGAAATTCAGAAGCCACGGTGTAGTTTAAAAGTGAAACGAGACGATGGGTTCAATAATAAAAAAACTAAATCGCCTCGTTTTTTATATCCATACGCCGGCTCCCACACACACACACACACACACACACACACAAGCACAACACAGATGTCGTCTGTTACCACACGGGGGCTGCGGATGGCCTAGTGGTCGACGTTCGTGACTGCCACGGAAAAGTCTCGGGATTGATCCCAGGCAGTTATGAACGATCGAACCACTAAATATCCGTCGTGCGTCGGATAGGTACTTTAAACCTTCGGACCCCGTGTACTGATGCCCCAACCTATAAACCCCCTTCCTAAAATTCTCTACATAAGTCTCTGTGTAGTTTAAACTGATGTTATAGAATAAACTTCAACTTCTAATCAGGAGTGAAGACAGATTCCGACGTTTCTTCTGGGAATCTTGAATTCTATTCCGTATAAATTGTCACTTTCAATCCTAGTGCAAGAAGTACATATCACCAGTTGCTTTCTCCTTCTTTTCAAATTTACATGGAAGAACAGATATAATTTCTAAAAAATCTGTTAATAGGTGGCTGTATAAACTGTGAGAAAATAATGACTTTGTAATGAAATACATAAGAAAATTTAAGTTTAAAATATAATAGAATTAAAGTAGTTCTTATATTATTATTAATACATGAAAGAAAATTAGTTAGTTACGTCTGCTTAAAAAACTGGTTTTCTATTCCAGGTAAATTTCGTATAATTCTGGTAAAATACATTACGGGCAAATTACCTTCCAAACCTTGACTGTGCGTCACATCATTCAACCCAATCACCGCACGTATCTCTGACAGACACCGTGTTTCCACGAGCATAGCCATTTCCACTTGAATCTGTTCTGCAGCACGCTAACCTTTTGTTCAAACTCTCGAGCTATACTGAGCCCTCTAGTCAAGAGAATGTAATAGCGTTGGGAGACACAAGATTTAGAAATCCCTGGTCAGCCACCAAACGTCATCGGAAGTTACTAATTGATCCGCCTTCTTACTTACGCCCTTAATGCATATTTTGATCAAGGCATTAAAACATACAATGCTGTAGTACACATAGTATTACTGAAGTTTGTGAGCAAATACCTCGCATTTTCGCGTTATTATGCAGGATGTGCACTTTCTTTTGCAGTTTTCCGCTCTGATCTCCTTTCGATGTTATTTAACATGTCGTTTCTGGTGTATCTACCCATCGTTTGTTAATATGTCTCTGACGACACCGCGCTGCTCTCTGAAATCGAATCGCTGCGAACACTGGCGGCTTCTGCCGGCTTTGATGCCCAAATAATTGAGCGTGTTATCATGAGAGCAAAAACCAGATTCGCTAACCCTGGCAAGCACGGCAACGACGCCCCGTTGCGCTATGTCGGATCATGCCAATATGTTCTGGGATTCACATATTTTCTAAAGAACTCTCTTAGGAAGTTCGGACTGGGTATCGGAGTTAGGGCGACGAGACCATTATCCTCGTGGCTCATATCGAAGAAGAGCGCCGTAACTAACCTCTCAGACGCAGGAGTGAACTCCGTTCCACTCGAGCACCCGGACGGGACCACAAAATATTTTACTACATTGGAATGACAAAGCGCTCCTTCCGCCTGAGACTGGCTGAGCACAAGAGAGATGTAAAACTAGGGAGGCTAACAACAGCGTTGGGCCGCCCCGGTGGCGCAGTGGTCTAAGCGATGGCTTACGACCATTCGTCCGAGAGAAGGGTCCGGGTTCGAATCCCGGTGAGGCATGGATGTTGTGTTTGTCTTACGGTCATGGTTCTTTCCCTTCCCTGGAACCAGTGGCCCTAAATTAGGGACGGGCGACTGCTTATAGTCCACTGAGTTGCTCACGGTGGTCGTTAAACCTCCAATCAAAAAAAAAAAAAAAGTCAAGAACAACTCCGCCACTACTAAATGGAACGGACTCAAGAAGATGGCCCCGTACACGAACGCCAGAGCTACCGCTTTCAGAGAAACTGTTGAAATGTTAACAAGCCAGAGTGTATGCGATGAAGGAGTATCAGTCGACCTTTCTGACGCCTGACGCACTCTTAAGATTCAGAAGTCCTGGAGTGTCAACATAAGAGTTCAAATATCACCAAAATCACAAAGAAATATCTCCAGAAAATCACCAGATTTAGGGGAGAATAATCGAATATTTAAACATATATACGTAACAAGAAATTAGGTAACCAAAATTTAACTAATCTGCTACAGTTCAAGAATTCTAAGCCAGAGTGTATGCAATGAAGGCGTTTCAGTCGACCTTCCTGACGCCTGACGCACTCTTCTGCGCGCGCCGCATTCTTAATGCGTTGCATTATTGTGAACAGCACGCTACCTGCTTGGTGGCATTTGTTACCCTTCTGCGTAATATCTAATATCTATAGTGTTTTTTACGCTTTCCAACCGTAGGTTGAAGAAGCGTATAAGCTCCAGCTTTTTCCGTCCGTCTGTACGTCCGTCCGTCTGTCTGTCGGCACGATAACTCACGTAAAAATGATTCGATTTCGATGAAATTTTAGTATGTGGTAGGGGACCACCAGGGGACGAACCCTATTGAAAATGGGTGAAGTGGGGTCAAAGGTCATGCCATAAGAGCAGGATCGATTCAATTGCCCTTATGCGTCATAACTTGCGTAAATATGGTTCGATTTCGATGAAATTTTAGTATGTGGTAGGGGACCACCAGTGGACGAATCCTATTGAAAATGGGTGAAGTGGGGTCAAAGGTCACGCCATAAAAGCATGATCCATTCAATTGCCCTTATGCGTCATAACTTGCGTAAATATGGTTCGATTTCGATGAAATTTTAGTATGTGATAGGGGACCACCAAGGACGAACCCTATTGAAAATAAATGAAATGGGGTCAAAGGTCAGGACATAAAAGCGGGATCCATTTCATTGCCTTTATGCGTCATAACATGCGTAAATATGGTTCGATTTCGATGAAATTTTAGTATTTGGTATGGAACCACCTGGGGACGAACCCTATTGAAAATGGGCGAAATGGGGTCAGAGGTCAGACAGGACATAAGAGTGGAATTTGTTCCATTGCCCTTATGTGTCATAACTTGCGTAAAAATGGTTCGATTTCGATGAAATTTTAGCATGTGGTAGGGAGCCACTGGGGACGAACCCTATTGAAAATGGGCGAAATGGGGTCAAAGGTCAGGACACTGGAGTGGGATCCATTCCATTGCCCATGTGCATCATAACTTACCAAAAAATGTTTCGATTGCGACAAAACGTTATCATGTTGTTCCGGAGGTATAGTGAACCGGTTCTGTTGAATATCAACGAAATGGGGTCAAAGGTCACTGCACAAAAGCAAGATTTATTCCACAGCCATTATTCTCATAACTTGCGTAAAACTGCTTCTATTGCGACAAAACGTTAGTATGTTATTCTTGAGGTGTACAGAACCGGTTCTGTGAAATATCATCGAAATGGGGTCAAAGCTCAGGACACAGGAGCGAGATTTATTCCACAGCCATTATCCTCATAACTTGAGTAATAATTTCTGGTATGTTGGAAAGCGTATCATAATCAATGCATTGCATGATTTTACTAACTTGTTGAATTTTGTTTAGAACCTAAGTTTGCTTTAGCCGGTAATCCTGCCTAACGAAGCCACACACGTTTTGTGGTGAAAGCTTGCCTGTGTACTATATCAGTATACACCGATGAAACGGATTTTTGCATCGTTTTTTCTTAACATGTTCGCTACCACGTTCTGCATCTTAAGGTGTATCGCGACATTATTTCCAAAGCTTCACTGAGAGATGCACGCGACAAAGTACTATCACGAGCACTACTACCATTATTACCACCCATCCATCCAACAGCATGTTCGGTTGCCTTTCTCTGGGGTAACCGCATGCATCAGGCATGGCAGTGACTCCCCAAGACCGCGGAAGGTGACCTCAGGTATTCACTACTAGTTGATAGAATAATGTTCCGGAGTTCGACGATGGAGCTAATCATTGGCGAAAACTATCTTTCTACTCCATCCCATAAATGTTCGATAGAATTTATGTCAGGGGGAGTTGGCACCCTAAGAATCACACGAAATGCCTACGGTGTTCTTCGAACCATTCCTAGCCGCCCCCCCCCGGTGGCGCAGTGGTCTAAGCGCTGGCTTATGATCATTCGTCCGTGAAGGGTCCTGGTTCGAATCCCGTGAGGCATGGATGTTGTGTTTGTCTTACGGCACTGGCTCTCTCCCTTCCCTGGAACCAGTGACCCTAAATTAGGGACGGGCGACTGCTTATAGCCCATTGAGTTGCTCACGGTGGTCGTTAAACCTTCAATAAAAAAAAAACCGAACCATTTCTGAGCAATGCGATTCTTGTGACGTTGTCTTTCGAAAGAGTTCCATTCCCGTGCCATTCGCATGCACAGTTATCATGTATAGCAACACTTGTTCCGAAACAATGACTGCGTAGCAAACGGTAGTGAAGTTGTTCTCAATGGTAGTGGCGCCACCAAGCGATGTCAACGAGAACGTTCCGCTATACCTACAGTAGGTACCGCCAGCTCCTTGTTTTTGTCCAACTGTGAAGTCTCATTGAAGCTGTTTACAACCCGTACATCGACATGTTGGTCCTGGTCTCATCCGACCAGGCGACTCTATTTCTACTCGTCCAGTAACTATTCAAGGAGCTCCATGCACACTGAATGCGGAGCTATCGATGACGGTCGGCCAACATGGGCCATCGACTACTAAGGCCAATCAGCAATAGCAGCCTCTAGATAGTGTACTTGGAAACGTTTCTTGGTGCGCTCTGGTTGCAGTCCACTGTTAAATGATGGGTCGCGAGCTAGACAGCACGTGCTAATCGGCGTTTGTCACGACTTTCAATCCACCAGTGGCGGTCTCCCTTTCCCGACTTTTTTGGTTGGATGTGCTACGCTGTTTGGACTATTCCCTCCACACCTCTCCAACGGCCATCCAACAGCCAGCCAATAATGCATTTACGTTCTTGAGATGATTGTTCTTGCCATCCTCGCGCCGACGATCATTGCCAGTCCCAACTCTGATAAGTCCCTCCCTTTTCCCCATCGCAAGGACTTCGTACTTCAGAATTGACACTCCACGGCATTGTCGTTTCTGTACAGTATATTTCGCGCCTGTCGACGAAATCCCTGCTACGTGTTGTGGGACGCCTCTATCAAGGTCTTCTAGAAAACACAAGGTCATGACATTAAAAAAATGAGTTCCTTCTTTTGGTGACGTCACGCAGAAACCAAACCAATCGGAAACCAAGGCTTCCGATTGATTTCCAACGCTGTCATGTGTGACGTCAAACACAACACCGACGTGTCAGTCCGTGTAACATGCGAGTGACGTCATAAAAGGAGGGAACTCATCTCTCTAATGTCATGACCTTGTGTTTTCCAAACGGCCTTGCCTCTACATGTGGAGACACTGGAGATCACAATGATCTCTCCCGTGAATGTAATTTGATCATGAATAACCACATGGAAGTCAAAATAATGAAGATGATTTACCACGTTACGATGGCTGAGGCTTTCACAATTTCTTTGTTATGCCGAATCGCCTATCGACGTTCCCGCAACAAAACCGAATGGTTTGTATCAGGGCTTTTCCCTAGTGTGGGCAAATATTTTTGTTGGGGCCCTTGTCTATACAAAACAACTTGATCAAAAATGTATTACAATATTCATGGGCCCTTGTAAGATATACTGATCTACCAATGAAGATTTAGAATAATGGGTGGAAAAGAGGTACTTACGTATTTGTTTATGGTCCAATCAGTGCTCTCTTGGACTCTTTCAGGTAGTACTCACTACGTTCCTAGAATGTGATCTCTTTCAGTGTTGGCCATGGTCTCTCTAGGGATTTATATAATAGCTGTGGCCACGGGCATCCTCCATAGTGCGCGAGTATGAAACAAATGTCGAAATGGAGGGCTTTTTTCACTACTTTTTGGAATTCCAACGGAAAACTTCTCGATTCCATTTCGACTTATGGCAATACATGACACTGAGACGAACGCAGTGATATGGAATTTGTGGGAGAAATCCGGATTACTAAACATGTCAGATGGCACTAATAGGCAGATGGTCGCATCCATTTTTCATCAGAAATATTTTTGATTTCATCAACGATGTGCAATCCCTGAGAAAAAAACGAGCGGGGGGGGGGGATTTGTTTCTCAGGAGCGTAAATGCCAATCCGAAATGACGAAAGGGAACTCGGATGAAAAGATAACTGTTTTCGTGTCTCTCACATCATGAGTAGAAGATTAACTGCCAAGTATGCTACCATAGTTCTACTGATAAGAAGGCGATATTTCTTGCCCTGATCTTGAACTTCGTTTTTGGTAATTCTGTGCTTATCTATTTTGTCATTCTGGCCGGCGTGGAAATGTTAAGCAACAGAAACGGAAGCTGCATTTTAAAAGACAGTGCATTCTGTATTGACAGGAATTGTTCGTATAGCGACTTTTTTTACGACTAGAAAAAAATTATCTCTAGGTGCCGAAAAACCATGCTCTATTCTGCATGAAATCAATCGGTGTTACTGCTGCAGTTTAATACTTGATAGCAAGTTCTCCGTTTTTCTTCAATAAAAGAGAAACAAACTACAGTCGCATCCTTTTATAACGAGCTTGTATAATACGAAGTTCTGCATAAACCAAAGTTTTTATAGATCCCTTGAACTCCGTGATGTTCTCCCTTTTTATTTTAAGCCCCATATTACGAACAATAATTTTTGGACAAACCGCATATATCTAAATTCAGCGTGGTTATCTAGCATTCATCCAGTTTACACATCTTCCTCTTTCACTTGAAAATATGGGAATACCTGCTATTGATGCAAAGAAATCAGTCTGCATGAAGTGCAGAGAAATCAGTCTACATGAAAACAAAAATTGCTCATAAGATAGTATAACTACTATACTATTAATCCGAATTTATTGGCCTGGATAAAATCAAAGTTTCCAAGCTTTCGCACATCAAACAGATGGCTTTTTCAAGGAAGGTAGACAACAAATTGATTTATCTACGCCAATAAATTCGGATCAGTAGTATAGTTATACTATCTTATGTATAGTTGGTGTACAGTTCCCTGTGTTATTATTTAAAAAATCTTTCAGTTTTTTTGTTTACTTCTTTCCGCTCACCCTCTCCCTCTACACACACACACACACACACACACGCGCGCGCACGCACCCTCATCTTCTGAGGAAATGCTGTTATTTCATACTCTCCCCCAGTCACCTTTCAGTCTAAAAAACATTAAGAGTTGCATCTAGATACATCTCAGCCCCACGTTTGGAAAAGATTTACATTTCCGATGAAAACTGGAAATAGCAAAACAAATGGAACAGATGAAATTTCAATTTTTTTGCAGTTATTTTAATTTTTGCATTACCTAAATGTTTTGCATATCTTATTCATGCTTTAATATACTAGCTATAATTTTTAATTAACAAGTATTATTTCCCTTCGATTAATTGGGTAAACAGTTCGTTATTGACTAGTTTTAAATTGACATAATGTAATATGTCAAAGATAGCCCTTTTTTGACGTGTTGGTTTAACGAAATTCACACATATATATATATATCGATTTTTTTACTCTCCCTTGAACTTCTTTATATACCGGATGTTTTGCAAAAAACTTCTTTTTAGTTCATTTTTTCCTACAAATTGTTGTGCACCGCGCACAGCTTCCAAGGCAGTAATCTTAGCGACAGTTAAGAGTGTTGCTTTTCAAACGTTGCGTAAACATCTTCTGAGAACTTATCATAGACATTACTCTCAAAGGTTATCAAACCTTGACCAACCTCTTGCAGTTTTTCTTCGCACTTCCAGAAGCACTGTCATCCAGAACACTTTTTATGTTCAGGTTTTTAAATGCGATACAAATCTCTTTTCTGCCACTTTTATTCGTGGTACATCGAAACTTTGCAGTTCCGTACGTGGTTTTAACTCACAAGAAAATTATGACCTTCAGTAACGTAAATCGAGGGCAGATGTCCCGGTGTTAACTGCGAAATGCTATGCCGGGTAATAGACGTGGATTCAATGAGTACGGAATGTTTACGTAAAACAGAAAAAATTATTAAGAAAAATGATGATAAGCGCTCACAGAATTTCTGCATTCGTAAGCACATCGCCAGCTACGCCGACCGTAAGAATTTGCTGGATGACCGAAGTATCAATTATACTACTTCTGTATGTGTGTGTGTTTCATCAGCGTTCGGTTAAGAGAGAAATGTTCTTCCGACCTTGGTGTGTTATTTCACCGTCCACAAATTCTGTGTGTGCACAGGGCCTGGTTACCGTAAGGGTTCGCAGGGCCCAGGCCCTGGCCCATTATTTTAACAAGGCCTCCTTCAACCAAAATGTTTTTAGAAACGACCTTATCGTTATTATCATTATTGTTGTTGTTGTGAAAGTAATATTTTATGTGGGATTCTGTTGCACCCTCTTCTAGCTCAGACTTCTTCTAGCTTATGTGGGATTCTTCAGTTTATGAAAGCTGTTTAGAAAGCTGTTTTCTAGCTTATGTGGGATTCTTCAGTTTATGAAAGCTGTTTAGAAAGCTGTTTTCTAGCTTATGTGGGATTCTTCAGCTTATGAAAGCTGTTTTCTAGCTTATGTGGGATTCTTCAGCTTATGAAAGCTGTTTTCTAGCTTATGTGGGATCCTTCAGCTTATTCTTCTAGCTCAGACTTCTTCTATCTTATGTGGGATTCTTCAGCTTATGAAAGCTGTTTTCTAGCTTATGTGGGATTCTTCAGCTTATGAAAGCTGTTTTCTAGCTTATGTGAGATTCTTCAGCTTATGAAAGCTGTTTTCTAGCTTATGTGGGATCCTTCAGCTTATTCTTCTAGCTCAGACGTCTTCTATCTTATGTGGGATTCTTCAGCTTATGAAAGCTGTTTTCTAGCTTATGTGAGATTCTTCAGCTTATGAAAGCTGTTTTCTAGCTTATGTGGGATCCTTCAGCTTATTCTTCTAGCTCAGACGTCTTCTAGCTAATGTGGATTCTTCAGCTTATTCTTCTAGCTCAGACTTCTTCTATCTTATGTGGGATTCTTCAGCTTATGAAAGCTGTTTTCTAGCTTATGTGGGATTCTTCAGCTTATTCTTCTAGCTTATGTGGGATTCTTTTAGCTCAGACTCCAATGTTTCATTAAAAGATTAATTTCAATTTTCACAAATCCTTTTTTTACCCTTCTCTAAAGTTGCTGTCTCACTTCACGATCAAAATTAATTTTACTTCAGGATTTTTTTACAAATTCTGCGATTACTTAAAATTACTGTTACCAATTCTACGACTTTTCAACTGTTATTTGTTATATAGGATGAAATATGAAACAGCTCCCTCATTTTACGCAAAGGTTAAATAAAAAGAAATGAGTGCATAAATATTAACGTAGGCATCCTATGACTAAATACAGACAGTATATACACAATTGTATCAGGAAAATATGACCACCCCCGGAATGAGCATCACAGAGGACACATGACAAGGTCGATCACACGGAGATATGAGCGGCCCACCAGACAGACGAGCCATACTACGTAACGTGACCACAATGGACAGAGGCAAAAATTTGACGGACGTTCAAAAAGGAATGATCATCGTCTACCGAGCCAAGGGTGGAAGCATCTCAGAAACAGCAGACTTCGTGGGCTGTTCGCGTGGTACTGTAGTATAGGTGTACCAAGAATGTACCTCTGGCACACCGAGTGCCTTTCGACGTCATAACTGAGGAGCCCCAAAGGCCGTCGTGACCCCCAGAGGAAAACGTTGCCTCAATAAGGGCAATCGACGCGCAACAGTTCAGCAATTAACCACCCAAATGAACGCTGGGGCACCCAGGTACGTGTCCCTGATAACAATAGAGAGAACCCTGTTACGCATGGGTCTCCAGAGTCGACGCTGCGTCAAGACGCCCCTGTTAACCCATGTCCATTTTTTTTTGATTGGAGGTTTAACGACCACCGTGAGCAACTCAATGGGCTATAAGCAGTCGCCCGTCCCTAATTTAGGGTCACTGGTTCCAGGGAAGAGAGAGAGCCAGTGCCGTAAGACAAACACAACATCCATGCCTCACCGGGATTCGAACCCGGACCCCTTACGGGTGAATGATTAGAGGCCAGCGCCTTAGACCACTGCGCCACCGAGACGGCCATGTCCATCGGCAATGACGCCTGCAGTTCGCATGGGGCTACCGTCATTGGACAGTGTAAGAGTAGAAAAAGTTTGTCTTCTCCGATGAATCAAGGTTTCTACTCCCCAGAAGTGACGAGCGGTGGCAGATATGACGTCAGACACACAAGAACCAACACCAGGACACGCTTGTTTGTCAAGTACAGGCCGACGGTGGCAGTGCACATGTCTGGAGATTGTTTTCGTGGTATGACCTGAGACCGCTGGTACAACTGGATGGGTTCCTGAACGCCAATGGCTACCTATCCATCCTCGTTGACCACATGCATTCTATCATATTGGACGTTTATCATATTGGATGGTGTCTACCAAGAGGATAATGCGCCCTGTTATGTTGGTGCGTGATTGGTTCCAGGAACACGACAGCGATGTCTCCGTTCTCCCTTGGCCGGAGAAATCGCCCGACCTTAATCCTATAGAGCACTTGTGGAACTATTTGGATCGACAGGTTCGACGTGCTGACCCACAACCACGTCATCATCCGGGACCTCCGAGCTCTGCTGCAGTCCGAATGGGCACGTGTGCTTCGGGCAACCATCCAGGGCCTCATTGCGCCCATGCCACGCCGTCTCGCCGCTGTCATCCGGGCCAAGGGGGTTATTTCCATTATTAGGTAGGTGGTCATATTATTCTGATACGACCGTGTATATACTACTTGAAAATTATATGTATATTATATGTTGGGAAAATTATATGTATGTATCCTATGCCTATATTATACGATATATACATATATAGTGACGTAGAGTATTTATATATATATACACTGGCGGAAAGTGAAAAAAGAACACCAAGAAGGAATTGGCGGACGATAATGAAATTTACATATGTTAATGGGTCGAGTTTACGTAGGTGTGATGTTAATTTTGGGACCAACCGGTGAGCGCTTAAGCCACAGCACGGCATAATATGCAAATTATCGTCGGTGGTATTTAAGGAGTACGGCGAAGTGAATGTAATCAGTCGTCGGCGTACGGACACGTGCGAAGACCCTGAAGAAGCTGCAATGCCGGGACATGGAAGACGTGTACGATTTCAGCAGTTATATCGGACTTTGAGCGAGGTCGTCTAGTCGGACTCCGCGAGGCCGGGTGGTCGTATCGTCGTATTGCGGAGCGAATTGCACGGGAAGTATCGGTGGTGGTACGATGGTGGCGTAGAGGGTCCGAGGAACATTCCAACACGAGAAGACGTGAAACCGGGAGTCACAGACAGACTGATGAGCGGACCGATCGACGCATAAGAAGAGCGGCGTTGTCAAGCAGAACATCCACTGCGACGAAAATCAGAGCTGCCGTTGCACCTGAGGTGACTGTGCGAACAATCCGCAACCGTCTACTGGATGCAGGACTACGTGCACGTGTGCCTCTGGTATGCGTACCTCTGGCATGTGTACCTCTGACGCCAGCCCACCGTCAGGAACGGCTGTAGTGGTGTCGCCAACGTCTGCACTGGAGAACGCAATGACGATCTGTCGTGTTCAGCAATGAAAGCAGATTCTGCTCGGGAGCCTCCGATTGCCGTATGCGTGTTCGCAGACCCACAGGGCAGCGTCTCCACCCTTCTTGCATCCGCCAGCGGCACACAGGGCCTACACCTGGTCTCCTGCTGTGAGGAGCGATCAGCTATCACTCCCGTACATAACTAGTGTTTGTACCGGGTACGTTAAACAGCACCTCCTACATCAACAACATCATTCAGCCCGTTGTTGTGCCATTTGTAAGGTCGGTCCATCGTGGTGTTTTCCAGCAAGATAACTCACGCCCACACACGGCACCTGCAACGCAACATGCACTTCAGGGTGTGAGACAACTTCTATGGCCTGCACCTTCACCGTATTTGTCCCCATTGAGCACGTGTGGGATTTTATGGGACAACGACTTATCCGGTCTCCACGGCCAGCCACGATCATCCCCAATTTACGCGTCCAGTTTGAGGATGCTTGGAACTCAATACCCCAAACTTACATCCAACATCTGTACGACAGACTCCATGCCAGAATTGCACAGTGTGACGCAGTTCATGGCGGTCCAACCTCGTACTAACCATGTTACGTGGAAATGTTATTTTTCAGTTTACCAGCAAATACAGCTGTATTTTGCCATAATGTTTTGATCACGTTATCCTCTGTATTCCGTTATTATGCTGTATAAATTTCGTTGGTATCAGACGTCTCGTTCTTGGTGTTCTTTTTTCACTTTCCGCCTGTGTATATATATATATATATATATAGGCCTTTGATTCCGTAAAACCATCAGCAGTTACAATGGCGTTAAAATCCTGTGGTATTGAAAACGCATACATCAACATTATTAATAACATCTATAAAATGCAAAGGTCCGGCTATTTGAAGATACAGCACCATTAAAAATTGAAAAAGAAGTGAGACATTGTGACACAATATATGCCAAACTCTTCAATGCCACATTGCAAAGTGTCTTTCAATCATTCAACTGGGAAAACAAGATGATAAAGATTAATGGAGATTATTTAACTCACCTTCGTTCTGCGGATGATGTAATCATTTTTGCAACTACCACTTCAGAGTTGTAGAGCATGATCCAGGAACTTGCTGAACTTTCAGAAGACAAAACTGATGTACAACGCTTTTACAAGACAGGAAGATGTTGCGATTGATGGGGGAAATTATATAGGAAGACAGGGACGTCTCTATCTCTCGATGTCTACATTTACCTTGGACAACAGATATCAAGCAAGGGTCACATTGATGAAAAATTAATCGACGTATAAAACTTGGCTGGAGAGATTTTGGAAGAAACAGTACAATTTTCAAGAGCAATATGCCATTATGTCTTAAAAGAAAAGTGTTTAATCAATGCATCCTTCCAGTTCTTACATACGGAGCAGAGACATTGTTGACCTTAATTAGAAAAGATATACAAAGGCTGCAGACAACGGAAAAAAGCATGGCGAAAAGATAAGAAGAGCAACTCGTGGATAAAGGAAAATGACAAGAATGGAAGACATCATGATGAGAGTAAAATCCCTGAAATGGCAATGGGCTGGACATGTTGCCAGAAGAACGGACCACCAATGGACAAACGAAATTCTAGACTGAGACCCAGAAGAAGACCACATGGGAGATGGCTGAACGATATTCGAAAAAAAGCTGGAGTAACATGGGGGAAACTGGCTCAAGACAGACAGTTGTGGATGAGACTTAAGAATATCTTCATCCAGCAGTGTTTTGATAATGGTTGATAATGATGATATCATCATCATATATATATATATACGGATTCCAAATGGGACGACAAGTGAAATTGATTTTATTATGTGTAACAAAAAATTCGTCATAGAAGACTGCAGTGTGCTAAACAAGTTCAACACAGGCAGTGACCATAGATTGGTGAGATGTAAGATGCACCTCAACACTAAACTCGAACGTAGCAAGCTCATAAGACAAACAAAATGTATTGACATAACCAACCTTAAAAAACACCATAATACCTTCAAATTGGAACTGAAGAACAGATTCTCTGTTTTAGAAGGCCTAACATCGGAAGAAGTGGATATTTCTGAAGTTAACAGAAAAGTAACCAAAGCTCTTATGGAAACAGCAACAAAATTAGCTGGGTCTAAGAACAAATTGTATGTGAACAAATTATCAGGAAAAACCAAAATGTTGATGCAAAAAAGAAGAGAGATGAGGACAACTAAAGAAGATGTGACTTCCAAAGTGGAATATATAGAGCTATGCAAGACAGTACGAAAAAGTATCACTGAAGACGTAAGGAAATTCAACTGTGAACTAGTAAGGAAGGCAATTGAAAACAACCAAAGCCTAAAGATAGCAAAGGGACATCTCAGTAAGGGAAAAAAACAGATTATGGCACTGAGAAAAGAAGATGGTTCTGTAACAAGAAATAGAGGCGAAATTTTGACAAGAGTGAAAGATTTCTACTCCAAATTATATGAAAGGGATGATACATGTACTCCAGACACCATGAAAGATACCAGTACCAGAGTTCTTCCAGTCCTTCCAGCAGAAGTTGCACATGCAATCAAGAACATGAAGCGGGGAAAAGCTCCAGGAGAAGATGGAATTACTGTAGACATCATACAAGAAGCAAGTGTAGAAATCGAAACAGTACTCGCCCAAATTTTCACTCGATGCCTTAATGAAGGGAAAATTCCTGAGGATTGGAACACCGCTACAATGATCTTGCTACATAAAAAAGGTATCATTGAGGATCTCAGGAACTACAGACCTATCAGCCTCCTATCAGTGGTTTATAAAATCTTCACTAAAGTTCTTTCACACCGCTTGAAGGTAACACTGGACATGGCTCAACCGAGAGAACAAGCTGGATTCAAGAGTGGCTACAGCACAATAGATCATATCCACGTACTGAGAGAACTAATTGAAAGAGCGAGGGAATATGAACTTCCATTGTGCATGGCTTTTATCGATTATGAAAAAGCCTTTGATTCGGTGAAACCATCAGCAGTTGCAATGGCTCTGAAATCCTGCGGTATTAAAGATGCATACATTAATATTATTAGTAACATCTATGAAAATGCAAGTGCAAAGATTCGGCTGTTTGAAAATACAATACACATAAAAATTGGAAAAGGAGTGAGACAAGGTGACACCATATCTCCGAAGCTCTTTAATGCCACATTGGAAAATGTCTTTCAATCACTGAACTGGGAAAACAAAGGGATAAAGATTAATGGAGATTATCTAACCCACCTTCGTTTTGCTGATGACATAGTCATTTTTGCAACTACCCCATCAGATCTGCAGAGTATGATCCAGGAACTTGCTGACAAGAGTAAAGAAGTGGGATTAAAAATGAACTTTCAGAAGACAAAAGTGACGTACAATGCTTTTACAAGAAATGAAGATTTATCGATTGATGGAGAAAAGCTGGAGATAACAGACACATACGTTTATCTTGGACAGCAGATATCAAGTGAGGGTCACATTGATGAAGAAATTAATCGGCGTACAAAACTTGCCTGGAGAGCTTTTGGAAGAAACAGCATAATTTTCAAGAGCAATATGCCATTATGTCTTAAATGAAAAGTGTTTGATCAATGCATACTTCCAGTGCTTACGTATGGTGCAGATACGTGGACCTTAGCTAAAAGAGACATACAAAGGCTGCAGACAACTCAAAGTAGCATGGAGAGGTGCATGCTTTGTGTAACCAGGAGAGATAAGAAGAGGAACTCGTGGATCCGAAAAATGACAAGAGTGGAAGACATCATGATCAGAGTAAAATCCCTGAAATGGCAATGGGCTGGACATACTGCCAGAAGAACAGACCATCGATGGACAGCCGAAATTTTAGATTGGATTCCAAGGGACAGGAAAAGACCCAGAAGAAGACCACATGGAAGATGGGTGGATGAAATTCGAAAGTATGCGGGAGTGACATGGAGGAGACTGGCACAAGACAGACCGTTGTGGAGGAAACTTGGGGAGACCTTCGTCCAGCAGTGGATTGTTAATGGTTGACAATGATGATGATGATACGGATTTTATAAAGTGACTTAATATTTATATATGTACTTGTATTTCCTTCTGTGTAACCTTTGCATAACATGAGGATGCTGTTTCATATGTCATTCTATATAGCAAATTCGATCGCGTAACAGTTGAAAGGGCGTAAAATTCGTAATAATAATATTTAATAATCTCAGAATTTGTAATAAATTCTGAAGTAAAGTTTATTGTGATCATGAAGTGAGGGTGTATCACGTGACATTTCCATCGTTGTACATTGGTAAAAGATTTTGTTTCGATGGGGACCTCCCTATTTTCCTGGCCCTGGGCCTCCGGGTGTCTTGGGCCCTGTCCTGTGTTGTGTGCTACGTTGAAAACATGAAACACTGGTTTCTTTACAGTTACATTTTTACGTGGCAAAAGCAATTCCGTGAAACATTTATTTCACTGCAGTTACAGTCTTGACAACTTTTGAAATCACCTTAGAGTTTCGAGTCGCCACGTGAATTAATGCTGTGGGCGTGTTAGAGTAAATAGAAATGTGATGGAAGATGAAACGTATTTACTTGGATCAAAGAAAAGACTCACTGCGGGAGCGCTCACGTGGGATACGCCGCGTGGATGGGCCAGAGCACCGGAGCTCCCAGCACAAAAATCATACGCACGTTTCCGCATGCGCGATAAAACTTGATTCTGCAATTAATTCCGGTTTGATGAAGCACATTTTTGGTGAAAGGTAGACGCAAGTTTACCGAAACAAAGCAAGCAAGCACATAAAACTAGCGACATTACCTCTTAATCCTTAAGTCTGATTAAACGGAGAAAGATACGACGATGAAGGGAATTCCAGCCTCGGCTTGTAGGTATCCTGAGGAGGCTATTTTTACGCTCGCTTTCTCTCTCGCGCGCGAAGGCTAGTTTGTACGTCCCCCACACACCTGGCAGACTTCCAAACTAGCAGAAGAGCTTATTGCACCCAAACTTTTGCAGTCTTTCCAGAGCAGGCATATAACAAGCACTAATAGCGGCAATTAAAGCTTACTCCTTTCTGTTTTCCTCTCAGCTTCATTTTTCGTCGTCTTTCTTTCGTTTCGGACATTCCCTGACCAGCTAACAGCGGACGCCGTCCGGGGCTTCCAGCTTTGTCCTTCTGCCATTCCCGCTTCCCGCGCACATGCTACCCATTTTCTTGGAGGCCGCGGAATATAGAATGTTATTTAAAGGCCGAAAAACTTAACGTCCCGCAGACGGAACAGAAAACTTGGGATAACAACGTTGTCGGAATTTGTCGCAATATCGAGATGTCCCACTGCACACTTTACTATTGAGTTCTTCTGCAAATACTATAAACATTGGTAGGTAAGGATATAGTCCCAAAATAAAATGCTTTAGCAGTGAACGGAAACTCGAAAAAAAGACACTGAAAATTTTCGAAAGCAATTTTAAATTTAATATGTCGTCTTCTTTATTTATTAGTCTTTGTTAAAAAATTTACTGATTACTTTCATCAGTTTATTTATTTATTTATTTACTTGCTAAAGTGTTTAATTTGAGCAATTCTAATAAAAAGAACGATTATTACTTGGGAATCACACGTCAAAATTATTGTTATTTTCTTCAAATAATGCTCCATCATTCCCCACAATAGCAAATAATCAGCGTAATTAATGAGCCATTTTCCCTAAGATTATGAGGTGGGTGTAGAAAATTTCTTTTGTGTTATCCAAATAAAACCAGAAAGAACTCAGCAGATTGTTTTTATTGGAGCCTGTCGCCGTTTGCGAGGTGTTTAGTAGAAATACTTTGCACTATCAAACAAACACTTCACATTCAATATTCATGCCCGTTTAATTTTACCCTGGAAATATATATATATATATACACACACATATATATATATATACACACATGGGATGTAAGGTCAGGTGATGCGTAACATCACAGCCTCTCCTTGACAAATGTCAACCCCGCCTTCTCGTGGTACATCCTGTTCCCACTAAAGGGGCTCTGACGACCGCCAATAGCGGTATAACTATACCATCGGGATTAGAGGAAATGCTATCCCAGACTCACCAACTCGTTTGGCCAGCGTGGTGAGTTATGGCCAAACCCCTCCAAAATGACTCCACAACTTAAATCTTGGCCCTCAGTCTCCGGCAGCTGGAATGTACCTGGCCAAGGCAGCGGCCAGTGTGACATGAAGGAAGAGGGTGCTAAGAATCACAGGAGGACTGGACTAGGCTGCCATCCGATGCTGACCATGGCTACGTATAATGGACGCTCCCTATCTTCTGATTCAAGGCTTCTTGAATTGGAAGAGGAACTACAAAGGATCAAGTGGGACATCGTCGGGCTAAGTGGGGTAAGGAGAAAAGGAGAAGATCTCACTGAACTGAAAAGTGGACATCTCTTCTGCTATCGTGGGACTGATACTGGCAGAACTAGTGGTGTTGGATTTATAATGAACAAGAAACTGAAGGATAAAGTTGTAGAAGTTGAAAGTTCCTGTGACAGAGCTGCATGACTCGTTATCCAAATCTCGAGAAGATACCAGGCTCAGATTATTCAAATTTATGCACCCACCACAATTCATCCTGCAGAAGAAATTGAAGAATTTTATGAGGAAATTCGTCATCTAAATAATAAAGGTAAGCAGCACTTGAAGATAATTATGGGAGATTTCAATGCAAAAATAGGGCAACGGCAACAGAATGAAACTTCAGTAGGTAAATTCGGTCACGGCAACAGAAACCAGCGTGGAAATACTCTCGTAGAGTTTGCAGAGGCAGAAGGGTTTTTCATCTTGAACTCCTTTTTCAAGAAAAAGCCACGCAGGAAATGGACTTGGAGACATCCAAATGGGACGACAAGTGAAATTGATTTTATTATGTGTAACAAAAAATTCGTCATAGAAGACTGCAGTGTGCTAAACAAGTTCAACACAGGTAGTGACCATAGCTTAGTGAGATGTAAGATGCACATCAACACTAAACTCGAACGTGGCAAGCTCATAAGACAAACAAAATGTATTGACATAACCAACCTTAAAAAACACCATAATACTTTCAAGTTGGAACTGAAGAACAAATTCTATGCTTTAGAAGGCCTAACATCGGAAAGAAGTGGATATTTCTGAAGTTAACAGAAAAATAACCAAAGCTCTTATGGAAACAGCAACAAAATTATCTGGGTCTAAGAACAAGTTGCATGTAAACAAATTATCAGGAAAAACGAAAATGTTGATGCAAAAAAGAAGAGAGATGAGGACAACTAAAGAAGATGTGACTTCCAAAGTGGAATATATAGAGCTATGCAAGACAGTACGAAAAATTATCACTGAAGACGTAAGCAAATTCAACTGTGAACTAGTAAGGAAAGCAATTGAAAACAACCAAAGCCTAAAGATAGCAAAGGGACATCTCAGTAAGGGAACAAAACAGATTATGGCACTGAGAAAAGAAGATGGTTCTGTAACAAGAAATAGAGGCGAAATTTTGACAAGAGTGAAAGATTTCTATTCCAAATTATTTGAAAGGGATGATACATGTACTCCAGACACCATGAAAGGTACCAGAGTTCTTCCAGTCCCCCAGCAGAAGTTGCACATGCAATCAAGAACATGAAGCGGGGAAAAGCTCCAGGTGAATGGAATTACAGTAGACATCATACAAGAAGCAAGTGTAGAAATCGAAACAGTACTCGCCCAAATCTTCACTCGATGCCTTAATGAAGGGAAGATTTTTGAGGATTGGAATAACGCTACAATGATCTTGCTACATAAAAAAGGTGACATTGAGGATCTCAGGAACTACAGACCTATCAGCCACCTATCAGTGGTTTATAAAATCTTCACTAAAGTTCTTTCACACCATTTGAAGGTAACACTGGACATGGCTCAACCGAGAGAACAAGCTGGATTCAGGAGTGGCTACAGCACAATAGATCATATCCACGTACTGAACTTCCATTGTGCATGGCTTTTATCGATTATGAAAAAGCCTTTGATTCGGTGAAACCATCAGCAGTTACAATGGCTCTGAAATCCTTCGGTATTGAAGATGCGAACATTAATATTATTAATAACATCTATGAAAATGCAAGTGCAAAGATTCGGCTGTTTGAAAATACAACACACATAAAAATTGGAAAAGGAGTGAGACAAGGTGACACCATATCTCCGAAGCTCTTTAATGCCACATTAGAAAATGTCTTTCAATCACTGAACTGGGTAAACAAAGGGATAAAGATTAATGCAGATTATCTAACCCACCTTCGTTTTTCTGATGACGTAGCCATTTTTGCAACTACCCCATCAGAGCTGCAGAGTATGATCCAGGAACTTGCTGACAAGAGTAAAGAAGTGGGATTAAAAATGAATTTTCAGAAGACAAAAGTGATGTTCAATGCTTTTACAAGAAATGAAGATTTATTGATTGATGGAGAAAAGCTGGAGATAACAGACACGTACGTTTATCTTGGACAGCAGATATCAAGTGAGGGTAACATTGATGAAGAAATTAATCGGCGTACAAAACTTGCCTGGAGAGCTTTTGAAAGAAACAGCATAATTTTCAAGAGCAATAAAGAGCAATATGCCACTATGTCTTAAAAGAAAAGTGTTTGATCAATGCATCCTTCCAGTGCTTACGTATGGTGCAGAGACGTGGACCTTAACTAAAAGAGACGCACAAAGGCTGCAGACAACTCAAAGCAGCATGGAGAGGTGCATGCTTGGTGTAACCAGGAGAGATAAGAAGAGAAACTCCTGGATCCGAAAAATGACAAGAGTGGAAGACATCATGATCAGAGTTAAATCCCTGAAATGGCAATGGGCTGGGCATACTGCCAGAAGGACAGACCATCGATGGACAGCCGAAATTTTAGATTGAATTTCAAGGGACAGGAAAAGACCCAGAAGAAGACCACATTGAAGATGGGTGGATGAAATTGGAAAGTATACGCGAGTGACATGGAGGAGACTGGCACAAGACAGACCGTTGTGGAGGAAACTTGGGGAGACCTTCGTCCAGCAGTGGATTGATAATGGTTGACAATCATGATGATGATGATGATATATACACATACACTGAAGTGACAGAAAAACTGGTACACCAGTCTTATACTAGGTAGGTCCCCCACTGGAGTGCAGGGCTGCAGAAATACGACGGGGCATGGACTCCACTAGCTTCTGGAAATATGCTGTAGGCAATGCACACCATACTTCCTGCAGAGCGTTCCATTCCACAATTCGGGTGTATTCCGAGGTCTCGGATTCCTGTGTTCGATAGCACGTTGCATGGCATCCCAAATGTGTTCTATCACGTTCAGATCTGGGGACTTGGGTGAGAATGGCAACACCCCAAACTCATATGAACGCTTCTCTAACCATAATGTGGTGTCCCGACACTTGTGTGGAGGTGCATTGTTCTGTTGGAACAGGCCCAACCCATCAGCATGAATGCAGGACATGAACGGGTGTACCTAGCCAGAAATGATGCGTACATAGCGTTGGCCGGTCCCAGACGTTTGTAGACGTACGAGGGGTCCCAGTGAAGTCCAGCTAGACACATCCCATACCATTACGGACCGCCCACCAGTCGGTACAGTTCCCTGTTGACAGGCGGGATCCATGGATAGGGTTTGCGCCACACACGAATCCTTCCATCTGCCCGATACAGTTAGAAACGCGACTCGTCAGACCAGGCTACTTGTTTCCAGTCATCAAGTGTCCAGTGGCGGTGTTGCCCTGCCCAAGCGAGGCGCATGGCTCTGTGTCGCGCACCCATCAAGGACACTCGAGTTGGGCGTCGGCTCCCAAAGCCCATACCGTGCAGGGTACGTTGCACAGTCCGAACGCTGATGATTGTTGAGGCTCCAGTATTGAATTCCGATGATACATGTGAGAGTGTTGCACGCCTGTCTCGTGAAACGATTCTTGACAGCCGACGATGGTCACGTTCACCCAATGTCTTTTTATGGCCACACTGGTATCGTAGGTTGGAGGTTTTGCCGGAATTCTTGTAGTCACGGTACACCCTTGCAATGGTCGTCCGTAAAAATCCGAACTTCGTTTCTACCTCCGAAATGTTATGGCCCATCTCACGAGCGTCAACTATTACACCGCGTTGAAAATTGCTTAAATCGTTATTACTTGTCATTCTCATGCCGAAAACAGCCCTGACAGCTGGCAAGGATGTCTATCGCTTTATATATGCACTGGTGGAAGCAACCGAGTACGCGCATAGGTGACGTTGCTATGTATTTTGAATAAGCTCGTCTGCACCAGTTTTTCTGGCACTTCAGTGTATATATATATATAAGAAGTGGTATTAAAAATGAACTTTCAGAAGACAAAAGTGATGTACAATGCTTTTACAAGAAATGAAGATTTACTGATTGAAGGAGAAAAATATACCTACATTTATCTTGGGCAGCAGATATCAAGTGAGGGTCACATTGATGAAGAAATTAATCGGCGTGTAAAACTTGGATGGAGAGCTTTTGGAAGAAACAGTACAATTTTTAAGAGCAGTATGCCATTATGTCTTAAAAGGAAAGTGTTTAATCAATACATCCTGCCAGTGATTACGTATGAAGCAGAGACATGGACTTTAACTAAAAAAGATATACAAAGACTGCATACAACTCAAAGAAGGATGGAGAGATACAATGCTTGGTGTAACCAGGAAAGATAAGAAGAGGAACTTGTGGATCAGGAAAATGACAAGAGTGGACGACACCATGACCAGAGTGAAATTACTAAAATGGCAATGGGCTGGACATGTTGCCAGAAGAACAGACCACCGATGGACAACTGAAATTTTAGAATGGATTCCAAGGGACAAAAAAAGACCCAGAAGAAGACCCCATGGGAGATGGATGGATGAAATTCGAAAGCATGCCGGAGTGACATGGAGGAGACAGGCTCAAGACAGATAATTGTAAAAGAAACTTAGGGAGCAGTGGATTGATAATGGCTGACAATGATGATGATGATTCATCCAGCAGTGGATTGATAATGGTTGACAATGATGATGATGATTCATTCAGCAGTGGATTGATAATGGTTGACAATGATGATAATGACATATTGTTAACACGTTCGTTCTTGTCTTTATTCTTGTTGTTAACTTCATAAACATTGCGTGGTTGAGTTGCTAAGTCTTATATAGTTGGAGATGATAGTAAAATTGTATGCAAATAACTCTTGCGATTCGTAAATATGTCTAAGAAACTTTTATTCTTTTCTTACTTTAATTGCCTGCAAAGGTTGTTCGTTAAGCTGTGCTATATTTCCTAACTCTCCCGCTTTCGATCATCTCTCGCGCTGTCGTGAAATCCCTTAACCTCCCTGTCCGCCTAAGACCTTCCCGGCCTCGCCTGGGGCAAGTACCTCCTCGTACTTTCGTGACCGCTCGCTACCTAAACCTAGAGACAACTGTCCTTCGCCTCCTTCCCTTGTCTCCAAAAAATGCCCTTCTAGCATATCCTAAAATTCCCCGTTAGAAGAAACCACACCGCCCTCGGTAAATCTGAAGCCTCAAAGTAAAAATGTGAGGGCAAGTCATTTGTCGGCACCCTTGAAATTGAAACCTGAAAAGCATAAAAAAAGGAGCGATAGAGTTAATCCCCATTCAACAAACAATGTGCATATACTAATCTTAGACAGAATGTCGTCTTAGTAAGTAACCGTACATCCGGTGTCTAATGGGGAACTGACTCTGAGAAATTTCTCTCACGCTTTGTGGAGACAAAGGAAAGTAGAGCACGAGATGTTTCCTCAAGAATGGAGGAAGTTCTGTTGCATAAGAGGTAAGCTCTCTTCATTGTCTTTGGGATTTGGGATTTCCAAGTTCAATCATTGAACTTCTTGCACTTTTTTCTTTTTTTGCTTTCAGCTTTTAGGCACTGGCAAGTCTATTAACTTTTTTGCGGATTTTAACTCTTTCTTTTCTGGGTAACTTTGCGCGTTTTTTAGGGAACTAAGGTCAAAACAGCCGACCGTTTCATTGTTCTTGTAATTTGCGCTGTGTTTTCAATGTAGTTAAGTTCTTAATAACTACTTAATTATGCACTTAAAGCACTTCTGAAATACTTTGTACATATTGCAACTAATTGTTCATGTCATATAATCTTCACAATGCGTTTCTTTAATTAATTATTGTCTTTATTATATTCTCGTTTTTGTGTTGTCAGAAGTTGTGGAGTAGTGGGTTTTTATAATCCAGTCTTCTTTCAAGAATCTGTGTTTAAAAAAAATTAATATCTCCTTTTTTATTGCAATGTTAAGAATTTGTAATACTTTTGTATTGCAATTCAGGTTTAAATACTCTCTCAGGCGAACTTGGTAATTTGTTATTGCTGAACATTATTTCTGATTTATTATTACAACTTGAGTTTTCTATAATCTTCTTCTTTCTGTTTAATAGTAACAGATGAAGAGCATGGGTCGGGCCAGGAAAGTTATGGATGCTAGCTAAATTGTTAACTAAAGCTTGGTCATGCAACTCTGCGGAGGTCATGACATTTATATATATTCTTTAAAATATATATATTTTTTTAAATTGTTTGGTGGGCTTATTACTTGCATCTATGACTTTGCAGAAACCCATTTCCAAATAGGTCTTTGTGGAAGTGAGAAAATGCAGAGTTTTTGCTGGTCCTTGATAAAGCCAAGGCTCAGTATTCTTGACACTTTCTACATTCAGTTTTTATTTTTCTCTTTTTACTCACACCGGTCAATACATAACCTTTTCTATGTTGTACTTGGTGTGAGTCAAAAAATTTTTTTTTTGCTTCAGTCTCTTAATAGAATGTGAATTCTGAATTTTCATAACTGCTGCGTTGCGCGTTTTGATCTTCAGGTTATTTTGCATCTTTCGTTTTAAATTCTAAAGTTTTTCTTATGTTTTCGGCTTTGCTCTTTAGTATATATATATATATTGTTACAGAGATTCAACGCTGCATCAAGGGCGATACAGCGTTGAATCCGACGTGGCATCGAGGCAATGAGGGTCCGAATAGAGTCCTGGTGTATCGTGGACTATGTGGTGTTCGAGTCCACAGTTCATCTTCATTTTGTGAGGGTGGGAGGGTACTCGACCCACGTCCAATCGTGTCCCACAGATACTCGATGGGCGAGGGGTCGGGGGATCGAGCATCCGCACACGGTGTAAAGCATTCAGGCTGATCCGAGCGGTATGCGGCCGGGCGTTACCCTGTTGAAAAACGGCTTTTGGGATGCTCTGCAGATACGGTAGTGACACAGGCCGCAGCACCTCGTCAACATAGCGGCGTGCCGCTAATGTGCCCATAATGCGTACCAGTGGTGAGTGGCTGTTGGCGCTGATAGCACCCCACACCCCGATTCCACGTTGCCGGGCCGTGTGGCACTCCACAATGGCGGAGAATCGGCCCGTTCACCACGTCGCCTCCAGACGCTCACACGGCGATCATCCGAGGCGAGACAGAACCCCGATTCGTCGCTGAACACCACACTGTTCTCTTCTGCACCCCACGCAGCTCTGGAGCGACACCACAACAAGCGGTGACGACTATGGCTGGCTGTTAAGAGTAGCCTTCGCAACGGACGGCTGGACAGCAAACCAGACGCAACCAATCGGCGCGACACTGCCCGCGTCAATATCGGAGCATTCAAGCCTTCCCGTACACTCCACAAAATGACGCCCGTTGTGGCTTGTGGGTCCGCAACTGCATGACGTCGGATGCGACGATTGGTGCGCTCGGACGTCCGTCTCCGCGCTCCGGTCCCCGTACAACGTTGCACAAATCCTTTCTGGAACCATTGTCTCCAAGTGGAACCGACGGTTGTGGCGTCAGGTTGCGTTTCTTCCGCAATGCGAAGCAAAGACCATCCGACGGTACGAAGTCCTACGATAACGCCTCTCGTGAACTCATCCGTGTGACGAAATCGCGTACGACGGCGTCTTAATGGCATTGGCAACCCTTGTTCGTCTTCCAGACACGGTTACAGCAGAACCACTCACTTCTCGCGGCAGGGACGACGTCTCGACTGATGGGCTCACCGGCTGGTTGTCGGCTTATATCCCGCGCGACGTTCGTGCGATTGGCCTGCAAATACAATCATTTGCATAACTTGTACGTGTGCACCCACCCTGCAATTTGCATGGCGCTGCGTTCAAGTCTTCTTGGTGTGGCATTTTCTCTGTCAGGCAGTGTACTTCTCCTTATTACAAGTACCAACCAGGACCTATTCTCGAAAATCAGAATTACATAATGTGCTGGGACAAATCTATCATTACAGACGAAACCACTGATCACAATCGACCTGACATAGTAACTGTACACAGAAAATTGAAGAAGATACAACTAATAGATGTAGTAGATCCGCTTACAGAAAGCTTTCAAAAACAGTATCTGAGAAAATCTCGAAATATGAGAACCTACGAATGGAAATGAAAAGGATCCGCAAACAAAGCATAACACAGGACGAAACTGTGGTCATTTCGGCAACGGCAGTAGTGCCAAATTACTTTCGAAAATAATATCGAGGAATTAGGTTTACCGCAAAGACTACTTCACCCACTCCAAAAGAAACAGGCAAAAGAATTTGTATTGTATTACATTTTATAAACCAATTTAAACAGAAATTTTAGTAAGCAAAGGAAATGCTTATACTTCAAACTACGGAGAAAGTAAGACTTCCTTGTGTACAACATTAGTTGTCCTACTATCTGGAGCTAAAATGTGTATTTTTCTTTTTGTCACCTGTTCTCAAGCTTCATATACAACGTTGTCCATTTAAGAAGCTAGACGAGCAAATGTGTCAAGATCCTGCCTTTGAAAAATAACCTTAACAGACACAACCAGGTAGCTAAGACCTTACATAAAGAGCTTAGTGTTAAATATGGTCTTATCCAAGGCTACACTCCATCTTATTACAAATACTAAACAGAACCTTGAAAGACACGACCACGACCATAACAGCCACGACCAGGTAGCTAAGACCTTACATCAAGAGCTTGGTGTTAAATATGGTCTTATCCAAGGCTATACTCCACCTTATTACAAGTGCTAAGCAGAACCTCGGAACAATAACTTAACAGACACGACCAGGTAGCTAAGACCTTACATCAAGAGCTTAGTATTAAATATGGTCTTATCCAAGGCTACACTCCACTTCATTTCAAATACTAAACAGAACCTCTAAACAATACCTTAACAGACACGACCAGGTAGCTAAGACCTTACATCAAGAGCTTGGTGTTAAATATAGTCTTATCCAAGGCTATACTCTACCTTATTACAAGTACTAAACACAACTTCGAAACAATACCTTAATAGACACGACCAGGTACCTAAGATCTTTCATCAATTGCTTGGTGTTAAATGTGGTCTTATCCAAGGCTATACTCCACCTTATTACAAGTACACTGGCGTGCAAAAAATAAGAACGAGACGGTTTTTCGAATGTAACGTCGTGCACAAGTGCTCCACATCGACTCAAATCATACCATAAGATCCCCAAGATGTAAGAATATGGGACAAGTGAGCAAAACCGTCCAAACAAGGAATCCAAAGGTTCTTTATTGAAAAGGTAGCTTCGAGCACAACTGGATAGAAGACAGAAACGTCTATGTGACAGGCTGCTGCCAAGAAAACTCCAGTCTTTAGTAGAGTATATGATCACCCCTGACTGCGTTGCAGGATTTACAACGTCTGTCCATGCTGAGGATGAGGTTGTCAAGGAGCTGTTGAGGTATCGCGGTCCATTCCTCTTGTAGCGCCAATCGCAGCTGCGGAATCGTTGTTGGCGGCTGGTGACGTGCTGCCAAGCGTCTCCGGAGAAGGTCCAACACGTGTTCGATTGGATTTAGATCCGGTGACCTTGCAGGCCAATCCATGCGTTGAATATCTTTACTCTCCAACAGCTCTGCGACAGCCACTGCACGATGAGGTGTAGCGTTGTCGTCCATGAAGAGGAACTCAGGACCCACAGCACCTCTAAACAGACGCACGTGAGGCAGGAAAACCTCGGTTCAATAGCGGACACCAGTGACTGAACCTCCTTAGAAGATGTGGAGGGCAGTACGGCTACCAAGCATGATACCGCCCCAAACGAGAACTCCGCCACCTCCAAACCGGTCTCTTTCGATGATGTTGGAGGTGTGATTGCGTGTTTCTTGCTCTCTCTAGATGTTTATACGTCCAGAATCGCTCGCCAGACTAAATTGGTTCTCATCCGTAAAGAGAACTCGACCCCATTGGTGATGTGTCCAGTTCTTGTGTTCCTGATTCCACAGAAACCGCCTTCTCCGATGATCAGGCGTTAATGGCACACACCGTACTGGCCGTCGTGCAAATAGACCACCTTTGTGCATCCTCCTGGCCACGGCAAAACGCTATAACGGGCGTCCAGTTGTCTGTTGCATGTGCCTTGCGATTTCTCCCGCTGTCTGCCGTCTGTCTCTTCTCGCCTGTAGGACAATATACCGGTCGTCCGCCGCGGTGGTTGCTTGTGGATGACCATCGCCAAACTCTCGGACAGCTGTTCCTGTAGTTTGAAATACTCTCCAAGCTCGTGAAACGATGCTGTGAGCGATCCCGAACTCCTCGGCCACGCTAGTCACACTTCGACCTTCTTCCAACTTTCCAATGACGCGACCTCGGGTAAAGTCATCCAGATGTCGTCTACTGGATTGCCTGTTGGCCATATCACACGGTGTCAGCAACTCGACGTCGTTCAAACCGATGTACACCGTGCAATAGCTTTCACCGAATTGCTGAGCGTACACCACCCGTGTGCTTTATACCCTTCCGACACCCCCTCCCCCCAATGTCATGCTGCATATATGCGCATGCCCTACCGTACCGGACCCTAGTCTATCTCCTGAGTGGTCTTTCGGTCCGTTCTGCCCGCTCGTTCCGCTGTTATGCTAATTTCTCCTCTTCGTCCTTAATTTTTGCACACCAGTGTACTAAACAGAATCTTGAAACAATACCTTAACAGACACGACCAGGTAGCTAAGATCTTACATCAAGATCTTTGTGTTAAACACGGTCTTACCTAAGGCCATGCTCCATTTTATTACAAGTACTAAACAGAACCTTGAAACAATACCTTAACAGACACGACCAGGTAGCTAAGACCTTTCATCAAGAGCTTAGCGTTAAGTACTGTCCTATTCAAAGTTGTACTTCTTCTTATTACAAGTACCAACCAGAATCTATTTTGAAAAATCAGAATTGCATCATGTGCAGTGACAAACCTATCATTACAGGCAAGAGCATTGACCCCAATCAATCTGACAGTGTAATTGTAGAAAAAAAAAATTAAAGACACAATTGATACATGTAGCAGTTCCACCAGGCCCGTAGCCAGACAAGCAAGTTGGGAGGGGCGGCTGATGATTCAGATCGGGCAAAGGATATAAAGTGGTCGGGCAAAAGATGTGAAAGAGGTCGGGCACTATACTGTTATGTGAGTCGCTAGGACGGCCAAAAGGAAACACAGGTCGGGCTCAGCCCGGACTGGCCCTTCCCTGGCTACGGACCTGAGTTCCACTGATGTTTGCTACAAAATTTAGCCGGCAAATGAAGCCTCTTAAGCTAAGCTCGAGTGTTTGATGGTATTATTGAAATAATTGGAGTTAACACGCCAAACCCTTCTACACGGCAAAAATATTGCAGTAGTATTGACTATGAAATAACTAGCACACGTGTTTCCCGGGTTAACTAAAAATGCATGAATCTGCTTATGGACCGTCGTTGTCCGGGTTTTACTAAAATTATCAATAGGCTATATTTACCTGAATATTTAATCGGAACGTCTTTCAATGCGAAAAAAAATTAAACCGTGTTTTTCCGAGACATTCATCTGACAAAAGGGATTTCATTACAGGAAATAATTTTCAATTTTTTTTCACACAGTATAATACTTCACAGCACCCCCTCTCATGTGATAATGTGGAAATGGACAATTTCTTTAGAAATCGAAGTACACACTAAATTATGTCTTAAAATAAGGAAAAATAAAAAAATAGTAGCCTTCCTACTTCATGAATGAAGCCTGCTTTCCAAGAGAACAAATATGCTGCCATTTTTCGGTAGCGTCTGTTTTAGATGTTCTGTGTTTGTACCGAGATTAGCTAAAAATTTATTCAAATTTTAGAAATTGGAATTAAAAAAGAGGCATCGAGTTGCTCATACATAGGATTTTATGTCGAACTTCAAAGATCAAACGAACGGTCGCGTTTTCTGTAAGCGAATGATGACATACATACATTTTCTTGTTCAGCAGCCAATCTGCTGTCACTGAATTGTTTTGGTGATTAATATTTCTGAAACATATTACTAGCACTCCATTTTTTAGTTTTTTAGTTCAGGCACATACTGTAATAACCCTTTTGTTTCTAAAGAGTTCAAAAAATTCAGATCAGTCATTAAGAATTTGCTCAACATCTTCCATTGCATTCACAGACTTACTTTATTCCCTCAGTAGGTGTTATTTTCAAGAAGTCCATTGTAAACTGTGAGTACGTGCTAAATACTAAACATTTTTATTGGATTTGCGTGCAATATTATCTATTGAAAACCGTTTTATGGAAAATTTCCCATTCTTTTTTTCTTGCATTCGCCATTCCGATTAATTCCATTTCAGCTGAACTAACTCGAATTTTGGAAACCCCTGAGCGTGTAATTTGAATACTTCATGGAGGTCAAGACTTCGTGCATCACAACTTCGAACGTTCGTTGAAGGCGCTTCTAATTCACGTTGCTGGCGATGTAATAGGAAATCGAGACAATCATGCAGAAAATTTGATGAAAACGTGGCTGCATTTTTCTAAGCTATCGGGCATCTTACAACCTAAAGTGTATCCGCAAGGTGTCTTAAGTTTGTGTAACTAGTCTGCAGTATCACAGTTCAGTGATTTTCGAGAAAAAAAAAACAGATGTATTTATAAAAAAAACAGGAAGCACAGCAATAAACAGATATATTTATAAACAAACAGAAAGCATAACACAAATGCAGTCATTTTGGCATGATGCCAGGAAGTTTTATCTAGGTGAATCCAACATCAATGCCCGACGTTTTGAACACTTGAAAAAGGTTAAGCTCGTATTACGCATTTATGCCCCTAGTGGGGAAATTGTGTATTACGAAGAATTAGAAAATATATAGAAAATATTCCTATCCACTGTAAATAAATGCTCAATTCTTCACCGTGAATACTCTACGACGCAAAGAAATTTTTCAAATCGAACTTTTGAAAGCAACGATATCAGGGAAAATACAATACATCAGGTGCCGCAGGTGATATGGGGCTGCAAGGCTGATTCCAGGGAAGTGACAGAGCCAGCACCTTCAGTCAAACAGAGCACCAAGTTTCATCCGGGCCATCTCGGACGTACAGTCAGAAGCCAATATCTCAAACTTCTCGACCACAGGGACTGCCGTCTCTTCCACATAAATACACCTTTAAGATTCTAGTGTGTATGTAAGCATTCAGAATATAGTATTCCTTATACATGATCATCTAAAAAAATTCCTTTGCTCTGACTTCCCCTGCTAACCACGAAAAGTGCCTTGGCGCTGCTAAGCCTAGAGAAAAGTCCCTTAGCGCCGCTAAGGTGCGCTAAGATCGCTGTAATTAGAGGCATAACTCGGCATTTACACATCCTTGTAATCAGAGGCGTAACTAGGCATGTTCAACAACTGCATCATCCCATCTCTAACATACGGCTCTGAAACATGGAGCACCATTCAAAATGAGGAACTTAGTCTTCAAACTACCCAACATTCCATGGAAAGAAGAATCCTGGGGATAAGTAAAAAAAAGATTACATCACAAACACAACTATCAGAAATTTAACTGGAGTAAAAGGAATAGTGAAAACGATATATGACAACAAGGCACGATGGGCAGGTCATATCGCCAGACTCACAGACAACAGGTGAACCTACCGTGTCACACACTGCTATCCAAAATCAACCAAAAGGAAACCTGGTAGACCTCCAACTAGATGGGAAGACCCTTTAACCAGAGTGATAGGAAACAACTGGAGAAGACTGGCTCAGGATCGCCCTTGCTGGAAACTTTGCGACCTGCATTCATGGAGAAATCCTAGATGAAAAAACAGGTCCACCTAGGTAATCTAGGTTAAACTAGGCATTTACACATCACTGTAATCAGAGGCGTAACTATGCCTTTACACATCATTGTAATCAAAGGCGTAACTAGGCATTTACACAGCTCTGTAATCGGAGGCATAACTAGGCATTAACACATCTCTGTAATCAGAGGCGTAACTAGGCATTAACACATCTCTGTAATCAGAGGCGTAACTATGCATTTACACGTCTCTGTAATCAGAGGCGTAACTAGGCATTTACACATCTCTGTACTCATAGGCGCAACTACGCATTTACACATCACTGTAATCAGAGGCGTAACTATGCATTTACACATCATTGTAATCAAAGGCGTAACTAGGCATTTACACATTTCTGTAATCAGAGGCGTACCTAGGCATTTACAAATCTCTGTAATCAGAGGCGTAACTATGCCTTTACACATCATTGTAATTAGAGGCGTAACTAGGCATTAACCCATCTCTGTAATCAGAGGCGTAACTATGCATTTACACATCATTGTAATCAAAGGCGTAACGAGGCATTTACACATCTCTGTAATCAGAGGCGTAACTATGCATTTACACATCATTGTAATCAGAGGCGTAACTATGCATTTACACATCTTTGTAATCAGAGGCGTAACTAGGCATTAACACATCTCTGTAATCGGAGGCGTAACTAGGCATTAACTCATCTCTGTAATCAGAGGCGTAACTAGGCATTTACACATCTCTGTAATCAGAGGCGTAACTAGGCATTTACACATCTCTGTAATCAGAGGCGTAACTAGGCATTTACACATCTCTGTAATCAGAGGCGTAACTAGGCATTTACACATCACTGTAATCAGAGGCGTAACTATGCATTTACACATCTTTGTAATCAGAGGCGTAACTAGGCATTTACACATCTCTGTAATCAGAGGCGTAACTAGGCATTAACACATCTCTGTAATCAGAGGCGTAACTAGGCATTAACTCATCTCTGTAATCAGAGGCGTAACTAGGCATTTACACATCATTGTAATCGGAGGCGTAACTATGCATTTGCACATCTTTGTAATCAAAGGCGTAACTAGGCATTAACACATCTCTGTAATCAGAGGCGTAACTAGGCATTAACACATCTCTGTAATCAGAGGCGTAACTAGGCATTAACATATCTCTGTAATCAGAGGCGTAACTATGCATTTACACATTGTTGTATTCAAATGCGTAACTAGGCAGTAACACATCTCTTAATCAGAGGCGTAACTAGGCATTAACACATCTCTGTAATCAGAGGCGTTACTAGGCATTTACACATCACTGTAATCAGAGGCATAACTAGGAATTCCTGCGCCCGGGATGAACCGCAAAATATTGCGCCCCATCTCTGTTTCTATCTTATTAGTCTCTATACACATAAATATGCACTGCTCGACAAAACAAAGTTAACGTCCCACCTCAATGTTACCTGTTATCTCCATGTGGTAGGAACAATCAAACTGTGACTGTTTGTATAGACGGCATTTCCCAACTGCTTCCGATTTCGGACCTTCTCTACCACGTCAAATGAACCGAATGAGCCTGGGAGTTGTGGCTCGTAGCAGCAGTAATGATCGAATATCCCCCAGAGAATCTTCAGCAATGCGAACGACATCCTTGCCATGCAACGTCCATCCAACAAAAGAAAACCCGCAGACCCTATACCCCGGTAGCACAGTAATGTCGAATCGACGTCGATTTTTGCTTACCAGGGAGATATATTGAATTTCTGTATACATGTAGACGGTTTTACGCAGTTTCCCCTTAGTTCCATTAGGTCGAATAAGCAATGTGTTTTATGCTATCTGTACGCATCGCGCGCATGCGCCTTTGCAACAATTACGCCAAACAAACTTTTTGGATGCTGGGATGTTGGTCGGTTGTATCATTTCTGTCGTAAGACAAGATTCTTACCTGTCTCCTTCTTCGACGGGAAGTTAAATGTTTTTTGTTTGTTTGTTTGCTTAAGTATGTTTATAAGAAGCTGAGTCTCGTTCCTTTAAGTAGATTTACTTTATGAGATATATAATCTGTACGTACGCATGTCTCAATTAGGGATAGGCTTAGTGCGATGCTGATAGATCACCAAAAATTCTGTTAAATTTTTAAGAATTATGTGTCTTTTCGAATGCGTTTGAAAGGACTTGGATGTTGAAACAATAAAAAAAATTATACGATTTTTTAATCGTAGACAGCGTCGTAGAATTGTACTACAAGTATGAAGACATTCTACGTTTTATGCCACGATTAAAAGTTTAGAGTTTCATATTTCAACATCTAAATTGTAGAGTAAACGTAGATCCGACTTTACAACAATACTAAAATCGATTACTAAACTGCGTAACATCAACGTAGAATCGACATCTGCACTACGTAGTAACGATGTACAATCGTGGCCGAAAGTCCTTCACCAGTAGACCGAAAATCAATTTTTGATGTTTGAAGTCAACTTATACAGCGTAATGGTAAAGTATGGAATACATATCATCATTTCAAAGAACATTTGATGCTGAATTCAAATATTTTTACAGAATGTTATTACCAGTAACAGAAATGAAGTTACAAGCAAAAGTACATCGTCTAGTCACAAAAAGCAAAAAAAAGTGGAATTTGTTAAATTAGTGTACAATGCATTTAACGCAAAATTACTGTACAGTACATTATTGAAAATTGCAGGACACTTGAAATAACTTACCAACAAGCAAAATGCGCTTTAATATTAAATTGGATAACCACGGTTTCTTAGTAACAAAGTGCACCTTGGCATGGAACTAATGAGCTTCTCTAGTAGTCCATTGGTGATAACACGGTACCATACGGCCCTTACAGACTCAATTAATGCTGTATTAGATGTGGTTCCTTGTTGACTCATCTTTTGCTTCAATCTCACCCAAAGATTCTCTATGGGTTATGATCCGGTGGCTGTGCCGGCCACTGAAGTTTTCTTATAACTTTTCGATTAAACCACTCGTCAACCAACTTTGACCGATGACATTGCGCGTTATCACCGTGAAAGATTAAATTCCGCAAACCCATGTCTTGTGCAGTTGGTAGAAGTTTGGACTCCAAAATATCCACATATTTCGATCCATTCAATGTGCCATCAAAAATGTGCAGACGACCAACACCACTGGCTGAAATACAGGACCATATTACCGAATGTGGTGCTTGATTGTTGGCTGGGTGCAGCATGCCTTATATCTTTCACCAGCCCGACGACGTATATAATTATTTCCATTATTAGCGGAAATAGTAACAGTTGTTTCCTCACTAAAAATAACATTTTTCAATTCATCAACAGTCCAATTCTTGTGTACCTTGGCCCAAGCAATTCTTTTCAGCCGTTGTTGTTCAGTAAGGAAAGGTTTTCGTTTTACAGAATGTTATTACCAGTAACAGAAATGAAGTTACAAGCAAAAGTACATCGTCTAGTCACAAAAAGCAAAAAAAAGTGGAATTTGTTAAATTAGTGTACAATGCATTTAACGCAAAATTACTGTACAGTACATTATTGAAAATTGCAGGACACTTGAAATAACTTACCAACAAGCAAAATGCGCTTTAATATTAAATTGGATAACCACGGTTTCTTAGTAACAAAGTGCACCTTGGCATGGAACTAATGAGCTTCTCTAGTAGTCCATTGGTGATAACACGGTACCATACGGCCCTTACAGACTCAATTAATGCTGTATTAGATGTGGTTCCTTGTTGACTCATCTTTTGCTTCAATCTCACCCAAAGATTCTCTATGGGTTATGATCCGGTGGCTGTGCCGGCCACTGAAGTTTTCTTATAACTTTTCGATTAAACCACTCGTCAACCAACTTTGACCGATGACATTGCGCGTTATCACCGTGAAAGATTAAATTCCGCAAACCCATGTCTTGTGCAGTTGGTAGAAGTTTGGACTCCAAAATATCCACATATTTCGATCCATTCAATGTGCCATCAAAAATGTGCAGACGACCAACACCACTGGCTGAAATACAGGACCATATTACCGAATGTGGTGCTTGATTGTTGGCTGGGTGCAGCATGCCTTATATCTTTCACCAGCCCGACGACGTATATAATTATTTCCATTATTAGCGGAAATAGTAACAGTTGTTTCCTCACTAAAAATAACATTTTTCAATTCATCAACAGTCCAATTCTTGTGTACCTTGGCCCAAGCAATTCTTTTCAGCCGTTGTTGTTCAGTAAGGAAAGGTTTTCGTTTTACAGAATGTTATTACCAGTAACAGAAATGAAGTTACAAGCAAAAGTACATCGTCTAGTCACAAAAAGCAAAAAAAGTGGAATTTGTTAAATTAGTGTACAATGCATTTAACGCAAAATTACTGTACAGTACATTATTGAAAATTGCAGGACACTTGAAATAACTTACCAACAAGCAAAATGCGCTTTAATATTAAATTGGATAACCACGGTTTCTTAGTAACAAAGTGCACCTTGGCATGGAACTAATGAGCTTCTCTAGTAGTCCATTGGTGATAACACGGTACCATACGGCCCTTACAGACTCAATTAATGCTGTATTAGATGTGGTTCCTTGTTGACTCATCTTTTGCTTCAATCTCACCCAAAGATTCTCTATGGGTTATGATCCGGTGGCTGTGCCGGCCACTGAAGTTTTCTTATAACTTTTCGATTAAACCACTCGTCAACCAACTTTGACCGATGACATTGCGCGTTATCACCGTGAAAGATTAAATTCCGCAAACCCATGTCTTGTGCAGTTGGTAGAAGTTTGGACTCCAAAATATCCACATATTTCGATCCATTCAATGTGCCATCAAAAATGTGCAGACGACCAACACCACTGGCTGAAATACAGGACCATATTACCGAATGTGGTGCTTGATTGTTGGCTGGGTGCAGCATGCCTTATATCTTTCACCAGCCCGACGACGTATATAATTATTTCCATTATTAGCGGAAATAGTAACAGTTGTTTCCTCACTAAAAATAACATTTTTCAATTCATCAACAGTCCAATTCTTGTGTACCTTGGCCCAAGCAATTCTTTTCAGCCGTTGTTGTTCAGTAAGGAAAGGTTTTCGTGCAGTCAGTCCTACGACAAACTGTACGTGCAGATGCGATAATTCCTACTTCATTCTCCCACTCATTTCTTAAATCAATGACTGTTTTAAACCTTGATTCTAAGGACCGATGAATCAACATGCGATCGTCACGTTCAGTACACAGACTTGGTCTACCTGTTCTTTTTCTGTTTCCCACACTCCAATTTCTGCGACTCTTTTAATGGTGCGCAAGACAGAGGAATGATCACAGCCACATTTAACAGCAATTTTACGAGTACTGAATCCAAGTTCATCTAAAGTAATAACTTTTGCCCTGGTTTGAAGGAGCGGGATCAATTTTTGGGTCTTTGACATTCTGAAATTCAAATATCACCAGGAATTCTGCATAAACTTCCGTCAACTAACTACAAGCAGCTGCGTTCTAAGTCGGCAGACGATTCTACATCCTTTTATATCTCACTAGCGGGCGTCGTAGAAAGTTATAGTGGATTAGAGGGGCGCAAACGTTTTTTCAGAACTGGATTTATGTTTCCTCACTTGCACATTTTTACTTGTAACTTCACTTCCATTACTGGTAATAACATTCTGTAAAAATATTTGAATTCAGCATAAAATTTCCTTTAAAATGATGTTTAATATGCATTCTTGACTTTACCATTACGCTGTATAAGTTAACTTCAAACATAAAAAATTAACTTTCGGTCTACTGGTGAAGGACTTTTGGCCACGGCTGTATATGTTTTATTCGAAAGCTCGAATCTTCGTCAACTGTTGACTTTATATTGACTTTAATAGGTTTAAAATTGGAAGTCGAAAAGACGTAACAAAAGTGGACATGGATATCTATATTCGACGTTTCATATCGACCAAAAATCGATCAAAATTCGACGAGGAATCGATGTAATGTGCTACTGGGGTTGTTGTCGACGAAGGCCGTGGGTCTTCTTTAGCTGGACGGACTACCGCGCCTTCATTTCTGAATGTGAGCAAATAACATCCCCTGAACATTTTCAGGAAGAAATGCGAACTGGACCAAAACTATCGAAACTGGCGAAACATTTTGAGAAAATTCTGTAAATTGAGAAATGACAAAGTAAGGTGCGAAGAAACTACCAGAAACTGGTGCAAAAGTTTGAATTCTAATTTTAATCAGATCGTAAGCAGCGATCGCTTACGATCTGATTAAAATTAGAATTTAAACTTGAGCTGCACTTCGGGCAGCCGCTCCGTCTGCCCCGTCCTAGTTACACCTCTGACTGTGATATTTTAGCTAAAACAGAATCAGGCAAAAAAAAAAAAAAAAAAAGTGTCTCCGGGGAGGTGCGAGAAGGGGGCAGGCGCGACGCTACGGGTGGGCTAGGGCGGGCTTCAGTCCACTCAACTTTTCTTTAAGCCCACCCATTAGCCCCCCAAACTATTTGAGCAGTTAGAGCACATAGCGAATGCAACCATCTAAGATTTTAGAGAACTTGGATAAATAAATATACGTAAAGTTTTGGAAGTCACAGAAATTTTTTTATACAAAATGAATTTTTTGTTAAATTTTTTTTCGTATTATTTGTTAAATGGAGGGAAGCGTCTGAGCGATGTCTAAGAGAGTACCAGAAAGACACCATTTCCGTAATATAGTTTTAAAAAAAAGATAAGAGATAGAGAGAGAGAGAAAGAGATACGTATATTCCATGTCAGGTTACAATCCAAAATTCATAACCAGCTTTATGACAGCAAATATCAAAAAATATTTACAGAAAATAGTGACATAAGTGAGCTAAAATTGAAACTGATAGCTTGTTAATGCCTATGGAAGTTCGTATCCATAGTTCCCTGTACTATATATACTGAATAAATACTATGTACAGTATGTACCTAAAACTTTTTATTTTACTGGGAATGACATCATCAGCGTCGGATAAAATATATATGAGCTGAATGTTTTGGCCGAATTTCTGCCAAGTACAAGTACTTCATCAAATTTTTTGCCCCCTCCCCCGTACAATGCTTCTCCCTAACCCTCCCCCCAGTTCTGAGCTGCTGGCGTCGCCACTGGAAGGGGAGGGGGCAAAAAATTTGAAGTACTTGAAGTAAGCGATGATAATAAGAATGTTTTCTGTTTTTGACCCTGTTTCGGTTTTAGGGTTATCATTAAATTTGGTGGCATTAGCACTGTTTTTAGTAGTCACCCCATGGGGTTTGGGGGCGGGAAGGGGAGGTTTATTTAGGAGTAAGGGGTGGTGTGGCGTCAATATTTAAGGATATTTCTCATCGCACCTCTCTCAAATCTAGCAACCACCATCCCTCCCACAAGCACGTACAAAAAGAAATACACTGCCTATAACCATCCTCTTAACCCCGTTTGAATATTATCTACCCCGTGTGATGATAAGACCCGATGAACCCTCTTCTGGCTGCGGTAAGCAAACCTGTAGCTGCGACTGGCTAACATATACGATAAGGTGACCAGATATCGGAACACTGATTTGAGGACAAAAGGGCGAGGCGTCCCCAAATCGGCAGTTCATTTGGGGACATATACGTACTCAAAATAAATATGAAAATCTTTTTGTCACAAAACTGCATTGCTACAATAAGTGTGCTATTATATATGAAAATTTATGTCTTAAAAGGATATATCTTGTAGAATGTTGGTAATTTGTATTGACAAAGTAGAATTATGATGGCCAGAGCACATTAGCAAAAGTGAAATGCTTTACCTTGTATATGTGCCGAATTAAAATCAAGCTGCACACCAAACTAAATGAATGGCGAATTTTTCACTTTGCGAAAGTTTTTGGAGAAACTTAGAGCAAGTACAGCCGAAATTTGACCGCGCCAGTACTTCAGTGTCCTCGTGCTGGCCACTGACCGTTCGTACAAGTGGGTACGGGTTCGAGTCCCGACTGAGACATGGATGGTGTGTTTGTCTTACAGCACTTGCTCCCTCCCTTCCCTAGAACGAATGTCTCCAAAGTAGAGGCAGGTGACTGCTTATAGTCCTTAGAGTTGCTCGCGGTGGTCGTTAAACTCGGAAAGAAAAAAAAGTCAAAATTTCTTTTCACAAGAAGCATGTCGGAAAATAAGTGCAATGTAAACAACTAAGAAAAATGTTCATTAGAAATCTAACGAGCTAATGAGGAAGTGTAAATTCGATGACATTTGAGGACAAACATCAAAATTTTAGGACAATTTGCGTCCCCAAAGGCATCAGACGTTTTTGGGGACAGTAAACTAAACTCGAGGACTGTCCTCAAGTATTGGGGACTTCTGGTCAGCTTAATATACGGTCTTCTTAAAATTCTAAGTTTTTACGGAATATTGTCTTGCAAGAACGGAAAACAGTGACATTAAATTAAAATGCTGCCAGTGTTCAACTCAAAATTTTTTTGTAAAATGTTTAAATAGACATAAAACAAGTTTCGTGACGGACGGTGAGCCCTTCTTTTTAATCCGTCAGTGTTCTACTCAAAGAAATCAGTAACCCTCTCTTAAAATATGGATGTAGCTGATGTGTTTCCGATCTTTGCTCAAAAATTCACTGCTACAATAAATTAATGTTGTTATAACTGTTTTAAAAAGAGTAAAACTGATTTCCGCAAACAGAAATCATTTCTTTAAAAGTATTGATTAACTAAAGCTAAGCCACGTGTCTCGTAAAACAAACAGAAAAAAAAAAAAAAAGAGATATTATATTTCAGTCTTGCGGAAAACGCAGCAACCTATACTTAGTACAAGCATCAGCTACCATTGGTCTGATTACTGCTGCCATCTGTTGGTCACTAAAGAAATTTTTGCAGTAACAAGTTGACTAGTCTAAAAATTCCTTCTACCTTAGGAATACATTTTTAGATCAAATGAGATGTTGAAAATAAATAAATAAATAAAATATTAACTACGGAAGAAAAGGAAATGTTATTTTTAAATTTGTATAAAATCAGTTATGCAGGTTGAACGGGCGTTAATTATCTTTAAAATTCTTACAAATGGATAAAAAGATGAAAAAATAATCCAATTTTTAAAATCAAAAGCCAGTGTAAGATTTTGTTCCTGTAAGGAGAAGGTAAGCGGTCACTAAAACTCTAGCTACAGATTTAATTAAGTTTAGCAGGGACAGACAGGGATGGCTGAAACTAGTAAGCAAGGCATTGGGGCGCGTTCCCCAGGGCTGCGCCTTTGACAACGCAACTCTTGTGCAATTTTAAATGTAGAACAGCCTATGAGGGAAGAATAAATTGTTTCTGCTGCCCCTATAGCCTTATTTTGTCCTATAACCGAGAACAAGGTGTGGTTTTCGCCCAAAAGTAGTACTGACCATTGGCCAATTTATCCTGCCTCCCTCTATGGCCACAAACTATCTTGTTTTGTCGTACCTGTAAACGAATCTTCTTTTTCTTTCGCTACTTTCTTTATTGAGGAAACGAAACAGAGTTTTTATTTGCTAGAACCCCCGCTTTATTCCTCATTAAACATGGGAATAAGCTGATTGGTGTGGCAGTTAACGGTGAAAGCGGAATTTCGCTCTCTTAAAATTTCCCGAAGCAGCCTCTTTTTTCTTTTTTTTTTTTTTTATTTAACCTGTATAAAATGTTGAGGACATTGAGAAGTTACGTGAATATTTTTTTCTCTGAATTCTGATCAGAGAGAAGCATCGGGAAAGCCGATGAATCTAGTACACCCAAGAGTTTTACGAGCCGAAATTTTTTTTTAACTTGAATGAAATCCCCATTTACCCCGTGAGGATTTGTGTTACTAAATACTGTGACGTATACTCTAATTTAACTTTCATTTTTAGTTACTTTTTCTGTGTAAATTTGAGTACATTCTCTTTTAATGTTTTTCATATCTTCTTTCTCGTGGAATGAGGTTGGCAATACTTCTGAGGTCGGACAGTATGACGTATGCATGTGACCGATAAGAACTGGAAGAGATATAACGTTAAGGTTAATTAACTTTCATTTTTAGTTACTTTTTCTGTGTAAATTTGAGTTCATTCTCTTTTAATGTTTTTCATATCTTCTTTCTCGCGGAACGAGGTTGGCAATACTTCTGAGGTCAGACAGTATGACGTATACATGTGACCGATAAGAACTGGAAGAGATATAACGTTAAGGTTAAAAAACGCTAAAAGAGAGTGAACTCAATTTTTCATAGAGAAAGAAACTAAAAATGAAAGTTAAATTAGAGTATATGTCACAATACTTGAAATACCTAAAGCACCTTAGCTCTAAATGTTTCAAAGTGAAATTGGGCGGAACAGTCAAATGCATGTGCGTTTATTAAATTCGAAAACATTATGTAAATTTTCTCTAACAAGAAGTTCACAAAGGGTCGCCGAAGTGATACTTTCCATCGGGGTGCAAACATGCCTTGAGCTGGAGCTGAGGAGAGAGACTGAACATTTATGACGTATAAACCACAGGTTTTGTACGTACAGTTAGAGTACTAAACATCTATGCGTGGCTTTGATAAATACTGGAAGTTCTGAAATTTTTCCTTTGAGAAGCAACTCGATAATTCAACGAAACTTGATGCGCCACCTGCTCTTTGTGGTATAAACATTTTTAGCTGAATTATAAATTTATTAGGGTTTATTTTTTTTATTTTTTTTATTTGCGTGCACATAAAAGAACACAGGCATATGAAATTTGTACGTGTGTGTGTGTGTGTGTGAAAGAGAGACAGAGAGAGAGAGAGAGAGAGCGAAAGAATCTGCCCAGACTTCAAACACTAAACATTGCGTTCCCCCAAAACAAACCCTCTACTTTCACCACTGCTCTTCCTAAAGGTCAGCTGTATGCTATTCAATATTTCATTTGCCACCCAGTTGGCCGAGGGGTCTGAGACGCAAGCCCAAATCTCTAGTCCCGGCTGGGTCCGGGTTCGGGTCCCGTATGAAGCATGAGTTTTTTTTTTTTTTTTTTAGGCGCTGTCTTTTTCCTCTCCCTGGATCCAGGGGCTCTAAGATAGACACGCGTGACTGTTTAGAGCCCAACGAGTTGCTGCTCATTGCGTTCGTGAAACCTCCAAAAGAATAAAGAAAAAAACTATTTTTACAACCCTGTTTTGTTTTTCCTCAGGTTTTCCACTCCTGAAGTTTATATTTCTGTACATAAAAACCTGTTTGACTTGAAAGTGTGTCAGTATGAACAAGTTCCACCCCGACCCAGAAAAAAAAAACTAGTAGAAAAATCAGTGATATCAAATAAAAATAATAAAAATAAGAACTGACATTTAACTGCAATTGTTTTCCGAAATTCACCAGTTTAAACTCAAATACTTCCTAGCTAAAACGTAATTAGTAACTTTTCATTCCTTCGTAAACAGCCATGTGTAAGGAAAGAAACTCAGGCATCATTTTAAAAGAGGAATGAGGAGATGCATATCTAGACGTGCAGGGTTCTGAATGTTCACTTTGTAAGGTCACAATAAGCGACCAAAATCTGTTAGATCATTGGTTGACATTGAAGCATCAAGGCAAAGAAATCAGACCCAGCAAACAATCTGAGAGATTTTGAAAGCTTATTGTGATGCACATAGTTAGCAGAAGTCCTTCTATTTATCCAAACGGCGACAGTGAAACCTTCACAGCCGGCCCGGTGGCGCAGTGGTCTAAGCGATAACATATGACCATTCGTCCAAGAAGGGTCCGGGTTTGAATCCCGGTGAGACATGGATGTTGTGTTTGTCTTACAGCACTGGCTCTCTCCCTCCCTGGAACCAGTGACCCTAAATTAGGAACGGACGAATGTTTATAGCTCATTGAGTTGCTCATGGTGGTAGTTAAAACTCCAATCAAAAAAAAAAAAAAAAAAAAAACGTTCACCAGAAATTATATGATGTATGCATGTCACCAGGTAACACATGGAACTCTAAAACATTTCTTTATTCTATTCCTTAAATCTTCGACTACGCATGCAGTCATACGGCGCATGGCATCCCAACCCGAGGTTCAAAAATTCAAGTCAGCGGGGTTCCGTTGTTTAAGACAGGAAATTGTTGTCCTCGTGTCACATGGTTGCCCGGTGGACTTATGGTACAATAGATCTGACTGGCATAATTTGCTGAACGTCGCGTGTACAATACAAGGGAACCATTTTTTTTTTTGGGGGGAGGCCACAGGAAGTAAATTTATGTACTACAAGCAGTCGCCCGTTCCTAATTTAAGGCCACTAGTTACAGGGAAGGGAGAGAGCCAGCGCCGTAGGACAAACATAACATCTATGCCTCACCGGGATTCGAACCCGAACCTATCGCGGACGAATGGTCAGAAGCCATCGCTTAGACCACTGCGCCACAGGGGCGGCCTCGTGGTTCTGAACGTCCGAACTGAAGATCCTATATCTCGCTTTTTTAAGTTAACAGACATCGTCTTTTTTCCATCTCGAAAGTGTGGTGGAATTAAACCACATGAGAAATGAAGGCGATTATCAGTTAAGCCATATGCTTTACAAATACAAAAATTTTGGAAATTTGTCTGATTTTTCATTTCTTTTTGCACATTTTCATGAAACAAAATCAGATTTATAAGGAAAAATTCGTAAGTTAAAATATCTGGAAAAGAATTTCATGGTCATCAGAAAAATGTGAATGTTTTTTAAGGATTTTGAGTTACTATCATCAGGTCAAAATCTTACCAGGTTAAGAAATGATAGATTTTATATACACTAGAAATGATAGATTTTATATACACTAGAAATGATAGATTTTATATACACTGGCGGAAAGTGAAAAAAGAACACCAAGAAGGAGACGTCTGATACCAACGAAATTTATACAGCATAATAACGGAATACAGAGGATAACGTGATCGAAACATTATGGCAAAATACAACTGTATTTGCTGGTAAACTGAAAAATAACATTTCCATGTAACATGGTTAGTACGAGGTTGAACCGCCATGAACTGCGTCACACTGTGCAATTCTGGCATGGAGTCTGTCGTACAGATGTTGGATGTAAGTTTGGGGTATTGAGTTCCAAGCATCCTCAACCTGGACGCGTAAATCGGGGATGGTCGTGGCGGGCCGTGGAGACCGGATAAGTCGTTGTCCCATAAAATCCCACACGTGCTCAATGGGGGACAAATCCGGTAAACGTGCAGGCCATGGAAGTTGTCTCACACCCTGAAGTGCATGTTGCGTTGCACGTGCCGTGTGTGGGCGTGAGTTATCTTGCTGGAAAACACCACGATGGACCGACCTTACAAATGGCACAACAACGGGCTGAATGATGTTGTTGATGTAGGACAACGTACCCGGTACGTACTCGGTAAAAACACTAGTTGTGTACGGGAGTGATAGCTGATCGCTTCCCACACCAGGAGACCAGGTGTAGGCCCTGGGTGTCGCTGGCGGATGCTAGAAGGGTGGAGACGCTCCCCTGTGCGTCTACGAACACACATACGGCCATCGGAGGCTCCGAAGCAGAATCTGCTTTCATCGCTGAACACGACAGATCGTCATTGCGTTCTCCAGTGCAGACGTTGGCGACACCACTAAAGCCGTTCCTGACGGTGGGCTGGCGTCAGAGGTACACATGCCAGAGGTACGCATACCAGAGGCACACGTGCACGTAGTCCTGCATCCAGTAGACGGTTGCGGATTGTTCGCACAGTCACCTCATGTGCAACGGCAGCTCGGATTTGCGTCGCAGTGGATGTTCTGCTTGACAACGCCGCTCTTCTTATGCGTCGATCGGTCCGCTCATCAGTCCATCTGTGACTCCCGGTTCCACGTCTGCTCGTGTGGGAATGTTCCCCGGACCGTCTACGCCACCATCGTACCACCACCGATATTTCCCGTCTAATTCGCTCCGCAATACGACGATACGACCACCCGGACTCGCGGAGTCCGACTAGACGACCTCGCTCAAAGTCCGATAACTGCTGAAATCGTACACGTCTTCCATGTCCAGGCATTGCAGCTTCTTCAGGGTCTACGCACGTGTCCGTACGCCGATGACTGATTACATTCACTTCGCTCTACTCCTTAAATACCACCGACGATAATTTGCATATTATATCGTGCTGTGACGTAAGCGCTCACCGGCTGGTCCTGAAATTAACATCACACCTACGTAAACTCGACCCCATTAACATATGTAAATTCCATGATCGTCCGCCAATTCCTTCTTGGTGTTCTTTTTTCACTTTCCGCCAGCGTATTTCAAAATTACTTGCTTCAAGCAACCTTTTTGGGTTTTATAAAATTAAACCATGTAAAAACTAAACAGCACAAGGTCATTACTTCACGGAAGTATGATAAGTTTGAATAACTTTAAAACTGTCTTGAATTCTCCATTTTTGCATGTTTTTAATGCAGTAGATACACATGCTTTGTAAAGGAATTCAAAGATTCATGAAAGCAGTTTAGACTTAATGGACTGGTTATGTTCATCTATCTTATCAAAATCAAAACCTAAATACGATGTCATATAAATCTCTTAAATATGACGTATAATAATTTCTTATTGCAATTCCTAACCAAGGAGGTTAGAATAAGACTTCTGGAGATGCCCTATCCTGGGTCTCTTAACCGTGAAGCCACAAAGTGTGGGAATTTTGATGTTGTTTACATGGTAACCCTGCAGTTTCGGCTGTATGTATTTTTGAATTCGTGGATTTTGGTTGCAGAAATAGTGTTAATATCAAACTGGAATGAATTATACTTCATGGACGAGTGAAGTTTTCAATTTTTAACGTTATGTTTTGTTTTGAACTTTTACTAACGCTTCATGAATTTCAACTTAAAATAGAAATAGGAAAGTGCCTCAAAATAATTGGGAATTTTATAAGTCCAGCATTTTTTCACACATCGGCGGCAAGTTACGAAGCAAAATTAGAAACATTTGCGACGAAAGAATGCGTTTCGGCCAGCACAAAATGCATAGCAATGGCATTGAAAACCACCAGCTTTACCACACTTTGATGACCGCCTTTCGCGGTTATACATAGGCTTCGCGCAAAATGATGCTGCTCCACTGACGAGGTCATCTCCAGATATCTTATTTTATCCTCCTTGTTCTTAACCCACCACCGTTAGAAACTTGTGATCAAATTAAGTATGCTTTGGATCATTCCCACTAATAAAACTCAGTAGTTTGTGGAAAGTTAATTCTTATATGTTTATAACGAGACTGAAAAATTAAAATGGATAAATTTATTCTTCTTGAATCAATCGAACGCAGAAAAAACTGCTGTGCGAAGAATGGTGCACCTCAAAAAGAAAACAAAAACCTGCGTGGCTTTTAGCGCCCCTAACGGGAAATTTCAATAGCAATAAAAGATTTAAATGTGTCTAAATCACGCGGTTTTCACTACCGGTTTGATACAGAAGTTGGCGAAGACCCATGATGATATCAAAATTTTCCTGGAATCCTTCCCAAATTGTAGGAGTTGGTTACTTTTCCACTTAGAAATTTTATGGATTTTATGTTTCTTGTATCGTAAGTTTGTTTTGTTTGACTCGCAAAATTACGGGTATCAATTTCTTTTTTAGTTCTACACATTTTGTTTTCTCCGTTTCCCCTAGTTCAAATTGTCCTAACGTACATTGTTTTCCTTAACCCTTCATTTTTGTAACATTAGATCTAATTTTTGAATAGCTATATTTCTGAAATTTCACAGTGTAATCTAACGCATTTTATTTTACCGAGATATCGTTAAAGAATTATCGCGTGATATCGTGATTATGCAACTAAAGCTTGGTAAACATGAAACCCAGAAAATGATAATAACAATTGTTTTTTGGCCTCAGGAATTTGTTAGGTAGTGAGAAAATTAAATTCCCATAGTTTTGTGTAAAATGTTTAATCCAACTGGCTCGAATTATTTAACGTGGGACATGGCTTCGTGACTGTCATATGCTCGTGAGCATGGAAATTTAGAAGTACCGCGAGACTGTCAATAACTTGCTGATCTTCTATTGGTGCGCTTTACAAAATTTAGTTTGCAACGGAATGTTTTATTTTCTTGTGGATGAACAACTTCCACAATAGCTTCCCCTTCGACGCCGGAAGAACAGCTGAACATCTGTAACTCCAAATTGAAAGAAAAAAACAGTTTTATGGAGAGGTCAACGCTTCGCCGAGCACCAGGTTTCATGAATCTACAATGAAGTTTCGAAAAAGGGTACGTAAATCAAAACATTTAACGAGAATCTTGTTTTGTTCATTCCTTAACCGACGAGTTTTCGAGTGCATGTAACCACGACTAGTAACTACTAATGCTTTTGAAATCAACCGTCTCTGAACATGGCGTTTCAGTATTTAATGATGCGTCATATTTTTGCGTATCGAAAACTCACCCTAAAGTACGTACAGTAATTCTGTAAATTTAAATCTCGGAAGGTAACAAACACTAAGAGCATAAAATTTCTTACCTATTCAAATGTCTTTTATGATTTGACTGATTTGACAAGCGTCTAAAAACATGATTTTGTGAGCAGTGTGTTTGATTCTAGTGAGTGCAGTGAACTTTCACTAAATTATTCAAAAAAGAAATGGAACAGCATGCATTTATTCAATGCAATCATGCTTCTTAAACGTGCTTCGTACATACACAATGTGTATTCAGTCAACAGTGAGCATCTTTTTTCACTGTATGTTTTGAAAACTATAGTGCGTAACGCCATCAAAAAGTTTTATCCGAATGGTTCGTTACAATGTTCACATATAAATAAATAAACTGATTGGGCCGTATATTCCAAAGTCAGGTAACTGTGCAAATTGGAGTTTGAGCACGATTCCCAAACTGATGTTTTTAACGAAAAGTAATTTCTTCCATGAAACAGCAAAATGACAGGAGGTGAGCACATTTCAATTTTTAGCAGGTATTTCAAAGAGAAAAAAAAATATATATATACGTGTTTCGATCGTCCCTTTGTCCGCCCGTTCGTCTTCCCAACCATTTCTATCCAGCCATTTGTAGACAAGATCCCTTCGCATCTACAAGCTGTATTAGAAAAATTATTTTTGCTTTCGATAATCTTTTCCATGAATATGATTATTATGCACTTTGCAAATTTCTGTGATGCCCAGTTTTCCCGATAGGTGACAAAAACGCATTTTTATGCTTAGGACGATGTCTGCTCTTTTAAAAATCGGACTGCAAACAATTCTTCGGTAATTATGTAGTTTAGTAGAGGAACACAATTTTTTTTCCTACTTCCACACACATATATATATATGGGCTATTTTCATTTTTAATATATAGAACCTCAAGTTTAAAGCGGCGGTCTATAGTTTTTTCCACAGCAGAAGTTTTTTTTTTTTTTTACCTATATGATCAATTGTTATTTCATGCGGGACGCCATTTGTAATTTCGGAACGTGAACATCGTGCACTGCCAGAATTTTATACATAATGTCAACTTTTTGTATAGTAAATTATGTAAACAGATAACACCTATGGATATCAGGTCACACTATTTATTTTTTTTATTAGTAGTGAAATACAAAACATCTTAAAACGTATGTTTCTGATGAAAACTTATTTTTCTTCACTATGTACACGAACTGAAATACAAAACATTCTACACTGCTGGCCACCCAAAATGCAACACCAAGAAGGAAGCATCCGATTGGCTTGAAATTCGCAGCATGCGTCGTCCGCGAGAGGACATGCAAACGATTAGCATTGCAGTGCATATGCAAATCATGTGCGCCCGGCACGCCACCGAGAAGCACTATAAGAAGGGTGCACAGAAGGCGGGGTGTAAGTAGTGGAAGTGTGTTGTGCTGACGGACCTGTGCGTTGGAAGCTTTCTGATGCCTTGTCACAGAATACGGCAGTCATTCCAGCACGTTTCGGAGTTCGACAGAGGACGAATAGTGGCTTATCGCGACAGCGGTTTATCGCACCGAGACATCGGCGCCCGTGTGGGCACGACATCCAGCCACAGTGAGGCGAGTATGGATTCGGTGGGTGCAGGAGGGACAGACGGACCGACGTGAGAGATTGCCGCAGCCGCGGCATACCACCGAACGAGAGGACCGGCATGTTGTGTGGCGGGCATTGACGGCTCGCACCGCCACATCACGAACGTTAGCGCAGGAATTAGGGTGTGTTGCGCAACAACCTGTGTCAGCACGTACCGTTCGACGTCATCTGCAGGAGCGGAAACTTGTCGCACGGCGCCCATTGCTCCGATTACCATTGACGTTACACCACCGGCGAGTGCTGCGGCAGTGGGCCGTTGAACGCCGCAACTGGACTACGGAATGGCACGACATTGTCTTCTCCGACGAATCCTGCTTCTGCCTGCAACACCACGATGGTCGGATACGCGTGTGGCGGCACCGCGGCGAGAGACTGTATGACGCCTGCATTATGCATCGCCATACCGGTCCGTCGCCTGGCGTTATGGTTTGGGGCGCAATTGGATATGACACCCGCACTCCTCTGGTACGCATCGCCGGTACACTCAGCAGCCACCGCTACATCTCCGACGTTTTGGAGCCTGTAGTCCTTCCTTACCTGCAGGACCTTCCAGCGGCCACGTTTCAACAGAACAATGCGCGCCCGCACGTGGCACGCATCGTGCAACAATTCTTCACTGCCCACCAGGTGTCACTGCTGCCGTGGCCCGCCTGTTCTCCCGATATGTCGCCCATCGAACACGTCTGGTCGCTGATCGGTAACCGAGTGGCCCGGCAAGCACCACCCGCGGCTACGCCTGATGAACTGTGGCAACGTGTGGAAGCAGCCTGGACTGACATACTCCAAGCCCACATCCAAAGCCTCTTTCGTTCGATGCCGCGGCGTGTAGCGGCCGTTGTTGCCAGCTATGGGGGCCACACGAACTATTGATGTCTGCGTGTTCCGCAAGTCGCACGGGCCTGTAAGCTCAATCGTTTCATCCTTGTATCTGTTGTCATGTGTCCAGTAAATCTGGCTTTGCTATCTCGTGTCCTTCTTGGTGTTGCATTTTGGGTGGCCAGCAGTGTATTTGTTTTTGTTTGGAAGTTTAAGGACCGTCGTCAGCAACTCGATGGGTTATCAGTAGTCACCCGTCCATAATTTAGGCATGCCTATATACTTGGCCATGATTTAGGGTCAATGGTTCCAGGGAAGGGAAAGAGCTAGTGACGTAAGGCAAACACGACATCCATGCCTCACCTTCATGATGAACAGTTTTACTCCATAAGAGAAGTACGTAAGTGCACTTTCACTCGATATCAAGTGAAAGTACGCAAATGCACTTTCACTTGATATATCTCTACTATAGCTTATTTCAAAAAAAAATTTGGTATTTGATATTTTTCCCTACGATAAAAAGAGTATCTGCATTTTTCAGTTTCTGATACAAATGCTTCTGTCAGATAGCTAAATTTATATCTTTAGTTCAATGACATTTCAATTTTTATTTCGACTTGAGTCTTATCTGAAAATTACTTTGAACATCGGTCAGTTCAGCTATAATCAATAAAACACACACACCATTTAATTTTCACATACAGTATTTCTGCGCTGGGCGGCGCTGCTGTGTGATTACCTTTGACTCATATCTGTGTTTCTAAAAGTGCTATTTAAGATAAAAATTGAGTCCTCTGTGTTGCTTTGATTTTTGCAAAAAGGGTAGATTATAGGAGCGAGCCCACAGGAGCTACAGCCCCGGGCCTCCAGAATGACTGATTAATAATAATTTGGAGCTAGTCTAGGGGATGAATTCGTCAAACGTGTCTTACATTCGTCACTCGTCAAATTTGTCTTACATTTCAGATTACAGGGGAGACCCACAGGATCTAAAGCTCCGGGGCCTCCACAATGACTGACTAATAATGATTTGGAACCTAGTCTGGGGAATGAATTCGTCAAATTTGTCTCTTTGATTGTATATACAAAAACGATTTTCGAGATGGGTCCGGGTTCGAATCCCGTGAGGCATGGATGTTGTGTTTGTCTTACGGCGCTGGCTCTCTCCCTTCCCGGAAGCCAGTGGCTCTAAATTAGGGACGGGCGACTACTTGTAGCCCATTGAGTTGCTCACGGTGGTCATTAAACCTCCAAAAAAAAAAAAAAAAAAAAAAAAAAAAATTAATGGGGAAAGTGAGCCGAAAGAGATGCTAATAATAAAGATTGCTAATAACAAATTTTGAGCCACTTTTCCTAATGTTGAAATTGTTTTGCGAATATTTTCATCATTGATGGTATCTAATTGTGGTGGAGAGAGATCCTTTTCGAAGATGAAACTAATTAAAAATAGACAGCGCAGTACAATGTTGTTAGAACGCCTGTCAAATCTGTCAATTCTTAGTATTGAAAGCGACGCTCCTAGAGAACTCGATTTTTTTCCAATGATTGACGCTTTTGCAGCAGAGAAATCACCTAATGTTTTGTTATAAGGAAACTTTATATAACTTTGTAGCTCCAGAATCGTCAGTTTGACCGTATAATTTCGGTACGTTTTTAGTTGTTGTTGTTTTGTTTTGCTTTTTTTTAGGAGGGGGGTAAATTTGTAAACGGGGGAGATTCGTAAATAGTTTGACGATATAAGTTTCGGTAGGTTTTGTTTTGTTATTTTTAATTGATAACTTTGTAAACATTGTATTTTTCATATAAGCAATGTGTATTTTGAACTATAAAAATAAAATTGAAAATGCAAATTCAATACATTAATTACTTAATCCAATAGAAAATATCACTTTGTATTTAAGACTTAATTTTGTGACCCAGTTGCCAATTATTTTTAAGGGCCTCCACATTGCAATTGCCCCAGGGCCTTGAAATCATTAATCTGGCATTGATTGCAAGGACTTTCTATGTACTTTGTTTATTCTTAAACGGAAAACATTCATGCTAAGTTGCGTAAAATCAAGTTTTCGTTAGCACACTATTGATTGTACATCTTGAAAGAAAAAAACAACCATGAAGTGTCTTTGTGCATTGGGATTGAGATGCTTTATCAAAAGATGTGGTTTCTAGTGATTTTGCAGAACTCGTCGTCATCCTTGGTGGGCCTCATCAACCTCGGTGAGCCTCCCCGACCGAGGAGCATCGCTGAGGTCAAAATCAACAGCACGGAATTTTGCGAACCACCGCTGGCACTGACGTTCTTGTTCTAGCATTATTCACCGTACACTTTACGCAACTATTCACAAGCTTGACGCGCGTAAAACAGTAAAATATGGCAAAAATGCACAGTTTGGTCTTCCATCTTCAACTTGATGTCAAATCTCACCAAATCTCTCACTATTCATTTTAGACTGCAGCTAGAACTGGCACCTGTCGAATGCCATAGCGATAACAGAGCTGCGCATGCCTCTAGTACTTCCAAAACCGCCCAACCGCCATCGGGTGCCAAAATACGTCATGACTTTTCCGACAACCCAATACAATGAAATGCCAGTTTGTTAGACACAGCTGCCCTTGTCTCACAAATGGATCACTCTAACACATAAAACGGCACGTGAACGCAGTGAGCTGTTAAAACTAGGCAGATGGGGCAAATTGGCCCACCGGGACACTGGGACATTTCCCGGTGGACCACGCGAGAAATGGGCCGATTTCTCGTAATTTTTTTATTTGGATTGTTTTGGGGTGAATGAATAATTATTTTGATGTTTTTGAATAATAGCCATTAATTTCATTTCAGCTCTAATTCTGTCTGCAAAATGATTTCTTTAAAAAAGCCAACCCCCCCCCCTGTTTATGTTGTGCACTGTCTCTGAAATACAATACCAAAATTCTCGGTACTTATGTGAAAAAAGTGCTTTGGGCCAAGCACGTTGTATACGTAAATCAGATAAGCTAAAGCTAACTACATTTAGACATAGAACCCAGGGTTACTGGTAGGCCCTACATTCTTTTTGTAATCTTAAAGGAGACACTAGTATCCCCACCTCCTTTATTCACAGACGGACACAGAGCACAAGATGATTATTCCATAGATATACAACCGCCGTTCCATAAAAACTGGAAAGTAAAATCACACAAAATGAAGAAATATAGCTACATCAAAATATATGTTATTCTTTCTTAAAGTATCTTCCCTCGGATAATATGCAACGGTCCTATCGTTCAGCCCCTTTTCAAAGCATGTGGCGAAGGCATTTTACGGAAGCTGCTTTAGCGACCCCTGCACAGCTTGAATAACGTCAGCATCTGTGTTGAATGTTGTGCCACGGAACTTCTCCTTTATTGTTAGAAACAACGAGAAATCGCACGGGGCAAGGTCAGGACTGTAGGCAGTCTGTGGCATGTTTTCAATACTGCACTTCGTAAGGAACTCTTGAACACAAGCCGCCACATATGGGCGGACGTTATTATGGTGTAGCGTCCACTTGCCCACCAGTTCGTGTCGCTTAATCGATATGTGTCGTCGCAAACGCTTCGAAACTCAAACTCAAATGTAAAACTCAGCATTGACAGTAATTTGTGGAGGAATGGCAAGCTGGTAGACTACACCTTTATGTCCAAAGAACATCATTATCATCACCTTCCCAACTGATTTGGTTTGGTGGACATTTTTCGGAGGAGGAGAGCCTATGTGTGTTTCCAGACACTCGTTGAGTCGCAATAGTGGACCCATGTTTCATCGGCAGTTATTACTGTATTTAGAAAGTTTGGATTCTTTGCAATCATTTGTTTCCACTCATGACACACCTGAACTCTGGCTAACAATTGTTCTCTCGTCAGGGGATAAGGTACCCATCTGGAACATGCACGATGCAGCAGTAATTTGTCGCGTAAAATGCGAAATGCCGACGTTTTTGAAATATTAATTAACGCCGCTATGTCTTCACACGCCATTCGTCGATCTTCTTTCAGGATTGCCCAAACAATCTTTCAGGTCGACCAGGCCTAGGAGCGAGTTCTGCCGACAAACGCCCTTTTTTGAAATCATGGTGCCATGTAAAAATCATTGACTTACCGAAGCATTTATCTTTGTAAGCTTTGTTCATTAAATCAACTGTTTCTGGAGCGGTTTTACCCAAACGATAGCAAAATTTTATCGCACAGCGAATTTCACTTCTCAACTCTGAATCACTCACCTCCATAACTATATGGCAAAATGCAGACGTACCTTAAGCAACTGCGCAATAACAAAACCAGAATCGTCTGCCACGGCTAATAACTGTTGCCATTGATACTTCCTTAATTCAGTTAGTCGTCTGCTTCGTTATTTTTCCTCTGCACTGTTGCCAAATCAAAAAAATTACTCACAGTTTTTATGGAACGGCCTTTGTGTTTCGAAATTCGTGTCCCAGGCACATTTTTCTTGAAACAACGATGTCCTAGTACTGGTTCATTGGTCAAAATAATGGGCAGAATTAAAAAAGGTGTCTGTTCAACGATGATACTAATGCCATTGCGCAGTAGAAGATCAGTGACCACGTAAATACGAAAATTAATTGAGTAGGAAAATTGCTATGCGGGATGTGCACATCTCAACTTTCGGAATGATCTTCCTTCATGGTGCTTTAGTTGGAAATATGGTCTTTAGGAGCCCCGTGTATTTTGTTGGTGTTCTTTGTCAAAACAAACGTCAAAAACATATCTTGTACAACAGCACGATTTGAGTGTGATTTAAAATTACCTACATTCAATCATAGGCGGATTTAAAAATTCTTTCACTGTTAAATTGTTGTTAAAATTTGTTACCACGGAATTCGTTTTAATAAGGCATATTTCAACAGGTATCTTTCATTAAACCGTTTAACGACCATAACTCCCAAAACGCCTGTACATACAAATTACCATAGCTGCCCGAAACGCCTGTCTAGAGTCAGATTTCCTACCCTTACCTGATCTTTAAATTTGCACGACCTATGAGGGATCAGCAGGAGTTACCGTCAGTTACAGTTTCGGGCGTTATGGAATTCAGATTGATACCAAATTTTAGGGTAATGGTCGTTAAAGGATTAAGGGTCTAACAGAATTTTTCTCATGAGGCAAATTATGAGGTTTTCCCCTGTAGATACGTATATTTTTGTAGTGGATCCGAAGGCTAAAATTCCCGGTCGCCCCAATCCGCCTCTGCACGCAGACCAGATCTTCGAACAACAGTTGGCGTTTGACTGATGACAGGGATAGGCAAAACGAGTGATCTGAGCGACTTTGAACGTGGCATGATAGTTGGCGTCGGGAGTGCCGGTTCGAGCGCCTCCGAAACGGCTGTCTCCAGGGATTTTCACGCACACCCGTAACAATGGTTTATCGTGAATGGTGCACACGCCAAAAAAAAAAAAAAAAAAAACTTCCAGCAATAGGCGATCCTGTGGAAGAAAACAGCTGGTGGATCAGAGGAGTTACAGGAGACTTGCGAGAATCGTACAAGCAAGCAGACGGGATATTACTGCAGAAATCAACGTTGGTGTGCCGACGGTCATCTCTAAACGCGCCACTTATCTGACCATGTCGTAAGTGGGCTACAACAGTAGACGACCATGTCCAGTGCCAATGTTGTCAAATCAGAATATGAAAGCGAGCCCCTTGTGGGCGCGCAAGCATCGACACTGGACCGTTGAAAACTGGAAAAGCCGCCCCGCTGGCGAAGTGGTCTAAGCGATGGGTATGTATTGTTTGTTGTGCAACTGTTTTCTTTTTATCTTGCCGTGTGTTATTCTTCAACTTGCTCTGATGTCGTCTGCTTCTTCCTGTAGAGTACTCTGTTTATTGCGATATTGATTGTGTGTTGTTATTGTCGTTGCCGGTGAGTTATTGTGCAATTTTTTTTCCCGGTGAAAATTTGTGTTTGTATGTTGTCTTTTTTTGTAAATAAATGCTCTTTTGAAGTTCTGACCATTCGTCCGAGATGAGTTCGGGTTCGAATACCAGTGAGGCATGGATGTTGTGTTTGTCTTATGGCAGTGGTTCTCTTCTTTCCATGCAACCAATGGCCCTAAATTAGGGACGGGCGACTGTTTATAGCCCAATGAGTAGCTCATGGTGGTCGTTCAATCCCCAATAAAAAAGTGGAAAAAGTCGCCTGCAACTGGAGAAAGGTTTCTTCTGCATTATTCGAATGGCAGGATCCGAATTTAATGCAAGCAGCGTGAGGCCACTGAGCCACCCTGCCAGGTGTCAACAGTACAGGCCGGTGACGGTGGTGTGCTGGTGTGAGGAATGTTTTTGTGGAACGCTTTAAATTCTCTGATATTCATCGAAGGGCATCTGAACGCCACTCATCCGAATATCGTTATCGACCAAATTCCTCCCTTCATGACAACGGTTTATTTTGAAACAGATGGAGCAGGAGATTCACAAGGCGTACATCGTTACAGAATGGTTCCAGAAACATATCGACGAGTTTTTCTTGCTTCAGTGGCCTACACAGTCACCGTACTTAAACCCCATTGACCATATTTGGGATGTAGTCGAGAGGGCTGTTCACAGCAAGACTGTGCCTCATTCCAATTTGCAGCAACTGCGAAACTCATTCATATCAGTTCCTGCATAACGCTTCCAGCATCTGGTATGTTCTACGCTCATACGAATCTGGCCTGTTCTTTAGGCGAAGAGCCGGGCAACACGCTACTAGGTAGGTGTACCTAATAAAATGGCATCTCAGTGTTTAGACGAATACAAAATTCCAGAGTTACGGAACGAAATATATTTCTGCGGAAAGTATTTTTCATTCTACAGAATGTGATCGTTTTGTGGTTACTTGAGATCGAAAGCTTGTATTCAAATTTTATCAAGAGATACCACTTTTGCAGTTAAATTATTGGCTGTCTAACAAAGTTTTAAAAAGGCTATACATAGAATGAAAAATTTTAATCATGTTTTGTGGCGACTGAATTAGGAGGAGCAAGGTCGTTTTGTAAATAATTACAATTATGAAAAGGTATTGGGCATTGGTGTTGGCTTGCTTTCTTTATTAACCTTCATATTTTTTTTAACTTTCGCCACTTTCATCAACAGAATTTCTTGTTCAGAGTTATTCCCAATTGGGCCCTCCCGGGTGGAAGCCCTTCGACAATCCCTGGTGGCGCAGCAGTGGTAGTGTAAGCGCAGACATCTCACCATTTGTCCATGAGAGCCCTGGTGGCCCGGTGAGGTATGGATGTTGTACTTATCTTTCTGCGCTGGCTTCTCACCATTCGTCCGAGAGAGCCATCCAGGTTCGAGTCACGGTGAAGATTGTCTTACGACGCTGGTTTCTCACCATTTGTCCGAGAGGACCCAAATGATTTCTCACCATTTGTCCCCAGGTTCGAGTTCCGGTGAAGATTGTCTAACGACGCTGGCACCATTCGTCCGAGGGAACCCAGGTTCGATTCCCGGAACGGAATGAATGCTGTGCTTGTCTTACGGCACTGGCTTCTCACCATTCGTCCGAGTGAGCCCAGGTTCGAGTCCCGGGAGCATAGTTTTACGGTTCTGGTTTCGCACCATTCGTTCGAGTTCCGGTGAGGCATGGATGTTGATTGTACTTGTCTTATACGGCACTGGCTTCTCACCGTTCATCCCAGAGAGCCTAGGCTCGAGTCCCGGTTAAGCATGGATGTTGTCCTTGTTTTACCGCGCTGGCTTCTCATCATTCGTCGGAGAGAGGCCAGTTTTGAGCCCCGATGAGGAATGGATGTTGTGCTTGTCTTATGGCGCTGGCTTCTCACCATTCGTCCGAGAGAGCCTAGGTTTCAGTCCCGGTGAGGAATGAATGTCCGAGAGAGATTGATTTCAGAGCCCAGATTCGAGTCTTGGTGAAGATTGTCTTACGGCGCTGGTTTCTCACCATTCGTCCAAGAGAGCCCAGGTTCTATTCCCGGTGAAGAATGAATATTGTGCTTGTCTTGTGGGGCTGGCTTCTCACCATTCTTCCGAGAGAGCCTAGGTTTCAGTCCCGCTGAGGAATGAATGTCCAAGAGAGATTGATTTCAGAGCCCAGATTCGAGTCCCGGTGAAGATTATCTTACGGCACCGGCTTCTCACCATTCGTCCAAGAGACCTCAGGTTCGAGTCCCGGTGAGGAATGAATATTGTGCTTGTCTTACGGATCTGGCTTCTCACAATGTGTCGCAGAGAACCTAGGTTTGAACCCCGGTGAGGAATGGATGTTGTGCTTGTCTTACAGACTGGCTTCTCACCATTCGTCCGCGAAAGCCCACATTCGAGTACCGATGAGGCATTGATGTTGTACTTGTCTTATGGCGCTGGCTTCTCGCGATTCGTCCGATAGAGCCCAGGTTCTAGTCCCGGTGAAGATTTTCTTACGGCCAGCGGCGTCGGAACCGCGGGGGCAAAGGGGAAGTTGCCCCTGCACGCAAATGAGTCTGGGGGCAAAACATCACATTTGCCCCCTCAGTTTTCTTCCTTTTCAAATTACATATTTTTGTGATTGGAAATCTCAGACATTCATTTTTTTGTCTGTTTTGTAAGTTCATTTTGATAGAAAATGGGTATTGCTCTCATTTTTTACCATGAACTATCTAGAAATCTGAATAATTTTTTAATGCCCCTCCTGAGAGGCCAAGAAATGGTAGAACCAATAAACAGTCCAGAGGGCTGGTTTCCGTTTGAAGAACAGCAACGTTTTGTGTCTCATTATGCATAAAAAATTAGTCTTTCTCTAAAAAATGAGTAAAAATAAATGGAAGTAGGGTGCGAAATGAGATACAGCTGTATAAGTTCCTTCAATGTTTAATTATAGCGTCACTGCTACAATCCCTGCGGAATTCAAATCAATCCGGAAGCATCAAAATCTACCGTTTAACGCCGTTCATGTGTACAGTTAGTTTGCATTTAGAAACTACATGTATATGGATGTGAAAGTGTTTTTTTCATAGATGAATATTTAATCGAAAAATAAACAATTTCACAAATTTTTGTAATAAAGGCAGCACGTCGTCTTTTACAAGTAGTTGGATAAATTTTATGCCATGATAAAATATTTTGTTCTGCGACATCTTGCCCCCGCTGTCAAAAATGAGTCTCGACGCCACTGCTTACGGCGCAGGCTTCTCACCATTCGTGCGAGAGAGCCCAGGTTCAAGTCCCGGTGAGGATTGTCTTATGGAGCGGGCTTCTCACCATTCGTTCGACTGAGCCTAGGTTTGAGTCTCTGTGAGAAATTAATGTTCTTGTTTTACGGCGCTGGCTTCTCACCACTGGTCCGAGAGAGCGCAGGTTCGAGTCCTGGTGAAGAATACATTTTGTACTTGTCTTACGGCGCTTGCTTCTCACTGTACGTCTGAGAGAACTCAGATTCGAATCACGGCGAGGATTGTCTTACGTCGCTGGCTTCTCATCATTCGTGCGTTCGAGCCCAGGTTCGAGTTCCGGTGAGGATTGTTTTACCGTGCTTGCTTCTCACTATTCGTCCAAACGAGCCTAGGATTGAGTCCGGGTGAGGGATGAATGTTGTATTTGTCTACGGCTCTGGCTTTTTGCAATTCGTCCGAGAGAGCCCAAGTTCAAGTCCTGGTGAGGCATGGATGTTGTAATTCTCTTATGGCACTGGCTTCACACCATTTGTCCGAGAGAGCCCCCAGGTTGAAGCCCAGTGAAGAAAAAATGTTTTGCTTGTCTTACGGCTCTGGCTACTCACCATTCGTTTGAGTCTCACCTAGGTTCGAGTCCCTGTGAGGAATTTTTTAACGGCACTGGCTACTCACCATTCGTTTGAGTCTCACCTAGGTTTGAGTCCCGGTGAGGAATGAATGTTGTGCTTGTCTTACGGTGATGGTTTCTCACCATTCGTCCTTATGAGCCCAGGTTCGAGTCCCGATGAGGATTGTCTTACAGAGCTGGCTTCTGACCACTCGTCCGAGAGATCCTAGGTTTGAGTCCCGGTGAGAAATGAATGTTGTGTTTGTGTTACGGCGCTGGCTTCTCACCATTCGTCCTAGTGAGCCCAATTTTGTGTCCCGGTGCGGATTGTTTTACAGAGCTGGCATCTCACCACTCGTCCGAGAGAGCCTAGGTTTGAGTCCTGGTGTGGAATGAATGTTGTGCTTGTGTTACGGCGCTGGCTTCCCACCATTTGTCCTAGTGAGCCCAGGTTCAAGTCCCGGTGAGGATTGTTTTACAGAGCTGGCTTCTCACTACTCGCCCGAGAGAACCTAGGTTTTATTCCTGGAGTGGAATGAATGTCGTGCTTGTGTTACAACGCTGGCTGCACACCATTCTTCCGCGAAAGCCTAGGTCCGAGTCTCGGTGAGTCATGGATGTTGTACTTGTCTTACGGCGTTGGCTTCTGACCATCAGTCTGAGAGAGAGCACAGGTTCGACTCCCAATGTGGCATGGATGTTGTGCTTGTCTTTCTGGTTGGATACTCATCATTCGTCGGAGAGAGCCCAAGTTCGAGTCTAGTAAGGCATGGATGTTGTGCTTGTCTTTCTGGTTGGATACTCATCATTCGTCGGAGAGAGCCCAAGTTCGAGTCTAGTAAGGCATGGATGTTGTACATATTTTACGGCGCTGGCTACTCACCATTAGTTGGAATGAGTCCAGGTTCGAATCCCGGTATTGCATGGATGTTGGGATTTTCTTACGGGGCTGGCTCCCTCCATTCCCTGGAAGCAGTGGCCCTAAATTAGGGACAGGCGACTGTTTTTATCTCATCGAGGTGCTCAGAAACAAACAAAAAATAATTCTTTATTAGAGTCATGTTCAGTTTTCGTTCAAAAGCCGTGACAGTATTTTTTCGCAGAAAAAGGATATTATTTTGAAAATTTGGGAATTTGGTGAAGTTTCCAAAAAAAAAAACGTTAACGTACAAAAGTTTCAATTTGAATGTAACATTCTTATCAGAACTTTGCTGCGAAAATAACAAGAAAATACGCTTTGTTACACTAAAACTGTAACATCCAGAAGGAGTTATCTGGAGTATAAGGGTCGCCCAAATGAAACTGAGACTGTCGGTATTTTGCCATAAGGGTTTATAGGTTGGAATATCTGAACATACCGGAAGTAAGAGTGATATATGGGCTACATACTTGCTGCATGTAGTCGCCTTGACGGTTCAAGCAAGTGTCCCAGCGCGGCACGAAACTGTGGATATCCTGAGTGAAGAACGTCCGTGGTTGGCTGTGGAACCAGTCTTCAACGGCATCCCGGACCTCAGCGTCGTTAGCGAACCGGCGGCCCTTGAGAGCTTTTTCAGTAACCTGAAGATGTGGTAGTCGCATGTCGACAGATCGGGGCTATAAGGGGGTGATCGAGGACCTCCCAGCGGAAGCTCCGCAGAAAATCTTGGTTCACTGTCGCCACGCGCAAGCGTACGTTGTCGTGCAGCAGAATAACTCCATTCGACAATATACCTGGTCGCTTACGCTTGATGGCCATTTTGAGGTTGCGTAACGTATTGCAGTATGTGGCTACCTTGATCGTACTGCCTGCGTCCAGCCAATCCAACAGCAATGGGCCATACTCATCGAGGAAAACTGTGAGCATCACTTTTTCAGCTCTTAAGGAGGAATGAGCTTTTTTTGGTCGTAGAGAGTTGGGATACCGCCATTCCATACTCATCCGTCATCAAACAGAGGTCATCGCTCTTTCCACGTTTATAAGTGAGTCACGAAAAAATTATCATTGGCTGCCACCGGGAATCGAACCCAGGGTCTTCCAGTTACGCGCCGGATATGCTTCCACCGCACCACAGCGGCCTCGAATTCCTCCAGACTCACACACACTAACTGCCAAGCCACGTCAAATTATGTTCCTGGTCCACATCAAATGTCTGTATTAATTATTCATTCGCCTTCTAATTATTTGTTCAATTGCTGCTTACCATCTTTGGTGAATCCCCAGCACTGTGCGGGGCTCCTAGAAGCAACCTGCCAAATCGACTTGGCAGTTAGTGTGTGTGAGTCTGGAGGAATTCGAGGCCGCTGTGGTGCAGTGGAAGCATATCCTGCGCGTAACTGGAACACCTGGGTTCGATTCCCGGTGGCGGCCAATGAGAATTTTTCCGTGACTCACTTATAAACGTGAAAAGAGCGATGGCCTCTGTTTGATGTTCCTGGTCCACGTCAAATGTCTGTATTAATACTTATCCGTTTTGTGACCGGGTCGAATTGGTGGCACTAAGTTTCATCTGCGGCCACAATCTTGAAAAGGAACTGTCCCCCTCTCTGCGTGGTAACAATACAGATGCTCCAGGCAAGCACCCATTCGCTCCCAAATCTTCTGCTCCTCCTGTAGATGCTTGGGGACCCATTGTGCACAAATCTTGCTGTATCCCAATCGTTGATGGAGAATGGTGTTAACAGTTCCCTTACTCACCGACAATGTTGTTACAAGCTCACGGGTGGTGATTCCGCCATTCTCCTTCACAAGGTGTTCCACGGCAGCAATCGATTCCATGGTGATGGCCACTTGTGCTTGCCCAGGTCTCGGCATGTCTTCCGTGCTCACACATCCTTTACGAAATTCACTACGCCAGTGGAACACTGTACGGCGTGACTGACACTCATTCCTATACACATCTTTCATACGACGATAAATTCCTGCTCCACTAAGAACTCCTGCTGTCAAAAATTGACTAACTGAACGCTGGGCCTGTTTGAACGAATCCATGTCATTACCCTACGTAGTCAATTTGCCGCCGCACGTGCAAACTGCACACGTGCCGCCGATAACAGCGTGCTTCCTGACATAACACGCCATCTACACGCGCAAATGCACGGCTCTATGTAATTACACAACGACGCTATTGCACGAGTTTCACTTTCATTTGGGCGACCCTTATATACGCAGGAGCGTAGCCACGGGAGAGTGGTGCTGCTCACAGGGCTTCAGCCCTTTCCAGAAGCACCCTTTTGCGGCCATCTTTGGTCCTCGCATTAAACTTAACGTCCAGTGGAACAACCCAAGATTTACTCAAATCTATTAAAAATGATCAGCATTATTTTGTACCTAGTGTACGGTTTGTACGCTTTCAAACAGCATTTTGTCGCTCTCCCCTACCTGAGGGTTGCTACCTTCAGGTAGCTGCTTTATTTACGCAAAGTAAGGATGAAAATTTTAAAGAAGTTGTAAAATCTAGCTACTATTAAAAAACAGAAGTGTGTGCGTGAATGCCACGCTGTTCGAAGGATAACAAGTTGCTAACCGTCTGAAGCATTCATTTAGGGCAGAATACATTGGCTGTCGTTTGTGGGTTGCTTCAGTGGGTGAAGAATGGGGGTTCTGCCTTTTACAGTTTTTCAATCAACATTTATGCACCGAGAAGCTAATAGCTTTTGGAAACTTTGGAAGTTTTGGTTATTTCGCTCAAATGTCCCACCAAGTAATTCCACTGATAGCACCGGCAAGGGCAACATGCATGGGAACCCATAACGCGGAAAAAGGAGGGTATTTGCCTTACCCTGCAAATGGGTTCATGCCTTCCTCTCCTTTGAAGGTACGACAAAGAATTTCGCGACATAACTAATTCTGCTTGCTCATTTTCCTATATATCTTCTGGATGCGCATTTATACAGAAAAAATAGGAAAATCATTGGAAATTTCCAGTAGAAAAAGCGAACATTTACAGTGGAAAATAATAATGAAATTTTCCATTGCATGATGGAAAACAGCGTATCTACGTACAGTATGGGAAACTATGAAAGGAAAAGAAATGGGAAACATCGTACTCTGCAGCAGCTATTCCCTTCTGCCCAAAAATATCTCGAAAATTTTCCCAGAAATCTGACTTGAGGGTGATTTTTCATTCTTGATGAACACTTGAGTTTTCTCTGGGGTTTCGTGGTGCATGTGACACAACTGGCCAAAATTATCAAAAGAAAGATAAAGAAATTTTTTTATGGTCCTAACATGCTGTCTAATTTCATTTATCCATCAAGTTTATGTAGTTTTTTGGGTCTTCTACTTTTCAATTAAATTTATGTGTTGAGAATGTGATAAAAAGGGCTAGATAACGAAAAGGCACAGGGAAATTCGCGTATATGGTGTTTGTATGTGTTATTCGTAGTTACAATTTCTGTTTGCGCCCTCCTGAAAATTAAGCTTGGGCGCCCATGGAAGCAGGGTGGGAATTTTTCTTGCTTTGTGCTCGTGCCGCTTTTGAAAGGAAACAATTTCGCTTTTAGATTTGTCTTTTTTTTTTTTTTTTTTTTTTTTTTTTTTTTCAGTGTATCCTTCTGTTCAATAAAAAAGGAAAACTTCAAAGGGAATTACATTTTATTTTCACAAGAAAAATATTTTATTTTATGCGTCCTACGTGGTTTTTGAGATACAAATACATAATAGAGTGAAAAGTAAGGAGCTGAAAGAAAATGTAATATCACATGGTTTAGTATTTCCAGATTGAAATACAAAATGTTTCAAAATTTTTAAGATCGTTAATTCCCGCTTCCAGTTTTAGTCATAAATAATCCCCCAATCACTGCATACGATAAAAAAATTTTTTAATACGGGGGCAAGTCAGTAAATGACTCATGAATAATTTTGGGATAGTTGATAATGGTAGTTATTAGTTTCTAAAGGTGTCATTAGGTGACAGCACAATCCAGCTTACTTGTAGTTCAATGCAGCAGGCGCTAGGTGGATACGAATTCTCAGCTCAGATTGCAAATGGCGACCGTGCTCTAGAAGTGTACGACCGAAAAGCAGCTTGCTGTTGTGCGTTTTCTTTGGAGGAAAGGACTCTTTGGAAAGGATATTTACGCGGAAATGCTTCCTGTTTACGATAAGAAATGTTTGTCGCGTAAAACGGTACACAACTGGGCTGATGAATTCTCTGAAGGACGGTCAAAAGTGTTGATGAAGACAGATCTGGTCGTCCTGTTCAGACTGTCACAGGAGCAACTGTGAGGTGGGTGGAGGAGATGATTCAAGCTGAAGGACGAGTAACGATACACAATGTGACAACTGCAATAGGGTATGCTCAAGGTTTAACTACAGCATAATGCATTATCGTTTGAATTTCCGGAAAGTATGCGCACGGATGGGTGCACAAGGAACTGACTAAGAAACACAAAATGAACCGAATGGGCCTGTCCTTACAACATCTCCCTCGGAACGCATGGGAAGGAGAAGACATGCTTAAAATGATTGTTACTGGGGCGAATCGTGGATCAATCACTACCAACCCGAACTAAATTTTGTGTTTCAGTGCAATGGAAACACCCCTTTTCACCTTCAACCAAGAAATTTCGAATTTCGCCATCAACAGGGAAGGTTGACTTACAGTGTTTGGGGTAGATGTGGGCTTAACAGGGATTTTCCTCTCGCGGTGACAGTTCCACGGAAGTAACGGTGATTTTAAACGGTGACAAAATCACTGTTTACGACAGGGGTGACAGAGCAGTAACGGAACGGCGAGTTGAACTTTTGTAAGAAAGCTTTTGCTTACAAATATCAGACGAAGCAAAATGTTCATCAGTAACGGTGAAATAATTTCGCGTATCACTGATTTTTCTACGCTTGACGTCAGCCATTTTATTATGTTGAACACTGAGCAGCATTAACATTTTATTATTGTTCACGCCCATTTCACAAGACTACTAATGCAGAGACGGGTACAAAATCCGGTTTCTTCTGAAGAAAGCTAGCATCACTAGCGACCTCTGTGATGTTTCAACAGAAAAACATGGTGACCTTGGACCCCAAGCTTTTCTCGGATAAGGCTAATGGTGGTATACTTATCAGTGACTTTGGAACTTACTATTTTGTCACAGGTCGTAACGATGACAGTGACCTTTCAGTAACGGTGACAAAATAGCAGTTACGTGACTTTTCAGTAACGGTGACAAAGTAGCAGTTACGTGACTTTTCAGTAACGGTAACAAAGTAGCAGTTACGTGACTTTTCAGTAACGGTGACAAAGTAGCAGTTACGTGACTTTTCAGTAACGGTGACAAAGTAGCAGTTACGTGACTTTTCAGTAACGGTAACAAAGTAGCAGTTACGTGACTTTTCAGTAACGGTGACAAAGTAGCAGTTACGTGACTTTTCAGTAACGGTGATTCTCAAGGAGTGCTGTTATACCATTTCCAGAAGCGAGGTGAGAATGTGAATGATGCATCGTACTGTGAAATTCTACTGATGCTCCGGAATGCAGTTCGAAGATAAAACATCCAGGTCAGCTGACTAGAGGAGTACTGCACCATCACGACAATGCCAGACATTATACTGCTCGATCACCCTAGAAGAAAATTGAGCAACTTGCCTGGGAGCTTCTTGAATTGCTTCCTTACAGCCTCGACTTAGCCCCGAGAGATTTTCATTTGTTTTGATCCACTAAAAACTCACCTTGGCAGCAAACGTTTCGTGGATGACGAAGAGGTAAAACGGGAAATTCAAATGTGGCTGAGACAGCAGACCTAAGAGTTCTGTGCTGCAAGTTTCGGCGCACTGATAAAGTGATGAAATAAGTGTACCAGTATAGGTAGAAATTATATCGATAAATAAGGGGAAATGTAAAGGTAACAATAAAAGTCCTTCAAATTCGTATCGCCGCCCCGGTGGCGTAGTGGTCTAAGCGATGGCTTCTGGTCACTCGCCCGAAAGAGGTCCGGGTTCGAATCCCGGTGAGGCATGGATGTTGTGCTTGTCTTAAGGTGCTGGTTCTATCCCTTCCCTGGAACCAGTAGCCCTAAATTAGGGACGGGCGACTGTTTATAGCCCACAGAGTTGCTCACGGTGGTCGTTAAACCTCCAACCCCCCCCCCAAAGTTCGTATCTCCCTTAGTATCATTTAAATAACTGTTTGTGACTTATTTACTGACTTCAACTTGTATGTTTATGTTACTATTATTTGCTTTTTTATTTCGAATGAAATCGAATGCACTATCTGCTAGATAACTCCTCCTCTAGGAACACCCTGGCTGTATGCCTGAGTGCACTCAAATTAGCACAAGGATAAGTTGTGCTGAGATGTGCAAATGATGAAAATACGGGAACACAATAGACCAAACCTTCGGCTGATATAAACACTGACGTGGAGAACGTAGAGTCCAAAGCGAATGTGTGAGGCAGTTAACAGGTTTCTGTCACGCAAGAATAAACTTCAGAGGTTGTTTTTTTTTATTGGAGGTTTAACGACCACCGTGAGCAACTCAATGGGCTATAAGCAGTCACCCGCTTCTAATACAGGGTCACTGGTTCCAGGAAGAGGGAGAGCCAGTGTCGTAAGACAAACACAACATACATGCTTCACCGGGATTCGAACCCGGACCCCTTTCGGGCAAATGATCAGTGGCCATCGCTTAGAAATCTGCGCCACCGGGTGGCCTTCAGGGTTCAAGGAGATTGTTGAGAAAACCAAAACCTCACGTTCGATTCAGATCGCCACGATTATCGAGATGACATTGTTTGATGCTGAGCTGGTCATATAATTTTTTTTGGTTGGTGGTGTAAAGACCACCGTGCGATTTTCAACGGGCTATAATAAGCAGTTGCCCGTCCCTAATTTGGTGGCACTGATTCCAGGGAAGGGAGAGACCCAGGGTAGTAAGACAAACACAGCATCCATGTTTCAACGGAATTTGAACTCGGACCCAACTCGGACGAGTGAGCAAAATCCTGCGCTTGTACACTATCTACCAACAAGTAATTGGACACCCCTGCAATCGACGATATCTGCGGTCCTGATACACGTCACGGCGGCCGCCGTTAAATATCGTGTGCGAAACAACAACGCAACCAGTCGCATGCAAGATGCCACGCAGTTCGGAGCTCTCTCATTTCGAGAAAGGTGTAATCGCCGGGTAACACAGAAATGGTCGATAAATACGTGACATATCCAGCAAGTTGAAGTACCCAAAATCGACAGTTGCCTACGTGATTGGCAAGTGGAAGAAGAGAGGTGACTGTCGGAATGTGCCCCGACCCGACAGACCCACAAAACTGGGAGTTAGAGACCGACGGGTGCTGGCCAGAGAAATTCGGAAGAACCGCACCAAATCAATGAGCCACACCCGCGAGGAGTTTCAACAGGCATCCGGGAGTGTTCTTTCGATGAATACCATCCGTAAGGAAGCCCATCTGCTCGGTTATCATGGACGTGCTGCCGCCCACAAACCTTTGATCCCCGAGTCCAATAGCGCTGCTCGGCTAACGTGGTGCAAAGAACGTCGACAGTGGACCGTTGAACAGTGGAAACAGGTTCTCTGGAGCGAAAAATCAAGGTTCACCCTCTACCGTTCGGATGGCAGGGTCTGGGTTTTGTGTCTGCCTGGAGAACGCTTCCGGCCGGAATGTATTGTGCCAACTGTGAAGTTCGGCGGCGGTGGAATTATGCTATGGGGTGTTTCTCCTGATATGGCACGGGATCCTTGGTCGCAATTTCTGGTAGACTCAACGCCGGGACCTACTGCACCATTTTGGAAGACCATGCGCTTCTTACGTTGTGGCAGTTTTCCGCGGTGGACCCATGTTACTTTCAGGATGACAATGCCACCTGTCATGTTGCGAGGTCCATCATGGCTTGGTATGGTGACAATGGGGTTAATCGAATGGACTGGCCTGCGCAGAGCTCGTATCTTCACCCTATCGAGCACCTCTGGGACGAGTTGGAGCGTCGACTTAAGGGGTGCCCCCACCGTCGGAAATCAGTGAAGGAACTGACCTGTCTTCTCCAAGCCCAGTGGAAGAAAATACCGCTAGCCGTCTTACAACGCCTGGTTGAGAGTATGCCCAGGTGGGTCGCAGCTGTAATCGCCGCTCGCGGAGGCTCCACCAACTATTGAAGGTGAATACACTTCGTTTTCCTTTGGTCACTTCGTTTTCACAGGTGTCCAATTATTTGTTGGTAGATAGTGTACCACTGGCCAGCCGGGAGGCACGATGTTCCGACTTCTTTTAGCATCTCAAAAGTTTGAATTTTTTTAACTGTCGCTTTTTAATTTTGTGGGGACATTTAAAAAACTGAGGACAAAAAATAAGAAATTGAGGACATTTGATGTACTCAGTCAGTTATTACGGAATTGAGGAAGGAGCATTGAAATTGAGGACTGTCCCCCAAAAATGAGGACGTCTGGTTACTTTAATCTAGGCACCAATTAAACCAAACAAATATGAGGCACAGCTCTGCTTATAGTATGAATTTCTAATCAAATCTTTATTAAAATAATTTTTGTACTCTCATTGTCTTCAGCATAGTCCAAATATTAATACTAAATATTTTGCTTAATAAATTGAAATAAAGTATCTAATGTTACACCAGAAATCGTCTGAATAGCAAGCATGTGCATTTATCAGAACTCCAAAGCTCCCTGCTTTTGGACTTTTCACGGAACCTATTAAGGTATCCCACTACGTTGGGGGGCAATTTAAAAAAAAAATTCAAGAATGGGTAATTTTTTTGTTTAGGAAGGCTGACACACAGAAACACGTAAACGTTGAAAAAATTATATCAATATAAATTTTCAAGAAATTGGGAAAATTTGTGAAAGAATTTAAGGAAATATGTCGTTTACGGTAAACGCTCTAAATAAAAAAATTACAGATATATCATGGCCTTTTTTTTTTTGCATCAGTATAGGTGCATAACTATTATCTATGCAGTGAACTAAAAGGTAAGCGATGTTTCTAAACACTGCTGCCGCCCCGGTGGCGAAGTGGTCTAAGCGCTGGCTTATGATCATTCGTCCGTGAAGAATCCGGGTTCGAATCCCAGTGAGGCATGGATGCTGTGTTTGTCTTACGACACTGGCTCTCTCCCTTCCCTAGAACCAGTGACCCTAATTTAGGGAAGGGCGACTGCTTATAGCCCATTGAGTTGCTCACGGTGGTTGTTAAACCTTCAATAATAATAATAAAAAAAACATTGCTGAGATACACTCATTCCTACATGCTTAGGTCGCGGATAGCCTAGTGGTCAACGTTCGTGATTTCTACGAGGGAACCTCAGGTTCGATCCCAGCCAGGCACGAACGTTCGAACCGCTAACTATCCGCCGTGCGTCGGATGGGTACGTTAAGCCGTCGGGACCCGGGTACTGGGGCTACTGGTAGTAAAAACAGCGTCTTCCTCCCCCTTTCTACCTCGCTCCTGTGTGACTTTCCTATCTGACACTATAGCCCAAATCTCCTAGCTTCCTATTTCTAAGGGTTGCTTAAAACCTGAGGTCAGACACTCCCTTCGTAAAATCTCTACATATGATCTGATCTAGTGTGAATTTTCGACAAATTTCTTCACTATGTCGGATGTAAATAATGTAAATAGCTATAACCTAACTTTGAACTGACAGACAGCAAAACTTTTAGTTCATTGCATGCACAACTTTGTAAGGAAGATGTTTATTAAGTTTCATCAATTTATTTACATACCTTTTACAGCCATCAGGTTTTCCGTAAAGAGTTCGGGACGAAAATCTCATTCTGCAAAAAACGCGATTTTTTTTTTTTTTTTTTGATTGGAGGTTTAACGACCACCGTGAGCAACTCAATGGGCTATAAGCAGTCGCCCGTCCCTAATTTAGGGTCACTGGTTCCAGGGAAGGGAGAGAGCCAGTGCCGTAAGACAAACACAACATCCATGCCTCACTGGGATTCGAACCCGGACCTCTTACGGACGAACAATCAGAGGCCAGCGCCTTAGACCACTGCGCCACCGGGGCGGCAAAAAAAAAAAAACGCGATTCAAGTGTCACTTCTGGTTTTTTCACGGAACCTATATAAGAAAAAAAATCAATTTAAAAATCATTTTCTTATAATTATTGAAAGCTAGTCAGACACTGGAATATTTCCCATTTACTTTCACTTGAGGGCTGTTGCTATAAGACATAAAGTTTACTCTATATGCCTCATAACTTTATAGTTCTGGGCGAAGCACTTATTTTTATACAAACAGACGTGGCTACAAAGCGAGCATCTGTAAGCTGCCGTTTTTCCTGTTCGACGGATGAGCATTGAGCGAGGCATTATGGTTGTTTGATATCGTAGTGTTTTCATAGATGTTGGCATAAGAAAGTATAGCCTGAATGAAATAGGTAAATAAATCGTAAATTGTCAGAACCAGAATGAGCTTGAAGCAAGGAAAGAAAGACACCAAGATGAGGATTCGTGCTTTTCCGGTCAGTGTCTGAAATTAAGCATTTAATTCTTGTTTATCAACTACAGTTACTCGAAATGTGAAAAAAAACCGTACATTATTTTGCTGACATGTTTATTTTTCATCGTTCATTAACAGTGTATGAGACTATAAATGAGATCAACGTATCTTGAGTAGTGTATATTGCCGTAAATTCGTTTGATAGACGTCTACTGCACCATGGCCATTGGCTTAAATAGTTAGAACCCATACTTTCTGACGCTTTTTAACATCATGCTGGAGTTTCGGTTCAACATTTATTGATGGTACTGCAATCAAACTGTATCGTTTTACGAATACCAACTCATTTGTTACATAAAATAAACATATCTGACTAGAATATCAGTTGAAATCAAATTTAGTTTCGTATTGAAGTTTGTTGTGTTTTGTTTGTTAGGTTATCAGTTGGATCTATCAAAAATTGATTTATGATTTAACGCTATAGATTGTTTGCGATTACTATTTTACTGTGTGATGATGCTTAAGTGATTGATTTATTTCAGTTTAAAAGTTAGAATATACAGGACCTGCCCTCTTTTCATGATTTATTTTGTCTATTGTAGTTAATGTTTTAAACTACTCAAATACCTGGTGCAATCCGATTAAAATTCTATACAGAAATATGTTTAGAAACCGAACTTTTAGTTTTATATAAAACTTGACATATTCGTAGCATAATGTTGACTAGATGTTCAGTAAGATGAAAAATGAGAGAGAAATGTTTCACATTAAGTCATGATTTCAATTTAATTTGTTGTAGAAATTGTCATTCTGCCTTCCATTTAGGTATCATGCAAAAGTTTTTGTCACACTATAAAGTCCCACATATTATTTAAGTGAAACAAAGTGATAAAATTCCCATACAAGCACTTGGTAGTACAAACTTCAACATTCATGTAATGTTTACACTTAATTGTAGTGCATTATTTACTTGATTTTTATTGGCTTTTAAAATTTCACAGATGATTTAATGGCTTTCATTTTATTATTTACTTGATTTTTACTAGTTGCTAAAATTTCAGAGATGATTAAATAGCTTTTATTTCATATATAATTTCCCTTTTCATTCATGGTAATAACATTGCTTTTTTTTTTTTTAATGTTTAAGGAATAGTTATACACAACATTTTTGTGGCAACTACGATATAATGGGTTGAAGTCAACGTTAGGAATAAAAGCTTCACAGAAATAAGTTTGAAGATCTTTGTTCCATATTGCTGTAGCCTAGATACTAATATTAAAAAATATTGTATAGTTTGTGAAAATATGGAATTCACTTAGAAGACGTTCAATTATTAAGTGTTTCAGGGTTTTTGAAGTGAACTAATTGTTTAAAGCAAGTTAATGTATTTGAAAAGTTTTAAATAAAATTTGTTTTGAAATCAAGCACACACTGTGCATTTGTAAACCGTCATCTTGCTGTCAACCTTCTGCCCCATCTGCATGTTATTTTGGATTGACTTCCGCTTCTGTGACTAATGTGCTAATTATACTAACAGCTACACCAAACTTTGTTTTTAATTTTTCAGTGAAAATGTATTTTAAGCATAAGAGTTTTATCCATAGAAATAAAATTTTCATAGTCTTAGAAAGAATGTGTGGCACTCTTTGGCCAAACATGGCCATTACACCATAAAAATCAACCAACCAACCAAAGAATGTGTGACAAAATGAAAAAAAGAGTCAAAGTGCATTTCTATGTTGCATATTCTGTAAACAGTAAAAAACCCCAAAAAAACTTGTAAATGTACTATCTCGGTGTAAAATGTAAACATTGGCATATAGGATTCCATTGTGGCGGCAGAGTGGTCTGAGGCACAGATCATTCATCTGTGATGGACCTGGGTTGGGGTCCTAGAGGAGGCATGGGTGGTGTGTTCGTGTTATGTCAGTGGCTTCCTCCCTTCCCTGGAACCAGTGGCCCATAATCAGGGATGGGCAAGTAGCCCCAAGTTGCTCATGGCATTTTGTTAAACCTTGAAAAAGAAAAAAAACATTCATTATTTTCATGGGAGCAAACAGGAAAGTTATAAATTAATTTTCTGATCAAAATCCAGCAAAAGCAGCATTAAAGTTATTTATTGTGATGAGTTGGGAGAGCAGGAATTGAACTTGTATCTCACAATTTTCAATGAAGTATATTATTGTTACACCATCCCGGACAGTAGATTTACAATCCCATAAAATGTACAATCTGAACAAATATCCCAAGTGTGTTTAATCAAGGCAGTTGTGCCTCTGTGTATCAGTGACCATTTTGTTTGAGGTGAGTTCTTTAGATAATGTCAGAGAAATTAGCAAAAAGTATTTCGACAAAATCCAGACACTAATAGATGCTTTTAGAACAGAAAGATTTGTTATGATAATAGTTGCTGTGTTCCTTCAATTTCAGAGTGCAAATAATATTGTTTATCTACTTGTGCTACCTTACTGTAAATACTAGTAATCCTATGGTATAATAGATTGCATATTCCTAGGAAGGGCTCCTAGGAATAAGCGATCTGTTATACTATAGGTTTCCTCAGTTGAACCAAGATCTGTAGGTGTTATTTTGAAAAGTTTCACCAAGAGATTTTGAACCAAGATCTGTAGGTGTTATTTAGAAAACAAACAAAACACACACGCACACACAGCTAGAAATCTTGGTTCAGCCAATGAAACTTTTCAGAAAGTTAAAGAACCAAAAGTTACCCTGACATACCCACTTCTCAATGCCAACTGTTCTTCACTCAGCTTATTTTTAATGACCTTTCTAAGTTTCTTACCTAATATGCTTGAATAAAGTTTGCATAATGTGATTTCTCAATTTCTATGTTTGCAAGAAAAAAAAAAAGGTATCTTTTTGAAAAACCAATTTCTATCTTTCTGAGAACAATTTCTGTCTTTTTGAAACCAAAATTATCTTTTTGAGAAATTGAAGTGTTTTATAATATGTTATTTTTGCTGCTTATTTTTTAAGTTTTCAAAGGTGGCAATGTTCTGCATGTGCCACAGATTCAGTTGGCCTTATTTTTTTAGACAGAAATTAACAGCTAAATAATCTAACAAGATTGCAAACTAGCTTTCAGTTACTTTGATGTAAACTAGCTATTGTAGATATGTGATCGTTATTAGTCACGACTGATACACTGCTGAATGAGAAGCTTAAGTTTTGCTACACCTTACCTATCTTGAGCACCCTCAGTGGTCTTTCTAATTTCATCTCTCATATGATTGTTTTCTGGGTATTTTATTTTGTTTTTATGTCCAGCTAAGCATTTCTGTTGTTATATATTATTCACCTGTTCATGTAATGGTATGTCCAGTCAACTGATATGTGGCTGTTTTTGTATGTGTGATATATCTGTAGCACTGAACTTAATTTTGTGTGTGTGTGTGGGCACATATGCTTCCAATGTACACTGAATTAGCTTTGCATTAGGAACAGGTACCTAATAACATGGCATCTGTGTACATAGCTCGCAGATGCCTGAGAACAGATTCTACAAAGTGTCAAATATCTTCCATGCATAACTTGACCCATGTCCATTGCAGCAGCTCTGTCAATTCATTCTCATTCCATGGAGGAGAATCAGCATCTCTTTCAAATAACCTTGTAAGTAATAAAGGCATCTATGTACCTATTATTAAAACATATATTTCATGTTGCAAGCTCAGTGAACACGTGCTCCCGCCCCGAAAGAAGCCTAATAAACTTAATTACCTTTGTTAGTGAAAGTGCATAATATATATAACTTATGAAAAGCAGCAGAGGAGAATTTTCAGAAAAACACTCAAAGTCAAGAAGCATTTTCAATGGGGGCCAAGAGCTAGGAAAAAACACAAACATTGCAAACAAGTAGAGAAAAACATACAAGAATGCAGAAAGTTTTGTAAATGCTGAGCTTTGGCTTTTTCAAGGACCAGCAAAAGACAGCATTAACTCATCTCTATGAAGACCTAGTTGAATATGGGTTTCTGCTATGTCATAAATGTAATTCAGGCAAAAGACCCCACAAATAAAAAACCACCTTTTAACTTTGTAAGGTGAAATTAATAATAACCATCAAATTTAGCTTTTACATTTATGACAAAACTTGGCCCGACCCACGTCGACTCATCGTCCACAAAAACAGGAAAACTTAGTATGGATTCAAAGAGTAAAAAAATCATTAACTTTTGACAAAATCTGCGAGACTTCTGGAGAACAATAAAGAAAAGTTGCAATGTGTGCACATTATTGTAAAAATGCTTTACCTGAAAGAACAGACTCAATAAATTGAACCAAACGCCTACGAACAAACATCACGGCAGTGCCACTTGGCACAAATCTCAGAGAATGCTATCAAAACAAAGGCCAAAAAAAGTTACAAGCCCAGAGTGTCAAGAGAAAAAACACAAGTGTTTTGATTATAAATTAAAAGAACACAGACGAAAGTCAGCAAGCTTTAAAACGCGAAAAAACATTTCAAAGGTACCAAAGAAAAAATAAGAAACAAAAAAACTGACCTAGGAAACGAGCACAGCGAAGGGATACCAAGAGATCCGATGCGCACGAGCTTGCAACATGAAACATATGTTTTAATAATAGGTTCGTAGATGCCTTTATTACTTACAAAGTTAAATGCATGCTTTAACCTTGAAATTATTCTTTGAGATACTTTTCATGATGTATATATATCTGACAAATGTTCAGTTGTGTTACAGTCATGGGAGTTTGGTGGCCAAGGGAATGGAGTGAATTCATTGTCATGTTCCTCCAACCACTCAGTGATTATATGAGCCCAATGATATGGTGTGTTGGCCTGTTGAAAGATGGCACTCTGGTCCAGGTTAACCTCCTGCAGATGTGGATGGAGATGGTCGGCTAACAGCTTCCTGTAGCATCAACCATTCAGTGCTTGTAGGGTGATAACCAATAGACCGACGGCTTGCCAGGAAAAAGCTGTTTGCTCCATATGCAAACCTGACCATCAGCATGGTGCAGCAGAAAACGGGACTCGTCACTCCAGATGACCTTCTATGTGTCGAAGGTCCATTGCCGATGTTCCTTGGCCCATGCGAGGCATTTTTTTGTGATAACTGGGCATCATCATGGGTGTTGTCCATGGTCTCTGGCAGTGGAACCCCAGGCAAAGCAAGGTAGGGTACGTGGTGCATGTGGAAATAGTCAAACTGCACCACTGTTGTACTGGTGGGTGAGTTGGGTGACTGTTTCACGTCGTTGCTGAGATATCAGTTGTGATACCCAACACACACCTCTAGGATCAACAGTGCATGGCTCACCACTGTGAGCCCTTTTGCTGGATAAATGTGCATGGTTAATCCAGTCCTGGTACACCCTTGATACAGTAGTATGTGAGCAGCCAACAAGTGTGGCTGACCACTGTGAGCCCTTCTACTGGATGTCTACACATGATCAATCCAGTCTTGGTACACCCTTGATACAGTAGTACGGGAGCAGCCAACAAGTGTGGCTCACCAATGTGAGCTCTTCTGATGGATGTCTGTGCATGGTTAATCCAGTTCTGGTACACCCTTGGTACAGTAGTACGGGAGCAGCCAACAAGTGTGGCTCACCAATGTAAGCCCTTCTGCTGGATGTCTGTGCACCCTTGGTACAGTGGTACGAGAGTACCCAACAAGTGGGCCCGTTTACGAAATACTGCCACCTGCCCTCCAGACCCCAACTGTCTGGCTGCAGCCAAATGGCTTAAGTCGCCTTGTTTCCCCATTAATGCAAACTTTTACTGACTACGTACAGAGGATAGATGTGTAGAATTTATAATAGCTGCACGTTACATTGATATCACATGGTACTTCATTATCGCTTGGAGTATGTAAAATGGGGGTGTATTCCTAATGCAAAGCTAACTCAGTGTGTGTGTGTGTGTGTGTGTGTGTGTGTGTATGTTTTTTCTCCTTTTTTAATTTTGATTTCTCTTAATTGAAAGTTATGTTGTTTTATCAAGTAAAAATTTCAATAAATTTCAATGTTTTAATTCATGTACTTCTCTTACCTGTACAAAAAGAGTGAAGGTATATTATCTGAATTATACAATGCATTTCATGTTCTGTTAACAACAGTTTGTAAGCATATACAGGGCTTGAAAAATACTATGGACGGGGCGTGTAAATTATTGGCCTGGGCAGGTAAGGAAATGATCTAGTTGCCTGTTCAGGGCAACTAAATTTAAAAAAAAAAAAAAAAAATTGGAATAGAATTTCTTACAAGAAGAAAAAATGCTGTTGTTCCATGTCGTGTTCCATTTCACTGCTAATCATAGGAAGTTGTATTATTGTTACAGAGTGCCAAGGACAGAACAATATCACTTCTTCAATTACATTATGTATTAGATCCAGAAATAGGAACCATATGTAGTTTTGCTCCAAGTGTTGTTTACAGTTAACAACGGGATGCATACCTCTGATGGAACTAGCCTCCTGTGTTTAGTGACGAAAGGAACATGGTAGAATCCCTAAATTTCTCATACACCAATTTCATCATCATATAATTTCATATCAATTTCAGCATCATCATCTTAAAACTTGACATACACACTTTTGTGCTTGGAACATTTTGAAAACAGACCCTTAAAATGGAAATTAAAAAAAAACGTAAAAAGAATCCATCATATTTTTTAATTAAAAAAAAATGAAGATTCTGATTTGTTATTTTAAAAGATAAATTTTTCTGAGCATCCAACATTTACTACCTGGGCAAGTAAATAATTTCTGCACATGCCCAGCTGGGCATGTAACTTTTCAGATATTTTTCAAACCCTGATATAACAGATCTTGATTACCTAATCATGGCCTAAGTTAGATAATTAATGATAGTTTAGGATTATGGAATCATTTCATGACATTTGTGCACATTTTAGCCTTAATGTAACAAAGTGACTTAGAAAAATGTCTCCATGCTCTGTTAGGGAGAAATGTTTACTATTTCCGTAGGATGCAGTAAGCTGTCCTTTATCGTGTTGTATTTGAAAGTAGAGGAAACAGCTAATTAATTTATGTGCATATGGAGAGCATAGACAATAGATGAGGACACACTGGTAGATAGATGCATTATAATGCTTGGTATAGAGAGTTCTTTAAGTTCTAGGCTCACAACTGAGTATGTCTATATAAAAATAAAGGTTGGTTTGGTAGTATCAGGAGAATTCCTAAAGCACGTTGATGTTCCATTTGGTGCCAGCATAAAAAATAGAACAAACATAGTGCTTACTAAGATCCTATGGCTTAAGGAAAGCATAGGGGCAATGCCCACACAGCCTTTCATCTGTGAAAGCATGTGCCTCCCATGGGGTTAGGCACCATATAAATAATTCTTGTATTTTCCCTGATCCACATTTTCCTTCTGCACATGACTAGTACCACATCTTAGCAAGGTTACAGCTACGGATTCCCTTTTCTGTCATGTGTCAACTCGCTCTTCAATTTGTGCTTCGTGCTATTGCTGAAGGTATTTCCCTCACACCTTGATCTTACCCTACTTTTCTTTCCAGGAAGCCTCATGCCCATAACTTTTGTCCCTTTTCAAAACACAACCAACCATACCAATTTAGTCTTTGCTTCTTGAGCCTTCTTTGAAACCTCTGTCACTTTCACCATTGCCCTTGTCTCATTTTTAATTCTTTCCTGTCTTTTCCCCAAACATCACATTTCATTGCCTGTATAGAATTACTGATCACACTACAACCTTAAAAACCTGGCTTTTCAGTCTCATTGGGATCCATTAGTTACACAGTACACCTGATGCTTTTCTCTGGTTATTCCATCCAGCTTACACTCTGCCCTCTGCTTTTTCTTCAAATCACTATCTGCCCCAAACACCAACCTCAGGTATTTGAATATCTTCACTTTGCCACCCCGGTGGCGCAGTGGTCTAAGCGCTGGCTCGGACCATTTGTCTGAGATGGGGTCTGGGTTTGAACCGTGGTGCGGCATGGATGTTGTGTTTGTCTTATGGCACTGGCTCTCTACCTTCCCTGGAACCAGTGGTCCTAAATTAGGGATTTACGACTAATTATGGCCCATTGAGTTGCTCACTATGATCTTTAAACCCACTGAAAAAAATAAAAAAAAGAATATATTTACTCTTTTGATCATTCCGTCCTGAATATATTAGCACCGTCAGTTTGATTTTCTCTTCCATTGCAACATGTATTTTGTTTTCATTCAGATTCCCCCATCTTCTAATGTCCTTTTCCAGCTTCTCTTTTATTTTTGGCCCATAACACCACATCATTTGCAAACAATTTGCCACATGTAAAACAATGTTCTTGTAATCAAGCAGTTTTCTTTTTCTTTTCTTCATTTTTCTCTGTTCCTAAAATTACAGGTTAACCCATTTGCTGCTCTGTGAGTTTTTGCAAGTAGCGGGAAGCATTTTATTACACTTATATTGTATAATGAACAGTGTGAGACAAGTGTTTTGCTTGTTATGCTTTTGCTGTCACATCACACTGATCGTGTTATTGCAGTCTCTATGGCTAGGAGCATTATGTGTCGAATCAACTTATGCTTGAACGTTACCTCACCAATAAGTATGTTTTTTTATATACCAGTTGCATTATGGAAAATCTGAAATTTTAATTGGTTTCCTTCAACAGTTTCCAAGTTATTCGGAATTACAAATGGCAGAAATCAAAATTTATGTTGTACTATACTTTCAAATTGGTTAACACATGTAATCTATTAAATTGGTCGAATTAATGGTCTTCAAAGGGTTTGAACAATTGTATATAACTAGTGTAATATAAAATTGTAAGTCCAAGGACATTCAAAATTTTATATTATTTGGAAAGAAAAAAATTATGCTCTATCTGGGAATAAGCTTCTAGTACCCAATCAAGTTTTGAGATGAAGGAAATAATTGCTTTATAATTGAAACATGAATTATTAATCTAAATAGGATATGGGATTTTTTTAGATGCATAATTGTTATGGTGCAGCATTGGAAACACAAAGCCTCTAAATATCAATTTATGAGTCTCTGGAGGACAAACTGCAGGTATTAATTTAAAACAGGGTGTCTATGGGTCATGAAAATCACGAATTCAGAAAATGGTCATGAAAAAAAGCCCGCTAATTTTGTTTTGGAATCATGAATTTTTTATTTTTAATAATTATTCATTTTCTAGCAACAATCTAAGTAATTCTCCATGCTCCGACCATGAAAGACATGAATGTGGTTTCTATCTAATGATCCATGTGTATATATATCTATCATCATCATCATCATTTTCAACCATTATCAATCCACTGCGGGACGAAGGTCTCCCCAAGTTTCTTCCACAACGGTCTGTCTTGTGCCAGTCTCCTCCATGTCACTCCCGCATACTTTCGAATTTCATCCACCCATCTCCCACGTGGTCTTCTTCTGGGCCTTTTTCTGTCCCTTGGAATCCAATCTAAAATTTCGGCTGTCCATCAATGGTCTGTCCTTCTGGCAGTACACCCAGCCCATTGCCATTTCAGGGATTTAACTCTGATCATAATGTCTTTATATATATATATATATATATATATATATATATATATATATATAAATGTCTTTCAATCACTGAACTGGGAAAACAAAGGGATAAAGATTAATGGAGATTATCTAACCCACCTTCGTTTTGCTGATGACATAGTCATTTTTGCAACTACCCCATCAGAGCTACAGAGTATGATCCAGGAACTTGCTGACAAGAGTAAAGAAGTGGGATTAAAAATGAACTTTCAGAAGACAAAAGTGATGTACAATGCTTTTACAAGAAATGAAGATTTATCGATTGATGGAGAAAAGCTGGAGATAACAGACACGTACGTTTATCTTGGACAGCAGGTATCAAGTGAGGGTCACATTGATGAAGAAATTAATCGGCGTACAAAACTTGCCTGGAGAGCTTTTGGAAGAAACAGCATAATTGTCAAGAGCAATATGCCATTATGTCTTAAAAGAAAAGTGTTTGATCAGTGCATCCTTCCATTGCTTACGTATGGTGCAGAGACGTGGACCTTAGCTAAGAGAGACATACAAAGGCTGCAGAGAACTCAAAGAAGCATGGAGAGGTGCATGCTTGGTGTAACCAGGAGAGATAAGAAGAGGAACACGTGGATCCGAAAAATGACAAGAGTGGAAGACATCGTGATCAGAGTTAAATCCCAGAAATGGCAATGGGCTGGACATACTGCCAGAAGAACAGACCATCGATGGACAGCCGAAATTTTAGATTGGATTCCAAGGGACAGGAAAAGACCCAGAAGAAGACCACATGGAAGATGGGTGGATGAAATTCGAAAATATGCGGGAGTGACATGGAGGAGACTGGCACAAGACAGACCGTTGTGGAGGAAACTTGGGGAGACCTTCGTCCAGCAGTGGATTGATAATGGTTGACAATGATGATGATGATGATATATAAATAGGTTGCAAAACAGTGGTCACTCGGTGAGGCATCAATTTGATGAGGTGGCGATAGGTATCCGGGGTATCTAGTACCATAATGTCAATCAACAGCAGGTCCTCCAGTTCCCGTACATTTTTTGTAGAATGAACCCGCTTTTCCAAGTCGAACCACAAATGTTTGATTGGGTTCATGTCAGGTGAATTTGTAGGCCATGGCATTAACAGAAAGTCACCAGCATGATCCTCGAATGACTCTTTGACAACTCTGGCAGTGTGGCATGGCACATTATCCTGTTGGTAATGGCCATCACCAACAGGGAACACAGTTGCCATGAATGGGTGAACTTGCTCCACAATGATGTTTAGATACCTGACAGCTGTCAGATATTGTGTTGTTGGGATAATGGGGCCTAAAGTGTCCCAAGAGAACATCGCCCACAGCATAACACCTCTGTCGGCCTGTTTCTGCCCAACAGTGCATCAAGGTGCCATAGCCTCCATTGGTAATCGGCATATCCGCGCTCAGTTATCTACATGATGCACCAGGAATCTTGATTCATCAGACCAGGTGACTTTCTTCCAATCATCCACTGTCCAATCTCGATGATCTTGGGCCCATTTCATGTGTTGTTGGTGATGATTTGCAGTGAGCATGGAGACCTGGCTGGGTCTTTGGCTATGCAGGCCCATGCACAAAAGGCTGCAGTGAACTCTGTGCTGTGACACATTGGGCTGATCATCACTATTGTAGCTGCGGGTGATTTGTCACACTGTGGCCCTCCGGCCACTGTGAACAATGCATGACAATCTCCAAATGAGCTGCGGATGACACATGGGTGAACAATGGTTCGTCCTTTGGCCATCTAGGCACCACTTTTGATACATACTCACAACAGCAGTACTTTAACAACCCACAAGGCACAAACCATGCCATTTCTGAGATCGTAGTTCTGAGGCGCTGTGCCAGCACAATTTATCTAACTCCGATAAATCGGCAGCTTTTCCCATTCTGACTCCGAACACTCTACTAACCGAAAGCCAGTCCTTGGGTTATATATATATATATATACTACTCTGTGAACTTCACCTGCATCAACATTCAGTCTGCAGGTGCATTCTCTAGGCTGGGTGTGGTCATAATGTAATGGCACATCAGTGTATATATATATATGTGCTAAGAATCCCAGAGGACCGGACTAGGCTGCTATCTGATGCTGCCCTTGGCTACGTATAATGGACGCTCCCTATCTTCTGATTCAAGGCTTCTTGAATTGGAAGAGGAACTACAAAGGATCAAGTGGGACATCGTCGGGCTAAGTGAGGTAAAGAGAAAAGGAGAAAATCTCATTAAACTGAAAAGTGGACATCTCTTCTACTATCGTGGGACTGATACCGGCAGAACTAGTGGTGTTGGATATATAATAAACAAGAAACTGAAGGATAAAGTGGTAGAAGTTGAAAGTTCCTCTGACAGAGCTGCACGGCTCGTTATCCAACTCTCCAGAAGATACCAGGCTCAGATTATTCAAACTTATGTACCCACCACAAGTCGTCCTGAAGAAGAAAGTGAAGAATTTTATGAGGAAATTCGTCATCTAAATAATTAAGGTAAGCAGCACTTGAAGATAATTATGGGAGATTTCAATGCAAAAATAGGGCAACGGCAACAGAATGAAACTTCAGTAGGTAAATTCGGTCACTGCAACAGAAACAAGCGTAGAAATACTCTCGTTGAGTTTGCAGAGGCAGAAGGGTTTTTCATCTTGAACTCCTTTTTCAAGAAAAAGCCACACAGGAAATGGACATGGAGACATCCAGATGGGACGACAAGTGAAATTGATTTTATTATGTGTAACAAAAAATTTTTCATAGAAGACTGCAGTGTGCTAAACAAGTTCAACACAGGTAGTGACCATAGATTGGTGAGATGTAAGATGCACCTCAACACTAAACTCGAACGTGGCAAGCTCATATGACAAACAAAATATATTGACATAACCAACCTTAAAAAACACCATAATACCTTCAAGTTGGAACTGAAGAACAGATTCTCTGCTTTAGAAGGCCTAACATCGGAAGAAGTGGATATTTCTGAAGTTAACAGAAAAGTAGCCAAAGCTCTTATGGAAACAGCAACAAAATTAGCTGGGTCTAAGAACAAGTTGCATGTGAACAAATTATCAGGAAAAACCAAAATGTTGATGCAAAAAAGAAGAGAGATGAGGACAACTAAAGAAGATGTGACTTCCAAAGTGGAATACATAGAGCTATGCAAGTCAGTACGAAAAAGTATCACTGAAGACGTAAGGAAATTCAACTGTGAACTAGTGAGGAAAGCAATTGAAAACAACCAAAGCCTAAAGATAGCAAAGGGACATCTCAGTAAGGGAAGAAAACAGATTATGGCACTGAGAAAAGATGGTTCTGTAACAAGAAATAGAGGCGAAATTTTGACAAGAGTGAAAGATTTCTACTCCAAGTTATATGAAAGGGATGATGCATGTACTCCAGACATCATGGAAATTACCAGTACCAGAGTTCTTCCAGTCCTCCCAGCAGAAGTTGCACATGCAATCAAGAACATGAAGCGGGGGAAAAGCTCTAGGTGAAGATGGAATTACTGTAGACATGGTACAAGAAGCAAGTGGAGAAATCGAAACAGTACTCGCCCAAATTTTCACTCGATGCCTTAATGAAGGGAAAATTCCTGAGGATTGGAACAACGCTACAATGATCTTGCTACATAAAAAAGGTGACATTGAGGATCTCAGGAACTACAGACCTATCAGCCTCCTATCAGTGGTTTATAAAATCTTCACTAAAGTTCTTTCACACCGCTTTAAGGTGACACTGGACATGGCTCAACCGAGAGAACAAGCTGGATTCAGGAGTGGCTACAGCACAATAGATCATATCCACGTACTGAGAGAACTAATTGAAAGAGCGAGGGAATATGAACTTCCATTGTGCATGGCTTTTATCGATTATGAAAAGGCCTTTGATTCGGTGAAACCATCAGCAGTTGCAATGGCTCTGAAATCCTGTAGTATTGAAGATGCATACATTATTATTATTAATAACATCTATGAAAATGCAAGTGCAAAGATTCGGCTGTTTGAAAATACAACACACATAAAAATTGGAAAGGGAGTGAGACAAGGTGACACCATATCTCCCAAGCTCTTTAATGCCATGTTGGAAAATGTCTTTCAATCACTGAACTGGGAAAACAAAGGGATAAAGATTAATGGAGATTATCTAACTCACCTTCGTTTTTCTGATGACGTAGTCATTTTTGCAACTACCCCACCAGAGCTGCAGAGTATGATCCAGGAACTTGCGGACAAGAGTAAAGAAGTGGGATTAAAAATGAACTTTCAGAAGACAAAAGTGATGTTCAATGCTTTTATACGAAATGAAGATTTATCGATTGATGTAGAAAAGCTGGAGATAACAGGCACGTACGTTTATCTTGGACAGCAGATATCAAGTGAGGGTCACATTGATGAAGAAATTAATCGGCGTACAAAGCTTGCCTGGAGAGCTTTTGGAAGAAACAGCATAATTTTCAAGAGCAATATACCATTATGTCTTAAAAGAAAAGTGTTTGATCAATGCATCCTTCCAGTGCTTACTTATGGTGCAGAGACGTGGACCTTAACTAAAAGAGACATACAAAGGCTGCAGACAACTCAAAGAAGCATGGAGAGGTGAATGCTTGGTGTAACCAGGAGAGATAAGAACAGAAACTCGTGGATCCGAAAAATGACAAGAGTGGAAGACATCATGATCAGAGTTAAATCCCTGAAATGGCAATGGGCTGGGCATACTGCCAGAAGAACAGACCATCGATGGACAGCCAACATTTTAGATTGGATTCCAAGGGACAGGAAAAGACCCAGAAGAAGACCACATGGGAGATGGGTGGATGAAATTCGAAAGTATGCGGGAGTGACATGGAGGAGACTGGCACAAGACAGACCATTGTGGAGGAAACTTGGGGACACCTTCGTCCAGCAGTGGATTGATAATGGTTGACAATGATGATGATGATGATATATATATAATAGCAAAATCATATAAAGGAAAATAAGCAAAAACCAAGAACAAATTTGAAATTCCAAAGTGCCAGAGGCTGCATAGAAGAAAGATCAAATAATATAGAAATGTGAAACTAATGAGCAAATTTTAAATGAAAGAAAAAATAAAACAAAAATTCGGGGAACGAGAAGAGCAACAACAAACGAGAAGAAGAACAACAATCACCACTTTCCAACCACCCGAAGCAGGCGAGCTTCAAATGATGGAAAATTAACGAACAGAACAATTCAGGGAAGCATATTAATGACTGATTCTCTGTTGGCTTCGTCGAGGGCAAGCAGTAAGAAAATCACTCTTTAATCTACTGAGACCAGAGAATTTATTCTGTCCTTATAGCAAACTAAATTCTGCTATTTTAGTTTGCTATAAGGACAGAATAAATTTAGGGATAAAATTGTCAAATTAAAAGGGATTTCTAAAAAAACCAAACCTAGCAAACTGAAGCACGTTGCCCGACCGCACAACAACCAAGAAGAAAGGGAGCCGAGCACCCCCCCCCCAAAAAAAAAAACCAGGTAAGAAATTAGTATTCAAAAATCAAGAAAAACCTAACCAATGAAAGGTACAGAAAGGATATCTTTAAGCATGTCACAGAAAAAGTGAAACCTTTATCCTGCCAGATAAAAAGAAAAACAGGAAACTAAGTGCGACTATCTTGGTTGTTGTGCGGTCGGGCAACGTGTTTTAGTTTGCTGGGTTTGGGTTTTTTTAGAAATCCTTTTTAATTTGACAATTTTATCTCTAAATTTATTCTGTCCTTATAGCAAACTAAAATAGTAGAAACCCATAATTCTCTGGTCTCAGTAGATTAAAGAGTGATTTTCTTATTGCTTTCCCTCGACGAAGCCAACAGAGAATATCATTAATACGCTTCCCTGCGTTCTTCTGTTCGTTAATTTTCCATCGTTTGAAGCTCGCCTGCTTTGGGTGGTTGGAAAGTAATGATTGTTGTTCTTCTCGTTCCCCCAATTTTTTTTTTTTTCTTTCATTCAAAATTTGCTCATTAGTTTCACATTTCTATATATATACACTGACGGAAAAAAAATTTCCCAACACCAAGAAGGGGTTGTGTTAGATAAACGACAGTTAGTAGGCGGTGAGAGTACATCTGTAAGATGACGTCTATGCAAATTTCGCACTCAGCGTATACGTGTGGCGCTAGTAGCGCCCCTCGGAACATGCAAAGCAGGTTTGCTGTAAATATGTGCTGTAACGTTCGTGAGCGTTAGTTATCGTTGAGATTCGGCGTAGTGTGTTGATGTTAGTAAAGAATGCCTTTAAGAAGATGAAGAAGCCATTATCAACAGCTCACGGAGTTTGAACGAGGTCGTGTAATAGGGCTACGAGAAGGTGGATTTTCTTTCCGCAATATTGCAGAACGACTTGGCAGGAATGTAGCCACTGTGCATGATTGTTGGCAGCGGTGGTCAAGGGAAGGTACTGCCTCAAGAAGACCGGGTTCCGGCCGGCCACGTGGCACTACTGAGAGGGAAGACAGCCGTGTACGGCGTATGGCCGTGGCACATTGTATCGCGTCTGCGGCAGCAATTTGAGCTGCAGTTACCACCACAGTGACACAACGAACTGTTACAAATCGGTTACTTGAAGAACAGCTCCGAGCCAGACGCCCTGTAGCGTGCATTCCACTTACTTCAAACCACTGCCGTTTACGACGTCAGTGGTGTCAAGCTAGGGCTCATTGGAGGACGGAGTGGAGATCTGTTGTGTTTTCTGATGAAAGCTGGTTCTGCCTGGGTGCCAGTGATGGCCTTGTGTTGGTTAGTAGGAAGCCAGGTGAGCGCCTGCAACCAACCTGTCTGCGGCCGAGACACACTGGACCTATACCTGGAGTTATGGTCCGAGGAGCAATTTCCTATGACAGCAGGAACACTCTTGTGGATATCCCACGCACCCTGACGGCACAGTTGTACGTCGGTCTGGTATTTAAACCTGTTGTGCTGCCATTCATGAACAGCATTCCAGGGGTGTTTTCCAACAGGATAGCGCTCGCCCGCATGCCGCTGTTGTAACCCAACATGCTCTACAGAGTGTCGACATGTTGCCATGGCCTGCTAGATCACCAGATCTTTCACCAATCGAGCACGTATGGGACATCGTTGGACGACAACTCCAGCGTCACCCCCAACCAGCATTAACCGTCCCTGTATTGACCGACCAAGTGCAACAGGCATGGAACTCCATCCCACAAACTGACATCCGGCTCCTGTATGACACAATGCATGAACGTTTGCGTGCTTGCATTCAACATTCTGGCGGTTACACCAGTTATTAATGTACCAGCATTTCACATTTAAAATGGCTCTTCTCGCGCTTACAATAAGCTGTGATCTTGAAACCTTAATCGTATAAATATGTTACCTATACAAATGTATTGCCGCCATTTCATTCCCCTACAACTATTTTTTCGTGGTGTTGGGATTTTTTTTCCGTCAGTGTATATATACACCGATGTTCAAATACTTGACAGCCATGTAATGGCTCATCGGTTACACAATGTGACACCATATCTCCCAAGCTCTTTAATGCCACGTTGGAAAATGTCTTTCAATCACTGAACTGGGAAAACAAAGGGATAAAGATTAATGGAGATTATCTAACTCACCTTCGTTTTTCTGATGACGTAGTCATTTTTGCAACTACCCCACCAGAGCTGCAGAGTATGATCCAGGAACTTGCTGACAAGAGTAAAGAAATGGGATTAAAAATGAACTTTCAGAAGACAAAAGTGATGTTCAATGCTTTTATATGAAATGAAGATTTATCGATTGATGTAGAAAAGCCGGAGATAACAGACACGTACGTTTATCTTGAACAGCAGAAATCAAGTGAGGGTCACATTGATGAAGAAATTAATCGGCGTACAAAACTTGCCTGGAGAGCTTTTGGAAGAAACAACATAATTTCCAAGAGCAATATGCCATTATGTCTTAAAAGAAAAGTGCTTGATCAATGCATCCTTCCAGTGCTTACGTTTGGTGCAGACACGTGGACCTTAACAAAAGAAACATACAAAGGCTGCAGCCAACTCAAAGAAGCGTGGAGAGGTGCATGCTTGGTGTAACCAGGAGAGATAAGAAGAGGAACTCGTGGATCCGAAAAATGACGAGTGGAAGACATCATGATCAGAGTAAAATCCCTGAAATGGCAATGGGCTGGACATACTGCCAGAAGGACAGACCATCAATGGACAGTCGAAATTTAGATTGGATTCCAAGGGACAGGAAAAGACCCAGAAGAAGACCACATGGAAGATGGGTGGATGAAATTCGAAAGTATGCGAAAGTAACATGGCGGAGACTGGCACAAAACAGACCATTGTGGAAGAGGCTTGGAGAGACCTTCGTCCAGCAGTGGATTGATAATGGTTGACAAGGATGATGATGATGATATATATATATATATATATATATATATACTGCAGAGCAAAGCTGAAAACAAAGGAAAAACTTTGAATTTAAAACTAAAGTTGCAAAATAACCTGAAGATCAAAACGCGCTACGCAGCAGTTATGAAAATTCAGAATTCACATTCTATTAAGAAGAGACCTAAGAAAAAATATTTTTGACTCATACCAAGTACAACATAGAAAAAGTTATGTATCTACCGGTGTGAGTAAAAAGAGAAAAAATAAAAATAAAATAAAACAACTGAATGTGGAAAGTGTCGAGAATACTGAGCCTTGGCTTTATCAAGGACCAGCAAAAACTCTGCATTTTCTCACTTCCACAAAAACCTAGTTGGAAATGGGTTTCTGCAAAGCCATAGATGCAAGTAATTAGCCCACCAAAAATTTAAAAAAAAATATATATATAAGTCATGCCCTCCACAGAGTTGTATGACCTAGCTCTAGTTTACAATTTAGCTTGCATCCATAACTTTTCTGGCCCGACCCATGCTCTTCATCTGTTACGATTAAACAGAAAGAAGAAGATTAAAGAAAACTCAAGTTGTGAGAGTGACATAATAATTAGAAATAATGTTCAGCAATAACGAAATGCCAAGTTCGCCTGAGAGAGAATTTAAACCTGAATAGCAATGCAAAAGTTTTCCAAATTCTTACATTGCAATTAAAAAAGGAAATATTAATTATTTAAAACTCAGTCAGATTCTTGAAAGAAAACTTGATTCTAAAACCCCCTACTCCACAACTTCTGACAACACAAAAACGAGAATAAATTAAAGACAATAATTAACTAAAGAAATGCTTTGTGAAGGTTATATGACATAAACAATTAGTTGCAATATGTACAAAGTATTTCAGAAGTGCTTTAAGTGCATAATTAAGTAGTTATTAAGAACTTAACTACTTTGAAAACACAGCGCAAAGTACAAGAACTATGAAAGGCCAGCTGCTTGGCCTAAGTTTCCTAAAAAACGCGCAAAGTTACCAAGAAAAGAAAGAGTTAAAATCCGCAAAAAAGTTAACAGACTTGCCAGTGCCTAAATGCTAAGAAGCAAATGACAGAGCAGTATATTTACAACCTGAGGACCAGCTTTCGGTTAGTAGTGTCCAGAGTCAGAATGGGAAAAGCTACCAATGTATTGGAGTTTGTTAAAGGATGAATTGTGATGGCACGGTGCCTCGGAGCTACGATCTCAGAAATGATGCAGCTTGTGGGTTGTTCACATGCTGCTGTAGTGAGTACGTATTAAAAGTGGTGCACAGATGGCCAAACGACAAACCTTCATCCACATCGTCAACAGTGGTGATCAGGGCAATGTGTTACAGCACATAGTTCATTGCAGCCTTCTGTGCATGGGCCTGCACAGCCAAAATCCAGCCAGGTCCCCAGGCTCACTGCACGTCATCGTCAACAATGCATGAAATGGGCCCAAGATCATCGAGATTAGACAGTGGATGATTGGAAGAAAGTCACCTGGTCTGACGAATCAAGATTTCTGGTGCATCATGTAGATGGCTGAGTGCGGATATGCCGATTACCAATGGAGGCTATGGCACTTTGATGCACTGTTGGGCAGAAACAGGCCGGCAGAGGTGTTATGCTGTGGGCGATGTTCTCTTGGGACACTTTAGGCCCCATTATCCCAACAACACAATATCTGACAGCTGTCAGGTATCTGAACATCATTGCGGAGCAAGTTCACCCATTCATGGCAACTGTGTTCCCTGTTGATGGTGACCATTACCAACAGGATAATGTGCCATGCCACACTGCCAGAATCGTCACAGAATCAGTCGAGGAACATGCTGGTGACTTTCTGTTAATGCCATGGCCTCCAAATTCACCTGATATGAACCCAATTGAACATTTTTGGCTCTACTTGGAAAAGCAGGTTTGTGCTAAATCACCCCTAACCCCTCCTCTTTCGAAATGTACAGGAACTGGAGGACCTTTTTGTTGGCATTATGGTGCCAGATATCCCTGGATACCTATTACCACATCATCAAATCGATGCCTCGCTGAATGGCTGCTGTTTTGCATGCTAAAGGGGTCCTACAGCTTTCTAAGTAGGTGGTCATAATGCAAATGGCTTATTGGTGTATATGAATTTATAGAGGGAGAAAGTGTGTATGTCCTCTCTCTCTCTCACTCATGAAAATTGCTAATTGGTCATGAAATTGTATTTCCAAAATTTCATAGACACCCTGTAAAAGAAAAAAACAAACACACAAAAAAACAAAAACTGTTGAAGGAATAAAAACCAAATCCAAACTAGAGTCCAAACTGCAGCTAATGAAGAAAATAAATATATTGAGCTCTGAAGCACCTGTTTAATTAGCACACATGCAAAAAGTACCTCTTTGCACTGCATTTTGAAATAGGGACAGTAATAGCAATTTGAAACAAGAAATAATGAACTCTTTTTTTCCCAAGCAAATATATATCTTGCGCTACTGAGATTGCAAATTAGAACAAGCGAAAGTTCCTCTTTCTACTGAGCTGCAATGTAGGATGCTCTGGGTATGTTGAAAAAAAAAAAAAAAAAAAAAAAGGAGCAGAGATAGGTAGAAAAATTTTTCAGCTCATTTTGCTTTCTTAGCCTTTTATTGTGTATTGGTAAACTTTGCAGCTGTATAATTACGAAACGCATATAGCGTATGAAATCCGTTTGTTTTCGTGGTGTAGTCAGCACAAATATTCGCCAAGCTTTCGCACTCCACTGGGAGGCTTTTTCAAGGCAATGATAGACACACATTTAATTAGCACACATGCAAAAAGTACCTCTTTGCACTGCCTTTTGAAATAGGGACAGTAATAGCAGGTTGAAACAAGAAATAATGAACTCTTTTTTTTCCCAAGCAAATATATATCTTGCGCTACTGAGATTGCAAATTAGAACAAGCGAAATGTTGATTATTCAAACTATGCATTTTTGTGTCTATCATTGCCTTGAAAAAGCCTCCCAGTGGAGTGCGAAAGCTTGGCGAATATTTGTACTGACTACACCACGAAAATAAACGGATTTCATACGCTATATCGTTTCGTAGTTATTCAACTCTGGTGTATTTAAAACATAAAGTTTTGCAGCTGTATTTTTTGTTGAAGCAGAAATAGGTTATAACTAGTGCTGCTTATTGAGGTTCTTTTTAAAGTTTGTGTATCGACACAGTGGTTGAAAATGATCCCGGACTAACTTAAATTCACTGGTCCCAACTTACTTTGATCGGTTCTCAAGAAAATTAGGATAAAGTGAAGCTGTAATTTAGGAAATGTTGATTATTCAAACTATGACATGCAGGCAAAACACTCTTTATCTGGGCTCCCAATAGAGCCCACCTACATCTAACCTCAAGGGTTGTTTATTTTTTCCTCCTCCAGTTCAGCAACACCAAAATTCAGGCAACCTTGACAAATATGTTTTTTCTCCCTCCCACCCTCCTCCCATACCTGTACTCTACAGTACAGCTGATACTTTTCCTGAAAAAGAAACATTAGACATCAAAACACATATGGTTCAACAGCTGTATGTATACCTTACAAAATATATATATATATCTGACAAAATACACTGGCTCAAGCACCACAGCTTTGGGAAAACACAATTTTAAATGGTAGGCTAATAAAATTATTTTCCGTAGTTCAAACATAAAAACTGATAATGCAGGGCCTTGGACTAGCTGATTTTTCTGCCCCTGCTGCATGGGTTTGCTATTTAATTAATAATTAGTGTTTCTTTCAATTTAAAAGTGCATGTTGCCATCATATAGTTTGTTTGATGGGCAATGCATGGTAACTTTTAGATGTGACATACCACAAGGGTGGAGAAATTGTTCAAAATACTGCAAATCACTTAAAGATGGAAATCACAAATCTGAAGTAAAGGGATTAAGAAATTTGCAAGATTTGGATATGTAATTTTCATAAAGTGAAAAAAAAAAAAAAAAAAGAGGTGAGAGTGTTTCCCAATTGTAGATTAACTTCCTAATGAAGCATGTCAGCTTCATTTCAAGTCCAGACTTGCAAAGTATCTATCAAATCAATCAGGTAATGCATCTCAATTCATTGACACAAATATTTCTATAGAACCTTGTAACCAATAACTCCTTCTATTGATGAATCTTCACCAGGGCACGATTTCGACCGGTAGTTAGTAGCAAATTGCTAGCAAGCAAATTCATTTTGCTAGTGATAAAAAGTGGTTCTAGTAAAAGTTGCTAGTGGAAAAATTTTGAATGTTTTAGTGTGAAATGTAAAGCGCTAACTGTATTGCGCATGTGGAATAAAGGTCTGCACCGTGGAAAACAATTCGGCGGCGTGCTTGAAAAAAAAATCAACGGCTGCACGTTCCTTCCCCAAAACTTGTTGAATGACTAACTGTAACTCACTCCTGGGTGAAAGCCAGGAGGCATTGCCAAGACTGAAATTTTTTGTCACTCTAAAACCCTCCTCCTCCCTTACCCCTACCCTATGGTAAACTGTAATAAGTTAGGCACTATGCTCACGTTTGCCTCCATTGTCTAAAAGGTGGCAAATGATAATTAACACAGCAATCGGACATCGCCGAATTGACCTACCCTATGGTAAACTGTAATAAGTTAGGCACTATGCTCACGTTTGCCTCCATTGTCTAAAAGGTGGCAAATGATAATTAACACAGCAATCGGACATCGCCGAATTGACTGTAATTACTGTTTCACACGTGAATTAAATCACATCAGATTTATGATGTGATTTAAATTTTGTGAATAAAGTTAAGAGCAGAAATCAGGAGGTGGCAAATATTTTACTTCCTTTTTCTGGAAGTAAAACATGTCAACTCTAAAGGCATTAATTCTTCCCCACTTCTGACTCTGTCTACTTGACCTACCAGAATCGCATCTGCTGTTTACTGTTTCAGTAGGAATAAAAACTTGACATTTTTATTTTCTCAAAAATTTCAGAAAATTATGCGAATTTTTTAAAGACACTATGATTTGCTAAGAAACAGATTCCCCAAATTTTGCCAAAATGCACTGATAACTTTTAAAGCTACACCTAATTTTTTTATTAAGAAATCTGCATCCTTCTACCTTAACAAAAAAAATTCAGGCTTACATTGAATGCTCTCATGAGTATTGAGGTTGAAGGTCCATCTGAAAAAAGTTTGACCCCAGGTCTCCTGTTTTACTGTTTTAAATTGGTATGATGAAAAGACCAGAAATACAGAAGATGACTTAAGATTTTGAATACTACTGTTCTTGAATTTTGTAAATAAAGTTAAATAAAAAAAATGTTTTAAAAATATTTGCATGCAAATTAAATTGTTAGAATTAACCTGTCAGGTCATCAAAAGGTGAGTTGTTTGTAATCTTTTTCAGCATTACAATGTGACAGTTACAGGGGTGAAAACAAGATTTGTCATGATTGACTAATGGAGGAGGACATGCTAAAGTTTCTTTTGTATAATGTTAATAAACTTTTGCTAGTAGATAATGCAATTCGCTGGTAAAAAATAAGGCCACTAGCAAAGGTTGCTACTGCTAAAAACAACAAAAAAAAACGCAATCATTGCCTGATCTTCACTAAGAAGTAAAAAAAAAAAAAAAAAATCATCGTACATCTAACGCAAACTCTCATGTAACTTAATCGACATTAAATGTCAGTCACTACTGTTTCACACGTTATGTAAGATCTGCAATCAGGAGATTACTAAATGATGTTAGATACGTATGGGGTACAGTATCAGTAATTAAAATCAAGAAATAATGAACATTATATCTACTTACAATATCGGTAGTAGCTTCATATGTATGCCTGCAATGAATCCACTCACAAGACGTTGCAGTACGTATTCAACTCACTATGAATGTGAGCTTTTTGCAATTGTGAAGTTCAAAAATAAAATTCATGGTACTGTAAAATCTGCACCAGATAAAATTTAACAAGATGAATTTACAATGAAGGCAAATAAATCCTTGACAACAACAAAACATGAAAACGAATTAAAACTTGCTGAATTTTTTTGCAAACTCTCATATTCAGAAACAGGATTTTTATTGTAAGCAAAAGTGAAAAAGAAGTTGAGATTTTAGGTCAGTTAAAAGAAGAATTTCAACCATTCTGCCAAAGAGTTTGAAGTGTAAAAACATTGAAGAATTTCATCTGAATAATTTTATAATTAGACAAGTAAAAAAATTCCTTCTAGAAAAGGGGATTTTTATGAATACCGAACATTAAACCCAGAAAAAATATCGACACAAATACTGCTCAACTGGTAAGCAGTTTTTAAAATGTTAGTATGAGATGGCAACATAAATAATGAAACCAATGCTATAACATGAGTTAAATAAAAAAACCCTCACATTTTCAACTCTACTCACCTTCAATGTGCTTACTCCTCTTCTGCATCAACAGACCGCTGCATTCTGATCTTCCCCTGGGCAAAGCACTGCTGTAGTTCATCTGATGTGATCTCTTTGGGGAGCTTGGTTGTTGTTGTCTTCACCACAGTAACTAACTGTTAATGTGTCCCCTTGAGTACAAATTTGGCTTTAGAGAAAAGAAAAAAAACTCGCATGCGGCCAAATATAATGAAGGCAGGATGTATAAGCACTGTGATTCGTTTCTCAGCTAAAAACTGATTAGAGAGCTGAATGTGTTATCCTGTTGTAGGATGAAGCCATTTTTGCACAATTGTGGCCTTTTTCTTCGGACTTGCTCCCCCAAAGTCACCAGAACCTATTTGTATAATGCTGGTTCACCGTTGCTCCATTGGGAACCCACTCTGCCAAAATTACACTGTTAGTCAAACAAAACAATATGACATTAAGCTTAGATTTGCTTTGTTTACCCTTGGTTCAACGTTTCCCAATCCATCGACTGTTTTTTTTTTTTTGTCCCTCTTTCAGTTTTAGAATTGCATTGGAAGATCCAGGTTTCATCACAAGTGATAACACTTTCTAAAAGTCATGATAATTAACACGGCAATCGGACATCACTGAATTGACTGTAATTAGTTTCACACGTGAATTAAATCACATCAGAAAACTTTAAAATTTCATCGCTGTGGGACATATTTGCCATGTATTATGAGAAGAATATTTCTTCAACTCTGAAAACTTTCTGAAAGGTTGGGATTAGCCTGAATTTGCCACAAAATGTCAGCACAAGTTCACTTGGGATTCCCTGTGTGTTCAGGTTTGAGAAGCTCCAGAAACACGTTAGCACAAGTCTGTCATGTTCAGATTTTCATGTAAAATGTGCCTAACAGTCTTTTTATTGGTGTTTACCATTTCTGATCATTCTGATACTCAGTCATGAATCATTTTGAACAATTGCGTAGATTTTGTCCACTTTGTCTTCTGTTTTGGAAGTGCTTGGACATAAAACATTTGTTGGCTTCAGTGTCCTCCCGGCCCTCATTTTTTTATTTTAAACAAAAACATGCACACATGACATGCATTCTTTCCTGTATGTGTCACTCAACATACAAAAAGATTTAATAGGCATTTTCTTTCATTACTACAGAAATTTCACTTTTATCTGTTGCTCAATTCTTTTCAGCTCTGCATCTTCCTTGACACGTGACAAACAACCCAGTGCTGTTTTTTTAAAGCTGCACCATTTTAAGTATTGTGAGAAAAAGAAACAGAAGAAATTACTGAACTACTTTAATAACTGTTTATGTTCAGATGGTTCAAACTGTTTACTTTCCAATTTTCAAGATGTTGTGCACTTTAAAATACATCTCATTCCAAGAAAATCCTGTTTTATCAGGCAACAAAAATCTGCTACTACTATTCAACAAGATTTAAAAAAGGAGAGGAAGACCTGTGCAATGAAGAATCCTAAGGATTTGAATCGGGTAAATAGAACTGTCATCAGTTGATACACCCTTCACATATAGATTGGCCAGTTGGTTAATAATTCTTACAGTTCCTTTTTGAACTGTCTTTGAACCATAGTTAGAGATTTTTGTGTGATATGCAGGTATAATTAATGCTTTGTCAGCCTGGGATGCCATTTTGAACTATTAAAAGTGGAAATAAGATAACCAGTGCCCTCTGTGGATTTAAAGAACTTAGAATTTTGGTCTTTAATTTGTAGATTTTCTTTGCTAGGTTTTCCATTTATTTTCCTTGTTTTTGTTTAATAGCATGGATATTTCTCATGTGCAATCAGTCAGTTTTATATATCATTGCTTCAGAATAATTATTTTTTTCACTTTTATTTTTTTAATTAAGAAAGCACACATTAAAACATCTCAACATTTTGTGGTAAGAAATGATTAAATTAATGTGTTTTTAATTTTCTGTTTCTGTATTGCTAGTTAATGTGACAGTTATGTTTAAAAACATGAAATAATTTTTTATTGTTGTTTGTGAAGGATTGGAAGTATGCAGAAATGTGAGCCCTGAGTGGGGGGCTTAGAGTATTAACTACTACAGACTAGGATGTATGCAACAAGTATTTATTTTTACTAATTTAATGATGATCCACTGCATTCCTGCATCACATTAAATTTTGGCAACAGAAATTTGCCTACAGATATGAAAAGCTGTGTGCTGTTTATGTTCAGGTACAGATAGAAAATGACATTGCAGCATTATGAATTCATAATTATGCTTAGCATTGTCTAGTCCATAAGTGTTTGTTTTTCCAATCTGTTATCTATGAAGAAAGTTGAGACCAAGTTCTCATATGAATTGACATTACTTAACAAAATAGTTTCTTACCAGCAAAAAATTATGTGAGCTTTACATTTATGTGAATAAAAAAAATATTTCAAATTGATTGTTTAGAAACAGACTACTGTTCGAAATATAAATCATGAATTTGTGTGATCTAGCAAAAAGAAGTATAATGCCACAGGAAAAGGGAAAAATCTGAGTCATGTTTACTTATACTAAAAATAAATTTCTGTATAACTTCTTGGAGGAAAAATAAATGTTCAGGGACTGATGAATAGAGTGAAACAGAAGAAGCATGTCCTGTTTGTGTCAATTATACTAGGTCTAAAAGTGTGCAAAAAAGTGATAGTTTTATAAGGTCAGGTGTCATAAGAATTGATGCTTTGCAAAAATTACTTTCTTGTTTTATAATGACTATCCAGAATGCTGTCAAGTGTTATGAAGACAGTGGATTTTTTTTTTTTTTACATGCACTGACATTGTGGTGTGCAATTGCAGTTGGATGCGGCAGAAGAAAAACTATCATTCCTCCAAAAATAAGGTTTTGTATGATTAGATATCTTTGTAGTGGTATGATATAAAATCTTTCCGACACTCATACTGATTTTTATCTTGATTACATACCCATCATTGTTATCTATAAGCAGGGCTTGAAAGATATCTGAAAATTGAATTGTATGAATGAGTAGTATGTGCGGTTTTTTATGGAATTGACAAGCTTTATTGTAACATCTCATAAGTCTAAAAAAAAAAAAAAATACGATGTTTCACACCCGGAAGTAAGAATCGTAAGCAAGATGTCTGTAAGCCTTGGAAGCCCAGAAACATTACGCTGATTGACGTGTTGGAAGTGTGTTGCAATGGAGGTTACCATGATCTTTAGGGTGAGTGATTGGTACTTTCTAATAGTTTTTCATTTATGAATTGCACGTAAACTATGCGCACTTTGTAGGAGGTTAATACCTTAAAAGTGCAAATATAATAACTATTATTGTAAGTTGTGTTACGTTACTTGTTAACATTTCTCTTTTTGTTTTAGGTCAAAGGAGTAGAAGAAAATTTGTGATATAAGTTATACCTTGTTAAAAGGCAATTAAGACTGCAGCAATGTCAAAGCGTTGTGTGTTTAATGAACAATGGTTGGATGAACAATTAAATCTTGAGTTTTCTGGTTGGATAGCTGCTGTGAACGGTGACAATGAATCAGCATTTTGTAAAGTATGCTCTGAAACTTTCAAGCTTAGCAACATGGGGCGTTGGGCAGTCTCCAGCCACGGAAATGGCCCTAATCATTTGGAAAACATCCGTGCTAAAATGTCTCAGCCCAGTCTTGCTTCTTTCACTTCCTCTGTGAAAAAGAACTCTCTTTGTAATAACGAACTCTTGCCATCAACAAGCTCAGGAAATGTGGAATCAGTACTTCTAGAAAATATCAAGTCTAATGACTCAAATACTTATGTTGTGAAAGATTATGTGAAGCCCAGTGACCTTAATGCTTATGCAGTGAAAGATGATATAACAAAGTCGGAAATAATATGGGCCATGGAAGTGTTGTCCAAGCGAATGTCTCTGAACTCTTGTACACAGATTAACAAAACATTTCAGTTAATGTTTCCTGACAGTGCGATAGCTTCAAAATTTACTTTAGGCAAAAGCAAAGCATCTTATGTGATAAACCATGGATTGGCACCACATTTCAAAGAGTGTTTAATGGATGATCTGAAGCAGTGCACTTACTTTGTAATTTGTTTTGATGAATCACTAAACAAAATTGTTCAGTGTGGGCAAATGGATCAGTTTGTTCGTTATTGGGACGTCAATCTGCAAAAAGTTTCCACTAGATACTTAAGTAGTGTGTTTTTAGGATGGGCAACAGCTAATGACCTTTTAGAGAAATTCATTAAAGGTGCACCTCTTCCCTTGGATAACATGCTACAAGTGTCAATGGATGAACCTAACGTTAATCTCAGCTTTCTTCAAAAGCTGAAAGATAAACTTAGAACTGAAATCCAGATGGTAAATTATTAGTTGCCATTGGAGTATGTGGTCTTCACGTGGTCAATGGAGCTATGAAAACTGGACTTGAAGCAGTGAAATGGGATATTCATCACTTTCTGTGTAACTTGTACTACCTTTTAAAAGATAGTCCTGCTCGCCATGCAAATTATACTATGATTACTGGATGTAAAGATTTCCCTTTAAATTTTGCACTGTATGGTGGTTGGAAAACGTTAATTGTTTGACTAGGGCATTGCTTGTCTATGATCATATCAAGAAATATGTTCAAGAATCATCGGTTTCCAGCAAACAGTACATGTTTCTTGCAGAATTCATGGAAAGTCCACTGTTGAAATGCAAATTGGCTGCATATTTAGGACTATAACTTCAGAGTGTGAATCTTTTTTGAGAAGGTTCCAGAGCCCAAAGCCTTTAATTCCTTTCTTACACACTGATTTGCTGGATCTGATGAAAAATTTGATGGCACGAAGCTTGAAGCCTGACAAATTAAGTGAAGCTGTAGTGTCTCAAAACTGTTAACTTTAGATGTATCAAAAACTGAAAATCTCTCAATTGAGAAAGTTGATATTGGATTTAGTGCTAAAAAGCTATTAAAAGAAGTGAACTGCTCAGAAAGGGAGAAATTAGAGTTTAAGCTTGAATTTAGGAAACTTGTGACCAGTATGATTGAAAAACTTCGTGAGAAAAAGCCCACTAAAATTTAAGTTTGTCCGTGGGGTAACTTGTTTGGACCCAAATATTATAGTGCAGCAGCCGAGTCTGGGCATGAAGAGAGTGGAAATTGTGCTCAAAGTTTTACTTTAGTGCAAACAGGATTTCAGATGACTGTGCTGAAAAAGCTAATAAACAGTACGCTTCATTGTGTGTAGAAGCTCAATCTGCTTTAAAGTCTTAGTTTGATGAATTTTTACGGTCATGATGATTCCATTGGATTAGACAAATTTTACAGTGCTCTACTTGACAACCAAAAACAATTTGGTGAACTTTGGGATGTAATAAAAATTTGTCTCATTATGTCTCATGGAAATGCTTCAGTGGAAGGTGGATTTTCTGTCAATAAGTCTCTTCTTGTGGAAAATCTCCTGGAAGAATCCCTGATTTGTCAGAGAATAGTTTTTGATGCCATTAAAAATGAATGTGGGAGGAGTAGAACACATTGCCATCGATAGAAGGTTTCTTCTTTCTATAAGAGCCTCCAGACGAAGATATCAGGATTATCTTGAGAAAAAAAATGTTCTTCAAAATGAAGAAGAAAGAAAACTGAAGGAAAAAGAAAAATTGATCATGAAATAAAAGAATTGAAGGGAAAAAGACAGAGTACGGAAGGAACTAGAGTTGGAAGATGCAGCATTGCAGGCGAAGATTTCAGATTGGGAAAAGAAGAAAAGTGGTGTGTAATATAAAAACAGTGACTGTGTTCCTACTGTAATATTTTTATAGTAACTGTTCTGAATATTGTGTATGGGTTTATTTGAGTGTTTCTTCAATAAATGTAAAACCATGAAAAAAAGAGTAAACTTAAAATTAAAAAGTGTGAGTTGACCGGCTATAGGGAAGGTAGGAGCAGATTAAAAAAAAAAAAAATATTAAATGAATCAGTTATTTTGGGAAACTTTATACGTCAAACAGAAACACTTTTTAAATAATATAAGTTTCTCAATTATCCAATTCAATTTTATTTATTATCATGACACATATATTGAAAAACTCAAATAAACCTATTTGTGTAATTTCAGAGATTTCTTATAAATTTGGTCAGGGAAAGTCGGGGAAATCAGGTTTGATAATTTTGTGGAAACCCTGAGTGGCTACATCCATGGACAACAGTGAAAATATGGCACATTGGTGCCAATGATTACATTTTGCATTTCCATTTTAAGGGTCTGTATTCAAAATGTTCAATGCACAAAAGCATGTATCTATAGCTTTAAGATGATGATTTGAAATTGGTATGAAGTGGTATGATGATGAAATTAGTATTTGAAAAATATAGCGATTCTGTCATGTTCCTTTCGGTAAAGTTTTCGCCCATTGTCGGTGTCACTAAACATCAGAGGCTAACTAGCATCAGACACATGCATCCCGTCGCTGACTATGAACGACATTTGGAGCAAAACTACATATGCTTCCAATTTCTGGACTAGAGCATAATATAATTAAAGAAGTGATATTCTTCTGTTCTTGGCAGGCACTCCATAACAATAATACAACTTCCAGTGATAGTGAAACAAAACATGATGTGCGAAAACTGTCTTCAGTAGGAAGGCCATTTCACGTAATATGAAGAAACCAATAATGTAGAAAATTTCATGCATGTTTTATTTCGTATTAAACTTCAGATTTGTAAGACCTTTCGGCTGCAGCATCTGCCTTGTTCACACTAAAAGCAAGCACTCATGTGGTTGACATCGTTTCTTTAGCTGTTGCCAGTAGAGAATTCCAAATTAAATTTGCATTTTGAACTAATTTATTATAGTAGATTTCATTTAAATTTTCATTTTTGAACTAACTTCTTTTCAAGATTGATTGCTGGGGTGTGGGTGTATTCAACCAGAGGTCTAATAGGGAAACCTTCTTTATGCAACTTGACAGAAAAGACCGGGAGGGGAGGGGGTGGGGTGGGGGATGTGATAGAAACGTGGGGGAGAGATATCACCAAGGAATGTTTTAAGGGGTTGTTTTTTAGGGTTTATTGACAGAGGATTTTAGATCTGGTTGAATGCACCCACTCCCCAGCAATCAATCTTGAAATGAAATTAGTTCAAAAATGCTAATTTCTTACAGCCAACCATTCTATGTCCATAAATTATACCAAATCATTTTTAAAAAAACTTCCCACCTCCATTGAAAACCATGACATTTTACTAACCCTCAATGTTGTTTCCCTTTTCCCTTCTGTTCCCTTCTTTGAAGCACCTATGATCCTCATAAAAAACTTGATGGAAAACCTGGCTACTTATTAAAGTCCTCTATGACTGCCTCCACACCTTACAAGAAAATAATTGTTTCACTTGCAGCAAACAGTTTTACCACCAACTCTAAGGAGTACCCATGGGATCCCCTCTTTCCCCTCTTCTTGCAGAAATATTCATGCAAAACATTGAAAATAGCATTGTAAAACCCTCTCCCTTCCAACCCATACTGTGGATTCATTATGTGGATGATATCTTTATAATCTGGCCTTATGACCTAAAAGACTTGCACAATCTCCTTTCTTCTATCTCTAGAAAATTCCCCACCATTAATTTCACTTTCAATCATGAAAACACTAACTGTATTAATTTCTTTGATGTACAAATAACTAGAATCAATAATAAACTCCATACATCTGTCTACAGAAAACCTACCTCTTCCACAAACATCATCCCGTTTTTACTCTCATACGGCTCTTTCTTATAAGCTTGCTGCTCTAAAATCACTCATTCACATGCCAATGTCATTTGCAATGAACCCCACTCATTACAAAAAGAATATGAAATCATCCAAGAAATTGCCACAAACCATTAATTTTCTCCTCAGAATTGTCAAAAAACTTTTCAAAAAGTTTGATGCCAATCAATTTGTCTGTCACCTTTCTCCTCTACAGAAACCGCTCCTTTCCTTTATTGGTTCAGTCCCCTACCATCATTCTTGTTCTTACAAACTTATCAAAATTTTCAAAAAATTTGGTTACAGGCTTCCAATCAATCCTCTTCCCACTACCATCCAATCAATATCTAAAGACAGAGGTCTTGATTCTTTAGACCGTCCTGGCATATACCTCATCCCTGTGTCTACTTCCTCAGGCAAAAAAATGTTATATTGGTAGTATTTTTCATACAATAAATTGCTGAATTTTGGAACATAAAAGATATGTCAGAAAAAGTCTTCCGACTTCTGCACTTTCTCTTCTGATTATTGAAGATACCTCTGCCTCTCCAAACTGGGATTATGCCAAAAGGATTGCACTCTTTTCAAACAAATTTTCATTACACTACAGAGAAAGCATTGAAATTCTTTTCAGTAAAAAAAACTTTCAATTCAGACGCACCCTTCAGTATTCCGATAATTTGGAAATCTGTACTGGCAACAGCTAAAGAAACGATGGGAGCCACGTGAGTGCTTGCTTTTAGTGTGAACAAGGCTGATGCTGCAGCCGAAAGATCTTACAAATTTGACTATTCCTAAAGTTCAATACGAAATAAAACACGTGTGAAATTTTCTACATTATTGACAACTGTCTTTTTTCTTGTTGTACAAAATTCTATTCCAAAGTTTTTTAAATTCAGTTTTCCTGACCAGGCAATCAGATTTTTTATTTACCTGTCTAGGCCAACAATTTACATGCTCCAGGCATCTCAGGCATGGTGTTTTTCAAGCCCTGTATAAGTACTTCTTCCCTGCGAGGATCATCTTGGTTTTTTATCTCAGATAATCTAAATCCATTTTTGAAATATTTTGGTTTAGTGTCAGTTAACTTAAGTGAATACACTGAGAGCATTTGATAACAAGCCTTAGTGTGATTCAGTTAATGCATGGATACTGCTAGTGTTTGTCAGTATTGCCTTTTTGCCATATAAAAATGCAGAGGCAGCACTGGATATAAATTGATTTGGTACGTCAGTCAATACTAATGGGAGGAAACTGTAAATGCAAAAACATTGGGCAGTAATTGAATTTTTAGAGAAAGAAGGCATTCTGCCAACTAATGTTTCCAAACATATGGCTAAATTCTATGGAGATATTTATTCCAAACAAAGTGAATTGGTTTACTTATTAAAATGTCATTACAAAATAATCAAAAGTTTACCTCTATTTCTGAAGTATTTCCAAGGATTTCAGATGTAAAAATATCAACTAGTCCGATTCCCAGGATTATCAGTTTTTATGTTCGGACTAGAGTAAAAAAAAAAATTATTAGCCTGGGACCAACCACTGTTTAAAAGTTCATTTTTGCAAAGCTGTGGTGCTTAAGTCGGTGTATTTTCTCCGATATTTTACATGCTTTTTCTCATAAGGTATACATACAGCTGTTTAACCATGCATGTTTTGATGTCTTAACATTTCTTTAGGAAATGCATCTGCTTAGGTGTGGAGTAGGAAGAAGTGAATCAGGAGAAAAGATGTATTGATCAAGGTTGCTTGCTTTCCAGTGTTTGTGAACTGGGGGAGTGAAAAAAAAAAGCCCCCAAGATTAGATGTGGGTGTGCACTATCGGGACGGCAGATAAAGAATGTTTTGTCTGAATGTCGTAGTTTACAAAATAACCGACATTTTGTAAATTTAAGCTTGACTTTATCCTAATTTCTGTAGTACTAGATCAAAGTAAGTTGAGCCTAGTGAAGTCCAGACTAAATGGTCAAAAAAATAGTTTTGAACCCCTAGCTTTGCTTAACACGTTTGCTGCAGGTGTGCTGTTTTTAGTGGCCAGTATGAAACCCGAACAAATCTTCCATGACACCATAAGACATCACGTGGCACGCACCATGGGTGAGCTTTTATGTATTTGGATCAAGCTAGCCACATGCTCGCATCTCATAACTTTGCATGACTTCGATATTCTAAAATACAAGAAAATTTATCAAAAACTGATATTTGTAGTTATAATTCTGCCAGTAATGAAATATTGTAATGATACTGATGTAGACATTTACTATTTATACATTTTGAACACATTTACAAGAGAAATAATACATACAAATACCAAGAAACTTTCATAAAATAAGTTTCTGTACTAGATGGAAATTGATCAGGATCAGCTATTTCTATGACCAGTTGTGCCTGCCTAGGAGTTTTTGGTTGAGAAGAATCAGCGATTATGCTTCCAAATTTATCCATTGTTCCGACAAAATAAAGTTATTGAAGGCATTATGGGTTTCCTTAAAATCCCTTTAGTCACCTCAACTGGCCACCTTGTTGCTTTTTTTTTTCATTGCTACTCAAGCATTTATTTATTGATAGTTCCCTTCACCACAAAACCAATGACATTCAAAGGAAAATAAAAATTGCAATGAAAAGTGGACACAGTGTTATGTCTGTGGGGCATCAACTTACTTTCCTTTCCCTAAATCATGGAAAAAAAATATCGCTAACCATAAACAGCAGTCATTTTTAGACAGTTGGAGACTCATTATCAGTGCCAATAATAAAATAGATAACTTTCTCCAAGTGCCAGAAGTTTTAGAAACAGAAATGTGACGCCTTTTGGCATCATTGGGATGTGGGGCAAGTTTTGTATGATGCCTCTGGGCTTCGTGCAGCAGTAAATGTGTTAACTCTTAGGCAGAACCGTAGGGATACTCCTAAATAAAATGGTAAACTTTTTTTTATGCTATAGAGGTAGTGCAAGTTCTAGGGATTCACAGACATGCAGTTTGAGGATTGATAAATGCTTTTTATGAACAGGTGCTGTTTGAGGATTGACTAACTTCTCTAGAGCAAGTTAATTGAAGTTACTGAGAAATATATCCAAAAGTAATGATATAATATTATCTGAATTGTATGGCTAGGATACATAATAATCTTAGAATTCACCACTGAATGTGCCTTTTAGTTCTTTTAACAGATTCACCTGTAAAAGTGAAAAGAGTGATCAAAGAACTGGGGGGGGCATAAAGCCAGCTTTAAGAATGATGGGCAAAGCAAAAATTTTATGTTAACATGGTAACCCAGTTTTCAGCGGCAAGATGTGTAAAATTGTGTAACAGATCCTTCGATGTAAAAATTTGTGTGTGTGTGTGTGTGTTTGCATGCATACATTTATATGAAACAGATCATGAGAAAGGAATTCCTTGAATTCAGCTTCAATGAGCTTTGTTTACAAAATCAGAGATAGCAAGAAAAAAAATCAATATTTTGTTGTCATTTATTGAGAAACATATTTTAATATAGGAGATAGAGAATCCCAGTGCTGTTTTTCCATAAATCTGCAGAAATTTGCCCTAAATATGATTTATCATGGAACTGAATAATTAAAATTAGGATAACTATTGGGTATATAAATAAGTTTTGAGGGACTTGAGGTGAACAAAACACGTTGTTGGAGAACACAAACAATATTTTAATATTAATCGAAGTATGCTCCCTCTGAAGCTACAACTTTACCCCATCTTTCGGGCAGTGAACGTATGCCCTGAAGGGAGAATTCTGTTTCCTTGGCAGAGATCCAGTTGTCCAGTCAATTTTTGATGTCTTCATAAGAACTAAACCGTTCTCCAGAAAGTGCTGACTGCATCGACTGGAACAAATAGTAATCCGATGGCGCAATATCTGGCAAATATGACAGGTGGTGTAGAGCTTCCCAGTTGGATCCTTCTAAGTACATTTTCACAGGTGGAGAAACATGTGGTCTTGCGTTGTCATGCTTTAAGTTGACTTTGTTGTGTCTATTCTCCCATTCCGGCCGTTTTTGCGTGAGAGCTCGTTTTAAGCGCATTAATTGGGTTTGATACCGATCACCAGTAATAGTTTCTGATGGTTTCAGCAGTTCGTAGTGGATCACACCCTTCTGGTCCCACCAGATACACAGCATTACCTTTGAACCATGGATATTGTGTTTTGGCATTGAAGGACCTGGTTCACCTGGCTTCACCCATGCTTTCTGCCGTTTAGGGTTATCGTACCCTATATATTTCTCGTCGGCAGTAATAATACGATGCAAAAAAACTTTTCTTTTTTGCCTTTAAAGCATCAATTCACAAATGGTTTTTCGACGTTCAAGGTCTCTTTCCCTCAAAGCATGTGGAACCCGATTCCCTTCTTTTTGCACCATTCCCATGGCAGCTAAACATTGTGAAATGCATGGTTGACTAACATTTAATGCTGCTGCTAGTTCTTTTTGGGTCTGGCACGGATCCTCATCGAGTAAAGCTTCCAATTCGGCATCAGCAATTTTTTTGGGTGGTCCAGAACATTCTTTATCACTGACATCGAAATCATTCCTTTTGAATCGTCTAAACCAATACTCACATGTTTTTATGGATGGAGTGGATGGAGAATGTTCACCATAGATTTCTGACATTAAGCGATAGCTGTCGGCAGCACTTTTCTTGACAATAAAGTAATGCACTAACACTTCCCGCAAATGCTGTTTTGTCGGGACGAAAGTTTTCATTTTCCATCAAGTAAAACAAATACGTCTTCACACCTCAATTGAACATCGTATACTGACTCTGACAGCTGGCGTCTCGTACTGCAATACACTGCGATATCGCAGTGTTGCCACCTTAAAATACATGCGAGCAGTAATAAGTATGACACCGAACGGAAATCCCTCAAAACTTATTTATATACCCAATAATAAAAATTCACTTCAATCAGTGGAAATATATTAACCATTTATTTTTATCTTGATAAGAAAACAGTCTGCATCATTTTTTGTGATATCAGTATGTTTTCTTACTTTGTGACATTAAGAAATTCCTGGATAGTTGGAAGAGCAAAAACATAAGCGTGGCCACTCTGATTAGTCAACATATCAATTCAGGTCATAGGAAAGCAATCTATCTTAATAACACTGATAACAAATGGCTGACTGTCTACTTGTTTATGAACAGACTTTTATTCCATTAAGTCCACTGTTTCTCCCAGTACTTTAACCAAAACTTGTCTTGTTTGCTTTAACTGAAAATCAAGTAGCAATTGCTAGTCTCTAGCACTATGTAACCAAATTAATATTGTTGCGGACATAGATACAGTTGGTTTGCCTAATTACTTACATTGTTAAATAATGAAAGCTCTGCTAATGTTAGTGATGGTAAGTATGATAGCGTGGGATTTTTGCAACACAGGCAAGAAGAATTCTCTGTATCAGATCGTAGAAAAGTATAATTTTCGTAAGGTCCATGTAATCTTTGTTAGTCTAAATGATTTATAAATGATAAGCTATATTATATGCCTGCAACTTTTGTTTTTATTTGTGTGCTGTTTGCCTATGTTTAGTTCAATGAAATATTCATTGTCGTTTGGAAATTGTACTGAAATGTTTTTATTACAGTATTTTTTTTTATAATTTTTTTAGATGACTATGGATGAGAAATATGTTCAAACTATTTGGTCATTACTAAAGAATGCTATCCAGGAAATACAGAAGAAGAACAATAGTGGTCTTAGTTTTGAAGAGTTATATCGCAATGCCTACACAATGGTGTTACACAAACACGGTGAAAGACTTTACACAGGGCTTCGAGAAGTTGTCTCAGATCATCTCGTTGTCAAGGTAAAGTTTGTTGCTGTCTGTTACATTGAATTTGTTGTCAGAGAAAAGATGTGTTGCCATCTGTTTGATTGCAGTTTAACTGTGACTGAATAATAACATACTTGGGTTTCCAGAGACAGATTTCTGGAAATCATATTAGAATTTAAACCCCATCCAATGAAGGCATTGAAATTGAATGGAACAAGTACATAAAGGACAGGTTATTACATGTGTAACCAAAGAATGTGGTGTGCAATGTGTAAAGACAGGAAAGTCAATGCCCATTAGCTGACAGGAGCTTAGGAAGCTCTGGCATGCAAGAAAAATAATTAAGTTTATTTGAAATATGTCATTCCATTTCAATGTGCTTTTGAAATATAACTTGTGATTATTACTGATAGTCACATGAAACATTTGATAAAACTGCACAATATGTCGATAATAGACATTTAACAGAATGCAGATGTTTCTGTTCTAAAACTTATTTTTATCACATTATCACCATTTAACATAACTAGAAAGGTTTCACCTTAGAAATTCTGTTAGTTTTCAAAGTGCTTTAATGCCAGAACCTTAATAATTTTTTGTTTGAAAGTGCTGGAACAGTACTTCTGGTTATGTTATAAACATTAGTTGTATGCATATGGTACAATTTTATGTGTGCAATGCTAAAAAAAAAAAAAAATGGAAAAGATTTTTGTACAAAAAAAATTGTTTTGACATATTCCTTGTAGCTTGTTACTGGAATATTAAAAGGCATAAGGGGGAAGGGGGATGAAAGTCAAAATGATGCACTGCTGAGATATATCTGTTTGGGGTTTAATTTCTCCTGAGATACTTCACATTCTCTCAATATTGGTAGCTGAAATGTGCAAAATTGCAGTTTTTGCATTTATAATAAGACATTTATTAAAAAAGCCATTTGTGAAGAATCAGGAAAGTACTGAACATATCCTATCAATGAATTCTACGAGGAACAATGAAAACACAATGGGCAATATTTTTGTAGTGTTTTAATGGATTTTTTTTGTTTGTTTTGTTTTCCATGTTCTACATTGTTACATCAATTATATTGGTTTGGACTTGCATTGCTATTATTCAGCAAAACATAACGAAAAAACCTTCTGCCAATTATTAAACTGAATGGACAAATTATTACATACACCTACCTGATGATGTGTTGCTCCTCCTTACACCCTCAAAACACCTGCCAGGCCAGTCCTAACCAAGATGGTTAAGACTCAGTGAAGTGTTGTAAATACGAAGGTGGTATTTCCACCTATGAAGCAAGGATTACCTGTTGTAGAGCACTCACAGTTGCCAGTGAGGTTTGGCATGCTCGGAACAGATCTTTTCAACTTGTCCCACAAATTCTTATTTGGAGTGTTAGGTCCGGCAATTGTGGGGGGCTATTTCAATGTGTTAGACTCGCTTGAATGATCCTGAAACCAATACATTGCCACTCAGGAAGTATGTGGTGTGGCATTGTCCTGTTGAAAGATGGCATCATGATGTGGAAAGAGAATCATTATGAACGAGTGAAGATGTTCACATACCTTGAGCTGGTGACTAACTCCCAACATGGCAAGCTGGGTCCATTGCTTTATGTGTTTTATGCCACACAGGCACCCTCTCATTAGCATGATGGAGTTGAAAAGCAAAATTCATCAGACCCCATGACGTGTTTCCATGTGATAGGCCTTAGGACTTTGCAAACTGCAGCCTAATCTTTCGGTGTCTTGCAGTCAACAGGGGGACACAATTTGGATGCTGACTGCCATAACCCATTCTTTCCATGGTATAATGAAAAGTCTATGCATAAGATTGTATTCTGTCATTGGTTGAAAGTTTTGCCATTTTTCATGTGCTCTTGGTACACATGTGCAGTGGTCTGACATGGAATCCCAACAATTCAGCAGTTGCAGTGATTGAACAACCAGCCTTGCTTGCAACTTACTTACTACCTGGCCACAGTCAATCTCACTTTGTTGCTTTCATCCATGATTACTGTTCTGTGGCTGGTTTCCAATGTATGGAGACCTGCGGTATTCATAGGCATTCCCAGTTTCAGCATTGCATGTGACTCGATGTGATACTTCTGTTTTGCATATTGTTATCAGGGCATTTGCCCATTCAGTGTAGGTTATTGCTTTCCCAAGATTGGAAGGGCTTATATGTATGCAGGACTGCCACTTGGTTACTTTTTCAACTACAAGTTACTTTTTTTTTTAAAGTCACTATTTGGTAACCTTTTTAATTCAAGTTACTTTAAGTTACTTTTTTAGGAATAAACAGCAAGAAACATCAACTACAATGTAATGTACAGGTACCTAGAGCAATCACCTGTTTACCTAAGGTCACAATTTTTATTCTAATTGAAATAAATTATAGGCCTTATTTAAATTTCACTGATTGAACTCTGATGATGAGAATACACAAATATATCTATTCGTAAGGACATATTATCCAAAGAGTTATATCATTTTATTTTATCTGAAGAGTTAAACTTACCAATTAAACAGAAAGATGTAAAAGTTAATTACATGCTGATTTTTTTTAAGGTTGATTCTGAATACAGAAAATAACATGATGGGAAAGTGCAAGTTTCAGACTTCATGGCTATCAAAAACAGATTGCCTTGGTGTTAAAATATCTTAGTGGTTAAAAACAGGAAACTGAAGATCAAGGTGTAAATAAAAAAAAAAAATTCAAATGTGTACTTGTGGTACAATCAAGTCAGTGCAAAAAGTTCTCATCAGTTTCAGTCTTTCTTTAAAGTTATGGAGATGTGTTGAGTGTCCAAATGGAGAGCTACATCTTCATTTCACAAAAGTACAGCACACTCATGTTTCACATTTAGCTATTGAAATCCAGTGGAGCAACTATAAAGAATAAAAAAAAACAAAAAACCACAGTAACACCCCCAAGTTCATGCAAAACTGCTATTATTTGCCCTATCCTCCCAATCGTGGTCATGCACATATGAAATGAAATCACCAACTGCTAAAACCACTTCTTATTTAATGGAAGTTTTTGAAATCTATCAGGATAATATTAATAATTGCTGTCATGACTCTTCCTAGACTTGATATATTATAAATTTCACTAAATTATGGGATTTACTCAGGAATAAAATGACATTACTTACAGTCGAATTTTCGGGTAGCACCCCTACCCTTCCTCAGGACTACACTATAGTAGGTGTTGCCATTCATGAGCTTATAGTAGATGTTGCCATTCGTGAGCGTATAGTGTAGTCCTGAGGAAGGGTGGGGTGCTACCCAAAAATTTGACTGTAAGTAATATCCTTTTATTTCTGAGTAAATCCCATAATTTAGTGAAATTTATAATATATCTATCAGAATAAAAGTTAATGAGAAACAATAAAAATTAAAGCATTAGTTTCTAAAGTAAGTTGATACTTTTTTTATTAAAATAAACAATTTTTTGTAATGTAAGTCACATTTTAACAAAAAAAAAAAAAAAAAAAAAAGAAATACTTTTGGGGTCAAGACCCCTTGCCTACTTTTAAATACGCACCTGGTTGCATGGTATGGGAAAGAGTTCTAGCCACAAAACTTTCTCATTTGCTAATAAGCAGTAATTCAGTTGAATTGCAACCACTGCTTGGACAATGGACTGCTCTCTTTTCTTTCTTTTGCAGAACTCCTGAACTATTTCATGTCCAAAAAAAGAAGTGCTGTGCCTTTTAATAATGTGGATACAGTATCATCAATCACTAACTTACTGTTGATGTAATCAAATGTTTCCATTTACAGCAATCTCAATACACAATTCAAGCTTCTGACATCCATCATACTGTCTTACACAAGACCTTTTATACTTTCATACTCACAGTCTTCTTTTTTCTCATGTGAGCATTTCTGAATCTGGTCTATCCATTATTTCCTTGGCATTCTTCTACCTTTCTTTCCTGCTGCTTGGGATGAAAAATTCTCTAGTTAGCATCTCATTGCTCATTCTTTCAACACAGCCAAAAACCACATCAGAATATTTGTCTTCACTGTGCAAACAACATTTTGCTTCACATTATACATGTGCAACCCCACTTCATTTCTCAAAAAAACTCCATAAGTAGTGTATCTATCTAGCTTATACATTTTTCCTGTGTCTCTTAAACTGCAATATCCAGGTTTTACTGTCATGCATTAGAGAAGGAGCAATAACACTTCCATGCACAGCCATTTGGAACCTCTTTTAAGAACTCACTAGTGCTGCGAAATTTTCGTAAAGCAGCTATGAATTTCAAAGCTGAATTCACTCGCCTACTGTGATTTCCCTATCTGATCTGGTTTCTCTATCAAACATGCTTCCTAAATACACCAACTCATTTACTTGGTCTAACTCAGTAATTTAGACAAATCTTCCATTTCAGTATTGACTGTTTCTCGCTCGAAAACCGAAACTTAGGGTTTTCCCTTATTTGTTTTGTTTGAATTTCATACAAATTTTGTACATCTGATACAACATACTCTGCAACTCACTTTTGGTCTCTGCTTACAGGACTGCATTTTCTTATTTAAGCTGATGTTGTATTCAGTACTAACAGTTCCTCACTCAAAAACCGAAACTTAAGGATTTCCCTTGTTTATTCTGTTTGAATTTCATACAAACTTCGTACATATGAGACAATGTACTCTGCAACTCACTTTTGCTCTCTGGCTACAGGATTGTGTACTGAGCATACAGCAATCTGCACGCACAGATATTACGAAGACATAAATCCCACCCTGGTGACACAGTGGTCTAAGAGCTGGCTTGTGACCATTCGTCTGAGATGGATTCAGATTTTAATACTGGCGGTGCATGGATATTGAGTTTGTCTTACTGCACTGGCTCTCTCACTTTCCTGGAATCAATGGTCCTAAATTAGGGATGGGCAATTGTTTATAGCTCTTCAAGTTGCTCATGGTGGTTGTTATAGCCCCAACAACAACAACAACACAGAGATAGAGAGAAAGGGAGAGAGAGAGGACATAAACCAGTGTTGTCTATTTCAGTATTACACATGCATGCGTCCATGGATATATTAAACAGGCATATTGACTTTACACAACTTTGCCTGACTCCTGCACCAGTTGAAACTCGTTGCGATAAAATTCCATTCACTTGTACATAGGCTCTACTGCCAGCAGACATAGCTTTCACACATTTTAGCTGATTACCAGTTATGCCATAATTATTCAAGACCGCATGAAAAATACATTGTGCAATATCAGACCCACAGACCAAAAATTAAATTGGGGTTCCCGTGACTGACCCCTCCTCTCTTTATGGGCTTGGCCATTGTTTTTGTGACATCATGCTAAGGGGCGGAGTTGTGCACTGAGAAGGTTACAGCACTATGTTTCTGGGCATTCAGTTGTACTTAATGCCTGAAGGAAGAGCTTAAATAAAATCCATATTTTAGTTTTCTGCAAACTATTTTATGACACCAGTTATACCAAAAAAAAAAAAAAAAAAAAAAAAAAAACAAGGGAGAGAGAGAGAGAGAGAGAGAGAGAGAGAGAGAGAGAGAGAGAGAAAAGAAAGAAATTGTGTCTGTTTTACCTTTCTCAGGAATTATGCTTTCTCACTATTTCTGTTCCGTACGAGTATAAATGGTTACACCAAAAAGCTCTGTTAATGCAGTTTTAAACAGACACAGAAAATAACTGAAAGTCAATCTATTAGTAGGTTGACATACTGTTACCTTGCAATTTACATCTGTAAAAGAAAAACCAGTGAAAAATTAAAAAAAACAGCCTCCAAAATTGTGTTTTTAGACCCTAACTTTTCTGATCAAATAACATTGCTTACATCCAAAAAATAATAAATTTGAAGAGGCAAACTGTTCCAAAATTAATATACTGAAAATGTGTTTGAAAAAGTACATACATACATATCAGTAAGCTGTTCTCTGAGATTCAGAGGTTAGCTCCAAAAAGAAATACAAACTTCCAGATATTTTTACTTATTGTTGTCGTATCAAACTTTGCCATTTACAGCGATCTTGACATACAACTCGTGCTTCACTGATATCCATTACACGCCGTACACAAGATCTTTTATACTTCATACTCATAATCTTTTTCTCATGCAGACACTCCTGAATCTGATCCACCCATGTCTTCCTTGGCCTTCCTCTGCCTTTCCTTCCTGCCACTTGGGCTGAAAATATTTTCTTAGTAAGCATTTCATCACTCATTCTTTCAACATGGCCAAACCACCGAAGTATATTGGTCTTCACCTTGCTAACAACATTTTGCTTTACCTCACACAACTGCAATACATCTTCATTCCTCACACAACCAGATCGTGTCTTGCCACAAACCCCACATAAGTAACGCATTTCTCCAGCACACAAACAACTCCTATGTTTCTTCTGCAGTACCCAGGTTTTACTGCCATACATCAGAGTAGGAACAATTACTGTTTCATACACAGCCATGCAGGACTCTCTAGAGAACCCATCATTCCTGTGAAAACCTCCCAGAGCAGCTATGACTTTCAAAGAAAAATTTACTCGCCTACTGATTTCACCATCCAACTTGTTCTCTCTGTCAAACATGCTTCCTAAATACACAAACTCACTCACCTGGTCAATCACAGTGCCATTTATACTTACATTACATTCAGTGCTACCAAATCCTCTCTCAAACACCATAACTTTGGTTTTTCCCTTATTTATACTCAGTTTGAATTTCATGCAAACTTCGTGCATCTGAGTCAACATACTCTGCAACTCACTTTTGCTCTCTGCCAACAGGACAGTTTCATCAGCATTCAGCAATCTGCACACACGGATATCACCAAGACATAAACCACTATTATCTATTTTGGCCTCACGCACGCATGCGTCCATAAATATATTAAACAGCCATGGTGACATTACACAACTTTGTCTAACTCCTGCACCAATGGAAAACCATTTTGATAAAACACCATTCACTCGTACACAAGCTCTACTACTAGCATACATGGCTTTTACACTATTAAGTAGATTCCCAGTAACACCATATTCATTCAATACCTTCCACAAAAGTGTCCTATTGACTCGGTCGTAAGCTTTCTCTAAATCTATGAAGGCAGTAAAAACTTTGTTCCCAACAGCCAGATACTTTTCAATCATCATGCGTAATGCAAAAATCTGGTTAGTGCAGCCTTTACCAGGCATAAAACCACTCTGAACATCCCACACTTTCAATGATGTAAGACCCCGTACTTTTTCAATAACAACCTTACCAAACACTTTCCCTGGCACACTCAGTAGGCTAATACCACGATAGTTCTTGCATTCAGTCTGATCACCTTTTCCCTTATACAAGGGAACAATGATAGCATCCTTCCAATCCCGAGGGACCGTTCCTAACTCCCAGCACAACTGGCAAATTTCAGTTAACCAGTCAATTATAGTCACCACCATGCTTCAACATCTCTGCAGTTATGCCATCAACTCCTGGAGCCTTACCATTCTGAAGAGATTTTAGAGCTTTACACTCTTCTTCTCTTGAGATCCCTCCTGTGCTTTCATCCCTCATTGTGACATCATCTGCATCTGTCTCAGAATCATTTTTGCTCTCCTGATCTAATAACTCACAGAAGTATTTGCCCCATCTGTCACTTAACTCATTGGGCTCCCATATCATTTCCCCCAATCTCATTCTTCACACAACTTACAACTTTGTTTCCCCTATTTTTCCTGAGTCTCATGTACTTCCAGAAGGACTTTCTATCTTTCCAAAAAGCCAGTTCATGCCTTTCCACTTCCTATTTCGTATCTTTTGCCTTACTGTGGCGAACCAGCTTAGCAGCTTCACGCTTCTTACAGTGATATTCATCCACAGAGACTCTACCTTGCAACATCCCCAAATAGGCTTCCTTCTTTTTCTTTACTGCCTCATCAATCTCACTATTCCACCAAGCATCACCTCTATTGTTACCCACTATTGTGGTGCCACAGACCTCTTTAGCAGCAGTAACAACACAGTTCTTAAAACATTCCTACTTCTTTTCTACATCCCTCTCACAAGATTTCAGTTCCTTCAGCCGTTCTCTGAGTAAGTCAGAATACAGCTGATGATCTTCAAGGAGCGTATCAACCTTTATTCTTTCTATCCTGGGTCTCTTCCTATTCCTTTTCCTCCAACCAACATTAAGTTTCACTCGTGACACTACCAAGTAATGATCAGAACCAACATCCGCACCTCTCATCACACGGGTGTCAACAACTAAGTGTTTCAAACACTGATTGTAAACAACAAAATCTATCACACTCTTTTGACCAAGAGTACGATTTTCCCAAGTATATGTCTGTATATACTTGTGGTTGAAAAATGTATTAGATACACACAAACCATTCTCAATGCAGAGTTCAATTAATCTTTCACCATTATCATTCACACAAGGATCATTAAACTTACCCAGAACATTGTCAGAAATTGCATTCTGCACACCTACTCTAGCATTGAAATCCCCTGCTATTATAACTTTTTCTTTAGCACCAAACTGGCTCAAAACAGCTTTTAGCTCATTCCAGAAATCTTCTTTCTTATCAGAAGGTTCCGAGTCACAAAGGAGCATACACTACAACAATTACAATTCTCTGAAGTTTCACTTTCAAACGAATCCAGAGAATTCTCTCACTTATGCAACTATAGTGAATCAAGTTGTTCTTCATCTTTTTACTTAAAATCACACCTACACCAGCCTGTCCTCTCATATTATCCAATACTCCAGACCACACACTCACCGTGCCATTCACTTCTTCTACCCCAATTTCCTTCTTTTTGGTTTCACTTACACACAGCACATCCAGTCTATACTTATTCATCTCCTCAATCACCTCACTGATCTTACCATTTATACCTCTAGTATTCCATACACCAATCTTACATTCACTCAGCCAAGATCGCTTTCTCATACGCCGTTTAGAAAGTCCAGGTCGATTCCGTGGTGGACCGTCCTTCTCAACTGTGGTAGGTCCACCATATCCCACACTTGAGTCATTCTTAATATTTCTTTTTGTCTTTTTAATCAGGTAAGTACATCAGTGTGGGGGATTAGCCCACAGCTGAGGGTTCCAGTTGGTCATTCAACCTAAGGATTCTGGAACAAAACCCAGTGATGTGCGGTCTTTTCGCCAATGTCACACAGAACTAGCTTGCACCTCTCCAAGATTCACAGAGGCCCTAGTCGCTGTTGTGTGTGCCATTGTTACCACGGAGCGCCCCGATTAGGCAAACCCATCGCTCACTACAACCGCCAGCGATTTGAAAAAGTAATTGCAGCATTATTACAGTTTTTCTTTTTTGTGAATTACTTTGAAAAAGTAATTCACAAAAAAGAAAAATTGTAATAATGCTGCAGTGCACACAGAAATAAATAAAAAAAAATTAGAAGGGGGGGGGCAACTATATACCAAATTATTACTGAAAACATATTTAGAAAAGAAAAAAAAACACACACACACACACACACACAAAATGCTAATGATGCTATTACAGTCTATATTTTATGTGTGGTTTAAACAACTTAGCCTCCCTCCTCCTCTAGTCTATTTTTAATCTGAATAAATTAGAGATAATCTTTTCTCACTATTTATCTGCATAATGTTGCAGGTCGTACAGATATAAATAAAAAGTTTTGAGGCTGCCAACTAGACTAAATTAATACTGAGAATATGTAACTCTCAGTACAATGTACACACAGAAATAAATGAAAAATAAACGTACCTTGTACTGAAAATGTCCCGCATGGTTATGAACATGTATTAGAACATGCATGCTTGATAATTTTCTCCCTGCACACAAAATGAAGATTGAAGTATATTTATTTCTTTGGGGTTTAGGGTAGTAAGACTGGGGCTAAGATTTAGTTCCCTTGTAATGATGATTATCAGATGTCTTTGCCAAAATTTGGATATATTCCAATTGTTAGTGAGGCACACAGTAAGACCAGATTCATTAAGTAGCTGCTGCAAACATAGCATATTTTCTTCTCCCTGACTTGTTATTTAAGGTGGTTCCACCTAAAATCTCTGCCGTATGTTTCCAATGGTATGACTTCTTTGCATATTTTCTTCGCAGTCAATGTATTCCCAAGGATGAAAATGTGTACACCGATAAAACTAACTTTAAGTTATAGCATGGAATACTTAATACTTGCTAAAAAACGCAAGTAACTGCACACCAACTATACATAGGATAGTATAACTACATTAGCGATCCGAATTTATTGGTGTAGATAAAGTTTTCAAGCTTTTGCACATCAACCAAATGGCCTTTTGACATCTGGTTGATGTGTGAAAGCTTGGAAACTTTGATTTTATCTATGCCAATAAATTCAGATAATTGGTATAGTTATACTATCTTATATAAATCCAACATTTGTTTGTCTACTGGTGTCATCAATGTATAGGTTGCGCCATCTATTAACAGGTCTGAACATTACTCAAAGAAAAATGATTGATTTTTAATATAATTATGGTTATGTTTTAGCAAGTATTAAGTATCCCGTGCTATAACTTAAAGTTAGTTTCATCAGTGTGCAAATTTTCATTCTTGGGAATACATTAATTGCAAAGAAAATATGTAAAGAAGTTTTACCATTGGAAGCATAAGGCAGAGATTTTAGGTGGAACCACTTTAAGCAGTCATTTTTCCATGTTGAATAGGTATTTTAAAAATACAGAAGCACACTTTAGTCCCAGTTCACATTTAGTTTTATTACATTTTGAACAATATTTTCAGCTACCCATGGACATGCCTGTTGCTTATCGTGACATCACAAGCAAGTTCTTAATCCGGTGGCTGGGCCTGTAAACATAGAGAGAAGGAGGGAGGAGTCACGCCGACCCCGATTAAATGTAGAATAACACACCAGAGGTATAAAGTATGGATTGCAAAGCAGAAAATGACATATTTCTTGAAATGGATCAAGAAAAATACGGAAAGTTTATTGAAAATCAGCACTGAATTTATTTAAATGATCTGCACTAGCAACATGCATATGAACACTGTGTTGCTATGTGTAAGTGTGAGATGAGCCTGACCTAGAAAGCTTTTGAAGATCCCCAAAAGCTTAATTCTTCAAAAGATAAAACATCACCCTGTGTCTTATTTGCCAGTGTTCAGTGCATCCCATGGTAATTTTAGAAGCAATATTTATGTGTTACACTACATCCCAATTTCTTGTTTGTTTAAAAAAAAAAAGTAAGTAATCAGTTCATTGGCCTTTAGCAATTTTTCTTGAATATTCCTTATGTCTGATCAAAGTGTCAGTAGTAAATAGTTGGTGCCATTTGTCATCACACAAGCAATGTAAGATGACAACTTCATTTCATCCAGTTTTATGGTTGAATCCTTTAAGAAAGATGTTTTCTTGATGTCTAGAAACTGTGGAGATGTGGGATATCTTCCAGGGTTCATACATTCTGGAAAGTCAACATTGCATACCTGATATGCGTACCTTGTTTTCCAGATTTTATTAATGTCTTTTATTCAGAAAAAAGCTTTTTATTGGACCTCATTGCATTTCTGGATTTGCTAGATGTCTGTCTGCAGGCCAATATTTTTTGGAATCAGCAAAAATCCCATTTCTAGCATCTAAAAATATTCCATGATTTTCTGTAAATTGAATTTTTCAGACATAGTTTTTTTTTCTTGAGGTTTCCTCATTTTTAAATTGTTTTGTAATAATGTTCATTTCTTATTTTTTTTTTTTTTTTTTTTTTTTTTTTGTATTGGTGCAAGGAGCAACTTGGTATTCTTTTTTTTTTTTTTTTTTTTTTTTTTTAAATTTCTGAATGAAATGTGTGTTTTCCTACTTTAGCAGTCTCACCTTCAAAATCAATTAATGCTTGCATTTCTCCCCCCCTCCTCCAATTTCTTAAAGCAAAATTAAATTTCAAACTCTGTGATTAATCTGTTGTGATGTAAATTGTTTTCATGGCAGAATGAGCTATGACAGTACCCATTTTTGGGGCAATTAATTTAACTTGAAATGCATGTTTTGCCATTCCTTAGTCAGTTTTTGTATATCAAGGAACACAGCAAGCATTTTCCTATTTGCTTAACAAAATTAAAGTTCAAAAAGTCCACTTCATACTTCATTCTGTAGAGAAAAGGACTTTGCATCTCGTGATAGACAGTTGAAGTTCCGATTTTGAACTTTAATTTCTTTTCGAACAAAATAAAAAACGTGTGCACCCTTTGCTTCTTGATACAGCAAACAATACCTAATAAATGGGAAAACATTCATTTTCAGCAAAATTAAAGTTTAAAATGCAATATTACTATTTCTCACTCTGCCATGAAAATAACAGTGTACTATTTCTAGCATGCATAGGGCCAGTAACTATGTATTTTTAACTTGAATTGTACTCTAAAAATAGTACTGACATCAGTTTCTACTTCCTTTTATGAAGCCTTTTATATGAGCACAACATATGGGAATGTTCAAGATACTCCTGTATGTACAGAGTCTAGATTTTTGATGTACAGAACAGAAATCTAGGCTCTGCATTAATCTCTTTACCCTTGGATGACATATTTGCAATAGTCTGTTCTAAACTTGCCATGTATAGGCTCCCCTCTGCCATTTACAACAAATGACTTGGCCATCCTCTCTATATCCATGATTTGAAAATTTGTATAAGAACATGACAATCAAATACTGTGTAATGAAGCTGGCAATCATTTGTTACCTACTACCACATTCTTCAAAAAAGGCTTGAATTACAGATGTAATCATTTCATAGTTTTGCATGACATAAATTTTTTTAGGTATTCTAATTTGTGTTATTAAAATTAAATTAAAGCATTAAAATATTTATATAACTGGTCTGTGATGTAATACCAGACAATCAGTGTAAATTTTTAACTTGATGCTCTTCACATGACATGATTTGTAATTTATATGTGCAGAACATTTTTAAACAGAGAATTATAACTTGTGAAGAGTTTTGATGTATTTTTTTCCCTCCTTTTGTTGTTCTTCCAGGTTAGAGTTGATGTTCTTGCATCATTAAGAAACAATTTCCTTCAGACCCTAAATCAGGCTTGGAATGATCACCAAACTAGTATGGTTATGATAAGAGATATATTAATGTACATGGTAAGAATTTTATTTTATAAAACTGCTTTCCATGTAGGAAATTTCATAAATGAGCTGTATTTATATTAAAAATGTGTTTTAAGTTTGCATGTGGGGGCATCAAACAGTGTACTTCAAACAGAGAGAAAGAGAGTGCAGCAAAAGGCAGATATGAACCAGTCAAATTGGGGTATGAGGAATCTATGTTAGTGTCTTCAAATGTGCTTGAAAATTTTGCTACGATGAGACCATTGCTCCTGTAAGTAATCAACAATTTCAAGTTATAGATATGAGATAAATTGCTCCACAAGTTTCAAGATTCTTGTCTTTGTTTATTTATATGTACAAGAAGTTTTTCTTGTTCCCCTTTTTTCTAAGTTTGTAACTATTGTTTTTTACCCAATGATGCAAAGTCTGAAAAAAACCTAGAAATGCATTTTAGGCAAATTTAACATTCGTAAAAGATTTAATGGTATTTGTAAGCATGAGATTATATGAATAAACATGCATTTACCCTACTTTCTTTGTACGAAGACCACTATGTGCAGCACTATATCCAACATGCCTTTGCATGTAGTGGTCTTCTTACAAAAAAGTAGGAAGACCACTATACGTATACACTACTTTCTTTGTAAGAAGACCCCTACCAATATGCACTATATCCAACATGCTGCATATAGTGGTCTTCCTACAAAGAAAGTAGGGTAAAGTGTATGTTTATTCACATAATCTTAAGCTTACAAATATTATTAAACCCCATTTTTCTGTGTTAAACAGAAAATGTGAACTGCAGTTAGTTTTGATAGACGGGAATTAAAAGTCGTATTCAGTTGTGGTTTCCAAAAAGTTGTTTTTATGTTTTATTTTTATTAGAAATTGTATAGAAATAATATTCTAACAACTCAGAATGAAGGATGCTCAAATATTCAAAAAAAAAAATGAATAAATAAAATAAACTAAATGACGTACCCATTTCAGCTTTATGTGAAAGAACTAAAGAGGATGAAGGATACGGAAGGCTGGTTGTGTAAGATGGGGTTGATACACATCAGGGCTCGAAAATTCGATAGCCCGACATGCCTGGGCCAAATTCGAATCGGGCTTGTATTATTTTTTAGTACATCTCCAGCCGGGCATGTACATAAGAAAATTTTCATTAAGCATTGACCCGATTGGACCGGCTGGTAGCTGAAAGCGAGTAACCAGCATGGCAAAAGTTTTCCGTTTAACATTAAAAACCACATTAGGGAGGAGGATTAAAAAAAAATCAAATAATTATTCAATGACGGGCTGTGGATGATCCTTAACCTCTCAGCGTGATAGGTAGCTGTGCTGAGAAAACCTAGGTCGCAGCTGACGGAAAGCGACAGTGACATCACTAACAGAACCAGTTAACAGGCATGAGCCTCTGGCACAGTGCCAAAGCATTTCCGTTCTGCTCTCCCAACGAATAGCGGGAGGACATTTGAGACACTAATGCGCATCCACGAGTTACGGGTGAACACTTTTTTTTTAAATTCCTGAACACGTGCATCGTCCAGTAGGCAGGCACATGTTTTTTTGACTGTTGCTAATACTAATGGATATCTTGAGCATTGGCAATCAGCTACCAAAGGCACAAAGCATGTTAATGAACACTCTCTTCAATTGTATCATGATAAAGAATGTGAGGAAATCGTGTAGATGAGATTAAATTAGAAATATTAAAAGTAATTGATTTCCTTTTGATGTATTTACTTTATTAAAATTCACTGACTTTCTAGTTTTGATATTGAAATATAGGCTGTGTTACATAATGATGTTTAATATATTTAATTTCCTGGGCTCCGGAGCTGTCAGCAACGTAAAATTTTTTCAGCAAAATGTTGGGCATCTATATTTTTTGACAGAAATTTTCTGATTTTTCTACCCCTGACGCACAGGAATCAGTGGCTGAAGTAGCAAGGGCATGTCTGCCCTTTCCTTGGTATGAATGCATTAGAAACACCAGTACAACCAACTGCATCATTCTAAAAACGGGAGAATACTTGCCTGCTGATGACGACTAGTTGGAGAATGTGGAAAAGTCCAACTGCGTAGGCACTAGAACTGGCAGATCCTAAGTCAGTATTCTCAAATAGGAGGCATTCTGGTAACTAACTATGAGTAAGGACGGACTATGGAACATCTTCTGGTGTGGCATCACCTCAACAAAAAGTGTACCATGGAACACCATACCAAAGTTAGTGACAAGGCTGTGACCTGTGCTTGCCTTTAAGGACTCAAGAAGATCCAAGGGTAATAGGCTGTGTGTGAGTTGGTACTAGTGGTTGTTGTCTGCCCTGAAGTAGATTATGCAACAATGGGTAGGTTTGTTCTGAATAGGCTATTTCACTGCTTTTCCAATACAATCGATTTGCATGCAGTCATGTACACTCATTGTCATAAAAATCTGCTCACCAAGAAGGAGGTGTTAGATTGAAATGATATTTTAGTAGTTAGATGGTACATTCCAAGGACATAAGTGATTACAGTATCACAGCAGCAGGACAATTTCCCACGGACGTATGGTACACATTCCGGTCAGCGTTAGAGTTGGACCACCTCGTGCTCGGATACATGTGATGATATGGTCCTGCATGGAGTCAAAGAGATGCTGTATGTTATCCTGGGACAGATTGGTCCACACTTCTTGCAACTGACACTCTAAATCACAAACACTGGGACATGGAGAAAGCTGGTGGTCCCACATGTGCTCGATGGCTGATCTGGCAGGCCATGGAAGCATCGAAGCATGGCGTAGACAGTCCTGGGAAACCCAAGCCATGTGCGGACGAGCATTATCTTGTTGGAAAATGGTTCCGGGCCACCCTGCCAGGAAAGGTAGCAGATCAGGCCACAGGATCTTCTGTATGTAGCGCTGGGCTGACAACGTCCCTCAGATTACTGCAAGCGAAGTCCGGCTGTCATACATGATGGCTCCCCAAACCATCATGCCTGCAGTTCGAGATGTGTGCCACTGTACAGTGAGGTTGGATTGTAGCGCTCACCTGCGGTTCTCTACACTCTGACATGGTGGTCTTCCATCCCCATACTGAAGCGGGATTCATCGCTGAACACTATACATCACCAGTCCGTAGCGTTCCATATTGATTGCTGCTGACACCACTGCAATCAACGGCGACGATGGTCAGGTGTTATTGACAGAAAACATAAGGGCCATCAAGAGTGCAGATTCGCCTCTGCCAGGAAGTCTGGAAATGGTTCTGGCGGACACAGGAGTCCCTTGTTGTACAACCACCATGTCTCTGGATATTGGACAATGATGTTGTTGCATCTGTGCTTGCCACTCCCACAGTCCTCTCTGCTGGTGGTGTGTCTGGGTCGTCCAGAGCCAGTCCACTACTGTTTCAATTAAGTTATCCTCCTGTATTGAGAAGAGATCCCTTTCTTGTACTGTTCACAGTGAGGAAATTATAGGTATATTAGAGTAAGACCTCTAGCCATACATTGTGCATAGTGCAGGCCCACTTCTGTCTGTATGGGAGGAAACTAAAATCTGTGAAATCCCCCCTTCAAGTATATTCCCATGAAAGTGACTGCTGTATTATAAGTCTTCCAGATCCCTGCTTTAGTAGTTCCCTAGGTCTACTGAAACAACCCTGGCATATTGGCAACCAAGTGCTCCTGCTAATTTCTGGAAAGTGTGTGAAAAGAGAGAGGTTAACAAAAAAAAAAGGGGGGGGGAATGGGTTGCTTAGACTTTTGCATTCTCTATAAAATCATTCTACAGTTAAAACTGATGTTGTGCAGTAGTTCAGTATTATCATTATTAGGATCATCAAACTGTGCATGGCATGAAGTGGTATCATAGCATTGGAATATGCTACAGCTGATAGAAAACAGCCCTAAGTAACTCAGTGAACCCCTATTAAAAAAACAAAAAAAATGCAAGGAATGTTCCCTGGGCAGTTTCAGGGATAAATTCATTTCACATTCTTAAGATTGCTAACTTTGAAAACAGTTTATTAGAGGTGCTCATGTGTAAATAACAGATCACTTAAGTACACTGCTGACCAATTCAGTGTTCATCCCTAGACCTTATCGATTGTGATCACAAAGGTCAGATATATTGAAAATTTTCTCCTGTGCCATTGGAATGGGAAAATGATGATGTTTAGAATCCTCCAGAAATTCCTGGAATTGTTGCCTAATGACTTGTTCCAGCAATTTTTGCAGTTTGCGACATATCACAATCATTTAACATTTCATCAAGATTGAAAAGGCAGTACTATTGTATTGTTTAATCCATACATTCATATCATGAACTAATGAAATAACTATTAAAGCAGTTATACTGTACCTGCAGGATAGGCATGCAAGAATTGATTCAGCTCCATCAAAAATGGGTGCCCGTTGTTTTTCTGTAGCAGTTTTTGAGATATAGTGTGACATCCGATATTAGACCACTGATATGTCAGTGTCACCTATCAATTATTACAAATTCCTCTAGAATCACAATGGGCAGCCATTCCGTAGACAAGATGATATTTTAATACGCACGTATTTCTCGATGTATCGAGATTTAAAAACATGTTTTTCATACGTTATTTTTTCAATTTAATGGTGGTTTTTAACTGTTGTAACTTTTTACATGTTATATATCCTTTGAGTGAAAAGCAATTTCTCAGTTGGAAGTTATTAATATTCACTGCGAATATATATCTCGGTAATCGAATGTGATTCAAGGAAAAATCTTTCACGTACCTCTCGGTTGTAGGTGGTCGATGTTCAAATCTTCGCACTTTTGTTCTCATCAGGTTCTTGAGTGTAGGTTTTTTTAGAAGTTAGTCCACACATTTTCTTGAGTAGGATATACTTTTTTAGTTGAACTACGGGAGGCACATAAAGACAAAAGAGATGTGAAAAATTGCGTTGGAAAACTTGAAAAAACGGAAAAATGTATCACTCGAATAAATATTCGCATGAGGAAATGCTATCACCAAAAAAAAAAAAACTTCGTCAGACTTCCTGGATGTATTGTCCGATGCATTTCGGCAGATCTGTCTGCCATCTTCTGGGACCTCTGGTCGTCCGTTCTCTTTGCAGTCTACGTTGAATATGCCACGTGCTCAGTTTGGGAATCTTTGTGTGTTATACGTCATCAGATGTGTTGCTTTGCCACTCCTGTGATTTGAAGGCTCGAGAATTTTTTTTTTTTAACTTTATGTCTACGTGTTTGCATTGTTTCTGTTCTGTTTGCCTTCCCAGTTTTTGTTCTCTTCTTCTATCAGTATCTTCCATGGAACTGACATTTCTACTCCACTACTAATGTTGCTGTTTTTGTTTTTTGTTTTTTTTCAATTGCGATTGCTTTGGCAAAATGGATGGTCTTTTCGGTTGGTTGTTTGCAGACAATTTCAATGTTTTCAAATTCTGGCGTTGTGTTATTTTTTATGCAATATTGTACAAGTGCTGTTTTTTTCTTCCTTTTTTTCCCAGTTCTTCATATGTTGTGTGAATCTTGTGTTTAATTTGTTTATTGTGCTTCCTATGTACTTCACTCTATTGTTGTTGTTGGTTGGCTTAATGGGAATGCTATACACTCCTGCACTGTCCAATAGTTTTTGTTTTTTTCTCTGTTACTGATTATTATATTCTTGTAGTCTTTTACTGAAATTTCAATATCTAGATGCTGTTTTTTGTATTCCTTTTTGATTACATTTGTAACCTGTTTTATGTATTGAAATTTACCACAATATTTTATATTTTGCTTGGTTTTATTTTTAGGATGTTTATACATATAAATTACTTTTTTGACATCTGAGGTGGTATATCTGCCTCAGATGTCATAAAAGTAATTTACACCTCAGATGTCAAAAAAGTAATTTACACCTCAGATGCCAAAAAAGTAATTTACACCTCAGATGCCAAAAAAGTAATTTACACCTCAGATGTCAAAAAAGTAATTTACATGTATAAACATCCTAAAAATAAAACCAAGCAAAATATAAAATATTGTGGTAAATTTCAATACATAAAACAGGTTACAAATGTAATCAAAAAGGAATACAAAAACAGCATCTAGATATTGAAATTTCAGTAAAAGACTACAAGAATATAATAATCAGCAATAGAGAAAAACAAAAACTATTGGACAGTGCAGGAGTGTATAGCATTCCCATTAAGCCAACCAAAAACAACAATAGAGTGAAGTACATATGAAGCACAAGAAACAAATTAAAAACAAGATTGACACAACATATGAAGAACTGGGAAAAAAGGAAGAAAAACAGCACTTGTACAATATTGCATAAAAAATAACACAATGCCAGAATTTGAAAACATTGAAATTGTCCGCAAACAACCAATTGAAAAAACCAAAAAAAAAAAAAACCAAAAAAACCCCCCCAAAAAAACGCAACATTAGTAGTGGAGTAGAAATGCCAATTCCATGGAAGATACTGATAGAAGAAGAGAGTAAAAACTGGGAAGGCAAACAGAACAGAAACAATGCAAACATGCAGATATAAAGTTAAAAAAAAAAAAATTCCCGAGCCTTAAAATCACAGGAGTGGCAAAGCAACACATCCGATGATGTATAACACACACAGATTTCCAAACTGAGCACGTGGCATATTCAACGTAGACTGCAGACAGATCTGCTGAAATGTATCGGACAATACATCCAGGAAGTCTGACGAAGTTTTTTTTTGGTGATTGCATTTACTCTTGCGAATATTTTTTCGAGTGATACATTTTTCCATTTTTTCAAGTTTTCCAATGTAATTTTTCACATCTCCTTTGTCTTCATGTGCCTCCCGTAGTTCAACTAAAAAAGTATATCCTACTCAAGAAAATGTGCGAACTAGCTTCTAAAAAAGCCTCACTCAAGAACCTGATGAAAACAACCGAGAGGTACGTGAAAGATTTTTCCTTGAATCACATTCGATTACCAAGATATATATTTGCAGTGAATATTAATAACTTTCAACTGAGAAATTGCTTTTCACTCAAAGGAAATATAACATGTAAAAAGTTACAACAGTTAAAACCACCATTAAATGGTTCTACCTGAAAAAATAAAGATTATACTTGTAAACTGCTTTTAGTGAATGTAAGTGGTTGAGTTACTGGCATATTTACAAGTAGAAACAAGATGTCAGTCAGCTTCTAATGTGGCTTACAGTTGGTCAGAATTAACATTATCCAGTAATAACAGAATTCTGTCTGCTAAACTTGTTTTCTAATCAGGCTGTGAAAACTGTATTTTGGAAATGTTCTGTCATGATCATTAGATATTTTAATAGTACATAATTCAAATTTCCTAAATTAATACCTTTTTAAATGTCTAGATGTTTATTTAAGGTTTCCGGGGTCATCCATATTTCAGTGCAACAATAATGCATATCATAGTTTTTTATTCTTGGAACACAATGTATAGCTAGAAAGCAGGTTTAGAGAGAAAAGAGAATGGAAGAGAAGAGAAGAGGAGAAAAAGATATATATATATATAGAGAGAGAGAGAGTGGCAGGCAGGCAGGCAGGCAGGCAGGCAGGCAGGCAGGCAGGCAGGCAGGCAGGCAGACAGACAGACAGACAGACAGACAGAGAGAGAGAAAGAGAGAGAGAAAGAGAGAGAGAGAGAGAGAGAGGGAGAGACTGACTTAAAAAAGCCAGTTTCTTCAGTTCTAATGATGTCCTTTTCTTCATATTTCTCCTGCTTTTACAGCTTTTCTGTCAGATATGATTGGCTTCTCTGTGGCACTCCTTTCCCCTGCTGCAATGTGTGAAGCAGTGCCATGCCCTACCAAATGTATTAGGAATACAGACATTCCTAATTGTGAAGGACATCATAGTTTGCAGCAAGTCCATGACTCTTTTCATAGGCAAACCACTCTTTAACAGTGCTTTTAATTTCCTTATCAGAAGTGGCACTTTTCATGTATTTTCTGTTCACTGCAGGGCTTGCATTCTGGAAGATGTTTTGTTTGTATTTTAAGATTGCAAATAGTGTTAAAGCAGAAATGTTAAGTGTTAGATTCTGTAGCATTTCTGTGTACTTTATAACACCTGTTCCTATATCCTTTGGAATTGCAGACTTCAGTTTCCAGAGCACTTCCATTTTTAACTTCTTTCTATGACACAACAAAGTAACAGTGAAATATGTACTTAAATGCGTATCACTAAAGTGTTTCCTGAGATTGTGAGGTTAGCTTCCCAAAGAAAGCTCATCTGCCAGATTCAAGTTTAAAACTGATGGTACTAAATTTTACTTACTCTTGATGTATATTAAACATCTCCATTTACAGTGATCTCAGCATATCAAATGGAAGTGGATCACACTACATGGTGATTATGACTTAGCTGTGCAATTACTGGTTGTTCAGTAATGGCCAAAGTCCATTTGAAAGGAGGTAAAGGTTTCTAACCTCACTTTATGTTAACATTCTGAAACCAGCAAGTGTCTACTAATGATGGCTTTTCGTGTTCACCCCTTGTGGATTTTCTGTGAAATTGGTCTTAGTAACAGCAACACCACTTTCCTGTCATTTGCAATCAATTCGTTTAAATATCCTGTTCATTCATGGTTTTTAAAAATAACTACTTTTTTCCTTTTTTTCTGAAAACCCTTTTGACAATTCAATGAATTAGGTTATGTGATATTAGGTGTACAAACAAATTTTAAAGCATTTTGTGTGTGATGTATGCCGCTAATGTACATATCTGACATTCCCCCGCATTGTTGTCATGTGACTATAACTGTTCCAGAGTATAAAATGCGACACATAAGTTTGCCCATCATCAGTAGGTGAAAGATGGCAAGTGATACTGCATTTATTCGACACTGCATTCGTTATGAATTTCATCAAGGGAAAAGTGCTGCAAAAGCATGTGCATCATTGTGTTCTGTTCTGGGGGAGAATATTGTATCAACAAGTATGTGTGAGTTTTGGTTTAGACGGTTTAAAGCAGGTGATATTGAGGTTAGTGATCGAGAACGTAGCGGCACCCTGCAGAAGGTTGCACATGAGGAACTGCAAGCATTGCTGCATGAAGATTCGTCTCAAATGCAAAAAGAACTAGCTGTACAACTGGGGGTAACTCAACAAACCATTTCCAATCATTTACGTGCAATTGGAAACATTCAAAAGGAAGGAAAATGGGTGCCACATGACCTGAGCCAGAGAAACAAGGATGAGCATGTCATGAAGTGTTTGAATCTGTTGAATAAACAACAGAGAAAGTCTTTCCTGTGGAAAATCGTTGTGGGTGATGAAAAGTGGATATGGTACAACAATCCCAAACGCAAAAAAACCCCTGGGTAGAGCCTGGTGAAGCAACGACTTCGACACCAAAACACTAATATTCACTCCAAGAAAGCTCTGCTGCATGTCTGGTGGGATATGAAGGGTATGCTCTATTATTAACTATTGGAACAGGGTCAAACTGTTACTGCTGATCATTACAAGCAACATTGCTGCGATTGAACCAGGAAATCTGTCGAAAGCGTCCATTCACAGGCAAAGGATTGTGTCCCGTGAAATTACTGCATGACAACGTTAGGCCGCATGTCGCGAAATTGGTCAAGGAAACGTTATTGATGCTTGGCTGGGAAGTTTTGGAGCACCTGGCGTATAATCCTGACATAGCTGCTTCAGACTATCATTTGTTCCGATCGATGCAACATGGTTTGTCTGCTGTACGGTTCCGGACATGTGACGAAGTGCAAAAATGGGTTGACGACTTCATCGCGTCACACGACGGAGTATTCTTCATGGCTGGAATCCATCAGCTGCCCGACCGATGGCGAGAGGTGATAGATAATGATGGTGCATATTTTGATTCATAAAGGTATTGTTGTTTTCTCTCAAATTTCATGTTGTTGTCTTAAAACGCATTAAAACTTATTTGTACACCTAGTACAATAAACTGTTTTTCAAGACTGCATGATTGGAAAGGACCCATCACATTTTACAGGTATTTTGGGGGGAAAAATTATTCAGCCAATGCTTGCACTAAACTTTACAATGTGATCATTTATTGCAGAAATTTCTAGAACTGAAACAAAGCTAACTTTCTTCTCACTGCAAGGATATTAGGTTTGAACTTGAAGTGCTTTTATAAGATTAAATGTCATAGTTGCTGATGATCTTTAATTGCTTAAAATCTTATGTAGCCTTGGAAACAAGCTAAAGATTTTCTGTTTTAAGACAAGAATGCTAACTTTTAGTTTAAAAGTTTCCACAAAAAATACTTCATGAATATTCATAAGACTTCAGCAAATCATAAAAAAGCAATCCACATTGAAGATAACAAGTATCTGAATTGATTTCTGAACCCCTGATTTAACCTGGCATTGATTCAAAACATTTACCCTTTTTTGGCTACCTAATTTTTGTTAGAGTCAGTGCTTTTAGCATATTATGATGTGAAATAGAATTTGTTTGAGTAGACTCTCAGATTGTATTCATTATAGAAGTAGAACAAAACTTTCTCAGGTAGGTGCTTACTGATAGTTAAGTTTCTTCTGAAACCATTTCATTAATCATCTGAGTTGTTGTTTTCCGATAAGCGCAGATTATGTATCTTATCTCTGGCAATGCCACTGGGTTGAGCTGTATCAGTTTATGAGCTGAATTTTTATGCCTTGTGCAGTAATTAATGTCTTGGGATGCAAGTATCATATTCTTTTTCATAATTTGAATGCAGTTTATGTAAACACAGGACATGCAATGTAAAACTAATGCTCATGGTATGTAAAAAATAATGTGTTTCTTAAATGAATGTTGTTATTTGTCTTTAAGGATAGAATGTGCACATTCAGTAGAGTAATATATGTATTTCTTAAATGTATGTTATTTGCCTATCAAGATGGAGTGTGCATTCAACTGAATAACATATTTCTTAAATGTATGCTGTTATTTGCCTTTCAGGATAGAGTGTACGTTCAACAGAATAATGTAGATAATGTTTATAATCTGGGACTCATAATATTTCGAGATCAAGTAGTCAGGCATGGATGCATCAGAGATCACTTGCGTGACACTCTACTAGACATGGTCATGAGGGAAAGAAGAGGTGAAGTTGTAGATAGGTGAGTGTCTTATTTATTTAATACTTTTCATGTTAAAAAATATTTTGTATGTAATGTTTTTTTGTTTTTTTACTCATTCATGGCGGGGTTGTTTTTTAAATTTAAATATATTTGTATACCAAGAGTGGCATAACGTAATAACTATCTGCCATAAATACAAGTACATAGCATACCAAGGCAGGATGTGCAAAACAAAATGCAATACCATTGCAAGGTGAAATACGAAAGTTATTGGTATTTGGATTCTGCTAATTAAACTCCATTTTTGTTCTCATCAAAACCTGAGAACAAAAATGGAGTTTATTTTATACCTCTTTACTCACCACGTAGTTGCACTAAGAAAAAATACATAGAAATGACCAACAGAGCTTTATCAACCCACTTTAAAGAACTTAAACAAAATGTTAAATATTCACCCCCCCCCCCCCCCAAAAAAAAAAAAAAAAACTACAGATCTAGTTAAAACAGTTATTGATAAAGGGTTTACACCCGTTTGGGAAGAAACAAAAATTGTATCACACTACATGGGTTAGAAATGCTCTCTGTGAATCTATCAAAAGTAATTATCAAGCTTGTAACAAGAACCCATCCATCAAAATTAACAATATTTGGGGTAATTTCCTTACAATGTTTTCCCAAAATATAAGTGACTAGTTAAAATTTTCCAAAAATTTAGCTGAATCCAGCCAAAAGATGTCGGCAGCACAAGACCACAGCACTGTGATGAGAATTTTGAAAACTGATCAAGAATGAAAAATGTATGCGATTTGGTGGCTGACGAGAGCCCTAGCAGCTGAAACCATGGTCCCGATAGTTTCCTTTACTGGCATTTAGAAATATGATTTTTATGATTCAAAAACAGTCTATGCATAATAAAATGCCCAATTTTCTGCACTACTTTGTTGTTTAATAGTTGTTCTGGTATTTAAATGTTAGATGGGACACCTTACAGTTCTTATCTGCAGTATTCAGTTAGTTTTAATTGTTTTGTGCCAGAGCTCATGCTAATTGTTGGATAGCCAGACTATAATACAATCACCAATGCAACCCATGGACCAAGCAAGCCATTTGTTCAAGTGTAGATACAAGGATGAAATTTATGGCATGGGCTTGTGTGCACCAGGACATTTTTTGAAATTGATGCCATCTTTTTGAGTGACGAAAATGAAACTACTCCAGTTAGTAGGTTTCTTCTGTTTCTTGTGAAAAATAAAAATGTAGGTTGTTGTTGAAATGCACTAAAGAGTTTGCATGTGAACAAACAGAAGTGCTGGGAAAAGAAGCTCTTGTGGTTGTTTGAGTGTTGATAATATTCCAATTATCTGCCAAATCAAACAAAATGAAAATTGATGTGGGATACATTGATAAAGGAGATGGCAGTAGTTGTGAAAAAGCAGTGACAAAGCAGAAAAAAATCTTAGGTGTCTAAGCCTAACTGAATAATTAATTTGTCACTTAAGCAAGAAAAACTTAAAAACATATGCACTGTAAAGTACAATAGATTTTACAAAGAGAAAAGCATAAATACATAAAACAACTAATGTAAGACATGTTTAAAAAACATATGAACCATCCAGCTGTAAAATTAAGTGTAATTCTGAATGACTCTCAATGTTAAGCATTCACAAGCAGAATGTAATCACCTAACTTCAGAAGTGCAATAATGATTTACTTTTTCTGTATTTTATTGCTCTTTTAATTGCTGATATTGCTTGGTGTGTGTGTGTGTGCGCGTGCGTGCGTGTGTGTGCGTGCATGCGTGCGTGTGCGTATGCGCGTGCGCAAACTCACTATAAAAAAATGGTACCGAGCTTTTGAGATTGAGATTTAGGTCCCATACTGTAATTAAATATTGCTTGGTAAAGAATTTCAAAATTTTTAAGCTGATAAAAAGGAAAAGAAAGAAAATAGCAATTGACCAAGAAGGGATCTGTCTATATTTTATGCTCCTCATCCACATACAGAAAACTGGAGACAGATAATGTGGCATTGCTAAGTGAACTGCTCTTTGCTGCATGGAACTGAGAATTAATTCCATATTTTCTAATGAGTTTTTTATTAGAATTTCATATAAAAACCTATATTAAAATACAAAACCTATATAGAAAATATAAGCACCCTTACAGAGACAGTAGTGAAGTGGAGTGGAATGCTGATGATGAAAATGTGTTGCTTTCAAAAGACTAAAAAAATAAAGGCAGGTTCTAGTGAAAAACCCATGTAATAATTGCAAGTTACACTGTTACTCTTCATTGATCTGCAAGAAATTGTAAATGTTCTGGAAATCTCATGTTGTGAAGAACACACTCAATGCTTTGATGTATGTGTAGAATGAACTGGGAAAACAGTTAGTGATATGTGTATTGAAACTATGAATGCTGGGTGATTGTATTTCTTGTAATGCAACAAAAAGTTGCAGACTCACGCATTTGACAAATTTCCTTACCTTTCCTTGAAGTCAGCAATTATAATGTGGGGGATTAGCCATTTCTTCTAGCTTTGTCCTAGAAATTCCTGTTCCTCTCCTACCTCAGGAAGAAAGAAATGTTCTCTCTTGTGTGTTAAGCATTACACTAAGATGCACTTACAGTACATACATACATACATACATACATCAGTGTGATAGGAACTGAACTGATTTCGTTAATGTAGGTACTACACAAAGGCATTTAATACAACAATCTGAGTTCAGATTTTTTGTTCTTTTTTGTTCTGCCACTAACTTAACAGCCACAGAAATGTTCATGATATGAACTAGTTAAAGGTTCTATCGTGTTTATGGTGACTTTCTATGTAGATAGATCTCTTGCCATCTTAACATGATCTAATTGGATATAAATAATACAGTTGACAGTTTTAGTAATTTAATGGTCCACAATGGACCCATCTTCAGATGTTAGTAGCAAATTAGAACTGAGTATGATATTTAAATACAATAATGAGAAGTGATTTCATGATAGTGTCACATGCACGTGAAGGACATCATATCTCATGTAAGATTTGATAAAATTGATATATAGTGCATGTCAGGAATGTATTTACGATATTATATATTATGAAGGAAAAATTGGTATAAGTCTCTATGTGTTAAATCGAATTAAGCACTGTTTTTCAAGGCAAAGGGATGTGACAAGGAGTATCATCGTTGCAACTTACTTCACCATATTTGTGAATAAACAGGCTTTCCATTGAGAGAGTTGATGCTTTTGAGTAAGGTGTGGCGAGAATTTTGGCTTTGTCCCAACATGGGTATTGAGTTCCGTTATGTGGTAAGGAAGTCTTTAATGAGCTTGTTTCGATATTATATTGATGCTCTTTTAAACGAGTTTTTAAAGAGCGAAGTGTAGATCCAATTGATATAAATTTGATCTTCATCCTGAATGTCTACAGTTTTCATTGGAATGATGTAAACTCCATATCGATTGTCTAAAGGAACAACGTCTCTATCGTTTTTTATTGTAAATACATTCCTGACATGCACTATATATCAATTTTATCAAATCTTCCATGAGATATGATGTCCTTCACGTGCATGTGACACTATCATGAAATCACTTCTCATTATTGTATTTAAATATCATACTCAGTTCCAATTTGCTACTAACATCTGAAGATGGGTCCGTTGCGGACCTGAAAGGTCTAATGTTTACTGTATATATTAATATTAACATAAAATTATTTTAAATGATTAAAACTGTCAATTGTATTATTTATATTGAATAAGATCGTGTTAAGATGGCAAGAGATCTACATAGAAAGTCATGATATGCATTTTATGCATGTTACAATGCCTACAGGCATGAAATTCTTTTGCAGATTTATGGAATTCCGCTTTTTTTCCATCATCATTTGGGTCATTCTTGAAGTTGATGCAAAACTGAAAAGACATTTTGGGGGATTAGTACGGGAGAAGGATCATATTTTATCTTTCAAAACTTTCAACAAAAATTAAAGTTAAAATGTGAAGATCTTTCTGGAAACCTTAATTTCTTTTTTCTTTTTTTTTTCATGATGTTGCATCTGTCCAGTACTGTACTGTTGTTAAATATCATTCTACTGTATTAATGTTTGTATTTCAAAAGCTTGAAACTGTGGGCAACAATTTCTGAAAACAGAAGTTAGAGACAGAGTGAAAATATTCCTGTAATTTTTAGGCATGAGATTCTTTCATGGATTTGAAGAATTCCACCTTTTTTGTCATCATTTGGGCCATTGTCAAGAGCAATCAAAACTGAAGAGAATGTTTTTGGGTATTGGTGTGTGTGTGTGTTGGGGGTTGCATTCCTTCTGGGGACGGAGTGAAGATTTTTTACGTAGTCATCATTGCTTTTTTCTCACAATGTTCTGTCTATTCAGTATTGTTGTTAAATATAATTGTATTGTATAAATGTTTGTATTTCGAAGGCTTGAAACTGTAAACATCAATTTTCAAAAATTGGAAGGTGGGCGTAGATTTCTTCTACAATCTTAATTTTTTTTTTTTTTTTTGCCCTTCATGATGTTTTCAGTGTCCTGTGTTATTAAATGTTATTATGTTTGCATTTCAGCTTGATAAGAGAGGGAAAATTTGTAGAAATTAATGCGTTCAAAAGTATTCATTTTCTGAAAGTCAACCATTTATGTAAAGTAGTGAAAGCTTTGACATCATGCATTCATGGTCCTCAGGCTGAACGTTCTTTTGGTATGATGGATGAAATTATAGTCATCTGAGGGCATGACAAAAAAAGGAAAGCAACAATGGAGAAATGGGAAGGGAAAGACAAAATAAAAAAAATAAAAATTAAGCACTGGATGCAGTGCACCCTCAGAGTCAACAAAACAAAAATATGACTGCAGAATTTGCTAAGAAGAAATCAAGGCTTGTGTGCTCACAAGAGGAAATCAGCTGATACAATTTTTCGGAACATGAAAATATTCATCAACTTATGTTAATTTAGCAGAGGAACTACTAAAATGTTCTAAATAAAAGTTAAAGTTGAAGATACTATTAAATGAAGTTCACCTGGCAAAATGCAAATGGTAAGTAATGTCAAATAAAAGTAACTTGATAGCGCTAGTTACGTTACATGAAAAAAACTTTTACAAGAAAGTTCGTAAGTTGGGAGCTTTCGACCTTATTTTAGGTCTTCATCACGTCAATGGAGGACTAAGATTGTAGATAGATTCTACATATGAATTTTTTCTATTTTTGTTGCCAAAACTTAGAATTGATCTCCAGATCATCAGAATGTAGAGAGCAGATTCGGAATTGCAAGTCATTGAGTTGAAAATAATTTCCAGGCTTTCACGGTAACGGAGGGCAAAATGATTGTCAAAAAAAGCAATTCATTTTGCTTCGTTCCAGCGGGGAACTGCAGATGTGTCTTCCATTGTCAAAATAGACAAGGCTGTATTAAGATTGGCTTTCAAAACATCTTTTTTATGTTCTAAATTTCTGTGGTTAATGTTCCTGTATATGCTTCCAATGTATAAGTTATCACCTGTTGAAGAAGAGATAGGAATGCAGTAAACTCCTGGGAGGCCCAGATTTTTAACTTTGTCCCTACCCCTTTGTAGAAGTTTCAAGATGTTTGGGGTGGATTTAAAGGCAAGATAGTAACCAAAACTTCTAAAAAGAATCTGTAACTTATAAGCATAGGAAGGATGGCAAGGAACAGCACCAGAGAATTTCAGGTTTTCTATCTTTTGAGGAAGGAGGCATTCAATTTTCAAATTGTTTTAATATTTCTTTATGAGGGAGTTGACTGTAAAAGCAGGGAAACCATGATAGAGGGCTACTGAAGAAATTTTGGAGAATTCTTCTTGAAGAGAAAGTTGGTTGTTGCAAATGATATGGTCCCTGTGGATGTAAGACTTCAATGCTGCAAGCTTGTAGAGATGCAGAGTGAAAGATTTGTAGGGAATGATGTTAGTGGCCGCAGAAGGTTTACGATAGACGGAATGAGTGATGAACGGATCAGCGTTTCTGCAGATGGATACATCCAGGAAATCAATTTTGTTGTTTACTTCCTTAGATATAGTGATATTAATGGAAGGAAATTTTTCTGTAACGGAGTTGATCAGTGTCTGTAGTTCAGACTTGGTATGTGGCCAGCTAATGAAAATGTCATCTACATATCTTAACCACAAGGAAAGTTGAAAAGGGTGGTGAGGAATGATGGAAACTTCAATATGAATATGTTGCATGTAGATTTCTGCAAGAAGAGGGGAAAGAGGTGAGCCCATGGGGAGACCAGATTGTTGCTCGTACACAATTTTGTTGAAAACAAAACAGCTGTGTTGATGAATAGTGTGGAAACAATCATAAAGATCTTTGATAAGAGTACCAGGTGGTTCAAAATGAAGAATCAGTTTCTTCATGAGGAGCATGTAGGACTCAAAATATGGTACAGAGGGGAACAAGGATTCCACATCAAGAGTGTATATAGATTAACACTTGGAGAAAAGGAATTAGGAAGTTTGTGGATGAAGTCTGAAGTAGAGACAACAGTATGAGGATGGTTAGCTGCCAGGGATTTGCATTTGAGGACCAATTTCTTTTCAAGGTTTACTGCTGGAGAAAAAGAATATTCACCTAAAGGTCTGATGGGGTTACCAGCTTTATGCAGTTTAACTTGCAGGAAAAGCCTGGGAATTCTAAAGTAAGAAGGGGGTGAGATATCTCCAAGGAAGAATTGAAGAGTGTCTTTCTTAGATAATCTGTCAACTGAGTTTTTGAGTGAGTTGGTGGTGTCTGACTGCAGAGGGATGCAGTTAGCAGAAGTAAGAAATGAATGCACTTTTTGGTTTAGTATTTCTTTACCAATGATGACTGGGCAACCAACTTTATCTGCTTTGCATACGGCAAGGTCATTTTCTTGAATAAATGACCTGAATTCTTTCAGACAAGAAGAAGAGTACTTGATTGGCACAGTACTCTTCTTCTTGTCCGAAAGAATTCCTTGGAGATATCTCACCCCCTCCTTACTTTAGAACTCCCAGGCTTTTCCTGCAAGTTAAATTGTATAAAGCAGGTAACCCCCCCCCCCCATCAGACCTTTAGTTGAATATTCTTTTTCTCCAGCGGTAAACCTTGAAAAGAAATTGGTCCTCAAATGCAAATCCCTGGCAGCGAACCATCCTCATATTGTTGTCTCTACTTCAGACTTCATCCACAAACTTCCTAATTCCTTTTCTCCAAGTGTTAATCTATATACTCTTGATGTGGAATCTTTGTTCCCCTCTGTACCATATTTTGAGTCCTGCATGCTCCTCATGAAGCAATTGATTTTTCATTTTGAACAACCCGGTACGCTTATCAAAGATCTTTATGATTGTTTCCACACTATTCATCAACACAGTTGCTTTGTTTTCAACAAAATTGTGTACGAGCAACAATCTGGTCTCCCCATCGGCTCACCTCTTTCTCCTCTTCTTGCAGAAATCTACATGCAACATATTGAAGTTTCCATCATTCCTTACCACCCTTTTCAACCTTCCTTGTGGTTAAGATATGTAAATGACATTTTCATTAGCTGGCCACATACTTAGTCTGAACTGATCAACTCCATTACGATCAACTCCATTACGGAAAAATTTCCTTCCATTAATCTCACTATATCTAAGGAAGTAAACAACAAAATTGATTTCCTGGATGTATCCATCTGCAGAAATGCTGATCCGTCCATCACTCGTTCTGTCTATTGTAAACCTTCTGCGGCCACTAACATCTTTCCCTACAAATCTTTCACTCTGCATCTCTACAAGCTTGCAGCATTGAAGTCTTACATCCACAGGGATAAAATCATTTGCAACAACCAACTTTCTCTTCAAGAAGAATTCTCCAAAATTTCTACAATAGCCCTCTCTCATGATTTCCCTGCTCTTACAGTCAACTCCCTCTTAAGGAAATATGAAAACAATTTGAAAATTGAATGCCTCCTTCCTCAAAAGAAAGAAAACCCAAAATTCTCTGGTTCTGTTCCTTAACATCCTTCCTATGCTTATAAGGTACAGATTCTTTTTAGAAGTTTTGGTTACCATCTTGCCATTAAATCCACCCCAAACATCTTGAAACTTCTACAAAGGGATAGGGACAAAGTTAAAAATCTGGGCCTCCCAGGAGTTTACTGCATTCCTATCTCTTCTTCAACAGGTGATAACTTATACATTGGAAGCATATACAGGAACATTAACCACAGAATTTTAGAACATAAAAAAGACGTTTTGAAAACCAATCCTAATACAGCCCTGTCTATTTTGACAATGAAAGACACATCTGCAGTTCCCCGCTGGAACGAAGCAAAACGAATTGCTTCTTTTGACAATCGTTTTGCCTTCCGTTACCGTGAAAGCCTGGAAATTATTTTCAACTCAATGACTTGCAATTCCGAATCTCTTCTCTACTTTCTGATGATCTGGAGATCAATTCTAAGTTTTGGCAACAAAAATAGAAAAATTCAAATGTAGAATCTATCTACAATCTTAGTCCTGCGTTGGCGTGATGAAGACCTAAGATAAGGTCGAAAGCTCCCAACTTACGAACTTTCTTGTAAAAGTTTTTTTCATGTAACGTAACTAGCATGATCAAGTTACCTATATTTGTTATTATTGTTACGTGTTTTGCCCATCTTCTTCAGGTACGTAATGTGCATAAAAAACAAAAGCAATAGGAACGACAATGATAAAAGTTGATAATGTAGTACAGAAATTCAAGTGAAATGAAGTTAAAATCCTAAGGTTTCTACAATGAATTAACAAATGTTAAAAACTCGGAAAGAACACAGTCTCATCCCCCACAATTGCCAAATTCATTTCAGCATGTAAACCCGTGCCATCCTCAGTAGTCTTTGAACAGTCAGCCACTTTTGCTTGGCCACCGCCACACCCGTCCAACTGCACTATCCAAGTGCCACACAGATCTTTCTTCCTTGTCATCTGCATTGGTGTGTTTGACCTGCACACCATCTGGTGGTTGATTTTTTTTTACTTCTCGTTGCAACCCATGTTTCTCCCCCCCCCCATATTTCGTTGTTTCATTTTTTCTTGTATCAGATATCTCCATGCATGTGACAGGTCTACTGTACTAACTTCTCAATAAACCTTTCATACACATGGAAGTATCTTATACAAGAAGAAATGAAACAATGAAATATGGGAAGAAAGGAAGAAACATAGGTTGCAACAATGAGAGACGCTAGAAAATCAACCACCAGATGGCATGCAAGTTGAATACACCAATGCAGATGTGACAAGGAAGAAAGATCTATGTGGCAGTCAGATAGTGTAGTTGGATGGGTGTGGCAGGGGCCAAACTCAAGTAGCTGACTGTTCAAAGACTACTGAGGATGGTACGGTTTACATGCTGAAATGCATTTAGCAACTATGGGGGATAAAGACTATGCTCTTTCCGAGTTTTTAGCATTTGTTAATTCATTTTAAGAACTTTAGGATTTTAACTTCATTTCACTTCAATTTCTGTACTTCATTTTCAACTTGTATCGTCTTTGTTCCTATTGCTCTTTTAATGTACATTGCTTACCATTTGCAGACCTGCCAACTGTTACGATTTTATCGTACTTAGTACGATAAATCATGCTGCAGTATGCTGATACGATTTTGCAGCCAAAAATATGATTTTTTTTTTTTTAATACTCATGTTTTCCGCCATTTTTTCCCTTTTTAGACAGAGCCTTGTAGCAGAATCGCAGCGACGGGTGACATATGTTGCACATTTATTTTGGTCCTGCAGACAAAAATGACATTCCCAGAACCCTATTAAACCATCTTGCAGACTCCCTATCATAGATGCAAGCTTACCGCCTTTCAAAATTTCCGAAAACAGAAGTTAGGCATAGTGAGGATTTCTTCTGTAACCGTAAATTTTTTCTCACGAAGGACGATGTATGTCGCAGAATTATTTTGTACTCATCCCCGTGGAAAAATAGCAGCGTTATTCATCGCAGGTTTATTTTGTACTCGTCCTCGTAGAAGAATCGCTGCAACGACCGACATACATCACATATTTATTTTGTACTGATCCTCATAGAAGAATCGCGGTGACGTACATCACAGGTTTATTTTCTATTCATCCTTGTAGAAGAATCGCGGCAACAGCCGACGTACATCGTAGATTTCTTTTGTACTGATCCCCGTAGAAGAATCGCGGCGACGTATATCGCAGGTTTATTTTGTACTTATCCCCGTAGCAGAATCGCTGCGATGGCCGACGTACATCACAGATTTATTTTGTACCCACTCCTGTAGAAGAATCACAGCAACAGCTGACGTACATTGCAGATTTATTTTCTACTAATCCTCGTAGCAGAATCGCGGCGACGTCAATGCACATCACAGATTTATTTTGGTCCTGCAGACAAAAACGACATGCACAGAACCTGATTAAACCATCTTGCAGACCTCCTAAGATGCAAGTTCTGTGTGACATTGGCAAAAAGACCCCAACTCACTGGGTTTTGTTCCAGAATCCTTAGGTTGACTGGAACCCTCAGCTGTGGGCTAATCCCCCACACTGATGTACTTACCTGATTAAAAAGACAAAAAGAAATATTAAGAATGACTCAAGTGTGGGATATGGTGGACCTACCACACTTGAGAAGGACGGTCCACCACGGAATTGACCTGGACTTTCTAAACGGTGTATGAGAAAGAGATCTCGGCTGAGTGAATGTAAGATTGGTGTATGGAATACTAGAGGTATAAATGACAAGATGAGTGAGGTGATTGAGGAGATGAATAAGTATAGACGGGATGTGCTGTGTGTAAGTGAAACCAAAAGAAGGAAATTGGGGTAGAAAAAGTGAATGGCACGGTGAGTGTTTCTGTGGAGTATTGGATAATATGAGAGGACAGGTGGGTGTAGGTGTGATTTTAAGTGAAAAGATGAAGAACAACTTGATTCACTATAGTTGCATAAGTGAGAGAATTCTCTGGATTTGTTTGACAGTGAAACTTCAGAGAATTGCAATTGTTGTAGTGTATGCTCCTTGTGACTCGGAACCTTCTGATAAGAAGGAAGATTTCTGGAATGAGCTAAAAGCTGTTTTGTGCCAGTTTGGTGCTAAAGAAAAAGTTATAATAGCAGGGGATTTCAATGCTAGAGTAGGTGTGCAGAATGCAATTTCTGACAATGTTCTGGGTAAGTTTAATGATCCTTGTGTGAATGATAATGGTGAAAGATTAATTGAACTCTGCATTGAGAATGGTTTGTGTGTATCTAATACATTTTTCAACCACAAGTATATCCACACATATACTTGGGAAAATCGTACTCTTGGTCAAAAGAGTGTGATAGATTTTGTTGTCTACGATCAGCGTTTGAAACACTTAGTTGTTGACACCCGTGTGATGAGAGGTGTGGATGTTGGTTCTGATCATTACTTGGTAGTGTCACGAGTGAAACTTAATGTTGGTTGGAGGAAAAGGAATAGGAAGAGACCCAGGATAGAAAGAATAAAGGTTGATAGGCTCCTTGAAGATCATCAGCAGTATTCTGACTTACTCAGAGAACAACTGAAGGATCTGAAGTCTGGTGAGAGGGATGTAGAAAAGAAGTGAGAATGTTTTAAGAACTGTGTTGTCACTGCTGCTAAAGAGGTCTGTGTCACCATAATAGTGGGTAACAATAGAGGTGATGCTTGGTGGAATAGTGAGATTGAAGAGGCAGTAAAGAGAAAGAAGGAAGTCTATTTGGGAATGTTGCAAGGTAGAGTCTCTGTGGATGAATATCGCTGTAAGAAGCGTGAAGCTGCTAAGCTGGTTCGCCACAGTAAGGCAAAAGATAGGAAAGAGAAAGTGGAAAGGCATGAACTGGCTTTTTGGAAAGATAGAAAGTCCTTTTGAAAGTACATGAGACTCAGGAAAAATAGGGGAAACAAAGTTGTAAGTTGTGTGAAGAATGAGATTGGGGAAATGTTATGGGAGCCCAATGAGTTAAGTGACAGATGGGGTGAATACTTCTGTGAGTTATTAGATCAGGAAAGCAAAGATGATTCTGAGACAGACTCAGATGATGCAACAATGAGGGATGAAAGCACAAGAGAGATCTCAAGAGAAGAAGTGTGTAAAGCTCTAAAATCTCTTCAGAATGGTAAGGCTCCGGGAGTTGATGGCCTAACTGCAGAGATGTTGAAATATGGTGGTGACTCTATACGTGGTATTAGCCTACTGAGTGTGCCAGGGAAAATGTTTGGTAAGGTTGTTATTGAAAAAATACGAGGTCTTACATAATTGAAAGTGTGGGATGTTCAGAGTGGTTTTATGCCTGGTAAAGGCTGCACTAACCAGATTTTTGCATTACGCACGATGATTGAAAAGTATCTGGCTGTTGGGAAGAAAGTTTTTACTGCCTTCATAGATTTAGAGAAAGCTTTTGACCGAGTGAATAGGACACTTTTCTGGAAGGTATTGAATGAATATGGTGTTACTGGGAATCTACTTAATAGTGTAAAAGCCATGTATGCTGGTTGTAGAGCTTGTGTACGAGTGAATGGTGTTTTATCAAAATGGTTTTCCATTGGTGCAGAAGTTAGACAAGGTTGTGTAATGTCACCATGGCTGTTTAATATATTTATGGATGCATGCAGGCGGGATGCCAAAGTAGATAATAGTGATTTATGTCTTGGTAATATCCGTGTGTGCAGATTGCTGTATGCTGATGACACTGTCCTGTTGGCATAGAGCAAAAGTGAGTTGCAGAGTATGTTGACTCGGATGCACAAAGTTTGCATGAAATTCAAACTGAGTATAAATAAGGGAAAAACCAAAGTTATGGTGTTTGAGAGAGGATTGGGTAGCACTTAATGTAATGCAAGTATAAATGGCACTGTGATTGACCAGGTGAGTGAGTTTGTGTATTTAGGAAGCATGTTTGACAGAGAGAACAAGTTGGATGGTGAAATCAGTAGGCGAGTGAATTCTTCTTTGAAAGTTATAGCTGCTCTGGGAGGTTTTCACAGGAATGATGGGTTCTCTAGAGAGTCCCGTATGGCTGTGTTTGAAAGTGTAATTGTTCCTACTCTGATGTATAGTAGTGAAACCTGGGTACTGCAGAAGAAACATAGGAGTCGTTTGTCTGCTGGAGAAATGCGTTACTTACGTGGGGTTTGTGGCAAGACACGATATGATTGTATGAGAAATGAAGATGTATTGCAGATGTGTGATGTGAAGCAAAATGTTGTTAGCAAGGTGGAGACCAATATGCTTCGGTGGTTTGGCCATGTTGAAAGAATGAGTGATGAAATGCTTACTGAGAAAATCTTTTCAGCCCAAGTGGCAGGAAGGGAAGGCCAAGGAAGACATGGGTGGATCAGATTCAGGAGTGTCTGCATGAGAAAAAGATTATGAGTATGAAGTATAAAAGATCTTGTGTACGGCATGTAATGGATATTAGTGAAGCACGAGTTGTATGTCAAAATCGCTGTAAATGGCGAAGTTTGATACGACAGCAACAAGTAAAAATATCTGGTAGTTTGTATTTCTTTTTGGAGCTAACCTCTGAATCTCAGAGAACAGCTTAGTGATATGTATGTATGTAAGAATTTATATAGCTGAAATAGGCTACAAAAATTATCACCATGCGTCGTGTTATGATTTTTCTATCTGAGTGTTACTTTTTTTGGTTCTGAGAGGCTGGCAGGTCTGCATTTGCATCAGTGAAAACAACATGGATGGAGCCTTAACATTTGTTTAGTGAAGAGGCCAAGTTTGCATTTCACCAATTAAGCTTCAATTAATAGTATCTTAACTTTTATTTAGAACATTTATCTACATTCTCGTCATCAAGAATTTATATAGCTGAAATAGGCTACAAAAATTATCACCATGCGTCATGTTACGATTTTTCTATCTGAGTGTTACGTTTTTGGTTCTGAGAGGCTGGCAGGTCTGCATTTGCATCAGTGAAAACAACATGGATGGAGCCTTAACATTTGTTTAGTGAAGAGGCCAAGTTTGCATTTCACCAGGTAAGCTTCATTTAATAGTATCTTAACTTTTATTTAGAACATTGTTTTATTTCCTCTGTTGAGCACAAAGCTAACAAGGACGTGAGTAACAGAAGTTGATGAACATTTTCATGTTCCAAATTGTATTTATTAAAACCGTGTGTACCAATCACTATTTCGTATTGGCAGGGTTCTTGTTGTGGATTTAAATAGGAGTTTAGATTTATGAAATTAACTGATGTTCTAGCAAATAATAATTAATAAAGAAAATGTGTTTGAAGCAATGTCTTTTAAAACCAATTTTACTTTGTTTTAAATTCAGTAATTTGTCATTGTGAATATAGTGATGTGCCCCAGTTTCATATTTACATAATAAATTACAGTGAACAATTTTGCCTTGCTCATGCTGCATTATTTTTACCCTTTTTAGCGGTGTATTCTGATTTTTCACCTGGTTAAAAAAATTCAGCTTTTTTTTTTTTTTAGTCAGTCTCATGTATGAACACAGAAAAAGAAAGTAAGTTTATTATTCTAGGTATTATTGAATTTATGTTTTAAAGGGTAAATTTGTTTAATCCCAGATTTTGTAATTCATCCCCCTTCCCTTTCCTCTTGGGATTTTAAAATATCTTATGGTGCAAACAACAAAACAAACAAGAATAAACTGTTTCTAAAATGGAATTTAAACTGATATATGCATCAAATGCAAAGCGAGAAATATTCTCTTGTAAATTCTTCCTCCAAGCGTCCATATGTGCCATGTTTAATTTATTTTGAGTTCCCAATATTTACTGTTAAAATTTCTATCTGAAAGTAACTATTGCACTGTTTTACTAAGAAAACTGAATGAAATTAATTTTCATGACATGCTAATTTTGTTATTTAACTTTACAGACTGTCTATTAAAAATGCATGTCAGATGCTGGTGATTCTGGGAATCGATTCAAGATCAGTCTACGAGGAAGATTTTGAAAAACCCTTTTTATCACAGTCTGCAGATTTTTACCGAGTAAGTGGTGTAGAGATTTTTGGAAAAGAAAATATATTGTGTTATGTATCAGTGTTGTTCAGCAGATAAAAGGTGGATGTATGCATCCTAGTAAAATTTTTCCTTTTAGTGGCGAATGATTAACATTTTGTTTATAAGTGCCACCCCTGAGATTCAGTTGTGGTATCAATTTCTAAGAGAATAAACATTTTATAAGAAAATGCAGTTTTCCATCACGACTATTTAGTAGCAAATAATTTTAACACCTTGTCATACTCCTTGAAACTTGTAATTTGCTATGCTTTATTTTTTGGATAGTACCAAATTTTAGCTTTGTACATTCCTAGGAAGCTGGATGTAATATTGCAAAACATTTGTGCAACTTATACTGTATACTCTGGATTCCAAGCATGAATGTCATGTGCCAAACATTTATTTGGCTTAACATTTTGGTAGTAACTTTTGCCCCTTAAAGTCACCCTAAGGCTGATGTCATTTATACCATTAAGAATTCCTTTACTTTACATCAAGTCTAAATTTGAATTAAGTACAGAAAAGTAATAGAAATGTACTTAACTTCTCCAGACTTAATGATTTCATCATAAAATTGTGTATTTTATGCTAATACAATTTTGTATGAGTAATTTTGAGCAGTTTTCCCTGAAACAGAATATGGCTTAGTTTACTAACAAAAGAGATGATGATGTCTAATATTTCAGTCAGATTAATAGTTAATTAGAAACATAGTGTTCATCTAAAGTAGACTCATGGCAAGGAATTTATGAAGAAAAAGGTAGGTTGTAGAATTGTGAGCTATTTTGTTAGATTTTAAAGCATGTTGCTCTTTTGGTAAGTTGAAAATACTGTCTCTTACTTTGAATATTAAAGTATGTACCTAGATGATTTTGCTCTTAATATTTTTTGTAAAATCAACTGATGTTGGTCTCACTCTAAAGGTGTGTTGTCAGTCAGTAGTATAAAAAACAAGTAATCAATTTGAACTTTTATAAAAACTTATTTTTTTTTTGCACTGAAATATGGAAGATAAAACTGTTGCACTGAGATAAGTACTTCTTGTAAGTATAAAATATGAGGTTGAATTATAATGTAAAAGCTCCAGTGTAATGTTTTCTTTTAGCTTTTCTCAAAGATTTTTTTTTTTTCTTTTAACACTTCAGTAGCCATCCTTCGTAGTTTCATTGTTTCATTTTGAAAGCGGACAAAGTGTCAATATGATTTTGAGAATACCTCCTGCTTAAAATAGTGCATAATTTTCCACCAGGGGGCAGACACGTATATTTCATTTTTGTCCATATCTCTGTTTCTAGGAGTCCGATTTGAAAAATTCTTTCTTTGTTGGAGAACATTTTTGGTGTGAAATGTTTCTCATATAATATCAAATATTTCCTAACACACAAGTGCGCCACTACAGGGCGCAAGTTCACGTTTCCGTTTACAGCAATATCTGCAGGACTAGAAACCCGATTAAAAAATATTCTCTTTTAATCAGATACTACTAACTATGAAAACTCCTTTTGTGTATTTTCTTCCCAAAATAATGCACAATTTTGTCGCTAGGAGGTGCAAATATTTAATCTATTTTTCTCAATATCTGTACTTCCAAATATCTGACTTAAAAAATTCTTTTAAACCAGATACCATTTACCTTATGGAACACTTTAGGTTTGTATTTGAGGAGGTTTGTGGTTCACAATTCTGCCGCTAGGTGGTGTTTGTGTACTTCCGTTTGCAGCCTATCTCTGCCTCTAAAAACCCTATTGAGAAATTTCTTTTTTTACGTATGCTATTCGCTATAATAAAGATGGAGAGTGAATAAGAGTTTTGCTGCAATGAGAATATCCTCTTTAAATAATTTCCTTCTATATCTCTTCTTTTAACTGTACAACTTTCCCCCTACGGGTTGCAAAGGTTCAAACGTTTTTCTTGCTATCTCTGCTTCTGGGAGACGTATTTGAAAAGTTATTTTTCCTTAGCGTAGCTTTTGCTATGAAGAATACTTTTTGCCTGTTTTCAATATTTCCATTATGCAAAATTCTTCTGCTAAAAGGCGTAGATTTATATTATGTTTCCTTGTATATCTCTTCTTTTAACTATTCAATTTGAAAATCTTTTTTTCTCTAATACCTTCTTTCTGCTATGGAAAACATTTTTTGTGCCATTTGTTAATTTTTATAACATAATTTTTAGCCACTGGTGGAAGTAAGTAGCTGATTTATTTATTTTTTTGTGGGTTATTTTAACCTTTACTGAAATTTGCTAAATAATGCTTTATATGAAAATTTGCATAAAATCAGATTGCTTTGTATATCAGAAACTTAATCTAGTTGTTTTGTAGTATTTTCTGAGCAAACTAATTACTTTGCATATTCTATAATTAGTTTTCTAATCATGCCCTGTTAAATTGCCTTGATCACTAATGAATGCAGTTGTACCCAGCTCTTGGATTTAAGGTTTCCCCATTATTCTCTTTCATTTCACATTGGGAATTTTTGTGCATACTTTGTTTGCTGGCGAGTACAAATTTAAAACATAGCTACAGTATCAATATTATGTTGAAAATTCTTTCCATAAATAAAATATAACACAAATAATTGCTCCCATGATTATGTGTTTAAGAAATAACAATCCCTTTGGTCCTTTGAAAAAGTTCAAACATTTCACCTTTCCTTACCCTTAAACATTTCCAATGTAAGCATTATTTCAAAATAATTAAATATAAATAGTATTTTATGTATTGATTGTGTAGTATATGAAAGCATTTCTAGAGTAATATCACATACCTATGTATTTTTGAGTTTTATTTTGTTGTTTTTTATTCTGTAATTTCAGGGTTCCCACGCCACCTGGAAAACCGGGAAAACCGGGAATTCTCAGGGAATTTAAAAATTGTTCAAAAAATCAGGGAAAACTCAGGGAAAATCGTGTTTTCCCGTAAAAATCAGGGAATTTCTTATCAGGGAACTGAAAAGTCAGGGAATTTTTTATTTTGCCAAAAAGATATTTTCTTTCAGACTTTTGTAGAATATATTTCTGTATTGCTAAGTTTTAAAATAATTCCGAGTTGTTTTATCCTTCGAGGCAACCCACCCACCGATTAAAGTGCAGCTGTGCTGGGGAGTGCGTCTCTTCGCGGTTTCCCCATCTCCAGATGCTCTAAACTTCAACCGAACAAACGGACACGTCAAAGCGTGAGAGAAAGCCATTAATCACACCCCACTTCGCAGGCTCTTATCTGCTGCGTTCGCTCAGAGGCAGTCACTTGTTCCTAAGTAGGCGGGTTCTCTGTGTAGACTGGGAAAAAAATTATGAAAAGCTATTTCCTCAATTTTTTAAATAACCGACTGAAATTTTTACAGTGGGCAAGATATATGAAAATAACGTTCCATTTTAAATTTCGCCGAAATTCATCGGAAACTTTAGAAGTTGCGCTTCCCCCCCCCCCCCCCTTTCTTTTTGCATGTTTCACTTGTCTTTTATCAAACCGTACAAAAACATTTTATTTTGCCGGATGTTGGTTATCCTAATAAATTCGTCCCCCCTTCCCCCTTCAAGAGCAGTGTATATGAATGTTGCAAATTGAGGGCACAATTTATTTTTTGAAAAAAGTTCGTATCACTTACGAACTAAAGCTTCACTTTCGTAATTCTGTAGCAGAGTTGGTATAGTTGGAAAAGTATGTACCTTCAAATGTTTGAACAGGGAAGATATGAAATAGGAAGATTCTTCAAAGAGGGGGAAAGATTAATTTTTTCATAGTACTTACGAGTATTTTGTATGAAAAATACCATGCAATGAAGCCGGTACTATTGCATACCTACCAAATTTCCCAGATTTCACGGCCGTTTTCTAGATTCGTTGTTTTACGGCCGGAAAGAGATTTTTCTTGATTCTGTCTTATTTCTATTTCATAATGCATGAAGAAATTAATTTATAGCTATTTTGGCGATATTCCGATTACTGCAAGAGCTGGCTGGTTGCGAAAAATAGGGTAGTCCGACGCCCGGAACCATAGATTTTCATATCTGGGTCATTCCACGCAAAATCGTCTGATATTGAAATAATTTTCCACCAACACATCTCCGATTCTTACGGGTAGCTGCCTCCAAGTTATAAAAAAACCCCTAAAAGTTTCAACTTTTTTTGTTTCTGATAGATTAGAAGATATTATTTTTTGAATTTTTGTGCATAGTGGAACCGTTTTCCGTAAAAACGCAAATATCTCCGTTATTTAGAATAAGAAATATAAAATTCATCATTCTCTCGTAATTTTTCCTAAGGTTTCAGCTTATACATAGGGAAAAAAAATTTGCGAGAACAAAAGTTAGACGGGGTAGAAATTTTCTTGTAATCGTAAATTCTTTTTCTTGCGTTGCAAACATTATGAATTTCGTGGTCTGCGGATAATACGACTAAAATTACAGGTAATATGCCGTAAGTGTCATCGTAAAAGAGTTTGCGCTTGCTATCGTATCGGTTCCCACGCACTTTTCCGTGTGACAGGAGAAAGGTTACTTTAGCCAAAACTTTTCCTGCTGCAGTTGAGGCAGTGCTGTTCGCTTTGCATTGTTGGTGAATTATAAGACGTCGTACTGTCGGAAATCACTTTTTCGAGCCCCGTTCGAAGTGCAATAACGATCAATTCGTCGTAACGCGTGGTCCCGTGATGACGGATGTTTATATTTCTTGCGGACTTTCGCCGCGCGGGAGAACGAAGTGCAGTGTTTTATTACTAGAAGCTCTTCACATTATTCATTTCTTTTTCCCAAACAAACAGACACAATCACAAAACTCCGTGAATTACGAATCCCCATCTTTTTCCAAACTCGTGTTAGCACAGGATGATTTTATTGACAGCTTGTTCCTCAGACTAGGAGACGTGCTTTTTCCACTGCGTGAAATTGTTTTCTAAGGTTATTTGAAGTGGCTTGTAGTGAGAGTGAAAGTTTGCCAAGTGATGGTGAGGATTTTGAATCATCTGAGAGTGATATTGGCCTAGCAACATCAAGCCAAAAAACTAGCCACCGTGCCACGCACACCATATCTTCTTCAGAAGGTGAAGATCTTCATAGTGAATCTTCAGATCATGAAAGTTCTGAAAGTGAATGGGAGGATGTTAATAGAGAGAAGTGATGAACAACCTCAGCATCTTTTTTTTATTAACATGAAATGCAGGGGCCCAAACATGCTCCAGCAACTGATGTGGCACCTATTGCATATTTTTTACTTGTTTTTTTGCCAATTTCATCCTTGGAATTATCGTTTCTGAAACAAATAAATATGCAAAGAGGTTTCTCCAGGAACATCCAAATCTTTCTCCCAAATCTTGAGCAAGGAAATGGAAAATGTTACAAATGCTGAAATAAAGGTTTCCTTGCGTGCCTTCTAATATGAGAGTAATCAGTAGCCCATGTAGGACGAGATGATTGCCGAAGGCATATCCAGTCAAAACAAATACCAGGATTGTGTAAAATTAAAGACTCGATCAAAGCCTTTGGATAATTTTTTTGCAAAAAAGAATGAAAATAGCGTGATAAACGCTGAATTGCTGTTTACTACAATCGTTGTGGAGCATAACCTACCTATAGCAAGCTGTGATCATGCTGGTCGCTTCTTTCATGCTATGTTCCCAGACTGATATTGATGAAGCTGGATATCCTTGAGCATATGTGGCATGGAATGAAATATCTAAGACAAAGGATTCATCTGGCCTTCCCAAGTATTCCACATTGCCTAAACTAATGTTGGTAATATTGACTATCCCTCACAGCAGTTCCTCTACGTATAGAATATTTAGTATAGTAAGGAAATACCTCACATACTTTTGCCCAACAATGAGCACCAAAACATTAAGTGCCCTTCTTGTACAGAAAAGTAAAGCATTTTCCTCAGGTGAGCTGTGTTATAAAAGTTTTCTGAAAAAGAATATACCACTGCAAAACAAGCAACAAGGGAGTTTTTTATGTCAGCAATGACATGAGGTAAGTACAATTGATAATTTAATTTCATATTTTTTTTTGTGAGGATAGTGTAAACATATAAAGTTATTACACATTTCACGCATTAATTTCTCATGAAATACCCATTCCACACGTTAGCGATGAGGCTTCGTATGGTGATTACCGATAGGCACCTCATACAAGTATTACAGGTTACACAGTAATACTATAATATTGTCCTTAACTTTGAAAAAAATTGCGTGTTACATTACTGAAAGTTTGTCTTCAATTACTGAAACATTATTGTAAAATACTCTATTGATTACTGATGCGTTCTGCTAGAGGTTGGCCCCTCTGAAATAGCATAGATTCGATGTTCTCATTGCCATGTGCAAGAACTAACGTTAGCTAAAATAATTACAATTTTGATTTTTAAATGTCAGCAGTATTTTCTCTGATTGCTAGAAATTGTTGGGATGGTACTGGCACACGTTTTTCCTCAGACGCAGAAATGCTGTCACGATTTCTGTTCTCTCTCTCTTCTTTTTTTATTTTTTAATAACTGTTTTACTTTGCTTTGTCTTTAAAGATTCTAAGTAAATTCCAATAGAAAATACAAATTGGTAGATCGATTTGATAGAACCGCTCTAACAAAATGTTAAGAGACTGTCAGACACTCACCATTTTATCATTCCCATTAGACTTCAATTTCAGCAAAAGTTTCCGTGTTATGTAAAATAAGCACTTAAAGGATTTAAAGCTTCAGCATTGTATCATTTAACGACAATTTATTCTCTTCAGTCTCATTCTCCCAGCTTGCATTTTAAACCTAACTGGAACTCTAAATGTTGTGAGTCGTTTAAAATATTATTTATATACTTGTGTGCACTTAAAATACAGATAAATCAGTTACATAATTTCACCTAATCGATTGAAATATTTCAGATATGTAGAATTTAAATTAAGTCTTAGTTCAAATATTCTTTAAAACATGTAAATACATGGTTTGCCACCTCGGTGGTCCAGTGGTCTAAGCTCTGGTTTCTGACTATTCGTCCAAGTGAGCCTGGATTCAAGTCCCAGATGAGGTATGGGTGGTGTGTTTATCTTACGGCACTGGCTCTCCTTCTTCGTGAAGCCAAAGGTCCTAAATTAGGGATGGACTGATATAGCCCAACAAGTTGCTTATGGTGGTCGTTAAACCTGAAACAAAAAAATAAGACATGATTTTGTTAAATATTATGTAAAATTTATGTTAAATACACTAATTTTTGTAACTATAAAGTAATTAGGGAAAATGAAAGTTATTTATCCTTTATATTCCATATTTTCTGTTTATCTTTATGGACTGTATAATCGGGACGTTCATTATGTGGCGTCTTTTTAATTCTCCCTCATGTGTGAGATGAACATAACATTATCAGTATTAATTTCAGGTAAGCAATTATTTGCAATTACAGCCTGTCTAGAATTTGATAAATCTTGCTTTCAATACATTACATTATTCCTTAGTTCTCTAAAAATTATCAAAACTGAATTTAAAAAATTGCCTGTAGACATTACGGTTTTATTTGATTTCTGCAGATAGTTTGCTTCATATTTTGTAACATGGAACAATTAGGCACAGTGGCCTTATACACTCTTGCTTGAGAAACACATCACAAGAGAACCACTTAAACAATGGATCAAAGCCCTTTGTTGGTTGATTCTCTTTCGACATTTCTCTGAGCAGGAGCCCATTCGGTCATTAAGCTTATCTACACTGTGCTATAGAAGAAAGGAAAACAAACTATTCAACATACAGATTTTTTCTTACATATGAACTGTTTCTACGGGAATGTATTAACAAATTGTACATGGGCAGTATACCACTTAGGTTCAGAAAAGATCATGGAATTATAATACCAAAAATAATATGCCTCATGCATTTAATTGTTATTCATAAAAAGCAGGTAATTGTATAAAGAACAGTTATTTAAAGAATTAACAAATGTATGCTTTCGTAAGGAACGCAAGAATGTAAGGAAATGCAACAATTTGTCGCAATGTTATTTGATTTGCCGCTCTGGAAAAACTCTCAGAACCACCTGGAAAACCTGGAAAAGTCAGGGAATTTTTTTTCTACTTTTGAGTGGGAACCCTGAATTTGCTTCAATAATTGAACTAAAGCCAAAGTAGAAAAATAATTTTTCTCAAAATCAGTGTAGTATACTGTATTATAAAAGTTTAGTAGATATTAAACCTGGTCACATTTTCAGTGACAGTTTTGGTTTTTCAGTATTTATCTGTGATTCTAAGTTTCTGATTAGTTGCAGTGGACATCACTTTTAGCATTCTGTATTAAGTTTGCCCAAGCTTGTAGGAAGTTGTTTGTTGTAGGTTACAGGTTGAACAGACCTCTATGGTTTCACTATATTTTAAGTAAGAGCATTTGGATCGTATGCCCATGAAAAATATCCAAAGTCCTGGAAATGTTCTGGAAAAGTCCTGGAATTTTGTGATTGAAAAGGCGTATGAACCATGCATCAAGCGTGATGCAACACTATGGGACCTGGCAGAGGAACCGAAGACCTCCATACAACCATCAACACCTGACTTTGGAAGTTGGGATATTTGTGTAAACTGTTCAAATGGGTATCCCATGCTTTGTTGGACCAGAATCAGATGCAACGCTACTCTGTTGCTTTTGATCTGTGTGAAAGAGAAAAGCAGGAGGGCTTTTTTGCATGGGTTGGTCACGAGTGAAGAAAAATGGGTCACAAATGTGAATGTTATGCGACAAAGAGCATGGACCAAGCAGGGACAACCTCCACAGAAGTTTGCTAAGTCACCCCTTCATGGGCGGAAGGGGATGCTGAGTTGATGGTGGGATTGTTGCGGTGTGATTCACTATGAACTCCTACTGCTGAACAATACCATCACAGCGGATGCTTACATCCAACGTTGAACTGTCTCTATGCTACACTGCAAAAAAAAAAAAAAAATGCCCAGCGTTGATTAATCACCACGTAGTTGTTTTTCACCTGGATAGTGCTTGTGCACATGTTGCTTTATGGACCCAGAAAAAATTGCATGAGCTGGAATGGAAAATATTGTTGAACCCCCTTATTCCCAAGACCTTGGACTTTAATCTCGGAGTCTTTGTTGAATTTTCTCTCTGAGAAAAACTTTGCTAATGAAGATGATGTGAAACATTGCATGGATAACTTCTCTTCAACTCCCACTTGCCAGACTTCTATCACAATGAGATTGGTGGAACAAGGCCATGAGTTCCCATGGGGACTACCTGAATGATCATGCACAGTGGGAAACATTTTTCACATATTTCTTGAAAATGCTACACTGTTTTTAGCACGTCTTTTGTAAAAAAGATCGTGCTTCTGTTATCGGTTTGTCCGTCCATCTGTACCCACGGTATCTCTGCAGCTATTGGTCTGATTTGAAAAATTCTTTTTGAATTGGGAAGCTTGAAATATGCAAGTGATGATCCTTCATTTCATTTTTTTTAACGATGTACAATTTTGCCGCTAGGGGGCGTAAATGCAGATGATGTCGAATTCAAAATTACGTTTTAATCCACATATTTGCTTCTAAACATCCGATTGAAAAAATTCTTTTATCTTTCGATCCCATTTATGTCGAAGAGTGTTTTAGATATAGTTTCCTTTTCAAATTACGTATAGATTTTCCGCTAGGGGCGTAAAAGTAAATTCAATTTTTTTCGATAACTCTTCTCCTAAAACTCCGATTTGAAAAATCTTTTTTTCAGTGGATACATCTCCTAATCGAAAATCTTTTGCATATAATTTCGAATTTTTGGTAAAGAATGCTTTGGCCACCAGGGCGTAAGTGTTAATTTTTGCTTCTGATGTATTTGCCATAAAATCTGAGCTTCTAAAATATCGATTGAAAAAATTCTTTCGTGGACTGATGCCACTCACATCAATAAACCTTTTCGGAATATTTTCTTCCTAAAATATCCCACAGTTTCTCCGTCAAGGGGCGTAGATGTACATCTTATTTTTGTCAATATCTCTACTTCTAGGAGTCCGATTTGAAAAATTCCTTCTTTGTTGGATAGTGTTTTCCGTGTGACATGTTTTTCATATAATTTCAAAATTTTCAAGTAATTCATAGACTTTCCGCTAGGGGGCATAAAGGTAAATTGCGTTTCGCCTTATATCTCTGCTTCTAAATCTCCGATATGAAAAATTCTTTCTGTACCGGATACAGCTCCTGATAGGAAATCGTTTGCACATAATTTCTAATTTTTGTAAAACAATGGTTTGGCCACCAGGGGGCATACATCTTAATTTCCGCTTCTCATGTATTTGCAGCAAAATATGAGCTTCTAAATTCTCGATTAAAAAAACGGCGTTTGTAGACCGATACTACTCATGTCGACAAACCTTTTAGGAACATTTTCTTCTTAAAATAGTGCATGGTTTCTACGCCAGGGGACGTAAATGTATATCTTATTTTTGTCAATATCTCTACTTCTAGGGGTTCGATTTGAAAAATTCCTTTTTTGTTGGATAGTGTTTCCAGTATAACATGTGCTTCATATAATTTCATAATTTTCAAGTAATTCAAAGACTTTTCGCTTGGGGGCGTAAAGGTAAATTGCGTTTCCCACTATTTCTCTGCTTCTAAACCTACGATTTGAAAAATTCCTTCTGCACCGGATACAGCTCCTGATGGGAAATTGTTTGCACATAATTTCCAATTTTTGTAAAAAATGGTTTGGCCACACCAGCTGGCGTAAATCTTAATTTCCGCTTATGATGTATTTGCAACAAAATGTGAGTTTCTAAAATCTCGATTGAAAAAAGTCTTTTGTTGACCAATGCTACTCATGTCGACAAACCTTTTAGGAACACTTTCTTGCCGCCCCGGTGGCGCAGTGGTCTAAGCGATGGCCTCTGATCATTCGTCCGAAGGGGTCCGGGTTCGAATCCCGGTGAAGCATGGATGTTGTGTTTGTCTTTCGGCACTGGCTCTCTCCCTTCCCTGGAACCAGTGACCCTAAATTAGGGACGGGCAACTGCTTATAGCCCATTGAGTTGATCACGGTGGTCGTTAAACCTCCAATCAAAAAAAAAAAAAAAAAAAAAGAACACTTTCTTCTTGAAATAAATGCATGGTTTCTACGCCAGAGGGCATAGATGTATATCTTATTTTTGTCAACATCTCTACTTCGAAAAGTCCAATTTGAAAAATTCCTTCGTTGTTGGATAGTGTTTCCGATGCGAAATGTTTTTCCTATAAATTCAAAATTTTCACGTAAATCATTAAGACTTTCGGCTAGGGCGCATAAAGGTAAATTGCGTTTTCTGCTCCTAAAACTCCGATTTGAAACATTCTTCCTGTATCGCATACAAGACCTGATGAAAAATATTTTTCACATAATTTCTAATGTTTTATAAAGAATGGTTTGGCCACCAGGAGTCATAAGTGTTAAAAATGTATTTGTAGTAAAATCTGGGCTCCTGAAACAAACTCGAACAATTTTTTTTTTTCTTGGACCGATACCGCTCATATGGATAAACCTTTTGAGAATACTTTCTTCCTAAAATAATGCATGGTTTTCCCACCAGGGGATGTAAAGTCACATCTTATTTTTGTGGATAACTCTGTTTCTAAGAGTTCGTTAGCTCAAGATTCCGTTTACACCAATATCCGAGGGATTAAAGACCCGATTGAAAAACTTCTTTCTTCCGTCAGATACTATTGTTTTCCATATCGGTTCCATTGCCTTTGAATAGCTTTGATAAATTTAATTTGCGTCAGAACGGATTCAAAAGACATGCTTATTACACCCGAAAATTCGGTATCATCGTTCTTGTTCTAGTAGGTGTCATAAATGTGTATGATATTTCCCCAATATCTCTGCTACTAAAAGTTCAATTTCAAAAGCTCTTTCTGCGTTGGATAATTTCACGGTGAAGAATATTTTGCATATAATTTCCAATTTCTTGTAATGCACATTTCCCCCTCTAGAGAACAAAATTTCATATTTCTGATTACAATGCATTTGTGTCTGTATCTATGTGTCTGAAAATGCAATGGAATTTTTTTTTTTTTTTTTTGTTTTGGTTTTACTCATAATGGAAAACATATTATTCGTATATCCTGCCCCAAATAATGCAGTTTTCCCACTAGGGTGCTACACACATTTGATTTCTTGCAGTATTTCTGCTTATAAAAATCTGATTTCAAAAATTCTCTTTGCATAAGATACTATTTATCTTGGGAATTTGATTTTTCATAATGCACAGTTCCACAGGTGGCATAAGTGTGCAAATTCGGTTTACAACTGTATCTCCACTTCTAAAGATCCAACCAAACATTCTTTTTGTACTCCATGCCATTTGCTATGATAAACATTGTAAACATTTTCCACTTCAAATAATGTAAAATTTTCCTATTAGGACTTTGCACTGGTGTGCGAAAATTAAGGACGAAGAGGAGAAATTAGCATAACAGCCGAACGAGCAGGCAGAACGGACCGAAGGACCACTCAGGAAATAAACTAGGGTCCGGTACGGTAGGGCATGTGCATATATGCAGCATGACGGGGTGGGGGTGGGGTGACGGAAGGGTATAAAGCGCACGGGCGGTGTACGCTCAGCAATTCGGTGAAAGCTATTGCACTGTGAACATCGGTTTGAACGACATCGAGTTGCTGCCACCGTGTGATATGGCCAACAGGCAATCCAGTAGACGACATCTGAATGACTTTACCCGAGGTTGCGTCATTGGGAAGTTGGAAGAAGGTCGAAGTGGGACTAGTGTGGCCGAGGAGTTCGGGGTCGCTCACAGAATCGTTTCACGAGCTTGGAGAGCATTTCAAACGACAGGAACAGCTGTCTGAGAGTTTAGCACTGGTTGTCCATGAGCAACCACGGCGGCGGACGACCGGTATATTGTCCTACAGGCGAGAAAAGACAGAGGGAGAAATCGCAAGGCACATGCAACAGACAACTGGACGTCCGTTATCGCGTTTTACCATGGCCAGGAGGCTGCACAAAGGTGGTCTATTTGCATGATGACCAGTACGGTGTGTGCCATTAATGCCTGCTCATCGGAGACGGCGGTTTCTGTGCTGCCAGGAACACAAGAACTGGACACATCAAGAATGGGGTCGAGTTCTCTTTACAGATGAGAGCCGATTTAATCTGGTGAGTGATTCTGGACGTATACACATCTGGAGAGAGCAGGGAACACGCAATCACACCTCCAACATCATCGAAAGGGACCGGTTTGGAGGTGGCGGAGTTCTCGTTTGGGAAGGTATCATGCTTGGTAGCCTTATTGACCTCCACATCTTCCAAGGAGGTTCAGTCACTGGTGTCCGCTATTGTACCGAAGTTCTGCCTCGTGCATTTGTTTAGAGGTGCTGTGGGTCCTGAGTTCCTCTTCATGGACAACAACGCTACACTTCATCGTACAGTGGCTGTTGGAGAGTGAAGATATTCAACGCATGGATTGGCCCGCAAGGTCCCCGGACCTAAATTCAATCGAACACGTGTGGGACCTTCTCAGGAGACGCTTGGCAGCACATCACCAGCCGCCAGCAATGATTCCACAGCTGTGATTGGCGCTACAAGAGGAATAGGCCGCAATGCCTCAACAGCTCCTTGAAAACCTCGTCCTCAGCATGGACAGACGTTGTAAATCCTGCAACGCAGTCAGGGGCCATCATATCCCCTACTAAAGACTGGATTTTTCTTGGCAGCCGCCTGTCACATGGACATTTCTGTCTTCTGTCCAGTTGTGCTGGAAGCTACCTTTTCAATAAAGTGCCGTATCCTTTGGATTCCTTGTTTGGATGGTTTTGCTCACTTGTAGCATATTCTTACATCTTGGGGATCATATGGTATGATTTGAGTCGATGTGGAGCACTTCTGCACGGCGTTACATTCGAAAAACCGTCTCGTCCTTAATTTTTGCACGCCAGTGTACTTATATACTATTTTACTGCTACCTCTGTTTCTAAGAGTCATATATGGAAAATTTGTTTTCCTTTGCCTAGCTCCCACTATGAAAAATATTTTGCACATATTTTCTGCTTTTTCACAATACATAGCTCTGCTGCTGGAGAGTGTCAATATAAATATTTCTATTTGCAAAGGTATTTCTGATTTTAAAAATCACATATTTTTTTCATATCCTTTGCCATGAAGAACAACATTTTGTGCTTATTTTCGTCCTCAAATGGCACAGTTTTCTCATTAGGGGCATGAAGTTATATTGCGGTTTTTTTTACATATTTCTGTTTCTAACGATTTGATTTCAAAAATCCCTTTTGCTTCAGATATCTTCTGAATGAGGAAGATTTTGTGTATAATTTGGGATTTTTTGTAACATATCTTTCTGTTGATGATAGTCGGCGCATACTGCGGTTTCTGTTTGCAAATGTATTGCCACTTCTAAGAATCCAGCTGAAAAAAAAAATTAACTTTTGTAACTTGTCCATTCAGTTTGAAAGAACGTGGTGCATGTTGTGTATTTTAATTTGTTATTTATGATTAATGAACGAGTTTTAATCTCCAAAATTACTATCATTTCCATATTGTCTCTTATTGACATCCAAATATGAATGGTAATTAGCTCTCTCTCTCTCTCTCTCTCTCTCTCTCTCACACACACACAGTGAGAATGAGAATGTTCAAAAACAAGCATATGGTGTAATAAAATAAATGGTATTGGCCATGCCAAATGAATGCAAATAACAACAAACTTGGTCTCGAGATAATTTGAACATGAGTTTCACCAAATGCTGCAATGTTAAATTAAACTGAAGTGGTGTAAATGAGCAATACTTAAACAGGTTTAGGATATTCAGGTGGGGGGGGGGGGGTTTACTAAAGCAAATAAAAAAGCACTTTGGTGAAAATATTTACTGTAAATATATTGCTGTGCCTTGCTTAGTGTCCACATTTGTGTTGTGTACCAACTTTAAAGAAAAGGGTAAATTATGACAGTTTCATTGTATAATAGTTTTATCGTGCCTGTATCATAACAGTCCCCAGTGTTGTATTTGACTTTTGTGATTTTACAACTGCCTTGGAGGTATTACTAGGAATACCACATTTACAACTCATTATGTATAAAATGTTGAATTCTTTAAGGATATTCAGTTTTTTTTTTTTTAAATAGATGGAAAGTCAAAAGTTCCTTGAAGAAAACAGTGCTTCAGTGTACATTAAAAAGGTGGAACAAAGGATAAATGAAGAAGCTGAACGTGCCAAACATTATTTAGATGAGTTAACTGAAGAGCTTATAGTTAAGGTAGTTGAAGAAGAGCTAATCAGTAAACACATGAAAACTATAGTTGAGGTAAGTCATTACTTTGTATGTGTGAGAACATTTCTGGGAAATTAAGACCTTGTTTATTTTGTATTCTTTGGTATCTTATAATTTGTGATTTTTATTTCATTTTCACCATGCAAATAGTTATTAAATTGCATTAACTGTCACTGATGTAATATAGCTTTTGTGTTAATTGTTCCAATATACAATATGCTTTGAACCTCCTGCTGCCACTAACCTCCTAAAACATAAGACAAAAGAAAAAAACAACATTTGTTTAATTGTAGAAAGGAGATCTTTTTTTCTTGGTGCAAATAAATTGATCATGATATTTAAAAAATGAATTAAGTTTTACAGATATCGACACTGGAGTATTTTCAAAACCTAGTACTAAAAATATAAAAACATCGAAACAAAAAAACAAAACCTTTAATTATTTTGCCAAGTTATAAAAAGACAATATGCTTCAATATCATGATTTTTCAAAAATAAGGGATGTAATCATGGTTTGGCAACCTCATACCAAAAGAACCTGGACATCAGACAGGTTCTCAGACTCTCTCTCTTTATATTTTTTCCCATTTCAGAAGTTATTTTTTCATGGCATTGTTTCACTTTATCATAAAAATGTTTTTGGGTATAATTTTATTTTGTTAAAGGCAAATTATAATTGTTTTATTTTATCCTTACAACAGCCAATTGATTTTTTTAGATAAGTTGTTGAACCCTGATTGCAGCCGAAATGTTAATAACTGACGCTGTGACACTCATTAATTTTTTTTGTTGCTACCTTAATATACCCATTCTGAAGATTTTTGTAATAAATTGCCTTTTGCAGGTATGTACAGTACCGTATATACTCGCGTATAAGTCGAGAAATTTGGGACAAAATGAGAGCTTCAAAGTAATGGGGTCGACTTATACGCAGGGTCTAAAAACATCGTAAGTCCAAAAGTTCTTCCCGTGAGGCAAAAGGCAATCCCCCCCCCCCCAAAAAATTGCCGATGCGGTATTAATTACGAAATCGCAACCCTCCGAAAGAAAAAAAAAGAAAGAAAAAACGCCGATGTGGTAGAATTACGAAATCGCAAACCTAAGAATTTCTCCGCGCTTTGAGAAGTCTCTCTCCTGGCTTTGCGTATCCACAGCGCAGTCACAGCCGCGCATAGAAAGCTCCGCTCTTCCGACTACCAGTTGATTGCACTGATCTTCGACGTAACGGCAAAGAATATCACGCGAAGCGTTTTTCTTTGGTAACGGAGCCATGCGACAGCCAGTGTTAGGTGTTGCTTGTTCTTAATCGCACATGTCTCGCTTCTCCTATTATGGGTGACACAGATTGTGTAAAGAAACGGATGTCCTATAATGCAGGATTCAAGTTGAAAGTGGTTTCTTTTGCAGAAAATACTAACAACTGTGCTGCTTCACGTCAATTTGGCATTAACGAAAAACTGATTCGAGATTGGCGTAAAAAAACGGACTTGGTGAAAATCCCAAAATCGCAAAAAGGCGCTGCGCCGTGGAACGACATCTTTCCCAGAGCTGGAAAGTGTCTTGAATGATTGGATTGTGGGCTGCAAACAAAATGGTTACATTGTAACGCGAACTGGTATACGTTTGCGAGCAATGAAGCTCGCAAAAGATGAAAAGTTTGCAGCCGCAAATAACACTTTTCGTGCCTCACCAGGTTGGTGCACAAGGTTCATGAACTGCTATGGGTTGTGTCTACGCCAGCGCACCAAAATTGCACAAAAGTTACCTCGTGACCTCGAAGCAAAGGTAATGGAATTTCAAAAGTATGTACCGTAATTTTTGGGCTAAGAGCCGCGGCTCTTACGTTACTAAAAGTGAAATTTTTCGGGCGAGCGGCCCTTATGCCGAATTTGTTTTCGATAAGACTTTCTTCCCTCCCTTTTTTTTTTTTTTCATGCAGATGCTTAGTAAATTTTTTCAAACCACATCTTTTTTTGTTCACGAACTCGACTGTGATCATTACCCCCCCCCCCCTTCTACTCATACGTTAGACAATAACTCCGCTGTCCTGATGTTGGTTTAGGAGGGAAAGTGGGGGAGAACAGGAATGCGTGACTCAAACGCCCTTTGCATGGGGGATGGAATGGGGACATAAGCACACAGACGCTCCGAGGCTTCTGTGGATAGCGCGCCCAGCGGTAACGGCTCAGTGCGCAGTAAATGAAAGTAGGTCAAACCACTTGAAAGAGAGAAAGCGCACCGCCGTTTCGAAATGTTAGCGGCAGATCAGCGGCGAACACGTGCGAAGCAGCTGGTAAAAGGAAACGTCTCTACATGAGAAAAAAAGCATAACATAGAAGGAACATATTATTAAAGAAAACATTAATCGAAAGCATAACAAGCGATAATTTATAAGTTAATTACTTCTAAGACGGATTCCATTGCGGTGAACAGAGAACCATCCTGTAGCAGACATCCACATTGAATGGAATTTAGACAATTGTGCGGTTTTACGAGCAATGCGATATTCTAACGGGAGTCTTAAGATTAACTGTGATTTATATTGATTATATAAATGGTTCTGAGCATTTAATAAAGGCAAACAAATAACATCATTAGCATAATTAATAAAAATGTTTGCCAGTATGAAAAAATAATTGTGTAAAGCAGATCGACACTGAGTTGCAGAATTAGCCTTTGAAGTATACATATAATCACGTTGGGTGTGAGTTAATTCATGAAAATAAGGAAGATAATTTAGCTTTCTGAGCAGCACCACGACTTCACAGGTGCGGCCCTTACGGCAACTTTTGCTTCCAAGATTGCAAAAATTCTCACCTGCGGCTCTTAGTCCGAAAATTACGGTAATTCAAAAGAGAAAAGAGACTGCTTTTGAACTTTCCCAAATAGGAAACATGGATGAAACTGCCATGTGTTTCGACCTTCCTGGAAATAAGACGGTAAACCAAAAGGGCGAAAAAAATATCTTGATCAAAACGACTGGCCACGAAAAATCCAGTTTCACGGTTGTTCTTTCCTGTTTGGCCGACGGCAGTAAGCTACCTCTGGTAATTATTTTCAAACGCAAAACTCTGCCGAAAAGCGTTGTCTTTCCGTCTGTTGTGCTCGTTCGTGCCCATGAAAAAGGATGGATGAACGAATCGGGAACAATTGACTGGTTAAAGAATGTGTGGAACAAAAGGCCAGGTGCACTTTTGAGGAAATCTCTTTTGGTGTGGGATATGTTTGTTGCACACCGTTGTGCAGAAGTGAAAAAAACTGCAGAAAGTTCAAAAACAACTCTTGCTGTCATCCCAGGTGGGTTGACATCTGTTCTTCAACCACTAGATATCTGCCTTAATAAGCCCTTCAAGGACAATGTGCGGAGGTATTGGGCAGATTGGATAAGTTCCGATTTGCCGACTGAAACCAAGGGCGGAAAACTAAAGAAGCCGGATATCGTTTTGATTGCGCAATGGGTCAAGGATGCTTGGGATGCGATACCTGCGGAAATGGTCGTGAAATCATTCAAGAAATGTTGCATTAGTAACAAACTTGATGGCACAGAGGATGATGAGATTTTTATGAGTGATGATGACAGTGATTCTGATGACACAGGCATAGATGGGAATACTGATGTTTATGATGACGCGCCGATGACGGAGAAAGACTTTTTGAACTGTTTGGCGAGTCTGACTCGGAATCGGATTTTGAAGGGTTCCGATGAAGTTTTTGGGTATGCAAATTAAATTTAGTATTATATATATAATTTTTTTCGTTTTCAAATGTTTTTGAATAAATTCATTAAAATTTTTTTTTCTCATTCCTGGATCGACTTATACGCGAGTTTCCAATTTCTTACGATTTTTTTCCTCTGAAAGTGGGGGGATCGACTTATACGCGAGTTTCCGATTTCTTACGATTTTTTCCTCTGAAAGTGGGGGGGTCGACTTAAGCGAGTATATACGGTAATTACCTTCTGTGTTTAAACTTCTGGATCTTCACCATTGACTGTACTCTGCTGCAGTAACATGTTATAATTGATTTTCTACATTAATTGAAAATGTATTTTTATAATCTCTGTGTATTTGTCAATTCCCTGTTCATAGTTTCACATATTTCGTATTAATTACACAGCAGCACATTACCACAAATTTTCTTTTCAAGATTTTCCTTATGTTATAAAATTACTGAGAAGGGTTTTAACCATTTTTTTAACTTAGCAAATATTACATAAGTAAATCAGTAGCAAATTTTGCATGCCTGTGTTATGATTCCTTTTCATTTAAGCACTCTTTTTCTGTTCCTAAGAAATGTCACAAGTCTATAAAGATTTGATTTTTATTAATCACTGAGTGTTATAATCACAATCTAATTGTTTGCATATTAATGGCATTTTTGCAGGGTTTGTTTCTGAAAAGCACACCTTTTTGTTGAAAAATATAAACTGTTGTATAAGTAGCATTCAAAAAATATTTTTTCATTTAGTGGTGTGTTTTAGAAGAATGCCACTGTACTTTGTTGTTTAATGTTTGATGGAAATAGGTAAAATAAGATAGTATATACATTTTTTTTTGTAGTTACCATGTCACTTCTTTAATATTACTGTTTTCAGAACTTATATTTGCAGAAATGGTTGTTGCCTTATTATTTGCCCATTACCATAACAGAATAGTAATTTTGAGTTTATTGTATTTTAAAAAGGCCATGCATTTTTGGATCTGTCTTAATTTCTAATTTTTCTTGGTGATTTTTTTCTCTCAATTCTAGATGGAAAATTCTGGTGTTGTCCACATGTTGAAAAACCAGAAGACTGATGGTAATTCTGCATAACTATTCAAACTACTGAAAATAATATTAAAGTAACAATTTTGTTCCTATTTTTAAACTTAGTTTTGCCAAATTTATTATTTCTCAAAATTGAACTTAAGTGAAAATAGTTTGGGCTGCAACGTATGCCTACATTAACTTTTTTGCATGCTAATTCACACTAAAGCTGTGGTTGGTAGCATTTTCAGTATTTAATGAAAAGTTCAAGTTTTTTTTTTTTTTTAATGTTGTAACTTTGTATGAAAGTAAAAATTCTCTCTTCACATGTGCTTACTTTTGTATTATTAAAAAAAAAAAAAAAGACTTGTGTTCCATGCAAATAAAATGAACATGTAGAGAAGTTTCAAGGGTTTATCAGTGATCTTAGGAAAACTAAAATTGCCTTGCTGCAGGCTTCTCTGACTACTAAGCAAAGCATATTTAAGAAACAAAGCAGCAGGAGTGAATATCTTGTTTGTGATAGTCACATAGTGGCAGAAGTAATTGCAAAAGAAGGTAAGTCCTTCACAGATTTAAAATGTTTAGCTTTGTTTTGTAAGCTGTAGCCAAAGCATTGTGACCAGACTAAAAGACATCTTTTCCAAACGTGAGCCTCTCTGCTAGAACTTGCATGCGGTATTTTGAAGAGCTGGGGCCAAATTTGTGTGCAAAACTTAAAACATTTGCCAAAATAATTTATGTACTGGCAATGGATGAAAGTAATGACATCACATATAGTCCACAGTTGATATTTATTTGAGGCATATAGCCAAAAGAAGTCTTTCCTGATCAGAAATTGGCAACTTTTTAGCACATGTGAGCTGCATTCAAACACAAAATGTTTAAAATACAGACAAATACTGTATGGCTGAATAATCCATTTGCATTTCAAATTTTATAACTAAAGAACAAATATATACAGCAAAACCTCGAAAATCCGGCATTCAGAAAACCGGCGCTTTTCGGACCTTTTTCGTAAGAATATCTGTTTCCCCAATAACCATGGAAATCTCCCAATATACTGTCTCAACAACACATCAACACATTGCTGCTAGATCATCCCATCTCAGTGCGCAAATTGCCGATAGCCGCCGACATTTAACATTGGGAGGTTTCTCAAATTCATCATCCCATTGGGCTGTGCAATTTTACACATTTCAATTTTCTCAGGTTGGCAGGTATGCGTTGTTGGTGAATTATAAGACGTCGTACTGTCGGAAATAACTTTTTTGAGCCTCGTTCGAAGTGCAATAACGCGCAACTCATCACAGCGCGTGGTTCCGCGATGACGAAGTGTTTATATTTCTTGCAGACTTTCGCCGCATGGGAGAACGAAGTGCAATGTGTTATTGCTAGAAGCTCTTCACATTATTCATTTCTTTTTCCCCAAACAAACAGACACAATCACAAAAACTCCGTGAATTACGAATCCCCCTTTTTTTCCAAACTCGTGTTAGCAAAGGATGACTTTATTGACAGCTTGTTCCTCAGACTAGCAGATGTGCTTTTTCCTACTGCGTGAAATTTTTTTTAGGTTATTTGAAATGGCTTGTTGTAGTGAGAGTGAAAGTTTGCCAAGTGATAGTGATGATTTTGAATCATCTGAGAGTGATATTGGCCAAGCAACATCAAGTCAGAAAACTAGCCACCGTGCCATGCATACAATATCTTCTTCCGAAAGTGAAGATCTTGTTAGTGAATCTTCAGATCATGAAAGTTCTGAAAGTGAATGGGAGAATGTAATAGAGGGAAGTGATGAACAGCCTCAGCATCCTTTTGATTATCATGAAATGCAGGGGACTAAACATGTTCCTGCAACTGATGCGGCACCTATTGCATATTTTGACTTGTTTTTTACCAATTTCATCCTTGGAATTATCGTTTCTGAAGCAAATAAGTGTGCAAAGAGGTTTCTCCAGGAACATTCAAATATTTCTCCCAAATCTCTAGCTAGGAAATGGAAAAATGTTACAAAAGCTGAAATAAAGGTTTCCTTGCGTGTCTTCTAATATGGGAGTAATCAGTAGCCCATGCAAGACGAGATCATTGCCGAAGGCATATCCAGTTAAAAAAACATGAGGATTATGTAAAATTAAAGACTCAAAACCTTTGGATAATTCTTTTGCCAAAAAGAATGAAAATAGCGTGATAAATGCTGAATTGCTGTTTACTACATTCGTTGTGGAGCATAACCTACCTATAGCAAGCTGTGATCATGCTGGTCCCTTGTTTCATGCTATGTTCTCAGACTCTGATATTGATGAAGCTGGATATCCTAGAGCAGATGTGGCATGGAATGAAATATCTAAGATGAAAGATTCTTATGGCCTTCCTAAGTATTCTGCATTGCCTAAACTAATGTTGGCAATATTAACTATCCGTCACAGCAATTCCTCTACAGAGATAATATTTAGTATAGTGAGGAAAAACCTCACATATATATACTTCCGCCCAACAATGAGCACCAAAACATTTAAGTGCCCTTCTTGTACAGAAAAGTAAAGCATTTTCCTCAGGTGAGCCGTGTTCTAAAAAGAAGTTTTCTGAAAAGGAATGTATCACTGCAAAACAAGCAACAGGGGGGAGTCTTTATGTCAGCAATGACATGAGGTAAGTACGATATTGATAATTTAATTTCATAATTTTTTTGTCAGAATTGTGTGAACAGATAAGGTTATTACACATTTCACACATTAATTTCTCATGAAATACCCTTTCTGCGCGTTAACGATGAGGCTTTGTATGGTGATTACTGATAGGCGCCTCGGAAGGTTGGCACCTCATACAGGTTACACAGTAATACTATAATATTGTCCTTAACTTTGAAAAAAAAATGGCGTGTTCCATTACTGAAACATTACTGAAAAATCCCCTATTGATTACTGATACATTCTGCTAGAGGTTGGCACCTCTGCATGTGACATCTCCGGTGATCGCCAAATGTTGCATGTTATCACCCTCTGTTAGTGACTGAACCAAAAGTATTCCCATTGCTAAACAAAATCTTCCCTCCACTAGCTGATGCATTTCATGCAAACAGCACTGTAATACACATATTTGTTCTTTTGTAATGAAGTTTTGAAATGTATACAAACTTTTGAGCCACCTCATATTGCTCTGTATTTTACACATTTTGCTGAGTTTAAATTATTTTTTATCACCATATACATAAATGTGTATTATAAATTGCGCTTCCTTACTGTAACTTAAGGCTCTACGAGACCCGCCATCTTGTATTGCTGCCTTCTCTTATTAACCAACGGACAAGCGTATTTCACAAATTTCTCGGGCAATTTTGCACATTTTGGAACACCTTTTGTGGCTAACGCAAGATATGTGATAAATAAAGAGTTCCCGGGTTTCAGATTTTCATTTTGGACACTTTAAGTATTTTTTATTAATTAATAAAACTATGGAAGACGCTTGGTATGACTTTCGCTGCAGATAAAAAATGAAGGGTAAGGTCAATAAAAATTCTGAAACCAGGGAACTCTTTATTTATCATATATCTTGCGTTAGCCACAAACGGTGTCCCAAAATGAGCAAAATTGCCTGAGAAATTTGTGAAATACGCTTGCCTGTTGGTTAATAAGAGAAGGCAGCAATGCAAGATGGCGGGTCTCGTTGAGCCTTAAAAGTCATGTCACAAAAGGTTGTCAACCTGTGATCAGGAAGGACTTCCTTTGGCTGTACTACAAAAAGCAGTATAATATACAAATTAATGAGAAACCCCATGTGGAACTTCACTAGGTACTACATACATACGTACATATCACTAAGCTGTTCCCTGAGATTCAAAGGTTAACTCCACAAAGATTACAAACTACCAGATAATCTCCACTAGTGTTCAAGGTAAAATAAGATTGATAAATTTTTATTACTGTTAATAAGTTTGAATGTAATATTTAAATACTTTTAACAGTTTTATTGGCTTTTTATAAAAAAGGAATTTCTAATTATTTAAGAAAGACAGGCACAGAGTGAAAAACATAAGCATGCTCCAATGTCTTAAGAAAAAACCTGAGTTAAGTAAAGGCTATTTTTATATTGATATAAGTTTTATAGAAAACTAACATATAGGGAAATTAAAAAAAAAAAAAAACATTTCTCATTCTTTTTCTACCCAACAGATAGATTTAGAACTAGGTAGAAGGTGTGAAATTTGCCATTAGTAATCAAAAAGCAATAATGGAAAAAGCCAAAAATTTGTTGCAAATTTTGGTTTATTGTTGAGCGTTGTAGCTGCTTTGCATTTTTATCATTTAAAAAAAAAAAAAAAAAGAAAAACCCAGAAGTATTTTAAATATTCAGTTGAATTTCTGCAAAATTAACAGGCTTTTACACTACATCAAAGTGTGAAAGAGTGATTTTATAGAATTTTATTATTCTGTCTTATTATAGGTTCATGTTTTGAACTTTAAAAAATATAATGCCGACATGTTTATAATCTGAGTGTAGTCTGGAATTCTTGGTTTTTGTCACATTTTAAGCCTGGAAATTCTTGGTTTTTGTCACATTTTAAACCTGGAAATTCAGGTTTTTAAGTTTTAGAAGAATTTAAGATTCTTCAGTCACTTCATTTCTAAGAATGCTACAAAATGGTAACTAAAAGTTCCTTTCGAGTTCCATTTTCTTTGGGAATTACAGTGTTTGATTGAAAACACTGGCTTTCCGTGCGTGTGGTGAATGTAGACGATTTGTGATACCTTGAGGGTTTGTTTTGTTATCAGACAAGAAAACCCTCAAAATGATGAAAAAAGCCTTCTGAAAGGAAGGCTTTTTTCATCATTTTGGAAGTTGCATCTATATTAAATGATTTGGTTATATTAAATTCACTTAATCCAGTGAGCACCTCAACACAAAATTTGTGCCCCGGTCCATCACTACTACCTCCGGAATCCCTGTGCACTGAAAAATTTCCAGTAGTGCGTCGTACATACTCCGGGCATTCAGTGAAGTCAGACATACAGCTTCCGGCCACCTAGTATGCTGATCTACCATCACTAATATCCACCGGTGACCCTTGCTCGATGGTGGTTCAATCGGTCTGATTAAGTCCACATTGAAGACCTGAAATGGGAGGGGGGTCTCCTAACTGCCTCGATCAGAACCCTGTCTGCCCTCGTGATGGGACGTCTCAACTGATGCTTTGCATACAATACATCACAATATCTACACACATCTTCAAGGTAAGCCAATAGAAAGAATATCTAATCAGCTCTAAGGTCTTCTTGTGGCCCAAATGTGCGCCAAAAACCGAATCGTGTGCCAGCTTTAACACTTGCGCCCTCCGCTCTTCAGAAACTACCAACTGTAACGTAACCTGTCTCAACACTTGCTCCCGATGATACAACATTCCATCCATATAGAGATAACCTCATTTACCATTTTCCACCTCATTCCTAGCAGCTGCTAACGTCACACATCTCTTTTGTTGCTCCGTAAACAAGCGTCTGTCTGATCTCTCCTGAGCTTCACTCTTATCCAAATCTGTAATGCTATCTCCTGTTCCCTCACTAGCTGTCATTGTCTCCCCTGATTGGTCGGCCTGCTGTTGCCCTCGCTGATTCTCCTCGCTGCCTCCAGCACTGAGCGCTAATATCCTGGGACTATTTTGCTCTTCAAGCTACGCTCCACCAAGTAGGCGCGCTTGCTCCTCCTCCGCTGAAATATCTGTGACCGCGGGGCTTTCAATTCCTAGAATATCCTCCTCTTCTTCGATTAGCGCTTCACCAGTCTTAGATTCTGGATGCACATCCGGCCTATGCCTTAACTCTAACGCCTTTTCATACAAGGTTGCCCACATCGGAGTCGCTTCCCTTAAACTTTTCATGCGCTGGTAATCCTCCGGTGCTATAATTACCCTGTTTACCAGATTTGGAACAATTGCACACATCACTTCACAAAAACTTTCTGACGCTTCTAATCCCTCTTCATCTAATCATATATTCAATTGCTTAATGACAAACTCTCCCTTACTACCATCGAAGCCTCTTAAAATTATTCTACCCTTTGGTTCCAACAGCTCTTCGCCAAGTAACCCTCCTCTTACACAACTCACCTCCGCGCCTGAGTCAATAAGGATTTCGGTGCTCTTTCTGCATTCAGATTTAACCCTCTTCACTTCTCCTACCGGAATTTTTATTACCTCGTGACTTCCTTCCAGGCCTAAAACTCTATCTACCTTAGCCGTCATTCTCTTATCATCGCTTACCTGTACCGGCTCTATCCTTCTCTCTGAAACATCTTCAACTGCCTTTTGTCCCACCACTACTCTGTTTACCTTATTTGGGGAGTCTTCTCCAATTCTGAGAGTAAGCTGGGAGTACTCTGGGATGCCTTCTGGGTACAATTTGCTTTACGGTGCCCCACTACTCCACATTTAAAACATATAATTCCCTTATCCAAACTGGAATTCCCTACGATAGGCCTTGCCGCTGAGTAACCTGGCTTATTTCCGACGCTCTGATCTGTTCCAGAAAACTTTCCTTTCAATTGATTTCCGCCTGTCGGAAAACTTCCCTTCTTCCTGGCTTCTGATTGACCTCCTTTGAAATACGTTCCCAAGGGATGGCTGGGTTTGTATCTTCCTTCTTCTATTCCCATAGCTCCCATGTGGCTTTTGTATAAATCACAAAGCTCTCCTAATTCTGTCGAAGGAACTAACTTCCCTACTGAGCCTCTTTGAAGAATGTGGGTCTTCAGTTCTGGGGACAATAAAGTTTTAAATTTGTCGCATACCAACAAATTGACCAACTGATCGAATTCTTTCACTTCACTACTGTTAATGTAGTATGTTAAGGCCCTCTTAATACGTCCTGCTAACTGCAAGTAGCTTTCTTCTTTGTTCTTACTAATCTTCTGAAATTGTTTCAAATGAAATTAATTCTAATTTTCTTAACTCAAAATCCCTTTGCTTCTTTTCTATCGGCTAATTGTAATTCTAGCATTTTTTGCTCTGATTCTAGTTTTCTTTATTTCCTCTCAGCTTCTAATTCTAGCCTTCTTTGCTCTCTCTCAGCTTTTCTCTCTTCTAACTCAAGCATTCTTAATTTAAGTTCCCATTCCATTCTAGCTGGATTATTTTTCATGTCTTCCATATGAATACTTCTTTACTAAAATCTAATTCTGCATCACTAAGAATACTATTCTCTTCGTTGTCCGCATCTAAATTATTCTCAACTTTCCCTTCCAAAAGCTCAGTCATGATAATACACTATAATACACATACAAAAAATATATTCATGCAAAGAAATAAGAAAAGGAGTCATGCAAACTTCCGCATTAAATCATCGAAGGTTAATTTCCTTCCTGTTTTGTTTCTAACCTACCTCTACCTTCATGCATCACCCAAACATCTCTTATCCTATTTTACTCAGACTACTTATTCCTTCTCTCTCTTTTCGTTAGACGTTAATTTTTTTTTTCATACGCTATTCTAACTTAAAATTCCTTAAATCACAAGCATGAAAACTGGACTTATCTAATCACACTTATTACTTAATGAAAATACTTTGACACTTCACATTCTTTAGTAACTGACATAAAATTAACTGCTACAAAAATTTACTTTACAATGCTTTGAGAATATCTAATTATTAGTTTTCCATTTTCTTTCTAGTACCATGATGAGAACTTTTAACTCTTAACCCTAAACTATACCAAATGCACAGGCAAGGACAGAAATAATCTCAGAACAAAAAAAATGTGGTACGTTACAGAAGTACTCGGAACCCCTTCTGCTTCTTTTGTTGCCTTGTTTGTATGTCCTCGTCCGGCTTGGAATTTCTGTACTATCAGGTCCACACTGTCTTCGTCCTGGTTGACACACTGGATGCCGCATCTCAGCTGGCACGCTGTTGTCTCCTTGTTCCGGTCGGTACGTCGTCAGAGTTCTGTCTTCAGTCACTGGAATTTTCACAAAAAGTTCGTTGTTCCTTCTTCACACGATTCGCCATTCACGTCATTCATGAGCTCACTTTCAGGCTGATCCTGCCAATTGACTGCGCCAACATATCTGGCTGTAGGGCCAGACATATCAATTCGTAGATAATACCTTTTGATTCTCGCCATATAGCGAGCTACCACCTCACCTTTACTATGCGATCTGGCTATCAAGGCGGCTGAAGGCGCCCTTGCTTAGAAGAATTATTACCTCAACAAAACTCAGTCCAGTACACGGAAATAAAAAAACAGCAAGATTTTATTATTCCGATAACATTTGCTTCACGGGTTTCCGATGGCTTCCCGCTCAGGGTCCCCATGCTGACCACGTGCTACTTTTTCACAATGCTTTCTGCGATACACGGTGGACGAAGGAATCCTCCTTCCCGTTCACCACGCTGTACTTCTGCGATACCCGCAGCCCTTCCGTCAAACCGGTGTCCAAACTGGGATCCTCTCTCCTTGACGACCGAAGCTCAACTGCCTCCCACTAAATTCTCTTGGCCCTTTCGGTCCTCTACCACGCATGCGCAAGAAAAAACTCATTACCCCGGCAAGCATGTGAGATACCTGAGCTCAGGAGTGCCGTTGGATACCCACAGGCGATTACAGCCTTGTATGTATACAAAAGCGGTACGACAACTTTTCTAACAGAAGTGCCCAAGCAGCCGACTCTTCAAGGCCAGGTGCCTCAGGCATTCACGCACCCCTCCTTGCTCAAACATAGTATTAAAATTGTTCCACGTGGTGAAGAAGGTTCAGTTCTTTGTTGAAACAAAAAAATGGCGGAATAGAACGTTCGTCCGCACGTGTTTATCACAAAGTTAAAATTAAATAAATTAACAATTGATAGTTTGTTTGCGGGTGACCCTTACATTCATAGTATTCTCTCTTATTTTAATTGCATATTACAAACAATTTTGGAGAAACCTCGCTTATTGAAGGTTAGCGTGGTTATCAGCAAACAAAGTAAGCTGCATTATAAGCCTTCAAATTTCACTGAAAAACTAGGGATTACTTACTGTTGACAACATCATGTGGTTCCCTTTACAGACTGATCAATTTGCATAAACAAAAGAATGTTTCAGTTTTTTTACTGCCCACTGCTTCCTCTCTCTGTTTACCACTCCTACACCTCCTAGGTTAATGCTGTCTTTTATATCCTCCCATTTCCACGTTTCAATCATTAACCTCTGTTTAGAAAATCTTAAGAGTTTATTTTGCATCTTGAAACACCTTGCTCAAAGTGTCAGAGGAAAATGAAAAACACTTAAAACAGCTATCTTGACAAGCACAAAGTAAGCAACAGTTGACTTCGATTTCTGACATGGCGGATAAACGGGAAATGAAATGCAACCAAGCGAACTTTCAAATTTTTGGCAGTCACTTAAATTTTTACATTAATTAAATATTTTGTGTACTGAAAATCTCACACATATTTTCATTACTAGCTATAGTTTTTCATTAACAAGTAATATTTACCTTCAGTATTGATAAACAGTTTATGATTTATCAGTTTTAACCTGTCATAACGTAATATGCCAAAAATAATCCATTTTTGATTTGTCAGGTTGTAATAAAGTTCATGCATGTTGAAACTTATGCTGTATTAACAAAGCCATTTGTGCATATGTTGAAACTTATGCTGTATTAACAAAGCCATTTGTGCATATTGTCACTCTACTCTGTATGTAAAAGCTGAAGTTTTAACAGATCACAATAAAAAATGAATCCCTGTTAAAAATGATCGGAATGCTAGCATTTTGATTGATTTCATTGTCAAATGTAGAAGAAATCCATTATTTTCTAGTTTAGCCACAGATAAAACTGATTGGTTCAAATGCTTAACTCCCTAGTCTTTCTGAATAGACAAGGGGCACATTGTCATTCAGAGTAAAATGTGGTTTGTTTATGATCTTTATAATCAATCAGCATGTGCACTATGTTGTCAAAGGTCAGAGGGCACTTGAATTTGTTCAGATAATAGTTTGTTAAAGTTGGTGTTTGTAACATGTAGGCTGCACCATTGACTTCATATACAGACCTCAATCATTTCAGATTTTATAACTTATTTTATTGTGTATGCATCATCTCATTGTAGCTGCAGCTTGATTCTCTTGCAGAAGAATCTTTTTTTTTTTCTATGTTTCACAATTTTTAAAACTAGCATACTACAATATCACTTCAATTGCTTTCTGAATTTGTCCTCCAAGTTGTAACTTCTCTGCGGTGTACTGATGCTCATTCCTCCTCGTGTGTCTTGACCTGCTTTTACCCCTCAATTTCATGTTTTCTCACTTTGTGTATGCCCTGGTGCTTGTTTTTTATTTGTCTGTACCATCTTTGCTACATCTCTTATCTTCTGTGTGCTTGCTTACTTCTAGATGCAAATCATCCACACATTTGAAATATTTTTTTTTTTTTTTTTTTTTGCTGTGATGGCATTTTTACTATGAAGTGTACATATCATCCTTCCATGACACTGTTTCATTTCTTCAACAAAACTCTGGGTAAAATGTGACCAATCTTTCTTTTTTAAATACAGGATGCTCTGCTCTGAAAACTTAATTACAATTATAAAAATCAACAACAAACTATTATTAAACTGCCTCTAACACATCTTAAATTACTGTTTATCTCTAATGCATTTCAAAAGTATAATTTCATTTCAGCTAATGGAGGCTTTTCTTGGCAAAACGTTCTCTTAGAGACTCATAAATGAGGTACTGAATGACATCTGTTATGTAGTATTGCTGTGGAAATGAACTAATTTAAAGTTCAGTATAAAAGGAGTTCTAAAACAAGCTAAAAATATTGGCTTAACCAACACATTGAAAATTTGAATTCTAGAAACCTGAAGACCTCATTCATAGCGTACTGTATAAAAAAAAATTAACATATTTTTTTTTAAATAACAAGGTTTAAAAAGTCTAGAAATGAAAAAGAGTTAAGAATAACTGAATCTGTATGTATTACAAAAGTTTATTATATCTGTAATGATAGTAGCATAGTCCTAGCTTATCTCTGTGGAAGACTAATACGCAAATTAATTAATAATAGCAGAAAGAAAAACTGAAGCTGACACCATATGGTTCCAAGATACTATGAAAGTACAAAATAAATGAACCAGTAGCAGGAGAGAAGAAAAATTATGTCACAAGGTATTTGAAACAGGTGTTAAGTACTACATTGTTTCTAGAGGAATTTCTTATCAAGCAAAGCTTTTGGAAGATGAAATCAATATATGTTGTGAAATGCATTAGGATAAGAAGCAGTTCAGTTTGTCTTATTATAGGTACTTTCATCATAGTTTTTAATTATTGCAGTTCTGTTTTCATGTTATGCTGTTTTTAAAAAGAAAGATTGGTCGCATTTTAGCCCAAGATCCATTGCTGAAATGAAATAGTACCAACAAAGGATTATATGTACTTGGATAATAGAAATGCTGACAGAAATAAAAAACATAAAAATATTTAAAAAGAACATATTGATGGCTTTTATATACAAGTAAGCCAACATGTAGACAAGCAACAGAGGCAGCATGGGACAGATGGATGGAAAAATGAGCATTGCAATGTTTTGACAATTTTTTATTGCCAAGTAAGAAAACATGAAGTTGAAGGACGGAAGCAGAGCAAAATGGAAGATACACATAGGGAAATAAGCATTGGTATGCTGCACAGGAATTGCAGCCTGGTGGGCAAACACTGGAAGTAACTGAAAAGAGACCATAGCGTGATAGTTTAAAAATTTTTAAAAGAAAAGTTAGTTTTGCAAGAGAAACATCTAGTTGCCACTGCGGATTAATGTATACACAATGAAAGAAGCTATAATATTATTGGCAAAAACACATTTTCAAATGTAAAAGGTTGTTACATTCTAGATATATCATGCACAAGCTTTTGATAGACTTGAGTAATATTCCACCAGTTGTTTGATTGAAGTTGGTTTCTGTGGTCATCATAGAGAAAACTCCACATACAATAAAACTGTCAACTTGGCTTTAGCAATGAAACAGACTACCATATTATGACATCACCTATTTCAGACTTCATCATCAGAGTAATGTGGAATAGTAGGCAAGTGTTACACAATCTTTGGAATGGAGCAGGTGTAATGCTACTAGCCACCATGTAGAACTTATTTCCACTATTTGAGAATCCAGAAACAAGTGGGTAATAAATGCTATTATATGATGCAAGATGTAGCAGAAGCCACTTTGAAACCCACATGAAGAATGTCTTGTCACAATAGCTGAATTTATAAAATCCAAACAGCTTTGTTGCACTTATTATGAACTCATCATTAACTGTGTTCAAAAATCATGAACAGAAACTACATCACATTGAAAAAGGAGTACTTTTATCATATATAGAGTTCTGTTTTTTCCCTAGGTAACACTTGATATCTGCTAGTGAGACTGACACTTAAAAAAAAAAGTTTGAAAGCCACAGGACTTACCAGATTGTAGAAAAATCCTGATATCAAATGGCGAAGACATTTAAGTTTCACTTTTTATAAAATGTGAAAGTTATATACTGATACAATGTGGAGAATTTGTATATGTGTGTGTTAAGCATGTTAATCATGTTAAATATTGTAAGTATTTTGTGCTATCAGTGGCAAATCTTCTCACACTTAAGGTTAGTCTTTATTTTAATATTTGTGAACTTCTTGTGTTCACACCTCACTAATTTCCAGTTGCACTAGCAACTGAATGACTTTATCTTCCAGTGCCATAAAAGTATATTTATCACTTTTTGTATTTAAAAATTTTAAATGCTCAAGAAAGAAAAAACAACTGCCTAACTGCTTGCTGTTCAGTATTTTAAGCAAAAGATTTGGACTTCATTACAAGCAAAACTATTAGCGTGGAATTATTTTCTTTTACACTTATATACTAAATTTAAATGTATACAGATGTGTTTTTTAAGATATATATATATTATTAAATACGTGCAAATGTTTTTTTTTCGTGTTAAGCTTTTTTTTTTTTTTTTTTTTTTTTTTTAGTTTTTTTAGAGCTCGAAACTTGTTTCAAACATGCAAACATGTTGTAAATTATTCTATTTCTCCAAAATATCAGAGGCGTTAAATATATAACAAAATTACTTTTCCTTCTGAAACTTTTTGTCATAAAAAATACTGGAATTTGAAACCCAAAGATGGATCAGGCTCGATTTTCTCATCATGCTGGCAGTTGTTAGAGAGTAAAATATTTTAAGTAAAATTATACTTGGCTACAACTGGGCTTATAAGGAAGTATTAAAATATATATGCAGCAAAAAATTGTTAATAACCCTGACCTGCATATGTAAGTTCTTCGAACTACATAAACCTCCTGTTTTTCAGTGAGTTGTTTTCCAGAGCATTTATCTTTATGATAGCAAGAGTTCATGGACTTTAGTTAAACACAGTTTCTGACATATTAGTAAGTGTGCTTCATATATATGGTATTGTAAAATAAATGCTTGAAAGAGTCAGTTTTTGTGGCTATATAGTCACAGCTTAATATTTACAATAGTTTTCTTTATTTTCTTAATATTTCAGGCATGACTGATTCTTCTTTGTGGCATGCTTTTTTAAACTAATTTTTCATTTTCTTTTTATCTCTTTGGGTACTGTAGTAATTGGGAAACCACCTATTCCAGTGTTGTTGTTTATTTAACAGAATAAAATTCTGGTTGTTTCCTTAAACTAAATTTTACAAAAATGCCAGTTTGGTTTCAAAATTTCTTTGCACTAATGAAAAATAAGAGGGGCAACATTTGAATGGTTAGAAAAGTAAAAAGATGATACACAGATTTAGTCAAAAGGGAATAATCACAATACCAATCAGGTACTTAGCATTACATGAAGCTGGTATAGCATTTAAGTATCCTACATGCTCACACACAAGCTGAAAGTTTTTGGAAGACATTTGTTTTTTGAAGGGAAGGTATCAGCTTATTTGTGGGCCAGTTAAAAATATAAGTAATGGAACACACATTTTTTCACCCTGTGTACTGTTTCAAGGAACAAATCACCACTCCAGTCCTATAGGAATAGTTGTCACTAATATAATAAGGGTAAAAAAACTAATCTTGATTCAAAGTGAGACCATGAAATTTCTTGCTTCTGAGAAGGGAGTAATCCCCTTGTTACTTCTGCGGGAATCCAAGCATGTCACCCCACCTTTGTTAGATGATACAGTGTGACAGTCAGGCACCAGATAAATCACTTCAAATCAGCCATCTTCAGTATTTTTACAAGAAGCATGTTTGTCTGTTCCTGTGCCTTCCCATATTGTCATTGTTACAGAAGGGCAAAGTTGTGATCTATTCAAAAAATGCTGCATAAATAATACCATAGGTGGTAAAGAAGATGATTTAGTGTATGATTCAGATAAAGGAGAAAACAGCCTCAAAGACTTTGATGACAGTGATATTTATGTGAATGATAAAACATAAACTGAAATGGATTTACAGAAACTATTTGGGAACTCCGATAGAGAGTAAGTTAGACTTAGAAAGCATTTGAAGAAGATAACTTCAGAAATTTACGAAATTTTATTTCAATAAATATCATGTTTTCTTAACTCTGAATTTAAGGTTAGTTCATATACAGGTCCTGGTATTTTACCAATTTTTAGCTGTTGAAGTTGATGGGTTGTCTTATACGTGAGTATATGCAGTAATTTAGCAAGTCATATAAAAAAACAACTCCTTAAGCTTTTTATAAAGATACTGTTTTCTTTATCATTTGTAGTCTACATTTTTTTGTGGATCTTTTAACCAAAGGAGTATTTAATGTGATCATAGTATAGTTAGGAATCCGACCACTTTATTTTTTTAGATTAGCCATTTGACTTCATATTTTGTATCAGATATGCACATAAATAAAGGCTTAAAAATGACCATGCAAAGCGGATGAAAAAAGGATTTATAATGAAAAGCAAAAGTAGTGCATTGCTTAACTTCTGTGAAAAATTCAAGTGTTGAAGCATTTTTCTTATTTTTTTTCCTGTCATATGTGACATGTTCAACTATAAAAGCCTGTATGTAAATGTTCTGTAAAGGTGGTTTGCGTACCTGTATAAAGATAAAATATGTGTAATGCAAGTAACTAACTTTTTTGAGTATTAAATTTTGCAGTATGTTTATTTATATGTATCTTCTTCATTGCTCATACACTGAAGAGAAATTGAATTAGAGATACCTGTCTAGTACAGTGTAGCACCACCTTTTGCCCTGATGACGGCGGCGATTCGTCTCGGCATGGACTCGACAAGACACCAGAAGCGTTGGGAAGCCATACGGATCCACGACCCTTGAACAAGCTCCCACAGTTCACGAAAATTTGATGGAGGGGGTCAGAGCCTCGAACATCTCTCTCGATGGCATCCCAGATGTGCTCGATGGCATTGAGGTCAGGTGACCTAGCTGGCCAAGGAAGCGAGGTCACGTTGGTGGAGTGTTCATCCAACCATTCGGATACAATTTCGGAGCGGTGGCACGGTGCATTGTCTGTTGCAGGATGAGGTCCCCAGTGGGATGTTGAAGACTCGCAAACGGGAGCAAATTAGCAAATGGTCGTCCAGGATATCCCGGTAACGTTGACCTGTGAGGGACAATGTCACATGTACTAGGGGTCCCATTTCAGTCCACGTAAACAGTCCCCAGACAAGAAAACCACCCCCACCAGCTTGAAGATTACCCTGCTGGCAAGAAGGATCCATCGCTTCATGTGATTTGCACCGTACTCGTATCCTGCTATCCGCATGTACCAACGTGAATCTCGACTCATCGGTCCAGGCAACATTTTTCCACATGTCTAATGTCCAGTGGAGATGGCACCGCGCCCATGCTAATCTTTGCACACTGTGATGTGTGGTCAGCAGCGGTACCCCCGTGGGACGATGGCTTCTGTACCCCATAGCGAGGAGATGGTTCTGGATGTTGTGGCTGCTTACACATTTTTGTGCACCAGCGTTAAATTGCCGAGTGATTTCTTGCACTGTGACCCGTCTATCCGCTGTTACAATGCGAGCTAGCCGATGATGACCCCGCTCATCCACACGCTGTTGTCCACAGCAGTTGGCCCATGCAGGGATGGTTTTACTGGATTTGATGTACTCACGGTGCACCCGTGACACAGTGGCTCGTAAAAATCCCAGTGCCTGCAGGACTTCCGAGATGGAGTGACCCATTTGTCCGACCCCGACAACTTGCCCATGATCAAATGCGCTTAGATCTTTTGTCTTACCCATACTGCGTCCGACTCTTACTGATTCCCATTGCATCACTCCTTATATTGTCGGATCACTGCATACGTCATGTCGTTTCCGTTTACAGGGCCGCCCACAGCGCCACATTTGCATAACGCCAGCTGTCTCTAATTCAATTGCTCTTCAGTGTATATGATACCTTAAAGAAAATGTTGTATTCCTGTAGTAACTTGTTTTGCTTCTTATAAATTACTCAGTTTGAGCCTCCTAACTTTTTCTATCTCTCACCCATTTCAGATTTAGCGTGTATGTATAAATTATTCAACCGAGTTCCTGACGGTTTGAAAACCATGGTTGACTGTGTCAGTGCATACTTAAAGGAACAAGGCAAAGCACTGGTTACAGAAGATGAAGGTGGTAAAGGTGATGCTTTGACATTTGTTCAGGTATATACAGGTTATAATCTTTTTAGTCATTTTTGTTACTTGTATTACTAAGCAGAGAATCAGCATAATTTTGTGAAAAAGGGAATTAAAAAAGTGATCTCTTCTGGTGTTATAATTACTTTCTCTTTGTATGCATTATCAGTAAATAACTGAATTTGACTCTGAACAGCTTTTTCCCATCTGCCCAGTTAATAAATTAAGCTCTTCAAAGCCAACCAACACCACATATAAATTCTGATTCACCTGATTGAACTTTTGAGAAAGCTGACTGAGTTGAAAAATGTCATCTTGACATTCATCATTCTTCTTGAAGTTACACTATCCATAACTCAGTTGATTTTCTGCCAGATTTCTGAGTTTCTTATTCAATGTGTTTGAGTAAAAAGTTTGCGAGAAACACATATTAAAAAGTTGCAAACTGCAACTATAGTAATCCTTCCTGTTACTTTGCTGCAAAGTGACTGCCTTGTGTCATTCCTCAGTACCAAACAAGTTTCTCATGCCATCCTGATGATCTATGGAATCAAAGGGTATCTGTCATATCAGTGCACTTAAGCAACTCTGTACTTGTATTGGGTTGGTGCGAATGAAATGTCTGGCAAAGGACCAGCACACGTGGACGGCGAGAACGGAAAAATAGGACAACTTACCTAGGCAAAATAATCCCCCTCGGCATCGACACATAGTTGTCATCTGTCCGGCATGGCTATGATCTCGGAACAAAAAATGTCTTGTGGCTGGAACCTGAAATAGTCAACTGCACGTTGAACCTCGTTGTCTGTCGTGAACTGTTTCCCGGACAGGAAGTGATCCAGGCGACGAAACAGATGATAATCTGTCGGAGACAAGCCCGGGTAATAGACAGGATGAAGCAGTGCTTGATAGCCCAAGGCACTTAGTGTCAGCATCGTTCGTTGTGCAACATGAGGGCGGCAGGTGTTGTCTTGGAGCAGAAGAACAATATGCCTGTTCACCAAAGCCGGTTGTTTCTGCAGAAATTCCTAGTGCATCTGGGGTACTTCAGCACAATAACATTCTGCAGTGATGGTTTGGCTTCTTGCCAAGCAACTCTGATGAATTATCCCAGCTTTGGACCACCAGACAAGGAGTATCATCATCTTGGTGTGTAAGGGTGGCTTAGGATGCCGTCCAGCAGGCTGTGCCTTGCTTAACCATTGTGCAGATCATTTCCGATTTTCATAAAGTACCCACTTCTCGTCGCAGGTGACGATTCGATGCAGTAGAGGTTCCTGTTTATTCCTGTCGAGGAGCGACGTGCAGACTTCCAAACGCCTAGTCTTGTTGGCAGTTGTCAACTGATGCGGCAGCCACATATTCAGCTTTTTGACCTTACCCAGTGCAGCCAGACGCCGAACAACTGTCGTGTGATGGACACCTACCTCTGCCGCCATCTCACGACACATTTTTCGGGGGTCAGCTTCAACGACACGTAACAGAACATCATCAGAATCAGCAACAGGTCGGTGACCACATGCTATGTTTTGCAGGTTCATATCTCCGCTTTGAAACTTCACAAACCATCACCGAATAGTTTGTTCATTGGCTGCATTCTCCCCAAACACTTCGTTAATGTTTTGAGCAGCAATTCCTGCAGAATGGCCCAGTTTAAATTCATATAGGAAGATGACTCTCACATCCGGCATCTGCACGTTTCCTTTGCAAGCCACGTTACGTGCAAACTAACAGCGCCTGAACCTTGTTCTTCACACACGTGACGTAATACCCGCAACAGCTGTGGGGGGTTCCATTCCGCTGCTCTGGGGGCCTGTCTCCACTGCTTATTCACGCCAGACATTTCATTCCGACCAACCCAACATCATACAATTTTTGGAGAAAATAGCACCTCATGCTTCATGAGCACCTATATGAACCTTCTTGTCACCATGGCTTGCATATTTGATACAATCAGTTAGCTGTCTGTTGGTCCCTGGAATTTTATGCGACATGTCTTCAAAATATTACCTCCATCTATTCAGTACGTTCTCCACTGACATAAGAACCTTCCGATCTTCGTCAGTTACACAGATTTTCAAGCTCTTGTGACATGTTTTACAAGAATTTAAAACATTTAAAGTATTTTAAAAACTATAGATATCAGTCAAAAGCAAAATCACTTGAAAAAATAATTTTTCACAGTTATATGAAAGGCATATAAAAATGTCATCATTATGAGCTCAAAGGTGCTGTATTTATTACTGTTTCCAATGCAACTATCCTTTAGGAAACTTGAAAATCACATCGCCATGGAACATGAAATGAATCGGCATCTCTCAATTTACATTTGAGGGTGTTACTCTTTCATTGTCCTGGGTGATGCAACAGTAGAAAATATGGCACCGGTGTGCCAATACCAATTGTGATATTTACTTTTTAAAAGTTGTTTTCTACATAATTGCCATATCTGCAGGTGGGGATAACTAATTGTTGACAAAATCTATCTGCCTTCTCCCCATGTAACAGTAAAAAGATTTGCATTTTTGTAGAATATGTATTCTTTGATAATTTAATAATTTGAGTCGGTTACAGGTTAAAATAGACCTGCTTGCATTGTTTTTGCTTTTATCTATAAAAAGTAAGGTTAAAAAATAAAACAAAGTATTCCTTATACATAAATAGTAATAATAGTAATAATAATAATAATATGAAGGTTGTACTGTATACTTAAATGAGACTTTCTGCCTGTTATGAAAAGTGGCAAGTCTCCACACCCTGTATTGGCAGTTTCAGCATTGTACATTCTATAGCATTTTTAAAGATATGCTAAAATACTGTTCTTTTAGGAGAGAGAATTGATGACAGAAATAAATTTCATTCACACTTGGTGTTTAGTACGTAAACAAAATTAAATTTCATTAAGATCCTTGCTTGAGCTGTTTATGCATGACCTTGGTCATACTTACATATGATGGAATGAATCCAAGAATGCAGTGTTAAATTATACTCTTGCGTATGTTGTGAGTGCGTCTGCACTCACAAGATGATTTTGACAGAAATGAAGCTGGCACTACTGGAAAAAAGTTGCAGGGAAGCAACTTGTTTGAAAAGATATTTTTTTCTTATTTGAGTATATTGTCATGTCAAATTTTTTTCAGTTTAAATACTACCTTATAAATGTATAAATGAGCAAAATATTATTATTCAAGCTAGGGGTGTATCACTTGAAGCTGAAATGAACTTAGTAAAAGAGGCCAACTGAAGAGTTACAGGATCTAAGAACAGGGTTCCCACGCAACCTGGAAAACCGGGAAAACCGGGAATTCTCAAGGAATTTGAAAATTGTTCCAAAAATCAGGGAAAACTCAGGGAAAATTGTGTTTTTCCGTACAAATCAGGGAATTTTTTATCAGGGAACTATAAAGGCAGGGAATTTTTTATTTTGCCAGAAAAATATTTTGTTTCAGACTTTTGTAAAATATATTTCTGTATTGCTAAGTTTTAAAATAATTCCGAGTTCTTTTATCCTTCGAGGCAACTCCGTAACCCACCCACCGATTAAAGTGCAGCTGTGCAGGGAAGTGCGTCTCTTTGCGGTTTCCCCGTCTCCAGATGATCTAAACTACAACCGAACAAACATACACGTCAAAGCGTGAAAGGAAACCATTAATCACACGCCCATTTCGCAGGCTCTTATCTGCTGGCGTTCGCGAAGAGAAGCAGTCATTTGTTCCTGAGTAGGTGCCCCGGTTCTCTGCGTAGACTGGGAAAAAAATTATGAAGAAGCTATTTCCTCAATTTTTTAAATAACCGACTGAAATTTTTAAGGTGGGCAAGATATATTAAAATAACGTTCCATTTTAAATTTCGCCGAAATTCATTGGAAACTTTAGAAGTTGAGCTTTTTTTTTTTCTTTCCCTTTTGCATGTTCTACGTGTCTTTTATCAAACCGTACAAAAACATTTTATTTTGCCGGATGTTGGTCATCCTAATAAATCCCCCCCCCTTCCCCTTCAACAGCAGTGTGGATGAATGTTGCAAATTGAGGGCACCTAATTTATTTTGAAAAAGATTCGTATCACTTACGAACTAAAGCTTCGCTTTCGTAATTCTGTAGCAGAATTGGTATAGTTGGAAAAGTATGTACCTTCAAATGTTAGAACAGGGAAAATATTATGAAATAGGAAGATTCTTCAAAGAGGGGGAAAGATTTATTTTTTTCATAGTACTTACGAGTATTTTGACAAAAAATATATGAAAAATACCATGCAATGAAGCTGGTACTATTGCGTACCTACCATATTTCCCAGATTTCGCGGCCGTTTTCTAGATTCGTTGTCTTCCGGTTTTACGGCCGGAAAGAGATTTTTTTTTATTCTGTCATATTTCTATTTCATAATGCATGAAGAAATTTATTTATAGCGATTTTAAGACGATATTCCAATTACTGCAAGAGCTGGCTGGTTGCGAAAAATAGGGTAGTCCGACGCCCGGAACCATAGATTTTCACATCTGGGTCATTCCACGCAAAATCGTCAGATATTGAAATAATTCTCCACCAACACATCTCCGATTCGTGCGATTTTTTTTTTTTTTACAGGTAGCTGCCTCCAAGTTATAAAAAAACCCTGAAAGTTTCAATTTTTTTTTGTTTCTGATAGATTAGAAGATATTATTTTTTGAATTTTTGTGCATAGTAAAACCGTTTTCCGTAAAAACGCAAATATCTCCGTTATTTAGAATAAGAAATATAAAATTCATCATTCTCTCGTAATTTTTCCCAAGGTTTCAGCTTATACATAGGAAAAAAAAAAAAAAAAATTGCGAGAACAAAAGTTAGACGGGGTAGAAATTTTCTTGTAATCGTAAATTCTTCTTCTTGCGTTGTTGCACCTCACAAGATTTGCATAAATTATTCATTTCACATTTTACCCTCACATTGCCGAAAAAAAAAAAAAATCTACCTAGTTACTACTGTTGAAAATCTTTGCCGTGTGTGCTCTATTGGTTTCAGGTTTGTCAGTGCAGGCGCTAAAGCCTCTGTCTCCGTTTTGGATGACATTATTTGTGGGGAGTTACTGCAAATGACCTGAGTGGGCTCCAGACCTTTCTCGCACTTTGCCTGATCAACATCGCAAAAATGTATTGCCCTTCGTAAAGATATTGTTAAGTATAAACATGGCACTCGCCGCAGGATGATAAATTATGTTGACAAAAAAGTGTTAGGAGGATTTTATGAGCACACATGCACACAAAACTTCCTCTAATTGTTTCCCGTACAAGTAATTTGACGTAGCGTGGAAATGAACTGTGACCTGCAAGAAAAGTTCAGTACTAATGTTTGCGTCACAAACGTAGCCAATCAATTTTAAGACCCGGATTTTGGAAGTACTAATATGAATTGTAGCCTCTCAGGCAAAATGGTATTCCGTATTGACTGTTAGTTTTCCCCACTTGTTGCTTCCATTATTTTTTCTTTATCCCTGGGTTTAATTTTTTTTGCCGTTATGGCATTAGGATCTCTGTGTGCCAGCTTATTGGTTATGAAATTTAACAGCATAATGTCTAAATATCCTATGCTGCGTTATTTAGAAGCAAATAGCAGAGGTGCCAACTATTACGAATTGTCCGTAATTATTACGGTTTCGACTGTCAGATTACGGACAGGTTGGAAGAATTACGGAATTCAGTGTGTTTTGGAGAACCTCAATTTTGTATCCTTTTTTGTTAAACCCTTTTAGTGCGCCGCTGCCGATTTCTCGGCCTTCGATTTTGATCCGCATTTTTTCCGAATCAGACTGCGGATTTCGGTGTCTCAATGATCATATCATTTATCAATCATATCGTTTTGAAATAGAATGTCCATGAATCATATCGTCAAACAGCGATATTATCGAAAGAATGGTACCGTAATTTTTGTCGTATAATCCGTGGATTATCTGCTAAAAAAGTTAAAATTATAGGTTTTGCGGATTATACACCGATGCGGTTAACACGCCGATTTAAAAAATAAAAATAAAAAAAAATATATAAGACCTTCCGATTTAAAAAAAATTGCAGCGTGATTGTGCAGGGAAAGGTGTAATAATTGGAAAAGGAACTCCCTCGGAAGAATTTTCCTCGGTTCAGGAGTTTGTACGGAGCGGGGAGGAATGTCGTAATGAAAGATCGGGATAGTTGTGGGGAGGGACAGCAGGGGTCATTTTGTTATCGTTGAGGAGAGCTCTGACTGTCGAGCCGGCTCTGTTTTTTGGCAAAAAGCCAAAGAAGTACGCACAGCGCTTGCTGCACGAACCTATGCGTTTCTCCTTTCGGATTTCATGTGCGTGACCTTGTATCTAGTTTGCTTTCGTTGTTTTGGCGAACGTCGCTGCTTCTGTTTTCCTTCATTGCTAATCATGACGTCTCTGAAAAGGAAACGTTTCAGTTACACTACCGAATTTAAACTTGAAGTGGTGGACAGAATTGAGGATATGATCATGTCACTGCGCGATAGTTTTGAGGTCAGAACACAATCGTGCAGCAACATACGGAAAGCCTCTGTGTCGCGATCTAAAACGTAAACAAATCCGTTGGTAAATTCCGCGGGAGAATTCACGGAAGTTTTTTTTATTGGCCCACGTATGAGACGATCTCTCAACTCTGAAAGCAGGAATTCCTCCAAAAATTTTCGACTTATACGCGAGTACATACGATATTTCTACGACTTGTTCTGTATCAGCCTTTCATCATTGGCAGTGTAATGCAATACTCTGGAGCTACATCGGCGTGATCTATGGATGCCACACCCTTTATCTGTTCGGAGATAAAAATATAAAACAGTAACCTTTAAAAATGAATTTCTTCATTTAATGAAATAGTTTTTTTTTCTCTTACTTCTTCGGACCCATGTGTTTCTGGAACGTGGAAAGAGCGACGTATTTGGAGAATTTTCACCTTGGATCTCGCCCTTTAAAATTAACTGCTATAATATATATAGCCAGTGCCATTAATACCCACCAGATGGAGACGTCTCAGTAGCTGAGCCCATCTTACGGATTTATGATGTCAGAAGCTGACTTAAAAATACACATAGCACCGTGGATTGTTGGCCACCGTGGTGTGCGCTCGGTTAGATATCGAGAGATCCGTGACTCAATTCCCCGGCAGTGGCTGAAAACAATTTTTCGGTTGCTATGTGTTTCTGGAACGTGAAAAGAGCGATGTGTTTATGTGACCGACTTTTCTGTCGGAAATTCCACTTCTGATTCAACATCTATGATGTGCGGATTATACGGCGATTTTTTTTCCTAAATGTCAGTCTGCGGATTATACGAAGGATTTTTTTTTATGTGAATTTTGCGGTCTGCGGATAATACGACGAAAATTATGGGTAATATGCCGTAAGTGTCATCGTAAAAGAGTTTGCGCTTGCTATCGGTTCCCCACGCAATTTCTCCGTGTGACAAGAGAAAGGTTACTTTAGCCAAAACGTTTCCTACTGCAGTTGAGGCAGGGCTGTTCACTTGGAATTGTTGGTGTATTATAAGACGTCGTACTGTCGGAAATCACTTTTTCGAGCCCCGTTCGAAGTGCAATAACGATCAACTCGTCGCAACGCATGGTCCCGCGATGACGGATGTTTATATTTCTTGAGGACTTTCGCCGCGCGGGAGAACGAAGTGCGGTGTTTTATTACTAGAAGCTCTTCACATTATTCATTTCTTTTTCCTAAACAAACAGACACAATCGCAACAAAACTCCGTCTTTTTCCAAACTCGTGTTAGCAGAGGATGACTTTATTGACAGCTTGTTCCTCAGACTAGCAGACTTGCTTTTTCCTACTGTGTGAAATTTTTTTCTAAGGTTATTTGAAATGGCTTGTAGTGAGAGTGAAAGTTTGCCAAGTGATGGCGATGATTTTGAATCATCTGAGTGTGATATTGGCCAAGCAACATCAAGCCAGAAAACTAGCCACAGTGCCACGCACACCTCAGAAGGTGAAGATCTTCATAGTGAATCTTCAGATCATGAAAGTTCTGAAAGTGAATGGGAGGATGTAATAGAGGGAAGTGATGAACAACCTCAGCATCCTTTTGATTGTCATGAAATGCAGGGGCCCAAACATGCTCCTGCAACTGATGTGGCACCTATTGCATATTTTTACTTGTTTTTTACCAATTTCATCCTTGGAATTATCGTTTCTGAAACAAATAAATATGCAAAGAGGTTTCTCCAGGAACATCCAAATCTTTCTCCCAAATCTTGAGCAAGGAAATGAAAAATGCTGAAATAATGGTTTCCTTGCGTGCCTTCTAATATGAGAGTAATCAGTAGCCCATGTAGGACGAGATGAGATGAGATGAGATGATTGCCAAAGGCATATCCAGTCAAAACAAACACCAGGATTGTGTAAAATTAAAGACTCTATCAAAGCCTTTGGATAATTTTTTTGCAAAAAAGAATGAAAATAGCGTGATAAACACAGAATTGCTGTTTACTGCAATCGTTGTGGAGCATATCCTACCTATAGCAATCTGTGATCATGCTGGTCGCTTCTTTCATGCTATGTTCCCAGACTCTGATATTGATGAAGCTGGATATCCTTGAGCAGATGTGGCATGGAATGAAATATCTAAGATGAAGGATTCATCTGGCCTTCCCAAGTATTCTGCATTGCCTAAACTAATGTTGGCAATATTGACTATCCCTCACAGCAATTCCTCTACGTAGAGAATATTTAGTATAGTAAGGAAAAACCTTGCATACTTCTACCCAACAATGAGCACCAAAACATTAAGTGCCCTTCTTATACAGAAAAGTAAAGCATTTTCCTCAGGTGAGTTGTGTTATAAAAAGTTTTCTGAAAAAGAATATACCACTGCAAAACAAGCAACAAGGGAGTTTTTATGTCAGCAATGACATGAGGTAAGTACAATATTGATAATTTAATTTCATATTTATTTGTGAGGATAGTGTAAACATATAAAGTTATTGCACATTTCACGCTTCACGCATTAATTTCTCATGAAATACCCATTCCACGCGTTAGCGATGAGGCTTCGTATGGTGATTACCGATAGGCACCTCATACAAGTATTACAGGTTACACAGTAATACTATAATATTGTCCTTAACTTTGAAAAAAAAAATGGCGTGTTCGATTACTGAGACATTACTGCAAAATCCCCTATTGACTACTGATGCGTTCTGCTAGAGGTTGGCCCCTCTGAAATAGCATAGATTTGATGTTCTCATTGCCAAGTGCAAGAACTAACATTAGCTAAAATAATTAGAATTTTGATTTTTAAATGTCAGCAGTATTTTCCTTGATTGCTAGAAATTGTTGGGATGGTACTGGCACAAGTTTTCCCTCAGACGCAGAAATGCTGTCACGATTTCTGTTCTCTCTCTCTTCTTTTTTTTATTTTTTAATAACTGTTATACTTTGCTTTGTCTTTAAAGATTCTAAGTAAATTCCAATAGAAAATACAAATTGGTAGATCGATTTGATAGAACCGCTCTAACAAAATGTTAAGAGACTACGTCAGACACTCACCATTTTATCATTCCCATTAGACTTCAATTTCCAACAAATAAAGGTAACTTGATCACGCTAGTTACGTTAACTGAAAACTTTTACAAAAAGTTCGAAAGTTGGAAGCTTTCGACCTTATCTTATCTTAGGTCTTCATCACGCCAATGGAGGACTAAGATTGTTGCCATATTCTACATTTGAATTTTTCCTATTTTTGTTGCCAAAACTTAGAATTGATCTCCAGATCAACTGAATGTAGAGAGGAGATTCGGAGTTGCAAGTCATTGAGTTGAAAATAATTTCTATGCTTTCACGGTAACGGAGGGCAAAACGATTGTCAAAAGAAGCAATTCGTTTTGCTTCGTTCCAGTGGGGAACTGCAGATGTGTCTTCCATTGTCAAAATAGACAAGGCAGTATTAGGATTGGCTTTCGAAACATCTTTTCTATGTTCTAAAATTCTATGGTTAATGCTCCTGTATGTGTTTCCAATGTATAAGTTATCCCCAGTAGAAGAAGAGATAGAAATGCAGTAAACTCCTGGGAGGTTCAGGCTTTCAACTTTGTCTTTATCCCTTTGTAGAAGTTTCAAGATGTTTGGGGTAGATTTAATGGCAAGATGGTAACCAAAACTTCTAAAAAGAATCTGTAACTTATAAGCATAGGAAGGATGGTAAGGAACAGAACCACAGAATTTCAGGTCTTCTTTCTTGTGAGGAAGGAGGCATTCGATTTTCGAATGGTTTTCATATTTCTTTATGAGGGAGTTGACTGTAACAGCAGGGAAACCATGATAGAGGGCTATTGTAGAAATTTTGGAGAGTTCTTCTTGAAGAGAGAGTTGGTTGTTGCAAATGATATGAGCCCTGTGGATGTAGGACTTCAATGCTGCAAGCTTGTAGAGATGCAGGGTGCAAGATTTGTAGGGAATGATGTTAGTGGCCGCAGAAGGTTTTCCATAGACGGAACGAGTAATGGAGAGATCAGCGTTTCTGCAGATAGATACATCCAGGAAATCAATTTTGTGATTTACTTCCTTAGATATAGTGAGCTTAATGGAAGGAAATTTTTCCGTAATGGAGTTGATCAGTATCTGTAGTTCAGACTCGGAATGTGGCCAGCTAATGAAAATTTCGTCTACATATCTTAACCATAGGGAAGGTTGAAAAGGGTGTAGAGGAATGATGGAAACTTCAATATGTTGCATGTAGATTTCAGCAAGCAGAGGGGAAAGAGGTGAGCCCATGGGGAGACCAGATTGTTGCCTATACACAATTTTGTTGAAAACAAAACAACTGTGTTGATGAATAGTGTGGAAACAATCATAAAGATCTGTTAAGATCATAAAGATCTTAAACAACTGTGTTGATGAAGACCTAAGATAAGGTCGAAAGCTTCCAACTTACGAACTTTTTGTAAAAGTTTTCAGTTAACGTAACTAGCGTGATCAAGTTACCTTTATTTGTTAATATTGTTACGTGTTTTGCCCATAATCGTCAGACTTCAATTTCAGCAAACGTTTCTGTGTTGTTTAATATTTATGTAAAATAAGCACTTAAAGGATATAAAGCTTCAGCATTGTATCATTTAAGGGCAATTTATTCTCTTCAGTCACAATTCTCCTAGCTTGCATTTTTAAACCTAACTGGAACTCTAAATGTTATGAGTCGTTTAAAATGTTATTTTTATACTTGTGTGCACTTAAAATACAGATAAATCAGTTGTATAATTTCACCTAATCAATTGAAATATTTCATTATATGTAGAATTTAAATTAAGTCTTTGTTCAAATATTCTTTAAAACATGTAAATATATGGTTTACATGTTTTAAAGAATATTTGAACCAATGGTACCAAAAATAAATAATGGTACCAAAAATAATATGCCTCATGCATTTAATTGTTATTAAAAAAAAAAGCAGGTAATTGTATAAAGGACAGTTATTTAAAGAATTAACAAATGTATGCTTTCGTAAGGAACGCAGGAATGTAAGGAAATGCATCAATTTGTCGCAATGTGATTTGATTTGCCGCTCTGGAAAAACTCTCAGGACCACCTGGAAAACCTGGAAAAGTCAGGGAATTTTTTTCTACTTTTGAGTGGGAACCCTGAAGAAATAAGTTGCCTCATATTTTGGATGAAGCCTGTTTAGTTGCAAAAAATATGGGATATTCACTTTTCCTTACAACAGAAATAAGACCAAAGAAGAGAAAAACATTTCATGAAGAGATGCCTTCTGAAACCACTGCTTCAACCGACAAAAGAAAGTAGCAGCTTAACTGAGAATCTTTCAAAAGGAATGTGATTTTTGCTACTTTAGGCCTCACAACAAATGATTTACAGAATCACTTAGAAGTGCATAAAAGTATTTGTGGCCTGTTCTTTCCAATCCTAAATTATCTTACTTTGTCCTGCAGAGAACTTGAATAAAAGTCAAAATTCCTAATAGATGAATATTCTGAAGATCTCTCGTCACACTTAAGGCTCTACGAGACCCGCCATCTTGTATTGTGCCTTCTCTTGTTAACCAACGGGCAAGCATATTTCACAAATTGCTCAGGCAATTTTGCACATTTTGGAACACCGTTTGTGGCTAACGCAAGATATATGATAAGTAAAGAGTTCCCTGGTTTCAGATTTTCATTTTGGACACTTTAGGTATTTTTTATTAATTAATAAAATTATGGAAGACGCCTTGGTACGACTTTCGCTGCAGATAAGAAATGAAGGGAAAGGTCAATAAAAATTCTGAAACCAGGGAACTCTTTATTTATCATATATCTTGCGTTAGCCACAAACAGTGTTCCAAAATGTGCAAAATTGCCCGAGCAATTTGTGAAATATGCTTGCCCGTTGGTTAACAAGAGAAGGCAGCAATACAAGATGGCGGGTCTTGTAGAGCCTTAACTGATGAGCTACCACATTTACAGAAAATTCACAAGTCAGTATTTTAGAAAGAAACTGAAGTAGTCCCACTTATGCTATTGATTGAAATTCACACAAACTATTTATTGCATGCCATTTTTATGAACATCTGTATTGCCTTGCGGCTGTTCTGTACACTTCTTGTAACAGTTTCTGAGGCAGAGAACTTTCCGTAAACTGGGGAGCCAGCTCGAAACTTGGCAGAGAGATCTTCGACTGGCCAGTCATGCCTTAATTCCCTCAGCCATTGAGCCATGGAGTATGAACTTGCTTCAGGTATAGATTTTAGTGATGTCATAAATTATTTTGCAGAGAATAAGGTGAAAATCTTCCAAATACGTGGCATCAGTAAATAAATAAATACATCGCTCTTTCCGCGTTCTAAGTTAACGCGCTCGGCTAGATATCGAGAGTTTCGTGGTTCATTTCCACGGTGGCGGCTGAAAAACAGTTTTTCGGTTGCTGTGTGTTTCTGGAACGTGGAAAGAGCGATGTATTTATTTATTTAGCAGAGAATAAGGATAGAGAGACATAAAATTGAACACATGCACGAATGCTCAGTAAGCTTTCAGTTAATACTTATGAATGTTTTAAAGTTAGTGTTTTTAGACTGGACTTTTAAGTGTCTCCTTATAAATCCTTGAAGTGTGTGTGTAATCTAAGGGATATGAAGATACTTCTTTCAACAAACTATAGGGATGAATGAAATATGCATCCAATTTTCTTTGTGTTTTATTTTTAGCATGTCATACAGTGTTTAACAGTATATGAGATGTATACTACATGTTTTTAGTATTCTGTTTGAAGTACCAAAGGAATGGATGGGAGAAGGGGTTGTGCAGCTTTTTGCTGATGCTTCAAACAATATGAATTTTCATAGCTAAAGCAATGTAATGTGCATTGAAACACATTCTGTATGCCTTTCAGTAAGATACATGCAGTTTTCTGCCAAATTTTATGAAGTTGGAAACTGAGAACCCCTATCTGGAAATTTGCAAACTAAAAGCAAATTGGATGTTGGCAAAAATATTCAAATATTACCTACTCACATGCTGCTAGATAATAAATGATTTTTAAGTTAAACCTTTTTTTTTTTTTAACAGTGGAAAATGTATAAACTGAAAAATTCAAATACTTCAAATTCAGCTGTTGTTTTGCTGAATCTAAAAGATAAAAAAATATTTTTTTTATGTCTATAGTTTTTTCACAACAACACTCAAGTTTTCGACTTTGTGAATATGTAATGAAAAATTTATGATCGATTTGAAAAAATCTGAAGGCACCAAACTTATTGTGTCTTAATGACCTATCAGTTGTGAAAAAAAGGTTTTCTGAAATATTCAAGAAAATGTCTATGTGCAAGCACAAAAAAACCAAAGACAATTCATTAACAATGTTTTTCAGAAAATGTGCTAACGTATTCCTTTCAGCTAGGGGTGTGGGAGGTGCTGATGTACCTGATATTGAGGTCCAGAATTTGATGTGGGGGCATACAGCAATAAATCCATTGCACTCACACCACAGTTCTCTCCCAACACTTTCTCACATGGTCTGTCACAGCACATTTTTTTGAGGTGTGTAGTAATATACCTAAATGTGGTAACAGTGGACATCCTGAAAACTATGCGTGCAGAACAGCTGTGCTGTATCCTTTCAAGGTGGTGATTTAGTAGGATGGTTGACCTCTTATGAGGATGTCTGAGGTGTGATTTGAGTTTTTTAGGTAAAGAAAGTTTTGCTAATGGATATGTCAGGTAACCACAAAAGTATTTGTCATTTTTTGTGGGAGCAAAAGAAATACCTTCTAATGATTGAATTTGTAGAAAAATGGTGTTCCTCTCGCGGTATATTGTCAGTTGAAATCCCAAGATGCCCTGCGCATATGAATCAGATGAGTAAGTAGTTTGGTAGTGGAAAAACTTGCAATTAACAATGGCAGTATCAGTGGTGATTATTTGTGGGTGTTTGTTATACGACTTTAAACTTGGTACATCTTCTGCAGAAACAGCTCATTGTATTTGCTTAGCATTCAGGGCAGATGCTGTGAAGGAACGCACAACTTGGAATTGGTTTTGAAATTTCAGAGACAGAGATGGATCCCTTCAAGACAAGTCCTGGAGTGATGCCCTGCCAGCCTTGACATAGAAGCCCTGAAAGTTGCTACTGAGCAGGACAGTAGCCAAACATACCAGGAACTAGCCCAGTCATTTGGTGTTAGTGATGAAACATCCAAAGACATCTACATGAAATAGGTAAGGCATCCAAATTGTCTTAGTGGGTCCCCCACAAATTATCTGCAGTGAACAGCAATGTTTCTCAGCTTGTCTTGTATTGCGATCTCACTATGACAAGGAACCATATTTGTATAGGGTACTCACATATGATGAGAAGTGCGTCCAGTACAGCATCCCAAACCATTCCAGACATTGGTTTTCTACCAGTGACTCAATTCCTCACACGTCAAAGCCAGCACTGCATCCACTTAAATTTATTCTGCGTGTATGGTGGACAGCACGTAGTGTTGTTATTATAAACTCTTGCAATGTGGCGAAACGATCACCGCTGCAGTGTACTGTGAACATCTGAAACGTTTGCATGAGGACCTGAAAAAGAAGAAAGCAGCACTGGTCAATGAAAAGGGAAGTTCTGCTTTTTCAAGATAATGCTTATGCCCACTCCACTTCATTGACCAGAAACAATATCAAAGAACTTAGGTGGGTGTTTTTATGTCATCCAACTTACTCACCAGATATCTCTCCTTAAGACTACCACTTGTTTCTCTCACTCGACAAACATTTGCGTCAACAGGACTTCACCAGTTGCACACTGCAGAGGTCTGAGTAGTCCTGAAATGATAATTAACACAGCAATCGGACATTGCCGAATTGACTGTAATTACTGTTTCACACATGAATTAAATCACATCAGAAAACTTTAGAACTTCATCGCCGTAGAGCGGGAATCGAACCTGTATCTCTCGATTTCCGTTCGCTCATGCAGGTTCGATTCCTGCTCCACGGCGATGAAGTTTTAAAGTTTTCTGATGTCATTTAATTCACGTGTGAAACAGTAATTACAGTCAATTCGGCGATGTCCGATTGCTGTGTTAATTATCATGACATATTTACCACGTATTATGAGAAGAATATTTCTTCAACTCTGAATAGTCCTGAAGTTCCTGATTTTTATTTTTTTTGTCCTGAAACGTCCTTATTTTTGTTCTATATCATGAAAATTTGAGTGTAATCCTGAAATTTTAAGAATAAATGATAAACTATGTATAGTGATTCATCGTCTAGCATTTACAAGTACCACATAAGTAAAAAAAAAGTGGAATGAGGGAAAGAGAGAGTGCTCTATCATTGTGATGTCATCGCCAATAACTCTCACTCTTGTGAGTTCAAACAATCTCACAAATGCGTTCCCACTTTTGTGAGATCGTTTGAGAATCGAAGCTGCTATGAAGCAGCTTCCTACGGAGGACGCACAGAGATGCCAACAATTATGAAATCTCCGTAATTATTATGGATTTCCCCCTGGATTACGGAGTTACAGATGACTAACAAAAACTTACGGATATTCAGATTTTCGCTGTTATGAAGAAAGTTTTACTGGCTTTGTAATTAATCAATGTAAAAGCCTCTGAACAAAGTTCGTAACACAGCTCTTTGTTTCTTTTTTTACTTTCTGAAGAGGAGGAATTTGTTTTGCTTGTTTGAAAAAGTGCAAAAAAAAAAAAAAAAAAAAAAAGCCTGGCGCTGGTCCGGGATTACGTAGGCCTGGTGTGCTTCTTTTGCTTTGACCTAGGATTACGGTGACCCGGCGTGTTTCTTTCGCCATGGCCCGGGATTGCATTGTCCCAAAGCTTCTGAACAAAGTTTGTGATGCAACTCTTTGTTTCTTTTCTATTATTATTATTATTTTTTTTTACCTGATGAGGAATGTGTTTTGCTTGTTTGAAATCTAAGTGGAAAGTAAGCACTGCTTCGGTCCAGTATTACGTTGGCCCGAAGCCTCTGAACAAAGTTCGTGACGTAGCTTTCTGTTTCTTTCTTCTTATTATTTTTCTTTCTTTCTGAGGAGGAGGAATTTGTTTTGCTTGTTTGAAAGCTAAGTGAAAAGAATGCAAGGCGCTGAGCCCTGCGATTACGTCAGCTGTTATCATTTGGAGCTTTCTTGTGATTGATGCACAAACTGAGCATAAATCTTGGTGGGGGGGGATTTTCTGTTTGAGGGTGGAATTTTATCTTCCAGAAACGGAAGTTATTTGGAGTGAAGATTTCTCCCGTAATCGTAATATTTTCTCGCGATGTTTCTTCTGCCCAGTATTTTTCTTAAATATCCATTTATTCCATAAATACTTACATTTCGGCTTAAAAATGGAGGAAAGAGTTTCCCAAAACAGAAGACAGTTGAAGCGAAGATTTCCCCTGTAATAATAATTTTTCCTTCCCGCAGTGTTCTGACTATCCTTTGTTGTTGTTAAGTGTTACATGTGACTATATTTTGAAAGAAATTCTGACTGAAAAGTGAATTTCTGCTGTGCACAGAAGTTGCTGATATAGGAATTAAGATGGAAGAAGCTTCCTTTTCTTCAGTAATGTACTTGGCAAATATTTCCCCAGCTGCTGTTGTTAGTGACAGTGATCTGGACAAGTTGAAATTGGAGTTTGCCTTATATCAAATTGATGAATTGAAAGAAGTTGTTTCGAATAGTCCTACAGTTGATACCGCAGGGTCAAACATTTTGAAAATGACTGGTGCAATTGGTGCTAAAAAGTATGAAGTTTTACCACACCTGATACATGCTATTCTTGTTGTGCCACACAGTAATGTAACTGTGGAAAGTGCCTTATATCAAATTGATGAATTGAAAGAAGTTGTTTCGAATAGTCCTACAATTGATACCGCAGGGTCAAACATTTTGAAAATGACTGGTGCAATTGGTGCTAAAAAGTATGAAGTTTTACCACACCTGATACATGCTATTCTTGTTGTGCCACACAGTAATGTAACTGTGGAAAGTGCCTTATATCAAATTGATGAATTGAAAGAAGTTGTTTTGAATAGTCCTACAATTGATACCGCAGGGTCAAACATTTTGAAAATGACTGGTGCAATTGGTGCTAAAAAGTATGAAGTTTTACCACACCTGATACATGCTATTCTTGTTGTGCCACACAGTAATGTAACTGTGGAAAGAATTTCTAGCCTTGTCCGTAAGAGCGAACAGAATTTAGGCCAAACCTAGCCATCGAAACTTAGGGGCATTGTAAGCCTTAAAAGTAAAAACATTTCTGCTAACAACTGGGCTCACTCCTCTCACTCCTACCCCTGACACTGCCCTCCAAAACTTTTTCTCTTCCCATGACCCAGCACTTCATCACAAGAGTATATACACTGTGTGGCCACTTTATTATGAACACCCACCTCAGTACTTTGTTGGATCACCTTTTGCCTTTAACACTGCGTCGATTTTTCGTGGCATGGACTCCACGAGATGTTGATAGGTGGTTTGTGAAATCTTAGACCATGCTTGATGAATAGCACTTTCCAGGAGTGCAAGATTGCAGGCTTGTGGATCCAGATGTCTGATAGCTTGTTCAACTTCATCCCACACATTCTCAATGGGGTTGAGATCTGGAGATTGTGGGGGCTACCTAAGCAAAGTAAACTCACTGGCATGTTCCTGAAACCAATCCTGTACAATACGAGCACTATGGCAGGACGCATTATCTTGTTGAAAGTAGCCATCGCCGTTGGCATAAACCATCCACATGACAAGATGCACTTGAGCACTATGGCAGGACGCATTATCTTGTTGAAAGTAGCCATCGCCATTGGGATAAACCATCCACATGACAAGATGCACTTGGTCCGCAACAATGTTTAGATATGATGTGCTAGTCAGACGTTGATCAACATGAATTAAAGGGCCCAAAGCATGCCAAGAAAACATTCCCCAAACCATAACGTTGCCTCCACCAGCTTGAAGGATTGTAGCAATGCATTTGGGGTCCATGCTTTCGTGCTGTTTCCACCAAATTCTCACTCGGCCATCGGCATGGTGCAACTGAAAATGTGATTCATTGGACCACATAATTTGTTTCCAATTATCGACTGTCCAATCCTTGTGCTCCTGTGCGAACTGGAGACGTTTTCTCTTGTTAACTGTAGACAGCAAAAGGTGTTCGAACAGGCCTTCGGCTGCCACATCCCATCCGATGCAGTGTACGGCGAACAGTGTGTGCGCAGATCATTTGAGGGGATCCTTGATTAAGATGGTCTGTAATTTGCTGCACTGTTGCCCTTCTTTTGTCTGTTATCAGTCTGGACACTCTCCGTTCCACCCGAGCAGTCACTAGTCGATGACAACCACACGTTGCACGTAGTGACCCAGTTTTTGGCTGACAGTCCAGTCTTTAAACACTTCAACAACAGCTGCTCTGGAACATTCATAAATGCGGCGGTTTCGGTGATACTTGCTCCATGGCTCCGAGCTCCTACAATCATCCCACATTGAAAGTCCGTCAAATCGCATTTTTTACCCATCTCGTCATCCAAAAATAACTTTTACTACTGTCGCAAGCACTAAGCTTTCCCTTTTTATACTAGCCTCGCCCTCTGGCGGCAATAGCGTGCAGCCATAGCTCATTTGCTTAAAACTGTCAGGTGGTCATAATAAAGTGGCTACTCAGAGTATAAGTTGTTAACACGTTGGCAGAACTTTGTTGATGCCCGTGGTAATTATATTTTGGTAAATAAATTGCTTTTCTACTATGTGTGTGTTATACTTTGTTCCAGTCTCCAAAAATGGCAAATACTTTAAAAAGTGGTTACCTGATAAATTGACAACATATTGAGGGGGGGGGGTAATATTGCATCTATATGTTGCTGAATGGGATTGTGTCTGATAGGAATATTTTAACTGATGACAAACACAGTGGCCACCCAATCAGCTCCCAAATGGAAACTGAAACAGCACAAATTAAAAGAAATGATACAAGTTGATGACATTGTGTACCACAATGAAAATAACAAGGTAGGTAGCCTGTTTGAAATAATATTGCTTCAAAAGGGAGGGTTACATAAAAAAAATTGCTATCAAAGCACGGCTCCAGCATAGGAAAGAAGAATTTTATGTGGAGGAAATAAACAGGGATTTCAACAAATAATAACAAGTGCCTAAATATTTTGGTGACTGTTGAAAAATACTGTAGTTTATGAATGGGGATTTCATTTAATTTATTGTATTCAAAGTATAAAATATACCAGTGTGGAATACAAGCTTTTATAACCTTATTTTTTGGTCAACCTACATATCAAGCATTGCAAAAATTGTATTTTAAATTGCTGTTTGTTTTCTTTAGTAAAAAAAAAAAACAAAACAAACAAAGCTAATGCCTCTGAACACCCTCCTTTTATAATTATCTTTTTTCTTTTCTTGTTTAGATTTTTTTGGTTGTTTCGATGTTTTTCTTTTTATTACAGATTATTCTGATTAAATTTTGCGTATATATCTGGCTGTAAAGTAAGTTTTATGGTACACTTATGCACAACAGTTTTATTTAGAGCTGAGTTACTCTGTGGTAGAAGAATTATTGGATTGGACAGAAATATCTGTAAATGCAAGGCAACAGAAAAGTGCAAATTACCATATATCAGACCGGTTTGTAATCCGGATGTAGCCCGGAATTCCGGGTTTTTGTCACATTCCAAACCCACAAATCTGGGTTGTTAAGTTTTAGGAGAATTTGAGATGCATCGGACATTTCATTTCTAAAAATGCTACGAAATAATAAAAAGTTCAAGTTCTATTTTCTTTGGGAATTACAGTGTTTGGTTAAAAACACTGCATCGATTTGTGTCACCTTGAGTGTTTCTTTTGTTATCAAACAAGATCTTCTAGATAACAGCCTGCTGAAATGAAAGGTTTTTTATTATTATTTTTAAATTTGCATCTACATCAAATAGTTTGATTATATTAGATTCGGTTAATTCAATGAGCTACTTTTAGAAATTGAATGGAATCCACTGTAGGTTTCAAGTAAAACTGATCCAGATAGACTGCTCAATTAACATATAATATGAAGTGTGAAATTTGGTTTCAAAAATGCGATGCCTGAAGGATTTTGCACAATTAAAGAAAATTGGGTACAAGAAAAAATGTGGAGTTTAACTGCACAAGTGCTAGGGCCTATTTGATGTGTAGCTAGTTTTTATGTGTGTAATATACATATATAAATATTCATTATATGTATATATTGGCACTGAGCTGAAAGTTTCAGGGTTTCTTGTGTCACCTCACAATCACCCCTGATATATACAAGTACAAATCAATCAACATTTTGAGGTTACTCACCTTTATCCCAAGTATCCTTTAGGAGGTTTTCATCTCTTACACACATTTCCAACACGTAATTTTCAGTAATCACATGGTGGTTCAAGGCCCAAAAAACGCACATCACACTCACGCAAAACTTCATCTTTTTAACCCCCCCCCCCTTTTTCCCCAATAACTAAAAGCCGATTCAAAATAATCAACTACGACACATAATTCAACTCCCTAAAAATGCCTATCTAATTAAAACCTCAATAAAAAACTTATATTACACATTTCCTAAAACATCAAAGTTAAAACTGCAACCCATGTACGAAGATAAAAAGAAGACTAAGGAGTCTGCTAATAGATGACCCCACTGCGCTTAGCATTGAATAACAACGATGAGATGATGCCGAGCAAGACCTAGAACATTCGCTACGTTTAAGGGCAGCGACGGAGGTTCATCTGTTGTGTCCACTCCTTGAAAATGGCCTGGGCAGAGGTTGAAAGTGATAGGATAGTACGCTTATTGCTGAGTGGGGAGAGGTCCAAGATTAATGAGGATAGGGGTTGTGTCAGGTTTGGTTTGTTTCAATTAATTACCTGAGTGTAGTTTTAAATAATTATGGGTTGCAGTTTTAACTTTGATGTATTAGAAAATGTGTAATATAAGTTTTTTATTGAGTGTTTAATTAGATAGGCATTTTTGGGGAGTTGAATTATGCAGGGATCGCATTCGTCCTAAAATTCCTAAAATTCCTAATATTTTGTGACCCTCCTTAAATTCCTAAAATTAGACCTAAAATTTGCTATTCATCCTAAAATTTTCGTAAGCTTATTTTTATTAAAAACAACCGTTATTAACGCCAATAAATTTACCATTACGGTAAGGTAAAAAGACCTGTTATTGTAGAAACACAGCCTATATGCTGTGCTGCTGAAGGGAGGGGAAAAATGACGCCATCGAGATGCACTTGCTTCGGGGCGGGCGTTCCATTTTTTTGCCTTCGAACAGTTTTCGAGAGTAACAAGAGATCTAAGGGAAAAGGGGAGGGGTCATTTTCACCCCTGGTTTGCGCTTTGCAGACGAACTCCGTGGCACGCAGAAGATCGTACTTTATTTTTGTACATGCCTTGTGGAACCTCCTCTTTCTGCTGATGTTTTGTTATTGTAAACCGCAGGTGGGTGGAAGCAAAGAGGAAACATGTGGTCTTTTTCCGTAACCTCCGGTAATGACGATGGGATGGTAGCTGAGTTATCTTGGCAGGCAGTAGAGCACGTGATCATTGACCTTCGATCATGCGTCGGCGACAGCGACCTTCGATGCGCAATATATCTCGGCTCCGACTCGCTTTGACTGAACTTGCGTGAGATGCATATGATAGTTTCTGGTTTTACGTCTTTTATGGTGTTCTCTGTGCAGGTTCAGTTCTCTAGTGGTGACCTGCTTTTTTTTTTTTTTTTTCATCTGACATCCTCGCAGCCAAATTTCGGGAAGTTGTCTGGTTTTGCAATATTGGAACGTGTTTTTGTACTTCCCTTTCATTTTCTGGTTAGTAATACAAGTGTTTAAGATGCCTAAATCCAAAACGAAATTTCAAGATGCGTGGCTCGCCAAAGAATTGGACGGAGTGAAGTTGAAAGAATGGTGTTCTGCAACTGAAACAATATTTTCTGCTAAGTGTATATTGTGTTCAGAAATTTTCAATATTTCTAATAGTGGCTTTTCACAAGTAAAAAGCGCATCATAAAGGAAAAAAAAGTTCCCATAACAAGAAATTCCCATAACAATAAATTTGTTAAATAGTGTTCGTGATTCACATAAATTTTATAAAGAGTATGTTGATAAGCTGAAGGAAGAACAATCAAAAAAGGTAAAAGAAAGGAAGCAGAAAGAGAGGGAAAATAAGGAAAAGCAGCTAGAGAAAAAAAGAAAAGCTGAGTTTGATGACAAAATAAAAGAAAATGATGCAGAAATAAATAGGCTTAAAAAAGATAAAGAAGCCTCCCTAGCAGTAATTCAAGAGGGAACAGAAAGAATGCGAAAAGCTGTAGAAAAACAAAATACTGTTGAAATAGCAGTTGCCTCTAACTTGATCATACAAGGTTCAGCTGAAATAAAGAAAACAAAGTAAATTAGTTGTGGTGGAAGCAGAAAAAGATAGGCGTATCAGGAAAAGGTTAAAACAATAATATGAAAAAAGTAATTCAGTGAACAATTGTACATAGTTCTTGGTTTTCAATTACCTTTTTAGGATATTATAATTTAATGTGAAACCTGAAAACTTTCTGTGAAAATCGTGAATTGCTTCTGGTTAAACAGCATATTAATGTTCAAAGTGAAACTTGAATGTGGTAAATATACTTGAATATGATAATAACACGTGAAAAGATAAGAACTGAACATTAGAAGTAAATCATACTTAAACTTTAGACATTAGACGTTATGCAAAAAATTTGGGTGTGAACTTCGACCATATATACTAATGGACTGCGCATTGGCAATAGCTGCATCAAAGCCGCCATGGCTCAAACATTGGGCACGTCATCATCAGACTCCAAATTTCGTGTAAAAATGCTGTTATGATTACTAATTTACATTGCAGAACTTCAGTGTTTTCGGTGTATTATGTGAATGCGCCTCATATATAATGAAAACTCTTCAGGTAAGTTTACTTATGAGCTATATACATGCATGAACGGGTTGTTTACATTTTGTGATTTATAATGTGATGAACATTTGCGAAGAATTTGGAACATGCATTCCATTTTTTTCTTAAGTTACTGTATTTTTATATCAATAGCTGCAAGTTTCTGGTTAAGTAATTGAACTTTATTGACTTAGGTATTTAATTCGTTTCTTACCCATGAAAAATCATAGAACTTTCTTTACTATATCGCTCAGAGCAACCATAAGCACAGCAGGTGTAACCCATCTTTTTGACTGTTGTCATGTGATTTTATGTTGGAGCCAGAAATTTTGATGTCATGCGCAGTCTATCAGTATATATGGTTGAAGGGTGTGAAGCAAACTCTTTACAATGTATACAAAGTTGTTTTACTAGATGTATACAAATATACATCTAGTTTTTATTGAAATACAATCCTAAAATTTTCCTAAAATTTTTCTAAAAATTCCTAAAATTCCTAAAATTCCAACCTAAAATTTTCCAGAAGTATGCTATGATCCCTGATTATGTGTCATTGTAGTTGATTATTTTGAATCGGCATTTAGTCATTGGGGGGAAAAAAAATGAAGTTCTGTGTGAGTGTGATGTGCATTTTTTGGGCCTTGAACCACGATGTGACTACTGAAAATTACGTGTTGGAAATGTGTGTAAGAGATGAAAACCTCTTGAAGGATATTTGGGATAAAGGTAAGTAACCTCAAAATGTAGATTGTCTAAATAGCACATTAATATGAAAGACGATATAAATCGCCAGCTATTCCCATAGTCAATGTCTCTTCCCGGACTTTTTCACCGGAAGAGATGAAAATACTACAAAAAAGCCCCAAATTTGCATTTGATGAACCATTCAGACTTAAGGCCATTATTCCCGCCATTGAAAGCGTTCTACAGAGTGTTCCGCTCCAAGAAAGGGACCAGATTAGACTCGGATGTGCTGACAGATTAACTCGTTCCATTAAACAGCACCGAATCGGAAAAGCACCGGGAATACCCAAATCTGTCACCAACCTCAAGAAAGACCACTCCCTCATCTTCATCCTCACAGACAAGTCCGGGCAAATTGCAGTAATGGACGAGTCCGACTACCATCGGAAGCTGGAGGAGTTCATCACCCAGCCTGATTCCATTCTGCGAGCTGTAAATCCGCTTAACAAGTGGGTGGCCAAGATTAAGCGAATAGCAAGAATGAAGGCGCTACCTGAAGTACTTAGAAGGCGCTACCTGAAGTACTTAGAAGGGGAGCCAAGATCCCTCCGGGACCTAAGGTTCCTTTCCTTTTTGCTCGACTCAAACATCATAAGCCCGGCAATTCAATCAGACCTATTGTCAGCAGGAAATGGGCCCCTTCAGCAAATTTGGAAAAAGCATTCTCGTTCTTCTTGCAGCCGTTCCTACCGATAGCGGAAAGTGTCTTACTCTCTTCAGCTGACTTCGTTTCCAGAGTGAGGTACACAACAGTGTCGCCAGGTGACATCATTGGAAGCTTTGACATCGAATCTTTATACCCCTCAGTGCCGGTGCATGAAGCCACCACAAACCTGAAGTGCTCTATCACTTACTCGAACCTGTTCCCTTCGGAAACTGTGGAAGCTATTTCAAAACTACTGGATTCAGTCTCGGACTCAAATTTTTTCAGCTTCCGATCCAGTATTTACAAACAAAACAAAGGGGTACCTATAGCGTCCTCGATGTCGGCGGTTCTTGCTGAAGTAGTCCTCCGACCTCTCGAAAATGAATTCTTGCAATCGTTGGCCAGAGTTCATAAAATATGGTTGAGATATGCTGATAATATTTTCTTTATTTGGCAGCATGGACAAGCTAACCTACATGATTTTCTCGCCAGAATGAACGCTGTGCACCCAGATATTAAATTCACAGCAGATTATGAATCCGGAGGTGCATTGCCTTTTCTGGATGTACTAGTAAGAAGATTACCCTCTGGTGCTCTTAACACAGAGGTCTACTACAAACCCACCCACGCGGACAACCCCATATTCCCTGACTCAACAGGCCCGGCCGCACGCAAGTATGCGCTTTTTAGGTACAGAGCAAAGTGAGCTTTTGAACTTTCATCGAACAAGGCCACACGCGAGGAGGAAATCCATAGCCTTAGAAACCTAGCGGCTGCAGCGGGGTACGACGTGTTCACAATCGACCAAATAGTCAGAAAGGCTGCAACAATTGTTCTTGCACAGACTCGTGCCAACCCCACGGCACAGCCTACCCGGTTCGTGGGTTCAATTCCCTACATTCCTAGGCTAAAGTACTTCCTGAAGAATGCTCTCCGAAGACTAGGTTATGATATCGGCATGAGGGCACCTAGACCTTTGTCAGATATCCGCGCAGCAGACCAGCGCGCATCGCCTTCTACGCTCACTGAAGCCGGAGTCTATACTATTCCTTTGGATTACCCTGACGCATCCGTTAAATCCTACATCGGGATGACAAAATGATCGTTCCAGATCCATATTTCTGAACACCAAAGGGACGTTAAGGCCGGAAATCTTACGACGGCCCTAGCCCGTGATGTTGCATCTGAAGGGGCAGTTACCAGATGGAGAGATTTTAAGAAACTAGCACCTTACGACAGCGCATGAACTACTGTGCTTCACGAAACCATCGGTATCATCACGCGACGGAATGTGTGTAACAAGGATGTAACCAAGAGCCTTCCTTTGATATGGCACCGGCTTCTTGAAGTTACACGTGACCACCCGGCCCTGGGATCAAACAACACGTGCAAGTGTTTTGCTTATTTTGAATTTAGTTATATTCTTAAAAATATTTTTTCCAGTTGCTTCTGCGATCCTTAGCTACTAAATGCCTGACGAAGCTACCCGGAGGTAGTGAAAGCTAGCATCTCTTGATCCCTTTATTTTATACGCCTAATAAGCGGAGTTCACTTTTTATTGTCTTTCACATTAATTGAGCGTACAGAAACCCGTTTCTTCATCGTTCGTATATATATATTTGTTAGCACGTTAATAATTAAGCAGCATATAACTTTTTTGACATTTGCAATGCTGTATGAATATATGAAGTACAAATCAGTTCAAAATGTCATTGCCATTGTTTGCCATGACCTGCTGCCCTCGTCTAGGTAGCTGTTGGATGCCATCCCTGTAGAACTGTGGCAGCTTGGACGCAAAGAAGTGAGTAAGTGTGCGTTCGACATCTTCGCAGTGGTGAACCGCTGTCCATCTAGGAAATGCTGCAACAACTGGTAAGGGTGGTAGTAACTTGGGACTCTGTCCAAAGAATAGGCTGGGTGCAGCAGCAGCTCCTAGCCCGGGTCCCTGATCTTGTAGCAGGTCAACTGTGCTGTGTGAGATCTCGTTCCATCCTGCTGTAGGAGGATGCCCTTGAGGTTCAGCTCTGCTGGTTGTTTCGACTTGAACGATGCATGCAAATCGTTAAGCTGACGGCAGTACACATCGGTGGTGATACTGGTGTTGTCTGGCAGCAGCTCAAAAAACACGACACCCCACACATCCCACTAAACAGACTGCAGGACCTTACGTGGGTGCAAGATGGCTTTGGGGGTCATCATGGGATGCTGCTTTGGGTCCAACCACTGCTTCTAGGCACTGTCATTGTCATACAAGGCCCATTTCTCGTCACATGGTACAATGCAGTCCAAGAATGGTTCAACTTAATGTGGTAACAGAAACACATGCACTCATGCAATTTGCTTTCTGCTCAACTGTGAGTTGATGGGGTACCCAAACTCCCCTTTTGTGCACCTTCCCAAATCGACGCAGGTGCTTGATAATGCTCGTGTGGGTAGTCCCCAGCTGTTAGGCCAACTCCCACGTGATCATGTGTCGGTCGGTCTCCACTAAGGTCTTCAGCATGTCCATATCCACTGTTGTCGGTCTTTCGGCTTTGGAACAGTGACGGTCTGACAGGTCAAAATTTCCCTCTTGAAACCATTTGAGTTGTTTCAACGACTGCACTGACGATGTGATACAGCATTGGAGTACACATTAGGAATGTTCATTACAGCACTTGTGGGGTTGCTACCACAATGAAACTCATACAGCGTGCAATGGTGGATGTGCTCCTTGTCCACTTCCATGTTGGCTGGCACTTACACTGTTTGCCTTCTGACAGTGAACTGCCAGTGACTTAAGTCACCTACCTACTGATTTCATGCCGGTGTGCTATGCAGTCTCAGTGGCCAATATGCACTGTCTCCGGAACTTCAACTTCCAGTACCTCGTCATTGGACATTACTTTCTTTTCAACCCAATACATGCATAGCAAATTGATTAAGTCTGTGATGCATTCATTAGAATGTTAATCATTGCAAGGAACATGATTTTTATTTTTTGTTGTAATATTTTTCACAGTGATGCATGTTAGTGTATTAATACAGTGCATTGTATTTGCATTGTTTACTTCATTTTGATCTCATATCACAGTAATATTTAACTTAATAGCTTCCAGGTGGAATATATGCAGACTCCCACCCACACCGCCCTACCCCTACTTTTGTGTAATATTCAGTTCCCAGTATTTTGTTCATTATTTTTTACTGTAGTACTAATTTTAATTTCTCTTCCACTTTTACAGAGCTTACTGGATTTGAAAGATCGATTTGATCACTTTTTGTTTAATTCATTTGGTGGAGACCGGCTTTTCAAGCAGATGATTGCAGGTGACTTTGAATACTTCCTGAATCTCAATCCAAAATCTCCAGAATATCTTTCTTTATTTATTGATGACAAGCTTAAAAAAGGTGTTAAAGGGGTAAGTTTATGTAAAATTTCATAGAAATGATTAGTATTTAGTTTTCTGATTACACAAATATATAAAAAAACTTTAAATTTGGATTTATGGATTTACAATTACATGGTAATTGTAAATCCATGTTGGGAATTCTTCAACATACTGAGTTATATAAATCATGAGATATTGTTCCATCTTCTCTTCTAATGTAGCACAGATATTCAAGATTTATTTTTTAATTGTGAAAATGGATTATATTTATTCTGCTAAGTGTTATCCCATATTTTAATTATTCTCATTTTACATATGAGGATGAAGGCAGTAAAACAGAATTCGGCATTTGTGAAACTTAGCTCAAAAGAGAAGTGCATGACTTTACCAATTAAAAAGTCAATGAAACTTTGACACAACATTGCAAACAAGATGGCATAGATACATACAAAATGCTAAATTTTGCAACTGTTCCAGCCTTGAGATATGGAATTTCTTGGATAGCCCTTGGTAGGTAGGCAGTAATGTGCCTGATGTTGCAGTTATTTCAAATGCAGAACTCTCCATTGATAATAAATGCATACCCATGAGCAAAATCAACATATGAAAAGTGCTCAATGAATGGCAATAGTTAAAGTAGGATGGGGATCATTGTAGTATTTATCGGCAATACAGTTAGAATGTACGCATTCAAGGTAATACATAGAACTTTGTAACCATTTTTACACTCTTGCAAAACTGTTATTGCATATGCTTTGTTTAGCTTCTAAAATTTAATTTAATTTAATACACATATCTCATTTTAAATTATTATTTTTTTAACTTTGCAGGTTTACCACACAACCAGATTGTAATTCCTTTCATATTTAGTTTCCTAATGGTTAATTTTCTTTCTGTTTTCCATTTTTTTTTTTTTTATGTATCACTTTAGTGCCATTTTACGTTTTCACTGTGGAATGCCTGTCTTAAAACAAAGTCTTTCAGTGTGCTCTAGTCAGTAGATTCTTACTTAGGCTTTATTTCCAAGCCATGTTTAGCAATTTATCCATTGTGAAAGAAACACCTTTTTTTTTTTTTTTTTTTTGCAATGTTTAGGTTTTGGTGTAAGGTAAGTTTTTTCAATCCAGTGTTAAATAAAGACCATAGTTTTTTTAGATGTATAGGATTTACACTCAGTCACATTTTTTGTTAGTTTTTATTTTACTATATTTTTCATCAGTGTTTCTACAGTTATAAGTTCTTTACTTTCTGTTACTCTTTGTAATATATGGACTTTAATACCATTTTTTGATGTTATTCTTATATATTTTTTTATCCATCATGGTATAGGTTGTAATCTGTTTGCAAAGTTATACCATAGAAATATATACCTGTGTGTACGTTCCAAATGGGAGAAATAAACATTTCTTAGTATCTTTGTCTGAAAAGATTTAAGAAGCAGTATATAAAAAATCCGTGTCATATCATTAAAATGTTCTCTGAAATGCATAGTTTAGCCCTCCAAAAAAATAGAAAATCTGCCAGTTATTTAATTAATGTTGATATACTGAATGGCTATCTTAGTCTCAGGAGTTAATACCCTCCCCCTTTTATACCATGTTTCTTAAAATATTAGAATCCATTTGTATCATAGAGCAACTTTCCAACATTCACTCAACCGCAGAAGTATTCAGAAAAGTAATCATTTGAAAAGTTATTCTGTGATACAAAGGGATATGTCAGATATTTTTATTTTGCAAGGACCTGCACATCCTTCTTGGGCTTTTGTACACATGTATCTTTCTGTTTGCTGTATGTTGATGACTTAATGTTTAAAAAGCATAAGCATTTTTCAGTGAGATGAAATTGTGAAAAATTCAGACAGGATATAAATTTTGAGGAGTCTAAATCAGTAATTTAAAGTCAAATCCTCTTTTTTTTTTTCTTTTTTTTTTTTTTTTCTGTGATATATGGGATGCTGATAGAACAGTTAACAGACTTTAATTGTTTGAGCATAATCATTGATGCATGGTTCGTACGCATCTTGGAAATGTCCTAAAATTCTGTTACATGTCCTGGAATTTTTATCCATTCCTACCTTTTTGTCCCTGCATGATGTTTTGTAGTGGAGGATTTTTCTACTGATATAACTTATGTCTGACAAATTTCCCTCCCCACTTCCTGTGAAACGCGGGGGGGGGGGGGGGCTGGTGTTCTTGTCTGCTAGGAGGACTGAAGCTAAGTTATTGGCATCTTTTCCTTTTGTGTCATGCTTATGTTATCACTTTGTCTGTCTGGCCGGGGAGACCATATCTTTGCAATTATTAGTTAGATTTGTAAAATGAATTTTGTATTTGGAAGCTTAAAATGTGAGAATCATGATCCATTCATTCCGGCGATGACAACTTCGGCGCTAGAACACACAAATAGAAATTGTATCAAATTTAAAGTGCGTTTTATTTCATGTATTTGCTTCTAAATATCCAGTTGAAAAAATTATTTTTCCTTTCGATGACATTTATATCGAAGACTATTTTGGTTACAGTCTTTTTTTCCAATAATGCATAAATTTTCCATTAGGGATCTCCGCTTCTAAAAGTCCGATTTGAAAAAAATTTCCTGCTTCGGACACAGTTTTTAAGGGGAAATGTTTTGCATATAAATTTTAATTTTTGGTAAAGATTGGTTTGGCCACCAGGGGACGTAAGTGTTTATTTTTGCTTCTAATGTATTTGCAACAAAATCTGAGCTGGAACTCGATTGAAAAAATTCTTCTGTGAAACGATACCGCTCACCTTGGAAAACTTTTTGAGAATACTTCCTGCTTAAAATAGGGCATAATTTTTCCACCAGGGGCATACTCGTACATCTTAATTTTGTCCATATCTCTGTTTCTAGGAGTCCAATTTGAAAAAATTCTTTCAAAATGTTTTTCGTTAATTTCAAATATTTCTTAATGCACAAGTGTGCCACTAAAAGGCATAAGTTCTTTTTTCCGTTTACAGCAATATCTGCGGGATTAAAATCCTGAATGAAAAATATTCTCTTTCAATCAGCTATTACTAATTATGAAAATTTCTTATGTGTATTTTCTTCCCAAAATAATGCACAATTTTGCTGCTAGGAGGCGCAAATATTTAATCTATTTTTTGCAATATCTGTACTTCTAAATGTTTGATTTAAAAAAAAAATTTTAACACCAGATACCATTTACTTTATGGAACACTTTAGGTTTGTATTTGAACAGGTTTGTTGTTCACAATTATGCCACTAAGTGGTGTTTGTGTACTTCCGTTTGCAGCCTATCTCTGCCTCTAAAAACCCTTTTGAGAAATTTCTTTTTTTACTGTATGCCATTCACTATTATAAAGATGGAGTGTGAATAAGATTTTTGCTACAATAAGAAGATCCCCTTCAAATGTACAGCTTTCCCCCTATGGGTTGTAAAGGTCAAAACGTTTTTCTTAACAGGTATTAAATCACTTACTCAGTGATTTTTTTCTTGCTATCTCTGCTTCTGGCAGACGCATTTGAAAAGTTCTTTTTCCTTAGCATAGCTTTTGCTATAAAGAATGCTTTTTGCCAGTTTTTAGCTTTTCCATTATGCAAAATTCTTCCACTAAAAGGTATAAAGTTATATCATGTTTCTTTCTATATCTCTTCTTTTAACTGTTTGATTTGAAAATCTTTTTGTCTCTAATACCTTCCTTCTGCTATGGGAAATGTTTTTTGCACCATTTGTTAATGTTCACAACATACTTTTTAGCCACTGGTGGAAGTAAATAGCAGGTTTTTTTTTATTTTTATTTTTTTTTAGTTATTTTGATCTTTACTGAAATTTTCTAATGCATGCTTTATATAAAAATTTGCCATCAAATCAAATTACTTTCTGATATCAGAAACTTAAATCTAGTTGTTTCTTAGTATTTTCTGAGCTAAGTAATCACTTTGAATCTTGTATAATTAGTTTTCTAATCATGCCCAGTTAAATTGCTGTAATCACTAATGAATGCAGTTGTACACAGCCCTTGGACTTAAGGTTTTCCCATTATTCTCTTTCATTTCACATTGGAAATTTTTGTGCATACTTTGTTTGCTGGTGAGTACAAATTTAAAACATAGCTACAGTGCCAATATTATGTTGAAAATTTCTTCCCTAAATAAAATGTAACGCAAATACTTGCTCCCATGATTATGTGTTTAAGAAATAACAATTCCTTTGGTCCTTTGAAAAAGTTCAAACATTTCACCTTTCCTTACCCTTAAAAATTTCCAATGTAAGCATTATTTCAAAATAATTGAATATAAATAGTATTTTATGTATTGATTGTGTGGTATATGAAAGCATTTCAAGAGTAATGCCATATGCCTATGTATTTTTGAGTTATATAGTTGTTGTTTTTTTTACTCTGTAATTTGCTTCAGTAATTGAACTAAAGCCAAAGTAGAAAAATAAATTTTTCTCAAAATAAGTGTAGGACACTGTGTATAAAAGTTTAGTAGATAATAAACCTGGTCACATTTTCAGTGACAGATGTGGTATTTCAGTATTTACCTGTGATTCTAAGTTTCTGATTAGCGGCAGCGGATATCATTTTTAACATTCTGCATTAAGTTTGCCCAGGAATGTAGGAAGTTGTTTGTTGTAGGTTACAGGTTTAACAGACCTATGGTTTCACTATATTGTAAGTAAGAGCATTTGGATTGTATGTCCTGGAAAATAATTCGAAAGTCCTGAAAATGTCCTGAAAAAGTGTATAAACCATGTCAATGATATAAACCTGGTTAAAAAATTTTTTTTGTAAATTAATTTTGTCTTAGTGATAAAATTTGCTTCTTAAATGAATTATTTTGCCATTTGTGGACGGACAGCCTATGCCCCACAGCCACCCTCTTCTTGTCTGTATCTTGTGCCTGTTTGCTTTCCATGGGAAAACTTTCAAAAGTCATACATATCTAATTTTACATATTCACTGTCCTTAGTCACAAAATTAAAGAACATAATAATGTCATGAAAGTGTGTCCACCTATATACTGTCTTTACCAATTTAACTTTGGAAGACTTGTACTATTTTTCTTTTAAAAATGGATAGTAATAGTTGGCTGCTATTAAATTATATTTGTGCACATACACCAATGAGCCATTACATTATGACCACCTGCCTAATAAGCTGTAGGTACACCACCCTTTAGCCAGCAAAATAGCAGCCACTTGGCGAGGCATAAATTCGATGAGGTGGCAGTAGGTATCCTGGGGTATCTGGTATCATGTCAACAGCAGGTCGTCCAGTTCCTGTTCATTTCAGGGTGGTGGTGATTAGCGCGAATCCGCTTTTCCAAGTCGAACCACAAATGTTCGATTGGGTTCGTGTCAGGTGAATTTGGAGGCCAGGCCATTAACAGAAAGTCACCAGCGTGTTCTTTGAGCCACTCCTTGATGATTCTGGCAGTATGACATGGCTTATTATCCTGTTGGTAATAGCCATCACCAGCAAGGAGCACAGTTGCCATGAATGGGTGATAAACATATAAATCGACTGGATGCTCCAGTCGATCGCGGTGATCAAGGTCGTAGGATGACTGAAAGCTACCGCTAAACGAACCTTTTACCGTATGGGACTCTGTGTGTTTTGCTTGTTTTATATGTTTATGTGTTATTGTCATGTGAAGCCCGAGTTTTAAACCATGAATGGGTGAACTTGGTATGTGATGATTCTCAGATATCTGACTGCTGTCAGGGATTGTGCTATTGGGATACTGGGGCCTAAAGTGTTCCAAGAAAACATTGCACACAGCATAACACTGCCGCCACTGCCGGTTTGTTTCTTCCCAACAGTGCATCCATGTGTCATAGCCTCCATTGGTAATCGGCGTATCCACACTCCGCCGTCTACGTGATGCACCAGGAATCTTGATTCATCAGACCGTGCCACTTTCTTCCAATTATCCACGGTCCAATCTTGACGATCCTGGGCCCAATTCATGCGTTGTTGACAATGACATGCAGTGAGCATGGGGACCTGGCTGAGTCTTTGGCTACGCAGTCTCGTGCGCTGAAGGCTGTGACGAACTGTGTGCTGCGACACATTGCCCTGATCGCCACTGTTGTAGCTGCAGGTGATTTGTCACACTGTGGCCCTGCGGTCGCTGTGAACAATGTGCAACAGTCTCCGCTCTCCTCTGGCATCGATGAGCTGCGGACGGCCCACGGCTGGACGACAGTTCATCTTTTGGACATCTGTGCACCACTTTCGATACGTGCTCAACACAGCAGCATGTGAACAACCCACAAGCAGCGCCGTTTCCGAGATCGTAGTTCCGAGACTCCGTGCCCTTTATCAAACTCCGATAAATTGGCAGCTTTTTCATTCTGACTCTGAACACTCTACTAACTGAAAGCCGGTCCTCTGGTTGTATATGTACTGCTCTGTGAACTTCACCTGCACTACTGTTCAGTTTCCAGACAAGCTCATTTCTCCACACTGGGGGTGGTCATAATGTAATGACTCATCGGTATATATATTAAGGGTATGCAAAAGTTTCTGCCGCCCCGCTAGCGGGCACTGTATGGGTCTAACTGTCCGGGGACCTGTGCTGTCAGTTCGTACATGAAGCCAAGCATGGCGGTCGATAAAGTTCATTTGCGGCAGTGTTTGTTATTCATGTTTAATTTAGGGAAAAGTGCGAGTGAAGCATACAGTTATATATGTCAGGCATATGGCGAAACGGTTATGGGTGAGCGGATGTGTTGAGAATGGTTTGCCGGGTTTAAGAAAGGGGATCTAATCTTGGAAGACAAGCCACATGCAGGTAGACCACAGAAATTCGCAGACGAGGAGCTAATATCACTGTTGCAAGAGAATGCTACACAATGGACTACGCAACTAGTCAAATGTTTGAAAGTGGCTCAATCGGCAGTGGTATGGCATCTACAGGCCTTGGGGAAGATCCAGAAGCTTGGTCAGTGGGTTCCGCATACTTTAACGGAGTGTAATAATGGTCAACAATCAAGCATCTGCATGTCGTTGCTGAAAAGGTTTCAAGGGAAGGATTTCTTGTGGAAGGTTGTCACCTGGGATGAAAAATGGGTCTATTGCGACAACCTCGTATGCAACGCAAGCGATACTAGTTCCACCCAGGCCAGCCATCAACATCCACTGCGAAACAGGATATCCACAGAGAAAAAGGTGCTGTCGTGTGTGTGGTGGGGTATGCATGGAGGTCTGTACTTCAAACTGTTGAAACCAGGCGAAACTATCGCTGCACAACGATATAGCAATCAGTTGATGAAACTGAACGCCGCAATCGAGCAAAAACGCCCATGGACAGATACGGGACGCCGCCCAGTCATCCTGTTACACGATAATGCCAGACCACATATTGGTGCCACCACAAAATCAACCCTTCAACAGTTACACTGGGTGGTTTTACCGCACTCGGCTTACTCCCCGGACATTGCACCTTAAGACTTTAATCTGTTTCGCTCTATGCAGCATGCCCTAGCCCAACAGTGGTTCACCACAGTTCCAGAGGTGGAAAATCTCATTACTGCGTTCTTCAGCTCAAAACTGTGTCCTTCTATCACAGGGGCATTCATTTGTTGCCTGAAAAATGGCAAAAGGCCATTGATGCTAACAACCAATATTTTGTTGAATAAATGTGTACTGGTTTCCTGATTGTTCCTGTATCCTTTCTCCTTAAAATGGCAGAAACTTCTGCATATATATATATATTTATCTTCTGATTCAAGGCTTCTTTCTTGAATTGGAAGAGGAACTACAAAGGATCAAGTGGGGCATCGTCAGGCTAAGTGAGGTAAGCAGAAGATCTCATTGAATTGAAAAGTGGACATCTCTTCTACTATCGTGGGACAGATACTGGCAGAACTAGTGGTGTTGGATTTATAATAAACAAGAAACTGAAGGATAAAGTTGTAGAAGTTGAAAGTTCCTCTGACACAGCTGCACGATTTGTTATCCAACTCTCCAGAAGATACCAGGCTCAGATTATTCAAACTTATGCACCCACCCACCACAAGTCATCCTGAAGAAGAAATTGAAGAATTTTATGAGGAAATTCGTCATCTAAATAATAAAGGTAAGCAGCACTTGAAGATAATTATGGGCGATTTCAATGCAAAAATAGGGCAACGGCAACAGAATGAAACTTCAGTAGGTAAATTCGGTCACGGCAACAGAAACCAGCGTGGAAATACTCTCATTGAGTTTGCAGAGGCAGAAGGGTTTTTCATCTAGAACTCCTTTTTCAAGAAAAAGCCACACAGGAAATGGACATGGAGACATCCAAATGGGACGACAAGTGAAATTGATTTTATTATGTGTAACAAAAAATTTGTCATAGAAGACTGCAGTGTGCTAAACAAGTTCAACACAGGTAGTGACCATAGATTGGTGAGATGTAAGATGCACCTCAACACTAAACTGGAACGTGGCAAGCTCATAAGACAAACAAAATGTATTGACATAACCAACCTTAAAAAACACCATAACACCTTCAAGTTGGAACTGAGAAACAGATTCTTTGCTTTAGAAGGCCTAACATCGGAAGAAGTGGATATTTCTGAAGTTAACAGAGAACTCACCAAGGCTCTTATGGAAACAGCAACAAAATTAGCTGGGTCTAAGAACAAGTTGCATGTGAACAAACTATCAGGAAAAACGAAAATGTTGATGCAAAAAAGAAGAGAGATGAGGACAACTAAAGAAGATGTGACTTCCAAAGTGGAATACATAGAGCTATGCAAGACAGTACGAAAAAGTATCACTGAAGACGTGAGGAAATTCAACTGTGAACTAGTGAGGAAAGCAATTGAAAACAACCAAAGCCTAAAGATAGCAAAGGGACATCTCAGTAAGGGAAGAAAGCAGATTATGGCTCTGAGAAAAGAAGATGGTTCTGTAACAAGAAATAGAGGCAAAATTTTGACAAGAGTGAAAGATTTCTACTCCAAGTTATATGAAAGGGATGATGCATGTACTCCAGACATCATGGAAGGTACCAGAGTTCTTCCAGTCCTCCCAGCAGAAGTTGCACATGCAATCAAGAACATGAAGCGGGGGAAAAGCTCCAGGAGAAGATGGAATTACTGTAGGCATCATACAAGAAGCAAGTGGAGAAATCGAAACAGTACTCGCCCAAATTTTCACTCGATGCCTTAATGAAGAGAAGATTCCTGAGGATTGGAACAATGCTACAATGATCCTGCTACATAAAAAAGGTGACATTGACGATTTCAGGAACTACAGACCTATCAGCCTCCTATCAGTGGTTTATAAAATCTTCACTAAAGTTCTTTCACACCGTTTGAAGGTAACACTGGACATGGCTCAACCGAGAGAACAAGCTGGATTCAGGAGTGGCTACAGCACGATAGATCATATCCACGTACTGAGAGAACTAATTAAAAGACTGAAGGAATATGAACTTCCATTGTGCATGGCTTTTATCGATTATGAAAAAGCCTTTGATTTGGGGAAACCATCAGCAGTTACAATGGCTCTGAAATCCTGCGGTATTGAAGATGCATACATTAATATTATTAATAACATCTATGAAAATGCAAGTGCAAAGATTCGGCTGTTTGAAAATACAACACACATAAAAATTGGAAAGGGAGTGAGACAAGGTGACACCATATCTCCGAAGCTCTTTAACGCCACATTGGAAAATAGCTTTCAATCACTGAACTAGGAAAACAAAGGGATAAAGATTAATGGAGATTATCTAACCCACCTTCGTTTTGCTGATGACATAGTCATTTTTGCAACTACCCCATCAAAGCTGCAGAGTATGATCCAGGAAATTGCTGACAAGAGTAAAGAAGAAGTGGGATTAAAAATGAAATTTCAGAAGACAAAAGTGATGTTCAATGCTTTTACAAGAAATGAAGATTTATCGATTGATGGAGAAAAGCTGGAGATAACAGACACGTACGTTTATCTTGGACAGCAGAAATCAAGTGAGGGTCACATTGATGAAGAAATTAATCGGCGTACAAAACTTGCCTGGAGAGCTTTTGGAAGAAACAGCATAATTTTCAAGAGCAATATGCCATTATGTCTTAAAAGAAAAGTGTTTGATCAATGCATCCTTCCAGTGCTTATGTATGGTGTAGAGACGTGGACCTTAACTAAAAGAGACATACAAAGGCTGCAGACAACTCAAAGCAGCATGGAGAGGTGCATGCTTGGTGTAACCAGGAGAGATAAGAAGAGGAACTCGTAGATCCGAAAAATGACAAGAGTGGAAGACATCATGATCAGAGTTAAATCCCTGAAATGGCAATAGGCTGGGCATACTGCCAGAAGGACAGACCATCGATGGACAGCCGAAATTTTAGATTGGATTCCAAGGGACAGGAAAAGACCCAGAAGAAGACCACATGGGAGATGGGTGGATGAAATTCGAAAGTATGTGGGAGTAACATGGAGGAGACTGGCACAAGACAGACCGTTGTGGAGGAAACTTGGGGAGACCTTCGTCCAGCAGTAGATTGATAATGGTTGACAATGATGATGATGATGATGATGATATATATTTTTTAACAGCAGTTTAGATACTTATTTGTTCCTTTTATATGAATTTGTTATTTTCATGTGATTGTTTAGAAAATGAAACCTTGTGTAAATATGTTTTTAATGCATGTGTTATCATTTTTTCATTTTTGAAAAGCCAGTGTCATGTGGCAAGCTATAAAATTGCTGTAGTTAATGAAGGAGGGGGGGGTGTCTGATTTATGTTTAGCAAAAAGGAAAATCTTTGTAAATGTTAATGTTTGAAAATCACATCATCATCACTAACAACTATCATCAATTTACTGCTGGATGAATGTCTCCTCAAATCTCTTCCACATCTTTCTGTCTTGAGCCAGTTTCATCTATGTCACTCTGACATGCATTTTTTCTATCCCTTGGAATCGTGTCTAGTATTTCAGTTGTCCAATGGTTGTCAGTTCTTGTGGTAATATGTCCAGCCCATTGCCATTTCAGTGTTTTTACAGTGGTCATTATATTATTAATTCTTGTATTTCCCTTACCCATGAGTTTCTCTTCCTATATTTCCTGGTTGTACCAAGCATGTACTTCTCCATGCTTCTTTCAGTTGTCTGCAGCCTCTGTATGTCTATGATCCGTACCTAAGAACAGGAAACATGCATTAATTAAACACATTTCTTTTAATACATAATGGTAAATTGATCTTGAAACTTGTATTGTTTCTTCTAAATGCTCTCCAACCAAGTTTTTTTGTGCCTCTTAATTTCTTCTTCAATGTTGCATGCAATTGATATCATTTGTCCAAGGAAAATGAAGTAATCTGTTCTAGATTTGCTAAACTTATATATATATACATATATACATACACACAGGACTTAAAGATGCAGTTGTCTGCTCGTCTGTGACAAGTGAAAAGTTTTAGTTGACAAGTAAAAAATTCAGTAAAGTAGTTTAAATTGAATTGGCAATTATTTAAAGGTTATTATGCCTATTGTTGGATATATAAAACTATCATTTCTTAATAAAGCTTTTTTTAATTCACAAAGGTGATGGGTGATTGTGCTCCAGCACAGAGAACCGGGTTTACTGCGTAAGAAATTGATAGCAAATGCTGTGAGTTAAAAACATCTAGGCATGGTAAGCTTAATAAGGAGCACAAGGCAAGAAGCTGCAAGCCTGGTAGAATGATTTACCCAAACACTGTGTGAAAAGATAAGCATAACTTCCTATCTTTTCACACATGTGCCTCGCAAGCTTCACTTAGCCAATTGCTGTCGTAGGTCAAAGAGCAAAGACAGCAATCCGTGTTTCTGCGGAGCTGTTAGAAAAGTTCTTAAACATTGAAGGATTCCTTCATCTTCTTCTCTAGAGGGAGAAAACTGATTTGGCTATTACTCAATGGTTAATCGTTTAAATTAGGTTAGCGATAAAATATTATTTGAGAGATATGTGTAAATTTTTAACAAATCACACTTTAAAACACAAAACAAAATCAGCAGACATGCGGGGCTGTCACTTTTTGGCTGGCGAGTGAGATATTCACCTGACTGGTGAACCAGCAGGAAAATTTTCAAGTCCTGTATGTGTGTGTCTCATGGGGATTGGTGAAGAATAAATATTTCTAAATACATGGTAGATGCTGAAAATGATATAAGTAAATAATAGTATGTGTAATACAAATACATTAAAAATACATGGCAGACATTTACATGTTAAAAATTATAAATACAGTGAAACTTCCATTAACAGGCACATCCGAATAATGGTAACCTCTGTGCAATGGCAAGTTTCGGTTGGTACAGAACACTTGCCATAGGATTAACATTAAGGATAACCTCTGAACAACAAAACCTCTTGCCAGCGGTCAACGAACACCCCAGTCAGTCTCGAAGAAGTTCTAATGGACACCTTATCTTTTAGGATTTTCTATAGTTCTTCCAGTATTTCACTGAAAGGGATAAAATAGGAACAAAGAATATTTTTAAAGGAACTGTTTTTTGGGAGTGATGGATTTGATTATGGCGACTACAGTGGTGTGCGTAAGTGAAAAGAAAGGAGTTGAAGTTTAGTTCTACGTGAGGTGAGATCCCATATATATTTCAGTTGCTGGGGGGGGGGGCTGAAGTAGTTGCTGCTGCCTGAAATGTTGAGTATCTGTAGGTTTGGTTGATGTGGATTGTGTTCCAGCTTTCAGGAGCACAATCAGCCAGGTGTGTAGTTGCACTAAGCTATGGGAAAGGAACATGTTTCTTTGTTTCTTTCCTAGAGCATACTGTAGCCCTAACCTCCTAACCTGCTATTTCTAAAGGCTGTTTAGCATCAGACGTCAGACAGTGCTTTCCTAAAATTCTTTACACTAGTATTTATTTATTTATTTAATTAGTAGGTTGAGTTTTATTCAGTATTGGTGAATGCACTGCATCTGTTTTCTTTGTTCATGTAGCTTCATACACTTATTTTGCTTTTGTACAAACAATGAATTTAGCAGTGTTAACTTAGACTTCCGAACAGTGGCCTCCTCCAAACATCGGTCACTTTTTTTTTTTTTTTTTCTGATCCGAGCATTGACCGTTATTCGGAGGTTTCACTGTATGTATAACCAGAAATACTAAAGCACGTTTTTTATTCTTTATGAAATGATAATTGTGTAGCCCTATTAAATGTGTTTTCTTGTTTTACAGATGACAGAACAAGAAATTGAACAAGTTCTGGACAAAACAATGGTGCTGTTCAGATATTTACAAGAAAAAGATGTTTTCGAACGATATTATAAACAGCATCTTGCAAAGAGATTGCTTCTTAACAAAAGTGTTTCAGATGATTCAGAAAAAAACATGATTTCTAAATTAAAGGTATGCTTCTGAAGTGCATCTAAAATTTTAAAGTTTGAATTATTCACTCTGGTGATTATAATGTTAAATGGTTCACTTTTCTGTTTATTCCTTTGTAATTGTGTTTAATATTAGAGGATTTTGTAGTGCAGATATCCTCTTCCTTTATATTCTGTCTCATGTTTTGAATTTCATGACCAACAAAACTGGTGAATATTGTAATGAAGTTTTCCACACTGTTTGTACCTTGTTGATTTATATACAGGTTACCTTTCATCATAGCAATGCAAACAATTAATATTGTTTATTTTTCTCATCTGTAGCATGGTCTTCTTGTCAGTATGGACATGAAATCATGTACAGACATAGAAATTGCCTTACTATGTGTCACATACCTAGAATCACTGCCTCCTAAATTTTGTGCCCCAGAGGCTGTAGACCGAAAGCATCAAGCTGAGTTATGAGAGTTTAAACAATTATCCCAGTTGCTAAGAAAATTAGTGAACATGTATGAGCTGTTTTTAGCATGTTCAGCTATTATTGATTGGGTATCCATGTTTTGCATTTTTTTTTTCTTTAGTATTGGTGCTTCCCAGTTTCATTAACTGTTTAACCAGTTGGAACAAATTAACTTTGAGTTAATAAAATGGGCTGAAATCAGCTCCACCTAATATTTTCACCATCTAAGAAATGAGCTGAGCGTGACTGCAATGAGTGAGTGAACCTGCTCATCAGAAAGCGTTGCTCTCCCATTTGTTATTAAAAATGGTGATTTAGAGGTATGATTGATACTTATATTTTTTGACCAATTACCTGCTAAAATGCAATGATAATAAACCTAAGAGCAGCGATACACCTAAGAAAGTCCTGAGCAAGGTGTTTGAGTGATTTGTTTCTACCCAATGGCATGACGTTCTGTTGAACTAATCCTTCCCCAACTATGCTTTGGGTCATAGAGCAGAGAATAAAGGAGTAGAAGCAAGCACTTATCATTGGTGACATGTTTATGGTCATTACTACTGAGATGAGAGGGCAGGGAGGAATTGATTTCTTGTAGCTTTCATAAAACCCGGCCACTACTTGAACATTTCTGTTTGACAAACACAGAAAAAGTTTGGCACCATTTGGTTCAAGTACATAGGCCAAGTAATCAGTGTACATGTACCAAATAGGACAAGCAGTCAGTTTACCTGAATCACTGGTGGTCATATTGCATGAAATGATCATATATTAGTAGCGCTCCTTCACTCACCTTAGCAGCTTTTGGGGGGGGGGGGGTATGTTCCTTCTCCATCTGCCTGATATGAAAGTCCAACCTAGGCACTCCCTTTGCAACATCTTTTTACCCTTCATGTCAGAGTTTCAGAGGGAAATTCTTGTTGCTAAGCTCATTGAACTCCAAGTGGATCCCATTATTTTTGAGGAATATACTGGGAAGAAGTGGTCAGTCAGAATTGAACAAATGCTGAGGAATACAGTGCATGATACTAATTTTGTATGCAAATGTACCTCATTGATGTACAACCCACTTTTAATACATTGCAATAATTGTGTACACAGCTTGACAGTTATACTTCTACCATTTTATGAGTACAAATGTGTGATAGACTGCGGGTGTTGGAAGGTTTTCCAATGTGTCCAGTACTCTGAATCATAAAAGCCAAAGGATTTATTATTTCTTGTAAAGCTAGCTGTGTATAGTTAAGCAGTGTGGAAGACAAACCGTGCAACTAGTTTACAGGTATTTCAAGTGTCATCCATACACCATATGCTACCAAGAAGAATTGGACAGAGGACAAAACCATACAACCTAGATAACAGTTGGCAAATCCATTAAGGTGTTCCAGATGACTGTCCGCCTAATCATTCTAGACAGCCATTTCTTACAGTCCACATGTATGAGCTTCATATCAAGTTTTTGCCTTGATATGCAACAGCACAATGTACCAGTTGCTGCAAGCTGTTGAGCATTATTTGTTGGGTGAGCTATGAGCATTTATTTGTTTTTGTTTTTTATTTTTATGTATGGGCATTTATTTGTTAGCATCTTTTTCTAGGGCCAATGTGATCACATTGGACTAATGATACAGTTTAGCTACCTTGAAAACTGCAAAAAAAGTCCTGGGTACTGACTAATCAACCACATACCCCTGTTATGAATGATACAGAGCTTGTGCCAAAAGTTCTCCATGTTTCATTCATTCAAATCAGAAGTAGCAAATTGATAGGGTGAAAAAGAATGCCAAAATGAATTCTAGACTATTATCAAACAAAATCCTAAACTCTATAATAATTCACCAGTATGAATTGCCTGTCACAGATGATACATATATCAACACGGTATGGATGCATCAGGAAAACACTTTAAATCCTACTTCAGCATCTTTGTGTATTTATCTTCACTACTATACCATTCAAGGACATTCCTGTAATGTTACTGAATATTACTCTGTGGAAATGTGTGCATTTGGACATCCTTCTCTATAGATAAAATTGGATAACTGAAATGGGCTCTGGGTAAAATTAGATAATTGAAATGGGCTCTGAATAAAATTGGATAATTGAAATGGGTTGTGAGTAAAATTAGATAATTGGAATTGAATCTGGATGAAATTGGATAATTGATAAAATTAGATAACTGAAAAGGGCTCTGGATAAATGTTAATTGTGGGCTGTTGATGAATAATAGAAAATTCTTACGTGAGAATGCTGTTGGTACACTGTGGTAGTTCTTTGTAGAAGTTTACTACATTGAAAGATATACTGCTGGACAAATATTGCATAACAGGGATACTAGATGATGCATGAACAAGAGTGGCTTATAAACGTATGAGATATTTTGCTTGTCAAAATAGAAACGTCTTTACCCATAAAAACAAGCTTTTTTTATTCCTGTTATATGAAATTATTTTTAGAAATTACTCTCCAGAGAATTGTTTTTACAAAGTAATTATGGGATATCCAGTGCCATTACTAATTTAAAATTTTGTATTAGGTAATTAAATTACTAAAATTAACTTAAAGGGTATGAGAAGTAACAGCAAGTCTGAATAGTAATTCACAAATGTTTTTCTCAGTGTTTGCTTCAAGATCTTGTGCTTTGACATACGTAATTGCAAAATCTTGGAATACATCTGTTATGACAAAATTGATTCCTAAGTAAAATTTCTTCTCTTTGTGGTTAATATGCCATCACCTAGCTTGAAAATTGTGATGTTTGAACATTATGGTTATTTAATCAAACTTGTAAGATATGTTAGTATGATCATTCATCACAAAAGTTCTTTAAATGTTGAGCCTTCATTGTGGAGATGTGAAAATTCTGATATGGAATTGGATTGTATAGGTTTGTGGAACAGCTTTTTGTGCCAAAGCCTCCCGTTTTTATTGTTATTATGATTTTTTCTCTTGGTATTAGCTTTGAACTCTCGGTCTGAAACCTTTTGATTTTGAAGCAAATATGTAATAGAGTAAAAATTGCTTCTCAAAATCTTTTGAATCACATTGTTTTTTCCTGTAATACTTCACAGGAAAACATACAGCTAATTGTTATTGAAAATATGAATGTGAGACAGTCAGAACATGTTATAATAGACAACAAACAAATAGTTTGAGAAAATTGATGTGGCAATACACAACATATAGTAGTGAAATTACGCATGAACAAATGAAGGTAAACTGTGAATACTGACCTATATTGTAGGGTTACTTGCAACCATTAAAGCACTGGTATATTTGTGAGGCATAAGTGGTTGAGATTATCTGGCAGTGTGCTTGAGGGATTCTGTACCATTCTTCATTGAAGGATGTTATGAGAGGAGACAGGTGAGCTGCAGCATGACTGACCACTGCATCCCATGTGTGCTCTACAGGCTAGCATTGCTTATTGCTCTCTGCATGAAGACTGTTGTTGACCAGCTGGGCTTCATGTGGATTTGTGTTATCACCCATGAAGAGGAAGGTATCTCCAATTGCTGCAACATAGGACACACCTGTAAGTTGCAGGGTCATATTTATATTTGATCACCACCAGGGACTCAATTCTGTATGACATAGAGAGCTGTACAGTCACCAGTGTTGAAGTCCACCTGCACTAGGATCCCATCACCACTGAAGGAATCTCTTTCCTGCATGATGGATGGATTTGGATTATTTCATATTCCTTGATCATACCTAATCACAGTAGTTTTCAGTCCACTTTGTGTAGGTGCTATGGTGATGTGCAGAGAGAAGCACATGCATTGTCAGTTGCAGGGCATACAGTCCTCTTTGGTGGAGCACTTTGCACATGGTCTGTGTGGGTATGTGCCATCCCATGACCACAGTAAACAGACATTGCAGTGTAGTTGCATTTTTTCGGAGGTTCCTATAAGCTAGTGATTTCAAATCCTGGTAGCATTGTGCTGTTGTTGATGTTAACCAACTCTATTGTTGTCGTCTTCACAATGTTCTGGCCACCTGGAATCACCTCCACAGTCTACTGGTTATGATTTGAGACACCAACCACTTCTATCAGTATCTCATGTGTATAGCAAGCTTTCATCCTTGTGATTGTTCCCTATGCTGTCAGTTCTGACACATCATATAACTGTGACATTGTTCACATGAAATGCACTTGTAGCTTTCTACTGATATAACAATGACTCAGAGAGCAAGGTATTAAATGCAGTTTGTTTTGTGCTTCAGTAAAGTAGGCACATATGTCATTACTGCTCATTTGCATGTTATACTTCTTTTTACAAATTTTGAAGATGTCAATCCGATTTTTGGTGTAAATGTGACAAGGATGGTAAGTCAGCTAATATCCGAAAACTTGAAATTTTCATCGTCCTGAAGAGGGACTCGAACCCGCGTCTCCCAGATAGCGCCCTGGTATGCTAATCACTACACCACCCAGAATATTCAAATTAATCGAAAACTTGAGACTTGGTTGTTCTGGGTGGTGTAGTGGTTAGCATACCCAGGCGATATCTGGGAGATGTTAGTTTGAGTCCCACTCCAGGATGATGACATTTTCAAGTTTTCGGATATTATCTGACTTACCATCCTTGTCGCATTTACACCAAAAATCGGATTGAAATCTTCAAAATTTGTATTATATGGTGTAATCCCGTATTTCTTTCATGATGCTTCTTGTTGTTGACATGTGCTACTCAGAGGCTGACCTTTCATCACAGACTTACTTACAGCTCATTGATTTTTCCATCACTTCATGCTGACATCACAATATAAGTCTTACCAGAATCACTGCTGTCCGGACCAGCAATCCCCCCCCCTCCATGCACCAGGTTCTCCCTCTGCCGCCCTCATCCACCCTACAGCAGCTTTGTCTGTTATCACTTATCAACCCAGCCCAAAGTTCACAAAGATGCCTTTCTGTCCTTTTTGCCTCAGTGTGCTTTGGAGGAGGTAGGCAAGGGGGCGGGGGGGCATTCCGTTGAAAAGTTCAGAAAAAGAGGGTCTCTTGAACAATGTAAGAAAAGGCTGCTTCATCCAGTTTGGAAATGTTGGAAGCATTAGGAATTCACCAAGAGGAATTCTCACTTACGCTGAAAAAAGGTGATCTTGCTTGACAAATTTGTTTCTGAGAAAATTTGCGAGGAGTTTTTTTTTTTTTTTTTTCGAAAAATTTGGTATATACAGTAAGGCTGCTTCAACTCATTTGATATAGGAAAATGCATTACATGTTATTTTCAGGCTAATTTGATGGGGATTTTCAAATGTTCGAAATACCCAATGATTCGTTACATCCGGGTTCGATATAAATGGGTTCGACTGTATTCCGTCTTATTAAAATAACAGCTTAATGTAATATGAGCATTTTCTCAAGTGACTTGATATGCTTAGGCAAATAGAAAGCAAAGGTAATTTTGTTGTATTTGGCAGAAACTAAGTGTAATTTACTGAACTGTAGCTGTAGTCTCTCTTCCGTTCCACTCACTTTACTCAATGATTCATGAACTTTTTGATCTCGTCACAGGTTTTCAGCAGTGGTTGAAGCTGTATATGCACCACTGCATTTACCTCTTCATCACTAACAAACTGTAACCATGCAGTGCTTCTTTAAGAGGACCAAACAGAAGAAATTTACTGGTTGGATTTCCCAGCTGTAAGGTGGATGTGGTCTTCCACATTAAACTTGAGGTTTTGAATTGTTGCCTTGGTTGCAGCTGATGTATAGGAACGAGCTATTGTCATGGTGCAAATGAACAGTTTTTGACAGTCATCATCTTCTGTTGCAAATTGCAGGTTTTAACTTCTCTTTAAGCATTCTGAACATGTTTCACTGCTGTGTGTCCATGTTTCTGATAATGTTCCAATATAGGCTCATGCATGTCACAAAATAAGGTTAGGAAGGTTTTTTTCACAGAGGATACACTTTTCAATGTCTTTTTTTGCTGGGGATGAAGGGTGCTTTTGCTCCTTACTTTGTCTCTTACTTTCAGGGTCAAAATGGTGCACCCGCATATGGTTCCAAGTAAAAATCCTTTCCAGCAAACCTTGATCATCATTACCCTGCAAAAACTGTGTGGAAATCTCCATATTGTTGTTATTTGTGTCAATTAGTGAGCTGTTTTCATGGGTCAGTCCAGGCGGCATTTGATACCGTTGGGTGGTTTCTTCACAAAAATATTTTTAACTGTGATGGTATCATCTCCATATTGTTGTTATTTGTGTCAATTAGTGAGCTGTTCTCATGGGTCAGTCCAGGTGGCATTTGATACCGTTGGGTGGTTTCTTCACAAAAATATTTTTAACTGTGATGGTATCTTCACTTTCAGTAAAAATTTATCTTAAAAATATTTTAGTGTTTTAGATTAATCTTCAAAATTGTTCCGTTTAACTGAATATATATATTTTTTCCGTCGTTATGAACAGTTTTCAATAAAACGATCTCTGGCAGATACCTTTCAATCACTGCGTCCTCATTTCTGGCAGTGGCTATGCTACTGGCAACTGAGGCGACGCTCACTGAAAGGAACTCCAAAGCATTATGGGAATATTTCTCTCTCCCTTTCTCCCTGTGGCAGTCTCAATTCACATGCATTTTCCAGGCCTAACTGAGAAGTAGAAATGGGCACTTCATTGAGAAACATCAATGTTGACCATCGGTGAATACTCATTCCCGAAACATCCATGCATCAGTAGTATCAATGGAAATTTTTAATGTATTAGTAAAAACCTCAATGTTTTGCTATAAAAAAATCATAGAACTTGCATCTTTTCCATTTGCAGCAGTAATGGGCACATCAATGGGTATAATTGCTGTGCAATTTGTTGGTGATTACTCACAATTTAAAGCGCTTGATGTATCAGTGGAAATCTCGACGTTTCTTTGTTGTATGGGCTCCTGCGATTTCAAGAATAATAACTCAATTTTTCGCGACAAAACCAAACAAAACAGCAAAAAAAAAAATTGCTAATTTATGACAGTAATATTATATTTCCTTCTAATTAAAAGAATGCAACAAAAAGAAATTCATTTACTTCATGCAGAAAATTTTCTGTGTCAAACATCAATTATAACTTGCAAAACAACAATGCTCAAAAACATCAATGTTTTTTTGCCCATCTGCACTCAGATTAATCTTTGCTGTACCATCCGGGATTCCAGGAAACATATTTACAGTTATGAGGAGAGGAACATGATGGGGAAGTGCTGACCATAATGACATATTATCGACTTTCTTTCTCTTTTTTTTTTTTTTGATATTTTAATTAGTGAGTTATTTCTTTTTCTCCAGCACTTAAATTTTTTTACATTTGATGACTTTCCTGGTTTAATACAACCAGGAGTGTTATTATTATCCTTCCCCCGAGATCTCATCTGGAGTATAATCACAGAGTTGTTGTTTATAAGAAAAAAAAAACTATTTGTATAAGCAGTCATCAGAACAGAAACCTTGTTGCAAACTGGGAAAGCGTGAACCATGATTAGCAGTAATAAATAAAAAATAACTGAAAACATTATAAAACAATAATTACTGACAGAATAATTATTATAGAGGATTGAAATTGCTCTAAACTCAAAAGTTGGCAAAATTCACAAAAATAGGGTAAATTTTGCAAAAATAGGCAAAATTTCACAAAAATGGATGCCATCTTTTAAAAACCTGGATCGACTCCTGGTTCTGTTACCCTTCTAAAACATACTCTCATGCACCATTACAAAGATAGAAGCAGAAGCATGGCTTGTATCTAACATATCAGTCACAATAATTTGTTGGTCTATGTGAATGAGAGAGTTCACACAATCAACAGGGATTAGCGTTTGTGACTTTGACAAATGCGATGATAGAGCTTTGCCAACCGCACGTTGTTCTGCTAGGTTTAACCCTTTCTACTCATTTGCAAACCTATCTCTGACCCATACACTTATTAACATACTATGGTACAATTCATCTGTGAATTTCAGTGTGCCTCTGATCCCTTTCACCAAAAGAAATCTTATTACTGCACATTGTGTTCAACATTGTACACATTCATCACCAGAGTCAGACTGGCATATAATGTAGCATTGTGTAACACAGGTGTCTTCCTGCCTAACTGCCATTATGACATGCTAACATTGCTCATCTGCTGTGGCTTATGATATCAACATAATTCACAAATTGCCTTTTATTCTTGGTTTATCCTAACATATTTTCTAATGAACATGTAACCTTTCTGGTATGTTCTGTTATAGTTTTTATTTTGTTTTGTAGCTTAGCTATCAAAATAGATATGCTAAAAAAATACAAAATTAAATTGCTATATAAGAAAAAAATTGTGACATCACACAAATATTCACGTCTCAGATTCCATAAGAATAGTGATTTTCCAGAATAAACTGTCGTAAGTGGAATTTTCATTCTGCCTAATTCTGTCCCAACCTCTTCTCCCTCCCTCATTTTTTAATTGTATCTTCCTGATCGTTAGACATTTTGCCAGAATCTGTACTGATATTGTAGCACAGAGCCATTCACATATGCACTATATTGACAAAAGTCACAGGACACCCCTTCAAAAGCAAATGAATGGATCCACTGCTGCATTGTTAAGATGTGCGGTACCGCTGCAAACAGTATAAAAACAAGCCTGCAGCTGACCGTGATCATATTGCAGTGTGAGGTTTAGTGAAAATGCTGTGGCAGGACAGAACTGACTTTGAGAAAGGAAAGATTGTTGGGTGCTATATTAGTGGGTGGTAGGGTTGTGCAATTACGTGTAAAAAAAGGTTTTCTTCGTGACACGTAAATTACACCTAAAATACGTAGAAAACGTAAAATATTTAAAAAAAAACAAAACAAAAACATGGCTTTATGCTGTTTAATTAACTTGCTATGTACGAATACCACAAAAAACGGAGATCCTTTAAAAACCAACATACCCTTCAATATTTTTATATCATCTCATTGGAACAGTGCAAACTGCCACGTCCACGTGACATACCACCAGGATACCACATACACATCAGTATCACGTCCTATTGTTTTTTGTTTTTTTCCTAGCCTTCATATTCACACGGGGAAATTCTTTTCTTTATGATAATTAGTGTGGGGCCCACTTTAAAATATTATGTTCGGCAAAGGAAGTCAGAAGCCATGCTGCAGTGTAGTTTAAAGTGAAAGGAGATGATAAGAACAATCAAAATGAGATGTTGCCTCGCGGCTCACCTTTGATATCCATGCGTGTGCTGCCGGATCCTGTCTCTACGGTGATTCACTGGTAGACAGAAGCAGAAGTTCAACAGCGCCTGCCGCTGAAAAATCGTAGGCAACTTCTCGTTGACTCGGCAGTAAAACTATAACTATGCGAACTACACATATTTTCTGTTATTTAAATGCGGGAGGTTTTAGTGTTGGCTTCAGTTCAAAGCTGAGAGCGTTCTTAATAAACACTGTTTTTTCCCGTCCTCACTAGTCGCTGAAGGAGGCTCAAAATTCTAATTTAAGACTTCACACTATGCATCGCGGTGGTCGACCTCTTCATAATGTGTACGAGAAACTCGGATTTATTCCACTTAAAGTGGAACGCAAGAAGTGTGCCAAGTGTTGTGAATGTGGATTAATTGTCAAGAATACAGCAAGGGAACGTCTGAAAGCCCACAGGAAGGTCTGCGTTCGGACTTCTACCAAAGCTCCTGAACCGCTGCCACCACCACCACCGGCGAGTTCCAGTTCTACCCTGCATCGATCGGACTCGGAATGTCTATAGACATTGATGATCCTCTGGTTCCAGTTGCAAGCCACAGTTCCTGCTCAACTGTGTCCGTGGTGATGAGTGTACCCTCCTCATCTCATGAAAAGGAAGACAGTTTCTACCTTGAATCACCCATCACTGTAAGTTCTAAACCTTCCACGGTTAAACGACAGATAACCGATTTGTTGGACATTGTGAATGCCTCCACAAAGCAGGAAATAGATTGTGCTATTGCCAAGGTTTTCTATGTTTTCAACATCCCATTTAGTGTGGTAGAATCGGTGCATTTTAAACAGTTCTGTCAAAAAATGCGGCCTACCTATAAACCACCAACAAGAAAAGCCCTTTCTGATAAACTTCTGGACGAAGTGTATGATGAAGTTACTAAGATCACCATCTGTACTTTATACACAGACTCCGTTTTGCTCATAGACTGTTGGAAAAATGAATCGAACAACACAAAAAATGTTGTAACACTTCTTCACAATCTCTGTGAAAGTAGTGGCAAAGCTGAAAGTGTTTTTCTTGATGCTTTCGACATATCTGGTTCATCAGAAACAGGTGAAGCACTTTGTGGTGTGGTCAGTGAATCACAAAAGCTAGCTAAAGAATGATACAATATGAATATTTATTGTACAGTTAACGACAACGGCAGTAACATGGTTAAAATGGGTAAAAATCACGGCCTGTGGCATTCTGCCTGCAATGCCCATACTGGAAATCTTCTAGCTAAGGATCTTCTCTCGAAAAACTTTGTATCTCATGTGAGCATGGTGTTGAGGTCTTTCAAGCACCCTGATCGAGAACGTGAACTGACAGAAAATGGTGGCTCTAAAGTATGCCTCGCTGCAGACACTCGCTGGTGTTCTCAGGGTGATGCTTGTTTGTCCTCGACTAACAATCTAAGTGCAATGAGGAAAGTTGCTGCCACTGATGAAGCCGAGAAATTGTCTTCTCAAATCAAGTCCGTCCTCTATGATAGTGCCTTTCTCAAGGAAGTTGCTGATACAATCGCAGTGCTTAATCCAGTAAGTAGCTAATAAATATATGCCAGAAAAAAAAAATGCAACCGCTGCAGTGCAGTTGAATTGTGGATGGACTGACCGGTCAGTCTGATGCCGACCGGGTGAGAGTTTCCGTGTGTGTTTGTAAGAGCTGAACTGCGCTGCTGAGCAGAACTGACGATTCCAACCGCGAGACGGGTTTCAATCCCGATCTCGCGAATTTTGGTTTTTTTTCGAATTGGGTACTATATTTTACCCATCGAATAGAGCAGTGACGGGACTTAGTAAAAACGCCCTTGTGAGGGCGAAGTTCCGATCAGCTCGCATAGAGACTCTGGCATCAGTCATCGGGTACGTCGTCGCCGTACCGGTCCCGCGGACGAGGGTCCCTCGCCCGCCCAAAGCCCGAGCGCCCGGTTTCTAAGGTTAGACTAGAGTGGGAGAACCTCCGGGTGCCCACTCAGTACTTAGAAGAGTTTTTTTTTTTTTTTTTCTATCTCTCCCACAGAGATGCCTTCTACCCAGAAGGGTAGAGTGAAGTCCAAGGGGCCCGTCCCCAAATCGTCCGGGACAACCCGGACGCAGAAGGTAGCGGCAGAAGCACTACCATGCCCTGTCGGCAGTGCTAAAGGGGTTAGCCCCTCTTCCGAGAGCAGCCGGAAGGTAGAGCCCATTGCTGGGGGAAAACTGTCGAAGACGATTCCCCAGGCGAGAGGCTCTAAAGCCGCTACGCCCACGAAGGGTGTGAGCACCCCTTGCCAGTTCCGCCCATGGCAAGGAAGGGGAAAACAACACCCCAGCCCGAATCTCGGGCTCCTGAGGGGTTGTCCGCGGGGTGCCCAGAGGTACCTTCGGTGGGAGGTACGCATCCCGGAACACCCACGGTGCTTACACCCGAGGAGTTGTTTTTGAATCGCATCACCCAACTCACCTCGGAAGTACAGTCCGTGATCTTGGACTTGCGGGTCACTTCCTCAGTGAGGGAGAAGGTGTTTGCTGCCTTGAGCAGCATTAGCGATGCTTGTTTTGAGCAAGCAGCACGGGTGGCCTATGTCGAGGGCATGCTATCCATGAGGGAGGAATCGGGCGCTAAGGCCGATGTGAAAGTGGTTTCCTACGCCGAAGTGGCTAGGAAGGGGGCTATCAAGGCGAAAGGGCCTTCGCCCGCCCCGATTGAGAGTAGAAAGAAGAAGGGTAAGTCGGTAGACAGGAGACACGTGCTCTTAGTCTACCCGACAGTTGAGAGTGCGTCCTCAGAGGACACAAAGAAAACCCTAAAAACTGCAGTGAACCCAACAAAACTGCAGATAGGGGTCAAGAGCTTACGGAGTATAAGGAAAGGAGGGGTCGCCGTGGAGTGTTCCCATCCCGGGGAGCTCGACCGCCTTGCCCAGGAGTTGAGAAGCAATCCACTGACCAAGGATTGCACACTACCCACGGCCCCACGGAAGAGAAACCCTCGGTTGATTGTGTACGGTGTCGACGAGGGACTCTCCGGGAAAGAGTTCGAGCAGATGGTTTGTGGGCAGAACCCAGAGCTCGAGAACGGGTTCAAAGCCTGTTTTCCCATTAGGTGCAAGGGAGGTAGGGTCCACTGGGTGGCAGACGTGGAACCCAAGGCCTTCAAGCACCTGGTGAGGCGGAAGACACTGAACTTGGGTTGGTCAGTGCTCCGTCTAAAGGAATTTTTGAGGAGGTCAGGTGCTTTCGGTGTAATGGGTTCGGCCATTTCCGAGGCAACTGCCCCGAGACTGATGCAAGGTGCGGCAATTGTGGTGAAGTTGGGCACCAGCACCACCGGTGTGCAGCCGCACCGAACTGCAGCAACTGCTCCGCTGCGAATGCCAAGTTCCGACTGAAGTTGGACGTTGCTCACTCCAGCTTCAGCAAGACATGTCCTAGTCTTGTTAGGGAACTTGAGCAAAGAAAGAGTCGGGTCAACTATGGTTGACAAATGGAAGTACCCTCGGAGGTACGTAACTCTCAATAATGAGTTTCTCGGTCGACTGACCAAAGTGTTTGATTTGACCCTGGCCCGGGGTCAACAACACAGCTCTGGCCCTAGAGCTGTGAACAATGTAAATAATTCAATGTTGTAATGTGATTGTTTGTTTGACTATTGTGAGAGGGGTGCATGCGACCCTCATAGTGAAAAATTTTTGTAAATGTGCTGAGTTTCAAAATAAAGGACAGTAGTCCCAAAAAAAAACTCGCGTTGGCGGGCGATCTCCCGGCCACGAGATGAGATATTTTAAAAAAAAAAGTTGCTTGCCCCGACTGCCCATAGCACGTCGCACACACGGGTTGTGACAGGGGGGTGTAAGGTACCAGTCCCGTGGGGAGGCAGATCCCCACAGGTCTCTAGACCGAATCTGTCCGAGTAGAAGACCGTGGTTTCCGGTGACTGACAGGCTGACTGTCGGAACGCCGGCTAGGGATACCATCTATCCCAAAAACTATTCGAGAGAGTTCCGCATTTCCCTGCGAAGTCAGCACTTTGACGGTGCAGGTAGTGTCATCAGCTAGTGTTACGTCTATCTGAGGACCATAAGGAGCTTATGCCGCATGTAGAAAAAAATAAGAAACCAATCGCTAAATGTATACAGCCTTGCAGCCTGTGTTCTCCATCCTGTGTACTAGGGGCAGAAAATGAATGAAAAAACATCAGGAACAAGTAGAGGTTAACCAGTTTTCAACAGTATCGAGAAAAATCTAGAAAGTTTGGAACGCTTATGAAGAAGGGTGTTAAATCACCACGGACATTTTGGTATTTCGACAGTCGGCACCATAAGGAGTTGTCAGCAGTTGCTTTGAAGTTAATCAACATCCCAGCATCTTCAGCCCAACTTGAAAAACCTTTCTCTAATTGGATTTTTGTCCATAATACTACAAGAAACCGGCTCATCTTCGAACGTTCGAAGGAATTGTTTCAAATATATTATACTCTTAAGTTAAAAGATCATAACAGTGAGGATTATTAGTGTGATTAAGAGTAGGTTAGAACTGAGATTGACAATTATAAACATTTAAAGAGTTACATTTAAAACAAGTAGTTTAATGCTTTGTCAAATCTACAGTTTTTCCCTTTAAGGGTATAAGTATACAGGCCTGCCAACCCTCTGGGTTTAGGCCAGCAATGCCGGATTTCATTACATTTCCCGGAATTCCGGATTATAAATTAATATTGCCAGATTCCATCATGATTTCCATAGCGTAAGTTAAAAGGTAACGAGGAGAAAAGTTCGAAGTTCTTCGATGATTACCGTAGCGTAAATTAAAAAGTAACGAGGTGAAAAGTTCGAAGTTCTCCGAGGCATCAGTTAATTAGCGGAGAAGCCACGCGATGATGTCGTCTTTGACTTGCTGGCTTTGTGCGGTAGCTCTCTTTCCACGGGAATGCTCAAGTGATGTGCCAAGTCCAGAGTTCGCCAAAATGCGTAATTATGTTTCTAGTACATATTGAAATTTTACCAACGCATAAAAATACGCATTGGGAATTTTTCTCGATGCCTAAAAATATGGGTAGGGAATTTTTTTTCCGCGCGTGAAACTATGCATCGAATAATTTTACCAATTCGTAAAAATACGCATCGGGACGGTACTTCGTTTTTCAGAAACGGAAGTAAACGAAATAAAGATTTTTTCTGTAATTGTAATTTCTTTTTCCTGTGATGTAGCCTCTGTCCAGTATTGTTGTATATCATTTTATTCCATAAATATTTGTATTTCAGTTTGAAAAAGGAGGAAAAATTTCCGAAAACGGAAATTTGACGTCGAAAAAATTTCGATGTAATCTTTAGGCATGAGAGTGCGACGGCTTTGAGGAATTTTCCATCATAATTGGGTTATCCTCAAGATCGATGCATAATTGAACAGAATTTGTAAATATTTTTTAACAGAAATCTTTTTACATGTAACATTAGTGCTTCAAATTATGTCCACTGATATTTCAAACATACGAAAGTATCCTTGCAGGATTTTCATAGAAAATTGCAGGATTTTTCTCTTCTTAAGGTTGGCAAGTCTGAGTATAGCACAATCAGTATGAAGAGCGTTTAGAGTTTAAAAGAGTAAAATTATGATTTTGAAGTGTACACCTGGATAACATGTCAAACACAAATATTATTAAATGAAAATGTACAATATTTTGCATTATAGACATGCCACAGACATTCATATCAAAATATTATCTTTGATGAACAAACTGAACATAAAATTGTTTATTTTATAGAATTACATAAATATGTAAATCTCGACGAATTTGAAGCTGTTAATAAAATCTGGAATTCTATTCAATATACATTGTGATTTTAATCGATGCTAGTGCAAGAGGTAGATTATTTTCTCCATTTTTAATATACAAGATATAACAGATATATTATAATTTCTAAAAAGAAATCTGCTAATAGATGGCTGAGCTGTATGAACAATCTTAAGAGAATAATGATTTCGTAGTGAAATATACAAGAAATTTTAATTTTAAAATGTAATATAATTAAAGTGGTTTTTATATTATATTATTTATACACACACATGAAAGAAAATTAGTTTTTTACGTCTACGTAAAAAACTGGTGTTCTATGCCAAGTAAATTACCTGTATATTGCGCATAATTTACGTAAAATATGTAATGTGTAAATTACCTTGCCAACCCTGGCTGGTTGTCCTAAAGAGAAGCCGAGAGGCGTTTAAACATACCCAAGTCAACTGTTTTGGATGTACTGAACACTTGGAAGACACATGGCGTGCCTGAAGCAGCAAAACGTACTGGCAGACCAAAGAAAATCGGTGATAGAGGACGTCGAAGCCTCAGGAGAGTTGTTACAGCTAATTGATGGAGTATTGCACTAGACCTCAGTGTACAGGTGAGTAAAAATGCTTGAACCTCGGTATGTACCCATACCATTCGAACATTCGAAGAGAACTTCATTCCATGGGTTACCATGGTCGTTTGGCTGCTCATAAGCCTTTCATCTCCACTTGGAATGCTACTCATCATTTAGCATGGTGTAAAGAACATTTATCATGCTCTGTAGATCAATGAAAACGGGTCCTATGGACTGATGAATGCAGATACGCGATCCATCAGTCTGATGGCCGTGTGTGGGTATGGCGGCAGTCGAAGGAACACTATTTACCACAGTGTACTTACTGTTCCTATGGTCAAGTTTGTAGCTATCAGTGTACACGTGTGGGGGTGCTTTTCGTGGTGTGATCCCAGCCCATTGGTTATCGTGGACAAACCTGTTAACCAGCACGTCTACCTCAATATTCTGGACAATTATGCCCTACCAACTCTGTGGCAATACTATTGAACCAAGCCTTGTGAGTACCAGCAGGATAATGCACCAAGCTATAAAGCAAGGAGTAGTACGACATGGTTTGACGATAATTCCGTATTATATATCGACTGGCCAGCACAGAGCCCTGATCTTAATCCCATAGAGCACTTATGGGATTAATTAGAGTGCCACATAAGAAGTTTGGAACCAAGGCCTACTACTAAGCAACAGTTAGCGGCAGTATTATGTACTGAATGGAAGCGCATACCTATCGCTGTGTTCCAAAACCTTGTCGAAAGCATTTCTCGAAGGGTCAGTGCATGCATTAAGGCCAAAGGTGGACTGACACCGTACTAATGTATGTCAATAAATGCTATGCCGTGTTTCTCTTCTAGGTGTCCGGTGACTTTTTTCAATATTGTGTACATATGTATCACTAAGTTGCTCTCTGATATTCAGAGGTTAGCTCCTCAAAGAAAGAACTTGCTGTTGCCATATCAAATGCACCAAAATCAGCCAGTTATCTTTGTCTCGGAAAAGGTCTTGTATTTAATTAAAGATTCTGCAGGAGAGATGCAGTGTTGCTCTGTGAGCACTGCCAAGAACTCAATAAGAGCATTAAAAAAGGGAAGAAATTCTTAATTGTGTTTTATAAATAATTTTTCAATATCTCTTAGTTTCAGAAATAATATATATTTTTTTTAATTTAAGGAGCACAACACACACCCACACATCTTGATTTTCATTGTAAAACCATTTCAGCCAAAGCTGTCTTAAATATTGTTTAGGGAGTAATTGATATGTGTCTTTTCATTATAACACATAGCAAAGAAGAAAGTTAACTTCTTTTGTTTGTTTATATGAATAAATGTAATGTAAAAGTAAAATGTTTTGTGCTGTATTGAATTCCTTGCCTGATAAACCAATTTTGTTTTAATAGACTGAATGTGGCTGTCAGTTCACTTCCAAATTAGAAGGGATGTTCAAAGACATGTCTGTCTCTAACACAATGATGGAAGAGTTCAAAACACATGTACAGTCTTCTGGGGTAAGTTTGTCTTACTTTCTGTCTTCAAATCTTTTCATATGTATGGCATTTTGTTATTTTTCATGTTCATAAACCCCCAATATAAAATTTATGTGTGTACCTGAGTATTGCATACACCAGTCACCAGTTTAGTATGCATTGTGATTATCTCTGCAGAGGAGGAAACAGTATTACCCTCATTCTCACATGTCACTTCATACTATCACAGATTTATTGTTGTGTGAAACACAATTAATCTGAACATGTTTTGACATGCGGTTTTTGAAATTCTCATAGTGCATCAATGATGGTTGTTATCTTTCATCTAATAAAGGAGTAGGTAGAAATGTTATAAATCTATGTGTATGTGTGTGTACATACCTCGATCAAAAAGTTATAAATCTGAGACATATGAGAACAGCATGCAAGTACTGCTTAATTTGGGGGGGGGGACTGTTTGTGTGTTCAGTGGTGTCAATTATGTTATGCATCAGAGCTTGTATATAACAATCATGGTTTGATTTAAGAGGTCCAGCTATGAAATAATGAGACTGCCTGTGGTGAATGAAATGTGACGTGCAGGTCGAAAGTGAGTGGGAGGCCTTCGACTTTCAACTGTTGGTAACCAAAAATGTAAAGTTCACTTCACTGTCTGCATTAGTTCAGTGACATGTCAACGAAAGTAGACATGTTTTGTGTCGCTTGTTGGGAAAATGCCGAGTTCAAGAATTGAGCACTGGATAAACATAAAATTGCTGGTGAAATTAAAGAAAGTGCCTACCGAATCAAAGGGAAGCATACAGGGGAGAATAATGTCACATGCACATGTTATTGCTTGGCATAATAGATTCATTGAACTGCAGGAGGTAAAGTGAAGATGACAAATGACTGGGAATTCCAAACATTTCCAAAACAGAAGACAGAATAGACAAAATTTATGCAGTTGTTCAAAATGATTGATGACTCAGTATTAGAATTATAACAGAAATGGTAAACACCAATAAAGAGACTGTTAGACAAATTTTACATGAGAATCTGAACATGACAAAGGTTTGAGCCCACATGGTTCCAAATCATCTCGTGCCTGAAGAAAAAGAGAATCGCAAGTGAATTTGTGCTTAGGTTCTGGTGCAATTTCAAGTAAACCACAACCTTTTAGAAAGTGTTTTCACTTTTTATGAAACTTGGATCTTTCAGTACAACCCTGAAACGTACAAAACAGTCAGTGCATTGAAAAATACCAACATCACCAAGGGTTAAGAAAACATGGCGAAGCACATCTAAGTTCAGTGCCATGTTAATTGCTGTTTTTTTGTCATTAAGAGGGACCTCAAGAAAAAATCCACCCCATACCTGCAGTGTTAATTTGTTTTATGCTATTTGCTCAAAGACTATTGCAATCTGGTCTTAAAAATTTTGAGTGCAAATAAATATAGTCCTTAGCTAATACACTGGTCACAAAAAGTTACAGATATTGCATGAAATGAAGGATGTATGTATCTTACACAAGTAACACACATTGAAATAACATCAGTGAGGTGAGGATACATAAAACAAACAATAAAGAGTGTGTTTACAAAAACAACTCATTGTGCAATTTCTACACACAACAAAGTAGCATTGCGATATAGACAAAATGGTAAATTTGGAGAATGCCCATACCTCTAGATTTCAGTACCCGGTAACACCACTTCTGTGCCGAAGAACGTCTTGACATCGACGAGGCATGCTTGCAATGACATGATTGATGAGTGTTTGGGGCAGCTCTTCCTATATCACAGGCAAAACATTGCAAAGGTCTGCCAGTGTACTGGGGTATAGAATGTGGTTATCCAAACGTCGTTGTACAGCGTACCAAATGTTCTCCTCAATAAGATTAAGGTCAGGAGACCTTTCAAACAGCTGTAACGATTCAGTCCCATGATCTGTAACATGCCAACAGCCCTATTTCTGTTGTCAATGCATTGACATCATCTGGACATCATTTCAGCTTAATCCCGCACTGAAGGCAATATATTCAGCAAACTCTAGACCAAGTGGTGAAATGACCAGTTTTCCACTTCGCGCAGGATACTTTTACTGGAGTTTGCATGCCACATGTTGTGTTTTCACTATGCTAATTTACACATGATGTAGCTATGATCTCCAATAGTAGTTAAATTTGCATATCACCACATTTCCCCTTCGAAACCACAATATCCCTAACCTTTTGTGACCAGTGTATATGCCTCAGCTGTGATTTTGAAAATTTTGCCAGAAATGTTTTTAAAATTTTATTTATTACAATTGGGAAGTGTTCCAGTTTGGCACCGATTGAGATAAACTGAGTTTTAAAAACATTTCTGGCAAATTTTTCAAAATCGTAGCTGCGGCATGTATTAAATTAACTAAGGACTTTTGCACTCAAAATTTTAAAGACCAGGATGCAGTAATCTTTGAGAAAATGTGTACAGAACAAATTAGCACTGCACGTAGAGGAATGATTTTCCCCTTGAGGTGCCCCATGCAATCTCGGCAGAGTGACTTTCTGATAGAGCGACAGTGAACCAGCATTATTACAAACAGGTTGTAGTGACTTTGAAGGAGGGAGTCGCAAGGAGAAAATGGTTTCATCCTTCACCAGGACAATGCAGCAACTCATTCTTCCCCCTCAGCAAAGCAGTTTTTAGTCAAGAAACACATCACAGTGCTTGAGCATCCTGCCTATTTGCCAGATTTGGCCCCATGTGACTTATTTTTCTATTTCTTTGCCTTAAAGTGGAATCTGTACTTTGCAAAAGGGCCCATTTTGATTCAGTTACTGTGCTGAAGAAGAGAATGTCCAAGCTTCTTAAAGGGATCACACCAGATGGGCTACAACACTGCTTTGCCCAGTAGGGGATCAGAATGCAGAGGTGCATTGAACTGGAAGGGTAGTACATTGAAGGTGATAAGCATTCAAAGTTTCTTTGTTGAGTTCCATATGGTAGTCATTTGTAAAATGTTTATATATTTTCTTTCCCGAATCAAAGAAAGCATATACATTTTTAGAAATTTGTTTATTTATCTATTATTTTATTTACAGTAAGTATTTATATTATTTTTTTATTGTGGATCTCCCTGAATATCAGAAAAATGCACCCTTCCTTGAATTTCACTTCAATTTGATATAAGACACGTGCTTTTTCTTACTTTACACATTTTGAAGGTCCTGGATGAATGTTGCGTAATTCCTTTTCTTTTTTTGTCTTATTTATATGTAGACTTTTTCACATACTAACATACATCAATTGCATATGAAAATGTGTGGCCTAAAAACACTGCAAGAAATTATTTTCATATTTTCTTGGATGAAAAGGGAAAGATTCCAAGCAATAATTTTACATTTTAGATGATAAAATAGATTCAAATGTGTGCATGCGTTCTTGAAGTCAGGTGAGCAAGGTGTTGAGTTAGTATTTTCTGGAGATGAAGAGGAAAAGATGGATGCCAAGCAATAATTTTACTTTTAGATGGTAAAATAGGTTCAAATGTGTGTGCACACATTTGAGACGGGCCTTATGCTTCAACAACCTGAAACCTCAGATGTTATTAAAACGTCTTTGGCTATTATGTTAATACTATACTGTGCAAATTAATTGGGACAAAGTAAAAAATCAATCTTTTTTCCAAAACTATGCCTTTATATCATTCTATGCCTTGATATACACTGATAAATACCTGTATTAGTATGAAGTATGTCCTCCTTTAGCAGAAATGACCTCTTGAATTCGTTTTGGCATTGACTCCACTAATTGAGTGCACATATTTTTGATTTCATAATCGTGGAACCACACTTTTATAACATTCATTATCCTGCGTTATTTGGTTGTACAGTCCATTTTACCTAAACGTCTCTTCAAAATATTCCACAAGTTTTCTATGGGATTTAAGTCTGTGGAATTTCCAGGCCAATCAAGCACATAAATTTGATTTTCCAGCATGAAATTATTGACCAATTTCAAATTGTGACATGGGGCCAAGTCATGTTGAAATGTCCCGTCAAAAGTTTGCAAGAATGAAACAATCCTACGTTGTAATATTTCTACGTACTTGGCTGAATTCATCATACGTTGATCAGGATTTAAGCTTCCAGTGCCATTTGATGTGAAAAAACCCCAAAACATCTGTTTCAGAGGGTGTTTTACAGTTTGTTTGACATGCACAGGTCTTAAGGGTTCACAGTTGCTTCGTCTAACGACATTTGCTTGGTAACACTGCACAAATAAATGAGTTTCATCACTGAAAATTACCTTTTTCCAGTTGTCAGCAGTCCATGATTTATATTTTTTGGCCCATGCTAAACGTTTTATCTTCATTTTCACATTCAAATATTGTTTTTTTGTCGATCTTCTTGCTTTCTGGCCAACTTCCAGAAGCCTATGGCGTACAGTTAAATCACTAACATCACAACCACTAGCCAATAAATCTCTTTGTAGGTCGGTGCTTTTTTTTATTTTTTTATTCATTTTACTATTTCTGATTAGATATTTATTGGTTCGTGGAGTTGTTTTTCAGTTTCTTCCACATTTACCTCTCCTTTTTGGAGACGATGATCCAGATGCATTGTATCGCGTAAGCAGTCTTGATACACGTGATTTGCCTACACCAACTGCAGAAGCGATATATCTCACTGTCATAGAAGTGTGATCCTTCAGAGCATTTATTTTTGCACGCTTCCTTGGGGAAATATCCATCTTTCAATACACGAAAGCAGCACATACTCACAGAGAGCAAAAACTAACATCCACCTGTCACACACGAAAGCTCACAACTGATGCTAAACTGCCTATTTCCTGTTTAAAACCGGTCAAACCACATTCTTACTATCAAGTTCTAACGGTCACACCACCTCACAGCTGATAAAATCGGTTTACGTGGGTTTCCAACACCAACTGGCAATCACATTACAATTCTGAGAATAAAATAGTTTGTCCCAATTAATTTGTGCGATATAGTATACTCGCCAGTCATATACACCCATTGATAGCTATCAATTCTCACAGTAGGATGTCTTCTTTCAACAAAACAGTGTACAGTCTCATCTCTCTCATTTGACATCAGTGAGTTTGCAGCCTAAAATTTGATATCAGTGAGTTTGCAGCCTCTCATCATCTGAATTTAAACTTAATTAAACATCTTTAGAATGAAAAGGAGCATTAGGTTTGCACCCAAAACACACTATAGGCAACTGTTGGTGCTCTGTTGTCCTGGAATCATAAGCTGAAATATTGTCCTAACGTTTCTAATGCCTGATAGAGTCCACGCCATGATGTGCTGCTTTTGTGTTGTGATGGTGAAAGATGAGCTATTACTGTAGTAAGTGTGTAGGATAAATTGTCCTTACAGTGTATTATTTCATAAGGTAAATGTTTGGGAGAATTTCTTATTGTATCCAACTCCTGGCTTTGAAGAAAGTCTTTTTTATCTGTGTACAGTATCACGCATATTGTAGGAAGTCCTGGTTTGCTGTAGATAATTTCTATTGCAGTGTGTGTGCATGCGTGCACGCACACATTTTTCTCACGTGCATACATGTATCCTTTAAAGAACTCAAGGTTCCTACTATTCAAAAGCACTTCATTGATGTCAGGTGAACAGGGTGTTGAGCACTGTGAACTCAGCTACTTTTGTACAGCTTCAAAGCAAAAAATCAAAAACTGTTAGTTTTATATGTATTAGAATACAATCTTCTGCTAATGTTCCATACCTTGAATTTTACATATTAAATGGTATTTTTAAAGATGTTATTTGCAACATTTTGATGAACACACACTGTTCACATAAAAGGCTAATTGATTATATGAGCTTTTCCCCAGTTTTACTTTAACTATTTGGGTGTTAATTACACTGCCTGACAGAGAAAATGCCACACCACAAAAACGTGAACACAGCGCCATGCAAATTGCAGGGTGGGTGCATACGTACAAGTTATGCAAATGATTGTATTTGCAGCCCAATCACAGGAACGGCGTGTGGAGTTTAAGCGGACAACCAGCCCGTGAGGCCATCAATCAAGACGTCATCACAGCTGCGAGAAGTGTGTGGTTCTGCTGTAACCATGTCTAGAGAACACACAAGGGTGCCAGTGCCGTTAAGATGCTGTCATACACTATTTCATCAAACTGGTGTGTTTATGAGAGGTGTCATCGTAAGCCTTTGTACAGCTGGATGGTCCTTGCGTTGTATTGCGGAAGAAATGCAATGTGATGCCACAACTGTCAGTCGCATTTGGAGACAGTGGTCCCAGGAAGGATCTGTGCAATGGCATAAGGGAACTGGAGCACGAAGATGGACATCCGATCGCACAGATCGTTGCATCCGACGTCATGCCATAGCGGACCCACAGGCCACAACGAGCGGCATTTTGCGAAGTGTGCAGGGAGGCTTGGATGCTCCAATATCGATGCAGACAGCGTTGCGCCGATTGGCTGCGTTTGATTTGCTGTCCATTGCGAATGCTACCCATAACAGCAAACTGTCGTAATCACTGCTTGCCATGGTGTTGCTCCACAGCTGCATGGGGTGCCGAATAGAACAGTGTGGTGTCCAGCGATGAATCGTGGTTCTGTTTCACCATGGATGATCGCCATGTGAGAGTCTGGAGGGGATGTGGCCAACAGGTGGATTCCTCCACCATTGTGGAGCACCACATGGCCCAGCAACATGGAATCAAGGTGCGGGGTGCTATCAGCACGAACAGCCGCTCACCGCTGGTACACATTACTGGCACTTTGACGGCACACCGCTATGTTGACGAGGTGCTGCAGCCCATGGCACTTCTGTATTTGCAGGGCACCCCAAATGCTGTTACACTCGGATCAGCTTGAATGCTTTACATGGTGTGCAGAGGCTTCTGTAGCCAGCATGATCCTCCGATCTCTCTCCCATTGAGCATTTGTGGGATACGATTGGACGTCAGTTGAGTACCCTCCCACCCCGCAAAATGAAGATGAACTGTGGACTCGGATCAACACCACATGGTCCACGATACCCCAGGGACTCTATTCGGACTCGCATTGCCTCGATGCCACGTTGGATTCAACGCTGTATCGCCCAAATTGAGGGCCACACTCTTTATTGATCATCCTGTATATTTCGCCACTGGGGTCTAGTCTTTATGTGACAATTAAATGACTTGTTCAGGACCTACTTGGCTATCTGTGTGTGCAGTTTGGTCTGTTTTCGAGCATTCCTTCATGGTGTGGCATTTTCTCTGTCGGGCGGTGTATAAGTATGTGCCTTCCGTATGAGGAAACCTATTGAAAACTGACGAGAATACACATCAAATGTGTAGGGACTGTGAAGAAGGTATTTTATCTTCTGTATTCGCAGGTTTCAGTTTTGGCTTGTGCTTTTGGTTCAGTACTGGCATTGAAGATTTTTTGTGCCCAGCAGTTACCTAGTTTTCCAGTGTGATACATTTTGAATAACTCTGCATTTCAGTGGGAATTTTCTTTTTCATCTAAATGCTATATTAATGACTAATTGAACAGAATATTAAATAGTTTAAAATTTTAAAATTTTTATTTATTTTAATGTGAAATTTATTCACAATTATTTGAATTTTATTTCAAATAATTGTGTTTCTGTAATTTATTTCTTTGGGCAAGTAATTAGTTTTCTGTTCTGAAGTTTCAAGTTTTAACAGCTAAATTTGAGCATGATAACTGACCCCTTTGATTGTACTCATACACAAGCAGTTCATCAGCTCAGGCACCACATGAAGTAATGTAATGAGTTCATTACATTACTTCATGTGGTGCCTGAGCTGATGAACAGTGCACATAATAAGACAAAAACATTACATTCATGTGAAGTAATGTAATGTTTTTTGTCTTTATTATGTTCACTGTGGATGTCATATGCCAGAAAGATCACTTCACGTGACACTGATGTTAATGAAAGCTGACAGGAGTGTAACATAGACTTCAACTGTAAATCAATCAAATATGCTTTGAACTCATATGAAATGTAATCTAGTATTTAAAATAATGTTCATTATGTATAATAATAATAATAATAAATATAAAAATCATATATATATATATATTAACTTGAAATAGAGTACATGTCCTAAAAGTCTTTATTATGTGCACTGTGAATGAAATCTAAATTTGTTGATTTTTGAAGTATATATGTAAATAATGTATGATTTTAAAATTACAGCCATTTTTGGAGTATTTGTGTTGCACTACACAATTTTTTCTCCCCTCTTTTCCTCCCCAGACTAATCTGTACAATGTTGATTTAAATGTACGAGTGCTGACAACAGGTTTCTGGCCAACACAAGCAGCTACTCCTAATTGCAACATTCCAATGGCTCCAAGGAATGCTTTTGAAGCATTTAGAAGGTAAAGTCTTCATTCAAGTCATAATTTTGGTATATAAAAATGAACCAAAGTATTAAAAAAATATATATATAAATATGCAGTGAAACCTCTGAATAACAGTTACCACTCAGACCAGAGAAAAAGAGACCCTTGTTTAGAGGTTAGGCCTAAATTAATATTGTTTGTTGGTTGTGTTTGGGATGAGCAAATCCTGGAAGTCAATGAGAAATTTGTGGCAGATGATGTGGTCAACGATTTTAGCAATTCGAAGATCAGAATGCAGACTGTTTAATGTTAGTATAGAAAAACCTGAGCTTAGTTCAAGAGGGAAAATGTCGAGATTTAGAAGAGTAGATACAAGTGATTGTTTGCAGCTAAATTAATAAAAGAGTTTTCCTCATTATCTGCACATATTGTTCACATGAATGTGAGGACCTACAGCTAGACTTAAACAATTAATCATGGTGTAGAGGATTTTAGGAAGGCAGTGTTTGTCTTCTGTCTTTAGAAGAGTAAATACAGCCCTTAGAAGAGTAAATACAGCCCTTAGAAGTTGAAGTTACGAGATCAGGGTGTTAGAGTATCCTGTAGGGAAGAAAAACAAAACCATTTTAAAGACAAAGTGTAACTACAGGAACAGAACCAACAGGGACCAAACCAATAGACACCGCTGTGAATAGGCAATATTCAAGGCACCAGCCTCTGTCAGTATGGGACTGAGACATCTATGGGAGCTGGAGCTCACTTCAAGTTATTGCCATCACACATGGAACTAAACTTGAACTCCTTCCTTTCACTTAAGCATGCCATTGTGTCTGCAGTAATGCAACCCATTCTGCATGAGGCACAGTTCTTTTAGCAATGTTTCTTGTCACCATCTTACTCAGTTGTTGAAGTACTGAAGAAGCTAAATAAAATCCTAAGAAACAAGATGCCCATTAATCCATTTCCTTCTGGACTGACTGGAATGTAGGCCCATTGAGCCTGTAAAGATGTTCCATTATTTGGAGGTTGTCACTAATTTTAATCCAACTGCAACTGTTAGTGTTATGTTCCAAGCAAAACATACTGTTGTTCTGAGGTTACTGTTACCTGGAGGTGTCCATTAATGGAAGTTTTACTGTATATGTATTTATTTTGTTTGTATGTTACATGTAGTTTATTTAAGATCAGTATGATATAAATTTATTTTCAGCATTTGGGCAGTAATTTTTTTTTTTTTTAAATTAGAAATTTTTTTTGGGGGTGAGAGGTGCTAAAGCAATAGGGAAGAACTCACAAAATACAGGAAACTTCATCCTGTTAAATTAACCTCTGAACTTTTGACTAAAATGAGAGAGAATTTCAATGTGATTCATCCATCTTCTCCCACCATTCTTCATGCTGACTCACATGATCAAGTAAATCAGAGTCAAAATTGAAGAAAAAAAGGCAGTGTTCAGAGCAAATCACTATAAATGAAGAGAAAAATCTAAAGTATAGGGCTATTGTCCAGCATGAGAGAATTAGTAGCATATGTGTAAAATTGGGGGGGGGGGATTAATATGCAATTTTCCCTACTCCTTACCACTATGCCATATGGTCTAGTGAAACTGAACACAAATAACAAAATTGGCTTTTTCATGGTATACCTTTTGAAAAAAAGTTGAGGAGAAAAATCATTAAAAAATGGGGACACCAAACAGGTTGAATTTTCCACAGGAGTCCTTACAAAAATGGGAGCTAAAAATTGTTCCTTTACCGGCTCCCATTGGGTAGTTGCGATAAATAATGCAGTGGAACAAACATATCTAAGTGAGTGAGCACCAACACTGACTTATCTGAATAACTGACCTGTTCCCTAACAAAACAAGGACCCTAACAAAACAGGGACCACAAATGGCCAAATGCAGTTAATAAATATTGTTTCAGGCTTCTTTCTCCCAGCTTTGCAGCACTGTAGTAAATCTTCCTTATGTTTGTGGCAGTCACAACTTCCCATAATAATTTTGATTTAATTCACAGTAACAGCTCTGCAGGGCATTATGCAGGGTGCACATTCAGCCTTGAAAACACTGAAAAGCCTTGAACAGAATTTTTTGGTAATAATTGATGACATGGGTTTTCGTTTTGCTTGAGGTCCTTGAATATTCAGGAATGATTGCTGTTTTCCAACAAAAGCTGAAAAAATCCTTGGAAATCAGAATCTGCAAATTTCCAATTGTTTTATCCAATAGAAAAAAATAGTTAAAAGAAGATGAGAATCTGGAAAACTGTATCCAGGCCAACTCCCATGGCAAACAAAAGTGTGCTTGTTTATTTGTTATTGTAGTAATACGAGTTTGCTGTATGTGACTGAAAAAAACGTTTTGTAGAAATAAAAAATATATGTAGTGATTCTACATTTCCCCCAAGAACTTGTTTGGAATCCACCCTCATCATACAATGTAAAAATTGATAGTAGTAACTCATTAGGCGAGGTCACTGTCCTTTGGACAACTAATGTAATCTGTTAAAAAAGTCATGAATTTAGGTTTTATACTGCTTAATATTTTTGTGGCACTTTACTTTTTGAAAAATCTGCTTTGTAATTATCAAAAAAGGCCTTATATTTGGAAAATTACCAAAAATTTGTTAACAATAGAAAAACATAACAGTGCAAAGATATAGGTCCCCAAACAGTTGGAGAGAAGTTTTTTTTTTTTTTTTGTCGATGAGCATTTGGACAGAAAATATGTTGCAACGAAGGTAGTATTATTTGCTTTTGCGATGAGTCGCATATTGTAGGAAGCTTTTGTGGGTGCCACAGGTATAACTACAGAACTGTGATAATGCTGAAAAATCTCATGATTTTTACACTTTATTCACTTGAAAGTAACACAAAGGAACTTAATGACAGTTGTTTTTTTAACCCAGGAGCACGTGCATCAAAAATAGTATCACCAGCAGATGGTTGTTGGTCATTTTGCGCCCTTTACATGTTCCATTGTTTATTTGTGTGTTTTTGAAACTCAACTATATTTACCTTTTCAATATTTTCAGTATTATAAATATTTAACGGGAATTATTGAGGATAAATTTATTAAGGTACATTACCTCTGAAATTTTCGATCTAAACACTAGATCTTCCTTCGTCAGGAGTTCTTGCTTCCTTCTACTTTCACAGGTCTGGTGACCAAGCCTGATGGATTTTCCATCCTGCATGGTCATTGATGTTGCCACCTTGTGTCTTGTAAATTTCCAGGGATTCCCTAATTTCCGGATAATTGCATGGGATTGATGTTTGATCACTTTTAAGGAGTCCCAGTCCATTTTGTGGCCAGTTTCTTGTATGTGCCTGTCTAATCCTGTTTTATTTGAGCTGTTCCTTATTGCTGCTTTGTGTTCTTTAATTCTGGTGGTTAACCTTCCTCCTGTTTCTCCTATATATGGTAATCCACGTGAACAAACTATTTTATAAATGACTGCTTCCTGGAGTAAAGTATTTTCTTCTTTTTGTTTTAGGGATGGTAAGTATTCTTTAATTTTGTTATTCAAACCTGGAGCTAACCTAACTTTATATGTAGTGCTGATTTTTTTCAGTTTTTTCAAACAGTCCCTTGTGGTAAATGACTTTTCTTGTGAATAAATATTCAATTTTCTCCTTATTTTTGTCTGTAGTGCCTGTTCTGTTCCTAGTTGTTTTCTTATTGTGTTTTATGCATTTTCCTTTTCATATATAGACCTTGGTACCTGGTTATTAAAAATCAGCACAAATAATGAAACAATAAGTGGTATGTTTATTTACAAACTTAATATTTTAAGTAAATGTATGTAGTTTTAAAATAAAGTTATGTTAAATGATTTTGATATAAGATATAGTTTTGAAAACTGTTGCTTAACTTTTTCAAGTTCATGTCCATGTATCTAGTTGCTCTTTTCACTTTCAGTTTTGTCCTGCTATTCAGTAATAATGTACTTTTAAAATCCAGTACACAAGTAATATTTTTTTAAATCAGACTTTTAGAAGCAGAGATATCCAGAAAATCAGATTAGATATTTGCACTCCTAGTAGGGAAATTGTGTTTTATTTTGGCCAGTAAGTGCACTTAAAAATAATGGGTAAATTGTCACCACATTCAGGTTGATCAAGATTCATTTTATTGCTTTGAGAAGTCATACTATAAAAAAAGGGATGTAAGAGTAACTTCTAAACACTAATTAAAAGTCAAACATGTCAAAGAAATAATGAAGATAAATCATTCAAGCAAAAATCACACACACAAAAAATGCTATAACATACCAAAACTAAGTCACTATCAATGGAAATATGAGTAGTTGCACTACAATCTGACCAACCTTGGGTTGGGGACTGTATAAGAAGGCATTTTGAACTTGAATGGGCCTAGTTCCGTAGTGTACCATATGCAAGAGCATGGACTGAATGATACCTAGTGGTGTGTGTGTGTGTGTGGGGGGGGGGGGCTTTTAGCTGCAAGCATTGGATTTTCTTAAAAAATGGCTAAAGTGATGGCAAAGAAACTGAGCCACATGCATTAGTGGGCAAATAAAAAAAATATTTTTTTACTCTATCCCCTTGGACTGCTAGGTCATTTCGTAAATTTGTGAGTTTTTTGTATGAAATTATAGTTCAGGGTTAACACTGCAGGTGCGGATTATATAACAATTTAAAAAAATTATCATGGTCTCCAGACTATAAAAAAAAAAAAAATTGAGGCTTTTTCTTCCTTTGGTCAACACAGTCGCAATGTCATGTATAAGATTAAGAAACGAATAATTAAAAGAAGGTTGGAGATAATTTTAATGACAGATATTACACTAAATATTCCATTTTTTTTAAATGCTTTGAACATACCTTGTTTAACAAGACCAGTCTGCAAAAATTCTGAAAAACAAAACAAAAAGCAAATTGTGGCAAGTTAATATACAAATTTCTTATCTGGACTTTGCTAGCAAGAGCCATAATTTTTTTTTTTTTTTTTTTTTGCTTTAATGTTCTGAATTTTACCCCCCCCCCCCCCCCAAATGTGTGTGAACCCTGATTTTGGGATTATTAATGTCATTATTAATCAAGCCCTTCTAGCAACTGAAGTATGTTTCCTATATGTATCAACAAATTGCATCACATTGCTCGATGCACACTTCATGTTAAAGAAAATATTTCTGTTACGAAAAAGATGTCTTTAACATTGTTACAGATTTTGCTTTTTAAAGATGTTCCTATGGGCAAGTGAGCAAATTGAATAGTTGAGTTTGCTTAAGAACATTGATACCAGCTTTCCAGTTTTGTCATTCTTTTATTTTTCAATTATTTTAAAAAAATTAATTACCCCCTCTGTGTTTGCCTTTTTGTCTCTCCCAGATGCCATGTGATGGCTCTGAAATAGAAAAATGTGCATACACACATACTGATATATGCTGCTCGACACAGAGAATGTCGCACCATGAAGAAATGCACAAAATGAGATGAAACTTCTACACATGTAGGCAAGTAGCTGGGGAAAAAGTGATTTAATTTCTAAGGGATTACATGAATGCCATGGACGAGGAGATAGTGTAATGCAGTGTAGATCAGTAGGTTATAATGACTGAGCTGGACTTTACATTCAGCAACACAGTGTTACATTGAGTGGAAAAGTCCTGGGATGGTGTCCTGATGCATTGTTAACTTGTGTTCATAATTCATCTACATTGTGAGGTGGGCATGCAGTGGCATTAAATCATCTTCCAGTAACATCCCACACACTCTCTATTGGGTAAAAGTCTGGAGACTGGGCTGGCCAGGGCAGCACCTGGACACCTTGCAGGCACTCAAACAAAATCTTGCGTAAAACAGAAATTCAAGTGTTGCTCAAAAAACACTCAATCACTTGAAGATGAATGTTAAAATGAAACGTTTATCAGAAGAAATCATGCTCGAAAGGAGAAGCAACCAATCATGTGAAAGAGATAAACCAGGTGACTACCCTCGGGGCTACTATTCTTTACTCAGCAGCAACAAATAGGAACAAAACATTTGACATGGGTCGGTACAAGCACAAACATGTACAACACCATTTGGTACTTGCATGTACCCTAAGGGAAAACGACACATACAAAAAAATCTCTGTGTATGATAGACGATAATCATTGTCAACCCCTAATCAATTGTTTCCACAAGTTTTTGACAGGGGTATAGTATGATTTATTAAATTTTAATTCACAAAACAGAAGAAAAATAAAAGTATGGTACATTAAACGAATAGCACTGAGTAAAAGAAATACATCTGATTCCCAAAAATATCCTAAATTAGCTGAATTGCACTGAATAAAACATTGATCTGTTACAAGAAATTTGTTAGAAAAAAAGAATAGAGCCAAATAAAAGAATCAAATCTGATCCAAGAAATATGATAGATAAAAGAATAGAAACAAATAAAAGAATTAGATCTGATACAAGAAATATGATAGATAAAAGAATAGAACCAAATAAAAGAATTAGATCTGATACAAGAAACCTTAATTTTGGAAAGTGCCTTCAGATGACCCCCCATTGTCTTACTCCCTCGCTCCGAGAGGCGACCGGAAGTGTTGCCACCAAAAAGGTTATCAAGCGTGGTCTTATACTACTGCACTGTCTGTTAATGTTGGCAGTGTGTGGCTAAGCTTTATCTTGTTGAAACTGGGCATCAGGAATACCACAGCGATATGACAAAGAAATGAGCTTCTGCTCCTCATCGACATATTGTGATGCTGAAATTGTTCCTAATTTGTGTATGAGTGGTGAATGGCAGTTGAAACTGATGGCACCCACTCTAAACCATGATATCAAGCCGAGGAGCTGTACAATGCTTATGGACATCAGCAAATCAGCTTAATGGGCAGGTCATCTCTAGATTCTCAACTGGCAGTCCTTGGTGCTGAGGCAGAAGCAAGATGTGTCGCTGGATATGACATGGATCCATTCATCCTTCCATACGTCTGGTACAGCACCACTGTAACCTTGGGCAACAGTGTGCTGCTGTGAGTGGCTGGAGAAAGTGCAACCTACCTTAGCCAATCTGCATCATCATAATCACAATGGCTGGAGAGAGTGCAAACCTACCTTAGCCAATTGTGATTCACAACCCGTGTCGATAAGGAAATCATAAGGAAATCTGTCTGCACAACTTGCCGAATGTTGTCTGTTGTTGATTGTGGGGCTGCTTCAGGTTACAGTTGAATGCAATGGTCCAAATGTTCATACATTCACTGATGCATGTTTCTTTCCTCCAATCAATGTTGCCACATTTGGCAGACAGTTGACGCAGGGACCAACCAGCTGTACATAGCCCTATGAGGAAGCCTCTCGTAAAAGTGTCCATGGGAGGATTCCCAATGACATTGCCCAGACATTCTCACTCCGTACATGTGGTTTCATCACCAAGATCACTCTGATGCAATGGTCCACACGCCCAGGTGTGGACAACCAAACTTAGCTAGGTCTAGCCATTTTGCTGTTTTATCTCACTCACCTATCACATGATTGGTTCGCAACTGCAGTTGTTTACATAATCCAATTATCAACTCATACCCACCAATTTGGATGACACTTCGACAAATACTTCCTGATGGGGTGTTTTCTGTGTTGGCTATTACACATACCAATCTAGATGTCCGGTCCTTCTGTTACTTCTAGATAACTCAGCTGAAATGTGAAGCAGTGTATATCGCTACATCAATCACTTATGGCTGATTTTACATCTTTAACCTATCTTGTTCTAGGTGTATCCCCAGGGTTACAGAAAGTAAAACTTTAAATTGTGATGTTCAGCACACAATTAAATGAAAGAAGATGGAAATAAAGGAAAACATGTTAGGCAGTCTTTCTGTATTAAGTTCAATTGCATTCTAGTTAAATCACAGCACCATTCAGCTCTCAGTATAGTGAATGGTGTGGTCTGGGTCCCAAACCAGCTGCCATAGTGGCCTTCCCATTTTGTATGTTTGTACTTAGGAGAGCTGGTACCCTGTGCCAAGAGAATGTGATACAGGACTCTAGGAAGATATGTTTGGCTAGTTCTGCACAAATCCTACCCTAAATTCAGTGTGTGGGTCACTTTTTAGTTTGAGTACTTATTAACTCAACTACAGAGTAGCCATTTCCATATTCAGCATCAAGTATGTTTGCCTTTCTGCTCATGAAGTATGTTTGACTATTTGATGTCCTCTCCGAAACTCAGTGCAAAAGCTGGCTGGATAGTTCTCTATAATGTCTGTGTTCATTCACACCATATGTGACAATTTCTTATTAAATTTGTGTTTAAAAAAGTATGCTGGCATTGAGGAAGTGTGTTTCTGTATATTTTTCAGAAACTGCTACTTCAATATTACCATTCTGAAACAGATGGTCTGGCTTTTTAAGTGATGCTATTCCTCTTACCTTACTGTTAACTAAAATTGTTCCCTCTTGGCTTAAGGAGCTTCTCTCATGCATTTCACACACATGCAGATTTGTTTCTAACAAATACAGGGTGATTTATAATTAGTGTTGTGGTTTCAGTGGCATATCTTTGGAAAATGGGAAACAACAAACTAAAACCACAAACAGAATATGACAGATGACAACTAAATGTTTTATTACCTGTAGAATTGATACATCAGATTGCTAAACCACTTTGACAAGCGCTCCTTTTGTGGCACCTAAGATATCCAAGTGGTAATTTCCTGCCAAGTGTTTGCCAGCATTTGCGGCGTTACTGTTGCAATCGCAGCACCAATTCTGGTCTTCAGGTCATCAAGGGAGGTCACAGGGGTCTGGTTAACGATGTTTTTAACGTTGTAGATGGTTATGCAGAACCCTCCAAACAGTTTGTGGCATACCTAACTGCAATGCAGCTTGTCTTGTAGACTTCTGAGGGCTTCGAGCAAAGGCTTTCTGGACGTGATCAGCTTCATCCTGCGAAGTGCTCTGTCTTCCTGCTCCTTTTTTGATGCTGCACACTACCAGTCTTTTGAAACTGCTTTAACCAACATCAGATAGTGTTATCGGAAGGTGAAGCTCTGCCATACTGCGTTCTGTAACAATGTTGCATTGTGATAACTGACTTTGTTTCCAAGAACCAGAGTAAGCATATTGCTTTTTCGTGAACAGTCACCATTTTGAACTATGCCGTCAATTCAGCAGGTACCGTGTCGGCACATAAAACTTTCTGCAGTGAACTTGTTCTTTCTGTTGGCAGTTTTATTTAGTCGGTTACAGTTTGACCATGCCAAGCCACAGAAACCCCAACAATAATTATGAATCATGCTGTATATTAAATGCACTTGTAAGTCCTCTGTTTTTACACATTCTGCTTACAGTTCATTGCATAATACTGTGATAGCTTTTCTAATTGATACAGTGACAGCTTTCTTGTTAACTGGTGTACCGTGTGATGGAAAGTGAGTGAGCACCAACACTGACTTATCTGAATAACTGACCTGTTCATTGTCTGATAAACAGTGCTGGTAGAATTATTTTCATAAGTGCAAGGTTTGTGTGTATTGTTTCTCTATTAAAAATGATTTGTATTGATGTATTTTGCTTTCTGGATTTATGGCTTGTATCTCTGTGATGTAGAAATTTTTTTTAAAAATCATGCATTTTTTGACTGATTTTACACTTTTTTTACAGGTTTTATCTAGCCAAGCATTCAGGTCGTCAGCTCACATTGCAACCTCAGCTTGGTTCAGTTGACCTAAATGCTGTGTTTTATGGGCCACGTAAAGATGAAGCTGAAAGCAAAGAGTCTGTAGCTACAACTTCAGCCCTGCCTTCTTCATCTACAGAGCGAACTAGTTCACCTCGCAAACATATTATTCAAGTATCAACATACCAAATGTGCATATTGATGCTCTTTAATGCCAGGGATCGACTGACATATGAAGTATGTTTAAATCAACTTGCAGTGCTTTAAAAAGTTGTTAGTTGTTTTATAAAAGCCATGAATTTTCGTACATTATTTGAAATGTTGATGTAAGTGAGATGGAAAGTATGTGTATTAGTCCTGCATGTATAAGATGAGCTTCTTTTCCCCTTCCCCACCATAAAATGTGGATTTTGAAAATGAATATTCATAACTGCAGGCTAACAAATATTGATTTATAGCTGCATCTTGTATTGTAGACATTTTTCTCAAGTGTCTAATTGCATGAGTTTTCTTGATTTGTTGCATGACTTGAGCCAGCAGTCAGTCAATTATATTAAATCATTTTCTGACACACTTCTAAAAACATACAAACCTGTTGGAAATTTTTTTTTTTTTGCTATTTTATGTACTGGTAGAGGTAGCTGCTGTTTTATATTAAAAGTAAGATTAATTAATAAGGAAATTAGCCAGAAAAAATCAGGATTTGGCCTTAGTATAAAAACTTTCATTACAGTTACAACATTCTTCACAGTACTCCAGCTGTTTTACAACACTAATTTGAAAAGGTTTTGCAAAAGAAAGGTAGAGGAAGGCCCAGGAAATCTTGGGAAAACCAGATTCAGTAATGTCTGCATGAGAAAAAGATTATGAGTGTGAAGTACAAAAAGGTCTTGTGCATCATGTGATGGATGTCAATGAAGCTCAAGTTGTGTGCCAAGATCGTTGTAAATGGAGACGTTTGATACGCCAACAGTAAGTAAATTTTCGTTCCATCAGTTAAACATTTATCTGGTGGCTTGTCTATCTTTGAGGAGCTAACATTTGAATCTCAGAGAGCAGCTTAGTGATATGTATATGTGTATCTTGCTCACTGCTTCCTCAAACTTGTAATACAAGCTTTAGTGAAAATCCTCAAAATACGTGGCGTCAGTAAATAAACAAAGACATCGCTCTTTCCACGTTTATCAACACACAGCAACCGAAAAATTGTTATCCAGCCACTGCTGGGATCATACCCCAGATCTCTCAATATCTAGCATAGTGCATCTGCGTTATACTAATGCCCACCAGATGGAGACGTCTCAGTTGCTGAGCCCATCCTACGGATTTATGATGTCAGAAGCTGACAGATAAACACATATGGTGCCGTTTATTGATGGCAACCGTAGCGATGTCTTTTTTTATTCACTGAAGCCATGTACTTAGAGGATTTTCACTATTGTTCTCACCCTTTGGATTTATTTGCTGTAATTAATATATAGCTTGTGCCAGTAATGCCCACCAGATGGAAACGTCTCAGTTGCTGAGCCCATCCTATGAATTTGTGTTGTCAGAAGCTGACAGATAAACACACATAGTGCCGTTGATTGCTGGCCACCGTAGTACGTATAAGGCAAACGCACTCGGCTAGATATCAAGAGATCTGGGGTGCTATCCCAGCAGTGGCCGCATAACTATTTTTCGGTTGCTGTGTGTTGATAAACTTGGAAAGACTTTAAGACTGTGTGTTGATAACTTTGTTTATTAGCCATCTTTAGCCTTAGCTGTCCATATTCTCCTGACTTTTGTAATCTGCTTTTTATGTAGACCTTTTTCTTTCTTGGTAAAGATGTGCTGCAAATTGTCCTTCTGTTTATCAGAATTTCTTCTCTCCACTATACTATGTATAATCAATTTATTTTTTTGTTTGGATTAACATCTGTATTTCTGGTGGAAGAAAGTTTCTCATTCAATTCTGAAAGAACAGTTTTCAAAGGGGAATGCCACATGTTGTTGCAAGGAGTGATACTTTCACTTAATCCAAAAGAAAAACTATTCACATGATGAGAACCCCTGATAACAGATTTTTTTAGCATCATCTACAGAATCTAATAGTTTGGCAGGCAGGCTTTTATAATTAATAACTATGTGCACATGAATTTTTATTCTTGAAATGTGGGCTATGTGGAAAAACATAGAAAGAGGTTTGTCTCATTCTTTGGCAGAAGTGTAGTATTTTATACTTTTATATGGAAATAATATGCAGATATGGGGGGGGGTTACAAGGTATGAAATGTAGTCACAGTGTCAGTTTTAAATTTGCAGCAGTGAACAATGCTAGGAAAGAGCAGCAGTTGTAAATGTGGAAGTATTGATCATATTGCAGCATTTGTGAAATGTTGGAGATACTATAAGAAGAAAAACTATTTCTGCAATTAGATAGGGATACCTGGTAATGTAACATCTCATCAGGAAGCTTGTAAGTTGCATCACCTTGGAGTCGGAATTGAACCCACATTTCCAAATTTCTGTTCGAGCATGCTAACATTATACCACCCAAGAAGTTCTATGTAACTGCAGCCGAGCAATTAGAGCTTCAGATTTTGTTAGTTGAAGTAATCCCATGATTCCAAGTAGGCAGTGTAATGGTTACATGCTCTAACAGAAATCAGGATATGTGGGTTCAATTCTTGCTCCAGAACAATGTGATTTGAAATGGGAAACTGTGGTAGTCTGGTACCTCTGTTACATTAACGATAGTTGTTGTTCCTTCCATGTCATTTTGAAGAGTTATTTCCTCAGAAGGGTCCATTTCTGATGGGTACCATCTAGGATGTTCTCTGAAGCACTGGAATTTGTGACCTATGTTCATATCAGAATGAGAAGTAAGTCATTTGAAGCTATGGACTGCTTTGACTAAGACAAATCTAAATGAATTCCTGTTCCTAAGCTATGTCTGCTTAGTTTCAGTTTGCCTGGAACTTCATTATCCTGTGTGGTGCAACGGTTAGCATTTTCTACCAGAAATTCGAGGATGTAGGTTCGATTCAAGCTCCAGTGCAATTCTTTTCAGGTTTTTTGACAAGATGTTACATGGTGAACATAAAACTACATCAAATCATAACAAATCACAATCTAATTGCTGATAATACCCTTAGGAATTTCCCATGTATTTGTGAGGAATATTTCTTCCTTAATTTCCATATTTGAGGTACTAGTGATATATGACCTATATCTGTTACTGGATTTGAAGTAGTCATTGACGCTATAAGGAAGCCTTGGGTTGCTTCCAGTAGTGCAAATCTGAAGTTTCTGAGATTCCTAAACTACAGTTGCCCAGCTTCAGTTACTTGGAACCTCATTGTTCTAGGTGGTGTAGCAGTAGCATGCTCCAGTGCAAATCAGGTGGTGCAGTTTTCAAGTTTTCTGAGCACCTTACTCACGGCAAATTAGGCCTATTATATGTGAAGGTATATTCCGCCACAGTAGTACAGTGCTTGCGCAATAGAACAAATGACAACATGCTTAAACTGAATCTAAATTAATCAACATGCCTGAACATAATGGTGAACATTACATGCCGATGGCCATGTAATGTTCACCGTATGCTATATCGCATTTGGGATTAAATTAATAATCTTGGGATTTTCCTATGCATTTGTGAAGTTCACCCTTAATTTCCTTATAGGAAGAAAGTTTGACAGGAAAAGCATCTAAAATTCCCAAAAAAAGGAAAAAGGTAGTGGCATATGAAACAAACTGACAGCATGCTAGTCATATGGATATATATGTGAAGTGGTGGCTTGTTCTTTTATGCTTAATATTATGTGAAAATAATGTAGGCATATATGAACATGAAAAGATTAGTGAATGTGGAAATAGCATACTGCCTTTCCAAACAAATCGTGAGTTGTTTATGTAGCCAGGATTTTAATGTGTAACCCAAAAATCACTGACCAGTATTAGTTAATATGTACAGAATGGACTTGTTCTCTTTGTAATTCATGAGAAACTTATAGCAGCTTTCAAACACCAGACAATTTATTTGTCTTATATTGAAAGAGTTGAATTATGGGTTTTATAGAGCCAGTTTGCTTTACTTTTAGTATTCTCATTTTTCGAACTAGAACTATTAAAAATAAAACAAATTGCCTGTATAAAACCTGTTATTCAGCACTTTCAGTGTAAGATAGGATAATAGGAATGACATGATATAATTAATTATTAGAATTTCTTTGTTGTGCCTGAAGTTCAACAAGACAGTTTATTTCAGCATATGTCTAGATTACAAAATAGCTAAATGCATTAGGGTGCATAGTGTTTGAAATGGATCAGAAAATAGTTTTCTTTGCTTGAGTCAAGAATCAGCTGTCCAAATGTTACTAGTTACTAGTTTGCTATGAACTCCTAATAAAATATATGAAAGCATATGCAAACCTTCATGTGTTGCATCACTACTCACTCAGCCAGAGCTCTAAAAGAGAATTGAATGTGTTTGAATGTGGCCTTCAAATTGATAAATATTATTTATAACAGTTGTTAAATTTTAGCTCATTTTCTTTGGTGCAATATAATGTGATAAAAGCACTTTAATATACAATATTTTCTCCTCGTATATAACAGAGTTGCCTGTGGCTGGAAACAATATTTGTTATGTAAATTACACCGGACAAAATTTTTTGATGAAGTTCATGCTTCCGAGATAAAAATAGTTATTTCTTAATGAATTCGATGTGCTGAAACAGAATATGACCATAAAAAAGTTGAATTGGCTACAGTTTGTTTGTAATATGCAGGTACACTGGTTGACCATTGATCAGGAACACGTGCATGCTATTTCAGTGGGAGAGAAGCATATAATTTGCCTACAACTCTCAATGGGCTTCCCTTATAAATATTTGTTTATGCTGCTAATTATAAAGAGCTTCAAACACTTAACAAAATCAAAAATCATAATCAAAATATGTGTTTCTAACAAATTTTTCATGTGTATATGAGGAAATTTATTATTCTGAATCAGTTTTTAGGACATTTTGATTTCAGTCTGCCAACCTTTATACCAAATCTCTCCCATTGAAATAGCATGCAAGTGTTCCTTAGCAATTGCAACCAATGTTTATGTACGTCTTTATATACATGTATATATCATCATCATCATTGTCAACCATTATCAATCCACTGCTGGACGAAGGTCTCCCCAAGTTTCCTCCACAACGATCTGTCTTGTGCCAGTCTCCTCCATGTCACCCCTGCATACTTTCGAATTTCATCCACCCATCTCCCATGTGGTCTTCTTCTGGGTCTTTTCCTGTCCCTTGGAATCCAATCTAAAATTTCGGCTGTCCATTGATGGTCTGTTCTTCTGGCAGTATGTCCAGCCCATTGCCATTTCAGGGATTTAACTCTGATCATGATGTCTTCCACTCTTCATTTTTCGGATCCACGAGTTTCTCTTCTTATCTCTCCTGGTTACACCAAGCATGCACCTCTCCATGCTTCTTTGAGTTGTCTGCAGCTTTTGTATGTCTCTTTTAGTTAAGGTCCACGTCTCTGCACCATATGTAAGCACTGGAAGGATGCATTGATCAAACACTTTTCTTTTAAGACATAATGGCATATTGCTCTTGAAAATTATGCTGTTTCTTCCAAAAGCTCTCCAGGCAAGTTTTGTACGCCGATTAATTTCTTCATCAATGTGACCCTCACTTGATATCTGCTGTCCAAGATAAACGTACGTGTCTGTTATCTCCAGCTTTTCTCCATCAATCGATAAATCTTCATTTCTTGTAAAAGCATTGAACATCACTTTTGTCTTCTGAAAGTTCATTTTTAATCCCACTTCTCTACTCTTGTCAGCAAGTTCCTGGATCATACTCTGCAGCTCTGATGGGCTAGTTGCAAAAATGACTACGTCATCAGCAAAACGAAGGTGGGTTAGATAATCTCCATTAATCTTTATTCCCTTGTTTTCCCAGCTCAGTGACTGAAAAACACCCTCCAATGTGGCATTAAAGAGCTTCGGAGATATGGTGTCACCTTGTCTCACTCCCTTTCCAATTTTTATGTGTGTTGTATTTTCAAACAGCAGAATCTTTGCACTTGCATTTTCATAGATGTTATTAATAATATTAATGTATGCATCTTCAATACCGCAGGATTTCAGAGCCATTGCAACTGCTGATGGTTTCACCGAATCAAAGGCTTTTTCATAATCGATAAAAGCCATGCACAATGGAAGTTCATATTCCCTCGCTCTTTCAATTAGTTCTCTCAGCACGTGGATATGATCTATTGTGCTGTAGCCACTCCTGAATCCAGCTTGTTCTCTCGGTTGAGCCATGTCCAGTGTCACTTTTAAACAGACATGTAGCTCGGCTATCTCAGTGACAAAGAAAACAGCAGTGCTTTGTGTATCCCTGCTGAAGGCCCATCAACAGAGACACTACCTTCAGGTCGGCACAGATGAGCCAACCATAATTTTTGTAATTGAGTTGTTGTAGGTCTCTTTCAGGTGCAACTGGAATGGACGGTAGCTGATTCCAGTTATGCATTAAAACCATCTTAAGACTCAACTTGGAGGAGTCTATAAATGGACGCCATTCTTGCGCAACATGTTGCAAAGCCGCGGATGGCTTAGTGGTTAGTGTTTCAGACTACCAATGCAAGGTCATCAGGTTCGAACCTGGGCTGATCTTTCAGAGATGGTGTGATTTACTAACAATCGCTGAATATCCGCCGTGCATCGGACGAGCACGTAAAGTGACGGCCCCCAGGCTGGACCCACTGGTTAAATGGGTATCCTTTCCTATGTCCTCCCTGAAATTCTCTCACCCATCTATGTGCAATATCGTACTTGTACGGTGGCGCCATCTACTGTACTCTAATCTCACTACAAACTGTTCTGTCAAAAGTCGCTAGACTTGCTCTCATTCCTTCCGTTTCTGTGTCCTGCCCAAAAGGCGATCTCGCTGTAGGTGGCTGGGACCTAAAACTCTACTCACTGTGGACGGAAGTCCTACATGAAAATGACAAATCCTGCATCCTCACTGTGTCTGACTGAATATATATGCGCAACATGTTGTATTCCTAGTCCTTGCATTAGGCTGTCAATATTGCAACAGAACACAAAGCTTTCACTTTTTTTGGAATAATTGCTCAAATTGTCGGTGACGAATACGAAACGAACTCGCTCGAACATTTTGTTCTAGAAGATTCCATTGACGAAGCCTTGACGCTAGTAGCTCTGCTTTAACTTTGGTTAAATTCAAATCGCGAACAAGGTCGTTCAGTTCCTCTGTTGTAATTTTATGTGGCATAGACTCAGAAGATGCATTTTCATTAATCCGCGACGTTGACAGTTTCGGATTACACAAATCATCTTCCTGGACCTCATCTAAATCGATAACAAAATTTTTTGGAGGCTTGGGAATGGGGAGTTCTTCAGAATGAGGTACAGGTCGTACAGCAGAAGGTATGTTTGGATATTCTACAGTCCATTTCTTCTTCTTTGTGATACCTTCAGCCACTGGTGGCACCATACAGAAATAAGTCATTTATGTGATTTGTGGCTCCCCCCAAATCATGGGAACAGCAAAACCCATTGTTTTTCTTTTGCCATTAAGCCACTGTGACAGATTCGTTGCACACGTGCGGCAACATACATGTGGAGCCCAGTCCTTATCCTCGTCGCCTATCCTGCAGCCGAAATACAAATGATAAGCCTTTTTAACAACCGGAGTGATGGACTTTTTCTGTGCAGCAAATGTCACTTTACCACATATATAGCAAAAGTTATCCGCCTTATTCACACATGCACATGGCATAGCTACATAATGTCACAATACAAGAATCGCTTTTAAAAGGCTGCTATCACGAGAGTACACTCGCCAATGAAGGGAAAGAAACAAATGGACTGAGCTTTTACCGTTGGGCTGTTAAAACTTAAAGGATTGCATCACATCGGGTAATACTACACTGGATGTTGTGGGAACTCCGGACTTCTCACCCAATGATGCAATACTTCCAGGTCTGACAGTGCCTAAGAGTAGGGAGAACGCCGTACGAACCTGATGTTTTTACTATATTTTTATTTCAGTACCATTTTAATATACATTTACTAATATTTATTATAAATTTATTAATATGTAACATAAAAAAATCATTACTCATTATACCTATGTTTTTACTAAAAATCACAAATTTTTAACGTTCCATTAGCTGTATTTCTGAAACAAGAGCCAATGAAAGTTTTTCATGGTGATATTCATGTTCAGTGGATTAATTTCATACAGAATTGCACGCTTTCCCGTCAGAAGCAATTTCATTGTTGTCCAGTGTTATTTGCTATTAGTTGTCATTCAAAACATTTTTATGCACAGGGTTATTTTAGTTTATCATATTCTTTCTAAAACATGTGGTTGTGTGTATATATATATATATATATATATATGTATTTTTAAACTGAAGGTGTGTATTTGTTTCACCAAACTAATTTTGATGAAGCACAAGTATGATATAAAATTTACCTTATTTTTGAATACACACTGAATATGATGTAATAATTTGTTTTTATGTGAGAAAAACTTTTTGTCTTTTTGACATCTCACATTTCATAATACATGCACATAAGTGACACCTGGACGTGCTGACATTTTTAACACAATGAACACCATTAACTGTAAAATACATATACATAGCTGCCAGGTTTTACGGTTTACCCGTAAAATTTTGGAAATTTTACTTGTTTTACGGACAACATATTTTACAGAATTTTTTTGCAGTTGAAAAGTGCAACTTTGAGAGTAGAACAAATGTGCCCAAGGAACACCACGTCTGTACATTTTGATTTACCTGGTCACATGTTCACCTACTTTTGCATCCCCAAACCTTTGCTGTCAGGTTATTAGGAAAGACTCCGTAGAAATGCTGTAAGATTAGGATTGGGAATAACTGGTTCAAATAGTTTCATTTTGCGTATAAACAATCATTCTATCCAGGTAAAACCTTTCTCAACCATACATTCTCTGTTCACTGCAAAATGTTCTTTGATCCAATCCCCTGTCTCAACTTGCACATCTCCCTCACCTGTGAATAACACAAAAGTGCAAATGGCACTTTTACTGACATTATTTGACTTACCGTATTTTCTGAGAATAACACTGCATCAAGTTTAATGCTTGTAGTCCCATTACCTTCTTGGTTTGTTATCAGGAATAATGCCACACCTAGTTTTAAGCCTGCAGGTAAACTTAATGCCATTCTGACCCTACCACCTGCTGATATGGTAGCTGAGAACATTGTATGACTTTCACCAAAGATAAAATTACACAATGAGAAAACTTTATTTTTCAGGTAGAACCATTTAATGGTGGTTTTAACTGCTGTAACTTTTTACATGTTACATTTCTTTTGAGTAGAAAGCAATTTCTCAGTTGGAAGTTATTAATATTCGCTGCGAATATATATCGCGGTAATCGAATGCAATTCAAGGAAAAATCTTTCAAGCGAATATTAATAACTTCCAACCGAGAAATTGCTTTCCACTCAAAGGAGATATAACATGTAAAAAGTTACAGCTGTTAAAACCACCATTAAATGGTTCTACCTGAAAAAATAAAGTATGGAAAACATTTTTTAAAATCTCGATTCATTGAGAAATACATGCGTAATGAGAAAACTGTTTATTTTTAATACACGTCAAATTGCCTGCACAACTCAGGTCTAATAACATTGGTAGTGAAAGCATTGCAGACGTGTGAAAAGTTATTCTCTAAATGACAGTTGCCACTGCTGCTTTATTGCTTTATTTATGTAACTGTTTCTGCTAATGGATGAAACACCTACACACACCCCATTTATGGAAAAGGGAAGGGGTGTGAAAAATCATAAGTACTTCACAGCAGGATGTTTATTAACAAGCCCTGGTGGTTAGAAATGAATGTAGTTGGGGACACCACTCTAATTTTGTGTGTGATGAAGTCCAAGTATGTACAGTTTTATGGTTTTCCATATTGCAGGTTCACCCACTGTACTACATGCAAGGCCAAAAAGACATCCACGTTTTACCCTCCCTAATGTGAGATAAGAAAAAGTAAAAGTGTGACTAAAATAAAAAAATGATATTAAAGCACAATTTATTAATCCTAATTAAAGATTTTCAAACAGTAAATCATAAACTACTTGTATGCAAAATGAAAGGCCAGATTGAAACCTTGCCATTCTCCAAATTCACACACAAATCATGCAAATTTTGAAACTTCATTTGTCAATTTGATCTTTCAAATAGTCAATGAAAAGTCAGTCCAAATTCTTGGGAGCTCTGTGTCTGCCATCAACAATTAGTGAAATGATTGGTGGTTTTAATATCATGAACAAAGATTGAAATATATGTTACCAAAAATGGTTATAAGCCATACCTAGTTAAATGCCGCATTTCAAAGCTACATGTTTGTAAAATTGTGTTTAGCACCACTATATTATAATTGGAAAATACAGTATTTGTTAAGGCACTAGAATCAGGATCAGTAAGTTAAAGTAAATATTTATTTCCTCTTTCAGAATGTGAAAACTTCTGAGTATCCTAGAAGTATGGCATTCATAATGCACAAGATGACCTTCAAACCACATCTTTAATATTGCTTGTTTCAGGAGAAAAGTTTGGAACAGTCAATAATTTGCAATGTCTAAGTTCATACTTACACTCAGTGAATATTTATCAAAACTAAACTGTATTTATGTATCTTGACTCACAATTTTAATTTTTGTTATTTTTGCTTGCTGTTTACCACCCTCTGTATGTTCAAAAATGTAATGTATAGAATTGCAAGTTGAGTGACATTTTGAAGGCTTTGCTTTATTACCTGTGCGTAACAACTTTTCTCTTAGGAAATTTCCAATGAGACAGATATACCAAATAAAGACCTTATCAGAGCCCTTCAGTCATTAGCTATGGGCAAAGCCACTCAACGAATATTAATCAAAACACCAAAGACAAAAGAAATAGGTATGCCTGAAATTGATTTACATGAACTTGATGCATATGATGAAAATGTTATTTTTAATGCTTTATGTATTTGTTTATGTGAGTTCGTGAATGCTTACCCAAAGATTTGTTTGAGCAGAATAATACAAAGAAGGTTTTATGCATTTATGACTTCATTTTTATCACATTTTGCTGCATTGACTTTTTCTGGCATCTAGCTTATGCATAACATTTTAATTTGGGTCTGAACTATGTATGTATTCAAAGATTTTGCATCTCACTCTTGTACTAATTTTAAAAGAAATATTTTATAAAGCAGCAGAAAACTTCTATTTTTATTCATCAAGCTGAATATTGTATAAATTATTAACTTCCAAAAGTACCATAGTTCACATCTTCTTTCATAAGCAACAAAGAGGAATTGCCAGAGAGTGGGAGGTGAATTTTTTAACCACTGGAATACAGCAGGGAACTCAAAATGTTTAATACACACTTAATATGTATCTTGAAAACATTCAAGTACTATGTAGGGCATTCAAAAAGTTTTTGGCATTCATCTCCAGAATAATAACTGCTGTTCTTACCTCAATGAAACATTTACTCTCTTTCAAAGTACTCCCCTTCAGCATCTGTGCAAAGCTGCAGATGTCAAAGCGAGTTCTGGAACACATGGTATACTCCACAACTCTGAATGAATGCATTTTGTAATATTTTGGACCTGTCAAAAAGGCTGCCCAGTTAAGTTCCTTTTAAAATTTTGGGAACAACCAAAATTCACACGGTGCAAGTTCAGGTGAATATGTAGGATGAGGCAGCTGTTCGAATTTTTTCCTGCTCCAGACAGACCATAAAGCGTTAGGTTTTGTGAGCATTGGTACTGTCATGAAGAACCCTTAAAATGCCTGTTGTCGGATTTTGAACCTTCATCATTTTAACGATTTTGGTCTAAATGTTGGTGTAGTATTGGCAATTTATGGCCATTTTTTCAGGTGAAATGTCCACTCCTTGGAATTGAAAAAAAGTGTGAACATCCTCTTTTCCTTGAGCAAAAATCTTTTTGGAGGAGTTGGGAACATGGTTCATGTATAATATCACACACAGTGACATTGTCTCTTAATTGTTGATGCCACTAAATTAAAACAATGGCAGCATCTCCTTGCACAAGTTGACTCTAGCCTTGTTCTCTCAGTTTGGTGGGGTACCCATTTGGCACCAATCTTGTGGAATTTTGAATATTGATGAATAATTGTTTGACTCTACCTTTTTCTTGCTGTCTTGTCATCAGTTTGTAGAGTATCCATTTGGCACAGATGTTGTAGAACTTCAAATGTTGATGTTTGCTTGACTTTAGCCTCTTCTCACCATTCTATCAGTTTGTGGGGTACCCATCCATTTGGCACAGATCTTGTGTAACTTTAAATGACAATGGATAATTGATTCTACTCTGGAAGTCAGTATGCCAACATCTAAATTTATTACTGGAATGGTGATATGTGAGTTATTGTTAACAAGTTCATGAACAACACTGATGGCTCTCTCATTCACCACCTCCTTTGGTCTTCACGTGTAAGACAGATCTTCAAAGATAAGCCATCGTTCTCATAATTATCAGGCTAAATAGCAACACCACACAAAATTTGCAGACCAAATTTTCACCATCACCAGCAAAGAGAGAAATTATTATATAGCATCTGTTTTAAAGATATAATGACAAGTTTAGACAAGTTTTCAAAGGAGGCATATCTCATTATTTTCTGAGGAATGAGTGTAAATCTGCAGTTGCAAGAAACTCAAAAGGAAAGTGTACTGTGAAATGGCCTCCTGCATTTATCACATTTTATTTCCATGTTTAGTGGGGCATTGTGCAAGTTGTCACAGATGTGTGGCATACATTCCAGTAGATTCAAAGTAAAAAAGTGTATTCGTAAACTTCGTTGAAGATGAGTGAAATGAAAACTCAATTTTGTTAACTATGTCACCCTATACATACATACATGCATGCATCCATCCCTCACTCACTCACTCAGCTATTCTCTGATTTTCAGAGGTTAGCACCTCACAGAAAGAACTCACTGTTGCTGTATCAGTTTTCTCCATACACAGCAATCTTGGCACACAGCTCAAGCTCCATTAACATCCATCACACTCCACACACAAAACCTTTTGTACTTCATATTCATTCAGCAGACATTCCCGAATCTGGGCCTCCCATGATTTCCTTGTCCTTCCTCTACCTTCCTTTCCTGCCACTTGAGCTAAGTAAATTCTCTTAGTAAGAAGCATCTCATCACTCATTCTTTCAAACTGGCCAAACCACCTAATATTAGTCTCCACCTTACTAGCAACATTTTGCCTCACATTATACATCCGCTACACATCTTCATTCTTTCCATGATCAGAGCCTGTCTTACCCCCCATAAGTAACTCATCTCCTCAGCACACAAATATGATTCCTGTGTCTTTTTTGCAGAACCCGGGTTTTGCTGCCATACATCAAAGTAGGAACAACTACACTTTCATATAGAGCGATTCGTGACTTTCTTGAGAACACATCATTCCCGTGAAATCCACCTAAAGCAGCTATGACTTTCAAGAAAGAGTTCACTCCCCTACTATTTTCACCATCTAATTTGTTCTTTCTGTCAGACATGCTTCCCAAATATACAAACTCATTTACCTGATCAATAACGGTGCCATTTGGGCTTATCCTGCATGCAGTACTAACAGTTCCTTGCTCAAAAACCATAACTTTGGGTTTTCCCTTATTTATACTCAGTTTGAATTCATACAAACTTCGTGCATCCGGGTCAGCATACTCTGCAACTCATTTTCACTGCCAACAGGAATACGCCATCAGTATATAGCAATCTACACACATGGACATTGCCAAGATATTAACCAGTATTATCCATTTTGGCATCATGCATGCATGCATAATGCCAATAAATATATTAAACAGCCATGGTGACATTACACAACCTTGTCGGACTCCTGCTTCAATAGAAAACCATTTCAATACAACACTATTTACTCGTACACATGCTCTACTGCCAGCATACATGGCTTTTGCACTATTGAGTTGATTCCCAGTGATACCATATTTATTCAGTACCTTCCACAGGAGAGTCCTATTTACTCAATCATAAGCTTTCTCTAAATCTATGAAGGCAGCAAAAACATTCTTACCAACAAACAGATCCTTTTTAATCATCAAATGTAATGCAAAAATTTGGTTAGTGCAGCCCTTACCAGGCATACAGGCACTCTGCACATTCCACACTTTCTCTGATGTAAGACCCTTTACCTTATCAGTAACAACTTTTCCAAATACTTTCCCTGGCACACTCAGCAAACTGATACCACAAAAGTTCTTTCATTCAGTCTGATTACCCTTTCCTTTATACAAAGAAACAAAGATAACATCCCTCCAATCCTAAGGGGACCATTCCTAACTCCCAGCACAACTGGCAAATTTCAGTTAGCCAGTCAATTACAAGAGTCACCACCATATTTTAGGATCTCAGCAGTTATGCCATCCACTCCTGGAGCCTTATCATTCTGAAGATATTTTAAAGCTTTATACACCTCTTCTCTTGAGATCCCTCCTGTACTTCCACCTCTCACTGTGGCATCATCTGCTTCTGCCTCAGAATCAACTTTGCTTTCATGCTCCAATAACTCACAGAAGTATTCATCCCATCTTTCACTTAACTCATTGGGCTCTCATTTCATTTCTCCAGTCCTATTCTTTACACAACTTAGAATTTTATTTCCCCTATGTTTCCAATGTCTTATGTATTTCCAGACAGATTTTCTATCTTTCCAAAAAGTCATATCATGCCTTTCTACCTTTTCCTTCCTATCTTTTGCCTTACTCTGGTGAACCAGCTTGGCTGCCTCACTCTTCTTATAAGCGACATTCATCCTCAGAAACTTTATCTTGTAACATCCCCAAATATGCTCCCTTCTTTCCCTTAACTGCTTCTTTAATTTCATTGCACCACCAAGCATCACCTGTGTTACCCACCATTGCAGTACCACAGATCTCTTCAGCTGCAGTGACAACACAGTTCTTAAAATATATCCACTTCTTTTCTACATTCCTCTCACAAGACTTCAATTCATTAAGTTGTTTTCTGAGTAATTTAGAGTAATGCTGATGTTCTTCATGGAGCCTTTCAATCTTTATTCTTTTCATCACAGGCCTCTTCCTATTCCTCTTTTTCCAGCCAACATTCAATTTCACTCATGACAGTAACAAGTAATGATCAGAGCCAACATCTGCACTTCTCATAACACAAGTGTCAACAACTAGGTGTTTCAGATATTCATCATAAACAACAAGATCTGTTGCACTCTTGTCCCAGAGTACAATTTTCCCAAGTGTATGTGTGGATATACTTGTGGTTGAAAAATGTACTGGATACCCACAATCCATTTTTCAGTGCAGAGCTCAACTAACCTGTCAATAGGATCATTAAACTTACGCAGAACATTATCAGAAATCCCATTATGAATACCTACTCTAGCATTAAAATCCCCTGTTATTATTATAACTTTAGCATCAAACTGGCTCAAAACAGTCTTTAGCTCATTCCAAAAATCTTCCTTCCTGCCATCAGGTTCTGAATCACAAGAAGCATACACTACAATAATTACTATTCTCTGAAGTTTCGCTTTCAGATGTATCCAAGGAATTCTCTTCCTAATGCAGCTGTGATGAATCAAGTTGTTCTTCATCTTTTCACTTAAAATCACACCTACACCAGCCTGTTTCTTACATTTTCCAACACTCCAGACCACACACTCACCGTTCCATTCATTTCTTCTATCCCAATTTCTTTCTTTTTAATTACACACAGCACATCCAATCTATACTTATTCATTTCTTCAATCACCTCATTTATCTTTCCATTTATACATCTAGTATTCCATACACCAATCTTACACTAACATACACACACATATCACTAAGCTGTTCTCTGAGATTCAGAGGTTAGCTCCAAAAAGAAATACAAACTTCCAGATATTTTTACTTATTGTTGTCGTATCAGACTTCTCCATTTACAGCGATCTTGACATACAACTCGTGCTTCACTGATATCCATTACACGCCGTACACAAGATCTTTTATACTTCATACTCATAATCCTTTTCTCATGCAGACACTCCTGAATCTGATCCACCCATGTCTTCCTTGGCCTTCCTCTGCCTTTCCTTCCTGCCACTTGGGCTGAAAAGATTTTCTTAGTAAGCATCTCATCACTCATTCTTTCAACATGGCCAAACCACCGAAGCATATTGGTCTCCACCTTGCTAACAACATTTTTCTTCACATCACACAACTGCAATACATCTTCATTTCTCACACAATCATATTGTGTCTTGCTGCAAACCACACGTAAATAACGCATTTCCCCAGCACACAAACGACTCCTATGTTTCTTCTGCAGTACCCAGGTTTCACTGCCATACATAAGAGTAGGAACAATTACAGTTTCATGCACAGCCATGCGGGACTCTCTAGAGAACCCATCATTCCTGTGAAAACCTCCCAGAGCAGCTATAACTTTCAAAGAAGAATTCACTCGCCTACTGATTTCACCATCCAACTTGTTCTCTCTGTCAAACATGCTTCCTAAATACACAAACTCACTCACCTGGTCAATCACAGTGCCATTTATACTTACATTACATTCAGTGCTACCCGTTCCTCTCTCAAATACCATAACTTTGATTTTTCCCTTATTTATACTCAGTTTGAATTTCATGCAAACTTCGTGCATCTGAGTCAACATACTCTGCAACTCACTTTTGCTCTCTACCAACAGGACAGTGTCATCAGCATACAGCAATCTGCACACACGGATATCACCACGACATTTCTTTCTTATATGCCGTTTTTCATTTCCTTATCATTTCCGTGGTGGACCATCTTTCTCAAGTGTGGCAGGTCCACCATATTCTTTCTTAGAGTCATAAAAATCATAAAGGTACATCATTGGGGTGATCAGCCCACAGCTAACAGCTGCAGTGTAAAGTGACTTTAAGGGAGTAGAATGTTAAATAGAAACTTGTGAAAAAATAATTAATAATTAATAATGAGTTTTCAGTCTACCTTTCTTGAAAAGGTGATCTGATTGATGTGCGAAAGCTTGGAAATGTATATTTGTGTTTTTACACTAATAAATGGGATTACTAATGTAGTTTTACTGTTTGATTTTATAGAAACTTGAGTTTAATTAAAAAGGAATGAAAAGGGCTCTGATGTGTTTGATCATTGTTATTAAGTTCACCGTTCCTATCATTCATTGAGGCTGCTGTATCATAATGCTGTTGTAATTATGTTTTATGTCTGGAAGAGAGCTTATGTTCAATAATGTGATTTCTTAACTTAGTTTAGGGAATTTTTTTTTTCACTGGTAAAATGTTCCCAGGTGATGACAATGCCCTTTTGGGGTGGAGTTTTGTTTAGTTTTTTAATCATACTACTGTTTGTTTTCCTGCGTTGATTGTTGGTTAACGTTTTCTATTGCTGCAAAACTGGGAACTAGGTTCAGTACTGTTGTTAGTGCACATACTATATAAGTGTGACCTTTAATTTTTTATTTTTTTCAGTTAATACATTGGAAAAGGGTGGTTTGTGCAACATGTGTGTGGGCATGCTTCTGACATCAAACAGATTTTTGCTTCTTACTCCATGATAGTTGTTAAGCTTACAGAGTAGCTAAACTGAAATCAACATGCACATGGAAAAAGGGGAACCTTTGGATACAGCATCAAAGTAATAGATACACTTGTTTAGGAAAATATACACGGAACAAAAAAAAAAAAAAAACTGACCTATATAAAGTATGGTGACTCATTTCCTAATGTAAAAGGCTGATCTGGAAAATTCAAAGAAATCTTCAGAAATGACAGTGAGAAAATGAGTTTAATTACGAAACATTCAGCAAAATGTGATTAAAAGCAGTGAAGTGAGGGATAAGTCTGCACTTGTTCTAGTTTGAATCTCAGGAGCTGTGAGCCAGATGAGGGCTTGAATTTGGTGAAATCCTATCTGTAAATGAGAGATAGTGAACCAGAAATACAAACTAAGCTGTTCTCTGAGATTCAGAGGTTAGTTCCAAAAAGAAATACAAACCACCAGATAGTTTTTACTTACTGTTGCTGTATCAAACTTCTCCATTTACAGTGATCTTGACATACAACTTGGGCTCACTGACATCCATCACAAGATCTTCTATACTTCATACTCATAATCTTTTTCTCATGCAGACACTCCTGAGTCTGATCCTCCCATGACTTCCCTGGCCTTCCTCTGCCTTTCCTTCCTGTGACTTGGGCTAAAAAGATTTTCTTAGTAAGCATCTCATCACTCATTCTTTCAACATGGCCAAACCACCAAAGCATATTAGTCTCCACCGTGCTAACAACATTTTGCTTCACATTACACAACTGCAACACATCTTCATTCCTCACACAATTAGAACATGTCTCACCATCCCCCACCCCCGTAATGCATTTCTCCAGCACACAAACGACTTCTATGTTTCTTCTGTAATACCCAGGTTTCACTGCCATACATCAGAGTAGGAACAATTACACTTTCATACACAGCCATGCAGGACTCTCTTGAGAACACATCATTCCTGTGAAAACCTCCCAGAGCAGCCATGACTTTCAATGAAGAATTCACTAGTCTACTAATTTCACCATCCAATTTGTTCTCACTGTCAAACATGCTTCCTAAATACACAAACTCACTTAATTGGTCAATCACAGTGCCATTTAGACTTACCTTACATTCAGTGCTACCAGTTCCTCTCTCAAACACCATAACTTTGGGTTTTCCCTTATTTATACTCAGTCTGAATTTCATGCAAACTTCGTACATCCGAGTCAACATACTCTGCAACTCACTTTTGCTCTCTGCCAACAGGACAGTGTCATCAGCATACAGTAATTTGCACACACAGATATCACCAAGACATAATCACCCATGCATGCATCCATAAATATATGGATGTGTGCATGTGTGCACATAATCACACATGCACATATCCATAAATATGTTAAACAGCCATGGTGACATTACACAACCATGTCTGACACCTGCACCAACAGAGAACCATTTTGATAAAACACCATTTACTCATACACAAGCTCTACTGCCAGCATACATGGCTTGTACACTGTTAAGTAGATTCCCAGTAACACCATATTCATTCAAAACCTTCCACAAAAGTGTCCTATTTACTCGGTCGTAAGTTTTGTCTTAATCTATGAAGGCAGCAAAAACGTTTTTACCAAACAGCCAGATACTTTTCAATCATCATGCGTAATGCAAAAATTTGGTTAGTGCAGCCTTTACCAGGCATAAAACCACTCTGAACATCCCACACTTTTTCTGATGTAAGACCCTGTACTTTTTAATAATGACCTTACCAAACACTTTCCCTGGCACACTTAGTAGGCTAATACCACAATAGTTCTTGCAGTCAGTCTGATCACCTTTTTCCTTATACAAGGGAGCAATGATAGCATCCCTCCAATCCCAAGGGACCATTCCTAACTCCCAGCACAACTGGCAAATTTTGGTTAACCAGTCAGTTGCAGAGTCACCACCATATTTCAACATCTCAGCAGTTATGCCATCAACTCCCAGAGCCTTACCATTCTGAAGAGATTTTAGAGCTTTACACACTTCTTCTCTTAAGATCCCTCCTGTGCTTCCATCCTTCACTGTGTATGTCAGGAGTATTGAACAAAGACCTTGGATTAAAACTTACTGTTGGACTACTGGTCATCTGCTAATGCCTCATTTGCAGAAAATTAGGTTGGACAGAACAAAAAAAAAAAAAAATTCCTATATTAGTGTGTTAACAATTAGCATTGCACCATGCATATGATGAAACTTCCATCCCCCGAGAAGTTTAACAGGTAAAATGTGTACCCACAGCAATGAGGTATCTTGCCATGTGTTTTTGATCATCAGCCGGTATCAGTGATAGTTTGTTTGCATCATTTCAAGTGGAGATACATTTCAGTGAAAATGGCATGAAAACCAGTGCCAAAATTTATGAACAACAATTTTAGAGAAACATATGAAGCTCCTGAACAACTCAATTTTCAACAACAAGCAGTGGATCTCCCATCAAAACTTGGCATCCACTCACAAGGTTCTAGGTTACAAATACCCAGCCAATGCTCTAGAACAGGGGTGGTGAATTTTTAGAGAGGGTATGCCCAAATTGGTGATTATCTTCCAAAAAATCCTCTTGCATGACCATAGAAATTTCAAACAGCACATTGTCATTAATTATTTATTCATTGTTCACTCACAAACAACAGAAGAAAAATACAAGCAGAGCAAAGCCATTTCCAACCATTTATTTCTGTTATTACTCAGATACTGATTGATGTGCATGCGTGAGTCTGTTAAGATTTGAAAATGTGTCATACTAAGTCAACTGTTCTTGAAATCTCACCAGCTGGCACCAAGCCACCATGAGAACTCTTGCATGAATATACATGAATATTTTTCATTGCTCCACTCAGTGCTTCCAAGAGTGGGGTAAAACATCGGGTCTCCCTTCCTCCTGGTCGTACGTGAGATTTTTCCGCGGAAGTCTGAAAGTACTGAACCTAGTTCCCAGTTTTGCAGCAATAGAAAATGTTAGATTGATGCAAAACTGAAGAGAAATGTTGGGAGTGTTTTCCATCTGGAGATATTATTTCATCTTTCAAATCTTTCTTAAGTGGAAGTTAAACATAGTGAAGATTTTCTCCATAATCCTAATTTCTTTTTATCTTGATGTTTCTTCTGCCCAGTATTTGTTGTTAAATATCATTTTTCCATAAATATTTGCATTTCAGCTTGAAAATGGAGAAAAGTTTTTGGGAAACGGAAGTTAGACAGCACAAAGATTTCTCTGTAATTTTCAAGCATGAGGTTTTTCCATAAGTGTGTTTTTTACGCTTTCCAACCGTAGGTTGAAGAAGCGTATATGCTCCAGCTTTGTCCGTCCGTACGATAACTGGCGTAAAAATGGTTCGATTTTGATGAAATTTTAGTATGTGGTAGGGGACCACCAGGGGACGAACCCTATTTTAAATGGAACAAATGGGGTCAAAGGTCACGATGTAGGAGTGGGATCCATTCCATTGCACTTATACGTCAAAACTTGCGTAAATATGGTTCGATTTCAATGAAATTTTACAATGTGGTAGGGGATCACCTGGAGACGAACCCTATTCAAAATGGGTGAATTGGGGTCAAAGGTCAGGACATAAGAGCGGGAGGCATTCCATTGCTTTTATGCACCATAACGTGCGTAAAAATGGTTCGATTTTGATGAAATTTCAGTATGTGGTAGGGGACCACCTGGGGATGAATCCTATTGAAAATAGACGAAATGGGATCAAAGGTCAAGACATAGGATTGTGATCCATTCCATCGCCCTTATCCCATATTATTAAGGTGTACGTCAAGTAATTTTGCTTCCTATACTTCCAATGGAAAAACTTTGGACACATTTCCTTCACAATTAATGTGTTCCCAAGGATGAAAATTTGAACATTGATTAAAATAACTTCTTAATATAACTTGGAATACTTAATATTTTCTAAAACATAACCATCATCATCATCATCATCATCATCATTGTCAACCATTATCAATCCACTGCTGAACGAAGGTCTCCCCAAGTTTCCTCCACAACGGTCTGTCTGTCTTGTGCCAGTCTCCTCCATGTCACCCCTGCATACTTTCGAATTTCATCCACCCATCTTCCATGTGGTCTTCTTCTGATTCTTTTCCTGTCCCTTGGAATCCAATCTAAAATTTCGGCTGTCCATCGATGGTCTGTTCTTCTGGCAGTATGTCCAGCCCATTGCCATTTCAGGGATTTAACTCTGATCATGATGTCTTCCACTCTTGTCATTTTTCGGATCCACGTGTTCCTCTTCTTATCTCTCCTGGTTACACCAAGCATGCACCTCTCCATGCTTCTTTGAGTTGTCTGCAGCCTTTGTATGTCTCTTTTAGCTAAGGTCCACGTCTCTGCACCATACGTAAGCACTGGAAGGATGCATTGATCAAACACTTTTCTTTTAAGACATAATGGCATATTGCTCTTGAAAATTATGCTGTTTCTTCCAAAAGCTCTCCAGGCAAGTTTTCTACGCCGATCAATTTCTTCACCAATGTGACCCTCACTTGATATCTGCTGTCCAAGATAAACGTACGTGTCTGTTATCTCCAGCTTTTCTCCATCAATCGATAAATCTTCATTTCTTGTAAAAGCATTGAACATCACTTTTGTCTTCTGAAAGTTCATTTTTAATCCCACTTCTTTACTCTTGTCAGCAAGTTGCTGGATCATACTCTGCAGCTCTGATGGGGTAGTTGCAAAAATGACTACGTCATCAGCAAAACGAAGGTGGGTTAGATAATCTCCATTAATCTTTATCCCCTTGTTTTCCCAGCTCAGCGACTGAAAAACACCCTCCAATGTGGCATTAAAGAGCTTCGGAGATATGGTGTCACCTTGTCTCACTCCTTTTCCAATTTTTACGTGTGTTGTATTTTCAAACAGCCTAATCTTTGCACTTGCATTTTCATAGATGTTATTAATAATATTAATGTATGCATCTTCAATACCGCAGGTTTTCAGAGCCATTGTAACTGCTGATGGTTTCACCAAATCAAAGGCTTTTTCATAATCGATAAAAGCCATGCACAATGGAAGTTCATATTCCTCGCTCTTTCAATTAGTTCTCTCAGCACGTGGATATGATCTATTGTGCTGTAGCCACTCCTGAATCCAGCTTGTTCTCTCGGTTGAGCCATGTCCAGTGTTACCTTCAAGCGGTGTGAAAGAACTTTAGTGAAGATTTTATAAACTACTGATAGGAGGCTGATAGGTCTGTAGTTTCCGAGATCGTCAATGTCACCTTTCTTATGTAGCAGGATCATTGTAGCAGTGTTCCAATCCTCAGGAATCTTTCCTTCATTAACGCATCGAGTGAAAATTTGGGCGAGTACTGTTTCGATTTCTCCACTTGCTTCTTGTATGATGTCTACAGTAATTCCATCTTCTCCTGGAGCTTTTCCCCGCTTCATGTTCTTGATTGCATGTGCAACTTCTGCTGGAAGGACTGGAGGAACTCTGGTACTGGTATCTTTCATGATGTCTGGAGTACATGTATCATCCCTTTCATATAATTTGGAGTAGAAATCTTTCACTCTTGTCAAAATTTCGCCTCTATTTCTTGTTACAGAACCATCTTCTTTTCTCAGTGCCATAATCTGTTTTCTTCCTTTACTGAGATGTCCCTTTGCTATCTTTAGGCTTTGGTTGTTTTCAATTGCTTTTCTCACTAGTTCACAGTTGAATTTTCTTACGTCTTCAGTGATACTTTTTCTTACTGTCTTGCATAGCTCTATATATTCCACTTTGGAAGTCACATCTACTTTAGTTGTCCTCATCTCTCTTCTTTTTTGCATCAACATTTTCGTTTTTCCTGATAATTTATTTACATGCAACTTGTTCTTAGACCCAGCAAATTTTGTTGCTGTTTCCATAAGAGCTTTGGTTACTTTTCTGTTAACTTCAGAGATGTCCACTTCTTCCGATGTTAGGCCTTCTAAAGCAGAGAACCTGTTCTTCAGTTCCAACTTGAAGGTATTATGGTGTTTTTTAAGGTTGGTTATGTCAATAGATTTTGTTTGTCTTATGAGCTTGCCACGTTCAAGTTTAGTGTTGAGGTGCATCTTACATCTCACCAATCTATGGTCACTACCTGTGTTGAACTTGTTTAGCACACTGCAGTCTTCTATGACGAATTTTTTGTTACACATAATAAAATCAATTTCACTTGTCGTCCCATTTGGATGTCTCCATGTCCATTTCCTGTGTGGCTTTTTCTTGAAGAAGGGAGTTCAAGATGAAAAACCCTTCTGCCTCTGCAAACTCAACGAGAGTATTTCCACGCTGGTTTCTGTTGCCGTGACCGAATTTACCTACTGAAGTTTCATTCTGTTGCCGTTGCCCTATTTTTGCATTGAAATCTCCCATAATTATTTTCAAGTGCTGCTTACCTTTATTATTTAGATGACGAATTTCCTCATAAAATTCTTCAATTTCTTCTTCAGGATGACTTGTGGTGGGTGCATAAGTTTGAATAATCTGAGCCTGGTATCTTTTCGAGAGTTGGATAACAAGTCGTGCAGCTCTGTCAGAGGAACTTTCAACTTCTACAACTTTATCCTTCAGTTTCTTGTTTATTATAAATCCAACACCACTAGTTCTGCCAGTATCTGTCCCACGATAGTAGAAGAGATGTCCACTTTTCAGTTCGATGAGATCTTCTCCTTTTCTCCTTACCTCACTTAGCCCCATGATGTCCCACTTGATCCTTTGTAGTTCCTCTTCCAATTCAAGAAGCCTTGAATCAAAAGATAGGGAGCGTCCATTGTACGTAGCCAAGGTCAGCATCAGATGGCAGCCTAGTCCGGTCCTCCGGGATTCTTAGCACCCTCTGCCTTCATGTCGCACAGGCCGCTGCCTTGGCCAGGTACATTCCAGCTGCCGGAAACTGAGGGGCCAAGATTTAAGTTGTGGAATCATTTTGGAGGGGTTTGGCCATAACTCACCACGCTGGCCAAGCCGGTTGGTGAGTGTGGGATAGAATTTCCTCTAATCCCGATGGTATAGTTATACCGCTATTGGTGGTCGTCAGAGCCCCTTTAGTGGGAACGGGATGCACCACGAGAAGGCGGGGTTGACATTTGTCAAGGAGAGGCTGTGATGTTACGCATCACCTGACCTTACATCCCATATTAAAATTCAATGACTTTTCCTTTGGTGGTATTGAAACCAGAAAAAGAATGGCGCGACCTGTACTTTGATGACGTCAGTAGACAAACAAATGTTGGATTGCATAATTATGGTTATGTTTTAGAAAATATTAGGTATTCCAAGTTATAAAATGAAGCTATTTTAATCGATGTTCAAATTTTCATCCTTGGGAACACATTAATTGGTAAGAAAAAGATGGCGCGACCTGAATTTTCATGACGTCAGCAGTCAAACAAATGTGCGGATCCTATTAAAGTTTTATGACGTCACACTTTTGCTAGCAGATGGCCGCGATTCCCATCTGCCTCATTACGTCACGCGTTGTGTGCGTATGTTCGTCTGCACGATAACTCGCGTAAAAATCGTTCGATTTCGATGAAATTTTAGTATGTGGAAGGGAATCACCTGGGAAGGAACCCTATTGAAAGTGAACGAAATGGGGTCAAAGGTGAGGACATAGGAGCGGGATCCATTCCACTGTTCTTGTGCGTCATAACTAAGGTAAAAAAGGTTCGATTTCGATTAAATATTAGTATGTGGTTGGGGATCACCTGGGGACAAACCCTATTGAAAATTGGCGAAATGAGGGTCAAAGGTCAGGACATAGGAGCGGAATCACTTCCATTGCCATTATGCGTCATAACTTACGTAAAAATGTTTCGATTTGGATGAAATGTTAGTATGTTGTAGGGACCTGCCTGGGGATGAATCTTATTGAAAATGGGCGAAATGGGTCAAAGGTTAGGACACAGAAGCTGGGTCTATTCCATAGCCCTTATACATCATAACTTATGTAAAATTGCTTCGATTGCGACAAAACTTTATCATGTTATTTCGGAGGTATACTGAACCAGTTCTGTTGAATATCATCAAAATGGGATCAAAGGTCAGGGCGTTGGAGTGAGATTTATTCCACAGCCATTTTATGATTTCTAGTATGTTGGAAAGCGTATCATAATCAATGCATTACATGATTTTACTAACTTGTTGAGATCTATGTATAACTAAACAGATGGGGGAGGGGGGGGTTGTTTTCTGTCTGAAGATGGAATTCCGACTATCAAAACTTACTAAGACAAAAGTTAGATGGAGTGAAGATTTCTCCCATAATTATAATTTTTTATCTCACAATGTTCCTTCTGCCCAGTATTGATGTTAAATATCATTTTATTCCATAGAAATTTGTGTTTTAGCTTGAAAATGAAGGGAAATTTTCTGAAAATGCAAGTTGGTGGGAGCGAAGGTTTTGCCCGTAGTCGTAATTTTTTTTCCCGCGATGTTCCCTCTATCCTGTTTGTTAAATGTCAGTAGTTTTGTATTTTGAATGCTGGAATGTGTTCCAATTTAATATTTATATAAATAAATTGCAGTGAACTATTCCATTTTGCTCATGCTGCATTATGTTCACACTGTTTCACCATGCGTTCTAATATTTCACCTTGTTAAAAAGTTCACCGTTTTTCTTCTTCGCCAGTCTTATGTATGCCTGGTCTAAAGAGAGAGGTGATTGGGTATGCTGTAGTGTTTGTTCATCCCTCTGCTCTTTGTCCACTAATGTCCCTTCGAATTATGGCCAAGGAGAGAGAGTTCTTTTGTGGACGTTCTTAGATGAACCCAGCAAACTGTCATCTTTTCACTGTCTGAATGGAGTCCCTCTTTTGGGACACTTCTCTCTGAAGACACATTAAGCCAATACAAATCCCTTTCCTCAGCTCTTATTAAAATTATCTAAGCTATCCCTATCATTCAAATCTGGAAAATATTCCTTAGTAATAGCTGCTTCATTTGGCAGTAATAATAATGATCATACATAATTTTTTTTCATTATGGATGGGGTTTGAAGAATCATGGGTCTGCATGCCTCATGCCAACAAAAGTGTTTCAGGTGCCCTCATGGGCACGCATGCCATAGGTTCGCCACCCATGCTCTAGAATAATGTTCCTGAATTTATCTCCCATGATCATTGATTACCCTTAAGTCCAGACATACTAGTATTAGCAACATATAATGAGGTTTTGGGGCAAGCAATTTATTTATTTATTTAATTAATTTGTCTTTGTTCATTTCACTGGCAGTTGTATCTGCAGAGAAGTGTCTAACATATATGAGATTTTTCTGTGAATTTGCAGTATTCCATTTGTTTCGTCGTCATTTGGGTCATTTTCGAGATCGATTCAAAACTGAAGAGAAATTTTGAGCGGATTAGTCGATGGAGGGGTACATTTCCCCGTCGGGGTATTTCATCTTTCAAAACTCGAAAATAGAAGTTAAGCAGAGCGAAGATTTTTCATGTAATTGTAAATTCCTTTTCCAGCAATGCTCCTTCCACCCTGTATTGTTGTTAAATATCGTTTTATACCTCAAATATTTGTATTTCAGCTTGAAAATGGAGGAACATTTTTCGAAAAAGGAAGTTAGACGTCGCAAAAATATCTCTGTAATCTTCTGTCATGAGATTCTTCCATTTGTGTGGTTTTTGAGATTGATGTATTAATAAATATAATGGGGGGTGGGGGAGTTTTCCGTTGGAGGATGGAATTATGACTTTTGAAATCGGAAGTTAGACGGAGTGAAGATTTCTCCCGTAATCTTTTTTCTCACAATTTCTTTCTACTCCGTAACATTAGATTTTAATTTATTGTAAAAATATTTGTATTTTAGCTTGAAAATGGAGGGAAAATTCCCCAATACAGATGTCAGACGGAATGAATATTTTGCCTATTATAATTTTTATTTTTTTCCTCTGCTATGCTTCCTTCATCCTGTGTTGTTAATGTGAGTAATTTTAATAGTGATGTGCTTCACTTCAATATTTAGATAAATAAATTAAAGTGAACAATTCTGTCTTGCTTGTGCTACGTACGTTTTATTCACACTGCTTTGTTGCGCATTCAGAATTTTTTTACCTGGTTAAAAAGTTCAGTTTTTTTTTTCTTTGTCAGTCTCCTGTATGTACTAATCGTTTGGTGGTCAGATAATAATCAGAAGAGAGTAGAACCTACTTATCGTCTTAGATCACAAGTTAATTTCAGTTAATCAACACTTTGCATTTTGTTCAAGTTCAAATATTTTTGTTGCCTGTGTTGAGTTCTCATTCTGCATCATTCATGTGACTGAACTATGCAAATCAAATTATCTAGGAATTAATATTGTGATCGTGTGGATTGTATGCCTCTCACAGAAAATGATATTCTTTGCTGTAAGACTGATTTCAGTTAGGGTTCTTGCTGTAAAATTTCATCCACTCACACAGATGCAAACAAAATAAAAAAGTAAAAGAAACTGTTGTACCAAAATATTGATGTAATTGTACTCTTTTAAGTTTTTGGCCCATGTCCAAAGATGTAAATGATTATTTGTGCATAATGTCTATAATGCATTTGCTTTTTTCAGTTGCTGATGATAAAATGATCTTAATCCTTATTTACAGAGCATTCTCACCAGTTTGCAGTGAATGATTCTTTTACCTCCAAACTGCATAGGGTTAAAATCCAAGCAGGTAAGGAAAACTGTTGATGGTTGCTTTTTAATTACAATAAATTTAATCATTATTCAGCGTTCGAATTACCCAGTGGTCCGCTGGCCATTGGCCATTAAAACTTCCGCCGAACCGCTGAACTTATTGATCCGGGCCAGTAAGTTTGTTTGTTTTTTCTGATGTCACAAGTTAAAAAAAATTCTATTTGTTTTTCCCTTGCTGTATGTTTTCTTTTTCGGCTGCAAACTAATGATAAGTTTAAAAGCAAATTTTGGAGATAATTCCATTGAAATAATACATTATTTTCTACATATATTGTAAATGTCTTTAATTTTTTTTTTTTTTTTTATGGACCAGTGGCCATTTTGGTGGACCAGTGATTTGCAAATTCTAGTGCTCCATTGGGCCAGTAGAAGATTTATTTCTAATTCTAACACTGTTATTAATAGGTATTGCTTTAAATTTGTTCAGAAGTTTGCAGGCATCAATGTTCTCAAAAACTAGCTTTTTGGTTCCTTTTCAAATGACATCATAGAGTGTGCAACAAAACAGTTGTATAGTTAGGAAGTATTTCTCTCTGAAATTTCTTCTGTCACCTAATGTATTTCTCATTTTAATGTGCTATTATTTCATTTTAATTCTACAAATATTTGTTTTTTATCGTTCATATTTCATTGGTGGAGTTGTGGTATATTAGCTGTGGTGATAACTAAAGAATAGAAAACACGTTAGTAAAATCATGCAATGCATTGATTAGTATACACTTTCCAACATACCAGAGATCATTATTCAAGTTATTACTCAAGTTATGAGGATAATGGCTGTGGAATAAATCTTGTCCCTGAGTCCTGACCTTCAATCCCATTTTGATGATATTCAACAGAACCGGTTAAGTATACTTCCGGAACAACATGATAAAGTTTTGTCTCAATGGAAGCATTTTTAGTCAAGTTAGGATGCATAAAGGAAATGGAATGGAACCCTCACCTATGTTCTGACCTTTGACCCCATTTCGACCATTTTCAATAGGGTTTGTCCTCAGGTGGTCCACTACCACATACTAAAATTTCATCGTAATAAAACCATTTTTACGTAAGTTATGATGCATAAGAGCAATCAAATGGATCTCTCTCCTATGTCCCGACCTTTGACCCTATTTTCAATAGGGTTCGTCCTCAGGTGGTCCCCTACCACATACTAAAATTTCATAGAAATCGACCCATTTTTACGCGAGTTATCGTGCGAACAGACGGGCAAGGCTGGAGCATATACACTTCTTCAACCTATAGTTGGAAAGCATAAAAAATGGTGAGGGAGGAAGTGCACATTTTTTAGTGATTTTTGTGGTATCAGGTTATTTTTTTACCTAGATTCTTGTTTCAGAATGCAGAGGTTTCTACTGTGAGGATTGGCACTCCTCACAGTAGAAACCTCTGCATTCTGAAACACTGGCCCAGAGCAGAAATTAGTTCAGATTGATTTGCTTCGTGTTTGCTTTGGGTAAACTCTCACTTTTTGATATCCTCATAAAAAGTAATCAGGAGGCATCAGATCGGGCGAGTGTGCTGGCCATAGACCCTTCGAAATGACATGGTCACCAAAAAAGGACTGAATTTCGGCCATACTAGCGTGTGATGTCACTCCAGCATGCTCGTAATATCCAATGGAGAGTTCTTCATCGTCCAATTGATTTACAAAGGTGTTGAAGATTTTCATATATGCGGCTGTTGTGATGGTTGTATCGAAGAAGATAGGGCCAATTATGTGGTGCTGGGTCATCCCACACCAAACACCAATTTTCTGTGAATTGAAGGGGTTCTATATGTATCATGTTGGGATTTTCACTGGCCCAAATACAGGGATTTTGAGAATTGATGTATCCGGACAGGTGAAACCATGCCTCGTCCAAAAACTACATGTAGACCAGAATGCCCGGATTTTCCTGAAGAAATGTCTGAAACCATTGACAGTATGTCACTCGTTTCAGGTGGCCAGGCTCTTTTAATTTGTGGACCACAGAGATACGGTACGCATGAAGCTTTGCTTTTTTCACAGCATGTTGACAAGTGTTTTTGGACAACCCTGTGTCTTGTGACAGTCGGCGAAGTGACTTCCTGGGAGACGCAAGTAGTCAGCTCTTTACATTATGGATCACTTCCTCGGACATTTGTGGACGACCTTCTGCATGATCGTCTAATAAAGTCCCATTGGTTTCCAATTTCTTCGACAATGCCAAAATGGTGGACTTGCTTGGCTGATGTCTGCCTGCAAACTTTTGCAGGAATTTCTGTTGACAAGACTTTATCAATTCTGTTTTCCAATAAGTGCGAAGAATAAACACTCGCTCCTCCAGAGTATACCGATACATTTTCACACGTACTTGAACAGCCATGAGCACAAGCACTCGCTATCAACAACCGTATTGTGTAGACATGCTCAGTGAAATAGTATAACAAAGCAGCAGAGAGGCGTGTCTGGCTGGCTGGCGGACTGCATTTAGGAATGGGTCATTCCATGTCAAATCAACCTCATGAATTTACCTGACCATCACCGATTTTGGAAAAACTTGGTGAACGTGTTGGGTTTGCTGAGAAAATAAGCTGCTCCAAAAAATGAGATTCTTGAGACAAATTTTTTTGAGATATGATAATCGAAAATCTGAAAAAAAAAAACCCGAAAATTTGTGTGTGCCGGACAACACTTACACTACTGTAATTCCAGTTCTATGGAATTTATAAACTTCATTTTGGTGTTGTTTGAAAGCCTTTGAGATGGCCTTTCATTTGATATGTAACATCAGAAGGTTTTGAAAATTAAAAAAAAAAAAAAAAAACATTTTCAGGGTTAAAAATAGTAAACTTTGACCTTGAATTCCGAAAAAAATACCTATATGTGGCAAAGTAGTGCCATTCTGCATCAATACCAAAGTCTTCCTTATGATGACATAAGTTGTTGAAGTTTTTATGGTTTTTATAATGTGCTGCTGCACCATCAGAGAAATAATAGATCTTACTTATGCTACCTTTGGAAATTGTGTTGAGGAATTCAACTAGCTTCTTTTGAAATAAATGAACAGCCACAGTATCATGATGTGTAGACATTCACATATTATATCACTAAGCTTGAATGCTTAATGTTGAATGATTCATCTCGGAAGTCAGCAACAAATGGATGAATTGTAGCCAGTGAATTGTAGCAATGGAAGCCTTGAACTTCATCTTGTAGGGCAAAAGCATAATTCTCTTCAAACGTTGCAAATGACAAGAAACTCACCATTTTGCCAGTCTGATTTTATGTGGCCTTGAAATCATGTTTGCTGACAAGCAATAAAGGAATGTAGCTTCAGTTTTTCCAGTTTGTCTATCAACAAGTCAATAAATTCATCCACAGGTTTTGGAACTGTTTCTAATGTAGATCTATCTACGAATACCCATTGCTTGAAAACAATTGAATCAATGAGATTGTCATCCATTGTGTGCCTTATTTGCTCTTGTATGTGACTTGTCCTTAGACAGTTGTCAGTCTCCCAAAAACCATTGAGGCAGAGCAGGATTACATACCATTGCTGCAATGCAATCCTTGTATGATTTTAAAGGAGTTTCTTCAAATTTAGTCAATTCACTGATATTTCCTCCTATCAGCATCAACTTCACATTCTGATTAATAGAACATACACATACAGAGTGAGTGCCACTTCCACCTACCAAAATGCAATGTCTTGGACAGAGATCAGCACATTTGGAAAACCCAATGCTTTCTGTTGGATACTTCTGCTGGAATAATTAAAACATTTCTTGAGATTGCTCAGCACAAGTCTTTTCTGAATGTGAATTCTACTGTCTCATTTTCTTACAGAAATAAAATCTTTCTTACCACGCATGAGCTGACTAATTTCCTCATGTTTTTGCAGTATATCTTAACTAACAGAATCTTATGAACTTTTGCATTATATCTTAACTAACACATTTTTTATGACTGATATCCTTTGTGTAACCTGTAATAGTGGGCTACTACCTGTAATAGTGGACTACTTTAATGCTTCATCAATGACATATGACTTTAAGTATATCTTGACACCTGGAGTGTTCCTTCATCCTATACAGTTTTTCCTATGGTTAATATAGTGTTAGATATTACGGATACAATTTTGTTCGGTGCAACATCGATGCATGGATCTGAGAGACAACTCTGGACATAACGTGTATAGAGTTCAAAAGCATTCATGATATGAGTACAAGACAATTATCCTTTCAAACATTTTAAAAACGTCTTTTGTGGACATAATGTATGTGCATGACAGACTTTCTGTCAATAAGAAAGATGACACGAAACTCTTACATGTAAGAGCAAGTATTTTGAATCTGTTTCAACCTAAACAAAATGTTTTCAATCTGGTTTTTTAGAAAAATAAAAAAACATGGTGAAAGAAAAGGCATTTATTGTATCTATTGGGTTGTCGGAAAAAGGCATGACATATTTTAGCCATGTTTTGCAAAGATCATTTATTGATAGAAAGAACAAAGATCAATCAATGATATAATGCCTGTTTTGTTCGATAACCTTTTGCCATCTTTCAGGGAGCTGCAGAATGCCTCATTCATAGAAGGACCTGTCTTTTGTGGCGAAAAACTGTACAAGGTGCTGATTTATAGCCTCATCTGAATTGAATGTTATACCATGCAAGGGCTGTTGAAGAGAGCGAAACAAGTGGAGTCTGACGGCGCAAGGTCAGGCGAGTATGCTGGGTGTGGCAACACATCCCACCCAAGCTCCAATAATTTTTGGTGGGTGATAAAACTTGTGTGTGGTCTCGTGTTGTCGTGATGGAACACAACACCTTTACGATGAACAAGTGACGTTTCTGGATGATGGATTCGTTCAAACTGTCCAATTGCTGACAGTACACATTCGTATTGATTGTTTGGTTCCGTGGCAGGAGCTCAAAAAACACGACACCTTTAAAATCCCACCACACTGAGACCAAAACCTTTTGCTGATGAATGTCTGCTTTGGATGTCGTTTGAGGCGAAGCAGCATGTCGGGACCAAGACCGTTTGTGCAGCACATTGTTGTACACAATCCACTTTTTGTCACCAGTTATCAGTCGCTTCAAAAAAGGATCGTTTTCCTCATGTTTAATGAGCATATTGCAGATGTTTATATGCACCGTCAATTGAGCTTCTTTGAGTTCATGAGGAACCCACACATCGAGCTTGCTTATGTATCCCAGCTTTTCTGGTGGTCGTGAACGCTTGAATGATGGATGTGCAATGTGTCTGCAATCTTTCATGTCGTGTAACGTGGGGTTGACTCGATCAATGCCTTGATTTGGTCGTCATCAACCTTGGTTGGCCTCCCGGACCGAGGAGCATCGTTGAGGTCAAAATCACCAGCACGGAATTTTGCGAACCATCGCTGGCACTGACGTTCTTGTAGAGAATTATCACCGTACATTTTACGCAAGTTTTCACAAGCTTTGCACGCGTTCTTCCCTTTACGGAAGTAAAACAGTAAAATATGGCGAAAATGCACAGTTTGGTCTTCCATCTTCAACTTTTTGTCAAATCTCCACAAATCAATCAAATTGCTCACTATTCCTTTTAGACTGCAGCTAGAACTGGCACCTGTTGAATGCCATAGCGATAACAGAGCTGCGCATGCCTCTAGTACTTCCAAAACCACCCAGCCGCCATCAGGTGCCAAAATTCATCATGACTTTTCTGACAACCCAATAGCAGAAATACTGCACATTATTTTTTACACAAAATCTGCACAGTGTTCTTCCTTATATTATGATAGGTGTCAGTTACAAATTTTTTTTTTCCAGTAGGATATATAGAATCTTTCTCAAATTATTCTCTGTATGACAAGGTAGGAAATATATGCAATTCATAATAGAGGTAGATATGTGATGGGAAAAGAATTTCTCAAGGGCAACTTTTAGAAGCAGATAGCAAGAAAACAGTTTATACAGCTGTGCACTGTATAAGTTTATGTTCACAGTTTATAAAACCATATTATTGAAAATGGAAAATGTTCACAATCTTTAGAATAGCCCCTCAAATGATATACAATACAAAAATATTTTTTCTCAATCGGATTTTAAGAAGCTGAAAGAGAATAGTAAACTGAAATATACATACATTCTAGTTAGTGGCAGAATTGTTCATTAGTTAAAATTTTAAAGTTATAAGCAAATTGTTCCCCTTGACAAATAATATCAGGTGAAAAAGAATTTGTCTAATAGAATAAGTGATATCAAGAAAAATAAAATATACATGAAATGTTTTCTGTGGTGATCAAATCCGTCCAAACAAAAGAAGAATTTATCACTCATGTTTTAGAGTCATAGAGATACAGCTGCAAATAAGTTGTAAAACAGAAATATGAGCTTATGCCACTCACTCCCAAATGGTGAAATTTTCACTCACAAAAATTTGAAATTGTGTGTGCAATACTTTTAACTATAAACACTGTCTGATGCAAATAAATAAATATACAAATTCAAATCAGACTTTTAAAAACAGAGATATTGAGAAAACTAAGATAGACATTTATGCACTTAGCAAAGAAAAAGTCTAAATATTTTGAGTAGAACATGTGCATAAAATAATGTTTTCTGTAGTAACTAGCACTTGGCAAAAAATAAAAAAATAAAAATGTGAATTTATTTTTGGAATTTTAGAAGCACAGATATGACTCCAAATGTATTGCAAAAGGAAATATGGACTTAACCTCTAGAGGCAAAATGTGCAATATGAAACATTAGATATTATATGTAATCAATAGTGATCTTTAGGAAACTACCAAAAGATAATAAGTACACCAATAATAATTAAGGAGACAACAAGGACACACTATTCTCACATATTTGACTTTGTTGTCTCTTTAGTTATTAAACGTAAAATGTTCTTCAACTTGAGTGCTATCTGATGTAAAAATAAATTTTCAAGTTGGGCTTTTAGAAGTTGATATATCTAGAAAAAATTTAATATACAATAAAAATGGAGCAATCTATTCTTACAAAGGTGCCTTAGCCATTGTAATATTAAATTGTTCCATTTTCATTTTATTGCTCATGATAGCTTTACAAAGTACATGGAATGATATTCCTATAGCTAGATGTTCAGAAAATTCTCATAGCAGGCATCAGTGCCAGATGTGAATGCGTAGACTTCTACTGTAGGTTCTTTCCACATTGCAAAGTAGATCACTTTGTAGGCTGATGTAAATTTATTTCCTTTTCAGGATTTCATTTTCAGCAGATCATTACATCTTTTGGATGTTGCTTAGCCTTATATATGTAATTGTATTGCCAGTTTCTACTTAACCATTAATTTGAATTGTAGCATGTTTTGTCATCAACATTGAATGTACTATTATTAGTTTTATATTTATAATGTATTTGACAATAAATTTTAGAAATCTGAATTAATTCCACATGTTGTCTTTATATTTAGTTGCAGCAAAAGGAGAATCAGAACCAGAAAGAAAAGAAACCAGAAGCAAAGTCGATGAAGACAGGAAGCATGAATATCCTTTCTATAGCATTTTACTTTGTCAAGAAATTATGTGTTTATGAATCGTAGTTACAAACTTGGAATTGTTAGCATGAACACCAGGATACAACTCTAATGTGTAGCTGCTGTGATGTTTATGTTAATTCCTATTTCTTGTCCTTACTCAAAAACAGTTATGTAATTACTGCAATGGTATAGGCTTTGCATGTGGTATCACTTTTGAGGGTGTTTAGTACATGTGGAAACATCAGATCTTCAGTAAGGAGGATGCTTTTCCTTTTTGTGTCACATGCAGATTACAAGTTGGTCTGGCATATGTTGTTTGTTGCACTTCTTGTGAATGCAAGATGGGAATTCACTACACATGTACACAGCAAAATGGCAATCTTAAACTGGCTGACTCATATTCAAGTTGGCTGCCCTGGTGGTGCAGTGTTCTAAGTGTTGGCTTCTGACAATTCATCCGAGAGGCGTCCAGGTTCAGATCCCATTGAGGCATAAATGTTGTGTTTGCCTTACGGCACTGGCTCTCTCCTTTCCCTGGAACCAGTAACCCTAAATTAGGGATGGGAGACTGCTTATAGCCCATTAAATTGCTGATGGTGATCATTAAACCCCCAAGAAAAAAAAAAAAAGTATCTAAGTCATGCCAGCAAACTTATCACAACCCAGCAATAAAACCAAGATAACACAAAAGATGGTCCTTACTCTATATTTTTAAATACCAATGCAAAATTATGTGCACATTTCCCCTTTGTTACAGTTTTGGATACAGAAGCTGTAGAATGACCAGATTTGTGATTCATTCTTGAAGGAACATCATTTTTCTTCTTGAAGTGGCTTTTGAGGATTATTTTAAAATCCTAAAGCTTTTGTTTGTAGCAAGTTATTCATTCGGAAAATCTGGTTTTCACTTCATTCCTTTCAAAATTCTGATCCATTTCAATTGCATTAACAAAGGTATCACTGGTTTCAATAAGAAACTCTGTTGACAGAAATTGAAGTAAATTTCTGTTCTGTCATGAGGAATGCACATTACATTGTTGTCTTTACCCTCAACTGCAGGATAAGTTCAATCTGCCGCCCCGGTGGCGCAGTGGTCTAAGCGATGGCCTCTGATCATTCGTCCGAACGTGGTCCGGGTTCGAATCCCCGTGAGGCATGGATGTTGTGTTTGTCTTATGGCACTGGCTCTCTCCCTTCTCTGGAACCAGTGACCCTAAATTAGGGACGGGCGACTACTTATAGCCCATTGAGTTGCTCACGGTGGTCGTTAAACCTCCAATCAAAAAAAAAAAAAGTTCAATCTAGTTGCTTTTCCTCTTACAAGTGGCACCTGATTCGTAAGATTTCAACAGTTATAGCACGTTGTCATAGGTTTTCCTGTCCTGCTTGACTGGTGAGCTGAGTGACATTGTTTAAGATCATAATTTCATTTTGGTGAAAATATTTTGATGCTATGACATACACTGGGTGATTACTGAATTATGACCATCTGCCTAATACTTTGTAGGTCCTCCTTTCACGCTCAGTACAGCAGCTATTTGACATGGTATTGATTCAAGAAGATGATGTAAGCAGTTGGGAGATATGGCCAACCAAGCTGTGTGTAATAATTCAATGCATGTATGGAGGTGATTGATGTTGCCAGATGCCTGATTTGCCATTCCATATTAGAGGTATCAATGGGCAGGGCTGCCAAGCCCGAAACCAGCAAATTCTGCAGTCCAAGTTGGGCTTTTTAGTTTAAGAGAACAAAATAATGCGCCGGGCCAAGCCAAGTCGACCCATTTTTTTTTTTTTTTTTACCCCAATGGTTAATAAAGAAAAAGTCATGTTTCCTGGTTTGTTGAATTGTTTTGCTGGCTTTACTTGCTTCCATGACATAGCCCAGGCTGTGGTCACAGAGGCAAGGAGAGGCACTCACACTGCTTTTACCACCTGTACATATTTAGACAGTGAAAAGATTTTGGGGCTTGTTGACAACAAAAAGATTTGACGCCGAGCTACTGTGTGTGTTGGGTGGAGTAGGGGACGGGGAATGTCTGCAGTGAGGGATATGAAAGAGGGGGACAACATCAGTTGTTTCTCCTATCCTCATCCCAGTAGGAATTGACTTTTGTAGTGTTACCCCTTGCTGGTTCGGAGAAAGGGACACTTTATTATCCTCCTGATGCTTTTCACTTGGAAAACTTATCTGCAGCAGACCCCTGTTGATGTCTTCATGTACTCATAGTTGCTTTATATAACTTCTTTTACCATGGAATTTAAGAAATCAAAACAACTGTGCAAGAAAATTGCTTCAGGAGAACTCATCTTAATAGATAATTTAAGTGGGAAAAGTTATATTTGGGTGCATTTTAAACTGCTTGGGAATGCAGAAATCATTCAGCCAAAAATCTTTGTGCTGTGCATTAAGTGCAGCAATTTTTTAAGGTATGACAGTTCAAAATCTGGAACAATCTTAAGAGACATAAATGTGTTTCTGCTGCTACAAGTTCCTCACCCAAATTTTCTGTTTATGTACTGCATAAGAGGAAATGTTTCTCACTGCAATCAAGTATGGTAGTGTATTGATGCTTTTCTGGAGTTTGTATAAAAAATTAAATCATTTAATCGTATTAAAACTTTAAGTTTATGAATTAACAAGTGTTTAGACTGGGAGTTATGGAAAAGCATTTCAAAGAGTTTTTTTTTTTTTTACATACGTGCATACATACATATCATTAAGCTATTCTCTGAGATTCAGATGTTAGCTCCTCAAAGAAAGACCATCTGCCAGGTAAACATTTATCTGATAGAACTAGAATTTACTTACTATTGGTGTATCAAATGTCTCCATTTACAACGATCTCGGCACAGCGCTTGAGCTTCATTAACATTCATCACATGCTGCAAAGACCTTTGTACTTTATACTCATAATCTTTTTCTCATGCAGACATTCCTGAATCTGGTCCTCCCATGATTTCCTTGGCCTTTCTGTACCTTTCTTTCCTGCCACTTGGGCTGAAAAAATGCTCTTAGTCAGTACCTGATCACTTATTCTTTCAATATGATCAAATGTTATTTTGCACCTTACTAACAACATTTTGCCTCACAATTACACATCTGCATTCCTCACATGATCAGAGCATGTCTTGCCACCCCCCACCCCACCCCATAAGTAACGCATCTCCCCAGCATGCAAATGGCTCATGTCTTTTCTGCAGTACCCAGGTTCACTGTCGCACATCAGAGTAGGAACAATTACCCCTTCATACACAGTTATTCAGGACTTCCCTGTGAACCCATCATTCCTGTGAAATCCTCTTATCTCATTTGTTTCTGTCAAACATACTTCCAAAATATACAGGTCTACTTGTTCACCTGGTAAATCTCTGTGTCGTTAAGACTTATCTTGCATTCAGTTCTAACAGTTCCTCTCTCAAAAACCATAACTTTGGTTTTTCCCTTATTTATACTCAGTTTGAATCTCATAGAAACTTTGTATCCAGGACAACATACTCTGCAACTCACTTTTGCTCTCGGCCAACAGGACTGTGTCTCTCTCATCAGCATAGAGCATTCTGCACACACGGATATTACCGACATAAACCAGTACTAGGTTGTTGTTTTTTTTGGGTTTTTTTTTTCAATTATCTTTTTTTTTTTCTCTCTCCCTCTTGTCAGGTTATATTCTTCGATAATTGTCAAAGTTTAGTTTATAATTTTAGGCTTACATTCAACTAAATATTTTCAATAATATTTCATTATCTAATTTTCACAATTTAATAAAATGCAGTAGAAAAACAAAATAATTAAAAATTGGTACATCCCAGGCCAGGTCTAAATAATAGCCGCAATTGACGTGCCGAACCTTAAACACACGGGCTTGAGCCAGGTTCAGCAAATAATGCCTGTGCAGACCTGTATTCCATAGTGCTATATGGGATTGATATCAGGGAAGTTTGAAGGCCGTTTGATATGATGGAAGTCTGAACTGTGTTCCTCAAATGATTCCTGCATAACATTGGACCTGTGACTCAGCGCATTGTCATCTTGGAAGACATTGTCGCCATTCAGGACAAAGTGCAACATTGGTGGGTGTACAGAGTCTGCAAGGAATTCACAATCGTGGACACCAGTCATATGTTGTTCCTCATACACATGGAGTCCGATTTCCTGTCAGGTAAACATGTCCCACAGCATACAACCGCCCCCACTGGCTTGCACTGTAGAGACTATGCAGGATGGATCAAGTGTCTCATGTTGTTTGTGCCAAATACGTTTATGAGCACCATGGAGTGGAGTATGGAATAGATTCCACTCCTGTAGGGTCAAAGGTTAGAACACAGGAGATTCCGCTCCTGTGCTCTAACGTTTGACCCCATTTTGCCCATTTTCAATAGGATTCGTCCCCAGGCAGGCCCCTACAACATACTAACATTTCATCCAAATCGGAGAATTTTACATAAGTTATGATGCATAATGGTGATGGAAATGATTCCGCTCCTATGTCCTGACCTTTGAACCCATTTCGCCCATTTTCAATAGGGTTTGTTCCCAGGTATTCTCCTACCACATACTAAAATTTAATCGAAATCAAACCTTTTTACGTTAATTATGATGCATAAGAGCAGTGGAATGGATCCCGCTCCTATGTCCAAACCTTTGACCCCATTTCGTTCATTTTCAATAGGGTTCCTTCCCAGGTGATCCCCTTCCACATACTAAAAGTTCATCGAAATCGAACGATTTTTACACGAGTTATCGTGCGGACGGACATACGCACACAACACGTGGCGTAATGAGGCAGATGGGAATCGCGACCATCTGCTCGCAAGAGTGTGACGTCATAAAACTTTAATAGGATCCACACACAATGCGTGACGTAATGAGACAGATGGCGTAACCACGCGCCAATATCTCAAGCGCGAGATTGTGACATCATAAGATTGTCCCCAGTTGGTCCCCTACCAAATAATAAAATTTCATCAAAATCGAACCATTTTTACGCACGTTATGACGCATAAATGCAATGGAATGCATTCCGCTCCTATGTCCAGACCTTTGACCCCACTTCACCCATTTTCAATAAGGTTCATTCCTAGGTGGTCCCCTGCAATATACTAAAATTTCATCGATATCGAACCATATTTACGCAAGTTATGATGCATAAGGGCAATGGAATGGATCCCGCTCCTATGCCGTGACCTTTGACCCAACTTTACCCATTTTCAATAGGGTTCATCCCCAGGTAGTCCCCTACAATATGCTAAAATTTCATCGACATCGAACCATATTTACGCAAGTTATGATGCATAAGGGCAATGGAATGGATCCCGCTCCTATGCCGTGACCTTTGACCCCATTTCGTCCATTTTCAATAGGGTTCGTCCCCAGGTGGTCCCCTACCACATAATAAAATTTCATCAAAATCAAACCATTTTTATGCGAGTTATTGTGCAGACAGATACGGACAAAGCTGGAGCATATATGCTTCTTCAACCTACGGTTGGAAAGCGTAAAAAATGGGTCTTGAAAATAATGAATTAGAGCTTGCTGTTGTGTGAACTACAGCACAAAAGAACAAAATGAAAACATTCTGACCTCTAAAATGTCTAAAATGATAAGCTACTGTCATTGTAATCTAAAATATCAATCATCACCTGGAAATATGTTTACTGCAAGTGAACTTGAACTGTTTCCCCTGATTCCAAAAACTTGTATGAAAGAAAGCTCTGTTTCTGTGGTAGTAAGAAAGGCTTTCTCTCGCTCTCATTGTATTACATTCTCTCCTTGGGTATAGCAAAATTTGTCTAGATATGGAATTCATTCTTACCTGTTTTGATTCATCATTTTTTTTTTTCACCATGTGAATATGAGTTTCTGCTTTGTTGGTTCCATACAGTTATAGATAGGTAAATACACAGAGAAGAACTTCTCAACTGTATTAGAAATAAAATTAATTCATATTACAGTGATACATCCCTGTAATAGTGTGGTCTCCGATAAACATCCAGCTGCTGTGTCACTAGGGAGTGTTTACTTCAGTATTATTCCATGGCATTAGAACTGGAGGAGTTTTATGTATACATGTAAAACAAAATAAAAAAAAAATGTTCTGGTTTGTGCCACACAACATAAATTTTATTTATGGCATTTGGGGAAAAATATTGCTGTGATTTAATGAAACCAAATACATATAATGGTTATTATTATTAGTTGAAATTCATGTTACGTCTTAAAAATATCTGAAAATTTATTGGTGCAAGTGCATTCATAATACCTGAGTTCAGTAGATACCTGGCTTGCTGTAGACATACCATGTGTTATTGTGAAAAAAAAAATCAATAAATTCCATTAGTATATTTTAATTACCAAAGACTCTACACCATTTATAAACTACAACACTTCCTTTAATGGTGTAAAATACAGTTCCAAGTCAGGCTTTCGCACTCCATCAGGAGGCTTTGCTTGGGCTAGGTTATAAGCTTTCTTAGAGATAGTAACGCACAATGTTGTTATAATTGTAACAACATTGTGTGTTACTACCTCTAAAAAGACTTTGATAACCTAGCCCAGACAAAACCTTCTGATGAAGCATGAAAGCTCTACTTAATAAGTTTTATGCCACTAAAGGAGGTGTTGTAGAGTATATTTTAATTCCAAGATGTTTCAAGCATATTGCCAAGTAAATTAGAGGTACAAAGCATGGCCCAGATTTCTACTTTGTGTCTCACTCTGTCTTTCAGCACAGTGTTTTATAGTACTGGGAAATTTGATTGCAAGAAGCTTCTTTTTTTTTTTTTTTACACAAAGTTAAGAGTGCCCAAGATTTTTTTATCAGACTCAGTCTATGCCCATCAGTAGTAGCCTTTAATTAGAATTTTTGCGACTTTTGACTGTGTCTTTTTGATTAAATGGTTTACTTGTGGAAATGCAGTAGCCACTATGCTTCTTTAATTGTGAGATCTCCTGTAGTTGAAATGTGTGATTATTTCTCTATCAGAATCTCAAACATCAAAAGTTGTCATCATTTACATCCAAAAATTGGATGAACTTTAAAAAAAAGGGGGGGGAGTTACTAACACTGAGCTCAATTTAAGATTTTTCTGATTAAATGAAGCATGTTGTGTGTTACATGTAAGAACTCAGGAACATACATTTTAAAGTTATGTTGGTGATAGTGTATTATGCTTTGAGAGTATATTTCATGCCAAGTTTTTTTTTTACTTCCTTGATTCAGTTCTTAAGATAGAGGCAGCTATTGTAAGGATAATGAAAGCCAGAAAACGTATGCCACATAATGTTCTAGTAGCAGAGGTATGTCTTCTATTTCATTATATTTATTTTTTATTCTGGTGACATGTTTATTTGAAGAGATCATGCCATTTTATCATGCAAAGGTTTCACGGAAAATTGCTAAAGGAATAACTTTATTGTAAAAGTGTCAGTGGGAAAACAGGTCTCTTCAGAAAATTATTTAAAATAATAGAATCTTTGTAGAAGAGTAGGAAAGTATATATATATATACAGATTCAGGTTAAACTGTCAACTCAGCATGAATAAAAAGTTTTTGTAGATATTTCATTAGTTTTGAACCTTCAATCCATATTAAACATTTAGGAATGTATCACTTGGAGAAAATTCAAAAGAAGACCACGTGGGAGATGGGTGGATGAAATTTGAAAGCATGCAGGAGTGACATGGAGGAGACTGGCTCAAGACAGACAGTTGTGGAAGAAATTTGGAGAGAGGAGAAGACCTTCATGCAATTTTTTTTTATTTTTATTTTTTTTTTTTTTGAAAAAAAAAAAACCATGCATTTTGCAGCATTTGTAGATGAGATTTTAATATCACTCATGGTGGACGGCAGTGGCGCACTCAGTGGGAGTGGCCCAGAAGCCCGGGCCCTCTGCATGAGGCATAGCTTGGCCCTTTGTTCTTTGTTATTGGTGGTTATTTGAAAACATACCTGTACATATTTTTGAATATATAATTTACGAATAATCAGGAGTGCACTTTAATATGGTGGAGATATTATTATCACTTCTTATTATTTTGGGAGATATTTACTCTGGGGTATTTTCATCATCAATATTTTGGGACACCCCCATAAAGAAATCCTGCATGTGCCACTGGTTGGCAGGATGATTGCCAAAGGCACACAGAATCCAAGAAGTATCAACATTCCAAGAAAGGATTTTTCTTCATGTCTGGAGGTAATCTTTTGTTTTTTCTGGCAGACAGTATTTTTAAATTTTTCACTAGCAAATAATTTATAACGAAGTGAATTTCTCCGTCATTTTTATCCGCGCCAGGATTCGAACCCGGGTCCACTCATTCCGGAATAAGTTGCTCTACCAATTAAGCTACGCGGACATTGATTCTAATTGCTATCTGCCTTTATGTCGTGTGCGTCCTTCTGGCAGGTACGTCACATCTCCTGGTACGTTACAAATTGTTTATTATATTAATTATTTTTTGTTTCAATAGTTGTTGTGACAAATTGGAATTTGTTGCCATGTTAAATACCCAAATTTGCCGTTGCGAACTGGATTGCGTAAAAAATAATTTTTGGTTACTGAAAACTACTTTTAGAGGTTGGCTGGCATCTATGCATGCGCCATTTTCTTAGCATATGATATTTAACTGCAGCAGACATTTCTATCATGTTCATCAGCTGTTGTTGCTAGTCTCAATTCTTTGAACTTCTTTTGTTTTTGGTAATTTCTCATTAAAAATGTTCTAAAATGTGTGAACATCCTCTGTACTTCAGTGCAAATTTGAAGAAATTATCTGAACTCTGTCTCAGTGTATTCATAATAGGAAATGGATGGTGATAACTTCAATTGTTCAACAGATTGAAGTTATCACCATCCATTTCCTTTACATGTTCCCTATTATTATTCTTTTTACATGTTCCCTATTAAAATGTTTGAGAAATGGTAAATTCCTAAATGTTAATTGGATTCAGCATTCAAAACTGATGTAATAATGACCGAAATTTCATATTCATGCATAACTGACTGTTTTTTATTAGCTTTGGTTAGACACTAGCATTCACAATACAGATATACTTTAATTTATTCAAAACTGCCAATGCAAAATTTCTACACTGGGATGTTGAAAGCTTTTCTTTCCCTTAATAAATTAAAGTTTTAGCTGGCATAGTAATAAAGTTTTTATTGTTTTCTTTTTTAAATTTGTATCTTACTCTTTTTCATTTTCAGGCTTTGCAGAGTTGTTCTAAAATGCTGTTTGATAATACCCATTACCATTTTAATTTATTAAATGAAATGAAGTTTGGTACACTGCATTATACTGTTTTAATATAGAGCTTTATTTAGCATCTTTTTCATGTTCCATTACTCTGGAATGGTCACCCCGGTGGCTGAACAGTCTGAGGCATTATTGGCAACAGATCAATCAACCAAGATAGCCTGGGGTTTGAGACCCAGTTGAGATATAGGTGGGGTGTTTGTCCGATGGTGCTGGCTCTATCCCTACCCTGGAACCAGTGGCCTTAAATTAAGGACAAGCAATTGCTTATATATAGCCTTCTGAATTGCTTATTGTGGTTGTTAAACTAAAATAAATAAATAAATAAATAAAAATGAAATGAACAGGATCATTACTGCTGCTAACAAAACACGTATTTTGGTTTTCCCTCTATTGTAAACACAAGGACGAGTCAGTTAAGTGTCCATCTTTGGCGTTAAAGAGCTTTAATGGTTACTTTACAACTGAAGTTTAGCAAGATTTTTCTGAGCTCATAAAATGATGAGTGTCTAATGGTAAAGAGATCAAGCGTGCAAAATTTGAAGATGAAGGACATTACAATGTTTTTGGATTATAACCAACTAATAAATTATGTGGACAACTTCAAGAGAGAATTATTGCAAATACTACATGCAATGTGTAGCAATTATCACTGTTACTCACGTTTTATTATAAACGTAGTGGTTGTTGGACTAGGATGCATTTAGGGCTATATTATTGTTGTAGTTGATAAAAAGGTTCTGACTTACCCATTTCAGTCTGGGAGCTCTGTATTCTATGGCTGGATTATATATAGCGTTCGGATCTTTGTTCTAACTTCCCTATTAAAATATTCTGTTAAAATATCCTGTAGTTAACAAATTATGTACGATAAAAGCAATTTTGAACAACAATGAATTGAACACCGGGAATGAAAATACCAAGTTAACAACAATGCAAAAATTTGTCTAAAGGAAATTTCTAAGAACGGTATATAAAACCAAGTAAAACCTGAATTCTAAAAGAACACGAATCTTCATCCAACTCCATCAGCACAATCCAAACAAGTTTCGACATTAGGCCACGTCATCTTATATGGAATATTTGGCGTTCTAACTACAAGATCTTTTCAGCTCAATGAATTCGTGTTGATTCACTATCAGCCATGCCATGCATTCAAATACATCATAGTCGCAGTATCGATTCATTCCGCCACTTCTGCGTTGACCAGTAACACCATCTATTGCAGTTTTTATCTCCTACAGTTCATAACTATTATTCTTTTTCTTTCGTCTTTCTCTTTTTACTTTTCAACACCTTCGTTTGTTCATTTTCGAGCAGATGTTTCCATGCATATGGTATTTCTATTCGTGTATTTGTGTTACAACTTTTTGTTTTAAATTTTTCTATAGCCAATGCTTCTGCATTTAAAATCTGCTTATGAGTTTTGTGTGATGTAATAATATTTGCATTTTCCCAGTTAGGCTGTACATCGTTATCTACACAATATTGTATCAGGGATGTTTTGCTGTCTTTCATTTTCCAGTTATGCATGTGCTCCTGTAATCTTGTACGAAAACGTCTTTTGGTACTACCGATATATATATGATCGAGATTGTTATTGGCTGTAATCGTCGGTATCATATATACACCTGATTTGTCTAATAAGTCAGAACAAGTCAGAACCTTTTTATCAACTACAACAATAATATAGCCGTAAATGCATCCAACAACCACTACGTTTATAATAAAATATAAGTAACAGTGATAATTGCTACACATTGTATGTAATATTTGCAATAATTAACGTATCACGTAAATTCTTGTTCAATAGCTAATATAGCAATTAGAACTCTACAATATATTCAAGAGAGAAATTCTAGGGAACACCTATTTATGGAACAAAAGGAAGAGGGACCACTACGTATAATGGGTTTTCATCCAAAATCTAATGTGTTTGAACACCAATATACTATATGCCAGATGAACTCTTTGATATTCAAATTATTAAGAAATCTCTTAGGACTACTGATGTTGGGAACTCGTTTGCCCCACCCAGTGTGATTTCTTTCTTCTCTCATTAATATTTATCATTTTGACAAATTAATTTTAAAACACGAGTGTTTGCCAAGTCAGTGTCTTTTTTTCAGTTGTATCCTCAAGTTAACCTAGTTTTTTTAATTCTTATATTTCAGTTAGTTTTCTTCATAGATCATCTTATCTTTGTAGGTATTCAATGAAAAAGTTGGAATTGTGGTCTTGAATAAATCGATCACTAGTTTTCTGTACTACTGGCATTTAGATCCAGGTTGGATTGTTTTCTAGTAGCTGCCAGTATTTTTTAAATAATTGTTTTTTTTTCCAGAGTTGTTACTAAACCAAAGAGTCAACAATAAATTATTAGTGAAATGAAAAGGTTGAGAATGCCATGAGCATACACACAGAATGCAACAATTTCGTTCAGCAGAACAGTTGATACAGCAGACTGTAGATTTCAGCCTAGAAGATTTAGAGGATGGAAGACAATGCAGGTGGTTTATATTTTCAAGAAGTGTTTCAAGTATGGTAAAAGTTTTTTTTTTCAATTCGATTCAGTTTGTTTAGCTGTTACATTAAAACCAAAAATACAAAGTAATAGAACAACAGTGTAGGTAATTGTAACAGCAAGAGAGATCTGGAAAAAGGCCACAAAAGTCATGACAAGGCCCTGATCTCCCTGTACAAACTTTATGTACCCACTTCCCCAGTTTATTCCTTTGACCCCCCCTCCCCCTACTATTTCCCTTTTTTTTTTTTTTTTTTAATTTTCCATTTCATTTCTCCTTATTCCCCTCCTTTTTTTTTATATTCTTGGTAATCCCAGAATGTAAAGTAAAATTTTTCTTTAATAGATTGAAATTATTTATTAATGTAAGATCATGAGGTAGAGAATTCCAAAATTGGGGCCCAGTATAACTTAGAGACTGTTTAACCATACTGAGTCCTGGGAGAAATGTCTCAGTTGAAATCTACCTCTAGTATCATAGACATTGGTAGATAATGAAATTTCAATTAATGTATGATCTATATCATTTTTTATTCTCCTGTACATGACTTTTTCCAAATTATAATTATGTAATTGTTTTAATGCTAATATGTTATATTTATTTGGGTCAATGCATATATATATACACTGCCGGACAATTGCTAAGGATGGATGACAATAGCAACGATATCAACCATAAAATGGAAGGCAGGAAAATGTGGAAATTAGCATAAGTGCGGGATACAGTAAGACGTGTTGTGTGTAAGCAAATTTTGGATTGCCGAACTTGTTCGTGACGTCATAGCGTTGATAAGAGATATAAAGGATTTGACGCGTATTGACCGTTGTTGTTCAAACACAAAGTTGAAAGGGAAACAATCAATTGACGAACTTGCAATTTTCAGTATGTCTTCCCGACATCACCTAGATGATTTTACGCGTGGCCGTATTATTGGCAAGGTTGAAGAAGGGCGAAAAATAACAGATGTTGCCAGGGAGTTCGACGTCAGCCACAGTGTTGTTTCAAGGCTTTGGAAATCATTTCAAACAAATGGAGAGTGTAGCAAACGTCACGGGGGAGGTCGTGTTCGCCGTACGACACCTGCAGAAGATCGGTACATAGTGCTATCAACAAAAAGACACCGGCGCAGCACAGCTAGTGAGGTAGCAAATCAGTTTATGGCTGCTACTGGCAAGCGGATCTCCCGAAAAACTGCCGCCAGACGTTTGCATGAAGGAGGACTAAACGCCCGCCGTCCTGTTGTGTGCATCCCATTGTCCAGACGTCACCGTACCGCCCGTTTGCAATGGTGCCATCAACATCGCAATTGGACTGATAACGACTGGTCTGCTGTCCTCTTCTCAGATGAGAGTAGATACAGTCTATCGTCTGATTGTCGACGACAACTGATCTGGCGTGATAGTGGTACTGCATATTGCCCAGCAATCATACAGGAAAGGGACCGATATCCGACATGTAGTGTCATAGTATGGGCTGGCATCATGATCAATGGCCGTACGTCCTTCTATGTGCTTCCAACTGGGACTATGACTGGCCAACGATACATTAATGATGTTCTGCTACCTCATGTTCGCATGTTCCGTGGTGCTGTCGCTGATAGATTCATTTTCATGGACGGCAAGGCAACATGTCATCGAACAGTCGCTGTCCAGGAGTGTCTTGAGAGCGAGGATATTCAACGCCTCGTGTGGCCAGCACGTTCTCCAGATCTGAATCCCATTGAAAATGTGTGGGATACTTTGGGGAGGAGTCTTGCTGGTCACCAATGCCCTCCAATAAACAAGGACACCCTCATCCGTGCACTGACAGAGGAATGGGATAAATTACCCCAACAGCTGCTTGATAATGTTGTGCAAAGCATGACACGACGTGTGGAATCTTGCATCGCCCTCCAAGGTGGCCATATCCCGTATTGACATCTTACGCCGGAACGCCTGCCGACGGTAATTGCATTTTTCACGTTTACGTATTCTGCACAAAATGGCCTGTTTGTCCCTTGAACACATTCCAAAGCCTTCTGGATTTCAGAGCACAATAAATTGTCTTTCTTGTAATGTCCTGGCATTCTGACATTATTTTATTTCACTTGGCATCCAACCACACTTACTTTTTCATGCGCTATATAGCCGTTTATGATCCGTCCTTAGCAATTGTCCAGCAGTGTATAATAGCTGAGTTCATTAGTGCAAAATGATTCATATCAGAGTTCTGTTTTAGTTCCAAGAGTCTAATATATTTATTTTGTAATGTCTGAAGTTTCCTAAAATTATAGTTAGTCTGTCCCCAAGATAGAATGCAATAAATCAAATGTGATTGTACCAGAAAATATTATAGCTAAGCTTTAGTGTTGAAACTGATAAGTTAGTAAGAATATGCCTAACTATCCTAATACTGGAAGATACTTTATTCATTAAGAAGTTAATATGGTTATCCCACTTTAAGTTGGACTAATTTTATCCCTAGATATGTGAAATCAGTTGCTATTTCTATTGTCTTGTCATCTAAAAGTATAGAATTAGGAGGTGTTAGATTTATTTGACAATTTGTAAATATTATTGCCTTGGTTTAAAAGTCTAAAGTTAGAAGTGGTCCATCCATCATTTGTCATTTTGAAAATTTCTGGAAATACTATGCATGAGTAGAGGAATGAGATTAATCTGACCAAAGATCTCGAAATCAAAAGTGCTTGCAATGACACTATGTGACAAAAAAAGAAGAAACAAACAAAATGAAAATCTTCCTTCCAAGCTCTTGTAGTAATGCAGTTTTCAGAAGAAAAAAATATGTTTGAACTTTTACTGAAGATAATCATAAATGTAGTGACAATGTTGAAAGACCTTCATAAAGTGACCTTCGACAAAATTTTCTGGGACACAGATAAGATACAGGCATGTATCAATTAATGAAATATGCGATCACACCATTGTACAATACAAATTTGGATGATGTGAATCCGTTTATTGGTGTAAATATGATATGGATGTTAAGTCAGATAATATTAGATAACTTTAAAATTTCTTTGTCCTGGAGCAGGAATCGAACCCACATCTCCCAGATAGCGCCAAGTATGCTAACCACTACACCACTCATAGCATACTCGGGCACTATCCGGGAGACACAGGTTCGATTCCCGTTCCAGGACGGCAAAATTTTCAAGTTTTCGGATATTATCCATGTCATATTTACACCAATAAATGGATTCACATCTTCCAAATTTATAATGTACAATGGTGTAGTTCTATATTTCATTCATTGATGTTCTGCGCCTCCGAGCAATCACGGGAATTAATTCTAAACCTCCAGATTCATTATATTGGGTTGGCCAAAAAGTCATGGGGTTTTTTACACATAGATGGTGAAACATGTCTTGAAATGTAACTAACATAATTTGAAAACTGCAAGTTCATTATGTAGTATGACAGCTGACAGTTCAAGCTTGTTTTAGGGACAGCAAGTGCACGATTTCGTTAACAAGTGTTTGTTTGGCATCGATTTCAAAATGGACAAACAAAAGGAACGTTTTCGTCATGTTTTGCTGTATTACTTATGAAAAGGAAAAAATGCTGTGCAAGCTCAAAAAAAGTTATATGATGTGTATGGTGTAGATGCCTTAAAACTACGGCAGTGTCAGGATTTGTTTTCGAAATTTTGGTCTGGAGATTGTGATGTGAAAGATGCACCATGCTCAGGAAGGCCAATCAAAGTTGATGACAACAAAATAAAGGCATCAATCGAATCCAATCTGCATTTAACGACATGAGAAATTGCTGATAATCTGAACAAAAATCGAGCACTGAAAACCATTTAAGCAACTGGGATACATTAGTAAGCTTGATATGTAGGTACCACGCAAGCTCAAAGAAATTCATCTCACTAAGTGCGTTGACATCTGCAGTTCACTCTTGAAATGTGAAGAAAACAGCCCATTTTTGATATGATACAGGCAATGAAAAATGGGTCCTCTACAACAACGTTGAACGAAAAAGATCGTGGAGCAAGTGTTATAAACCTGCTCAAAACACTTCAAAAGCAGATATGCACCAAAGGAAGGTTATGCTGTCTGTCTGGTGGGATTTCAAAGGTATTGTGTATTTTGAATTGCTTTCAAGGAACCAAACCATTAATAATAATGTGGAATTTAGTTACATATATCTTTATTATTATTATATTTTATTTGATTTTCTCATCTACAGCAGTGGCATCTGTAACATGGTCCATGTGTCGGTACGAGCATGAAGTCAAGTAAAGACACAGTCACTCATGGTTTAAAAATCATCGTACGATGTGGCACGTATCGAGAATTACTACTTCTTTGATTTTGGGCCTTGGGTGATGTAGCCCTAAAGCATCAACCTGAGTTAAAAGAGTCTGAAGGATTATTCCAGTTGCAGAGATAATCAGTGGACGTATGTAAACTGTTTTCAGCTTCCACAGCTATAGCCAGTTCCATATACTTGTTGATTTTTGTTGCATGCATATTCAAAATATTGCGGTCCATTGGTACCGATATATTAATAATGACTGCTTCCTTCTGCCTTTTGTCATATAGCGCTATGTATGGATGATTGGCAGAGATGGTTACATCTGTTTTAATCTCAGTGCCAATATAATTTGTATTGTTTATTATCTAGTATCCCAGTGGGTTAATATTTATAGTATAGTACTTCTGACACTGATAGTTCTGTATTGTGCGCTAATTGTTGAGGAATCAACTTAGCAAAATTATTATGTCGCTGCATATAATCAACATTTGCTAGCGTGGTGCATCCCCCGCAGATGTGTTCAATGGTCTCACTGCACATACCACATCTTCTACATTTGTCATTTTGCAGTTCCTTCTTCAAAATGTATTTGCTATAATTTTTGGCTGCAATCACTTTGTCTTGAACAGCCATCATAAACCCAATAGTCTCTTCATATAATTTTCCTTGCTTCAGCCACTGGTTTGAGGCTTTCTTGTCAACTTCTGGCCTGTCTAACTGGTTTGGATGAGCCCCATGAAGTTCCTTTTGCTTCCATTTTCGAATTTGGTCTTCTGTAGATGACTCTTCTGTTTTAGCATCTGGTTTACTTTACATTAGTGGAGTATTCTCTTTGTCTGCAACACTTATGACATCAAACATATTATTTTCATTACGTTTGGAGTGATATTATTTATTATTATTATTACTAGTGGTGGTAGTAGTAGACTGATATAATAATCTATATTACCCAATTTTATGCAAAACAGCTTTATGCAGTAATCAAGAAGGCTGATAAATGCCATAGCATCTGACAGGTTGGAAGACAGCCAGCTCAAAAAGTACCACATGTAATTTACTGGTATGTAAACTATTCCTCCCCATTCAGAAAGCAAAAGTGTTGCCATCTATCATTGACTTTGTGAGAAAAATGTATGTGGCTGTAAATTGAAATTGAAAATTTGTATTGTGCCATCCACCAGAAAATACTGTGGGTAAAGTAAACCTGATATTTTTTCTCTCCAGGTAAGTATGATTTGTAAAATTCTTAGCAAGTTTGTTTCCCATTTTGTGATGATATAATTTTCAGGTTTTGCGAAGAGTTTGCTACATGGATATTGCCTTATTTCAGTATTTCTATGCCAAAAATAATAAATAATGATATTTTTTTTTTTTTTTTTTTTGCGGTGTGGGATATTCCAGGTTACCAGTTCCTTTTCACTTCTTCCAAGAAAAGATTGTTTTGTTCAGAAAAAAATCAGTTGCTTGAATTTTTAGTTTTCTGTCCTTGTATAATTATTCACACGCATGTAAGCATATGAGCAGAACCTTATTTACCATATTTTTATATACATAACAAAGGATAATGCAAACATACTTCAAGCATTCCACACAATTTATGGTCTTAAAATTATCTTCAAATTTCAATAATTTATTTTTTATTTGCAGGTCACAGAACAGCTAAAGTCAAGGTTTTATCCAAGTCCAGTTGTTATTAAGAAAAGAATTGAAGGTTTAATAGAGAGAGAGTATTTAGCTAGAACAGCAGAAGACAGGTGTTGTAGTGGTTTCTTTTTAAACATTTTGGTATTTACGTGAAGTGTACAAGCTTTGATACCACTTATATCAAGAAACATGTAATGAAGATCGTTGTGTTTACAGTAAATTTCACATATTGTTAATTAGTATAACAATTATATGTGCAGCTCTTCTGCTTTATGCAGCAAATGGGAAACTAGGAAATGAGGGTAAAGAAATTAGAAATGCGTAAGTGAACAAATTTTTTCAGTCTCTTTATGCATGGATGAGAAAGAAAATGTAAGTAAAATAAGTTTATTAATCTAAATAATCTGTTTTACATGAGGTCATGTGGTTATAGTGGCATTCAAAAGGTTTTATTTATTGCATTACACAAGAAAGCTCAGTTTAGGTGTATTTATTGCATAGAATAAGAGTTCACTGTATTTTAATTGGATCTCCACACTTCTCTTTCTATTTTGTATGTATATGATGCTGGTGGAAGCTTGGCCATATTCTGTTCACTTTCTTTCATGCTTGCTTCCTTAGTGACCTCAAATCAAAGCCTGTATTGCACCTTTTGAGGTTTAATGGCTTCTCTGCCATGCTAAATATCTTCAGTTTGATTTTCATTATTTAGGCGAGCATTTAAAATATGAAATCTATGAATACTGCATTTTTCAGGTCTGGTTTCACTTGATTTTCAAACATTATTTCTGTTCCCAGGTCTGCTTTCTGTATTCTTATGTATGTTGTGCAGTTGTCACCTGCTGTGTAACCTGCAGATGACTATTTCAAAATATTGTGGATTTTTGTTTGCTTGTTTGTTTACCATACAGAGAAGCAAGCTTGAAGCAATATATGGATGCATCTGTTTTATTTCTTACTGGTGTGATATAAGTACTAATAATAAGGCATCTATAGGTGATGGCTAATCATAAATTAACATTTCAGTACTCGGTGCTGAAATGTCTTGACATTAATAATATCTCAGGCAAGGGTTATTGTACACAATCTTCGATTTTCACAAAAATGGCATGGTGCTACTGGTGCAGCTCACTCTGTGATGAATTTGCTGCAATTATATGAAAAGCACATAATCATGTGCTTGAACCATAATATGGCCATGTTTTCACCACGTTTCATTATTTGGTTCTCATATGGCCTCACCACTGATTCATTAAAACTCCTGATGTTGGTGAAACTCTGAGTGCATTTCCCCCACCCCAGCATTCTGTGTACTGAAGTGACTAGTCACTGAAGTCATAACCTTTTGTTGGAGTCTGTTATTTTATTGATTAAATTGTTACAAGCTTCATTGACTAGTGTTGATGAGAGAACAGGTAGCAAGCACATTGAAGATTTTAATCTTGTCTGTCATTCATGCTACTTGTATTATACTTTTTACAAATTTTCAGTTTGTTTCAGGTCAAGGTCCTGTCTCAAACTGGAAAATGGAAAGTAAGTATTGTGCGCCGGGGGGGGGGGGGGCTTTTACAAAATATGTAGATGGAAAATTTCTTTGGGAGAGAGAGAGAATGGATCTCATTTTGTTTCCTCATTTGTATGACGTCAGTGGTAAAATTAATAACAATTTTTTAGATTATATTAAAATCATATACTTACTCTAGTTCGTTCGTAGGGTCTTCATTTAGCTTGTTGCATATACCTAAACTGTTTAAGTTTTTTTTTTAATTATTTAGTGACTCAAAAATAATATGTTTCAAATGCTTTGTACAAAATATTCAGTAAATATATATATATATTTTTATAATGATAAAACTAAAGCACTGCCTATTGCAGTTAATGTAATATTTTACTTCTATAAAATGTTCATTGTTTTTTTGTGTTCATGAATATGTGTTTTTTGGTCATATTGCCATAATTTTTCTAATGGTAGTGATAAAGCGGTATAAACACACCCGCACTGGCCGTACATGCAATAAACTGATGTTTATCTAAAAGCATTGTTTCAACACACATATGAATGTATGTATGTCTGTTTCCTATACATTTCCATACCCTTTGACCAATCAGGACCAAACTTTGCAGAGTTGCTCCTTATCATCCAATGGGTAACACTGGGGGTACCTTACAGACAGAAATGTCCACTATATTATAAATACTATTTCCACATGAAGATATTAGCTTGATTTCTTCAGTCATTGTTTCAAATTTGGCATGACATGCACAATTGACAATTTAAAATTCCATCTTGCTGTATACTGTGTTATAAGCTCACATGGCATTTCATTACACTCGCTATATTTTTTCAATTGTGATACAGAGTTTGAGCATCTTCACTGTGAATTAGCTTCCTAAAATTAAGTAATTAAATAAATTTCAGGTAATTTACTTAGACTGTTAAAGTAATTGGCTGTAAGTTGCTACCCGTAAAAAAAAAAAAAATCTTTTAGAGAAATGAGTCCTAACACCAAGAATTGTTAAGAGAAGCTGGAACCATCAACAGCTTGAAGCTTGACATAATAATGGCTGAATAGAACATGCAGAATCAAAGGCTGCAGAAATTGCTGAGCAATGTGAGACCTAAGTTGAAGTCCAAATAAAACAAGCAGACTCTCAAGGACTGCAAAAATCTCTGAACAGTGGGAAAGCCCCACTTGTTGACAGCTGAATTAAGGGGAATATTTATACAGTCTAATTTTAAATTGGTGGCCTTTAGTTGCAATCCAATTTTGATTACCGATTTCCATCAAAAGGTTTTGATTGGAAAAATAGATACAATATGCGACCATTGTGGAGTAGTGAAATTTAAAATGAAGTACCTGGAATGTGTTGTTCAAATAGGAATGTTAAATACCATCTTTAATTCAACCTCTAGAGCCCCTGCTTTCTTGTATGTCAAGAACAACTCCAGAATCAAAACATTTTCTGCAAAACATAAGAAGGTACAATTCATGCTTCCAAACATCTTTCAGTGCAATTGCCAGAGTGAAAGAAACTGTCTATATACCTACTTTTAAAGTGCAAGGATCTATCACAAAGCTGGGTCATGTCTTTTCCTGAATGTAAAGTCATTGCAAATTTACTCATGGGTGATGAGCTACTGAAAGCTGACTAACATCTTTAAAATTATTCCTGGTATAAGATGACATATTGTTTTAAGTCTGAAGTGATTTTTCCATCAGTATAATAATTTGGTAAACATCTTCAAAACAGTGTTGGGCTAAATGCTTAGAGTTGAATATGAGGTTGTTATTCGAGCAGAAAAGAGACTTGCTTTTGAACACAAATGATGTTTTAATGTTCCTATAGTTAATGAGGCGGCTCTTGTTATTATGGTTGTCAATAAACTTAATTAGTGTGATGTCTTTTGATATTCCCTCATCTTTTGGAAAGCAGAGGATGGATATCACTTTCCAATAATGCAAACTCTTTCCAGAACTAGTAACATGATCAACATGAAAGTATCTGCTATGGACTTTTATGCATATCAAATAATGGTAACATCTGAATCACATATTAAAATGCCTCCAGCTTTCCAGCAACTTATTTTAGACATGCACACCAAAATTAAAAGTGAACATCTATTTATTTGTTTAAACTGGACAAAGCTAAGAGTGGGTGGTTATATTAATTTGTGGAATTCTGTGGCTAATGATCAAAGAATGCTGCACACACTGGACAAATGGTTTTATTACCAGCTGCATTTACAGGCAGGACAAGGCATATGCTCAAGATGCAGTGATGTAATCTTCAATCGTTTGGATCATCTTAACCTTTTACTTACATTCATATGTAATCCAATTTAGTCTGAAATTAAAGAGCTTTGGTGTAGTCAAGTTCCAAACTGATTGGCATGATGTTAACATCAAGAGTTTTCAACCAAAAACTCACAAAACTTATGGATGCAGTAACATAGAGTCGTGTTTATGGCAGAACTCACTGTTGGGTGTACTCAACCAATCAAATGACAAAACAGAGGCTTTCCACAAGCTCGCATCTTAATATGATTAAAAGCAAAAATTCATTTCATTCAAATCGACAGTTTTATTTCAGCTGAGCTTTGCAATCCTTGAGAAGACTCTATTGATAATTTTAGGCAAACCTAGGCAATATCTGTAATGCTAATGAGCTGTGCAGTCATATTTGAAAGATTCTTCCTTGCCTCTCCTGCATACCTTTAATGCAAAGATTGTAGTAGTAGATTATCTGGGAATTTATGAATGAATAAAGAAATTAACTAAAAGTACAATTTTGTTTAGTTCCATGGTAATTAATTTTCTAAGTAATCTTTGTTGTGTAAGAATACTTGATTAGCCTTTATAATTCACATTGGACTTTCAAAATTCAAATTATGGGAATGCATCTGCCATTTGTGCAGCATATCTTTTTAAAATGACCATGTGCTACTTAAAAAGTCAATTTTGTACAGATAGCTCTTTGAAGGATAGATGTTTTTGGGTCCTATGTGTCATCATTTTTCTTAACAAACCTAATGAAGAAATTGCAAATGAATTTTTTTTTTTTAATGCTATGAAATAGATTTATATGTCATTTAAATTTTGAAATTTGCTTTAGTAACATATCTATTTTTTTTTTCTCTTTCAGGAAAGTATATACTTATGTAGCATGAGGATCATCTGTAGAGAATAAAAAGGCATTAATTGCATTTTGCAACAGCCTACCAATACTTCAAAGTGTGCATCTTAAATATATCAAGAACTTTATACAATTGTGAGAACATACATGCACAGTGTGAGTTAATTTATGCCCAAGACTTGGTTCTGGTATGGCTGTTGCATTCTTTACACTTGAGTGATAAAAATGACTGAATTTGTTTTGAGCGTAATGGTTGCCTTAATGAGGCCTACACTTCCTCGTTACAAGAGAATGTAGATCAACTGATCTCATTACTGTAGCTACACACTGTAATTCACAGACTGCTGAAAATTTTCACCTCATATGATATTTGTTATCCTGGAAGCATAGCCATGAGCGGCCTCAAACTCAATGAATGAATGACTTACTGGTGAAGCTAATAAAGACATTTTTTGACAAATTCATGTAAAATGAACCATGTTACAGTTTCGTTTTAAAACCTTTGATGTTTGCAGCACATAAGCTGGCTGCTTTAGTCTTAAGTTATGTACAAAAAATTTTCCTGCTATGTTTTGTCCACCTGCTGCGCAAGTGAATCCAAGGAATAAAATTTGTTGAAATTATGTCTTATAAATTGTATTTTTGTAATTGTATCCTTTCTAATATAGTCTTAGCTCTATGCTGCTTTGTTGTGTTTATTATTATTATGCAGTTGGATTTGCTTTGTACTTCCAGTGTTGCCATATAGAATGGGAGATCATATGCAAGTTTTAACTAAACTTGCATACTCACTAATCTTTGAATTTTGGCCTTCTGTGTGCCAAATGATTTTATGAATATGTAATGGCTTATAGGTTATTAATGTATAGATGTGAGAAAACAATATTGATGGCCATGTGGGTTCCAGAGCACCTCACAACTGTGCATTGGTGAGTCAACGTGCTCAACACAGGTACACAAAGTTATGATCAGGTCAACACATTTTATTTCATTCTATGTCTGAAAAATATGTATAGATAAATCAAAATCTGCAATAATAACTGTTGATTGTTTCCCCTTTTGTGTTTAGAAGGTAACAAGATTATTAGTGGATACATTGCGTCTGCAGACTCCACATACTATGTGGCATTTCGCATGTGCCAAAAGCCCCAAACCTCCTTACAAAAAAGTGTGGAATACTAAACATACTGGAGGCTACAAACCATTCATTCTCCAGACCATAACACTTTTCCCATTATACAAAACAAGTAACGATTGCCTAGTAACAATCTACATATACACATAATGTTTGGCATCAGTGTGCCAAAAACAGAACTGTCCAATTAAAACAGTTTACAGTCACCTATTGTCCAGTTCTTTATTATGTGGGGTCAAATGATAGTGTTGGTTTTGTTTCCACAAAGGATCCAATGTGCTTTTGTGCTGGGAATGTTTCATTTTATTTCCAGGTGGGTTGCTGTATTGTGCCTGTGATCTGCTTGCAATCTTTTTAGTGTCACTGGATGCACACAGTGCTCTTTGCTCTGCTGTGTGCATTTGTAGCTTGTTAGCAGCCACAGTATATATGATGTCCAATATATATATATGTGTGTGTGCATGCTCTTTTCTGTAGAAGTGAGAGTGGTGTGCAAATTAATGTGATGCTGTCACGCCTCTTGCTAGTGGAAGAGCCTACTGCTTGGCAGGTATATAGGCAGAACATCACTGCATTCATGTAGAGAGTAATTCAATGTCAGTGTGAATAAATGCCATCACAGAATTGGAGAGATGAAAGTGGGTGCCCGACACATGGGTCGTCCTTACCGCGGAGGTGGTATGGGAATTGCAGCATCCCCGTTACGCAGTATCAAGAATGTATCTGGAATATAAAATTTCCAGAATATCATGGATAGTGCTGTGGTGGACAAATGTTGCTGTCAACTTTCATCTCACATAGTTGCAACCAACTGGAGAAAGAGAGTGGCACAAGTCACTGCTACTGCCAGAAAGGGCTCCACTGCTAAGACCATCAGGTGATCACTAGGCACAATAGGTTATGAGGGCTGCCAGTCCACAGAGTTCTATTGGTAACATCACATCACCGGAGTGTGCACCTCAACTAAGCAAAAAACATCGGCACTAGATCTTGGGTGATTGGAAACGGATCCTGTTTATAGTTATTTCATGCAAACGGGAGGGTGCAGATCTGGTGGAGGCTCTATTACAATTTGGAACATCTAGATGCATCTCTGAACTATCCACATTACGCATCCATCTTTGCAAACAATCTGCATCCGTTCATGGTCATCATGCATGCACCCACAGGGTAATGGACTTTTCCAGCACAACAATGCACCTCACAGAGCCATAGGGACTAGAACTTCACTAGAAGAGCATTCTGCAGAAGTTCCCACCCTGGAATGACCTCCTCATTCACTGGATATGAATCCTCCATCCAGGAATGTTATGAAATTATGGGCAACAGTGCAGCAAGAGTGGGTGAAGATACCTGTTTTTGTGACCAAGTGGACTCAGTGCCTCACTGTGTCACTGCCCTTATCCAGGTGAAAGGTTTGCCAGCCCATTGATAGGTAGGTATCCCAAAATTTCTGTCCACTCATTGTATATATGTTTCTAGGCTGCCTGTGGTACATTACAACTTTTATAGCCTAGGAGCTGTATATTTCAAAGGTTGAAGCTATGTTAGTCATTCCTGTTTGGAAATCAGAAACTGCATTACTTGTACTTGTTGAACGGGATTCACACCTAAATACAACAAACGCACATATATATAAAGCTCCATTTATTGGTGTGAAGATATTTTTAAAGACTAAATACAAGGGAAAAATTGTATCTCCTGAGCTTTCATTCTCCAACCGGGAGGCTTTCTCAAGGACTACAAACGTTACTAACAATTCTTAGTAATGTTTGTAGTCCTTGAAAAAGCCTCCCTGTTGGAGAGTGAAAGCGTGGGAGATGCAACTTTTTCCTTGTATTTAGTCCTTAAATATATCTTCACACCAACAAACGGAGTTTTATATATATTTGTTTGTTGCATTACTTGTACTTTTTTTTTATCAAGATACTGTCTGCACTAACATGTCTTGAATAAATATAACTGGGAAATTGTGTAATAGTGTGAAAGCTATGTATGTTGGCAGTAGAACATGTATATGAGTAAATGATGTTTTATTGAAATGGTTTTCCATTGGTGCAGGAGTTAGATAAGGTTGTGTAATTTCACCATGGCTGTTCTATATATTATGGATCTGTGCATGCATGATGCTAAAATAAACAGTACTGGTTTATGTCTTGGTAATATCCATGTGTGCAGATTGCTGATGTCACAGTCCTTTTGGCAGAGATAAAAACTGAGATGCAGGTATGTCGTCCCGGATGTACGAAGTTTGTGTGAAATTCAAACATTAAGTAAGGGAAAAACCAAACTTATGGTTTTTGAGCGAGGAACTGTTAGTACTGAATGAAAGATCAGTCTAAATGGCACAGAGATAGACCAGGTGAACAAATTTGTATATTTAGAGTGTAGGGGGGAAGCAGGACTCTTGAAAATGAGAACAAATTAGATGGTAAAGCTAGTAGGCAAGTGAATACATTTTTGAAAGTCATTGCTGCTTTAAGAAAATTTTATAGAAAGGATGGGTTCTCAAAAAAATCCAGAATGGATGTGTATGAATGTGTAATTGTTCCTATTCTTATGTATGGCAGTGAAACCTAGGTACTGCAGAGATGCATTATTTGTGGGGGATAGTTTGTGGCATGACACATTCTTATGTGGGAACAAAGATGTGTTGAAAGCAAAATGTTAGTAGAGTGGAGACAGATATTCTTAGGTGGTTTGGCAATGTTGAAACAATGAGTGGTGAGATACTTACTAAGAGAATTTATTCAGCCCAAGTGGCAGAGAAGAAAGGTGGAGGAAGACCAAGGAAATCATGAGAGGACCAGATTCAGGAATGCCTGTATCAGAAAAAGATTTGTATGATGTACGAAAAGTCTTGTGTGATGAATGTAAGTGAAGCTTGAGTTGTGTGCTGAGATCACTGTAAATGGAGACATTTGATACATCAACAGTAACATACCTGCCAACTTTCAGAAACCAAAATCCGTAAAAAAAAATTGATATATTCGATGAACATTTTAGTCAATGTATTCAATGAAATTACTTGTCATGCATATTGATTAAATGTACCGAACATATTTATTAAAAAATGATGTTACCTAAATCAAGTAACTTTTAATTGATATGACTACAGATGTTTGAATTTATCAGCACGTTTATTTCGATTAAAATAGAATCTATACACAATTTCTCATTATTATGCTATTATAAAGAGATAAAAATTTATTTTTATGGAAGTTTGCATCTAAAGGGAAGTATGTTCCACTCTTTGACCCCAAATCCAATAGGATTGTATCCCACACCCTTACCAAACAAACTAAAATGTTTTCAAAAACAAACCATTTTCATGCTAGGTTTATCTTACGGAGAGACTGACGATGAGACAGTCAAATAAGAAAAACGAAATAAATGAGTGACTGATGGACACCAATTGGTAAATTATGCTCAACTAAACAAACATTTTGCACGATATCCAGTTCATTATAACTTTTAAGAAAGGAAGTTAAGTTCATATTTTTTTCCACGCAGTCAAAATTAGATTTATGCTTGGCATTAGAAATATGATTAGTAATATCATTCCTTTCACAACACGAAATGCTGAAGTTACATCAGCACGTAGTGCAAAATCCATATTTTTCATTTTTTGAAGATTTTGCAATGCACAGGGATTCTGCAGAATACGCATCACGGAATGTTTGACAGTACCCCCCCCCCCATTTTATATTGCTGCTCATAGCAAATCACTAACACTAAATTTATTGACACTTAAAATAAATGCAAGTAAAGCTGCTAAAAGTAAAACAGTAACAGCTTAAAGAGATGCAATTTGCAAAAAATAGTACCCCAACATATTAATTTCATTGAATCAAGCCGACATTTTTCTGCACATTATCAAGCGACGAACAAAGCATGGTTGGAAAGCGTAGAAAACTTCCTAACTAACAGATCAGCAAAATAAATAATTGCTGGAGAAGAACTGGCTTAACTTCCTCTTAGTAGCATTCTTTTGTTAGGTCAAATTTATTGCCAGCGAAGAAGTTATGAAACCATGCCCCAATGCATTTGTAATTTCACAAAACTGGCAGCTTTTGATTAATTTTGTCATGTTGGGTATCAATCTGGGCTTAAAAATTCCAGATTTAAAATCAGTTTGAATTTTTTTTTTTTTTTATGATAACTACGTTTTGAGATAGCATTTCGAACTGGGAGTAATAAAGACGCATGCTCCAATGCAAGACACGCCCCATGCTGGCCTACTGAGAAGTTGCGACCCGGGGGACGAACAATGCATTATCTGAAAAGGAGAAGGGGAGAAACAGAGAGAGAGAGAGCCAAGTTCAAGGTTAAACAAGACCAGCTGGTTGGTGCAGTTCAGTTTACGCGTGGCACAAGTTTTAGTGTTTTTTGAACTTAAAAACAATGCAAAACAATAAACCTAAAACATGGGAAAACTGCAAGTGTTCCCACATAAACACATGTAACTGAAAAGTTATTTGCAACTTACACTGGCGCTTTACTTTGAATGGATTAAGTTAAAAAAAAGTTTTATTAGTGGATGCAAAATCATCAGAAAAAAAGAAAATCTCAGAGAATCACCAAATACGCCGTAAAATTAACATTTGACCCGTAAAACCACTTGCATTTCCGTAAATTTTACGGGTAAATCATAAAACTTGGCAGGTATGCCGTAAGTTCGATCAGTTTTAAACTTTAATCTGGCAGAGGAGCTAACCTCTGAACCTCAGAGAACAACATCGTGATATAATAATATAATGAACATATGTATCATATAATGAACTAGAGCAATTACAAAAGTCGTCCCAAAACAACTGAAAATGTTTAAAAAAAAAAAAAATGTGCATACCTTAATTATCAAGGAAGTGGTAATCTTTTTTGAAATAATGTCCATCGAATACGGGTGTCCCAATGTTTCTCCCACTTTTTGAATGTCTTCTGGAATTCTTCTGAAAGGCTCTTGAAGCACCTCTGTGTTGTTGTAATAATTTGCTGATCAGTCTCAAATTGTCATCCCCCTTAATGTTTTTTTAAATGGGGAACAACCAGAAGTCACATGGTGACAAGTTTGGGCTGTAGTTGGGGCATCAACTTAATATTCATTTTCTCCAAATAAGAAACTACAGAATTAGCCATGTTCGGACTTGCATTATTGTGGTGTAACACCCAACTCTTTTTCAATTGTGGTTGTTTTGTTGTCACACATTTCTACCGATTCTGTAGCACTGTTTTGAAGCAGTCAGCATTTATCATAGTTTTTGGAGGAACAATGTGTTGGTAGATCATACCTTGACAAAAAAAAAAAAAGCAACCAACATGACCTTTCCCGCTGATTTTGATTGATGAACTTTTTCGCTTTAGGTGTAGACGGAGGTTTCCAAACACAGCTTTCTGCTTTGGTGTATGGATCAAAATAGTGCAGCAAAGTTTTGTTGCCTGTAATAACCCATTGCATGACTTCTGGATTCATTTACCATTTGCTAAAATTGTTTACAAACCTCAACTCGACAATCCATTTGCCTCTGTTAAGAAATGGGGAACACAAGTTGAAAAAATTCATTTCATGCCCAAATGCTCGGTTAAAATTCTGGGAACCATGTCTTTGATATCTCTAAATGATAGGTGTCTGTCTTCCCACATAATAACACCTAATGTATTAATTAATGTTTAGCTCTGTAACACTCATTGAATGTTTTCCTCCATGCACAATTAAAGCCACTGATTCGTGACCAGGATGCCACCTATAAATTATTGACTTTTTTAGACACTCATCTTTATAAGCCTTTTGCAAAAGCAGAAAGTTTCTCTGACAGACTTCTTAAGTCTACAGCAAAATTTAAAGGTGCATCTTGAACCTCTTTTACATCCAATTTTTTTGGAAAATCACAGTGCGAAAACACTTATTAAGCTGCGTCTACCAGCAATGCATGCGTGATAAACAGCTGCGGCTACTACAATGACTACGGTTTTTTCGAGACTTGTGCCAAGGCTGAACGCAGTATTGCACATTTTTTATAAAAACATTCTCAGTTGTTTTGAGACAAGCCTTGTATAATAATTGCCCTGAATTTAAGAAACTTGAAAACATGCTTCTTCCTCGAGTAGTTTAGTTTTCAACACAAGGCCAGTTTTTATTTATTTATTGGCTGCTATTGTTGCCTATTAATTTGTTAATTTAATCCATCTAATTTTCCAGAAGTTCTTCTGAAGATTGCTTTTTTTTTTTTTTTCCCCTGTAATTTTGTACAGGATTTGCAAAAACAATTTGGGTGTACGAAAAATTCTGAATGACTTTTAGTGGCAAAATCTTTAAGAAATGATAAGATCTAACTACAGCTAAAAAAAAAGCGTGGTAGTTAGAGTTGTCATTAGTCAACAAGGATAACTTAATTTATTAATCATCTATGGTTTTATATCTATATGAAGATTGCTTTTATAATTAAATTGCTGTATATTTTATAATATGTATATTTATAATAATAATAATCTCTATATTTTATAATAATTGATTATTATAATTGCTCTAGTGTGTTATGGATTCAGGAGTGGCAGGGGTGGGGAACCTGCAGCCTTAAGGCCATATGAGGCCTTCTAGGCCATTAAGTGTGGCCTTTTGAGTGAATCAAAATTTTGCAGAACAAAGCCTTTTATTTTTATTAATATGTTTGTTTGTCTTTTATTATTTTGATTTTAGTCTTAAAATGACCATGTTTAAATTACTAATGAGGTATTCAGTGTGGATTTGCCATATCATTCTAAAGTGCATTGGCTATCGCAGGGATAGGTTAAAATGTTATCTTTGCGAGAACAGACAATTAAATTTTATGAAGAACAGAATCAGCAATGTGAATTATTGGAAGAAAATTTCTATAAAAATGTTGCATTCTTATGTGATATCATGTCAAAACAAAATGACTAATATTTCTGTGCAAGGTAAAACTAATTCGATATGTGATATGTGGCAAAAAAAAAAAAAAAAAAAAAAGCATTTCGAAAAAAGCTATCCTTTTTCAAAACTGCTTCTTCAAAACGAAATTTCAGATCAACATTTTCCCCAGTTAGCAAAGGTCATTGATGAGCAGGAGGATTCGCACAAATCTTTTGAAGAATACGCAGCTGTTATAGATTTATTAATTGGAGAATACAATGATAGGTTTACTGATGTTGAGAATCATGACATCACACTCAAATTAGCATCTCAACGTCAACTAGTTGATGTTTCCATGGCTCCTAGAAAACTACGAATGGAATTGATTCAGCTCTCAGAAGATAATGCATGAAAAATGCTCTCTTGCTTTTTTCAACCACTTATTGCTGTGAATTTACTTTCTCCTACCTAACCCAAATCAAGTAACACCCTTAAGGTAAAAAATGACGGATACCCATCTAGTGGATGAGCTGAAATTGCGGACCTCCATGTTTGCAACCAAATATTCAAATGCTTTCCAACAAAAAGCAGTTACAAAAAGTCATTAAAAGGTTAGTTAACTTTAGAATTAACATTTTTTTTTTCATTTTCTGAAGTTAGTACATAGTAGTTAGATTTTTACAAAATAATGTACATTTTGAAGTAAAATTGAAGTTTCTTGAATGCAGCCTTCCAACATGAAAAGGTTCCTCATCTCTAGGCTATTTTGCTTTTCAGTTAGTTCCCAGTTCATATCTGGGAACTAACTGAAAAGCAAAATAAATATGAACTCCTACTTTGTGTGGCTTTTATCTGGTAATCTATGCTTATGCACAGGTAGAAAAGCAGTAAATAAAAAGTTTCCTATTATCTACCTGAAAAAGATTTTAATTAAAATGATAAAAAATACTTCATTACTTTTTAAACTGCTGGTGCAGATCTTTTTTAGTTCTTATAAATATGTTTAAAAATTAATTCCTAAGGAATTTGGAAGACCTTAATATAAAAAATGTTTTGTGTGTATTTTTTTTTTGTTTTGTTTAAGAGATTTCCTTGCACTTTAGTTTTAACATAAACCTTAATTTGTTGCATATTTCTGGATCTTGACATTGAACCTAAATTTGAGAAAAGACAGGTTCTTTCAAATTGATGCTGATGTGTTTGATAGTTTGTTCTTGAGATTTGTTGATTGTCATGGCATGAGCAAGAATTATTAGAAAATGACAGCACTTCAGAATGCAAGGGGGATTAATTTGCTCGATGGTAAATCGATTCATGGTGTAAAAACTGTGCTGCCATGATTGCATTCAGCATGTTATTGATGAGATTTTTGTGCAAAAATTTTTTTGAAAGAATTTCAATTTAGAACCAAGGTACAGATACAATCTCTTGCATATGGCTACATCCAATGTTGACATGCCATTTTTATGTGCATTATGTTGCACAATTTTATATGTTGGTTCTCAATGTTAATTTGGTGAAATGCTCCCATAATGCACTTAATTTAATAAAGTGTTTGACGTCAACTCTCGTTCTTGTTGCAAGTAACCTTTATGATCCAGAAATTTGCTGACACGAGTGAAGGAGTGGGATTAAAAACAACAACTAAAAACAAAATTGATGTACAATGAGCTTACAGAAACTGAAGATTTAGGTTGCATTAAATCTTAGAAATAACAAATGCCTACATCTATCTTAGACAACAGATATCACACAAGGGCCACATCGGAGAAAAACATTAATACACGTATAAAACTTGGCTGACGTGCATCTGGAAGAAACAGTAAAATTTTCAAGAGCAATTTACCATTATGTCTGAAAAGTATTTAATCACTGCATCTTTCTAGTTCTTACTTATGGATCTTGGACCTTTATTACAAAATACATTCCGAGGCTACAAATAGCACAGAGAAGCATAGGGATGCTTTCTTTTTGTAACCAAGAAACAGGAACTTTTGGATCAGTAAAATGCCAAGTGGACGATATAATGATCAACATAAAGACCCACAAGTGACTGTGGGCTGGACATACTGCTAGAACTAACCACCATAGGACAACTACAATTTTAGACTGGATACCAAAACAACCTAGCATGCTAGAGTGACATGGATGACAACGGTCATGGTCAGAATGTTGCAGAAGAGAGATCTTGGTCTAGAAGCGAGTTAAGAATTGTTGATGATGATAAATACACTGAGTGCTCACTGAATTAGGACCACTCCCATAAGTTACACCCAATACTGGTGTAATGAGGAGGAGAGCATGGGCCTGTAGGTTAAAGGTGTGCGTGCATAAAAGAGGTTGATGATTCAGTTGAGAGTAAAATTATAGGCATGATGGGTAAAACACACGCCAAATTGTTGGTGCAGAAAGAGTTGGTGTTTCCATTTTGGAAACAACAACACTTGTGGGTTCTTTGGTGGTCTCCATGGTTATAAAGTGCATCAGGACTGGTGCCAAAATGTTGAAAACACCAACCGGCAACACAAATGTAATGAGCTGCAATTCCAGAGGTGAAAAAGACAGGTGTGTTGCATTATGCAATTGACACGCACAATTGATGGCCCAATACAATGTGGGTCAGCCAGAAATAATATCCCACGTAAATGTGTGTTGCATAGGTGGGCAACAATAGATGCCCTACACACCACCACTCTCTCCTAACAACAATCCATCAATGTAAACAACTCTCTTGGTGCAAACAGCCTGTGTATTGAACAATAGGAGATTGGAAGCAAGTGTGCTTGCTTGATGAACCACAATATGTTCTCCATTCTGCCCATGATAGATTCCATTTTTGGAATCAGCAGCATGAGGCTATGGACCTCTCGTGCATGGCAGCGACTATCCAGGACAGTGCGAATGGATGTATGATATAGGGCATGTTTAGCTGGCATGAACTAGAATTTCTGGTGCATCTGAACGTTTGGACGCTGACTGCTTGCGGACCCTCTACACCTCTCAATCTTGAACCTCCATCCAGATGGGATGGGTTCTCCCAAGACAGCAATGCCCTTTGTTATCAGGCCCACTCTGTGCAAAAATGGTTTGACAAACAATGCTGAAACATCTCAAATAGCCTCCAAACTCTCCTGAACTCAATCCAATTAAAAATCTGTGGAATGTTGTGGAATACGACCCTGCTCCATACTGGAACAAACAGTATAGTTGCAGATCCTCCACAATGGTGGACATCCCATAACCAGGTGGTGGCCACTCTTCAAATGAAGGGAAAGCGCATAAAGTATTAGTTTGGTAGTTGTAATTCAGTGAGCATTCAGTGTATAAAACCATGTGCAGTCACTTCATATACAAACTTATTGTTTAAAGAAAAAATACAAGCTGAATTTAACAGCAGACCACTGTTAGTAAACCATAAACAGCACAGCCATCCTGGTAGCTGTATATTGTTTACTAACAGTTGTCAAAACATAGGTTTCTGGTTAGGTCATTCAGGTTCCAGATGAGACACAGGTGGTGTGCTTGTCCTATAATGCTGGCTGTCTCCCTTCCCAGGAGCCAGTGGCCCTAAAGGGATGGTTATAATTGTAGTTAAAAGCAAGGGCCGCAAATGGCCAAGTGGTTAGCAATTCAGACTACCAATGCAAGGTCCTCAGGTTTGATCCTGGGCTGATCTTGCGGAGGTGGTGTGATTTGCTAACAATCACTGAATATTCGCCATGCATCGGACGAGCACGTTAAGTGACGGCCCCCAGGTTGGACCCACTGGTTCAATGGGTTTCCTTTCCTATTGCCCCCCCCCCCCTGAAATTCTCTCACCCCTCTATGTGCAACATCATACTTGTATGGTGGCACCATCTACTGTACTCTAATCTCACTACAAACTGTTCTGTCAAAGTCACTAGACATGCTCTCATTTCTTCTATTTCTGTGTCCTGCCCAAAAGGCGAACTCACTGTAGGTGGCTGGGACCTAAAATCTACCCACTGTGGACGGAAGTCCTACAAGAAAATGACGCATACTTGCAATATCTGACATAGTTAAAAGAAAAAAAAAATACCTGGGGGAATGGGGCATTTTTTCTTTACATGTGTAAGAAACTGAGGAGTATCATACTAATTCTTTAGTATGGTACTCCTGAAAATGAACTCGTCTTTTGAAAAAGGTACCACAAACAAACGTAGTTAGTAAATTACAAGTATTCTGAAGATTTTTTTCTTTCTTTAAACTGTACAATCAAAATTCTTGATCTCAAATACTGGTCTTGTGACGATTATATATAAGATAATACAACGTAGTTTGTCACAAATCTTTATTTTTTCAAGTCGACCAGGGTTGTTTCACTGGGTGTTGTCCTAGCATTTAGATGGCTAAACACTGTTATGAAAAGGACCATAAATTTATGTTTGAAGAAGCAAAACCAGGGATCGCATTCCTCCTAAAATTCCTAAAATTCCTAATATTTTGTGACCCTCCTTAAATTCCTAAAATTATACCTAAAATTTGCTATTCATCCTAAAATTTTCGTAAGCTTATTTATTAAAAACACAACCGTTATTAACGCCAATAAATTTACCATTACGCAGGGTGCGCACGCGTGCTTGAAAACCTGGAAAGTCCTGGAAAATCATGATTACGTTTTCAAGGCCTGGAATATCCTGGAAAAACGGTGTTTTTTTAATGCCGTCTTGAAAAGCCTTGAAATTTGAAATTAGTGCTTAAAAAATGCCCTTTTAGGAAATCGTGTTACTGTTACCCCTTCATTTTTTAAAGTTCCTTTTCTCTGTTCTCAAGGAAACCACCGGCAGCGGTTTCCGATGTGCACCAAATCCTAATTTGGCTGGGAGGAAAAAAGAAAAAAAAGGCACTACTTCCAGTGCAATAAAATTGGATGATTACTAGTAGGTCGAAGGGGAGCTTGATGTCCGTCCGACAATTGAGAACAGAAGGGGAAAGAAGAGGCATTTAGCATTTGCAGGGGGTCGCGTATGTACCAAGTCAGCTGGCATCCACCAGTGAGGAGTATGCCTGAACAACACATTCATCTTCTTCTTGTTTATGTGCATGCCACCCTCCCTCCGCTCAAGAGACTTCCACTACTTATGATAAAAAATAAGAAAACTATCTTTGCGAATTTTTCACGAAAGTGGCTGAAATTTTTACATTCACTGTAATTGGATTACAGAAGCTCACTTCCAAAATTCCAGTTGAATCGGTTTAAAACTTTAAAAGTTAGCATTGGTAATTTTTATTATGGACAAGTATGTGTGCCTCTTTGGACAGAGTGAGCCTCCAGCAGAAAGGGTGTTACCATAGCAACGGTTGATTGACAGCTGGGAGCGCTGATCTGAAGCCCTTGGTTGGGAAGAAAGCAAACACCTGTTTATCACTTCCACAGCACAAAAGGACTAGGAGAATATTTTCAGAAATCCATTTTTCTGAATTTTGAAAATAACACAGTAAAATTTTTACAGTAGTTAAGATACATCACAATAAAGTTCTAGTGCAAATTTCGCCAAATTCCGTTAGGAACTTTAGCAGACGCAAAAAAAAAAAAAAAAAAACATTGCATAATCGGATTGAAAAAAAAAGAAACAGTAATTATAAATTACGGGAAAAGCAAGTGAATTATTTTTTTAGATGCCATGGTTTATTTAAACAGAGTGATCCTTAAATTTTTATTCTGTGATGATATAGACTCTATTTGAATTACAAACACGTTTTTATTCAGACGTCTGAGTTACTGTTTTAATAAAAAAATCATCTATAATTAAAAAATTTTCAATGGATTTAAGCAATATTCAGCAGATAAACAAACGTATTTTAGTAAATTGCAACATCATGACGTAAATTTGGTAATTTAATTTTGTCGAAAATTGGGGAGCATTTTTTTTTTTTTTTACAGTTTCTATTATAGTTAAAGTGAAGGAGGAAGGGTGCAACTTGACAGTTCAGTGAGCTGCAGGTGGTGATTTATGGCGATGTGCCAAATGAAAAGAAGCCATTCCATCAGGTAATTCCAAAGGTTGTGTTGTGTGGACGCGTCCTCCTGCTGTTTGATCTTAATTGGAATGTTTTTGTGCATAGGGGGGGGGGGGGGGTTCGAGAGAAATATCCGTTTCAGCTTTACAGCTTTCACGGCTCTTTTTTTGTTTTTTTTCTTGGTAATAAATAAAAATCATAGTTGCTGCATTCACCATTGATCCATGTTTGCATTTCTTGAATATAAACAGCAGACAATCAGAAACATAGTGTTGGGCGGGTCTTGATGATCTTCATTTTGCATATGCTGAATTCAGTTCTGTGGGAATAAGGAATGACTTATACTGTGAATATATACAAAACTACATATTTTTGAGCTGAAAAAATAGGTCTACTTGTACACAGTAGCTAAAGTGTGAACTCAGATGAAGACAATCAGACATACGGACGTCTGATTCCATAAAAAAAAAATCAACATAGTTTTTTTATTTACACTACAGGTAAAAAAGCAAAAACATGTTTTTAAACGTTATAAAGAAAAACGGATTTTTGAAACGCATGACTTGATGATCTTAATTTCTGAAAGTTTCTTTTTTCCGCATCCTTTTTTTTTCAATTACAATACACTGTAACAGGATACTGTGTGTTATATCACTTAGAGATATGGCAGATTTTCGGTTGCTGATATCCACGATCGTAAGCGGTAGTTGCATTGCGATTGTTGATGATGACAAGATAAATACTGGAGTGATGTAAAATGTTGCATAAACTAAAAAAATAAAAAAAATAAAGCCCTCCCCCCCCCACCCCGAACTTTTAGGCGGTCATCATAGCTGATCAACCATTTCATTCCATGAACATCAGCACATTTCAATCATTTGAACATTGGGGGTATCTGAAGGAATTCAGCCGTGCTTAAGCGCCCTAGCGCAACGAAAACATGCTAATTTTGGACAGTTCTATTCCCTTCCCTTCTACCATCCCTAATAATTGAGAGTGCATACATTGAGAGTGTTTCAAATATTCTATTTATGAGCTAGTTTTCGCGCTGTTTGTTATGCTTTTATTTTCGAAGAAAGAGAGGGAAAATAAGGAAAAGCAGCTAGAGAAAAAAAGAAAAGCTGAGTTTGATGACAAAATAAAAGAAAATGATGCAGAAATAAATAGGCTTAAAAAAGATAAAGAAGCCTCCCTAGCAGTAATTCAAGAGGGAACAGAAAGAATGAGAAAAGCTGTAGAAAAACAAAATACTGTTGAAATAGCAGTTGCCTCTAACTTGATCATACAAGGTTCCGCTGAAATAAAGAAAACTGAAAGTAAATTAGTTGTGGTGGAAGCAGAAAAAGATAGGCTAATCAGGAAAAGGTTAAAACAATAATATGAAAAAAGTAATTCAGTGAACAATTGTACATAGTTCTTGGTTTTCAATTACCTTTTTAGGATATTATAGTTTAATGTAAAACCTGAAAACTTTACTGTGAAAATCGTGAATTGCTTCTGGTTCAACAGCATATTAATGTTCAAAGTGAAACTTGAATGTGGTAAATATACTTGAATATGATGATAACACGTGAAAAGATAAGAACTGGACATTAGAAGTAAATCATACTTAAACTTTAGACATTAGACGTTATGCAAAAAATTTGGGTGTGAACTTCGACCATATATACTAATGGACTGCGCATTGGCAATAGCTGCATCAAAGCCGCCATGGCTCAAACATTGGGCACGTCATCATCAGACTCCAAATTTCGTGTACAAATGCTGTTATGATTACTAATTTACGCTGCAGAACTTCAGTGTTTTCGGTGTATTATGTGAATGCACCTCATATATAATGAAAACTCTTCAGGTAAGTTTACTTATGAGCTATATACATGCATGATCGTGTTGTTTACATTTTGTGATTTATAATGTGATGAACATTTGCGAAGAATTTGGAACATGCATTCCATTTTTTTTTCTTAAGTTACTATATTTTTATATCAATAGCTGCAAGTTTCTGGTTAAGTAATTGAACTTTATTGACTTAGGTATTTAATTTGTTTCTTACCCATGAAAAATCATAGAACTTTCTTTACTATATCGGTCAGAGCAACCATAAGCACAGCAGGTGTAACCCATCTTTTTGACTGTTGTCATGTGATTTTATGTTGGAGCCAGAAATTTTGATGTCATGCGCAGTCTATCAGTATATATGGTTGAAGGGTGTGAAGCAAACTCTTTACAATGTATACAAAGTTGTTTTACTAGATGTATACAAATATACATCTAGTTTTTATTGAAATGCACTCCTAAAATTTTCCTAAAATTTTTCTAAAAATTCCTAAAATTCCTAAAATTCTTACCTAAAATTTTCCAGAAGTATGCTATGATCCCTGCAAAACTAATTGACAAGCCAAATTCAACCACCAAACTCGATATTTTGGAAGCTTTCCTTATATATCAGAAGTTTTCGCAACTTGTTAATGACATAGCATCCACCCCATTTCTATCAAGTGCGTGACCGTAAACATCATTTTTGATGACATATACAATTTGAATATTTACGTGCCATTCATCCTGATGAAGTTAAGTCAATACCCAGCGAAACCATGGTCAACTTGAAAAAATAAATATTTGTGACAAACTGCATTGTACACTGCCGGACAATTGCTAAGGACGGATGAAACTAGCAACGATAGCAACCATAAAATGGAAGGCAGGAAAATGTGGAAATTAGCATAAGTGCGGGATACAGTAAGACGTGTTGTGCGTATGCAAATTTTGGATTGCCGAACTTGTTCGTGACGTCATAGCGCTGATAAGAGAAATAAAAGATTTGACGCGTATTGACCGTTGTTGTTCAAACGCAAAGTTGAAAGGGAAAGAATCAATTGACGAACTTGCAATTTTCAGTATGTCTTCCCGACATCACCTAGATGATTTTACGCGTGGCCGTATTATTGGCAAGATTGAAGAAAGGCGAAAAATAACAGATGTTGCCATGGAGTTCGACGTCAGCCACAGTGTTGTTTCAAGGCTTTGGAAATCATTTCAAACAAATGGAGAGTGTAGCAAACGTCACGGGGGAGGCCGTGTTCGCAGTACGACACCTGCAGAAGATCGGTACATAGTGCTATCAACAAAAAGACACCGGCGCAGCACAGCTAGTGAGGTAGCAAATCAGTTTATGGCTGCTACTGGCAAGCGGATCTCCCGAAAAACTGTCGCCAGACGTTTGCATGAAGGAGGACTATACGCCCGCCGTCCTGTTGTGTGCATCCCATTGTCCAGACGTCACCGTACCGCCCGTTTGCAATGGTGCCATCAACATCGCAATTGGACTGATAACGACTGGTCTGCTGTCCTCTTCTCAGATGAGAGTAGATACAGTCTATCGTCTGATTGTCGACGACAACTGATCTGGCGTGATAGTGGTACTGCATATTGTCCAACAAACATACAGGAAAGGGACCGATATCCGACATGTGGTGTCATGGTATGGGCTGGCATCATGATCAATGGCCGTACGTTCCTCTATGTGCTTCCAACTGGGACTATGACTGGCCAACGATACATTAATGATGTTCTGCTACCTCATGTTCACATGTTCCGTGGTGCTGTCGGTGATAGATTCATTTTCATGGACGACAACGCAACATGTCATCGAACAGTCGCTGTCCAGGAGTGTCTTGAGAGCGAGGATATTCAACGCCTCGTAAGGCCAGCACGTTCTCCAGATCTGAATCCCATTGAAAATGTGTGGGATGCTTTGGGGAGGAGTCTTGCTGGTCGCCAATGCCCTCCAATAAACAAGGACACCCTCATCCGTGCACTCTCAGAGGAATGGGATAAATTACCACAACAGCTGCTTGATAATGTTGTGCAAAGCATGACACGACGTGTGGAATCTTGCATCGCCCTCCATGGTGGCCATATCCCGTATTGACATCTTACGCCGGAACGCCTGCGGACGGTAATTGCATTTTTTTCACGTTTACGTATTCTGCACAAAATGGCCTGTTTGTCCCTTGAACACGTTCCAAAGCCTTCTGGATTTCAGAGCACACTAAATTGTCTTTCTTGTAATGTCCTGGCATTCTGACATTATTTTATTTCACTTGGCATCCAACCACACTTACTTTTTTATGCGCTATATAGCCGTTTATGATCGGTCCTTAGCAATTGTCCAGCAGTGTATTATCTTAATATATGTACTATTAGTAGTTTCCTAACAAAAACAAATCCAGTTTTGTGTGGCATAACACAGAAGTCTTATGAAGAATTGCAGTCAAATGAATTTTTGGATGATACAAGAATTTCAAAAATTGGACTTGTCAAATGCAAACATATAGATATTCGGGCTGAATGGTGGTTAAATTCCTTCTCCCAGAAAGTGGGCATGCCATAAATCACTGAACTTTTATTTTTTGTGGCTTATGAAAAATACTGATACTTCATGATACAGTTAAATGTTGATTATGAGTCTTCCAAAGGACCAAAATTGAAAAAGCAACCGGAAAGAAAAAAAAAAAAAACAGGCCTAATATTAAAGTGTGCTTTACAATCATTCCAATTATGTAAACTTGCAGCTGATAAAATTCATAATTGAAAAGCATATAATCAAGGGTCCACTAAACGTAATCCTAAATGAGGTGTGAAGAAAAGGAACTCATTCAACCTTTATTCTTATTCTGAAAAGATCTCTGTCTCGCTGAACTAGAACATCATCAAACGTGTTGTTAATCCTTAAATAACTAATTTTCTGTAAACAGAGTGGCGATCTGTTATCCGAAAATCTTCAAAAATTTCCATCACCTGTAGTGCCCACAATATGGGTTCACTTCACAACATGCCCATAATTTGGAAATTATTCTGGCAGCAGGTAAGAAAACTCAACCACATGAACACTGAATTTAGTGACCATATTTTCAGTATTATTCATGCTAGTGGGTAATCCACTCTTACCAATACTTTGATCCCTGTAATTTATGTAATAAGAATTCTCTTAATTAATGACTTTCTCAAATTACTTCAGTATTATAAATATTTAATGGGAATTATAGAGGCAAGAGTCAGACGCAAGAACTCCTGGCGATGATATAGTGTATAGATCGAAAATTTGGGAGGTGAAGTACCTTAATAAATTGTCCTCTATAAAAATTCCTGTTAAATATTTATAATACTGAAGAATTCTCTGTTAATTCATAGTTTCCCCATCTCTAATTACTGTTATGTGCAAGCACTTGCTTTAATCGGATAACTGAATCACCTGGACATAGTGTAACGTCCATTGTTAAGTACAAGCAAAGCACCCAGGTTTTACTTAAAATACATGATTCAATTTACAGGCCAGCATCATCCAAGATTTCCCAAAGTTATCAACAGGCTAGTTTTTTAGCTAAACGTTTAATTATAATGCCTTCCAGTAAGTGAAATTTTTTTTTATTGTAGGCTCTTTTTTCAAGCACATTTGGCTGATGCACACAGCTTTGTTATTGAGGGTTTTCTTTTATTTAACCCAGGTCTCAGAGCTTTGTCTCTGAGACCTGGGTTAAATAAAAAAAAAAAACCTCACTAACTTCCCTCACAGGAAAAGAAATTGTATTAGATCTCTGACTTCCACTGCATAGGAAAAAAATAAATATATATATATATATATATATATTGAAATCAAATCAAAATTTTAACACAGTATGGCAGACCACAATGAAGCAATTATTGTCTGTAGCAGTGCAATCATTGACAGATATTGAGTATACAGAATGCATCAAATGGTAAAAAAAAAAAAAAAAAAAATCAATCTGAATAGGCCTACTACAGTTCATCACCCAGCAGTGATCAAATCATAAAATGCTATTCACATAATATGACACACCACAAGAAGAAATTACTTTTAAAAATTTATATACACATTTAATTTTGTTTCAAAATAAGGTACAAAAATAATAGGAATTTTCTGTCGCAATTGGAGGTCATCTTGAAATTACAAATTAAACTTGCTTTATGGAGAATGAATGTGCTGTCATCCATCTATGGTGTCTATCAAAGATTACCTAAATATTAATATTTTATAAATTTGAATTTCAAGTAAAAGGGCTTCAAAGTACATACATGCGAGTGCTTCTGCAAAGTAAATGCCAAATTCCAAGCCTCTGTGTTTAGCAATTTTTTCTGTAGATGGCTGACAAATAGCCTATAACAAATTTCATCTCAAAAAACTTTATATACAGTTATAATAACAATTTCATCTCAGAAACTTTATATACATTATTACACAATCAAATTTCACTTCACTGTGTAAGCAAAGAATTTTTATTGTGAAAACATAATATATAACGCAGTTCTTAATAATGATGTACAACTCTCCCTCTCTCCATTCCAAGTGGTTTTTAAGTTAATTTTACATACTATTTTAAGTATTTTGTAATTACACTGATCTGTAGTTTTGTTTTGTAGTATTGCAAAAAAAAATCTGAAACACATAAATCCCACAGACGAAAAAAAGTTTTGAAAACTGAAAAATCATATGAAGTTTCTGCATCTGGTAATTCACAGGCATTCACAAATGATAAGACAAAAATTTAGTCACATCATGCAAGTTCAAACAATTGGTTGATTCTTGTAGTCCTGAACAATGCTTAAAAGTGCAATGTAGATTTCTTAAAACATTTTGAATAACTACACTGCATTAGTCTACACTGGTAGAATTTATTGAGAAAATATGTCTTCTCACTTAAATCACCCTGGTGTTGAATATTGGGAGACTTCGAACAAACTTGTCCAATTTTGACTGGAATGCTTCACTAACTATTTGCTGGCCTGGTTTACACTCAGGATTTTTAACAACATATTCAACATAGACCTATAAAATTAAGTGGGAGAATTAATCCAGTATTTTTCTGAACAAAATCGCATTGCATTTACAACTACATAGAAAAGCAATCCAAAACTTAACAACTGCATTTTCCCCACAATTACATATGAATTAACAGGAACTACAATTTCTAATTGCATATATACAACTCCATATTTAGAACTTAACACCAAAGAACATGAACACACTTCTTTCATATAAATCATATATTAAAATTGTCATACAGCAAGATTTATGTGCGAGTTTCAGGCATAAATTCAGACTTAGAACTAAAAATAACTTTATTTTGAATTAATGAGTGAAACTGATTAAAATAGCTTTCATACAAATTAAACTTTCTAATTATTTATCTTAGAAAAACTTGAAATCGAGACTTACAAAATATTAGGCCTATATATAAGTTTACAGCATTTTATGGTCATGTGGGACCCACTTTCCTGTGGCATGCCACCACTGAACCATGGTTGACCGATTCATTGCCTGTCTGCCAGTTCTGTGGTTGACTAACCAGCGTCTTCGTCAAGAAGAGCTTGCCGATCTGCATTTCCTTCATCACTCCATTACTCTGCTTGTCTGCCACACTGCAATTGCCACTTCACAAGCCATTCAAAACATATGCTTGCACATACAGCTTTCTGACTGAGTGTTGAACAAATTTACTCCTGTGCATCTGCAGAGGTTCTCGCGACATTAAACATGATCAGCAGACAAAGATGAAAGTGTACCTTGTTTGTCACTTAATCCTAACTCAATTAACCACGTGTGTGGGCTGTCCACCCTATGCTACTAGACACAGTGTTGCCACCATAGGCGCCGACTTGAAAAATTATTGGGGGTTCCATTGTGTGAATTTCCAACTCAATTGTCTTATAAAAGTAACAAAAACATGTAAAATTTATTGTAAGGTTGTTGTTTTTTTTACCAATTTTAAAAATGCCAGCATTTTTTTTCTTTAAATGATTTCTGAGTTAAAATAGGAGGTTAGAAGGGAGAGGACATGGCATCAGCCGCAAGCCATGTGTTTTCCGTGGGCTATACTTCATATCAGCTGTGTATTATCCAGTATGCCCAACTTGGGCTGCTTCTGTACTTTTCTATGGGGGAATCGTTGACTTTAAAGAGGTTTTAGAAGCACTTGTGCAGCCTGTACAGTCGGGGGAAAATGAGACCGATATATGCATGCACATAACTAAAAATTTGCAAAAATTTAGAGAACTACTGTTTAGTATTTTCTAAAAAATTTAAACAAAATTATGCTTCATCGACTGGAAGTGCATATTGTGTATTAAGCAATCACAGCCTTGTTAAAGCTGTGGGAGCCTTGTTGACCTTCAGGGACTGCTGCAGAGAGTAAGAGACGGTTGCCATCAACCTGTGCTTCAGCACAGGTCTTAGTAAGTGACGTCACATCACTGAACCCTCCCCACACGGACGGCGCAAGAAACCAGATGATCAGATTTGGCTTCACCAGCGGCTGCTGATGCCATCTTCTCTCTCTTCTAACCTCCTCGGTCCCCGGCTGCCCAAAGATAGGGTGGGTCAACTGACTGTACAACATATTTCCACCTTTATCACTCGAATAGGTTCTCGTCTACAAATGTGGAGCTATACTTTTGTATTGTGTGAGAACCCAGACAAACCAAAGAATTTTCTTTTATAAAGGAGGCAGTTTTAAATGCTCTTAAAGGATCAGTAAACTTAAAAAATAGGTCCTCAGAAATACGAATTTTTGCTGTCATGTTATGTGGTTGACAGGATGATGCTCATACAGCCAAAATTTGTTTCCCTACTGCCATTGAGAGCTGAGTAAACAGCAGACAAAGTTTTTGGTGATGTCACACTAGAAAAGGGGTCAGTCAGACCACTTCCCACAGCAGCGGGCACGGTAGGGGTTGTGATGGAAAGTATGAAGTAATTAGTGTCAGAAATTTCTCTCCTTGTGTTGCATGTGTCCTGTTCATTAGTCAAACTTTCTGCTGCAATTTACAATGAATTTTATGCAGTTTACGGATTTTGCTGAAACCTTTGGTATACAAGCACTCAGTAACTTTTTACAAAGTTGTGAAATTTTTAGTTGGGCCAATAATCAAATTTATGTGGTACAGTATTAAAAAACAAGTTACTGATGATTAAAAATTATGCGATTCCAAAATTTGGGTGAGCAGACACGGACAGTTTGATACGCCAGGTTTTTGCGCCAAATACTGTACGTATTCCATTATGGATATTCACGAGGGAAATATTGTAGATTTCATTGTCGTCCAAAAAGGTGTTTTTGATGGGTACTTAGAAAATAATGTGTGCGGTTTATTACTCTTAGGCAAATAAAGGTAACTTAATCAAGCTAGTTACGTTAAATGAAAACTTTTACAAAAAGTTCGCAAGTTGGAAGCTTTCGACCTTATCTTAGGTCTTCATCACGCCAATGGAGGACTAAGATTGTTGCCAGATTCTACATTTGAATTTTTCCTATTTTTGTTGCCAAAACTTAGAATTGATCTCCAGATCATCGGAATGTAGAGAGGAGATTCGGAATTGCAAGTCATTGAGTTGAAAATAATTTCCAGGCTTTCACGGTAACGGAGGGCAAAACGATTGTCAAAAGAAGCAATTCGTTTTGCTTCGTTCCAGTGGGGAACTGCAGAAGTGTCTTCCATTGTCAAAATAGACAAGGCAGTAAGTATTAGGATTGGCTTTCGAAACATCTTTTTTATGTTCCAAAATTCTATGGCTAATGCTCCTGTATGTGCTTCCAATGTATAAGTTATCCCCAGTAGAAGAAGAGATAGGAATGTAGTAAACTCCTGGGAGGTTCAGGCTTTCAACTTTGTCCCTATCCCTTTGTAGAAGTTTCAAGATGTTTGGGGTAGATTTAACTGCAAGATGGTAACCAAAACTTCTAAAAGAATCTGTAACTTATAAGCATAGGAAGGATGGTAAGGAACAGAACCACAGAATTTCAGGTCTTCTTTCTTATGAAGGAGGAGGCATTCGATTTTCGAATGGTTTTCATATTTCTTTATGAGGGTGTTGACTGTAACAGCAGGGAAACCATGGGAGAGGGCTATTGTAGAAATTTTGGACAGTTCTTCTTGAAGAGAGAGTTGGTTGTTGCAAATGATATGAGCCCTGTGGATGTAGGACTTTAATGCTGCAAGCTTGTAGAGATGCAGGGTGAAAGATTTGTAGGGAATGATGTTAATGGCCGCAGAAGGTTTACGATAGACGGAACGAGTAATAGAGAGATCAGCGTTTCTGCAGATAGATACATCCAGGAAATCAATTTTGTGGTTTACTTCCTTAGATATAGTGAGATTAATGGAAGGAAATTTTTCCGTAATGGAGTTGATCAGTGTCTGTAGTTCAGACTCTGAATGTGGCCAGCTAATGAAAATGTCGTCCACATATCTTAACCATAGGGAAGGTTGAAAAGGGTGTTGAGGAATGATGGAAACTTCAATATGTTGCATGTAGATTTCATTAGCTGGCCACATTCCGAGTCTGAACTACAGACACTGATCAACTCCATTACGGAAAAATTTCCTTCCATTAATCTCACTATATCTAAGGAAGTAAACCACAAAATTGATTTCCTGGATGTATCTATCTGCAGAAACGCTGATCTCTCTATTACTCGTTCTGTCTATCGTAAACCTTCTGTGGCCACTAACATCATTCCCTACAAATCTTTCACCCTGCATCTCTACAAGCTTGCAGCATTAAAGTCCTACATCCACAGGGCTCATATCATTTGCAACAACCAACTCTCTCTTCAAGAAGAACTTTCCAAAATTTCTACGATAGCCCTCTCCCAGGGTTTCCCTGCTGTTACAGTCAACTCCCTCATAAAGAAATATGAAAACCATTCGAAAATCGAATGCCTCCTCCTTCATAAGAAGAAGACCTGAAATTCTGTGGTTCTGTTCCTTACCATCCTTCCTATGCTTATAAGTTACAGATTTTTTTAGAAGTTTTGGTTACCATCTTGCCGTTAAATCTACCCCAAACATCTTGACACTTCTACAAAGGGATAGGGACAAAGTTGAAAGCCTGAACCTCCCAGGAGTTTACTACATTCCTATCTCTTCTTCTACTGGGGATAACTTATACATTGGAAGCACATACAGGAGCATTAGCCATAGAATTTTGGAACATAAAAAAGATGTTTCGAAAGCCAATCCTAATACTTACTGCCTTGTCTATTTTGACAATGGAAGACACTTCTGCAGTTCCCCACTGGAACGAAGCAAAACGAATTGCTTCTTTTGACAATCGTTTTGCCCTCCGTTACCGTGAAAGCCTGGAAATTATTTTCAACTCAATGACTTGCAATTCCGAATCTCCTCTCTACATTCCGATGATCTGGAGATCAATTCTAAGTTTTGGCAACAAAAATAGGAAAAATTCAAATGTAGAATCTGGCAACAATCTTAGTCCTCCATTGGCGTGATGAAGACCTAAGATAAGGTCGAAAGCTTCCAACTTACGAACTTTTTGTAACACACAAAAAGTTTTCATTTAACGTAACTAGCGTGATCACGTTACCTTTATTTGTTAATATTGTTACGTGTTTTGCTCATCATCGTCATACTCTCAGGCCTCTATGAAGAAATAAAGATATCAGTTTTTTTTATCAGATAGACATAGAAGCATTCGTTCTCTCATGAAGAAAAAGTATCCGAAATTGATCATAACATGGCCAAAAGTTTGATTAAAAATCTAAAAGCTGCTGAAAAGAAAGCTCCTTTACTAGAAGCATGGTGGACCAGTACAACCAACCATTTCTGGTGGTCAGCTCAAACGTGCAATGGAGATGCTGAACTGCTGGTAGAAAAATTTATATCTCTAACTAACCTGCCATACAGTAACAATAGCAGAAATAACAGTTAGATAAACTGACTTTTTATCTAACTGTTATTTCTATTTCTTTTGACTAAATTCAGAATACTTCATGAAAAAGAAATGCCCCCCCCCCCCCCCATGCCAGGGTGATTTTGTTCACATACAGAAAATATGCATTTTTGTATATTCTACTGCCACCCAAAGTTTTATGTTTTTCTTTTATCTGGAACATTTCATTTATACTATTTTCTAATTGAATATTAACAATTTTTTCCAATTTATCTTTCTGACATGGAGACAGTGTGACAAACACACGGGTGCTTAAACATAACTAAACTAGAAAAGTATATGCAAATCTATGACTAGCTTGCCTCTACCTAATCTGTCTTTATAAAATAGGCTGACTGGTTGGCTGTTAATCAACCATTCGACACTACTTATCCTACACAACGGATTAACCAAGGAAGCGAATAGATTTGTCTATGACAAGGAGTCTCTCCCTTGGACTAAATTTAACATAACTTCCAAACCACATCTGATATCTGGCAGCAGGATTGTGTCGCCTTAAAAGTCACGCACACTAACCACAAAACACAAATGCCCAGAAACATGCAATCATCTGAGATCATAAAAATTAATGTTTAGAATAAAGATGTTCGAATAACTGAAAGTAAAAAAACATTAATTTACCATTTTTATTTTGAATTGATATATAATCTTTTCACAAAAGCTATGAACAAGGAACTTCTGAAATTTATGCATGAAAATCAATTTAATTCAAAGCAAAGAGATGATTATTATTATTCAGTTACTCTAAATATATTTAGAACTTATATCAATTCACACACATACAGGCCTTTCTAACGATGAATAAATCAGCACAATGCAGTTGGACTAATAAACTTTTCCAAAAGGAGGAGGTGATTGCAACACTCAAACTATTTGAGTGAGCAACTATATAAAAAAGCTCCCAGCATAAGATGAATGAAAGAAAACCTTACCTGAATTAATTGGAATGGGTTTTATTTGAAACAGAATGGGAACTACTCCTGAAACTTCAGATAATCTCCACTTAGAACAGGATAAAACTGAATTAATTTGATAAGTAGAATTTCAGTTCTCTTTTTGTCATTTACATATTTATAATGTACGGGTTACACCTGCTACATAATAAAATCATGCGACAGTCACAGACACAGTCTGTCAATGCAAAAGGAAAACTGGTATCTGATAGTACCCAATACAAAATTCTGTTGTAACCATTAATTAAAAGGCATGACATCAAAGTCACCAGTCTTTATTATTTATTTATTGACATTTACAAACACTGATTATGTAGCATATGCTGCAGCACATATCTAAATAGCCAGCTTTATTTTGTGATATATTCATTTGGATTCACTCAGTTGTGGTAGGTAGTATGTTCTACTGTTTTTATCAAAATCAAATTTCAGCAAAAAAAAAAATATATATATATTTATTTTGAAAAATTGGGGAAAGAGTCCTTGCATATCATCACAAATGCTACAAGTTCTTGGAGACGGAACAATTTCTAGGATATAGATTTTTGTGCGGGATCAAAGATTGCAGTAAATAAGGAAAGATGGAAAATCGGCACATTCCACAGTTTGCATTCTTCAGCAACTTATTCAAATGATATAAAGAGTTTATCAATTAACTTGAGAAATTATCAGAACTGCACATTAACATGACTGTTTGGTTGAGCTTTTATTTATTTTCATAGATGCAATAATGAACTACCATTCACAAAACAAATTTCTCCCAAACTTGGGAATTATACTGCTTCAGAACAGAAATCATACCCACATTTCTCAATTTATATCCGAGTACATTAATATATTAGCACACAACAGAGTTATCAATACACGCAGGTTGAATTCTCACTCCAACAAGACACAATTTCCAAGTTTTCTACGGAGTATATCTACAGATGACTTTTAATGGCATTTCTATGCCCCAAAAAATGCCTATCTTTTTTTTTTTTTTTTTTTTTTTTTTTTTGATTGAAGATTTAACGGCCACATTATGAGCAACTCAGAGGGCTATGAGCAGTGACCTGTCCCTAATTTAAGGCAACTGATTCCAGGGAAGGGAGAGAGCCAGTGTCGTAAGACAAACACAACATCCATGCTGCACCGAGATTCGAACCCAGACCTATCTCGGACGAATGATCAGAAGCCAGCGATTAGACCACTGGGTGGCTATGTTGTTATCATTAAAGGTATGAATAACCACAGTGGTGGAAAAAAAAAGTTCAAGAACAGTTTTTATGACAACTGTTCTTGGAATTTTTCTATCATAGCCTAATGAATTATTCAACAGCTTGCAACAAAGTGTAATCCTGTTTATTAATGAAGTCTAGGCAAATTCTAGTGATGAGTATCTTTAAATTTAACTTAGTATTATGGGTATCACAGTGATACTTATTTACCATTGTCAAATTTTCAATCAACAACACTTTGTGAAAAGGAAGTTGGAAGGAAGTGCAAATTGAAAGGAGAGCTGCCACAATTAAAAGAACAGAAAGGCTGGGTAATACTGAACAAGTGGCAACACCTACTTTCTTGAGTCAGTCCTGACCATAGGTCAATGTGCAACCCAAAAATTTGACAGTGGTAAATAAGTATCTAAGTAATCCCTGTAATACTAAGTTGTTTTTAACAAAATATGTTATTTCACAGGTCTCCATTACTGCCACAAAGAAAATAATTTCATCACAATTCCACAATGTGCAACTCTGTTGTATGAATTCTGAGATAACTAGGCTACCTGCAAAGCTCAGGTGTTTTGGATAATTGGAAAACATATTGAAGAATGTGTTTGAATTTATTTCATTTGCCGAAGAGAACTGCAAACTTCCAAAAACAAGTTGCTTGTGGATGATGTCAAAGTCCAGCCAGCTAGGTTGCATCATTATGTTCCCATGGCAATAGTGTAGGATGGGGTCAATTGTTGCCTGTGTATGACTACATTATGAGCAAGAGCTACATTCCAAAGTTATAAACTGATCCCCTCCTCCTGCACAAAAAAAGCACATGTTCTGTGCAAAAATTAATAAATAAATTAATCATGTGCAAATTCAATGTGTTAGTGAATGAAAATGAGTGCTATCATTAATGAACTCTTGGAAAATACATCAATTTTCAGCTTAGATATGAAGTTAAACTGTAAAATATGCACAATGGAAGATCTCATCTAACATTTCCAAAACCTAAAAACTTGGTACAAGGAAAAGAAACAATCATAAACTAGTAGTTTCATATACACACGCTGGCCAAAAAAGTATTTATGATAAGACAATCACAAATAATAAATACCTACACATGCAAATATAACAGTCACATGGCTTTATGACATTGTTACTTGTCTTTTATAAAGAACGTACAGTATTCAGCTGCAGTAACTCATGGAAACACAGAAAAAATCCATGATTTGTTGGAATTTGAAAAGGTCTGATGTAGGCGTGCGTTGAGTAATCAACAAAAAAGAAGTTACTGGTTTCTGAAAAGCAATCACTTCAAAGGTGTTTAGTAACTGGAACAAGTGGATCTTCCACATCCAAAAGGCATAAATGTGGTCTCAAGACTAGACTCAAAGGGTATAACCATCATGCTTTGAGAAGGACTGCATGCAAAAAAAAAAAAAAAAAAAACCAGCTTGCAGCAACTCACTTCTGAATTCAACCAAGGCCAGGAGCAGCCCATTTCTTCGTGAACCAAGCATAGCGATTTTAAGAAATTGGGTTCTGGAAGTCGTCTGCCCATTTGGAAGCCACTTGCCTTTGCAAAAAACACAAAACTCTGTTTGAATGAACAGCAGAGCAATGAAAGAAAGGATGTGGTCAGATGAATCACTGTACATTGTCTTGATGGCCAACAGAGTGTAGAGACAAGCAATGTACCCAGCATGCTTTGTGAAAATAATCCAAGCATCTGAAGGTGGCACTATGCTATGGGAGATGTTTCGTTGGTACCAACTAGGTCCACTAATTAACCAGTGGAACATAAGATTACATCCAGGGAACACCTAAATGTTACAGTGGACCAAGTGCAACCTGCAATGTTATTTTTTTCCTGTGTGTGATAGCATTTTTATGAATGACAATGCAGCAGCACATCATGCCAGCATTGTGCAAAGATTGTTTGATGAACATAAGGACAACTTTCATTATCTCCCTTGGCTTCCAGAGTCCCCTGATCTCAGTTCTATTGAAAATGTGTGGAACATGCTGGAAAGATGTTCAGCTTTAATTGTCTTTTTCTGTAAACACTGAGAGCATTGCATGATATTTTGCTGGATCAAAACAAACTTAAGCACTTCAAAGAATCCATGCTGCATCATATACTTTACTACTTCACATACTTGTGATTTGCAACAAAGGTGGTCCTGCACAATGCTAAATAAAGGTTTGTATGTTTTTTTTTTTTTTTTGCTGGTGTGAGTAATTAATTAATTACCAAAAATATTTATGGTTGTTGACTAGATTGAGTAACCCAAACAGTATTTTTGAGTGTGCCAGCTTTCTTCTCCCACTGAAACGTGCCCTTGAAATAAAACCAGCACCTAAAATATTTCTATTACTCCACACATAAAAGCTATACTTTTCTAACAAATAATAGCACATGTACCTAAAATATTGCTTCCATTTAGTAACAACTCAAGAACTCTGCTATTGGGATTAAAAAAACATCTTCAAGAAAGGGAGTGATATAACTCAGATCTGACACTTAATGCACCTGCATATGAGAAACAAAAAGCCACTGGTTCTTTCTCTTGGTGTGATCACAACCTTTCTCTCTCCTGTTAAAACAACTTCATGAAGAATTGTTCATCATCTAGTCTCATTATGAAAGAACTACATACCCTTGTGTTTTAGGCTTTTTTTTTTCATCTAACAGCCTACAAAGATCCTTAACCTTTTGTCAAAAACAACTTAAACATTTCCATTTTGTTAAATTTCTGGTTTGCTTGATAACGAAAAACTAATTTTTCAGGTAAAATATTTGGGTGATTTCAAACACATCAGGCACATCCTCAAATCTAAGATGATCTTTATTTATATCTATAATTGTTCTTTTCTGAAACTCATTAAACATACAAAGCATAAATTTATGCAAAAATAATGCCAAATATTTCTTAATAAATAAATTACTTGAAAACAAAAGTACACAAAAGTAGTACTTATTGGCTTTTAAAAATGATATTGCTTTCCAGTGCCTGTAACATCTGACTGATGGTGGCAAATAAGCCAAAAGCCAAATTTGACTCTTTCCTCACTTACACTTTTATTTAAGCAAGGCAATTCCATCACCAACACAAGTTTGTAACTACAACATACAGGGTGTCCATAAAGTCTTTCCCACATTACAAAAATTAATATAAAAAAATCTATGCAAATTAAAATAAAATGCTTGGCAACATAATATAGCAGCCCTCAAAGTTTTTTTTCTGTTCTGTAGGTGAGCGCTACTGCTGAATAAGAGGAGCATTTCATCGCTAATGGCTTCCATGCAAGAAAAAGTGGCGTGCGTGTTGTGGTTCCATGAGACCAAATCGGTGGTCATTCTCCAGCATCATTTCAGAAAAGAGTACAATGATCCCCTTTGGACTAAAAAAGCATAAAAGCTTGGTATGAAAAATTTAAGCGACAGGTAGTGTTGGCGATGTCACTCGAGCGGGCTGACCACCGGTTACACAAGAGACAGCTGTAGCTGTTCAGGAGACACTTCTGCGAAGCCCCAGGAAACCCATTCGTCATGCTTCACTGGAAACTGGGATTCCCTGTGCCACAGTTCACAAAATTTTGCACAAACGTTTTTATCTGTATGCTTATAAGGTACAGATCGTTCAAGCTTTCCAGCCTGATGACTGGCCTCGTCATGCTGCATTTGCGATGCAGATATTTCAGTGCATAGCTCATGATAGTGATTATGTGCACCATGTCTGTTTCTGAGATGAAGCCACACTCCACATCTCTGGTACAGTAAATAGGCACAGTGTACGAATCTGGTGATAAGAAAATCTCCATTATGTCATCGAACAACAGAGGGATAGCCTGAAAGTGAACGTATGGTGCTGCTTGATGCATGACAGAATCATTGGACCCTTATTTTTTACAGAGCCCATGGTAATATGTAACATTTACCTGGACAGGCTGGAACTTTTTGTAGCACCCCAGTTGCATGCCCTCCACAAAACAGTGCCCCACGACATTGGTCAATAATGGTTCATGAGTTTCTAAATGCCACACTTCCAGACAGATGGATTGGCTGCAACGATCCCATGACATGGCCACTTCGATCACCCGACATAATCCCTCTAGACTTTTTCCTGTGGGGTTATGTGAAAGACAAAGTTTACTCCAGCAGTGTTCCAGATGTCAAGACATTGAAAGAGCAGAATAACAGAAGTCATTGGTTCTGTCTCTGCTGAGATGTTAAACAAAACATGGCGTGAAATCGAATGTCGCTTAGATGTCCTCTGGGCCACAAATAGCGCCTATGTGGAAGTGTACTGACACCGGGAAAAAACTTTGCTTGTGCACCATCATCGTGCAATCCCTTTCTTGTACCTGTAATACATTTGTTTTATATTCATTTTTGTAATGTGGGACTTTATGGACACCCTATATATCACATATACAAACTTTTCAGTTAAGATTCACAAAATCAAATCACAAAAAAATTAAGATGAAACACATAAGCACATAAAATACCTACAATTCTGATAATAGGCGAAAGTAAAAAAATGCTATTACCTCACGATAAAGTTTATGAAGTGTATCTCTGACATTTCCAGAGTTGACATCAGTGTTCATGATGAATTTCAAACCTGAAGCGGTCTCATAGAAATTAAGTTTGTATTTACTTGTCCTGTAGTTTAAAAAGCCTTCTTTGCTGTAATATTTAAAAAAAGAAAAAGAAGAGAGATGAAGAAAAGGAAGTTAGAAATCATTTTTTAATTAAAACAAAGATTTTTCCTGTAATACTTTCTGCTAGACAAATTATTGTAGGACAAACTGCAGTCAATATAAAACATACTTTGTTTATGTCTCCTTACAACAAAACATAAGTGAATAAAATTACACAAATGAAAGATGCAGGTCAAGTTCTTGTGATGAAGTGACAAGCACCTAAAGATACGATGCAATACACACGCAACAGATAAATATAGTTTGTGACAGGACATACATGCCACATTCAAAGAAACTAAAAATCAGAGAAGCTTTCAACTCAACTTTGGTCTTGATCACCTGTAAACAGTGGAGCTAAACTGGTCTAGCTCCACAGTTCCAGTCAAGCTCCAGTCTAGCTCCACTGTTTACAGGTGATCAAGACCAAATTGGGTTGAAAGCTTGTATGATTTTTAGTTTCTTTCAATGAATAATGTGTGTTCCACCACAATGTATATTTATATGATAAGCAATGCTACTTATCTTAATCTAATTAGTGTTTTTTGACTTTCCAAAATTTATAAGTCTATAAAATCTCTTTAGAAGTCAATCACGTTAAAATTATTAGTGGTGTGCAACAGGTGTAGCAATGCTCAATTCTACAGCAGTATAACACTGTTTCATTCATCATCATCCACTATTAGTCCACTTCTAGATGGTCTCCCCAAGTTTCTTCTACAACATTCTGTCTTGAACCAGTCTCCCCCATTTTAACACAGACATGCTTACAAATTTCATCCACCCATCTTCCACGTGTTCTTTTTCTGGATCTTTCTTGACCTGTCCCTTGGAATCCAGTCTAGTATTTAAGTTGTCCAACAGTGGTCAGTTCTAGAAATATGTCTAGCCAATTGCCATGTTGAGGATTTTATGCTGATTATGATGTCATCAACTCTTCGAATTTTCCTGATCCACGAGTTCCTCTTTCTGTCTTTCTTGGCGATACAAAGCATGCACCTCTCCATGCTTCTCTCAGTAATTTAATGCCTTTTGATGTCTATTTTAGTTAAGGCCCATGTTACAGATCTGTAAGTAGTAAGAACTAGAAGGATACATTGGTTAAACACTTTTCTTTTAATACATAATGGTCAACTGCTCTTGAAAATTGTACTGTTTTTTTACAAATGCTCTCCAACCAAGTTTTATTATATGCCTATTAATTTCTTCTTTGAAGCAGCCCTTGCACGATATCTGTAGCACAGGGTAAATGAAGACATTAGTTACTTCCAGATTTTACCCATCAATCACTAAATCTTCAGTTGTTGTAAAAGCACTCTACATCAGTATTTTTTTTTTTTTTCTGTAAGCTCATTTTTAAGCTGACTTCTCTGCTATTGTAAGCAAGTTCCTGGACCACATTCCACAACACTGAGGGATTACTTAAAAAAATGACTGTCATCAGCAAAATGCAGGTAGGCTAAATAATTTTATCCCTTTATCTTCCCAGTTCAATTATTGCAAAGCATTCTGCATTGTGTCATTGAAGAGCTTGGGAGAAGTGGTGTCACCTTAACCCACACCTTTTCTAATTTTTATATGTTCCGTTCCCTCAAAACGTTGAACCTTTGCACTTGCATTTTGGTAGGTGTTATAAACAATATTAATGTATGTGTCTTCAGTACTTTAGGATTTCAAAGACATTATAACTGCTGATGGTTTCACAGAAATAAAAAGCCTTTTCATAATCAATAAAAGCAATCCATAGTTCACACTCATTTGCTTGGTTTTCCATTAGTCATAATATTCTGTTTGTAAATGAGCGTTTTGAAATTACTAGCAAAAAGTCCCTGTCATGTTTTGCCAGTATTTTCAAGATGTGCAGGGATAATCATAGTGCTTGAAATGACAAACACATGGAAAAAATTATCAGAGTATTCACTTCAGAATTCCCTGACTTTTTCCAGCAACTTCCCCATTTTTAGCATGTCTTTTGTGAAAAAAAGACTGTGCTGTCCGTCTGTACCCACAATATCTCTGCAACTATTAGTTCCGATTTGAAAAATTCTTTTTGTATTGGGAAGCTTGAAATATGTGAATGATGATCCTTCATTTCGTTTTTTTTTACGATGAACAATTTCGGCGCTAGAGGGCGTAAATGCAGATGATGTCAAATTCCAAAAATATGTTTTATTCCACATATTTGCTTCTAAACATCCGATTAAAAAAATTCTTTATCTTTCGATTCCATTTATGTCTAAGAGTATTTTAGATATAGTTACTTTTTCAAATTATGCATACATTTTCCGCTAGGGGCGTAAAAGTAAATTACATTTTTCCCGATAACTCTTCTTCTAAAACTCCGATTTGAAATTTTTTTTCTTCAGCGGATACACCTCCTGGTGGAAAATCTTTTACATATAATTTCAAATTTTCGGTAAAGAATACTTTAGCCACCAGGGGGCGTAAGTGTTAATTTTTGCTTCTGATGTATTTGCCATAAAATCTGAGCTTCTAAAATATTGATTGAAAAAATTCTTTCGTGGAATGATGCCACTCGCGTCGATAAACTTTTTCAGAATATTTTCTTCTTAAAACATTTCACAGTTTCTCCACCAGGGGGCGTAGATGTATATCTTATTTTTGTCAATATATCTACTTCTAGGAGTCCGATTTGAAAAAATCCTTCTTTGTTAGATAGTGTTTTCAGCGTGACACGTTTTTCATATAATTACAAAATTTTCAAGTAATTAATAAACTTTCCACTAGGGGGCGTAGAGGTAAATTGCATTTCCCCCTATAGCTCTGCTTCTAAATCTCCGATTTGAAAAATTCTTTCTGCACTGGATACAGCTCCTGATGGGAAATCGTTTGCACATAATTTCTAATTTTTGTAAAAAAATAGTTTGGCCACCAGGGGTGTAAACTTTAATTTCTCCGCTTCTGATGTCATCATCATCATCATCATTGTCAACCATTGTCAATCCACTGCTGGACGAAGGTCTCCCCAAGTTTCCTCCACAACGGTCTGTCTTGTGCCAGTCTCCTCCATGTCAATCTCACATATTTTCGAATTTCATCCACCCATCTTCCATGTGGTCTTCTTCTGGGTCTTTTCCTGTCCCTTGGAATCCAATCTAAAATTTCGGCTGTCCATCGATGGTCTGTCCTTCTGGCAGTATGTCCAGCCCATTGCCATTTCAGGGATTTAACTCTGATCATGATGTCTTCCACTCTCGTCATTTTTCGGATCCACGAGTTCCTCTTCTTATCTCTCGTGGTTACACCAAGCATGCACCTCTCCATGCTGCTTTGAGTTGTCTGCAGCCTTTGTATGTCTCTTTTAGTTAAGGTCCATGTCTCTGCACCATACGTAAGCACTGGAAGGATGCATTGATCAAACACTTTTCTTTTAAGACATAATGGCATATTGCTCTTGAAAATTATGCTGTTTCTTCCAAAAGCTCTGCAGGCAAGTTTTGTACGCCGATTAATTTCTTCATCAATGTGACCCTCACTTAATATCTGCTGTCCAAGATAAACGTACGTGTCTGTTATCTCCAGTTTTTCTCCATCAATCGATAAATCTTCATTTCTTGTAAAAGCATTTAACATCACTTTTGTCTTCTGAAAGTTCATTTTTAATCCCACTTCTTTACTCTTGTCAGCAAGTTCCTGGATCATACTCTGCAGCTCTGGTGGGGTAGTCGCAAAAATGACTATGTCATCAGCAAAACGAAGGTGGGTTAGATAATCTCCATTAATCTTTATCCTTTGTTTTCCCAGTTCAGTGATTGAAAGACATTATCCAATGTGGCATTAAAGAGCTTCAGAGTATGGTGTCACCTTGTCTCACTCCCTTTCCAATTTTTATGTGTGTTGTATTTTCAAACAGCCGAATCTTTGCACTTGCATTTTCATAGGTGTTATTAATAATATTAATGTATGCATCTTCAATACCGCAGGATTTCAGAGCCATTGTAACTGCTGATGGTTTCACTGAATCAAAGGCTTTTTCATAATCGATAAAAGCCATGCACAATGGAAGTTCATATTCCCTCGCTCTTTCAATTAGTTCTCTCAGTACGTGGATATGATCTATTGTGCTGTAGCCACTCCTGAATCCAGCTTGTTCTCTCGGTTGAGCCATGTCCAGTGTTACTTTCAAGCGCTGTGAAAGAACTTTAGTGAAGATTTTATAAACCACTGAGAGGAGGCTGATAGGTCTGTAGTTCCTGAGATCCTCAATGGCACCTTTTCTATGTAGCAGGATCATTGTAGCATTGTTCCAATCCTCAGGAATCTTCTCTTCATTAAGGCATCGAGTGAAAATTTTGGCGAGTACTGTTTCGATTTCTTCACTTGCTTCTTGTATGATGTCTACAGTAAATCCATCTTCTCCTGGAGCTTTCCCCCGCTTCATGTTCTTGATTGCATGTGCAACTTCTGCTGGGAGGACTGGAAGAACTCTGGTACTGGTACCTTTCATGATGTCTGGAGTACATGTATCATCCCTTTCATATAATTTGGAGTAGAAATCTTTCACTCTTGTCAAAATTTCGCCTCTATTTCTTGTTACAGAACCATTTTCTTTTCTCAGTGCCATAATCTGTTTTCTTCCCTTACTGAGATGTCCCTTTGCTATCTTTAGGCTTTGGTTGTTTTCAATTGCTTTCCTCACTAGCTCACAGTTGAATTTCCTTACATCTTCAGTGATACTTTTTCGTACTGTCTTGCATAGCTCTATATATTCCAATTTGGAAGTCACATCTTCTTTAGTTGTCCTCATCTCTCTTCTTTTTGCATCAACATTTTGGTTTTTCCTGATAATTTGTTCACATGCAACTTGTTTTTAGACCCAGCTAATTTTGTTGCTGTTTCCATAAGAGCTTTGGTTACTTTTCTGTTAACTTCAGAAATATCCACTTCTTCCGATGTTAGGCCTTCTGAAGCAGAGAATCTGTTCTTCAGTTCCAACTTGAAAGTATTATGGTGTTTTTTAAGGTTGGTTATGTCAATACATTTTGTTTGTCTTATGAGCTTGCCACATTGGAGTTTAGTGTTGAGGTGCATCTTACATCTCACCAATCCATGGTTACTACCTGTGTTGAACTTGTTCAGCACACTGCAGTCTTGGATGACGAATTTTTTGTTACAAATAATAAAATCAATTTCACTTGTCGTCCCAATTGGATGTCTCCATGTCCATTTCCTGTGTGGCTTTTTCTTGAAAAAGGAGTTCAAGATGAAAAATCCTTCTGCCTCTGCAAACTCAACGAGAGTATTTCCACGCTGGTTTCTGTTGCCGTGACCGAATTTACCTACTGAAGTTTCATTCTGTTGCCGTTGCCCTATTTTTGCATTGAAATCTCCCATAATTATCTTCAAGTGCTGCTTACCTTTATTATTTAGATGATGAATTTCCTCATAAAATTCTTCAATTTCTTCTTCAGGACGACTTGTGGTGGGTGCATAAGTTTGAATAATCTGAGCCTGGTATCTTCTCGAGAGTTGGATAACAAGTCGTGCAGCTCTGTCAGAGGAACTTTCAACTTCTACCACTTTATCCTTCAGTTTCTTGTTTATTATAAATCCAACACCACTAGTTCTGCCAATATCTGTCCCACGATAGTAGAAGAGATGTCCACTTTTCAGTTCAATGAGATCTTCTCCTTTTCTCCTTACCTCACTTAGCCCGACGATGTCCCACTTGATCCTTTGTAGTTCCTCTTCCAATTCAAGAAGCCTTGAATCAGAAGATAGGGAGCGTCCATTATACGTAGCCGAGGTCAGCATCAGATGGCAGCCTAGTCCGGTTTACCGGGGATTCTTAGCACCCTCTGCCTTCATGTCGCACTGGCCGCTGCCTTGGCCAGGTACATTCCAGCTGCCGGAGACTGAGGGCCAAGATTTAAGTTGTAGAGTCATTTTGGAGGTGTTTGGCCATAACTCACCACGCTGGCCAAGCGGGTTGCGAGTGTGGGATAGCATTTCCTCTGATCCCGGTGGTATAGTTATACCGCTATTGGCGGTCGTCAGAGCCCCTTTAGTGGGAACAGGATGCACCACGAGAAGGCGGGGTTGACATTTGTCAAGGAGAGGCTGTGATGTTACGCATCACCTGACCTTACATGATGTATTTGCATCAAAATATGAGCTAAATTCTCGATTGAAAAAAAAACGTCGTTTGTAGACCAGTAGTACTCATATCGACAAATCTTTTGGAAACATTTTCTTCATAAAATAATGCATGGTTTCTACGCCAAGGGGCATTGATGTATATCTTATTTTCGTCAATATCTCTACTTCTAGGAGTCAGATTTGAAAAATTCCTTCTTTGTTGGATAGCGTTTCTAGTGTGACATGTTTTTCATATAATTTCAAAATTTTCAAGTAATTCATAGACTTTCCGCTAGGGGCGTAAAGGTAAATTGCTTTTCCCCCTACATCTCTGCTTCTAAATCTCTTATTTGAAAAATTCTTTTTGCACCGGATACAGCTCCTGGTGGGTATTCCTTTGCATATAATTTCTAATTTTTGTAAAAAACGTTTTATCCATCAGGTGGCGTAAGTCTTAATTTCCGCTTCTGATGTATTTGCAGCAAAATATGAGCTTCCAAAATTCTGATTGAAAAAAAAAGTAGTTTGTTGACCGATACTACTCATGTCGACAAACCTTCTAGGAACATTTTCTTCTTGAAATAATGCATGGTTTCTATGCCAGGGGGCGTAGATGTATGTCTTATTTTTGTCAATATCTCTACTTCTAGGAGTTCGATTTGAAAAATTCCTTCTTTGATGGATAGTGTTTCCGATGCGAAATGTTTTTCCTATAAATTCAAAATTTTCAAGTAAATCATAGACTTTCCGCTAGGGGGCACAGAGGTAAATTGCGTTTTCTGCGTTATTTCTGCTTCTAAAACTTCGATTTGAAAAATTCTTCCTGTATCGCATACAAGACCTGATGGAAAATATTTTTCACATAATTTCTAATGTTTGGTAAAGAATGGTTTGGCCACCAGGGGTACATAAGTGTTAATTTCTGCTTCTGATGTATTTGTAGTAAAATCTGGGCTCCTGAAAACTCGACTTAATTTTTTTTTTTTCTTGGACCGATACCGCTCATGTGGAAAAACCTTTTGAAAATACTTTCTTCCTAAAATAATGCATGGTTTTCCCACCAGGGGACGTAAAGTCACATCTTATTTTTGTCGATATCTCTGTTTCTAAGAGTCTGATTAGAAACATTCTTTCTGTGTTGGAGAGCGTTTCAGGTGGGAAATGTTTCTCATAAAAATTCATGTTCTTCTTAGCGCACAAGTCTGCAACCAGAGAGCGTAAGCTCACAATTCTGTTTACAGCAATATCTGAGGGATTAAAAACCCGATTGAAAAACTTCTTTCTTCCATCAGATACTATTGTTTTCTACACCAGTTCCATTGACTTTGAATCGCTTTGATAAATTTAATTTGCGTCAGAACGGATTCAAGAGACGTGCTTATTACACCCGACAATTCGGTGTCATTGTTTTCTGATAATATTGGTCAAATCATTTAATGGTGGACAGTTACAAGGGAAATCCAAGGAAACACACAGAATTTATTTTACCATAATGTTACAATATTCTCACAAAACATTCTGGAACATTTTTATAAATAGGTAATCAAAAGATTTTGAACTAAACTGTGGAAAAATAACTTTTTCATTTACCCAGAACTTACTAGGACATGTATACTTGTTGAAGGATATTTCCATTTGAAGTGACTGGTAAGAGTATAAAATAACCTGTTGTTCAGCCATTGAGTTCATTATAGTCACAGGGTATCGTATGTTTTTTGTGGCAGTGTTAAAACTAATTTGGATGCTTACAAACAATTCTGATATACATGGGTCATTCTTTTGTCCACCAATCACCGAAAACATAATTAAAGTAGTGAAACTTAGTGCCTGAGTAAATCGCCTGAAAATCGCTTCCGTACACAAGTCTATTACAAAACCACTTCCGTTCCCAACCTGATGCTCCGTAGCTCATTCTGTCCGGCTGATAACAAGACAGCTTTCTTCAGTTCTCGAATCAGAAGAGCATTCAACATCTCCTCCGATGTTCCTTCTAGATTAAGCGAATTAAAAGCGTTATCAATTTGGCGACCGAGGCAGGATATGATCCGAACATGGTACATAGATATATCGAAAGAAACAAAAAGAGGCATGCTGATCTTTCTATGCCGCGACTGCGCTATCTGGGCTCTATTCCTTACATACCAAATGTTTCCTATAAATTCAAGAACACGCTCAGAAAGATGAACCTCGGTGTCGGCATAAAATCTCCGACACCTTTATATGCTATGCTTAAGCGAAATACTGACGAGCTCCCACTTTCCAACGAAGCAGGTGTTTATGCCATCCCTCTACAATATCCAGATGGCTCCAAGTGAAACTACATTGGGATGACTAAACATTCATTTATAATTAGAGTCGACGAGCATAAGAGGGAACATAAAGAACGGCAAATTAACCACGGCCCTATCCAGAGAAGTCCAGTTCAAGTCCGCCGATCCTATGTGGGATGACATAAAGAAATTAGCTGCCTACTCTACTCCTAAATCCACTGCCATTCAGGAAACATTGGAGATCATTACCAACGATGAGGCCTGCAATGATAGCGTCTCACTAGAATTACCACAAATTTGGAACCAATTCTTCAAATAATGAATGCCTTTTGTTTTCCTCCAAGGATTCTGCGTGCAAAATGAACATGATGTCTCGTGTTTTTATTGAATAATTACGTTCGCATCTCTTTGTTTATTGTCAAGTCAACTCACCGCATTAAAATTGTTGAAACGTTCTATTATACAGTTTGCTGTCTACCTTCCTTGAGAAAGCCATCTGGTTGATGTGCGAAAGCTTGGAAACCTTGATTTTATTTACGCCAATAAATTCGGATAACTAGTATAGTTGTACTATCTTATATAAAAAAACAATATTAATCTGGGCTTAACCTATGAACAAGGGTTACTTTTTCTCGGTACAAGCAGCAACGGTTATTCAGATGTTTCGCTTGAAAATGTAATTATTGGTACTTAGTGCTGTATTTTCAACTATTTCCTTTGTAGCCATCTTTTAAAAAACTTGGAAATTATGTTGTCTTTGGTGCTGTACTGGTAGTATGTTTGAACATAAATCAGGAGACATACACTGATGAGTCATTACATTATGACCACCTCTAGCCTAGAGAAATGCGAGCGCCTGGAGACCAAACGGTGGCACAGCTGAAATTCACAGAGCAGTATATATACAACTCAAGGACCTGCTTTCAGTTAGTAGAGTGTTCGGAGTCAGAATGGGAGAAGCTGCCAATTTATCGGAGTTTGATAAAGGACAAATTGTGATAGCACGGCACGTCGAAACTACGATTTTGGAAACAGCAGTGCTTGTGGGTTGTTCACGTGCTGCTGTGGTGAGCACGCATCGAAAGTGGTGCACAGATGGCCAAACGATGAACTGTCGTCCAGCGGCGTGTCATCCGCAGCTCACTGATGCCAGAGGGAAGCAGAGACTGTCGTGCATTGTTCACAGTGACTGCAGGGCCACAGTGCGACAAATCACCTGCAGCTACAACAGTGGTGATCAGGGCAATGTGTCACAGCACACAGTTCATCACAGCTTTCGGTTCATGGGTCTGCATGCTCATTGCACGTCATCGCCAACAATGCATGCAATGGGCCCAAGATAATTGAGATTGCACCATGGATGGTTGGAAGAAAGTGGCCTGGTCTGACGAATCAAGATTCCTGGTGCATCATGTAGATGGCCGAGTGCAGTTATGCCGATTGCCAGCGGAGGCTATGGCACCTGGTGCATTGTTGGACAGAAACAGGCCAGCGGTGGCATGCTGTGGGCGATGTTTTTTTGGGACACTTTAGGCCCCATTATCCCAGTAGCACAATCCTTGACATCTATCAAGTATCAGAACATCGTTGTGGAACAAGTTCACCCATTCATGGTAACTGTGTTCCCTGCTGGTGATGGCCATTACCAACAGGATAATGCACCATGCCACACTGCCAGAATCGTCAAGGAGTGGTTTGAGGAACATGCTGGAAAATTTCTGTTAATGCCCTGGCCTCCAAATATACCTGGCATGAACCCAATCGAACATTTGTGGTTCGACTTGGAAAGGCAGGTTCGCACTAAATCCCCCTCTCCCCTGAAATGTACGGGGACTGGAGGACCTGCTGCTGACATTATGGTACCAGATACCCAGGGATACCTATCGCCACCTCATCGAATCAATGCCTCACCAAGTGGCTGCTGTTCTGTGGGCTAAATGGGGTCCTACAGCTTATTAGATAGGTGGTCATAATGTAATGGCTCAGCGGTGTAGGTTCTATTCCCATTCCATGGCAATGTGATTTTTAAGTTTTCTGAAGGATGGGTACATGGGAAATAGAAGAAAATACGGCACTTATATGCCAATAATGACATTTGTAAGTGTTCTTATCACATTTAATACCAATTCACTTTACAAAGGGCAACAAAGAAATAATCAAACAGAATCCTGATCTTACATTACTACTTTTTCATATCTCTATTTAATTTGGTTTAAATATGTCACTGAATGAAACAAACTTGTTGTCCTAAGAAAGTTTAGCAGCAAATTTGTTTTATTGGTTATACTTAAACATATTACCGTATATATTCGTGTATAAGTCGAGAAATTTGGGACAAAATGTGAGCTTCAAAGTAATGGGGTCGACTTATACGCGGGGTCTAAAAAAATCGTAAGTCCAAAAGTTCTTCCCGTGAGGCAAAAGGCAATCCATCCCAAAAGAAATAAAAATGCTGATGCGGTATTAATTACAAAATCGCAACCCTCCGAAAGAAAGAAAGAAAGAACACCGATGTGGTAGAATTACGAAATCACGACCCTCCGAATTTCTCCACGCTTTGAAAAGTCTCCTCTCTCCTGGCTTTGCGTATCCACAGTGCAGTCACAGCCGTGCATAGAAAGCTCCGCCCTTCCGATTACCCGTTGATTGCGCTGACCTTTGACTTAATGAAGCCATGCGACAGCCAGTGTTAGGTGTTTCTTGTTCTTAATCGCACGTGTCTCGCTTCTCCAATTATGGGTGACACGGATTGTGTAAAGAAACGGATGTCCTATAACGCAGGATTCAAGTTGAAAGTGGTTTCTTTTGCAGAAAATACTAACAACTGTGCTGCTTCATGTCAATTTGGCATTAACGAAAAACTGATTCGAGATTGGCGTAAAAAAAAAACGGACTTGGTGAAAATCCCAAAATCGCAAAAGGCGCTGCGCAGTGGAACGACATCTTTCCCAGAGCTGGAAAGTGTCTTGACTGATTGGATTGTGGGCTGCAGACAAAATGGTTACATTGTAACATGAACTGGTATACGTTTGCGAGCAATGAAGCTCGCAAAGGTTGAAAAGTTTGCAGCCGCAAATAACACTTTTCGTGCCTCACCAGGTTGGTGCACAAGGTTCATGAACCGCTATGGGTTGTGTCTACGCCAGCGCACCAAAATTGCACAAAAGTTACCTCGTGACCTTGAAGCAAAGATAATGGAATTTCAAAAGTATGTACTGTAATTTTTGGGCTAAGAGCCACGGCTCTTACGTTACTAAAAGTGAAATTTTTCGGGCGAGCGGCCCTTATGCCCAATTTGTTTTCGATAAGACTTTCTTCCCTCCCTTTTTTTTTTTTTTTCATGCAGATGCTTAGTAAATTTTTTCAAACCACGTCTTTTTTTGTTCATGAACTCGACTGTAATCATGTCCCCCCTTCTACTCATACGTTAGACAATAACTCCGCTGTCCTGATGTTGGTTTAGGAGGGAAAGTGGGGGAGAACAGGAATGCCTGACTCAAACGCCCTTTGCATGGGGGATGGAATGGGGACATAAGCACACAGATGAGTAGCGTGACATCTGAGGCTTCTGTGGATAGCGCGCCCAGCGGTAACGGCTCAGTGCGCAGTAAATGAAAGTAGGTCAAACCACTTGAAAGAGAGAAAGCTCACAGCCGTTTCCAAGTGTTAGCGGCAGATCAGCGAACACGTGCGAAGCAGCTGGTAAAAGGAAACGTCTCTACATGAGAAAAAAAGTATAACATAGAAGGAACATATTATTAAAGAAAACATTAATCGAAAGCATAACAAGCAATAATTTATAAGTTAATTACTTCTAAGACGGATTCCATTGCGGTGAACAGAGAACCATCCTGTAGCAGACATCCACATTGAATGGAATTTAGACAATTGTGCGGTTTTACGAGCAATGCGATATTCTAACCAGAGTCTTAAGATTAACTGTGATTTATATTGATTATATAAATGGTTCTGAGCATTTAATAAAGGCAAACAAATAACATCATTAGCATGATTAATAAAAAATGTATAAATAAAAATGTTTGCCAGTATGAAAAAATAATTGTGTAAAGCAGATCGACACTGAGTTGCAGAATTAGCCTTTGAAGTATACATATAATCACGTTGGGCGTGAGTTAATTCATGAAAATAAGGAAGATAATTTAGCTTTCTGAGCAGCACCACGACTTCACAGGTGCGGCCCTTACGGCAACTTTTGCTTCCAAGATTGCAAAAATTCTCACCTGCGGCTCTTAGTCCGAAAATTACGGTAATTCAAAAGAGAAAAGAGACTGCTTTTGAACTTTCCCAAATAAGGGAACATGGATGAAACCGCCATGTGTTTCGACCTTCCTGGAAATAAGACGGTAAACCAAAAGGGCGAAAAAATATCTTGATCAAAACGACTGGCCACGAAAAATCCAGTTTCACGGTTGTTCTTTCCTGTTTGGCAGACGGCAGTAAGCTACCTCAGGTAATTATTTTCAAACGCAAAACTCTGCCGAAAAGCGTTGTCGTTCCATCTGTTGTGCTCGTTCGTGCCCATGAAAAAGAATGGATGAACGAATCGGGAACAATTGACTGGTTAAAGAATGTGTGGAACAAAAGGCCAGGTGCACTTTTGAGGAAATCTCTTTTGGTGTGGGATATGTTTGTTGCACACCGTTGTGCAGAAGTGAAAAAAACTGCAGAAAATTCAAAAACAACTCTTGCTGTCATCCCAGGTGGGTTGACATCTGTTCTTCAACCACTAGATGTCTGCCTTAATAAGCCCTTCAAGGACAATGTGCGGAGGTATTGGGCAGATTGGATAAGTTCCGATTTGCCGACTGAAACCAAGGGCGGAAATCTAAAGAAGCCGGATATCGTTTTGATTGCGCGATGGGTCAAGGATGCTTGGGATGCGATACCTGTGGAAATGGTCGTGAAATCATTCAAGAAATGTTGCATTAGTAACAAACTTGATGGCACAGAGGATTATGAGATTTTTATGAGTGATGATGACAGTGATTCTGATGACACAGGCATAGATGGGAATACTGATGTTTATGATGACGCGCTGATGACGGAGAAAGACTTTTTGAACTGTTTGGCGAGTCTGACTCGGAATCGGATTTTGAAGGGTTCCGATAAAGTTTTTGGGTATGCAAATTAAATTTAGTATTATATATATAACTTTTTTCATTTTCAAATGTTTTTGAATAAATTCATTGACATTTTTTCTCATTCCGGGATCGACTTATACGCGAGTTTCCAATTTCTTATGATTTTTTCCTCTGAAAGTGGGAGGATCGACTTATACGCGAGTTTCTGATTTCTTACAATTTTTTCCTCTGAAAGTGGGGGGGTTGACTTATACACGAAGTCGACTTATATGCGAGCATATACGGTAATTACCTCACTGATGTGCACTGTTGTCATGTTCTTGAATGAGATTTTTTTTTTTTTTGTACCTGAGCTAATATGTTATCAATGAGCATTTTTTACAACTTATGAGATAACCACACAAAACTTTAAGGCAAACAATTTATAAGTAGACCTATGTAAGAAAAGACATACCAATCATAAGGTGAGATCTTGAGAACAAAAGACTTTATTGAAAATATCAGGCCATACATCAGTTTCATTTCCTGTTAAATAAAAGCACATATTCAAATAAAAAAATTACCATATATCACATGAATAAATTAGTAATTTTTACATTTTACATATTTCTGGGTAGAAGCCAATTTAGTTACTACAACTTTTTACATAACAAAAGCATAAGGAGACACACTGACATCAGCATTGAAGAATTTCATCTCACTGAATGCATCTAAATATTAAACTTAAATTAACTAAAAGTACTCATACACACAAAATAATTATATTTGGTAATTATATACAGTAGATTAACAGGCACACATTTTTTTTTTCTGCTTTCAGTCATTTATGTGAGCTACTTTAGTTTTAATATGTGAAACAGCAAGCTTATAGTGGTGGTCAATCGGTTTTTCCATTGTAGATGATTCTTTTTAGAAAAAACTAAAATACATTTTTACTTACTATTAGGCTTTCCAGTTTCATGTGCAGTGACATTTGCAATCTTGAAATGTGAACATCTTACACTGCCACAGTTAAAATATTACTGAAGTGTGCAATCTGTTATTTCTAAGTGTCATCTGCTTACATAATTTACTACACAGGAAATTTATATTATGTGCAGAACTGTAGTGGTGTAAGATGTTTACATTTGAAGATTGCAAATGGTGCCACACATGAAACATTGGCAAACACATATAAGGAAACAATTTTGTTTTGTTTTTTTCCCTAAAAAAACTTTTACATTGGAAAAAACTCTTGACTGCCAGTTTAAATTTGCTGTTCCACATATCAGAAATGAATGTAGACAACTTAACCCTTTCTACTCTACAGTCGGGCAACATCCGACGTTATGATTTCTTTTTTTTTTATTATTTGAGGTTTAACAACCACCATGAGCAATTCAATGGGATATAAACAGTCACCAGTCTCTAATTTAGGGCTACTGGTTCTAGGGAAAAGAGATAGCCAGCGTCGTTAGACAAAATCCATGCCTCACCATGATTCAAACCCAGACCCCTCTCGGACGAATGATCAGAAGCCATCGCTTAGACCACTGCACCATCGGGGCGGCATTATTGAAATTGCCGAACAGCTCGCATGTCGGATTGGCACTGAAAATGTTCTTTTGATTGTATCCTTTGGTAAATTTCTCTTCCGTTCATCCTCAGTATCAGAAGAAATTTCCAGAAATTCACCACTGAGAATTTTCCCTACTATGCCATGCCAACTTTTTGAATTGATGTAGATATAGCTGACAAATGAGTGTCTCTGTTTGCATTCAACCTCTTAGCAACTTCTTTGGCCTTTTCAATGAGCATCAGGCCGCTTATGGGAATGTTAGAGAAATGGCACTGCTTGAAGAACAATGTCCTCAACTTCTACAAACTTTCCAGTTTGATGCCTAATTTTTCCAACACACTTGAATCTTAAGATGTTGCATTGTCGTTGATCACTTTACATTTGTAAGTTATTGTTGTAATAGATGTTGCATTGTCGTTGATCACTTTACATTTGTAAGTTATTGTTGTAATAGTCCAACCTGGAATTTATTTTGTAGCTAAAGCTGATTTAGTCAGCAAGTGATTTTCATCAATGTCCTTCAAAATCTTCATTTTATCTTTTAAAGACAAGACATTATGTGATTGTAGAGAAAGAAGTGAATGCAAAGCAAGGTTTTGAGGAAGGAGTATGATATGACATCAAGCAACAGCAGGTGTCTACTACAGGTGCCAACTGGACTGACTAATAATAGCTTAGAAAAAGCATGTACATTCCACAGAGCGAGTCAGAGCAAATGGATGACATGCAATATGGAAAGCAAAAGGTGGAGGAGCAGGAGAGACTGGAAAATTGAGTTTGTAACAAAGGGGCAGGATGGGAAGAGAGTTTGGTAAACAGTATTCATGTGGATTACATGTTTAGTTCTCAACACCACAATTTAATGTATATGTGAGAAGAAAACAAATTTGATTATCATACAAGTAATAAAATTTAACATTAAGGGCAATTCAGAATATTTGGACAGACAACATTTTATGCAATGAGAAACATATAAATGGGATTTGGACAGGCAACATTTTATGTAATGAGAAATATAAATGGGATTTGGACAGGCAACATTTTATGCAATGAGAAATATAAATGGGATTTGGACAGGCAACATTTTATGCAATGAGAAACATATAAATGGAATTCTACTGTAAATACTTTGGTACACTTACTTCTTCCTTTGACATTCCAGACTGCTTTCTTCTATTCCATTCAGCATAATACAGGCAAGTTCCCGTGCGATCAAATATATACAAATTGTAAATAGTCATCTAAAATTAAAAAAAGAAGCAAATATTTTTACCACATGTCAAATATATGGAACTGAGACAAAGAGATAAAGCACTAATTTATTTTTAGAATCTCATATGTTACACAATAAAAAAAAAAAACAGTGCTCCTTTTTATAAGAAAATTTCATATACTACCTTTCACTTGAAACATAGTGAATGTTAATATTCAATCCTAGAAATTTATGACATCATGGCACCTCTAATTAGCTTACTTTATAAAACCCATAATTTCAATTTTTTCACTGTAAGATTTTTTTTTTTTTTTTTTATTGGAGGTTTAACGACCACCGTGAGCAACTCAATGGGCTATAAGCAGTCGCCCGTCCCTAATTTAGGGTCACTGGTTCCAGGGAAGGGAGAGAGTCAGTGCCGTAAGACAAACACAACACCCATGCCTGACCGGGATTTGAACCCAGACCCCTTACGGACGAATGATCATAGGCCAACGCCTTAGACCACTGCGCCACCGGGGCGGCTCACTGTAAGATTAATATTTAATTTTCAAACAATGGCAATTGCATAAGATCTTTCAGTAATATTTCAGAAGGTTCTAGTTCCAGTTGAAGAAATTTGTTTAATTTTCCTTCCCTCTGGGTTCTTTTGGATTTTTACAGACGTTTCTGGCCTCTTTGATTTTAGTCAAGGCATGTTCTCAATGTATAGCTGTTCTTACCTATACATTGAGAACAGGCCTTGACTAAAGTCAAGAGGCCAGAAACACCTGTAAAAATAAAAAAAAACCCAGGGGGAAGGAAAATTAGATATGATGAAGACACTATCGTGCTAATTAAACAAAATTTCTTCAACCAGAACTAGAACCAAATGAATATATCTGGGTAAAGCCTTGAATAGGTGATTTAATATTTCAGAAGCTGGACACACTCATTTTTGAAGATTGTAACTCAGTTCATCCATTTTAGATTTTTACTTCATTTTGAATTTTTACATTATGCATGATAATGAAAAAGTGTCTGTTGGTAAGACAGTGTTTGCTGCCCTTATAGATTTACAGAAAGCTTATAACAGAGTAAATAGGATGCTTCTATTGTATTACTGGGAATATACTTAATAGTGTAAAAGCCATGTATGCTGGGAGTAGAACATGTGTACTACAATGGTGTGTTATTGAAATGGTTTTCTATTGGTGATGGATTCAGACAAGTTGTGTAATGTCACCCTGGCTGTTTAATATTTATAGATGCATGTTCGCATGATGTCAAAATGGATAATACTGGTTTATGTCTCAGTGATATCCGTGTGTGCACATTGCTGTATGCTGATGACACAGTCTTGTTAGTAGAGAGCAAAAGTAAGTTTTAGTGTATGTTGCCCTAGATGTACAAAGTTTATATGAGATTCAAACTGAGTAAACATATGGGAAAAAGTGAAGTTATGGTTTTTGAGTGAGGAACTGTTCGTATTGAATACAAGATAAGTCTTTATGGCACAGAAATACCAGGTGAATAGGTCTGTATGTTTAGGTAGTATGTTTGACTGAGAGAACAAATTAGATGGTGAACTTAGCAGAATGTAGAAGCACGTGCGTACACTGTACAGGGAATCGGGGATAGTTTCCAAATTATTAGCAGATTTTGCATACTTTTTGCTTGTACATTAAATTTAAAAAATGCTGTTTACAGCAATTAAATCACTTACTCAAGGCTTTATTGAAATTAATATACTTAATTCTATTTTAACTTAAAGATATTTCAATAATTTTTCACATTTTCTATATTCTTTTGTTTCTACAGACGTTTCTGGCCTCTAAGATTTACATTGAGGCCTTTTCTCAATGTACAAGAACTGCCTTAAAAGTTGTTTACGCAGAAACAGTTTCAATTTTATTGCCAGTTATTAAATTAAAATCTTGTTCTGATGTATTTTGTAAGTCAACTCTTTATGAATTAATTTGTTGAAAATGTTATTTATAATTTTTGGAGGTTCATTAATGGAACTGTTCTTCTTGATATAAAAACTTTATTTTAATTAGTCACTTGTTTTTATGAGGTTCATAGTCCAATATTTTAATATTTTACCATAACGATTCATTTCACACACATTGCTGCACATTTAATCGTCACATACTTATTTTGTTCTCATTAAAATCTGTTATGTTCTAATAACAATTTATTTTTTCATTACTTTTTTTTTAAATTATCTTATTCTATTGTTATCGTGGTTCATTCTTCCGGGGTCTACAGCAAGTTTTCTGTTTCAGTGGTTGTGTACGCAGACACCTTTATTTTTATACAAATCTGGAAATTAGTAGGTGAGTGAATTCTTCTCTGAAAGTCATAGCTGCATTAGGAGGATTTCACGGGAACAATGGATTCTCAAAAAGTCCCAAATGATTGTATATGAAAGTGTATAATTGCTCCTACTCTGATGTATGGCAGTGAAGCCTGGGTATTGCAGAAAAGACATAGGAGTCATTTGTATGCTGAGGAGATGCGTTATTTACATGGAGTTGTGGCAAGACATGCTCTGATGATGTGATGAGTGAAGATGTGTTGCAGATGTGTAATGTGAGGAAAAATGTTGTTAGTAAGGTGCAGAATAATACTCTTAGGTGGTTTGGTCATATTGAAAGAATGAGTGATAAGGTGCTGACTAAGATAATTTTTTCAGCCCGAGTGGCAGGAACGAAAGGTAGAGGGTCTTCAAGGAAAATGTGGGAGGACCAGATTCAGCAGGGATGGAAACCAAACCTAAGACTAAAATTACTGACTTACTGACCATTTTGATTACAAAAACTGACTTTACTGATTTGGACATAAAAAAAAAAAAAAAAAAAACAGACTAAATACTGACTCAAATTTTTCATTTGGAAAGAAGGGTCAAAAGCATTTTTTTTTTTAATCTGGCCTCCACCATCCCCATAGCCAGCCAACTCACACCTATTTATTGTTTTAATTGTAATCAACATATAAAACTATTACAAAATTACATATAATAATAATAATAATAAATAATCAGGAAAATCATTGCACTTTATTATAATAATACTGACATGCTCCTATTCAGCACAAATATACCTAAAACTAGAAAAAGCTTTAAAGTGCAGCTGTACAGTACCATTTTCAGAATAATACAAACAAAATGTTTACCACTTTGAATTTTTAAATGCAATGTGGAAAATCATCTAGCTTTCTTTACAAAATTAGGCCATTAAGTCTCACTTTGTTTTTGCTTCTTTGAAAAAAATGTTGTTATAACACTGCTTTTTCACTTATCAACTGCTTTCTGTACCTTTTCTATGTCTTTAATTTTCTTCACTTCTTGTTCCCTAACTTTCGTAGTACTCTCCAACATTGCTTGGGCCACACTAATTCCCACCAAGTCCCTTTTATTTATTGCTTCTTTTAAGCACTTGTTTGCATCATCCAGTAATCTGTCAACAGTCAATCTTTTCTCCTTTTCTTCCTCTTTAATTTTCTTCAGTGCCTGTTCACCGTGTTCAATATTTACTTTTTCTTTTTCAAACTTACTCTTCATACTTGCTTGCAACAATTTTTCTTTTTCCTGTTCTTCTTGTTTCCTCAGTTTTTCCTCAGCCACTCTCTTCTCATCTTCACAGTACTGCTTGTATCTGACATGAGCTGTGCGTGCTAATTGAAGAAGTTCCTGAGTGATAATTACAAAGTGAGCCTTCCCCTCAAACACATTCACCACAGCATCTCTTACAGTCAAATGAGCATCCAATGTTCTTTCACACATATTTGCGGTGTCTTCATTCATGATGTTCCCCGACAATGAGAATCCCCTTTCTACATCCGCATTGCCATGCGAAAGTGCAAGTGCAGCCTTCACAATTTTCGTAACAGTAGGGTATTTCTTTTCTCCAGAGGTATATGTCTTCTCAAGAAACTGACTCCAGTAAACGTCCACTGGGTTCTTGTCACTACCTGATTTTTCTTCTTCTAACACGTCAATAGTTTCCATTCATCAACTAGTGCATGTTCACTGTACTCAATTGGAAGAACTGCAGCTAATTTCACTATGTTTTTGTATGATCCTTCTTTCACCCTCTTTGCAGGATGCAAACATCGAAGATACCACAACACAGGTTTATCCAAAGAAGACTTTTCCAAAATATATGTACAAGCAGACACATAATGCTTTTTAGCTTTCATGGAAATATAGCATCTTTCTTGTGCGCTTAGCTTCTTGAGATATTCACTTTCTCTAGTGTCGAACACTATGTTTTTCAATGGCAAGTAATACTTATCACAAAATGCTTCCAGACTCAATGGAGCAGCAGTAACACAAAATCGATTCACGAGTGTTCTGATGAGGTTTGTGAGCTCATTATAGATTAGATGCATTAAAGGATCTCTCTTCTGAAGGAAACCAGTGAATCTTGAACATGTATGAGCACTTGCACAAGCAAACATAATTTCTGCTTTGGTAGTTTTGTCTTTTAATAGTTTAACAATATTCTTGTATTTCAAAAAACTCATCAACTTGCTTTTGTGCTGGGGTATGAACTGAAGAAAGTATTTTTCAACAGCTGACCATTGTTCTAAAAGTCTCTCTCCAGCTGGTTCTAATGTCAGTCATCTAGAGGAAATATTTTTCATAAACCGATGACCCGGAAGTTTCATATCTGATTGTATTTTTTCAAAATCTTCCCGAGATTTTTCGCCATCAAAAAAAATTATAGAGAAACAAGATTATGTCTGAAGCATTTTCACCAAAGTCTTGTAATCCTTTTTGGAATGCATTATGGATGATATGTATGTTACATGTGCCAACATCAATCACCTGTTTTTTTCCTAACAGGATCAGAGAATCATTCATAAGACGATTCACAGTTTTGTTAACATTGGGTCCATCACAACCTAGCATCAATAGCTTTGAACGAGAAAGCTGGGCATTATCCAAGGCTTCATTTAACTTGGAGTAAATATCACTAGTAGTGGCTTTACCAATGAAGAAAGTCTGTAGATGTCGTGTCATAATCATTTGTTTGGAATCAGACCAGTATTTAACTACAGTTTGAAGCTCTTTCTTTGAAGCTGCATTCACAGTTTCATCAAAACAAAGAGAGAAATGTGCTCCTCCAATATCATCCACCAACTGCTTTTTAAAATATGGAGCTAAAGCATCACATACTAAATATCTTGCCTTTGTCCTTGAAAGGGTGAACTCAGAAGGAACACTTCCAGGAAACATTGCCTCAAGGTTTCTTTGACATCTTCACAAGCTGGCTAAACAGCAAAGTTCTCTCCAATTGTTTTCAAACACCAGATTAACTCTGCCCTTGAAGCAGCTTGTCTAGCAGAATAAAGCTGGATTGATGGTGTAGCTCCGGGAGATGAAATTACACCATCACTGCTACATCCAGGACGGGCTGAAGACAATTGTAGTTGTGAAGAACTCAGTTTCACTTTACATTGTTCTTTGTGCTTCCGAGTAGAAGCATGCTGCTATACAGCACTAAAGCCCCAAGAAACTGAAAATGTTTGTGCGCACAACATAAAAAAAACCTTCACTGTCACTTTTTTTCTGTCCCTATTCAGACACCATGAAACCATTGCTGTCCTTTTTTTGGAACCATTCTGATTTTACAGTACATTTTCCCATACTTTTGTTTAAGTATTCCAGTTAATCAAAAACCGTATGATTTTATAAACACAGCTGCATTACCTGAAACAACAAATAAAAAAAATTAGGATTACTATTCATTACAGTATGAAGTGAAGAAAAAACACATATGCACACACAACTATTCCCCGATATATATATATATATATATATATATATATATATATATATCATCATCATCATCATTGTCAACCATTATCAATCCACTGCTGGACGAAGGTCTCCCCAAGTTTCCTCCACAACGGTCTGTCTTGTGCCAGTCTCCTCCATGTCACTCCCGCATATTTACGAATTTCATCCACCCATCTCCCATGTGGTCTTTTTCTGGGTCTTTTCCTGTCCCTTGGAATCCAATCTAAAATTTCGGCTGTCCATCTATGGTCTGTCCTTCTGGCAGTATGTCCAGCCCATTGCCATTTCAGGGATTTAACTCTGATCATGATGTCTTCCACTCTCGTCATTTTTCGGATCCACGAGTTCCTCTTCTTATCTCTCCTGGTTATACCAAGCATGCACCTCTCCATGCTTCTTTGAGTTGTCTGCAGCCTTTGTATGTCTCTTTTAGTTAAGGTCCACGTCTCTGCACCATACGTAAGCACTGGAAGGATGCATTGATCAAACACTTTTCTTTTAAGACATAATGGCATATTGCTCTTGAAAATTATGCTGTTTCTTCCAAAAGCTCTCCAGGCAAGTTTTGTACGCCGATTAATTTCTTCATCAATGTGACCCTCATTTGATATCTGCTGTCCAAGATAAACATACGTATCTGTTATCTCCAGTTTTTCTCCATCAATCGATAAACCTTCATTTCTTGTAAAAGCATTGAACATCACTTTTGTCTTCTGAAAGTTCATTTTTAATCCCACTTCTTTACTCTTGTCAGCAAGTTCCTGGATCATACTCTGCAGCTCTGATGGGCTAGTTGCAAAAATGACTACGTCATCAGCAAAACGAAGGTGGGTTAGATAATCTCCATTAATCTTTATCCCTTTGTTTTCCCAGTTCAGTGATTGAAAGACATTTTCCAATGTGGCATTAAAGAGCTTCAGAGATATGGTGTCACCTTGTCTCACTCCCTTTCCAATTTTTATGTGTGTTGTACTTTCAAACAGCCGAATCTTTGCACTTGCATTTTCATAGATGTTATTAATAATATTAATGTATGCATCTTCAATACCACAGGATTTCAGAGCCGTGCTAACTGCTGATGGTTTCACCGAATCAAAGGCTTTTTCATAATCGATAAAAGCCATGCACAATGGAAGTTCATATTCCCTTGCTCTTTCAATTAGTTCTCTCAGTACGTGGATATGATCTATTGTGCTGTAGCCACTCCTGAATCCAGCTTGTTCTCTCGGTTGAGCCATGTCCAGTGTTACCTTCAAGCGGTGTGAAAGAACTTTAGTGAAGATTTTATAAACCACTGATAGGAGGCTGATAGGTCTGTAGTTCCTGAGATCCTCAATGTCACCTTTTTTATGTAGCAGGATCATTGTAGCATTGTTCCAATCCTCAGGAATCTTCCCTTCATTAAGGCATCGAGTGAAAATTTGGGCGAGTACTGTTTCAATTTCTCCACTTGCTTCTTGTATGATGTCTATAGTAATTCCATCTTCTCCTGGAGCTTTCCCCCGCTTCATGTTCTTGATTGCATGAGCAACTTCTGCTGGGAGGACTGGAAGAACTCTGGTACTGGTACCTTTCATGATGTCTGGAGTACATGTATCATCCCTTTCATATAATTTGGAGTAGAAATCTTTCACTCTTGTCAAATATATATATATATATATAGATAGATAGATCCAGAGAAATTTTTAAGCAGGGTGTCTATTAAATTCCTACAATAAAATTTACTGAGTATTCCCAGGTTAAGATTTTTGTGCCGGTTTAGGGCCCCACCCCGCCCTACACAGTGGTGTACTACCAGGATACTACAATGTCCAAATTTCACCTCCATATTATTATTTTCAGAGAAATTAAAAAAAAAATCAGCACTGATTAGTTAAAAAAAACTTCACAATTAACCAGATAATTATGTAGTTATGGTGGACACAAACTACAGACAGAATGACACACAGAAACCACTTCGAAAATAGTGAAATCGTATTCGGGGACCCCAAAACATGTATTTCCGTTGAAATCCCGAATTCGAATTTTAGCACGATTACAATACTTCCTCATACTAATGCATGAGAAAGTAATAAGAAAAATTACAGGAAATACAGTACAAAGGCTCAAAATATAGGAAATATAAGATGGGTAGGAGCATTGTTTGCGTACATGTGCACACACAACTCTTCCCCAAACCAAAATAATACATCTGGCGAAGAAAGTTAACCGAAATTTACTTTTTTGCACTTAGATAACATTTCCAATATAGAGATCAAAAATCACTCTCTAGTGCACAAGGTTGTTAACAAAGTTATAACTCAGAGCCTTCTCAACGGCATTTTCTAATTTTACAATCCATCTGTCACATAAAACATTACTTTACCGACCACAAACTTTTTTTCATATCACGCAAATCTTTTTTAAAAAAGCCATGGTATAAAACTGACTTTACAGACCAAAATTGAAAAATACAGACTAAAACTGACCAATCTGAAAAATACTGACTTTTACTGATTTTACTGACCATTATTATTAATTATATTTTCCACCCCTGGATTCAGGAATGTCTGCTTGAGAAAAAAATTATGAGTATGAAACACAAAAGGTCTTGTGTGTGACATGTGATGAACATCAATGAAGCTAGAGCTGTGTGCCGAGTTCGTTGTAAGTCGTGACATTTGAAACACCAACAAAAAGTAGTTTCTAGTTCCATCTTCAGCTAAATGTTTATTTGGCAGACAGTTTTTCCTTGAGAAACTAACCTCTGAATCGCAGAGAACAGCTTGACGATATGTATATATATACTTCATTTCATTACTTACATACACATTTCCTATAGCACAAATAACTTTTCTCGTTTTTTATTTGTATAACTTGGTTCCAAATATGTTGAGCATGCTCTCCAGGAAAGCCAACATCTGGTTTCTTGATCTCAAAGACTTGTGACGATTATATATATATTAAGATAATAACAACGTATCTTGTCACAAATATTTATTTTTCAAGCCGACCATGGTTTCGCTGGGTATTGACCTAGCTTCATCAGGACGAAATATATATATATATTCGTCCTGATGAAGCTAGGTCAATACCCAGCGAAACCATGGTCGTCTTGAAAAAATAAATATTTGTGACAAAATACATTGTATTATCTTAATATATATGTATATCTGGTTTCTTTACATCTTATGGCCATTGTAGACAACTGTCGTCACTATAGCTGCACTCTCTGTTGGGGGTGCAGCTGTGATGTAACAGGCAGGTCAGAAAAATATGAAAGAAATATTTTTCATAATACATGGGAAATGGATAGAATATTCAAAGCAAACAGAATATAAATTCTGAATTTGCTTGTACCACTTACTGGTCATCCATGTAATACCTCTCAGAAAACTTCATCGCCCTGGAGCGGGAAACGAACCCGCATCTCCCAATTTCCGTTCGAGTATGCTAACCGTTGCACCACCCAGGACAGGACAGTGAAGTTCCAAGCAACTTGGACTAAGCAAACTTAGCTTAGGAATCAGAACATCAGATTTTCGCTAGTCGAAGCATTGTCGCTTCCTCTATCCGGATGGGAGTTGGGTCAAAACGCAATGAGGAAGCAACAATGCTTTGGCTAGCAAAAATCTGATTCTTAAGCTAAGTTTGCTTAGTCTAAGTTGCTTGGAATTTCACTGTCCTGGGTGGTGTAATGGTTAGCATACTGGAAAGGAAATCGGGAGATGCGGGTTTCATTCCAGCTCCAGGGCGATGAAATTTTCTGAGAGGTGTTACATGGATGACCAGTAAGTGGTACAAGCAAATTCAGAATTTATATTCTGTTTGCTTTGAAAATTCTAGAAGGAACAAATTCCAAATTCCTCTTTATTGCAGACTATTCAGTTTTATTTTTCCCCATTAGCAAACACACCTGAATAAAATCCCCACCATCAGGAAATCAGTAAAACAAGTTGGAAGGCATTTTAAATTTGTTATACTCTACACAGGCATATCAAAATGAGCACACAGTATCCTGATTTCGGTAAAAGACAGTTCTACATACTGCCCTGAAAAGTAAACGATCTAGAGGAACAGTTTTGCCAGTTCACAGAGCTCATTACTGGAGCGTTAGGATCCAGAAATGTCAATGTACTTTTCGAAAACTAGAAGCTGTTGTTCATCTCTCAGAGCAACTAGTTCGAGGAAAATTGAGAGAATTAGCCATTAAATTTCGTTTCGAGCCAGGACTAACACACGTTAGAACTTCATACCTTAATCTATCCATTACCACGTGTTAAATTTTTTTAGATCAATTGGAAAACAATTTGTTTTCCTGTCAAGCGCTAAATAACTCGTTTCACAAGATGCATTTGATTTTCTAAAATAACTACTTTAAGAGAACAATAATGCTTCCTTATTAAACATAGCAGTCTGTAAATCAATACCTTTTCAAATTCTCTACCTGCAAAATTTCGTACTCCAAATTATGTACACAACGTTTTCAATCATATGTCAAATCCTCATATTCTGTGTGGAAACCACGACTCTCAACAGGTAAACAACTTAAAGCCCAAGTACCACTACATACAGAAATAGTGCCCAGAACCAGCTGAAAGATAGTGAAAGCCATGAATACTGCAGCGCCATCTGTGTGACGGTGAGGGAACTAAAATCTAATAATTTGTAATAAAGTAATCCATAACACAAATCTACTGCAAAATGCAGTTTTTAAAAGCTAGCTGTACTACAGGGTTTAGTAAAGGAAAAAAATCTTCACCTACTGGCAGGTTTTTAAGTTGAACATTAGTCTACTGTGGATGACAACTTGTCTTCAAGACAGACTGGTGTTCAGAACAAAAACTTCTCAGCAAGGGAAATTTTATTTTTCTATTCACTTCCGTACTAAACTAAATTTGCCACCCCGGTGGCGCAGTGGTCTAAGCGATGGCCTCTGATCATTCGTCCGAAAGGGCTCCGGGTTCGAATCCCGGTCAGGCATGGATGTTGTGTTTGTCTTACGGCACTGGCTCTCTCCCTTCCCTGGAACCAGTGACCCTAAATTAGGGACGGGCGACTGCTTATAGCCCATTGAGTTGCTCACGGTGGTCGTTAAACCTCCAATCAAAAAAAAAAAAAAAAAAAAAAACAAACTAAATTTCGAAAGTCATAACATTTTCAGTTACCTAGAAACTCTGCAGATAGTCTCTTATTCACACAGAACACCAGGACAGCATGTGAATGAGAGATATATGAACATCGCCAAGAATAAAACTCGTTTCCTTGGTTCGCCACGTTTACTCACATTTGTCAACTGCCCTGTGATGACACGGCTGTTGTCTGAGGGTTAAACGACCACCGCGAGTAATTTAGTAGACTATAAAATGTCACCTGTCCCTAATTTAGGGTCGCTGGTTCTAGGGAAGGGACAGAACCAGTGCCGCAAGACATCCATGCCACACCACGATTCGAGTCCGGACTTATCTCAGACGAAAATATCTGAAGACAGTTCTTAGTGAGCGACGGGGACGACGGCAAGTCATGAATTCGCCAATACTTTTTCAAATAATCAGAAATACAAAAGACTTTCCCCTTTATTATTCGTCTTTGCCTTTTTTGTTGTTGTTGGAGTAGGCTTAGTTCCCAGTGAATTATTCAAATAATCATAGAGTATTAAATGTGTATCAGTTCCTAGATTCAGTTTCGCAATTTTACGTAGCGTAGTTGGTCTAAACGCTGTCTTCTGACCATTCGTCCAAGATAGGTCAGGGTTCAGTTCCCAGTAAGGCATGGACGTTATGTTAGTCTTATGGCACTGGCTATCTCCCTTTCTTGGAACCAATGCCCCTAAATTAGGGACAGACGACTGCTTATAGCCCATCAAGTTGCTCACGGTGGTCGCTAAACGCAAGCTCATACACAAAATAATAATCTATGCGAAAAATTCACGATACTTACGGGGAGACTATCATAAGACAAAGTCATCAATAACTCTTAAGCACTATTGCGTCCTTGAACGGTGAAATACGGAGATCACTTGTATTTCTACCTTGCATGGGAGGAAATCTACCAGTTGTCTCAAGAAAAAAAAGTAGTATTGAACTCGCGCAGGCAAGGAGGCTAGAATAAGCCATACAAGATGATTTCTTAAGGTCCCAATGATAGTGGTCCCAATGAATAAATAAAGATTTGCTATAATAGTTCAATCCTTTTAAAAAAGGAAAACGCCGCCCCGGTGGCGCAGTGGTCTAAGCGATGGCCTCTGATCATTCGTCCGAAAGGGGTCCGGGTTCGAATCCCGGTGAGGCATGGATGTTGTGTTTGTCTTACGGCACTGGCTCTCTCCCTTCCCTGGAACCAGTGACCCTAAATTAGGGACGGGCGACTGCTTATAGCCCATTGAGTTGCTCATGGTGGTCGTTAAACCTCCAATCAAAAAAAAAAAAAAAAAAAAAAAAAAAAGGAAAACTTTGAAACTGTTGCTTTTCAAAGTAAATTTTTTGTTCCGTCCCCACTGGTATCAGGTCTGGGTTCGAATCTCTGAGAAGGAGGGAGTATCGTCGGTGTGCTTCTCTCTCTTTGCTGGAACGAAGGCATCTTAATTAAGAATAAAATATTTCTAGATGCTGATTGAAGTCTTCAAACTAAAATAAAAAAAATAAAACATTTGGCGGGAAAGTTTTTGACTAAAATGAAGAACATTTAATTTCTTTTTGGCAACACTTATGAGCTAGTTTGGTTAAAATGAAATGATGTCTGTAATCAGGATGGTGTGTCGTGTTGTGTCTGAGCTGTTGTAGCGAACTTGTTGACTTTCGTGTTTTTATGAGCGTATGTTTATGTATTTTTCTTCGACGGAAGTTATTACTGTGCTGCGGTGACACTAATGCCAGCGGTTTTAGTTTCCTGAACACCAGGTGTGCAGTTGAAGTTATTTGAAAACGAAATTTTCCTTGACAGTTGATAACTAGACATACAGCACCTACACTGGTTTTTTTTATTATTTTTTTATTTTAGCCGTTTAATTTAAACTGAAACTATCAGAATTATTTTATTTCATGTTAAAGTTGTGGTTTAGTAAGCTTTAGACAGCACACTTAAAAACTATCTTATAACACATGGGGTTGTCCATATTTCATGTTTAACAAATGTTTTAGCGGATTTTAATTCCGAGTTGGAGATTTTGGTCAACTTACAATTAAAAAAAAATGGCCTTTAGAACTCGCACCTTAACTTGGAGTATGTTTAAATGCGTTGAAATATATACATTGTGTGCTAAATGACAAGGTCGGAACACCCCTGCTAGCTAGGTAGGTTTATCTGTACCAGCGATGTTGTAGAAGTGAGGATAAAAGTTTCAGTTGTATAATGTGCCTATTCGTTTACCCGTAAGTATTAACACATGTCAAATATAATATAGTGCTGCGGTAGAAAAAATCAGAAGTGCTGCAACAACCAAAAATGCTATAAATTTGCCAATTAAGGGCATTGCAACATTCTCACATTGACCTCTTTCCTAGGAGCACACAGAGCACACGTACATGCATTATGTAAACAACTGAAAACTTTAAATATTTCTCAAAAGAAAAGTAACAATGTATAAATAGTTCCAGTTTCATGGTTTTTGAGGAAAAGCTGTGGTTCTGAATGCACCAATTTTTTTTTTTTTTTTTTTTTCCTTTTTTAAAAAAGGCTTTATCAACTTAAGTACATTTGTTTTTTCAGGGCTGCTTAGAAAAAAAGTGGGTAACACACTGCAATGCATTTTGTTCATGGTATAAGGTGAACATAATATTTATGATGCTGGCAGAAAACATTAACATTTTTACATGTCTCAACTTTTTAGGTACTGTCACTGAATATTGTAATCAAAAAATGGTTGTTGGTGGTTTGATTTCTATGTCCCTTTTTGTTTTTCTCTTAATTTTCTAAAACTTTAACTAATTTTAGAAATGAAAAATGTTCATCACAATGTGCATTTTTCATAGTAAGATTCTGCCTGCTGGTAAATCCGTATTGTTTCTTGGAAAAGTTCAAGTCGCCCCAGTGGCGCAGTGGTCTAAGCGATGACTTCTGACTGTTTTTCCGAGATGGGTCCGGGTTCCAATCCCGGTGAGGCATAGATGTTGTGTTTGTGTTATGGCCCTGGCTCTCTCCCTTCCCTGGAACCAGTGGCCCTAAATTAGGGACGGGCAACTGCTTATAGCCCATTGAGTTGCTCACAGTGGTCATTAAACCCCAATCAAAAAAAAAAAAAAAAGGTCAAATGTATGCAAACAAACCATTGTAAAGATAAACTAATTTAAGAAATGAAAAGTGATGTAAATAGTTTGTCGTCTAATTTTCCCTTTAATTTTAAGATTAACTTAGGATTACAAATGCTTCCAAGTTCACATATATTGCTGCATCATGTTTATATAGGCTGCTCAAACCCACAATCGATGAGCAAAGTAGTTCTGCATAACTTGTATGTGGATAAGTTTTACGAGCCAAAATAATAATTTAATCTCTGCAATAATACCAATTTCTTTTGTACACAAAAATTCAGCTAATCTTATACTAAACAAATACAGAATATTGTTAAAATGCAGGTTTTATTTGGCGAAGCTGTACTCGTGAGTCCATTTGCTCCGATTGGCTGCTGGTTTCCATTTACCTCCAGCTCTCCACTGTTGCAAATTCTTACATGAAGGAAAATGCTCACAATACTAATTTTACAAAAAGCAAAACTACACAGATTATTACCAATTTGATCTTAAATATCTTTCAAAATCACTTTCACTCTGTACATTGAATAACTTGAACTCCTCAAAGGGTCTAAATGCTGCTTTTTAAAAACACACACACAAAAGTGCATTAGCTATCATTTGATAATTTTCCCTTGTAAAATAAATTCTCAATTTACACCCTTCAAAAAATGACTCACACAATTAATCTCTTATCATTCTAAGAAAAATTACCCATTAAATGCATTGTGAACTAGTTCTTTTGCTAATTGATGTTGGATGTGAGCCTGCTATATGTAAATGTGGCACAGAGTGATGCATGTGAACTTGGGAATTAGGTGAAAGCATACAGAATACCATCCTTCTACCTGTAAATTCCCATTTTCCTTTAAAACTTGAGCTTTTAAATTGCTAAAAAATGGTTGAAAACACACCCCATTACTGAACATAAGGAAGTGTGTAGAAAATTGTTTCTGTGGATGTATATTTTATATCCTTCTGTAAAACTGTCTCATTAAATAATTTCAGAAACAAATATTCACATAAGGCATTTTTGGATGTACATGAAATTGATTACATACATATTTTGGCAAATGTGTACCTTAGTGTCCTAAATTATTTGGCTAAAATTAAAAAAAAATAAGATATACATATTTTAATAGCAAATGGGGGAAATTTTAATCTTTAAAATGCAGTTTAAAGATTTTTACTGTAAAACTACCTCCAAGTACGACGCTGCGGCGAAGACATCAAATTTTGCTCTGTTGAAATGAAAGTTCGCTTCAGCGGCCAATTCATGGGTGGAAGACTACAAGAGTAACCGGTTATGCTCTTGCCAGGAAAGCGTTCCATTTTGGAGTGCTACGCTATAGAAAATAGCTCATCATTTCAGTCTCAGTTTTTTACATCACAATCTGAGAACTGTCAATACCAAAGCCAAAACTGCACTAGAATACAAAATGAGCTTCAAACTATGCCATCAATACCAGAACCAAAACTTCCCCTTTCTGACTTGCTATCTAGCTTCGGTTGGAGAGAACCAGAAATTTACTTCAACGCTTTTCTAGAAGCAAGAAAGGCATCTGTATACTTTCTATTTCATAATTAGGGAATCGTATGCAAAAGAATGACATAATTCTCGCGTGTTTTGAAAAATAGACAGAAATGAAAAACTATTTAGTGTAACATTGCACTACAATATGTAACTCTTTCTTGACAAGAACATACCCGGTTTCTCTTGTAGTCTTCCGCCAATGAATTGGCCACCAGAGTGAGACACACGATGGCCTTCGTTTTAATGGAGCTACCTTGACATCATCGCAGTGGCGTCTTAGGATTGTCATAGGTGTGTTGACATTGTCATACTTGGAGGTAAATTGTATGGTAAAAATCTTGAAAATGAAGTATAAAGATGGATTTTTAAAATTCCACCATTTGCTATTAAATTGCATACTTTAAAATATGTATATATCTCTTTTTTTTTTAATTTTTAGCCAAATAATTTAGGATGCTGAAGTACACATTTTCCCATCTTTTTTATCTCTATACTTGCATGTTGATAAAAACAGCATTCCCTATGAATTTTAAGCCATGGAAATGAAGAACAAAGTCTTTAGTAAAAGTCTGTTCACTAGGCAAATTCACTAGGCAAATGAATTAGATATAACAGCAAGCCTGAGAAGAATGGGAAAGTCCTGTGGATTGATTCAGCATGAAGAGAGACCTAAGGCATAAATGGAAAGCTTACCTACCCTCAGAGTGGTTAACTTTACATCGTTTCTTGCAAAGGAAATGTCAAAGTATGAATGTCAAGAGACAGAAACGTTCACTGTGAACAAATATGATCAGCTTTTGTAGTTCTGAAATGTTTTTATTAGAAAAAAAATCTTCATAACTCATACTCAGGTGATTTCCTTTTGGCGGCATGCTGATCTCTGCATTGAACAATATCTGTGAATTGGTGCACAGAAGGATGTGTGCACAATGCTGAATTGTTGTTGCACGATAGATGCTTGCTGTAAAATGGAAGACTTGATGTGAAATAGTTTTCTGACCAGCTATGCTCCCAGTTAACCTAAGAGTGAACCACTATAAAGGGTACGAGGCAGCTACCTCCGCTATGAAAAATAGTCCCTATCGTTTAGAGCGAAAAGCATCAAAATTATTGCTTAGAATCCATTTTTGTTTGCTCAACAATTCATCAGACAAAATTGCTATCTAAAAAAAAAATCTAGAAGTTAGAGCAGTTTTAGAAGTAAATTTGTTCTGAGAAGTTGCTGAATCAAGAGCTTCACACTTTCAGCTATTTCTGCCCACTTGGGATGCAACTCTGACAGGAGGAAGGGGTGGAAGACCTGTCCCAACATTAACAACACAGAGGCAATAAATTGACAATCAGGTAAACTTGAAGGGTGTTTTACTTAAACAGGCAGTAAGGGAAGCAGTTTGGCTTCCACCAGACCCCCACTGACAATCCCCACTGCTTGTGAGATGTGTGGGTGGGTGGGGGGATAAGAAAGGAAACAGTAGAAGAGCACATTGATGCGGATGGATACCGTTCTTGCATTTCACGACGAGATGTGACAAGGTTCTCCCGCCTTTCCCAGTAGTGCACTTTTAGGGTGAATTGGAGTATAATTATGTCCCAGCTGTGGTCCCCCTCCTTTAGAGGGGGACACTTATGAATAATTACTGTTGCCTATGTTAACCAAAGTAAAATTCCAAAATGGAAAAGTCCCTCTGTGCATGAGTTCATAGCTCTCAGTTCAGAGATTTAGTACACCACCAAGAAGAAATAAGTTTTAATTTTTTTCCCCCAATAAAAACTGATTGTTTGCAGTGAACCTTTCTCCATCTGATATTTTTTTGTCATTTCCCTTATTGTACAATATTACTGAACATTTTCACTAAACCCTTTAGGCTCATTCATTTCATGTGAAATCAACTGGTGAATTTACTGGATCCATGACTAGTTGTGGTTAAATATCATGAACTTGTAGTGTGTTCTGCAAAAATGAACTGAGAAAGTTAATTTTTTTGGCTTTATTCAGAGGTGCGATTATTTTCAAGTGTTGTTTAGTTGAATTTATTACTCAGAGTTCTTTATTTCCCCTGCAAACTTTTCTGGCTTTGATGCCCCAGTGGCGTAATGGTCTAAGTGCCAGCTTCTGACCATTTGTCTGAGATGGGTCAAGGTTTGAATTGCAGTGAGGCATGGATATTGTGTTTGCCTTGTGGCATTGGCTCTCTCCCTTCCCTGGAACCAGTGGTCCTAAATTTGGGACAGGCGACTGCCCGCTGTGTTGCTCATAATGGTCATTAAACCTCCAAACAAACAACAACAACCAAAAAATTGGCTTTTTGGTAACTATCAAGATCTGTTTTCAATGTTGCACTCCATTCCATATAGATGATCAACTTATCTTTATAATATAAGATAGTATTATTTGTAAATAATAATCTTCCATATCCCATTTTTAGGAAAGATATCTTTATAACTAAAAATACAGTCACCACATATATTTTTTATTCATATATATAACAGAAAAATATTCTGTCCCTGAAGAAGGTGGAAATATTAGTTAATCTAATTTGCTGACTGACTTAAATTAAACAGGCATGAAAGACTTCCGCGAATAGGCGGAAATCGGCTTCTTTCTGTTCCGTTTTTGGTGTTACTGATATTATTCCAAAAATGCAATAAAATTTTTAGGGGGGGGTATGCCTCCATTTTCTGGAAAGCAAAATGGTAATGACTTCGAATGACGGGATGGTTATAGCGCAGAATGTCACCTCTTCCAGGAATGTGAATTGTGTGCCAAAACAAAAATCTTGTGTCATCTTGCTACAAAAGGCAGATTTTGCCTCAGAACCGCTGTGCCTAGTCGTCATCATCGGGACTTCGGTGCGGTAAATTCTCTGTGCGCACTCTTCCGCTTGACGCTGAGTAAGGCCATGCGGTGGGAAGACAGATTCAGCAACTCCAAGTACTACGGGTTTTACATAGTTACTATGGAAATCGTCGACAGAAAACATCGAGTATGCTATGGAAATCGTCGGTCCGCCACGAACGATAGAAAACGTCTAGTATCCAACAGAAATTGAAAATCTCAGTGAAATAACGTTATTAAACGTGTAAAGTTTATTTTTGTGTTTTCAAGATTCTAACACTTGTTAAACATTTTTGGGAATGTTTCGTGGGTGTTGAGAATGTCATGTCGTTTTCCGTTTCCTCATGTTACTTTTTTTCACAATTCCCCTCCCCCGCCCCTGATTTTTTCTCTCTCTCTGCCTGATTATGTTTTTTATTTTTATTTTTGATGTTTTCTTGTTTTGTTCCTCGTTTTTAATATCTTCGGTAATAGTAAAAAGGAGCGACTTCGTATTTTTAAAGAATTTTTTCTAATGAAATGCATGTTACCCTATTTCTAATACATCTTCAAAACTAATCAATAAAGAGCAATCATTTTTGCCCCTTTCCTTTTTATTAAACAAAATTAAATTTCTAGATTGGTATTTAATCCAATCCGTCCGTGGTGGACTCCGCGCCGCTTCCATGTTTGTTTCACGGCAAAGTGAGCAACGCTGTATTGATTTTTCACTTTCCATAAAATTCGTGTTTTCCATTTCTTAGTCACTTTTTACTCATACATGAGATTTATTCGTGGATTCGCGGAATTCCGCTTTTTGTGTCATCATTTGGGTCATTTTCGAGGTCAATGTAAAACTAAAAAGAAGCTGCTTTATTAGTTTTGAAAGATGAAATACCGTCTGGGGATGGTATTTCATCTTTCAAAACTTTCAACGGAATTTAAACGGAGTGAAGATTTCCCCCCTATAATCCTAATTTCTTTTTCTTGCGATGTTTCTTCTGCCCAGTATTGTTATTAAATGTCATTTTAATGCATAAATATTTGTATTTTAGCTTGAAAAAACGGAGGGTAAATGTCCGAAAACGGATGTCGGACGGATCAAAGATTTTGCCGGCAGTCGTGATACCTTCTCGCGCGACATTCCCTCTACTCCGTGTTATTAAATGTCAGTAATTTTATACTTTGGATGCAGTGATGTGCTCCAGTTTAATATTTGCATAGATAAATTTCAATGAATCCCAAAACATGCACTTTTTAAGTTAAACAAATTCAGTGCCTTCTCAAAAATAGTGAAGGCATTATTGAGTTGTTTTCCTGGCTCTAAAGTGGAAAGTTCCATTAGTATGATAGGGATGTACTTGATAAAGAATCCAGCAACATGAAAATTGAAAGATTTTCATCTGTTCAAACTATGAAATATAAGCTACTGAATCAGGATAAGTCAGCCTTGGAATTTTTAAAGAAAAACGATTAATTGCATAGCCCTGTAGATAGAGATTTATGCCAGAATATGAAATCATCATATTCAGAATATAAGAAAGAATTGCAGGATAAAGAAGAAATGAAAAGAAGACGAAAGGAGCTAAATATCATCAAAAACTTATGCAGCAAATTAAAATCAAATGAATTGGTTCAAGAGAAAAAAAACTAGCTGGCTAATTCTTAAAAGGTCAACAAATTGTTAGACAAAAACAACTTAAGAAAATGAAATTTCATTAGTTGTGAATGACTTTTATTATTTATCTACAAAATGTCTATCGTTTTTGCAAGCATTTATCATATTTCTTCATTTTGTGTCAAATCAAGAATCAACATTTATTCTTCAAACTTTTATTATTTATCAACAAACATGTCTAAAGTTTTTGAAACCTTCGAGATTTCATTTCCATACAACATTGTTATCTTATAAAGACATTTGATTAATTTCCTCACTTGATTAAAACATCGTTCTGTACTAAGGTGAGTGTTTTTCTATGAATATGGCCTTATCAGCAATTTTTTTCCCTTAAAGTTATATTGTACTATATATTTAATTTTCTTGAAACAAAATGCATACACTATTTAGTTGACAGGCGTGTGATCAATACATAAATATCATGGTTGTTAATTTCCTCATTTGTATACATCAAAGAGTGAAATGCAAGATTCTACACTTTGTTACCCTGCGTGTGGAAGTTCAGCTTTTCCTATCTGCCCACTTTCATGCCTGATTAAAAAAAACCCAACAGTTTTTCCAACATAGCTTCTTTAAGTAGAATCATATGTCAATAGACAGGAAAGGTGGTAATATTGGCAAATCTTCATATATATCTACCAAAAGGTAGTTACAAAGGGCTGTCTAATGTAGATGTTTGTTTAAAATATCTTGAGATTTCTGAAATTCACCTATGCTGAATCTCTTCATTCTACATTTTCAAATTTGGAGCTATGTTTCTGAAATTTTGTAATTTCTATTTTCGAAAAAAAACATTAGCAGGACTTGAATATCTGAAAAGTTACATGCCCAACTGGGCATGTGTAGAAATTATTTACCTGCCCAGGTAGTAAAAGCTGGATTCCCAAAAAAATTTCTTTTAAGATAACAAATCAGAACCCTCATTTCTTTTAGGTTAAAAAACATAAACTTTTTTTTTACATGTTTTGCATTTCCATTTTAAGGGTCTGTATTCAAAATGCTCAATGCAAAAAGCGTGTATCTCAAGTTTTAAGATGATGATGAAATTGATTTTGAGGAATTGAGTTATTCTGCCATATTCCGTTTGTTGAAGTTTTTGCCTTTTGTCACTAAACTCTAGAGGCTACTTCCATCAGAAGCACTCGTCCTGTTGCTGACTATAAACAATGTTTGGAGCAAATCTACATATGGTTCTATTTTCTGGACCTAGAGCATGAAATAATTAAAGAAGTGATGTTCTGTCCTCAGCACTCCATAACAATAATACAACTTCTGGTGATTAGCAGTGAAATGAAATACGATGTGCGACGATTGTCTTTTTTCTTGTAGTAGGAAGTTCTGTTCGAGACTTTATTTTTAAATGCAGTTGCACCCATCGGGCAACTGGATTTTTTATTTACCTGCCCAGGCCCATATTATTTACATACCCCAGACATGGCATTTTTCAAGCCATGATTAGTATACACTGAAGTGCAATTGAATTAGAGATACCTGTCTAGAAATGTGTAGCACACCTTTCGCCCTGATGATGGCGGCGATTTGTCTCGGCATGGACTCTACAAGACACCAAAAGCGTTGGGATGCCATACGGATCCACGAACCCTGAACAAGCTCCCACAGTTCACGAAGATTTGATGGAGGGAAGCCAGAGCCTCGAACATCTCTCTCAATGGCATCCCAGATGTGCTCGATGGGATTGAGGTCAGGTGACCTAGCTGGCCAAGGAAGCGAGGTCACGTCAGTGGAATGTTCATCCAACCATTCAGATACAATTGGTAAGCGATGGCACAGTGCATTGTCTTGTTGCAGGATGAGGTCCCCAATGGGATGTTGAAGATGCACAAATGGGAGCAAATGGTCGTCCAGGATATCCCGGTAAAGTTGACCTGTGAGGGACGATGTCACAGGTACCTGGGGTCCCATTTCAGTCCACGTAAACAGTACCCAGACGAGAATACCAACCCCACCAGCTTGAAGAGTACCCTGCTGGCAAGAAGGATCCATCGCTTCACGTGGTTTGCGCTGTACTCGTATCCTGCCATCCGCATGTACCAACGTGAATCTCAACTCATCAGTCCAGTCAACATTTTCCCACATGTCTATGGTCCTGTGGCGATTTTCCTGCGCCCATCTTAACCTTTGCACCCTGTGATGTGTGATCAGCAGCGGTACCCTTGTGGGATGATGGCTTCTGTACCCCATAGCGAGGAGATGGTTCTGAATGGTGTGGCTGCTTACACGTTTTTGTGCACCAGCGTTAAATTGCAGAGTGATTTCTTGCACTGTGGCCCGTCTATCCGCTGTTACAATGCAAGCTAGCCAATGATTACCCCGCTCGTCCACACGCTGTTGTCCACGGCAGTTAGCCCTTGCAGGGATGGTTTTACCGGATTCAAAGTACTCGCGGTGCACCCGTGACACAGTGGCTCGTGAAAATCCCAGTGCCTGCACGACTTCCGAGATGGAGTGACCCATTCGTCGGGCCCCAACAATTTGCCCATGATCAAATGCGCTTAGATCCTTCGTCTTACCCATACTGCGTCCGACTCTTATCGATTCCTGTCGCATTACTCCTTATATTGCCGGATTGCTGCATATGTCATGTCATTTTCGTTTACAGGGCCGCCCACATCTCCACATTTGCATAACGCCAGCTGTCTCTAATTCAATTGCTCTTTAGTGTATTATGACACTAGTGTTATGATCAATGCATTGCATGAACATTGGGACTTGGGTGTTCATTCTGGATGCTCAATGCTTGAACTGGTCATGTATTGTTGAATGGATATATGATAATAGCAGCATACTTTACTAATGCACCAGGAATTTTTGTGATGCTAAGAACTAAGCAATGTCATTGGAAATATGTAGGACAAAACTGAATTGAAAATATAGAATAAAAAGGAAAGCAGCAGTGATGAGTTTGAAGGGGGAAAAGAGGGGGAGGGAGGTGCACAGAGAGTATGGAAGTAGTGTGTTTTTGTTAATATTTAATCTTTACATGTGTCTAAGTGTTTTCTTATATTTTTTCAAAAGTTTCTGTGAAATTTTCATTAATTCTCAATGTTTGTTCTTTTCTTTTTCAGAATTGCAAATGAGGTGTGTTATTAATTTGAGCTGATGAAAGAATGTCATCTCAAAGTGACTCTGATGAATTTTTTGATGCAGAGGATACAACACCTGTGCGTACATTAAGGTAAGGTTAGCAATGATGCATCATAGCTTATTTTGGTTTATTTTGTGTTCCTTACTCTTCATTAATATTCTTTGCATCATGAGCCTTGATAGTATTTCCGAGTAATTATAATTCAATACTTCTTCTTGCACTTTCTCCTAAATGACTTGTTATCCATTAATGATTAGTGGAGAATGAAGTTGCAAAGTTTTAGGGAGGCTGTTCTGGGACTGTTGGGAAAACGAAGGCAGCTCTACTGGTGAACAAAATGTAGGAGTTTGCAGCTGTATAGCAAGCATAAGTATTATAGTTGTTACAGTGTGGTAGTTTTGCATGACTACATCATCAGCGATTATGACAATTCTGATATTTCAATCTTGTCAGAATACGGTAAAGTAAGAAATCTGATGTGTGTAAAACTGATTTCTTGAATTTAAAATATTAATTTACGTAAAGTATTTATTTTATTCAATTGAATTTTAATTCACACTGGCGTAAAGTGAAAACAGAACACCAAGAAGGAATTGGCGGACGATCATGAAATTTACATATGTTAATGGGGTCTGGGTTGTAAGGTCAGGTGATGCGTAACATCACAGCCTCTCCTTGACAAATGTCAACCCCGCCTTCTCGTGGTGCATCCTGTTCCCACTAAAGGGGCTCTGATGACCACCAATAGCGGTATAACTATACCATCGGGATCAGAGGAAATGCTATCCCACACTCACCAACCCGCTTGGCCAGCGTGGTGAGTTATGGCCAAACACCTCCAAAATGACTCTACAACTTAAATCTTGGCCCTCAGTCTCCGGCAGCTGGAATGTACCTGGCCAAGGCAGCGGCCAGTGCGACATGAAGGCAGAGGGTGCTAAGAATCCCCGGAGGACCGGACTAGGCTGCCATTTGATGCTGACCTTGGCTACGTATAATGGACGCTCCCTATCTTCTGATTCAAGGCTTCTTGAATTGGAAGAGGAACTACAAAGGATCAAGTGGGACATCGTCGGGCTAAGTGAGGTAAGGAGAAAAGGAGAAGATCTCATTGAACTGAAAAGTGGACATCTCTTCTATTATCGTGGGACAGATACTGGTAGAACTAGTGGTGTTGGATTTATAATAAACAAGAAACTGAAGGATAAAGTGGTAGAAGTTGAAAGTTCCTCTGACAGAGCTGCACGACTCGTTATCCAACTCTCGAGAAGATACCAGGCTCAGATTATTCAAACTTATGCACCCACCACAAGTCATCCTGAAGAAGAAATTGAAGAATTTTATGAGGAAATTTGTCATCTAAATAATAAAGGTAAGCAGCACTTGAAGATAATTATGGGAGATTTCAATGCAAAAATAGGGCACCGGCAACAGAATGAAACTTCAGTAGGCAAATTCGGTCACGGCAACAGAAACCAGCGTGGAAATACTCTCGTTGAGTTTGCAGAGGCAGAAGGATTTTTCATCTTGAACTCCTTTTTCAAGAAAAAAGCCACACAGGAAATGGACATGGAGACATCCAATTGGGACGACAAGTGAAATTGATTTTATTATGTGTAACAAAAAATTCGTCATCGAAGACTGCAGTGTGCTAAACAAGTTCAACACAGGTAGTGACCATAGATTGGCGAGATGTAAGATGCACCTCAACACTAAACTGGAACGTGGCAAGCTCATAAGACAAACAAAATGTATTGACATAACCAACCTTAAAAAACACCATAATACTTTCAAGTTGGAACTGAAGAACAGATTCTCTGCTTTAGAAGGCCTAACATCGGAAGAAGTGGATATTTCGGAAGTTAACAGAAAAGTAACCAAAGCTCTTATGGAAACAGCAACAAAATTAGCTGGGTCTAAGAACAAGTTGCATGTGAACAAATTATCAGGAAAAACCAAAATGTTGAAGCAAAAAAGAAGAAAGATGAGGACAACTAAAGAAGATGTGACTTCCAAAGTGGAATATATAGAGCTATGCAAGACAGCATGAAAAAGCATCACTGAAGACGTAAGGAAATTCAACTGTGAGCTAGTGAGGAAAGCAATTGAACACAACCACAGCCTTAAGATAGCAAAGGGACATCTCAGTAAGGGAAGAAAACAGATTATGGCTCTGAGAAAAGAAGATGGTTCTATAACAAGAAATAGAGGCGAAATTTTGACAAGAGTGAAAGATTTGTACTCCAAATTATATGAAAGGGATAATACATGTGCTCCAGACATCGTGAAAGGTACCAAAGTTCTTCCAGTCCTCCCAGCAGAAGTTGCTCATGCAATGAAGAACATGAAGCGGGGGAAAGCTCCAGGAGAAGATGGAATTACTGTAGACATCATACAAGAAGCAAGTGGAGAAATTGAAACAGTACTCGCCCAAATTTTCACTCGATGCCTTAATGAAGGGAAGATTCCTGAGGATTGGAACAATGCTACAATGATCCTGCTACATAAAAAAGGTGACATTGAGGATCTCAGGAACTACAGACCTATCAGCCTCCTATCAGTGGTTTATAAAATCTTCACTAAAGTTCTTTCACACCGCTTGAAGGTAACACTGGACATGGCTCAACCGAGAGAACAAGCTGGGTTCAGGAGTGGCTACAGCACAATAGATCATATCCATGTACTGAGAGAACTAATTGAAAGAGCGAGGGAATATGAACTTCCATTGTGCATGGCTTTTATCGATTATGAAAAAGCCTTTGATTCGGTGAAACCATCAGCAGTTACAATGGCTCTGAAATCCTGCAGTATTGAAGATGCATACATTAATATTATTAATAACATCTATGAAAATGCAAGTGCAAAGATTCGGCTGTTTGAAAATACAACACACATAAAAATTGGAAAAGGAGTGAGACAAGGTGACACCATATCTCCGAAGCTCTTTAATGGCACATTGGAAAATATCTTTCAATCACTGAACTGGGAAAACAAAGGGATAAAGATTAATGGAGATTACCTAACCCACCTTCGTTTCGCTGATGACGTAGTCATTTCTGCAACAACCCCATCAGAGCTGCAGATTATGATCCAGGAACTTGCTGACAAGAGTAAAGAAGTGGGATTAAAAATGAACTTTCAGAAGACAAAAGTGATGTTCAATGCTTTTACAAGAAATGAAGATTTATCGATTGATGGAGAAAAACTGGAGATAACAGATACGTATGTTTATCTTGGACAGCAGATATCAAGTGAGGGTCACATTGATGAAGAAATTAATAGGCATATTACTTAACCCACCTTCGTTTTGCTGATGACGTAGTCATTTTTGCAACAACCCCATCAGAGCTGCAGATTATGATCCAGGAACTTGCTGACAAGAGTAAAGAAGTGGGAATAAAAATGAACTTTCAGAAGACAAAAGTGATGTTCAATGCTTTTACAAGAAATGAAGATTTATCGATTGATGGAGAAAAACTGGAGATAACAGATACGTATGTTTATCTTGGACAGCAGATATCAAGTGAGGGTCACATTGATGAAGAAATTAATAGGCGTACAAAACTTGTCTGGAGAGCTTTTGGAAGAAACAGCATAATTTTCAAGAGCAATATGCCATTATGTCTTAAAAGAAAAGTGTTTGATCAATGCATCCTTCCAGTGCTTACGTATGGTGCAGAGGTGTGGACCTTAACTAAAAGAGACATACAATGGCTGCAGACAACTCAAAGAAGCATGGAGAGGTGCATGCTTGGTATAACCAGGAGAGATAAGAAGAGGAACTCGTGGATTCGAAAAATGACCAGAGTGGAAGACATCATGATCAGAGTTAAATCCCTGAAATGGCAATGGGCTGGACATTCTGCCAGAAGGACAGACCATAGATGGACAGCCAAAATTTTAGATTGGATTCCAAGGGACAGGAAAAGACCCAGAAAAAGACCACATGGGAGATGGGTGGATGAAATTCGAAAATATGTGGGAGTGACATGGAGGAGACTGGCACAAGACAGACCGTTGTGGAGGAAACTTGGGGAGACCTTCGTCCAGCAGTGGATTGATAATGGTTGACAATGATGATGATGATGATGATGAATGGGGTCGAGTTTACGTAGGTGTGATGTTAATTTTGGGACCAACCAGTGAACACTTAGGCCACAGCACGGCATAATATGCAAATTATCGTCGGTGGTATTTAAGGAGTATGGCGAAGTGAATGTAATCAGTCGTCGGCGTACGGACACAAGCGAAGACCCTTAAGAAGCTGCAATGCCTGGACATGGAAGACGTGTACGATTTCAGCAGTTATTGGACTTTGAGCGAGGTCGTCTAGTTGTACTCTGCGAGGCCTAATGGTCGTATCATCGTATTGCGGAGCGAATTGGACTGGAAGTATCGGTGGTGGTATGATGGTGGCATTGGTGGTTTGAGGAACATTCCCACACGAGAAGACGTGGAACCGGGTGTTGCAGACGGACTGATGAGCGGACCAATCGACACATAAGAAGAGCGACGTCAAGCAGAACATCCACTGCGGCGCAAATCCGAGCTGTCGTTGCACCTGAGGTGACTGTGCGAACAATCCGCAACCGTCTACTGGATGCAGGACTACGTGCATGTGTGCCTCTGGCATGTGTACCTCTGACTCCAGCCCACCGTCAGGAACGGCTGCAGTGGTGTCGCCAACGTCTGCACTGGAGAACGCAATGGCGATCTGTCGTGTTCAGCGATGAAAACCTCGTACTAACCATGTTACATGAAAATGTTATTTTTCAGTTTACCAGCAAATACAGCTGTATTTTGCCATAATGTTTTGATCACGTTATCCTCTGTATTCCGTTATTATGCTGTATGAACTTCGTTGGTATCAGATTTCTCCTTCTAGGTGTTCTTTTTTCACTTTCCGCCAGTGTATGTAATTTCTCTAATTTTCCTACGAAATGAAAATTGTTACCAATTTTGCTCTATACAGTAGGTAAATTGTGCTGAGAATTTAGCACAGGCTAGAAAGGAAGTATTTGCCCCTTGCCCTTTTATGGTATTTTAAAATTTGAAAACAAAGCTGAAACTAAAAATAATTGAAATTAAAAAATTATGTAATTTGACTAGAATTGTGTTTTCTTTTTGGCATAATTTGGGTCAGCCTTGGCAGCTTCTAATAATTTTTTCTCCAAGTTTTTCAAAAAAACCCAACCAAACTGACCATCCTTTTGTATAATTCAACCTACTTAAGAGTTCAGCATTTACTTGCTCCATATCTGTCAGATTACTGCCATTGAACTACTGGTTATGCATCCAAGTAGACAGTCTCAACAGGCATTAACTACCTGGACTTGATATGTCACATAAGGTCAATTTCAGTAGATTCTCGTGATGTAAATATAAATAACACATCACCTTCTCATGATGTCATTCATTTTGCATTATAGAAAAGAGGTTGCCCAGATTTTATCATTTGGTTCACCTTTTCATAAAATAGGAAATATATCTTCCACGAGCACCTGTTCATACAGAGTTTATTCATATCCAAACTTAGTTTAAATAATTCTGAAAGTTCAGGAGTTATGTTCCACTTTGACATGAATTATTCAGTATTTGAAAATGTTATTTGTAAAAACAAGTATCATATAATGATTAAATAGTTAAAATAAAGTTTGTGTGGTTAAAACTCAGGCTTCACGTGACAATAACACATAAACATAGAAAACGAGTGAAAACACACGGTTGAGTATGGTCAGCAGTAGCTTTCGGTTGTCCTACGACCTTGATCACCCAAGATCGACTGGATGGGCTGGCTGTCAGAACTACAATTTGAAGTTGGGGTGTTGGAAATGTTGCCAGATTTTAGAAGAGAGATCCAAATAAAATGGGATTTGGTGAGGGGTCTCTGAATTGCAGTTTTTGGTGAACAAAATTTCAATGCTTTCTTGGAAATGCAGAGATGCTTTGTTGATAAATGGGGCAACTGTTTTACTTTCTTTCCAAATGGGAACTGCAGAGGTGTCTTCAAGGGTTAGTGCAGATAAAGCTGTCTTTGGATAACCATTGGAAACATATTTTTGTTGTCAAGGGTTAGTGCAGATAAAGACAGCTTTATCTGCACTAACCCTTGAAGTTCCCATTTGGAAAGAAACAAAAAAAGTTGCCCTATTCATCAACAAAAAGCATCTCGGTGTTCCCAAGAAAGCATTGAAATTTTGTTCACCAAAAACTGCAATTCAAAGACCCCTCACCAAATCCCATTTTATTTGGATCTCTCTTCTAAAATCTGGCAACATTTCCAGCACCTCAACTTCAAATTGTAGTTCTGGCAACCTGCCCATCCAGTCGATCGCGGATGATCAAGGGACGGTCGACAGTTACCACTAAACGAAGCTTTTACCATACGTTGAATACCATTTACAGCGTTGGATTTACCTTTTTTTCGTTGCATAGCAGTACTGCTATGCATAATTTTTTTTGTGTAGCAGTTTTTAAATATTGTGTAGCACTGGCATACATGCAATGTATCATGGGGTAATAAATTACGATGGCATTGTGGAGAGTTTGTAGATATATTTTATTCCACATTTCTACATATTAATGACAGATGAATATGCAGAATCAAATATTACATTAAACTTTGCTGCTAATTACAAAACCAAAACAAAAGTACATATTAGATTTGAATTACCTTTGTTGATGTTGCACTTTCATTTAAATTTTAGTTTTCCACTCCATCCAAGAAATAATCAGTCAGAATCCCTCTTTCTTTTGCCGTATGGTCAATTGTTGGGCCGTCGGGGAGCTTGGAAGAAAATCTTTGAGCCTCTTCCAGTGAAAAGGCTTCAGTAGCAGGGCCCTTAATACTAACACGAGCCAAGTTTTCCAATGCCTCTTCTTGCAGTTTATTGCGATTTGCAGTCTTTATCCTTCCCATGTAGGAAAATCCTCTTTGCACAACTGCATTTGAGACAGGAAAGACCAAGAGTATCTCAAATAGGTGAGCTAGGTTAGGAAATTTTTCTCTATTTGTTTTCAAAACAAAAGTCCAGAAATCCTGCCGACTGAAGAGTCTGAGGCTTTTTTCCAAAACACTTTCAGCTCCTGCTACTCTTCCTCTATTTGTGAAAGGGCAACATTGTTCCCTAAAAGAAGTGATCTGAAATGTTTTTTTACCAGTTCAATTTCATTTTGTCCATAGATCGTTAAAGTGTCCATTTCATTAGGCCACAGTGTAACATCCAGAATTTTCACACATTGAAATAATTTGCCTTTGATATCCAAAAACCTTTGTCTGATGCATTTGTGAAGTTTGATACCATATTTTGTTACCCCATTTGCATCCGTATCCAATGAGCATCCTGTTAAAGATATTCCAGCAAATGGCTCGCCTTTTACAACTGCAGAAATGTTAGATGCTGTATCGTCATGGCATGTTGTAGTTTATGGAGGCAAGTAGTGGCATGTATAAGGTCGCAACTATCTTTCTGTAGAGCGAGGCATAATTTCGTGATGATGCTATATATTTTTACCATCAAAAGCAGATGGTACAACCGAACTTCCTTGATTTTAAAATTTTTAAATAGCCCTTTATTTTTGCCACATCACCACTAGTTTCCGAAGCTGTATTTTCCAAATGAGCAATGATGAGGGCATACGACTTCACAAGTGCTATGGCTGCTCTTTTTTGTGGTCGATCCAACGTGTGCCCTGAACATTTTTTCAGATTATACATTTCCGTATTTTCTTGTTCGTCCAATATATTGGTTAATTCCTGCAGTTCCCTTCGTCTTTTTGGACCGCATTTATATTATGAATAAAGGTTCATCATATTTATAACAGTTTCAAAATACATATCTTTAATGGAATCTTGAACAGCCAGTTCAAGACGATGATTCAGGCAGTGCATTATTACAAGCCACGGGCAATCTTTTGGTTTTGTAGCCAGTCCTTGCCTAATACCTAGGATGACACTTGTACCATCTGAACAAAATGCAACAAGCTTCTTTTTCAAGTTAATTCCATAGTCTTCCAATATACGTAATAAAGATATTTTTAAATCTGCTGCAGTTCCAGAAGCAACATTACGCAGGGCAACAAATTTAGCCTGCATATTTCCATTAGAGTCCATGTATTTTACATACACAAGAATTTTCTCACAGGTACTCACGTCTGTTGATTCATCCAACAAAACCGATATGTAATTGGAGTTTTCTAGTTCAGCACATAATTCTTTAGTCAAGGTTTTGGCTATACAGTCAATAAATTCAGCACATTTTTTCTGATTAAGATAAGTATCAGCAAGCTGAACACCATGCCGTTTTTCCAATTCAGCAATTCTGGGGAATATAGAGTATGGTAGCTCTTCTTTTGCTACAAAGTGGGCTATATAAATAAGCTTACCTACTCTATTATTTTCTTTGTCTTCGATTCGGTTTAAACTCCTTCCAATTAGGGTCTGCATCATTTGAACAATAGTACTTGGATTTAGGTCAAAATTTATAGCTGATATATGCATATCAGATTTCATATGCTTCACAACATTGTCCTTCTTGAGAGCTGAACTGCTGATTCCAGTAATAAATGCTAAACTGAAGTTTCTTTTGTACTTCAGTCGATCCTCATATCATTTACACAAAGTGCAGCATACCTTAACCACAAGATTTTTTTCATTTAGTTCATAATCTAAACAACTGTTATTTGGACCAAGAACATTAATCCAGTTTCTTATTGTTTGCAACTGCACAGCCATGGCGAACGTGATTTTCTCAAAAATGATGAGTTCCACCACTTGTCGATACATTGACCAAGACATCTCTTCTGATATTTCAGGGCTCTTGCATTTGCGCTCAAAATCTCCCTTTCTAGTTGACTTGCAGCATTAGGAAACCATTCGAGCCTCTCATTGGTTAGTTCAGAAGTTCAAACATGGCTCTCGGCCCGCACGCAATCTGTATGTGTGATTCTGGAGTGAGTGACGAGTGAACTGTAGTGATGGGCATAATCAAGTAGAAATAATCGATTCATTAGATTATGGAAATCTCTTGAAACATTCGATTACGCCAAATTCATTCGACTGAAAAACCTCTTGAGAGAACTCTCAATTGCTCCTACGCTGTTTCCTTCGAACGAGTGCATTCGAAAGGTGAAATTGCTAGTCTACCCGAAAACATCTTGCGTGGTACCGAGATCCGAGAAGTTCGTAAGTATTCTTGCTTTTTGTGTGATTGAATTATCTAGTGCAGGAAGGATCTCTTGGGTTCATTCTAAATTCTTGAGACAGGTTATGCTATTCGAAACAATTCTAAGCATCCTTAGAGTCATTCCATCCAGAGAAAGAAAGCTCAGAGCATATAGCACCAATTAGAAATCACTCGAATGAATATCTCGATTTGTCAAACACACGTGGCTCTGAGCGTATCACCCCATCTACCGGTAAATTCTAAAATTAAAAATCATTCGAATAAATGTCTCGATTTGTCAGGTCTCTCGATTACAACCTTTTGATTCTTAAATTTAATCTATTATGCCCAACACTAGAGTGAAGGACCCTTTTTTTCCCTTTTACACTAATTCTTTCACCCGTAGCTGATGCTACCTCGGGAGCAACCCAAGTGCGATGTTTGGGCTCCTGAAACATCGAGAGAGGGAAGCGGTCTTTCTGCCCCTACTAACGTCGCCAATGGTACATTCCCCACCACATAAATCAACGAAACAGTGAAAGCAAGTGATCACAATCGGTCTGACAGCTTTTGGCTCTTTGCCAACATGGGAAAAAAGCGAAGGAAGTGGTTTCCGCATTGCAACATGCCACCGCCGGTCTGGTTTTTCCCCAAAAACTTTGTGCAGTATATTTGGTGTCAAGTCCATGTGAGATTCCAACGGAACTGTGGACAAATCGGGGGTGGGTCGTATGGATTAGATTCGTTTTGTGTAAGTACTGCGATGCAATACCGCTTTATTTCTATGCTGACCCCATTTACCTTCTAGATGTAGTGTAGCTTTTATCATTTTACTGTTATCCACCTGATGAGAAGACCATTTAGAGTGTCCCGAAAGTACTAGTGGTATTTTAATGAAGAAACAATTAACATGCCTCGACGGTATCATGTATTCACTTTCTTGATGAATGCTGGTGATTTATTTTCTACAGTTACTAAGTGTTTTTTTGGTTTTCTCCATTTCACTTATTTTAATCCTGAACTTATAAAAATTCCTTATATATATGTGCTATATTTTTAATACAGAAGTTTGTTAAATGAGACATTTCTTTGTACACTGGTGCATTTAATGGTGGCATTAAATTTGTCCCATCAGTCTTCTCATATCAATCACACTTTCTTTTGAAATGCTCTCTCTCATTGATTTTTCACTGAACACTGATGCACCTCCTCACATAAGATTCTTGTAGAATGTGGATTCTTAACATTTCTCATTCTGAATCTTTCAAATTTTCTGTGCATATCATCACTTACTTATTGATACATTCTCATTGGTTTATTTCATGGTATATTTTTCAATTGGAATTTAAATTATGTGGCTTACCTGTTCATGAACAGAAAAGCTCAATTTTCTGTACAATAGGCAAGCCACATATTTTACATTCTGATGGAAAAATATGTCATGAAATAAAGGTATGAGAATGTATCAATAAGTAAAACTCATGTACCTCTGTTGTATTTCTTTGTGCTGATATTCTCTTGTGAGAACCATGATCTCTGGCAGAGACTAGATTTCTGTGCTGCTGTTGGTTCAGTTGCCACTACAGATATCTCATTTGGTTCCTTTGCAAAGAGTTGTCATAGGCATACTTCCAGTAAGGGTTTCTTTATGTTATCTAAGCATAAGATGTACTACCTCACTGCTTTTAATAAGAAAGAAAAACATGTAATTCAGAGCTAGACATATGTTCCAAATCAAGGAGCCAGCTCCTAAAATTTAAGAGCCAGGGGAAATAAATTCAAATTTCAAAGGAAAATGTGTAAATGTAATATGTATGGTGATGATGCTGGACTGTCCCGGTGGCGCAGTGGTCTAAGCGATGGCTTCTGATCATTCATCCGAGATGGGTCCGGGTTTGAATACTGGTGAGGCATGGATGTTGTGTTTTTCTTACGGCCCTGGCTCTCTCCCTTCCCTGGAACCAGTGGCCCTAAATTAGGGACAGGTGACTGCTTATAGCCTACTGAGTTGCTCACAGTGGTCGTTAAACCTCTAATCAAAAAAAAAAAAAAAATGATGCTGGAATGAAAAGTAATACAATAGTGTTGTACTTGCTGCCAATTTTTTTTTTTTTTTTTTTGCTATCCATACTACTAAACTTATTGCTAAAACAAAAATTCCAGTTTGGCTCATAATTTTCTTTTCCTATTCTTCCAGTGATTGCTTTCTAAAAATAAAATTTTATATTTTGATTTTATTAAAATACAATTTGCTAAAACAAAATTTGGCCCATATGAAATCAAAGTAAGATATCTTCTTTTATGTAGTCTGCAACAGTATATAATTCACAGCATGTAAAATTCAGAAAAAATATTTTTCCGCCCCAGCACATAATCTACATTAGCATATAATTCATAGAATGTGAAATTCAGGAAGAAAACAGTTTTTTCCTTGATATAATCTGCAATGACATATCCATGAACCACGAAATTCAGACAAAGAAAAAAGAAAGAAAAAGTGTCGTACCCACACCTGTTATGTAGATTCCAAACTATAATTTCCTAAAGGAAAATTGTGATTCAAGGGATGTGATCTTAGAAGTCCAAAGAAATAAAGAGACACTATTATTGAAATAACAGTAACTGTAATTTTTAAGTAAATCACATCTCTTGAATCACTATTTTTCTTTTGGAAATTACAGTTTGGGATCAACATAACAGATATGAATACAATACTTTTTCTTTCTTTCTTTTCTGAATTTCATGGTTAATGGATATGCATTGTAGATTATGTGAAGGAAGAAACTCTTTTTTTCCCCTGAATTTCACATTCTATGTATTATATGCTGATGTAGATTACGTGTTGGGGGGGGGGATTCTTGTTAATTTCAAGCAAGTGAATGAAGTGCAAAAATCTGTAGTTTTTTTCACCATAACTGTTCATTAGTTAGACCTAAAATGAGTTGAAACTACAGACAGGCTGTAGGGTTTGGCATTTCTAAAAATGTTTCAACTGAAGAGCAAACAAAAGACTTATTAACTAATGCAAATAATGAATGTGATTCACCAAGTGATTACCAATGGCAAAGATGACCTGCTGTGAAATAGCAGAGCAGGCTTCCCACAACATGTAGTCTTCCATGTGTGCAAATATTAACAGTACCTACTGCCTCTGTAGCATATTTCTTGTAATGTTGATGTCAATTTCTGTGGCTTTCTACTTTTGTATAGTCTTGAATTTTTCCCGTGGTTAATGCATTTTCTGTACTTTTTCAATACTGTACCACCACATCTCCTGATTATTTTGCCATGTGGATTTGTTAAAACTTTAAAGCACAGCAAAAACTTTTTATTCCATGTGATGTATTTAAACTTACAACTTTTGAACTGATAAGTTGTGTTTTATACAGTAGAAATTACATGATTTCCTGCAAGTTACAAAATTTGAAGTGAAAAAAAAATGATTTTTTCTGCCTTGTTATATTGTGTGCTCTATCAGTTAGCAAAAATACAAAAAAAAAAAAAAAAGAATTTTTTTTTTATGATATTGGCCTTATTTGGAAGATGTGTGTGGTAGTACATTTATTTATTTTAGCTACATTTAAGGCAATTGGTTATTCTTACCTTTGCTACCTAAATAATGCATGTGTATTGTAGAAAAGCATTGCTTTGAATTTTCAGCACCATGATTCCTTAGTGATTTTTGTATTTGATCTGAGATGTTTATACTTTTATTGATCTGTATTAAATTTAACATATTTGAAGTGCAACGATTCACTGATATTATGATGTTACACTTTAGGATCTTCTCAGTTATTTCTTTTTTTTAACCAATGAGCCATTTGACTGCACATTTGCTTTTCCAGAGTCTAAACATTTTTTTCTTTTTTGGTGACCACGCATGTAGTGACTTTGAAACCTTGGCTTACTAATACACTAATAAAATGTGACAAATTTAGAGCCCTGTGGAGTTAAAATGTTTCTTAAATGTCATGATTTTGAAAGACTTATTGTAATGTTTAGACTAAAAATATCATTAAAGTAACTATTGATCATAATTAATTTTCATGCATTAGTTATTTATTATACTTAAATGTATACATCTTTTTCATATGCTTTCAGGTTAGAACAAGTTGGTGCAACTGATGGCAAGGTTAGTTTTGTTTTTGTTTTTGGTAAAATAAGTATGATAGGTATTGGTAAAGAAGCATTAATTTTATTTTAAAGATTCAGAGTGTGGTGTTGTAAACATCTCTTTGATGTTCACACTGCTAATTTGTATTAATGTGTTTTTAAATGTTACACTCCTTTCCTTGAGTGTGCATTTTTTTAAAGGTACAGTCAACCCTTGATGCACTGCTACCATTTGTTACATTGCATTGTTGGTGTTATATAAAATTTTCCAATTATTTTTAAGTAACTGAAATTTTATTAATTATGGTTCATAAAAAAACAAAATTAGCATTAAATTAAAAACATGTTAAATATAAAAAAATGTAGTTACATGTTGTATACATAGTGTGCTCTGTAGTTCAAAGGGTCAGTTTCATCTTGGAAGCATCTGGTTTGCATTAAATGTGGAAATTTACTTTACATAGCAGGAAGACAAAGTTAACATTTTAAAAATAAGGAATGAATAAAAAATCATGTTACCAAAACTTTATCGAGTGAAAATTCCTAGCTATGAATTTTCACAAAATCATTTTACATACTTTAGTCTCTTTTTAAAAAAACTCATCATGTATGTTTTAGATTTCAACCCAATTGTTTTCAGAGCACAATTTAATTTAACAAGTGTGTTTGAAATATTGCCATCAAGTTGGCTTCAAAGAATCTGCATAATATTAAAAGACACTGATTCACATCTTTGTATTAGTGTTTGTTAACCTTAAAGTTTACCACAATTGAATCATGGTGTGAAAAAATGGGAAGGGAACTCTCAGACAGTTTGCAAGTGGTGGTAGATTGAGCATGGTTTGGGCTGAGAAATGCGAATGAACATTGTCCTGTTGGAAAATTGCACCAGAGTGAGCGTTCAGAAAAGGTAGGGCCACTGGTTGCAGGACCTCGTTAACGTAACGTTGGGCTGTAAAGTGCCTGTAATGAACACCAAAGGTGATCTGGCATCGTAGGCAATTGCACCCCACACCATTACCAGGCCTTCTGGACGTGTGACGCTCGACAACAAACCGTTCATCTTGGAGCTGGCCACCATGCCTCCACACACGGATTCATTGGTGGTCTCCTCCAAGAGAAAAGTGGTACTCGTCACTGAAGATCACCCACTGCCATCCGAGTGGCTCCATGGCAGTCTGGCCTGACACCATTGCAGTCTTTAGCGACGATGCAATGGTTTTAAGGACAGTCGTCGTAACGGTCTACATGTGTGTAGTCCTACATCGTGCAGCCGTCTGCCAGTTGTGCTGGTACTAATCGGACGATGCATGGAGGGCACCACTGCTCACTGAATATCCGCAATCATGGCTGTTGGGTCACTCCATGCATGTCGGACAACCCATTGGTCCTCTCTCTCCGTGGTTGGTCTAGGTCTCCCAGACGCTTCCCGTCGCTGCTTGCGTGCCTTGTTTTATCCAGTGCGGCCAACAGCGTGCTACGATGTTATCTGCATGACCGGTATGGCACGAAATATGGCGATTAGACCATTCTGCTTCCCGGAGCTCAACAACACGCCACCCCTGTCAAACTCCTCCAACTGCTCGAATTGCTTCCGAACCTTTCTCCGAGGCATACTTCACTTGCAAAGGATGCAACCAATGTAACAGCATGAGTCAGAACAGCAAGCGTGCACAACGGGACAACCTTATATAGCCGGTCAGGCACAACATCGCTACGACCCCTCCTTGCTTGCGTCACATGCTCGGCTGAACATGGTACTCAAATCATTTACATGTCTCACGATGTCAAACCTACCCACCAAGTTTCATTCCTGTCGGTTGCTTCCTTCTGGGTGCAACTATTTTTCTGACTATGGTGTATATATTGGCAGGCAGTTAGCGGATGCAAAGGGTGTGGTAGTATATCAAGGGATGTTTTATATAGAGCACATCTGTTCAGAGCCAAACGGTGGTGGTGTGCAAGAGTGGTGATAAATCGTGGGATGCTACTTCAAGGGTCGACTGTATTACACAACTTATGCCTGTAATGTACCTACTTATACACATACACCATCTTGTGAAATCTGTATTTAATAAGACATATGGCATATGATATTGTTTGACAATAGTGCAGATCATTTTATGCGCACATTATGTACATGCTTATCACTAAGCAATTTTATTTTGCTGTTATTATTATTGAAAGGGGGTAGTTGCCAAATTTTAGTTAATGTTGTGCCAAACATTTCCGTTTCAGTGATGTTGACATTTGCGTGAATTAGCATTTTCACTTTATTCTTGTTTTAAATCAAAATACAGAAATAAACTTAATGTGGAACCAGATTTAAGTTTATTTTTAAATACACCAGAGTTGAATAATTACGAAACGCATATAGCGTATGAAATCCGTTTATTTTCGTGGTGTAGTCAGCACAAATATTCGCCAAGCTTTCGCACTCCACTGGGAGGCTTTTTCAAGGCAATGATAGACACAAAAATGCAGAGAATTGGAACATGTAAAGAACGAAGTTGATTTTTGAAAATAACGCGGGTGACATCACGAGCATATTACATGAATTTTTTATCACGTAATTATACAGAGCGCCGTGCCCCGCACGGGGATAACTGGTTTTCCAGTTATTTGGGGAGCGGCGCCCCCACGGCCCAAGCTGACCTTGTGACGGATCATTTTGTCATTTCGTCTTGAACGATTACATCACCGAAGGGACAGCTGTTCATCCAGCTGATGGGGGATGGCGTCCCCACGGCCCGAGCCGACATGAACTAGATGCGAATTTTCACATTTTTTATGTTTTTTGTTTTTTCACTTGACACGCTCCCGCCTCAGTTGTAGGTTGCTGAGGTTGTGATTATGCGCCAGCTCAGGATTTTAGTTTTTCGTTTTCTTTGCTGTCTTCTCCATTTTATGTTCCTTTTGTTTTTCCGAGCTGGTTAGCTAGACCTACCTGCACGTTTGCCGTGTGTGGTGACCCGTAAGGTGGAAAAGGGGATGCTGGAGGCTGAGGTTTCTGGAGGCCTGGGTGTTGTTGTCGCCAGTTGCCAACACTCCTCTTTGCCCCCTGCTTCACCCTAAACGGGCGGCTGGGAACTAACCCACTCCTAGTCAATGAGGCCTGTGGCCGAGTGGAGCCCAGACCTCTAACGGCTTGTCGTTTTGCACGACAGGGTGAGTCTGGGGATAGGGTGGGCATGCCAAAGGGGTGTTTCCCAGGCATGGGAAAGTCTGGGTGCATGCCGAGCGTATGTCTGCCCTATCAACTTGCTATATCCGCTTGCTATCCCTAGAGCCGTGTCCTGCGTCCACTTGGGCTTGCGGACCTCCGGCTCTCCCTCGTTGGGCTCGATTGTGGGTGGGGAAGTCGGCGGACGAACTCATAAATTTTTTCATGGCTCTCAATTCTGTTTCCCACGAACCACCAACCAAAAGAGGTATGGAGGAAGGCTCATCCCCTTCCGCAAAAAAACATGTTCCGGATTCTTCTAATGCTCGTTTCTTTTTTGTGCACTCATTGGACCCTTCAAAGCCTTTGAGTGCCAAAAGTCCATTTTGGATCAATAAAGCTCTTCAATCCATCGCAAGCTCTCCTAAAAGCGTAAAGAAGCTCCAATCTGGAGATCTTCTTGTAGAGATGTCCACTGTGGCCTACAGTACCACACTTATTAACACCACCACGCTGCTTGAGACTCCTGTAAAAATAACACCTCATGGGTACCTAAATTCATCTCGCGGTGTTGTCTCCTCTCGGGATCTTATTGATTGCACTGAGGATGAACTTCTCGAAGAACTGAGGAGCCAACATGTTACGGGTGTGCGACGCATTTCTTTCAGGAGGAATGGGCAGTTTGTCCCATCCTGGAATATTATCTTGACTTTTAACTGCCCTTCCCTGCCTACATCCATCAAGGCAGGGTATCTCCACCTCGAGGTACGCCCGTACATCCCTAACCCTTTGAGATGTTTTAGATGCCAGTCTTATGGCCATTCTCAGCAGTCGTGCAGGAGCACTCCCCGGTGTGCACGTTGTGGTGCCACAGAACATCTTCTGCAGGAATGTGTGGCCGAGGCTGAGTTTTGTGTGAACTGCAAGGGTTCACACGCAGCATCAGCCAAAGATTGTCCCAAGTGGAAGGAGGAGAAGGAAATCCAAAGGATCAAAACGGTGGAAAATATTTCCTATCCTGAGGCCAGAAGAAAAGTGGTTCCTGTTACATCTGATCGGCGATCATACGCTTCAGTGGTGGTTGCCAAATCTACGGTTGCCATTCAGACCGACATTCTGATCCCCCTTAAATGTCCATTCAATGTTAACGACATCATCGCAGCCGGACTGGAGGCACTCCAGTCTCGAGCTAGGGGTCTGAAAGCGCCACCCACCACTTCGCCGAAGCAGACTCATCCCACCACCAACAAGGGAAGTCAGGCCACTTCTTCTAACAAAAAGACCAAAGCCCAGGATAAGAAAAGCATTTCTTCTCCTCCAAAATCTCAGGAAACGACTCAACGTCGTGCGCCTCCCGCTAAGACACTTGGGACAAAACATGCTCCCATCTTAGCCCCTGGTCACACGCCTCCAGATCTGGGGGAACCCCCAGCAGAGGCGATGGAGCCGGACTTTGTTTGATCATTTTCATTTCACTTATAACCATGGCTTCAATCATTCAGTGGAACTGTCGAGGTTTTCGGACGAACTTTGATGAAGTGAAACATCTGCTTTCATTTTACTCTCCGGTGTGCCTTTGTCTACAGGAGACGAAGCTTAAACCATCGGACCTGCTTTCAGTTCGAGGCTACAGTGCATTTCGGACAGATAACTCGTCTGGAAATATAGCCTGCGGGGGAGTTGCCATTCTCGTCCCTCACAGGGTTCCGGTATCTTCCGTCGCGGTTTCCACAACTGTGCAGGCCGTGGCGGTTCGTATTTCTATGCCTGTACCTCTTACTGTCTGCAGTGTCTATCTGCCGCCGGACGAGAACGTGAGCGTCCCGGTACTGGAGAGATTGGTTGATCAGCTGCCTTCACCCTTTCTAATACTAGGTGACTTCAATGCCCATCATCATTTGTGGGGTAGTGTCAGCATCAGCACGAGAGGTCGTCGCATAGAGTCTCTTCTGTCCTCGGCCTCTTTGTGCCTTTTTAACACCGGTGCTGACACGTACTTCCATGAACCGACACGATCCTTCAGTGCGATCGATTTGACCTTGGGATCACCATCAGTTGTTGCTGACTGGTCGTGGACGGTGTGTAACGACCTCCACGGGAGCGACCATTATCCGATTTTGCTCTCGCATCATGCCAACTTGCCAACTTCTGCCTCCCGCCCCCTCGTTGGAGGATGGAGCGTGCGAGATGGGAGGTCTTCACGCCGTCAGCTTTGATCTCTTCTGCAATGGTGACCCAAGAGTCAATCGACGCAGCGGTTCTTGAAGTCACAAATTGTATTCTTCAGGCAGCTGATCTTTCTATCCCAAAAACATCGATGACACTCTCCAGAAGTCCGAAGCCTTGGTGGACCCCTGAATGCGCAGCGGCTAGGAGAGCTCAACATAAGGCCTGGTCTACGTTTCGGCGTTATCCGACCGATGCTAATCTCGTTAAATTCAAACGAGCAAAATCCTATGCTCGGTTGGTGCGTCGACGTAGCAAGAGGGAGTCTTGGATCCAGTATGTGTCATCTCTCACTTCACGTGCCAGTTCGAAAAGTGTGTGGGAAAAGATCCGAAAGATCCGGGGTAACTACAGCTCTCACCAGATCTCCATTCTCGAGAGCTACGGCTGCACATATGCTGGAGTCGGGGAGATTGCTGATTGTTTAGGGGAGGCGTTTGCCTCCGTATCGAGTGACCTGGCGTATCCTACTTCTTTTCAAAGAATGAAATCCACTGCGGAACGCCAGAGAATCTCCTTTGCGCCTTTTCTCGACACGGGATATAACTCCCCCTTCAGCATGGTTGAACTCAGGGTGGCTCTGCATCGGTCCGGCGCTACATCGGTCGGTCCCGATGGCATCCATTATGACATGCTCCGTCATCTCTCGCAGTCGTCTCTCGAGAATCTCTTAATCCTTTACAATCGTATTTGGTCGGAGCACAGTTTCCCGGAGTCTTGGCGAAAAGCAGTTGTTCTGCCTTTTCCCAAACCTGGCAAGGATCCCAAGTCTCCCTCTAGTTATCGTCCAATTGCTCTCACTAGCTGTCTGTGTAAAGTTCTTGAACGCATGGTTAATTCCCGGTTAGTTCATTTTTTAGAATTTCATCAAGTACTTTCACCATCACAAAGCTGCTTTCGCCGTCATCGTTCACCTCACGATCATCTCCTGCACCTTGAGACATCTGTGCGCGAGGCGTTCGTGCGTAGGCAGCACCTGGTTTCTGTATTCTTTGACATCGAGAAAGCCTATGATCGTGCGTGGCGGCATGGTATTATCCGTGACCTCCACGCATGCGGATTGCGAGGAAATCTTCCGACATTTATTTTAAATTTTCTTCGCAATCGGGTGTTCCAGGTGCGCCTGGGTACGACGCTATCGGCAACATTCCATCAAGAACAAGGTGTTCTTCAAGGTTGCATTTTATCTGTCACATTGTTCATCCTTCGCATTAATTGTCTCTTCACAAATCTTCCTCCTGCGGTTTCGGCTACTGTCTATGTTGATGACTTGCACATTTTCTGCTCGTCATCAAGCATGCATTTTATTGAAAGGCAGTTGCAGTCTGCAATTAATCAGATCTTTAAAATGGCGAATCGCAATGGTTTCGTTCTTTCTCCCGACAAGACAGCGTGTGTCCATTTCTGCCGGAGGCGTGGCCTCCATCCTGACCCAGAGCTGTTTTTAGACCGTGCAGCCATACCAGTTTTTCCGGAGACCAAGTTCCTTGGTCTGACCGTCGACCGTGCGCTTACGTTCCGTGCGCACGTTCGGCGGCTCAAGATTTCCTGTCTGCGGGCTCTATCCATTCTTAAGATCCTTTCGAGAGTCTCGTGGGGCGCAGACAGGACGTCTTTGATTCGTATTTACCATTCCTTAATCCGGTCGAAACTGGATTATGGTTGTATCGTGTATGGCTCTGCTCGTCGTTCCGTTCTCCGGCCTTTGGACACTATTCACCATCAAGCACTGCGTCTTTGTTCTGGAGCATTTCGAACATCTCCGATTCCCAGCCTATACGTTGACGCGAACGAACCATCGCTTGAATTACGCCGTCTGCAGCTGTCTATTCATTTCTACCTGAAACTTAGATCTCTTCCAGGCCATCCTTTATACGATGCAGTTTTTCATCCCCAGCATGCTCGTTTATTCGGGAACCCGCCCTCGTGCATTTCAACCTTCGGTCTTCGTATGGCGGCCGTAGCCCGTGATGTAGGGCTCGACTTGTCACTTGTTGGAGAGACCAGGGGCTTTGGGGATCCGCCATGGCACCCACTTGGTGTCATGGTTGATACCACCTTTACATCTTTCGATAAATCCTCAACCCCTGCGTCAGTGTACCAGCAGCTCTTCGCTGAGCACCGTGACCTAAATTTTGATTACACTCCTATTTTTACTGATGGCTCCAAAATGCATGGAGTCGTTGGATCCGCGGCTGTCTGTGTAGATGATGTTTCGTTAGCGCGGATCCCAGCTGAGGCCACGGTGTTTTCAGCGGAGATGCATGCTGTGTATCTCGCTCTTCTCCATGTTCAGTCGAGTTCTCATCATCGTGCTATGGTCTATACGGATTCCTTGAGTGTCTTGCAGTCTTTGTCATCTGCAGATTGCCGTGACCATCCTTTTCTCGTGAATGTGAGACAGTTACTTCGTCGTTTGCTCGGGGCCGGTTTTCAAGTTCAGTTTTGCTGGATTCCTGGGCATGTTGGAATCTCGGGTAACGAGTGTTCTGATGCGGCTGCTAGATCTGCTTCCTCTTTGGTCGTCACACCCTTGCCACTGTTTCACCGGGATTTCCGCTTTCTGGTACGCGACCATATTAAGCGAACGTGGCAAGGTCTGTGGGACCAACAGGTGGAAAATAAACTGCATCGTATTAAACCTAATCTTGAAGTCTGGAAATCCTCATATCGTCGGAACCGTAGGGAGGAAGTGGTGCTTGCGCGTCTCTGCATTGGGCATTGTCGTTTCACTCACCGCTTTTTGCTGTGTGGCGACACTGCGCCAATGTGTGAGGCGTGCAACTGCCGACTCACCGTCACTCATCTTTTGTGTACCTGTGTTCGTTTTCGTGATGTACGTTTTCATTTCTTTCATTCTCATTTGTTGACCGAGGACGCCGCTACACTGCAGCGGCTCCTCAATGACCACTGTGACTCTGTTGCCGTGTTTTCATTTTTTAAAGAAATTGACTATTTTAAACGTATCTAGATTTTAGCCTATCATCATCCTCATTTCTCAGTTTTACTGCATCAGCTAGATTTTAATTAATTGTATCATGTTTTTAATACTGTTTGTTCCATTATCTTTTTTAGCCCTTCCATCGTTCTCATTTTTCAGTTTTACATGATCAGTCAGATTTTAAGCTTTATACCACACTTTTAATACTATTTGTTTGTCTTGTTTCTGGCGCTCTTTGGCCAACCATGGCCCTTGCGCCATAAAAATCGAACAACCAACCAACCAACCAACAGAGCGCCATGATGTGTTTCCATCTTTTAATAATGTATGCCAAGCCATTGGTAGTTCCGTAGAGACTATATCATTGCATGCCACTTTGTTGGATAGGATTTCCACTGTTTCCCTGATGGCAGTCTCTTTGAAATTCGTGTAAGGGGCAATTCTTCTAATATTATTCCATACAGGAGCGGCCGAGCAATGCACGACTTCTCTGGCGAGGGCTGTATTCTGCATGTCCTGCTTCACACTTCGTACATGTTCTTTACATCTAGTGTCCAAGGATCGCTTTGTCATTCCGACATATATCTTTTCCGTGTTATCAGGATATACCAAAGGTATAGCGTACACACCCGCCTTTTCTTTCTCACACTATCTCTCCTTGCAGCTTGATATTATATGTGATAACGGGGTCGGGGACTTCATTGTTATTAATATGCTGTATTTGCGTAATAAATTCTTTAACCAATATGTAAAGCCTGGAATATATGTGATGGATCCTGCGTATCTCATTATCCTATTAGGTGGTTTTTTTATTGCTGATATTATACGATTTCTCAGTCTTATGTACTCTGTCTTTGTAAGAAAGAATTTCTCGAAAGAACACTATCACACCTAGTGAGGGAAAAGAGAATCCTGGTAATGAAATTACATTCCAGAACTTTCAGACATTACCAGGCGTTAGAGATTATAACCCCACCCATTTTATTTGATATACTTCTTCGAAAAGTCAGCAGTGTTCTGATTTCAAGAGAGGAAGAGGTCCTGAATAAGAAGCATCGCAAAAAACTAGAGGTTCTTTGATCAACTCAGATTCGAACTAATAATTACAGTCCCCTTCATAAATGAATCGACAGTAACTTTGACAGATGAACAAGTAAAAGTTTTGGAGCAAGGGCCAAAATATTGCCCTCCATCGAAGTCTAATATCAAGCAGTTGATATCAGAAATAGAAAGTATAATCTCCCAAGTTCCAGCAGAAGATTGTGATATGACCAGATGTTTAGCGGTATCGAAATTAAAAAGCAGTGTATTGAATTTTAACAGCAGGAATATTGAAAAAAGGAACTTTAAGGAAAGTGACAGACAGATTAAGAAAGTTTTGGAGAACCTACGCAATGACTCTGGAATATCGATTACCCTAACCGACAAGTCGAATTAGATTGCCATTATGAACAGGTCTGATTATATTGGAAAACTTAAGGAATTTGTTGATCAATCGGACTCGATTCCGCAGTCGAAGAATCCTCTAAACAGCATAATATGGAAAGTTCAAGCTCTAGCCAGGGACAAAGATCTACCGGAAATTATTAGAATGTCAGCAAAGCTTCCACCAGGCCCTACAATTCCACCACTCTTTGGGCGACTAAAGAATCATAAACCTGGATCTACCCTTAGACCTATAGTTGCAAAAAACAAAGCTCCTACGTACATATTAGAAAAATCTGTAGCTAAATTCTTCTCTGAACGTTTAAAAAACTCTGATTACGTAATCAAGTCAACAAAAGAATCTGTGAGCGCGCAAGAAGGTTAAATATATTTGATAATGATATAATGGGAAGTTTCGACATAGTGTCTTTATATCCATCTATACCTATACCAGAAGCTGTCGCAAACCTTGAAGAAATAATCGTCACTTCCCGTGAATTCACACCAACCCAAACAAAGAAATTTATTGCCGCCTGAAATCTCATTACTAACCACAACTACTTCAAGTTGGATGGAAACATCTACAAACAAACTAAAGGAGCACCGATGGGTTCACGTTTATCTGCAGTCCTTGCAGAAGCAGTACTTAGACCGCTAGAAGATCTCATCCTTTTAAATTGTATCAAAAAACCCCGAGTTTGGATCCGCTATGCAGACGACATATTCTTCATAATGGAACATGGAGTAGACAAATTAAATGATTTCATGAGCAAGATAAATAACCTACACAATACAATAAAGTTCACGATGGAGCTTGAAAAAGACGGGACGTTGAATTATCTTGACGTCGCGCTCAGAAGAAATAGAACATCCAGCTTCGATTTTAACATTTATTATAAACCGACTGCAGTACCGAACCTTGTCCCTCCTCATTCGCACTGCCCAAAGGAGTACAAACTTTCCGCATTTAGAAATTGGTTCCGTAGAGCGTACAACGTATGCAAACCCGATTATCTAAATAATAAAGAAGTTGAGAATATCTATAGCAAAGGTCTAAAGGCTGGATATAAGAAGGATGATATAGACAGAGTACATAAGACTGTGAGAAATCGTATAATATCAGCAATAGACAAATCGCCTAGTAGGATAATGAGATGCGCAGGATCCATCACATATATTCCAGGCTTTACATATTGGTTAAAGAATTTATTACGCAAATACAGCATATTAATAACAATGAAGTCCCCGACCCCGTTATCACATATAATATCAAGCTGCAAGGAGAGATAGTGTGAGAAAGAAAAGGCGGGTGTGTACGCTATACCTTTGGTATATCCTGATAACACGGAAAAGATATATGTCGGAATGACAAAGCGATCCTTGGACACTAGATGTAAAGAACATGTACGAAGTGTGAAGCAGGACATGCAGAATACAGCCCTCGCCAGAGAAGTCGTGCATTGCTCGGCCGCTCCTGTATGGAATAATATTAGAAGAATTGCCCCTTACACGAATTTCAAAGAGACTGCCATCAGGGAAACAGTGGAAATCCTATCCAACAAAGTGGCATGCAATGATATAGTCTCTACGGAACTACCAATGGCTTGGCATACATTATTAAAAGATGGAAACACATCACGGCGCTCTGTATAATTACGTGATAAAAAATTCATGTAATATGCTTGTGATGTCACCCGCGCTATTTTCAAAAATCATCTTCGTTCTTTACATGTTCTAATTCTCTGCATTTTTGTGTCTATCATTGCCTTGAAAAAGCCTCCCAGTGGAGTGCGAAAGCTTGGCGAATATTTGTGCTGACTACACCATGAAAATAAACGGATTTCATACGCTATATGCGTTTCGTAATTATTCAGATTTAAGTTTTTATTTATCTGGTGTTGAGACAAATTTTGCAAGCCTTTGTTCAAATGGAAAAAGTCTAACATTGAAATTAAGCTATATATTATTATTATATTAAGTCAAACATCTTCCAAATTATAATTTTTTACATTAAAAATGTTTTTTATATTGAATATAATATATGTGGGTTTTTGGTATGTGTCGTCCTGATGGTGCAACACTGAGATCACTACACAGAGGAACGACCACTAGATGGCGTGAGCATCGTATGTCGGCGCGTCGCTAAAACATGCTCCAGGGACTAGCGTCAGAGCTGCGGAGAGTTCCGAAGTTTGAACACCGAGACAGGGCTGTGTTCCGAAGGGTGTTGCATTTGCCATTTTGTATATCTTAGCGGAACAAGTAGGTTCTGTTGTTAGTGTAGCTCGTTATATCTTGATATCAATTGTAAGTGTACGTCATATTAAATGTTTGTGTTCGTCCAGCCCGTCCATTATTTAAGTGTTGTGATTTGATGGATCTGTACTGGGGAAGTTTCCCAATACCCCACATATATTCAACGAAATTTGTGCAATGAAGAAATTAAATATAATTTCTTGCAGATAAATTATTTCATAATTAGAGTTTTTCATTTTGTGGAATGAGGGTAACGTATAGGGCTTTCTTACATTGTTCAACCATTCAGCTGCAAACAAGATGAATTTTTTACTCATCATGGTATATATGAAAACTATCTGCTGGAGTGAAATTCTTAAAAGGATGTAAAGTTTTGTTTCTGGTGAGATACTAGATAATTACATTCTTACCCCTGCTCTGCATTGTGGAATGTTTCAGGAAATCGAAAATGTGAATTTGTATTTCTGCTGGATGATATCCATAGTGCAGGTTAAAGATTATCTCATAAAAACTTTTTGCATCTTGTGGAAGATGGAAAAGGTTGGCTGAGTTGTCAGAGGCATATGTTTCTGGCTAGTCATCTGAGATAGGCCCAGGTTTGAGTCATAGATGTGGCGTGGCTGGTATGCTTGTCTTGTGTTATAACCCCTCTCCCCCAATACCTTTTTCTTTTCTATCTCACTTTAGTACTGCTTCCATATCATGGAAAATAAATAAAATAAATGCCTTTCATTTCCTTTTCCTTTTCTGCCATGTCAGTTTTTCATTGTCACTTAGGTCTGTTATGCTATTCAGATTTTCCTCCTGTCTGTAATGACATATTTTTCATGTAAAAACTATAATATGTGCATGTTGTCAGGCTGTGTGTAAATAATGTATTTGAAATTTTGTTGTCCACCATGTTATTCTTTGGCTCCTGATTAAGCCTTCAGAAACTTCTTTAAAAAATGTATATAATAATTTAAAAAGAATTGTAAAATAAATTTGATATTGAAGATATTTAAATAGCAAAACGTGCTCAAAATTTTAGTTTTCCTAAGCAAGAGAATTATGAACTATTTTTAAGTAAGATGAAAAGTTACTAAAAAAGCTTAACCAAGGTTTACGTACATATTTCATGTTACATTCTTTCTGAGATCGTCTTTCAAAATTGAAAAAATAAACAAACTGTTTTAAACTATTTAATATCATTTAGTTCTCATGTTAAAAAATGGAGTTTGAGCAGCAAAATTTTTCTCAATTTCATTATGAAGGGTAAAGGATTCTAAGTCTGGTCGTACTTAGCTATGAGCTATTGTGTTGATGTAGGAGGAATGCAGAGTCATGTTTAACTAGTTCTGTGGGATGGTCAGTTCTCCTAAACTGACTGCTCGCAATTCGCAATGTGCACTGGATTACCACATGGATTCCACTTTCAGTAACATTTATTTTTTCTTAACAAACATTGGGAACTGTGGCAGCATATTTCCTAGAGGTAAAAAATTGTGAAATTTAAATAGTATTTAAATGACTTTCAATGGCAAATTGAAAGAAAAATGATTCATTGTTAAAAACAAGGCAGTTTAAAAAAATCTCTGTAAAGGTGGTTTTATTGAAAGAGTTACAGCATAAGAAATTTGAGATTTTTACTCAATAAAAACCAGTCAACAAGTCGTTTACTCCAAAAGTGTTGAGTCCGCTTATTTCTGTTCATTTGCTTGGACATGATTTTCATTCTTGTGGTTTTTTTTTTTTTTCTGTTGTCACCTGTCAAGAAATTTAAGATCATTAAAATTAAGTGTTCAAATTTTATTGTGCATTTTTATTTTGTTCTTTTTTTTTTTTTTTTTTTTTTTTTTGCATGAACATCAAGCAGTTTGCAAAGATATAGAAAAATTCATCCCATTGCTAATGTCAATTTTTTTTAATGTATAGCATCATATCAGATGTTTTAAAGCTTGGTGTTTGGGGTCATGCATAAGATTCTTCCACGGATTCATGGAATTCCGCTTTTCTTTGTCTTCACTTGGGTTATTCTTGAGATCAATAGAAAACCAAAGGGAAATTTTCAGGGATTAGTTAGGGAGGGAGAGGGGGTTCGTTTTTTCATCTGGGGATGGTATTTCATTTTTCAAAACTTTCGAAAACGGAAGTTGAATGGACTGAAAATTTTTCCCGTAATTCCCGTAACCGTGATTTCTTTTTCTCGCAGTCTTTTTCTTCCCAGTATTATTGTTAAGTATAATTTTATTTCATAAATATTTGCATTTTTGCTTGAAAATTTAGGAAAAATTTCTGAAAACGGAATTCAGACAGCGCAGAAATTTCCCTGTAATCTTCAGGCATGAAATTGTTCTGTGGTTTCGAAGAATTCCTCCTTTTTCGTCGTCATTTTGGTGTTTTCCGAGGTAGATGCACGACTCGACAAAAATTTGGGTGGGATTGGTGATGGTGTGTGCGTGCGTGCGTGCGCGCGCGCACAGGTTGGGTGGGGTGTTCATTTTCTCCCGTAATCGTAATTATTTTTTTCTTGCGATGTTTCTTCTGCCCAGTAGTGTTGTTAAATATCATTTTTTCCCCATAAATATTTGTACTGAAGCTTGAAAATGGAGGAAAATTTTCCAAAAATGAAAGTTGGGCAAAGCGAAGATTTCGCCCATAATCGTAACCCCCCTCCCCCCCCGGGCGTTGTTCCCTTTATCCTGTGTTGTTAAAGTTGTTAAATGTAAAAAAAAAAATATTTTGGATAGAGTGATGCTCTCCAGTTTAATATTTACATAAATTTTGGTGAACAATTCTGTCCTGCTCAAGCTATGTTAAATTTTTTGCAGCACGTTCTTATTTTTCTCCTGTCTCCTGGTTAAAAAGTTCAGCTTTTTCTTTTCTTCATCAGTCTCATGCATGTGGTATGTACTGAGTACACAGTAATTTTTCTTTTTTTCTTTTTCAGAAGTCTAATAATCATCCACGAGCACCAATAGATGAGAAATCTGCTGTTTATGTAGAGCCATCCACTGTACAGTTTCCAGTTCCAAGAGTAATACAAGATGATATAAGAGTATGTGTTAGAATTCTGCATTTTGTTATGATGTGGATTTTCTCCATATTTTAAAAGTTGATAAATGTGCTTAATCATTTTGCTTTATATGAAAATTATGACAATGTTTATGAAAAGATGGAAAAAATATTTCCACTATTGCTGATCAACTGTCACATAACTCCAAGAAAATATGTATCCAACTACCATGATTTTGTGATCCACATGACACATGAAATACCTTTAAGTTCAGTAAATTACCTATTTCTCCCACATGATGATTGGTCTTCTCTAATTCCCTTTTCTTTTGAGGTTTTCTTCCTCTAATTATGTTTAGTAAAACTACCTGGTCATTCGGAAAATAATGGCCAATTTGGGGAATAAAGATGATAGAGCCTCATAGCTCACACAATCTTGTTTTATTTGAAATAAGAGCTTTTAGTGGCTACACACCTCTACCAGTGAGTGACAAATGCTTAAATGCCAGTTTGGAAAAAAATCTGGCTTCCAGAATGCAAGAAAGTCCCAAAATGTAATTTTTCTCAGTTTCTGAAGGTCCTGTCGTTGAGGTTATTGCTAAAATGCATGAACAGGTGGAAATCAGTAGATGCCAAGTAAGGTGAGTAGGCTGGATGTGGGAGGGTTTTCAACCTCAGTTGGTGAAGTTTCTGTTTCACCATTTGTGACACATATAGTTTTGTGGTATCATGAAGGAGGATAAGGCCCTTCCTGTTCACCAAACATGGCTGTTTGGAACACAACTTCTGGTGACTAAAGTAATGCTTTCACCAGCATTCAGGAACCTGTACCATGACACCGTGAACAGTCTACCACACTGTCAATAAAACTTTCTTTGGTGGCAATCTTGGTTTAGGATGTTGTTTTAATGGCTCAGCCACTGTCCAGATTGCTTACAGTTGTCATATAGCACCCACTTTTCATCACAGGTTACAATTCAATCTACAGCTTCAGATGTGCAATTACCATATTTTCCTTTTGAAGCAAAAAGTTACTGCACATTTCAGACCATTGTTGTTTCTGATGCTCCATTAGTTCATGTAAGACCTATGTATTTAGCTTCTTGACATTATTAATTTGGGGGAGATGTTTGGAAATGGTTGACACCGATACATTGTACTGTTTGGCATGTTCTATGACTGTGACATGAGGATCTGCCTCCACATTTGCCTTCAGAGCATCGTTATCAATGACCGAATGTCGTCCTCGGCCCTCCTCATCTTGTAGGCTCGTGTCACTGGAACAATACTTTTCAAACCACTGACGAACAGTATGTTCAGATGTTGTCTCTGCAACTGTTTCTGGTGGTGTGCTGATTGATGGCTGTCTGGAACAATTGTCATCTTCAATTGACATGTGGCCATATTTGAAGTAGTTAAACCTCTTGTAGGACACTGTTTGACCTAAAGCAGTTTTACCGAATGCTCGGTAAAGCATTTTGTGAGTTGCTGTAGCACTTTTATCAAGTTTGTTACAGAATTTAATGCAAACGCACTGTTCTTTCACATCCTCCATTTTAAAGCACGAACAAATCGCAGAACACTCTAACACGATACTAAACAGCTGAGCACAAAAATCGAACAAGATGTCCTTCATTACTGTTACATGGAATAGTTATTCAGAAGGAATGCATGTAGTGCCATGTACCATGGCTCTCCCAAACTTTAAACGTTTTGTGGGTATTCACACTATTTCATGAACTTTTGGGTAGCACCTCATACACAGTTGCATTCACTGTCATTTACAAGAGAAGAGAGAGCACCAATTTCGCTCACCACTTATTACGTACAGTGTTACAAATATTGAAAATGTTGTATTATGCTTTTTTCTCATACTTACTTTATCTATTGTTAGTACCGGTAGAATTTGTTCAGCTTCTACAGAACTTTTGCATTAGTGAATCAAGGTCATCAATATATATATCTGTGTGTATATATACACACACACAGTAGAACCTCGATTATCCGAGCTTCGATTAACCATGAATTCGGTTATCTGGGATCATGCAAAACAACAACAACAAAACACGCTGCTTGGACCTTCATGGCCAATTCTCCCGAGAGGTTGAAAACCTCTGAGGCGATTAACTTATCTCCCCTCACCAGGTCGGAAACTTGTTCGGACCATCACCTCAGTCTGAAGCTCCTAACAGCGGCATATGTACCTCTGCGTCATTTGTACTGCCGCAGGCTTTTCCCTATCGTCTGTGACCAGTCTTAAGAAAAGAAAAGAGTTGCATCTAATTCACCAAGCATTCTCCCTTCCGTTTCTCTTCCCTATTCTCCCCTCCCTCTTTGCGCCGAAGGAACCAAACGCTGGTTACGTGGTATGTTTCATCCATATCATATTACCTAGAATAAAGTCCATTGTGTATCGCACTGTCAGTGTGGCAAACGCCTTGTTGCGAGTTCATTTAACTGGCGACCACCTCGAGGTTAGTTAGGAGCTTCATATAAATTTGTGCCAAAATGTCTGGGTTCAGTACAGTAGTGAAAAGAAAGAGTTGTTTTGTCAATTTCTACAAAACTGCAAATTCTTGTACGTGCCAAAAAAGATGGATCAATCGCTAAGCTAGCATCAGAATTTAACGTCGGAAATCAAACTGTGCGTGATACTATTCGGAAGAAAGGTGAACTCTACAAGTTCATTACTTCATTGGATACATTTAATGAGAAAAGTGGTCGCAAGACAACAAAGGGTTCAAAATTTGATGATTTGGGTAGAGCAGTGTTTGAGTGGTTCAAGCAAAAACGTGCAGAGGGACGTCCTGTGTCCGGGCCATTGCTACTCGAAAAAGCCAGATGGTTTCACAGTGAGATGAAAATTCCTGAACCATTTGCTACATCTCAAGGGTGGCTGCAATGTTTCAGATCCCACTATGGAATTAGACAGTTGAATATCCAAGGTGAGAAGTTAAATGGTGATTCTGACTTTGCAACTCTGTATGTAACGGAGTTTAAATGAATTGTTGAGAGTTATAATCTCTCTCCTGATCAAATTTACAATGCTGATGAGACTGGTTTGTACTAGTAGAAGGCTTTGCTGTCAAAAACACTTGTGTCTCAAGAAGAAAAAAGTTCTTCAGGCCACAAGCCAAGCAAGGAATGAATAACAGTGCTAGCACGCTCTAATGCCAGTGGTTTACACAAATGAAACTTGTGTGCATTTGAAAATCCAAGAATCCACGGTCATTTAGGGGAACAAATATGCACCATTTTCCCATTGTTTGCAAACAATCAGAATAAAACATGGATGAACAAGGAGATTTTTACAGATTGGTTTTCAAACATTTTGTTCCTGATGTTAGAGACTATCTGTGCTCCAAAAATTTACCACAAACAGCTGTGTAATTTTTGGGGGACAGATAGTCTCGAACATCAGTAACAAAATGTTTGAAAAACCAATCTGTAAAAATCTCATAAATACATGTAACAAAATGTTTGAAAAACCAATCTGCTGTTTGGACAACACTCTTTCCCATCCACATGAAAATGTCCTGAACACAAGCAATGGCCAGATTTTTGTGGCATATCTTCTTCCAAATGTAACGTTCATACAGCCTATGGATTAGGGCATCCTCGAGACATTCAAGCGTCGTTACAGGAAATCTTTGCTCTGTTCAGTCTTAGAAAAAGATGCACATCTCCTTGAATTTTACAAGAAATGGACAATGTGTTGGGTATATAAATAAGTTTTGAGGAATTTGAGGTCAACAAAACACATTGGAGAACAGAAACAATATTTTAATATTAATCGAAGTATGCTCCCTCTGAAGCTACAACTTCACCCCATCTTTCGGGCAGTGAATGTATGCCCCGAAGGAAGAATTCCGGTTCCTTGGAAGAGATCCAGTCGTCCAGCCAATTTTTGATGTCTTCATAAGAACTAAACCGTTCTCCAGAAAGTGCTGACTGCATCGACCGGAACAAATGGTAATCCGATGGCGCAATATCTGGCGAATATGGCGAGTGGGGTAGAACTTCCCAGTCGGATCCATCTAAGTTCTTTTTCACAGGTCGAGAAACATGTGGTATTGCGTTATCATGCTGTAAGATGACTTTGTTGTGTCTATTCTACCATTCCGGCCGTTTTTGCGTGAGAACTCGTTTTAAACGCATTAATTGGGTTCGATACCGATCACCAGTAATTGTTTCTGACAGTTTCAGCTGTTCATAGTGGATCACACCCTTCTGATCCCACCTGATACACAGCATTACCTTTGAACCACGGATATTGCGTTTTGGCATTGAAGGACATGGTTTACCTGGCTTCACCCATGCTTTCTGCCATTTAGGGTTGTCATACTATATCCATTTCTCGTCGGCAGTAATAATGCGATGCAAAAAACCCTTTCTTTTTGCCTTTGAAGCAGCAATTTGCAAATGGTTTTTCGATGTTCAAGGTCTCTTTCCCGCAAAGCATGTGGAACCCAATTCCCTTCTTTTTGCACCATTCCCATGGCAGCTAAACGTTGTGAAATGCATGGTTGACTAGCATTTGATGCTGCTGCCAGTTCTTTTTTTTTTTTGGGGGGGGGGGGTTTGGCACGGATCCTCATCGAGTAAAGCTTCCAATTCGGCATCAGCAATTTTTTTGGGTGGTCCAGAATGTTCTTTATCACTGACATCGAAATCGTTTCTTTTGAATCGTCTAAACCAATACTCACAGGTTTTTATGGATGGGGAATGTTCACCATAGATTTCTGACATTAAGCGATAGCTGTCGGCAGCACTTTTCTTGACAATAAAGTAATGCACTAACACTTCCCGCAAATGCTGTTTTGTCGGGATGAAAGTTGCCATTTTCCATCGAGTAAAACAAATACGTCTTTGCACCTCAATCGAACGTCATATACCGACTCTGACAGCTGGCATCTCGTACTGCGATATCGCAGTGTTGCCACCTTAAAATACATGTGAGCAGTAATAAGTACGACACCGAACGGAAATCACTCAAAACTTATTTATATACCCAATACGATGCAATGTTCTCATGTTCAGAGAGTTGGAATGACATACCAAGCTCGACTTCACAAAAGTCATGGCGAAAATTGTTCCCTAATGTGATGAAAAATTATGATATCGTCAATGACATTTCAAATGAAACCCACGAAAAAACAGCTGCATCGCTTTTAATTTAAATTACGTTGAACATGTCAATGGATTTGAACACGTCGACAGAGAAGACATAGAACAGTGGCTGCTCCATGATAATGATCAGTCTGGATATCAAAAGAAAGATGACACCACTATTGCTGCAGGAGCCGTATGAAGTGCGGAATTACCCGAAGAAAGCGATGAAGAGGTGTATGAAGATGAACTTTCAGAAAAGAAATTTTCACTTGCAGAAGAATTGAATTGTGAGGAGACACTGTTAGACTTTGTTGACCAGGAAGTATATTCAAATTTTAGTGGCATTATCAAACTTCGCAAATGCTCCACGTCAATAAAATTGTTGTGCTGCAAAATTACAAGTCAGTCTCCTGACAAAAATTTTCAAAAAAACCCTTTAAAGAACACCTTAAAAGGTCAGAATTTGACTATATAGTACACCATTTGAAACTTTTAAAAGCATTTTTGATTATCCGGGTGACGGGTGCTGGTCATTTAGCCCTGATAATCGAGTTTCAACCTTTTTCTAACAAAATGCTTTAGATACATATATATACTCAAAAGTAAGAAGCAAATTCAAAGGGAGCCAAGAACCAGAAAAAACAATGCATACAAGCAGAGAAGAACAAGCAAGAATGCAGAAAGTTTTGAAAATGCAGAGCTTTGGGTTTTTCAAGGACCAGCAAAACACAGCATTAACTCATCTCTGCAAAGACGTAGTTGAAAATGGGTTTCTGCTATGTCATAAATGTAAGCCAGGCAAAGGACCCCATAAATCAAAAGCCACCTTAGAACTCTGGAAGGTGAAATTACCAATAATCAAATTTAGGTTCTTACATTTATGACAAACTTGGACCGACTCACACGACTCATTGTCCACAAGACCAAGAACCCAAAGCATGTACACAATGATTACAAAAACAAATAATTTGTTACAGAACCGTGAGACTTGTTGAGACTTTAGCAAATAATTAAGAAAAGTTGCAATATGCACACTGTATTGTAAAAATGCTTTACCTGGAAGAACACTCAATAAAATGAACCAAACGCCAACAAGCAAATGCTACGGAAGGGCCACGAGGCCCAAAGCATGCTACCAGAACAAAGGCCAAAATACACTGGTGGAAAGTGAAAAAAGAACACCAAGAAGGAATTGACGGACGGTCATGAAATTTACATATGTTAATGGGGTCGAGTTTACGTAGATGTGATGTTAATTTCTGGACCAACCGGTGAGCGCTTACACCACAGCACGGCATAATATGCAAATTATCGTCAGTGGTATTTAAGGAGTACGGCGAAGTTAATGTAATCAGTCGTCGGCGTACGGACACGTGCAAAGACCCGTGAAGAAGCTGCAATGCCTGGACATGGAAGACGTGCTTAATTTCAGCAGTTATCGGACTTTGAGTGAGGTCGTCTAGTCGGACTCCGCTAGGCCGGGTGGTCGTATCGTCGTATTGCGGAGCGAATTGGACGGGAAGTATCGGTGGTGGTACAATGGTGGCGTAGATGGTCCGAGGAACATTCCCACACGAAAAGACCTGGAACCGGAAGTCGCAGACAGACTGATGAGTGGACCGATCGACGCATAAGAAAAGCGGTGTTGTCAAGCAGAACATCCACTGCGACGCAAATCCGAGCTGCTGTTGCACCTGAGGTGACTGTGCGAACAATCCGTAACCGTCTACTGGATGCAGGACTACGTGCGCGTGTGCCTCTGGCATTTGTACCTCTGACTCCAGCCCACCGTCAGGAACGGCTGCAGTGGTGTCGCCAACGTCTGCACTGGAGAACGCAATGGCGATCTGTCGTGTTCAGCGATGAAAGCAGATTCTGCTTGGGAGCCTCCGATGGCCGTATGCGTGTTTGCAGACGCAGAGGGGAGCGTCTCCACCCTTTTGCATCCGCCAGCGACACACAGGGCCTACACCTGGTCTCCTGGTGTGGAGAGCGATCAGCTATCACTCCCGTACAGAACTAGTGTTTGTACCGGAGTACGTTAAACAGCACCTCCTACATCAACATCATCATTCAGCCCGTTGTTGTGCCATTTGTAAGGTCAGTCCATCGTGGTGTTTTCCAGCAAGATAACGGAAACCCACACACGGCACGTGCAACGCAACATACACTTCAGAGTGTGAGACAACTTCCATGGCCTTCATGTTCACCGGATTTGTCCCACATTGAGCACGTGTGGGATTTTATGGGACAACGACTTATCCGGTCTTCACGGCCAGCCACGACCATCCCCGATTTACGCGTCCAGGTTGAGGATGCTTGGAACTCAATACCCCAAACTTACATCCAACATCTGTACGACAGATTCCATGCCAGAATTGCACAGTGTGACACAGTTCATGGCGGTTCAACCTCATACTAACCATGTTACATGGAAATGTTATTTTTCAGTTTACCAGCAAATACAGCTGCTGTATTTTGCCATAATGTTTTGATCACGTTGTCCTCTGTATTCCGTTATTATGCTGTATAAATTTCGTTGGTATCAGACGTCTCCTTCTTGGTTTTCTTTTTTCACTTTCCGCCAGTGTATAAATATTATAAAGTCCAGAGGCAAGAGAAGAAATGCTCGAATTTTAAAATTAAACTAAAATAATACACATAAACGCCAGCAAGCTTTAAAACCCTAAAAACGTTTGAAAGGTACGAACCATAACGCCTCACTGTCCACAATACCAGGAAGACAAAACCCAAACCCAAATGATAACCAAAACAAATAAATTTAGAGAAAATCCCTGAGACTTGTTGAGACTTTAGTCAAACAATAAAGAAAAGTTGCAATATGTACATGGAATTGTGTAAAAGCTTCTCCTAAAAGAACAGACTCGAAAAATTGAACCAAACGTCTACAAGCAAATGCTACGGAAGGGCCACGTGGCCCAAAGCACGCCACCAAAACAAAGACCAAAAAATAATTCGAGCCCAGAGGCAAGAGAAAATGCCCAAATTTTAAATTAAAACTAAAAGGACACGCAAGAACGTTAGCAAGTTTTAAAACACTAAAAAATTTTAAAATACCATACATACAGGGCTTGAAAAATGCATTTGTCTGCTTGTCTGTGAGGAGTGAAACATTTTAGTTGAGTAAAAAATTCAGTAGAGCAATTTAAGTCCAGTTGGAAAATATGTTAATATGCCTATTGTTCGATATGTAAAACTATGAGTTTTTTTGATAAAGCTCATTTTAATTCACAGAAGTAATGCAGGATTGTGCGCCAGCATGGGACACTGGTTTCTTCGCGAAAAGAAATTGGACAGCGAATGCCGTGCGTCAAAACATCCGGGCATGGTGCAGTTAACAAGGAACACGATGCAAGAAGCCATTGCAAGCCTAGTAGAATGATTTCTCCAAATGTTGTGTGACAAGGTAGGCAGTGTAAGAGTCGTGTGCGCCTCGCGAGCTGCCACTTAGCCAATTGCTGTCGTAGGTCAAAGGGGAAACACGGGAATCCGTCTTTCCGTGGAGCTGTTAGAAAAGTTCTGAAACATCAAATAATTTTTGCGTCATCTACTCTAGAGGGAGAAAACTGAGTTTGATTATTATACAATGGTATACTAGTGGAACTATTCAATATGATAACAATCAGCTGTGTGGAAGACAGCCAGTTCAAAAATCTGTATTTGAATTTCTTTTTCAACAGCTTACAATTATTAATTTGTAGATATGCAAACATGCACAGCAACACATTCATTTGAATGAAATACTTATGAGTTAAGAAAATGATCTTAAGAGGAGCACACTGCCTTACACTGAAGGTGATCTCCTACAACCAGGACTGCATTATTAAGGATCTACTGCATTTCTGAATTTTTACTTTTACAAAGAAAAGTTTTTAAATAATTTATTTGCTTTCTCATTATGGAACTTGACTTTTCTTTGCTATTGTATCTTATACTACCTTGTCTGAAACAAATTAGCCGATTTTTTTTCTCTCTCTCTTTAGGAAGCTGCACGGAAAGCAGAAGACAATGAAAGGAGACGTAGGAAAGTTGAAGAATTACGGAAGATGTTAAAGTATGAAGATGAAGTATTAGAAGTGCCCTCAGATCAAAGCAGTTTGGCTTCTTCTGTTGAAGGGGTTTACCCCAACCTAAGTAGTTTAAATCCTCCTAGAGATGCCTATGGACTAAATGGAGAGGAATCACGTAGCATCATAAGTTTAGGAAAGGTGGGGTGCATTTTAGGTGATAAAGACAGTTTGAGTGCAGACTGTAGAGAACCAGACACTGTTTCAACAGACACAAAATATTCCAATAGTGAAAGTGGAAGTTTTTTTGACTTAAACCCTCATTCTTACACAAAAAACATTTTATGTCATGAACCAGATGTTGTTGCAAGTACCAAGGCTGGCTCTGGAGAGCTTTACCCAGTGAGACCTCCGAGAAGAAAAAAGAACAAAAAGGCAGAGCCCTCACTGCATCATATTGAGGTATTGTTTGGTAGTAACAGTTTTTATGCTCATGCTTAGATTAATCTTTGAAACTTAGATAATTCAAATGTATTAGATTGTTTACATGTATGTGAAACAAATTAAATTGATCTTCATCATGCATTCTTAACTACTTGACCGACATTGGGGGATTTTTAACTTTTGGTGCCTAGGACTGCATTGCTTGAAGTCTCCCCCCTCCTTCCCTAGAATATTTAAAAAACTTAAGTGCATCACCAAATGTTTAGGCTAGTTACTAACAATTTTTATGTATGTTTTTTTGAAATTGCATGTGACTGTGTTTTATCATATTAAAATCACTAAAAGGAAAAGAAAATCATTTAATATTTCCCCTAAATTTAAATCAAGTGATGAATCTGCCACAAACTACACTAATTTTAATCATGAAAAAAAGTTTGACTGCATTAAAGTTTTAAAATTCACATTGAAACCTTATTATTGATATTAAAAAAGAGTATTTAATTATACATCTTAAAAGTGCCCTTAATGTGCTTTCATGGCAGCAAAGTCTTTAATGATATCTTCAAAATCAAGTTCAGTATTTGTTATAAAACTTACAAAACTGGAGAGCTTCAAATCCATGGGTGAGTTCCTTGAGATGGGTGAATTGTCAGTGAAATTTAAATTTATTAAATTTTTACTAGAATCTCATGTTGATGCCCTTCAGGCATCATTGTTTGGCAAGCCAGATGATAAACAGTTTGAAACCATAAAAAAACTGAACTGATCAAGTTCTTGCCTTTTTATTAATAGTTCTTGAATGATTTTTTTAAACTTAGGTTTATAAAAGCTTCACTTGCAGAATGAATATTTTTATTCATGCTTAATGTGTAAATAAAAACCCATTAGGTGTACCTGAAATAGGCTTTATAGCATTATTTACGCTCACAGTACCTATATCTTTCCACACAGCATTATTTAGCCTTCACTTATCATATCAGTGTTTATTTAGCACACACACACAGAATAGAATACAGGGGGAAAAACATACTTTTGAAAAAAGTGTAGGCTTACTAAAATACTTGCATTTGTAATTAATCATGAAGGTAATAACAGGCAGCATCAAACACATTCACCAATAACCTCAAAATAAAACTTAGTTTGCTCAGCAGGCTGCAGGATGTGCTTGGTGACAGCTCATGGCTGCTTTGTTGTGTTGTGTAGTCACAGAAGTTCAAACCGATGTACACCGTGCAATAGTTTTCACCAAATTGCTGAGCGTACACCGCCCGTGTTCTTTTTATGCCCTTCCGACCCCCCACGTCATGCTGCATATATGCGCATGCCCTACCGTACCGGTCCCTAGTGGTCTTTCGGTCTGTTCTGCTGTTATGCTAATTTCACCTCTTCATCCTTAATTTTTGCACACCAGTGTACTTTACTATTTAGTATTCACTTATCTGGTCCTCATGTAAACATGTGGAATAGAAGACTAAATAGTAGATGTCGTCTACAATAATATATTATATTGCTGATTGATGATGTAAGACATACATGGATACTTCATTTGGTACTTTCAAGCCTCTGTCTATTTTGACTTTGGCATTAATTTTTTATTCAAGTCTCATTATAAAAACTAGGTTAAGAAGTTCTGTACAGTTTCATATTCTTAATATATGAGAAAAACAAAACACAAACCTTTGAAATGCTAGGGTAAAATCCAAATACAATGTTGTTTTATATTCAGAACCCCAATTATACATATTTACTTACAAGCATCACTCTTTGCAAAGCAGTTTGTCCACTAGTTGATTTAGCATTAATGCCGATTAAAATAGTCACTAATTTGTGCTTGTTTCAAATTTTTTAGGTTCAGAGAAATGGAAGAAATGTGAACATTATTTAGTAAATTTTTAGTTGAAACATCTATTTCATGAGGCTACGGAATCGACCTGGACTTTCTAAACGGCGTGTGAGAAAGCGATCTCGGCTGAGTGAATGTAAGATTGGTGTATGGAATACTAGAGGTATAAATGGCAAGATAAGTGAGGTTATTGAGGAGATGAATAAATATAGACTGGATGTGCTGTGTGTAAGTGAAACCAAAAAGAAGGAAATTGGGATAGAAGAAGTGAATGGCACGTTGAGTGTGTGGTCTGGAGTACTGAATAACATGAGAGGACAGGCTGGTGTAGGTGTGATTTTAAGTGAAAAGATGAAGAACAACTTGATTCACTATAGTTGCATAAGTGAGAGAATTCTCTGGATTCGTTTGAAAGTGAAACTTCAGAGAATTGTAATTGTTGTAGTGTATGCTCCTTGTGACTCAGAACCTTCTGATAAGAAAGAGGATTTCTGGAATGAGCTAAAAGCTGTTTTGAGCCAGTTTGGTGCTAAAGAAAAAGTTATAATAGCAGGGGATTTCAATGCTAGAGTAGGTGTGCAGAATGCAATTTCTGACAATGTTCTGGGTAAGTTTAATGATCCTTGTGTGAATGATAATGGTGAAAGATTAATTGAACTCTGCATTGATAATGATTTGTGTGTATCTAATACATTTTTCAACCACAAGTATATACACACATATACTTGGGAGAATCGTACTCTTGGTCAAAAGAGTGTGATAGATTTTGTTGTTTTACGATCAGCGTTTGAAACACTTAGTTGTTGACACCCGTGTGACGAGAGGTGCGGATGTTGGTTCTGATCATTAAATGGTAGTGTCACGAGTGAAACCTAATGTTGGTTGGAGGAAAAGGAATAGGAAGAGACCCAGGATAGAAAGAATAAAGGTTGATAGGCTCCTTGAAGTTCATCAGCGGTATTCTGACTTACTCAGAGAACGACTGAAGGATCTGAAGTCTGGTGAGAGGATGTAGAAAAGAAGTGGGAATGTTTTAAGAACTGTGTTGTCACTGCTGCTAAAGAGGTCTGTGGCACCACAATAGTGGGTAACAATAGAGGTTATGCTTGGTGGAATAGTGAGATTCATGAGGCAGTATAGAAAAAGAAGGAAGCCTATTTAAGGATGTTGCAAGGTAGAGTCTCTGTGGATGAATATCGCTGTAAGAAGCGTGAAGCTGCTAAGCTGGTTCGCCACAGTAAGGCAAAAGATAGGAAAGAGAAAGTGGAAAGGCATGAACTGGCTTTTTGGAAAGAGGAAGTCCTTCTGGAAGTACATGAGACTCAGGAAAAATAGGGGAAACAAAGTTGTAAGTTGTGTGAAGAATGAGATCGGGGAAATGATATGGAAGCCCAATGAGTTAAGTGACAGATGGGGTGAATACTTCTGTGAGTTATTAGATCAGGAAAGCAAAGATGATTCTGAGACAGATGCAGATGATGTCACAATGAGGGATGAAAGCACAGGAGAGATCTCAAGAGAAGAAGTGTGTAAAGCTCTAAAATCTCTTCAGAATGGTAAGGCTCCGGGAGTTGATGGCCTAATTGCAGAGATGTTGAAATATGGTGGTGACTCTATAATTGACTGATTAACTGAAATTTGCCAGTTGTGCTGGGAGTTAGGAATGGTCCCTTGGGATTGGAAGGATGCTATTATTGTTCCCTTGTATAAGGGAAAAGGTGATCAGACTGAATGCAAGAACTATCGTGGTATTAGCCTACTGAGTGTGCCAGGGAAAGTGTTTGGTAAGGTTGTTATTGAAAAAATACGAGGTCTTACATCATTGAAAGTGTGGGATGTTCAGAGTGGTTTTATGCCTGGTAAAGGCTGCACTAACCAGATTTTTGCATTACGCACGATGATTGAAAAGTATCTGGCTGTTGGGAAGAAAGTTTTTACTGCCTTCATAGATTTAGAGAAAGCTTACGACCGAGTGAATAGGACACTTTTGTGGAAGGTATTGAATGAATATAGTGTTACTGGGAATCTACTTAATAGTGTAAAAGCCATGTATGCTGGTAGTAGAGCTTGTGTACGAGTGAATGGTGTTTTATCAAAATAGTTTCCCATTGGTGCAGGAGTTAGACAAGGTTGTGTAATGTCACCATGGCTGTTTAATATATTTATGGACGCGTGCATGCGTGATGCCAAAATAGATAATAGTGGTTTATGTCTTGGTGATATCCGTGTGTGCAGATTGCTGTATGCTGATGACACTGTCCTGTTGGCAGAGAGCAAAAGTGAGTTGCAGAGTATGTTGACTCGGATGCACGAAGTTTGCATGAAATTCAAACAGTATAAATAAGGGAAAAAACAAAGTTATGGTGTTTGAGAGAGGAACGGGTAGCACTGAATGTAATGTAAGTATAAATGGCACTGTGATTGATTGACCAGGGGAGTAAGTTTGTGTATTTAGGAAGCATGTTTGACAGAGAGAACAAGTTGAATGGTGAAATCAGTAGGCGAGTGAATTCTTCTTTGAAAGTCATAGCTGCTCTGGGAGGTTTTCACAGGAATGATGTGTTCTTTAGAGAGTCCCGCATGGCTGTGTATGAAAGTGTAATTGTTCCTACTCTGATGTATGGCAGTGAAACCTGGGTACTGCAGAAGAAGCATAGGACTCGTTTGTGTGCTGGAGAAATGCGTTACTTACGTGGGGTTTGTGGCAAGACACGATCTGATTGTGTGAGGAATGAAGATGTATTGCAGTTGTGTGATGTGAAGCAAAATGTTGTTAGCAAGGTGGAGACCAATATGCTTTGGTGGTTTGGCCATGTTGAAAGAATGAGTGATGAAATGCTTACTAAGAAAATCTTTTCAGCCCAAGTGGCAGGAAGGAAAGGCAGAGGAAGGCCAAGAAAGACATGGGTGGATCAGATTCAGGAGTGTCGGCATGAGAAAAAGATTATGAGTATAAAAGATCTTGTGTACGGCGTGTAATGGATATCAGTGAAGCACGAGTTGTATGCCAAGATCGCTGTAAATGGAGAAGTTTGATACGACAACAATAAATAAAAATATCTGGAAGTTTGTATTTCTTTTTGGAGCTAACCTCTGAATCTTAGAGAACAGCTTAGTGATATGTATGTACTATCCAGTGAAAACAAGGAAAGCATATGGAAATTACACCTGCATTCTGTCCATCTTTTGCATATCATTGCAGATAGAGTGCAAAGTGACACCTATTGGTTTTCGTCTTGGTCAAGAATATTCAGTATGAACTGTTTTGATGTGCAGTGAAAGCAAGCATCATGAATATGCAGTTAAACCCAGTTTTTAACATCAACTAAGGGAAGAATTTCCTTGTTCAGGTGCACAAGAAAAAAAAAGTTATTCCTCATGAATGATAAAGTAAATAAGACTTAGTTTGTAATGGCTCCAGAACTTTGAAAATATTTCTTTCAGTGGAGTTAAAATTCATCAAATTTTCTTCTAATGATTCAATCACTACTTCTGAATATTTTGATATAATATGATTTAAAACAATGTTTTATAAGTTGCCGTTCACTTACTGGTCAACTAAACGGTTAGCCTGTCTCTTCTTGGTTAATAATTCCAAAGTTTTCATTCTCATTCCCTTTATTTTTTATTCTTTTTCAAGACAATCGGCAAGAGAAATGCTTCCGATATTCCAGCAAATTTTCACCTTCGTTTTTTGTTGTTGAACTCTGTTTTGAACTTCTGAGGCTTAGGTGAGGTCTCGTGCTGCAATTCCATAGGGTGCACTTTTGTCTCCAGGTCGTAAAAGGAATGCCTAGGTTTCATTTTCAGTAATCACATTGTAAAGAAATGTGTCCTCATTTTCCTCAACCATCCCCAACACGTCTCTGCTCACTTTGACCCTCAGGTTAAATAACATGAAACTCACTTTGTTCACACTTTTCAATATCCCAGGTCATGAATCATTGTTTCCACTGCACTCTGAACGCCATGGAGTGCCTTGCAGACCTCCTGAGTAGTCACATGTTGATCACTTTAAATGAGTTCATCAGCTTTCCATTTGTTCTCACCTATGACTGTGTTGAAGGCCTTCTGCTACATTGTGTGTGTGTGTGTGTGTGTGTGTGTGTCACTGCAGTTTCTCTTGCTTCAAACCTCTTCATCCTTCTTCTGGCATTGCTGATGTCAACCATCACATTTCCATAATCTTTTTCAGCCTCATTGCAATCTCCATTGCGTAACAACCTTCCATTTCAGAAACTTAATAACAGCTCTTTGCTTTAGGTGATTATCAAATCTTTGTGTTGACCAATCTAAACACAAAATGGTGTATATTTGCGCAGAAGGCCAATCTATATTTATGCAAACTTCCATGTAAATATTTCCAAAATTACAAGAGTTATTAGCAAAAAAAAAAAAAACCAAAAGACAACTTTTAAGACAACCCTCATATATGTGTGTGTGTGTGTGTGTGTGTGATACAGTAGAACCTCAGTCATATGTTTATCTAGGAGATACAAACTTATAAATGAAATAGCAAAATTATTATTGTAAGATTCTGATTGCCCCCCACCAAAGAGGGGGTCTGTTCTAATTTTAGATTATGCTAATAAGTTGAATTCATTTGACTCAATATTTCATAACAATGAGTGCAAAATTACATGGTTGAAGTTCAGTATATTATAGTAAACATCTACCAGTTCCACACATTTACGTTTTTAGTCTTCATTTTACTATTACACTAGCGTGCAAAAATTAAGGACGAGACGGTTTTTCGAATGTAACGTCGTGCAGAAGTGCTCCACATCAACTCAAATCATAGCATAAGATCCCCAAGATGTAAGAATATGGGACAAGTGAGCAGAACCGTCCAAACAAGGAATCCAAAGTATACAAAGGCACTTTATTAAAAAGGTAGCTTCGTGCACAACTGGACAGAATCGTCCATGTGACAGGCGGCTGCCAAGAAAAATCCAGTCTTTAGTAGGGGATATGATCACCCCCGACTGCGTTGCAGGATTTTCAACGTCTGTCCATGCTGAGGTCGAGGTTGTCAAGGAGCTGTTGAGGCATCGCGGCCCATTCCTCTTGTAGCGCCATTCGCAGCTGCAGATTGGCGGCTGGTGACTTGCTGCCAAGCGTCTCCCGAGAAGGTCCCACACGTGTTCGACTGGATTTAGGTCCGCGGGCCAATCCATGCGTTGAATATCTTCACTCTCCAACAGCTCTGTGACAGCCACTGTACGATGAGGTGTAGCGTTGTCCTCCATGAAGAGGAACTCGGGAACCACCGCACCTCTAAACAGATGCACGTGAGGCAGGAGAACCTCGGTGCAATAGCGGACACCAGTGACTGAACCTCCTTGGAAGATGTGGAGGTCAGTACGGCTACCAAGCATGATACCGCCCCAAACGAGAACTCTGCCACCTCCAAACCGATCCCTTTTTATGATGATGAAGGTGTGATTGCGTGTTCCCTGCTCTCTCCAGATGTGTATACGTCCAGAATTGCTCGTCAGACTAAATCAGCTTTCATCCGTAAAGGGAACTCTACCCCATTGCTGATGTGTTCAGTTCTTGTGTTCCTGGCAGCACAGAAACCGTAGTCTCCGATGAGCAGGCATTAATGGCACGCACCGTACTGGCCGTCGTGCAAATAGACCACTTTGTGCAACCTCCTGGCTACAGTAAAACGCGATAACGGACGTCCAGTTGTCTGTTGCATGTGCCTTGTGATTTCTCCTGCTGTCTGCCATCTGCCTCTTCTCGCCTGTAGGACAATATACCGGTCGTCCGCCACCGTGGTTGCACGTGGACGACCACTGCTAAACTCTCGGACAGCTGTTCCTGTCGTTTGAAATGCTCTCCAAGCTCGTGAAACAATGCTGTGAGCGATCTCAAACTCCTCGGCCACACTAGTCACACTTCGACCTTCTTCCAATTTCCCAATGACGCGACCTTGGGTAAAGTCATCCAGATGTCGTCTACTGGATTGCCTGTTGGCCATATCACACGGTGGCAGCAACTCAACGTCGTTCAAACCGATGTACACCGTGCAATAGCTTTCACCGAATTGCTGAGCGTACACCGCCCGTGTGCTTTATACCCTTCCGACACTCCCCCCCCCCACATCATGCTGAATATATGCGCATGCCCTACCGTATCGATCCCTAGTCTATCTCCTGAGTGGTCTTTCGGTCCGTTCTGCCTGCTCGTTTCGTTGTTATGCTAATTTCTCTTCATCCTTAATTTTTGCATACCAGTGTACTTTACTATTTAGTATTCTGTTCCTCATGTAAACATGTGGAATAGAAGACTAAATAGTAGATGTCTTCTACTATAATATATTATGTTGCTGATTGATGATGTAAGACATACATGGATACTTCATTTGCTACTTTCAAGCCTCTGTCTATTTTGACTTTGGCATTAATTTTTTATTCAAGTCTCATTATAAAAACTAGGTTAAGAAGTTCTGTACAGTTTCATATTCTTAATATATGAGAAAAACAAACCACAAACCTTTGAAATGCTAGAGTAAAATCCAAATACAATGTTGTTTTATATTCAGAACCCCAATTATACATATTTACTTACAAGCATCACTCTTTTTAAAGAGCAGTTTGTCCACTAGTTGATTTAGCATTAATGCCGATTAAAATAGTCACTAATTTGTGCTTGTTTAAAATTTTTTAGGTTCAGAGAAATAGGAGAAATGTGAACATTATTTAGTAAATTTTTAGTTGAAACATCTATTTCATGAGGCTGCAAAAAAGTCTCAATTATCTCAAAAGTTATAGCCTATTGTGTTACATATGAAATAATCAAATAACCATGTATTTTTGATGATTTGAAATTTAAAATTTAATGTATAATTGCAAGAACCGTATAAATGAATTACGAATAACTGAATTGAAAAAGTGATGGAAATTACAGTAGTATTTGGACTAGTGCAGAATTGCATGTAAAAATTATAAATGTATAACCAGAAAATATATAAGTAAGGTTCCACACATCTTTCATAGATCTTTGAAATACTCTAACCACTCCAGTTAATGTGAAATGGTGACATCTTTTCTGAACTTGTGGGTAAGCAAGGCTTTTTTTGATTTTCCAATTATCTCGAGGGAAGTAACTTCTGTCTTCCAGATGTACTCACAGCCAGAATAACAATATGTTACTACCACTAGGATGTTAGCTTTTTTATTTGCCAATACTGCAAGCGTGATCTCACAGGTAAATGTTTGTGTCGCATGAGACAATATTTTGAAAGAGTAGTCTCTCGAGATTATTTTTTGCATAGAACTGCTGTAATTCACCATTTGCAATAAGGTGCATTTTAATTCCATTGGATGTGCACATCATTTGGATCATAAAGTTTCTTCAGATTCTGTTCTCCCCATTCTTCAGTGGTTTGAATATCAACAGCTGCTCTTCTATTTTTTTTTTTTTTTTTTGTTATTTTGAAAATAGTGCTATTCTCAAAACTTGATACTGTTCACATAATGGTTTGAAGTTCTTGATATTTTACCCAGTGTGCAAAATTTTCCTTTTTGTATATGGATCACTTATAATCATTCTAGGAATTATCATTATTCCCTTCTTTAGCTATAGATTCAAATTGTTACTGGCAAAGCTACTATTTCAATATTTTTTGTTTTGCTGTAATTTTTAGATGGTGAGACTAATTTTTTAAGCAATCCAAAATCCTTCACAAGTAACAATCTTTAGATACTGTATATCGTTTCATTCATGATTTGTAAAAATCAACCTTCAAATTCCCATTGCTGGTGACTGAGCTCTTGAATTGAATTTTTCTGCATTCCCACCATTAGCATAAGAGGAAAGATGAATTCAGTCAGTTGGTTCTCTTCATTCAAGAAAGTATATTGCAGAATGCAGACTTGTTTCCTGCAGATCAGTAGGCCAGTACAGTTGACTCATGAACTGCTGATAAGTGAGAGAAGCATGTCTTCTGCCATTTTTCCTGAGGTGCACACGGGATCCCAGTGTGTCAAGGAATGCTTTGTCTTGTAGCTGAAATGTTAAACTATCGTAGTGAAGTAACAGTAATCTTAGACTGAAATCTAATAAATTTGTTCTCTATTGTGAGTCATTGTAATGATTGCATTTTAACATTGTACCCATGGGAAATCACATGATATCTTTACTGCTGGTTTTGATAAAGACATGATATAAGGAGGGTTGTTTGTGTAATGTTCAAATGAATTTAGGAATAAACCACAAAATAATAGTTGGCATTTTATTTTTCAACAGTCTGTTATGTTATACTCTTCATATCATCAATTACAGTTCAAAAATATATTATACGAGATCTGCTAACTATAGCCATGTTCAAGTATTGTGATTTTATTTCAGTAGTGTTTTTTTTTTTTTTTTTTTTTTGTTATATACCTAGTGTCCAGAAACGGGAGCTGTACCTGAATTACCAAGTCCAACAGATCCAGTAGAAAGCCTTGCTAGGGAACTAGAATGCTCCCTTGATCTCCATAGTGCAACAAGGGGGCAGTATGTTGTGAAACCTCAAGTGAGTGTTCTTGATTTGTAGTTTTACCTGATATTTAATGTTAATCTTCCATTTTTTTTTTTTTTCATTCTCACTTTTCACCTGCATTCCAAGTGCTCTGTACTTGGTTTCAGTCTGATAGAAATCTATATGGGCATTATTACTGGTGTGGTTAGTAAGAAAATGGTGAAAAAGTGTTACCATTTTCTTTTTAAAAGATAGCCTTTGGAAATGTTCACGAGCACAGTGTTTTAGCTTTTAGTCTTAATTTATTTTTTTATACCTTTCTGTTCTTGGAACTGCCATGAATAGATTTTTTTTCTTACTTAGCTGATTATATTGTAGTATGAACTTACATTGTCATGTTCTTTTTTCATAAGTCTGAAAAAAGGTGGCATCTTGGAACTAAGATACAAGCAGGGGTAGACAGAATCCTGAAATTTTCAGGCGCTAGCTCTGTTTCTTCAGGAGCCAGAACAGTTTTTCAAGAGATGTGAGAAGAAAATTACAATCTATTCAAATAAAACCAGACACACACAGAATTGAAAATAACAGTCAAAATTAATTGTTTTACATAGTGTGGGAACTTGAAAATGAGACTAACTCTAAATAAAAATAATAAATCACTGTAGTAAATTACCAACCTTGGTTTATTCAAAGTATCCTTGTGAGAAAAGGCATTGTCATATAAAAGAAACCAGCTGCACTCTTCTTGATACTCTGGCCTGACACGATGGATTCTTTGCAGCAAAAGTTTAAGAACATCCACATAAAATGCAGCAGTAACAGTTCATCTGCTAGGCACAAATTCCTTATACATTCCTTTGCTATTGTAGAAGGAAATGAGCATTGTTTTTATTTTTGATTGTGACTGACTAACTTTTTTAGCTTGTGGAGAGTTTACCGACTTCCACTTGGCACTTTGCCATTTTATTTTGGGGTCATATTGAAAGACCCATGTCTTGTTGCCTGTAATGATGATCTTCAGGAAATTTGGGCTTCTTTCAACAGCTCGTCATTGATCTTTGGTTAAGGAATGTGGCACAAATTGTGCACGCACCTTCCTTTCCTCTAAATCTTGTGTTATTATTTGTCAAATGGTTTCCTTATTCACTTCTAGGTATTCTGAAACCATATGAAGGGTTGCATTTCTGTCAGCAGAAATAATTTCCTTCACTTTTTGATCACGTCTAGTCTTCATACAGTCCTTGCTGGGCCTGGATGTTCATCGTCTTGTAGCATCTTTCTCCCACTGCAGAAATGTTTATGCTGTTAGAAAATGTGCACAAAATAGGTAACTCTCCCTATACACATGCTTCATCATGCTAAACGTTTATGTCACACTTTTGCGAAGGCGTGCACAAAATGTAATATTTGCTCTTTGTTCCATTCCACTGTTTCGACAAGGTAGTGCTACACATGTGCGATACATTCTAGAATGGCTACCCAGAGAGATGACCTTGATAGAAGAAGTTGAGGAAGAACCCTTCTTTCATTTCCTGTTTCCAAATTATTGACAGCAGTGCCACCTTTAATCTCATAAAATCAGTCTTGTTTTCAAATATCAGCACTGTGTGTTTCTTAGATGTTGTTCAATAATTCAGTGCAATGTCCACAGCAAAAACTAGTGACATATATACACTAGTATGCATTTAAAAATAGGTTTTCATGTAAGAAAGTTCAGCTTTTTCTCATGGTGTATGGAACCGCTAATGAATAAATACACTTACAAGCACCCCAAGCAAAATCAGTGCCATAGCTGCGAGCATCTCTGATGCTTACTCTACATGCTTGTATGTATCTGTCTTGATTTTTTTTTTACTGTGGAACTTCAGCTTGAATCACTACTGCCAATATTGCTATAGAATTTATAGCTCTGCTGGCAAGAGTGCAAAAAATAGATATTGGTATCTTTCTTATTCTGATTTTGCAGTAAGTAGTCTACAAATAATATGCAAACAGAAAAGATCCATATACTGTACTTGTTGCTTTATTGAAAAGATGGAAACTTCACAGTATAAATCTGAATTTTGCTAAATAAAATTTTCAGAATATAATTTGAAAACTCAGGCACAAAGTAAAAATTTTCAGGCACCATGGCGACTGGGTGCCTTGGATTTCTCTACCCCCTGGATGCAAGTATGAATTGATTTACTGAAAGATCTGCTGTTTAGATTAGAATTTCTGGAGTCTAAAACCATTGTAAATATGATTATTGAACAAGTTTGATATATTCAGTAGTGTATGTGATGCACTTAAGTATTCTTTGGTTATTAGATAACAAAAACTATGAAGCAGCAAAATTTACTTCAGCAGAGCTCTTCCACCATTTCTCTGTGTAGCACTGCAGAGCTTGTGTGAATGTACTCTCATTTCGTATAATTTATATTTTCTTACTCCCAGTGATTGTGCATGGAATAAATTTTGGTAATTTTCAGTGTGACTGCATGTGAGAATTGATTGGGAAATTGAATTCCTGCCACACTGGCAGTGCAGAGGTCTAAATGTTAGCATATGCCTGTTTGTCCAAGTGGGTCATCCAGGTTTGAATCCTGGTGCCGCATGGATGTTGTGTTCGTCTTATGGCACTGGCTCTCTCCCTTTCCTGAAACTTGTTGCCCTAGATTACTGATGGGCAAGTGCTTATAACACATTCAATTGTTCACATTGGGCATTAAACCCCAAACAAAACAAATAAACAAGTTAGTAAAATCCTGCAATGCATTGATTATGATACGCTCTCCAACATACTAGAAATCATTACTCACATTATGAGGAATGTCTGTTGAATAAATCTTGGTCCAATGCCCTGGGCATTGACCCCATTTTGATTATATTCAACAGAACCAGTTAAATATACTTCCAGAACAACATGATAAAGTTTTGTCTCAATTGAAGCATTTTTATGTAAGTTATAACACATAAGGGCAATGGAATGGATCCCGCTCCTATGTCCTGACCTTTGACCCCATTTCGCCCATTTTCAATACCGCTCCTCCCTAGGTGGCCCCTACCACATACTAAAATTTAACTGAAATCGAACCATTTTTTTGCAAGTTATGACACACAAAAGCAATGGAATGGATCCCACTCTTATGTCATGACCTTTGACCCCATTTTTAATAAGGTTTGTCCCCAAATAGTCCCCTACCGCATACTAAAATTTCATCGAAATCGAACCATTGTTACTCAAGTTATGACACATAAGGGCAATCGAATGGATCCCGCTCTTATGTCCTGACCTTTGACCCCATTTTGCTCATTTTTAATAGGGGTTGTCCCCAGGTGGTCCCCTACCACATACTAAAATTTCATCAAAATTGATCCATTTTTATGCTAGTTATCGTGCGGATGGATTGACAGACGGACATAGCTGGAGCATATATGCTTCTTCAACCTACGGGTTGGAAAGCGTAAAAAAGAAAAGAAATTGTTCTCAGCAGTAAAGCTTATGCATGCGCATTCTTGATGGGTCCAATGAATATATTGATTTTAAATATCTGTCCTCTGGGATATGCTCAAGGGGAATGCACACAATTGGGCATATTGCATACATACCACTGTTATGCAATCATTGGTATACCATATGGGATGCAATCCACCCACAGTTGCCTCAGTGAGTGTTTGGGCCAATTGAGATGCCATGTTGCCTGGATTAGGCCTTGCCATTAACACCAATAAGCTGTTTTGTTGAGAAATGACCCTCTGACTTTCTCTCGAGATGTTTTCGGAGTTTTGAAATTGTCTCCGGATGTGACAGACAGTGGGGTCAATCCATACTTAGCCTTTAACCATCTGGCCGATTCAGTTTGAGACTGTCTGCTTCTAATCTCTCTATAGATCCACCTTAGTGAATCGTCTAAATGACCTCTCTGAGACATAACAATGCCTTAGCACTGCATGTGCCATCGCAAACCCCAAGGTTTCCCTCATGTTTAACTCCAGTCACTTATATCTGTAATCCACATGTGCAAATTTTGCTGTCCCATGACTTCCTATAGCATTGTTGTTTGTTTGTTGGCCACAGCATTTGCTGCTTTACATATCCTGCTTCTTGTGCTGTACCATTTGCATGTGATTTCAGGACAGGGTTCCTCTTTTATATCAATTTTTGTGGTTGTTGCTTTAATTCTGAGCATCAGTGTATACATTAACTAATGGTATAACATTTATTTTCAGAGATTTTTATGACTTTTAATGAATATATGATCCATGCATGAATTTAAAAAATCTCATTGCTGCCATTCTCAGCATTGTGTAATGTTGATTCCTACCACTGCTACCAATGTTGCTCAAGTCTTTGTTTATTAGTGATGGGTATTCATTCTAAGTAGCTCCTGCACCCATACTACTATCTGGTAATGTGAGAGATTGGGCAGAGACATTATTTTAGATGGTATCTTCTTCAATCAACAGTTTTTTTAGGTGCCTAGTAGATTTGTTTGGTAATAAAAATGTGTTGTTTGTTAACTTTTTAACACTGGAAAATGGAAATAGTTTTATGGGAATAGCATGCATCAGACAAGTACCTTTCATAAGCGTTTCACTTTTGACATTTTAGGTACTTTCTGCATATCTATAAAGATATGTGAAAAAGTTCAGTGTGTGTGTGTTGCCTGGAAGCTAGAAGATAAAAAAAAAATCTGTAGCAAAACACCTTACTTCCAACATATTTCATTTGGAAGTTTCTGTGTTTCTCTATTTCTCTTGGTATATATCTGTGCTTCCGGAGATCAGGTTAGGAAATTTATTTTTTTCTGTTTTATGTCAGAAAAGAGTATTCTTATAGATTTTCCATTTTTTTCTTTGTCTAGTCATCTCTTTCTGGATGTATCTGCCATTCAAAAAATTCATTCAGAAAGCTCGTTTTTTTTTTTTTTTCGTCACCTTATGAAGAAAGTAAATTGAGTTTTTTGCTTGTGTTTTTCTGTTGCTAATCTTGCCAATTAGAGGCAGTGTATCCAAGATTTTTCATTCATCATTTTGTCAGCCTGTGATGTAAATTGAGATTGAAATGAAAATAGCTTGTGATGTAGTTTAAGTTCAAAATATGAATCTTCTTTTTTTTTTTTTTTTTTGTAGCCTGCAGTAAAGCCAGTCGCTGATTTGAGATTTTCAAGTAAGGTTGAGTGTTCACACACTAAAATCAAACAGCCTGAAAATGGAGCTGGTTGGTTCTAAAATACATCGCTGAAAGAGAATTTACTCTAACTGCAGTTTTTCATGAAGTACTTGGTAGTGGGCTTAAACAGTTTTTAAGGGTTTTTTTCTTCTAGGAAAATAAGTTAATTAAATAATGCAAATTTTCGGAGAAAACTCTTCTCCTTCTTCAGGCATTCTTTTGTTGTCTTTCTTTTCCTGCCATTATCGTGGTTACAGTTAATTCCGATGGTTACGGTTATTTCCCCCAAACCTTGCCAGTTGTTAGGCATGGACAAACCTCTGCAGTCATTGATGATGGAAGTCTGTTTTTGTGAATTTATATTCCTTCTCTTAATTTTCTTTTTTGATAGTTTGCCCTGGAAACCCAAGATGACTTTTAGTGAATTCCAGTTCATGTTGTGTCAGGTTTCTGTAACATGTCTACCTAATCCTGTCTTGTTGGAGCAATTTTTTTATAGCTGCTTTATGTTTTACTATTAGAGTTTCTAGTCTGCAACCTGTTTCACCTATGTAGGATAATCCACAACTACATTTTACCTCACAGACCACTCCTTGCATTTTTAAAATATCTTCTTCTTTTTGAACTATCTTTGGGAAATATTTTTTTAACTTTATTCTCTAAATTTGGAGCTAGCCTTATGTCATACTTCTTACTACTCTTTAAAGATTTGAATAAACCTTGGTGATAAGTAATTTTTCTAATGAATTTTATTTGCTGCTGCTGTTGTGTGTTCTTCTTACCTGAAGAATTTATAACTTTTTCAACTTCATTCTTAGGATAGTTATTTTCCGTAAGGGTGCCTTTGAGTTCTTCTTTGTGTGCTTTCTTCATATCTGCTGTAAATACTACTTTATTTCTTTTAAAAACTGACTTGCCACATTTTTCTTAATAGATATGGATGATAGGAATTGAAATCCAATGATTTATTCGTATTTAATGTTTCTTAAACAGTTTTGTAAGGAATCTTCCTGCTTCATAATAGATTGTAATATCTAAAAAGTTAATCTTACTGTCTTTTTAAAGTTCCAGTGTGAACTTAAGGTAATCATCTAATTCATTGAATGTGTCTAGAATTTTTTCAGGAAAATCTTTTTCTGAGTTATTTATTATAAATGTTATCGATGTACCTACTACATAGGCAAAAATATGTGGGTTGTATTAGGATCTTCTCTTCATGCTTTCCCACATAATAATTAGCTAAGAGTGGTGATCCCATACCAAGTCCAGATTTTTGAATGAAAAACTTCTTTTCAATTTGAAAGTAGTTTTTCTGCAGAGAAGATAAGCATTTCAAAAATTCCAACCAATGTGTTTCTATCTTTGTTATGAAAAACTATGAGTTCTGCCAGGTCTTCTGCTATAAACTCTATAAGCTGATCTATATTGATGTGAGTATACATAGAAACTATGTCTAAACTACCCATGATAGGAGATTCTAATGGAGGAAGTTCATCTAATTTTTCTTTTAGTTCCACTGAATTTTTAATCAAGGATGTAGCTCTTTTAACAGTTTCTGAAGGTGTGACTTTAGAAAGTAGTTTAGATTTGAAATAATTGAGTTTTTTGAGTCAATGCAGACTAGAAACTCGAACAGCAGAACATAAAGCAGCTATAAAAAATTTCTCCAACAAGACAGGATTAGACGGACATGTTACAGAAACCAGACACAACTTGAACTGGAATTCACTAAAAGTCATCAGTATCCAGAGCAACTATCAAAAAAGAAAATTAAAAGAAATAATAGAAATTGAGAAAAATCAGACTTCCATCCTCAATTACTGTAGAGGTTTGTCCCTGCCTAACATCTGGCAAGATTTGCTAAAAAAAAATAACCATAACCTTCGGAGTTAACCATAACTGCGATAGTGACACGAAATGAGAGACAACAAAAGAATGCCCGAAGAAGAATTTTCTCAAAAAATTTGCATTATTTAACTTATTTTCCTAGAAATAAAAAAAACATGTTAGATGTTTAAGTGTTTAATTTAAGTAACTAGGAAGCCCGTTTTCAGCATGAGCTTTATTCTAAAGTTAATTAAGATTTTTAGGTTTTGCTTCATTCTGCTTTCTTCTTAGTGTTTAAAGTGGCAACTCCTGTATTTGTGTTAACCCTTATACTAGTGTAGGCTAGTGTTTTCTTCATGTGATTTCATCCGTTTAAATAAACTATTTGGATGTTTCGTGAATTCGACGTTTCGTTCATTCAGCGAAAAGCTCAGCAACTAAAGTTGAATGTCTTCGTGTTGCATTCCATCAATTATTAACTTGCAGCACTTTCACCATTTAGAAGAACCATTAGTAGGAATGATGAGGCCTAGCAATTGTTCGTCTCTGTGGTAATTATAAACTTTTTGATTTTTCAGTTCCGGTTTTGCATTTCTCACCTATCACCAGTACTACAAGTGTAACGTGTAGGAAGTTGAGATACAGCACTATGGAAATGAGTACTGTAAATTGCATAACTCTTTTTTTTTTTTCCCTTCTCATCAATAAATGCTATTAGTAGATCCAAGAGTTCAGTGGCTTCTTATTTTTATTGCAGTACTCATGTGCTGAAAAACTGGTGATACGTTTAGGAACTTTAGACAGATAATGTTTGACAGTTTTTTTGTCAGGCAGATTTTTTAGTGACCATTGTTTAAAAGTTATTATGCTTTTGCAGGATGTTAGCATTTTCACATTTATGATCAGTCTCTGAATTCCATGGTTTGTATTAAATCTTATTTTATTGCCAGGATAGAGAGCAAGATCGAGCCGAAGGTCCTGGCATTTTAGATACTGGACTTAAGAAGGAAACTGGAGGTAGCCTCTCCCCAAGAAATACGCACAAATTGTCTGATGGTGAGAGTAATCTTAAGAAAGATACTTGTGAAAGTCCTCAGCCTTTTATTGTTCGAACGAGATCAGACTCTGGGAGGCCCTTAACAGATCAGGTAAGAATTTCAAACATTTTATTCATGAAATCTAAATGCATGAGCTTAGTGCAGTTTTCACTTTTTTTGTAGGTATAACTTAAAATACAGCCAGCCTGGTGACACAGTGTTTCTAAGCACTGGATTTTGACCATTTTCTCTAGATGGATGAGGAGGTATGGGTGGTGTGCTTGTCTTATGGCACTGGCTCTCTCCCTTCCCTGGAACCAGTGGCTCTAAATATGGGATGAGCAACTGCTTATAGCCCATTCAGTTCCTCATGGTGGCCATTACCCCATGGCCCGAGCTGACCTTGTGACGGTTTTTTGCTTTCTTGTTTTTGTGCTTTCACGTTACCGCAGGGACAGCTGTTCATCCAGCTGATGGGGAGTAGCGACCCCACGGCCCCAGCCGACATGTTATGTTTGATTCTTCCCATTACAACTTTGTGTTGCCACCACCTTGACAGCACCCGCCTCAGTTGTTGGTTGCTGAGGTTGTGATTATGCGCCAGCCCTTTCCTTTCCTCTGGCTTTCCTCTCCCTTTCCTGTTTTTACTTTCTTCTCCACTACCTGTTCTTCTTTTCTACTCCATTTTCTACTCGACTTGCTTCTCCATTTTCTGTTCCTCTCTTGTTTTTCCGGGCTGGTTTGCTAGACCTACCTGCACGTTTGCTGTGTGCGGTGACCCGTAAGGTGGAAAAGGGGATGCTGGAGGCTGAGGTTTCTGGTGGCCAGGTTGTTGTTGTCGCCAGTCGCCAACACTCCTCTTTGCCCCCTGCTTCACCCTAAACGGGCGGCTAGGAACTAACCCACTCCTAGTCAATCGGCTTGTTGTTTCGTACAACAGGGTGAGTTTGGGGATAGTGCGGGCATGCCAAAGGGGTGTTACCGAGACCTGGGAAAGTCTCGGTACTCGCTGAGCGCTTGTCTGCACTGTCAACATGCTATATCCGTTGCTTAACCCTAGAGTCGTGTCCTGCGTCCAATTGGGCTTGCGGACCTCCGGCTCTCCCCTGTTGGGCTCGGTTGTGGGCGGGGAAATCGGCGGACGAACTTTTTACTTCTATTCATGGATAACAAAAAATTTCCCAAGAACTTCAAACAAAGCGGCCCATTGAGGAAGGGTCACCCCCTCCCAACAAGAAACCTACACCTGATTCTGCCAATGTTCGGTTCTTTTGCATCCACTCCTTGGACGCTTCAAACCCATTAAACACCAGAAGCCCCTTCTGGATAAATAAAGCATTGCAATCAATTGCCAGCTCTCCTAAGAGCGTTAAGAAGCTCCAATCTGGAGATCTTCTTGTCGAGATGTCGAGTCCCAGATATGCTACAGTGCTTTTAAACACCACCTCTTTTTTAGATTGTCCAGTGAAAGTTACTCCTCACGGCTACCTCAATTCCTCACGAGGTGTTATCTCTTCTCAAGACCTTCTGGAGTGCAGTGACCAAGAACTTCTGGAGGAACTGAGAGACCAACAAGTGAGTGGAGTCCGGCGCATCCTATTTCGGCGAAATGGCCAATCTGTCCCATCTCGAAACATAATACTGACCTTTAACACCCCATCCCTGCCAACATCAATCAAGGCAGGGTATCTACACCTTGAAGTGCGCCCCTTCATACCAAGTCCTCTACGATGCTTCAAATGCCAAGCATATGGTCACTCCCAGCAGTCTTGCAGGAGCACTGCTCGGTGTGGGCGTTGTACAGCAACAGACCATACTTTGCAAGATTGCCATGCCGAAGCCGAGCTGTGCTTCAACTGCAAGGGATCTCGTGCAGCATCGTCGAGAGACTGCCCAAAGTGGAAGGAGGAAAAAGAGATCCAACGCATTAAGACCGTTGAGGGAATCTCCTACCCAGAGGCCAGAAGAAAGGTCGCTCCAAATCAATCAAATCGGCGATCTTATTCATCAGCGGTTATTGCAAGGACTACAGTCGGTACCCAGACTGATAGCCAAATCCCAGTGAATTGTCCTTACAAGCTAGACGACATCATAGCTGCTGGTCTGGCAGCACTGCAATCCCGAGCTCGGGACGCGAAAACTCCAGCAACCACCGTGCCTAAACCTGCTGCAACTAACACCAGCACCACCGGGACTTCAACAACCCCGGGAGGAAAGAGAAAGGAAAAAGAAAAGGAGAAGAAATCTCCAAACTCTCATCATAAGAACCAGGATCGGGCAAGATCATCTGCGACACAGGAACCAAAATACCGCCCCATTTTACCACCAGAGACTACAGGGCGTCGGACAAAACAGTCCCAAGCGCAAATGGACATTGCAGACGAAATGATGGAATCGGACAACTTTTAGTTGTCCCAGTTTTTCTCGGGTTTTGTTTTTCGTTTTTTCTTTTTCTCATTCACCACAATTCAAACCATGGATCAAATCGTTCAGTGGAACTGTCGAGGCTTTCGGACAAGACATGACGACGTGAAACATCTGCTTTCGTCATACTCTCCGGTGTGCCTTTGCCTCCAGGAGACAAAACTTAAACCATCAGACCTCCTTTCAGTTCGAGGCTACAGTGCATTTCGGAAAGATAATGTTTCAGGAGATATAGCTTGCAGGGGAGTTGCCATCCTTGTCCCCCACAGTGTTCCAGTTTCTTCTGTTGCGGTCTCAACATCTTTACAAGCCGTTGCGGTGCGTATCTCCATGCCTGTGCCTCTAACTGTTTGCAGCGTCTATCTGCCGCCGGATGAGGACGTGAGCGTGTCTGTTCTTGAGAGCTTAGTTGCGCAGCTGCCGTCACCTGCTCTTCTTCTGGGTGACTTCAATGCTCATAATCCATTGTGGGGTAGTGTCAGAACAGACTCACGAGGCCGTAGGATCGAATCTCTTCTTTCCTCGACCTCTTTGTGCCTGTTTAACACCGGTGCTGACACTTACTTCCACGAGCCTACACGAAGTTTCAGTGCAATCGATTTATCTTTGGGTCAACCATCGGTTATGGCCGACTGGTCGTGGACGGTGTGTGACGACCTCCAGGGAAGCGACCACTTCCCAATTGTACTTAGGTATAATGTGAGCGTACCATCTTCTGCCTCCCGCCCTCCTCGTTGGAGGATGGATCGTGCCAAATGGGAGGTCTTCACACCGTCCGCAGTAATATCTTTTGCCATGGTGACCCGTGGGTCAATTGACGCAGCTGTTACTGATGTCACAACGTGTATCATTCAGGCAGCAGATTTCTCTATCCCAAAAACATCAACGACGCTCCCAAGACGTCCGAAGCCTTGGTGGAACCCTGATTGCGCAGCGGCTAGGAGAGTTCAACATAGGGCCTGGTGTACTTTTCGGCGTTATCCGACCGATGCTAATCTTGTTAAATTTAAAAGAGCAAAATCTTACGCTCGGTTGGTGCGTCGACGAAGCAAGAGGGAGTCGTGGATGAAGTACGTTTCATCAATCAATTCACGTGCCAGTTCAAAAACTGTTTGGGAAAAAATTCGTAAGATCCGGGGAAACTATAGTTCCCGCCAAATTTCAATTCTTGAGAATAACGGCTGCACGTATGCTGAAGTTGGGGAGATTGTGGATTGCTTGGGCGAAGCATTTGCCTCAGTTTCTAGTTCTCAGGCGTATCTCCCGTCCTTTCAGAGGATTAAAACAACCGCGGAACGCCAGAAAATCTCCTTTGCGCCTTTTTATAACACTGAGTATAACTCCCCCTTCAGCATGGTTGAACTACGGGTGGCTCTGCATCGGTCCGGCGCAACATCTGTCGGTCCCGACGGCATCCACTATGACATGATTCGTCATCTCTCGCAGTCGTCTCTCGAGAATCTGTTAGTGCTTTTCAACCGTATTTGGTTGGAGCACAGTTTCCCGGAGTCTTGGCGAAGAGCTTTTGTTTTACCTTTTCCCAAGCCTGGCAAAGACCCCAAGTCTCCCTCTAGTTATCGGCCAATTGCCCTCACTAGCTGTCTGTGCAAAATCCTTGAACGAATGGTTAATTCCCGGCTAATTTATTTTCTTGAAGAACATCGAATACTCTCTCCATCACAAAGCGGCTTCCGTCGTCATCGTTCAGCTCCTGACCATCTCCTGCTCCTTGAGACGTCTGTTCGTGAGGCGTTCGTACGTAGGCAGCACCTGGTGTCTGTATTTTTTGACATCGAAAAAGCTTACGATAGAGCGTGGCGTCACGGTATCCTCCGTGACCTCCACGAGAGTGGGTTGCGGGGAAACCTGCCAACCTTCATTGCCAACTTTCTTCGTAACCGTGTGTTCCAGGTGCGCCTGGGTACAACGCTGTCCGCCTTTTTCCATCAAGAACAAGGCGTTCCTCAAGGCAGCATTCTTTCGGTGACTCTGTTCATCCTCCGCATTAATTGTTTACTCAAAAATCTTCCTCCTACGGTTTCGGCTACCATTTATGTTGACGACCTTCACATCTTCTGTTCGTCATCCAGCATGCATTTCGTTGAAAGGCAGCTGCAGTCTGCAATTACCCAGATTGTTAAAGCCGCTAACAATAATGGGTTTGTTCTTTCTCCCGACAAGACAGCCTGTGTCCATTTCTGCCGGAGGCGTGGCCTCCATCCTGATCCAGAGCTCTATTTGGACCGTGCAGCCATTCCAGTTTTGCCGGAAACCAAGTTCCTTGGTTTGACCGTTGACCGTGCTCTCACCTTTCGCTCGCACGTTCGACGGCTTAGGACTTCCTGTCTGAGAGCCTTGTCAATCCTTAAGATCCTTGCCTCAGTCTCCTGGGGTGCAGACAGGACTTCTTTGTTCCGTATTTACCATTCTCTCATTCGGTCTAAGCTGGATTATGGCTGTATGGTGTATGGCTCTGCGCGTCCTACCGTTCTCCGGCCGTTGGATACCATCCACCATCAAGCGCTGCGTCTTTGTACGGGAGCCTTTCGCACGTCACCCATTCCCAGCCTTTATGCCGACGCGAACGAACCGTCACTTCATTTACGCCGTCTGCAGCTGTCTCTTCAATTTTACGTGAAACTTAAATCACTCACAGACCATCCTTTATACGATGCAGTTTTTCATCCCCAGCATGCTCGTTTGTTCGAGATCCGTCCCTCGTGCATTCGAACCTTCGGTCTTCGTATGGCGGCCGTAGCTCGTGATGCAGGGCTCGACTTGTCACTCGTTGGAGAGACCAGGGGCTTTGAGGATTCTCCATGGCATCCTCTTGGTGTCATGGTCGATACCAGCTTTACATCTTTTGACAAGTCCTCAACCCCTGCGTCAGTGTACCAGCAGCTCTTCGCTGAACACAGTTACGTCAATGCAGACTTTATTCCTGTTTTTCACCGATGGATCTAAGGCGGCTGGTGTTGTTGGATCCGCCGCCGTCTGCGTTGACGAAGTTTCTGTTGCCCGCATTTCTCCTGAGGCCATGGTTTTTTCGGCGGAGATGCATGCTGTGTATCTTGCACTTGTTCACGTGCAGTCGAGCTCTCATCAGCGTGCTATTGTGTACACTGATTCGTTGAGTGTTGTGCAATCATTGTCATCTTTGGATTTCACTGGCCACCCACTTCGTTTTGCCGTTCGGAGACTTCTTCGTTCTTTGCTCGAGGCTGATGTCCAGATTCGGTTCTGCTGGATTCCTGGGCATGTTGGGATCCCAGAGTCTGCCGATGCTGCTGCTAGATCTGCCTCTTCTTTGGTCGTCACACCCTTGCCACTGTTTCACCGCGATTTTTGCTTTCTTGTTCACGATCATATCAGACGAACGTGGCGAAGTCTGTGGGACCAACAGGTGGAGAATAAACTGCACCGTATAAAACCTAACCTTGGAATCTGGAAATCATCGTGTCGCCGGAACCGTAGGGAGGAAGTTGTTCTTGCGCGTCTCCGCATTGGGCATTGTCGCTTCACGCATAGCTATTTGCTGTGTGGCGACGCTGCCCCAATGTGTGAGGCGTGCGACTGTTTACTCACCATCTCTCATGTTTTATGTAGTTGTGTTCGTTTTTGTAATCATCGGTTTCACTATTTTCAGTCTCATCTACTGGATGACGGCGCAGCTACACTGCAGAAGCTTTTGGGCGACCACTGCGACACTTTCGCAGTGTTTTCGTTCTTAAAGCAGATAGACTTTTTAAAACTTATTTAAAAAATAAAATAAAAAAAATAAAATAATAATAATAATTTATAATGATTATAACAGTGAATTGGTGAATTTATTTATTTATTTATAAACCTAATTGACTAACTAGTCTTCACAGCTTTTATCATTCTCTATTCTAACTTTTGCCAAGCCTGTCTGATCTTAATCATTTCACCCCGCTTTTAAATATCTTTAACTGATTGTTCTGTGTCTGGCGCTCTTTGGCCAAACCTGGCCCTTGCGCCACTAAAATCAATTAACTAACTAACTAACTAACCATCCATCCATCTATTATCTTGTCACATTTGTAATCAAGCAAAAGGTATAAGATGACAGAGGCGTATCACATAAATTTGCTAGCAGCTACAATTTGATTGTGATAAAAAGTGAGCATAGGATACTAATACATGCATCATTTTGCTTTTATTTTGTGCAATAAGAATGCATGATGTTAATCACTACTACACATTAATAAGCATAATTTAAATATATAGGTTGTCCAGAAAGCATCCTTGCTTAAAATTTGAGAATTTATGTCATGAAATAAGTAACATTTGTGTATCTAGAAAGTCCATGTATTCTTTGTATGTTTATGTTGGAATAATGATGCAGTTCACAAGTGAGTTACACTTGTATGTTTTTAGTAGAATACTGATGCAGTTCACAATTGTGCATTTATACATTTATAGTGGGATACTGGTGCAGTTCACAAGTGTATATCCATAACGCATTACTGGTGCAGTTCACAACAAGTGTACATTTATAGTGGAATACTGACACAGTTCACTGTTACCTTGCAGGCATGATCCGCTTCCCACATTCTTGCATATTCTGTGATGCACATTGCAACACTGCTGGGCTGACAATTCCATCTATTGCCACCAGGCTGGCTGTAACAATTTCTGCTTCAGATTGTGTAGCATCCAGAAGTTATCTATACATAGGTCTTTTCCTTTAAGTAACCTCACAAAAAATAAACAGGTGTGAGCTAACTCTGGGGATTGTAATGGTCAAAGGTTTTTAGAGATGGAATCACTAAAAATATTCCTGAGAATGTGTGTAGTTTCACTGGAGGTGTGGCATAATGCATGCTACTGAAACCAACAGTCACATGGATCTAGTTCTAATAAAGCCACAAATTATTGGACTGTGTCTCTGTATGCTGCACCACCTGCTGTGGATTGAAAAAACAGATTTTACCATTATCTGATTTGATGTTGCACACCAAACACACTGTCTCGGAATGTACTTGAATTTTGTGAAAGTCAAGGGCATTTTCACATCCCTAACTTATGTACCATGGGAGGAGATGTTTTCACTTAGGTGGAACCAAGCCTAATCCATTGAGAAAGCCTTATTCCAGAATGGTTATTTTTTTTTCAAATGAAATTATGAATGCACTAGTAGTAGTGAAAGTGCTTATTGTGTTTGACAATTTTAGCTCCTGCACCATTTATATTCGGTAAGCACACAATTTCAAATGTTTGATTTGGTATGTAAAAGTGCTGATGCTGTTTCAACTTATGACTAAAGCCTCACAGATTTCTTGCATGACCAGTGTAATCATTCAGTGCTGGACATTTTATTAAATTCAGTATGCGAACCATTGCCCCCCCTCCCTCATATTGCTGCTTAATGTACTCAGAAGTTGATTCACAAAATTGGCACCTCATATTTGAATGTATGAATATAAATTCTGTACCTCTCAATTTCTTTGTTTTTCCAAGATCTGTCTCATTGTAAATATATGAACTATGCATGATCTACCAACCATGAATTCACTCAGCTGAATTCCTTCATACTGTTAACCCCCCCCCCTCCCGGTGCCCATTCATTGACTTCGAAAAGGCTTACGATAGTGTTCCTTGAAACAATAATCAGTGTTATTCAAGAGATATATAGTGACAATAAATGTATTATCAAGTGTGGACAACTATCAGAGGTTTTTGTTAGTTGTAAAGGTCTCTTACAGGGATGCTGTATGACCCCTACATTATTTAAGATCTATATTGAGGTTTATCTCAGAGAAATGGTCAGTGTAGTGCAGAAATTTGGGATTACGGATTCAGAATGGTTTCGTGTACCATTTGCTGTTTGCGGATGAACCAGACATCTTGGCAGAAAATAAGGATGGTGAATATATGTTCCATGAACTGATCTCTGAATATGTCCGTTGGGACTTAAAATTAATGAAAATAAAACTGCGCACTTGTCCTATGATCCAAGAGACTTCATTGAAATATCTGATATTACGTTGAGAACAGTTGAGGAATTTAAATACCTTGAATCCATAATACATCAGGATGGTACATGTCTTCATGACGTTGATCGGAGAATTGCAGAGGGCAGGAAAGCTATTTCTGTTTTGAATCCTGTTCTTTGAAGCAGCAATGTCTTTCCAAGAGTAAAAAGACACTTTTTTTTTTTTTTTTTTTTTTTTTGCGATTGTACAGAGCATCATTTTATACGGTGCGGAGACGTGGACATTAAATAAAAGACATCAACAGAGATTATGGCCACAGAGATGGTTTTTTGGAGGCATTTTGCAAGAAAATCCAGTTGTTGAAAAGTGTAATACAAAAATTCGAGTTATTATGAGTGTTAAAGTAGACATTCTTCAAACTATTGAGGTGCGGAGATTGCAATGGTTTGACCATGTAAGGAGAATGTCACCAGAAAGACTTCCTAAAATTCTGATGGAGTGGGAGTCTCCAGGAAGGAGAGAGAGGAAGATCAAGGAGAAAGTGGATGGAGGAGATTAATTCAAGTCTAAAATATAACGGACTGGATGAAGTGATGGCCTTGGATAGAGAGAAGTGGAGGAAGACCTTGGCTGAACTATATGGTCAAAGAAATCCACTTGGTAGGGGAAATTCCTGATGATAATAATATTTTAATGTATAGTCTTGTGTCTGGCAAAGTAACTTTTTTGAACACACAGAAAACTTATTCTTGACTAGTGCACCATTCACTGTGCTCTATGAGACTACTGTATGTTTAAAATAAAAAAAGTTACCCAAAATTGCCTACAGTCTCAGTGTATAGCACAGCTGCACTTTGTTCTTCCATCATTTGGTCAAAATTAGATTGTGGCTTTGTGATATGTAACTTGGGCCAACTGTCAGTGATCGGACCCCTAGACACTGCTCGTCATTGAGCTTTGTATTTGTGCATAGGTGCTTTTCATACCATGTCCAGCCTATAACCTGAATCTACAGCTTTGTTATTTTTTTTTTTTTATTAATTCAATTTAGTTGTTTTAGAGTTCATTCGTAATCATTATATTGGATTAATTAAGTTTCACATCTTGACAATCAATGTCTTCTGCAACAACTGGGATGCAGAAGGAAAAGGCCAAGAAGGCTTGACGAGCCATTGACTCCCCAGCAGAAACAAAAGAGAGAGAAAGAAAGAAAAGCCAAGCCAAGTCAAACCAATATAAAATCAAGCATAAAATTAAAGTCATACTATAGAGCATGATAATCAATGGGATTATCCAACATTATTAGATGTTAATGTTAGTAAATGTATTAATTTTTGTTTGAATAGATTAATATTATTTGACTAAGTCAAAACGGGAGGCAAACTATTCTAGAACAGAGGCCCTGAATAGTTAACCATTGTCCTTTTCCGTTCCGTATTAGGGAAGGAAAGAATTATATTTGTTCTAAATCTAGTAGAATAAGTATGAGTAAAAAAATCCAAAGATATTATGTTTGAATAATTATTGTTTTTAGTTCTTTCAAACATTAACTTACTGATGCTATAAAGATGCAATTGGCAAATATTAAAAATATTGAGACTATTGGGAGTCAATTTATGTGCAGCAACAAAATTACATGAAATTGTGATCACTACCAGACCATCCTTTATATGTGCTTTTTAGGCTGCAGTATGCTCTCGTATTTGAGCACTAGGCCTCATGTGTTCCCACTTTTGGGCTCCAGATGTCTGCTGTGGCTGAGATAGAGGAATGGAATTGTTTATCAGAGATAGATCAGGTGTTTTTAAGGAGCCTACCTGGTTCTCTTTTGTGTCCTGATTACCACTTACTACTACTACTGCATCATTATACCAGCAGGTTTTTTGTGTAACATTGGCCCCTCCACTCTTCAATGCCCTTCCAATAGCCAGAGGTGGCATAAAGTTGGGTGGAATTATGGACTCACCGTTGTTTATCTTGATAAAATTTGCTTGAGTGAATTCTGTCATAAAGTGTGGTGTTTACAGCTCAAAATGCAAACTGGGTAGCCTTGTATTCATTAACAAACATTTGAAATGTCATCCACATGCTATGGTTTATCTACTGTACATTCCCCTTGTGTCACAGAGATGTTCTCTTTTGGAAGGATAGACACTCCCCCACCCTCTGTTTTGTGGGACTGCGACGGTCCAACCTACAACTGTTTCTTTGCCAGGCCCAAGCTAGCTCAAAACCCTGCAGGAAGGACTGTCTTAAGACTGTTGACATTCTTAAGTAAATAGCAACAGTGCACAGAATTTACAACACAAGTCAAATTTAACCATTTAATGTAGTTCCAAATCATTAGTTACACAAACTTCTATTAAAGGTCAAGAATACTTTTACCTTCAGGAGCTCTGTTATGCAGAAGAATATTTACAACTTCAAAGCGATCACAATTAACACATACCAGTCCTTCAATACCGTGCAAACTGGAACTTATGGCAACATCCAAACATCAATTCAACAGGCCGATATACACAGCCGTTCACATTGCTCGTACTGACTTGGCATAGACACCCCTCTGCTGTACTGACATCCACTGGCAGGTAGAAGAATCTTCCACAAGAACACCAGGCCACAGTCCATCTAATGTTGTCAGCTTAGGCAGACCAAGTTCCACGCTCACAGCTGCGTGACTCAGATCAGATCGGTGATTTCATCCACAGACATCCTGAACCATCACCCTAGGAAAAATTAAAGACAACAAATGGCTCTCATAGTAACATTCAGTAGTGTGCTTTGAATCTCACTTCAGTGTTCCTTTATCTCACTCCAGAACAAAAAGCTCAAGGCTATGCGTTTCCAAATTATGCAGATGCCTATACTGAACAAAGAGTCCAGGTACTAATGTTCCAGAACTATGCAAATGCCCCATGACAGAACATTTACTGAAGAAGAATTCCAAGGAAGCATCTTGAGGCCTCTAGATTTCCTCTTATACTCCTATCAGATTACCCGTAACGGGACTAAACATTTACTCTATTCACTCCACATGGCTAGTTTTCATGTCTTTCCTGTTGGTCTACCTGCCATGTTGGAATTCGAGAAAACCCATTGGTTGGTACTGCCCTAGCTCCATTTCCTTATTGGCCATCCAGTATGCTACAGTATCACCAGAACCTTGTATTTGTCATCAGGAAGGTGTCAAGCACACATGGAGGCTTTGTGGGACCAACAGTCAGGAAATGAAGTGCTTTGTGTTAAGCCATCGCTAGGGTTTCTGGCTTTCAAACTTTCACCAAAATGATGCAAGTTAATCTATACTTGCAGGTCTCATTAGGCATTGTTGTTTGATTTACTGCTACTTGTTGTTTGTTATTTCACTCACCATCCCACATGTAAAGAGAGTTGTACCCTTATATGTGGGACATACAGTGCACCTTTAACTGTTGTTTGTTTTTATGTGTGATAAATGTTCTTGCTGTCCCACCTTCCATCCCCTTTTTATTAACTGTACAAGGTGACTCAGCAATATTAGATTGCTTTTAAGGAATTGTTGTGAGGTGTCATCTATTTTCCAGTGCACTGAGGTCTTTCAGTTATTGTAGTCTGTCCCTTTTTGTGTGCACAGCATGTAATTTCATGTTTCTGTACCCATTTTATTTGCCTATTAATTTCTTCTGTGTTGATGCTACATTTTTCTTTGTTTTCATGAATAACCTTAGTTCTTGGCACTCTTTTGCCCACTGAGGCATTATGCACCATCAAAATCAATTAACTAACCAACTTTTCAACATAAATGACTTCAGTCATTCCCCTTCACAACATTGGTCTCTCATGATGGGTTGAGATATAACTCTAAAATTAAGTTCTAAAGTAAAAATTATGTCTAGTTGAATTCTTATATATACACTGCTGGCCACCCAAAATGCAATACCAAGAAGGACACGAGATAGCAAAGCCAGATTTACTGGACACATAACAACAGATACAAAGATGAAACGATTGAGCTTACAGGCCCGTGAGACTTGCGGAACACGCAGACATCAATAGTTCGTGTAGCCCCCATGGCTGGCAATAACGGCTGCTACGCGCCGCAGCATCGAACGAAAGAGGCTTTGGATGTGGGCTTTGGGGTATGTCGGTCTAGGCTGCTTCCACACGTTGCCACAGTTCATCAGGCGTAGCCGTGGGTGGTGCTTGCCGGGCCACTCGGTTGCCGATCAGCGACCAGACGTGTTCGATGGGCGACATATCGGGAGAACAGGCGGGCCACAGCAGCAGTGACACCTGGTAGGCCGTGAAGAATTGTTGTGCCACATGCGGGCGTGAATTGTCCTATTGAAATGTGGCCACTGGCAGGTCCTGCAGGTAAGGGAAGACTACAGGCTCCAAAATGTTAGAGATGTAGCGGTGGCTGTCCAGTGTACCGGCGATGCGTATCAGAGGGGTGCAGGTGTCATATCCAATTGTGCCCCAAACCATAACGCCAGGCGACAGACCGGTATGGTGATACATAATGCAGGTGTCATACAGTCTCTCGCCGCGGATCTGATCTTCGTGGTGTTGCAGGCAGAAGCGGGATTCGTCGGAGAAGATAAGGTCGTGCCATTCCATAGTCCAGGTGCGGTGTTCAACGGCCCACTGCTGCCACACTTGCCGGTGGTGTAACGTCAATGGTAATCGGAGCAATGGCTGCCGTGTGACAAGTTCCCGCTCCTGCAGATGACGTCGAATGGTACGTGCTGACACAGGTTGTTGCGCAACACACCCTAATTCCTGCGCTAACGTTCGTGATGTGGCGGTGCGAGCTGTCAATGCCCGCCACACAACATGCCGGTCCTCTCGTTCGGTGATGTGCCGCGTCTGCAGCAATCGCTCACGTCGGTCTGTCCGTCCCTCCTGCACCCACCGAATCCATACTTGCCTCACTGTGGCTGGAGATCGTTCCACACGGGCGCCAATGGCTCGGTACGATAAACCGCTGTCACGGTAAGCCACTATTCGTCCTCTGTCGAACTATGAAATGTGCTGGAATGACTGCCGTATTCTGCGACTAGGCATCAGGAAGTTTCCCATGCACAGGTCAGGCAGCACAACACACTTCTACTACTTACACCCGCCTTCTGTGCACCTTTCTTTTAGTGCTTCTCGGTGGCGTGCCGGGCACACATGATTTGCATATGCCCTGCAATGCTAATCATTTGCATGTCCTCTTGCGGGCGACGCATGCTGCAAATTTCGGGCCAATCGGATGCTTCCATCTTGGTGTTGCATTTTGTGTGGCCAGCAGTGTATTTTTAACACTTGATCATGTGAATTTTTGTTTTAAAATTGAAATTAATTAGCAAAGATAATTTCAGTGCTCTTAAGAACAAATATTCTTCATTTGCCTCCTGTTTACATTTTTGGAACAAAAATTATAGAATTATGTCTCTGAGCAAAGCCAAAGTAAGTATTTTGACCTTGTTCACCCATTTCTTCATTTGCACACTGAAAAACAAAACAGGGTGTAAAACAAGAGTTGTTCAAATGCAGTGCCACTGTACTCAAGGTAATGAGTGATTCTTACGTACCATATGTTTTTTTTTTTTTTTTGTTTATTTCAAACTTGACTATTACTGTGTTTAATCTGTAATGAACATTTTTCTCAAAACAAACTCCTTGTGATTTTTCTGATGTAAATGACAAAGTTTTTGTTAAATTACAAGTGTTCACCTGTGTGTTCCATTAACAAATTAAATATATAATTTGTAGCTGTTATTATCACTATAGTTTTAAGTTTAGATGACAAAATGTTATTCCACCTGAAATTTAGAGATTTCCTGAATATGATCCCAGAGTATCTTTTACACTCTGGTATTAAATTGGTGTGGAAAAGAGAGAAATATTTCTTTAAAGATTCAAACTGATAGCTAGTATTTTTTCATGAACGTATGTTTAGTCTTGTCAGAACTTTAAAACTGACAGTTACCTTTTCCATTGCTAAAATAATTTTTAAATATTCTTTTACAAAACTTGAAAATAAGGATCACTCCGTATGTTGTACTTGTGTAAGGACAGTTCTAAATGATAGGATATTTCAAGTACTACACAGACAGGTTGGATGTAGTGCCTATCTTCTTTAAGAGTTTATCATAAATCGTTATTGTAGATCATTTGTCTCGTCACGGTAAAATACATTTTCAGGGGATTTCCTCTGCTGTCAGTCCCCAAAAGCAATGATGCCGCCCCGGTGGCACAGTGGTTTAAGCGATTGCCTCTGATCATTCGTCCGAAAGGGGTCCAGGTTCGAATCCCGGTGAGGTATGGATGTTGTGTTTGTCTTATGGCTCTGGCTCTCTCCCTTCCCTGGAACCAGTGACCCTAAATTAGGGACGGGCGACTGCTTCATACATGAGATTCTTCCGTGGAATTCGCGTTTTTTGCCATACTTTGGGTCATTCTTGAGATCAATGCAAAACTGAAAAGAAATTTTGGGTTGTCATTTTCCGTCTAGGGACGTTATTTCAGTTTTCAAAACTATTGAAAACGGAAGTTGAACAGAGTGAAGATTTCTCCTGTAATCCGAATTTTTTTTTTCATCGCGATGTTACTTCTGCCCAGTGTTGTTAAATATAATTTTTCCATAAAATATTTGTATTTCAGCTTGAAAATGCAGAAAAGTTTTCCGAAAACGGAAGTTAGAGGGTGCGTAAATTTTCCTGTAATCTTCAGGCACGAGATTCTTTTATTTGTGTGGTTTTCAAGATCGATTTATAGCTGAACTGACTGAACGGGGGGAAAGGGGGGGTCGTTTTCTGTCTGAGGATAGAATTCCAACTGTCAGAACTTTCGAAAACGGAAGTCGGAGGGAGTGAAGATTTCGCCTGTAAGCGTACCCCCCCCCCCACCCGCAATTTGCCCTTTATCCTGTGTGGCTGTTAAATGTCACTAATTTTATATTTTGAATGCAAGAATGTGTTCCACTTTAATATTTACGTGCATAAATTACAGTGAACAATTTCATCTTGCTCATGCTCCGTTATATTCACACTTTCTCATTGCCATGTTCTTACTTTTCAACCGGTTAAAAAGTTCAGCTTTTTCTTTTTCTTAAGTCTCATGCATGCTGCTTATAGCCCGTTGAGTTGCTCACAGTGGTTGTCAAACTTCCAACAAAAAAAAATAAAGGCAATGATATAGCTGACTTCTTGGATAATGAGAGTTGTCAAGAGGTACTATCACCCTCTCATAGTTTAACTAACAGTTTGACTTGGATGAAGTCACCTTCACACGGCTGGCGCCACCCTCAAGTTCATTGGCAATAGAATTGCCCAGACTGCTTTATCAATTCTAAGAACAACAAAAGTTTGAGAGGTAATGCAAGGTATTTCCACCTTGTTTCAATTTGAACAATGGCTTCTTCCTCCCTAGTCACCTCCTTTCCTTCATCAGCTTCACCAGAAACACTCTACTCTCTTTCATCAACCAGATTTTGTCTTTGATTTACTCAAGATGCATGGTTTTATGGATTTGATCTAGCTGGAATAGTTCAAGTGGAATTATTAATAACTTCTCTTCCTTTCCTAATTTTTAGTTTAGAAGAGGGAACTGGAAATCCTGTGATTATTTATTCCGGTATCTTTATTAGAGGTAGCTAGAAGAGTGAACAGTATTACATACACTATTCAGTTTGTATGAAAATTGTTGTGGTCTGCGTAAGGCAGTGAAAAAACATGAGTTGTCTTAAAGTTTCTGTACTTATTTTGAGACAAAAGAGCATTAAAAATTGTTCAGCTTTTGCTGGTTTTTAATATCTAGTAAAAAATTACAATAAAAAATCAGTATTACTGTTAAATAAGCATTACTTGTATTGTAGAACTGTGAAAATTGTTTGAATCTGTGTTAGTACATTCTGCTATTTAATCACAGCTCTTAAGTTACTGGAGTTCATTTGTAAATCTAATTTAAAAATTGTCAATTATGATTGGTGTACAGATGTAGATTATGTATGAACTAACCATGGACCACAGAGAGTAAAATTCTCAAATAATAATTTAAGGGATTTTGGTATCCATGGCTGCAGACAGTGAGGATACAGCTCGCCCATTTCATGGGTTGTACATTAACCGAAATTGAAGATTTCAAGCTGGAATGCATCATTCTCAAGGTGAAAATTCTGATGCTTGTCACTGCTTATGAATTATGAAAAAAAAAATGTAGTATACTAACATTCTGCTACTGTAGCTGAGAAGTGGCAAGCTACTATCACTTTTGAACACTTAAACATCATAATATTTAGAAAAGGAGAAAAAAAAATTCTATATTTTTATACATGGTCGAGTCACAATGTGACCACCAGCTAATATCCAGAGTAACTGCCATGTGCAGCGCGGCAGTTACTCAATGGGCTTGGTTACTCATGGGCTAGGAGTGACTCAATAAGGTGCTAGAAGGTGTTTACATGTATGTGAAGTCATGCTCTGCAGTGCATTTGACAGCTGCTGGAGGATGTGTGGTGGAGGATCCATAGAGCGAACAACACGATCGAAATGGTCCCACAAATGCTCAATTGGGTTTAAATCTGGGGAATTAGGGGGCCAGGGAAGTACTTTGAAGTCTTCATCGTACTCTTCCAACTACTCTCGGGCATTTCTAGCTGTGTGACACATTGCATTGTTGTGCTGGAAGATCCCATTCACCCCAGGTAAGACAATGAGCATGTATGGGTGTACATGGTCTACAAGGATGGATTAATAATGAATTCGGTCCATAGTGCCTTCCACAGGTATGAGTGGAACCAGAGAATTCCACAAAAACATTCCCCAGACCATAACGCTGCCACCACCAGCTTGTGTTCTTCCAGCAGTGCTTGAAGAGTGTTTGTTCTCCAATGTTTCTCGCCGTATATGCCAACATCCATCCGTTCAATGAAGCAGATGGCGCAGTGGTCTAAGCGATGGCTTCTGATCATTCGTCCGAAGGGGTTCGGGTTCGAATCCCGGTGAGCCATGGGTGTTGTGCTTGTCTTTCGGCACTGGCTCTCTCCCTTCCCTGGAACCAGTGACCCTAAATTAGGGACAGGCGACTGCTTATAGCCCATTGAGTTGCTCACGGTGGTCGTTAAACCTCCAATAAAAAAAAATGAAGCAGAAAACATGATTTTCAGAAAAGGCAATCCTTTGCCAATCAGCGGAAGTCCAATTCCGATACTGCCGTGCAAATGTAAGCCTTTTCTGCCGATGCACCTTCGTTAGCATAGGGGCAGTGACCATCCCTCTACATCGGAGCCCCATATGCAGCAGGGTTCGCTGAACTGTCATTTTAGACATACTTCCGGGGGCCCCCTTGGTTCATTCGACCAGCGAGTTGCTCCACTGTAGGGTGCTGATTGGCCCTCTTGCACCTTCGCAGCCGATGTTCACCTCTCGCATCAATGGCACGTAGTGCTCCGCAGTTTCCACATCGCTTATTCGCAAATGGTGCCATTTCTCCAATTACGATACACTTTAACCACAGCAGCATGCGAACAGTTCACAAACTGCACTGTTTAAAAAATACTGCCACCCTCTGCCCGAAAGCCGATAATCATCTCTTTTTGTAAATATAATAAATCGCTCCTTTTATCCATGACAGCAATGAGTGATATGTTTTCAGAATGCCTACAGCACACCTTATATTTTCTCCAAGCCAGCACATGACACGTGCCTTCTTTCATTGGCTATGCACTGTTGGTGTCAAAGGTAGGAGGTGGTCACAATAGTGTGACTCAACTATGTAATTTAGTTTTACACACAATTGGTCTTTGGGATTTTATGCTTAATGGCCAGACAATGAAACTACTTCGGTTTTGCATCTAAATCTGTTAATAGTATTATTGTTTTATATAGTTTAAAAAAAATGTTATTCATTTCTGTGTAAAGTATGTTTTCTTTTTTTCTTTTTTCGATAGATGATATTTAAATATTGAAATGTATTCCATAGTATTGTTAATATGTCTACATATGAACACACATGCTTGTAGCATATGTCTTACATCCACCTCTTGTGTTATGTTCCAGGAAATTCTTGCTCAGGTTACTGTTCGAAACCTTGACACAGGGGAACAGATACCTCTTAGCTTGGCAGAAGAGCGCTTACCAAAATGTTTGAATCCCCTTTCACTTCACATCATGCGTCTGACATCTGAATATATTAGGTGAACATAGAAAACTTTACCTTTGCTTTAGGAAAAAAAAAAATTCAAACTCTGAATGTAATCTTCTTTTACATTAGATACTCATTTCTTTTTCTTTTTTTTTTCTTTTTTTTTGTTCTTGTATCAAAACATTTAAAATTGCCTTTGACTTTATTTATGTGAATTCCTAGTTACACATGATGTTGCAAGGTAGAGTCTCTGTGGATGAGTATCGCTCAAAAAGCGTGAAGCTGCTTAGCTGGGTTTGCCAGAGTAAGGCAAAAGATAGGAAGGAGAAGGTGGAAAGGCATGAACTGGCTTTTTGGAAAGATAGGAAGTCTTTCTGGTAGTACACGAGACTCAGGATTGCATAGGGAAAACAAAGTTGTAAGTTTTGTGAAGAATGAGATCGGGGAAATGATATGGGAGCCCAATGAGTTAAGTGAAAGATGCGGTGAATACTTCTGTAAGCTATTAGATCAGGAAAGCAAAGATGATTCTGAGACAGATGCAGATGATGTCACAGTGAGGGATAGAAGCACAGGAGGGATCTCAAGAAAAGTGTGTAAAGCTCTAAAATCTCTTCAGAATGGTAAGGCTCTGGGAGTTGATGGCATAACTGCCAAGATGTTGAAATATGGTGGTGACTCTGTAATTGACTGATTAACTGAAATTGCCAGTTGTGCTGAGGGTTAGGAATAGTCCCTTGGGATTGGAAGGATGCTATTATTGTTCCCTTGTATAAGGGAAAAGGTGATCAGACTGAATGCAAGAACTATTGTGGTATTAGCCTACTAAGTGTACCATGGAAAGGGTTTGGTAAGGTTGTCATTGAAAAAGTATGAGGTCTTACATCATTGAAATTGTGGGATGTTCATAGTGGTTTTATGCCTGGTAAAGGCTGCACTAACCAGATTTTTGCATTACGCACGATGATTGAAAAGTATCTGGCTGTTGGGAAGAAAGTTCGTACTGCCTTCATAGATTTAGAGAAAGCTTACGACCGAGTGAATAGGACACTTTTGTGGAAGGTATTGAATGAATATGGTGTTACTGGGAATCTACTTAATTGTGTAAAAGCCATGTATGCTGGTAGTAGAGCTTGTGTACGAGTGAATGGTGTTTTATCAAAATGGTTTTCTGTTGGTGCAGGAGTCGGACAAGGTTGCGTAATGTCACCATGGCTGTTTAATATATTTATGGACGCGTGCATGCGTGATGCCAAAATAGATGATAGTGGTTTATGTCTTGGTGGTATCCGTGTGTGCAGATTGCTGTATGCTGATGACACTGTCCTGTTGGCAGAGAGCAAAAGTGATTTGCATAGTATGTTGTCTCCGATGTACGAAGTTTGTATGAAATTCAAACTGAGTATAAATAAGGGAAAAACCAAAGTTATGGTTTTTGCGAGAGGAACTGGTAGTACTGAATGTAATGTAAGTCTAAATGGCACTGTGATTAATTGACCAGGGGAGTGAGTGAGTTTATTTAGGAAGCATGTTTGACAGAGAGAACAAGTTGGATGGTGAAATCAGTAGGCGAGTGAATTCTTCTTTGAAAGTCATAGCTGCTCTGGGAGGTTTTCACAGGAATGATGGGTTCTCTAGATAGTCCCGCAGGGCTGTGTATGAAAGTGTAATTGTTCTTACACTGATGTATGGCAGTGAAACCTGGGTACTGCAGAAGAAACATAGGAGTCGTTTCTGTGCTGGAGAAATGCGTTACTTACAGGGGGTTTGTGGCAAGACACGGTCTGATTGTGTGAGGAATGAAGATGTGTTGCAGTTGTGTGATGTGAAGTAAAATGTTGTTAGCAAGGTGGAGACCAATATGCTTCAGTGGTTTGGCCATGTTGAAAGAATGAGTGATCAGATGCTTACTAAGAAAATCTTTTTAGCTCAAGTGGCAGGAAGGAAAGGCAGAGGAAGGCCAAGGAAGACATGGGTGGATCAGATTCAGGAGTGTCTGCATGAGAAAAAGATTGAGTATGAAGTATAAAAGATCTTGTGTATGGCGTGTAATGGATATCAGTGGAGCCCAAGTTGTATGTCAAGATCGCTGTAAATGGAGAAGTTTGATACGACAACAGTAAGTAAAAATATCTGGTAGTTTGTATTTCTTTTTGGAGCTAACCTCTGAATCTCAGAGAATAGCTTAGTGATATGTATGTATCTAGTTACACATAGTTTATTATCTGAATATATTTAGTGCATAAGAAACAAAAACAAAATCAGTTTTGATTTCACTTTCACAATACGAATGTCTTGGCACGTATTTATTTATTTTAATTCATTCTTTGCACACAGAGAACATATATGTAATTGGAATATGGATAAAATCGTTGAGTTCAATTGTTATAAATTCCACTCCTTTATTTTCAGCAATGGATATGAAGATCCCCCCCCCTGTTTTGTCAGATTATTTTATTCATGCAGCGATGCCGTTTTACTACGAATTCTCCGAAGTTTCTATGGTTAACAGCCACATACTATGCACTACACATTTAATTAATTTTTCTACAGAGAATTTAATATAATATGATTTCTTTTCATTGCCATTACTACAAATGGCTGCAATCAAAGCTTAAGGCTGGGTTCATAGGAGACGCTTCCGCAAGGCTTAGTGCTCATGCCCTGCCTAGTCGTTCAGATAACTGAACCACCATCTGTGTGCTCTAAAGCACCCTGACCACTCTACTTTATTCCTGGCTACCAATGTCACCGTCAAACTTGTGCCTCACGGAGCTGTTTACTTACTACACATAAAAATATGCTAACTATCAAATCGGGAAACAGGGAAAACGCGTTAGTGGTTAACATCATTTGCAGTGCATAGTCACATCTTGGCTTGGTCGGAATTTTGTTGTATGGACGTGAACAGATATAATTGCTAATTATGAATAACTCTAATTTAGAGCCACCAGCTAAAAAAGATGAAGAATTGCTAAAGATTCAGGGATTCTTATTCAAACGAATTTCCATGCCTGAAGCAGGCGAAACTATCCCTTAATATGGCTTTCTGTAGCATGTGCTCAAAATATTTCAATATCACTCACAGAGGTTGCGATGACTGTCATCGTCATGTTCCATCTAAAATGCATATAAAATATGCCAAGGCCGTTGAATAGACTGATAAGTTATCTGTTTTCTTCAAAAGTGAAGATTTTTCTAGCAGTGTAAAGGCTGAAACTTTGTTCTTAAGATTTATGATAGAGCACTATCTCCCGATCTTGACTGCAGATCACGCGAAATCTCTCTTCTCCATGATATTTCCGGACTCAGATTGCCAAGAATTTCAGCAGTGACCGTACAAAAACTACTTAGATATTTATGGAAAACTTAATTTAGAAAAACAACAACTGATGATTATTCTGAAAAACTATACCGTATATACTCATGTACTGGTTGACCCACCAATATTTATATGAATCTCTTCGGGTTTTGTATATCTTGTGTATGAGTCAACCCCCTGTTTTTTATGTGAATATCTGATATTTTTTGTTACCATATTGTGTGTAAATTAGCCTTACTACCACGTTTCTTTTTGCTAGCGTATTTAAAGCTTAAAACTTCTTTACTTCTTTTTTTTTTTATGTTTAAGAGCAAGAAGTTACATAGTCACAATGTTTTGAGAAGAACACCCAATTATACTCTGGGCAAGCTTAACCTGGTTACCGATGGAGGGTTACGGATAATCCCCCATATTTAAAGGGTATGCTGTAAAAAATAAAATGCTAAGTTCCAAAGCAGTCTTTTTTTTTTTTCAAGCATAGTCAAATATAGTGATTCTTGCGGTATTGTCATGAAGGTGTTGCTTGACAAGCATGGTTGGCTGGCCGACAAGCCAGCTGAAGTGTTGCCATGGATATCATTCTGTATAATCATGTGGCTTGGCTTACCATGGGATGGTGTTTGCAACGTGCATCGTCCGTTAACTTTTGGGAAAACCTTAACCGAGTCCTGAACTAACATAAACTTTCGGAGGTAGACTCAATTCCACGTTGTTGTTGTTTTTTCCTTGTTAAGTTGAGAGTTGATTAGTTGTGGTGTGACATGAATTGTTGTAGTTATGAAGTGTGCTTCAGTGGCTTCCAGTTCCAGTAGTGCGAAAAAAATTCAAAATTCCACAGGAGTACAAGGAATGTTATTCATTGGAATTTCCATCTTTACAACGGTCACGTGTTTCCATGAATCGTGTATTTTGTAGCATGTGCAATTATGATTTTTTGGTGGCCCATGGTGGATGGGACAATTGTCGGGGCATGTAGTTTTGAAAAAACATGAATATGGCTTATTGAAAGAAAAGCATAATTCTGTATCCAGTTACTTCATAAAAAAGTGATGAGATTGCTGTTATTTAAGCTAAAATTTATTTTGCTCGATTTTTAATCGAACATAATTTGGCAGTTTCTACCGCTGATCATGTTATTACAAATGGAATTTCATCCTCCCCCCTCCTCCATTTACGCTATGACTACTGATACCATCAATTTTAGTTGGCATCTCTGGATTAAAATGTTGCTAAAACTGTAGCAGTGTACTCTGGAAAATAGGCATGCTATCCTGCAAATTTCAATGCTGGAACTTTATTAAGGAGAAACTACGGGCACCATACATGTGAACTACTAATGATGATGACTTCCAACAGATGTTGGCAGCTTTGCTCATGGCATGTTGCAGTTTTTTTTTTTTTTTTTTTTTTGTGCATATTTCACCTATCTTTTCATAATACAGCATTTTATCTATTGCAAATTTTTTTGGCTAAGATATTATCACCTTGCGCTAGGCGGGGATATTTGCAAGATTGTGGGTATCCTAGTGTGTTAAAGCATCTGACTGACAACCTGATTGATAGTTGTAAGTTCAAGACTTGCTGTAGTAGGGAGCCCTGAGAATACCATACATACTTAGGCAGTGCATTAAGTTAGTAGGCCCAAGATAATGAACTTCTAGTTAAATTTAAAGTCATCATTCTTTTCTCTCCCTATCCCTGCTGTGCTTCTGGGCTTTGTCGGTCTCATGACTTTCCCATAGCTGCCAACTCTACTATTTTTATCAGGAGATTCCTTATTTTTAATGCTGTCTCCTGTTTTTTTATGAAAATTTTGCTAAAAGCATGAAAATCACCATTTTTTTTTTTTTTTTTTTTTTTTTTTTGCAATTCACTTTATTTTTTTTCTGATTTTTTTTTTGTTGTTGTTGTTGCAGAGACAAAACAACTGTTTCTTCAAGTTTCATGGTCACATCAGGCGGCAGGCCAGCTAAACTATTTGTTTTCACTGTGGTAGCAGGATGTGGGAATGCAGGGAAAGGTGTGTGGGTTTAGAAATGATAACAAGTAATTAGTAATAATATTTAATACACAGCAGCAAATGGGTTAAGGGGGTTTCAAAGCAGCCCCCACCCTTCCCTCTTCCTTCCCAGCAGGAAACCATCTTTCCCAGTAAGTGCCCCATACCTAGCCATTATTCTGCTGTAGGCAGGAGCCTCCTGATTTTAAGTCATTTATCTCACCCTCCCTAACAACCTCTTCTGTGAATATGCCACTTTTTTTAATAGACAAAGTCATCGCTCTTTCCACTTTTATCTTTAATTAACACACGACAATCGAAAAATTGTTATCCGGATACAGCTGGGATCGTACCTCAGACCTCTCGATAACTAGCAGAGTGCGTTTGCCTTACGCTATGGTGGCCAAAATTCCACGGCGCTATGTGTGTTTATCTGTCAGCATCTGACTTCACAGATCTGTAGGGATGGGCTCAGCAACTGAGACATCTCTATCTGGTGGGGCTTAACGGTACAAGCTATTAAATTATAGCTAATAAATCCAAAGGATGAGAGTGATAGTGAAAATCGGCGCAGTGGTCTAAGCGATGGCCTCTGATCATTTGTCTGAAAGGGGTCCGGATTCGAATCCCGGTCAGGCATGGATGTTGTGTTTGTCTTATGGCACTGGCTCTCTCCCTTCCCTGGAATCAGTGACGCTGAATTTGGGACGGGCGACTGCTTATAGCCCATTGAGTTGCTCACGGTGGTCGTTAAACCTCCAACAAAAAAAAAAAAAAAAATAGTGAAAATCTTCCAAATATGTGGAGACAATGTGAATAGACAAAGTCATCACTCTTTCTACGTTTTTCTTTAATTAACATGCAGCAACCGAAAAATTGTTATCCTGCCACCACGGGGATCGTACTCCAGATCTCTCGATAACGAGTATATACAAAAGTTCATATAGTATAGTAACATCGAAAGAGCAATGATTTTGTCTATTCACATTGTCTCCATGTATTTGGAAGATTTTCACTGCCACTTTTATATTATATAGTCAGATTTATTTGGGTAATTGCAGAGAGTACCTGGCATTTTTTAATCAGTCTTTTTGATGAGCTTCTGTATTTACATGGGTGATATTTTTCTGTACTGGTTATAAAATTGTATCTTTCAAAAATTTCCAAACATGTAAGTTAGATGGAGGGAATATTTCTTCTGTAGTCATAATTTTTTTTTCTTGTGATGTATGTACCTGTTGGTTTATGTATGTGTCTGTTATTTTTGTTGAATGTAATTTTATTCCATAAATGTTTGTATTTCATTTTTGATGAAAAACACGAGTCCTTTATGAAAAGATTCTGTGTTTGTGCTAAAACGTTTTGCATGTTGTCTCCAGGTCTCCGTGTTTGACATTAGGAGGAAACTCATTGATAACTTTAAAAACTCTGAAATCCTAATACAACAAATACAAATTGGGTGAGCATACAACCGAACTGTAAAAAAGAAACAAAGATAATACATCAAAAAACGAACTGGGAGAACATACCTTTCACTGTAGTGCCATTCGTTGAGTCATTATGTTGTTCTAATCTCGTCTTTGATATGACTGGATTTCCACTAAGCGTAAACAACGCTGAAATTCCATTCAATCTCGTCTTCGATATGACGGGATTTCCACTAAGCGTAAACAACACTGAAATTCTATTCAATCTCGTCTTCGATATGACGGGATTTCCACTAAGTGTAAACAACACTGAAATTCTATTCAGTGTTGTTTACGCCTGGTGGGAATCTCGTCATATCGAAGACAAGATTGGAACAACGTAATGACTCGACAAATGGCGCTACAGTGAAAGGTATGTTCTCCCAGTTCGTTTTTTAATATATCTTTTTTTTTTTTTTTATTATATCCCAATTCGTTCCAATTCTTCTTTTTTTTTTTTTTTTTTCAGTTCGGTTGTATGTTCACCCAATATGTATTTGCTGTATCATACACTGCTGGAAAGTGAAAAAAGAACACCAAGAAGGAATTGGCGGCTGATCATGAAATTTACACATGTTAATAAGGTCGAGTTTACGTAGGTGTGATGTTAATTTCGGGACCAACCGGTGAGCGCTTACGCCACAGCACGGCATAATCTGCAAATTATCGTCAGTGGTATTTAAGGAGTACGTCAAAGTGAATGTAATCAGTCGTCGGCGTACGGACACGTGTGAAGACCTTGAAGAAGCTGCAATGCCTGGACATGGAAGACTTGTACGATTTCAGCAGTTATTGGACTTTGAGCGAGGTCGTATCGTCGTATTGCGGACCGAATTGGATGGAAAGTATCGATGGTAGTACGATGGTGGCATAGATGGTCCGAGGAACATTCCTACACAAGAAGACGTAGAACCGGGAGTCGCAGACGGACTGATGAGCGGACCGATCGACGCATAAGAAGAGCAGTGTTGTCAAGCAGAACATCCACTGTGACGCAAATCCGAGCTGCAGTTGCACCTGAGGTGACTGTGCGAACAATCCGCAACCATCTACTGAATGCAGAACTACGCGCACATGTGCCTCTGGCATGTGTACTTCTGACTCCAGCCCACCGTCAGGAACGGCTGCAGTGGTGTCGCCAACGTCTGCACTGGAGAACGCAATGGCGATCTGTCATGTTCAGCGATGAAAGCAGATTCTGCTTGGGAGCCTCCGATGGCCGTATGCGTGTTCGCAGACACACAGGGGAGCGTCTCCACCCTTCTTGCATCTGCCAGCGACACACAGGGCCTACACCTGGTCTCCTGGTGTGGGGAGCGATCAGCTATCACTCCCGTACACAACTAGTGTTTGTACCGAGTACGTTAAACAGCACCTCCTACATCAACAACATCATTCAGCCCGTTGTTGTGCCATTTGTAAGGTCGGTCCATCTTGGTGTTTTCCAGCTAGATAACGCACGCCCGCACATGGCACGTGCAACGCAACATGCACTTCAGGGTGTGAGACAACTTCCATGGCCTGCACGTTCACCGGATTTGTCCCCCATTGAGCACGTGTGGGATTTTATGGGACAGCGACTTATCCGGTCTCCACGGCCAGCCACGACCATCCCCAATTTACACGTCCAGGTTGAGGATGCTTGGAACTCAATACCCCAAACTTACATCCAACATCTGTACGACAGACTCCATGCCAGAATTGCACAGTGTGACGCAGTTCATGGCGGTTCAACCTCATACTAACCATGTTACATGGAAATGTTATTTTTCAGTTTACCAGCAAATACAGCTGTGTTTTGCCATAATGTTTTGATCACGTTATCCTCTGTATTCCGTTATTATGCTGTATAAATTTCGTTGGTATCAGACGTCTCCTTCTTGGTGTTCTTTTTTCACTTTCCACCAGTGTATTTCATTTTAGTAGGAACTACAGTAATTTTAAGGATTTCAGAGTTTTTAAAGTTATTCAATGAGTTTCCTCCTTATGTCAAACACTGAGACCTGGAGACAACATGCAAAAAGTTTTAGCACAAACAGAGAATCTTTTCATAAAGGACTTGTGTTTTTCGTCAAAAATGACATTTCAGCATGTTATTGGAAACTTAGAATGTCAAATAAGTGAAGCTCTCGTACTTGGGTTATCACTAAAGATATCTTAAAAAGTTTTTCTGTGTTTGTATCTCAGTTTGAGAAATGCGGCAAAAATTCCCAATAATGGAAGTTGCAGCAAAATTTCCTCCCATGGTTACAATTCCCTTTTCTCTTGATGTTTCCTTTGTGCTTCCTTTTCTCTCAATATTTTTCCTGTCTGGAATTGTTAAATGCCATTTCCGCCCCATAAAAGTTTGTGTTTCAGCTTTGGATGGAAATAAAAGGTTCCAAAACTGAAAGTTAGGTGGAGCAAGAATTTCTTCCATAGTTTGTTATTCCTTTTCCTGTTGATGTTCCTTCTACCCTGAATTGTTGTTAAATGTCATTTCACCCATATTTGTATGTCAGCTTATAAAGGGATGCAAAAACTACCAAAAATGAAAGTTAGATGAAACAAAAATTCTTCCATAATTGAATTTTTTTCTCACGATCTTCCCTCTGTCTTGTATTGTAGTTAGACATAATTTCCTTCAATAAATGCTTGTATTTCAACTTGAAAAAGAAGGTAAGTTGAAAGACTTTTCTTCACATTTAGAGGCTTGAAAAGTTTGCTAACAAACTCACATTTTCTACTTTGCTATGGAAATGCTGCTTTCAATTCTGGTGAAGTATGGCAGGAATCAACTGACATTCACTCCAGTGGAGTGATACGAGAAATACACAGTGATAATGAATACCCTCAGGGAAAACACATGTTAAAATTTGATGATGTGAAACCTCTAATAATTAATTACTTCATGGCTTCCTCTAATTACTTCAGTGTTATAAATATTTAACAGGAATTATCGAGGATAAATTTATTAAGGTACATCACCTCTCAAATTTTCGATCTAGACACTAGATCATCTTCAGGAGTTCTTGCGTCTTACTACTTCCACAGGTCTGGTGATGAAGCCTGATGGATTTTCCATCCAGTATGGTCATTGATGTTGCCACCTTATGTCTTGTAAATTTCCTGGGATTCCTCTAATTTCCAGATAATTGTGTGTGATTGATGTTTGATTACTTGCAAGGAGTCCCAGTCCATTTTGTGGCCAGTTTGTTGTATGTGCCTGTCTAATCCTGTTTTATTTGAAATGTTCCTTATTGCTGCTTTGTGTTCATTAATTCTGGTGGTTAACCTTCATTCTGTTTCTCCTGTGTATGGTAAACCGCATGAACACTCGATTTTATAAATGACTCCTTCCTGGAGTAAAGTATTTTCTCCTCTTTGTTTTAGGGATGGTAAGTATTATTTTATTTTGTCATTTAAACCTGGAGCTAACCTGATTTTATATTTAGTGCTGATTTTCTTTAGTTTTTCAAATAGTCCCTTGTGGTAAGTGACTTTTCTTGTGAATAAATATTCATTTTTCTCTTTATTATCTGTAGTGCTAGTTCTGTTCCTAGTAGGATTTTCTCCCAGTGGTTCATGAATTTCTCTTGAAGGGTTACCATTTTCTAGTAAGATTGATTTTTAATTTATTTTTATGATTCTCCTTAGCTTCTGAAGAATGAATTCAGTTTTTCAACTTTTTCTTTAAATTGTAAAGCTACATTTTTCTTTATGTAATTAGGGTGATCTGACTTATAATTTAAAAATTTTCCAGTATTTGTTGGCTTCTAGTATAATTCTGTGGTAAGCTTTTTTCCTTCCCACTTCAAAGTAATGTTTAGGTAATTTGGCTTGTTTCTGCTTTGCTCTTCTAAAGGAAATTTCAGGGAATCATCTTGGGAATTAAAATCTTCTAGAATTTTTGATGAGTATCCACTCAAATCTTGATCTATGATGAAAAGGATATCATCCATGTATCTAATATACATGCAGAAAATAGAAGGTTTCAATAGGAAGGCTTCTTCTATTTTACTTACGTAGTAATTTGCTAGGAGAGGTGTTAATGAAGAGCCCATTGCTAGCCCACATCTTTGCTTATAGAAGCAGCCTTGGAATTGAAAAAAAAAATGTTGTTTAGAGCAAATACTGTAAGTTCATAAAGGCCTATTGTTGCTTCTGGATAGAAAATCCATCAGGCTTGGTCGCCAGACCTGTGGAAGTATTGGGTTGGCGGAAAAGTCATGATATATGAAGCGACTGATAACTGGTGATGAAAAGTGGATTGTGTACAACAATGTGCTGCGCAAACGGTCTTGGTCCCGAAGTGCTTCTTCGCCTCAAACGACATCCAAAGCAGACATTCATCAGCGGAAGGTTCTGGTCTCAGTGTGGTGGGATTTTAAAGGTGTCATGTTTTTCGAGCTCCTGCCACGGAACCAAACAATCAATTCGAATGTGTACTGTCGGCAATTGGACAGTTTGAACGAATCCATCATCCAGAAACATCCAGAGCTTGTTCATCGTAAAGGTGTTGTGTTCCATCATGACAACGCAAGACCACCCACAAGTTTTATCTCCCGCCAAAAATTATTGGAGCTTGGGTGGGATGTGTTGCCACACCCAGAATACTCGCCTGACCTTGCGCCGTCAGACTTCCATTTGTTTCGCTCTCTTCAACAGTCCTTGCGTGGGATAACGTTCAATTAAGATGAGGCTGTAAATTAGCACCTTGTACAGTTTTTTGTCACGAAAGACAGGTCCTTCTATTGAACGAGGCATTCTGCAGCTCACTGAAAGATGGCAAAAGGTTATTGAACAAAACGGGCATTGTATCATTGATTGTTCTTTGTTCTTTCCATCAATAAATGACCTTTGCAAAACATGGTTAAAATACGTAATGACTTTTCCGACAACCCAATAGTAAGACGCAAGAACTCCTGAAGATGATCTAGTGTCTAGATCGAAAATTTGAGGAGTAAAGTACCTTAATAAATTTATCCTCTATAATTCCCGTTCAATATTTATAATACTGATGTGAAACCTTTCAGTACTTTTTTTTTTTGATTGAGTTGAAATTTTGTGCGTTTTAGATATGAATTAGGAACAAGTTTGGAGGTAAGACCTGAAATTTTTTAAAATTTATGGAATGAAGGTAAAGCAAATGAATGTGAGTAAAGTGCTTAATTTGTTACAGTATAAATTAGTGGGTTCTAGATTGAAATTTTTTTTTCTTTAAGATTTCTTCTAACTTTCATTGATGCATGTATGTAGGCTTGCACTGGTCAGTGTATGCATGTGCACTATATTGACAAAAGTCACCGGACACCTAGAAGAGAAACACAACATAGCATTTATTGGCATACATTAGTATGGTGTAGGTCCACCTTTGGCCTTAATGTATGCACTGACCCTTCGAGACATGCTTTCAACAAGGTTTTGGAACAAGTGATAGATGTGCTTCCATTCAGTGCATAATGCTGCTACTGTTGCTTAGTAGTAGGCCTTGGTTCCAAACTTCTTATGCATCCTGTGCTCTAATTTATCCCATAGGTGCTCTAGGGGATTAAGATCACGGCTCTGTGCTGGCCAGTCCACACACAATACGGAATTATCGTCAAACCACGCCGTAACAGTCCTTGCTTTATAGCTTGGTGCATTATCTTGCTGGTACCAACAAGAAACGGTTTCATAGTATTGCCACAGAGTTGATAGGGCATAATTGTTAAGAATATCGAGGTAGACGTGTTGGTTAATGGGTTTGTCCATGATAACCAATAGGCCAGAAACATACCACGAAAAACACCCCCACATGAGTACACTGCCAGCTCCAAACTTGACCGTAGGAACAGTACACTGTGGTAAATAGCATTCCCCCGGTTGCCGCCATACCCACACATGGCCATCAGACTGATGGATTGTGTATCTCGATTCATTAGTCCATAGGACCCGTTTCCATTTATCTACGGTCTACGATAAATGCTCTTTACACCATGCTAAACTATGAGTAGCATTCCGAGTGGAGATGAAAGACGTATGAGCAGCCGCACGACCGCAGTAACCCATGAAATGAAGTTTTCTGCGAATGGTACGTGTACATACCGAGGTTCCAGCATTTTTACTCACCTGTACACTGGGGTCTTGTGGAGTACTTTGTTGATTAGCTGTAACGACTCTCCTGAGGCTTTGACGTCCTCTATCACTGATTTTCTTTTATCTGCCGGTACATTTTGCTGCTTCAGGCATGCCACGTGTCTTTCACTTATTCAGTACATCCAAAACAGTTGACTTGGGTATGTTTAAACGCCTCTCGGTTTCTCTTGTGGACAACCCACTAATATAACACTCAACAATCTTTCCTTTCTCAAAGTCAGTTCTCTCCCGTAGTGACATTTTCACTCAACCTCACAGTGTGATATGATCGCGGTCAGCTGCAGGCTTGTTTTTATACCGTTTGCAGCTGTACCGCGCATCTTAACAACGCAGCGCATCCGTTCATTTGCTTTTGTAGGGGTGTCCAGTGACTGTTGTCAATATAGTGTATATAGTATGTTCCAAAAGTTTGTATAGTATTGTATACTATACAAACTATGGGATAGTTCATATAGTATATACAAAAGTTCATATAGTATTGTTACGAAGTGGGCAGCAGAATTCAAGTCATGGGAGAATGAGTGCAGAAAATTGCACTTCTGGGATGGGCCTGTTGACGCCATCAATCAAGAAAATTTGGACTAGGTTCACGAAATGTGTTGCAAGATAGACGTTTAATGGTCAAGCAAATTACTGAGACATTCCAAATGTCAAAAACAATAGGTGATTGTATTTTGACTCAACATCTGGCAATAACCAAGATTGCTGCCCTTTGGGTTCCAAAATTCCTGACTCCTGTGCAAAAGCTGATTAGGTGTAATGTATCACTAAACAATTTTGCACTGTTTGAAGCCAATGCAGCTGCCCTAGTATTGAAGCGTTGGCTTCTGATCATTCGTCCGAGATGGGTCCAGGTTCAAATCCTGTGTGGCATGGATGTTGTGTTTGTCTTACGGCACTGGCTGTCTCCCTTCTCTGGAGTTAGTCGCCCTAAACTAGGGACAGGCAACTGCTTGTGGCCCATTGAGTTGCTCAGGATGGTCTTTAAACCACCAATCAAAAAAGGGGGGCAATCTAAAATAATTTCCATTGTACTCCTTTTCTCGTATCAGATTTTTTCAGGCGTATGACTTTCTAAATTTCCACAGAGTTAGTCGCACACATGGAGAAAATGGTCACATGCCTGGAAATATGTAGGGTGTGGAGACAGGATATTAGCTCTTTATCTTGTGTGCTGGAGTGCAATACTTTGAGTACCATATTTCCAGTCATCTTAGTTTGTGGCGTATCAGTTATGTACAGTTGGAGTCACAACAGCGTGTGGAAACCTTCCCTTGAGTCAAGATGGCCGTTCTTCTGACACATGCTTTCCTCACTGGAGGTGATTGATATATGGCCTCCCTGCCACCAGTGTGTGTGTGTGGGAATAAATGATTCTGGAATAGGGAATCTTCGGTGCCATGGTAAAATTGTTTTGTATTATTTTACTAAGTCTACTAGATTGCTTCATATAAGGTTTATACAGAGCAATTTTTATATGGGTAAATTTTGCCACTTAACTGAAGATGAACGCTTTGTAACAGCAGAATCCATAGGATTTCATAAGAACTCTAAATCAATATAAATTTCTCCCCAATTTGCAAACTATAAAACAAAACACTATGATTTTAGCAAACATTTCAGCCCCTGGAATTTTTTGTTGAACTCCTGAAAAAGTGCTGGCATTTATTTTCTGTAAATGTGTTCAAACCCTACATCGTTCATCACCTCCCTGTTTCCTCTTGTGAACAAGTATTTTGAAGAGGAATTTATTATGTACACTCACTACTTTAAAATTGGTCCAATTTTTGTTCATTTTCATTTCTCTTTTTTCTAGCAATGCATCATTAGAAAAAGAAAGAGAATCTGATGAGGAGAGTATTGACTCAAGAAAGCAAGGCTCAAGCTCATTGTCAAGAAAAGTGTATGTATTCATTTACTTGCTTTTCAAAAATACACTTTTAAATAAATTACTACAAGTAAAGTATACTATTTTTTATTTTATTTCTTTCAATCCTTGATAGGAAGGAATTTCAGAAACTGATTGGGAAAAATGTAGAAAGAATCAAGACTGCTGCTAATCAAAGTAAGTGGTGGGTGCATCATATCCAACTTCCTTTTACAAACAGTAATAGTTTATTTAATTTATATATCAGTTTGAAGAACTTGTTAAATTTTAGAAAACTGTTTTAGTGGATGGTGCTGTTTTGTGAATACAACTGATTTTATGGCTGTTTTGTAAAAACATTTTGGGATTCATCATAAACTTCATACTGTTTTTGCTAGTCATCTGGTTGTCTGCTCATTTAGTACCTACACTTCAGGGTGTTTCAGCACATGTATGTATATCTATACTAAGAGAAATTTAGAGATTTTGATTTGCAATAGGCAAATAGAAAAAGGCCAGCATTATTTAAGGTGTTTGAAACAAGAATTCCGGTACCTAAAATTAAACGCTGCCATTTGTTACTTAAATTTTCATCTATACATTTCTAATAGTTTAATAATTATCTTTTACCTTTTGTTCAATAGATACTGTGACTTTCAGAGTATACTTAACTGAGTAAATTTGTCAAATTGAGTGCTAAAAGTGAAGGAAGTGTTTTTATCAAGAGTAGTAGTACATACGGTCAAGATGATGCAATGAAGTAATATATTTACCGCTACTCCACTAAGGAAGGAAGGGACAGATGGATACTCAACTGAGTAAATTTGTCAAATTGAGTTTAGGCTAAAGGTGAAGGAAGTGTTTTTATCCAGGAGAGTAGTACATATGGTCAAGACGATGCAATGAAGTAATATATTTACCGCTACTCCACTAAGGGAGGAAGGGACAGATAGATCATTTTATTTTTTTATTTCCATGTTAAATAGAAGGCAAAATACTAAACACAAAGGAATACTTAACAATTTTAATTCATCTGATTCAATTGGCAAGTGGTATTTGTTGTTCTAGTTGTAAACATGTTGCCAATTAAAGAGAAAATTTTCTGACAGCAAAATGTCATTTCTATCATCTCTTAAGAATGACCTCCCATAGAGAATTTTTTTTTTTAGTTTGCACTTTGGTAACAGAAAATATTTTATTAGAATATTGTCTGGCATGCATAGGTAAGCATGATATTTTTCATCCTTACATCTTGCCTCTGTCACATGCCATGGCTGGCAAAAGGCTTTTCTATTAACTACTTTTGCAAAATTACCCCCCCCCCTCTCTCTCTTACACACACAAACCAACCAACTGCCTGCTCGCTACTGGGGTTCATCCAGTGCCCCCTAACATGAGGTATCAAAGGAGTGCAGTATGATGTCATGATGTCAGCTATCATGTAGCAGTGCCAAAGTTGCAGGTGAAACAGCTGTTGTGGAGACCTTAGTTTAAATACACCAGATTGTGAATACTCAAGAAACTCATATAGCATATTGAATCCTTTTATTTTTGTGGTGTAGTAAGTACAAAGATTCGCCAAGCTTTCGCACTGCACTGGAAGTTTTTTCAAAGCAATGGTAGACATAAAAATGCAGATAATTGGAACACGTAAAGAACGAAGATAATTTTTGAAAATAACAGTGACATCATGAGCATATTACATGAATTATTATCACACAATTACACGGTGTGTCATGATGTGTTTCCATCTTTTAATAACGCATGCCAAACCATTGGTATTTCAGTAGAAACTATATCATTGCATGCCAGTTTGCTGGATAGGATTTTGACTGTTTCCCTGATAGTGGTCTCTTTAAAATTCATGTAAGGGGCAATTTTTCTAATATTATTCCATACAGGAGCGGCCAAGCGATGCATGACTTCTCTGGCAAGGGCTGTATTCTGCATGTCCTAGTTGACACTCCATACATGTTCTTTACATCTAGTGTCCAAGGATCGCTTTGTCATCCCGATATATACCTTTTCCGTGTTGTCAGGATATACCAAAGGTATAGCATACACACCTGCCTTTTCTTTCTTACACTGTCTCTCCTTGCAACTTGATATTATATGCAATAATGGGGTCAGGGACTTTATTGCTATTAATATGTTGTATTTACGTAATAAATTCTTCAACCAATATGTAAAGCCTGGGACATATGTGATGGATCCTGCGTATCTCATCGTCTTACTAGGCGATTTTGGTATTGCTGACATTATATGATTTCTTACAGTCCTATGTATTCTGTCTATGTCATCCTTCTTATATTCAGTCTTTAGACCTTTGCTATAAATATTATCGATTTCTTTATTATTTAGGTAGTCTGGTTTGCATATGTTATATGCTCTATGGAACCATGCTCTAACCGCAGAAAGTTTGTACTCTTTTGGGCAGTGCGAAACAGGAAGGACAAGGTTCGGCACTGCAGTAGGTTTATAATAAACGTTAAAATCGAAGCTGGATGATCTGTTTCTTCTGAGTGCTACATCAAGATAATTCGACGTCCCATCCTTTTCAAGCTCCATGGTGAATTTTATTGTATTGTGTAGGTTGTTTATCAACACAAACAACCTACACAATACAAGTTGAGAACAACAAAAGAATATCTCAGTAACTAAAACAGCAGAAATAGTAGGTTTAACATGAGGAACTGTGTTGAAGATTATGACTACCAGTCAAAAGGGCATGGCGTTGCCTCCAAACAGACAAATTGTGGACACCATACCAAGATGTCAGATAGGGATAGGGGAAAATTGGCACGGATGGCAGCACAAGCCATGACACTTCAAGTAACAGCAGAGTTGAACACTGGTTGGAATGATCTGTTTTCGTTATAATATTTTGTCATGAACTCCATGTGCTCATATTTATGGCTCTGCTGTAATTCACAAACTTCTGATCACCAGCATTAATGCAACAAAACATGGAAGGTGGTGCAAAGGGCATGAAAATGAAAACTGGGATACTAAAGATTGGCAACATGTGATCTGGTCTGGGGCATTGTGCTTCACGTGGTTTCCCCTGTAGAAGCATTCTACCCCGACTGTTTGGTTCTGACTGTGAAGCATGGAAATGGATCCCTTATGCTGTGGAGTGCCACATCTGCCACATACAAATCCGTTCCTGTGGACCACTTGCAGCACCCAATGTTGCAGCCATTGTTCCTTAATGACTGTTCCTGGTTTCAAGAGGATAATGCACCCATGCATTATGCAAAACTTGTCAAGTTGTGGTTTGCATAGCATAAGGACGAGGTACAGGTGCTGCTACTCTTGCCACCTCATTCTCCAGACCTCAATATTATTGAACATTTGTTGAAATATCTGGAGCAAAAGTGAGGTGAGCCTACAGTTTATTAATAAAAAGTTCTCCACAAACAGTGTTTCCATTATTTTGATAAACCCATATATATATCATCATACTTGCCAACTTTTACGGATTATCCGTAAAATTTATGGATTTCTGCTTAATTTTACTGATTTACGGATAGAAGTCTTTTTTTTTACTGATTTTTTAATATTTCGATTGCTCAATTGAAATATTTCAATCCCCTTCAACCATCCACTTAGATTTTTTACCGGATCTTACAAGCGCTGTGTTACGCGATGTCATCTTCGACTCGCTGGCTTCGTGATGTTGTGCGGTAGCTGTCTCTCCACGGGAGTGCTCAAGTGACTTGCCGACCAGAGTTCTCTAAAATGCGTAATTACACGTCTAGTGCGCATCAAAGAGTGTGTTTACACATCGAAATTTTACCAATGCATAAAAATATGCATCGGGAATTTTTCTATACTCGTAAAAATATGCGTAATTCTTTTTCCTGTGATGTTGCCTGTGTCCAGTATTGTTGTAGTATCGTTATCATTTTATTACATAAATATTTGTATTTCAGTTTGAAAATGGAAATTCGACGGCGAAATAATTTTGCTGTAATCTTTTAGGCATGAGAGTGCGATGGCTTCAAGGAATTTCTCCTTTTCCGTCATAATTTGGGTTACCCTCGAGATAGATGCATAACTGAACAGAAATTTTGGGGCAATTAGCAGTGGTGGAGGATGTTTTCCACCTGAAACTTTCTAAACTTTCAAAAGCGGAAGTTTCATCTTTCAAAACTTTCGAAAACACCTGGAAGGAAGCGACGGTCCTAGTTACCCCATATAAGAGGTCGCATTTAACTTTTGCCAAAAGTTTATTCATTATTTAGAGGGGACATTTATGCTGCAACGACTACATTCTGCATGTTGTAACGAGACCTTAGACGTTCTTGTTTTCGGACAATGCTTTTCATAATTCGACTAGCCAACCTCATACAGTTTAATCATTAATCGGTATTTTAATTGTGTGTTTTGTCAGTTTGCTCCTATTCCACACTGGGTGGCATTTTGTAATTATGTCATATACAGCATTATGTACTGTATATGTTTGGGGCTAGCCCATCTTTCTCTTTTTTTGTGTATCTGATAATGGATCCCGGTGTGGGTGTCCGAAAGTTCTTATGATCTTAACCTTTTACTTTTGTGTTTTAATAAAACCTATCTGGGTGTTCCAGTATGGACCCCAGAGTTTACCGTGCACAGACAACATTTTTGCATTATTGTACAAGCTCTGCACGTAGTTCTTCAATATTATATACACATATATAGTCTATTCCACATTAAATGTATAAATCCTGTCTTACCAGGGTATAAGGTTCAAACCAAAGTAGCAAGTGGGACACCCTGTATATAAATATATATATCATCAACCATTATCAATACACTGCTGGATGAAGGCCTCCCCAAATTTCTTCCACAATTGTCTGACTTGGGCCTGTTCTTCCACGTCACTCCAGCATACTTTCGAATTTCATCCTTCCATCTCCCATAGGGTCTTCTTCTCTAGGTCTTTTCCTGTCCTTCGGAATCCAGTCTAAAATTTCGGTTGTCCATCAGTGGTCCGTTCTTCTGGCAACATGTCCAGCTCATTGCCATTTCAGCGATTTCACTCTGGTCATAATGCTGTCCACTCCTGTCATTTTCCTTATCCACAAGTTTCTCTTCTTATCTTTCCTGGTTACACCAAGCATGCATCTCACCATGCTGTTTGAGCTGTCTGCAGTCTTTGTATGTCTTTTTTAGTTAAGGTCCATGTCTTGGCTCCATACGTAAGCACTGGCAGGATGCATTGATTAAACACTTTTCTTTTGAGACATAATGGCATACTTCTCTTAAAAATTTTACTGTTTCTTCCAAAAGCTCTCCATCCAAGTTTTATACACCGATTAATTTCTTCATCAATGTGACCCTCACTCAATATCTGCTGCGCAAGATAAATGTAGCAGTTGGTTGTCTCAAGCTTTTCTCCATCAATTGATAAATCTTTGTTTCTTGTAAAAGCATTGTACATCACTTTTGTCTTCTGAAAGTTCATTTTTAATCCAACTTCTTTACTCTTGTCAGCAAGTTCTTTGATCATACTCTGCTCTGAAGGGGTAGTCGCAAAGATTACTACGTCATCAGCAAAACGAAGGTGAGTTAAGTAATCTCCATTAATCTTTATCCCTTTGTTTCCCCAGTTCAATGATGGAAAGACATTTTGCAATGTGACATTAAAGAGCTTGGGAGATATAGTGTCACCTTGTCTCACTTCCTTCCCAATTCTTATTTGTGCTGTATCCTCAAATATCCTAACCTTTGCACTTGCATTTTCATAGATGTTGTTAATAATGCTAATGTATGCATCTTCAATACCGCAGGATTTCAAAGCCATTGTTACTGCTGATGGTTTCACGGAATCAAAAGCCTTTTCATAGTCAATAAAAGCCATGCATAATGGGAGTTCATATTCTCTTGTTCTTTCAATTAGTTCTCTCAGTACATGGATATGATCTATAGTGCTGTAGCCACTCCTGAATCCGGCTTGTTCTCTTGGTTGGGCCATGTTTAGTGTTACCTTCAAGCGATGTGAAAGAACCTTAGTGAAGATTTTATAAACCACTGAAAGGAGGCTAATGGGCCTGTAGCTCCCGAGATTCTCAATGTCACCTTTTTTATGGAGCAAGATCATTGTAGCATTGTTCCAATCCTCAGGAATCTTCCCTTCATTAAGACATCTGGTGAAAACTTGGGCGAGTGTAGTTTCAATTTCTCCACTTGCTTCTTCTATAATGTCCACAGTAATTCCATTTTCTCCTAGAGCTCTTCCCCGTTTCATGTTCTTAATTGCATATGTAACTTCTGTAGGAAGGACTGGAGGGACTTTGGCACTGGTACCTATCGTAATGTCTGGAATAGATGTATCATCCCTTTCATATAGTTTCGAATAGAAATCTTTCACCCTTGTTAAAATTTCGCTTCTATTTCTTGTTACAGTACCATCTTTTTGCTCAGAGCCATAATCTGTTTTCTTCCCTTACTGAGATGTCCTTTTGCTCTCTTCAGGCTCTGGTTGTTTTCAGTTGCTTTCCTCACTAGTTCACAATTTAATTTCCTTATGTCTTCAGTGATACCTTTTCGCAGTGTCTTGCATAGCTCTATATATTCCGCGTTGGAAGTTACATTTTTATTTGTCCTCATCTCTCTTCTCTTTTGCATCAACATTTTTGTTTTTCCTGAAACTTTCTTCATATGTAACTTGTTCTTAGTACCACCTATTTTTGTTGATGTTTCCATAAGAGCCTTGGTGAGTTCTCTGTTAACTTCAGAAATATCCACTTCTTCCAATGTTAGGACTTCTAAAGCAAAGAATCTGTTTCTCAGTTCCAACTTGAAGGTATTATGGTGTTTTTTAATGTTGGTTGTGTCAATACATTTTGTTTGTCCTATGAGGTTGCCATGTTCGAGTTTAGTGTTGTGGTGCATCTTACATCTCGCCAATCTATGGCCACTACCTGTGTTGGACTTGTTTAGCACACCGCAGTCTTCGGTGACGAATTTTTTGTTACACATAATAAAATCAATTTCACTTGTCGTCCCATTCGGATGTCTCCATGTCCATTTCCTGTGTGGCTTTATCTTGAAAAAGAAGTTCATGATGAAAAACCGTTTTGCTTCTGCAAATTCTACGAGAGTATTTCCACGTTGATTTCTGTTCCTGTAACCAAATTTACCAACCGAAGTTTCATTCTGTTGCTGTTGGCCTACTTTTGCATTGAAATCACCCATAATGATCTTCAAGTGCTGTTTGCCTTTGTTATTTAGATTTCCAATTTTCTCGTAAAAATTCTTCTTCAGGGTGACTTGTGGGTGGGTTCATAAGCTTGAATAATCTGGGCCTGGTATCTTCTCGAGAGTTGGATAACAAGTCGTGCAGCTCTGTCAGAGAAACTTTCAACTTCTACAACTTTATACTTCAGTTTCTTGTTTATTATAAATCCAACACCACTAGTTCTGCCAGTATCTGTCCCATGATAATAGAAGAGATGTCCGCTTTTCAGTTCAATGAGATCTCCCTTTCTCCTTACCTCACTTAGCCCAACGATGTCCCACTTGATCCTTTGTAGTTCCTTTTCCAATTCAAGAAGCCTTGAATCAGAAGACAGAGTGCGTCCGTTGTAAGTAGCCAATGTCAGCATCAAATGGCAGCCTAGTCTGGCCCTCCGGTGAATCTTAGCACCCTCTGCCTTCATGTCGCACTGGTCGCTGCCTTGGCCAGGTACATTCCAGCTGCCGGAGACTGAGGGCCAAGATTTAAGTTGTGGAGTCATTTTGGAGGGGTTTGGCCATAACTCGCCATGCTGGCCAAGCGGGTTGGTGTGTGTGGGATAGCATTTCCTCTGATCCCGATGATATAGTTATACAGCTACTGGCGGTCGTCAGAGCCCCTTTAGGGGGAACAGGATGCACCAGGAAAAGGTGGGGTTGACATTTGTCAAGGAGAGGCGATATGTTGCTCATCACCTGACCTTGCATCCCAAATATATATATATATATCATCATCATCGTCAACCATTATCAATCCACTGCTGGACGAAGGTCTCCCCAAGTTTCCTCCACAACGGTCTGTCATGTGCCAGTCTCCTCCATGTCACCTCCGCATACTTTCGAATTTCATCCACCCATCTTCCATGTGGTCTTCTTCTGGGTCTCTTCCTGTCCCTTGGAATCCAATCTAAAATTTCGGCTGTCCATCGATGGTCTGTCCTTCTGGCAGTATGTCCAGCCCATTGCCATTTCAGGGATTTAACTCTGATCATGATGTCTTCCACTCTTGTCATTTTTCGGATCTACGAGTTCCTCTTCTTATCTCTCCTGGTTACACCAAGCATGCACCTCTCCATGCTGCTTTGAGTTGTCTGCAGCCTTTGTATGTCTCTTTTAGTTAAGGTCCACGTCTCTGCACCATACGTAAGCACTGGAAGGATGCATTGATCAAACACTTTTTTTTTAAGACATAATGGCATATTGCTCTTGAAAATTATGCTGTTTCTTCCAAAAAGCTCTCCAGGCAAGTTTTGTACGCCGATTAATTTCTTCATCAATGTGACCCTCACTAGATATCTGCTGTCCAAGACCGCGCCTCTTCCGAGAACCATGTGTAGTCCAACCACGCCTCTTCCGAGAACCATGTGTAGTCCAGAATGCCCGGATTTTCCAGAAGAAATGTCTGAAACCATTGACAGTATGTCACTCGTTTTATGTGGTCAGGCTCTTTCGGTTCGTGGACCACAGAGATACGGTCCGCATGAAGCTTCAATTTTTTCACAGCATGTTGACAAGTGCTTTTGGACAACCCTGTTTCCTGTGACAGTCGGCAAAGTGACTCCCTGGAAAACGCAAGTAGTCGGCCCTTTACATTCTGGATCATTTTCTCGGACACTTGTGGATGACCTCCTGCATGGTTGTCTGATAAAGTCCTCTTGGTTTCCAATATATATATTTATACAGAGATGCCAACAACTACGGATTCTCCGTAGTTCCTACGGAAAAAACTCTTGTACCACAGAATACGGAAAACCGTAATTTTTCTATGGAAAATTAACAGAAGTTATTGATTTTTATTTTGCTTGTTCCTCTTCCCAACGCAACGACAGCATGCATTGGGAAAAGGAACAAGCGATCCGTCATGCTTGTGATGCTGATCACTTCCAGTTCTACCTCTCGAAGCTGCTCGGATCTTAGCATGACCGGCCGGTACTCAAAACCCTCCCTCCCCAGCATGCAACATTCTGGGGACGTTAGCGTAGCTCGCTTTGGTAGTGGACGTGGGCGGAATTCGGCCTGAAGCTCTTTCGCAGTGCAGCGGCAAGCTGTTGAAGATCGTTTGGTGCAGAACGTGAGTCTCATTGCCTGGCATCGGAGTTTTTTTATTAAATCGTGCGTCGACCATTCATGTCGGTAATTAATATTTTGAAGATTTTTTTCTTGCATTGCAGAAAAGTATGCTTGGATTTTGTTGCAGAGTTCGCCAAAATGCGTAATTACACATCTAGTATGCATCAAAATTTTACCAACATGTAAAAATATGCATCAGGAATTTTCGCGACGTGTACGAATACACGTCGGGAAGCGCGTAAAGTACGCATCAACACGTAAAAATACGCATTGAGAAACGCGTAAAATACACATCGAGAAACGCGTAAAACTCTGCATCGAAGAATTTTACCAACGTGTAAAAATATGCATCGGGACAGCATTTCGCCTTTCAAAAACGGAAGTGAACGAAATAAAGATTTCTTCCGTAATCGTAATTTCGTTTTCCTGCGATGTTGCCTCTGTCTAGTATTGTTGTTATACATAATTTTATTCCATAAATCTTTGTATTTCACTTTGAAAATGGAGGAAATTTCCGAAAAGGAAATTCGACGGCGCAAAAATTCCCGTATAATCTTTGGCTTCGAGGAGTTTCTGCTTTTTCGTCGTAATTTGGTTTATCCTCGAGATCGATGCATAATTGAACAGAATTTTTGGGGCAATTGGTAGTGGTGTAGGATGCTTTCTGCCTTAAACTTTCGGAAACGGAAATTTCATCTTTCAAAACTTTCGGAAACAGTGAGGATTTCTCCCGTAATCGTAATTTTATTTTTCACGCAATGTTTCCTCTGCCTAATATTGTTGTTAAATTTCATTTTATTTTGTAAATATTTGTATTTCATCTTGAATATGGAAGGGAAATGTCCGAAAACGGAAATCGGATGTAGCAAAGGTTTCTCCCGTAACTGCAATTATTTTCCCCAACGATGTTCCGAACGTGTATCCTGTGTTCTTACATATTCCCCCAAAAAAGGTTTGCATTTCAGCTTGATAAAGGGGGAAGAGTCCGAAAACGAAAGTGATGAAGCTGAAAAATTTGTAAGAATTGATACATGATATTCAAAAGCATTCATATTCTTAGACGATTTGTATTTGTCATTTTCTTTTCTTGTAGGACTTCCGTCCACAGTGAGTACAGTTTAGGTCCCAGCCACCTACAGCGAGATCGCCTTTTGGGCAGGACATAGAAACGGAAGGAATGAGAGCAAGTCTAGCGACTTTGACAGAACAGTTTGTAATGAGATTAGAGTACAGTAGATGGCGCCACCGTACATGTACGATGTTGCACACAGAGGGGTGAGAGAATTTCAGGGGGGGCATAGGAAAGGATACCCATTTAACCAGTGGGTCCAGCCTGGGGGCCGTCACTTAACGTGCTCGTCCGATGCACGGCGGATATTCAGCGATTGTTAGTAAATCACACCATCTCTGAAAGATCAGCCCAGGTTCGAACCTGAGGACCTTGCATTGATAGTCTGACTCGCAAACCACTAAGCCATCCGCGGCTGCAGCATTCATATTCTTCAAGTTACACTGCCTTTTATCTAAAATAGTGAAAGCTATCATGCATTCATGGTCCTCAAACTGAAAGTTCTTTCAGCATGATGGATAAAATTGTCATGGCATCCAAGGGGTTTGTGAAGCCTAATGTTGTAGCTGATGGTGATGTTGAGCTTAATTTTTCAAATAACAGTTTTTCAAAAAGAAAAATCAGAAAGGACACAACTGGTAGTTGGAGTAAAAACAAGAATGTATTAAAGCAAAATCATTTTAAACGAAAATGAACTTACTAAGTTCTATACATCTGTCTGAAAAGTTTGCATTGAAGAATGTTCTTATATTTAAGAAAAGATACTGATCTATGATGCATTTTTAAAACATGCAGAAGTAGTAGATCCTTCACTTAGAGCCATAATATCATTTACTTCTGTATTACACATAGTCAAACGCCTTCCATTTATAATAACTGAAAATGAACTTGATATACTGGAAGCGGAATTCCTTGTTATCAAGCTGACAAATTAGAGACCATAGCAGTAACAGATAGAATAGATGTCACTTAGTCAGAAATCTCAAAATTAAAAAGCTGTAATGGAGTGGTTATATATACTAGTCTCTCGAAAGTAATGTTCGCAATACTTGTAGTTCCACACTCGAATGCTTGTGAGTAAGAGAGATTTTAGTTTAGTGCAAAAAAATCAAGCCCGTTTCCAACCTAATTTAGGTTTAGAAACTGTAGAAGCACTTCTTATCGCAAAAATGAATATGTTCTCCTCTGGGCAAGTGTGTTATGAAAAAAGATTTTCTGCTAAGGGACTCAAATCTGCAAAACACTGTACAGTGAAATCACTAAAGAAAGCTGTTTAATCAATTGTTTTTTGTGTAAAAAAAATGTATCAGTCATATTGTATATTATTTTCCATGTGAAAAATTTGGAATATTTTGATACAGATTTTCATGTACACAGTGCGTCAAAGAATTTTTAAGACTGGCGCTAGATTTCAGCCTACGGTGGCGCCACCAGTGTAATCGCGAATGCGTTATAAACCGTGACCATCTGCTTGCTTTCTGCGAAAAGTACTGCGCAGTTGTTGAAGTAACTCAAACGAAATGGCCATTCATTAGAGAAGTAAAATTTTTTTCATGTTGAATTATTAAGATGGAACAAAGGGCTGTTATTAAATTTAACGCAAAACTTGGTAAAAGTGCCTCGGAAACGTACCAAATGATGAAACAAGTTTACGGGGAGTTTTGTTTAAGTAGATCAAATGTTTTCCTGTGGCACAAACGTTTTTTGGACGGAAGAGATACGCTAGAAGATGATAAGCATACCGGAAGACCAAGTTCCTCTAGGACACCTGAGATTATTGAAAACGTGCGTGATTTCATGGCAAACAATCGATGTGCGTCACTAAGAATGATGGAAGAGTCTTTAAACATCAACAAAGAAGCGATTTGAACCATCCTGCATGAAGATTTGGGCAAAACAAAAGTCTGTGCCAAATTTGTTCCACACACTTTAACCAATGAACAAAAATCAAGGAGAAGTGTACATTGTAGAGACATCATTTCAGCTGCTGAAAATGATCCAAACTTCTTAAAATCGATTGTTACAGGTGATGAAACATGGTGTTTTCAATATGATCCTAAAACAAAGCGACAAAGTGCGAAATGGAAGTAAAAAAACTCCCCACAAGCCAAAAAAACAAGAAAAGTTCCATCGAAAATCAAAACAATGTTCATTACATTCTTCGATAGTAAGGGTTATTATCCACAAAGAATTTGTTCCAAGTGGACAAACAATTACTGGTGAGTTTTATTTAAATGTTTTGAGGCGTTTGATGGGCATAATTTGTCGCATTCGTCCAGAATATCGGGATGAAAACAGTTGGTGTTTGTTGCACGATAATGCACCCAGTCACACCTATTCTTGTTTGTAGATTTTTGGCGAAAAATAACGTCTGTGTGTTGAATCATCCACCGTATTTGCCTGATTTCGCACCCTGCGAGTTTTCTTTATTCCCAAAACTTAAAATGACGTTACAAGGGTGTTACTTTGATGATATTTCGACCATACAAACAGCTTCGACGCGTGCTTTGGATGCAATTCTGCAAAGTGAACTGGAACAGGCATTTGAATCATTATTAAATCGCTGTAACAAGTGTATTGAAGCCGGAGGGACTTATTTTGAATAACAAACCAAAACAAATGATAATTTCTTGTTTCTATTTCATTTTACAGACCCAGTCTTAAAAATTCTTTGCCGCACTGTGTATATACATGAATAAGTAAGTAAAAAATGCTAATTAAATTAAATGAGTTGTTTTCCTCAGTTAAAATTCTTTTTTTTTTTTTTTGGTATGACTACTGAAAAATGGCCAAAACTACTGAAAATTTGTACGAGTACTACTGAAAATATCTGAAACAGGTTGGCATCTCTGTATATAAAATGAATTTTATTAATCTATCAGTTGATTCCATAATGATGAAAAGCTGTATGAATATATTGGTGGCTAGCTTTGTACATAAACTAGAACTTCTTGTCCATGCATATCATCTGCATTCTGATTTAAACAAGATTGTAGGCATAGGTAAAAATTTTGCATAACAGCAGTAAAATAGTGTTTAATAAGTTAAAATCCTGTCTTACCAGGGTATAAAGTTCAAAACAAAATAGTGTGCTATGTTTCAGGCAGCGTCAGGTTCTGCAGTATATAATGTTTTGAAAATATGTTTCATCTTTGTTACAACTTTATATGTTATTTGTTTGTATATTTGTTATAAGTTACTTTTGACAGTGAATTAACTAATACAAAGCTTGAAAGATAACTTTTTGGCATCCCCCAAATTCTGGCCAACAGCTTCATGTTGGCAGGGGTATCATTGGTTTTGTGATAGGGTTTCAGTGGTGTGAATTCTGCCTCTCCCTGTTTCCACCATGAAAGGTAGGGAATATTATTAGAATGGGAATTTGTGAGCTGAAGTGGGGAAACATAAAACTGTGCTAAACAGGTTCTGAGGGGTTACCAGCTAATGTCTGTTTCTTCCTAACTGGTCCCTTGTAAACTCCATGCACTGGATTACCACTTTGATTCAGTTTCCAACAATGTCTTCTTTGTCTTAACAAACAACAGGAACTGTTGCAGCATATTTCCTAGTAGAAAAAAAAAAAAAAACTGAAAGGATGTTCAATTAAGATTTAAAAAAGTTCTTACCAGGAAGAAAGCAAGATTTGAGAAAAATCCTGCTTAAAGGCAGGAGCCTAAAGACCCACAGGATTGAATGTTTGAATTTTATTTCCTCTAAGAACCACAGTTCATAGGCCAAAAATTGCAGTGCAACAAAATGTAAAAGCTTATGCATATGAGACTTACTTGAGTGAATTTTTTTATGCAGCATTTGAAACCTCCAAATTTATTGTATACATTTCCTGAAAATGAAAATTTTAATTGGATCACTGTACTAAGCAAGTTCTGGGGGATATTATATTTATTTTTAATGTTTATACTTGTTTATTTGTTTGTTTTATTTATAATGCTTTATCTCATTTTTTTTTTTGCCAGTGTTCAAGATACAAAATTGGTCATCCACCTTGAAAATTTCATGTTTTGGTAGTTTAATGAGTGATGATGTTAAGCAATTGTTTCCTATATTCACATCAATGACATAAATCTAATAAATCTGATATCTAGTTATATTAAAACTTTCGAGTTGGAAGAACTGGCTTTCAGGTCACATAGGAACCATTAGCCATTTTGGTTAATTTATTGGTTTTGTATTTTCCGAGGTCAGTAGAGGAACATATCAATGTGTGTTGTGAATTGTTGCTTTAAAGTTAATGGAGTATTACAATACTGTAAATATTAATACGGTAACAGTTTTTGTACAGTACTGTAAATATCCTGTTTTGTATGCCTTTCACTACTGATTTATGTACCCAACATATACAGTTTAGAAATTTTTATGTATTTACTTCACAGTGACAGATGTGTTAAGTTCACGTCATGGTGAAGAGGAAATTAGTGAAGAAGAAATTTTATCTGATCTAAGATCTGTAATTAAAATCAAAATGTCCAGTAGCCACAAAAGACCCTCTGAATTTGAAGGAACTAAAGTTATTCAGGAATTAAGTGGAGAGCATAGCGTAAGTTTCATTGGTTTAATTTGTGTATCTTTTAGATATTAGATGTTATATGGATTCTGAGGGCAAGTATAAGTTTGCAGTTACTGTTAGAACTCTTTGAATTTCAAAAGCAGCTGAAAGATTCAGTTTCATGATGTATTTTAAATTTTAAAGTGTTTTCAAATTAAATTATTTGTGCTGATTTTCTTGCAGAAATATTCCTTAAGAATGTGTTTTCATAGTATTCTCCACATTTATTTTTTGTTACAAACAAATCTACTGACAATCCATGTAAATTTTCAGAGGAACAATATTGGTTATGCTAATTTTATGTGTACACACATTTTTGTGTGAAAGCAGTTACTAAATTTACCTTACATATATCATTTTTTATTAATGAATTTTGTTTGATTGCTTTCTCTTTCTCTGTTTTTCTATCTGATATGATGAAACAGACTGAATTTTCAGTAAGTTTTTCTCTAAATCTGGTGTTGTCCCACTATATTTTTATATATATTGCATGTTTCTTTAATCGCATAATTTTTTTTAATGTTATGAAAGTGATCTCTCTGTAATGGTAGTTTACAACCATAAGTACAATAGAAATCTTTCTTTCACCACCTTTTTATAGAAATACAAACAGGTTACAGATTTATGTTAGCATTTTTTTCTTTCATGCAATTTATATACATCATTTATCAAACGTGCTGCAATAATTCATGTGTGCCCATTTGTTCTGTTTAATTGAAGTTTTTGTATTAGAAGACTTCATTCAGTTTTCAACTATGTTCTGTGATACTGCATTTCAAAAAAAAAGGTGTGAGAAGAAATAGGAAATGTGAACATGCATGCTTGTTAGTAACAAAATGAAATGTTTTCAATTGCTCTAAAAACAGTACATTACAAAATACTCATGTACATGTCAGTTAGGTGTACACCAGCTATGTAAGCTCCAAATGCTTACAGTGTAGTATAAATTCATTTAATCAGTGGCATAATACAATATATATAAGTCATCCAGCTTTTGCTCTTCACTGGAAGGCATTTTCAAGGCAGTGGTCAGATAGAAGAACTGAAGCATTTTATGCCTGACTACTGCTTTGAAAAAGCTTCCCAGTGGAAAGCAAAAGCTTGTGAACTTTATATATATTGTAATTATGTCATTGATTAAATGGATTTATACTATGCTTATAACTTACTATATATAAGTGTTAGGGTACTAATGTGCATTTAAAGCACCCAGCACAGACATTGGGCATTGGAGAAAATCATAAGTGCATAGGGAAATGTTGACAGGCTTAAGTCAACTTGACTTAAAAAGAGTTTTTCTAGCTTGTCTCATAAAAGCAGAAATATTTTGTCAAATGAAAAAATATATAACGGGAAAATTGCAGTTATCTGATGGCAAAACAGTTTTGTCTTGGAAAGCAAAAATATTGTTTCCAAGGAACCTGGTTAAAAAAAAAAATCACCAGAGGAGAGTTAGAAAATGTTTGGAAAACCTTGGTCATGTTTAAATCTATCCATTGCAGAGATAATTTTTTGTAACATGAACTTCTAAAAGTAAAATTAGTACACCAAATAAAAATTCACACTTACACCACATAGTAGGAAAACTTGGCATTACAAAAAGCAGAAACCATGGACAATCACAGTCATAATTATAACTGTTTGATAAAAGTTTCCAGTGTAAAATTAAGAAGTAGAAGTATTCAAAGTTTTAATACTTGTTGATTTATACTTACATGCTTAAATCCAAATTTATCATCAGTTATCATCAAGAATATCACACATATCGCATATAGAATTTTACTGCCTAATGGAGAAAATTGCGTGGTAGAATGTATATGGAAATTTTTCTTCCCAGTTTTACTTGCAGAAGCAGAATACTGATTCCCACAGACACATGGACACAGAACAAAGTTGTAATAGGAGCACGTTTTGTGACAAGCTGTGCTTTTGTAAAGTAAAACTGTGCTTTTGTACAAGTAAACTGTTTTCTCATCTTGAATGTTGAATTTATCGAAAGGTATTATCACATCACACACATTTTTTTGGAGCCAGTGGAACTCACTTTACAAGTAAGTTTCTTGTTACAGTAGATGCTGGAGCATACACCTTAACGAAGTCTGTTTTTTGTGTCAGTGTTGCTGCTGCAGTTATTAAACACAGTTTTGGTTGACAATTAATTTTAACTTTAGCCCAAGAATTTTTGTTGCTTTGACAATCATATTTAAGGACAGATTTTTTAAAATGTGCAAAACACTGATGAGATGTTATTTTTTTACTAATTTTCTGATTCATTGTTTTGATGGACAAGTCTTCTCATGATGCTGCTTGTGTTAATTGAGTATTGTTGAGTGATGCATGTTGTTTAGGAATATTGATGATTTTTTCTTCATTTTCAGTTGTTTTCTTAAATCTTTTTTGCATGCATTTTTAATAGTTTTTTTTTTATCCCTTGACATAAAGAGATGCATTAGAGTATTTCTTATTCATTTTCTAACATTATAAATGGATTTTAGTTTTATTAATATGTGTGTGGTATTTTTCTTGACATTCGTTTTCTAAAGCTAGATCTTTGATCTTGTTTAATTCTGTTTTTAGCACGTCAAAAGTAAAAAAAGATCGTGCTTATGTTACTGGTTTGTCTGTCCGTCCGTACCCACGATATCTCTGCAACTATTAGTCTGATTTGAAAAATTCTTTTTGCATTGGGAAGCTTGAAATGTGCCAATGATGATCCTTAAATTTAGTTTTTTTTTTTTTTTATGATGTACAATTTTGCCGCTAGACGGCGTAAATGCAGATGATGTCGATTTTAAACATACGTTTTATTCCATATATTTGCTTCTACACATCCGATTGAAAAAATTATTTTATCTTTTGATTGCATTTGTGGTGAAGAGTATTTTAGATATAGTTACTTTTTCAAATTACTCATAGATTTTCTGCTAGGGGGCGTAAAAGTAAATTACATTTTTCCCGATAACTCTTCTTCTAAAACTCCGATTTGAAAAAAATTTTCTTCAGCAGATGCTTCTCCTGATGGAAAATCTTTTGCATATAATTTATAATTTTTGGTAAAAAATACTTTAGCCACCAGGGGCGTAAATGTTAATATTTGCTTCTGATGTATTTGCCATACAGTCTGAGCTTCTAAAATATCGATTGAAAAAATTATTTCGTGGACTGATGCCACTCACATCGATAAACATTTTCGGAATATTTTCTTCTTAAAATATTCCACAGTTTCTCCTCCAGGGGGCGTAGATGTATATCCTATTTTTGTCAATATCTCTACTTCTAGGAGTCCGATTTGAAAAATTCCTTCTTTGTTGAATAGTGTTTCCAGTGTGACATGTTTTTCATATAATTTCAAATTTTCAATTAATTCATAGACTTTCCGCTAGGGGACGTAATGGTAAATCCCCCCCCCCATATCTCTGCTTCTAAATCTCCAATTTGAAAAATTCGTTCTGCACCGGATACAGCTCCTGATGGGAAATCCTTTTCACATAATTTCAAATTTAAAAAAAAAATGGTTTGGCCACACCAGGTGGCGTAAGTCTCAATTTCCGTTTCTGACATTATTTGCAGCGGAACATTTTCTTCTTGAAATAATGCATGGCTTCTACGCCAGGGGGCGTAGATGTATATCTTATTTTTGTCAATATCTCTACTTCTAGGAGTCCGATTTGAAAAATTCCTTCTTTGTTGGATAGTGTTTCCGATGTGAAATGTTTTCCCTATAAATTCAAAATTTTCAAGTAAATAATAGATTTTCCGCCAGGGGGCACAAATGTAAATTGCGTTTTCTGCATTATTTCTGCTTCTAAAATTCCGATTTGAAAAATTCTTCCTGTATCGCACACAAGACCTGATGGAAAATATTTTTCACATAATTTCTAATGTTTGGTAAAGAATGGTTTGGCCACCAGGGGGCATAAGTGTTAATTTCTGCTTCTGATATATTTGTAGGAAAATCTGGGCTCCTGAAAACTCGACTAAATTTTTTTTTCTTGGACCGATAGTGCTCATATGGAAAAACCTTTTGATAATACTTTCTTCCTAAAATAATGCATGGTTTTCCCACCAGGGGACGTAAAGTCACATCTTATTTTTGTCGATATCTCTGTTTCTAAGAGTCCGATTTGAAAAATTCTTTCTATGTTGGAGAACGTTTCCGGTGCAAAATGTTTCTCATATAAATTCATGGTTTTCTTAATGCACAAGTCTGCAACCAAAGGGCGTAAGCTCACAATTCTGTTTACAGCAATATCTGAGGGATTAAAAACCGAATTGAAAAACTTCTTTCTTCCGTCAGATACTGTTGTTTTCCATACCGGTTCCATTGACTTTGAATAGATTTGATAAATTTAGTTTGCGTCAGAACGGATTCAAAAGACGTGCTATTACACCCGAAAATTCGGTGTCATCTTTCTTGTTAAATATTCTGAGTGAGAAATCTGTGTGTACACCCAGTTGATGTAAGTGTAGTAAGATGTTGGAATTAGCTGGTATTAATTTGCACGGAACATGCTCTTGTGCTACTTTCTTATATGTTTCATAGCTTATTTTTCCTGTTTCGTTTTAACAGTATAATCTAGGTACAGTTATTTTAGATCCCCCACCCTTCTTTAATAACAGTTTGGAGCAATTTTGAGCAAACTATGACCTGATGGTGTCTAAGATTTCTCCATCTGTTTTTGTCTTTCTCCTTTTCTTTTAAAGAGAGAAAGTTTTCCCTTTGGCTACTTGCTACAACAGTGCACATGCTATTTTCTATGTTCTGTTCCTCAGTAAGGATCTTTCATTGATATGTTATTTGGATGCCTTATGTTTTCTGTCACATACTTTTTTTAATTAATCATGTATCTGATTTACTAATTGTTAAATTCATGTATGGAGCCATCAGTAAAAAGCAAATTATTTGTTACTCTTGTGGGTCCTAGTGATGCTTTTAATGCAGAAAAACATCTTTATAATAATGTGTAATTGATTATATGTGTATCTGATTTACCAACTGTTAATAATGTATGAAGTTTTAATGGAGAAACACTTCATCTGCAATAATAACGCAAGCCTTTTTGGTATGCAAAAAGTAAAAAAAAAAAAAAAAAAAACCTTCATCCTCTTCTAACTGACAAAAGAGTAAAATGTAAAATCAGTGTTTGTTGTAACACAGTCCAGCATTCATTTGCTTCTGTTCCAATGGATACCCAGAATTTTAAGGAAGTATAATCTGAAAATGAAGATTGTACAGAATCACATGGCTTGAGGCCATTAACTTAACTTAAATGATGTTAACATAATCAAATTTGCAAACAAAACTGGTGTTCGGTTTTGGTATTTACAGTGGTATTCAAAAGCTAAGTTACAAACTTAATAGTTATCAGGATACTGAAAGGCTAAAATTTAATAAAATTCAGTAGACAAGTATGTCATCTCATGATAAAAAAAAAACAAAAAAACATACTCTTGAAAAAATAAATGCATGGGAGCAGTGCTTGTCCAGGCACATTAAAAAAAATGCCATGCACATAAGACACACTAGAAAAAAGGGCACAGATACGACACTTGTCATACCATACCTCGCACAATCCAAACTTGTCAGCTTGCAAGATGGGTTGGAGAACATGCAGATAAACACTCAGTCACTTGGAGAATTCGGAGTGGTGGATAGCCATCAGCAGGATTTTAGCAGGGCAAGCACAAGCTGAGGTGTGTCCAAAGGCATCATGATGTTTCTCATATGGTCATCCCCAGGCTATAGTGACGATAACAGAAATCTAGGAGTGTGTGAAATGACCCATTCTGCAGTTCTGCGTTGGCCATAGGTCCCAGTATTCCAGGAAGTCCAATACCTGGCCTTAACACAAGAAAACATTGGGAGATGACAGACCACTTGATCTTGAGCTCACCTCTGCTTCAGGCATAATGGTGGCTAGTAGAACTAGGTCCAGATTACATTGTGAGAGGGGTGTTTATGCTACGAGACTGATGGGTTGCCCTCTCCCCTCAAAACAACAACAAAACTAAAAGGATTTGATGCAGGCTTCATCGCATCTAAACCAAACAGCAGTGGGTGAAAGTGCTCATCATGGAAGAGTCTGACTAAAGATTCCTGATCTGTGCTCACCTGGAAAATGAAAACTAAAGATGTTTTCCTGTAACATGTAGGAATGGAACAATTTTTGAGGTGGAGGTCTTCCGAAGAGTGTGTGTGTGCAGGGGAGGGGAGGGGATCGCTGTATTTCAGCCACTCCATGTGTTTGAGGGTGCCACTGTGAATGCTTAGAGATGCATAGCAAGGATGTTCAAGCCCTGCATAAGGCTTTTCAGGTGGTGTAAAGTGTTGATTTCTAATCATTTATCTGAGATGAATCTGAGCTCAAATTTCGGGTGAAACCTGGATAGTGAGTTTGTCTTATGGCTGCAGCATGCAACCCTAGTTGGATTGTATATCTGAATTCAAACAAAAATTACTTCATTTTCAGAAATTTTGGCATAATTATGTAATTATAATATTATATATATATATATATTATTATATTATGATATTATATAATTAGATATTATTTTATTTTGGCATAATTTGGATACGCCAGTGACAAATTTGTGCTCTTGTTTCGGAAATGTTGCAATATTATTAGAAAAAAAATGATACAACTTTTCCAAACATTGATGCTATCCTATGCATACATATCAGTAATGTCTCAGAAAGGTGTTTTTCTCTTTTGAATACCTTCCATGATTATTTAAGGGCATCTAGATCACTGGAAAGAATGAGCATACATGAGATTCTTCTGCGGATTCGTGGAATTCCGCTTTCTTTTTAATCATTTGGGTTATTCTCGAGATTGATGCAAAACTAAAGAGAAATTTTGGAGGATTAGTTGGGGGGGGTCTGGGGATGGTATTTTGATTTTCAAAACTTTCAAAAACTGAAGTTAAACGGAAATAAAAATTTTCCCATAATCGTGATTTCTTTTTCTTGGCGCAGTATTATTGTTAAAAATAATTTTATTCCATAAATATTTGCATTTCAGCTTGAAAATGGAAGAAAAATTCCAAAAATGGAAGTTGGCATGAAAATTTACCTGTGATTTTCAGGCACGAGATTCTTCAGTGGATTCGAAGCATTCCGCAGTTTTCATCGTCATTTCGATGGATCTTGAGATCGATGTAGAACTGAACAGAAATTTGGGAGGGATTGGTGGTGGTAGTGAATGGTGGTGGGATCGTTTTCTGTCGATGGGTGGAATCCCAACTTTCAAAACTTTCGGAAACGTAAGTTAGACGAAGTGAAGGTTTCTCCCGTAATGGTAATCCTTTTTTTCTTGCGATGTTTATCCTACCCAGTAGTGTTATTAAATATAATTTTATTCCATAAATATTTGTTTTGCAGCTTCAAAATGGAGGAAAACTTTCTTAAAACAGAAATCTGACAGTGTAGATTTTGCTGATAATCATAAATTTTTTCTCTGTGATGTTACATTAATCCTGTGTTGCTGTTAAATGTAAAATATGTATATATATTTATGAATACAGTGATGTTAATATTTATGTAATAAATTTTGGTGTACAGTTTTGTCTTGCTCACGCCGCGTTATATTCACTCTGTTTTGCAGCACATTCTTATTTTTCACCCGTGCGGTTAAAAAGTTCAGCTTTTTTCTCCTTCGTCAGTCTCGTGTATGAATGAGGCAATATTGTTACTTAATTCAAGCATTGTAGAAACATGACATTTTTTGATGACATAGAAAATTTTAGCAAAAAAAAAAAAATCTTAAAAAATAATTTAGTCATGCGTTTAATAATTTGAGTTTCTTCATTTCCTCTTTCTTGTAATCATTTAATCGATTTACTATAAATATTGGTGGCAGCACTATATTTCAAAAGAAATTTTAACAATATATATAATATAGTGCATGTTGTTACAGTTAATTTAAATCCAAAATTTACCAGAAAATGTTTTATAAGTGTGTTAAAATCAAACAATTTCATTTGTAAATACAAAATTTGGTGAAATAGTTTCAAAATTGTGCACAGTAAACTTTCAAGAAAATGATATTTGAACTTCAAATTTCGATGCCCAGTTAAATGCATGTGGTAAAAATTTTGCAAAGTTTTTCATGAGAGTATGTTGATTCTTTTCATGTAAAAAAATCTTTATAAAAATTAAATATGAAATTAAAATTGGAAGTAAATTTCTAGCGTTACAGTGCATTTACCTGGAGCATCAGATTTTTTTTCGCCCAAGGTGATTAATGTTTTATCTCGTTTCTAAGAACAGTGCCATTTATTGCCATCTGACCTCATCCATCATTTTGTCACCAATGTGCATGATCATTATGGAACATGCTTGGCTGTCAGGGGTGATTATACTTCCTATTGATCACTAGAACAACACATTTTTGCTGTCTCCAGTGAAGGACTTGTCTTGAAGCATCAGCATAGTTCCAAGTCATCCTCCATTTCTATGTATCTCATGTGTGCATAGGATCTTTGTCAGTCTGATGTACCTCTCACCCGAATTTCATTGAAATCTATCCACTCATTATGTTTCTATGTCAGCTTTTATTTTATAACTTAACTTTACTTTTGCCACACCTGTGTATGAATCTTTGTTGAGTTCAGTGAGTAGTTAGGACTTAGAATCTAAAAAGAAGTACATAGCTTTATGCTCATGCCTGCAGTTGATTTAAAGAAGCTCAATGTTTTTTTGTTGTTGTTTTTTCTTCTAGGGAGCTATATGGACCATGAAGTTTTCATCATGTGGACGTCTTTTGGTAATTTTTTTATGCTTCTTTTTGTTTCACTATAAAACAACTTGCAACTTTGTAATGCATTATTATTTTTAACAGTTATTTTGCATTTATATTTATCTGTCCATATAATGTTTCCTTTAATTGTTGTTTTAACTACATTTTCCTGAGAAAAAAAAAAGCATTGTGGAGCATGAAACTTGTACTTTAATCAGACCCAAAGCAAGTGTTCTTCCTGTGTTTTGGTTTCAATGCGATTAGTATGCATTCTGAATTCTGATCCTATGATTCATGTCTTCATGTAAGTAAATGTGTGATGATAGTGCATCATGTGTGAAGCTTGATGTTGCTAAACATTGTGGTGGCTGTGAATTACCAAAACAAATTACTTTGTAATTCATTCTTTGTCCTGTGTAATGCACTTTTGATGTTTTTTCATTTAATTCATTTACCTTTGAAAATATGATAAAGTACTACATGTATTTTTAAAGCTTAGGGAAGAAACAAATAGATATAAAAATGGGAAGTAACAATTTTTTGAAAATGCCAGTCTAGCCTGCCAATTTTACAAACTTGTGCAATTATGGACTATGCAAGAGTATACGTATTTTACAGTATACAAAGTATTTTTATCCCAATTTGTACGTCAGGACCCTGGCAAAACCCTAATTTGATCAGCCTGTCGTGCATTTAGGGGGATAATCACATTGTGACATGTACTTACCCCCTCCTGTGCTCAGAGTTCATGGATGAAATTTATTCTAAAATAACAAATCCATTTGTGGAAAAAGAAAGTCCTTGCAAAATGACGGGCAATACTTTGAGATCAGTTTTGGGGGCATAATGCTACTGATAATAAAATGAAAAAGATGAAATTTAACCTGACTGAATGGTGGTGATATCAGACACCAAGAAACTTGTCATGAGAGTATATGTACCTGATCTCAGTACGATTTGTTCTTGTGAAGGAAGAGCCAAGAATGAAGTGATGCAGTATTCACCTTTCATTATACAAGTTAGCATTGTATAATGGAAGGTGGCAGCAGACAGATGAATTCTGATTTTTTCCTCTGCATCTGTTTTTCTGGTGTAAGTTATCCCTGAAATTTCATTAAGTACAATCACAATCGAATTATAAATGCTGAACATTGTGCAATCTTTTTGAATTAAAAATGCTGAATATTGTGCAATCTTTTAACACATACATGTTATTATAGATGTGCTCAAGAACCCTGATCATCCTCCATACCTTCATTCTGGTATTAAAAGCTGAAATGGTCATAAAAGCATGGAATTTTTAGGGACTGAAAATGAGCATAAATGCACAATTCTTTCCTTTCACCCTTGTTTTGTCATTCGTAGTATTTTTTACAACAAAGCAGACAATAATAGTACATTTAAAAGTGTCACTAGTAGGAATCTACTTAATAGTGTAAAAGCCATGTACGCTGGCAGTAGAGCTTGTGTATGAGTGAATGGTGTTGTATCAAAATCGTTTTCTATTGGTGCAGGAGTCAGACAAGGTTGTGTAATGTCACCATGGTTGTTTAATATATTTATGGATGCATGCATGCGTGATGCTAAAATAGATAATACTGGCTTATGTCTTGATGATATCGGTGTGTGCAGATCGCTGTATGCTGATGACACTGTCCTTTTGGCAGAGAGCAAAAGTGAGTTGCAGAGTATGTTGTCCTGGATGTACGAAGTTTGCATGAAATTCAAACAGAGTATATATATGGGAAAAACCAAAGTTATGGTTTTTGAGAGAGGAACTGGTACTACTGAATGCAATAAAGTCTAAATGACACAGTGCTTGACCAAATGAATGAGTTTGTTTATTTAGGAAGCGTATTTGACAGAGAGAACAAATTGGATGGCGAAATTAGTAGGCGAGTTAATTCTTCATTGAAAGTCATGGCTGCGTTGGGAGGTTTTCACAGGAATGACGAGTTCTCAAGAGAGTCCCACATCACTGTGTATGAAAGCGTAACTGTTCCTACTCTGATGTATAGTAGTGAAACGGGGGGGGGGGGGAGGGCAAGGCACATTCTGATTGTGTGAGGAATGAAGATGTTGCAGTTGTGTAACGTGAAGCAAAATGTTATTAGCAAGGTGGAGACTAATATGCTTTGGGAGTTTGGCCATGTTGAAAGAATGAGTGATAAGATGCTTACTAAGAAAATCTTTTTAGCCCAAGTGGCATGGGAGGATCAGATTCAGAAGTGTCTGCATGACAAAAAGATTATGAGTATGAAGTATAGAAGAACTTGTGTACAGCATGTGATGGATGTCAGTGAAGCCCAAGTTGTATGTCAAGATCGCTATGAATAGAGAAGTTTGATACGGCAACAGTAAGTAAAAATTATCTGATAGTTTGTATTTCTTTGTGGAGCTAACCTCTGAATCTCAGAAAACAGCTTAGTGATGATGATGACTAAATGGTACTACAGCATAGCAGGTGGCAAACAAACAGTCCAATTTGGAGCAGTCCATTTTCTTATTTAAAACCCATGATGCGACTGAATAGGAACTTCAGTGTATCATTATATTGCATTTATATGTGCAGATGCATTTAGAGATCATCTGTTTACCTAAGCTTCAAAAAAAAAAAATGTGTGGAATTGGTTAGTCTTGTCACCCAGTTTTCCTACCATGCCTTCTTGTAGAGCTGAGCTGAAATTCTGTTGCATGCAGGGTGACTAAAAGGGATGATTACTGAACTAGCTGGCAGATTCATTTGGTATCAACTGAAACCAATTTACCCATTTACATGATCATGCCAGAACTTAAGTGCATATTATCTGCTGAGAGCTATATGGCACTGTGGTTTGTCAGTGTAATTTATGGTCTCTTGGGAAACTGCTGAAACCCAGTGGTAATCAGCCTCCCATAGAGTTAGAGGATGGTGTGGTGACATTTCCTTTTATGCATGTGTGTTCTGCACTCATAGATAAACAAATTAAAAAATAACAAATGCATTTACAGGCGAGAGTCACAAAATCAGGTAAATATGAAGAGATCACCTTAGGGTTTAGTTGTTGGAAGATTTTCTTTAATGTCACAGTTTATAAAGCATTGAAGAGAGATTTATTTTTACACATACCATTCCAGTGAGAATTCTTGACATTTTGGCACAATTCAGTAATTGGTTCTTTCGAGATTTTAATGGACTGTTTTATTTTCTCAGGCTACAGCAGGACAAGATCATGATCTTCGAATATGGGTTCTAAGAGATTCCTACACATTTTTTGATGACATGAGACAAAAGTATAATGCAGAAGGTAAGCATGTATCAGTCATTTAAGTGAAATGCAGAGCAATCTTGTTGAAACTTTGTTGTCTGTATTATAATGGTTTTCATCTGCATAGGAAAAACTGACCTATTAATTGTTTGGAGGTTAATCACAGTGTAAGATTTATTCCCAAAGCAACTTAATAGTTGAGGCTCTTGACATTTCCAATCCAATTTGTTAATTGCATGTGGTGATCTGTTGACGTCAAACCCCCACGTATCAGTGGATTTCGCACCACTAAATTCATGTGAACTCTGGAATGAAAACCAGATTTAACATGTTTTTAGTCAATTCAGATCCATCCATAGTGGAAAAAATATTTCAATTATATTTTTCTCTGAAATTAGAAAAAAAAAGTTTTATCAAAGAATGTTTTAAAAATCAGCTACTATCAGGCTATTTGTAGAGTTATGTGGTATATGATCACTAGTGGTGATATGCGAATGGTAAGGGTTTGAACTTAAAAATAATTCCAACTGTATTTTCAACTTGGTAATAATTGATGACATGGCTATTCCTAAACTTAATGCACTATAAATATATTCAGATTATAGTTTTTTTTTCTAAGGAATAAAAGGAATTAAAATGTCATATTTTACCCCTACCCTTCCTCAAGACTACAGCTATAGTATGTGTTGCATCTCGCAAATGGCAACACCAACTGTTCATTTAACAATTTCATGGGTTCACGGCAACACCTACTATAGTTATAGTCCTGAGGAAGGGTAGGGATGCTACCCAAAAATTTGACATATTAATTCCTTTTATTCCTTAGAAAAAGCCCATAATTTGGAAATATTTATAGTATACTTTCAAGCTATCCCCCAAATACTTCAGAAATTGCTTGTAAAATGTAATGACATTGAGATGAACGGTAGATAGGTATTTAACATGCAAGGAGGCAAATTTAACATTTCTCGTGACCTTGAAACTCATAGGTGATTTTGACAACTGCAAAAGCTTATCACATTAAATGTAAGAGATTATGGGGTAAAACATGTGTCTTGTATAATATCTTCAGGTATTTAATTTCCCCCATGTCCATGGACTGAAGTTTTCATGCTGCTTTGAGGGGAAACTTGTGGAATTGAAAGAATTTCAATTTAATGTTAAGAACTGCACCATCATGCATTACCAGTAAAATTGAACCTCTCCTCCCTGTTTATGCATATTGATGTCAAACTCTTGCTCCTGTTCTGTGCTACCATTAGCTCATCTTCCTGCCTAGATCAGTATAAAATAAATTCTTGCAGCCCTTACAATAATGCAGTAACCAAATATTTCCACTTGGCATAAGCATTCTCATTTACAGGCGATTAATGTCGTTAATATCACTTCTGTGATCACCTTTGCAGTTCTTTTCTTTGAGTACCAATGTTTTATCCAATAGAGGCTGATAAATTCCCATCACACTTGTATTGTATACACTCAAAATTTTAAATTTGTTTTATCAAACTGTCTTTAGATTTCAGCCAATCAGTGACAGTTGAAGCATTGTACTGAGTGCTCATAATGCCAATGGAATGATCATTCTCTCTCTCTCTCTCTCTCTCTCTCTCTCTCTCTCTCTCTCTCTCTCTCTCTCTCTCTCTCTCTCTCTCTCTCTCTCTCTCTCTCTCTCTCAAATCAGCATTACCAAAAAATGTTTGCAAAATTCAACCAACTTCATGAATTTAGCTATCAGATATGGCTTACTGTTCAGTGAAATTTGCGTCTGCCTGCGATGACATCATTTCGTTCCATGGAGTGCGGAGACATGATGTCATCTTTTTTATCTCGTGTGACACTGCAATGTAAGATGTTTGAGTGCTATATTTCCAGTGACCTTTGTTTATGGTATACCAGTTGTGTGCATTTGGAGTCACAACAGAATATGGATACCTTTGCACAAGTCCAAGATGGCTGTTCTTGCTAGCATGCACTTTCCTTGCTATAGGAAATTGATATCTGGCCTCCCTGCCACCAACGCATATGGAAATAGATGACGATGAAATAGGGAATCTTCAGTGCCATGGCAAAATTGTTTTGCATTATCATTATTATATGTTGGCTATTCCGAAAGTATGTAGACTGGCAGCACAGAACCGTTGCTACGGAAAAGAATCTCGTATGTCCTGTGAGGGAAGATTTTCCCTTCTGTGCTGTGTTAGTTTGATTGAAGGCAACATGCACTCTTTCTTTGTGGATGTAGTGTAATAGTTCACATGAAGTGTGTATTACAATGGCGAATGAGTATGATATACTGCTAATTACCAGACAAAGAATCATGATTGAATTTTGTGTTAAGTCATGTAAAAGTGGCCAGGAAATGTTTCAGATGGTTCAAGAAATGTATGGTGCAGAAGTGTTTGGCAGGTCAGCTGTATTCAAGTGGTGGAAGCATTTCAAGAACAGTCAATGCAGTGTGCAGCATAACCCACGAAACGGGCATCTGTCAACATCAGTGACCGACGAAAGCATTGTGAAATTCAAAAAATTATTGAAAGACGATAGACTTTTATTGATTCGTGATTTGGCACTGCAGGTGTAGCAAGATGTCTTAAAATTGTATACTCGCACCTGAAGATGTCTGGTGCCACGTGATCTTACTGAAGAACAAAAACAATGCTGCTATGAACTTTGTCTTGCTTTTCTTTAATGAGTAGAAACAGATTCTGACTTTTTGAATCGAATAGTCTCTGTAAATGAATCTTGGGTAAAACATTTTGATCCAGTATTAAAACAACAGTCAAGCATATGAAAACACACCGACTCACCACCCCCAAGAAATTCTAAGTTTGTGGTTCTTCAAAGAAATTGATGTCAATTTAGTTTTTGACACCCATGGTATAGTATTTCAATGTTAGGTGTCTGAGAAAAAAACTGTTAATTCAGTCTATTATGCAAGTTTGACTGAAGGGAGCAATGCACACAGGAAAAGACCAAAACTGCCTAAGAATGGTTTCTTCTTCAGGATAATGCAAGGCCACATGTGGCCCAAGTAGCAATTCAAGCTTTGGAGGAATGGGTGGCCAGAGTCTATCACATCCTCCATACAGCCCAGACCTCACACCAAGGCTTGATTTTGACCAGTAGTTAGTAGCAATCTGCTAGCAAGCAAATGCATTTTGCTAGTGATAAAAAGTGGTTCTAGCAGAAGTTGCTAGTGGAAAAATTTTGAATGTTTTAGTTTGAACTGGAAATACAGCACCACTGCATTGCGTGTGTGGAATATTTTAGACACATACAAAAAGGAACAACTGCTTTCTGGAAACAAATGTTTCTTGAAAAGCACAAACATTATAAAAACATTTTGGCACTAGTAGAAATATCCAGTATGTTTCTCTTTTCTGCTTCTGCATGTGAGGTTGGGTTCAGTTTCATGAAGATAATCCAGGGTGATTGGAGGGGCAGTTTAAACTTACATGAATGCTCTCATGAGTATTGAGGTTGAAGGTCCGTTCAAAGACAAGTTTGACCCCAGGCCTGCTCTTTTTAAGTGGTGTGATGAAAAGACCTGAAACCCAGATCGTAAACCATACCAAAAATAACTTAAGATTTTGAATAGTGTTCTTGAATTTTGTGAATAAAGTTAAATAAAAAAAGGTTGTTTTAAATATTTGCATTGGAATTAAATTGTTAGAATTAATCTGTCAGGTTATGAAAAGGTGATTTATATCTAAATATTTGTGATCTTTTCAGCATTACAATGTTGATAGTTACAGGGGTGAAATAAAAAATTGTCATGATTGACTAATGGCGGGGGATATGTTAAAGTTTCTTTTGTATAATGTTAATAACCTTTTGCTAGTAAAAACTAAGGCCACTAGCAAGTTTTGCTACTGCTATAAAAAAAAAAAAATCAAGGCCTGCCTCTCGCACCCTTCAATTTCTGGGCTTTTCCAACACTTAAGAAAGAGTTTAGAAGAAGGGAGTTTAAGACAAATGATTAAGTGAAGGGAGCCACATCCACTACCATAAAGTGGCTTTGACAAAATGGGCTGCAACAGATGTTTGTGAACCACTGTATAACATATGAAAGTTGCTATTTCATAAAGGAAGCCCACACCAAACCTCTAAGTGACAGACTGAGAAAAATGACCTCATTCCACATACTTTCTGAACCGCTCTTGTACTAAGTTGCTTCATATAAGTTTTATACAGAACAGTTTTTATACGGGAAAATTGACACTTCATTGAAAATGTAACACACACTGAAGTAATGTAACACACTGTAACAGCAGAATCCATAGGATTTCGTAAGAATTCTAAATGCATAGTAAATTTCACCTCAATTTGCAAAATATAAAACAAATCATGATTCTAGCAAAAATCTCAGCTCCTGGAATTTTTTGAACTCCTAGAAAAGTTCTGTGATTTATTTTCTGTAAATGTGTATGAATCCTGTCAGAGATTGTTTGGGCATTGGATGTTTACTGTAAATATTATGATTTTTGGCAAAAAAACAAAAAAACAAAAAAATGGAAGTACACTATGTTTTTCTGTATACATAGTTGTTTTTGCTATTGGATGAACTTTAAAAAATCTTTAAAGTTAAGTTCATATATATTAGGTCAGTGCGAATGCAGGGATCGCATTCCTCCTAAAATTCCTAAAATTCCTAATATTTTGTGACCCTCCTTAAATTCCTAAAATTAGACCTAAAATTTGCTATTCATCCTAAAATTTTCGTAAGCTTATTTTTATTAAAAACACAACCGTTATTAACGCCAATAAATTTACCATTACGGTAAGGTAAAAAGACCTGTTATTGTAGAAACACAGCCTATATGCTGTGCTGCTGAAGGAGGGAAAAATGACGCCATCGAGATGCACTTGCTTCGGGGCGGGCGTTCCATTTTTTTGCCTTCGAACAGTTTTCGAGAGTAACAAGAGATCTAAGGGAAAAGGGGAGGGGTCATTTTTACCCCTGGTTTGCGCTTTGCAGACGAACTCCGTGGCACGCAGAAGATCGTACTTTATTTTTGTACATGCCTTGTGGAACCTCCTCTTTCTGCTGATGTTTTGTTATTGTAAACCGCAGGTGGGTGGAAGCAAAGAGGAAACATGTGGTCTCCTTCCGTAACCTCCGGTAATGACGATGGGATGGTAGCTGAGTATTATCTTGGCAGGCAGTAGAGCACGTGATCATTGACCTTCGATCATGCGTCGGCGACAGCGACCTTCGATGCTCAAAATATCTCGGCTCCGACTCGCTTTGACTGAACTTGCGTGAGATGCGTATGATAGTTTCTGGTTTTACGTCTTTTATGGTGTTTTCTGTGCTGTGTGCAGGTTCAGTTCTCTAGTGGTGACCTGCTTTTTTTTTTTTTTTTTTTTTTTCATATCTTCTGACATCCTCGCAGCCAAATTTCGGGAAGTTGTCTGGTTTTGCAATATTGGAACGTGTTTTTGTACTTCCCTTTCATTTTCTGGTTAGTAATACAAGTGTTTAAGATGCCTAAATCCAAAACGAAATTTCAAGATGCGTGGCTCGCCAAAGAATTGGACGGAGTGAAGTTGAAAGAATGGTGTTCTGCAATTGAAACAATATTTTCTGCTAAGTGTATATTGTGTTCAGAAATTTTCAACATTTCTAATAGTGGCTTTTCACAAGTAAAAGCGCATCATAAAGGAAAAAAACATTTGCAGAAATTTCAAAGTAAATTTCAAAATAAGTCCATCCTGAAAGCCTTTGGAGGACGGGATATTCAGCCCAAAACAAATATTAGTGAAGTACTGAGTCATGATTTACAGTTGGCTAAAGCCGAAGCATTATGGGCCATGAAAGTTGCTAAGGACAATATGTCTTTTGTTTCATGCACTGAAACAGTTGAACTTTTCAAAGAAATGTTTCCTGATTCTGCTATTGCAGCCAAAATGCAACTTAAAGAAAAAAAGTTGCTTATGTGATATCACATGGATTGTCAAAATATTTTGAAGAGGATTTGAAAAAAGACATTGCATCTAGTAGCCCAGGAAAGGTTACTATAGCATTTGATGAAACTACAAATACACAAGTGAAACGGCAGTTGGATGTGTATCTCAGGTACTGGTCTTCAGAAATAAATTCAGTTTCTTGCCGATACCTAACAAGCGTTTTTCTGGGTCATGCAACAGCAGATATTTTGCTAAAAGAAATTCTTGATGTGTTATCATCCTTCAATATTTCGTTGAACAGAATTATTTGTGTATCCATGGACAGCCCAAATGTAAATAAGTGCTTTTTACGCAAATTCAATGAAGTTGTAAAACAAGAAACAGGCCAGAAATCTTTGGAACTAGGTTTTTGCAACCTGCATGTTGTTAGTAATGCATTTAAAATTTTTTTGACAAGCTTAAATATAGATTTTGACGAATTTGCTACTGATATGCATTACTTTTTAAAGAGTAGTGCTGCAAGACGAGAGGATTATAAATCTGTCGAGGATATAACATTGGTCACTGCCAAATTTCTTTTGCGTCATGTCAGCAACAGATGGTTAACCGTTGGTTCTGTAGCCCAGAGGCTCTTGGATCAATGGCTAAATATTACAGAATATTCTTTAAACTTCTTGCCATCTCAAAAAATATTTGAAAAACAACTGCGCAATTCGGCAAGGTATAAAAGAATTCACTGTTTCCTGAAAAATGAGCTTACTCCTTGCTATTTAGCATTAATTTCATTTTCACACCAAAATTTTGAAAAGTTTTCATTATGTTATCAGAGTGAAGAACCAAAAATACACCAGTTATATTCTGATTTAAATACTTTAATGAGGAATGTTATGGCTCAGTTTATCCAAGATGATGTTATAGCAGGGAAATTTGGAGAAGACCTAAAGAATGTAGATTTTGAAAACAAAAATTCATGGAAAAAACTAGGGGAGTTAGAAGTTGGTATGAAGACAAAAAATCTCCTCAGGAATGTTCAGGAGACCAGGCAGAAATTATTTCTCTTAGATGTAAGATCATCACTAATTGCAACCACAAAATATTTAAAGTCAAATTTGCCATTCTGCAATCAAAAGCTAAGAGACATAGAAGTTTTAAAGGTAAAAGAACCAAAGAAAGAGTCAACTCAACTTTCAGTCACTGAAGGACTTTCGGAAATAACCAGAATTTCAAGTGTTTTGCATCTTTCTGAGGAACAAATTGATAGAGTAAGAGAAGAGTGGAAACTTTTAAATTGCGATAAGCCAACTCTAGATGAACTAGTGAAATTTTCAGAGGAAGGGCATATTCCAGTGCGGATTGATTATTACTGGCGTAATATATTTAGTATTAAAGACTCTAGCGGAAAAGAAAAATACTCAAATCTTGCTAAACTCATAAAGTCAATTTTAGTTTTACCTCATGGTAATGCTGATGCAGAAAGGGGATTTTCGGTTAACACTGCTCTGTTAAGGAAGGACAAGGCTAACTTAAAAGACTCAACTATAACATCATTAAGAATAGTTAAAGGGGCCATTAAACACTATGGATGTGTAAGTAAAGTTCCCATAACAAGAAATTTGTTAAATAGTGTTTGTGATTCACATAAATTTTATAAAGAGTATGTTGATAAGCTGAAGGAAGAAGAATAAAAAAAGGTAAAAGAAAGGAAGCAGAAAGAGAGGGAAAATAAGGAAAAGCAGCTAGAGAAAAAAAGAAAAGCTGAGTTTGATGACAAAATAAAAGAAAATGATGCAGAAATAAATAGACTTAAAAACGATAAAGAAGCCTCCCTAGCAATAATTCAAGAGGGAACAGAAAGAATGAGAAAAGCTGTAGAAAAACAAAATACTGTTGAAATAGCAGTTGCCTCTAACTTGATCATACAAGGTTCAGCTGAAATAAAGAAAACTGAAAGTAAATTAGTTGTGGTAGAAGCAGAAAAAGATAGGCTAATCAGGAAAAGGTTAAAACAATAATATGAAAAAAGTAATTCAGTGAACAATTGTACATAGTTCTTGGTTTTCAATTACCTTTTTAGGATATTATAATTTAATGTGAAACCTGAAAACTTTACTGTGAAAATCGTGAATTGCTTCTGGTTCAACAGCATATTAATGTTCAAAGTGAAACTTGAATGTGGTAAATATACTTGAATATGATAATAACACGTGAAAAGATAAGAACTGAACATTAGAAGTAAATCATACTTAAACTTTAGACATTAGACGTTATGCAAAAAATTTGGGTGTTAACTTCGACCATATATACTAATGGACTGCACATTGGCAATAGCTGCATCAAAGCCGCCATGGCTCAAACATTGGGCACGTCATCATCAGACTCCAAATTTCGTGTAAAAATGCTGTTATGATTACTAATTTACGCTGCAGAACTTCAGTGTTTTCGGTGTATTATGTGAATGCGCCTCATATATAATGAAAACTCTTCAGGTAAGTTTACTTATGAGCTATATTCATGCATGATCGGGTTGTTTACATTTTGTGATTTATAATGTGATGAACATTTGCGAAGAATTTGGAACATGCATTCCATTTTTTTCTTAAGTTACTATATTTTTATATCAATAGCTGCAAGTTTCTGGTTAAGTAATTGAACTTTATTGACTTAGGTATTTAATTCGTTTCTTACCCATGAAAAATCATAGAACTTTCTTTACTATATCGGTCAGAGCAACCATAAGCACAGCAGGTGTAACCCATCTTTTTGACTGTTGTCATGTGATTTTATGTTGGAGCCAGAAATTTTGATGTCATGCGCAGTCTATCAGTATATATGGTTGAAGGGTGTGAAGCAAACTCTTTACAATGTATACAAAGTTGTTTTACTAGATGTATACAAATATACATCTAGTTTTTATTGAAATACACTCCTAAAATTTTCCTAAAATTTTTCTAAAAATTCCTAAAATTCCTAAAATTCCTACCTAAAATTTTCCAGAAGTATGCTATGATCCCTGCGAATGAAATGTCCGCCAAAGGACCAGCACACGTGGATGGCGAGAACGGAAAAGTAGGACAATTTACTTAGGCAAAATAATCCCCCTCTGCATCAACATATAGTTGCCATCTGTCCGGCAAGGCCATGATCCCAGAGCAAAAAAAGTCTTGTGTCTGGGACCTGAAGAAGTCATCAACTGCACGTTGAACCTCGTTATCTGTCGTGAACTATTTCCTGGACAGGAAGTGATGCAGGCGACGAAACAGATAATAGTCTGTCAGAGACAAGGCCGGGAAATAGGCAGTGCTTCATAACCCAAGGCACTTAGTGTCAGCATCGTTCGTTGTGCGACATGGGGGCGGACGTTGTCCTGGAGCAGAACACCATGTCTGTTACCAAAGCTGGTTGTTTCTACAGCAATTTCCAGTGCATCTGATGTAATTCAGCAGAATAATGCTCTGCAGTGATGGTTGAGCCTCTTGCCAAGAAACTGTGATGAATTATCCTCGCTGTGCACCACCAGACAAGGAGCATCATCTTTTTCGTGTGTAGGGGTGGCTTAGGATTCAATCCAGCAGTCTGTGCCTTGCTTAACCATTGTGCAAATCATTTCCAATTATCATAAAGGACCCACTTCCCGTCGCAGGTGACGATTCGATGCAGTAGATGTTCCTGTTTATTCTTGGCAAGCAGCAACATGCAGACTTCCAAACGCTTAGTCTTGTTGGCAGTTTTCAACTCATGTGGTGGACACCTACCTCTACCTGTATCTCACGACACGTTTTTTGGGGTCCACTTCAACCACACATAACGAACGTCATCAAAACAGCAACAGGTCAGTGACCATGTGCTTCGTTTTGCAGGTCCATATCTATGCTTCGAAACTTCACAAACCATCACGAATGGTATGTTCATTGGCTGTATTCTGCCCAAATGCTTTGTCAACGTTTCAAGCGCCAATTGCTGCAGAATGGCCCAGTTTAAATTCATACAGGAAAATTACTCTCAAATCCTGCATCTTCATGTTTTCTTTGCAAGCCACGTTATGTCCAAACAAACCGTGCCTGAACCTTGTTCTTCACACACGTGCTAGCTATTTATAGTAACTCTGCGACGTAATACCTGCAACACCTGTGGGTGGTTCCATTCCACTGTGGTGGTAACCTGTCTCCACTGCTCGTTCGCGCCGGACATTTATTTCTCAGCAACCCAATATATGTGAATTTCATGAAATAAAAGTTTCAGCAGCACAATTGATATATGGGATGAAATAATCTCAGGGAATTAAGAAGTGTGGATTTGATTCATTTTCAAAAACAATGCAAATTTCAAATTGTTTGAGCAGTTATTCCATTGATTACAGTTGTTGAACTGCTATGTGAAATAATGTTTATTCAGTATATCGAGTAATGTCAGTTAATTTTTAACCTTCATAGCTTTTATGAAGTTAGGGATTTTTTTATTTCATGTCTGCCAAGTTTTTCAAAAATGAGATCATATGAAATTATGTAATTAATTTTTTTTTAATTTTCAAAGTAACTTTCGATGAATTCATGTACGTATCGAGCATGTGGGATTTTTTTAGGTAAATCGTCTCCTACTCCATCTCAAGAAAACATATCTCAAGCATCAAAAGGCAATGCGAACACAGTAAGTACTTGTAGTAGTTACTCCTGTATGTATGTGTTTTCGTAGATGCCATAGAATGTCAGACTCCAGCAACAACTTTGATCTCAAAAAAATGTGTGTGGCTGCATGTACATCGTTATGTTGCTGTCAGAGGTAACCCAGCCATGTTTGATGATCTGTTGCTTTAATATTGCTGGTGTTTTAACTTGATGTAAAGTATGCAAAACATGTTGTTTTTTATATCTGCAAACCTTTTTTTTTTTTTTTCCACGTCGGTTTATCTGTAGAGGTTAGTGTTACTGAAGCACAGAATAAACACAAACTGTGAAGATGGAAAATTTAAAACAAAACAGAAATCGATTCTCATTGCCTACAACTTTCTTCATATCTCACAGTCTATTAGTATCAGAACATTCTTTTGAATAATCTCACAGTTAAATATTGTGCTCATTGACACTTGGAATCTAACTGTCTTTGTGATCTTGATTAGGTAAAAGGTACAAAATATTTAACAAAAAATTTAGTAGAGACATAAATTAAGTTTTTATTACCATTGCTAAGAGTATGTTGTCCTGGATGTATGAAGTTTGCATGAAATTCAAGCTGAGTATAAATAAGGGAAAACCCAAAGTTATGGTTTTTGAGAGAGGAACTGGTAGTACTGAATGTAATATAAGTTTAAATGGAACAGTGATTGACCAGGTGAAAGAGTGTGTATTTAGGAAGCATGTTTGACAGAGAGAACAAATTGGATGGTGAAATTAGTAGGCAGGTGAATTCTTCATTGAAAATAATGGCTGCTTTGTGAGGTTTTCACAGGAATGATGGGTTGGTTCTCAAGGGAGTCCTGCATGGCTGTGTATGAGAGTGTAATTGATCCTACTCTGATGTATGTCAGTGAAACCTGGGTACTACAAAAGAAACATAGCAGTCGTTTGTGTGAAATTCTTTACTTGTGGGATGTTTGTGGCAAGACATGTTCTGATTGTGTGAGGAATGAAGATGTGTTGCAGTTGTGTAATGTAAAGAAACATTTTGTTAGCAAGGTGGAAACTAATATGCTTCTGTGGTTTGGCCACATTGAAAAAATGAGTGATGCGATGCTTACCAAGAAAATCTTTTTGGCCCAAGTGGCAGGAAGGAAAGACAGATGAAGGCCAATGAAGTCATGGGAGGATCAGATTCAGGAGTGTCTGCATGAGAAAAAGATTATGAGTATGAAGGATAGAAGATAGAAGATCTTTGTGAATGGCATATGATGGATATCATTGAAGCCCAAGATGTATGGCAACAGTAAGTAAAAATTATCTAGTAGTTTGTATTTCTTTGTGGAGCTAACCTCTGAATCTCAGAGAACAGTTAGTGATATAATATTGGGAGGATCCCCCCCTGTCATAATTAATTGGCGAGAGGCGTGGCTAATGCGTATTAATTGGAACTTGATTGGGGGTTTAATTAACAGAGTTGAGAAATAATTAAACACATGCAAAGGGTGGAATAAAAAGAAAGGATTTGTAGTTTGTAGTACTTTGAATTCTTGTGGTGAGATGCAGGTGTGTGCCATGAAGACAAAAAGCTCATAATAGTTAAATTGGACAGGTCAGGGGTTTAAAAGCCTTTCCTCATAACTCAAAATCTGTTTGGACAGCAAGCGCTTTGAAGCTTTTGCCTATAAGCGAAACCTTGCGAGAGACAATGGTGAAAGGTTTTAGGCTAAAAGCGTTTGGTAATAAACATGCCGAGTTTGTCAAGTGGTGGAATGCACCGCTTACCACCTCTTGGAGACAAAGGAGATTCGAACAGAGTTCTTTTGATATAGCTGAGAGAGGAGGGAATTTCCTCGCGCTCAGATTTGCTGCCGCTGTTGAACACCTCAGCCCCTGGAAAACTAGCTAAAAAGGTGCTGAGGAATTGCAGACCTCTGTCAACGCTTTGAAAAATTCTACAAACTCGCTGGTCTGCAGACAAAAAGATACCGTAAATAGAGCCGCTTCAAGTGTGCACCAGTAAAAAAACACTACTACCTCGCTCCATGAAAAAAGGTAGTAACGCCCGACTTCAACGGAAGAGCTGGAGAGGGGAACTGAAGTTCTCATAGGCGCCTCTATGCGAACGAGGAGAAAACTTGTGTGTGTGTTATGCACCGACCACTTCATCGGGTGACGCCGGCTACTACAATTGTGGTGAGAAAGTGCTGCATGATTAGGATTAGCACATGTGTGAGTCTATGTGTGTTCCACATTCATAAATTTGCACTGGATGCTCGAGATTCCTGCATTTCGTAAGTACTTTATATTTCTTTGTAGCCCATATTGAACGGACAGTCTGTACAGTTGCTTCATGATTTCAGAGATTCTAAAAAGGGCCAAAGCAGCCTGGAATTTAAGAGAAATTAACATCCAATGATATTGCCTGTATGATTATTTCTGTATCAAGTAATTTTTTTTTTTAATTGTTATACTGTGTCTCCATTGATCTCTTGGTGTACTGTGAGGCTGGTTGGCTCACAAGTTATTTTTGTGGATCTAGCATACGAATTACGTCTGGAAAAATTGGTATCCTGTTATCCGGCACCAGATTGGGCTCAAGATTGTAACAATATATTACCATTGCTAAAAAAGAATTTCAATTAAAAATGAAAACAAAAGTAAAAACTAGGCCTCTTACTGTGTTAGTGGTAACAGCATCAAACATCATTAAAGCATGTTGAAAGTCAAACACATTTAAGCATAACCAAAGAATTTAAGCACCACCAAGTCTATTTTTGCAGAAAGTACCAAAGACAAAAAAATTCATCCTTGATCAAAATTATTCCCCCAAAATAAAAAGAATGTAGTATAAGGTACATATATATAAAATAAAAAAAAATGAAAAACAGGAGACATCCAGTAAAAGGAGAACAAGATAAGTTTAAAGACTGTGGATTCCAAAACTAATAGCTGAACAAAGAGAAATATCCAATCCATTATAGCATGTGATGTCATGCCATCTTCAGGGACTAGATAAAATGGATGTTAGTTCTTAATTATGTTTCTTCCGAGTGCCATGTATTCTGTTAAATTTCCCAACAGTGCCACACCCTTTGACAACTAACTTTTGATGCTTTTACCATATATGTAGTGTGACAAATTTTGCTTTTTTTTTTAATTGACATATTTTTTACTTTTTATTTTTTATTTTTAACTGAAATTCCATTTTAGCAATAACTTCATATACAACTTTACTACATTTTCTGTTAAATATTATATATATTTTTTATCAAATCTAATTAAGGCCATAAAAGGTTGAGTTTAAGTGTCACATATGCACAAAGTTTAATTGCAAGATCATTTAATTGAATGACTTATCAATGCTATACTAAAGTCTTGTAGGCATGTTAATTAGATCACACTGTTGGGGATCAACACAAGCTTCTTTCAGCCTGTTATAAAATTTCCTGTCCCTGGCTAACTGGATCATGAATGGCTCATTTTACATTATCAGTCTTGTATGCTTACTTTAGAGCGTAATATCTGTTACAGTAATTTTCATTTCTCATATATCAGGCATGCTTAAACCACTAAAGTGATTTTTACTAGCTTTGTCTTCTAAAGAAATATCATTGAACTCAGATTTAATATTTGCATTACTAAATCTGTCATACCACTGAATCCATGTATTTCCCTCTGATATTTCTTTTACAATTCATAGTTGTCACATCTAAACTGCAGCGCTGGCAAGTGTCCCAGTTTACCCGGAATTCATCCGATTTTTCTACAAACAGTCTGGTTTTTTGGTTTTCTTTTATTTATTATGCATGGTATTTTGTCCCCCTCATTAATGATATCGGCAATCATTTTTCTCCAGCATCAACGCTGGCTGCAAGAGTCTGTAATGAATGGAGACAAATGGTTTTTTTTTTTTTTTTTTTTTTTTGTTAATCCGCGGCACTTCAAGCACCAATATCGTGACACCTGCGCAAGACAGTCGATGGCTTGGGAAGTTGAAGTACTGGTTTATGACGTCACATCTGTGGCTCTTATGCTGTGCCTTGTTCAGGGATGGGAATTCTGCACCAAAACAAAAAATGTTGCTACAAAAGGCAGAATTTGGGCCAGAACCGTCGTGCCCTATCGTCATCGTTGGGACTTCGGCACAGTAAATTCTCTTTGCAAATCTTTCTATTTGATGCTGAGTAAGACCATGCGGTGGGAAGACAGATTAAGAGACTTCAAGTACTACGGAATTTACGCAGGTACTATGGAAATCGTCAGTCCGCTACTGACTACAGAAAACATTGAGTATGCTATGGAAATCAAAAATCTCAGTGAAATGACATTATTAAACATCTGTGTAAAATTCATTTTCATGTTTTCAAGATGTTTTGATTGAAAAAAATGGGAAAAGGTCAGCAAATCTTGCAATGTTCATAATCATACCAAAAATGACTGCTGTAGAAGCAATGAGAATGTCACGTCGTTTTCTGTTTCCGCATACCATTTTCTGACTTTTTTTTTTTCTGCCTGATTATATTTTTACTGTTTTATGTTTTCTCTCTGTGTGTGTGATATCATGTTGCTCGTTTTTAATACTTTGGTAATAGTGAAAAAGGAGCAACCATTTTTTTTAAGAATTTTTTCTAATGAAATGCATGTTTCCCTATTTTTAATACATATTTCTTCAAAACTAATCAATAGAGAGCAATCGGTTTCACCCCTTTCCCTTTTATTAAACGAAATTAAATTTCTAGATCTGTATTTTCCATGGTAGAATCCACGCCATTTCCGTGCCCCATAAAATTGTTTCGCAGCAGAGTGAGCAACGCAGTATCGATTTTTCACATTTAATTTTCCATAAAATTCGTGTTTTTCAATTTCTTAGTTTTTTTTTTTACTCATACGTTAAGATTCATCTGTGGTTTACCAAAATTCCATTTTTTCTGTCATCATTGGGTTAAATTCAAGATCGATGCAAAACTGAAGAGAACCTTTTCTTTCTTTTTTGAAGGGGTGTTGTCTTAAACCTATAATATATAATTTTATTATTTACAAATTGTAAATATGCGCGCATCGCTGAATGCGCTTTGATGTCTTGGATTTTGATTTTGAAAAGTTGGCAGCTCTGAAACTGCCTGATGAGAACTTTACTTTGCATCTGACTCTTGCTGTGAAATGAATTTTAACCTACATTCATGGGCTATACATTATGACCATGTACCTAATAGTGTGATGAGCCACCTTTCACCATGAGTTTTGCAATACACACATAACAGATAAACGTGGGTTAAAGGAAAAACATGCTAGTTACATTAAGAAATTTTAGAAACACAGGTCTTGATGGTTGAAAGCTTCTATGTTTCTAAAATTTCTTAACACAACTAGCATATGTTTCCTTCAACCTACACTTAGACGTACTAAAGGGGAGGATTACCAAATCAACTGGCCTGAGATACACTAAACTATGACATGCGAAGACACCAAACTCAAGCTAAGGTGTGTAGAATAGTGCAGAATTGCACTGGGATCAAAAAGTATCGTGATCTCTTTCAGAAACCTGGCAAAGTCCTTCATAAAATGTTTTTGTCCACTTGAGGGATGAACAGATGTTGCCCCCCCCCCCCCCCAATTTATTCAATTGAAAATAACAAATCCATTTTCTTGAAAGCCCTTGTAGAGTTAAATACCAGATAAGTATCTATAAAGAGATCAAGCTCTGGTGAATAAATGTTAAAGAGACAGAATCAAAGAATTAAAGTGTGATATGGGCCACGGGTTTGAATTTTTGTGACTAGTTTCTTTGTGTTAGTTGAGCAAACTCAATCTGAGGAAGAAAAATTTTAATTTGAAAACATATTTATGTGTGTTTGCACAAAGTTGTACATACATATGTATATTGTTTCACCATAAATCTACCATCACCCTGTTGAAAAGAAAAAAAGAAGACAAAATTGTTCTTTAGTTTTCCAATTGCAAAAGCAAAAGAACAGAAATATAACTAGTAAAATCAAGTTAAAAATAACTAGTAAAATTCAGAAGTGGTTGTCCTTGATTTAAGCAGATTAATATATCAGTATAGATTTTTAAAATTTTGTTTGCACATACTTGTATAAATGAGGGGCAGTGGTCTATGTAGAGTTTTGGCATTAGGTGATGGTTTCTTGAGTTTCGTGAAGTGCAGACAGAAGACTAGATCAAAGTTCTTGATAGTGTATTAATTATTCATCATACTATCTCTGATTACATGCATGAACAGGTCTGGTAGGACAGTGGTAATATTGCTCATCTGTAAACTTTTATTCTGCATGAAGTTCAAGAAACTTTAGGTTTGATTTGTGTGCACCAGTTTTAACAAAACAAAATTAATGACTGAGGAAATTTAATTATTTTTCTGTTTTGTGTTACTCATAATTTTTATTAACATTTTGTATTGCTCCTAGTTTCTCTAATTCACGTTTTTATTTCAGGAAGAAAGCAGCACAGATGATGCTAAAGGTCCCTTTCTACCAAAACCTTTCTGCCGGTACAAAGGGCATACAGCTGAGCTTCTTGATGTGTCTTGGTCAAAGGTATTTTTTTCTTATTATTATATTTCTTTTGTTGAAGTACTTTAGTAGGGTAATATACTAAATGAACTTAAGTGCCTCTTTTTTTTTTCAGAATTATTTTATCTTGTCATCTTCCATGGACAAAACTGTTAGGCTTTGGCATATTTCAAGACAAGAGTGCCTTTGTTGTTTTCAGCACATAGACTTTGTAACTGCCATTGCATTTCATCCACGGGTATGTAACTTCATCAGCTCGTTATGGTTCAAGTAGATTTTTGTTTAACATATGTATAACTTGTGTGATGACAAAGAAATTACTTTCGACAAAGGTTTATTTGAATCTCTACAAAAATTTTGAATATAGAACTTGCAATTAGGCCTTGATAACAGAAAAAAAAAATTGTCCCATACGTAAAAAATGGGAGAGGGGGGGACTTCAAGAAGAAATGGAATTTTGTACTAGTGATGGCATAAGTCAATTCCTTCTTGGGAATTCATTCATGCTAAAGTTATTCATGATTGATCATTCAAATGAATGGTCATTCAATTTCCACCCCTCCCCCCAGTGGTCACTATATTCACTGAGTAAATCATGCAATTCAGGGATCCCTTGTTTGCAGCCTAAGTGCTTTCAAGGCCACAATGGAAATTGGCAAACTGCCCAAAAGAGCGGGTGCTGAGTTAAAACCCAATGGCCATTCACATTTCATTCCTATTCTTAAGTTTCACCATATTTTTTTAACTGACTGCTCATTTCTCACTCATATAAAAGTTGACACTTATTAATTATTAATTCTTGGCATTACTTTTTTTATTGTAAATTAATTTCTGAACTTGTGGGGGCTAAATAAAGTTAAATGTGCTGTGACTTTAGTAAGTGTTACAATAATGGCAGATTGAATGGTGATTCACTGCTCTTCTTGACAAACTACCCAAAAGAGCAAGACCTTAGGAGACCCATTCATGAATGAATCACCACATGTCATAAACAATTCACTCACACCATTCAAATAAATGACATTCATGTTTCATTTTCATTCTTAAGTTTCACCATATTTCCCATTTCATGGCTCACACACACAACAGTTGACAGTTTGTAATTCTTGACATTACTTTTCTTATTGGGAATTCCTTTCCAAATTCACACCGGCGGAAGAAAGTTAAACACACTGCAACTTGAGTGTGTATTGCAGTAATGGCAGATTGAATTATCATTCACAGTGGTGAGAGAGAACTATTCATGATGAAGGGTCATTTGTTGTGAACAAATTGTTCACAAATGGTCCATCACTTCTGCATACAACGTTGATTGTAGTTGTTAGCCATTATAATATGAGAAACAATTCTGCAGCTGAAAACTCATCTGGTGGAGAGAGAGAGAGAGAACATAAATCAATATGTTCACTTAGAACCTATTAAAGTTTGAGAACCATAATTATTAAAAACTTAATTGAAATATTATGGATTTTTTAACTAGGATATTAATTCTTAAAACGAATTTACGAATTTTTTTTGTAGAAAACTTTTTTCTTCCGGCAGTTATTTGTTGTCACTTTTTTTCTCCACTACTGTCACGATTATGGTTAACCTTCAAAGCTCAAGGTTATGGTTAACCAAATTTGTTGTTAGAATAAACATTCTAGTTATTATTTCAATTTAGTTTCTAATTAACAAAACTAGTAAGCCTGTTTTCAGAAAAGATAAGCTTTTATATTCAGAGTTCTTAATTTTCAGTGGGATATCATGAAATGGAAACAAAGAAGTACTGGAAATTACAAAGAATTCTGCTGTGAATGATAACACAGGTTAGTCAACACAGTAAGAATAGTTCTGAGTGATTGTTACTAACAGTAAAAAGTGGAATTAGGCCTGATGAAGAAATTTGTTTTGAGAAATTTGCTCAGAAATTGGTAGAACTCCAGTGAGGAAATGTTTTGTATTCTGTATTGGATTTGTTTCACTGGTAACTTTCATATGAACTTAACCAGTTTCAGGGGGACTTTTTTCTGTTTTGTTGTTGTTTTGTTTTTGCAAAGACGCAAATCTTATTCTTAACCAGATGTACCTGACTTAAGGAAGTCTGAACTATTCAATACTCATGCATTCATATCACTAAGCTGGTCTCTGAAATTCAGAGGTTTGTGCTTCAAACAAAGTTTATCTATCAGATTAATGTTTAAAACTGATGGTGCTAGATTTTACTTAATGTTGATGAGTCAAACATCTCCATTTACAGCAATCTTGGTTCACTCCTTGACCTTCACTGACATCCATAACAGGTCTTACACAAGACCTTTTGTACTTTGGTACTCATTATCTTTTTCTCATGTATACATTCTTGAATCTGGTCCTCTTATGATTTCCTTTGCCTTTCTGTACCTTTCTTTCCTGCCACTTGGGCTGCATAAATTAAATTTCTGTAGTGGGCCGACCAACCTTCTCAAGTATGGCAAGTCCACCATATCCCTTATTTTGAATCCTTCAGATACTTTCTTTGAGTCTTGAAAATCATAAAAGTACATCAATGTGGGGAAGCAGTTTACTGCTAATGGTTCCAGTTGGTCATTCCACCTAAGGGTTCTGGAACAAAACTCCACCTAAGGGTTCTGGAACAAAACCCAGTGAGCTGGAATTTTTTGGCCAATGTCAAGTTTAATCAAATAGAGATTTTAAAGAGTTGCAAATGTGTAAAGCATTTGAGAATAGCAGAAACCGTTTTGATTCAAAAAATAATAATAATCAACTTTGTAATTATAACGATCCAAAACGGTTACCTAATTATTGGCAGGAACTTATACACTTCGAAAGCAGATATGGGAGGAGACAAAAAAGGAAAGAAAAAGTAAAAACAGCAGCTGAATTTCAATAATCCAAATACTTATTCTTTGTTCCCACAGGTGGCGCCACTATCATACCATCATTTTGGTGATCTCAAATTTACCTGTAGGTTGACACTCAGTTGCTGGCAACGATGTGTTCACACCATCTTTCTGAAGATGCCCACGGCTGATGGGTGAAAGCGTTAAGTTTTTTTTTTTTTCATGGTTTGGACGTTAGTTTTTAATTGGTTTTTAATTAATTAGTTCTTAAAACGTGTATGTACTTATTAATTTAATTTTTTAACTGCTTGGTATTTGTAAATTAGTTATGGCTAAACTAATGTATTGTTCATGGGATATGTTCGGGAAGAGGGGTTACGTTATTCTTCTTTGCTAAGTATTGTTTTAATATGTGTGGGAATAAATTAGGAGGGTGCACTAGCATAGAATAAAATTGGTTAGCTACTGCTGTGACGTCTTGACATCAGGATACTGAAGTAGATGTGCCGGAAATGTTTAAAAATGAGCCAATGCGAGTCAATGGTAGGCTTATCATCCTTTTTATTTTTTGTTTTAAAAATAACTATTCATAATTTATGGGTAGATGATGTTATTTTATATGTTCATTTTATATGTGGTAAACTTTTTCACTTTTTGAAGTAAATCTCTTTTGTTTTGCAGATTTTTTGTCTTTAATCCATATCTGCCAGGTTTTATGGTTTATCCGTAAAATTTGCGGAAATTTTACTTGCTTTACAGTTATTTTACGGACAACATATTTTAAAGAATTTTTTCTAGTAAGAGAGGGCAACTTTGAGAGTAGAATAAATGTCCCCAAGGACCTCTGTATATTTTGATTTGCCTGGTCACGTTTTCACCTACTTTTGCATCCCCGAACCTTTGTTGGCAGGCTACTGGGAAAGACTCCATCGAAATGCTGTAGGATTAGGATTAACTGCTAAAAGAAGAGAGAGAGAGAGAGGATATTGGCTGCACAGACTTAAAATCATGTTTTAAAAAGCTATTCTAACATGTTGGCACAAAAACTTAGTCAAAACCTCAGTTAAGTTAAATAACTTACTGCGATCTCGTAATAATTTTGCAATTGCAAATTAAGTTTTTTCCCTGTGTACGTATAGCCTAATAACAACATACTGATGAGATAATTATTTATCAATCACTTTTAATCGATCTAAGCCTGAAATAAAGTGAGATCTTTCTCATAGCATATGAAATCAACTAAAATTGACAAATCGTTTATATAATAAATTAATCAATATGTTCAATACATTTGATACATCAGTAAATGGACATATATTAATTAAACGTTCTTTGAAAAAATTTTTACGAATTTCGATTCTTGAAAGTTGGCAGGTCTGTGAATCTTCTTTTGGACAAAGCGGTATGATGTATTTTTAAAGCATCACTGGTACATTTGGATATGTATTTATATCATTTGTTTTTATTTTGAACTCTTACCTATATGTAGGATGACAGGTATTTCCTGAGTGGTTCTCTGGATGGCAAATTAAGGTTATGGAATATTCCTGACAAGAAAGTTACTCTATGGAATGAACTTGATGGGCAAACAAAGCTGATCACTGCTGTAAATTTCTGCCAGAATGGAAAGATTGCAGTTGTTGGATCTTATGATGGTCGATGCATCTTTTACAATACTGAGGTAAGCTGCATGTAGTTTTTTTTTTTTTTTATGCATATATACTTTGTGCTGCACTTCAGTGTCCTATATATATAAAGTTATTACTTTGAAATGAGCTTTCAGTTGTTAGATATTGACTGTTAGTTGTGCTCTTAGAATATTTCATGCAGTTGAAAGCTGCGCTTCTGGTGAACCACAACTATGATAGTTCATTTCCATGTAAGTTTTTTTTCCCCAAGTGAAGCTGCTAATTCTCTAAAATAATGCAAAAAAATTGTGTTTTTATTAGAATAATGACATGGTATTGATTTTTGTGACTGAATTTTATTTTATTTTTAATTATCTGCAGCAATTAAAATACTACACTCAGATTCATGTGCGAAGCACTCGAGGCAAGAATGCTCAGGGAAGAAAAATCAGTGGCATTGAAGCTATGCCTGGAGAAGATAAGGTAAAATTGTAGCTTTTATTTTTCTTTTTTTTTTTTTTATTAGTAATTCATGTGTTCCTGCATTTCATCTGATTTGGAGTGCTTTCCTTTATTTTTCATGTTTTTGGACTTGAATGGTCTCCGTACATGTTCAAAAAATGAAAAGTCACATAATAAATGTCAATTAAAGACGCTGTTGTAAAACTGTGCATACAGTACCAGATGTGTTACCTGTCGCACAGTTTGATGTCTGCATGCATCAGAATGTTATTCATTGCCATGGGAATTTCATCCATTGCAGTGTAGTCTCAGTGATTTGGCCACTAACTGTCAAAAATTGATTTACTTCTGTGCACCATGTATGTGTTACTGTTGTGCCTAAACAGCTCTCAGTATGCATCCTTTTTTTATACATATGTACCAATGTTACTTCTGTCACTAAAAACCAAATTGCTGCTTCAGGGCTTGAAAACTACCATGTTGTCACTCCCGGGGCATGTAAACTACTGGCTTGGGCAGGTAAAAAAACAAATCTAGTTGCCTGCTTGGACAACTAGATTTTAAAAAAAAAAAAGAACTTTGGATTGGAAAATTTCCTCCTATAAGAAAAAAAAAAAAGACTGTCGTCGTGTATTTTTCATTTCTCTGCAAATTGCTGTAAGTTGTATTATTGTTACAAAGAGCCAAGGACAGGAGAATATTATTTCTTTAATTATATTATGCTCTAGGTCCAGAAAGTGGGGCCATATGTAGTTTTGTTCCAAATGTTTACAGTTAGTGATGGGGTTGGAGGGTGGGCGAATGACAACGGGATATCGCACAGCCCCTGATGAGGTTGGTTCTCTGGTATAACTTGAGCAAGTGAAGTAAGATGCATGTTTTTGTGCAGTGAACATTAGGAATATAGACCTTCAAATTGGCAATGCAAAAGATGAATACAAAGTTTGTCATATTTTTTAACTTAAAAGAAATGAGGCTTCTAATTTGTTAACTTGAAAGATAAATTTTCCCGGGCATCCAGCTTTTAACTACCTGGGCAGGTAAATAATTTCTGCACATGCCCAGCTGAGCATGTAACTTTTCAGATAATTTTCAAGCCTTGTGCTTGTTCAGCTTTGCTATTTTCTGTGTCAATTTTTTCAGTGACTCGATGTGTTTTGATATCCATAACGATTCTTGTAATTGACGCTGATTTGAACAGTGCTGCTGTGCATGCCCATTGTGATGTGTGGGGTGCAGTGTTGTACATCCCATTTACAGTTATCTTTGCACCAGAAAATTGGAATAAATAAAACAATAAATGAACAAGAGTTAAAAGATTGCTCTCATGGAGCTGCTGGGGGAACTAAAACATAACTTGTGTGATTTCTCATTCAAGTTTTCTATATTAACACAATTGTGTTTTATATGGATTTAATGCTTAGCTTTTGCGTGATCATTACAGAAAATTTAGAATGAATTTAAAGTATGTCCTGGAATGACTAATATCACAAAAAGATGCTCAGCTTATGAAAATTAGAACTTATCTTAAAGTGTTGTGAATCGGCACATCCACAACACTTTAAGATAATTAGAACTTATCTTAAAATGTTGTGGATGTAAATGGAGAAGTTTGAAGCAGTAAGTAAAAATTATCAGGTAGTTTATATTCCTTTGTGGAGCTAACCTCTGAATCTCAGAGAACAGCTTAATGATATGTATGTATGTATGTTAATATATAATTTATGACTACAATTGTGGTAAACGTTGATATTTTTTACTTTATGTATGTATGTTGTGAATCGGCTTACAGGCAGTCCCCAGGTTACAAACATCTGACTTACGTGCAACCCATAGTTACGAACTAACCCCTATAAAGCCTATTATATTAAAAATTCGAGTTATATACAGTGGTTTGCAATAACAAACGGGTGATACTTTGTGATGTGCATCAAAACATTGCATGTCTACAGCGATTCATCTGCTTGTGGGAGGTTTGTTGACTCATCATCCAATTAATGACATCGTAATTATTAGTCAAGAATGCCCCTTTTGGTATGCAAGACATCAATAGAAACGAGAAGTGTTAACCTTTATTCATCACCTTTTTTTTTTCTATCTAAACTGTCAAGAAATATTCTTTTAATGTTTTTTTATACCTATACACACATACTCTCTCTCTCTCTCTCTCTCTCTCTCTCTCTCTCTCTCTCTCAAATACTGTAGTAACATTTATTATTATCTCATTCTATGTCTCTTTATCTCTTATTATTATTATTGGAAAAAATATATAAGGAGAAGAGATTCTACACTTTTCCAGGGGGATTTTTTTTCTCTTTCTTCTGGGATGGGTATGATGTACCGAGTTTAAGAAGTGTAATGTTTAAGTTGTCCAGGAACTTTATGTCCTACAAGTGTTCAGGATAGCTGCCCTCTTTAGTTCCATGTAGGTGTTAGGTCTAGTGTCTGAATAGAGCTGTGAATAGTCTTAGCACAACTCCTGTGTCTGATATTACTATGGGGATAGTGGTCTTATGTAACTGCTGCTGGAACTAAAATATAATTTGTGTGGTTTCACATTTGAGTTTTCTATATTAACACATTTGTGTTGCATATGAATTTAACACATAGCTTTTACATGATCATTACAGAAAATTTAGAATGAATTTGAAGTATATCCTGGAGTGTCTAATACCACAAAAAGATGCGCAGCCTATAAATATTAGAACTTACCTTAAAGTGTGGATCCGTGTACAGGCAGTCCCCAGATTACGAACATCCGACTTACGTACAACCAATGATCGTAAGTCGGATGTTCGTAGATTACGAACATCGGACTTACTTAAAGCCTATTATATTAAAAATTCAAGTTGCGTGCAATGGTTTGTAATAACAAATGGGTGCTACTATGCAACATGCATCAAAACATTGGGTGTCTTTACTATGGGGACAATGGTGAAGTTTTCCACATGATGCATTTCTTTGACTTCATAACTTCAGTCATTATGCTTTGACAGTTTCCCTCAGTGTGTCTTCTGGATGTTGCATGTGTTGGGCACTGCTATGTCTGTATTAGGTATGTTGACTTTTTCTTGTCAACCAGGATGATGGCATGTCAATTGTGGAGGATGGTCTTATCTTTTCTGATGAGCAAATTTTTAAGCAAATGAGTGAATCTGTTTTCTAATTTTATTTTGTTCTGCTGCTTAAACAAACATTTCTGATGGCAGAAATTGTAATTCACATGTTTTTTCGGTCGTGTAATTTCGTCAAAAATATGGGGCCCTGTTTGTTTACGCTTTCACGGCTCTCGTGTGCGACTGTTTAGTATCCATAGCTTCCTCGCCCCGCTGCTTAAGCATTTTTAATAGTGTATTTTTAGCGGAAATTATATTTTTTCACATTTTTTTTTCTTTATTCATACAACTTTGTCAAAAATACGTGCCCGATGTTCGTTGGGAAAGCCACTTCCAAATTATTTACATTTTTGCAGCTATCTTGTATGGCTGTTATTTATTCATAGCTTTCCCTGTCCAACATATAACAGGGGAAAAGTAACAAAACTTTCATATTTTGCATAGCAAAGCCCAGGTACCGTATTTTTTTTTTTTTACAAAATACGTCATGACTATCTAAGCCTAACATCTTTTATCGTTACCGATGCGACAGTAAGTGATGGATTGAGTTCGCGCTTCAGTCAAAATGCAAATAAAATATGGGATACTGTTCTTTCATTTTTCCACTTGTGTCGTCAACTGCGCTCTCTCCCGTATGCGGCGGGCCGTAGATATGTGGAATAACTCTCACCTATGACAGCCGGCGGATTCGATAGTCGTACAAGCGTAAACAAATGGGACCCGCCGGACATCGGCAACATATATTTGATAAAGTTGAATAGAAAACACCTGAAATTTATATTTTCCTCGCCAAAAATTAATTTTCGATCGGCAGTGGCAAGTGGGTGACAGAAAATTTTGCGCCCTGGAACTTCCTGATTACAGCATAGTATAAATACAATACTGTAATCAGGAAGTTTTTTGAAATATTTTATTTCTAAAAAGGATTTTTTTTTTTCTGTAGAAGAAACTTCCTGATTATTGTATCAGGGGTTAAAATTCAAGGCGGGATTCCCGCAAAAAAATATAAACTCCCGCCGAAATAAAGTTGTTACCCGCATCCCGTCTGAAGAAATTTTAAGAAAATATATATATATATATATAATCTTGGATCCGTTTTTGGACCACTCGCAAAATTCGCGCGTTAAAAACGTATCCTTCGTAAAAATACGTTCGCTAGAAAACGACCGTTCAGAGTTCCGAATATGCAATTAAATACATCGTTCATGTTGGGAACATAATCAGTTTATGGACACATGAATCTGCTTCCGTGTGTAGCCACATGAGCAGTTCGCTTTGCATATCGCGGACTGTTAGGAATCAAGCATGAGATACTTCTTCGGAGTCGCGGAATTCTGCTTTTTTCGCCATATTTCGGTTATACTCGAGATCAATGCAAAAAAAAAACTGAATGTTTTTTGTTTTTTGGAGGATTAGTGTGTGTGTGTGGGAGAGAGAGAGAGGGGGGGGGGGTGTTTTCCGTCTGGGAAACGGTATTCCGTTTTTCAGAACTTTCGAAAACGAAAGTTAAATGGAGTGAAAATTTTTCCCGCAATTGCAATTTCTTTTTCTCGTGAAGTTTCCTCTGTCTCTGTCTAGTATTGTTTCTAAATATCAATTTATTGCATAAATGTTTGTATTTTATCTTGAAAGTGTAGACAACAATTTTCGATATTGGAAGTTCGACGGAGCAAAAGTTTCCATGTAAACTTTAAGCACAAGTTTCTTCCGCAGATTCGAGAAACTCTGACTTTGTTGTCATCATTTGCATCATTCTCGAAACTAAAGATAATTACTTTCGAAAAGTAAAGTTAGACGAACGGCAGATTTGTAATTGTAATTTTTCTCTCTCGCAATATTCCCTCTGCTGAGTGTTCTTGTAAAATAATTTTGTTCAATAACTGATTGTGTTTCAGCTTGAAAATGGAGGAAAATTTTCCAAAAACGGGAGGCGGACGGAGGAAAGATTTTTCCGTAATCGTAATTTTTTTTTTTTTTTTTTGCGATGTTCCCAGTGTCCTGAGTCAAATGTCACTTTCCCTCCATAAATAGCTGCAAATGGAAAAACTGCCCATTCATCATATCAAAAGAATGGTTGAATCAACCAAGTCTCAATTATGTGAACTGCAAACATCTCATACATAGAATTCAAGATTTTTTTTTTTTTCAGAGCTGAAGGGAAACGTGTTCAAAAATAATAAATTAGTTGACCCTTGTAGCACTAAACTTGCACATCACAATATCCAGTGAAGGTTTATTTTATCTTTTGTGATTGAGATAGATTGCAGATTTCCTCCTCCACAATGGAACTCTTTTGAAGTTTGAGTGTGTAGAGCTTGAATCTCTGAAGCAATACACACACACATAAGTTTTGGTAGACGAAAAGCTTGGCAGACCAGTTTTTTTCTTTTTTTTTTTTTCAAAATGAATGAAGATGCAGTTATGGAATATTCACTATTAAAACATAGCTGAAAAAAATTAAGAGTACATGTGCAAATGACCAAAGTTTTCTAAGAGTTTTATAACCACACATTTCCATTAGTGTCAAGAGGTTCTGCTTTAAATGTCTTATGTTGCGTTTAAGAAACGTACCATGTGAACGTGGCTTTCGCACAGAAAACAGAATTCAGCCAAAATTTAGATATTCACTGAGCAGCAAAAATCTTAATGCATATTAATTCTAAAATTGGGCCAGATAAGCCCTCAAAAGTAAAACAACAACTGATCAAAGCTTGCCGACTGTGGCAAGGAATGAATGAAAGACAGACGTGCAGTATATATACTTCAGGGCCTGCGGGGTGGGTAGGGGCGAGTGTCCGCAGACTGATTTTGGGTTTAAAATATCTGTGTTGCAAACAGCTTAGCAAAATTCTGCAACTGGGCTGTATACTAAGACAAACATTTGACTAACTGTCGCTATATGTGAACGGTATCTAACTGTTCTGACTTACGTACAAAAGTGACTTACAGAGAGACTTAGGAATGGTGTAGGTATGGTAGTAAAGTTCATTGTGACAAGAAGCTTACTGATGAAAGTGGAAGAAGTGAAAAATGCTGTTCAGTTTGCAAAAATAGCAAATGCAAAATGCAACAAAATAAAAATTTTGCATTGTTTTTCACAAAAGAAATTGTTAAAAACATTTCCAAATCAGATAAACTGTTTGATAATATTTTACCCATTTCTTATACAAAGCAAATTCATTGTGTAAAATTAGTTGCCAAAAAAAAAAAAAAAGGTTTTACCAGAGTTTATGAGCATAGCTTCAAAATGACTCCTGTTGGCTGAACAGCAAAGGTGTATGCACCAACTCTATTGTAGCATGTCTGCCAAAGTTAAACAGTGTTGTTTCTGGCAGAAAGTGAGTTTTAGTTGGTAATTTCATTACATCATTTTATTTAATATTAAACTAATCAGATTTATATTTTTGTAAGTGAAAGTAGCTTTTTATAGAAGACTGGAAAATTTCAAATATTTCTGCCTAGACATGTTTTGTAATGTTCAAATATTAAAAAAAAAGCTGAAAAATATTCAAATATTAAAAAAAAACGATTTTTTTTTTTCTTACGGTCAAGGTAAGTTCATAATTTCACAGGAAAATTTCTTTTATCAGATGTCATTTTTGTTCTTCTCCACCAAAGGTAAGTAATTCTGTTACAAACATTTAAATGTTGCCAGATCAAAAATGTTTTTTTTTTTATTACCCAATGTCAGTTGACTGAAGTTTCTAATTGTTTTAAGATGTCGTCTGATCAATGCATTTTCTGATCTAAAATTCATAGATCAGAAGATATCTTAAAACTATTTATTTAAACAAAAATTGTTTTAAGATATCTTCTGACTTGTAATTATATTACCAAAAAACTGCCTGTCTGACCACAGTTATGTTAACTATGTTAAACATCTGTCTGGTTCTACATCTGAAGTTAGTGCTTGTTCATTGACATGGTTTGTGAATGTGTTTTCTTCATGTACCCATCAATTAGATATTTTAATCATTTTGAGTTTTCTCTGTTTCTTTCTCTCTTTGTATTTTTCTTTTTTTTTTCTTTTTAGATCCTGATCACTTCAAATGATTCAAGAATAAGATTATATGACTTAAGAGATTTATCATTGTCTTGTAAATATAAAGGATATGTCAATTTAAGTAGTCAAATCAAAGCCAGCTTCAGGTAATTTCTAAAATCTTTGCAAATATATTTATTTTTATGTACACATAAAAAAAAATTGCATACTAAGAGTGTTGTTCAAGTCAAAGAAAACAAAACTGTACTTTTTATTATTATTAGATGGTTATTTCTTAAGTGATGTCCTATTATTAAATGTTCATTTGGTAAAGTGGGTGTGAAGGTTGGGAGCAGGATACATTTGAGTAAGTGATTGATAAATCAGGGAATTAGCAAGCCCTGGAGGGTCATAGATGTAATCCTTTCCCTCAATGCATCTGTACAAACTCTAAAATAGAGACAAGTTTCATACTGTGGGATCTTTTTTTTTTGGGACCTCACGTCATCTGCATTCAGAAGGAAAGTATTTCCCCTTGCCACAGTGGAGCTATCAAATATCTGTGATACAACCTGTCTATGTGCAATTAAACAGTAATGACTTTTATGCTTGTTGATATTTGTAACATAGTTTAGTAAAAGTAAATGAATCTGCTGCATGGAAAATCATTCAAATCATTGTACTTACTTATAATAAAGTTAATTTCTAGAATGCCTGTGTAAGTTGAAAAGTAAATGCACAGACACCAGTATGAACTTAAATTTACAGGGGAGAGAGAGACAAAATGTGGATAAAAGTATTCGGAGACCTTGTATGGAAGAATGTTGTCAGTGAGAGAGAGGCAGAGAGAGATAGCATGTGGAAGTCTCTGGAACTCAGTGATAAATAATATTGTGCACAAGGTTAGCCACAAAAGTGTGTATTATTTGAATTATTCTGGAGGACTGTGAAGGTAAAATTTATCTGAAAAATAGCTTCTTCGCCTCCCTGTGATTCTTTGGTGTCCACTTTTAAAGGAGCTCAATTACCCGATATTGATTTCTCATACTGTAAATAATCAGTCAAAAATTCTAATGACATGTGTGAACTGTTAGAATGCAATTATTATGTAATTGCTGCATCAAAAATTATCAGCTTTTTAACTGATAGTTTTTAGTAACAGAAAGCCAATAATGCTTGATGCATCTTGTACATATTCACATGTTTGGCATATTCAAGAATATTTCATTATTATCTGTGTGCAAATTTTGAAGTTATGAAGATGCAATTCAGTAATTTCACTATAAAATGCTTGTAGGAGCAGGTGCATCGCAGAAAATAACCCTAGAGATGTGTGTCTAACATAACCTGCAACAGTTATTAATGTTCACTTATTTTATAAGAATAATGCAAAATGAGATTGTTGTTTTTTGTTTTAATTATTGAATATAAATTTGGATGAGATCCAGTATTATTGACAATATAATGTTTTGTCCATGAATTCAGCATTTTAAGAGCCCAAGTATGGTTTTCATTTTTTTTTTTTTCATGGGAGGATTAAACCATAATCCCATTCACAGCTACTACTCCTTTGTAAGTGCAGAAAGTTGTGCATAATAAACATTCCAACATGTTTAACTTGCAATCAATGTTAGTAGTCTGGGTTTTTGAGAAACTAACACTGTTAGTTTATCCATACATGGTTGTATCAGAATAATGTGAACACCCTCGGGATCACAGTGTACCCTCCCAAGCACGTCACAGAGTGCATGGGGATATAGGCGGCCGGCCAGGGCAGATGAGCCATAGTACGTAACGTGAGCACAATGGGCAGAGGCAGAGATTTGACGGACATTCAGAAAAGAATGATCATTGGCTACCGCGCCAAGAGTGGAAGCATCTCGGAAACAGCAGACTCCGTGGGCTGTTCGAGAGGTGTGTAGTAAGGGTGTATGTACCAAGAATGGACCGTTGGCACACGAAGTACTTCCCAATGCCATAACTGTGAAGCCCCAAGGTCATCCACCCCAGAGGAGAACGTCACCTCCGTCGACTGGTGCACCAATTGACCACACAAATGAACACTGGGAGCACCCAGGTACGTGTCCTCGATAACAGTAGTGCGAACCCTATTACACATGGGTCTCCAGAGTCTACACTGCATCAAGGCACCCATGTTAACCCAGGTCCATCGGCAATGATGCCTGCAGTTTGCATGGGACTACTGTCATCGGACAGTGGATGGATGAGTTGAAAAAGGTTGCCTTCTCTGACGAATCGAGGTTTCTACCCCGAAGAAGTGACGGGCAGTGACAGATACGGCGTCAACAGTCACACGAGAACCAACACCCGGACTCGCTTGTCAGTTAAGTACAGGCAGGTGGTGGCAGTGCGCATGTCTGGGGGATGTTTTCTTGATATGACCTGGGACTGCTGGTACCAGTGAATGGGTCTCTGAATGTCAATGGCTACCACATGCATCCCTTCATGTTGGACATTTACCCTGGCGGTGATGGTGTCTACCAACAGAACAATGCACCCTGCCACGTTGCTAAGGGGCTGTGTGACTGGTTCCAGAAACACAACAGCGATGTCTCCATTTTTCCTGGCTTGTGAAATCTCACGACCTCGAGCCCATAGTCTTGTGGGACTGGATTGACAGATTCAACATGCCGACCCACAACCACATCATCTCTGAGACCTCCATGCTGTGCTTCAGTCTGAATGGGCATGTGTGCCTCGGGCTTTCAGGGCCTCATTGTGTCCATGTCATGCTGTCTCGCCACTGTCATCCAGGCCAAGGGTGGTTATTCCCATTATTAGGTAGGTGGTTGTATTATTCTGATATGACTATGTATTTGATGGTCAAGGAAAAGACTTACATGCAGCACTGGACTTTTTTTTTCTTTTTTTTTTTATTTAAATAGAAAAGACAAATAGATTGTGTGTCTGGTGCCACAGACGGTCTCTTTAGTAATCTTGCATCTGTCTGTTGAACAGTAATGATTTTAGGTTGCTTCCTTGATACAGGTCACATAGGCATCCAAAGGTTTTATTCACTGAGATTCAGCAGTCATGCGGGGGGGGGGGGGGAATCATGTACATTGATAATTGGCAAAAAGCAGTGGCCAGTACTACAACAGGAAAACTGCTTCCCTGTCAATAGAACTTATGATTATTTTGCCATGATATTGTAAAAGAACACTATTTCACAGACTATTCAAGTTTATATTGGGAAGGGAATTACCAGCAGGCTTGCCAACCTGTGATCATAATAGCAGTGTAATTTTTTTTTTTTTTTTTTTTTTTTTTTTGTATGTAAAATTTTAAACACTGACTTTGACTCTTTCAAATAGAACTGTATATCTTATATATAATTTATGACTACGAAGCTTGCGGTGTTAAGAAAGAATAATAATAACAACGTTTCGCACAATAAAATGTTTATTATACATCGACTATTTTTTACTTCTGTAAAAAATTCCATTGATTTTGTCAATCGGCTAAAGCGACATCAATTCAACGACCAGTTTATGTTATCCTTCGATGTGAAATCCATGTTCACAAGTATCCCAGTTAATGGAGCTCTCCAAGCATTAAAGTCAAGTCTCAAAGAACATAATTTCAGCCAACCAGAAACAGAAGAATTTTTGAGGCTAGTGGAAATTTGTGTAAGACAAAACAGTTTCCTTTTTCGTGGAAGATTTTTCCAACAGACCGAAGGCCTTGCAATGGGCAGCCCACTGTCACCTATTTTATGCGAAGTCTACATGCGCCACTTTGAAGACCAACTATTTCAGCTTGTTACATTTGACCTGTGGATTCGATATGTAGACGATACTTTTGTTCTCTGGAATGGCATGAACTCGGAAATACCTAAATTAGTTGAACTTATCAATTCAATCGATCCCCATATACAGTTCACATATGAGACTGAGAATAATGGCTGCTTACCATTCCTCGATGTCCTTGTGTCACGCTCTCAAGGATCCTTTAGTACAACAGTTTATCGAAAACCATTTGCTGTTTCCTTACCCCCTCATGCAAAATCAAATCATCCGTGGAAACAAAAGATCTCGGCCTTCTTCACATACGTATATCGTGCAATACATATCTGCTCAACTGAGGATTCTTTACAGAAAGAGCTTGATTTTCTTAAACGAATTGCAGCACACAGAGGATACAGCCCTTCCGTTATAGACAAAGCTGTCCAAAAGTTTAGAAAACCAAAGCCTGTCTGCACGCTCATGCCTATAGACCTCCCAATACAAAAGAATTGGGCAGTTATCCCATTTGCTCCTCAGATTTGCTTCGCGATTTCAAAAATCCTTAAAAGTTTTAATTTCAAAGTTATTTTCAAACCCATAAACAAGATGATTTTTTACGGATCGAAAGACTACATCGAAGACTTAAACTCCTGGGGAATTTATCAGATACCTTGTGAATGTGGACTTTCATATATAGGACAGACCCGCAGGGCTTTAAGCTTCCGTGTGAAGGAACACAAGACATATGTACGGAACTATGAACTGAAGAAGTCGTCTGTTGCTCAACATTGTCACGAAAATAACCATAACTTTTTGTTTAGAAACGCTACGCTTATTGATAAACCGGACTCGACTTTCAAGCTTAATATATTAGAAGCTTTCCACATATACCGGAACTCGTCACGGCTTGTCAACGACATGACGTCGACTCCGTTTCTTTCAAGCGCGTGGAAACAACTCGCCAAAACCCGTGATCGTCAGAATTCTGATGATGTCACAATGATTTGAATGTTTACGCTCCATTCGTCCTGATGAAGCCGAGCCAATCGCTCTGCGAAACTATAGTCGATGTATAATAAACATTTTATTGTGCGAAACGTTGTTATTATTATTCTTTCTTAACACCGCAAGCTTCGTAGTCATAAATTATATATAATTTCAGGTGTCAACTGGACCTTTGACTACAATTTGGAGCGTAAGTATATTGATATATCTTACACCGGGAGCTGATCATATAACATCTTGCTTCGCTTCCGTTTTTGTGGACTTACCTATACTGATATTGACTTTCTACAGGAACTTAAATCCCTGTTCCTAATCTCGATCATGACGAATTCACTGTCTGCGACAATCAACCGTTTTTCCAGACTGAGGATCAAAAAGTTCAAATTGCTGAACCACCTAAACTTCTTGCTTCGATGCAAGAGATGCAAGATATTACCAAATTTTATCCGTGTGAAATGCAACCTGGGACCTTCCCATAACATCAACAAAGCCGTATCTAACGCTTCGTTTGCACTATTAAGAGCCATCATTAAAGATACAAGAAAGAATATTGCAAACGTTGAGGTCGAACTGTACAACCTGCACCTTTTACTGGCTAAAACATTACCAGATTTTTGTGACCTGGACTGCAAAACTTGGTCTAGGAGTTCCAATATGTCATTCACTCATAAAATGGCATTAGAACGGAAATTTAAAAAATTAACAAATGACAACAACCATAAAGAAAATTCTACTTCACAAATTGAAGATATCTTTCCGGATAATGAAATAATATCTAACCTTTCTAGTTTTAATCCGAGCGAAATTCAAAAACAGATTTTACGTTACAATTCGAATTTTGCGATTTCGAAAAAGGTACCAATATCCAATATCATTGCGTCGGTTGAGGAGTCCGTGATAAAAAGCGATCTAAATTCAGATCAAAAGGAAACGATTAGGCATTGCGTTAGCCAGATAATAACGGCAAAGTTCCTCCAACCATTTAAACCGAATCTCAGCAAGGAAGAATACTATGCTCTAAAAGAATTGCAGTCAAATCGCGATATTATCATCACTAAAGCTGATAAAGGAGGACAAGTTGTTATTCTGGACAAGAAACATTACGATGCAGAGGTCGAAAAACTTATTACCGAGGGACCCTATAAGGAAATAAAAAATGACCCATCGGAGAAACATTTAAAGGAAGTTCGGAAAGTGGTAACAAGTTGTGTAACCCTTGACCAAAGCTCAAAAAATCATCTGAAGCCCTCATATTCCCGTTGTCCACGTTTTTATGCACTTCCGAAGATACACAAGATTGGTGTCCCCTTTCGTCCCATAGTCAGCAATATAGGATCAGCTACACATAAGTTGGCCAAATTTCTATCTTCGAAACTTTCGACTTTAACGACTTCTTCGAACACAACTTCTGTAAAAAATTCCATTGATTTTGTCAATCGGCTAAAGCGACATCAATTCAACGACCAGTTTATGTTATCCTTCGATGTGAAATCCATGTTCACAAGTATCCCAGTTAATGGAGCTCTCCAAGCATTAAAGTCAAGTCTCAAAGAACATAATTTCAGCCAACCAGAAACAGAAGAATTTTTGAGGCTAGTGGAAATTTGTGTAAGACAAAACAGTTTCCTTTTTCGTGGAAGATTTTTCCAACAGACCGAAGGCCTTGCAATGGGCAGCCCACTGTCACCTATTTTATGCGAAGTCTACATGCACCACTTTGAAGACCAACTATTTCAGCTTGTTACATTTGACCTGTGGATTCGATATGTAGACGATACTTTTGTTCTCTGGAATGGCATGAACTCGGAAATACCTAAATTAGTTGAACTTATCAATTCAATCGATCCCCATATACAGTTCACATATGAGACTGAGAATAATGGCTGCTTACCATTCCTCGATGTCCTTGTGTCACGCTCTCAAGGATCCTTTAGTACAACAGTTTATCGAAAACCATTTGCTGTTTCCTTACCCCCTCATGCAAAATCAAATCATCCGTGGAAACAAAAGATCTCGGCCTTCTTCACATACGTATATCGTGCAATACATATCTGCTCAACTGAGGATTCTTTACAGAAAGAGCTTGATTTTCTTAAACGAATTGCAGCACACAGAGGATACAGCCCTTCCGTTATAGACAAAGCTGTCCAAAAGTTTAGAAAACCAAAGCCTGTCTGCACGCTCATGCCTATAGACCTCCCAATACAAAAGAATTGGGCAGTTATCCCATTTGCTCCTCAGATTTGCTTCGCGATTTCAAAAATCCTTAAAAGTTTTAATTTCAAAGTTATTTTCAAACCCATAAACAAGATGATTTTTTACGGATCGAAAGACTACATCGAAGACTTAAACTCCTGGGGAATTTATCAGATACCTTGTGAATGTGGACTTTCATATATAGGACAGACCCGCAGGGCTTTAAGCTTCCGTGTGAAGGAACACAAGACATATGTACGGAACTATGAACTGAAGAAGTCGTCTGTAGCTCAACATTGTCACGAAAATAACCATAACTTTTTGTTTAGAAACGCTACGCTTATTGATAAACCGGACTCGACTTTCAAGCTTAATATATTAGAAGCTTTCCACATATACCGGAACTCGTCACGGCTTGTCAACGACATGACGTCGACTCCGTTTCTTTCAAGCGCGTGGAAACAACTCGCCAAAACCCGTGATCGTCAGAATTCTGATGATGTCACAATGATTTGAATGTTTACGCTCCATTCGTCCTGATGAAGCCGAGCCAATCGCTCTGCGAAACTATAGTCGATGTATAATAAACATTTTATTGTGCGAAAAGAACTGTATATCATCACTGAATATGGTTTTCTTTTTCGAAATCAGTGTTAAAATAGGTTTAAAGAATAACAATGTGTTTGGGAACAACAGGAGGACCTATAGAGAATAGCAGTATTAGATATTTTAATAGAACTCAGTAGCAACCAAATGAAAAACTAATTATTTTCAGTGAGTACATGGCTGCAGCTTAGAACTTTAATCAAGATTCATTTAAAAAGTTGTGATTTACTGCAATACATAAATAAATAAAAAATTGCTTACACTCTTAATATTTGTGCTGTACCATACCCCAGCCCTTCGGAGCTCATCATGCCAAAACAGCATTTGATGCCATGCCTTGAAAGCAAGTCATTGATTATGGTTCCTTTTTTTTTTTTGCTATAAATTTCAAGGTCTCCCAAAGGTGCACTGTGATGACCAATGATTTTAAAAGATACTCACTTCATTATATGTCTTGTTATCAGCCACAGTGTTTTATGTTTTCTTTCAAACAAAAATTGGAGTAGGGTTTGGAAATTGAAAAGAAAGGAAATGGATTTACAAGTGTTGGTCTGCATAATAGGTATAGCATTAAACATTGTTTTGCGAGTAAAGAAAAAGCAAAGAGGTATAGCTCCAAAATTAAAGTTGAAAAAAAATTCTGTTGTCAACCCCCTCCCAAACATTTTAATTCATCTCAAATGAATTTAGAGTACTCTACTTCTTCATCATCATCATCATCATTGTCAACCATTATCAATCCACTGCTGGACGAAGGTCTCCCCAAGTTTCCTCCACAACGGTCTGTCTTGTGCCAGTCTCCTCCATGTCACCCCTGCATACTTTCGAATTTCATCCACCCATCTCCCATGTGGTCTTCTTCTGGGTCTTTTCTTGTCCCTTGGAATCCAATCTAAAATTTCGGCTGTCCATCGATGATCTGTCCTTCTGGCAGTATGTCCAGCCCATTGCCATTTCAGGGATTTAACTCTGATCATGATGTCTTCCACTCTTGTCATTTTTCGGATCCACGAGTTCCTCTTCTTATCTCTCCTGGTTACTCAAGCATGCACCTCTCCATGCTTCTTTGAGTTGTCTGGAGCCTTTGTATGTCTCTTTTAGTTAAGGTCCACGTCTCTGCACCATACGTAAGCACTGGAAGGATGCATTGATCAAACACTTTTCTTTTAAGACATAATGGCATATTGCTCTTGAAAATTATGCTGTTTCTTCCAAAAGCTCTCCAGGCAAGTTTTGTACGCCGATTAATTTCTTCATCAATGTGACCCTCACTTGATATCTGCTGTCCAAGATAAACGAACGTGTCTGTTATCTCCAGCTTTTTTCCATCAATCGATAAATCTTCATTTCTTGTAAAAGCATTGAACATCACTTTTGTCTTCTGAAAGTTCATTTTTAATCCCACTTCTTTACTCTTGTCCGCAAGTTCCTGGATCATACTCTGCAGCTCTGATGGGGTAGTTGCAAAAATGACTACGTCATCAGCAAAACGAAGGTGGGTTAGATAATCTCCATTAATCTTTATCCCCTTGTTTTCCCAGCTCAGCGACTGAAAAACACCCTCCAATGTGGCATTGAAGAGCTTCGGAGATATGGTGTCACCTTGTCTCATTCCCTTTCCAATTTTTACGTGTGTTGTATTTTCAAACAGCCTAATCTTTGCACTTGCATTTTCATAGATGTTATTAATAATATTAATGTATGCATCTTCAATACCGCAGGTTTTCAGAGCCATTGTAACTGCTGATGGTTTCACCGAATCAAAGGCTTTTTCATAATCGATAAAAGCCATGCACAATGGAAGTTCATATTCCCTCGCTTCTTTCAATTAGTTCTCTCAGCACGTGGATATGATCTATTGTGCTGTAGCCACTCCTGAATCCAGCTTGTTCTCTCGGTTGAGCCATGTCCAGTGTTACCTTCAAGCGGTGTGAAAGAACTTTAGTGAAGATTTTATAAACTACTGATAGGAGGCTGATAGGTCTGTAGTTTCCGAGATCCTCAATGTCACCTTTCTTATGTAGCAGGATCATTGTAGCGGTGTTCCAATCCTCAGGAATCTTTCCTTCATTAAGGCATCGAGTGAAAATTTGGGCGAGTACTGTTTCGATTTCTCCACTTGCTTCTTGTATGATGTCTACAGTAATTCCATCTTCTCCTGGAGCTTTTCCTCTCTTCATGTTCTTGATTGCATGTGCAACTTCTGCTGGAAGGACTGGAGGAACTCTGGTACTGGTATCTTTCATGATGTCTGAGTGCATATATCATCCCTTTCATATAATTTGGAGTAGAAATCTTTCACTCTTGTCAAAATTTCTCCTCTATTTCTTGTTACAGAACCATCTTCTTTTCTCAGTGCCATAATCTGTTTTCTTCCCTTACTGAGATGTCCCTTTGCTATCTTTAGGCTTTGGTTGTTTTCAATTGCTTTCCTCACTAGTTCACAGTTGAATTTCCTTACGTCTTCAGTGATACTTTTTCTTACTGTCTTGCATAGCTCTATATATTCCACTTTTGGAAGTCACATCTTTAGTTGTCCTCATCTCTCTTCTTTTTTGCATCAACATTTTGGTTTTTCCTGATAATTTGTTCACATGCAACTTGTTCTTAGACCCAGCTAATTTTGTTGCTGTTTCCATAAGAGCTTTGGTTACTTTTCTGTTAACTTCAGAGATGTCCACTTCTTCCGATGTTAGGCCTTCTAAAGCAGAGAACCTGTTCTTCAGTTCTAACTTGAAGGTATTATGGTGTTTTTTAAGGTTGGTTATGTCAATAGATTTTGTTTGTCTTATGAGCTTGCCACGTTCAAGTTTAGTGTTGAGGGTGCATCTTACATCTCACCAATCTATGGTCACTACCTGTGTTGAACTTGTTTAGCACACTGCAGTCTTCTATGACGAATTTTTTGTTACACATAATAAAATCAATTTCACTTGTCGTCCCATTTGGATGTCTCCATGTCCATTTCCTGTGTGGCTTTTTCTTGAAGAAGGAGTTCAAGATGAAAAACCCTTCTGCCTCTGCAAACTCAACGAGAGTATTTCCACGCTGGTTTCTGTTGCCATGACCGAATTTACCTACTGAAGTTTCATTCTGTTGCTGTTGCCCTATTTTTGCATTGAAATCTCCCATAATTATTTTCAAGTGCTGCTTACCTTTATTATTTAGATGACAAATTTCCTCATAAAATTCTTCAATTTCTTCTTCAGGATGACTTGTGGTGGGTGCATAAGTTTGAATAATCTGAGCCTGGTATCTTTTCGAGAGTTGGATAACAAGTCGTGCAGCTCTGTCAGAGGAACTTTCAACTTCTACAACTTTATCCTTCAGTTTCTTGTTTATTATAAATCCAACACCACTAGTTCTGCCAGTATCTGTCCCACGATAGTAGAAGAGATGTCCACTTTTCAGTTCGATGAGATCTTCTCCTTTTCTCCTTACCTCACTTAGCCCCACGATGTCCCACTTGATCCTTTGTAGTTCCTCTTCCAATTCAAGAAGCCTTGAATCAGAAGATAGGGAGCGTCCATTGTAAGTAGCCAAGGTCAGCATCAGATGGCAGCCTAGTCCGGTTCTCCGGGATTCTTAGCACCCTCTGCCTTCATGTCGCACTGGCCGCTGCCTTGGCCAGGTACATTCCAGCTGCCGGAGACTGAGGGCCAAGATTTAAGTTGTGGAATCATTTTGGAGGGGTTTGGCCATAACTCACCACGCTGGCCAAGCGGGTTGGTGAGTGTGGGATAGAATTTCCTCTAATCCCGATGGTATAGTTATACCGCTATGGGCGGTCGTCAGAGCCCCTTTAGTGGGAACAGGATGCACCACGAGAAGGCGGGGTTGACATTTGTCAAGGAGAGGCTATGATGTTACGCATCACCTGACCTTACATACTTCTTCATAAAATGTATAAAATCTGTTCCTCAACAGAGAATTCAAATTTTGCCTTTCTGGATCTACTGCGTGTAGCTTTGAAAGTTATATCTGTGCGTCTAGCTTTGAAAGTTGTATATGCCTTAGAAGGTTTTCACAGTACTGATGGGTTCTCGCAAAGGTCCTAAATTACGGTGTATGAAAGTGTAAGTGTTCCTACTCTCGCGTACAACAATGAATCCTGTGTACTGCAGAAGAAACATAGGAATCGTTTGTGTGCTGGAGAGATGCATTATTTTTTGGGAGTTTGTGGCAAGACATACATGTTCTGATCATGTGCGGAACTAATGTGTTGCAGATGCGTATTGTGAAGCAATGTTATTGGTAAAAAGACAAAATTCTGAGGTGGTTTGGCCATGTTGAATGAATGAGTGGTGAGATGAAGAGAATTTGATCAGCCCTGGTGACAGAAAAGAAAGGTAGAGGAAAACCAAGGATATCATGGGAGAACCAAGTTTAGGGATGTCTGCATGGAAAAAAGATAATGAGTATGAAGCAAAAAAGGTCTTATGTGAGATGTGTAATATTTATTGCTGAAGCTCGAGTTATTTTCCAAGATCAATTAAATGGAGATGTTTGGTACACCAGCAGTATGTAAGATGTAACAGCATCGTTGATTTTTATTTTGCAGATGATCTTGATTTTGAGGAGTTGAACTTTGAAATTCTGAGGTCAGCTTAGTGCTATGTATATGTAGTGTTCTCCCTACAGCCTTTTTACTGGGTGGTCAACCCAGTTAATTTTGTCTGCCACTTGGCAATATTTCCTTTAATGAATGTTTTCACAATGCACATAATAGTAAGAATGGAAAACTTATTCCCACATACACCATCAGTGTTGATGAAAACTGGCTGAAATCTCTGTCACCTCCCTGGTAGTTGTTACAGTGGTCTAAGTGCTGGCTTATGACCATTCCTCTGAGAAGGGTCCAGGTTAGAATCCCGGTGAGACATGGATGTTTTGTTTGTCTTATGGCACTGGTTCTCCCCTTCTCTGGAACCAGTGGCCCTAAATTAAAGACAAGTAACTGCTTTTAGCTTATTGAGTTGCTCACAGTGGCCAATTAAACCTTCAATCTACAAAAAAAAAAAAAAAAAAAAAAAAGTGTGTGTCAGGTGCGATTTGTTAGTAAATACTCATTTTTAAATATTTTTTATACAATTTTCTAACTCTATCATGTTATGTTACATTAATGCCTATCACACTACTAAAGCTGTTTAATAAGTATAAGGGAAAAAAAATTATTTTTTTCGATTGAGGAAAATGGTCGTTAGAAGTACCACCCAGCTAAAATTTCTTGTCGCCTGGCTGGAAAACAAACAAATAAAAAAAAAAAAAAAAAAACTAGGAAGAACACTGTGTGTGCATGAAAAAATACCATATAAATAAATAGATCATATTCATTTCACTAAATTAGTTTCATTTAAAATTTAAGTAGGAATCTGCATAACTGTGTAAAAATATTCAAGTTCAGTATTTTAAGTGTTAAATATTTCTTAATTATTATTATAAAATAGATCGTGTCACATGTAATATAATTTTTACTGATTTCTTTTGGCAGCCACGATGGAAAATACATTATTAGTGGTTCAGAGAACCAGTTCATCTATTTGTGGAAAACATACCATGATTATGCAAAATTTTCTTCAGCCAGACGAGACAAGAATAATTATTGGGAATCTATTAAAGGTAAGTAAATGCTATTAAAATTTTAAGTTTTCACGTTGAAAAAATGTGAATAATATTAAGAAGGCATAGATCAGGGCTATTTTTATATAGGAAGTCATGATCAAGATTATTTTTCACTCATGGGATGTTTAGACAATTTTGGTAATGGTCTGAAAATCAATTAATTCAGTTTATATTTTTAAAACATCAAACAGAAATCAAAATGAATTTGTGGATTTTTTTTTTTTTCAGCAGTAGCATTGTGATAAGGTACTGTTGTTTAGTTCTTGGATGGAGTCAAAACTAAGGATGCATCAGTTAATGCTTCACTGTTCTGCCCCCTCCCCCATTCCCATTTTGCAAAACAGTGCAACAGTGATCTCATGATAAAGGTATTTTTTTTGAGTATGTAGGAAACTGGAAGGAGGCCAATGTATGCTAAATTTCAAGGAAGATGAGTGGAACTGGCAAGCCCTATACTATAACTCAGTGTCTTACTCCATCTCCATTGTTTGAGAGCATGTTAAGTGTATGTTGCAGGCTCTTTGAGACCAAACAGTATGTGACACACTGTATCATAATAAGCCATTTCTTTCACACCAGTTTTCAAGATTTTAACAAAACATACATGCCTCTGCTTTAGACATTGCTGTTTTACTCACTGCTACTTTGTGTGGCAACACTGTCCTATATGTGAGGTGGCAGTTGGCTGTTACAAATTTTGTTATGAACTTGATTGCTTCCTTCTTTTACCTACTGTGCAAGACTGCTGAGGAACCTAATCAATGCAATATTTCCTCTGTGTTGTCCTTTATTTAGTGTGTCAGTTTACTCCATTTTGTGTACTCTGTTTTTGTCTCGGCTCTTTACATCATTTTTTTGTTTCCTTCTGTGTGTGTGTGTGTGTTTTTTCGTTGTATTTTGTTTCTTCTTCTTTTTTTTTTTTTTTTTTTTCTGTTAAGCAATCCCAGTGTATGGCACTCTTTCCCTATTGAGTCCCTTGTACCACACAATACTGCCATTCAACCTACCCGATCTCTTCTAAAACAGGTTCCCTACTGAGGTGAGGCCCTTGCACCACAAAATACTGTCGTCCAGCCTACCACTATCTCTTCTAAAACAGGTTCCTTATTCATAGATGCCAACTAGTACGGATTTTCCGTAATTTTACGGATTTTTGGTTGCTGTTACAGAAGTACGGAAACACTGCTGAAATTACGGAAAATCGCCATTTGATTTAATTTTCTGAGATAGAAAGCAAATTTTCATCAACTTAAACATTTTTGTTTGTTCTTCAAGTTTTTCTGGGGGAAAAAAATTAAATGCTACATTCAGGGCTGCCAGACCTGCGCCAATTGCGGCAGCCCGCGCCAAAACGTTGTTCGTGCGCCATTCTGCTAAAAAAAACGCCATTCTGCTAAAAAAAACGCCATTTCGACAAAATCTGCGCCAATTTTAGGCCAAAAGTTAAAATTTACAGGTCATCGATATTTTAGCGTTATCTTACGGCATTCGAAATCGATTCAGCGGTTAATTCGTACGTGAGATTCTTCCGCGGATTCGCAGAGTCCCCTCCGGTTTTTTTTTTTTTTGTCATTTTCGAGATTGATGCAAAAGTGAAGAAGAAATTTTTGGGATATTAGTTCGGGATAAAGTGAAGAAATTTTCGGGATATCGTATTCCGTCTGAGGACGTTGTTTTGGCTTTTTAAACGTTCGGAAACAGAAGTTAAACGAAGTGCAGATTTTTCCCGTAATCATATTTTTTTTTATCTCTCGCGATGTTGCTTCTGTTCAGTATTGTTAAATGAAATTTCATTGCATAATTTCAGCTTGAAATTGTAGGCAACGATTTCCGAAAATGGAAGTTAGGCCGCCCGAAAATTTCCCCGTAATCTTCGGCGACGAGATTCTCACGCTGATTCGAGGAATTCCTCCTTTTTTTGTTATCATTTGGACCATGTACGAAATCGATGCATAACTGAACTTAAATTTTGGGAGGATTGGTGGCGACGATGGGGTGCGGGTGGGGGTGGGGGGTAGGGGGATCGTTTTCTCTGTCGGAGGACGGAATTTCATCCTTCGAAAACTGAAAGTAGACGGAGGTAAGATTTCTCTGGTAATCGCAGTTTTTTGTTTTCTCGCGATGTTTCCTCTACTCAGTATTGTTAGATATTATTTTATTCCATAAATATTTGTATTTCAGCTTGAAAATGTTGGATAAATTTCCAAAAACTAAAGTCAATTCAGCTTGAAAATGTTGGATAAATTTCCGAAAACTGTAGGCTTGAAAAACCATTATTTCAAGCTATGTTTCCCAATTCAGCGATCGCAAAAAAATATTCGTGTGGAAGAACCAAGGCTACTGCACAAATTCAGCACAAGGCCAGTGTTTCTACAAGTAACATCGTATCTGAAGTAAAAAAAAATCCTTTTACTCTATCTACGGACGGAAGAAATGATACTCAAGCAAATAAACTGTATCCCATTACAATAACATATTTTGACGAAAAAATAGGAAAAAGTGCAACTGTTTTGTTATCATTGATTGAATCAAGTAATAATACAGGTGAAGGAATATTCAACGTTTTGAACAACGAGTTTGTTAAAAAAAATATCTCGTGGAGCAACTGTGTGTCATTTTCCTGTGACAATGCTAACACTATGATAGGTCAAGTAAAAGGTGTTTCTCACATAAAGAAGGTTCAGCCTGCAAATCATAGTGCAGCGATGTTCATGCCATTTAGTAAATTTAGCTGTGCAGAAATCTGCTACTCAACCGAAAGGATTTATTATTGAGCAGTGTCTGATACAGTTGTACTTTTTTTGGAGAAAAGTTCAAAGAGGAAACAATCTAAAACTGAGTCAAGCTGTTTGTGGTACTAAACCACACAAAATTCCAAAGCATGTCAATACTCGCTGGTTATCACTTTTGGAATCCATTGACAGAATTTTAGAACAGTGGGAGGCTCTAGAACGTTATTTCAGTGACAATGAAGAAGCTAATTCACAGTATAAGAACCTTGCAAGTATGATTGGAAATCCTTCATCTAAACTTGATTGTCTTTTTTTATTTGCTACTCTTCCTTTGTTTACATCTGTTAACGTGTCCTTGTAGCAGGAAGCTCCGCTTGTGCATGTATTAAGAAGAAAACTTCATAGTCTGTTATCTGAATTGCTTGCACGATTTATCAAGCCACCAGCATTTGATGTGACAGCAACATCTCTTGCAGATGGAAATTTTGGAAGAAGAAATCAAAAAAGAAAACTGTGATCTCGTAATTGAGTCAAAAGCGAGATCTTATATAGGCACAACTGCAGATCTGAGTGAAGACACAGTGGCTACTTTTTATTCTGAAGTAAGGGAATTTTACGAGGCAGGCTGCAATTACATTTCAAGAAAATTTCCACTTAATGATGAATTTCTGAGTCATGCTGAAATTGCAGATGTAGCATTAAGGCAAAGTGTTTCTTTTGCATCAGTCCAATATATGTGTTCCCTGTTTCCAGTTTTGAAACCAGAAGTATCTGACAAGGTGGAATCTGTATTTGCTCACTACCAGTTTGAAAATTTTAACTGTGCTGTTACTTCTGAGAGAATGATGAAGTGTGGCACAGAAATTCTTTAATGAAAAATGAAAGTGGCCAGTTGAAGTATGAATCATTAAGCAAAATTATGAAAATGATTTTAATAGTCCCTCATAGCAATGCAAGTACAGAAAGAATTTTCTGTATTGTGAAAAAAAAAAAACATGAATGAATTCAGACCTAATTTAAGTACTCGTGTGCTGTCTTCTTTATTAGTAGAAAAAATAAACAGCATTGCACACAGTGAACTATGCTATCAGAAGAAGTTTTTGCAAATTGAACTAAGGAAGGCCAAAATGGCAACTACAGCCAGTTTATCATAATAATTTGGCCAACATTCCAAGGAATAATTTTTCTTCATGTCTGGTAGTAATTTATTATATTTTTCTGGTAGACAGTATTTTAAATTTTCCCACTAGCAAATTATTTTGTATTGTATTATTATTATTATTATTATTATTATTATTATTATTATTATTATTTTGTTAATAGTTCTGACAGATTAAAATTTGTTGCAGTGTTAAATACCCAAATTTGCTGCTGTAGACTGGATTACTGAAAATTACTGAAAAAAAAAATTGTTACTGAAAATTACTGAAAAATGAACATGTTGGTTACTGAAAACTACTTTTAGAGGTTGGCATCTATGCTTATTGAGGCCCTTGAAATACTGCCATCCAACCTAGCCCCATCTTTTCTAAAACAGATTCCCTACTGAGGTGAGGCCCTTGCACCACACAATACTGCCATACAACTTACCTCATCTCTTCTAAAACAGGTTCCCTACTGAGGTGAAGCCCTTGCACCCCAAAATACTGCCAATCGAGCCTACCCCCATCTCTTTTAAAACAAGTTCCCTACTGAGGTCCTTATACCACTAAATACTACCATCCATCCTACCCCATCTCTTCTAAAACAGGTAATGTTTTAGTTATAGGATGTTATTTTTAGTGAGACAAGAAAAGCTTGATAAAGAATTAGGTAACAGGATCTGCACAGCAAGGAAAGTATCAGCTGTATGAAAACATTTTTAATATGAAAAAGATTGACCAAAGAATCAAACTGGTTAGATACATTGGAGTACACAGTAAGAGTTGGGTGTGAAATAAAGGGCTGTGTAAAAGGTTAGAAGCTGCTGTAATGAGTGAAAGGAATATCTTGGTTAAAAAGTACATTCCATGGCAAAATGGAATTAGTAAGGCAGAAAGTAGAAAAGTTATACCGTAATTTTGGGTAAATAAGCCGCACTGGCATATACGCCGCAGCAATATAAAAAGGGGTAGAATGAAAAAAATCACCAGAAATGCTGCACCTTTGCAGTAAGGTGGGTTAGTACCATGGCGGAGTCTTGAAAACATTACGTAGATAAAAATATAGTACCTGATCTTTCAAATAATAAATAAAAATATCAGTTAAACAAGATTCAATCTTAAGGATAACACTTACCCTACTACCTGTTTCAGAAAAATTTACTCAAAGAATTCACAAGGTGCTTAAACCAATTATAAAACATTTATATCTCGAGAATTTAAAAAATACATGCACAACATTTTGAAAATATCTGGTACACATAGTTTTTCAATCAAATCCATCAAAATCGGAAACTTCACTGTCCGAATTAAAAAGTTTTAAAAGCTCATCATCTATAAAAACTTTGGGGTCGTCCACATGACTTACGCTGTCTTCTGGCGTTTCACCCCAGTTTTTAGAAATAATGTTTGCTTCAGTGAAGCCTAAAATAATCGTCGAAGTTTTGATGTTTTTCAGGATTCAGAAAAGCATATTTATTTACCATTAGCTTAAAACTAGAAATATAACTTCTGCGTTTTGTCATTTTACTTTCCATGATAACGTAGAACTACGCGTAGCATACTCGAGAAAATGCGATTTGGCGAACTGAATGCAATGAACGCCCATGTCACTGACAAAATTTGCACGTGCTGTCATTGATCAATGACAATCGATCTTGGATGGTAGTTGGATTTCCCGTTTTAAGAGGGGAGAGAAAGCATTAGCCTCAGAGCGAAGCTGATATCATGAGTTCAAAGAGAGTTAGTTGCTCAGAGCATAAAACAAGGGTGATCCTTGCTAACAAGATCGATCCCCTGCAAAGTTTCCCTCAGCCACGCATTTTTTTCCGAGTTTTATCGGAGGCCTCTCTCTTGCCTGTCCCACCTCAATCCTATAACCTATTATTTTCATGTCTTATTTTAAAAGGGGGTGGGTGGAATTTATTGCACGTGGCTGTAACATCGTTATTCCATTCTCTCTCTATTGAGATATCTTCCCGCGCAAAAAAAGAATGGAACAAGCCAAAACATTTTTTGTTACAAAATTTCGCTACGCAAAAAAAAAAAAAAAAAACCGAAAAAAAAACCCCCCGTATACGCCGCCATGCTGTCTGTATAAGCGTGCAGGCTGAAAATTAAATTTTGAACTCGTATATGCCGCGGCTTATCTACCCGAAATTACGGTACTTTTAATATCTTTACCATTCCTAGAAGTTAACACTAAATCATCAGTTGAAGGAAATGTTAATAAGAATGTAACTGAGGTGGTTTGGACATGAGTGAGGCATGAAATATTACCTAGACAGATGCAAAATTCTGTGGTACGAAGCCACAGTCATGAAGTAGGCCTAGAGCAAGATAAATTCAAGATATGGGATCAGCAGGTAGTGAACAAGAAGAAAGTACAGAGTAAATCATAATAGTCTTCAAGATTTTAGTGTACCACTACATCGTAACAGGAAGGGATAGGGTAACGTAGTTAATGGCAATGGAAAGATAAATGTTTAAAGTTTTTTACAGACCTTAAAAATGCTGGACATGTCTGCCCTTCATAACACGGCAAATGTCTATCCTGTAATCCAATTTGGCCCACACTCACGCCATCTTTGCCTGGTCCACCTGAGTAATAACCGTGGTATTGCGTTGTTTGGATTCCATTAAATCTTGAGGCAGTGGTGGCACAAGCACCTGGTTCTGAACATAGCCCCAGAGGAAGAAATCACACGACGTTAATTCTGGTGATCAAGGCGGCCAGGCAAGATAAGATGTGTCTGGTCGTCAGCAGTGTCATTGAACAGTGATAATGGAATCAGTTTTCACGTACTTCAAAACGCAGATTAGCCTTTTCTGTGCCTGATGCCATTCTTACTGATGGGAACTCCCTTACCAGCCGAGGACGTGCTGATTCTCCGATGTGCACACGCACGAAACTCGGAGACTTTCTCTATCACCATTCACTGTATTTCCGTATCCCTTATTGTTACGGTGTTACGACTCGACAAAATCCTGGAGACCATTGAAAAGTTTGTTGTGGAGCAATATTTATTACTGCAATGGGCTGGGAAAAAAGTGCACCTAAACTTAATCCTGGAAAAAAAAAAAAAAGATGTGTATATCTTTTGAAGTGATTCTCTTCCTGCTTTGTTGTTCAAGTATTGCAAAGAAAGTGGAGTGTTCTTCTTTTAGTAGTTTGTGTCTATGTATTAATACTGCTTGGATGAAATTGATTTTAGCAAGCAAATTTGGTGTACTTAAGAAAACAAGATAATTTTATATTGATTGAATAACTGAAGTACTTATTGTGTGCATATTCAGCATTAAAGATTGCTGGGATTCATTCAGTGTGCATCTGCAGAATTCTAGACATGTACGCTTATGAGCTATGTGAATAATTGGTAAAGTCAGTGAGCATTTGTTAGTTCCAATTCTTTGCTGTTATATTGATTCAGCTGTATTGCCATTGAATAGCTTCTTTGAAACTGTTTGTTACATGAAATTAAATTTATTGCAGTCATGTTTATAGACTTGGTTAATGCAGAAAAATCTGTCATATTTCTGTTCTTCAGGAACACCAATAATATTCCTATGCTTGGGAAATCAGTTGTAACAATTTAATTTCCATTTAAACAAAGGAGAAGTATTGTAATACAAGAAATGAATTGCAAAAATTTTTAATAGCTGAAAATATGTGCATTTGATATGTTTTTATTTTTAATGTTGCACATGGAAGGAAGTATTTTTTTTTTCAATCAGGTAAGAGTACACCGAGTTTGCAAGTTTAAGATGTTTACAGCATAATATACATGTCCATTTGTTTAGTGGTGTAATCTATATATAGTACAGGGTGATTCATAAGGAAGTATACAGTTTCAACGCACTATAAAACAAGAACAATGTAAGATATTTTATGTTACCTGTAACAGAATTGTAGGGGAATGTTTCAAGCTTTTTTTAGAGACAGTCACAGATGTTATATGTGTGCACCCTTAGTCACACGACACAGATCGAGCCGGTAATCCATTTCTGCCCAAACGCGAGGTAAGATATCTGAATCAAGTGCAGTGATAGTGGCTGTGATACGCTGTTTCAGCTCCACTAGATCAACAGGAAGGGACTTTTTCCTGTAGGGGTACGTAAAGGACAAGGTATTCACCCCTTCCTGTTGATCCAGCAGAGCTGAAACAGCGTATCCCAGCCACTATCACTGCACTTGATTCAGATATCTTATGTCGTGTTTGGGTGGAAATGGATTACCGGCTCGATGTGTGTCGTGTGACTAAGGGTGCACACATAGAACATCTGTGACTGTCTCTAAAAAACTTGAAACATTCCCCTACAATTCTGTTACAGGTAACATAAAATATCTTACATTGCTCTTGTTTTATAATGCATTGAAACTGTATACTTCTTTATGAATCACCCTGTATAAAATAAAGTCCCCCTGTAGGTGTCTGTCTGTTTGGGCTAATCTCAAGAATCGCTGAACGGATTTTGATGCGGTTTTTACCATTCCATAGAGCATTTGTCGAGGAAGGTTTAGGTATATGAAACATTAATCTATGACAAAAGGGAGCTGAGCAGTAATGATTTTAGTGACAAGTCAAAGAAAAAAAAAACGCTGTTTGCATTCTTTCATGGCTTCCACTGTCTAAACAAGGATGCGTGGCGACTGGTTTACAAAACATTTTTGCTCATTGGGAAAAAGACATGAGGCACAAGTGCGGCTGCCGATCTGACAGCATGTAAGGCCACAGACTAAATGCGTAGTTACGTCGAACGCTGAAGGAATTGGTTTATTGACACTCACACAGATCTCTGGAATACAAACAGACATATGGGTGGATGCACAGTTCTGTTCTCTGGAGATTTTCGTCAAATCTTACCAGTTGTGACGAGAGCAACGAGAGCTGACGAGGTGAATGCTTCTTTAAAAGATCTTACATTTGGTCGGATGTAACTAAGTTATCACTCAAAACTAATATGAGAATACCCTTATCGTCAGAAGATAAGTCTTTTTGCCGAAATGTTACTTAAAGTTCGGAATAGAGATTTTTTATCTATGATTGAAGATGAAATTTACCTCAAATCGTGCTTTTTATGTGTTTTAGTCAGCAACATTCAAGAATGGATTACTAATATTTATCCCGAAATCCATGACCTTTCAAATAAGTTGCTTTCGTGATTTAAAGAAAGAGCAATTCTATCACCGACAAATGCACAGGTTCGGAAACTTAACGACTTGGTGCTCTCCAAATTCAATGCCCAAACTCAAGTTTATTACTCAGTAGACACAGTAGTGGACACTGAAGATGCCATTCGTTACCCAAGAGAATTTCTAAATTCTTTACTTCCTTCCAGCATGCCAGCACACAAACTGATTTTGAAAGTGGGAGCTCCCATTATATTGTTACGTAATCGAAACCCACTGAAGTTATGCAATGGGACACGATTGCAAATCAAAACTTTGAAAAAGTTTTTGATTAAAGCTACCATTTTAACTGGCTGTAGCACTGCAGAAACAGTTTTAATGTCGAGAATTCCAATGATTCCATCAAATTTGAAACCCACTGAAGTTATGCAATGAATAACTTCATTGAAACCCACTGAAGTTATGATCGAAACCCACTGAAGTTATGCAATGGGACACGTTTGCAAATCAAAACTTTGAAAAAGTTTTTGATTAAAGCTACTATTTTAACTGGCTGTGGCACTGCAGAAACAGTTTTAATGTCGAGAATTCCAATGATTCCATCAAATTTGCAGTTTCATTTCAAATGAATCCAATTCCTGGTAACACTCTGCTCTGCCATGATAATAAATAAAGCACAGTGTCAGACACTGAACACTGCTGGCATTGACTTAAGTGAAGAATGTTTTACTCATGGTCAACTTTACATGGCTCTTTCGCGTGTCACGGCAAAACGAAACCTTTTCGTGCTCACGTCTGGAGGGAAAACGACAAATGTTGTCTACAAGGAAATCTTATCACACCTCGGTGAAAAAAATATTTCGTTGTAAATTCTAAATTGCTACCGTGCGAAGCTGGGCCGGGTTGCTAGTACGTATATACAAGTCACTAAGCTTTCTCTGCCATGAAAAAGCCTTCTGAAGGAGAGTGAAAGCTTGGCGACTTGTGTGTACTGTATACATTCATAGAGTTGTATAAAAATAAAATTTATATACAACTCTATGAATGTATACAGAAAACTTGCTGCAAACCCGCGAATCACGATAAAAAAAGAATAAGGTAATTTAAAGAAATATTAATAAGAAGAAAATAAATAATTGTTAGAACATTACAGATGCAGAGATGTCAAGTACTACAGATATCATGTTCAGACTACGGAGAAGGTGTGAAAAACTACGGATTTTTCCAGAAATCTCGGATATTTCCGGAAAACTTTTTTTTTTAATTATTTGAAAAAAAAAAAAAAAAAAAAAAAAACACAGCAAGCATGTTTGGCTGGCCGACAAGCAAGCGGAAATGTTGCAGCGGAGATCGTTCTGTATGATCACATGACTTTGTACCTGGCTTGCCATGGAAAGGCGTTCGTAATGCACGACGTCTGTTAACTTCAGGAAAACCTTAACCGCGTCCTGAACTAACGTAAGTTGTCGGAGGATGGAGGTAGACTAGAGTCGATTCCACGTTTTCTGTTCTTGTTGTTAAGTTGATTAGTTGTGGAGTGATGTGAATTGCTGTAGTTATGAAGCGTGCTTAAGTGGCTTCCAGTTCCAGTGGTGTGAAAAAAAATAAAAATTCGCAGGAGTACAAGGAATGTTATTCGTTGGAATTTCCATGTTTGCAGCAATTGCATGTTTCCGTGAATAACGTTTTTTTTTGTTGTTGTTTTTTTTGTTAAAATGTAATTTAAATAGTTAATTGCTATTGCATATTTGTTTCACCAAAGTAAGGGGCGGGCGGGGTATCAGAAAAAAAAAAATGCTCTGAGCAAATAGCCATCAGATCGAAGGAAACAATTGTTAATCAAAGAAATCCTGAATGTTTGATTTTTCCGGCAGAGCACATAACTAAGCTACCTGGATGTGTGGACGCTGTTATTGCCTGTTTTTATGTAACCTCCCCGGGAGTTTGTTCTTCGCGCACAGTATGTTCTCTTCAGAGCAAGAGAAAGTCTCTTCATGTGTCTTTGGCAGCCAGCCAAAGAAAACGTCTAGCAGCAGTTGCGATGAGACGTTTCTTAGCTGCTGGGTGTGTGCGCACAGTCGTGACCTATTTTCCCACGCTCCTCGCTGTCGGTAGAGAGCTTAATTGTTTGTTACTTTGACAGATTTGGGAAGTGCAGTTCTTTTTTTTCTCTTGTAAAAATGTTCTGCTAAACAAAGGGATGTTTTATTTTATCCTTTTTTTTTCAGATTTGATTGATTTATGCAATTTAAAATACCTTTTTGATTAGTTTTTTTCGTATCATAAGCATTTCATGCTAATTTTCTATTTATCCGCATAATAAAGCTATGAAATCTTTCAAAGTTAATTGTTCTTTCTTTGCTCCCATTGTGTTTGTCATGTACGAATTTACTTGCAATAGCGTCGGGTAAAGGGCCACCTGTCTCTACTAATATTCTTGGATCTAAAACGTAAAAAAGTTGTCAAAAATTCAAGGAGAGTTATTTGCCAAAATTTCCGTGTCTGAAATCGTCTTGGGTATCCGAAAACCATGGGTTTTGTTCCCCGTGTGCTGTTGATTTTTCAAATCGCACACGGCGAAAAAGACGATTGCAGTCAGCATTTTCACTATAAAAAACAGGAGGAATAACCATAAGTGTGTGGCATCACACACTTATGACATAACATATTTATTAAAAGGTGGAGTTGAAATGGTATGTATTTTTTGTGTATTTACTCAAGTTTTTTCCCCCCATTTTAAGGAGACTTAAATATGTTGCAAAATTTATCCAAGTATTGTCCCCTATCGAGATTAATATATTGCTAAAAATGTAGCAGTATATTCTGGGAAATACGCATGCTACCCTGCAAATTTTAATGTGGGAACTTGACTTGACGTCACTACGGAAGAACTACGGGCGCCGCGCATATGGACTACTGATGACTTCCTTCAGATGTTGGCATCTCTGCAGATGAATCCAGTGAGGACAAAATAAGTACATTACAAATTAATGTTCAGCAATGTGTATGAAATAGACCTTAATGGTAAAATATTGGATTATGAACCTCATAAAAGCAAGACTAATTGAAGATTTTATATTTAGAAACACAGTTCCGTTAATGAACCTTCAAAAACTATAAATAGCATTTTCAACCATTTAATTCAAAAATATTATACTTACAAAATACATAAGGAAAAGATTTTAATTTAATAACTGACAACTGCAAGAGGAACCTGGTTATAAAATTTAAACTGGTTCTGTGTAAACAAAACTTATGATACATTTCCTATGTATTGAGACATCCTTAATAAAATTTAGATGCCAGAAACGTTTGTAAAAGCAAAAGAACTCAGAAGATGTGAAAAATAATTGAAAGTTCTTAAAGTTAAAACAGAATTAAATATATTAACCTGAGTAAAGCCTTAAGTGTTTTTACCTCCCAGCAAATAACATTTTTTAGCACGTCTTTTGTAAAAAAAGATAGTGTTTGTTACTAGTTTGTCCGTCCGTCCCTCCCCGTGATATCTCTGCAACTATTGTTCCAATTTGAAAAATTCGTTTTGCATTGGGAAGCTTGAAATAGGCAAATGATGATCCTTTATTTCGTTTTATTTTACGATGTACAGTTTCGCCGCTAGGGGGCATAAATGCAGACGATGTGGAATTCAAAAACACCTTTTATTCCACATATTTGCTTCTAAACATCAGATTGAAAAAATAATTTTATCTTTCGATTCCATTTATGTCGAAGAGTATTTTAGATATAGTTACTTTTTCAAATTACGCATAGATTTTCCGCTAGGGGGCGTAAAAGTAAATTACATTTCCCCCGATAACTCTTCTTCTAAAACTCCGATTTGAAAAAAAAAAAATTCAGCGGATACACTTCCTGATGGAAAACCTCTTGCATATAATTTATAATTTTTGGTAAAGAATACTTTAGCCACCAGGGGGCATAAGTGTTAATTTTTGCTTCTGATGTATTTGCCATAAAATCTGAGCTTCTAAAATATCGATTGAAAAAATTCTTTCGTGGACTGATGCCACTCACATCGATAAACATTTTCGGAATATTTTCTTCTTAAAATGTTCCACAGTTTCTCCACCAGGGGCGTAGATGTATATCTTATTTTTGTCAATATATCTACTTCTAGGAGTCCGATTTGAAAAAATTCCTTCTTTGTTGGATAGTGTTTCCAGTGTGACATGTTTCATATAATTTCAAAATTTTCAAGTAATTCGTAGACTTTCCGCTAGGGGTCGTAGAGGTAAATTGCGCCCCCCCCCCATATTTCTGCTTCTAAATCTCCGATTTGAAAAATTCTTTCTGCACCGGATACAGCTCCTGATGTGAAGTCGTTTGTACACAATTTCTACTTTTTGTAAAAACATGGTTTGGCCACCAGGGGGCGTAAATCTTAATTTCTGCTCCTGATGTATTTGCAGCAAAATATGAGCTTCTAAATTCTCGATTGAAAAACTTCGTCATTTGTAGACCGATAGTACTCATGTCAACAAACCTTTTAGAGACATTTTATTCTTAAAATAATGCATGGTTTCTATGCCAGGGGCGTAGATGTATATCTTATTTTTGTCAATATTTCTACTTCTGGGAGTCCGATTTGAAAAATTCCTTCTTTGTTGGATAGTGTTTCCAGTGTGACATGTTTTTTATATAATTTCAAAATTTTCAATTAATTCATAGACTTTTCGCTAGGAAGCGTAAAGATAAATTGCTTTCCCCCCTATATCTCTGCTTCTAAATATCTGATTTGAAAAATTCTTTCTGCACCGGATACAGCTTCTGATGGGAAATCCTTCACACATAATTTCTAATTTTTGTAAAACTGGTTTGACCACCAGGGGGCGTAAATCTTAATTTCTGCTTCTGATGTAAATGGAGAAGTTTGATATGACAACAATAAGTAAAAATATCTGGTAGTTTGTATTTCTTTTTGGAGCTAACCTCTAAATCTCAGAGAACAGCTTAGTGATATGTATGTATGTATTTGCAGCAAAATGTGAGCTTCTAAATTCTCGATTGAAAAAATTCATCGTTTGTAGACCGATAGTACTTATGTCGACAAACCTTTTAGAAAACATTTTCTTCTTAAAATAATGCATGGTTGTTTCTATGCCAGGGGGCGTAGATGTATATCTTATTTTTTTTAATATCTCTACTTCTAGGAGTCCGATTTAAAAATTCCTTCTTTGTTGGATAGTGTTTCCGATGCGAAATGTTTTTCCTATAAATTCAAAATTTTCAAGTAAATCATAGCCTTTCCGCTAGGGGGCACAAAGGTAAATTGTGTTTCCTGCGTTATATCTGCTTCTAAAACTCCAATTTGAAAAATTCTTCCTGTATCGCATACAAGACCTGATGGAAAATATTTTTCACATAATTTGTAATGTTTGGTAAAGAATGGTTTGGCCACCAGGGGCATAAGTGTTAATTTCTGTTTCTGATGTTATTTGTAGCAAAATCTGGGCTCCTGAAAACTTGACTAATTTTTTTTTTTTTTTTTTTTTCTTGTGCCAATAGTGCTCATATGGAAAAATCTTTTGAGAATACTTTCTTACTAAAATAATGCATGGTTTTCCCACCAGGAGACGTAAAGTCACATCTTATTTTTGTCGACATCTCTGTTTCTAAGAGTCCGATTTGAAAAATTCTTTCTATGTTGGAGAGCGTTTCCGGTGCGAAATGTTTCTCATAAAAAATCATGTTTTTCTTAACGCACAAATCTGCAACCAAAGGGGCGTAAGCTTACGATTCTGTTTACAGCAATATCTGAAGGATTAAAAACCTGATTGAAAAACTTCTGTCAGATACAATTGTTTTCCATACCGGTTCCATTGACTGTGAATACCTTTGATAAATTTAATTTGCATCAGAAAGGATTCAAAAGGCATGCTTATTACACCCAAAAATTTGGTGTCATCTTTCTTGTTTTAATCTACAAGCAAAAACTATGTGCGAGATCTTCTAATATTTGGAAACTATCCGAGTACGTCTACATTCTGCAACTCTGTACATACATACATAAATGCACATACACACATATCACTAAGTTGTTCTATGAGATTCAGGGGTTAGCTCCCCAAAGAAAGCTCATCTGCCAGATTAAACTTTAAAACTTATTTAATTTAATTTTTCTTAATGTTGATGTACTTTGAGTATCTCCAATACAGCAATATTGGCTCACAACTAGAGCTTCACTGACATCCATCATGCATCTCACACAAGTCATTTTGTACTTCATACTCATAATCTTTTTCTCATGCAGACATTCCTGAATCTGGTCCTCCCGTGATTTCCTTGGCCTTCCTCTACCTTTCTTTCCTGCCACTTGGGCTGAATAAATTCTTTTAGAAAAGATCTCACCACTCATTCTTTCAACATGGCCAAACCACCTCAAAATATTTGTCTCCACCTTACTAACAACATTTTGCATCACATTACACATCTGCAACACATCTTTGTCCTCGCATGATCAGAACTCCCCACTCCCATCAGAGACTCCAACCACTACAGATTCTCCGTAGTCACTACGGAAACTGTCCATTTGCTGCTGATTACGGAAAGTATCGGATATACTACAAAAATCGAAAATCTCCCTATAATAACCTTTTTAATGATATGTGTAAATTTTATTTTTGTGTTTTCAAAATTTTCCCATTCATTAAACATTTTGGAGCGTGTTCCTTAGATGTTTTCAGTATCGTCTCATTTCTTCCCTGATCTTCCAATATGTTTTGGGTGTCTAAGCATCTCTGATCACGTGCACAGTTATCCATGGCCCATGGAATCATGGAAACATCTGAAATTATAGTTCCCTTTCCAGAACTTGGAAAGTCCTTAATTTTTGTATTCTTGTGTAAAGTCCTGGAGTAGTACTAGATTCTTTTCTGCAGTGAACAAAATTGTTTTGTTCATTGCAAGAAAAAAAAAAAAGAAAAGCTGCATTTAGTTTCATTTTTTGGGGTATTTAAAGACAAGCATGAGCAACTTCCAATCTGTGTAAGTACTTAACTATGTTTACTGTAAGGTTCCCGTTAGAATGTACACTGATCTTTGAGGTAAACTAAAATAAAGAACAAAAAAATATGTTGTACCCATTTAGTGTTTTGCACAAAATGTCTTCAATTTATGGACAATTTTTAAAGCAAAAATTTGCTTTTTTATGAATTTACATCGTTATTTTGCTGTCCTGGCAGTTTGTTTTTTACAGTGTGTGTGTGTGTAATACAATGTTATTCATTACTACTGAAAAGAGTGGAAAACTATGGGTTTTTTAGTGTTTACTAAAAATTTCCAGTCACAGTTGGAGTCTCGAGCCCATGAGTAACGCATCTCTCCAGCGCACAAAAGGCTCCTATGTTTTTTCTGCAATACCCTAGTTTCAATGAGTAGAGAAGGATTACACTTTTGTACACAGCCATTTAGGGCCTTTTCAAGAACTCCATCATTCCTGTGAAATCCTCCTGAGGCAGCTATAATTTTCAAAGGTGAATTCACTTGCCTAGTGAAGCCTGGGTAGTATGTCAAGATTGCTGTAAATGAAGAAGTTTGATACAACAACAGTAAGTAAAAATATCTGGTAGTTTGTATTTCTTTTTGGAGCTAACCTCTGAATCTCAGAGAACAGCTTAGTGATATGTATGTATGTATGTACTAATTTCACCAACTAATGTTTTCTCTGTCAGACATGCTTCTTGAATATAAATATACTGTATTACACCACTAAATAAATGGATGTTTGCTATTCTACAAGCATTTTAAAGGAAATTTTTTTGTTGTTATATAAGAACTGTAAAATTTTTGTATGAAGTGGTGGATAATAAAATGATTGACTATTTCAAATAGTAAAACTATGCTAGTAATCCGAATTTATTGGAATAAAACAGATGCGTGAAAGTTTCCAAGCTTTCACGCATCAGCCAGATGGCTTTTTCAATGAAGGTACACAGCAAACTGTTATTAATTATGATTGACTAAGTGCATGTAAAATTCTGGATGTACTATTTTCACATGTTGACAATATTTTTGCTGATTAGTGTAGATAAACAAGCTGTCTTTTTACACGATGATACTGATTCTTGTTTCCATTCTCATTTTGAAAATGAGTGAATAAAAGAAAATCACGTTAAGTAATTAACTGTCATTAGAATTCTTGAAATCATCATATCACACATAAGTTACGTTGAAAATTATAAGCGGGACATTTCGGTAGCGACTTCTACTTTCATCAGCCAGGGAATGAGACGTGGTAAAAGTGTCAATTGCCAGATTTCAAAATCGCTTTCCAAATAATAGGGATGTTAAAAGGTGCGTCAGTATTGCAGGTGTTAGGGGTAAGGTAGATTTCAATGCTTTCACAGTACCTGAGGGCTTGCCGATTGCTGAACAGGGTGATCCGCTTAACATTTTCCAATCAGGAATCGCGGACATATCGCTGATGGTCAAAATTGAAAGGGAGGTGGAAGGGCTGCCTTTCTTAACATCAGCGATATATTCCATCAATCGCTGGTTTATGCTGCGGTAAGTACTACCTATGTAGTGGGTAACGCCTGTAGATGTATAGTACTACCTATATAGTGGGTAATGCCCACTGTATAGGTAGTACTCATCGCAGCATAAACCAGCGATTGATGGAATATATCGCTGATGTTAAGAAAGGCAGCCCTTCCACCTCCCTTTCAATTTTGACCATCAGCGATATGTCCACGATTCCCAATTGGCAAAATGTTAAGCGAATCGCCCCGTCCAGCAATCGGCAAGCCTTCAGGTACCCTGAAAGCATTGAAATCTACCTTAACCCCTAACACCTGCAATATTGACGCACATTTTAGCATCCCTATTATTTGGAAAGCTATTTTGAAATCTGGCAACAACTGACATTTTTGCCACATGTCTCATTCCATGGCTGATGAAGGTAGAAGTCGCTACCAAAACGTCCTGCTTATAATTTTCAACGTAATTTACGCGCGATATGATGATTTCAAGAATTCTAATGTTTATTGTGTTGTGTTTCCCTGCCAATTCTTGTCATGATGATGTTGTAAAGCTTCATGTGTGCCAGTTGACCTTGCTACAAAAATCTGAAATTTTTGTAATTTTAAAGAAAATAAGTTATGTTGAATTTTAAAATTCATGTGCCGTAGATCAATCTGAAGATATCTTTTTTTTTTTCTACACACCCAGCTCACAATGCTGTTGTGACATCAGCAGTGTTTGCACCTAATCCAGCCTTGATTCTGAAACAGCTTGCCCGAGACCAGGAAGATGACGGCAGCACCAGTGCTTCAGATCTGGATTCGTCAAGCTGTTATGTCTTTGTTAGTGCTGATTTTAGCGGAATCGTAAAAGTCTTTCTTTTGAAGTCGAAGAATGGTGCTTCAAATATCTCTCCATATGCCAACTAGTCTGTTATAAAAGCCTTGTATAAAATATATATATATATATAAATATATACTTTCATGCCTTTCCTAGTTGTAATATTTGTATATGTTAATGAACAGATCAAATTTCGATAAATCTTCATTTGTATGCAAATAAATTTATATCCCTAAATTAATTTTTCTTTTAGCATGTATGTCTTTTTTTTTTTTTCATAAAACAAAAAAGTAATGTAGAGACTTGGCGCCTCAGTGAAACAAAGGTAAAGGTATAGTTTAGCGTCCTAAATTATTTGGCTAAAAATTTTGAAAAAAAAACAGAGATATACATATTTTAAGGTATGCAGTTTGACAAGAAATGGTGAAAAAAATTCCATCTTTAAAATGCATTTTAAATATTTTTACCATAAAACTTAACTGCAAGCATGACAATGTCAATGAATGCTGCATGAAGACTTTCATAGTGCTGCAGCGACTGCGGCCAGTTCACAGGCAAAATGCTATAAGAGGAATGAGTTTTGTCTCTAGCAGAGGCACAATGGCACGTAGAAAAGGCTGCAGACTTAAACCACAAACTGTGACTCATGTAGAAAATTATGAACTCATTTCTCCCTCAAGGGATTTTTTTTAGTAATTTCTTCGTAAACCAATTTGAACGCAACTGAGTGTTATCAATTTTTTATAGACATAAGAAATGATAACTGCAGAACTATTTCCTAGAGCTAACTGCTGTAACATGTAAAGGTTCAGCTCTGATTTGTTGCCATTAATAGCAAAATTGTGTGGTCAACCGGTCAGCGACTGGTCTGATTCAATAGGCTTGTGATTTGTTAAAACCAGTGGTCTAAATGCCAGCTTCTGACCATCTGTTTGCGTCCCAGATTAAGCATGGGGTGGTATTTTTGTCTTGCGGACTTTTCTCCGTTCCTGGAACAAGTGGCACCAAATTAGGAATGGGTGACTGTGCTTTATATATCCCTTAGAGTTGCTGCCAGTGGTTGTTAAACCTGAAATAAAAATAAAACAGTGGCTCTAAATTAGGGATAGGTGACTGCTTACATCCCTTAGAGTTGTTCATGGTGGGCATTAAACACTGAAAAAAAAAAAAAAAAAAAAAAAAAACAGCTTATGTGTAGCTTTTCTGGGAAAACATTAAAAACAGGACTGCAACCTTCATGTCCCCACTCCCTTTTTCTTCCTTCTAAACAGTAGTTTGTAACTATAATATTCTGTTGCAGAAGTGAGTTCTCAACATGAATTCATTCACGTAGGAGCCAAACAATTGTCTGCTGATGCCAAAATAGTGACTGAGCTTCCTTCTTGCACTCGTCCACACATTTTCAGTGTTTTGTGTATAAATGTCAGGATCCTCAGTCAGCAAAATTTTCAATGTTTCACAGTGGAGTGGGCATAAGCACCATTTTGTAAAGTTTCAATTTCAGCACATGCTGCCCAACCATCGAAAATTATTTGACTTCCTGGTAATATTTACTCTTGAATCAATCATTGCAAAGTTCTTGCTTTGCAATCAGCTACCTTTAGCAAGAAACATTCTCCAAACTCTCTCTCAGTGCCACCGAAAACCCAGTGACCCTTCCTATACGGGCCTCCGTAATATTTTCTATGCATTCCTCTTTTATGTGTAAGATTTCCGTTATCAAATCCTCCTATTAGTGCATGATTTCTGCAGAGGTATGTGTCACATTTTTCACAATAGAATTACTCCAGTCGATGATTGTCTTCTTCCCAACAACTGTTTCATGGGAATAGTCGTGGCACCAGCAGTGGGTGATGAGAACTATCTATTTCAGAGACAAGTGACTCTGTCCAGGAAACAAAGAATGCCTGATGCTTTGAGTGAACTGGCATTTATTGCATTTCCTCTTCTTTATATATATATATATATATATACTTAAGAGCAAAACTGAAGACTAAGGAAAAATTTTAGAATTTAAAACGAAGGGTGCAAAATAACCTGAAAATCAAAACGCGCAACGCAGCAGTTTTGAAAATTCAGAATACACATTCTATAAAGAAGATACCTAAGCAAAAAAATACATATATAATTTTGACTCACACCTAATACAACATAGAAAAGGTTATGTATCTACCTGTGTGAGTAAAAGGAGAAAAGATAAAAAAATAAAATAAAAACAACTGAATGTAGAAGGTGTCGAGAATACTGAGCCTTGGCTTTATCAAGGACCAGCAAAAAACTCAGCATTTTCTCACTTCCACAAAGACCTAGTTGGAAATGGGTTTCTGCAAGGCCATAGATGCAAGTAACATTCCCACCTAAAATAGTTTAAAAAATATATATATATAAGTCATGTCCTCCGTAGAGTAGCATGACCTAGCACTAGTTAACAATTTCGCTTGCATCCATTAACCTTCATGGCCCGACCCATGCTCTTCATCTGTTACTATTAAACAGAGAGAAGAAGATTAAAGAGAACTCAAGCTGTGAGAGTGACATAATAAATAGAAATGATTTTCAGCTATAACGAAATTCCAAGTTCGTTTGAGAGAGAATTTAAACCTGAAAAACAATGCAAAAGAAATCCAAATTTTACATTGCAATTAAAAAAAGGAAATGTTAATTTATAACGAACAGATTTTTTGAAAGAAAACTTGAGTCTAAAACCCCTACTCTACAACTTATGACAGCACGAAAACGAGAATAAGTTAAAGATAAATATTAACTAAAGAAAACTTTGTGAAAGTTATATACCTTAAACAGTTAGTTGCAATATGTACAAAGTATTTCAGCAGTGCTTTAAGTGCATAATTAATTAGTTATTAAGAACTTAACTACTTTGAAAAAACAGCGCATAGACAGCGCATAGAAAAGGAACAGGCTTAGCCTTCTTCTGTTCCTAGGTACCCCAAAAGACGCTCAAAGTTACAAAGAAAAGTAAGAGTTAAAACCCGCAAAAATGTTAACAGACAAACCAATGCTTAAAAGCTGAAAAGCTAAAAAAACGACAGAGAAAAGGTACATAAAGTACAAACATTGAACTTATAAAACCTAGAACCCAAAAACAAGGAAGAGAGCTTACCTCTTGTGTGACAAAAACTTTTCTCCACACAAGAGAACATGGCTGACCCCTTCCGCCACTCCCTAGACGCTGGGGGGCAGTGAGGGTGGGGCTGATGGCCTCCTCATACAGCAAGAAACCAACGCGCGGAGATTTTAACCAGAGAAAAAAAAATATATAAACTTAAGACTGTGGATCTGTATGATCACAATGAGCAGAATTAACTCTCCAGAATACATGAGAAATATTATAAAATACACGAGCAGTTTATTTAATAATCTTTGCATGTATTAAATCACCTTAGTGAGCTTCTATAGATTAATCAGAATCTTATTAATTTTAATGTTGGTTTTACTATTTTTAGTATAGCTATCCTAGTGATGAATAACTAGTTTTCTTTTTTATTTGTTTTTATTTTCTTTTATAAACAGATTTTTAAGCTTTTTTTGTGATTTTGTTTATATTATTTAATTTTTTGTTTTAATAGGACCGTCATATCCATAGCACTAAGGTTCCTTTAGGTAGTTAATAGGCATCCTCTAGCCAACTTCCTTACGGCTTTGATTGGTCAGAATCATATTATTAACTGTGTAGAAAATTAAAGCAGATCTGCCAACCTTACTCCATTATTCAGAATAATTTTTCTTAAAGTTCTTTTGATGAAAGAAGAAGGAATTTCTGTTCTCTAGAAAACTTTCTAATAGTATATTAATGTGGTAATTGAAATCCAAATTGTTGCTGCAAATTCTTGACCAATCAAAGCCGTAAGGAAGTTGGCTAGAGGATGCCTATTAACTACCTAAAGGAACCTTAGTGCTATGGATATGACGGTCCTATTAAAACAAAAAATTAAATAATATAAACAAAATCACAAAAAAAGCTTAAAAATCTGTTTATAAAAGAAAATAAAAACAAATAAAAAAGAAAACTAGTTATTCATCACTAGGATAGCTATACTAAAAATAGTAAAACCAACATTAAAATTAATAAGATTCTGATTAATCTATAGAAGCTCACTAAGGTGATTTAATACATGCAAAGATTATTAAATAAACTGCTCGTGTATTTTATAATATTTCTCATGTATTCTGGAGAGTTAATTCTGCTCATTGTGATCATACAGATCCACAGTCTTAAGTTTATATATTTTTTTTTCTCTGGTTAAAATCTCCGCGCGTTGGTTTCTTGCTGTATGAGGAGGCCATCAGCCCCACCCTCACTGCCCCCCAGCTGCCTAGGGAGTGGCGGAAGGGGTCAGCCATGTTCTCTTGTGTGGAGAAAAGTTTTTGTCACACAAGAGGTAAGCTCTTCCTTGTTTTTGGGTTCTAGGTTTTATAAGTTCAATGTTTGTACTTTATGTACCTTTTCTCTGTCGTTTTTTAGCTTTTCAGCTTTTAAGCATTGGTTTGTCTGTTAACATTTTTGCGGGTTTTAACTCTTACTTTTCTTTGTAACTTTGAGCGTCTTTTGGGGTACCTAGGAACAGAAGAAGGCTAAGCCTGTTCCTTTTCTATGCGCTGTCTATGCGCTGTTTTTTCAAAGTAGTTAAGTTCTTAATAACTAATTAATTATGCACTTAAAGCACTGCTGAAATACTTTGTACATATTGCAACTAACTGTTTAAGGTATATAACTTTCACAAAGTTTTCTTTAGTTAATATTTATCTTTAACTTATTCTCGTTTTCGTGCTGTCATAAGTTGTAGAGTAGGGGGTTTTAGACTCAAGTTTTCTTTCAAAAATCTGTTCGTTATAAATTAACATTTCCTTTTTAATTGCAATGTAAAATTTGGATTTCTTTTGCATTGTTTTTCAGGTTTAAATTCTCTCTCAAACGAACTTGGAATTTCGTTATAGCTGAAAATCATTTCTATTTATTATGTCACTCTCACAGCTTGAGTTCTCTCTTTAATCTTCTTTCTCTGTTTAATAGTAACAGATGAAGAGCATGGGTCGGGCCATGAAGGTTAATGGATGCAAGCGAAATTGTTAACTAGTGCTAGGTCATGCTACTCTACGGAGGACATGACTTATATATATATATTTTTTAAACTATTTTAGGTGGGAATGTTACTTGCATCTATGGCCTTGCAGAAACCCATTTCCAACTAGGTCTTTGTGGAAGTGAGAAAAGCTGAGTTTTTGCTGGTCCTTGATAAAGCCAAGGCTCAGTATTCTCGACACCTTCTACATTCAGTTGTTTTATTTTATTTTTTTATCTTTTTCTCCTTTTACTCACACAGGTAGATACATAACCTTTTCTATGTTGTATTAGGTGTGAGTCAAAATTATATATGTATTTTTTTGCTTAGGTATCTTCTTTATAGAATATATATATATATATATATATATATATATATATATATATATATATGAAAAAGCCTTTGATTCGGTGAAACCATCAGCAGTTGCAATGGCTCTGAAATCCTGCGGTATTGAAGATGCATACATTAATATTATTAATAACATCTATGAAAATGCAAGTGCAAAGATTCTGCTATTTGGTAATACAACACACATAAAAATTGGGAAAGGAGTGAGACAAGGTGACACCATATCTCCGAAGCTCTTTAATGCTACATTGGAAAATGTCTTTCAATCACTGAACTGGGAAAACAAAGGGATAAAGATTAATGGAGATTATCTAACCCACCTTCGTTTTGCTGATGACATAGTCATTTTTGCAACTACCCCATCGGAGCTACAGAGTATGATGCAGGAACTTGCTGACAAAAGTAAAGAAGTGGGATTAAAAATGAACTTTCAGAAGACAAAAGTGATGTTCAATGCTTTTACAAGAAATGAAGATTTATCGATTGATGGAGAAAAGCTGGAGATAACAGACACGTACGTTTATCTTGGACAGCAGATATCAAGTGAGGGTCACATTAGTGAAGAAATTAATCGGCGTACAAAACTTGCCTGGAGAGCTTTTGGAAGAAACAGCATAATTTTCAAGAGCAATATGCCATTATGTCTTAAAAGAAAAGTGTTTGATCAATGCATCCTTCCAGTTCTTACGTATGGTGCAGAGACGTGGACCTTAGCTAAAAGAGACATACAAAGGCTGCAGACAACCCAAAGAAGCATGGAGAGGTGCATGCTTGGTGTAACCAGGAGAGATAAGAAGAGGAACACGTGGATCCGAAAAATGACAAGAGTAGAAGACATCATGATCAGAGTTAAATCCCTGAAATGGCAATGGGCTGGACATACTGCCAGAAGAACAGACCATCGATGGACAGCCGAAATTTTAGATTGGATTCCAAGGGACAGGAAAAGACCCAGAAGAAGACCACATGGAAGATGGGTGGATGAAATTCGAAAGTATGCGGGAGTGACCTGGAGGAGACTGGCACAAGACAGACCGTTGTGGAGGAAACTTGGGGAGACCTTCGTCCAGCAGTGGATTGATAATGGTTGACAATGATGATGATGATGATATATATATATATATATATATATATATATATATATATATCTCAATGTCTTCAGAATAGTGTACCAGGCCACATTTGCCAAATCACTTTTCACAGAATCACATGTATTTTAGCAGTCCATAGTGTGCCAACCATTTCATGGCTTTGTCCACAGTGTTGGTTTCTTGTGCCAAAGTTGTGAGCCTTCAGACTCAAAAGTTGGAGTCATGAGTCTTCCTGTGCGATATCTGAAAAAGATCGGTTGAAATTTAAATGAAACAGTAAAGTTTAACTCTGATATAGGTTGTGCTATGAACAACTCAATCACTACCAGTCCCAGAACCCAAACTGTCACTTTCCAAATTGCCATAGTATAGTGTCTCCATTATGGAGAACACTGCCTCTATTTTAATACTTTTCTAGAAGTGAGAAAGGCATCTGTAAGTGTTATTTTTTATGGTTAAGGAATCATATGTGAAAGAACCAAGCAATTCTAAGCCTGTGGTATGACAAACTAAGACGGAAATGAAGAGCTAGTTGGTGCAGTGTAGCGCCACAAAATGCATCATTTTCCTGGGGCAAGCAGAGATTCATGCCTCTTATAGTATTCTGCCTATGAATTGATCACTGCAGCAAGATAGGATGACCTTCATTTCAGCGGAGCTGTGCTTGATGCTGTCACCACAGCATTGGTTGACATTGCTATTCTTGCAGGTAGGTTTTGCAGTAAAAATCTTTAAAAAGCATTATGAAGATGAAAATTTTTCACCCTTTTTTATCAAATTGCATACTTTAAAACACATATATCATTTTTTTCCTTTGAAGTTTTTAGCCAAATAATTTAGGATGGTAAACTACACCTTTACTGAAGCACATTAATGAAATCCCTTTATAAGAGAAAGCGATATTGCTTTCTGTTTTGTTAATTGAATCGTGCTGCTTGTTACTTCCAAATTATAATTGTATATAAGCTGGGATAGGATATTAATTTCCTTTGGCATTTCTGAATCACATTTATTTTCTGTCTGAAGGTCTGAGGTCCAGACAGAAAAATATTCTGTGTAAATCGTCATGGATCTTAAGCGGAAGTATGTTTAGAAGTTAGTAGATGGAAACAGTTACTCAGAGAGAGGGACAGGTGCTTTTTTTTTTTTTTTTTTTTTCCAAAACTGCTAATAATCCATTGAAAAGGTGTGGTAATTCATTTTGCATGTTCCAGAAGGCTTTCTCATATAAATATTAACTGCAAAGTGAAGTATACAGTGTAGAGAATAAATGCAATTCATCTTAGGTAATTATTCACTTATAAATGGGATATGGAGAAAAATAGACCAATGAACTGGTATTTCAGTATGCTGAAGGATTACATATAAAAGTGACTTCTATTATGAACTACAGTTTAAGCTGGAAATTAGGAAGACATATTTCTGTCTCTGCAGCTTTTATTCTAAGAGCTGTTCCAGTGTATCTACAGAGGGTGAGTCGAAAGTTTTGCAATATTTGCATAAACGCATGTGCTGCTGCACGGTTATGTCATGTGTTTAAACCAGTTCAAGTCGCGCACCTCTTTCAGTTGAAAGGGATATAAAGTGGTAGTTGTTGCTGCAAACAGCATTGCAAGTCATCGTTCTGTCAGTGGTTGGGACACCTAAAAGAAAAACAGCCACAATCAGCTAATTAGGGAAGTTTTGCTTTATGAGTTTGAACTCAGCCATAATGCTGCTCAAGCAACATAAAACATTTGTCATGCGAAAGGGGAAGGTTCCATGGACCACAGCACCGCAACCAGATTGTTCAAGAAATTTCGCTCAAGTGACAGAAATCTTGATGATCAGCCAAGGTCAGGTAGGTCAGGAACCGTGGATTTGGAGGCCATAGAGGCAAATACGACAACCAGCACTCAGGGGTATCAGGCAAGCTGGGCATATCGCAGACCATACTGGTTTGTCACCTTCAGGACCTCGACAAGATCTGCAGGAGCTGCCACATTGTCCCTCACAAACTGACGCCAGCTGAAGCAAATTACCAAGTGGAAGTATGCACGGAACTCCTGGAAAACTTGTGCGTTTCATCAAGAGAACTGTTATGTGTGATGAAAAGTGGGTCTGTTTCTGTAATACTAACATACAACGACAGTGGTTGAGCCCGTACCAGCTTCCTGAACATGTTGCCAAACGTGGGTGCTTCGAGCACAAGATGATGCTCTGCGTCTGGTGGAATTTCAAGGAGATAATCCATTACAAATTTGTTCCAGACGGTTGGACTATCAACACCAACATCTACTTTGAACAGCTGGAACGAATGTATGCCGTTTTGGAGAAGTACCCAGCACTGGTGAACAGAAAGCGCACTCTCCTACTGCAGGACAACGCTTGGACTCGTGCCACACGAACAACCCAGACGAAACTCTAGGAACTTGAGGGCATCGAACTGATGTCACACCAAGCATATAGTCCGGACCTTGCCCTGTCAGATTATTACCTGTACCAGTCCATGGCCCACTTCCTTCATGGGTGGCACTTCAACAACCAGGAGGAGGTGGCACCTGGGGTGAAGGAGTTCTTCACCTCGAAGGACAAGAACTGGTACTGCCGTGGAATCGAAGAACTGGCAGACAGATGGCTAAAGATGGTGCAACACGATAGCCTGTACATTGAATGCTAATCAGCTTTTGTCATAAAAGTACATGTGAAGACATAAAGTGATCCAAATATTGCAAAACTTTCGACTCTCCTTCTGTAAGAAAGTTATGTACATGGCAATACTCAGGAATGTACATGTGGTTCTCAGTGTTCATTGCACACAGTACTTTTTCATCATCAACACAGAGGTGCTGATCCAGTGTGGATTTTCCATAACACACTGGCATGCAAAATTTAAGGACAAAGTGGAAAAAGTACTATAATGTCGTAAGTAGCAATAGCACTCAAACTTAAATTAAGCAAGATAGTAAGATCATGCAATGCATTGATTATGATACGCTTTCCAACATACCAGAAATCATTACTCAAGATATGAGGATAATGGCTGTGGAATAAATCTCGCTCCTGTGCCCTGACGTTTGACCCCATTTCAATTATATTAAACAGAATTGGTTCAGTATACCTCCAGAACAGAACAACATACTAAAGTTTTGTTCCAATAGAAACATTTTTAGTCAAGTTATGAGGAAATTGGCTGTGGAATAAATCTAGCTGCTTTGCCGTGACCTTTGACTTTATTTCAATGATATTAAACAGAACCGATTCAGTACATCTCCGGAACAGCTTGATGAAGTTTTGTCGCAATCTAAGCATTTTTACTTAAGTTATGGTGCATAAGGATGATGGAATGAATCCCCTCCTATGTCCTGATCTTTGACCCCATTTTCAATAGGGTTCCTTCCCAAGTTGTCCCCTACTGCATACTAAAATTTCATCAAAATTGAACCATTTTTACGCAAGTTATCGTGCAGGTGACAGACGTACAAAGCTGGAGCATATATGCTTCTTTAACTTACGGTTGGAAAGTGTAAATAAGGATTATGTCTGGGAACTGGAGTAACGGCAAGTGAGTAATAATAATAGAGCATGATGTGAGAACAAAGTGCACTCATGCAGTCCAATAACATCAGTTGAACAGAAGTTACCAGATAGTATGCATAAGAGTTACAGGCATTTGATTGTGTTTGTTGTGTATCAGAGATGACGAAATGGCTTGCCAAGAACATCTTGACGAATTTACTCGTGGTCGAATAATTGGAAGGCTTGAGGAGGGAGCAAATTATGACGAGTATGGCCCAAGCGTTTGGTATTGCCCATAGCATTGTATTGCATGTGTGGTCAACCTTCAGAATTACAGGCACAGCTGTGTGAAAGACCAGTGATGGTTGTCCACAACACCCCCCACCCCCTGGTGAGGATCACTATCTGCTCCTACAGGCCAAGAGGAATTGACACCAGACAGCAAGTAACCTAGCAGGGCTGCCAGTGGCAACTAAATAGGTGACTAATGCTACTATTTTTTATGACAGGCGACTATGGCTACTATTTCTTACAAAACAACAGCCAAAAGCAACTATTTTCAGAAAAACTTGAACTATTTTAATTGTAAGGCTACTATTTTTTTTAAAACGTAATTTGTGTTGCATATATCAATGTGCTTGTATAACATCAGTTTTAATATTGATACACGTGAATATCAACTTTGATATAGATATGTATATGTCGAATCCATGGTTCATACACATCCTGGAATTCCATTTTGTCCTGGAAAAGTCCTGGAAATCTCCTAAAATTCTGTTACATGTCCTGGAATTTTATCCATTCCTGCCTTTTTTTTTTTTTTTTTGTCCCTGCATGATGTTTTGTAGTTGAGGATTTTTCTACTGTGCACCCCCTGCAAAATGTGTGTGTGTTGGGGGTGGGGGGGCCTATCGGTTTTCTTGTTTAAGAGAACTGAAGCTGCATTATTAGCATCTTTTGTGTCAATGTTGTCACTTTGTCTGTTCTGCCGGGGGACGATATCTCTGCAATTATTAGTTCGATTTGTAAAATTCTTTTTATATTGGGAAGCTTAAAATGTGAGAATAGTGATCCGTTCGTTCTGTTTTTTTTTTTTTTTTTTTTTTTTTTTTTTTCGGTGCACAACTTCATCGCTAAAGGGTGCAAATGGAGATCATATCGAATTTAAAATGCATTTCATTTTATATATTTGCTTCTAAATATCAAATTGAAAAAATTCTCTTTCCTTTCGATGACATTTATAGCGAAGACTTTTAGTTACAGTCCCTTTTTCGAATAATGCATATATTTTCCGCTAGGGGGCGTAAAGGTAAATAGCGATTTTCCCAATATCTCCGCTTCTAAAAGTCCAATTTGAAAAATTCTTCCTGAGTCGAATACAGCTCTTGAGGTTGAAATGTTTTGCATACAAATTCTCATTTCTAGTAAAGAATGGTTTGGCCACCAGGGGGCATAAATATTTATTTTTGCTTCTGATGTATTTGCAACAAAATCTGAGCTGGAAACTCGATTGAAAAAATTCTTCCGTGAACCGATACCGTTCAACTCGGAAAGCTTTTTGAGAATACTTTCTGCTTAAAATAGTGCACAATTTTTCCACCAGGGGCGCACACTTACATCTTATTTTTGTCCATATCTCTGTTTCTAGGAGTACGATTTGAAAAATTCTTTCTTTGTTGGAGAACATTTTCAGTGCGAAATGTTTCTCATAAAATTTCAAATATTTCTTAACACACAAGTGTGCCACTAGAGGGCGTAAGCTCACATTTCCGTTTATAGCAATATCTGCGGACTAAAAACCTGACTGAAAAATGTTCTTTTTCAATCCGATAACTAACTATGAAAACTCCTTTATTTGTATTTTCTTCACAAAATAATGCACAATTTTGCTGCTAATGGGTGCAAATATTTAATCTATTTTTCTTAATACCTGTACTTCTAAATGTGCGATTTAAAAAAATCCTTTAACACCAGATACCATTTACCTTATGGAACACTTTAGGTTTGTGTTTGAGGAGGTTTGTGGTTCACAATTCTGCCACTAGGCGGTATTTGTGTACTTCTGTTTGCAGGCTATCTCTGCCTGTAAGAACTCTATTAAGAAATTTCTTTTTTTACTGTATGCCATTCACTATAATAAAGATGGAGAGTGAATAACATTTTTGCTACAATAAGAAGATCCTCTTCAAATAATGTACAACTTCCCCCTAGGGGTTGTAAAGGTCAAAATATTTTTCTTTGGAGTTAACTTTTTTACGGGTTTTATAGAGGTTAAATATTCAAATAAGTTGGTTGTCAAATTTTCGAACTAAATCCTAGTTCATCATCAGGAAACTAGGATTTAGTTCCAAAATATGACCACCAACTTTTTTGAATAATAACCTCTATATAAGACCCATAAAAAAGTTAATTCCACAGTACAATATGAATAGAGGTGCCATAAATTCATTTACAACTAGATATTTTTTTTGCTATCTGCTCCCGGCAGACGTATTTGAAAAGTTATTTTCCTTAGCATAGCTTTTGCAATGAAGAATGCTTTTCTCCTGTTTCCATCATGCAAAATTCTTCCGCTGAAACGCATAGTTATATCATGTTTTCTTTTATATCTCCCCTTTTAACTGATTGATTTAAAAAAATGTTTGTCTCTAATACCTTCTTTCTGCTATGGGAAACGTTTGTTGCTCCATTTGTTAATTTTCGTAGCATATTTTTTAGTCACTGATGGAAGTAAATAGCTGATTTTGTGTGTGTGGTGGTGGGGGTATTTTACCTTTACTGAAATTTTGTAATGAATACTTTATATAAAAATTTGCCATAAAATCAGATTTCTTTCTAATATCAGAAACTTAAATCTAGTTGTTTCTTAGTATTTTCTGAGCTTCTATAATTAGTCTTTTAATCATGCCCAGTTAAATTGCCATGATCACTAATGAATATAATTGCACACACCCGTTGGACATAAGGTTTTTCCGTTATTCTCTTTCATTTCACTTTGGAAATTTTTGTGCATACTTTGTTTGCTGGTGAGTAAAAATTTAAAACATAGCTACAGCATCGATATTATGTTGAAAGTTCCTTTCATAAATAAAATGTAACACAAATACTTGCTACCATGATAATGTGTTTAAGAAATAACAATCCCTTTGGTTCTTTGAAAAAGTTTCAGATATTTCACCTTTCCTTACTCTTAAATTTCCAATGTAAGCATTATTTCAAAATAATTAAATACAAATAGAATTTTATGTATTGATTGTGTGGTGTATGAAAGCATTTCAAAAGAAATGTCGCATACCTATGTATTTTTGAGTTTTATGGGGTTTTGTTTATTCTGTAATTTGCTTCAATAATAATTGAACTAAAGCCAAAGTAGAAAAATAAAGTTTTCTCAAAATCAGTGTAGTTATATATAAAAGTTTAGTAGATATTAAACCTAGTCACATTTTCAGTGGCAGTTTTGGTATTTCAGTATTTATCTGTGATTCTAAAGTTTCTGATTAGCTGCAGTAGACATAATTTTTAACATTCTGCATTAAGTTTGCCTAAGCGTGTAGGAAGTTGTTTGTTGTAGGTTACAAATTGAACAGACGTATGGTTTCACTATATTTTTAAGTAAGAGCATTTGGATCGTATATCCTGGAAAAAACCTGGAATTTTGTGATTGGAAAAGCGTATGAACCATGCGAATCGTTATCGATATGTCTTGTTCAGTTTATTGGTTTCTGTTTATTGCAAATATGATGGAGGAATGTCAGTGGCAAGTATAGACTAGACCCATATGTGATTAAAGGTACGACCTACTCAAATCAAGATATTTTGCCGAAAAAGTGTCCCGTTTTTCTGTTTGGAATATGGCAGTGCCAGGAGCGAGCACGTATCTTGCCTTCACCATATTAAAGACTGTTGTTTTCTGCGCTTATTGAAGTTTATTTGCTGTTAAATTTATCAATTTCAAATCGAAAGTTTTGTACCTAGAATTTCATGAATGATACATTATTGTTTTTACAGCTTTAATTTCCGAATGACATGGAAAATTCATGTTTTCGCCAACAGACATTTAAACTAACTTTACATTATCTACAAACTGTTTAATATAAATTAGGAATTGTTCATAACGAAAACATTAAGTGGTAATTGAAAAAACACCTGGTGAGACATTTCTGCGTATCTGTTAAAAATAACGAGACGGTACTTTTTGTCATTTGAGTAAGTCGTTCCTCTAGTCACGTGGGTCCAGTTATAGATGTACTTGTATGTAAAGAATTTATTCCAAACTGCAAAATTAGGATTGATCATTTTTGGAGAGACTTATTGTATCAAAAGACATTTGGAGACTGGAAATATCCATCTTTGGCTAAAGTTGTTAAAGCATGCATTGCTTTATCACATGGCAACTTCGATGTAGAGAGAGGCTCTTCTGTATCATGAACAGTTCTTTCAGATGAGAAGGTATCTATGTCTGAGAAGATGTTGAATGAGATACTAACAATTTGAGATGCACTAAAAATGTATAACAACAAAGTTGCAAAGGTGCTAATAACCAAAGAACTAATAAAATTAGCACTTAATGCACATAGGTCATATAGCGACCATTTGGAAGAGGAGCAGAGATTTAAAGGAACAGCAACTGAAAGCAGAGAAAGAAAGTTCTGGGAGATTGAAACAAGAATTGCTAAATAAAGGATTTGAAGAGCAGAAAGCAAACTACAGAAAACATGGAAAACAAGATAAAAATTGTTGTTCAAGAAAAAAGAGAAGTACAAGAATCATCAAATGCTGTGCTTAAAGAGAAGCCAGTGAGAGACTAAAGCAAGCATTAAAAAAAAAACATACCTGCCATACAAGTTGCACATGGCATTCTAGAAGGATAAGAGGAACTCCAACAAAAGGAAAGACAATATGAACTTGAAGCATTAAAAATGAGTAGGGTAGTTCATAAAAGAAAATCCTCCCTAATTGATGCATTTATGCAGATAACCTCAAAAATGGAATAAATCTAAGGTTAATGAGGAAGCTTTTTTTTTTTGGGGGGGGGGTTAAGCCTACTCTTATATGCACTGATGGTAGTGGTATAAATTCACACTAATTTTTTTGAAATAATTTACTGCATATAACTCTTCCAAATTGCTACCATGGTATAAGAATAATGTAAACTTTAAAGAGGACCCCCCCCTCCCCCAATTGCTAAATGATAAAAAACAGTTTATTTATACATATGGGGGGGGGGGGTCATATAAAAGTTTTTGATGTTCCATGACAATAATTTTCAGAATAGTTATAACCATTTCAAAAAATTTTAGCTTTGGTTTTATTATTGTCATAAGTGGGTGTAAGGATAATCTTAGGTCTACTGTTGTGAGAGCTTGGAAAATCGATCATGGTTAACATCTAGGGATTTTAACTGTCTGCTGTTATAAAAATAACTTAAATTAGAAGAAAGTCAAGTTTTTTGTTTTCTTATTTCTGTAATTATGAGTTGGAATAATTTTACAGGATAAAGTAATTTCTTTATATTTGTCTCAAAAGCATCAAGGACACTGTGAAGAATGACTGTAACATTATCAAGGCAGGTGTATATCAGTGTAATACTTTATATCAATTATACCTGACCTACACAGACTTGAGCTTGAATAGTAATACAGTTGTCCATGCCCTAATGAAATAGACGTTTCAGACAGGTTTTTTACATTTACCTTTCAAATATGAGAATCAATGTAAAATGTACTCTTTAACGTAATTCAAAATCATGTTAAGCACCATTATTATTACTTATGAGTTAGAGTTTCCATTATTGAAGAGGGAGATTACATTATACCCATTCCATTCCTGATGATAATAAACTGCAGGTTTTCATTTTTTAGTTCTAGGCTTCGTGTTTTTGTTTCATAGTAAACACATTCACAGTGTTGGATATTTATTGTCATAGCTGTACAAAAGGCAAGTTTGAAATATTTCCAAATGTACATCAATTCGAATGAGATTCTTGATATACCTCATATCAGATAACTATGATTATTATGTGTACAGAACAAAACAAGTAATCATAACACTGAATGAATACAACTATGGCCTTTCAAAAAGAAATTCACAACAATTTTTTCAACACAGTGTATGAAGCCCACTTGGAAAATCTTATATTTTTTTCCCCAACCACAAACGCTGAAGAAAGCTCTCCATACTGGCTTGATACAGATGAGAACATCTGACCTCCAGAACAGTGACAAAGAAGGAAGTGTTTTGTAATTCCAAAGTTTGTATCATGCTAGTTTTTGATATATTATTGAATAATTTTTTTTTTTTTGGGGGGGGGGGTAATTTCCATAACCTTTATAGTTCTGAGTGTCTTGAGTAGCATTATATTCAAACTTAAGATGCCCTTTTTGTATATATGTATATACACACTGCTGGCCACCCAAAACGCAACACCAAGAAGGAAGCATCCGATTGGCCTGAAATTCACAGCACGCGTCGCCCGCGAGAGGACATGCAAATGATTAGCATTGCTGGGCATATGCAAATCATGTGCACCCGGCACGCCGCCAAGAAGCACTATAAGAAGGGTGCGCAGAAGGCGTTGTGTAAGTAGTGAAAGTGTGTTGTGCTGCCGGACCTGTGCATGTGAAGCTTCCTGGTGCCTCGTCGCAGAATGCGGCAGTCATTCCAGCACGTTTAGGATTTCGACAGAGGATGAATAGTGGCTTATCGCGACAGCGGTTTATCGTACCGAGACATCGCCGCCCGTGTGGGATGACATCCAGCCACAGTGAGGCGAGTATGGATGCGATGGGCATTGACGGCTCACACCGCCACATCACGAATGTTAGCGCAGGAATTAGGGTGTGTTGCGCAACAACCTGTGTCAGCACGTACCGTTCGACGTCTGCAGGAGCGGAGACTTGTCGCACGGTGCCCATTGCTCCGATTACCATTGATGTTACACCACCGGCGAGTGCGGCGGCAGTGGGCCGTTGAACGCCGCACCTGGACTACGGAATGGTACGACATTGTCTTCTCCGATGAATCCCGCTTCTGCCTGCAACACCACGATGGTCGGATCCGCGTGTGGCAGCACCACGGCGAGAGACTTTATGACGCCTGCATTATGCATCGCCATACCGGTCCGTCGTCTGGCGTTATGGTTTGGGGCAGAATTAAATATGACACCCGCACCCCTCTGGTATGCATCGCCGGTACACTCAACAGCCACTGCTACATCTTAAACGTTTTGGAGCCTGTAGTCCTCCCTTACCTGCAGGACCTGCCAGCGGCCACGTTTCAACAGGACAATGCGCTCCCACCTGCGGCTACGCCTGATGAACTGTGGCAACGTGTGGAAGCAGCCTGGACCGACATACCCCAAGCCCACATCCAAAGCCTCTTTCGTTCGATGCCGCGGTTTTAGCGGCAGTTATTGCCAGCCATGGGGGCCATACGAACTATTGATGTCTGTGTGTTCCGCAAGTCGCACGGGCCTGTAAACTCAATCGTTTCATCTTTGTATCTGTTGTTATGTGTCCAGTAAATCTGGCTTTGCTATCTCGTGTCCTTCTTGGTGTTGCATTTTGGGTGGCCAGCAGTGTATAATTTTTTCCCCCACCAAAATGTGAACATGTGCTAATTTTGTCACCGTGGTTTAAAATAAATAAAAAAAATTAATTTTTTTTTTTTTTTTTTTTTGTGTGTGTGTGGAGCACTTACATTCTAAAACTCGTAATTTTTTTGGGCAACTATTTTAGTCATTAACATAAGTTAAGGCTACTATTTAGGCTACTATTTTTACCATTAGTGGCTACTAAAGCAACTATTTTCTTGGGTGTCATAGGCTGGCAGCCCTACATTGCAAAACAGCTGAACATGAGTACAAAATATCCAGTATTGCAGTTATCAGTGGCCAGGCAACTATACTAAGGTGGACTGTTTGCCAGGCAACCAGTATGCAGTGTTCTGTTAACAACTGCTTACCAGAGACACCACAGGGGTCCAGAGAACATAAGGACTGGAAAGCAGGACAGTGGGGTATGGTACTCTTTACTGATGAGAGTAGATTTAGTCAGTCTCTAGCAATTCTGGATGTCAGCTAATTAGGCATGAGGTAGGCACTCTGTATCACCCTAAAAGAAAAGCATCAATGAAAGAGATAGATATGACAGGCATGCTGTTCTTGTATGGGGGCATTCGGATCGATGAACGTATGGAGATCCACATACTGGAAACAGGTACTGTAACCAGTGCACGCTACTGTAACGAGGTAATTCTTCCCCATGTTTGTCTGTTCCGAGATGCCATTGGCCCACAGTTCATGTTAATGGACAATAAATGCTACACACCCCATCGTATGGTGGCTATTGATGAGCTGTTGGGAAGTGAAGGTGCGGATGGATTGGCCATCACTTTTCCCCCAACCTACATCCCATGGAACACATGTTGGGAGCTCTGGGGAGATGTGTTGCAGCACGTCAACACACACCACAAACTATTTAACAGCTGAAGACTGCGCTGACAGAAGAATGGGTGATATTACTGCAAGAACTCTTCAACAACGTAGTGAAAAGTATAGACAGACAGACAGCAAATCATGCCTCAACTTTTGGGGTGATCATATCCCATACTGAGGACCTCCTCTTCCCTTTGTACTGCCGTTGGCAGTGATGCATGTGTATCATGGCATCCAATGCTATGCAGCCATTTCTAAATAAAGTTCCACTACATGGTCGTATCAGAATAATATGACCACCTACCTAATAATGGGAATAACCACCCTTGGCCTGGATGACAGTGATGAGATGGTGTGGCATGGACGCAATGAGGCCCTAGAAGGTTGCCCGAGGCACACGTGCCCATTCGGACTTCAGCAGAGCACGGAGGTCCCGGAGATGACGTGGTTGTGGGTTGGCATGCCAAACCTATCGATCCAAATAGTCCCAGAAGTGCTCTATGGGATTGAGATTGGGCAATTTTGCCAGCCAAGGGAGATTGGATACATTCCTATTGTGTTCCTGGAAGCAGTCATGTACTCCCTTAGTGACATAGCAGGGCACATTATCCTGTTGGTAGACACCATCACCACCAGGGTAAACATCCTATCAACTTGAAGAGATGCATGTGGTCAGTACCAACTTGAAGAGATGCATGTGGTCAGTGAGAATGGACAGGTAGCCATTGCCGTTCAGGGACCCATTCAGTGGTACCAGGCATCCCAGGTCATACCAGGGAAACATCCTCCAGGCATGCACACTGCCACGACCAGCCTGTATTTGACTGACAAGCATGTCCTGCTGTTGGTTCTCGTATGTCTGACACTGTATCCACCACCGCCTGTCACTTCTGTGGAGAAGAAACTTCAATTTGTCAGAGAAGGCAACCTTTTTCTGCTCGTCCAATGATGGTAGTCCCATGCAAACTGCAGGCATCATTGCCGATGGACGTGGGTTAACATGGGCGCCTTGAACAGCGTCTACTCTGTAGACCCATGCATAACAGGGTTCGTTCTACTGTTATTGGGGACACGTACCTGGTTGGAGATCACATTTCCATCTGGGAACTATGTCGTCCTTCAGAACTTGTGATAACGGAAGGTTGACTAAATAAAGATTTCTCGGTAACATTATATTAAATACACCGGAGCATGAATACTCAAGAATTCATATAACATATTAAATCCGTTCATTTTTGGGGTGTGATTAGCACTAAGGAAAATCTTTGTGCTTATTACACCACAAAAATAAACAGTTTTAATACACTATATGCGGTTCTTGAGTGAAGATTTCTCTCTTAGTTGTAACTTTTTTTCTCATGATGTTCCTTCTGCTCAGTATTGTTGTTAAATACCATTTTATTTCAGAAATATCTGTAGTTGAGTTTAAAAGGGGAGGGGAGGGGGATTCCAAAAACAGAAGTCAGACTGAGTGAAAATTTCTCCTGTAGTCGTAGTATTTTTTCCTCGTGATGTACTTCTGCTCTGTATTGTTAAACATAATTTCCTCATAAATATTTGTATTTCAGCTTGAAAACAGAGGAAAATTTTCCGAAAACAAAAGGCGGATGGAGTGAAGATTTCTCTTGTAGTCGTAACCTAGCCCCCCCCCCCCCCTCTCTTTGTGTGATGTTCCTTCTGTCCTGTGTTAAATGTTATTTTCCCTCATAAATGTTTGCAAAATTTCTGAAAACGGAAGTGAGGAAGTTATACCATTTATCTAAGATAGTAAAAGATTTAATTGATACCATGCATTCATGTTCCTCAGGCTGAAAGTTCTTTCAGTATGATGCATGAAATTATTGTCATCTGAGGGCATAAAAAAATAGTAAGAAAAGCAACAATGAAGAAATTGAAAGGGAAAGATACTGTCAGAAAGAAAAACTAAATGAATTTTGTGCAGCTGCAGAGTCAACAAAGGAATTTGCTGAGAAGAAAGCAAGGCTTGCTCGCAACAGGAAACTTGAGCTGATGTTGGTAAAACAAGAAAGAAAGAAAACTGAAGCAATGCCTTTTCGAACCAGTTTATTTTGTTTTGAATTGTAATTTTATATTTTGAATACAGTGATGTTCTCTAGTTTAATATTAACACAAATTACAGTGAACAATTCCATCTTGCTTATGTTGCATTGTATTTGTTCACACTTGTTTTCTGCACATTCAGATTTTTCACCTGGCTAAACAGTTAAGCCTTTTTTTTTTTTTTTTTGTCAGTCTGATGTAGGATATAATATTACAAGGTTTTTTTTAATGATGTCACAGCATTATACTTATATTCGTGAAATTATGAAAAAACGCTTTTTTAGTATTACTGTAGAAAAAATAAATTCTTCAATGGGTAATGATTTTCTTTCAGACCAAAGCTATTAAAGCAAAATAATGTGTTTTTGTTGGTTCTCCATGTTTTTCTGTCAAACAAACAAACAATAAAAAACAAAACAAATTGCCAATTTAAAAATAGCATAATGTAACTTCAGTATTGACCATAGTAGGTTTGATAATAGCTGAAATTCAAGGAAGCATTTTCTTGCGATCTCCTCCTTTTTCTTTGATTGCTTAATCTCAATCAAATTTAATATTTTCTTTCAATTTTGAATTTAATATTTTCTTTCAATTTTGAAGCATGAAAATGCAATCACAGAGAGCTTATAATATTTGGATTAAGTATATTTCTTATCTGTAAATCACTGCCATTAAAAAGAGAGGTAGTTTTATTTAATTGCATATCCTTTAAAACTCCTATGTGTGCAATTATATTGCAAACAGGTTAATAGTGTTTGAGTAGAGTCACCATCCTATCCGGCACTTTTTGAGAATAGGGGGCATGGTTGAGTATACACACTTGTTTTCATGCCAAAAATTGCTGTACACTGACTGCTGTATGTGTGGGTACATTATTGTGAAGAAGGAACTGTTGCTCATTTTTGTACTCAAGCCTGACATAAACAATCTTCTTCAACAATCATTCCAAAATGGATATGTAAGCATTCTTAGTGAGAGTTGTGCCTTCAGGAATGAACTCGTGATGCAGAATTTCCTTGCTGTCATAAAAGCACACAAGCATTGTCTTCATTTTGGACTTCCATAACCTGATCTTCTTTCCTTAGAGTGACTGTGGCAACTTCCACTGAGCACTCTGACGCTTTGTCTCAGGATCATTAAAACAACACCATGTCTCATCACCTGCCACAATGCTTTCGAGAAAATTTTGCATTGTTTCTGCAGTCTCCAAGATGTCTTTTGCATTCTTCAGTCGTGCACGTTTCTGGTCATCTGACAAAGCATGCAGAACAAAACGGGCCGAACTTTTTTCCCCTTCGTAGCGACTGACTTAGACAGTTTGGGGCCTTGGGCAAAAGGCTTTCAGGGGCTCCCCGAAAACATAAACCCCGTGCTATTTATCTTGTTATCTAAATGTGAATAAGTAGCTGTTCAATAGTTACGGTTAAGGTAAAGTGTTCTAACCCCCTCAACACACACACAAACTTTTTTTTCCCTGTTTCTCGCAAGCGTTGCCTGCTGTGGCTGGAAAAAAGTGTTAGTCCATGCCTCCTTCCATACAAAGTGACAGTGATTGGTGCACCCTGTGTTCTTATAACTCAGTGGGCTATGAGCAATCACTCGTCCCTAATTTATGGCCACTGGTTCCAGGGAGGGGAGAGAGGCAACTCTCATCAGGCTTCGAACCTAGTCCCATCTCGAAGGAATGGCCAGAAGCCATCACTTAGACCACTGCGCCACTGGAATGGTGTTCTAGTTATTTGTGGAAATTATAATTTTCATTTCCATATGTTTCAACATTCAGTTCTGAAATTACAGTTTTCACTTTTTTCAGTGAATGAACATTGCAAATCAGTTTGATGCAAGTAATAATATGTAACTATATTTTGGGAACCCTTCAAGAAAAACAAAAGTAGTATCGCTTAATTTGCAAACCAAATCTCAAGACATGATATGATGGCTTCCATTGTCCCTAAATTCTATAGGTTGAAGCCTCGAACATAAAGTATGTTTATGTTCAAAATCAAAGCTATTAAGTAACTGATGCAAGTTTGTTCATAGTTGCAAACCACACCTCTCAATACTATAGCTTCAGTTATCTCAAATTTGAGTACATGTTAATGTCTGAAGTTGTCTCTGTAAAAAAAATTACACGAAGTGGGGAAAACAGAGTACCACTTTTTTGTAGTAAGACTTTTGGAAATTATTGTACTTTAGACTTTTTTCGTGTATTCCATTACTCATTTAACAGGCAAGAGGTTAACTATTCCATTTTTGTTTCTTTTTGGAATTCCCGATTTCCCTATATCTGCTGGAAGTTATTTTGAGTTCACCTTTACCAGATGACAATACACTTGTTCTGGTTTTTTCCTAATTGGATAAATTTTGTCATGTGACTTTATACTGCTTTGGAGATTCCAAGTGTTATACATTCTTCATAGTCAGTACAGAAATAATTGGCCCTCTACAGAACACATGAAACTGAATATACTATGGGAATCAAAAATCTCAGTAAAATAATGTTATTCAACATCTGTGTAAAGTTTTTATGTTTCTAAGATTTATTAAACATTTTTTGGATTGTTATTAAATGTTTCCAATATCATGAAATTTGATTTTTTAGATGTCTTCAGGCCATATACTGGCCGGAAATGTTAGAAACTGCCAGAAATTATTGTTCTAACAGGAATGAAAATATTCCATGCTTATTTTTTTCTGACTAAGCTTCATTTCTCACCCCCCACCCCCTTCTAAAATATTAGGATTCTAAAAATTAAGAATCCCAATTTGATTATTTTTTATATTTTTCTGATCATGTCCCTCATTTTTAATTACTTTGGTAATAGTGAGAATCAGCAACTTTGCATTTTTGTTTTTTAAATTTTCTAATGAAATGCAAGGTTTCGTATTTCTAGCAGTCTCTTCTTCAAAACCAATCAGTAAAGCAAGATTTTTTGCCCCTTCCCATTTTTAAAGTGAATTTCAAAATCTGTAGTTATTCTTTCTGTAATGGAATCTGAGTCATTTCTGTGACCTGTAAAGTTGTTTTCACCATGGAGGAGTAATGCAAGTGCCGATGTTTGATGTTGAATTTCAAGTAAAAAATGTGTTTTCCCACTGCTTTATCAAAGGTTAGAGGAAGTTTTTGTTTAAAGCAAAATCAATATTTAAAAATGCTACTGCTTGCCCAGTATGCAGAGAAAATGGCTTTACGGGGAATGAAAGATAATGATGGATAGTTGAAATTCTGATTTTAAACAAAAGGAGAAATGCTTGCTCTTTTTGTCTGTTGATATATAAGGATCATTCAAATGAGCCAACAGACATAGCAAACTGTCAAATGGATTTACTGCAGCATCAACACAAAATGTAAGTGGCCCCACTGTAGTGTTGTTGCACTGCGATCATACGATGATGGAAGCAGTTAGCCTTTGTATTAGAACTTGTGCAGGTGTTTGGCCCAATCACTCATGCTTGAAACAGAGAGCAGTTATATGTTTTTTAACCGTGCAAGGTTTCGGGAATACAGAAATTCATCGCCGTACGAGTAACGTACAACAACTGCATGTCTTTGTCACATATTAAAGACTGGAGTAAGCGGTACTGATAGGTGCGGTTATTGTTGAATGGTGATTCGAGGCCAGGGCACATGTAATCACCGATGCTTCCATCGCCAAAGTGCATAGGTTCAATCGGGAAGACTGAAAATTCATGGTGGAAGCACTTGCCAACAAAGTTAGAATACATGTAGACTGTAGGGTGTGTGCACTCCGTTATCCAGGATTGTCTAGAAATATTTGAGTGCAGTGGGTGCCACACAACTTGCAACCTGTCCAGAAAGACATTCGCATGGGTCTGTTCTTGCAACATTTACTCTGGTATCATCAGGAAGGTCAGTGTTTCGTCGACAGAATCATTGCGGGAGATGAAACGTGGTGCCAAAGACAAAACAGCCAATGGAAACACACGTAGTCTTCACCACCAAAGTAGTTAAAGAGAATGCAGACAAGTGCATGAACAAGTGGTAATGTTGACCTTTTTTTACTCGACCACAAGTGCCTCCTGTTGGTAGAGTTTCTCACCAACGGAAATGCTGCCCAGTACGTGGATGTACTCAAATTGCTGTGAGCATCACTCAAGTCTAAGCAGCCCAGGCTGCTCACTGCAGGACTCATTCTATTTCATGGCAATGCCCCCCCCCCCTACACACAGCAAAAATCATCCAGAATTACCTTTCCAAATTCAGGTGGGAAACACTCCACCATCCGGAATACAGCCGTGATTCATCTCCCTGTGACTTTCACATTTTCTTCGGAGAGCTCATCTGAATGAAATCTGTGACCCCACAGATTTCATTCAGATGAAGAGGTGGTAAATGCTATTTGGAAATGATTCCATCAGCAACCCACTGCCTTCTACATATGGAGAATTGAATGTCTAGTGTCACAGTGCCTTAACAGCCACAGGGATTATTTTTAAAGTAAGTTACAGTATCTTTCTCATACGACCTTTGGCTCGTTTTTCATTTGAATGACCGTTATAGTAGTGTATGACTAAGAAATGAGAATCCTTGCAAATTCAGAGAAATTAAGTTTTGATGTTATTGACTCCTTAAATGCACTTCCAAAAATTTGTATGAACCCTGTATATAGTAACACCCACAAAACCTTTAATTGCATCAGATTCCTGTATGTGGTAGCTTCAAATGCAGGATATGGTTATATTTGAGTTATATCCAGAACAAATTATAGCAGGTGAGCAAGCAGAGTTCCACATTGTTTGCAATAACAAACTACATGTCCAGGTGCTGTTCGAGATTGAAGTTATCTCCATAAGAAATTAATTCATGCCAAAAAAATCGAGTGCTGCTTTGTTCCTACATAGGCCATACTGAAGTAATGAGGAGAATGATAGTTCATATATAGGTAGTTCCATCCCTCGTCATGGCCATGAATGCCAAATGATGTCAGTAGCAAAAAGATGGCTGACAGTGATACATCATTCTGTCAGCATGCTGTGAGAGAGGAAATTCCATCTGTCGATATTCACTGTAGGCTTCAGCATGCATATGCATGTACAGTGTGAGGCGCATTAATGACTGTGTGGTCACTGTCGAACAGCTTCTCCAGAACACATCAAGGAAAGGTTTGACTCCTCAATTTGTGATGGTGAAGAAAATTATGGCAAACTTGGCCTTAGGGCACAGTGCAGTTCAGGAAATGATTACCTGCTTGGGGTATCGGAAAATTTTTGCCCACTGCATCCCACGTCTACTAACAGAAGACCACAAAGGCCAGTGCAAAGGCATCTCCTCACAAGTGCTAAAGCAGTATCGAAATGTACGTGCCAATTTTTTTTTAGCACTGTATTGTGAAAAGTTGGTTCCACCATTTCGAACCTGAAACAAAATGACAGTTCTGTCAGCTGCAAAGGTTATGGGAACTATCTTTTGGGACACGGATGTATGCATTCTGGTTGATTTTTTAGAGCCTGGACAAACCGTAAATGTAGCTCATTATGCCCACCCCATGCATTGCGTGAAAAACAGCTGGGAAAGAAATTCATTTTCCAGCAGGACAATGCTAGGCCCCATTCTGCTCGTTTGTCTTCAGAAAAAATCCAGAAATTCGGATGGGAACTTTTACTTCACCCTGCTTACAGTCCAGATCTGGCGCCCTCCGACTATCATCTTTTTGGATTCCTAAAGGACCGGATGCGCGGTCAACACTGCCAGAACAGAGAAGCAATACAGCAAACTGTACGTCGGTGTCTTTGCCCAAATGGAATGGAGTTCTTTAAACTGCCAAAGAAAGGGGATTTTGTAGAAATGTAGATTAGGGTGTCGTACTTATTTCTTCAATCATTACAACTTGCATCTATGGAAGGTCCTGCTTATTGTTTGTAGTACTTTTTTACACAGATGAATTTGACGACAGCACGTAGCCTGTAGGGGCTGGGATTTATCGTACATCATGTTTATGATTAAAATTATCAGCCGTGACTATTTTTTATTTGTAACAACTTTTTATTGAGAGATAATGTGACCTGAATCTAGTGGTGTGCTTTGTTTCAATCAACTCAGTTGTGCTATGCTTTTTGAGCATCAATGAATGAAATACGAGATATTATCTGACTTAACATCCATGTCATATTTACATCAATAAACGGATTCACAAATTTGTATGTCAGAGTATCTTTTGGTTCAGTTCATATTTTGAGGGGTAGTTGTACTCTAATCATCAGGTGACCATACATCGCACATTTTGAAGGTGGTCCTTTTGATGCCAAAAACAGAATAATCAACCATATGATTGTTTAATAATTGCCTGATTAATTAAAATACAAAATAATCCATTTTGCACTCTTTTTAAGAAAGAAAAACGCCCATGAAGACAGTGGTCAATGGTTGTACATCTTTTGGTTTTATTATCCTTGTTTACCTTAAGGACACAGTTTTAAGTTACTTTTCCAATCATATTTACATAATACACAAAAAAGCTATTTCCATATAAAAGAATATGGATATAATTTTTTCAAATTGATGTCCCATTATTACACTTCTGTAAACTGAATCACATACTCCATGTTCTGTGTTGCATTAATACACATTTTGTCTTGTACACATTAGATACTATTCTTTGGAAGATTTAGTATAATTAACACTAAGTCTGAAGCAGCTTGAATGCAGGATTGCTAATAATATCAGTTTATGAAAGAAGTTTCTTTCTCCAACAGTATTTGTTTGGTGCTATCCAGCTGAGTGGTGGTGTTTTCAGAATCTTCTGGTACTGATTTCAGTGGGACAACTGCAGATGAAGGTCGGTATGGTGATGACTTGGCTCGGATGCCATTAGCATCAGTCTGTGATAATGATGTTGTGGTTGTCCCAGATGGCATGGAACTAGGACGGCGATAGGAACGACCAGGATATCTCCGAAGTGAAGAACGCAAATAGGCATTCATAACAACAGACTGTACCTAAAATTTAAACAACTTGTTACAGCATTCATATCTGTGGAAAGATACTGGACATTAAAAAAAATGTTGTAGTTCATGAATGTAATGAAATGCTGAATTCCCTTGACAAGAGGTAAAATAATTGTCATTAATACCACAGCACATAGAGAATGACCAAAAAAAAAAAAAAAAAAAAGTCATCCTGACAAGCTAAATTTGAATAACTGATTCAAAAGTACCAAGTTAATTAGGTTTATGTAACCTGCTACATATGTTAATATTCATTTTTAAGGTTTAGATTATATATATATATGTCAGTCACTTTATTTGTAGGAGCATCATCTATCATGCACTAGAAAAATTTTTACAGCATTAATTTAAATGAATAATTGCCTTTATGGTTCTTGACATATAGCATGAACCTTAACTTGTTGGAAAACTACAAAAAAGTTTATTATTATCATTTGTATTTTTAATACAAAATTGAGTGAGGGCTATGTTTTCATTGTTTTTTCACTAACAAGTCATTTATAGTTGAAACTGAAGGTCTGAAATAACCATTTTTTTTATAAATGGGAAAGAGTGCACATATTTTGTTCACCTTTATTATGGTAGGATAACAGATTTAATCCTTTTTTTTTTTTTTTTTTTTTTTGGGAGGAATAAGATAAAGCATGTTTAACTCATTTTCTCAAACTTTATTATTTTGTGACTCTTTATTAAAGGGTAAGCAGAGTCTGCTGGTATTATTACAGAAACAAAATATAGTTCTGCTTACGAGGCTTGACTTATAGACAAAAAAGCAGGTGAACCGTAGGGTCTACTTCCTTTGCGGAAGTTTTAATGAATCGGAGCATTCTTCCAAAATATTGCCCATCTGATTTTGAAAACCATCTTTTGTTCTGTCCATCACCCACCAAAAGTGCCATAAATTAAACATGCTTTTGCTCATTTCTCCAAAAAGGAACATCATGAAGATTAAATCTGTAGGTAGATAGGCTGAAAACACTCGTGCAAATAACATGTAGAGCTTACTGCCATTCATGCACGATAAAACACTACAAGTTTCAATTACTTCCGATATTGGAGGTTAATTTTTTGACGTGCATTAATTCAATTGCATTTTTTTAACCTACCTTTTGTGTTGGTGAGGAATTTAATTAAAATTCAGCAAAAAAATGGAAAATTTTGAAAAATGAGATCGGTGACCAACAAGAGATGGCGCCACAATGCCCAAGAGGAAGCCAATAACAGTTGCAGCCCGCGAGAACCACGGTCCGTGATGGTAGGAGCAAACGTCCCCTAGATGATGGTAACGGAATGTTACTGAAAGTACTTGGGTAAAAAAAACGTATTAAAAGAATGTAAAGGCAGCAAAAGAAAAAACTCATTTAGTAACGAGACCAATTAAAACCAACGGGAGAGAAAAACTGAAGAGGACCCGAAACTGAATGAAAAAACCCCATGCCGCATCTACATATATGAAATAATGCCATAAACCACGTGCGGTAAGTGTTAATCGAACTTCCCCAACACAAAAGGTAAGTTCAAAAAATTCAAAAACACTACAAGTTAAAATTTATTATAAAGACAAGGTCTTTTTGACACTGTCATGTTTATTCTTACATGTGATGATGGACCTGCAGCAGAGTTCAACAGGCCATTAAATAATGTGGTATATGACGTGTGGTGATACTCAGAGCCATTGCACAATCATTGGTTAAGGTTTCAGTGTCTACTGTGTAGGCACATCTGGATATTATAGAAATCCAGGGTAACTAATGATATATAAGCTCTCATTCCATACAAGATAGTGGGTATCATTATTCACCAAACGTTATAGATGTGTTCTTTCAGTCTAGTCGCCGATGTACACCGCCTTCAAAGGAATATAGTGTTGTTCACCACTGCCACAGGATCGTGGTGTTTTAAAGAATATTATTATTAGCATTTGAATCTAAGTTTATGGATCCCACATATTTAAGATGTTTAGTCTCTCTTTGTAGTGTGGTAAAATCGTAATTTCTTATACAAATCCTTCGTAGCCATGATTTCTGGCAATTTTGTTCATTTCAATGGTGACTAGAGGAGTGTAATAGCACGCTGGAACATAAATCGGATCACAGAAATTTTATAGTTCAGCAGATGTGGGAATCATTGATGTATTTCAAGATGGTTTACTGAAAACTGAAGTGTGTAGGAAATTGGGTTGCTTTCCAAGAGAAAGTCCAGAAATGGTAAACTATGATTGATCTCAACTTCATCAGTGAATGTAATAAACTTGTACTGGGATGACAAGAAATTAAGTCATCTAATGTGTACATCCAAAACAAAAGCAAGGTGCATGTTTATATTCAGAGAGCACCTTATCCTCTAAAGACTGCATAATGATTTCCGGAAGAGTGGGGAGCCCAACTGCTATGCCAATAAATGACGTTGTTGAATTGGAAAAAAAGAGCACTTCTGAACTAATTATAAAGCACAAATTACAGACTGGAGTTTTGACTCAATTATGTTGTGAACTAAATCTTATAGGTACATTTGGGTATAAAGAGAAGATATTGTAAACGAAGTTCCTTGGTGCTGGTAAGTTCGGATCTTGTTCAGAGCTAGAAACCGAGTAACACAAATTAGCTATCAAAGGAGAAAGGTAATTTGCTAGAGCTTTTTCCAAAGGTTGGGACCTTGGAAAAATGTTAGCGAAGTACCTTGCTCCTTTGATTGCTAATTCGTGTTACTCTGTTTTCTAGCTCTGCCCAGGCCCTGAACAAGACCTGAACTTACCAGCACCAAGGAACTTCGTTTATAATGGCTTCTCTAGATGTTGTGTCTTTATACCCAAATGTACCTATAGATTTAGTTCACAACATAATTGAGTCAAAACTCCAGTCTTTGGGTACCGTCTCAACCAGCCAAATTCAGACTGTAATTTGTGCTTTAGAATTAATTCAGAAGTGCTCTTTTTTTCCAATTCAACAACGTCATTTATTGGCATAGCAGTTGGGCTCCCCACTCTACTTGCGGAAATCATTATGCAGTCTTTAGAGGATAAGGTGCTCTCTGAATATAAACATGCACCTTGCTTTTACATCAGATATGTTGACAATTTGCTTTTGTTTTGGATGTACACATTAGATGACTTGATTTCTTGTCATCCCAGTACAAGTTTATTACATTCACAGATGAAGTAGAGATCAATCATAGTTTACCATTTCTGGACTTTCTCTTGGAAAGCACTTCAGTTTTCAGTAAACCATCTTGAAATACATCAATGATTCCCACATCTGCGATCCGATTTATGTTCCAGCGAGCTATTACACATTCCTCTAGTCACCATTGAAATGAATAAAATTGCCAGAAATCATGGCTACGAAAGGATTTGTATAAGAAATCACGATTTTACCACACTACAAAGAGAGACTAAACATCTTAAATATGTGGGATTGCTTGAAAATATCTTTTTGAGCAACAATTTTTTTGTTGCATGGCCCCAATAATACTGGCTTGTACATTTGAGTACTTGGTCCATCCTTAAGCTGCTGAACAACAAAATGTCCTTTCACAAAGTATTTAGAAGAGTTCCAGACAGTTTTCAAGGTAAATACTTCCCCATCTGGCATAGTTAACTTTACCATAAATGGAGAGCTTTGCAAAGTGAAGCATCTAATTGCCTCATGGAACAGGAAGCTTGCTTATGGGGAGTTTTCCAGTATTTGAACATTTTATCTTTCATCCTTGCTGTCCAAATTAGCTGAAGTGCTCACTAAGGCAAAATTTAATGGAGGCAGAGGGGTTTCTTTTCCAAAATCCTTTTGCAGAGATTTCACTGACTCAGGATACTTCCTTTTGGAAGAACTGCTGCCGCTGCAAAAACTTTTGCTATAAGACAGCACAGAATGAAATCTTCACTGGCCACATTTTTGTAGATTCAAAGAACATTATTATCGTGCTGAAGTAAATGCATATTAACATCGAACTGTCTTTGCATGATTCAAACTTGTGTTAGATATCCTAAAGTTAAGAAAACAACAAGTTAGAAGTATATAAATAAACTTTTAGATATTTCGGATTACACCGTGAATCCATCTTCAGAAAACATTAATTGCATAAAAAGAAACGTTACAATTTTAAAAATAAACATCATACTGACAATGATATACAACGCGAACATGTGCATTGTATGTCAGTACGATGTTAAAGTTTTATGAAGATGGATTCACTGTGTAATCTGAAAGATCTAAAAGTTTATTTATATACTTCTAACTTTTTGTTGTTTTCTTAACTTTAGGATATCTAACGCAAGTTCGAATCGTGCAAAGATGGTTCGATGTTAATATGCATTTTGTAGATTCTCCACAGAAAGACTGAATGGCTGCATTGTCTCACTGATAGAAAAACTTCCCAATTCTGTGACTGTAGCAGAAATGATGGTTGTCAAAATACACTGAACTAAAAGTTAAATATTTGTATGCAATAGTGGTATCTGAATAAAATTTGTTGTGTAAATTAATTAGTGAACCTCAAATTTTCAGTGAAAATGCTTTACTATAGGTGAATAGTTATAATTACTGAAATTGTTCAGAATAATCTTGGGAACATTATTGTAATAATAATTATGAAGGCAATAGTTTTTGTGATAAAGCCAGATTTCTGCAGGTTAGTATAGTATAGTGACTGCATTGTACCTTGTCAGCCATTTTTGGGAAAAAGAATTGACAGGAGCCAGAAATTGTCCTTTACTGAACTAGAACATATCCCAGAAGGGAAATGCTCTATACACCAATCTTCCAACAGGCCTATGGATGCCCCCCGACTACTACATCTTCCAGTGACTCCTTATAGCCTCATATGCTTGCAAGAATTATTTCCTTCTATAAATAGAACTTTCCACTGATAAGTTAGTAACCATTTTTTTGAAGTATACACTTTTACATTCTTTGGAAGCATGTAGATCAACCACTATTCATAGGTATCTAATGCCTCTTCTGTGCTAGAAAACCTTGGTAGCAAGGTCTAACAAATGCGGCAAAATTCACCAGACCTTGTTGCATGGAACTTTTTTATTCCTACATGTCAAAAGCCAGGCAATTAAAGCCATACTTAAAGAACAGTGGTCTACATGATACCAAAGAAAGTAAAAGTTCAGGTGAATACTTCAAAAAAATGTAACTTTCAAGTTAGAATGATATTCTTGAAACCATGTGTAAGATTTTTGAATGTTCTCTAGTATAGTACATCTATAAATATTTTATGACTAGGGAAAATTATGATCGTTTATTACTTTTCCCATCAAAAGATATGTTCAGGAATTTCATGGGTTTAATTACATTTATCAGATTACTGTACGTGTCACTTTACCTCTGCCATATAGCAGGGTATTTTTTGTTGTGAGCAAATAAATTTATCACTTGTGTTTTTCATACATGCATCACCTACGAAACAATATATTGTGACAACATTAATTGTAGAAGCACCACAAATGAAGTATGGATTGGCTTACCTCTGAATTTAGGAAGCAGTATAAAATCGCTACAAAAAGCCCCTGCAAATGAATAATAGTTGTTAGATTTATGATAACAATAATGCTTTTGTGAAAAAAGAAAAGGAAGCTGTTTTTTCATCAACATATTTCAAATATAAAGAAATAGACAAAGTGTGTGTAATAACATATACCTTGAATACTCAAATGTGTATTCTAGTTAGGAATTTGGTGGAGCATGTACACTTTGAAAATGCTTAAATTAAAAATTTCAGAAACACATGATTACTGAACAGTTAATTGCCAAGTTTCCATGTTTAAATCCACAAATCAAAATGTGAACTAATGGGAAGGCTAAGATTAATTATTCAAAAGCACATGCTGTTAATATGTTTTACAAGTCTTTCATATAGTTTTAAGTAATGAGCAGGTCCTTTTTAATTTAACTTAATTGGCATTTCCACTGAATTTATGACTGATGCCTGTTGCTGATCAGTACTACAGGACAGCAAAATGTGTCCAGCTCCTACATGATATGATTTCTACTATTCAATCAGGGAAAGCTTTGCATTAAATTTCATGAACTTATAGAAAAGAACATAATGAGATAATTGATGTCATGGCTATTCCTAGACTCGATATATTATAAATTCCACTAAATTATGGGATTTACTCAGGAACAAAAGGATATTATGTACAGTCGAATTTTCGGATATAGTAGGTGTCATTTGTGAGCTAAATTCCAACCTTTCAAATCCTTTAATGTTGTACCTTTCCTCTCTATTTCCAGTCCTGAAAGTTTTCTCCTGAAAAAGTGCTGTTGATGAGTCAGAACTTCTACAGTGTCCCAAAGCACCTTATGTCCAGTATTTTGAATATGTCTGTCAAATTTTTAATAATTATAAAAAAGAAAAGATTCAGAGATCAAAAACTACGTTTCAGTTAACTAGAAAATTTACTTGCCACTGAGGACTGTTTGAAAAACTTCAGAGGATTAGTGAGAAATTTCTAATTAGTCTCCAGGATCACGAAATAAAATCAGTAACTATCTTCCAAAATTAAAACAAAGAGAAGAAAACATCCTTTTACAGGAAGGTGTGGTCTCAGCTATGTGGGATAAACAGGCAGACAGTGTAAGACCAGATTGGCAGAACATAAAGCTGCAATTAAAAATTTGACAAACAAAACATGTTTGGACTGACATTTTTGAAATACTGGACATAAGGTGTTTTGGGATGCTGTTGAAGCTCTAGCACATCAACAGCACTTCTTCAAGAAATTTTTTTCAGAAGGACTGGAAATAAGAGAGATGAGGTACAACATTAAATGATTTGAAAGGTTGGAATTAGCTTACAAATGGCAAAACATACTTATAGTGTAGTTCTGAGGAAGGGTAGGGGTGCTACCTGAAAATTCGACTGTAAGTAATATCCTTTTATTCCTGAGTAAATCCAATAATTTAGTAAGATTTATAACAGAATGGGGTATTAATTTAACTTTTAACACATGCAAAACAACAAACAAGTTTTGTTACATAACATACTTTTCTTTAGGATTCATCACTTAGTTATGATGAATTAAAAGATTAATTTTAATGCTTTTCTTTCAGGAACTGCTAACATCTAATTCAATTGTATATACAGTACACAGAGGTAACAAAACAAATGAACTACAGAAAATTGTAAGTATTCAGTAAATAAGAAAAGAACATGTATAAACTATACATACAGTATATGCATTGTTTATAAAAAAAAAAAAAAAAGGTATCTTTAGGTGAGGTTCTACGAATTTTTACTTGCATGCTAGCAGTAAATGCAAAATTGACTTAACCTCAAGAAACTTAAACATCAGTGAGAAATGAATCTCCCATATACATGGAAGGCAATACAAATCTCATTGATTAAATCAGGAGTTGCGATTAGAGGTAGATTACACAAAAATTGTGATAACTACATCTGTACAGGGAAAAGGTGTTTTTCATTCAGTTAAAGTAAAATATTGGTATATTTCTTCTGTTGGATGGATGGGAAATATATATACATGGTTGGGTTGTAAATCCTTAAATATTTTTCACTGTACACCATGTAAATTTTCAGTTTAGAAAACTTGAAAATTTCCATCGTTCTGGAGCGGGATTCGAAACCACACCTCCCGATTTCCGGTCGAGCAGGCCAAGGAAATTCCGAGCAACTGAACACGCATATCTGAGAATCTTCAGATTTGCGCTAGTCGAAACAAATTTCTGCCCATCGTAGCGTCTAAAGACCTTTTCACACATCCAGTATCGGATGTAGGTCAGTACTTGCAATGATAGAAATATATACTAATTATTTCTTCTGTTGGATGGATGGGAAATAAATTTTCCTTGAAGAAATATATATATACACATGGTTGGGTTGTAAATCCTTCAATATTTTTCACTGTACACCATGTAAATTTCAAAATTTTTAATCGTCCTGGTCGACCAGAAATCGGGAGGTGCGGGTTCGAATCCCGCTCCAGGACAATCTTTGATCTTCAGTAACCTCTTGGAGTTGCTGTGATGGCTAGGTCAGTTTCAGGATCTGACCTTTTGTTCACTAACAACACTATGTAACCCCTGAATGCAATCTGAGATGTCCCTTTTATCATTTTTTTCTGTATCCACGTTTCCATCCTATCATGCATCATCTGGAATCTCTCAAACAGGTCAGTTCCTTTCAATGTTCAGCAGGGTACTACATCACAAAATGCTTTCCTGTATGTTGTTTTCAGTCATTTTATAATATCTTGATCCTGGCCTGATCTATGCACATGCTTACAGTGCCCAGTTCCTGGCCTCACAAAAAGACCAGATGACATGCACGTTTGCTTCCACACGAGTCAATACCGTCCCTCTACCATAGGGAAGATTTGTATCATTTTTGTTGTTCTTTAATCAAAACAATCAGAATGCAGTTCCAGCATACCAGTGAAATAGGAACAAAAATTCTTTTGTACTTACACCAAAAAATTGTAACATCTTTAAGTTTCAACCCCAGTGTTGTTTTATTTAGTCTAAGGACGTCGTTAATGGTATAGTGAGTACTCTGGTTATTACTGTAAATAATTACATATGTGTAGTTGATTGTCAACCTTTACCTCACACTACTCATTATATACAATGGGATGTAGCCTGGGTCCCAAGGGAAGGAGCTAAACTGGGTTGTAATGAGGAGTGTGTTCAGAAATCAACGTGACTTCTAAATTCAAATCATCCTGTTCTACGAAGAGCAGTGAATACAATGGGAACTTTTACATTATCTTTAACTATACCAGGGACAACTTTTTCGCACTGCAGCGATTCGATCTCAAACGTTTCGTTATTTTCGTCCCACCCTATATTGGACAGGCGGGGGTTTTGCCCAGCTACCCGCGTTCAGTTCGTTGTGTTGCAGTTCTGATCAGATCATATGTAGAGGATTTTAGGAAGGGAGTGTCTGACCCAAGGCCTTAGAAATAGGAAGCTAGGAGATTTGGGCTAGAGTGCACGATAGGAAAATGACACGGAAGCGAGGTAGAAACGGGGAGGAAGACGACGCCCTTATTTATTACCCGGAGTCCGACGCACAGGGGATGTATAGTGGTTCATACCTGCAGTTTCGACGTGGCAGTCACGAATGTTGATCACTAGGCCATCCGCGGCCCGTGTTGCAGTTCTCGTGTTGCATAGCACATGAAAACCATTAAATTTCCTTTTGAACGCACTTTCACACTAAAGGATATCTTCATATAATATAGATCCCCAAAATCGGATACTAAAGTGTATAGTTTTTTTTTTCCTTGGCACTTGACAATAATGGAATTGCCTGATTTTTAGGGTGCAGCAAGCACTTCCCGAGCCTAAACACGTGATTTGCAGCAAGAAGGGAGCAGGCGAAGGGTTCGGTAGTAATCTCACCGTAGGGCGGAATTCTTGTGGAAAGCTTTGCAGTAAACATTGTTTGATCTGAAAGGGGGCTTCTTTAGGGAACAGTGAGATCTCTGTCTTTCCCAAGCAAGCAATGTGAGACAATGGGGGGGGGGGATGAACCAAAAGGTGGGACTGCCGTGGTAATGTGTCTTAGCCCCGCAGGGAACAAGTGACTGGGGAAGTTTTCCACGGTTGTCTCTGAGCATCGGAAATTACCTCTTCGACACGCCGCACCCAAAATGCTTGCACCCCCAAAAATAGGAGATTCCATTATCATAAAGTGCTAAGTAAAAAAAAAATCCGACTATAGATTAGTTGATTGCTGTTCTTTACAGATGTTAGTCGCATATGTTATTTTAATGTAATTTTGCGGAACAATTTTAAAATTTCTACAGTAAATTTTAGCTCACCTGGGAAGACTGAAGTATGGAATTGGTGATCATGTAAGCATACTCTAAGTGGGCATCATCTCTGGGATTGACGCAGAATAAAAGATGAGTAATTCCCAGTAATGGGAAAAGGAGAAGTGTGGCTTTAACAGCCTTCCTGTAAAAAAGAACGAAACAGCATTTCTTAATAAATAGGTCATTCAGTTCTTGTTCATTTAGCAAAATGAAATATGATTTCTGAAATACAGCTATTTGAACAATTTTAGGGGGAAGAAGCAAGATGAATACTTTAATGTCAGCCATTTAAAATGCTTTATGGAAATATCACAAACTAAAGAGAAGGCTTAAATAATACTTCGTCACTTAAATAGTATAACTATACTAGTGATCCGAAATTTCTTGGTGTAGAATAGAAATCAAAATTCCCAAGCTTTCGCACATCAACGAGATGGCTTTTTCAAGGAAGGTAGACAGCAAACTGAACAGAAATTTTGATTTTTATTATACGCCAAGAAATTTCAGATCACTAGTATAGTTATACCATTTAAGTACAATTGGTGTATTGTTCCTTGTTATTAATTATAACTTCGTCAATTTATCTCAACACGGAAAATTACTCATTTCACTTACTCCTTTGTGTGTATGTGCACTATTCTTCTGTTACGCTAATATACTGCATTTATTGCTTACGATGTCAACAAACCGGCATATGCCGTGAAGTGATGATCCACTGTGTTAAATGTGTGCAGACGTGGTCAAGATTTGACAGCATTGGATTTTATTTGCATCAAAGCAATAGCACTAAAGATAATTTCTAATAAGATTTCTGAGGCTGATTTCCACACGATATATTAATTAGTGTCGAATGAAGCCCCACGAAAACTGGAAAACTTATTTCCTTTGCCAAAGAGCACAGTGATCAATCACGAGGCACTAAGTGTTGTTTCTCTGTTGAATTAACATTGGGTTGGTGCGAATGAAATGTCCGGCAAAGGACCAGCACACGTGGACGGCGAGAACGGAAAAGTAGGACAACTTACCTAGACAAAATAATTCCCCTCGGCATCGACACATAATTGCCATGATACCGGAACGAAAAAAGTCGTTGCTGGGACCCAAAGAAGTTATCAACTGCACGTTGACCTCTTCTATCGTGAACTGTTCCCCGGACAGGAAGTGATCCAGGCGACGAAACAGATGATAGTCTGTCGTAGACAAGTCCGTGGAATAGGCAGGATGAGAAAGTGCTTCATAGCCCAAGGCATTTAGTTTCATCTTTCGTTGTGCGACATGAGAGCAAGCGTTGTCCTGGAGCAGAACACCATGTCTGTTGACCAAAGCCGGTTGGTTTTTGCAGCAATTTCCGGTGCTCTGGTGTAATTCAGCACCATAACGTTCTGCAGTGATGGTTTGGTCTCTTGCCAAGAAACTCCGACGAATTATCCCTGCTGTGGACCACCAGACAAGGATTATCATCTTGTTGTGTAGGGGTGGCTTAGCATGCCGTCCATCAGGTTATGCTTTACTTAACCATTGTGCAGATAGTTTCCGATTGTCATAAAAAACCCACTTCTCGTCGCAGGTGACGATTCGATGCGGTAGAGGTTCCTGTTTATTCCTGGCATGCAGCGACGTGCAGATTTCCAAACGCCTAGTCTTGTTGGCAGTTGTCAACTCATGCGGCAGCCACATGTCCAGCGTGTTTTGACCTTACCCAGTGCAGCCAGACGCCGAACAACTGTCGTGTGGTGAACACTTACCTCTGCCAATATCTCACGACACGTTTTTCCGTGGGTCCGCTTCAACCACACGTAACAGAACATCGTCAGAAACAGCAACATGTCGGTGAGTGACCATGTGCTTCGTTTTGCAGGTCCGCATCTCCGCTTCGAAACTTCCCAAACCATCGCCGAATGGTTCGTTTTTTGGCTGTATTCTCCTCAAACTCTTTGTTAACGTTTCGAGCGGCCATTCTGCAAGAATGGCTCAGTTTATATTCATACAGGAAGATGACTCTCAAAATCTGGCGTCTGCATGTTTCCTTTGCAAGTCACGTTACGTCCAAACAAACCGTGCCTGATGCCGCCCCGGTGGCGCAGTGGTCTAAGCGATGGCCTCTGATCATTCGTCCGAAAGGGGTGCGGGTTCGAATCCCGGTCAGGCATGGATGTTGTGTTTGTCTTACGGCACTGGCTCTCTCCCTTCCCTGGAACCAGTGACCCTAAATTAGGGACGGGCGACTGCTTATAGCCCATTGAGTTGCTCACGGTGGTCGTTAAACCTCCAATCAAAAAAAAAACCGTGCCTGAACCTTGTTCTTCACACACGTGCTAGCTATTTATAGTAACTGTGACGTAATACCCGCAACACTTATGTGTGGTTCCAATCCGCCGTGGTGGGGGGTCTGTCTTTACTGCTCGTTCGCACCAATATAATTAAAACATTATCATATGTGGTTCCAATCCGCCGTGGTGGGGGGTCTGTCTTTACTGCTCGTTCGCACCCAATATAATTAGAACATTATCAAAAGTGTGTTAAATAAACTTAATAATGTAATCTGCTATGTAAAAAACATTCGTGACCAAGCTGTTTGTGTATAATTACTAAAAATATGATGCTTTTTAGTTCAGATTAAGTTTGATATATTCGCCGAATCAATTTGCAAGAATATAACCCATTTCAGCATTTGGTCTAAATTCAAGTCGCAGCATTATATTCACATTTTTGGGAAATTTCCTATCGTGTATTTCACTTTTATTAGCCAAAAGATATTTTATTTGCAGCAATTCTAGAGAGTTATTCTCCTACTCATCATTTTTCCCAATATTTGATGTTTCGATTCCATGCAGCTTGCCGTTCCAAGTATTTATTACGCACATCATTACGTTTTCGATCGTGTCGCAGCGAATTAAAAGTTTGCCAGCATTTCGTTTCATCTCCGCCCACCGCCGCATTTTGCAGAAGGTAAATATTTACAAAAGAATCCTATCCATCAACGTTGAGCCCAGATCAGACTTCCACCTGTTCGGTCCAATGAAGGAACAGTCTCCAGGGACAATGATTTGATGACACAGACTAGGTCAAAGTGGCTGTGAAAAAGTGGGTACAACAGTCCACACCTGAATTTTTTGAAAGAAGATTCGAGGGTTGGGTTCAACAATGGCGCAAATGCATCGCTTGTGATGGAGACTATGTTGAGTAGTACTTTATATAGAGAAAGAGTTACTCTACCAACGTCTGCAATTTGAACGACCTCTGTCAGTTAATAAAAAAGTTATGCCCACTTTTGTATTAATTTGGGCACAACCCTAATATTTCTTCGAGGGGGTCTTTTCCTCATTGGTATCTGTTATCTATTAGGGGTATGCAAAGGTGTCCGCCGTTTGAAGGAGACATGAACAATCAGGAAACCAGTACACATTCAACGAAATAGTGGCCGTCCGCATCAACGGGCTTTCGCCATTTTTCAGTCAACAAATGAATGCCCTTGTGATATAAGGGCTTGGGTTTTGAGCTGAAGAACGCAGTGGCAAAATTTTCCACCTCTGGAACTGTGGTGAACTGCTGTTGGGTTAGGGCATGTTGCATAAAGCGAAACAGATCAAAGTCTGAGGCTGCAATGTCCTGGGAGTAAGCCGAGTGCGGTAAAACATCCCAGTGTAACTGTTCAAGGGGAATGATTTCGTGGTGGCACCGACATGTGGTCTGGAATTATCGTGTAACAGGATGACTGGGCGGCGTCCTTTACATGTCCATGGGCGTTTTTGCTTGATTATTTCATCAACTGGTCACTATATCGTTGTGCAGTTTTTGTTTCGCCATTTTCAACAGTTCGAAGTACAGCACTCCATGCATATCCCACCACACACACACGGATAAAAAGGTGCACAGCAGCTTTTTCCCGTGGATATCCTGTTTTGCAGTGGATGTTGATGGCTGGCCTAGGTCGACCCAGGATCACTTGAGTACGGAATTGTCGAAAGAGACCCATTTTTAATCCCCAGTGGCAACCTTCCACAAGAAATTCTTCCCTTGAAACCTCTTCAGCAACGACATGCAGATGTCAAAGTGGCTGAATATTACGTTCCGTTAAAGTATGCGGAACCCACTTACCAATCTTCTGGATCTTTTCCAAGGCCTGTAGATGTCGTACCACCGTCGATTGAGCCACTTTCAAACGTTTCACCAGTTGCGTGGTGGATTGTGTGGCATCCTCTTGCAATTGCGAATCCCGCTCCTCGTCTGCGTGTTCCTGCAGTCTGCCTGCACGTGGCTTGTCTTCCAAGCTTAGATCACCTTTCTTAAACCTGGCAAACCATTCGTGACACGTCTGCTCACCCATAACTGTTTCGCCATACGCCTGACATATTGAACCTTATGCTTCACTCGCACTTTTCCCTAAATTAAACATAAATAATATCAACCGCCATATATTATCGACTGCCATGCTTGGCTTAATGTTTGAACTAATAGCACGGGTCGCCTAGACCCCCTACAGCGGAAACTTTTGCATACCCTAATACAGTACTTTGTTGATAACCAGAAACTGATGACACCTGACTTGGATACCTGTTTCCGATGAGTTTCTACTATGAGGATGCAAGCCGCTCGCCAAGCCCAATCTGTCTGTTCAGTTGTGAAGTACATGTCAAAACGGCAAAGTTGCAGCTATAAATTTCGTCGGTGTAGTTTAATTGGGAAAGCATTAGCCTCCAGAACAGAAGGATGCGAGTTCGTTCTCCGCCGCCGGCAAATTTGTGTTTTCACACGGTTTCCTACCTTTTCGGCTTCAGTTGGTTGTCTTCTGAGTGGTAGAACAGTAGCATGTTCCAAAAGAAATAGAGAGATGCAGATTCGAATCTAACTATGATTACGAAGGTTTTCTCAGATGATTTTACATGAATGACAGTTACAGCATCTCTGAGCCGCAAAAATATGTATTTTGTTTTTATTGTACTGATATCAAAAATTGTAGAAGATTAAATTTATAAAATAATGGAAGCCAGATCTTCAACTTTGTGAGATTGCACATGAATTCAAAGATTCAGTATTGCCGCGCTTGGCAGCAGGTTGTCTAAGGCTCTGGTTTCTGACCATTCGTCTGAGACGGGCGTATGTTCGAGTCCCGTATGGGGCATGGGTGATGTGTTGTCTAATAGCGCTCGCTAGTTTCTCTCCCTGGAACTAATGGCACAAAATTAGCATGGTGACTGTTTATAAGCCCGTGGAGTTGCTCATGGTGGTTGCTAAACCCTGATACAAAACAACCGGTTAGTAAAATCATGCAATGCATTGATTCTGATACGCTTTCCAACGTACCAGAAATCATTTCTCAAGTTATGAAGATAATGGCTGTAGAATAAATCTCGCTCCTATGCCCTGACCTTTGACCCCATTTCGATTATATTCAATAGAACCGGTTAAGTGTACTTCCGGAACAACATGATAAAGTTTTGTCTCGATCGAAGCATTTTTACGTAAGTTATAATGCATAAGGGCGATGGAATGGATCCCGCTCCTATGTCCTGATCTTTGACCCCATTTCGCCCATTTTCAATAGGGTTCGTCCCCAGACACATACTAAAATTTAATCGAAATCGAACCATTTTTACGCAAGTTATGCCGCAAAAAGACAATGGAATGCATCCCGTTCCTATGTCCTGACCGTTGACCCCATTTCGCCCATTTTCAATTGGATTCGTCCTCAGTTAGTCCCCTACCACATAGTAAAATTTCATTCAAATCGAACCATTTTTACGCAAATTATGACGCATTAGGGCAATGGAATGGATCCCGCTTCTATGTCCTGACCTTTGACTCCATTTTCAATAAGGTTTGTCCCCAGGTGGTCCCCTACCACATACTAAAATTTCATCGAAATCGAACCATTTTTACGCAAATTATGATGCATAAGCGCAACGGAATGGATCCCGCTCCTATGTCCTGACCTTTGACCCCATTTCGTCCATTTTCAATAGGTTTCGTCCCCAGGTGGTTCCCTATACACTAAAATTTCATCGAAATCGAACCATTTTTACCCGAGTTATCGTACAGACAGACAGACAGACAAAGCTGGAGCATATACGCTTCTTCAACCTGCGGTTGGAAAGCGTAAAAAAGACTGAATAAACTTATTTTGTTTTCGGAAACGATAACCGAGATTTCGTGGGCCTAAATACATGGATGTAACGAACTTCTGCACTTTATATTCATAACTACTGATCTCTACAAAAATGTTAAATAGGATTTATACCTATATGTGTATTTATATTTAATAGTATTTATACCTATATGTAGGTATATGTGTCTTAAATAAGCGTAAATGCAGTCCCATCAGACCTTCGTTCTGATCTCCGAAGCACAAGAAAAATTTCTAGTAGCACGAGGTGGAAGTACATGTCGGCTCAAAGGTCTGTCGTTTAACCGTTTTAATAAACGATTTAATAAGAGAAAATTTATAAAAATGTATGCTTATATACCGTTACATGTTGTCCGGTGTCAAACCCGCACTTTAACCCATTTTTCCCTTGAACAGCAGGAAACAATACTATTCAACAGCTTTTGGATTTCGATATAATAACTCAGAGCTCAAATGAAAACATAAGGTCAGCCACGCAAACAAGTGCGAGCCGCCCGGATGACGCAGTGATCTAAGCAATAGCTTCTGACCATTCGTCAGAGATGGGTCCGGGTTCGAATCCCGGTCAGGCATGGATGTTGTGTTTGTCTTACGGAACTGGTTCTCTCCCTTCCCTGGATCCAGTGGCCCTAAATTACGGAAGAGCGACTGCTTATAGCCCATCGATTTGCTCACGGTGGTCGTTAAACCCCAATAAAAAAAAAAAAAAAAAAGTGCGAAATGTTTTGTGGCCCATTAAAGAACCTGTGGCCCAAATTAAAATGGGCTTCTATTTCTTGCCGTAGGTTTTAGATGATTTTCAAGAATTGTGTTACTGATGACAATGGCTTGAAGTCGCGGCCTCCTTACTGCAGTTGAAAGGCAGTAATTCGTTGCAGTTCTTGAAAACTCATACCATTTACGCTAATGTTCATGAAACTGTACAAATTTTGAAGATGACAGTCCGTTTTCTGGTAAAATATTAGTGCCGGTTTTTAAACATGAATGCCAGTTGCTTCGTCTAGCGAATCCTGTGATGGTTTTATTCAAATTAATCGGAAACTTGAGACTTGGTCGTTCTAGGTGGTGTACTGGTTAGCATACCCGGGCGCTATCTAGGAGACGCGGATTCGATTCCCGCTCCAGGACGACGAAATTTTTAAGTTTTCGGATATTATCTGACTTGTCATATTTACACCAGAAAACGGACTGTCATCTTCAAAATTTGTACTACACTGGCGTGCAAAAATTAAGGACGAGACGGTTTTTCGAATGTAACGTCGTGCAGAAGTGCTCCACATCGACTCATATCATAGCATAAGATCCCCAAGATGTAAGAATATGGGACAAGTGAGCAGAACCGTCCAAACAACGAATCCAAAGGATACAAAGGCACTTTATTAAAAAGGTAGCTTCGAGCACAACTGGACAGAAACGTCCATGTGACAGGCGGCTGCCAAGAAAAATTTCAGTCTTTAGTAGGGGATATCATCACATTTGACTGCGTTGCAGGATTTTCAACGTCTGTCCATGCTGAGGACGAGGTTGTCAAGAAGCTGTTGAGGCATCGCGGCCCATTCCTCTTGTAGTGCAAATCGCAGCTGCGGAATCGTTGCTGACGGCTGGTGACGTGCTGCCAAGCGTCTCACGAGAAGGCCCCACACGTGTTCGATTTGATTTATGTCCGGGGACCTTGCGGGCCAATCCATGCGTTGAATATCTTCACTCTCCAACAGCTCTGCGACAGCCACTGTATGATGAGGTGTAGCGTTGTCGTCCATGAAGAGGAACTCAGGACCAACAGCACCTCTAAACAGACGCACGTGAGGCAGGAGAACCTCGGTACACTAGCGTACACCATTTACTGAACCTCGTCGGAAGATGTGGAGGTCAGTACGGCTACCAAGTATGATACCGCCCTAAAACGAGAACTCCGCCAACTCCAAACTGCTCCCTTTCGATTATGTTGGAGGTGTGATTGCGTATTCCCTGCTCTCTCCAGATGTGTATACGTCCAGAATCGCTCGTCAGAATAAATCGGCCCTCATTTGTAAAGAGAACTCGACCCCATTGGTGATGTGTCCAGTTCTTGTGTTCCTGGCACCACAGAAAACGCTGTCTCCGATGAGCAGGCGTTAATGGCACACACCGTACTGGTCGTCGTGCAAATATACCACCTTTGTGCAGCCTCCTTGCCACGGTAAAACGCGATAACGGATGTCCAGTTGTCTGTTGCATGTGCCTTGCGATTTATCCCGCTGTTTGTCGTCTGTCTCTTCTTGCCTGTAGGACAATATACCGGTCGTCAGCCGCCGTGGTTGCTCGTGGACGACGACTGCTAAACTCTCGGACAGCTGTTCCTGTCGTTTGAAATGCTCTCCAAGCTCGTGAAACGATGCTGTGAGCGATTCCGAACTCCTCGGCCATACTAGTCACACTTCGACCTTCTTCCAACTTCCCAATGATGCGACCTCGGGTAAAGTGATCCAGATGTCGTCTACTGGGTTGCCTGTTGACCATATCGCACGGTGGCAGCAACTTGACGTCGTTCAAACCGATGTACACCGTGCAGTAGCTTTCACCGAATTGCTGAGCGTGCACCGCCCGTGTGCGTTATACCCTTCCGACACCCCCATCCCCTACGTCATGCTGCATATATGCGCATGCCCTACCGTACCGGACCCTAGTGTATCTCCTGAGTGGTCTTTCGGTCCGTTCTGCCTGCTCGTTCCGCTGTGATGCTAATTTCTCCTCTTCGTCCTTAATTTTTGCACACCAGTGTATATGGTGTAATCCCGTATTCCATTCATGATTCATTAAACCGTTTGTTGCCTCTGTGGACAATCGAGAATGTTGTACTCTTTTAATATTATTCATAGCTTCTTAAGGTTGAGGGAATACCGAATGTAAATAGGTAGTCGATCTCTCCAGTTAAAGCTATTTCCTTCGACTTGACATTAAAAAGTGTAGGTAAGCATGTTCTACGAAATTACACGAAAATAATTCAGAAAAAAAAAGTGACGGAACTTTTGCATCAGCTTTCTTCAAGAAAAACAAAACTGGTCGCCAGCTGGAAAAACTTAGTTGCCATTGGCTACCGCCCGACCGCTTATGTTTGCACCCATGCATAAGATCAAGGACAGGAATCGTGTACTTACCTCACTTGCTTGATTTCTATTGAAACACTCATGCGCAGTTTCGTGATGAGTATGCGAATTATGTTGATGAGGAAAACGGAGTTCACCTGCACGAGAACAAATAAACAGAAAGTTATTACTTTCATCGATTATGATAAAAAATATGGTATTCCTAATATGTAAAAATTTATTGGGAGTAATAATGGAAGTTATCATAGAAACTGTAGTCTTCGTTAAAACATGACATTACTGTTATGGAACTTTTACACATGATTACGTATCCTACGCGATTACTGTTAAGGTTTTCCTCAACTCGAAGTTTGAATAAATTATTTCATGAAACGTCCCCATTAATTAAGAATCATTTTTTGTAGTATTTGATACATCTTTACTAGCCAACATAATTTTGTTTTCATTTTACTGTTCTCGGAGCTAACCTAAAGGTTCGTATTGTACTCTCGGGCGACAGTGAAATGTTTGTACAAGCAACAGTTGGATTTAGATTTGATAATCGGGAAACATCATTAAAATCAAACCATACATAAATATCTGCTGCCTTAATATATTAGACATGCCAGGGCCTAGCCTGGCCTGGCCTGGCCCTATGTGCAGCTCAGTGCTCTAAATGGGCCGATATGGCATACTGACACTTCTTTTCTCCTAGTATTTTCATATTTTAGTAGTGGTAACTGCAGAAATGATTTTTTTGTCCCTGACTTACTAGAGCACATTCTTAAACATAGGAACCTTATGTACCCCGTGCCATTGAGAAATAGCTGTGTGGGAAACGTAAAGATTAGGGGAATGATGTACACATGAACTATAAGTTCAGTCCTTCAAAGGATGGAAATGAAGCTACCCATAGTAAATATCAATTAACCTAAAAGTTCTGTGAATGTCGTCCGCACAGAAACGGAGAAAGAAAAACGAACCAGGAGAGAACGAATGGATATCAGATAGTGAATCTAACAAAAGGAAAATGATTTGGGGGTCGAACTCAGAAAAATACCGTTCGATATCATTACTAATCCACTCCTGAATGAAGGTGTCTCAAAGTTTCTTCCACAACGGTCTGTCTTGAGCCAGTCTCCCCCATACCAGTCCGGCATACTTTCAAAGTTCATTCACTCATCTTCCACGTGGTCTTCTGGGCCTTTTTCTGTTCCTCGGTATCCAGTCTAATATTTCAGTTGCCCATAAGTGATCCGGTCTTCTAGAAATATGTCCAGCCATTGTCATTTCAGGGTTTTTAATTTTGATCATGTCTTCCACTCTTGCGATTTTCCTGATCCATAAGCTCGTCCTCTTGTCTTTCCTGGTTACACCAATCATGGATCTCTCCAAGCTTCTTTCAGTTGTCTGCTGCCTCTGTATGCGTTTTTACTTAAGGTCCATGTCTCGACACCGTACGTAAGAGCATGGAAGAATGCGTTAACTAAACACTTTTCTTGTAAGACATAAAGGCATGTTCTTGAAAATTGTACTGTTTCTTCCTAAAGCTCTCCAACCAAGTATTATGCCACTATTAATTTCTTCATCAATAGCCCTCATTTGATTTCTGCTTGTTTGGGGAGTTAACGACAACCGTGAGCAACTCAATGGGCTATAAGTAGTCGGCCGTCTCTAATTTAGGGCCACTGGTTGCAAGGAAGGGAGAGAGCCAGTGACGTAAGATAAACACAGCATCTATGCCTCACTGCTATTCGCCCATCTCAGAAGAATGAGCAGAGGGCAGCGCACCAAAGCGGCAAGCCCTCGCTTCATATCTGTTGCCCAAGGTAAATGTAGATATCGGTTACCTTTAGATTTTCCCTATCAATCGCTATAGTACATAAATTTTGTTTTCTGAAAGTTCATTTTTAATTCCACTTCTGTACTCTTGTCAGCAAGTTCCTTGATCTTCAGTTCTGAGGGGTTAGTTGCAAAAATGACCATGTGGTCAGCAAAACGAAGGTGACTTTTTAAATAATCACAGACAATATTTCCTTTGTCTGAACGTTTGTCCCACTTTGGTGGAGCAGTGGAAAGAGCGCTTGTCTGTTTTAATGTCAAATCTCTGCCTCAATCAATATACTTTTATTTATTGTTGTAATGTTCATGAAATATACTTTCACATTTGGACATAACAAAAAAAAAAAAGACCAGGTTATTAAAAAATTACTATGCATATCTTATTTTTCCCCGTCATTATTGACGGGCTTTCACCCAGTCTCCATAATACATATGCATAGAGAGAATTTTCTGCGACGGAACACAGACGACCAATTAGCTTTTCATCCCTATTGCACATTTGGAAAGGCCACAGAGGTTAGGTATATCCTCATATTGTTTTATGTGTCTCCCTCCACAGTTTCAAACAGTTCCTTTTATACATATGAGGGGGTTCAAACCTCTCAGAGTAGGTTACCTTCTACCCTGGTTAGCAGTGTGGAAAACTCTATGCAGCTAACTAAAGTCTTTAAAAAAGAAAAACCTGAAGTGTATAGCTTTTTTTAGCTACAATTTTCAATCATTTTTTTTTTCACACATTGTCAAATTCTTTTTTTTTTTTTACAATCCTCAGAGCAAAGTGTACGCGCCTGGTATGACAATTCGTTGAGGGCACCCACCTACCCCTGTTCTTCCGGTAGCTACAGTCCTGGGAATCCTTTATAAGTCTGGCCATGCCATTTAGTCTGAAGATTTTTGTCATGAAGCTCATCTCAACAAAATTCGTTTCACTTTAATTGGAAACCGGAAAACTAAAAAAGAAAGGAACAGACACATAACCTCATGTATGTTACTTCTAACTTCCAAAAATGTCGAAACCCTCCAGACTAATTTAGAAATATAGAATGCCATGTGTCCTTTCATATAAAATTAAGTAACCTTTGACATAAGTATTTGAATCTTTAATTAAAGGAATGGTATTACGAAAAATATTTAATGATATAGCAACAGTAAAGAAAAAGATTTTGACGAACATGAAAGAGGATTTTAAATATTAGTTTTTCCTACGCACAGCTCAGAAGTTTAGAATATACATCTATAACACGCAAAGAACTTATTTTGAAAGTGATGAACTTCTCATTGCTGTATATTAAATGTTTTGGCTTTTGCAGATTAAAAAACAAGTCTTCGATTGCTTCAGCTAATCAGGAACGAGATGAGGAAGGAATTGGAGACGATATACATTTGTAACTGCTTGACTTCAAAAAGAAACCACTCTCATGGAAACTTAAGTTAAAACTTATCGATTCATGTAGATCGACAGGGCAACCTAGAGACCGATTTATCCAGCACAGAAATTTGAATCTTTCATAGAAATGCGAAGAAATACGACATCGTGGCGAGCTCAAATAGACATATGATGCAAATCTGATGATATATAGCAATCTTAACAGTGACGCATTGCGTACATATGAAAATTTTTCTATTGTTAATTGGTAAGTTCCTTGGGACGTATGTAGGTTTTCCGTTATGGAAGTTAGCTCAACAACAAAGTTGCCCCAAGATGTTCTTCCATATAAGACAAAGTTCGACGCCAACTGAGTAACTAAATTTGACCCATAATTAGTACTGTACATGCTCGTGGGTAACACAAATTTATTCTATGCTCAACCAAGATCGTCTAGAAAATACAAGACCATGGCATTAGAGAGATGAGTCCCTTCTTTTAGTGACGTCACGCAGAAACCAAGGCACCGATTGGTTTTTAACGCTGTCATGTATGACGTCAAAAACGACACCGACGTATCAGGCCGTGCAATATGAGGGTGGCGTCACAAACGGAGAGAACTCATCTCTCTAATCTCATGGCTTTGTACTTTCTAGGCGGCCTTGGCTCAACCCAACACAAACTACGAATCCATCTTGTCTTAAATTTTTCTTGTGGTAGCATGTATTATTGTAATTAAATCACAGGTACCAAAGTTTCGCATAGTGAATATATTGAAATTAGTAAAAAGGGGATTAGTTAATTACCCAAAATTACAAATTGAGTTTAAAGGGGGGGGTACTTTGCTCATAAAGAACAAAAGTCGTTCTCTAATACCTTCAAATACCGGTCAAAGAAGAAAACGCAGGGAAATTCCCGTTTCTTCCACAGACGTCTAGACACGTGCTCGTTTCAGTAGATTAGATCGGAACATTGGTAAATAACCATATGATACTTTTAAAACAAATAAAACAGTGTTATAGCACCATCTATGGACACCGCCGAGAAAAGCGATGGCAGGTTTCAAGTGCGTTTGGGATTATTGATTGCCGATTCTAAATAATGATTTAGTGATAGATGATTTTGTTTAAAAATTTCTGTGGGTTTTTAGTATGGAAGATAGCAAGACGCGAACATAATTTCCCGTCGGATTGGCCTTTTCCAGATAGCAGAATCATTTCGTTTGGCTATTCTGATTACAGTGTACCCTTAATTCGAAATGCTATGTACAGGGTAAGCCAAAATGATGTTCTCGATTTCAGTGCTTTGCCACACGACAAGTAATGAGCATTTTTAGTTGCGAGATGTGTACTTTAGAAGGTAATCTCTCCAAGGTCCATTGTCTCGCTACCGATTCCGCGGGTGGTCGGTAGATGGCGCGATAAGTCTGGCAAAAGGAACAAGTCATACAATGGCGGCAAGCGGACAACAGAAGACATTTTATGTTCTCGATTTTCATACAAAGAAGTCAGTTGTGACTCTTCAACGGCATTTTCGGACAAAATTTGGGATGTAGCCACCCAGTTGTAAGTCAGTTCGTGTTTAGTATTCACGATTTCAAAACACGGACTGCATTTGCAAGGAAAATCGACTGGACGTTCGTCGATAGGAAACGACGTAGATATATAGTGGAGCGTGTTCGGGTAAGTTACGTAAAGAACCCTCAGAAATCCACTTATCGAGCAGGTCGAGAATTTGGTGTCCCGCAGAAAACTGCATGGCGAGTTCTTAGGAAACGTTTGCACACGTAACCGTATCGTCCACAGTTGATTCGAAAGCTGAAGAGGGATAACCGCCACTTGCGAGCGTCTTTCTGAGAAAGATATCTCACTATAATGGAGGATGACGGTTTCTCTAAGAAATTAGGTTTTAGTGACGATTCCACATTTCAGGAAAGGTAAACAGGCATAACGTAAGAATTTGGGGTACAAATCCCCATGCAATCTTGCAGCACGAGCGTTCTTCCCCAAAAGTCAATGTCATCTGTGCAAATTAATTAATACAGACATTTAACGTAGACCAGGAACATCATTTGATGTCATCTGTGCAATTGCTCATCGAAAGGTGAAGCCACTGTGACAGGAATTACCTATCTCGACATGCTCGAACAATGACTTATCCCACAGCTGGAAAATGACATTGATGACTTCATTTTTCAACTGGATGGTGCACCACGGCATTTCCATAACGAGGTTCAGGGCCACCTCAACGACAGGCTGCCAAGACGATGGATTGGCCGTTCAGCTGAGGGGGATGAAAAACGGTTGCGTTGGCCACCAAGATCCCCAGATCTCACCCGTGGTATTTTTTCTTGTGGGGTTTCATAAAGGATCGTGTCTTTGTATACCACCACTTGCAACGACGCTGGTTGATTTGAAAACTCGCATCACCACAGCCATCACAGATATTAACACCAATATGCTACAAAGAGTTTGGCAGGAACTTGATTACCGACTTAAATGTGTGCCGTGTTACGCGTGGAGCGCACACCGAACATTTATAAGTAAGTTGAACAAAATTTTATGAAATATACTTTTCAACGGTACTAGTTGTGTGTATTTGTTTTACATTAAATACGAGTACCAACTCATTTCAATCGGGCTCATCATTTTGACTTACCCTGTATTTCAGTTAAGACTTCCGATGATGATTTGTAGCAGTTGTTCGGAACGTTGTTTATCTGAAACACATCCATCTCCATTAATTTCTGGCCAGCTCGTTTTAATATTTCGAGAATCTGTTGTCTCGCCAGTTGTTACAATTTTGGTTTTAATTAAATTTGAAAAAAAAAATTAATTTGCTTCACAAGGTTCCTTCCATGCATCTCCTTTGTAAAGGCGAATTAAAATTTTCAATTCTCCCTCGTTTTACCAGAAGGCACGCACGTTTTACTCCCCTCTGTCTCCATGCTAATAATAAAAAAGTATTTTGGTGTGCTGGTTATTCGCTGGTCATCTAGTTCTTGATTTATATTGTGTTGCAACATTAGCGTTCCTTTTGTTCTAAAAACATGGCAATATGAAAAGAATGTCTCGCTACAAAGCTTAAACAAACGCCTTTTTCTTTCTTTTTGGTAGAACTGAATTCAAAAGAAAAGCTGGGGAAAAAATAGCTTGTAAAGTAAGTGACTTTATCATAGCTGGTATCAGTACTCAGTTATTTATTATCTTTACTTGGAACCTCCATCACATAAATATTCTGCACGACATTTTATTTTATTATCGATTTCTTTGCTGTTAGAACTAAGAACTTGAAAAGAAGTCTATGAAAAAAAAACCGAAGAAGACGACGATACACTATTCTAGAATTGTATGATGACGCAAAAGGGATTGGTGACTATAAATCCTGCTTGAAGCTTTACTGAGAAAGGACAGGAAGCTAAATGCCAATAAATGGAAGTTATCACTGTTCTTTGGGGTTTATGGAGCAGATCCTCTGCTCAGTGGTAATCAGGAATCTGCTTTCTGCACTTGGAGAGAAATGGGAGGAAAATTTCATTTAGCTAATGCTTTTAAAAAACTGGTCGAAGCTTATCCTCAAAGGTACTGCGAAAAATTAAGTTTTCTTCGCTTCTCAATTGACTTAGGTTCTGGCAATTTGTCCGGAAAAAGAAAACAATGCAATATTCAAAATTTGTTTCATACGGCTAATCTTCGAGAAGCATTGATTTTATAACTAACGAGAAATCAGATAAATCATATATAATTTTCTCTTAGTAACCAAAGTATTGATAAATGTTTTTTCATATTTCTCTTAGTAACCAAAAATTTGTACTCAAAAGTTAGAAAACTACCACAAATAGCTATGAACTTAGGTATGCCTTTGATTTAAACTTTAATGAAAACAACAGGAAACAAGTTGCTTGTTTACAATACTGAATTAATTTACAGAACGGCGCCACATGGCGCATTCTCGAATAGTGTTGTAGTCTCATCACTCGCCTTGAAGCTGAGCCATTTGTACAATGAAACTGCGCAGTCAACATGAAATTTATGCTGTTGTTTAAGTAACAAGTTAGTAAAATCACGCAATGCATTGATTATGATACACTTTCCAACATACCAGGAATCATTACTCAAGTTATGAGGATAATGGCTGTGGAATAAATCTCGCAACTGTGCCCTGATCTTTGACCCCATTTCGATGATATTAAACAGAATTGGTTCATTATACATCCAGAACATGAAATTTGTCGCAATCGAAGCATTTTTACGTAAGTTATGACGCATAAGGGAGATGGAATGATCCCGCTCCTATGTCCTGACCTTTGACCCCATTTCGCCCATTTTCAATAGGGTTCCTCCCCTAGTTGTCCCCTACCGCATACTGAAATTTAATCGTAATCGAACCATTTTTAAGCGAGTTATCGCGCGGACAGACGGACAAAGCTAGATAGAGCATATAAGCTTCTTCAACCTACGGTCGGAAAGCGTAAAAAAGCTCCTGACAAAAATTTACATACCACAAGTGTATTTAGGAGTATTTTCTGGCACAGATTTTTCTTCGCACCACACCCCCACACCCCATAAGTAACGCGTAAAATAAGGCATCTTGCGACTAAGCAGAAAGCTCTCAGTCTATTGCTTCCTGGGTAGATTACTGGTATAATTCCCCTAATCTGCTCACGAAGCAGTCTTGTATCAATAATTTCTGCATGAAGATTGATGTGACAATTATCCCCGTGATTATTTTTCAAAAGGAGAGCAAACGAAAAAAGAAAAAGACATTCATAAAGTGGCCTCACTTACTTTTTAGAATGTCAGGTGATGTACGTTCTTAAAATGGCAAATTCCTGCTACATAGCTCTGAAGAAAATAGAATTAACATTCTCTCCTACATACTGTAAGATGATTATTTTTCCCCCACTAGGAAGAGGTTTGAATATTTGTGATCTGCAAATCATTTGCAGTCGTTTCTTTTGGAAATGTGGAAATATGTACACAAATTTTCAGAAGTATAAAGTGGATGAAGAACATATACGCAGTCTTACAGATTTAGTATTTCAATTACGATCCACGAAATGGATGGCCAAACAGAATCGCGAATAGCTGATTTCTTTCCGTCCATTAACTTCCACTTCAAATGTCTCATATCTCTCTCATTAGGTCCGTAAGATGTGAATACGACCTTTATCTAATGTCTTATGTAAATTCAGAGCTAAGGGTTATCTGGTTCACAAGCCTTGACTTCTTTCGTGCTTTCTAAGGCACCTTTTTTACATTTCTAGTGACTCCCGCAGTCACTTTATAGTCGGACATTCCTCTTCTTTTATTACTTATTTGTTCTTATTTAAGAACATTACAGTGATCTTTCCATCTACTCAGCTGTTCTTGATGTTCAGCACGCTAAGCTATACTTCAGATTCATTTCGCGTCTGACAATACAAGTGATGTTATTTGGTGTCTTATTTCTTGAACTCGCAATTCTTAATAATTTCTTTCGTTTCTCTTTTGTGTCATTTTTTATAGATTCGGTACAAATACAGCGCCTTTGCAATTATCACGGCTTTCCTGAGTGTTCTGCACACACTCCCATAATTGTGCTTTTTGATTTCAGGAGGTGCTGACTTAGCCTTTTTAATTCTTTAACATTCCTCTGTATCTCTGCAGTTCACCACTCGGTTTCTCGTAATATTTTAGGGCCTTCCAAAGGACTCTCCCGGAATCTCTCTGCCTTCCAGTTTCACTGCATAACATTCTTCTAGTACCGTTTTTGAACACTTTTAAGCTTCTTAGCTGCTATGTCTTGGAACATTGTGGTTAGATTATGTTCCTTAAGTGTACTTTTAGGTCTCCATACTTCTTACCAGTTTTGGGTAAGGTAGCCCCAGTAAATATGAAGCAGAGTTAGGGTAATACATATTCATCATCTACAGAAAAAGATCTAGTTTTCACCGTGCTTTCTTGGATCCGTACAATGTTTTCGCGTATTAAGCCTCATTAGGTCTTCAGCAGATTCTTTTAGGATCGCTCGAACCAGATATTGATGAACTGGAAGGTAAACTCATTCCCAAGTGTGGTGAAGTTTGCTAATCGCCAACCTCGTGTCTGTGTGTTAGTGACTTTCTTGGGGCCCAATTTCCGTTGCCGATAATCCAGTTCATGGTTTTACCAGGGTTTTCGTGAATTTTACGCGAATGCTAAGATGATTCCTCGCTAATCCGCTTCCGACGTAACAGTCATTTTCGGCGGTTGCTTGTGCAATTTGCGGCCTTCCACTAGCATTCGGCTAGCCACCCATTTTGGTGTATTCCGGGCTTCAAATCCAAATACAGGCGAAGCCTTCATTCGGCGGCAAGGGATCTTGACAATATAACGCCATATGAAGAAGGAATGTCAAATCTCATGATTAGTGATGAGGGCAGGATAGCACTGCTTCATATTTTAGTGCTATACCACTAGCAATTGATCATCAAGGCATCTTTCGTGAGAACAGAATGCAACGCATTAAGGCATAGCTCACGTATGAGTAAGCTAAGCTACATTGTTAAAAGATTTATAGTAGGTTGCATCAAAAAGTGGTGCTGCACTATCTTTTGGAGCTAAGATACACCCTTGTGTGATAAATGAAAAACACAACAGCATGGCGCGATTAGTGCAACGACGCACCATTCAGATTGAATATCATTAAATGGTGCATAAGAGCCTTTTTTCTTGTGTTTCATGCACCATACAATGGTTTAACTTTTTCCCAAAAGATGGCGTAGCACCTCTTTTATTGTAACATATCACAAAAAGTAAATAGTAGCACTGTACTAGTGATCCGATTTATTGGTGTAGGAAGCTTTCGCATATCAACTAGATGGCTTGGAAACGCTAATGTGTCTACTTCCTACGCCAATAAATCGGATCACTAGTACAGTGTTACTATTTACTACTTAATTGGTGTACTGTTCCTAGTTATCCTTTTTTTTTTTTTTTTTTTTTTTTTTTTGCAATTCTCGAGCAATGTGGAACACCTACAAACTTTTTAGACATTTTCGACTTAAACTGGAGAAGGAAATTCCCACCTAGGCAGTTTCTGTCTAACTTCCTTGAAAATGACATCTGGTTGATGTGCGAAAGCTTGGAAACGCTAATGTGTCTACTTCCTAAGCCAATAAATCGGATCACTAGTACAGTGTTACTATTTACTACGTAATTGGTGTACTGCTCCTCGTTATCAATATCACAAAAATTTTAATGCATAAATTCTTAACAAAAATTCCACGCATCGTGAGACCATTTGCAACCTTACTGGGCAGACTCCTTCCATACAGGAATACAGAAAAAACAGGGTGAGAGTGTGAAAGATAGAGGGAGAGTGTGAAGAAGAAGCGATGGACGGAGTTAAATTCAGCAATATATTGTTGTCTAGCATTCACATCAACTCGATGGCAATTTCAAATTTATGCCATGTAAACCGTCCTGAGAACACGAAATATTCAATAATAACTAACAGCTTGTTTAATATCAGCGTTATATCTTTGGCTTTAAAATCAGAAACAGCATTTGAGGCAATAATTCGAGCAGACTTCTTTCTGCGTTTGCAGGAGTTTATATTGTTATAAATGAGTGCATTTGAAAGAGATCAAAATATGATCTAAGCTATAGCTTTTTCACTTACCGCTAAAGAGAGTATCATGGGTCCTGTGATAAGCCAAATGAAAGGTGACTTCCCGTAACTTCTCCAACAAGGAGTGGCCAAGAAACAAGACATAAGGATGACCCACGTGAAGACACACAGAAGCGGAATGCCTACCATGCATACAAGAAAAATAGCATTATAAGAAATACATATTAGCAATATCTAAGATTACATGTAAAAAATATGTTGTATGTAAGCAGGACCGCAATTTAGATACTAAAATCTATAATATCAAAAATTATCTACACAGTCATTAAAAGTAAATATTTCACTTATGAGGTTTAAATATTAATCGTCCACGCAATCTTTCAACACTACAAACACTTGTTCCTCAATATGTGTATGAAATTTAGAAGTTCTCAAATTTGGATTTTGGAATACCGACGAGCGCTCTGTAGCATTTTGTGCAATTGTTTTAATCTTTTTAAATAGTTTTGAATTTAAGAGCAAAGAAAAATATCACAGAAAGTCCTTTATCCCCCAGCCGCAAAACACATACACACGAACGTACACACTCCCCTTCCCCCCCCCCCCCGCACAAGTGTTCACGTGTCTCGACAAATTAAAGCAGGCAGAAGTACTTGTAAGAGTTATTTTCCATGAAGATATTTCAGCAGGCTTTGGTCGAACAGGGTTGCTGCATTATCAAATCTTCAGTTAAACGTTCATAACTACATGAATACTGTTGTTATTTTATAATTTTTTTTACAACTGGCGTACTGATTCATCGTCTATACTGGATGAAGAGCGTCCAGGAGGCTTATTGCGTTTTTAAAAGTTTTTCATTCCTTTCTGAAATGAGAGCACATTTGCAAAACTCGTATTCTTCTCACTGTTTTATTTCCATATGTCATTTTCTTTGTATTTTTGTTCAAAATTTCTTCAGAAATTTAGTGCCTGAATTTTTACTCAAAGGCATTGTAAAATATTTGAGGAAAACCATTTTCAATTTAAAAGCGCATAATGAACGAGTGAATCAGTAGAATGAGCTCTTGCAAGGAATAAGTAACATTCCACACTGGAGATATGAACTCATCCTCGACGATATTTTTATGACACCAGTTGTCCATGATGTGGGTTCTATAATTGGTGCCGCATGCCGAAGGAAATATAATTTGAAAATCTCACTTTCTTAAAAATTATCCCTCATGAAGGACTGTGTTTTTTATTAGCGTCTATGTGGGCAGAATTTTTTCGAAAATCAACAAAGTTTGAGGACTTCAAATTCGGCATAATTTGTAAAGGAGCCTTGCTGAAAGGTTGCACTCCTGAGCGACAGAATCCTGCTTTTTTTTAAAAGGAGGAATGAAATCATGTATAAGTTGTATCCATCATCTGTCTGATTTCTTTAAAAGCAAATGTCGAGCGATTCAAAACATATCCTAAAAATACCTTAAGGATTTGCAACTTGTAATAGTAATTTATATTCATGAAGCAAGAGGAAGCAGTCATACATAACATAACCTTATTTTCGATTTAAAAAGTAATTAGCAGATTTTCACCACTGAAATTTAGTTAATCGCTTCTGTATAATAAATCATACTCAAAAACTTCATTTAATCATATTCACGAAAAAATTATACTCATTTCACACGATTTTTGACAAACAAATTGGAATTGATTTTCTCTAGATTTTTGTGCTTGAATCCAGATTATTAATTGGTTCGTGTGATGTCATTACATCACGCCAATAAGGGACATGGAATTTATACCTCGAATATAATTCCATATTATTAACTAAAAATGTTTAAAGAAAAGAAAAACAAGTGAATTTGTTTACTAACATTTCGGAATATAAACAATTAGCAGGTATGTTTAATTTTCTTCTTGATACACGTTTCCCCGAATCCAGCAGCTTAGCTAAAATTCTTGTTTTCAACAGCGATTCATTCTAGACATTTTATTTCTTACATGTCACAACTGTCCAAAACTTTTAAGCAATAACATCCCATTATATGAGCTTGTTGTATTTGTTAGTTGTTTATTTATTGCCGCTTCTCTTTTCAATCTAAAAAGATCCGTGATTTTTGTGAAAATTCTTCTGTTGAAAGATGGCTCTGGGGTCCGGGGTTTTTTTTTTTTTTTTTTTTGTCTTCTTTTTTTATTTTTTTTTATTGGAGGTTTAACGATCACCGTGAGCAACTCAATGGACTATAAGCAGTCGCCCGTCTCTAATTTAGGGCCACTGGTTCCAGGGAAGGAGAGAAGAGAGCAAGTGCCGTAAGATAAACAAACATCCATGCCTCACCGGGATACGAGCCCGGACCCCTTTCGGACGAATGATCAGAGGCCATCACTTAGACCACTGCGCCACCGGGCGGCTGATTTTTGTCTTCAACGACTACAGATGGTACAGATATAATTCCACTCGAACTGTAATATCTACACTGATTTAGCTTTGCATTACGTACACACCTCGTTTTACATGTTCAGGGCGATAACGTAGTATCAGCATCACGTGCTGCTACTGTAAATTGTGCACACACATATCCTCTGTACGAAATCAGTAAATGTTTGCCAGTAATGGGGAGACGTGGCGACTTAAGCCAATTTAGCCATGGCCAGATACATAGGGTCCGGAGGGAAGGTGCCATTTCTTCGGAGTTGTATTGAGAAATAGCTGCACTTGTTGGCTGCTCCCGTACTACTGTAGCAAAAGTATGCCAGGACTGGATTAACCATGCACAGACTTCCAGCAGAAGGGCTCACATTGGTCAACACGCGCGGTTTATCAAATAGGTGAGCGTCGGGTGTCACGATTCATATCTCAGCAACGACATGCAACAGTCACCTAGCTCTCCCACCAGTGCAACAGTCACCTAGCTCTCCCACCAGTGCAACAGTCACCTAGCTCTCCCACCAGTGCAACAGTCACCTAGCTCTCCCACCAGTGCAACAGTCACCTAGCTCTCCCACCAGTACAACAGTCAACTAGCTCACCCACCCGTACAAGAGTCACCTAGCTCACCCACTAGTACAACAGTCACCTAGCTCACCCACCAGTACAACAGTCACCTAGCTCACCCACCAGTATAACAATCACCTAGTTCACCCACCAGTACAACAGTCACCTAGCTCTCCCACCAGTACAACAGTCACCTAGCTCTCCCACCAGTACAACAGTCACCTAGCTCACCCACCCGTACAAGAGTCACCTAGCTCACCCACCAGTACAAGAGTCACCTAGCTCACCCACTAGTACAACAGTCACCTAGCTCACCCACCAGTACAACAGTCACCTAGCTCTCCCACAAGTACAACAATCACCTAGCTCCCCCACCAGTACAACAGTCACCTAGCTCACCCACCAGAACAACAGTCACCTAGCTCACCCACCAGTACAACAGTCACCTAGCTCACCCACCAGTACAACAGTCACCTAGCTCACCAACCAGTACAGCAGTCACCTAGCTCACCCACCAGTACAACAGTCACCTAGCTCACCCACCAGTACAACAGTCACCTAGCTCACCCACCAGTACAACAGTCACCTAGCTCACCCACCAGTACAACAGTCACCTAGCTCACCCACAAGTCAACAGCGGTGCAGCTTGACCTATTTCCACATGCACCATGGGCTGTACGTTGCTTTGCTTGGGGTTCCAATGAGGGTACCCATGTTGACGCCCATTCATCGCGAACAAGCCTTGCATGGGTCAAGGAACTTCAGCAATGGACCCTCGACAGATGAAAGGAGGTCGTATGGAGTGATGAGACCCTGGGGTTCCATTTTCGGAGACCAACAAGGGTGCCCATGATGATGCCTAATCATCGCAAACAACGCCTCGCATGGGCCGAGGAACGTCGGCAATGGACCCTCGACAGATGGAAGAAGGTCGTCTGGAGTGATGGGTCCCTGGGGTTCCATTGCCGGCGACCAACGAGGGTACCCATGATGATGCCTAATCATCGCAAACAACGCCTCGCATGGGCCGAGGAACGTCAGCAACGGACCCTCGACAGATGGAAGAAGGTCGTCTGGAGTGATGAGTCCCTGGGGTTCCATTGCCGGAGACCAACGAGGGTACCCATGATGATGCCTAATCATCGCAAACAACGCCTCGCATGGGCCGAGGAACGTCAGCAATGGACCCTCGACAGATGGAAGAAGGTCGTCTGGAGTGATGAGTCCCTGGGGTTCCATTGCCTGAGACTAACGAGGGTACCCATGATGATGCCTAATCATCGCAAATAACGCCTCGCATGGGCCGAGGAACGTCAGCAATGGACCCTCGACAGATGGAAGAAGGTCGTCTGGAGTGATGAGTCCCTGGGGTTCCATTGCCTGAGACTAACGAAGGTACCCATGATGATGCCTAATCATCACAAACCACGCCTCACATGTGTCAGGAACGTCGGCCATGGACCCTCGACAGATGGAAGAAGGTTGTCTGGACTGATGAGTCCTGTTTTCTGTTGCACCATGCTGATGGCAGAGTTCGCATATGGCGTAAACAGCATGAAGCCCTATTTTCTGGCTGCACTGTTGAGATTCAACAGGTCAGTGGAGGCAGGGGGGTTCTGATCTGGGGATATTTTTTTCTTTTTTGTTTTTGTTTTTGACAAGCCCTATGACCATTGGTTATCATCTCTCAAACATTAATTGGTGGACGATACAGGGACCTGTTAGTCGACCATCTCCATCCATATCTGCAAAATGTTTACCCTGAACCCAGAGCCATCTTTCAACAGGACAACGTACCGTGTCATCGGGCTCGAATAACTACTGTGTGGTTGGAGGAACACGACGACGAATGCGCCAGACTGCCTTGGCCCTCAAACTCCCCTGACTGTAACCCAATTGAACATTTGTGGGATATCCTCGAACGGGTTGTGATAACTGCTGATCCTCCTCCACGGAATGAGCGTGAACTATCGGTGCTGCTGCAGCGGACATGGGTCCAGTTACGCAGGAAGGAAGATCAACACTTTGTAGAATCTGTTCCAAGGCGTCTGCGAACCGTGAATGCATAGAAAGGTTGACACCACATTATTAGGTAGGTGTTCCTAATACAAAGCTAACTCAGTGTATAAACTACACATGGATCTTTCGCCAAGAATTCCGGTAAATGGACAAATAAATACTGTGAACACGTGTCTGCGAAGAAAACAACAGAAGACTCAGCGAGAAGATGAATACAGCGATTTAATCACAAAGAAACGAATGACGTTTTTCGAATTGAAATGGCGAAGAAATTAGTGTTCTAGAAATAAAACTAGTTTTCTTTGTTCTGGGGCGGTAGCAACATAATCCATATGTACTATGTCTTGTGTGTTTGTTAGGATAAGTGAATGTTACTTTCGAGAGCCTCCATTTCATTCAGTTAGAGCCACTTACCCCATCCTATTGTGTAGTACAGCTTGAACGGCGGTTCCTGCTGAAAGACAGAAACTGTAATGCTGCTATGCAGAAGAAGTCCTTCCACGAACATCCAGTGGATGCAAGTCATCGCTGCATACATCTTCAGTGTAATCACCACTTTGCACAGCCATCCCTGAAAAAGTACAAGACTTTTTAAACATTCAAAATATCACATTTTTATAAAAAGAAAAAAAAACTCTCTAAACTGACTCACAATTTTCTGTATCCCGAAGACTGATGAAACAAAAAATGGTGCATACGTATCTTTGAAAACAAGAGAACTGCGGTGTGAATATTTAACACTTGCAAATAGAATTACGTTGAAATATTCAGCAGTTGAGTTATTCATGCACGGTAATAGGGAAATGAAATGTTCGTGAATTAAAAAAATTCATTCGAGTGTTACTACGTATATCCAAATGGCACCGGATTCTTTCAGAAAGGCAACGCTCCGTGCCATAAGAGCCGCATTGTGCAGGCATGTACTTCCCTGGTCTCCAAATTGCCCTGACAAGAAACTCATTGAATATTTGTAGAATACAGTTGAACGCAGCATTTGCTGGTACACCCCAGTAGAGTGGTCCGTCGCCGATATTCTATCCGGCTTGTACAGATTATTATCTGAGGGCACCTTCTTTGGGCAAGTAGAGTCGATGATATTCCGGGATCAAGGGGTTATTCACGGTGAAAGCCGCAACCCAACACTATTTTATGTACGTTGTCATAATAGTTTGGTGGCTCATGAGTGTAGAACTTTACAGTGTAATTTAAAATCATATTTCATTATGGAAAAGTCTGAGAAAAAGCGATTATCTTAAAAGATTACGTTTTAATTGTTTCATATAGCATTCAAATTATTTTTTCATTCCACAAATTAGACAATTTTTTGCAATTTTATACTATCGTTCAACAACTGCTCTAACCTCTAACTCAGGAATTGATTTTGCTTGTGGTCGCTGCAAAAATCCAGAGTTAAATTTTTCTTAAAAATTTAACACTGAATTTTAAAAAAATTCTTAAAAAGTTAACTCCAAAAAATAGGTAAAATGCATAAATTAAAAGAAAATATAAAGACTAAACCGCAGAAAAAGGAAGGGGAATTCTAGTTCCATTGACTGAAAATCAGTATGAGAGAAAACATAAAATAAACCAAAACGAGATAAGAAGACATCAAATTATCAATAAAATATCAAATTGAGGAAGCTCTGCACCATGCATATGAGTTTGGGATGGTCAAAAAGTGTAATCTAACTGCTCTGTTGATCTTCAAATGTCATCAAAGAAGAGGATCATTTCTACAAGTAAAGCGTGTCTTAAAAAGGGTCACTGATATGAAAAAGATTTTCCAAAGTAGAAGACGTTTTGCCAAAATTCATCAGATTGGGAAAAATTCAAACCCGCATTCACTGAATGTACGAAGTAAAATGCGTATAGTAAAGCAACAGTGATGTAAGACTCCTGTGAGAAAGAAACACAGAGGAACAGCGAGCGAAGTTGAAAACAGAAAAAAGAATTGGAAAATTATCAGCATTCTTGAGTGAAGTTATTGCAATGCGTACCACAAGTTATTCTGAAAACTCAGAGTTGCTGTTACAAAATGGTGAATTCTAACTCTGTCCAAAGGAATATTTTAAAAATCCAGATAGGGACTGTTTCCGCTTTTTCTTAATGGGATTAAAACTGTTATTTACGACTACCTTGGTTTATGAAACACACAATTCACAAACATGCTAGCCTTGTTTACGAAACTAAGACCTTCACAATGCAGCATTACAATAACAAAATAAAACAATTGTCAGAAACTGTTTTGATGTCGCTGGAGCAATTTTAAATAATTCGTTTTTTCTGGTCTTAAGTCCATTTTGCCCATCAGATGTCGAACTATTATTCCACCGAACAATGGCGAAGGCGATAACAGAAAAATTCGGGAATCTCAATTTAAAGTCACCTACTGTGATAAGTCTGGAATTTGCAGTAACATAGCCATCGGCAAGAAAATGTCTTCTTTTTCGGAACTGCAAAAAATATTTCTTCCCAGTAACGTCTGAAAACTTCTTAAAGGAATTGGTGACAATGTGAAGAGCTGGTTCTCTACAAAAGCAGCGAAACGATCAGGTCGTTATTTAACACATGAAAACTATTGCCATTAAGCAGCCTTATTGTGTCACGAAGAAAAATGAAAACAATAGAATCAAAGACGAAACGGCGGAACTGACAAAGCAAGTTCGAAATCCACCTTCCTGCAATTCAGAATTTCTGAAAACATCTTAGAACAATCTTGCCTTCATGGTTTGTATACTCTCAAAATGTGTCCAATAAAGCATAATAAAAGAACGGATAAATTCTTTGTTCAGGCGCCGTAATCATAAGGGATAGACAGCGTAAAACTTGAGACAGTAGTTCCAATAAGATGTCCAAATTACAAAAGAAATATTTCCTCTTTACACGTGATTTAAGTTAAAAATGAACAGGACTTGAAAAGGCGAAACTTATAAAAAGTGATTTATAAAATACACTATCTACCAACAAGTAATTGGACACTCCTGCAATCGACGATATTTGCGTTCCTCATACACGTCACGGCCGCCGCCGTTAAATATCGTGTGGGAAACAAAAACGCAACCAGTCGCATGCAAGATGCCACGCAGTTCGGAGCTCCCTGATTTTGAGAAAGGTGTAATCGTCGGGTATCACAGAAATGGCCGATCCATACGTGACATATCCAGCGAGTTGAAGTACCCAAAATCGACAGTGGCCTACGTGATTGGCAAGTGGAAGATGAGTGGTGACTGTCGGAATATGCCCACAAAACTGGGAGTTAGAGGCCGACGGGTGCTGGCCAGAGAAATTCGGAAGAACCGCAGTAAAATCGATGGGCCACATCCGCGAGGAGTTTCAACAGGCATCCGGGAGTGTTCTTTCGATGAATACCATCCGTAAGGAAGCCCATCTGCTCTGTTATCATGAACGTGCTGCCGCCCACATGCCTTTGATCACCAAGCCCAATAGCGCTGCTCGGCTAACGTAGTGCAAAGAACGTCGACAGTGGACCGTTGGACAGTGGAAACAGGTTCTCTGGAGCGACGAATCAAGGTTCACCCTCTACCGTTCGGATTACGGGGTTTGGGTTTGGCGTCTGTCTGGAGAACGTCTCCTGCCGGACTGTATTGTGCCAACTGTGAAGTTCGGCGGCGGTGGAATTATGCTATGGGGGTGTTTCTCCTGGCATGGCACGGGACCCTTGGTCGCAATTCCTGGTAGACTCAACGCCGAGACCTACTGCACCATTTTGGATGACCATGCACTTTCTACGTTGTGGCAGTTTTACGGGGTGGACCCATGTTACTTTCAGGATGACAATGCCACTTGTCATGTTGCGAGGTCCACCATAGCTTGGTATGGTGACAATGGGGTTAATCGAATGGACTGGACTACACAGTACTTTAACCCTATCGAGCACCTCTGGGACGAGTTGGAGCGTCGACTTAAGGGGTGCCCCCACCGTCCGAAATCGGTGAAAGAACTGACCTGTCTTCTCCAAGCCTAGTGGAAGAAAATACTGCTAGCCGTCGTACAACGCCTGGTTGAGAGTATGCCCCGGAGGGTCGCAGCTGTAATCGCCGCTCGTGGAGGCTCCACGAATTATTGAAGGTGAATAAACTTCGTTTTCCTTTGCTATCACAGGTGTCCAATTACTTGTTGGTAGATAGTGTATATCTAATGGAGAAATATTTATGTGTCACTTCTTACAATATTAAACAAACGCGGAAATTTCAGTGACTCCTACAAAATAGACAGTTTACTTTTTTTGGTTAGCTTAACACAAACTAGAAAAATAATTACCAGAAGAAGTGAGAGCAAGGAGAAACAAAGAGACATCATTCATGATATTTTATTATTTCTTATTGTAACTACGCTAAACCATGCATGCGTAAAGGAAGCGATGCAACTGAATTCACCGTAAACAGTAAAATGTTTTTGTAAGAAATGCGAAAACAGCTTTTCATGGGTGCCTGGACAGTAACAGCGCTACAGTGTAAGCCTGTTATAACGCAGGTATACGGGAACAAGACGATAACCTCGTTATATCCGAATCTGAGTATGCACAGAGTTATTCAAAAGTTTGGTGCAAAAGTAAAATGCGATTAAAAAAAGATCTATCGGTCGGAGAGACATGTGGTTTGCAGATTAATATTCACCGAGCTACGGGATTTTGTATGGCATCAAAAAAAAAAAAATAGTTCAAAATCTCGACAATAGAGGGCCCTTTTGCATAGAAAACAACGAGAAGTTAGAATTGTGAAACGAGATCTACGTTGAATTAGTGAAACTTACTTTATTTCAGCATGATCTACAGATGTAAGTGCTCAGTGGGTCCACCACCACCACATTTCACTACTGCGTGCAGTCGTTGTATTACACCTGATACAGCATTGAACAACATTTTAACGGGAATGGCTGATACATCCTGCGGTATGGCGTCTTTCAGTGATGACTAAGTCTGGGGTTACCTCTATAGACACGGGATTTCAAGTAGCCCCACAACCAGAAATCAGCGGGTGTGAGATCTGGAGATCTAGGAGGCCATTCGCGTGCACTATGTCTGCTCAATAGACGATCGGCGCTAAACGTGCATGCCTGATTCGGTGCACGCCTGATTTCACATTATATGCAAATTATTAGTTTAATAAAACTGTGGTTTTGCAATCAGAAAGACAGAACGAACCTTTATTATTTTTCACATTGAAAATGTGACTGCATTTCTCCGTAACGGTTTTTATGTCTCACCCTAACGTTGTTTTGTGCGAGTAATGTGCAAACGTCACTTATCTGGCATTCTCTGCAGCAGCGCCCTCTATTGTCGAGATTTTGAGCTATTTTGTTTTCTTGATGCCATACAAATTCTCGTACCTCGGTGAATATTAATCTCCCAACCGCATGCCTCTCCAACCCATAGATCTTTTTTAATCGTATTTTATCTTTGCACCGAACTTTTGAACAACCCTGTATTTGCATGTGTATGTATTTTGTTTGGGGGACACGATCAGACCCACGTTCTATCCGATTCCGCGGTATAACCGACCGCGTTATATTTGGTTTCCACTGTATTACGAGCAATGCATAGTTCCCCACAAGTGTCCTCAGCAACATATTTTTGCCTTGTAAAATACTGTGTTCCCTCGATAATTCGTGAGCAAATAATCCAAATTACTACTTATTCGTGTAGTCTACAAGGCCTTAACGTTTCTATCGTATTTTTTGGGTCGCCCATGCATCAGTTTATAATACGAAACTCTCACTTTTATAAGCAAAAGTGCGCGTGCAGTAAGTTTTAATCTTTAGTAGAGTAACAGTGCATTTTTTCTTCAATAGGAATTATCTGAAATATGATATGAAGACAATTTTGAAAAGTATGACGCAGGACAGAACTGAGATGAGAGGAAGATCCGCAACTGTGCCCTCACGTGATTGTACGACTAAAAACTCTACAGAAGAAGACTGTATTAATTGAAAATACGGTAGATTATTGCTATGTTCTGCTGAACTTTGAGAACTGCAAGAAGTAAATGATGCATTCAAACATCGTTGAGTCTCATTAAATCACGACCCAACGGGATTCCGAATAGAATGGTATTACGGCGAGGAAAAATGAAGTGGCATTACACAGAAAAATCAACAAGCGAATACACAACTATATATAAAAAAAAAACAATCTGTACGAAACGTTATAAACTCACAAAAACAAATATCTTGACAGAGTTAATATAAATTAACTGTGCAGTTGTAATTTTTAATGCTCTATGAGATGAAAGAATAAAATGCATTTGCACTTTTTTTTTATACTCCATCAACTTCAATCTCACGGATAACTGGGAACACGACGGTATTTATGGTTTTGCTTAGGCTATATGAAATGGTAAAAATTATGAAAAACTGTAAAATTATGGAAAAATAATGAAAAATGCTGAAACATTTTATCTAATTTCTTTAAAAATTTTCACTTCTTTTTACTTAGTTCTAGGGTTCCATATTCAGAGGTAAATTACGTGAAGATTTCAGTTTAAATACTTAGTTCCATATCAAGAGCTTCATATGAGAATTTTATTACCATCTTTGTGTTTTGTACCAGCTATTTGTTTATGCACTTCAACGCTTTTATTACTGATCCTCTATTTTTCATTTCCTCCCGTACCCACTACGGTCCCGAACGTTTTCTCTTGCTGCCATAACTCAATAGCAGCCACTTCTTAGTTTTTGTTGCCAAAGCTGCACCTGACTAGGATGACGTATCTTTGCCGACGAAAACTCGATGGCTCGGTTTCTACGAAATCTTCGGCGCGGTAGTGAGTACTGAGGAAAATACTAGTATTAGCAAAACAATTTTATGTGCATAACATTGCCTTATAGTTACTCATGTGTTATAAGAAACGCTGGTGAATAACTTTCTACACGCGACATACTAGTAAAAATCACGATGAGATAAAAACTTTAATTACTGATAAAATACATTAAAAATCGTTACCTTTCGGATCCTGCCAACAGGTACCCATCCTCAGACTCAGTAAGATAACTAATGGAAAAGGCAACATATAAATGCACTCTTAAACAATGGAGTATGACGCATAGTCAGTTCACAAGTGATATTCAGCGCATGTCTAAACACAACCACTTGGTGCGTCGTCATGAAGATGAGAAATGCCTTGTAGTAAATTTTTGAGCAAATGTTTCCATGGCTAGAGGATGCCCCTTGGCCTCTCATCGTTACAACAGTAACCCGAAAATTTATCGGGCTTTCTGTAAATAACAGTTGTGATTTGACATGAAGGGCTTTAAGAATCATGGAGTCTTCCCAAATGGGGACGTGAGTTAATCTTTAGTGACAAATCGGGCCATTGCAGTTCAAGTAGATCCATTTCGAATACTGTATTGGTGTTCTGTCAAACGAGTTTTAAGTGTCCTTGACGTGGAACCAATGTAAGACTGGTCAGTATTTTCTGGGAATAGTGATCTTAAAGGAATCTCTTGCATTGGCCCTATTTGTCATTAGAGAAACTCACGTCCCCATTTGGGAAGACTCCAGGATTCTTTCAGCCCCTCATGTCAAATCTCAACTTTTATTTACAGAGAGCCTATACATCGATAAATTTTCGGGTTCCTGTTGTAATGATGAGATGCCAAGGAGCATCCCTCAAGCATGGAAGCATTTGCTCAAAAACTGACCATAGCATTTTTCATCTCCATGACGACGCACCAAGTGGTTATGTTTGGACATGCGCGCACATCACGTGTGAACTGACTATGCGTCATACTCTAGTGTTTAAGAGTGTATTTACACTCGATATACTAGTAAATATATGTTGCCTCATCCATTAGTTATCTTACTGCGTCCGAGGATGGGTACCTGTTGGCAGGACCAACAGGTACCCATCCTCAGACTGTTTATGCTGTTTCGATTTTTAATCTATTTTATCAGTAATTAAAGTTATCTCATCGGGAATTTTACTAGAATATCGTGTGTAGACGGTTATTCACCAGCGTTTCTTATGACATTTTAGCACGAGTTACCTATTCTTCTGGATTACTCATATGTTCTTTGCCAAGTTTCTTTGACATTTTCGTACAGTAAATTATACGTCCACCACTTGAAATGACCCACTGAATTGCTCTGAGGAAGGGATGTGAGTATAGTGAAATTTTTGATAGATTTCAAAATTATCTTCTGTCGGGGAAAGATGGATAAGCCTGTCTCGTGATTTGTTCTTATTTACCTCCAACTTTACCTCACGAGAGTAAAAGCAACTAATCCACTTATTTGGCCCTATCTTTTTACTGTGACTCAGTCCCCTTTTCACAAAAACGTATTTAGCTGATGAGCAATTGAATTGTCACAAAATAAAAAATAGATCTACAACGCAATTCTTAGGCATCACATTTCAGCTGAAAGAATGATTTGTTAAACAAAATAAGATCCATCAGTTAATACTTCTGCTACTGGAAAGGAACTAATTTGAATCGAACTTAAGTTTTAAGTGAAGAGACCATTTATGACATTGTTGAATAGTTTTAACTGTAATATTTTATGAAGTTGTTTCATATCACACTTTTAGTGCAGTCATAGTGGTTCAGGGATTTGAAACCATGTCGGTTCCTAGGTCACGGGCGTGTTGTAATCAGGATACCCCACGGTACATCCTGGTTACAACACTCTCCCAGGTAAACGACACACACGTACCAGGCCGTGCACATGGTGCAACAGGACACGAGATTCATCCGACATTCTTCCAATCATTCAAAGTCCAGTTTTGATGCTCATGTGCCAATTGCTGGACCTTTTCCACGATGAACCGAGGTTAGCAGGGCCACCCTGAGTGGCCTGCGCAACCCTATTTTCAGCAGGGTTCGATGTACTGCGTGTTGCGACACATTACTCACGTCACCAGCATTCAAATTACTGGCACGTCGCTCCATAGCATCCTTTTTGTTGGCTTGTACAATACCATACTGGGAAAATCTTCGCTAACGTATGGAATCGATGAACCGCGGTCGGCTCACACCTTTGTCGGTGATTCGTGGGTTTTCCCTTCTCCGAAACGCTGTGACCCAGTCGTCTGGCCATTACAATTTGGCTTTTGTCAAAGTCGCTTAAGTCCGCTGCCTTTTCCATCTAAAGAACAACAGTGATTAACGGAACTTAGTATCAGGTGTTATTCATACCATTTTCACCAACTTCACACGTGCTGTCATTTACCTGCAGTTGCGTCGATTTACACTGAAGTGCAAAAAAAAAAAAAAAAATGGGATACCTCTCTATACCCCGTTGGTATTCCTCGCGATCGGGTAACCGCAGCAGCACGACGGGCATGGACTCTACGAGCTCCCTGTAGTACTAGGGAGACAGTGCATACTATGCTTCCCGAAGAGGGTCCCACAATTCCGTAATATTCTCTAGTAGAAGATTCTTGGCATTGATGACACGTTGAACAGCTTCCAAATATATATATATATAGCTAGTGCCGTTAATGCCCACCAGATGGAGACGTCTCAGTGGCTGAGCCCATCTTACGGATTTATGATGTCAGAAGCTGACTTTAAAATACACATAGCACCGTGGATTGTTGGCCACGGTGGCGTAAATGTAACGCACTCGGCGCGATATCGAGAGTTCTGTTGGTTCAATTCCACAGCGGCGGCTGAAAAACAATTTTTCGGATGCTGTGTGTTTCTTGAACGTGGAAAGAGAAATGTATTTATTTATTAACTGTCGCCACGTATTTAGAGTATTTTCAGCTTCCAAAATGTGTTCGGTCGTTTTTAAATCCGGCGAACGAGGGGGCCAAGTCAGGATGACAAACTTCCTGGAATGTTCCTTCGGCCAATAACAGGCGACTGTGGACGTGTGCGGTGGCTCATTGTGTTGAAAGATGTCGCACCCGTCGGAGTGGTTGCATGACCTGAACGTGTGCAAATGATTCCTAAGGATGATTAAGTAGCCAACACCGAGCGGAGCGGTCTGCATATGTATTAAAGGTCCTGAACTGTCTCTTGTGTCTTAATATGTCCCAGCTGAAACCACCCCACACCGTAACAGAGCCATCACCAGCCTGCACTTTCCCTTGTAGGTATGCGGGATCATTTGCCTCGAAGGGTTGTCGCCACACTCGGAATTAGCCATCTGCCCTAAACAGTTGGTACCGCTATTCGTCGGACCAAACTATACGTTTTCAGTCATCTTGAGTCCAATGGCGGTGTCTGACCCGACGACATCCTTGTGTTGTCGGGTCAGTAATGGCACTCGGGTGGGCTGTCGGCTCCGGAACCGAACCCTATAAAACACAGAGAGCTAGTAAACCGAACGCTGATGCTACTACTGGCCCCCAGCGTTGTATTGCGCTGTGATATGCGACAGTGTTGCACGCCTGCCGGATGTTACGATGTGTTCCAGAAGCCACTGTCCACGATCGTCCTGGGATGTCGTACCCGTCGGAGCAGTTGCATGACATGAACGTGTGCAAATGATTCATAAGGATGGTTAAGAAGCCTCCACGGGGCGGAGCGATCTGCAGACGTATTAAGGGTCCACACCAGGTATACCCTTGAAATTGTTGACCGTGTAAGTCCAAATTTCGTGGCAATTTCCGAGATAGAGTGTTTCATCTCCCTGGTGCCGACTCTCCTACCACGTTCGAAATCGCTTAAGTATCGGTAAGCTGACATCTGAACTGCGAATGCTACTACTTGAGTTTGCAGAGATCAGATCAGATCAGATCATTTACAGGGGATTTTAGGAAGGGAGTGTCTGACCCCAGGTCGTAAACAACCCTTAGAAATAGAAAGCTAGGAGATTTGGGCTAGAATGCCTGATAGGAAAGTCACACGGGAGCGAAGTAAAAAGGGGGAGAGGAAGACGCCCTTATTTATTACCGGAGACCAGTACTTGGGGTCCGACGGCTTAACGTACCCATCCGACGCACGGCGGATATTTAATGGTTCCAGCGTTTGTACCAGCCTGGGATGAAACCTGAGGTTATCTCCATGGGAGTCACGAACGCTAACCACTAGGCCAGTCGTTGCCAGAGTTTGCAGAGATATCTCTCTTTCTCTCTCTCTGTATATACGTTGTTTGTGGACGATACCACATACCGCATGCGTGTGGTGGCATGTAATGGAAATGGTAGCACCCTTTCCAGTTTTGTTTTTTTTGGCATCTCAGTGTACATTGAGACGCACTGGTCATAATGTTTTGGATCATTGGTGTGACTACCGACGCTGGTCGTATGCTTACTTTTTGCTGAAAACTCACATTTTTTCAAAAATGGGTTTTCGACATAGTTCGTCTATCTATGTCTTTTGTAGTCATAGACGAAATTTTCCTCGTTAAGTGTTATACTTCGGGCCCCCAAAACGCTGTATTATTAACAGCGAAAAGCAGCTAAGCTTCGTACATACGAGGATGGGAGGGAAGAACGAGACCTTAGATTTATGTTCAATCCTATTTATCTTTGGAAATACGAGTGTTGTATCGAAAGTAATGCAAAAGTGGGCATAACTTTATTAACTGACAGAGGTCGTTCAAATTGCTCGTGTTGGTAAAGCAACTCTTCCTCTATAGTAACCCTTCTTCATTGCAGGTAAATAATGGATTCCAAGCAGAAGCAACGTGCCGTCATTGAGTTCTTGATGAAGGAAGGGTGCAGGCTGTCCGACATCCACAAAAGGCTACAGAATGTTTACGGAGATGACACCATTGACAAGAGCAATGTTCACAGATCGATGTAGAAGTCAAAAGGTGAAACCAGCATTGAAGACAAACCACGGAGTGGGAGACCATTATCTGCGACCACTGACACGAATCGTCAGCGAATGGATGAATTGATTCGCGCTGAGAGAGGAGTCACAATCCTTGAGTTTTTTTGCACAACTGGACTGGTCACAATGCCATACATTAGATGGTGGAAGACTTAGGGTATCGGAAAATGTGTGCAAAGTGAGTACCTCGGCAATTGACATTCGATTTCAAGGAGAGAAGGTGGAAGTCTGCTCTGATCTGCTGGAAGCGTTTGAAGCCAATGAAGACACGTTATCAGCACAGAAAGTCATGGTGACTGTTTTTTAGGATGACAGGGATGTCATTCTTGATTTTCTGAACCGTGATCGCACCGTGACCAGCGAGTGGTACATTGAGACACTCAAGAAGCTTCGGGGAGCCATAAGGAGGAAGAGACCGAACAAGAATCTGAAAAGGATCCAGATTCACAATGACAATGCGAGATCACACACAATTTTGGCAACAAATCAGGCGATCAGCAAATTATGCTGGTCGGTGGTCCCCATCCACCGTACATCTCAGATCTAGCGCCCTCCGACTTCTATCTGTTCTGTCGAATGAAGGATAGTGTCCGGAGACAATGATTTGATGACACAGACAAGGTGAAAGTGGCTGTGAAAAAGTGGGCACAACAGTCCACACCTGAATTTTTTCAAAGAGGATTCGAGAGTTGGGTTCAACGATGGCGCAAATGCATCGCTTGTGATGAGTAGTACCTTTGTATAGAAAAAGGGTTACTCTACGAACATGTGCAATTTGAACGACCTCTGTCAGTTAATCAAAAGTTATGCCTGCTTTTGCATTACTTTCGGTACAACCCTCGTAATATTTTTGGAAAGAACGCCTTGCTGTTATTATGGTCACTAGTGGCATTTATGAACCATTTATCGCTGATGCTGAATGGTGCCCACAAAAAAAAATAAAAATAAAATAAAAAACACGAATGGGATGTGAATCCCCGGAAGAATCAATTCTTGTCAAATACATGAATGAGAAATGGTCTTCGACGCTACGATAAAAAAAGGGGAGAATTACTTCGTCTAGTGCACATCCGGGAAGTTGTTCTGTTTCCAGGTTCGTTGTGTTGGGTGCTCGAATGTAAATGGAGAGATTCGGGTTCAATTCCCGTCCCGGTGCTACGTAATTTTCAAGTTTTCTGAAGAGTGACTACACGAGAAACAGTGAAAATGTACGGCGTTTATATACCGACAATGATAAGAAAAGAAAAATCTCTTAATAACAATTTCTTTCAAACTGAGTCTAAGCAAAACTCCAGTGACACACGGAGAACAGTGGGCCGCGATTTTTTTTTCTGATATGGCAACACCTAAAAAGCATGACCTGTTGCATCACACATGCAAGCATACCTGAAGAGTGTTCCACTAACAACTTCCTCAATTATAGTTTTTAACTTTTTCATGCAATTACCCATATAAGAAGTCAGTTATTTCGCAGAAGCATCGTAGGACATGAACAAGGACGAGAAAAAGGCTATTTCGCTACAGAATCTCGACACATATGAACACCAAGTTCCAGAAATATTTTATTCTGAAGCGTTAAGCTTTTATTTGTTTATTTATTTATTTTTTGTCTTCCTGACGAGGTAACTTTCGTTTGCCAAATTCCACGCAAAAAGAAGTCCAAGCTTCCCGATGTTTTATTTTTACTGCGTCGAGTCTTCAAAACGACAAATTGCAAACATCTGTGACGAAATAAATAACGCTTTAAAGTTATTTTAAACTGTTTGCTCAGGCCACTTTCTGCTCATTATCCTACGGAGAACTGATCATAAATGGCAAACTGTGGGTGCATGTAACATAACGGATATTTTATTTTCCTATTTTCAATTGCATAAATTCTCCGAAGTCTTTTATTTTTATCCATTTTGTGGGAAGATATAAGATGGGGAATAATTCGACGCTTCATTAAGCTGAACACACAGCGAGTGCTTTGTAACTGTGCTTCTTTTAACGCCACTGAGAGCTGCAAATAGGGATGTCATTTGCTAACAGGCTTAACGGTGTCTCATAATAATACTATAATATCCGCAATCATGTAATGATGAAGAGAACCAGAGAGTGTTAGATTTACAAATTTTGAAGTTGTGAATCCGTTTTTTGGTGCAAATTATGACATGGATGTTAAGTCAGATAATATCCGAAAACTTGACAATTTTGTCGTCCTGGAGCGGGAATCGAACTTGGGTCTCCCGGCTAGCGCCCGAATATGCTAACCACCACCCAGAACAACCAAGTTTCCGATTAATTTGAATATGACCCTCACAGGATTCGCTAGTCGAAGCAACCGGCATTCATATATAGCGAATCTGGAGGAATAGAATGCATTCCCGTGATTGCCCGAAGACGCAGAATATCAGTGAATTAAATACATAATTACACCATTGTACAATAGAAATTTTGAAGTTGTGAATCCGTTTATTGGTGTAAATAAACTGATTTACACCAATAAACGGATTCACAACTTCTAAATTTGCATCGTACAATGGTGTACTCCCGTATTTCATTTATTGAGTGTTAGACTGTCTCTCTGAATAGTAGCGAGAAGTTGCACATACTATTGGAGTTCACTGCTCCAGTTTTGCGAAAAATTCTCTGGTGTTGGACGAACTTGTCATTTAAACTGTGTCAAATAATATAATCTTTAGAGGATTGTTCGAATAAAAAGTCCTAGCTTTCCGAAGCAAATTTAGTAATGGGAGAAATGTTACCACGCGAAGATAGGTTTTAGAAAGTGTTACAGAGCTGTTCACTGGATTACTTTCAGTGCCATGTGGCGTGGGTTCGTCTGGCCTTCGTTTGTAAAGAAACTAAGAGGTTCCCATTAGCTATTCTTCCCCGGTGATGAAAAGAATGAATTTCTAGCTAAATGAGAACTTTCTGTTCTGCAGTGGTGCTCTTTATTCAATGCAATATATGAAAAGATCACGTATTTGCTTGTCCTGATTTATATATTACTCTTTTTTTATTGTTTACATATTGATCAGTTCCTACTTATTCTATCAGGCGTCTTTCTCGGTTAACTCACAGCCAAGTTTCCGACTTAACTTTTACTTCGTTATTCCATCTCGGCTTCCGTTCCATTTTTCGTGGAGCCAAAAAACCCTCCGTCGCGCGGAGAATCATCAAGTCTACTTCCTACCACCTTCAAATGCCAGATCAAACTCTCCCTTTTCTGCTTTTCTCCAAAAGTGCACACACTTTTCTTCCCCCGTTCATTTTTCGTGACCCCTCCTACGACCATATGGGCAGTTTCAGAGCTTGGAAGTCAACCAGGGGTTCCCCGTTTCCACCTTCGTTAGCAACTTACTTTGCCCGTGTGCATTGTCATCATTGCGGCTTCCTCTTATTTGTGTGAGCCATTGTCCATCCCCATCCTTGTGAGAAAAGGCATGAATCCTGAGAAATCCAAAGGAGTCAAGTGATTCACATCTCTTCCTACATAAACCATTTCCAAAGCAATCAAGTAATTTTCAAAGTTAAATTCATGAACAGCAGATGCAATATACGAAGAACAATTTTGTTTTTCTCCGAATATCGGAAGCAGCCATCTTTCTCACTCATTAACGGCTGAAAACTATGAAAGAGTTCATCTCAATGCTTCCCTAAGAACTGAAGAAATAGGGAAATGATTTCATCTTATGAGATAAGATGGTTATTAATATTAACTTACGCTGAAATTAGTGGGACCACGATTACCGAAGTATTGTGAACTATAACACACAGAGGAATATTTCGTGTTATGGAAACACGAGGAAGATCTTTATCTCTTACTCTGCTTCCAACAAAGGACTGGATTTTGCTAGAACAGACCCCAGTGGGTTGTCCTCATACCTACCTACAAGTGGCCTCCCATTTCCAGGATAGGCTTTATTGTGGAGAAGTTGATGCTGTTCATTATCACCTTGTTAGTAAACCTGAGCATGGAGAATGCTATCATCAGCAAAATTGTGGATTAAATTAACTGCAACGGGAAGAACATAATGAAACACAAGGGAAAGATTTTTTTAGAGAGATACTTGTGTACTTGCCATATCTCTGAATGGAACGATGATTTCTTGAAATATTCCTGGAAGGGAGATGATCAACATCATGATGGAATGCAGAATTAGGGAAAGCACCAGATTTCGGTGGACGCGTATCCTGGAACATTGAAGTGCCCTACAATGAAGAGAGAATAAAAAAAATATTTAAAAATGGTTAATTGCACATTATGATCAATAAGGAAATTGTATTAATTACACACTATCGAATTTATAGAGACATAAGAAAAATAGATGAAGATTGAATGCGTATCTTGCGTAAAAGGAACTTTGATGAATGCGTGCTAATTAAGTGTAATTGTATATAGCGCAGAGCTGTAATCACACGTCATTCCAATCGTTCCTAAGTTCTTTTTTAATTCAAAATGTTTTTACTGTGCGTTGATTGTGACTGTATTAGAGAGTACAGATTAGAGGTGGCAAATCTATAGATAGTGGGAGGGGGGTGATGTTGGTACGCGGCATGCATGCCATCCCCCGATTCTTTAAATTACACCCATAATAAATAAATAAATAAATAAATAAATAAATAATATTATCATTGCTGCCAAGTCAAGCAGCTGTAACTAAAGAATATTTTCCAGTTTTGAAAATGCCGGGGATAGCTTAGAGAATAAGGGCTGAGAAAGTGAACTTGTTTCAGTTTAATGCATTTGCGGAGGGAATTACCTTAAAAGACGGCCTCCAGCTGTACAGTGAGAAGATGACAGTTCGCTGGGTACGTCTAAGAAGGAACGCGAAAGGATTCTCAATGTCCACAACTCGAAGGGACATTAGTAGACAAACGAAGACATGAGGGTTCAACGCCCACGGTAACATTCCTGATCGCCTTTCACTTCGGACCAGAAGGAAGGTAGACATACTGTTTTACCACCGCTCCTTACGAGCTCCGACAGGAGCAGTGAAGTGCTCACAAGAGACTTCTTTCGCCGGCTTGCGGCATCAAGGGCGGTTACGAGAACATGTGGCGTTGCATGACACATTTTAAATCCTTCGCAAACCCAGGTGCATATCAGTAGTTCAGTAACAACAGAAGTCAACTGTAGACATCGATTTCGCTTTGCTTGTTTCTTTGTATTGATTTTTTATATTGTTTGTGAGCGAACAGTGGATAAATAATAAATGATAATCTGCTGCTCAAAATTACCATATGCACTCGAGGGTAATTATTGGAAGATATCGCCAATTTGTGCACACACCCTCAAAACGGTTCGCTACCCTTGCTATAGAACATTGCACTACAACTCGGGCATAGGGATCGACCATGCGGCCTGAATATGGTTTCGATTTCTTGCACAGATTCTAAACAGAGGAGCTCGTTGCGATGTTGCTGTCAAGTGGTAAGTTAATTTGCGTTGAAATTTGTTCGTCGCTGTCAAGTGGCACGTGAAGTCACACCGAAATCAAAAATCATGAAGTTGCGTTGAACTTAACTCACCGGTTTCATAGTTGCAGAGAAAGTGTACGCAGTTGTTCCAAGACTTATATGGAGATGAGTGAGCGAAGACAGAAATTCTGAACTAAGAAAAATTGTCATTTTCTTTCCTCGTCCCTCGAAGTACTTCGAGTATTTTACACGCACGCACACACACACACACACACAATCTCTAAGGTATAAAGCTTTCAGGAAAAGGAATGAAATAAGGGATTTTATTATCTGCGAGAAACAAATATATTTTTACAATGCCTGAACATCGAACTCGGAGACGCAATATCTATGTCTTACTGACAGAACTGAGCTCCTGTAGATCAGGGTGGTAAATTAGAAAAAATTGGTACGGGCAAAATCGCGCCCGTGGAAAAATTCTAAGCGCAAATCTTACTGTACCATGCGCAGAATATGTTTTTCCAGTGAAATGCATACAACAGATAATCTCAAATTGGGAATTAAATAGTTAAATATGGGGTATTTGGTGAATCCTCATATGTGTGAAATTTAACTTATGTGAATGAAAAATTTTATACATGGGTGAGATAATTTTTATAGATTTTTAAACAACACTTTATCAAAACTCACTGTAAACTGCAGTTTAAAACTCTTATTTTACTAGTGCAATTTTCTTTATTTCCTCCATCGTATATATAATAAATACCATGAACACCCAAACTGAATTGAAATTTGCTATATTTTCCTAATTGGGAATTGAAGTCCACCTTATTCAGCTTCATGCTTCTTCAGCTCTTTGTACTTAAAATAAACTGCATGCATGAATTTACATATTTCCCAAATTCCAGAGATTTGTCAGTTTAAAAAAAGAATGAAGAGGAGCCGAAAATCTTCAGCCATTTACTGAGTTTCATCAGCTACCCTACATGAGTCACATAATTAACATACTTAGTCTACAACTAAACTATAATTACCAAAAGTTATATAAATTTTCCAGACACCTTTCTACACATATGTGTCGCAAAGCAAAGGTTCATTAACACTCCTATGACTTTTGGGGTCCTTAAGATTCCAGCAGATCTTCGATAACTTTGTTGACTGCTGTATTTTTTAAACTCTATTACGTGACTTTTCACGCAGTTATTTTAGTTTTTTACCAGATTTCTCTTAACTTCACCAAGGAAAACATAATATCAAAATAATTTCTAAAAAACAAAACAAAAATTAAACTTAAATTTGTGCAGTCGCCAGTTTGGGCATGTGCTCAAAATACAGAGCACCCTCTGTATTTTAGTGAAAAGTTTTACAACATTTGGATTACTTTATGTCTTCATACGTACCTTTACGAAGAAAGCTGACTAGCATTCAAAGTATAGGCTATCGTGTTGCATTGTTTTTCTGCCAGTTCTTCGATTCCGCTGCGGTACCAGTTCTTGTCCTTCGAGGCGAAGAACTCCTTCACCCCAGCTGACACATCCTCTTGGTTGTCGGAGTGCCGCCCGCGAAGGAAATGGGCCATGGACCGGAACAAGTAATAATCCGACGGGGACAGGTCCGGACTTATATGCTTGGTGTATTTTTTTTATTGGAGGTTTAACGACCACCGTGAGCAAGTCAATGGGCCATGAGCAGTCGCCCATCCCTAATTTGGGGCCACTGGTTTCAGGGAAGAGAGAGAGAGAGAGAGAGAGAGAGAGAGAGAGAGAGAGAGAGAGAGAGAGAGAGAGAGAGAGAGAGAGAGAGAGAGAGAGAGAGAGAGAGAGAGAACGCGGTAAGGCAAACACAACATCCAAGCCTCACCGGGATTTGAACCCGGACCCATCTCGGACGAATGATCAGAGGCTATCGCTTAGACCACTGCGCTTACTTGGTGTAGCATCAGTTCGATGCCGTCAAGTTCCTGGAGTTTTGCCCGGGTCGTTCGCGTGGTATGAGGCCAAGCGTTCTCCTGCTGTAGGAGAGCGCGCTTTCTGTTCACCAGTGCAGGGTACTTCCCCTCCAAAACGATATGCATCCGCTCCAGCTGTTCAAAGTAGAGGTTGGCGTTGATGGTCCGACCGTCTGGAACAAATTCGTAATGGATTATCCCCTCGAAATTCCACCAGACGCAGAGCATCACCTTGCGCTCGAAGCGTCCACGTTTGGCAACAGGTTCAGGAAGCCGGCCCTGGCTCAACCACAGCCGTTGTGTGTTAGGATTACGGAAATAGACCCACTTTTCATCGCACATTACAATGCTTTTGATGAAACATTTATCGCGGAGCTTTCTAGGAGTTTCGTGCACACTTTCACTCGGCGGTTTGCTTCAGCTGGCGTTAGTTCGTGAGAGACAATGCGGAAGCTCCGGTAGACCTTGCCGAGAGGTCCTCAAGGTGACGAACAACGGTGGTCTGTGATATGCCCAGCTCGCCTGATAATCTCCGACTGCTGATTGTCGGATTTGCCTCTTCGGCCTGGCGCACAGCCTCTGAATCAACGGTTTGCGGCCTACCTGACCTTGGCTGATCGTCGAGGTTTCTGTCACCTGAGCGAAATTTCGTGAACAATTTGGTTGCAATGCTGTGGCCCACGGAACCTTTCCCTTTCGTATGACTAATGTTTCGTGTAGCTTGAGCAGCGTTATGGCAGAGTTCAAACTCGTAAAGCTAGGTTCTCTAATTAGCGGTGGTGGCTGTTCATCTTTTAGTCGTCCCAACCACAGACAAAATGACGACATGCAATGCTCTTCACAGCAACGACTACCACTTTATATACCTTTCGACTGACTGCAATGCGAGACTTGAACTAGTTTAAACACGTGACATAATCGCCGCAGCACATGCGTTTATGCAAATATTGCAAAATTTTCTACTCACCGTCTGTACTTGTAGCAGAACGAAAATTTGCCGTCGCATTTTGCGCCTTGCGTTCGCGCTAATACACCCCCTTCCCTATCCCCCTGTAGACGTTTGAATTCGGCAGAACGCAATTTTGTAGTTCATTGTAAAGAATGCCTTGAAAATCGGAAAACAGGAAATACAGAAAAAAAGCCCGACGAAATTAAAAAAACTCTGCAGCACAGATAAATAAGAGAACGGTACAAACCTTATGAGCGCATTCATGAATTCTCGTTTAGCTTTTACGGTGAACGCAACATGTTTCTACATCCTCTGACTTTTTTATTTTTCGTCTCACTTTTCCTGAGTTCTTATCAAACCGTCTGACATTTCACTCTTCTAGATCAATAAGTTCCTTCGCTCTCGTTTAACATAAAAAGCCTCTTTACTTTCATGTCGCCTTTCACGCATTGCATATAGTTCATTTAAAAATGATTACAGATGCAGTGTTTAAAGCACACGTTATAGCATTGATCGCATAATGTTATCATTGAGATTCAGTGGAGAGATCGCACAAAAAGTGACGTAGGTGCATGAAGTAAACTATTGTAGAAATTGTTTGAACATAAATATTCTGCTGTGTTACGAAGTAACACGTCCCTGAAATTTTCACACCAAAGGCAAGATGCTGGTTCCAGCCAGCGCGTGACTAGAGTATTACAAGTTTTAACTTTAACTCTTGTTTTTTTGTTTTCTATTTAAAAGATGCTTCCGTAAATTGGACTGAATGCATGTTTCGCATTTTCCTTTTTCTGAAACTTCAAGAAATTTTTAAGAAACCACTTTTCGAAATTTATGTCATTCCTCCCCCCCTCCCCGCCTTTCCTTTGACTTTTTACTAACCAAAGATCATGCGGAGTCATCGATCGATTTAGCAGAGAGATTGCGCGTCGAGTGAATTGACGCCGAGAGCAGGCATTTTTTTTTATTCATTATATGTAACTTCAGGAAGTGTCATTTAAATCTCGCAAGATTGCCAAATATTTTGACAAGAGTTCACATGCTGTAGTAAGAGTTCGGAGAGAAATCGGATTAAAGAGATAAAACAAGATTACAACATATTGCTGTTTCTCAAATTTCCTTTTTTCTTGAAGTGAGCTATGTCTAACCGATTACTTAGGTTACAATCACAGAACGTTTTAGTGGAACATCTTTCCACTTTGTTCCATTTCTCTTATCACCCAACTTATGTCGAAGATAGTTTAATTTTGTTCTTTCCATTGTTTCGTGGGATTTAATGCAAAAGTGACGGTCTTATTATGTTAGTGCAGTCTGTGAAATTATTTTAGTTTTGAAATTGCACAGCTTCCAATCAACTCCAAAACTGCAGAGAATTGACGGTCGGAAAACATATTAACTATGTTCCTGCAGCATAATACTGTTAATTTCGTCACTACCGGAATCTCTGTGTTTATGAATGTATTCTTTTCAGTTTAAGTTTGTGTGAGTTGAATTGCATTCAATTTCTACAGAGCTTCAGTAGTTTCACAACGCTTAAACTAACAACTGATTTCGGTAATGATTTTGAGGTAAAAAAATTCGAAAAAGAGTCATGCTTTATCAGTTACTTTCGGAATTCTGTGAACAAGCTTTGTATAGTTAGAAACCTTGCATACTGAACACAAGCAATCTTCTTGGTGGGGGCTTTCTGGTCGAACTCCCAACTGTTAGCAAAAGCCAATTTAACTTTATTTTTCAATGATAAAGCGAACGCGCGCGCACACACACATTAGTTTGCTTGTTGTTGTGATTACGTTTTAAAATTGTAACACTTTCATGTATCCCTCTACGATACTTAATAGAAATATCCGCGTTAATCAAAGGAAGAAGTAGTTTTTTTTTTTTTTTTTTTAATTGGAGGTTTAACGACCACCGTGAGCAACTCAATGGGATATAAGCAGTCGCCCGTCCCTAATTTAGGCTCACTGGCTCCAGGGAAGGGAGAGAGCCAGTGACGTAAGACAAACACAACATCCATGCCTCACCGGTATTCGAACCCGGACCCCGTTCGGACGAATGATCAGAGGCCATCGCTTAGACCACTGCGCCGCCGGGGCGGCGAAGAAGTAGTTAACGAAGTAGATTACTTTGCAAGCCCTTTAAAATATCTCAGACGGTCTGAATGAGAGAAACTACACAAAAGTTTTAAAGCTGAAGTCTCCTTAATCAGATTTTAAAGCAATTTCATTGATATATATATATACAGTCGATCATGAGTAATTGCATCTCTTACAGTAGCACTGTTTTTCGAATACAGATTTCCCCAGTGTTCTCGATTCGGGTTTTGCAGAGGATGGACTTTCGGAAACGATGAATCGATAGATGTATTGCGAAAAGATAAAAGATTGATTACTTTTGAAAGTTGTTGGAAATTAATTCTTATTTACACCAATTAATTTCAGCTGAAGTTTTGTCAATGAGGTATGCCCCAGGCAAATTCGTTCCTGACTTCTGACAGTTACTTTCAAACAGAACATGTGAAGTTCTGATAACTTAAGGTCTGAGAAAACGATGAAAGCTTCTTGAAAAATATATTTTATGATAAAGAACTTGAGTCTATGGTTTAGGTCACTAGTTCTTGAGCAGGGAAAGAGTCATTGCCGTAAAACAAGTACGCCACCCATGCCTCCTCTGGGACTCGAGGCCGGGTCCTTTTCGGACGATTACATAGAAACCTAAGACTTTGGGCAGTACAGCAGTGATCAGCATCAGTAGCACAAAGCACTCCAAGCGCGCGACAAAACTAGAATGATGCAGATTGCTTTCTTCCCTACGGAAGGAGTTTCTCACCACAAGTATGTTCCATTAACACTTTGAGTGTCAGCGAGGCCTCTAGCGCGTGCAAACGTTTCTCCAAACCACTGTGTTGACGCCTGTCCTTGACACAGGGTAAAGGAAACCATTTCGCGCGTTAGACGCGTCGCTGACACTGGGTAAAGGAAAGCTTTTCGCTCGCTAGACGCGTCGCTGACACTGGGTAAAGGTAAACTTTTCGCTCGCTAGACGCATCGCTGACACTGGGTAAAGGAAAGCTTTTCGCTCGCTAGACGCGTCGCTGACACTGGGTAAACAAAGCTTTTCGCTCGCTAGACGCGTCGCTGACACTGGGTAAAGAAAAGCTTTTCGCTCGCTAGACGCGTCGCTGACACTGGGTAAAGGAAAACTTTTCGCTCGCTAGACGCGCCGCTGACACTGGGTAAAGGAAAGCTTTTCGCTCGCTATAAGCGCGTCGCTGACACTGGGTAAAGGAAAGCTTTTCGCTCGCTAGACGCGTCGCTGACACTGGGTAAAGAAAAGCTTTTCGCTCGTTAGACGCGTCGCTGACACTGGGTAAAGGAAAGCTTTTCGCTCGTTAGACGCGTCGCTGACACTGGGTAAAGGAAAAGCTTTTCGCTCGCTAGACGCGTCGCTGACACTGGGTAAAGGAAAGCTTTTCGCTCGTTAGACGCGTCGCTGACACTGGGTAAAGGAAAAGCTTTTCGCTCGCTAGACGCGTCGCTGACACTGGGTAAAGGAAAACGTTTCGCTCGCTAGACGCGCCGCTGACACTGGGTAAAGAAAGCTTTTCGCTCGCTAGACGCGTCGCTGACACTGGGTAAAGGAAAACGTTTCGCTCGCTAGACGCGCCGCTGACACTGGGTAAAGGAAAGCTTTTCGCTCGCTATAGGCGCGTCGCTGACACTGGGTAAAGGAAAGCTTTTCGCTCGCTAGACGCGTCGCTGACCTTTCGCTTGCTAGACGCGCCGCTGACACTGGGTAAAGGAAAAGTTTTCGCACGCTAGATGCGTCGCTGACACTGGGTAAAGGAAAACTTTTCGCTCGCTAGACGCGTCGCTGACACTGGGTAAAGGAAAACTTTTCGCTCGCTAGACGCGTCGCTGACACTGGGTAAAGGAAAGCTTTTCGCTCGCTAGACGCGTCGCTGACACTGGGTAAAGAAAAGCTTTTCGCTCGCTAGACGCGTCGCTGACACTGGGTAAAGGAAAACTTTTCGCTCGCTAGACGCGTCGCTGACACTGGGTAAAGAAAGCTTTTCGCTCGCTAGACGCGTCGCTGACACTGGGTAAAGAAAAGCTTTTCGCTCGTTAGACGCGTCGCTGACACTGGGTAAAGGAAAACTTTTCGCTCGCTAGACGCGTCGCTGACACTGGGTAAAGGAAAGCTTTTCGCTCGCTAGACGCGTCGCTGACACTGGGTAAAGGAAAACTTTTCGCTCGCTAGACGCGCCGCTGACACTGGGTAAAGGAAAGCTTTTCGCTCGCTAGACGCGTCGCTGACACTGGGTAAAGGAAAACGTTTCGCTCGCTAGACGCGCCGCTGACACTGGGTAAAGGAAAGCTTTTCGCTCGCTATAGGCGCGTCGCTGACACTGGGTAAAGGAAAGCTTTTCGCTCGCTAGACGCGTCGCTGACATTTCGCTTGCTAGACGCGCCGCTGACACTGGGTAAAGGAAAAGTTTTCGCTCGCTAGATGCGTCGCTGACACTGGGTAAAGGAAAACTTTTCGCTCGCTAGACGCGTCGCTGACACTGGGTAAAGGAAAACTTTTCGCTCGCTAGACGCGTCGCTGACACTGGGTAAAGGAAAGCTTTTCGCTCGCTAGACGCGTCGCTGACACTGGGTAAAGAAAAGCTTTTCGCTCGCTAGACGCGTCGCTGACACTGGGTAAAGGAAAGCTTTTCGCTCGCTAGACGCGCCGCTGACACTGGGTAAAGGAAAGCTTTTCGCTCGCTATAGGCGCGTCGCTGACACTGGGTAAAGGAAAGCTTTTCGCTCGCTAGACGCGTCGCTGACATTTCGCTTGCTAGACTCGCCGCTGACACTGGGTAAAGGAAAAGTTTTCGCTTGCTAGACGCGTCGCTGACACTGGGTAAAGGAAAAGTTTTCGCTCGCTAGACGCGTCGCTGACACTGGGTAAAGGAAAGCTTTTCGCTCGCTAGACGCGTCGCTGACACTGGGTAAAGGAAAGCTTTTCGCTCGCTAGACGCGTCGCTGACACTGGGTAAAGGAAAGCTTTTCGCTCGCTAGACGCGTCGCTGACACTGGGTAAAGGAAAGCTTTCCGCTCGCTAGACGCGTCGCTGACACTGGGTAAAGGAAAGCTTTTCGCTCGCTAGACGCGTCGCTGACACTGGGTAAAGGAAAGCTTTTCGCTCGCTAGACGCGTCGCTGACACTGGGTAAAGGAAAGCTTTGCAAGCGTTAGGCACTCAAAGAGTTAAGGCCAAGCTAACCACCAAAATTTCCATACTCCATGAAACGTTTTAGATTGTTTCCTGTTCGTTTGTAGAATGAGAAACTTATAAATATTTTCCTCAGTTTCTAAAACGCAGGATGGTTTGCTAAACGCATCTATTACTTCTCATCGGTTTAATGCAGCATAACGTTTTGTTAGAATTTACTTTTTTAACTTTTCTGACCTGATGGTTAGGACGTATCGTGTTGTCTTTGTTTAACTTTCATTGCGTGTCTCAGAATCGTTTGATGATAGAGATTCGTGGAATGAGGAACAACACACCTTTACAGCAGTATGTAATGCGAATATGCATTAAAATGCTCATACTTATAATTAATTTTGGGGTCAAGTGGGGGAAATCTAATGCTGGAAACAGAAGTGTTTGGTATTGATCTCCAGTGAGAACTAAGGTAGCCTGTGCGAACTCGCATATTTGTTTGACTTTTCTTTGGAAGGTAGTATTTACTGCAATTTTCCGCAATACACATAGTAGACGAAACAAGAAAAATGCTGCTTTTGATAAAATGCGTTTTCAAAAAACACATGCTTTCTATATGACATAATTTCTCGAACAGAAAGGGTGACGACTCCACGGTGGTCGAGTGGTTTGAGGCTAGGACTTCTGGCCAATGATTCGAGTTCGACTCTAGTCCGAGTACAGGATGAGACATCAGCCATACATGCATACAGTGGTTTCTAACACTCATTTTCCAACAAAGATATCCTATCTTCGCTTGAAGCACAGATAGGATATCTTTGTTGTGTCTGTCCTATGCCTTCTTCATACGAAAGGACAGAACTTCCACCAGCTCTCATGAACATTCGAAATAACACTGTTTTTAGATGTCAGAGAGCACATAGGAACGAACATCTTAGAAAGCAAAAAAGCTCATATATTTTATGACTACAATATTTGTGACGTTGAGATAGAATAAATAAGCAACGTTTATTCACAATTCAAAATTTTATTTAAAGATCTATAGTTTTGCTGAGCGTTTGGCTCGTCTTCATCAGGACAAATTGAGTGTAAGCATTCAAATCATTGTGACGTCATCAGCGGTCACAGATTTTGGCGAGTTGTTTCCACGCGCTTGAAAGAAATGGAGTAGATGTCATGTCGTTGACAAGCCGTGAAGAGTTGCAGTAAAATCCTTGACCATGAGAACGCTGATTTGAATGTTTACGCTCCAATTGTCCTAATGAAGCCGAGCCAAACGCTCAGTGAAACTATAGTATATTTTTAAATAAAATATTTAATTTTGAATAAACTTTATTTATTCTAAGCAAGAAAGCAATTTATAATTTTATTTATGCTGCCACATTCTATCAAAGTTAACGTGATGTTACAATGGTTAAATTAGGCATATGACCTTATGTAAAAAGATAGTTGTACAACATTTGCTGTAAAACGATTGAATGAAAGATATTTGTGTAGCTCTTTTTTGTTTTTTATTTCGGGGTTTAACGACCACCATGAGCAACTCTAATAACTATAAGCTGTCGCTCGTCCTTAACTTGGGGCTACTAGTTCCAGGGAAGGGACAGAACCAGAGCCGTTAAATAAACACACCTCCTAGGTCTCATACAGGACTCGAACCCGGGAACAACTCGGATGCCCAGCTAGAAACCATTTCTGGCCACACTTGCATGGGAGTGACTTCTCTATTTTGGCAAATCCGTATCTTCAGAATCTCTCTATTCTAAAAAAACGTAACTGTCGCGGCTGCTGCTGTTTCAGAAATTTCGCGACACTCTTGCTTTCCTAGCTCGCAGCGCAAAACGTATTGAACACAAAAATACGAAATTTACATCGTTTGTAGAGAATTGCTCGGACAACACGCTGAGATAAAACGTTTTTACGCTTTCCAACCGTAGGTTGAAGACGCGTATATGCTCCAGCTTTGTCCGTCCGTCCGCACGATAACTGACGTAAAAAATGATTCGATTTCGATGAAATTTTAGTTTGTGGTAGGGGACCATCTGGGGACGAACCCTATTGAAAATGGAAAAAATGAGGTAAAAGGTCATGACGTAGGAGCGGGATCCATTCCATTGCACTTATGCGTCATTACTTGCGTAAATATGGTTCGATTTCAATGAAATTTCAGTATGTGGTAGGGGACCATCTGGGGACGAATCCTATTGAAAATGGATGAAATGCGGTCAAAGGTCAGGACATAGGATTGCGATCCATTCCATCGCCCATTTCCCATATTATTAAGGTGAACGTCAAGTAATTTTGCTTCCTATACTTCCAATGGAAAAACTTTCGTACACATTTCCTTCACAATTAATGTGTTCCCAAGGATGAAAATTTGAACATCGATTAAAATAACTTCATATTATAACTTGAAATACTTAATATTTTCTAAAACATAACCATAATTTTATTAAAAATCAATAACGTTTCCTTTGGTAGTGTTGAAACCAGAAAAAGCATGGCGCGACCTGTACTTTGATGACGTCAGTAGACAAACAAATATTGGATTGCATAATTATGGTTATGTTTTAGGAAATATTAGGTACTCCAAGTTACAAAATGAAGCTATTTTAATCGATGTTCAAATTTTCATCCTTGTGAACGCATTAATTGTCCAGAAAAAAGGTGGCGCGACCTGTATTTTCATGACGTCAGTAGACAAACAAATGTTGGATTGCATAATTATGGTTACGTTTTAGAAAACATTAAGTATTGCAAATTATAAAATGAAGATATTTTAATCGATGTTAAAATGTTCATCCTTGGGAACGCATTAATTGGGAAGAAATTGTGTACAGAAATTTTTCCATTCGAAGTAGAGGAAGCAAATTACTTGACGTTCTGTGACGTACCTGCCAGAAGGACGCACACGACATAAAGGCAGATAGGAATCAGAATGAAACGTCTGCGTAGCTCAGTTGGTAGAGCGACTTGTTCCGGAATAAGCGGCCTCGGGTTCGAACCCCGGCGCGGATAAAAATGACGGAGAAATTTACTTCGTTATAATGGCGCCCGAACTATCCGGGTGACCCGACCGTTCAAAATCTCGCAATGGTGTGATGTTATTTCCACACCGCGAGATAGGAAAAATAAGAGAATCCCTTCTCCAGCGCTTCGAAAAATAAATGTGTGTGACGTTGCATTCCACACACTAGATTGACTGGGAGTTCTCAAGTGCACGTTCTACAGTGGATGGCTGCCTGCAACGATTCATGGTCACGGCTGACCCGTGGGCCATGCCCCCGGCCCTCTTTCGGGGGGGGGGGGAGAGATGTGACGTACCTGCCAGTAGGACGCACACGACATAAAGGCAGATAGGAATCAGAATAAAACATCTGCGTAGCTCAGTTGGTAGAGCGACTTGTTCCGGAATAAGCGGCCTCGGGTTCGAACCCCGGCGCGGATAAAAATGACGGAGAAATTTACTTCGTTATAGTTCACCTTAAAGGAGCAATTCTTGTATGTATGTAAATTTTATTTTGAAAACGGCTCTAAGGATTTTGATGAAAGTCGTTAATCTACCGTTTTCTGGTACTAGAAATCGATTTAGCTGGATCTCGACTTTAGGAAAATTCGTTTAGTGGGTTAAATAACCACCCCGAATTACCACGTTTTCAGTGTAGTGTCATGGCGTCGAGCCATTAGATGTCGGCGCGCGGTCTCGCCTTCTGTCTCATTATATCAAGCGCCATGCGTGGATCCTCTTAAAGTTTTATGACGTCACACTCTTGCGAGCAGATGGTCGCGATTCCCATCTGCCTCATTACGTCACACGTTTTGTGCGTATGTTTGTCCGCACGATAACTCACGTAAAAATCGTTCGATTTCGATGAAATTTTGGTATTTGGTAGGGAAACAACTGGGAAGGAACCCTATTGAAAGTGAACAAAATGGGGTCAAAGGTCAGGTCATAGGAGCAGAATCCATTCCACTGCTCTCATGCGTCATAACTAACGTAAAAAAGTTTCGATTTCGATTAAATTTTAGTATGTGGTAGGGGACCACCTGGGGACATACCCTATTGAAAATTGGCGAAATGGGGGTCAAAGGTCAGGACATAGGAGCGGAATCACTTCCATCGTCATTATGCTTCATAACTTACCTAAAAATGTTTCGATTTGGATGAAATGTTAGTATGTTGTAGGGACCTGCCTGGGGACGAATCCTATTGAAAATGGGCGAAATGGGGTCAAAGGTTAGGACACAGAAGCGGGATCTATTTCATAGCCCTTATTCATCATAACTTGCGTAAAATTGCTTCGATTGCAACAAAACTTTATCATGTTATTTCGGAGGTATACTGAACCAGTTCTGTTGAATATTATCAAAATCGGATCAAAGGTCAGGGCACAGGAGTGAGATTTATTCCATAGCCATTTTGCTCATAACTTGAGTAATGATTTCTAGTATGTGGGAAAACGTATCATAATCAATGCATTGCAAAATTTTACTAACTTGTTCGATTCTGGCGATACTTCAAGAGCTATTGTATTTCAAAGTTAAGATAAGCAAAAAAGTGCTATCAGGTCGCTTTCCGAACACATTAACAGCAACAGAACCACGAAACTTTGTAGGCATGTAGTGCCATGACCGAATGTTTGCACCTCGTCGCCCTGTTTTTGAATCTCGATTTAGTTTACGAGAAGTTAAATTTCTAAATTTCACAAAATTCTCTATTTCGCGATGGGATCCATTTAAAAAAACGGATATATAGCAAACTATAAATAATAAAGCTTTGCAATTTTTACAGCATAAACTAACAGCAACTATCATCCCTTTTTTACAAAGCAAATTTTAGAAAAAGAAATTTTCTGGTTTTTAAGCATTTTTTAAAGACGCAAAGAAAATAAACAAACGGCTCGTCTGTCTTCACGATAACCACAGAGGAACGTTCTGGTCCCGTGACCTGCTGCCATGGTGACGCAGAGAATTTGTTCTGCATATGCTTTGTTGGTGAAGCTATCTCAGTTGTTTAAGGTGGACCTCAAGTAATTTTGCTTCCTATACTTCCAATAGAAAAACCTTCTGTACACATTTTCTTCACAATGCGTTCCCAAGGATGAAAATTTTAACATCGATTAAAACAGCTTCATTTGATAACTTAGAATACTTAATATTTTCTAAAACATAACCATAATTATGCAACCCAACATTTGTTTATCTACTGACGTCATCAAAGTACAGGTCGCGCCATCTTTTTTCTGGATAATTAATGCGTTCCCAAGGATGAAAATTTGAACATCGATTAAAATAACTTCATTTTATAACTTGGAATACTTAATATTTTCAAAAACAAAAGTATGCAATCCAACATCTGTTTGTCTACTGACGTCATCAAAGTACAGGTCGCGCCATCTTTTTCTGGTTCCAACATCACCAAAGGAGTATTTATTGATTTTTAATATAATTATGGTTATGTTTTAAAAAATATTAAGTATTCCAAGTTATAATATGAAGTTATTTTAATCGATGTTCAAATTTTCATCTTTGGGAACACACTAATTGTGAAGGAAATGTGTACAAACGTTTTTCCATTGGAAGTATAGGAAGCAAAATTACTTGACGTCCATCTTAACGGTTTAGCAAAACGGTTTGCGGTTTACGGAAATGCTTTTTGGGCCGCTTTTGTTTTCCTAAGTGGTACATTTAGTAAGTGCTATAAGTTCAAACGACAAAAGTCCGACCTTCCAAAAAATAACGACAGTAAAAAAACTCGGAAACTTCGGAATAACAAGCCTTATTTGCTTAGACATGCAATAAAAATTGAAATTTATATGAATTTTCCAGTTTTTATTTTATGTGATATACTCGGAGATCGGACTGCAGGGCCCGTGCGCTTCTCTGGAAACGAGCGTAGCGAGCCTAGAGGCGTAGCCCCAAGTGTAGACAAATTTTCAAAACCAGTGAGCTCATTTTTCTGACAAATGATTCTCAAATATATACCGTGTAGTATATTAAGAGAGTACGACGTGGTTTGTCACAAATATTTATTTTTTAAGTCGACCATGGTTTCGCTGGGTATCGACCTAGCTTTATCAGGACGAACGGCACGTAAATATTCAAATTGTATATGCCATCATAAATGGTGTTTACAGTCACGGGTTTTGGTTAGATGCTTCCACGCGCTTGATAGAAATGGTGTGGTTGCCATGTCATTAACAAGTTGCAAAGACTTCTGATATATATGGAAAGCTTCCAAAATATCAAGTTTGGTGCTTGAATCTGGCTTGTCAATTAGTTTTGCTTCTTCAAAGAGAAATTTATGGTTCTTTTCGTAACAGTGTGTGGCCATCGGTGACTTCTTTAGGTCACAGTTCCGAATATAGATCTTGTGCTCCTTCAATCGAAAACGTATTTCTTCAATCAACACCATTTATGATATCATATACAATTTGAATATTTACGTGACATTCGTCCTGATAAAAAAGCTAGGTCGATACTCAGCGAAACCATGGTCGACTTGGAAAAAAAAAATATGTATATGTGACAAATCACATTATATTCTCTTAATATATACACTGACGGAAAAAAATCCCAACACCACGAAAAAATAGTTGTAGAGGAATGAAATGGCGGCAATACATTTGTATAGGTAAAATATTTAATCGATTAAGGTTTCAAGATCACAGCTTATTGTAAGCGCGAGAAGAGCCATTTTAAATCCGAAATGCTGGTACATTCATAACCGGTGTAACCGCCAGAATGTTGAATGCAAGCACGCAAACACGTTCATGCATTGTGTCGTACAGGTGCTGGATGTCAGTTTGTGGGATGGAGCTCCATGCCTGTTGCACTTGGTCAGTCAATACAGGTACGGTTAATGTTGGTTGGGGGTGACGCTGGAGTTTTCGTCCAGTGATGTCCCATATGTGCTCTATTGGTGAAAGATCTGGTGATCTAGCAGGACACGACAACATGTCGACAGTCTGTAGAGCATGTTGGGTTACAACAGCGGTATGCGGGCGAGCGTTATCCTGTTGGAAAGCACCCCCTGGAATGCTGTTCATGAATGGCAGCACAACAGGTTGAATCACCAGACTGACGTACAACTGTGCCGTCAGGGTGCGTGGGATAACCACGAGAGTTCTCCGGCTGTTATAGGAAATTGCTCCCCAGACCATAACTCCAGGTGTAGGTCCAGTGTGTCTCGGCCGCAGACAGGTTGGTTGCAGGCGCTCACCTGGCCTCCTTCTAACCAACACACGGCCATCACTGGCACCCAGGCAGAACCGGCTTTCATCAGAAAACACAACAGATCTCCACTCCGTCCTCCAATGCGCTCTAGCTTGACACCATTGACGTCGCAAACGGCAGTGGTCTGGAGTAAGTGGAATACACGCTACAGGGCGTCTGGCTCGGAGCTGTCTTTCAAGTAACCGATTTGTAACAATTCGTTCTGTCACTGTGGTGGCAACTGCAGCTCGAATTGCTGCCGCAGACGCGGTACGATGCGCCACGGCCATACGCCGTACACGGAGGTCTTCCCTCTCAGTAGTGCCACGTGGCCGGCCGGAACCCGGTCTGCTTGAGGCAGTACCTTCCCTTGACCACCGCTTCCAACAATCATGCACAGTGGCTACATTCCTGCCAAGTCGTTCTGCAATATTGCGGAAAAAATTCACCTTCTCGTAGCCCTATTACACGACCTCGTTCAAACTCCGTGAGCTGTCGATAATGGCTTCTTCGTCTTCTTAAAGGCATTCTTGACTAACATCAACACCCTACGTCGAATCTCAACGACAACTAACGCTCAAGAACGTTACAGCGCGTATTTACAGCAAACCTGCTTTGCATGTTCCGAGGAGCGCTGCTAGCGCCACACGTATATGCGCCGAGCGCGAAATTTGCATAGACGTCATCTTACAGATGTACTCTCACCGCCTACCAACTGTCGTTTATCTAACACAACCCCTTCTTGGTGTTGGGATTTTTTTCCGTCAGTGTATAATAGTCACAAGACTGTAGTCCTTGAGATCAAGATACTGTGTAGTATTTTTTATCTTATACAGCCAGGAGTGGGAATATTTGTAGATATTTTTTTTGGTTAGTCCTGTTATCAAACAGTGCAGGGGTCCACTCTCTCTCTCTCTCTCTCTCTCTTTATTAATTGCTTCATGGCATCTCGTTTTTGTCACCCCGATGTCGCAGTGGCTAAATTTGAGCCCCAGTGGCGCAGTGGTCTAAGCTTCTGACCATTCGTTCGAGATTAGTCCTGGTTCAAATCCCGGTGAGGCATGGACGTTCTGCTTGTCTTACGGCACTGCTTCCTTCCCTTCCCTAAAACCAGTGGCCCTAAATTATGTAAGGGCGATTGCTTATAGCCCACGAGTTGCACCCGGTGGTCGTATGAAAAAAGAATGAGATCGCAAATGAAAAAAGAATTAGATCGCAAATGAAAAAATAATGAGATCGCGTTTTGAAGACAGCCATTCGGATTTCAATTTCTTTGTGCTTATTTTTTTTTTTTTCCGAATTTTGATCCTACGTTTTTGTCGTCAGCTCCGATTTCGTTTTCCCATTAGTTTTGATATTTAGTAGGAAGTTCCCTTATCACTGTATATCGGTATCGAACTTTTGTTTTTGTAAATTGGTGCTAGTTGCCGTATCTACTTCCTCGGATATCTTTGTCATTTTTCTGATTGTTCAAGCTCGGGCTCATTTTTTTACTGGGGGTTTAACGACCACCGTGAGCAACTGGATGGGCTATAAGAAGTAGCATGTCCCCTAATTTTGGGCCACTTGTTCCAGAGAAGGGAGAGCCCAAGTGCCGTAAGGCAAATACAACATCCATGCCCCACCGGATTCGAACTCGGACCCATCATGGACGGATGGTCAGAAGCCAGAGCCTTGACGGCTGAGCCCCAGCGGCGGTGAATTCGGGCTTTAAATGATCTGGCTGCTCTGGTGTTGGCTCAGTCATAAGATTCTGTCATTTGAATTTCATCTTATGGGTCATACGTTAGGTTGCAATGGTATCTCTTCGCTAGTGTACTAAATCATAACATCAGTACAGTTTCGAATTTAATGGTGTTACAAAACTGCTCTGACGTAATAAAAATCACAAGGTTGTTTTATTTTTTCACACATTAAGTTTTGGTGAACCCCCATTTTCATCTACAGTAATTGCACAGTTTTAATTCCAAAGTTAAAATTCTCATGAAGGCATTTTTATGACGTGCGTGGAATTTCAAATCTGTAGTCATCCCATTTTGCAGAATGGTCATCTACTGATAACAGTAGTCCCTTTCTCCCTGAGAACAAAAGTGTATGATGGCACATTTTATTTTCGTATGTTACTAAATTATAACTTCCACGAATACAAATCCACAACCTTAGAATATGAGTGCTATCTATCGGAAGATTACATTCAGATAACACGCAATGAAGGTCATATGCGTAGCTGTAGAGGTGACGCGGTGGGTGCCGAGGTTCCACGGCAGACACGTTCAATGAATGCGAAGAAAAAGACGGATTGCATAATAAAGAGACAAAGAAAATCGCATTCAGTAATCTCGGGCCACGCAATGGGTTCTCCTCAAATAACCAGAGAACATCTGCTCTCCTCAGGAGGTGGGAGAAATGGGACCCACCAACACAAAGAGGCGTCTACAGCCATAGTTTATGCTAACCGCTCTCTTGTCTTTCATATTTTTAAGCACTTTTACTTTAATGCAGCAGCATGTACGTACAAGATTTCTTCAGAAAACTATTTCCATGTCTTAGTGCCTCTTACCATGTCACAAAATGTCCAAGAAAAGAATTCACACCGAGGAACAAATTTGGTTGGTGGCTTGCGAAGTAAAAATATCTCTAGGGCTAGATGTTATCACGGAATTAAATATAGTTAGGCTGCAGCTATTACGGTTGTTCAAAGTTTTCGATTCCATTTCTTTCAATGTGAACAATAAATCGTGCTAAGATCGTCGTCAATCGAATCATTCATTTCTATATGAAATGATAAAAAATTAAGAGCATTCATTCTCGTAAGAAAGTGAAGGTAAGGATTGATGATTACAAAAAAATAATCCTGAATAGCTATGTATGAAAATGTTTGTTTCTTTGATTGGGGGTTTAACTACCACCATGAGCAACTCAATGGGCTATAAGGAACCGCCAGACTCTAATTAAGGCCACTGATCCCAGGAAAGGGAAAGCGGCGTTGCCGTAAGACAAACACAACATCCATGCCTCACCGGAATTCGGACCCACCTCCGACGAATGATCAGAAGCCATCGCTTACACCACTGCGCCACTGGGGCGGCTGTATGAAAATGTAATTGTTTGTTAATACAGACAATTGACGTGGATTAAGAACATCAAATAGAAGTCATCGCTCTTCCCACGTTTATAAGTGAGTCACGGGAAAATTCTCATCTGCCACAACCGAGAATCGAACCCAGGGTCTTTCAGTTACACGCCGGACATGCTACCACTGCACCACAGCGGTCTCGAATTCCTCCAGACTCACGTACGACTAACTGCCAAACCACATGGCAGGTTGCTCCTTGGAGCCTCGCACAATGCTGGGGATTCATCAAAGATGGTAAGCAGCAACTGAACAAATAACTAGGAGGCGAATGAATAATTAATACACACAAGTGACGTGGATTAGGAACATCAAATAGAAGTCAACGCTCTTTGCACGTTTATAAGTGAGTCCCGGAAAAATTCTCATCGGCCGTCACCGGGAATGGAACCCAGGGTGTTCCAGTTACGCGCCGGACATGCTACCACTGTACCACAGCGGCCTCTAATTCCTCCAGACTCACATACTTGTTTGTACTATGATGTGTGGTAGTCAAAACTGGGTACTTCAACGGAAACACGGGGTCGTTTGTGTTCTAGAGTGATGCGTTGTTTGCCGTGGAAGTATGTAGCAAACTCGTTCTGATCAAGCGCAGAACATGATGTGTAATGTGAAGTATAGGTTGTATTACGTAGTAGGGTAGATGCGTAGTCTGAAATCGTTTGGCCATGCTGAAAGAATGAGGTGCTCACTAAAAAAATTATTCAGACCCAATGGGGGGAAAGAAAGGTAGAGGAAGGCCAAGAAAATCATGTGAGGACCCGATTCAGGAATAAGTGCACGGGGAAAAGATACTGAGTATGAAGCGCAAATGGTCTTTTGCGGAGTGCGTAATAGATATCAGAGAAGCTCAAGTTGTGTGCCTAGATCGCTGTAAATGAAGACACTTGAGGCATCTACAATAAGTAAAACCAAACACCATCATGAACTTTGATTTTGCAGATGGTCTTGGTTTGAGGAACTAACCACCGAATCTCAGAACAGCTTAGTGACATGCTTGTAAGAAATAAAGGAAAGTTCTAAATATTCACACCGATTCAGAATAACGGAAACTTCAAAACATTTATTTCCGTAACAAGAAATAGAATTTTCAAGGCATTCGTTGTTGTAAAAAATAATGGAAACTTCGAAGAATTCATTCCCAAATATTAACGTTCTGTGACCTAGTTGCAACTTTTTCAAAATATATAATGTTTATCAAATTTTCAAGAAAAATTAATGACTTCTCTGTGAAGTACTATAGATAACTTTTAATTGCATTTGACATAATTGCTATTCAGTAACTGAGTGGTAACATTTTTATTTGGAAAGGATTTGTTGTAATTTTTTTCTCTGCATTTATGCTTCTCTGTTCTTGTCTTCTTATGAATATTATGACATTTTTCGCTGTTCCGTCTAGTGTTCAATCAGCATCTAAATTACAGACTCCTCGTTGTAAACAAGTTATATATTTATGTATCTTCAGAACGTCTTTATTAAAGATAAAACTTGTTTACAATATGTACAGTCACCGGGGAAAAAGGTGCACACAGGCATCCCGGAAAACCTGATGTCAACGTGGCAGGCAAAAAACAAAAACTTGCAGCGTGATACACAGATAACACGGGAATAAGCGTGTGACAGTTGGGTAAGTTCGTGAGGCAAACAAATGGATGGCGAGAGTCAATCGTGACGCATAGAACGCTGAAGGAAAGTCTACCACAAACAAGAGAGTACGACGTGAACGTGAAGTGATTCAGCAATGAAGAGATGCATGCTAACGGCTCACCTCTTCTGAGACACTACACTGGGAAAGAGGTAAAACGCCAAAACACACAGTCTATCAGGAAACAGTCTATTGACAAGGAAGGCGCGGTACTCATTGTATTCAAATAGCATGTACGAAGCACGTGGGAAGAAGAACTCCGAAAAACGCATGGTGAGAACTGGAAGCAGATCGACAACAAGCGGCAGCAGGCTGACGGTGCCAAGTGGAAGGTAACAGGTGACGAAATGAGACGACATGCAATCGGCAGGCGTCGAAGTAAATCGCCGACGAGGCAATGGAAAGCAGGTATTGCAATGCAGAAACAAGGTGCATTCAATGAAGAACCCTCTAGACCTACCGTAGACCCCGCAAGATACCCAGCTGCGGAACGCTTTTACTTTTAGGGGCTCTTCAGCTCTGCGCAGGTAAACGAAACATTTCTGTCAAAAAGTATTTATATTTCCCCCGATCGTTGTATCAAAAAAATATCAAATAGTCATAAGAAAAAAACGGCGTGAAAGGGGGATTGTTTTAAACCTAACTAGCAGCGCCGAGTAGAAGTATGAGGCCAATAGTTGTGTTACCTTCAGATCGGTGTCAAAGAATGCGGCGAGATATTTCTGATCGAAACGTGAATTTTTTTATTGGTTTGAAAGCAAAAAGGAGCAATGTTATGAGGATTGATACGTTTGAGGCACTATCAGAATTTTTGCTTTCATTTTTCTTCACCTTATTCCCTGCTCCCTTTTAATCACGGTCATAGGGCATTTTGAATAGGAGTCGTTGAGATCATACTTCCTCACCCCATGATACCACCATTTCCTGTCTGCCTCGCCACAAATCTATATATATATATATGAAATTTTCGCTAGACAGCATTATGTCTATTGCAGTCAACATTATGAGATACAGGGGTTGGACAGAATATTGTGAACACATAGAAAAAGAAGATGTTATGTACCTAGTAGGGCGTGGGACTACCTTTGGCATTACCCTCAGTAACAGTCGGACTGAAATCCGAGAACGGCTTCTGACGAAGCGATCTGACTCCTTGGTAACGTTCAGACTTCTTTCATTAGTCGGAGACTTTTGTGTCACGAAAATTTAAATTTTGAAATGAGGCATAGGGGTATCTTCGTTGGATAACGTTGCGGGAAATCGAAATTTCTAAAGATACCTGATCCAAAATTAATGTTAAGCCACTGCTTCGTATCCCCAAGAATCTATTTTATCACATTTGGCTTTCAACATTTTCCAACGAGGATATCCTATTCCTCATCTGATATTTCCATTTCATAGGCACGAAGGATATCTGTCTAATGAAGGAAGTTGAAACCTTCCCTGGAAGATAGCTCCGTGCTTCAGAAAGAAGTTGTCCCTGGCCGTTGGTATCTGTTCAAGGAATAATATCTGTACGTCACAAACGGATTTGGAAAGTCGACGTTTGCCCAGAGAATAAAATCCTTACGCCAGGAGTAGTTTCTGGAAATTAAACCGCCGCTGCTAGCCGTACATATTTCTATGAAGACTATTACCCTCAGTAACAGTCGGACTGAAATCCGAGAACGGCTTCTGACGAAGCGATCTGACTCCTTGGTAACGTTCAGACTTCTTTCATTAGTCTGAGACTTTTGTGTCACGAAAATTTAAATTTTGAGACGAGGCATAGGGGTATCTTCGTTGGATAACGTTGCGGGAAATCGAAATTTCTAGACGCACACATAGACATACCTATAACGAAGAGTCTGTACCCTGGATTTATTTTTCATATGTCGTCCTCTTACATGACGTTAGCACAGCAGAAAGAAACAATAGTTTTGACAATGCAAATCGACTGTGAAAACACTAAAATGTGACTGTAAGTCAATTATTATCCGCCACGTATTTCTAAAATGTACTACAACAACAACTGAGAACTAAAACCATCATTTTACAACATAATCTTTTTGGTTGCCGATGCATTTTGTGCAGTGTTGCGAGAGCTTTTCCAGTTCGTGGTACTAGGCAAATCAACACCCTCTGAATGAGTATTTTGAGTGGACCAAACAGGCGATAGTTCGATGAGGCGAGGTTAAGAGCATACGGAAGATACATTCCAATATCCCAAGATTCATTACATGGGGAAATTTTAACAGTTTGGACAACAGCATGCGGAGGGACAGTGTGGCGCAACAACAAAACACCTTCAGACCGTAGTTCTCAGCATTTTCTTCGAATTGCTGACTTCTGCTTGTCACGTGACAGCCCACTGTAGATCCTCACTTCTGATAATGTTTCCGTACTGACCCTTGTAAGTTCCAAAAAGTGTAAGAAGCGCTTTTCCAGCTGTTTTGGCTAAGTTTTGAACTTTTGTTTAACTAATTATCCCGATATTTCCATTTCAAACTCTAAAGCGTATTCTGCTGTTTGTAATGATGGATCTGCATTTCTTTCCAAGTGATGATTCTTTTCAATATGGGGTCACCTTCGGTACCATAGTGGGGCAAATGGTGTTGGAAGATGTTCAAACGGTTGCGCATGTACTCTTCCATAAGAAATTTTGGTACACCATCTTGCACACACTTTCGTATGATGTGTAACTTCATCAGCAGTCACCAGTGGGTTTGTCAGAACCATGGGAGGGACTCTTGCGCAACGGGGTTATCAGCGGAGGATGTAGACAAGCATCCCCTTCCTTCATGCGCCATACTTATATGTATCAGTATTTGATCTTGGAAACCCATTCGTAGACACTACTCATTTGAAACACTGCTTCTCATAGCATCGGATAAACTTCATCCCCTGATACACTTTCATCCCACAGGAAACTGATCACGGCCGGCTGTTCTGCTTTGTGCACACGGAAAGCAGAGCGGCCGTACCAAGGGGATGACGACAACAATACAAGACCTGGCAGAACGAGGTCAAAACCCCCACCACAGTGACGACAGAGACACCACGACTACATATGCGCGTACGACATGCAGTACACATGACCGAAAAGAAATTGGGACTGTATTGCTGATAATTATACTCTTCTTTGTATAAAAGTAATGGGCATAGTTGGAAAGCATGATTAGAAAAGAAAGTTTTTAGCTTCACCATCCGAGTGAATCACATAACTATTGTCTTTTAAGTTTCTTCCAACTGATATATTGCTTTGCAGAATCAGTCGGCACATAGCTTTGTAGACCTTATTCTTATAACACTATGTAATTCCAAACAACATGAGTGTGTGTGCATAATTTATAAACCATTTTCATTGTTCTTTAAATGAAGAATAACCATCATTGCTACTTACTTAAAATATGAAAATATGAAGAGTGTGATTCCCAAGCAGACCAAAGAAACTATGGAGCCTGTGAAGATAATGTAACTCACTGTAATGGGAGAGATGCTTTCCTCCTGAAAAAAAAATAAAAATATGTATGTACTAAATGCTAATGTCTTTTAATAAACACACACACACACATATATATATATATATATATCATCATCATCATTGTCAACCATTATCAATCCACTGCTGGACGAAGGTCTCCCCAAGTTTCCTCCACAACGGTCTGTCTTGTGCCAGTCTCCTCCATGTCACCCCTGCATACTTTCGAATTTCATCCACCCATCTCCCATGTGGTCTTCTTCTGGGTCTTTTCCTGTCCCTTGGAATCCAATCTAAAATTTCGGCTGTCCATCGATGGTCTGTCCTTCTGGCAGTATGTCCAGCCCATTGCCATTTCAGGGATTTAACTCTGATTATGATGTCTTCCACTCTTGTCATTTTTCTGATCCACGAGTTCCTCTTCTTATCTCTCCTGGTTACACCAATCATGCACCTCTGCATGCTTCTTTGAGTTGTCTGCAGCCTTTGTATGTCTCTTTTAGTTAAGGTTCACGTCTCTGCACCATACGTAAGCACTGGAAGGATGCATTGATCAAACACTTTTCTTTTAAGACATGACATATTGCTCTTGAAAATTATACTGTTTATTCCATAAGCTTTCCAGGCAAGTTTTGTACACCGATAAATTTCTTCATCAATGTGACCCTCACTTGATGTCTGCTGTCCAAGATAAACGTACGTGTCTGTTATCTCCAGCTTTTCTCCATCAATCGATAGATCTTCATTTCTTGTAAAAGCATTGAACATCACTTTTGTCTTCTGAAAGTTCATTTTTAATCCCACTTCTTTACTCTTGTCAGCAAGTTCCTGGATCATACTCTGTAGCTCTGATGGGGTAGTTGCAAAAATGACTGTCATCAGCAAAACGAAGGTGGGTTAGATAATCTCCATTAATCTTTATCCCTTTGTTTTCCCAGTTCAGTGATTGAAAGACATTTTCCAATGTGGCATTAAAGAGCTTCGGAGATATGGTGTCACCTTGTCTCACTCCTTTTCCAATTTTTATGTGTGTTGTATTTTCAAACAGCCGAATCTTTGCACTTGCATTTTCATAGATGTTATTAATAATATTAATGTATGCATCTTCAATACCGCAGGATTTCAGAGCCATTGCAACTGCTGATGGTTTCACCGAATCAAAGGCTTTTTCATAATCGATAAAAGCCATGCACAATGGAAGATCATATTCCCTCTCTCTTTCAATTAGTTCTCTCAGTACGTGGATATGATCTATTGTGCTGTAGCCACTCCTGAATCCAGCTTGTTCTCTCGGTTGAGCCATGTCCAGTGTTACCTTCAAGCGGTGTGAAAGAACTTTAGTGAAGATTTTATAAACTACTGATAGGAGGCTGATAGGTCTGTAGTTTCCGAGATCCTCAATGTCACCTTTCTTATGTAGCAGGATCATTGTAGCTGTGTTCCAATCTTCAGGAATCTTTCCTTCATTAAGGCATCGAGTGAAAATTTGGGCGAGTACTGTTTCGATTTCTCCACTTGCTTCTTGTATGATGTCTACAGTAATTCCATCTTCTCCTGGAGCTTTTCCCCGCTTCATGTTCTTGATTGCATGTGCAACTTCTGCTGGAAGGACTGGAGGAACTCTGGTACTGGTATCTTTCATGATGTCTGGAGTGCATGTATCATCCCTTTCATATAGTTTGGAGTAGAAATCTTTCACTCTTGTCAAAATTTCTGCCTCTATTTCTTGTTACAGAACCATCTTCTTTTCTCAGTGCCATAATCTGTTTTCTTCCCTTACTGAGATGTCCCTTTGCTATCTTTAGGCTTTGGTTGTTTTCAATTGCTTTCCTCACTAGTTCACAGTTGAATTTTCTTACGTCTTCAGTGATACTTTTTCTTACTGTCTTGCATAGCTCTATATATTCCACTTTAGAAGTCACATCTTTTTTAGTTGTCCTCATCTCTCTTCTTTTTTGCATCAACATTTTGGTTTTTCCTGATAATTTGTTCACATGCAACTTGTTCTTAGACCCAGCTAATTTTGTTGCTGTTTCCATAAGAGCTTTGGTTACTTTTCTGTTAACTTCAGAAATATCCACTTCTTCCGATGTTAGGCCTTCTAAAGCAGAGAACCTGTTCTTCAGTTCCAATTTGAAGGTATTATGGTGTTTTTTAAGGTTGGTTATGTCAATACATTTTGTTTGTCTTATAAGCTTGCTACGTTCGAGTTTAGTGTTGAGGTGCATCTTACATCTCATCTATCTATGGTTACTGCCTGTGTTGAACTTGTTTAGCACACTGTAGTCTTCTATGACGAATTTTTTGTTACACATAATAAAATCAATTTCACTTGTCGTCCCATTTGGATGTCTCCATGTCCATTTCCTGTGTGGCTTTTTCTTGAAAAAGGAGTTCAAGATGAAAACCCTTCTGCATCTGCAAACTCTACGAGAGTATTTCCACGCTGGTTTCTGTTGCCGTGACCGAATTTACCTACTGAAGTTTCATTCTGTTGCCGTTGCCCTATTTTTGCATTGAAATCTCCCGTAATTATCTTCAAGTGCTGCTTACCGTTATTATTTAGATCACGAATTTCCTCATAAAATTCTTCAATTTCTTCTTCAGGATGGCTTGTGGTGGGTGCATAAGTTTGAATAATCTGAGCCTGGTATCTTCTTGAGAGTTGGATAACGAGTCGTGCAGCCCTGTCAGTGGAACTTTTAACTTCTACCACTTTATCCTTCAGTTTCTTGTTTATTATAAATCCAACACCACTAGTTCTGCCAGTATCAGTTCCACGATTGTAGAAGAGATGTCCACTTTTCAGTTCAATGAGATCTTCTCCTTTTCTCCTTACCTCACTTAGCCCGACGATGTCCCACTTGATCCTTTGTAGTTCCTCTTCCAATTCAAGAAGCCTTGAATCAGAAGATAGGGAGCGTCCATTATACGTAGCCAAGGTCAGCATCAGATGGCAGCCTAGTCCGGTCCTCCGGGGATTCTTAGCACCCTCTGCCTTCATGTCGCACTGGCCACTGCCTTGGCCAGGTACATTCCAGCTGCTGGAGACTGACGGCCAAGATTTAAGTTGTGGAGTCATTTTGGAGGGGTTTGGCCATAACTCACCACGCTGGCCAAGCGGGTTGGTGAGTGTGGGATAGGATTTCCTCTAATCCCGATGGTATAGTTATACCGCTATTGGCGGTCGTCAGAGCCCCTTTAGTGGGAACAGGATGTAGCACGAGAAGGCGGGGTTGACATTTGTCAAGGAGAGGCTGTGATGTTACGCATCACCTGACCTACACATATATATATATATATATATAGAGAGAGAGAGAGAGAGAGAGAGAGAGAGAGGTCTTATAAAAAAATCTTCTCTTCAGAGAGAATATGATGAACAGACGAAGGGAATAAAAAGAAGTGAAAATTTAAGTATAATTTTTTATGCCATGTAACAAAACACTTTGTAACACATTAAGAAGCTTTCTCGGCTTCTACGCAGAAAAAGTTCATTTTTTTACCTTTTATTTGAAACAGATACGCACCTGTTACTCCTGATATTTTAAGAATAACTGTTTAAAAAATACCCATACCCCAGTGTATGACGCACTGATGTACAGCTACTTTTTAAACATTTGAGCCCTGAAGTTAAGTTCCCTAAACAATATTTCTAGACTGTCACCTTCATGAACTGTAAGTACAGTTTTTTTTCCTCTGATGACTGACGACTAGGAAGAGCGCCTGACTCGAGATACTAATGCCACACAATTTAGCGTTAAGACAATTTGCTCATTCGCTAGGCGAAGCTTTTAAAAGGCCCAAGCTACCCACGTATCAGGTTAAAATTGTTGTACAAGGGTTGTCCCAAAACAACTGAGAATGTCTTCATAAAAAATATGAGTACTTTAATTATCAAGGAAGTGGTTATTTTTTACAAAATATTGTACATTGCATCGAATACAAGTGTTCAAACTTTCCTTCCACTTTTTGAATGTCTTCTGGAATTCTTGTTCTGAAATGCTGTTGAAGCACCCCTGCGCCGCTGTAATAAATTCTTGTTGATCGGTCTCAAATTGTCGTCCCCGAAATATCTTTTTAAAATGAGAAACAACCAAAAGTGACATTGTGACAAGTCTGGTTAGTTTATTTTAATGGTGCAAAGGCCAGGTTTGGCGAAAGAGCGCCAAGGACTATAAACAGGTTGGGGCATCAACTTAATATACATTTTCTCCAAATAAGAAACGTTGGGAACCCAAGTTGAACAAACTCGTTTCATGTCCAAATGCTCGGTTAAAATTTTGTGAATTGATGATTTTGAAATGTGAACCATATCTTCGTCATCTCTAATTGATAAGTGTCTCTCTTCCCGTATAACGACACCTACTGTATTGATGTTTACCTCTGTAACACTCGTTGAAAATCTTCCTCCATGCGCAATTAAAGCCACCGACTCACGACCATCCAAAAATTCTTTACGACATCTGTAAATTGTTGATCTTCCTAAACATTCATCTTCATAAGCCTCTTGCATAAGACGGAAAGTCTCTCCCACAGAGTTCTTAGGTCGGCAGCAAAATTTAATGGGGCATCTTCGTTCCCCTTTCACATCCATTTTTTCGAAAAATCACAGCGCGAAGATACTTGTTAGGGGTTCATCAAACGCTGATTAAACTGCGCACTACCGACGACGCATGCATGCTAAACAGGTATGGCCAGTTGCTATGGTTGTTACAACGAGATTCGTGCAGAGGTCGAACGCAGTATTACTACATTTTTTATATAAATGATTGCACTTGTACTATGTGCTTTCTGCTCCCATTGTGTAGCAGGTACCTACGGATTTAGAGATGGAATCCTCTGCGGAAACCGAAGCCCCTTGAGAGTTGAGGTCTTGTTAGGGATCCACTCTACGTAACAATAAGATCCCCAGAAGTTTTATTACATTTGCAATCATAAATTTATATCTACAATCATAAATTAAGAAAAAATAATAAATTAACAATCATTTACATCTACAATCATAAATTTACATATACAACCATAAATTAATAAAAAATAAAAAATTTGCAATCATTTACATCTACAATCGTAAATTTAATTAACAATCATTTACATGTACAATCATAAATTTAATTAACAATCACTTGCACAAACAATCATAATATTTTTGAAGTTATATTACATCTACAATCATAAATTTACATCTACAATCATAAATTGCATCTACAATCATAATATTTTTGAAGTTTTATTACATCTACAATCATAAATATTTTAGAAAGTTTTGTTATATTTTCAGTTTTCCTTTCGATTCCAAAAAGATGTAGAAGATTTCCAGCAGATGTTGTGGCGAGAATCAGAGGAATTTTAAGTTTATTTCACATGCAAATGAAGCTTATTTCCCCTCTTTCTAAAGGACCACAGTTCTTTGAAATACGACTATTTTTATTTACATACGCTTCAGAAACTTATTTCTGGTGTGAAGTGAGACACGAATATGATTGCGATTGCTTTCAGATACTTCTATTTTGTAATCGCGTTCAGTTCGTCTGATTAAATAAATGACTTGTAATATCTTCGGAACATAAAACCGTTTCTTTTACATTTAGGCAATGGCGCAGTTCTAAACAAAAAAGTGAGTGCCTTAGCGATGAACGGATTAGGTAGTAACAACTCGGAAAGAACGCCCTCAAAATTTTCAAAAGGTTATTAAAAAGTTCGACTTGTTTAAATCATTTAGAAGTCTTTAATTTTTATTAATGTTTTGGCAAAATTGCTTAATTTGGGAAATTTAGAACAAAAAGAATGCTACGTGAGAGTCACGTGCCGACTTTTTTTTCTTTAAGAAAAGAAATGCCTTCGCGGTGAACGTGATTCTAAACGATTGTAAATATTATGTGTGAATAATGTGAATCAGGTATTTTGCATTCGTGTGACTTGAATTTTGGCAACTTTTCCTATGAGTTAGGGGGGCAATGATGGACATTATTTTTTCTTGTATGCTATGGGTTGAACGAGCACCGTGAGCATATAGGACAACAGGCAGTCGCCCATAGGACCTCCGGTTGCGGTGAGTTCCGGGTATGTTTCATCCTGGCCTCGGGTCTGAGAGCAGCTCCAGCGATTAGTCAGAAGCCAACGACTCTGACCATTTGTCTACTGGGGTTTTCTTTCGTGTTATCACTACGGAACCAAGCGATGTGCTCAAGTGATTGCTTTTTAATTGAAGCCCGTGTCGACTTCAGCAGAAATACCCACTGCAGCAATAAAAACACTTGTTAGTCAGTCTATATGCTTTTTTAATATTTCGGGGTTGATTTTTTTTCTATCAGTAAAGTTTTAACATACGGAGAAGCCACATCCTATAACGTCATTTTGAAAACTGCGGTACTGACAAAGGAGTTACCATTGTCTTTACGTTAGAATTCTTGTGATTCATTAAACGCCCAATCGCGTGAAACGACTGTTTATAGCCTCATTTTGTAATACGAATATTCGTTTAATAAAAGGTACGAATATGTTTGCATATAAAACACAGAAATTGCTATTCTTGTCTACATGGTCATCTAAAAAATTCATTTGACCTGCTTCTTTTACCACATAACCATGAAAAGTGCCTTAGCGATGCGAAGCCTAGAATAAAAGGGCCTTAGCGATGCGAAGGTTAGAATAGGGCCGCGGGTGGCCTAGTGGTCAGCGTTCGTGACTGCCATGGAGATAACCTCAGGTTCGATCCTAGTCAGGTACGAACGTTCGAACCACTAAATACCCGCCGTGCGTCGGATGGGCACGTTAAGCCGTCGGACCCCGGGTACTGGATCCCCGGAGATAAATAAGGCCGTCTTTCTCCCCCTTTCTACCTCGCTTCCGTGTCACTTTCCTATCGGGCACTCTAGCCCAAATCTCCCAGCTTCTCATTTCTAAGGGTTCTTTAAGACCTGGGGTCAGACACTCCTTCCTAAAATCCTCTACATTTGATCTGATCTGAATGTTAGAATAAAAGTACTACAGCGACATGAAGTCTAGAATAAAAAAGTGCCTTATCGATGCGAAGGTTAGAATAAAAGTACTACAACGACATGAAACCTAGAATAAAAGTGCCTTATCGACGCGAAGGTTAGAATAAAAGGGCCTTAGCGATGCGAAGGTTAGAATAAAAGGGCCTTTGCGATGCGAAGGTTAAAAAAAATACCTTAGTTACGCGAAACCTAGTGTTGGATCTTACCTTTACAGGCTGATGTGGCCGCGGCACCAGGTGAAGTATCGCCTGCAGTGAAGCACCCGATATCTCCACCGAAAAAAATAAATATCTAAATAAAAATAAAAAAAAAACTAAAGAAAATTTTGTCAAAAATTTTGCTCTCCTCCTCTGCTGCTAGGGGCTAGCAAGGAGTTTTCCTACATGCGTTGACAACCGAAAATTCTGCAACAACAAATTAATTATCTGATTCCAATAATTAATAATGACCTCCCATAATTAATTATAACAAATTAATTATTAACTTCCCGCAAAACCCGTACCGCGATTGGGCGTGGATGCCTGGATTTAACTCCAGCACGTCCCAATCTACCGAAAATCACAGCAACGCACACACACACTCGAAAAGATACCCAACGCTCATTTCACGTACGCTTGACATTTAATATCCAACGTTATATTATATACACTGCCACCTTTATCCATGAAGTGGCACAAAAATCTGCTGAGATGAATGTATGGTGGGCTGCTCTATCGGCAGCTTAATTATGCACGATGATTTAAACACTTTATCACTGATTAAACGATAACACTGATTTAACTAACTCTGATTTAACAATTAACACTGATTCAAACACTGTTCACTGATTAAATTCTAGTATGCACAATAAACAAATAGAGCGAAGGAAACATATGTGAGAGATTTCTCAAAACATTTAAATACACACTTTAGAAAACTATAATTGAGTACGAGCGTGGGTACCAGCAATTAAAATGATACAGTAATTATCATGACTGCCGCAGTTTAATTATAAGCTAAATATAACTATACCATTACACACACCTGCATAGGCTTGATGCCAAATTAGCAGGGAAGAGCTCTTAAAACTTATGGCCATAACACAAATAAAAATCACGAATAAAATGTGTTGGAGGCCTCCGCTGTCGTGCGTATTCATTTTTTCAGGGGACAGAGTTCTATATGCTGTTCACTGTCCGACGGCACTTGTACGTCGTGAGCAAATGTTCATGTAAAGATAACATACCTTGGCAACCGTTGTCTGAGGTCCTCAGCGCAGAGAAGTGGCAAGAAATATCCTGCCTGTAGACAGCCTAGGCAAAAGTGCACTAATGTCGACCTAGTATCGGTCGAGAAGTCCAAAGGACTGAGATGTCCTCGTTTAAGAGGGGATCATTCATAGCCCTCCTTACGTGCTTCTCTGCTTCTTTTTCCCGAGCTCTCCCAGCGGTCAGCTCTCAGGCCTAGGGTTCCATGCAGCTCGCTGGTGCTGTTCTCGTGCGTGTGTCTGGCTTTGCCACCGTCCTGAGAATGCCCCGCCGCTTGTTTTTCTCTTCTGCTCGTTTCTCTCCTCTTTGTCCTGTCACAGGGCTTCTCTTAGCCACTTGAAAAGGGATTTATCACCTTGTTTTCAACTGTGGGTGATAGTCGGTTCCCCCTTATCCCGTTCACTTCGGAGAAAAACTGCAACCACCGAATGTCTCTTGGCTTGCAGAGGGACTTTTGGGGGGTGAGTTTTGCAGTCTTTCGTTAGTTGAAAATGCACACGACTGTTGCTATGAGTCCGAAATAGAGATGGTCTGTTGCCATGTGGCCTTTCACAATTCTCGTTTGCCAGAAGGCTACGAATTATGCACTTATCAAATACTGAACAAATTTTAACAATGGCAGTGATGAACAAATTAGAGGATCAATTACCGTAATTAATTATAACTATGAGTGCTGCCTTGCAGTTACATCGAAACACAAATTTACCGCATAAATGAAATATAAAAATTTTCCACAAGTTAGGCTGCACCCTATAACAATCCTTCTACCTTCCAAAGAAAAAAATATGAATGTATTTTTTTTCTCATTGAAGAATGGAAAATTTTGAATATGGATATCTCCCTCTTTCCTATATTCCATGACATGTCTAATTCCGGATTTTAGACACATCAAGGGTAATGGGAAAGTCTCGATAACATCTCTGATCCATTCATCATTGCCCATAACAAGAAAAGAATATAAACATAAGTTACACAGGTGAGAGCCAATGTGCGTCCGACCAAAACCCTTTTGGACTCAGCGTGCCTTTCCTCTTATCTAAGTCTGCACTTCTGCGCGGTCCTGAGTTTGGCTCGCGAAATCTTCTTCCTCCTCACAACTGTATATTTCTGTGCTATCACTATCCTCCTCGTCTGCAACCGTTTCTTCGCTGGATTTTTCCTCTTCAGCCTGATGTCCAAAGCTGAGAGGTTTCCCCACTCTCCCGTGCTCATCTCGGGGTCTCAACGACGCTCTCGTTATGATGGGGGGACTTTTTTCTTTGCTCCCCTCTGCGTCTCCTTCGTGAGCTGCTGCGTCCTTCAACATGGGAGCAGGCTGGGCCGCCGTCCCGGTCTCTTCCAACCCCTGACGTGTTTCCGATTCATGCGGCTGAAAACAGCGCATATCCCTTGTGATCACCGGCCAAACGGGCGTCACCCAGTCCTCATCCTGCTCTGAGAACTCTTCTTCATGATGCCTTTCGTCTGCGGTTGGCATACCTATGCTCAACGAAATTTCTTCATCCCCCTTTTCATCTTGAAATTGCCCTGTGTCAAACACCCTTCTCTGTGGTGGTTTGAAAATTCTGTCTACGTGTGTGAGTCGAGTTCGTCTCATATCATTTACTGGGGCGATTTTAAAGTTCACTGGGGATGTTTTCTCAATTACTCTGAAAGGTCCTATAGAAGGTTTTGCCAACTTTCGCGACCTTGTTTTGGATGCTGATGGATCGTGCTGGTACACTATGTCCCCAATCTTGATCTGTTTGTCTACAGCAGACTTTGCTCGATATTCCCTGGAAGTTTGGGCTGCCTCTTCCAGATTATCCTTGACAATTTTATACGCTTCTTGCATCCTCGTGACTAAGCTCTCGGCGTAGCTCTGGGATTCAGCGTAGTTAAAAGGGATTTCCTCATTCAACAACTGTCCTGGCATGTTCAGATCTCTTCCGAACATGAGAAAGTTGGGTGTTTCTTTAGTAGCACTGTGTGTCGCGCTTCTGTAGGACATGGCCACAAATTCTGTATACTTGTCCCAATCCTTTCCCTTAGGGGAACAATAAATTGCTAAAGAGTGCATTATTGTCTGAATTTGTCTTTCAGCTTGTCCGTCTGTCTGTGCATGGTGTGGAGATGTATTCAGTTTTTTGATGCCAAACTTACGGTACAACTCGGTCATTAAATCGGACAAAAAATTTGTTCCTCTGTCCGTGAGTAACAGATGTGGGACACCATGACGCGCTATCACGTTAGAAGCAAATTTTTCGGCAATTTCTGCAGATCGCATAGTCTTTAATGGAATCAGCTCGATGTACTTAGTGAATGAGTCGGTGACAACCAATAAATATTTATTTCCATCCTCTGTCAGTGGAAGAGGTCCAGCGATATCCATCGAGATTTTGGACCATGGGACAGATACAATTTCTGGGGTAATTAGACCCGCTTTTTTGCTTCTTTTTGAAACCACGACGTTTCAGACATTGTTCGCAACTCGCCGTGTAGTTCTTGATGTCTGAGAACATGTTAATCCAAAAGTATTTCTGTTTAATTCTCCCAAGGGTCTTTTCAAAACCGAAGTGACCGGCGCATAGTCCGTCATGTTCTGATTTCATCACTTCTGATTTTAACTTATCAGGTATCACTAACTGTTCTGCGATCAATTTCCGTGGGCTGTTTTTTGCTGGTAAGGCAAAATGAAATAAAAGGTCGTCTCTCATAAAATAGGTGTCAGTAATTTTGTCGACTGCTGAATAATCACGCCCTTCAAGACAATCAATTACTTCAGCTAATTTAGCATCTGTTCTTTGTGCTGATTTCAGAGTTTTGTTATTAAGTGGTACAACTACGACTGTATCATTGGCTTCCACTGCTGCAATGTGCCTAGATAACACGTCGGCGTTTGTGTTTTTCTTTCCTGGTCGATATTGCACATCGAAGTTATACTCCGACAGACTAAGATTCCATCTGACCAGTCTAGAATTAGGAGTTTTCAAATTCATAAGCCACTTTAGAGGTCTATGGTCGGTAATAACCGTAAACTGCTGACCTACCAAATATTCGCGCCAATGGGTGATGGATGATACTATTGCCAGTGCTTCCTGTTCTGTCGTGCTGTAATTTTTCTCAGCTGGATTAAGTTTCCTGCTAAAGTAAGCGATGGGATGTCTGTGTCCTTCGTCATCCTCCTGCTCGAGAATACCGGCAATCGCTACTTTGGAGGCGTCTGTGGTGACGAAAAATTTCTTGCTGAAATCAGGAAATATTAATAGTGGCTCACTCACTAGTGCATGTTTCAGCTCTTGAAAAGATTTCTCGCAGTGTTCGTCCCAAATGAATTTCACGTTTCTCCTAGTAAGGTTTGTTAGCGGTAAGGCAATGGACGAAAAATCTTTGATGTGGCGCCTATAATATCCTGCCATTCCAAGGAATGCTCGAACATGTTTCACTTTCCGTGGAGTAGGAAATTCCCGAACAGCTTCCACGTTCTGTGGGTTAGGTCTAATGCCCTGACGATCTAAAAGGTGCCCTAGGTATGTCACTTCTTCCGCCAAGAATTCACACTTACTGGGCTTAATTTTTAGATGGTGCTTCCTTAATCTCTGAAAAAATTAATTCCAATTTCTCAAGGTGTTCAGATAATGTCCTGGAGGCACACAAGATGTCATCCACATATACCAAAATGCCATCATCTCTTTTGTCCATAAATAGAGAATCAAGTGCTCTTTCAAATGTTGCCGGACTGTTGCAAAGTCCAAAAGGCAAGCGATTCCACTGGAAATGTCCGAATTCGCATGAGAAAGCAGTTTTATGCCTATCCTGTTCTCTAACTTTAATTTGGTGATAACCAGCCAAAAGGTCAATTTTTGAAAAATACTTGCATCCATGTAGTAAGGATAAAGTTTGCTGGATTCGGGGAACAGGGTAGCTATCCTTTCGGGTAATTTCATTTAATTTTCGAAAATCTATACAGAAACGATAAGAGTTTCCGCGTCTCACGAGAACAATAGGAAAGCTGTAGGGACTATCTGATTTTGATATGATTCCTGCGTCAAGTAATTCGTTTACCTGAGCTTTTACTTCGGGTCTTAGGGCATGTGGTACAGTATACTGACGCAACTTAATAGGTTTATCATCCGTGAGATGAATTTCATGCTCTGTAAGATCCGTACCTTCTAAGTCTAAAGAATTCCGTGCAAAAACATCAGAATATTTCTGCAATAAATTTAGCATTTTCTCTCGTTCGCTAAATTCCAGGTGATCTAATTTAAAATCTTCCACAGAGATTGGTTGAGATTTTCGGGATGTTCCTTGCGAACAATGCTTAACTTCCACTGGTTCTACCTGAAAGAGTTTCGTATGTTTATTTAGCCAAATTGGTGAATCACTGTGGTTAGCTGCTCTTACATCATACAGTCCGCTTGCCGAAACATTATTAACTGAACGTGCTAACAGTAACCTATTTCTGCGTGCTCTCGGTAATGGCTCGAACAAAAATACTTCCTTCTGTTTTCCCCACTGAGGGTTTACTAAGCGCCACTTGGAGAAAAGTTTCGCTGTTGGGGGGAATGCAAGTTTTACGAGTCAGTGCTGCTATCCTGGGGTGTCTGCTGGAAACATCATTACCTCTCCGCTCCTGTGGGGTGGGTGGCTGAGATGGGGGTCAGGGAAGTGAAGCTGGTTTGTATCTGCTTCGAACGTAAGACGGTGGTTTCGTAAAGCATCTATTCCCAACAAAGCTGAGTAATTTTGACTCAGGGGATTTTTTGTCACAAATGCCTTGACCCATATGTCTCTTCCCTTAATTCGCAGATTTACCTCGTAGCAACCCAGCGTTGGAATCACTTCTCCTGTGATGCTTTTGATTTTTACATTTAAATCAACAGATTTTAACTTTCTGCGAAATTTTAATCTACGATAAGCATCGTTAGCTAATAAAGTGACTGATGACCCTGTGTCAATTAGCACTTTAATTTTATCCCCATCCAGATCCGCATTAATGATTGGTAAATCATTCCCATTTTTCATAGACACGTACCGCACTTTAGAGGGTTTTAAATATTTCTGAGCCGCACTACCTCTCACAGTTCGACTCCGATTCAGTTTAACTGTTTGTTCTTACGCTCGGGTCCTTGAGCACTAAACTTTCCTGTTGATTGATAATGAGTATCTCTGTCGTTGTTATTCCTAAACCTCTGTTTCGGTGTTGTTTCTGCCCTATCCCTATTTCGACCGTTATTCGGGCATAGCCTGATCACATGACCTTCCTGTCTGCATCCGTAGCACACAATCCTGTTGCTCCTGTACTGCGCTTGCTGGTTCTCAGCGCGCGAGCGATTTCGAGTACCCGATCCTCTGCGTTCATTATTATTTGCACCATACTGTCGAACGAGTTCGAGTCCCGATGACTGAAACCTGGGTAACTGCAAACTTTCTTCCTCTCTGGAGTTCCTTTCTCGTCTCCGATTTTCGCTTTCCTGAAAATTTACTGCTAACTGACCCACTGATCTTTCCGTCGCTTCCATTCGTGCCATCATCTCTTCCAAAGTACGCGCTAATAAATCAGATCCTGGGTTTGTTTCCGATCTCTCTACTGCATTTACTGATGCTTTCTTACTCATGAGCGCCAAATTATCTTCTTCCTGAATTGCTGTGAGAATAGCAGCTTCTAGAGTTTCTGGGCACTTCGTTAAAACCCAGCGCCTGATAGATTCGGATAAACCAGATACAAACTGACACATCACTGTCTGATCCCTATGCTGCCTGATGTCTTCTGACATATCAGTTGTATGACCAAAATATTTTGCCGCTGCACTTTTGAGTCGCGTTGCATACTGTCTTACATCTTGTCCCGGCATTTGAACACAACTCATGAATTGTTTCATACGGGTAATAAGAGGTTCTTCCGCTTGGAAACGATCGATCACTAGACGTTTAAAATTTTCATAATTTCCTTCTAATCTCAGCTCATCACTATCTGACAAAAATTCTGCAGCCCTTTCCCTGAATTTCGACTTTACTACTGCCAATTTTGTTTGTTCGCTCCATCTCCCTACTGTAGCTACATTTTCTACATCTTGAAAAAAATGTTTGGCACGATATAGAGGATCTGTGCCTGTAAAATATCTAAGCATATTAATGCATCCTGCTATCTGTTCACCGCCGTACATTAACATACCTGGAGCTGTCATTCTAGTCTCTGACACTCCTGCGATACTTGTTACTGAATTACTAGTTACCAGATCGGTTGATTCTCCTGTGGGAATGCTATGTTCCTCCCCATCATGATGATCAGAATCATCTGAGTCAGTAGGTTTGGTGTTCGGCTTCTCTCCTTTATTTGCCATATTTAAATACACTTAACCTAAGGCAGTCTTTTACACAAAAATGCTTAAGGCTTACAATACTTATGATATGCTAAAATATGCTCGTACTGAAATAAATTTGATATGGCAGTCAATTCGCAATATTTCGAGCGTTTGTGTGTGTTGCTCTGCTTTGGAGGTACAAACAAGTAAGAATCCTGGTCATCGGAACCAATTGTTGGATCTTACCTTTACAGGCTGATGTGGCCGCGGCACCAGGTGAAGTATCGCCTGCAGTGAAGCACCCGATATCTCCACCGAAAAAAAATAAATATCTAAATAAAAATAAAAAAAAAACTAAAGAAAATTTTGTCAAAAATTTTGCTCTCCTCCTCTGCTGCTAGGGGCTAGCAAGGAGTTTTCCTACATGCGTTGACAACCGAAAATTCTGCAACAACAAATTAATTATCTGATTCCAATAATTAATAATGACCTCCCATAATTAATTATAACAAATTAATTATTAACTTCCCGCAAAACCCGTACCGCGATTGGGCGTGGATGCCTGGATTTAACTCCAGCACGTCCCAATCTACCGAAAATCACAGCAACGCACACACACACTCGAAAAGATACCCAACGCTCATTTCACGTACGCTTGACATTTAATATCCAACGTTATATTATATACACTGCCACCTTTATCCATGAAGTGGCACAAAAATCTGCTGAGATGAATGTATGGTGGGCTGCTCTATCGGCAGCTTAATTATGCACGATGATTTAAACACTTTATCACTGATTAAACGATAACACTGATTTAACTAACTCTGATTTAACAATTAACACTGATTCAAACACTGTTCACTGATTAAATTCTAGTATGCACAATAAACAAATAGAGCGAAGGAAACATATGTGAGAGATTTCTCAAAACATTTAAATACACACTTTAGAAAACTATAATTGAGTACGAGCGTGGGTACCAGCAATTAAAATGATACAGTAATTATCATGACTGCCGCAGTTTAATTATAAGCTAAATATAACTATACCATTACACACACCTGCATAGGCTTGATGCCAAATTAGCAGGGAAGAGCTCTTAAAACTTATGGCCATAACACAAATAAAAATCACGAATAAAATGTGTTGGAGGCCTCCGCTGTCGTGCGTATTCATTTTTTCAGGGGACAGAGTTCTATATGCTGTTCACTGTCCGACGGCACTTGTACGTCGTGAGCAAATGTTCATGTAAAGATAACATACCTTGGCAACCGTTGTCTGAGGTCCTCAGCGCAGAGAAGTGGCAAGAAATATCCTGCCTGTAGACAGCCTAGGCAAAAGTGCACTAATGTCGACCTAGTATCGGTCGAGAAGTCCAAAGGACTGAGATGTCCTCGTTTAAGAGGGGATCATTCATAGCCCTCCTTACGTGCTTCTCTGCTTCTTTTTCCCGAGCTCTCCCAGCGGTCAGCTCTCAGGCCTAGGTTCCATGCAGCTCGCTGGTGCTGTTCTCGTGCGTGTGTCTGGCTTTGCCACCGTCCTGAGAATGCCCCGCCGCTTGTTTTTCTCTTCTGCTCGTTTCTCTCCTCTTTGTCCTGTCACAGGGCTTCTCTTAGCCACTTGAAAAGGGATTTATCACCTTGTTTTCAACTGTGGGTGATAGTCGGTTCCCCCTTATCCCGTTCACTTCGGAGAAAAACTGCAACCACCGAATGTCTCTTGGCTTGCAGAGGGACTTTTGGGGGTGAGTTTTGCAGTCTTTCGTTAGTTGAAAATGCACACGACTGTTGCTATGAGTCCGAAATAGAGATGGTCTGTTGCCATGTGGCCTTTCACAATTCTCGTTTGCCAGAAGGCTACGAATTATGCACTTATCAAATACTGAACAAATTTTAACAATGGCAGTGATGAACAAATTAGAGGATCAATTACCGTAATTAATTATAACTATGAGTGCTGCCTTGCAGTTACATCGAAACACAAATTTACCGCATAAATGAAATATAAAAATTTTCCACAAGTTAGGCTGCACCCTATAACACTAGAATAAAAGTGCTTCAGTGACGCAAAGCCTAGAATAAAAATGCCTTAGCGACATAAAGGCCTAGAAAAAAGTGTGTTAGCATAAGGCCGCCTGGAAAATACAAGGCCATTACATAACAGATAGGTTCCCTCTTTTAGTGACGTCATGCGGAAACCAAGGCTTCCGATTGGTTTCCGACGTTGTTGTATATGACGTCAAACACAACGCCGACGTAGCAGGTTGTGTAACATGAGAGTGACATCCCAAACGGAGGGAACTCATCTCTCTAAGGTCATGACCTTGTGCTTTCTAAATGGCTTTGCATAGCGCCGCTAAGCAGCACTAAAGCTCTTCTCTGGGTTTAGGATATTAGATAGTGGTCTTCATTCATTCATTCTATACAAAAAGCACCCAACGAACTAGTTTATGAAGTGTAAAAGCCTAACGACAAATGTCCTGATGGAAAAACAATAAAAGAAATACTTCCTTTAATCGCTGATCTTCAGCGCTGGAATTTCCTATTAAACAGCAATGCTGATTAATGTTTATTAGTAAACTGCTTAATGAGCACTTGAAAGTGGCTGATTGAACAACTTTCTGCAGTTTAAACTGCTGTACTAAGCACAAAATAATTCGTGGAAGATTTATGTTCAGACTGAAGTAATTAATATTGAATCGCATGGGGCCATGGAAAGATCCAATAAATATTAAATCACGGAAATGCAATATTTATTTGAAAAGAAGCTCTGAAATTTCAACAGCTGGCGCCTTAGAAACTTATTTGCAGCAGCAATAGGATCTTTCTTTTGCTTTAATGAGACCATCGAAGTCAGAAAAAGCGTTGAATGTTGAGAGACTGCTTGCTTGTTCATGATGAAATACGGGTGTGCGCAGCTGATGACAAAGCCAGAGAGCTGTCGCCATATCAACAGCAGAGAAATGGAAAAATTTAACGAGCTATGCGGCCAAAGCGAATAATTAAATGGGTTTTAAAAATCGAAATCCTTATTCATGTAACGACAATATAATGCTGTTTCGTCTTTGTCTCTTTGAGAATCAACGTCACAGGTCTTTTTTGCGGAAAATATTTTTTTTTTTTAGAAATGAATACAAAGTAGAAAGTTATGATCGAAAGGAAATTGAGTTTGTGATATTAAACGTCATGCAGAAATAATGTATTTTCAGTACGATTCAAGGGTTTCGTTGGCAAAATGTCATTATTACTACATCATTATATTTTATCCCTTTTGCTTACACGCGCACAGATTTTTTTTTAATTTGAGAGCCTATATTCAGAGATACATAACTCTAGTATGAGTTTATACACACTAATATATTTTTTTTATTGGAGGTTTAACGACCACCGTGAGTAACTCAATGGGCTATAAGCAGTCGCCCGTCACTAATTTAGTGTCACTGGTTCCAGGGAAGAGAGAGAGCCAGTGCCGTAAGACAAACCCAACATCCATGCCTCCACCGGGATTCGAACCCGTACCCCTTTCGGACGAATGATCAGAAGCCATCGCTTAGACCATTGTGCCACTGGGGCGCCCTAATATTTTTAAAAAGACGTTGCGCATTTCAGACGTCAGTACAACACGGATTGACCTTAATAAAAGCAACTTTCTTCATAGATATACTTTCAATTGAAAACGATGAAAAGCAGTTGCTATTATTCCAGCTTTTTTCTTTAATCCTTTAAACGGATGATGTACCTGAACCAAATCGTGCCCCAAATTTTTTATGCTCCCCAAACAGAAATGTTTACAAGGTGTGATCAATACGTATCCAGACTGGAATTATAAAAAAAAAAGTACAAGACTTACATATTTGAAACTTAATCGCCTTCGAAGTAGTCTCCTTCTAAAGACACACACGAGTACTTAGCTCAGCGATGTTTCCACTGTTCGAAGCATTTTGTGAAGCCATCTCCTAAAATATCGAAGAGCTGCTTCGTCGCATTCTGTTATATCTCCTCAACATCTTGAAATATTTTTTCTTTCAAGTGGTGTTTGATTTTTGGGAAGAGAAAAAAGTCGTAGGTGCGAGATCTGGCGAATAGGGTGGCTGTCGGGCATGTGCAGTGCGGGGCTTTGCAAGAAATTGCTGCACAAGTTGCGAGGCATAGCTGGACGCGTTGTCATGGTGGAGTTGTTACTCGCCACTCTCATGCAATTCCGGCATTTTGCGACAAACTGCGTCCCTCAAACGCCTCAAAGCTTGACAGTCGTACTACTTGTTGATTTTTTGGCCTGATGGAGCGTATTCATTACGTACAATTCTCTCACGATTGAAAAAAACAGATAGCATCGTCTTGACCTTGCTGAGGCTCTGTCAGATATTGGCTGCTAACGGATACAATTTTCTAAAAGGTTCTAATCTGTTTTGGATTCTTGTAGAAAGCATTAAATTTGAGTCTTTTAGTCAGCTATTCTCGTGTAAGAAAAGAGCTGACCAAAAAGAGGCAAATGTGGTTTTGTAATTAATGATCACTCTCAGATCTTATGAAGTAGTTATTCTCGACCAGTACTTACGAAATGTTTCCTACAAGAAAATAGAAAGTGTTTCAGGAGATTTTTAAACGAAAGATTACTTACCTGCGAAGGTAAAAGATCAAGACAACCGGTGTAATTCGTCCAGTTACCGAACTCCCAGAGTCCATCAGTACCGCACACTCTAAATGCTTGCCCTGCAAATACGCAATGATAAAGAAATTTATAATAGATGCAGTTAATTCCAGTTATCAGAAAGTGTCACTAACAGGAAATAAATCTCTATCGTTGATAAATACAGTTACACTACTGTGGTTTTGTGAGCGCGTGGGAACACCTTACATTGTTTTTGAATGAGTCTTCAACGTATTTCATTGTTTCAAGCATTCGTGGCCTGTTCTTAAATTCAGATTGCTTTTGTTAGTATTAGGTACAAAGCAAAGCGTTTTGCGCAAATTTCACAAGGAAATCTGATAGTCGGCGACCAAACTTTTACCATTTTATGGAAATACAGGGTGATTCTCTTCAGAGCAATCTGCAGAGATAACCAGTTGGAGAAGCTTAATGGAACTTAATGGGTGAACTTCCTTACATATGAAAAAGAGAACTTTTAAAACACAAATGGTTTAAAAAAAATAAACACGGGAAATTTTGGCGCTGAAAACGAAAAAAACAGTCATTTTATGATCTGTATGGGTGTGTGATTTGTAAATGAATCACAGTCAACGCAACACGTGATCTTTAATCGATTAAGTTTATTGTGTTTCTTCCTAAACATATGCAGCAATATAAGTATCATATTACTTATGTCGTAACCTAAAGGAGGTTCTTTATCACAAAGAGCTACTGGAGTTTGCCTTAATAGGAAAAGCAGTGGACGCTTCAGGGTACTGCTGGAGAAGACTGTAAGCATCGTTTAGTGTGTCCGTCACTCTGCTGGCCTAAAATCCAAATCTGCGGAACATGCAGAACGTGGTTGATCTGGAGTGATGTTTCTCACAAATTATCCGATTTTGACATTAAAGTAAAACACAAGGCAGCTCAACTCAGTACACGATACGTCAATAAAATCAATCCAAGGTTTAAAATTTGAGTTGATGAACAATAACTTTAATTATGCTCCAAATACAAGTTAAAACCTGATAATTAAAAACATTTCATAAGAACTTTCGGGTCCACCCTGGATCCAGTCTTCAGATGAGAAATACATATGCAAACATAAGACAGAGCAACACATTAATTTATAGGTCTCGGCAATTGACGTATGTGTAGTGGTCCCTAGCTGCCACCAGGAATATGTTTTTCATCTGGAAGGCTTTGTTCTTAACGTCTTCCAGATGAAAAACATTGCCACTATGTATTATGACCCTATGACTTAACCCCGCAGTCAAAAGTCATAGAGCTAAATGTCTGGTGAACGAGGTGGCTATGCTATTGGGAGTGACTGATTTATCACTCTATTCTCTGTTAAACTTTGTCGCAACAGCTGCTGAAAACACCGTCCGATGTGAGAGAAAGAGAGGAATTGCTTCATCGTGCACAAGACACGATGAAGACATCCTGTTGGTTGCTGTGGTCTGCAGCCCTCTTCGTAATCTGACTGTCAGACATATCACCTCCTCATATATCCACGACCCTGCTTTCAAGTACACCTGGTGTCAACTGACACCCTGGCAGTCCGTATTCGCGAAGCGCTGGAGCGGCATTTTCACCATTCTGGTAATAGGGCTCCACGACTAGGACACGTTCAAGCAACGTGAAAATCATGGCATCCCTGAAAAAATTGCGAATTAATGATGTTGTAGAGGATTTTAGGGAGGAAATTTCTGATCCCATGTTCTAAATAAACCTTAGAGATTAGGCGATTTGGTCTAGAGTACCCAATAGGAAAGACATGGAAGGGAGTTAGAAAGTCAAGGGAAACACATGATGCCATTTGTAACGGGGTGGGGGTCCAATATCGCTATTAACGTGCTCTCCGAGGCACAGCAGATATTTGGTGGTAAGGCAGTCGAGATGGGATCGAACTCCCAACTATAAACACTATATTGACAAAAGTCACCGGGTACCCCTTCAAGCAAATGAACGGATCCGCTGCGTTCTTAAAATGCGTGGTACAGCTGCAAACGGTATAAAATCCAGCTTGCAGCTAACCGTGATCAAATGACACTGTGAGGCTGAGTAAAAATGTCGCGGCAGGAGAGCACTGATTTTGAGAAAGGAAAGATTGTTGGGTGTTATATTAGTGTGTTGTCCATAAAAGAAACCGAGAGGCGTTTTAACATACCCAAGCCAACTATAAATAACTGGAAAACACATGGCGTGCCTGAAGCAGCAAAACGTACCGGCAGACTAAAGAAAATAAGTGATAGATGACGTCGAACCCTCAGGAGAGTCGTTACAGCTGATCGACGGAGTACTGCACAAAACCTCAGTGTACAGGTGAGTAAAAATGCTGGAACCTCCGTATGTATACGTATCATTCGAACAGAACTTCATTCCATGGGTTACCGTGGTCGTGCGACTGCTCATAAGCATTTCATCTCCACTCGGAATGCTACTCGTCCTTTAGCATGGTGTAAAGAACATTTATGGAGGACCGTAGATCAATGAAAACGATCCATCAGTCTAAAGGCCGTGTGTGGGTATGGCGGCATCCGGGGGGAACGCTATATACAACAGTATACTGTTCCTACGGTCAAGTTTGGAGCTGGCAGTGTACTCATGTAGTGGTGTTTTTCGTGGTATGGTTCCAGCCCATTGGTTATCGCGGACAAACCCGTTAACCAACACATCTACCTCGATATTCTGGACATTTATGCCCTACCAACTCTGCGTTAATACTATAGAACCGAGTCTTGTTGGTACCAGCAGGATAATGCACCAAGCCATAAAGCAAGGATTGTTACGGCATGGTTTGACGATAATTCAGTATCGTGTGTGGACTGGCCAGCACAAAGCCCTGATCTTAATCCCATAGAGTACCTATCGAATGAATTAGAGCGCCGTATAAGAAGTTTGGGACCAAGGCCTACTACTAAGTAACAGTTAGCGGTAGCATTATGTACTGAATGGAAGCGCATACCTATAGCTGTGTTCCAAAACCTTGTCGAAAGCATGTCTCAAAGGTTCAGTGCATGCAATTAAGGTCAAAGGTGGACCGACCCCGTACTAATGTATGTCAATAAATGCTATGTTGTGTTTCTCTTCTAGGTGTCCGGTGACTTTTTTCAATATAGTGCATTTGAAAAGTTTCGCACCTTCTTTTTATACTCAGTAGGCGAGCGTATGAAACATGCATTATGCAAATGCTGCTATTTTGCCATTAGCAGCGCCAAATTTTCCCTGGTGGCGATTTCTTGATGTTTTTCCCTTATATGCCTTTCCCATGTTCTGAGAAGCGTACTTACCAAATTTGATTGATTTTCTCTGACCGATTGTTCCTGGGTAAGGCACTGACTGCAGACATTTAAGTTATACCGAGTGATGGTGAAGTTCCCGAACCTTGAATTAAAAAGAATATTGCGTGTGCTGTAAGCAAAAGTTTAACCAATTGATGTGGCAACACGAGTCAGCAACTCATCGAGATCAAATACTGCGCTTGTCGAATGCCTGAAGGAAATTGACAGAGTGCCGGAAATGAATAACCGGTTCCATGTGTGCTACGCAGTTTGCCCACTTTAGCGTCGCCATGTGCACAGAGGCATGGGTTTGAACGAGGGAGCAGAGAATTTGTTTACTTGAAGCTTATTTGCAAATGCAGTCAAACAGTGTACAAAGAGTTCAGGAAAAAATTTCCGCAGCATACTGTGGTAAGTAAATCAACGATACACAGTTTACTCGTACGATTTCGGAAAACTGGAAGTGTTGATGGTATGCCTAGAAATGTCCGGCCATGTGTGTTAACGCCGGAAGTGATAGACGATGTTGAAAGACGTTTGCAACAGTCACCTACAAAATCGCTTCGTCGCTTATCTCAGCAAGTGAAACTTTTTTACGGCTCAGTACAGAAAGCGACTAAAGGATAGCAGCTTCATGCATACAACGTAAAAGATGTCCAAGAACTGAAGGCACCTGATACGCATACGCGCTTGCTGTATTGCCGTTGGTTTCATCAATTTACTCGATACAACAAGGTCTTATTGAACAATGTTTTCTTTTCAAAATAATGTTTTTTTTTCCTGTGAGGATATTTAAGGGACCGTGTTAATGCAGACAACCCGCATGTCTTACAGTCCTTGAAAACAAACATTATTCAGGCTCTAGCGGAAATCACGCCATCTGTGCAGAAACGCGTTACGAAGCACATGTGCTGCAGCGTGGATAGTTGCCTCCAGCAATACGGAGGGCATTTCCAGCACCTTCTTTAGTATAACCTCAGTTGCTCAAAAGTCGATGGAAGATGTATCACAGCTGTAAGTAAACTTTATGTATCTGTATAATGCGAATGAAAATTGTTAAAATTAAAGTTCGGGAACTTTTTGATCACCCTGTAGAATCATCCGCTGTTATTTTGGTACGTTACGATGAGCCGTTCATGAATTTTTGCGAGGTGACGTATTTGCAGAAATAATAAAAAACCACTAGAGTTTCGGACAACGATTAAAAACCGTTCAGCGATATATAGCTCGACTGCATAATTTAGTGGATATGTTACCGTTAAAGTGTATAATTCAGTTATTTCATAGAATACCTAGTTATTTCATGAAATAACTGATCAAGTTAGTTAAAGCGTGTAATAAATTAATAATTCCACACTTTAACTACACTATCTACCAACAAGTAATTGGACACCCCTGCAATCGACGATATCTGCGGTCCTCATACACGTCACGGCCGCCGCCGTTAAATATCGTGTGGGAAACAACAACGCAACCAATCGCATGCAAGATGCCACGCAGTTCGGAGCTCTCTGATTTCGAGAAAGGTGTAATCGTCGGGTACCACAGAAATGGCCGATACATACGTGACATATCCAGCAAGTTGAAGTACCCAAAATCGACAATGGCCTACGTGATTGGCAAGTGGAAGATGAGAGGTGACTGTCGGAATGTGCCCCGACCCGGCAGACCCACAAAACGTGGAGTTAGTGATCGACGGGTGCTGGCCAGATAAATTCGGAAGAACCGCTCCAAATCGATGGGCCACATCCGCGAGGAGTTTCAACAGGCATCCGGGAGTGTTCTTTCGATGAATACCATCCGTAAGGAAGCCCATCTGCTCTGTTATCATGGACGTGCTGCCGCCCACAAGTCTTTGATCACCAAGTCCAATAGCGCTGCTCGGCTAACGTGGTGCAAAGAACGTCGACAGTGGACCGTTGAACAGTGGAAACAAGTTTTCTGGAGCGGCGAATCAAGGTTCACTCTCTACCATTCGGATGGCAGGGTCTGGGTTTGGCGTCTGCCTGGAGAACGCCTCCTGCCGGAATGTATTGTGCCAACTGTGAAGTTCGGCGGCGGTGGAATTATGCTATGGGGATGTTTCTCCTGGTATGGCACCGGACCCTTGGTCGCAATTCCTGGTAGACTCAACCCCGAGACCTACTGCACCATTTTGGATGACCATGCGCTTCCTACGTTGTGGAAGTTTTACCGTGTGAACCCATGTTACTTTCAGGATGACAATGCGACCTGTTATGTTGCGAGGTCCACCATGGCTTGGTATGGTGACAATGGGGTTAATCGAATGGACTGGCCTGCGCAGAGCCCGGACCTTAACCCTATCGAGCACCTCTGGGACGAGTTGGAGCGTCGACTTAAGGGGTGCCCCCACCGTCAAAAATCGGTGAAGGAACTGGCCTGTCTTCTCCAAGCCGAGTGGAAGAAAATACCGCTAGCCGTCGTACAACGCCTGGTTGAGAGTATGCCCCGGAGGGTCGCAGCTGTAATCGCTGGTCGTGGAGGCTCCACCAACTATTGAAGGTGAATAAACTTCGTTTTTCTTTGTTATCACAGGTGTCCAACTACTTGCTGGAAGATAGTGTAGTTATTCTATGAAATAACTAGGTATTCTATAAATTAACTAATGATAGACAGTTAAAGTGTAAAATAAACAATGACTGAATTATACAGCATACAAAATGTTATTTATATAAAGACACAATAAAATAATTTGTTACAACAGGGAATTACTAAAATGGCATTCGGAATTGCATAGAACATTATTTCTAAAACAAATACATTTTTTGTTGACACACTGCGTTTTACATGAACATTTTTTAAATCCCTGACCGGTACCTAGACTTTGAGCTGTAGCAACCGACCGGAGCGATTTCTCTATATCCGGGCCGCCCCGGTGGCGCAGTGGTCTAAGGCGCTGGCCTCTGATCATTCGTCCGTCTGGGGTCTGGGTTCGAATCCCGGTGAGGCATGGATGTTGTGTTTGTCTCACGGCACTGGCTCTCTCCCTTCCCTGGAACCAGTGACCCTAAATTAGGGACGGGAGACTGCTTATAGCCCATTGAGTTGCTCACGGTGGTCGTTAAACCTCCAATCTCTATATCCGGCACCTTCTTCGACCTGAATTAGTTTTTGTTCACAGACGCTGAACTGGGATCGGGAGTATAGCTGTTTTATGCGGCCGTTTCTTGTTCCCAATTGAAAAAATCCTTCTTCGGTTATTTTCATGATAACAGCTAAAATAGATCTGGCGTCACCCCTTCCTCTGTCAACTTCAGCTACTGGGATACGGACTGTAAGCCCCACAGAGGCTTCAGAATGAGATTTATCTGACATTAATTTCATCTTCTTAGCTTGCATTTTCAAACATTCTTTAGAGTTTTGTCTTTCCTTCTGAACATTCAGTTCATTAAAACACAATTTGAAGATCTTCTGTACAACTTATTTCCGAAAAATTTATAAATAACAAAACGAAACATAAAAGTTAATATCATTATTATTATATAACACTTTATAGTGGGTTGAAAATGGTGTGCTATTTCTGACCAGTGGTTCTCACTTTACAGCCTTTTGAATTTGGGGTTTATTTACTCGGTTATTTTACACTTTAACGGGGTGTAGATCGTTCTTCTACGAAATAACTAGTTAAACCATAGAATACAAGTGAGTTTTACGCTTTAACTGACTTGATCAGTTATTTCATGAAATAAATAGGTATTCTATGAAATAACGGATTTCATACTTTAACGATAATAGATACAAAAGAAGAATCGCTGTTGATCAAGTGCATTGATTAAAACTTCTGGGTAATGATGCAGTACATTTTAACGGAAAATTTCAAAATTATGTTCTCACGAGCCGAGTTTTTTTTATTATTACTGCCGAGGAAAAAGAAATATCTAAGAACTGATGAAAACTTGTTCGGAAATTTTCAATAAGATACGATGGTTCCGTGTTTTCATGTACTAATGATAAAGTGCACTTTTCAACGATACAAGACTGAAAACAAATTAAAAAATACGCAACAGATCTGATGTTTAACACATACGGCAAAGTCTTTGCTGCAATTGAATAAATAAGTGCTGACAACTCAGCATTGATACTTTACTTTAACAGATTCAGTCCTGATACTTTTCGATCAGCCTTTCATACTGATTACAGTATCTTCGCAGAAAATAATGAAAGAAAATAAACAGATGAGCGGATGAAATTGCAAAACACAAGAAAATCTATTCTTGATTATCTGAAGAAGGCGAACTATTCTTTCAGACAGGAAACTACCGAAGTTTTTCAGAACATAGTTAAACAACATTGATTCATCTTTGGAAGAAGATAATTAGTACAAATAATGGGAGAATACAAAGACATAAGAAGAGAAGCTCTGCTTCGATTTGAATAAATCAAAAAATAATGAACATCAAATATGCAACTTCTAACACACGTTCTAACTGTTTACTGGAACATCCTGAAATGAATACCATGCACTAAGTTAACATTTGAAAAGAAGTTACTCTACAAGGTGTGTATTATTCGAGAAACATGAGACTTGCTAGAGACGTTACATTTGGCATACAAAATGTATGTTGGGTAAATATTTTATCAGCAGTTGTTGATTTCCCTCTTAAGATGTGCAATTTTGCTTTGCTAATACCATACAAGCATTTTGATTAAGCTGCCTTAAAAAAACAACAACGGTTGTTTCGCTTCTAACTTTCTCTGAACATCACCTATTCATTGTCGCTTTTTACATCTAGTATCAGGAGTGCTCGGTCTAAGGGAGGGCTTAGGTCCGAGTACGCTCTCAAGAAAAAGTTGACGCCATGGTACACCAAGGAAATACAGATATTTTTCATAGTTTCTCCTTGAGAAATGACAAGGAGAATCTCGAAACTTCTAAATTCAAACCACTTACCTCACCTCAAGATTTGTTGCCTTCCATTGCACCTCAACTGTGTCATTCCGCTTCGTAAAATCCAAATTATACTGAGAACAAAAGCTGAATTTATTAAAAAAACTGATATTTATTAGAAAATAATTTGAGAATTATGGAATCACCGCCACATGAATATGGAGGCGAATAATAGGGAGTATGTAGAAACGGCACAAAGGAAGTACACTGCTGCTCATAATTATAAGGACAGTATAAGGACACCATAAATACTGGTGATGCACAATACAAAATAACTGCAGGAACAGGAAAACCTTATATTTGAGAAATTGGTGACACAACATAGCAGAAACATTATTCTGTATTTGCTTTTTTTCATTATAATTAAAAGAAACAAAGCAAATGCCATTTGGACACAGGTCCAAAATTATAAGGACAGCTTGCCCTTCCATGTGCAAACATAAGTAATTTTACAATATTATTATCTTTAATAGGTGGCATGGCCACCTTTGTTTTCTCTAGGGAATGAGCCATTCTGTTAAGCATTCTTTCAACGAATTTCCGTAAATACTGAGGAGTGAATTTGTCCCATGCTGCTAAGACTTCTTTTTCTAACTCAGGAACAGTGGAAAATTGACTGCCATTAGCATATACCAATCTAGTCATTTTACCCCAAACGTTTTCAATGATGTTCAAGTCCGAAGAATTGTGTAGCCAGTTCAGAACACGGATGTTATTGTCCGAAAACCATTGTTTACAAACTCTCGATGTGTGCAATGGGGCATTGTCCTTCTGAAAGATGAAATAATCACCACCTAAAAGCCACGAATATGCTAACAGTTGTTGAACTAACACTTGGATATATAGTTCAGAATTCATACTTGACGGGATCAGGAATAATCGGTCTCCCCATTAGCAGAAATACCACCCCAGAACATTAACGACGGACCACCTTGATGTCGCCTCAATGTCACATCTTTTTCTTTGCGGAGATCATGCCAGTCATTTCTTTATGTCTTTTGGTGAAGGATGGTCTCGCTTTCGTTTTCAAATATTTGGCTACAGTTGTGCTACACAGTACACGTGAAACAGTTTGACGGGAAACATTTAAGTGTATGGAGCCAGCAATTTCTTTACGAGACATTTTTTTCCTGGTTGCAATGGCCATGATGCGTCGAATATGTCTTGTCGACAGCTTTCGTTTGCGATCGGAACGCTTTTTAACGGATCCCTTGATATCTTTTTTCATTGCATTTTCTACCTCACCTTTTGACTGTTTAATTGCAACAGCTATCTCACGATATGATTTCCCTTCATCGCGAAATTTCCATATCTTTCGAACCTCTACGGCAGTTAACTCCTTTTCACGAGGCATTCTGTTATTGCACAAAACGACATACGCAGTGTTTTCGAGAACACGTTCACTTACGCAGGCATTGCTCTTATTTGCATAACACATGCACGTCATGGACATTTATTCGTTTTTCTTGGAACTTCTTTTCGTATCCTTATATCAATGGACACCTTAAAAAAACGTAAAAGTTATTTTACTACCTTTATAAAAGTTGTCTGTGGTTCCAAATCTCACGTTTGAAGTTCGTGTAGGTTCGGTATTCCACGTCATGCGCATGATGTGTCGTCAACGTGCGATTCCTGTGTACTTATCTGCAAAATACGACTGTCCTTATAATTATGAGCAGCAGTGTAGGTGAAACGAAAACATATACTTCAATGAAGGCAGCTCATCTGAGCCACCACAGACAGCAGAACTCATCTAGATGAACGTACAATATTTGACTGAAATACATAATAATGAGTAACAACACGTGTGGGAAATAATTGTAGACTCACCGATATCGGAGGAAAAAATTATGTAATCAGTCCATATGGAATATGGTATGTAGCTCCTTTAATGCTTTGCAACTTCTCCACGAGCTTTGATGACAGCCTGGATCCTTTGAGGTATAGATGTCGCTAAAGTAAAACAATAGTGACTGATAAGCTCTTTCAAACATTTCCGGATAGCAATTACGAAATCAGCTTTGTAGCATGGAGCTTTCGCCTGGAATAGTTTCTTCAATTTATACCTCATATTCTCAATAGGATTCAGATCCGGACACAGTATGCTCGGCATGTCATTGTACTTATAATATATGTATGTCGTTCCTGAAGAAATTGCTGCACATGAAGCATTATAGTCTTGAAATATATCCAATTTATCGCCAAAGCCATTTTTCAATTGATGGAATAAGAAAGTTCTCTAAAATGTCAATGTATACGTGCGCATTGACTGTTCCTGCGGTGATTGTCATCTTACCTGGTCCTCCACCTGACATGCAACCATATCATGAGTGACTGGGAAAACTTCACTGTTTTCTTGAAGCAGTTATCCTTATAAGCTTCATTAGCGCGTCGCCATACAAACGTTCCAGCATCATTGCCATGACCAATGAACATCCGTGATTCATCACTGAATATCATTTTCATCCAATCATGTACAGACCATGATTACTTTCCTTTGGCCTATTGTTAACGTCTTTTCTCTTGGTTAGTTGTCAAAGCTGGTTTTTGTTTTGCTTTTCTGCAAGAAAAATCCCATCTCTATCAGACGGTTTCATACTGTTCTGTCACAGACATCGATCCCTGTGTCCGCTCACGTCGTCTTCATTTGTGTTATATATGTATTTATGGTTTTGAAGACATATTTTTTTAATTTTCTGTCCTCACGTTTTCCTTAGGCAAGCGTTATGCTTTCCTTTTATAACCTTTCCGTTCGGTTTATAACTTCCACCAAATTTTGGAGACCGCCGACAGCGAACAACCAACATCTTTTGCCCAGTCTCTTGTCGATATTCCTTCTCAAAGACACTTAACAATTCTGTCCCTCGTTTCCATTCATAACTCCCTCGTAGGTGCCATGCTCTTACTACAGAAACAGCGTGATACTGCTAGCTCATAGCCACAACTATTTTTTTTATCGCCACACTTATTTGCATATTCCAGGGGCGTGTTGTTTCCAGATTTCGTTTGCAACCTATACGTTGATTCCGTAATATGTTTTTTTTTCTTATTGGAGGTGTAGCGATCACCGTGAGCAACTCGACGAACTATAAGCAATCGCCCGTCCCTAATTTAGGGTCACTGGTTCCAGGGAAGGGAGAGAGCCAGTGCCGTAAGACAAACACAACATCCATGCCTCACCGGGATTTGAACCCGGACTGCTTTCGGACGAATGATGAGGCCATCGCTTAGACCACTGCGCCACCGGGGCGGCTCGTTATATGTTCCTCCGGTATCGGCGAGTCTGCAGTTATTTTCCACACACGAGTTGCTACACATCATTACGTATTTAGTTAGATATGGCACGTTCGTTTACATAAGTCCTGCTGCTGTCTGTTGCTCAGATGTGCAGCTTTCATTAAACTATGTTTTTCTTTCGCCGACTTCCTTTGTGTTGTTTTCTACATACCCCGTGATATGCGCCTCCATGTTCATGTGGCAGTGATTCCATTATTTTTGCCAGAGGTTGTAGCACTTTGACGTAACTTGTGATTAAGGTCCATAGAACAACAACCAGGACCTTTTCTTAAAACAAAAGCGAGAGTTTAAAAGCTTGTGAAAATGCAAGCCTAAAACGGATTCAGAAGTCCAAGTTTGAGAAAGCTGAAGTCTACATTTAGTGGCTAACGACATCACTAGCACAAAATGCTCTCCCATATCGGGCCTTGTCTCCTGCCGAAAGCAATAGAATTCGTATCATAGTTGGATTTTCAGGATCTCGCTGTGATCATCAGTAACTTGAACTGCTATTTGTTTTATTTCGGGATTTAGAGATACCGTTTTATGTCCCTAATTTAGAACCTTCGGTTCCATCCAGGTAAAGGATAGAGCCAGAGCCGCGAGTCAGAAGACAATGATAAAACGGGCCGAGCCCGAGCGCTTGAAGCAAAGCCCAGGCCCAAAATGGGCTCGGGTGGGCTTGGGCTGCATTAAATTTACTGAGGTTCCGGCTCTGAGAGACAGATAATTTCTTCCCCTTTTTTTTTTTATATGATTTTATATTATGTACATACGAGACCTTCCTCACACCTTCTAGTTGGTAAAAAGAATTTCTCGACAACTGGGTCTGGGTGGGAACTCGGGAGGTCCATTTATTCCGGGCTTGGGTAACAACTACCGTAGGCCACGCATTAGCGGATTTTGCTGAGAAGCAAAAGCTTAATCAAGACTGTATATATATAGCAGATAGTAGAAACCACGCCGACGAAGTGTTGCCCCTAATTTCCACGGCACAGCTCCCTACTAATTCCACTAAACAATGTACGTAGGTTGCGGCGCAGGCCGATCTTTCCGGATTGCTGGTAGCCAGAAGCATTTTAGGAGGAAACGAATGGTAAGACAATTGTACGCCTATATTATAGAAACAGATAGATGTGCTACCATCGGTTGATTGGAGGAGGAAAAAAGTGATACATCGGTTGATTGCAGGTGGAAAAAACTGATACATCGGTTGATTGCAGGAGGAAGAAAGTGACGCATCGGTTGTTTGCAGGAGGAAGAAAGTGATACATCGGTTGATTGCAAGAGGAAGAAAGTGATCCATCGGTTGATTGCAGGAGGAAGAAAGTGATACATCGGTTGATTGCTGAAGGAAGAAAGTGATACATCGGTTGATTGCAGGCGGAAAAAACTGATACATCGGTTGATTGCAGGAGGAAGAAAGTGACGCATCGGTTGTTTGCAGGAGGAAGAAAGTGATACATCGGTTGATTGCAAGAGGAAGAAAGTGATCCATCGGTTGATTGCAGGAGGAAGAAAGTGATACATCGGTTGATTGCTGAAGGAAGAAAGTGATACATCGGTTGAATGCAGGAGGAAGAAAGTGATACATCGGTTGACTGCAGGCGGAAGAAAGCATCATCGGTTGATTGCAGGAGGAAGAAAGTGATCCACCGGTTGATTGCAGGAGGAAAAAAGTGATACATCTGTTGATTGCAGGAGGAAGAAAGTTATACATCGGTTGATTGCAGGAGGAAGAAAGTGATACATCTGTTGATTGCAGGAGAAAGAAAGTGATACATCTGTTGATTGCAAGAGGAAGAAAGTGATCCATTGGTTGATTGCAGGAGGAAGAAAGTGATACATCGGTTGATTGCAAGAGGAAGAAAGTGATCCATCGGTTGATTGCAAGAGGAAGAAAGTGATCCGTCGGTTGATTGCAGGAGGAAGAAAGTGATACATCGGTTGATTGCAGGCGGAAGAAAGTGATACATCGGTTGATTGCAAGAGGAAGAAAGTGATCCATCGGTTGATTGCAGGCGGAAGAAAGCATTACATCGGTTGATTGCAGGCGGAAGAAAGCATTACATCGGTTGATTGCAGGAGGAAGAAAGTGATCCATTGGTTGATTGCAGGAGGAAGAAAGTGATACATCTGTTGATTGCAGGAGGAAGAAAGTGATCCATCGGTTGATTGCAGGAGAAAGAAAGTTATACATCGGTTGATTGCAGGCGGAAAAAAGTGATACATCGGTTGATTGCAGGCAAGAAAAGGTGATACATCGGTTGATTGCATGAGGAAGAAAGTGATACATCTGTTGATTGCAGGAGGAAGAAAGTTATACATCGGTTGATTGCAGGCGGAAGAAAGTGATACATCGGTTGATTGCAAGAGGAAGAAAGTGATCCATCGGTTGATTGCTGAAAGAAGAAAGTGATACATCGGTTGAATGCAGGAGGAAGAAAGTGATCCATCGGTTGATTGCAGGCGGAAGAAAGCATTACATCGGTTGATTGCAGGAGGAAGAAAGTGATCCACCGGTTGATTGCAGGAGGAAAAAGTGATACATCGGTTGATTGCAGGAAGAAGAAAGTGACGCATCGGTTGTTTGCAGGAGGAAGAAAGTGATCCATCGGTTGATTGCAGGCGGAAGAAAGCATTACATCGGTTGATTGCAGGAGGAAGAAAGTGATCCACCGGTTGATTGCAGGAGGAAAAAAGTGATACATCGGTTGATTGCAGGAAGAAGAAAGTGACGCATCGGTTGTTTGCAGGAGGAAGAAAGTGATACATCGGTTGATTGCAAGAGGAAGAAAGTGATCCATCGGTTAATTGCAGGAGGAAGAAAGTGATACATCGGTTGATTGCTGAAGGAAGAAAGTGATACATCGGTTGAATGCAGGGGAAGAAAGTGATACATCGGTTGACTGCAGGCGGAAGAAAGCATTACATCGGTTGATTGCAGGAGGAAGAAAGTGATACATCGGTTGAATGCAGGAGGAAGAAAGTGATCCATCGGTTGATTGCAGGCGGAAGAAAGCATTACATCGGTTGATTGCAGGAGGAAGAAAGTGATCCATCGGTTGATTGCAGGAGGAAGAAAGTGATACATCTGTTGATTGCAGGAGGAAGAAAGTAATACATCGGTTGATTGCAAGAGGAAGAAAGTGATACATCGCTTGATTGCAGGAGGAAGAAAGTGATCCATCGTTTGATTGCAGGAGGAAGAAAGTGATCCATCGGTTGATTGCAGGAGGAAGAAAGTTATACATCGGTTGATTGCAGGCGGAAGAAAGTGATACATCGGTTGATTGCAAGAGGAAGAAAGTGATCCATCGGTTGATTGCAGGCGGAAGAAAGCATTACATCGGTTGATTGCAGGCGGAAGAAAGCATTACATCGGTTGATTGCAGGAGGAAGAAAGTGATCCATTGGTTGATTGCAGGAGGAAGAAAGTGATACATCTGTTGATTGCAGGAGGAAGAAAGTGATCCATCGGTTGATTGCAGGAGAAAGAAAGTTATACATCGGTTGATTGCAGGCGGAAAAAAGTGATACATCGGTTGATTGCAGGCAAGAAAAGGTGATACATCGGTTGATTGCATGAGGAAGAAAGTGATACATCTGTTGATTGCAGGAGGAAGAAAGTTATACATCGGTTGATTGCAGGCGGAAGAAAGTGATACATCGGTTGATTGCAAGAGGAAGAAAGTGATCCATCGGTTGATTGCTGAAAGAAGAAAGTGATACATCGGTTGAATGCAGGAGGAAGAAAGTGATCCATCGGTTGATTGCAGGCGGAAGAAAGCATTACATCGGTTGATTGCAGGAGGAAGAAAGTGATCCACCGGTTGATTGCAGGAGGAAAAAAGTGATACATCGGTTGATTGCAGGAAGAAGAAAGTGACGCATCGGTTGTTTGCAGGAGGAAGAAAGTGATCCATCGGTTGATTGCAGGCGGAAGAAAGCATTACATCGGTTGATTGCAGGAGGAAGAAAGTGATCCACCGGTTGATTGCAGGAGGAAAAAGTGATACATCGGTTGATTGCAGGAAGAAGAAAGTGACGCATCGGTTGTTTGCAGGAGGAAGAAAGTGATACATCGGTTGATTGCAAGAGGAAGAAAGTGATCCATCGGTTAATTGCAGGAGGAAGAAAGTGATACATCGGTTGATTGCTGAAGGAAGAAAGTGATACATCGGTTGAATGCAGGGGGAAGAAAGTGATACATCGGTTGACTGCAGGCGGAAGAAAGCATTACATCGGTTGATTGCAGGAGGAAGAAAGTGATCCACCGGTTGATTGCAGGAGGAAAAAAGTGATACATCTGTTGATTGCAGGAGGAAGAAAGTGATACATCGGTTGATTGCAAGAGGAAGAAAGTGATCCATCGGTTGATTGCAGGAGGAAGAAAGTGATACATCTGTTGATTGCAGGAGGAAGAAAGTGATACATCGGTTGATTGCAGGAGGAAGAAAGTGATACATCGGTTGATTGCAAGAGGAAGAAAGTGATCCATCGGTTGATTGCAGGAGGAAGAAAGTGATACATCGGTTGATTGCTGAAGGAAAAAAGTGATACATCGGTTGAATGCAGGAGGAAGAAAGTGATCCATCGGTTGATTGCAGGCGGAAGAAAGCATTACATCGGTTGATTGCAGGAGGAAGAAAGTGATCCATCGGTTGATTGCAGGAGGAAGAAAGTGATACATCTGTTGATTGCAGGAGGAAGAAAGTAATACATCGGTTGATTGCAAGAGGAAGAAAGTGATACATCGCTTGATTGCAGGAGGAAGAAAGTGATCCATCGTTTGATTGCAGGAGGAAGAAAGTGATCCATCGGTTGATTGCAGGAGGAAGAAAGTTATACATCGGTTGATTGCAGGCGGAAGAAAGTGATACATCGGTTGATTGCAAGAGGAAGAAAGTGATCCATCGGTTGATTGCAGGAGGAAGAAAGTGATACATCGGTTGATTGCTGAAGGAAGAAAGTGATACATCGGTTGAATGCAGGAGGAAGAAAGTGATCCATCGGTTGATTGCAGACGGAAGAAAGCATTACATCGGTTGATTGCAGGAGGAAGAAAGTGATACATCTGTTGATTGCAGGAGGAAGAAAGTAATACATCGGTTGATTGCAAGAGGAAGAAAGTGATCCATCGGTTGATTGCAAGAGGAAGAAAGTGATACATATGTTGATTGCAGGAGGAAGAAAGTGATACATCTGTTGATTGCAAGAGGAAGAAAGTGATCCATCGGTTGATTGCAGGAGGAAGAAAGTGATCCATCGGTTGATTGCAGAAGAAAGAAAGTTATACATCGGTTGATTGCAGGCGGAAAAAAGTGATACATCGGTTGATTGCAGGCAAGAAAAAGTGATACATCGGTTGATTGCAGGAGGAAGAAAGTGATACATCGGTTGATTGCAGGAGGAAGAAAGTGATACATCGGTTGATTGCAGGAGGAAGAAAGTGGAAGTCTCGAAGAATTTTTTTAATTAATGCTTAAACTAGTTAGTAATAGTTTTTGGGATTTTTCGGTCCCGGACTCTATCTCGCAGTATAACATTTGGGTTCTGGCTGACATACTTCGGGATCGGGCTCTTAAATTCGAGCCCGAACTTAGTACTGTCAGAAGATCCCGCCTATGGTTCCTAACACCGGAGTGAGGGTTGTGTCAAATATCGATATCCATTTGTTCTTCAAGATTGTGGTGAAAGTGTCTTAAGAAATTTACCGTCTGTATAAAGTTTGTGGTGAGAAGTGTGACGCACCACTGAGGTGACACATTAATCAAAAAACGGTAAGTTGCAGCGATAAGTCTTGCTGGCGTAGTTCAGTTGGGAAAATATCCGACTTCGGAGAAGGAAGACGTGGTTTCCAATATAGCCACCGGAAGAAAAAGGCTCATTCGCTACAGAAGTTAATTGGAAAATTTGAACATCCTGTATGCAACCATAACTCTTAAGTTGAGTGGTTTTGTCGTGGAACAGTGGAAATGATGTTTTCAACAAGTCAAATATTGACAACCATTATGAACTGTTTCTAGCACGCTGTGTCGAAATACGAAAAAGCAGATAATTCAATTGTTATCCGTTCTGTTCTAAATGCAGAAACGTATGTACCCATGGGCGCCTACATGGAAGGGAAAGAGGGGTTTTTTCCTGCTATCCACTGGAAATCTGATTTTTCTATTTCAATACTTGGGAGATACTACGGACACTAATTCTGATTGTTAATTTTTTTTTTTTTGTCTTTGTGAAGTAAAAATGGGGAAAATATGCATTCCCAACAGGAAGAAGTAATACTGATTTTTTGCATTGAATGCTTAAGTACAGTATGGAAATGATGAAAGGCAAAGAAATGAAAAATACCACATCCTATGCAATAGCCATTCACTATGCTGAACGAAATCTTCCGAAGTTTTCTCGAGATCTTGGTCTTGAGAGCGTTTTTTTTTTTTACTGATTCCGAGATCGCTGGAGTTTCGTGATGCGTAGGACCAAAATGGTCAAAAAGCAACAAAGAAATTTCCTTGTGGTCCCCGTATGGTGTCAGATATCCTTAATCATCACTTTTGTGTAGCTTTTGGATCTTCGGTGTCTCAGTTTAATTTATGTAATGCGTATGTGTGTGTATAGTAAAAAACGATTACCTAACAAACAAGCACAGTGGAAATTTGTATATCGTGTTCCTGTATGTTATTTGTAGTTACAATTTCTATTTGCCCCCACCTGAGAACTAAGCTATAGGCGCCCATGTATATACTTGAGCATTTTCTAAGGCTTCGATGTTCCTGTAAATGTTAAGTGAGTAGAACGTTAACAGTATCGATAAACACGCTACTGTAAGAGTTCTGGAGACACATGATGATATCACTGACCACACGAAACGAAGTTACTTCCAAACCCACGTATCAATTGTGCCTTATTCAGATGACGCATGCAACGAAAAAACTCAGCTGCGACTTTAAAAGATGTCGAGTCTGCTACGTGTGTTTCACCATGTTATGTTTTTACGCTGAAAAACAACTAAAAGATTTGGAGACTACTGGAAATTTTTATTGAGTATCACTGAAGAGTCAACAGTACTGGATTTCTTAAATCAAAGTGCGCAAATCTGTTTACGAGAATTGTGACGTTAAACTTTTTAGTTTCCAGAATTTCCATTTCTCTTGATCATAGAGTTTTATAAAACATAACTAAAATAGCGAATCCAATTTTTTTTCATAATTTTATTTGACTACCTTTCCATTAACATCTCATCTTTATTCGTCTCATGGAGTAACCTTCAAAAAAATACCAGAAAGTAAAGTACAAAAAAATTAGTTTTTGGTGCGTATGACTAAATGATGCACATAAAATTAAATACGAAAACACAGGCAGATTTAAGAGTAATATTTAAAAAAACAACTGCTTACTCTTCTCAGACTTTGATCCAAATAACTCTACCCTCTCTATTTGGCCATATATGCCTTATTTCAACGCGATTCGAATTAATGAGGTTTTACGACGTGTGCAGAAAACGGATTTGTTCCAATTTATTTTTCTAAAACACTCGCAAAAAAAATCGTCATATGCATTACAGTTTCCAGAAAGTATGAAGAATTTATGTTCTTGAATTATGCAGTACGAAAATAAAGGTATGAGAAGGTTTTAATGCATTAGAAATTAAAAAGCAAAAACACGTTTTACATCATGCTTTTAAAAGCATGCATAATAGGCTCAGTCAAAGTTTTTCTTTTCCTTTGGGATTTTAAATCAATAGAGAGCTGCAATGCTTTTTTGCATTGCGTTCTACAATTAAACATGCTGAATCACTTTCGTTTTATAACAGATCCTACGTACAAAAAGAAGTAAAAGGAATTTATGAAATCACTTCGCCTTCTATGAGTTATTCTGTCTACGAACACGAAAACGAGGGCAGAATTTCTTTTTGGATCGGATAGATAGCGATAAGCATGTTTAGAAAATGTGAGTTCACTTCATGTGACTTTGTGAACATATGTTAGTGAGTTTGTGGACATCATATTTCCACTCCTGGAAGTAGGTCTTTTTTCCCCTTCTGATATAAAAGCATGCTTAAAAGATCATCCCTTGGATTGTCTTCTTGCCTGCTTCTCTCTATATATAAAAATCTCGAATTCGGGAAATCTGGCAAAAAAAATTCTTTTGTACTGGAAAAAAGAAAACAATGCCAAAGATGGTACCGCTTCATAAATTTGTCCGTCTGGCCGTCTGTTTACTAAAGCAACGATATTTCAATATGTGATAAATGCTCTGGACAATGAACATATTGTTCTTGCATTGGGACAAAGAAAGTAATTCCACAGATTTCCCATATATTTGGAAGGTTTTTGTGGTGCTCAGTTTTATTGACAGAAGCAGTGGTAATTTAACAAGAGGGCATAAGTGAAGCCTCTCCTAAGATTTCCAGAGGTAAGAGCTGCAACTCTCTCTTCGTTGGTTGATTCGAGCGTAGTGACCCAATTCACATCCTGTCGGCAGTCCAGGTTCGCCATTCCTGTCTATTCTCCACAGTTCTGATGATTTCTGCAACTGACAGATCTGTGAGAGTTTCTATTTGATCAATGAATCTGTCTGGGGGACGTCCTCTCGGTTCTTTTGCCATCGGCATTTCCCTGAATACAAAGTTTTTCTAAACCATCTCGCCGGATAGTGTGCTCGAAGAAGCTTAGAATATGTCGTTGGATTATCGGAGAAAGTCGCTTGTGCGCGTTTACGCCGAGCCCTCACAAGATTGATGTACTAGTCCTATGCACAACCCAAGATATTTTCAGCCTGCATCTGTAGCAGATCATTTCAAACGCCTCAATTCTTCTGCGATATGCTGCACTAAAGGTCTATCTTTCAGAAGCGTATGTCACGATGGGGGACAGAAGGGCCTTTACCAGCCTCAGTTTGGTGGTTTTGCTGATGTAAATCCTTCCAGATTTTTGTAAGCCCTGCCAGGGCAGATTTGGCCATTCCGATCTTCCTTTTGATCTCGCCTTCGCAATTGCCGTTGTTGATTATGCGGGTCTCTAGATATATGACTTCTGATTTTCGGGTAATATCGGGCATCTGTTCGAAGTTTTGAGGAAGCACTCCGGCCTTGTCAACTACCATAAAGCAGCACTTGGCTCTATTTAGTTTGAGACCAGCTTCAGCGCTTATCAGAGCTGCAACGAAGCTCCGTTAACACATTTTGCTCAAACAGTTCGCCTTAAAGAAACAAAAGAAATATGTCGTCATTCATATTTATAAGTAAATTTCAGTGATATTTTATTATGCGCCATAAGTAATAAGTGACCAAATAATATGTTTTCTTAATTTTAACCACCTTGAAACAGCGGCGCTGGCGGTTGACAGAATTGGCCATGATCTTCGCTTTACCTGGAGCTGCTCTTTCAACTTCACGTTATACGCAGTTTTTTTTAATCAATTGCACAGATGATGAGTTCAAATTCACAAATTATGTCTTTAGTAATTTATGATATAAAAATTACACTTAAATGCAAGTTGCTCTTTATATTTCACGCCACTAAACTTGATTAGAATTGGAAAGGACAGCATAGTTTCTGGCCAAATTCGTTGTTTCAATTCATTAGCGTATGTATGATATTTTAGATTCCGCTGTTTCGGTGGCCAAGTGGCTGAGAGGCCTATTTTTCTGAATGGTCGCCCAAACTGAGCCCGGACTCGAGTAATGGATGAGGCATGGGTTGTTTGCTTGCACTAAACGCTGGTCCTGTCTCTTCCCTGGAACCAGTAGCCCTAAATTAGGAACTGGCGACTGCTTACAGCCCTTAGATTTGCTTAGGGTAGTCATTAAACCATGCAACAAGAAAATACATTTTGGATTTTATATAAGTACATAAAAATATTCTGAAAAACTTATGCTTCGTTTGAGTGCCTTATACAGATATTATGGTCTTGTGTATTTATCAGTTCATATATTAAGTTATCATTTCTGATAAAAAAACTTTACTCGTTTACTCACGTATATATACGAATGTATACGTTCAGGCAAAGGATTTTGCGGCTCATTTTTTTTTTCTTTTGATTGAAGGTTTAACGACGTCGCTTTTGTGGCTTACCATAAGGATTTGGTTGTCTGGTGATTGAATTTGAAGGGCACAAAAGTGCTGAAAAGCTAAAGACAGCCCTAAGTACCAGATTTCCTCAGAAAAGCAAAACTTATAATGCCCCCCACCACCACCACGTCCTTAATGGTAGTTGAATATCTAAGGTGCCAGTGATACCATATGGGGGTTGAGACTCGGTGACATACATGTCAAGACGGCAAGTAGCAGTGACGAACCCTTGCCTGCGTAGCTTAAATGGAAAAGCATTAGGCTTCGGGGCAGAAGGATGTGGCTTTCAGTCCCACCACCGGTAGAGAAGGGTAGTGTTTTCCGGGTACGGAGAACTGGACACATTGCAATTTCAGTGCCATAAAATTGTTCTGCATAAACAAATTTCGTGTGGTTATATTCCCCACTAATTGAGCAACTACTGTTCATATTTTTTTTTATATTTCATTTTCAGTAAGAAATTTAGACATTTTCATGATTTTCGGAGCTAAGACTAAGCGGAAAACTGGCCACAAAAGTTTTAAGGGGCCGTATCAAAATTGCGTTCTAGGCGGCTCCGTGGCCCCAGAACGCAAGATTGGTTATCTGACACACATAAAATGTCCGTAATTTCGTATTTTCCTATTTACGATATTTTTCTATAAACTATAACTAAACAAATTCTCTGCGAATATGAGCAAACCCAGGAAACTTGCGGGAGGAGGGGGCTTAAAACCTAAAATATGAAATATAAAGAATTTCTGGTCCGATCGGGAGATTTTCAGCCAGTACAAGCTACAAGTCATCGAATTGTCTGAGGGCATCTGCTGCCTCAGGAAACTAGTGGGAAGGGGGGGGAGGGCAATGCCAAAGGCGTATGATGTCAAGAATTTCTCATTTCTCTTCCGATCGGGAGATCTTCAGCATTTACAAGCTGCAACTTGACAAATTTTCTCAGCGCATGTGCACTCCCTGGAAACCTGTCAGCGAGTGTGTGTGTGTGTGTGGGGGGGGGGGGGTTCATACCAAAAGTGTAAAATATGACAATTCCTCGTCCTATCGGGAGATTTTTGGCATTTACAAGATACAACTCGACAAATTTTCTGTTCTGAGCGCGTGTGCCTATGCAGCAAACCCGTCCGGGGGGGGGGGTGATCTCAAAAGTGCAAAATATGAAGAATTTCTCGTCCGATTGGCAGATTTTTGGCATTTACAACTGTACACATTATTTGAGGGTATGTGCCTACTCAGCAATCCTGTGTGTGTGTGGGGGGGGAGCATACCAAAAGTACAAAATACGATAAATTTCTCGTCCGATCGGGATATTTTCAGCATTTAGCAGCTACAACTCGACACATTATCTGAAGGCATGTGCCTACTCAGTAAACCTGTCGGGGGGGGGGGAGGTATACCAAAAGTGTAAAATATGAACAATTTCGTCCGATCGGGAGAATCTCAGCATTTAGCAGTTACAACTCGACACATTATCTAAAGGCATGTGCCTACTCAGGAAACCTGTCGGGGGGGGTAGCTTGTAAATGCTGAAAAATTTCGGACCGGACGAGAAATTCTTCATATTTCACAATTTTGGTATTAACCCCCCCCCCCCCCGAACAGGTTTCCAGAGTAGGCACATACGCTCAAATAATATGTCGAGTTGTAACTTGTAAATGCTGAAAATCTCCCGATCGGACGAGTAATTCTTAATATCTTACACTTTTGGTATTAACCCCCCTCCAGAAGGGTTTGCAGAGTAGGCACATGCTTTCAGATAATGTGTCGAGTTGTACGTAGCTTGTAAATGCAGAAAATATCCGGATCTGACGAGAAATTTTTCATATTTTACAGTTTTGGTATACCCCCCCCCCCCCCCCCCCATCCCCAACCTCGACAGTATGCTGAGTAGGCACATACCGTCAGAAAAAGAAAATTTGCCGAGTTGTAGCTTATAAATGTTGAAAATCTTCCGATCGGACGAGAAATTTTTCATATGTTACACTTTTGGTATTAACCCCCCCCCCCCTCCCCTCCCATGACAGGTTTCCAGAGTAGGCACATACGCTCAGATAATGCGTCGAGTTGTACCTTGTAAATGCTGAAAATAATCTTCGGATGGGTCGAGAAATGCTTCATATTTTACACTTTTGGTATCACGCCCTCCCTCCCCTCGTTTTGCATAGTAGGCACATACCCCCAGAAAATGTGTCGAGTTGTACGTAGCTTGTAAATGCTGAAAATCTCCCGATCGGATGAGAAATGTTTCATATTTTACAGTTTTGGTAACCCCCGCCCCCTCTCCCCAAACAGGTTTCCAGAGTAGGCGCATGCGCTAAGATAATGTGTCGAGTTGTAGCTTGTAAATGATGAAATCCTCCCGATCGGACCAGAAATGCTTTATATTTTACACTTTTGGTACCCCCCCCCCCGACAAGTTTCCTGAGCCAGCACATGCGCTCAGATAATTTGCAGACTTGTAGTTTGAAAACCCTGAAATCTTCTGTTGAAATGTACGTCATAAACATTTTTTCTAAAAAATTACATTAACTATCGCAATTAAGAAAAGACGAAATTACGGAAACTTTATATGACTCAGATAACCAACCTCTGGAGGTCGTGGGCATGAAGCGGTCAAAAACGCAATTTTTATACGACACCTTAAAATTTTTGTGGCCACTTCTCCTACACCCAGTGTTTTCACAGCTTCCATTCCGATTTCTCATGTGTTCTTTATCAAACACTTTTCGCTTAGCGTTCCTGTACGAGCTTTTTAACTCGCATTTCCGATAGAAGCTTTTTTTTCCATCTGCAAATGATTCTCTCCTGAACAGTGTATATGTCATTGTGTAACTGTCTTTTTTTTAAAGGTTTTTCATTTGGGTTTTCATTTGGTGTCTTCATTGTCGAAGTTAAACTGACATTGGATCGCTTGAAGATCCGAGAGTCGCGATGTGCCACTGCATTTAACCTTTCTGTGACTGAAGGAAAAAAGTGGTGAAACAACATAAGTACATTCTTTCACGCTGATTCTCATCTTGGTCGTTTGGTTATTTGGTACAAAGTGTAATTTATGTGCAACGCATGTATCCAATTAATCAGTTAAACTATTTTTTTTTTTTTTTTGATTAGAGGTTTAACGCCCACCGTGAGCAACTCAATGGGCTATAGGTAGTCGCTAGTCCCTAATTTTGGGACACTGTTTTCAGGGAAGAAGGAGAGCAGTGCCGTAACACGAACACACAACATCCATGCCTCACCAGGATTCGAACCCGGACCCTTTCGGACGAATGATCACAAGCCATCGCTTAAAACACTGCGCCACCGTGGCGGCGTTAACCAATTTAATTAAGCTACAACGCTAAAAGTGTTTAAAAAACGCAATAAATATGAAAGGGGGGGGTTAATTTTTTCACTCTGATATTTACAAGCAATGATAATAAATAAAATGTATTTTGAATTCGATAGCATCTGCAGCATTTACGCCCTCTAGCGACTGAATCATGCATAGGGAAAACCCCGGAAGGCAAAGATCGTCGTTGTCGCATTCCAAGCTTCCCAATGCGAAAAGAAATTTTCAGATCGGTCTAACAGTTGCAAAGATATGATGTCCACAAACGGACGGACAGACAAAGTGATAAGCACTATTTTTGCAAAAGCCGTGCTGAAAAACAAGGCTGTAATACCAGTATTTCCAGAGATCTTTAGCTGAAATCGGTAGATTAGAGTTCAAAAAGTCAGTAGAAATCCGTAGATCAGGTTTTTTGTTTGATTTTTTTTATTATTATTGCAGTTTTAACGACCACCGTGAGCAACTCAATGGGCTATAAGCAGTCGCCCGTCCTTAATTTAGGGTCACTGGTTCCAGGGAAGAGAGAGAGCCAGTGCCGTAAGACAAACACAACATCCATGCCTCACCGGGATTCGAACCCGGACCCCTTTCGGACGAATGATCAGAAGCCATCGCTTAGACCACTGCGCCACCAGGGCGGCTTTGGTTTGCTTGAAATACGCACCGACAGTGAAATGTAATGTAACAGTGGATGCGACCTGAATACCAAAAATCATTTGAAATACCAATTTCAAATAATACGAGTACTCCACATACTGCTGCTAAACATCGGAATGAAAATTCAAACCAATACAATCCTGGATCGCATTGTTTACAAGATATTACTGATGATCAGGTTTGTAAAATGACGCTCACCTTTAAAACTAATGATAGTGTGAATCATGATGGCCATTGGTCTTTTAATGTAGTCACAATTGTATCGGTCCCATTAGTTGTTTTCCTAAAAACAAATAGTTATGTACTTACACTTCTTACTAAATAATACCGAGATATTCCTAATATTTTTTTCTTCAGGCAGGTTCTGAGATGTGTCTTGTCAATTGGATCAGTAGAAGGTGAGAACTGAAGGGATGCAGAGACTCTTAGAAAGCATGTCCTTGAGTGTGTTTCATAATAACACACGGGTACTGACATACTCTCTTTGAAAGCTCCATTGCCTACAGAAGTGACTTATCTGGCCATCTATATACACTGCCGGAAAATGAAAAAAGAACACCAAGAAGGAGACGTCTGATACCAACGAAATTTATACAGCATAATAAAGAAATACAGAGGATAACGTGATCAAAACATTATGGCAAAATACAGCTGTATTTGCTGGTAAACTGTAAAAGAACATTTCCATGTAACATGGTTAATACGAGGTTGAACCGCCATGAACTGCGTCACACTGAGTAATTCTGGCATGGAGTCTGTCGTACAGATGTTAGATGTAAGTTTGGAGTATTGAGTTCCAAGCATCCTCAACCTGGACGCGTAAATCGGGGATGGTCGTGGCTGGCCGTGGAGACCGGATAAGTCGTTGTCCCATAAAATCCCATACGTGCTCAATGGGAGACAAATCCGGTGAACGTGCAGACCATGAAAGTTGTCTCACACCCTGAAGTGCATGTTGCGTTGCACGTGCCGTGTGTGGGCGTGCGTTATCTTGCTGGAAAACACCACGATGGACCGACCATACAAATGGCACAACAACGGGCTGAATGATGTTGTTGATGTAGGAGGTGCTGTTTAACGTACCCGGTACAAACACTAATTGTGGACGGGAGTGATAGCTGATCGCTCCCCACACCAGGAGACCAGGTGTAGGCCCTGTGTGTCGCTGGCTGATGCACGAAGGGTGGAGGCGCTCCCTGTGCGTCTGCGAACAAGCATACGGTCATCAGAGGCTCCCGAGCAGAATCTGCTTTCATCGCTGAACACGACAGATTGCCATTGCGTTCTCCAGTGCAGACGTTGGCGACACCACTGCAGCCGTTTCTGACGGTGGGCTGCATTCAGAGGTACACATGCCAGACGCACACGTGCACGTAGTCCTGCATCCAGTAGACGGTTGCGGATTGTTAGCACAGTCACCTCAGGTGCAACGGCAGCTCGGATTTGCGTCGCAGTGGATGTTCTGGTTGACAACGCCTCTCTTCTTATGCATCGATCGGTCCGCTCATCAGTCCGTCTGTGACTCCCAGTTCCACGTCTTCTCGTGTGGGAATGTTCCTCGGACAATCTACGCCACCATCGGACCACCACCGATACGTCCCGTCCAATTCGCTCCGCAATACGACGATTCGACCACCCGGCCTCGTGGAGTCCGACTAGACGACCTCGCTCAAAGTCCGATAACTGCTGAAATCGTACACGTCTTCCATGTCCAGGCATTGCAGCTTCTTCAGGGTCTTTGCACGTGTCCGTACGCCGACGACTGATTACATTCACTTCGCCTTACTCCTTAAATACCACCGACGATAATTTGCATATTATGCCGTGCTGTGGCGTAAGCGCTCACCGGTTGGTCCCGAAATTAACATCACACCTACGTAAACTCGACCCCATTAACATATGTAAATTTCATGATCGTCCGCCAATTCCTTCTTGGTGTTCTTTTTTCACTTTCCGACAGTGTAGCTGCTAGAAACCAAAACTTTTACACTACGTTAATTCTGGGTGGATGGCTAATTTACAAGTATCTTTCTGTACGTCACTTTCGTGTGTCTTTCCTATCGGGCACCTTAGCCCAAATCTCCTAGCTTCCTGCTTCTAAGGGCTGTTTGAGATCTTGGTTCAGACACACTCTTCATAAATTCGTTTCCAGCGGTTAATCAACTTTAACAAAAAATATAATTCCGCTGAAATAATTGTAGGGAGTTTTAGTTTCTCTAAGGAATTCAGTAAAAAACAAACGTAACAGCTGCTTGAAAAATTCCATAACATTAGAGTAAGAGATGCATCATACAAATTATTTTACAGTTTATAGGGGGGAGCAACATGTGTCAAATTATCAAAAAAATTACGTCTCAAACCAAAAAATTAAAACAGAGAAAATTAGTAGATTGCAAAAATCTATCAGAACACAGGAGCCAAAATCAGTATATCTACTGATAAATGAGTAGAATAGCAACACTATGTAATACCTTGTTCAGGAGGTATGAGCAGGAAAGGGAAAATGTCGCTGCACCGAATAAATACAACATTGCCAGCTGGGGTTGGTGGCCAGCAGTAGAAGTTATCCCAAGTGGTAGAGCAATATTCACCTGCAAAAAAAATAAAAAAATAAAAAATAAAAAAAATGAGTGAAAATCATTTATTATGAAATACTGACAACAGCATCTTCACGTTTCACGAAGTATGCAACTAAAAAACAGTTACACGAAATTAACGGAACTTAGATGCGAAATAATAATAATCTATATATTTAAAACACAAGGCTGTTTCTTTCTACAATCCGCCAGCGCCACCCATTGGAGCGATTTTCATGATTTTTTAAATGAAAACTACTGAACCACAGATTTGTCGTCGCTAATTTTTGTTGTCATAAGTAATTTTTTTATGTTACTATGGTATTTTCTTTGTACAATACGCCGTTCATTATTCTGGAGTTTGTTCTCGCTTCAGTACTTGCAGCGCCATCTGCCTTTTTTTTTACTTGGAACTGAGCCCTCCGCTATTAACTACGTAGTTGTAATTATCCGAATTGGTTGGGTAATTTTTGAGATTAGAAAAAAATTCCGTATATTATCGTGAACTCACGTTAGGTGTGATCAGGTTGTATGTAAACAAAGCGGAACGATACACGGAAAATCGGAAACTACTTGAAAGCAGTCTGACTCGGTAGTACAGCTAAAAATAATAAAAAACGATAAAAAATAAACGAAATAGCTTATGTCTACCGGAAAGCAATAAGTTTCCCAACGATGAAAGAACTATCCAAATCATTTCAGTAGTTTTCGAGATTACCTCAAACACACAAAGTTTCTTAGCACGATATTTGAAGAAGTTTTAGGGAGTGTCTGACCCCAGGTCTAAAACTGCCGTTAGAAATAGGAAGCCGGGAGATCTGAGTAAGTAAACTCAATAGGAAAGACAAACAGAAAAATATAGTGAAAGGAGATGGTGATCCGTGACACCACTTTGGGGGAAGGGAGGCAAAGGGAACGAAGCACCGCACATCACAGAGAACCACAGCCCCACCCGGCCGCCGACACACCCAGGAGTGACTGAAACTCAACGATACCAAATACAAATGCCCGAGCAGATTCCATTTTCACCATCTCGATGCCAATCTGAGAAAGAAGGGGATGGTGGTCATTCAAACACCCACCAGTGTTCACATACTTACTCTCTCTGTTTCTTAGTATAAGTTATAAAATACACTAGCAGAAAGTGAAAAAAGAACACCACGAAGGAATTGGCGGACGATCATGAAATTTACATATGTTAATGGGGTCGAGTTAACGTAGGTGTGATGTTAATTTCGGGACCAACCGGTGAGCGCTTACGCCACAGCACGGCATAATATGCAAATTATCGTCGGTGTTATTTAAGGAGTACGGCGAAGTGAATGTAATCAGTCGTCGGCGTACGGACACGTGCGAAGACCCTGAAGAAGCTGCAATGCCTGGACATGGAAGACGTGTACGATTTCAGCAGTTATCGGACTTTGAGCGAGGTCGTCTAGTCGGACTTAACGAGGCCGAGTGGTCGTATCGTCGTATTGCGGAGCGAATTGGACGGGAAGTATCGGTGGTGGTACGATGGTGGCGTAGATGGTCCGAGGAACATTCCCACTCGAGAAGACGTGGAAATAGGAGTCACAGACGGACTGATGAGCGGACCGATCGACGCATAAGAAGAGCAGCGTTGTCAAGCAGAACATCCACTGCGACGCAAATCCGAGCTGCCGTTGCACCTGAGGGGACTGTGCGAACAATCCGCAACCATCTGCTGGATGCAGGACTACGTGCACGTGTGCCTCTGGCATGTGTACCTCTGACTCCCTTCTTGCATCCGCCTTCGACACACAAGGCCTCCGCCTGGTCACCTGGTGTGGGGAGCGATCAGCTATCACTCCCGTACACAACTAGTGTTTGTACCGGGTACGTTAAACAGCACCTCCTACGTCAACAACATCATTTAGCCCGTTGTTGTGCCATTTGTAAGGTCGGTCCATCGTGGTGTTTTCCAGCAAGATAACGCACGCCAACACACGGCACGTGCAACGCAAAATGCACTTCAGGGTGTGAGACAACTTTCATAGCCTGCACGTTCACCGGATTTGTCCCCCATTGAGCACGTGTGGGATTTTATGGGACAAGGACTTATCCGGTCTCCACGGCCAGCCACGACCATCCCCGATTTACGCGTCCAGGTTGAGGATGCTTGGAACTCAATACCCCAAACTTACATCCAACATCTGTACGACAGACTCCATGCCAGAATTGCACAGTGTGACGCAGTTCATGGCGGTTCAAATTCGTACTAACCATGTTACATGGAAATGTTCTTTTTCAGTTTACCAGCAAATACAGCTGTATTTTGCCGTAATGTTTTGATTAAGTTATCCTCTGTATTCCGTTATTATGCTGTATAAATTTCGTTGGTATCAAACGTCTCCTTCTTGGTGTTCTTTTTTCACTTTCCGCCAGTGTAATATAAAAAATGTTAAAACCAAACTGGTAAAATAAAATACATTTTTAACCCATTATGTAGTTATCTAGACACGATATCATTTCGGGTCACTGGAAGAATACCTCAATGCTCCAATGTAAACCCGTCAACGACGCGTTTATTATAGTTATGCATTTTATTACGATTTGGGATATATGACAAGAAAAGAAATTGAGTCACAGCTTTTTCAACCGTGCGTGGCACGGGTTACGGAGTTGCAATAATAATAAAATAAAACATGCATGCAGCAATGGCGAGCTACTTGGGATAAATAGGAAAATATGAGCATCGCGATTCTGCTTTGCAAAGAAGCCAGTCCATTTCTAGAAGCAAAGCAGACGTTAAGATGCAGTGGCGCACTATCTGTCAGATATATCGACTTGATTGTACATTGAAAAAGAAAGATGACACCGAATTTTCGGTTGTAATGAGCAAGTCCTTTAATTCCTTTCCGACATGAAAAACACATTTGAAAGCAGATTTTTAGAAAATCAAAAAAATCAGTAGATAAGGAAATGCACGTACACCACCTCAGGAAAAATTGTGCGTAATTTAAAATACGTAATGTGAGTAGACCGGATTAAACCGGATTTCTACAATCGAAAAAACGTCTAGAAATAGCTACTTACAAACCACTAGCAGCTGAAAAGTATGTTACGAAAATTAACAACTTTGTGCACCACAAGTTTCTTATACCGTAAGGAAGATATCAGAGACAAAGGGGTTTATAAATGAACAAGAAGAAAAAAACATGATATAACTTAACGCCCGTAGCGGAAAATCTTTGAGTTACTTAAAGAAGAAAATTGGTTTAAAATTCTCTTTGTAACGAAGAATATCATACCAAAAAAGAATTTTTCTAAGGGTTTTTTAGAATCGAATTAATTCTTTCAAATAGAAATACACGTGACGCCCTGGTGACAGAATTTTGAATAATGGAAACGTAGAAAACATGCTAAAAGTATTCTTCATAGCGAAAGGCTATGCTACGGAAAAATATTTTTTTAAATTAAAAGAATTGTTATTTCCGAAAACTAGTGGGCAAACTGTATTTAAAGACGATGATGCTCCCCATCTTTACTGCAGCGATAAACATAGGCAGCAAAAAAGAAAATAAATTTTGTAATAGGCTATTTCAATGCTGACCTTTGCAAACACAAATACACACTAACACCATCTAGCGCCAGAACTGTGAACTAAAAACACACTACCACATACAAAGTGCTTCACGTGACGAATGGTATTCGGCGCTAAAATAATTTTGTAAATCCCACTTTTAGAAACAGAGATATTGAGAAAAACAGATTAAATATCTGCGCCCCCTAGCGGGAAAATTGTGCGGACAAGAAATCCACACAAAATGCTTTCGTAGTTAGTAGTATCTGACTGAAAAATGATTTTTTTTTTTGTGTTTAGGAGCGCAGATATTGCTGCAAACGGAAAGGTGAACGTATTCCCTCTAGTGGTAAACTTGGGCGTTAAAAAAATGAAACTATATGCTAAACATTTCCCACCAAAAACACTTTCCGATAAAGAAACATTTTTTTCAAATCGAACTACTAGAATCGGAGATATTGATTTTTTGATTGGGGGTTTAACGACTTACGTAAGCAACTCAATGGGCTAGAAGCAGTCGCCCGTCCCTAATTTAGAAACACTGGTTCCAGGGAAGGGAGAGAGCCAGTGCCGTAAGACAAATACAACATCCATGCCATGCCTCACCGGGATTCGAACCCAGACCCACCACGGGTGAATGGTCAGAAGCTATCGCTTAGACCACTGTGCCACCGGGAAGGCCAAATTTGTTATGTAAACTACATACACTTTTTGAAATTTACGAGCAGCTCGATTATGAGGAACACTCGCAGCCAAAGACTATTTTTTAGAAATTAGCGAGGAACTCGACTGAATCCACATAAAGCACTAAGATGTCTTTTAACCTATGTCATATTCATCACATTTATTAAAGATTAATTACTTTTAGTACATGAACCCAGGGGGGGGATATCCTGAAAAGCAAGTAATTAAAGTTCGAGATAACACAAACAATATAATTTCTTTTGTCTGAAAATTTGAACGCTTGTCCAAATTTGGTGGCGCAGTGGTCTAAGGCGATGGCCTCTGACCATTCGTCCAAAAGGGGTCCGGGTTCGAATCCCGATAAGGCATGGATGTTGTGATTTTCTTACGGCACTGGCTCTTTCCCTTCGCTGGAACCAGTCACCGTAAATCAGGGACGGGCCACTGCTGATAGCCCATTGAGTCGCTCAATGTGGTCGTTAATCCTCGAATCATGGAAAAGAAAATGTGTGTGTGTCGAATCATGGAAAAGAAAATGTGTGTGTGTATATATAGCAACAAAATTAGCTGGGTCTAAGAACAAGTTACATGTAAACAAATTATCAGGAAAAACCAAAATGTTGATGCAAAAAATAAGAGAGATGAGGACAACTAAAGAAGATGTGACTTCCAAAGTGGAATATATAGAGCTATGCAAGACAGCACGAAAAAGTATCACTGAAGACGTAAGGAAATTCAACTGTGAGCTAGTGAGGAAAGCAATTGAAAACAACCAAAGCCTAAAGATAGCAAAGGGACATCTCAGTAAGGGAAGAAAACAGATTATGGCTCTGAGAAAAGAAGATGGTTCTATAACAAGAAATAGAGGTGAAATTTTGACAAGAGTGAAAGATTTCTACTCCAAATTATATGAAAGGGATGATACATGTACTCCAGACATCATGAAAGGTACCAGAGTTCTTCCAGTCCTCCCAGCAGAAGTTGCACATGCAATCAAGAACATGAAGCGGGGGAAAGCTCCAGGAGAAGATGGAATTACTATAGACATCATACAAGAAGCAAGTGGAGAAATTGAAACAGTACTCGCCCAAATTTTCACTCGATGCCTTAATGAAGGGAAGATTCCTGAGGATTGGAACAATGCTACAATGATCCTGCTACATAAAAAAGGTGACATTGAGGATCTCAGGAACTACAGACCTATCAGCCTCCTATCAGTGGTTTATAAAATCTTCACTAAAGTTCTTTCACACCGCTTGAAGGTAACACTGGACATGGCTCAACCGAGAGAACAAGCTGGATTCAGGAGTGGCTACAGCACAATAGATCATATCCACGTACTGAGAGAACTAATTGAAAGAGCGAGGGAATATGAACTTCCATTGTGCATGGCTTTTATCGATTATGAAAAAGCCTTTGATTCGGTGAAACCATCAGCAGTTACCACGGCTCTGAAATCCTGCGGTATTGAAGATGCATACATTAATATTATTAATAACATCTATGAAAATGCAAGTGCAAAGATTCGGCTGTTTGAAAATACAACACACATAAAAATTGGAAAGGGAGTGAGACAAGGTGACACCATATCTCCGAAGCTCTTTAATGCCACATTGGAAAATGTCTTTCAATCACTGAACTGGGAAAACAAAGGGATAAAGATTAATGGAGATTATCTAACCCACCTTCGTTTTGCTGATGACGTAGTCATTTTTGCAACTACCCCATCAGAGCTGCAGAGTATGATCCAGGAACTTGCTGACAAGAGTAAAGAAGTGGGATTAAAAATGAACTTTCAGAAGACAAAAGTGATGTTCAATGCTTTTACAAGAAATGAAGATTTATCGATTGATGGAGAAAAACTGGAGATAACAGATACGTATGTTTATCTTGGACAGCAGATATCAAGTGAGGGTCACATTGATGAAGAAATTAATCGGCGTACAAAACTTGCCTGGAGAGCTTTTGGAAGAAACAGCATAATTTTCAAGAGCAATATACCATTATGTCTTAAAAGAAAAGTGTTTGATCAATGCATCCTTCCAGTGCTTACGTATGGTGCAGAGACGTGGACCTTAACTAAAAGAGACATACAAAGGCTGCAGACAACTCAAAGAAGCATGGAGAGGTGCATGCTTGGTATAACCAGGAGAGATAAGAAGAGGAACTCGTGGATCCGAAAAATGACAAGAGTGGAAGACATCATGATCAGAGTTAAATCCCTGAAATGGCAATGGGCTGGACATACTGCCAGAAGGACAGACCATAGATGGACAGCCGAAATTTTAGATTGGATTCCAAGGGACAGGAAAAGACCCAGAAAAAGACCACATGGGAGATGGGTGGATGAAATTCGTAAATATGCGGGAGTGACATGGAGGAGACTGGCACAAGACAGACCGTGTGGAGGAAACTTGGGGAGACCTTCGTCCAGCAGTGGATTGATAATGGTTGACAATGATGATGATGATGATATCATATCCACGTACTGAGAGAACTAATTGAAAGAGCGAGGGAATATGAACTTCCATTGTGCATGGCTTTTATCGATTATGAAAAAGCCTTTGATTCGGTGAAACCATCAGCAGTTACAATGGCTCAGAAATCCTGCGGTATTGAAGATGCATATATTATTAATAACATCTATGAAAATGCAAATGCAAAGATTCGGCTGTTTGAAAATACAACACACATAAAAATTGAAAAGGGAGTGAAACAAGGTGACACCATATCTCCGAAGCTCTTTAATGCCACATTGGAAAATGTCTTTCAATCACTGAACTGGGAAAACAAAGGGATAAAGATTAATGGAGATTATCTAACCCACCTTCGTTTTGCTGATGACGTAGTCATTTTTGCAACTACCCCATCAGAGCTGCAGAGTATGATCCAGGAACTTGCTGACAAGAGTAAAGAAGTGGGATTAAAAATGAACTTTCAGAAGACAAAAGAGATGTTCAATGCTTTTACAAGAAATGAAGATTTATCGATTGATGGAGAAAAGCTGGAGATAACAGACACGTACGTCTATCTTGGACAGCAGATATCAAGTGAGGGTCACATTGATGAAGAAATTAATCGGCGTACAAAACTTGCCTGGAGAGCTTTTGGAAGAAACAGCATAATTTTCAAGAGCAATATGCCATTATGTCTTAAAAGAAAAGTGTTTGATCAATGCATCCTTCCAGTGCTTACGTATGGTGCAGAGACGTGGACCTTAACTAAAAGAGACATACAAAGGCTGCAGACAACTCAAAGAAGCATGCAGAGGTGCATGCTTGGTATAACCAGGAGAGATAAGAAGAGGAACTCGTGGATCCGAAAAATGACAAGAGTGGAAGACATCATGATCAGAGTTAAATCCCTGAATTGGCAATGGGCAGGACATACTGCCAGAAGGACAGACCATGGATGGACAGCCGAAATTTTAGATTGGATTCCATGGGACAGGAAAAGACCCAGAAGAAGACCACATGGGAGATGGGTGGATGAAATTCGAAAATATGCGGGAATGACATGGAGACTGGCACAAGACAGACTGTTGTGGAGGAAACTTGGGGAGACCTTCGTCCAGCAGTGGATTGATAATGGTGGACAATGATGATGATATATATTATTTCTTCATTTTGTGTGATTTACTCTCAGTTTTTATGGAACGGCCGTTGTAATATCTAAATTGACATATATGTATCAGAAGTTTACACATCGTTGCATCACATTTGTTTAAAATGAAAAAGGAACGGAATGGAAGATGTAAACTGTAAATAAAATGAGGCTATCGTGAATAGAAGTCCTGTAACTGTCCGCTCTCATGTTGAGAGATAATAACATTCCTCCCTTTCGCATCCATTGACAGACTACTGAAAAATAAATTCTTCTCACCTCCGGTACGTGCCTTCTTTAGGTACTGTATACTCTTCCTTGCGTGATTTCAGTTTCATTTGATCCTTCTTTTTCAGTAACTCAGTGTTGTTCAATCTTTTAGCTGTCGTATGCATTTCGTGCAATCCACGCTCTCCGAATCTCGATCTATGTCTCCAGAAATTCCGTCAATCGTAAACCTAAAAATGTTCGCCCATGCTGTTGCGATCTGTTTTTTTAAATTCCTTGCGAGTAGGGTGTTCTTGAGGATTTATTGTACAACATTGTGCCACATGTCTCTGATCACAATGCGTCTTACGATAGTAACCGACAAGGAAGATATGTGCACTATGTCTGCTGAGTGACGAAACATTTACGTACGTGCGTGTTTCAACTAAGAGCCTGCAACATACGACTTGGATCTAGATGTTATACGGCGCGCTTTACAAGAATGACAGAGTATTCTGGGAAGGTTTCAGAATATGTACCAAGGCTGAAACCATGTAGTAGGCGATATAACTCGGTCCTATTACTCTGCGGGATACACCTACATTTTGTTGAATGTCGGCCTATAAGCCATTAGTACGAGCCTCAAAGAACAGCATGAATTTGCATTCATCCTCAGAGTTGAGAAGGACTGTTATTCAATGCCGTGTGTTTTTTATTGGTGCTGTAAAAAGCATCTCGAGGCACATGTTTTGTTTTATTAAAAATTATTGGAGACAGAACTCTCCTTATATATGCTTGTAGAATTCTTAGAAAAACGGGCAGCGGATGGCTTTGTGGCCGACGTTCGTGACTGCCACAGAGGTATCTCAGATTCGATCCCAGGCAGATACGAACGCTCGAATCACCAAATATCCGCCGTGCGTCGGATGGGCCCGTTAAGCCGTTGGGCCTCGGGTACTAGCCCCCGGTAATGAATAAGGGCATCTTCTTTCCCCTTTCTACCTCGCTTCCGTGTGACTTTCCTATCGGGCACTCTAGCCCAAATCTCCTAGCTTCCTATTTCTAAGGGTTGTTTAAGACCTGGGGTCAGACACTCCCTTCATAAAATCCTCTACATATGATCTGATCTGCTTAAAAAGACTTTTCACGTCGGATAACTTCCACTGTATTTGGCCTAAATGTGAAAACAATTCTTAGGAGTTTGCCGAACACATGACTTCCATATTGGCAATAGTTGCTCATTGGAAGAAGCAACGTCCTGTTCGAAAGAGAAACAGACTTGCTGAAGCTTATTCGGCAGTGGAAGAAATGCGGCTATATATCAAGGTGAGCTGAAATCAAAAAGCTGCTTGATATAATACTAGCTGACGACTTTACCTGCACCGTCTAAGTGAAAACTTTGCAGAGAAATGTTGAACTCTCTCAAAGGTTCGGAACTTTTAAGGTTCCTGACGGCGCTGCGATAGCTAGCTAGCCAGTCTCCGGAAACCACAGTCTTTCACTCGGACAGATTCGGTCCAGAGACTTGTGGGGATCTGCCTCCCCCACGGAACCGGTACCTTACACCCTTTTATCATAACCCGTGTGTGATATAAGGAAAGAAAAACTATTTCCTTTGCTATTTATACTGAGGGACTGGAATTTTTTGTAAACTTTCAACTTTGCAAGCTTGTCCTCGCCGCAAAGTCACGTGACTTTTGTATCGGATTCATAATTGCTGCCGTATTGATGACGTTCATTTGCCCAAGTCAATAATCTACAGTAGTATACGAGATAAATACATTATAGCATCTTTAAAGTTTTATTACAGTTGTTTAATTAATTAGCTAATGTTTTTATCTAACTCCGATAATTTGTCGAACTTCTGCAAAACAACTGCCATGTTAAAGAACAACAACTTGTTCTTTTATTGTTCCACTCGCTGGAATTTTAAAGGTCATCAATAGAAAATCCACTGACACAAACTATATCTTGTACTAACATCTGAATCATACGTATAACAATTAATATTCGTCGATTCATACAGCTTCAATCATTTTCGCAGATTCATAACAAGCTTCATTCTCTTTCCTTATATGAGCTCTCCACAATCTACTCGAATTGTCCTCTATTACACTCAACGTCGTCATTCATTTTGCTGATTCACTGTCAGCGTGGCCAAAATGTACAAGCTTTTTCGGGATGTAACGTGCCGTTCAGTGAACAAATGTTTAGCAAAGAAGTAAGAAATTTTCATAAGACAAAATTCAAAAGGGAGATTAAATAGAAGTATAAATTACACCATGTGTAATGCCGTCATCAGCACAACCATGAACTAGGTCTGATGTATATAATAATAATATATTATATATATTATTATTATATACATCATGAACTAGGTCGGATGTATAATAACAAGCTATCGTCTCAGCGACACTGATATGCCAGTTCATTAAAAACACCTGCTCACGTGACAAATGACTCACTCTAAAACGCGAGACGACACGTGAGCGCACTGGCAGGTACAAATCAGGCACAGAAGCTCGTCGAGCATCAGTCGCAGCGAACCAAAAAGAACAAACGTAAGATGACCTTTGCTGAATTCAACAAATTCCAGTAAGAGAAGAGAAACAAAGCTGCAACAAAATCAAGTCGTCAGATGCGAATGCCGTCCCGGTGGCGCAGTGGTCTGAGCAATGGCTTCTGATCATTCGTCCGAGATGGGTCCGGGTTCAAATCCCGGTGAATCGTGGATGTTGTGTTTGTCTAAAGGTCCTGGCTCTCTCCCTACCCTGGAGTCAGTGGCCCTAAATTAAGGACGGGTGACTGCTTATAGCCCATTGAGTTGCTTATGGTGGACGTTAAACCTTCAATCAAAATAAATAAAAAAACAAAAAGATGCGAATCCTTCTCTCAGACACCCGGAGAAACCCAGCGCTAGTTTACAGCAGAGATGAGGTACCTTCAGAGCAGCCCACCGAGCCTCTTCTTTTTGCCCCATCTCCGAAGGAAGCCTTCAATAATTTGGAGGACCAATGCACATCACTGGATCAAGCGCATCAAGCGTGGATCAACACCTTTGAGTCTACCTAACTCCCACTTAACGCTCAAATTAGCTCTGCCACCTCGGTGAAACAGCAGCTAAGTCTTCTCACTGCTCACCATTCTGTGCGCAGAAATTTTATACGTCTTGTGCTCAATGGTCTCAGTACTGTGTCTCCGCGACAGTACTGTTTCGAACAAATGCTGCCCCACCTGATTGAGTCCCATGTCCAAGCTGCATTAGCTGCGGACACTTTGAAGAAAAGATGGTTCCCCAGCAGAAGAAGTCCTATGCTGCAGTGCCCGTCACCATCAACCATCAAGCCTCCGGTTCCTTCCCAGGGCTCTGAAAAGCCATCAAATCCAATGCTAGAGCCAGCAGCCTTAAGAAGGCAGGCCCGCCCTCGACTTCAGTTCAGGACTATCCTAGTGTCTCCTGCTCCTTGACTTGTTCCTGTTCCAGAAATTCAAAGGATTGCTCCACCCCAGCCTGCATAGGCTAAGATGAAAGCAATACCTCAATAAAAGGGTACCAGGGAATCTTAGAACCACCTGCGGCTTTTACTGAAAGGCTTCCCTCCACCGGAAACCTATGAGGAATGCAATCAGTCCATCAGAGGTAGGATATGCCCTGCGATAGGGCCTATAGTTTGAAACACCCGGTCCGCCACAACTCCACAGGATTTTTCATGTTACATGTAAAAGCCCCTAGGATTCCATCGGTTTTAGAACTGCTCGGGCATTCCGTAGCGGTGCAAAACTTTGTAAAACTGGCCTGAGAAAGACGCTTCGCAGGACCTCCCCTATCCAATCCATCGGCAAATTCCCGTTCAATCCATTGGCAAATTCCCGTCACCGGGAACCTTAAAGCAGATCGCGTAAGATATATTCTTCGTATTCTCCAAACAATGATTTTGACTCCGGAACAATCAGGAAGTTTTTTTTTGTTTTTTTTTTATTGGAGGTTTAACGACCACCGTGAGCAACTAAATGGGCTATAAGCAGTCGCCCGTCCTTAATTTAGGGCCTCTGGTTCCAGGGAAGGGAGAGAGCTAGTACCGTAAAACAAACACAACATCCATGCCTCGCTGGGATTCGAACTCTGACCCCTTTTGGACAAATGATCAGAGGCCATCGCACAGACCACTGCGCCACCGGGGCGGCAAATCAGGAAGTTTAAAAGGATTCTGAGAGCGTAAAAACCTCTTTTTCAAAGCCTGCTGCCGTTTTTTGTGCGTTAAGTGGTTTTTGGGACCCTGCTAAAGTACTGAAATTTTTTTTTTAAGGCTTATCGTGTTCTGTGGCATCCCAGTAAAAAAAATTTTAAGGCAAAATTGGGTAGTCAGTCTTTTTCGCGATTTATAGGCTTTTCCCATTTTATTTATTTATTTCAGATTTTCTGGACTCTCCCCTAATTTTTCTGATTCATGTGCAAAGAGCTTTATGCTAGCGCATCCTTTGTCCGCTAATTTAAAATTTATTCATTTATGGGGAAGGCAAGGACGCGTGTCAGTTAAAGTTTGTTTTATATGTTTTTTACTAATTTTATTAACTTGATTTTGTAAAATCCATTCCGTCGTTCGTTCGTGGAGCATCAGTTAGCGTTCGATTGAGGATCGGAATGGGCAAAACGAGTTTTCTGAATGTCTTCGAACGTGGCACGACACTTTGCGTTTGGTGTGTGCGTTCGAGCATATCCCAAACCGGCAGTTCTCCTGGGCTTTTCATGCAGAGCAGTAGCTTACCGTGAATGATGCGACAGGCAAAAGACTTCCTGCAATCGGCGGTCCTGTAGACGAAAGCAGCTGGTGGATCATAGAATTCAAAGTAGACTGCTGACAATCGTGCAAACAAATAGAAGCTATGCAACCCAGTAAACAAACAGAAGCTACCTGCAATCGGCGGTCCTGTAGACGAAAGCAGCTGGTGGATCATAGAATTCAAAGTAGACTGCTGACAATCGTGCAAACAAATAGAAGCTATGCAACCCAGTAAACAAACAGAAGCTATATGTCCCAGCAAATCACTGCAGAATTCAATATTGGTGTGCCAAGGATCATCTCGGAATGCATTACGTATGAGACCCTGTCGCGAATGTGCTACAATAGCCAACGACCATGCCTTTTGTTTGTTTATTTAGGGGTTTAACGACCACCGTGAAGAACTTTATGGGATATAAGCAGAGTTGGAAACGGGTCCTGACCCGACCAGGACAAAACTGCTTTGAACTATAAATTCGAAACTCAATTTATATTTATATATTCATCTCAATAACTGCCTGATATTTAATAACTGAAATTCTTTTTTAATAATAAAAATTGGTTACTTGCTAAAATTTAGTGCCATTTTTAGTGCCAATATTTTGGGTAATCCAGAAGTAATGGCGTGACCGTGAGTATATTACAAATGGGAATCATTATTTACGATTACGCAAATGTATTTTATTTAATGTATTTAGATTGTTCACTCTTTCCAAGCTTTAATGGAGGTGCGCATACTTTCATATGGTCCGCTAGATTTTTGATTCCATAATCTTTTATTACACCGTCGACATCTTTCTTTGTAGTTATACACTTTCCACATTTTGAACAACACAGAATTATTCACCGGCTCCTTAATGAGACGAAACAATTTCCAGCATTCACTCTTCCCCTTGTGGTTTTCAACAAGCACGTATTTGTTGGCCTCGACGCCTTTTTCAACCTCCTTAATATTAAATCCATCCATATCAACAAATAAGGAGTTAATTTCGAAATGACATGTCATGGGACGGGATGTTAGCACATCAATCGAAAACCTCTGAATGCTCAATGTAAAAGATGCGATGTGAAAAGTAACTCTTAGTCATAGAGTGAACTTTGCACGGAGAGAGTGAATCAGCTGAGAAGCAGGCGAATGGCGTTTGCCTGTACCTTGCTCTGGACAATCGCATTGTAAAAGAACGCAAAGGAAGTATCTTCTTACTATATGGTGTCGGTGTACTTGACAAAATTTTCGTTGCTTTAAGAAAGAGACTACAATATTTTTGCACTCAGTGGGCACCAGTATCGACTACAGAATTCCACAACGCGCAATTTTCTTTGGAATATATTTTTCTCTTTTCAAAAATAAACCGGGAATAAAATTGGGTCAGGAACACCTTGACCCGACCCGTTGGACCCACGAGAAATTGTCGACCCGTTGACCCGTGACCCGTTTCCATCTCTGGATATAAGCAGCCGCCCGTCCTTAATTTAGGGCCACTGCTCCCAGGAAAGGGAGAGAGCCAGCCCCGCGAGACAAGCGCAACATCTATGCCTCACCATGATTCGAAACCGGATCCAGCTCGGACGAGTGATCAGAAACCAATGCTTAGACCACTGCGCCACTGGAGTGCCACGGCCATGTTGCGGCTCTCCTTTGGCATCTTTAAATCACCAGCTGTTTTCATCCACAGGACGCCCATTGGTCGAATTTTTTGTGCATGTCGCAACAATCACGATAAACTCTGGCTTCAGTTGTGTATTGAAAACCCGAGGAAGATTGCCATTAGTGAGATGCTTGAACAGACACGCCTGGTGCCAACTATCATGCCACGTTCAAAGTTGCTCAGATCACTCGTTTTGCCCATTCCGACTCCCAATTGAACGCTACTTGATGCTCAACGAATTGGTCTATCTGATTTGTGCAGCACACCGTGTTGTGATACGTGTTGGAGTGAGTCTCACGACGAGAGCAGGTTTACCAAATAAACTGGCATCTAATTGTACTGCATATCTTCAAGAACCACAGCTACATCCAGAAAGAAAGCCTGTGATTACTGAAGTTCTTCACTCTCGATGAACTCAGACGCTTTTATTCTTAAGGTAAAGGGTTTTTACTGTCGAAATACTAATAATTGAGTTAATAACCAACCAGTGACGAAAAGAGCTCAATTTTGGAAAATGAGAATTAAATATAAGTGCCTATTAACAAGCAGTGCATTTTATAATTAAGTGGTGAAAGCAAAAATGTGTACAATGCTGAAAATAATGTGCTCTCCAGCTTAGAAGACTGGATTTTAAATAAGCTTATCTTGATTATCAGACCACAGAAGAGAAAAAAACTCAGAACGTGGTAAAACAAAACTCCCCGTGCAGTGTTTTGTTTTAATCAATAACGTGTTTTGATGTTTTTACTTAAAGCAAGGGCTGAGCGTCATCAGATTACCATGCGGAATACATTAATTTCCCATTATGGCGTTCTTTAGACATAAATAGCAGGACAGCGTGAAGCGAGTGAAAGGGAGTTAGTTAATCATATGCACTTCCGCTGCTGTTCTCATATTCTGATCCTTTTAAAGCTCCGTACGAAAACTGGAGTCCGAAAACTTATCATTTTCCACAAAATGAATACTCGCTCCCACCTGTACGTTATTGACGATGGAAAGCAAAACTTTTAGTGTGCTAGAACTGCTCTCAAGTAGTGTTATTTCGAACGTACGAGTTCTCAATACTGAAGGAAAACTTGACCTAATTACGAAATCCGCAAATTTTGAAGATGGCAATCCGATTTTTGGTATAAATGTGACAAGGATGGTAAGTCAGATAATATCCGACTTACCATCTTACCATATGGCGTAATCCCGTATTTATTTCATGAGGAAATCCGCAATTTACTCGTAGATATTTCATCAACAAATGAATGAAAAATGTCGATCTCAGTTATATCAACTCAATAGGGCATGCATGTCTCGTGTGGGGAGTGACTTCATTTCTCGCATTTTGGTTGAAAACAGAAAGAACAAGAAAGTTGACACCGAATTTTCGGGTGTAATAAGCACGTCTTTTGAATCCGTTCCGACGCAAATTAAATCAAAGCTATTCAAAGTCAATGGAACCGGTATGGAAAACAATAGATCTGACCAAAGAAACAAGATTTTCAATCGGATTTCTAATCCCTCAGATATTGCTGTAAACGGAATCGTGAGCTTACGAACTCTTAGAAACAGAGATATCGACAAAAATAAGATGTTACTTGCATACCATGCATTATTTTAGGAAGAAAGTATTCTTCTTGAAAACCATGCATTATTTTAGGAAGAAAGTATTCTCAAAAGGTTTATCCGTATAAGCGGTATCGGTCGATGAAAAAATTAGTGGAGTTTTCAGGAGCCCAGATTTTACAACAAATACTTCAGAAGCAGAAATTAACACATATGACTCCTGGTGCTAAACCATTCTTTACCAAACATTAGAAATTATGTGAAAAATATTTTCCATCAGGTTTTGTATGCGATACAGGAAGAATTTTTCAAATCAGAGCTTTAGGAGCAGAAATAACGCAGAAAACGCAATTTACCTTTGTGCCCCCTAGCGGAAAGTGTATGATTTACTTGAAAATTTTGAATTTATAGGAAAAACATTTCGCATCGGAAACACTATCCAACAAAGAAGGAAGTTTTCAAATCGTACTCTTAGAAGTAGAGATATTGACAAAAATAAAATATACATCTACGCCCCCTGGCGTAGAAACCATACATTTTTTCAAGAAGAAAATTTTACTAAAAGGTTTGTCGACATGAGTAGTATCGGTCAACAAACGACGTTTTTTTCAATCGAGAATTTAGAAGCTCATATTTTGCTGCAAATACAACAGAAGCGGAAATTAAGATTTACGCCCCTGGTGGCCAAGCTATTTTTTTACAAAAATTAGAAATTATATGCAAACGATTTCCCATCAGGAGCTGTATCCGGTGCAGGAAGAATTTTTCAAATCGGAGATTTAGAAGCAGAGATATAGGGGGAAACGCAATTTACCGCTACGCCCCCTAGCGAAAAGTCTATGAATTACTGGAAAATTTTGAAATTATATGAAAAACATGTCACACGAAAAACACTATCCAACAAAGAAGGAATTTTTCAAGTCGGACTCCTAGAAATAGAGATATTGACAAAAATAAGATGCACATCTACGCCTCCTGGCGGAGAAAATGTGGAATATTTTAAGAAGAAAATATTCCGAAAAGGTTTATCGATGTGAGTGGCATCAGCCCACGAAATAATTTTTTAATCGATATTTTAGAAGCTACGATTTTATGGCAAATACATCAGAAGCAAAAATTAACACTTGCGCCCCCTGGTGGCCAAAGTATTCTTTACCAAAAATTTGAAATTATATGCAAAAGATTTTCCATCAGGAGATGTATCCGCTGAAGAAAAAAAAATTTCAAATCGGAGTTTTAGAAGAAGAGTTATCGGGAAAAATGTACTTTACTTTTACGCCCTCTAGGGGAAAATCTATCCGTAATTTAAAAAAGTAACTATATCTAAAATAATCTTCGACATAAATGGAATCGAAAGATTTTTTTTTTTTTTCAGTCGGATGTTTAGAAGCAAATATGTGGAATAAAACGTATTTTTAAATTCGACATCATCTGCATTTACGCCCTCTACCGGCGAAATTGTACATCGTGAAAAACAAAACAAAATAAAGGATCATCATTTGCATATTTCAAGCTTCCCAATGCAAAAAGAATTTTTCAAATCGGACTAATAGTTGCTGAGATATCGTGGGTACAGACGGACTGACGGACGGACGGACAAACCGATAACAGAAGCACGATCTATTTTTACAAAAGACGTGCTAAAAAGTGAAGCACTTGCTGACAGTGCCCTGGAGCAGTGCACATGATAAAACACTCGAAAGAAAAAACAATAACTTCCCACTAACACGACAGAGACTGAATGAAGTCCATACATGTTTATCAATTAAGTGAACTAAATTATTTACCTTCGCTCCAACGTATTTATTTTCAGGGTTCATTTGAATGTGTGCAAATTATAAACAAAGACTCACAATCTTGGGTTTTGTAAAATTTACAAAATTTATTCACAAAGAAAACAAAGGAAGAAAGAGTGCTTCCAGAGTTCCTTTAAAGAACTTTTCGCTGTGAAAATAGTGTGAATATACAAAAATTCCGATTTTTATTTCAATGAAACAAAATTGCCTGGGTTCCCAAGAATGAAACGCAGGAATTCTAAAAGTGAACTCTTTCTTCCAGAAACAACTTTACTGGACTAAAAAAAAAAATTAATATATAGTTCGGAGGACTAGCAGTCAATGAAATTTGCCTGTACGTCAGATTTAATGTGGAATAAAATGTTAGAATGAAACTACTGGCATTCGTTAAGTGAAGAAACCATGCGATAAAAGATGCGTAAACAACGTTGTCATCAGCAAATATTTTGAATTAGTTTAGCGAAAAATGGAAAGGACAACAGAGAGTAGATCGCAAAAGTGACACATGAGGGACAACTTCATTAACGAAAGGTAGCAGAAAACGCACTGACAGCAATTAAACAACTCAACCAGAAATCAAGCTAGAGAATCAGCGAGTTACAAAAGAATGTGAAAGCTTGTTCAAGAAGATTTTGATGGCGGACGTCGTAAGAAAACTCCTGCACATTGTTCCTTGAAGTATCTCCATAATTGTATTTCAAACTTTGGTGATAAACTAAGTACCACCTATTGATCTCTTTCAACGAAGGCCATGAAGATGTTCATTTCAATACTTTGGAAAGAATAAATGTCAGAACCACGTGATGATCGTTCGAAGGACAAGACATATCTCCTACCAGCATGAAGAGAAGATATTTGTCTTGGAGGATTAAAGAGTTTATATTTGACCAAATAATTTCTGAAGCAGAAAATATTTGCAAATGATACATTTTTTACAACAGTGAAATTTAATGAAGTATATCATTCGAACACACGCTTAGATTACAACAGTAAACAAATACATCAATGTCAGTCACATAATGCTAAATAGTGGTCTTAAACTATCCGTTTATTGGTGTAGAATAAATTCAAGAACTGTCAAGCTTTCGCTCTCTTCAGGGAAGCTTTTTCAAGGCTTTGCGTTGGTGCAGAATTCAAGACAGAACAAGTTCTTGAGTTTATTCGGCACCAATAAACGAATGATTTAAGACCATTGCTTATAAGTGTATGTGACATGTTTAGAGTTTTGTACTTACGAAGATCTATGCCACACCATCAAATTAAAATATAAACAGAAACCACTATGTAGTAGTGAAGACCCTTCGGGAACGGTTCGTTCACAACGAATGATTCATTTTCACAGCTGTGAATACCATTTAAATTCGCCACTATTGCGATACACCCTGAAGTAACAGGGCTTTTTACGTTCTTCAGCCTGCACGAGTAAGAAACGAATTTGGAATAAAAACAGGCAATGTCTTGAATTAATTGTCAATTGTTATGTGAGAGAGGAGCAATAAGCAGTTGACTAGGATATAATGGTGAAGCTTAAGAATGGGAATGATACGTGAATGCCATTCATTTGAATGGTGTGTCCGAATCGTTTGCTCATAGCATATCAATCATAATAGTTGAGGAGTTCGCTGTGTCATGGAAAACGCCACACTGGATCCCTGAAACGAATGATTTACTCAGTGAGAATTTTGACAACCTGGAAATTGAATCATTCGTTTGAATGATCATTCATGAATCACTCTTTTGAATGAATGATGAATGGACTAAGGAGAAATGGTTTGTGCCATCCTTACTATGAAGACAGGCAAAATCCGCAAGTTATGAATGGTTGGGTTATCAAAGAGGAGTAAGGGTATACGTAATAAAGACGAAGGGCAGGAAGAGTGACCGAAGAAGTCAGTTATAATCAAGGCTTATTGCTGTCAACAGAAGAACCTTTTTTCGGTTTAAAATAACGTTCATAATACTGAATAGGACGGAAACGTCGGGAGACGGAGAAACAAGATGATGCAATTGGCAGGGAAAGCCAATTCCGGGGTGAGTGGTTAAGTAACAATAATAATTCACTAATTTTTTTCTTTTGTGCTTAACATCTAGATTCGGAATCAAAATATTAATCCACAAGCCGTCTGGACATGAATAATTTCAAAGGCCCATGTAACAGTAATTTTAAAATCTGTCGACTTAAAACAACTGCTTCATGTGCTTTACGTGTTGAGAGTAGCCACAAAAATGTAGAGTTTGACTAAGCAACGCATAGAAGGCATCATTCTGACTTTTATACTCGTACGCCAATGCTGCGCTTTCCTCTAACCATAAAAAAGTTTAAATTAGGGGCGGAGACTGTGAAAAATGCATCTAAGGTTGAAGAATGTATCTTGCTGTAATAAAGATGTTCCAATTCTGAACATCTCTCTCCTTTCGCTCTCTATCTTGACACAACCATAACACGATATTACCGACATGCAATAGCGCACAAGTTGCACTACACATCAGAATTTGTAAGTGGCACTAGATATCCCACGCTCTTCAAAGCCACATTTCAGAATGTTATGCAAATTAAAAAAAGGGTGCGTGACAAGGTGGCAGTAGATATCCCACGCTCTTCAATATCACATCTCAGAATGTCATGCAAATCAAAAAGGGTGCATGAAAAGGTGGCACTAGATCTCCTACGCTCTTCAATGCCAATGCAAATCAAAAAGGGTGCAAGACAAGCTGGCTCTATATCACCCACGCTATTCAATACTACACCTCAGAATGGCATGCTAATCAAATAGGGTGCATGAAAAGGTGGCACTAGATCTCCCACGCTATTCAATACCACATCTCCGAAAGTCATGCTGATCAAATAGGGTGCATGGCAAGGTGGCATTAGATCTCCCACGCTCTTCAATGTCACATCTCAGAATGTCATGCAAATCGAAAAGCGTGCAAGACAAGGTGGCACTAGATATCCCACGCTCTTCAATTCCTATCTTAGAATGTCATGCAAATCAAAAAGGGAGCATGACAAGGTGGCACTAGATCTCCCACGCTCTTAAATGCCACATCTTAGAAAGTAATTCAACCGTTGAAATGGGAAGAACAAGGAGATAATGGTTAATGGTGACAGTTTAACCCACCATCGTTTTGCTGACGACAGTCATTTGAGAAAGTTCTCCCTCACAGCTGAAGAAACGGACTTGAATAAAGAAATGGTATTAAAGATGAACTTACAAAAAACAACAACAACAAAACTGATGTACAACGCTTTTACAAAAACTAAAGATTCAGAGGTTGATGGGGCAAATTTAGAAGGAAGTAAGTACACCAGCATTGGGCAATATATAAATCGAAGGTCACACCAAAGAAGAACTTAATAGGCTCATAAACTTGGCTGGAGTGCATTTGGAAAAAATAGCGCTATTTTCAAGAGCAATCTACCATTATGTCTCAAAAGAAAAGTGTTAAACTAATGCATCCTTCGAGCTCTTACTTGTGGGTCAGAGACAAGAACCCTAACTAAAAAAAGATATACAGGAGCTACTGACAACTCAAAGAACCATGGAGAGATGCATGCTCGGTGTTATCAAGATAGGTGGGAAAAGGGACGCGTGTATCAGCCGAATGACAAGATTTGATGGCATCATAATCAAATAAAGATATTCAAGCCGCAAGGAGGCTGCACGTATTGCAAGAACTGACCATCGTTTGACAATTCAAATATTAGTTTGGATACCAAAGGGCAAAAAAGACGCAGAAGACACATGGGAGATAAAAAAAGTCGAAAGCATGCAGGAGTGACATGGAAAATAATCGCTCAAGACAGTTGCGGAAGGAACTTAAGGAAGTCCTTCGTACAGCAGAGGAGTGAGAATGGCTGTTGAAGATTTATAGCGGGTATATAATACAAAGATTCAACATCATACTGACAATGAACTCTGAATATTTAGGTTAGCCCCTGATAAGGTGAATCAGGCGAGAAAACAACGTTTGAATCTACTAGTCTCCACCCCAGTGAACAAGTGATCACTGGTTCCTGAAATTTTTACTAGAAATTCCGAATATTTTGTATTTCACATGTTACACTGAATTTCCTCTTTCTTCGTTGACCGAGTAATCTCCAAAGGACTGTGGCCACCTTGTTCACCCGATTTTACTCCTTTCGATTTTTTCTTATGGGGATATTTGAAGTGTCGTGCTTATAACAATAAGCCTCGCACGGTAGAAGACTTAATAAGCAACATCAGTGCAGCAATCCGCACTATTGATGAGAACATGTTGCAGAGGGCCTTTGATAACATGCAGCGTCGCGTCGCGTCGCGTTTGAGTGTTCTTAGATGTTGGTAGAAGACATGTCCAGCATTTATTGTGAATGGTACTACATTCCCGTGAACTAAGGTACGTTCTAAACCACATGTCATATTTCTAAGTACATTGTGTTGCAAAATATGATTGATTCTTTGGGAGTACTACCTAGTGAAACATCCTGTATCTCCTCGTCCATCGCATTTATATAATCCCTCGGAAATTAAATCACTTCTTTCCCACCTACTTTTTTTCTTTTTATTGGAGGTTTAACTTCCACCGTGAGCAACTCAATAGGCAATAAGCAGTCGCCCGTCCCTAATTTAGGGCCAATGGTTACAGGGAAGGGAGAGAGCCAGTGCCGTAAGACAAACACAACATCCATGCCTCACCGGGATTCGAGCCCGCACCCCTTTCGGACGAATGATCAGAAGCCATCGCTTAGACCACAGCGCCACCGGGGCGGCCACACGTACTTATCGATATGTGTGTTAAGTTTTGTCTCATCTGATAGATGGTGTGGCACTTTCTGCATCAAGCAGTGTGATATTGCAATATTTGATGGAGACTTATTTCTCTATATATAAAACAGACTGTGTGTGTCTGTCGGTCGGATTTCACAAAGAATTAGGCGACCTAGAGCGACGAAATTTGTTATGAAGGTACCTGTAGGCATCTTCTGGTGTACCTCGAGGCGGTTTTTTTTAATTTGAATTTGATTTTTAGTTATTTAATGTTACGCGCTTCTACCCGATCTGAGTGTGTCTTTCCGCTTTGTTGACATCAACCTGATCACACCGAACGTTAAGGCGTGCAGAAAAGTAGTTCATCATAAATTTTAGGCGTTTTGTTGTTAGAATTCCGTTACGACTATTTCATTCGTAAATACATTTATTACGCCCTTTTTTGTAAGCGTCGTTTGCCGATTGTATTATGACCTTGAGGGCGGAGAATAAAAAAAAAGAAAATAGAACGTTGGTTTTCAATCTGCGTTATTAATTCAAAAGTGTCATACGTCAGAAGGTCATCATACTGTGACGACGTTGTGAGCTGGAAAATAAAACGTTGTTTTAACGAAATTCTAAAAAGAAATGGCTCAAATTTATCGTGAACTACTTATCTTCGCGCCTTCGCTTTGGGTGTGATCAGGTTGCATGTAAAGAAAGCGGAAAGGCACACGTTTTTTGTTAAGCGTTGTTTGCCAACTATATTATGACCTTGAGGGCGGAGAAGAAGAAAAAGAAAATAGAACGTTGTTCTTCAATCTCCGTTATTAGTTCAAAAATGTCTTACGTCAGGAGGTCATCATACTATGCCTCAACCTCCCAGAAAGAAACAATGTGTAAGAAGAACACAAAGAATGGATAGCGAAAATCAAAGAAGGAGAAGAGAACAAGAAACAGCAGAAGAAAGAGAAAGAAGGCTGCAACAAGATAGGATTTCCAGTGCACAATCAAGGGCACAGGAATCATACCAGCAGCGAGAAAGATGACTGGAGCACAATAGGACTTCTAAGGCGCAATCGACGGCACAGGAAACACTCCAGCAACGAGACACACGACTTCAGCGTAATCGACTCACTACGGCTAATGCTCGGTTGAACATCTGGAGAGAAAAAGAAAATGCAGCATTCGTCTACAACCCGTCCGTGTATTACGCCTCTGATCCATCATGTGTCATTGGATCAATGTCATTAACGTGTCAATACTGTGCAGCCATGAAATGGAAAGGTGAAGCCCCAGGTATGTGTTTTAATGGTGGGAAGGTTCAGTTGCCATTATTGCAGGATCCTCCGGAGATATTACGTATGTTTTTGACTGACAACTCATCAGATGCAAAACATTTTCAAAACAACTTACGCCGTTATAATTCCTGTTTTCAGATGACATCATTTGGCACAACAAAAAAATTTAGACAGTCTGGTTACATGCCCACATTTAAGGTACAAGGACAAGGATATCATAGAATCGGTAGTCTACATCCAGATGTTGGAAAAATTGTTAAAACACGTCAAGATTTGTTAGACGCAGTTTTTCCAAACATTGGAGAGCTCTTTAACAATCATGACTGTCTGTGCCAAAGAGCCATCCTTGCACCGAAAAACGACAGTGTTAGAGTCACCAATAATCAGCTTTTAGCTCACTTGCCCAGCATTCTTCAAATTTACAAGTCAGTTGATACCGTTTGTAATACAGACGATGCAGTCAACTACCCAACTGAGTTTCCTAACTCTTTGGAGCCACCTGGAGTACCTTCACATATTTTAGAGTTGAATATTAGTGCACCTATTATGCTTCTGAGAAATTTGGATCCGCCTTCACTTTGCAACGGCACGAGATTATCTGTCAAGAAACTAATGAAGAATGTTATTGAAGCTACTATAATGATTGGGCATGCATCAGGCAAAAACGTTTTTATTCCAAGGATCCCGATCATCTCATCTGATGTACCTTTTCAATTTAAACGTCTTCAAATCCCGATTCGTTTGAGTTCCGCCATGAGCATCAATAAGGCACAAGGGCAGTCTCTAAAAGTTGTTGGACTGGATCTACAAAGACCATGTTTTTCCCATGGTCAACTGTACGTTGGTTCTTCCAAAGTCGGAAATGGGGAAAATCTTTACATCTTTGCTCCGAATAAAAGGACTGTTAATATTGTTTATCCCGAGGGTCTACCAGAATAAGGTACTTTTCATCTCAATCAATTTCATTGCATAAGCCTTCTGCTTTCAAACTTTTTGAATTATTTACATTGGACGTGGCAACTACTAAATAATTCAAATACATTTTTATCCTAATATTCTATTCCGGGAAGTTGTACTAAAAAGTTGTATAAACCTTGATTTACCAGTCTTAATTTAATTGCCGATATAGCTTTTACTTTATACTATCACTAGCCCGTCAGCAACGGGTACAACAGGCTAGTATAAAATAAGCGAAGTACTCTAAAAGAACATACATTTCTGTGCAGTGCCTGAGCGAAGACATACTGGAAATCATTTTCACGAGATTTCAGATCACACACTTTTTAAAGCTGCTTCAAATAATGTGTCCCTGCTATGATATAATTCAATATATATAGTCTATCACAAAATATGTGCTATTATACAATGAAGAGCAATTGAATTAGAGATACCTGTCTAGTAACGTGTAGCACCACCTTTCGCCCTGATGATGGCGGCGATTCGTCTCGGCATGGACTCGACAAGACACCGGAAGCGTTGTGAAGCCATACGGATCCACGACCCCTGAACAAGCTCTTACAGTTCACGAAGATTTGATGAAGGGGAGTCAGAGCCTCGAACATCTCTCTCGATGACATCCCAGATGTGTTCGATGGGATTGAGGTCAGGTGATCTAGCTGGCCAAGGAAGCGAGGTCACGTCGGTGGAGTGTTCATCCAACCATTCGCATACAATTCGGGAGCGATGGCACGGTGCATTGTCTTGTTGCAGGGTGAGGTCCCCAGTGGAATGTTGAAGACGCACAAACGAGAGCAAATAGTTGTCCAGGATATCCCGGTAACGTTGACCTGTGTGGAACGATGTCACACGTACCAGGGGTCCCACTTCAGTCCACATAAACAGTCCCCAGATGAGAATGCCAGCCCCACCAGCTTGAAGAGTACCCTGCTGGCAAGAAGGATTCATCGCTCCATGTGGTTTCCGCGGTACTCGTATCCTGCCATCCGCATGTACCAACGTGACTCGCGACTCATCAGTCCAGGCAATATTTTTCCACATGTCTAGGGTCCAGTGGCGATGTTCCCGCGCCCATGCTAATCTTTGCACCCTGTGATGTGCGGTCAGCAGCGATACCCTTGTGGGACGATGGCTTCTGTACCCTATAGGGAGGAGATGGTTCTGGATGGTGTGACTGCTTACAAGTTTTTGTGCACCAGCGTTAAATTGCCGAGTGATTTTTTGCACTGTGTCCCGTCTATCCGCTGTTACAATGCGAGCTAGCCGACGATGACCCCGCTGATCTACAAGCTGTTGTCCACGGCAGTTGGCCCTAGCAGAGATCGTTTTACCGGATTCGATGTACTCACGGTCCATCCGTGACACAGTGGGTCGTGAAAATCCCAGTGCCTGCACGACTTCCGAGATGGAGTGACCCATTCGTCGGGCCCCGACAACTTGTCCACTATCAAATGAGCTTAGATCCTTCATCTTACCCATACTGCGTCCGACTCTTACTGATTCCCTCCCGTCGCATCACTCCTTATATTGTCGAATCGCTGCATACGTCATGTCGTTTCCGTTTACAGGGCCGCCCACAGCGTCACATTTGCACGGCGCCAGCTGTCTATAATTCAATTGCTCTTCTGTGTATAATTCAACACATAATAAAAAGCCTGTTATAAAAAAATCACTGATAGGTCTTCTTACAAGTGTATAAATCATTGTTACGAGATTAAAGTGAAAGCTTTGTTAGCATGCTCTTCTTTTAATGATCAAAAACATGAAAGTTACATTAAGAATGCATAAGGAACATGAGAAGGGTGTGTTTTAATTATATCACGAAAAAATATCTTTCCATAACAAGAGACATATAGAAAAACTCAGTTCCAAAATAAAAGAATTTCAGCACTGGTGGCAGGTGTTCCCAACAACGAAGTAAATATCGAACCACCAAGCAAAACTCAACTAAAAATAGTAGGGAAAGAAAATAAATTTTGCACGGCCATTAAATTGTGTTTCCAAGATGAAGTCACGATGCAATCGTCTTCCTTTGGATATGATGAGAAAAACATTTGATGTGGTAACGGAGAAATATCTTTCCGTAATATTCTTGTTTCCTAATGTACTTAAGAACCTTCGTAAATTATCTACATGCAACAAAATTCAAAAACTCTGTACTTGCTTCTTGCACAGCGTTCGCCATTTCATCTGAAAGAAATTGTTTTGCACCAGCGCGTTTTGCATTACAGTTGTAAGGAAAAGAAGTGGTTTCAGCGATAAACAAAGTCTGAATGATGCTCTTCCTATTTGTACAAGGTAAGCGAAAAGTGCCTGTTGGTTTATTGGGAGTGGATTACGAAAGCAAAAATGTCCTGTGCACCAACAAAAATGACGCTCTTCCTATTTGCACAGGGTGAGCGAAAAGTGCCTGTTGGTTTGTTGGTAGTGGATTACGAAAACGAAAATATCCTGTGCACGAACAAGAATGATGATCTTCCTGTCTGCACAGGGTGAGCGAAAAGTGCCTTTTGGTTTATTGGGAGTGGACTACGAAAGCAAATATGTCCTGTGCACCAACAAAATGACGCTCTTCCTATTTGCACAGGGTGAACGAAAAGTGCCTGTTGGTTTGTTGGTAGTGGATTACGAAAGCAAAAATGTCCTGAGCACCAACAAAAATGACGCTCTTCCTATCTGCACAGGGTGAGCGAAAAGTGCCTCTTGGTTTGTTGGTAGTGTATTACGAAAGCAAAAATGTCCTGTGCACCAACAAAAATGAAGCTCTTCCTATTTGCACACGGTGAGCGAAAAGTTACTGTTGGTTTGTTGGTAGTGGATTACGAAAGCGAAAATGGCCTGTGCACCTACAAGAAGTTCAGAGAACCTGTTCCTGCACTATGAACATGGGTGGATTGGCCCACCGGGACATTTCCTGGTGGACCGTTCGAGAAGTGTCAGACTTTCTCGCATCCTGTTTGTCTGGGTTGTTTGGAAAGAACGAATAATCATTTTGGTACTTATGAGTAGGAACCGTTAAATTCATTTCAGCTCTATATTATATCTAAAACATTTTGTAAAGAAAAAAATGGCGTTTCATTCCATACATATGCATGTTGGGCGTTTAATCTAAAATGTCAAAGCAAACATTCTCTTTACTTCGGTGAAAAATTTACCGCCTGAACGAGCACGCTGTTATAAATAATTAAGTTAGAAGCCAAAGGGACACACATTCGTAAGCCCTATCTTCCTTTTGTAATCTTTAAGCAGGCACTAGGATAGACGTAAGCAAGGGAAGAGGAGGTCCTCGGGTCCGGGCCCCTTGGGAGATGGAGCACGACTTTAAAGCCATATATACACTATATTGACAAAAGTTACCGGACACCCCTTCAAAAGCAAATGAACGGATCCGCTGCGTTGTCAAGATGACGGTACATCTACAAACGGTATAAAACCAAGCCTGCAGCTGACCGCGATCATGTCGCACTGTGAGATTGAGTGAAAATGTCGCGGCGGGAGAGAACTGACTTTGAGAAAGGAAAGACTGTTGGGTGTTATATTAGTGGGTTGTCCATAAGCGAAACGGAGAGGCGTTTAAACATACCAAAGTCAACTATTTTGGATGCACTGAATAAGTGGAAGACACATGACGTGCCTGAAGCAGCAAAACGTACCGGAAGACCAAAGAAACTCAACGATAGATGACGTCGAAGCCTCAGGACAGTCGTTACAGCTAATTGACTGAGTTACTGCACAAGAGATCAGTCTACAGGTGAGTAAAAATACTGGAACCTCGGTATGTACACGTACCATTTGCAGACAACTTCATTCCATGGGTTACCGTGGTCGTGCGGCTGCTCATAAGCCTTTCATCTCCACTCAGAATGCTACTCGTCGTTTAGACTAGTGCAAAGAATATTTATCGTGGACCGTAGAACAATGGAAACGGTTCCTGTGGACTGATGAATCCAGATACACGATCCATCAGTCTGATGGCCGTGTGGGGGTATGGCGGCAGCCGGGGGAACGCTATTTACCATAGTGTACTGTTCCTACTGTCAAGTTTGGAGCTGGCAGTGTACTCGTGGGAGGGTGTTTTTCGTGGTATGGTCCTGGCCCATTGGTTATTGTGGACAAACCGGTTAACACGTCTACTTCGATATTCTGGACAATTATGCCCTACCAACTCTGTGGCAAATACTATGGAACCGAGCCTTGCCGGTACCAACAGGATAATGCACCGAGCGATAAAGCAAGGACAGTTACTTCGTGGTTTGACGATAATTCCGTATTGTGTGTCGACTGGCCAGCACAGAGCCCTGATCTTCCCATCGAGCACCTATGGGATGAATTAGAGCGCGCGCATAAGAAGTTTGGAACCAAGGCCTACTACTAAGCAACAGTTAGCGGCAGCATTATGTACTGAACGGAAGCTATACCTATCGCTGTGTTCCGAAATCTTGTCGAAAGCATGTCTAATGGTCAGTTCATGCCTTATTACCAAAAGTGGACCGAGAGCATACTGATGTATATCAAATGCTATGTTGTGTTTCTCTTCTAGGTGTCCGGTGATTTTCGTCAATACAGCGTATACTGGACTGGTGCAGATGAAGTCCCCTCTTTCATTGGGTGGACATATTTGACTCCTCCGGCGGAATGGTGCCGTGCAGCAATGTCACATGGCATACGTCACAAGATCGGAATGCATTTGTTGTACGCCTCACTTCGTCGCACAGATCAACCGCGAGTTCAGACTTTGATACTGCTACTGGTTCGACGATCACTGACATGTCTCCATGGTCAAAATAGGACATGGAAACAGGCTAGTTCTGCGTAACTTTTCTGTATGAATTCAAACTCGTGTAATCGGCATGTATTGTGACCCTAAACATTACAGCGGCATTTGCGTAGAGTACTGCGAGTGAACATACCATACGTCAACGGTTCGCAAAATTCCAAGTAGGAGATACTTCCCTTGCAAAGTGCGACAGCTGATCATCTAAACAGTAGCATTATCGAATGAAGAGCTCAAATATATCGTGGAAGATGATCGACGGCAAAGGTCGGTAAGGCCGCAGCGAATGTCCGTGTGTGTTCAATGGACGATTGTATGTTGGCTGGCGGCTCTGAGGAAAGAGAAAAGTCTGGTTGTCTGCAACATGAATGGCCAGCAGCCAATGAGACACATCGTCTGGTGGTTGTATTTCTCACCTTGCCACTCACAGACAGGAGGGGTTCTTACATCGGATCGTAACCTGCGCTGAAAAGTGGGTCCTTAACGACAATCGTAAGTGATGAACACCGTAATCTGATACAACGGAGTTACTTGCACACCGTCTTCATCTACTTCATACACTCGTAGGATGTCTGGCATGGTGCACGTGATGAGCACTCGTTACCGTGGTACCTCATGAGGTCTGCTTTCGTACCCGATATCACCCCAAGCCATCGTGTCTCGTGCTACTGCGATGCGCCTGGTACGAATACACTCTTCCTCATGCCTCTCCCCAAGGCCACCATTTCCGCCTAAACAGAAGCGCGTTTCGTCCGAGAGTACGATATTATGCATTCGTCACGCCGTTCCCTTCGTTCGATACACAGTTGCAGTCTGACAGTCCGTTACTGCAGTGTCAAAGATATCCTACGGAAGGGCCGACGAGCCTGCAGTCCGAACTGTAATAACAGTAACGCACTGTTACAGCTGACATGGGAGAATGTGTCACAGTTCGTCACTGCTGCGCCAATGCAGTTGATGATGCAAAACGGTCACTAAAAGACATCCTCACGAGATGACGATTGACCCTCGGCATTTTTTGTGTGCGACGTCCGGAACCTTTCCTTTGTGTCCTACGCCCTTCTTCGTACCATTCCCTGCACACTCTTGGACACTGCGCCCCATACGACCGGCAATCTTGTAGAAGGAAGCATTGCAGTCTCTCGTGTCGATTATGCGATCTCTTCGAATTTGCTGATGTGACTGTACGACTGTCTTACACGACGACGAGGGATTCTTACCCACTGCTGACTAAGCAGTGACATACCAACCGAGTCACGGGGTGCTTATAACAGAAAAACTGCCGGTTTCCGGTTTATGATCTTGCGCGATCTGATTTGCCTATACTTCGATTCACCCTAAGATGACAATGCAGTTTAAGGTACAAGAGCCTACGCACTCACTGAGCCTTCGAGGACGGCCGAGAGTTATGTTCATCCGCGTTACTCCCTACTGTGTCCTGCTGTTAGCAGCTGTCAATCACTTCCCCCGTCGACTACCATCCTTGTCTCTCAAACACTGCATATCTACACATGCGTGTGTTGGTCTAATTTTAAAACTTACTTTCTCAAAACAGATCATTTTTACGCTTTCCATGCGTAGGTTGAAGAGGCGTATATGCTCCAGCTTTGTCCGTCTGTTCGTCCGCACGATAACTCGCGTAAAAATGTTTCGATTTCGATGAAATTTTAGTATGTGGTAGGGGACCACCTGGGGACGAGCCCTATTGAAAATGGACGAAATAGGGTCAAAGGTCACGACATAGGAGCGGGATTCATTCCGTTGCCGACGAGTCATAACTTGCGTAAATATGGTTCGATTTCAATGAAAGTTTGGTACGTAACCACCTGGGGACGAACCCTATTGAAAATGGGTGAAGTAAAGTCAAAGGTCAGGACATAGGAGCGGGATGCGTTCCATTGCCCTTATGAGTCATAACTTGCGTAAAAATGGTTCGATTTCGATGAAATTTTAGTATAACTTGGGGACGAATCCTATTTAAAATGGAAGAAATGGGGTCAAAGATCAGGACACAGAATAGGGATCCATTCCATCGCCCATATGCGTTATAACTTACGTAAAAATGCTTCGATTGAGGCAAAACTTTATGTTGTTCCGGAAGTATACTTTACGGGTTCTGTTGAATATCATCGAAATGGGGTCAAAGGTCAGGTCATAGGAGCAAGTTTTATTCTACAGCCATTATCCTCATAAGTTGAGTAATAACTTGAGTAATATGATGAGTAATAACTTGAGTAATGATTAGTTGAGTAATAACTTGAGTAATGATTTCTGGTATGTTGGAAATCTTATCATATTAATGCATTGCATCATTTTACTAACTTGTTAGATTTGTAAAAAATAACTATGTACTTATAAATAAAGAGCTAGGATAACAAAGTATGATTCCGGGCAACAAATGCGTTGGCTTTCACGAAAAATGTTAGGAACTATTTTTAGTCGCTGCGATAGCTTTCCCTTCAGTTTCATCTTAGGGTGAATCGAAGTACAGACGCAGTACGCATGCATGTATGTATGTATGTATGTATGTATGTATGTATGTATGTATGTATGAAGCGGAAATGCTAATCATTTCTTGCTCAACTCCTGTTTTATGACGTTCATGAAAAAAAAGGGGGGGGGGTCTGTTTTTTTTTTTAACGCCAGTGTATGAAGTGCGCACTTCGTTTCTACTTTTGCTTATTCGATATGTTTAAGCGTTCCGTAAGAGATTTAAATTATGTAAATTTCCCTACCAGAATGCTGAATCCAGGATGACCACATCTGTTACCCGGTTGTTGCACGGGCACTGTTAGTGGAAATACATATACAACATATTTTTGAAATTAAGTCTCATAGGTATGATCTGACGTGTCTTCTAAATCGATCGGTGTGCTGAAAGTGACGGGTGCTTTAGTAACGTACCTTTTGTTCCGATAGTTTAGAACTCATTGCTTGTATAGGTACGATCATTAAATTGTTCATCGGTCTCTTATAATTACTTGTGATTGTCATTCAGAAATTTACATCGTCTGTTGTATGAGCAGTGTGTTTCGGAAACGGCATACTCTCATGCATCATAATGCTTTGTCATTGTTACGACACGACATCAATTTACGTAGGAATATTTAGATTCTGGGTGGATCTTCTAGAAACAGAAGCTTTATGACTTGACAAAACTCCATTGACCTAAATTTGTATATATTAAGAGAAAACGTAAGCCAGGATGAAAGCGCGGTTCATTTACCATTGTATGTCATTCCAAGGCCAAAGAAACATTTAAATCGACTTTTAGCAATAAACGCACAAATGCCTATTTCTGTTTTCTGCATGCCTATTTCTGTTATGTGAAATACCATCAAAATTTTACAATATGAAACATCAGATGTTTAAGAACACTTTTTCTTATTTAAAAGGAAGAAATAATAAAAACCGAAGTTTTGCTCATAGGTATTTTTAAGATCACTGAGGAAATTAACGGCAGTTTGTGAAAACAAAAATTTGTCCTTGACGGGGATAGAAATCGCGCTCTCTCACTCGGGAGATAGTTGCTCTCCCAACTGAACTACACGGACGGAATATATCGTTTCACTTTTGTCGTCTTGACACGTGCTTCAACTCTGTAGTACGTCACATCATATCCCTCTTAATGTTGTTTTTTTTAAGCGAAGACCGAATTTTCATTAATTCTAGAAGATGTGTGGAACAAACCACATTTTTCGAAGAACCCCAACGCCCAGTACATCCGTTCTTACGTTCGGGCGCCAATGTGAAAACACAAATTTGTCCGTGAAGGAGATAGAACTCTCGCGCCCTCACTCCGAATTATTATTATTTTTTTTCTTATTGGAGGTTTAACGACCACCGTGAGCAACTCAATGGGATATAAGCAGTCGCCCGTCCCTAATTTAGGGTCACTGGTTCCAGGGAAGGGAGAGAGCCAGTGCCGTAAGACAAACACAACATCCATGCCTCACCGGGATTCGAACCCGGACCCTGTTCGAACGAATGATCAGAGGCCATCGCTTAGACCACTGCGCCACCGCGGCGGCCACTCCGAATTAAGATGCTCTCCCAACTAAACTACACGGACGGAATGTATCGCGCTGCAGATTTGTCGTCTTGACACGTGCTTTACCTATCTGTAGCACGTCACAAGTTTATAACGTAACCCACAATGTAAAATGGCAAACCTTCAGTAGCTGTGAAACTCAAAATGATTTCAACACTGTACCACGGGCACACTTGCTGTTATTCTTGCACACATTAACGCTTAATTTATTAGAATTACGAGGATCAATCAGAAAAAAATGTTACACGTTCGAGAAGGAGAAAGGAAAACTCTCCAACCAAGAAGTGTTTGTGCGATATGGCAAAGGATGTGTGTGTGGGATGCACTATTTGTCTTTGAAATCGCCATGACGATTCAGGCATTCGTCGGACCGCACGACCAGCTTAGCTTGTCCATCCAGGAGCGAAACAATTCATGTCCTTGATGATGCAGTCAGTTTGTTGCAGCTGTTTTGAAGTCATCGTCACACGTGAAGCGAGTACCAGACAGGTGTTGTTTCAGGGCAAGAAAGAGGTGAAAGTCACTTGGGGTCAACTCTGGGCTGTACACGCCAAGCGCCAAGTGCTTCCACACCTCACACTGGAATTTGTGGAGCAAGTGCTACGTGGTGTTCGGCCTCGCGTTATCGTGAAGTAGAATGACACCATTGCTCAGCAGGAGTGTCGCACGATTGGTCGACATAACGATCAGTCGACCGTAACGACTAGTCGACACAACGATTGGTCGAGATAACCATTGGTTCAGAGGATTAAGGTTTACATTCGCAGCGGTACCTCTCAGGACGTACTGACCTCTCAAAACGTAACGTTCCTTTTTTTTTTTTTTTTAATTGGAGGTTTAACGACCACCGTGAGCAACTCAATGGGCTATAAGCAGTCGCCCGTCCCTGATTTAGGGTCACTGGTTCCAGGGAAGGGAGAGAGCCAATGCCGTAAGACAAACACAACATCCATGCCGGACCGGGATTTGAACCCGGACCCCTTACGGACGAATGATCAGAGGCCAACGCCTTAGACCACTGCGCCACCGGGGCGGCCGTTCCTTTTTGTAAATAATATCTTTTAGAATGTAGTCCTCAGAATGTACAGCATTGTAACATATTATTTCCAAATGGGCCCCCGTGTCATCTTTTGTACTCTAAGTGAAATCTATATAGAGGGCCTTCTGAACGATGCTATTTCGGAAAAGGCCCAGGGACACTTTAGGTATAGGCTCCTTGGGGAACATGCTATTTCGGAAAAGGCCCCGGGGCACTTTAGGTATAGGCTCCTTGGGGAAACTGCTACACATAATTTGGGAACTCGGAAAATTGTCACACATTCAAAGCGTTTCTCGGACGAACGGCGATTTGTGATCGTCCCCTTAATCAAAACCATGTGCCAATTTTCCAGTGGGGCAATTTTTCTCTGTGTGGCAATTTTCCGGGTTGTTGAAAGATGTGTGGCAATCTTCCGGTGGGGCAATTTACCGCCAAACTGTTTGCACATATTCATATTTTTTATTTTCCAAGTTCCATTGACCATTTTATGTCGACCAATCGTTACGGCCGGCCAATCGTTTGTGGACCAATCGTTACATACTCGCTCAGCAGTCCTAGACGTTTTCGTTAGATGCTCTGGTGCAATTTTTCCAGGGTGGCGCAGTACCAATCAGCCTTGATGGTGCGTCTATGGTCCAAGAAGTCCACCAAAAACGCACCAGAAGAATACCAGAAAAGGGATGTCATGATTTTTTTAGCAGACGGAGTGATTTAACTTCCTCTGTGACTTAAACTTCCTCTTAAATTCTCATTAACACTGCTCTCACTTCGACTTGAGACCAAGTTTTCAACAGCATCGCCATTTCGAAATGTCACTGGGCATCTCACGCTGGGCGCAGGAGTTCACAGGAGATGCACTAGCGCCATCTTTATGCCACTCTTACGACACCCAGCATTTACTGTATAGCACGTGTATCTTTTTTTCTGATCGACCTTCGTAGAATTTTTGTAATTGTTCTTTTTAAAGGGTATTTCGTAAAAGTGACAAATTTTCATCTACTATCCCCACACACACATTTTTTTTTTTTCGAAGTTTAACGACCATTGTACGGACTAAGGACTGTAAACAATCGCCCGTCCCGACGTTTGGGCTACTGGTTCCGGGGAAGGGAGAGAGAGACTGCCGTAAGAGAATCACACCACGCATGTCTCATCCTGGAATCAAGTCCGGGCCCACTTGGACGAACGGTTAAGAGCAGGCACGTAGACCACTGGGACACAGGCGCTTAGAATAGATCACTTAGACGGCTGAGCAATACTTTTTACATACACCACATTGTGCGAAATGAAACGTGTATTAGGTACAAACCATTACAAATTTATTTGTTTAATGAATTTAAGCAAACTTATGTAATAACTGCGTGTTAGACTGACAGTATATACGCGGTCCAGTTAACATTATTGTGAGCACCAGCTGATAACCAGAGTAACCGCCGTGTGCCGTGCTGGCAGCAGCTAGACGGGCTGGGAGTGACTCAGTAAGGTGCTGGAAGGTGTCCATAGGTATGTGGAGCCAGACTAAATACAGTGTATCTGACAGCTGCTGGAGAGTGCTTGCTGGAGGATCCATAGAGCAAACAACAAGATCGAGGTGGTCCCACAGATGCTCAATTGGGTTTAAGTCTGGTGAATTCGAGTGCCAGGGGAGTACTTTTAAGTTTTATCGTGCTCTTCCAACCCCTCTCGCACATTTCTAGCTGTGTGACAAGTCACATTGTCGTGCTGAAAAATCACATCCGCCCCAGGGAAAACAATCAGCATGTATGGGTGTACGTGGTCTGCAAGGATGGATTCATAACGAATTCGGTCCATAGTGCCTTCTACAGGTATGAGTGGACCCAGACAATGCCACGAAAACATTCCTCAGATCATGTCGCAGGTCCCACGAGCTTGTGTTCTTCCATCAATGGTTGAAGAGTATTTGTTCCCCGATGTTTCTCGCCTTATACGCCAAAGTCCATCCGTTCGATGAAGCAGAAAACGTTACTCATCGGAGAAGGCAATCCTTTGCCAATCAGCGGAGCCCCAATTCCGAGATTGCCGTGCAGATGTAAGCCTTTTCTGCCGCTACACCTTCGTTAGCATAGGTGCAGTGATCATCCATATGCATCGGAGCCCCATACGCAACAGGGTTTGCTGAACTGTCTTTATTTTTGTAGCGTATCGACTGGACCTCGCGCACCTTCGAAGCCGACGTTCATGTCTCACATCAGTGGCACGTGGTGCTCCGCAATTTCCACTTCGCTTATACGCAATGGTGCGATTTCTTCAATCACGATACACTTTAGCCACAACAGCACGCGAACAGTTCACAAACTGCGCTATTCAGAAATACTGCCACACTTGGCCCGAAAGCCGATAATCATCCCATTTTGCAAATCTGATAAAATCGCTCTATTTATCCATGATTCCGTTATTTGATTATTTCACAAATCTTGCGAATTACGCGAATATGTAATAAAAAGCATAATATTATTAAACAACTAAGAAGATTATATTGGAGACGTTTAACTAATGAATATCCAGGGGCCTTCTGTAACTACCATTTCAATAAACTATTGGAAACACATGACCTACTTACTTCATTACGATTAAGATTTTGTAAGATCAATAAACCAGAAGTCCATCCTTACTAACTTTCAGGGCTACATGAAAAAACTGTGTTTTCTTCCGAGTTGCCCCGGAGCATTTAACCATTCTTTCCTAGCATACATGGTATAATCTACAGTGGGGAAGGACAACTACACTCTTCTATATAATTCTGAACGTACCCTTTGCCTACGCATTAACCTAATTTTGAACTCTAAAGGTGGATGGCCACGGTAAATTGTGTTTACCGGTCGTGGGCACCAGTCAGGCGTAAGGTAGGTCTATTTTGAATGTTTAAATTTATTACTTAAGTTGATTTTAAAGTATATTCCTGACAGGTAGGGAGGATGGGATGTCCAGTTTATTTTTATTCGGTCGGGGTTGCTAAATTAGGACGTCCACATGAAACCTGTCAGAAGCTCAACCGTCGGGTGCATCCTCCCCTGAAGATTGGCACCCGGTGGCTGACCTTATATTATTTATATTATTTATGGTAGTCACATATTTAACAAAGTTCTATTGTGCTTGTAGTGTCTGCATTATTTATGTATTTTATTTCAGGTGACATTGACCCCTGCTGCAGAGCGCGAGGTCATGGCATTATATTTTTGCAATTTTATGTTTACTATATATATATATATATAATGAATTTTCAGAAGACAAAAGTGATGTACAATGCTTTTACAAGAAATGAAGATTTATCGATTGATGGAGAAAAGCTGGAGATAACAGACAGGTACGTTTATCTTGTACAGCAGATATGAAGTGAGGGTCACATTGATGAAGAAATTAATTGACGTACAAAACTTGCCTGGAGAGCTTTTGGAAGAAACAGCATAATTTTCAAGAGCAATATGCCATTATGTCTTAAAAGAAAACTGTTTGATCAATGCATCCTTCCAGTGCTTACGTATGGTGCAGAGACGTGGACCTTAACTAAAAGAGACATACAAAGGCTGCAGACAACTCAAAGTATCATGGAGAGGTGCATGCTTGGTGTAACCAGGAGAGATAAGAAGAGGAACTCGTGGATCCGAAAAATGACAAGAGTGGAAGACATCATGATCAGAGTTAAATCCCTGAAATGGCAATGGGCTGGGCATACTGCCAGAAGGACAGACCATCGATGGACAGTCGAAATTTTAGATTGGATTCCAAGGGACAGGAAAAGACCCAGAAGAAGACCACATGGGAGATGTGTGGATGAAATTCGAAAGTATGCGGGAGTGACATGGAGGAGACTGGCACAAGACAGACCGTTGTGGAGGAAACTTTGGGAGACCTTCGTCCAGCAGTGGATTGATAATGGTTAATGATGATATAATAAATTTATAAAAGGGTGCAGTATTTGTGTCTGCAGTCTTTTAATCTCGTAGCAGTGCCACAGTCGCAGGCAAAACAGCTGTTGTAGAGTAATTGTCGACAATGTCAGATCTCAGTGACCTCAAAAAAGGCATGATCTTTGTTGCGCGTGTTACAGGAGCTTGAGTATCTAGAACGGCAGAAATAGTAGGAGTAACATGAAGAACTGCGTCGAAGTTTATATCTGCCTATAAAAAAGGACACGACGTTCCCTCCAAACGTGTAAAATGTGGACGCTAAACGATTTCAGATAAATTGTGGACGATTAACGATTTCGAATGTTGCCAGATATTGTATTATACAATGTGAGCACAAGACCACGGCACCGAAAATAGCAGTAGTGTTTACCACCAGTCGGAATGATCCCCTTTCTGTTATACCAGTTCGTTGGAAATTCCATTGTGCCTGTATTTATGGCAGTGCTACAATCCACAAACCTCTGACTACCAACAGCAGTGCAACAAAACCTGTAAGGTGGTGCAAAGCACATACAAACTAAGATGCTAGATTGACATCGTGTCGTATTGCCTGATGTATTGTGGTTCACATTGTTTCTCACAATATAGAGCGTACGTTTAGTGAAAACCTGTTGATACGTACCACCCCAGCTGTTTGGTTCCGACTGTGAAACATGAAGCTGGATCCTTGATGCTGTGGTGTGCATCAAGGATCCACCTTCATGTTTTTCGTGTGGAATTCCATTGAGCCCTTGGTTTCCCTGAAGGTTCGTGTCACATCTGCAATGTACGAATACATCAATGAATGAAATACGGGATTACACCATTGTACAATACACATTTGGAATATGTGAATCCGCTTATTGGTGTAAATATGACATGGATGTTAAGTCAGATAATATCCGATTTTTTTTTAATTTTGTCGTCTTAGAGCGGGAATCGAACACATTTGTATTGTACAATGGTGCAATCCCGTATTTGATTCATTGATATTCTGCGTCTTCGGGCAATCACGGGAATGAATTCTAAACCTCCAGATTCGCAATATATGAATGCCGGTTGCTTCGAGTAGCGAATCCTCTGATGGTTATATTCAAATTAATCGGAAACTTGAAACTTGGTCGTTCTTGGTGCTATAGTAGGTAGCATACTCCGCTGCTAATCCGGGAGACGCCTGTTCGACACCCGATCTAGGACGACGAAATTTTTGAGTTTTCGGATATTATCTGACTTAACATCCATGTCATATTTGCACCAATAAACAGATAAAGCAAGTAAATATACATCTTCCAAATTTGTATAGTACGAATACATTCTTGTGGGCCACCTGCACCGAGTATTGCGCGTATTGTTCCCTAAAGACCGACCGTAGCTTCAAGCAGATAATGCACCAGTGTACTGTGAGCAACTTGTGGTTTCCGGAGCATAAGGACGAGGTTCAGAAGCTACCCTGGTCACCTGAGTATCCAGACCTCAATATTATTGAGCTTTTGTAGGAGTATCTGGAGCAAAAAGTCAGATCACACTTTCTACCTCCAACATCAATGGCGCAGTTGGATATATTTACAGGAAGAATGGTACCAAAAACCATTTTCGTGTGTGCACGAGTTGTATAAGTCTGTTCCAAGTGGAAATGCGTCTGTTCTGAAAGCCGCCACCAGCTGCGCCCACGGCTTATTAATTCTCTACAAACAGTGTTCCCATTATTTTGATAACATCTGTATCTCTCCAACATTGGCATAAATTTAAGTCTTTTTCAGTAGTTTCGGTAGTGTTGGATTTATGAATAACAAAGATTTGTCACTTTGTATCTTCAAAACTATCAAAAATTATCACATGCATGAATAGTGTGTTTATTTTAAAATACAACATTAATTCGCAGTCTTCGTACGATGTTTCCTTGATCATGGGTAAAGTGATTATATCTCTTCAAACAGTTAAGTATTAAGAAAACTATTGTTTCTGAGATAGGGACAATTTGATGATCAAAGAAAATGATTCTATTTCCTAAACGAATAAGTTTTTTTCTTCCATGGAGCATAAATTCTGCAACAAATTGATTGTGTTGTGCCGAAAATCTTCCACAAGAGGCGTTCCGAAATAAGATCAAACAAAACAATTTACTTCCTCATTAGGAGGTTCCAAGAGATGAAGTCATCGAAAAGGCAACAATTCCCACGCATTTGTAAACGACGCCTCGCTGGAAGACGTGCAGCAAAGTTTGATGCAGCCTCTAAATCCGCGGTGGCCAACCCAATCAAAATTCACATGTCGAATTTGTCTCAGTAATTAAATTTCTAAGAACTCCCCCCCCCCTAAATGGAAAAAAATCACAAAGCGTGTGAAAGGAACAAGCCAGAAATGATGCGTCAATGTCATGTGACGTACTAGAGAGGTGAAGTACATTCAAGACGGCAAAGTTGCAGCGCTAAATTCCGTTGGTGTAGCTTAATTGGGAAAGCATTCGGCTTTGGAGCTGAAGGATGGCGGGGTTCGTTCCCGCGACCGTAAAATTTGTGTTTTCACATTGGCGTCCGATTGTGGAAATGAATTTACTGGCTGTTGGGTTCTTCGAAAAATGTGTTATGTTCCTTGCGCACTGTTATCCATGATGCTTCGAATAGTGAAACACTCGTGGTTGCAGCTGCACATTATTCATGCGTTAAAAGGGGTCACTGTCCTCACTTTGTTCCGCGGAGAGGGTACATTCGCTAATATTATAAATCAGCTGACAAGTGGTACGCTTTTAAAAAGCGATTGCTCAAAACGCAACACTTTCGGATATTTTAGAACAAAGCTATTCTATAATATTCAGTCTGCCAAATGCTCTTATTCAGTCAAGACGCCTTTTTTGAAAGCTCCTTTCCTAATGAATACAATGTTCAAATATCTTCATTTGTGCCACAACACATATGGTATATGTATACACACAGTCGAGTCACATTATTGTGACTACCAGCTAATATCCAGAGTAACCGCCGTGTGCAGTGCGAACAGCAGCTAGACGGTCTGGGAGTGACTCAATAAGGTACTGGAAGGTGTTCACAGGTATGTGGAGCCATGCTGACTGCAGTGCATCTGACAGCTACTGGAGGATCCATAGAGCGAACAACACGATCAAGGTGGTCCCACAGATGCTCAATAGGGTTTAAGTCTAGGGAATTAGGGGGCTAAGGAAGTACTTTGAAGTCTTCATCGTGCTCTTCCAACCATTCTCGGCCATTTCTAGCTGTGTGACACGTCACAATGTCGTGCTCGAATATCCCATCCGCCACAGGGAAGACAATCAGCATGTATGGGTGTGCGTGGTCTGCAAGGATGGATTCATAACGAATTCGGTCCATAGTGCCTTCTACAGGTATGAGTGGACCCTGGGAATGCCACCGAAAGCATTCCCCAGACAATAACGCTGCCTCCACCAGCATGTGTTCTTCTATCAATGGTTGAAGAGTGTTTTGTTCGCCGATGTTTTCCGCCTTATACGCCAAAGTCCATCCGTTCGATGAAGTAGAAAACATGACTCATCGGAGAAGGCAATCCTTTGCCAATCAGCGGAAATCCCATGCCGATACTGCGGTGCAAATTTAAGCCTTTTCTGCCGATTCACCTCCGTTAGCATAGGTGTAGTGGCCATCCGTCTGCATCGGAGCCCCATACGCAGCAGGGTTGGCTGAACTGTCGTTTTAGACAACTTCCTGTAGCCACCTGGTACATTCGGCCAGTGAGGTGCTCCACTGTAGCGTGTCGATCGGCCTCATGCGCCTTCGCAGCCGACGTTCCCTTCTCACATCAATGGCTCGTAGTGTTCCGCAGTTTCCCCATCGCTTATTCGCGATGGTACAATTTCTGCTATCACGATACACCTTAACCACAGAAGTACGTGAATAGTTTACAAACTGCGCTGTATCAGAAATACTTCGACTCTTGTCCCGTAAGTCGATAATTATTCCCTTTTTGCAAATCTGATGAATCACTCCTTTTATCCATGACAGCAACGAGTGATATGTTTTCAGAATGCCTACAGTACACCTTATATACCTTCCAATGCAGCTCACGACACGCGCCTTCTTTCATTGGCTACGCGCTGTTGACGTCAAAAGTAGGAGATAGCCACGATAATATGACTCTACTGTGTAAACACTGAGTGACCACTTTATTATGCCCACTTGACGGTTTTAAGCAATGAGCTATGGCTGCACGCTGTTGCCGCCAGAGGGAGAGGTTGGTATAAAAAGGGAAAGCTTAGTGCTCGCGACAGTAGTAGAAGTGATTTTTGGGGAAGAGATGGGTAAAAAAAAATGCGATTTGACGGATTTTCAACGTGGGATGATTGTAGGAGCTCGGAGCCATGGAGCGAGTATCACCGAAACCGCCGCATTCGTGAAATGTTCCAGAGCAGCTGTTGTTAAAGTGTTTAAAGACTGGACTGTCAGACAAAAAACTGGGTCTCTACGTGCAACGTTTGGTCGTCATCGACTAGAGACTGCTCGGGCGGAACGGAGAGTGTCCAGACTGGTAACAGACAACAGAAGGGCAACAGTGCAGCAAATTACAGACCATCTTAATCAAGGATCCCCTCAAATGATCTCTGCACGCACTGTTCGCCGTATACTGCATCGGATGGGATATGGCATCCGAAGGCCTGTTGGAACACCTTTGCTGTCTGCAGTTAACAAGAGAAAACGTCTCCAGTTCGCATAGGAGCACAAGGATTGGACAGTCGATAATTGGAAACAAATTATGTGGTCCGATGAATCACGTTTTCAGTTGCACCATGCCGATGGGCGAGTGAGAATTTGGCGAAAACAGCACGAAAGCATGGATCCCAAATGCATTGCTACAACCCTTCAAGCTGGTGGAGGCAACGTTATGCTTTGGGGAATGTTTTCCTGGCATGCTTTGTGCCCTTTAATTCGTGTTGATCAACGTCTGAGTGGCACATCATATCTAAACATAGTTGCCGACCAAGTGCATCCTGTCATGTGGATGGTTTATCCCAATGGCGATGGCTAACTTTCAACAAGATAATGCGTCCTGCCATAGAGCTCGTATTGTACAAAATTGGTTTCAGGAACATGCCGGTGAGTTTACTTTGCTTAGGTGGCCCCCACAATCTTCAGATCTCAATCCCTTTGAGAATTTGTGGGATGAAGTTGAACAAGCCATCAGACAGCTGGATCCACAACCCTGCAATCTCACACTCCTGGAAAGTGCTATTCATCAAGCATGGTCTCAGATTCCACAAACCACCTATCAACATCTCGGGGAGTCCATGCCACGAAGAATCGACGCAGTATTAAAGGCAAAAGGTGGTCAAACGAAGTACTGAGGAGGTGGTCATAATAAAGTGGCCACTCAGTTTATATTATTCGACAATAGTTCCACAAAATCACAAGAAGACATCAAGCACGGCGGAGGGTAGGGAAGTAGACTTCAAACATTGGAAACACTTTCGGAGGAGGGAAATGTATATTTTATGAAAAAAGAATAAATAAAGGAAAAATGGTTAACCCTCTTTACTTTATATCATCATTCCCCTGCTCAAACCACATTTTGCGCTCAGTTTCTTTATCTAGCGATAGTTAATGAGTGGTCATTGCATCACGTACAGCATCAATTGAACGTCCACTTTTCCAAAAATTCAAAGTAAATAATTTTAATAGAAAAACTACTTTTCCCAAAAGATGCTTCAGAGTCCAGAATAAAAGCATCATGTCTGTTTGCGAAAGTGCATCCTGCGTGTAGATCATAATTAAGACCCACAAGCCACAAATTAAGGCAAAAAAAAAAAAAAAAAAGAAAAACTGAGCACATTTCTCGCCTAACCAGAGATGATTGAAGAAACACATTAAAAAGTCAGCACTCAAATGTAAAATATAGTGTACACTTCGACGAAAAAGTTGTATGTGTAATACGCAAGAAACAGGCGTGCTCTTACTGAGCTGAGGCGAAAGCAATTGCCGCATCGGTAACTACTCAAGGAGGATAGAATAAGAGGAGGGAGCATGTGCTCTCACCGTTGAAGCCAGCTGAGTTGTGTGGCCGCCATGTTACATTACCCTCAGTTGCTCATCTTTGCTTTGTAAGGTAAGGAAGATTTCAGATTTCTATTACGTGTGAGAAGGACGTTTGCTTATGACTGATTTATGGAATTGTTTATTTGAAGTTCAACTAACATTAAAAGCTGAAGAGATATCTATTTGCGGATCAAAAACGTATGATGGAATAGCTAAGCATTTCTAGTACGAACTGCAAAGTTGTTCAGTTTTCAATAACTTCTGGTCAAAAATTACATTCCTGAAAACGTTTTGTAAAAAGCAGTCGTTTCTCGCGCACAATGACATATGTGTTTTGTTTTTTTTTTAATTTGTAAATTACCGCATTTATTATTAGCACATAGTAATCTATCAACGCCAACGGATTTTATTGACCGCTACAAACGCTTTTCAGTTTTGCATATTTCGTGTATTCTTCGTTAAAAGTTTGCAAATTATTAAAGTTTAGCATGAACTATCGTATCTAAGGTAATATTTCGTTGCATTTCTGTTTTTTTTTTTATTGGAGGTTTAGCGACCACCGTGAGCAACTCAATGGGCTTTAAGCAGTCGCCCGTCCCTAATTTAGGGTCACCGATTCCAGGGAAGGGAGAGAACCAGTGCCGTAAGACAAACACAACATCCATGCCTCACCGGGATTCGAACCCGGACCCCGTTCGGACGAATGATCAGAGGCCATTGCTTAGACCACTGCGCCACCGGGGCGGCCATTTCTGTTTTCAGAAATATTTACTGGATCACATGAAATAAATCAACGTTTTATTCTTCACTTTAGAGTGTGTGAACGGCTTCATGCATTACTTTAAGCAGGATGTACGTACTTTCGGTGTGATGAGTTAAATGGTTTTTTGCCGTACGCAGCGGTAAAACGTGACCTAGCAGTGCTTTGAAAGAAAAGAAAACAGTGGTGTTATTATAGACTATATCCTTAAAGTACATGATATTTTGTCTTTTCGCAAGAAGGCTTTGAAAGTGTTAACCTGCCTACGTTGTTAGGTACGTAATTCGATGGGAAGCAATCAGAAGGGTAACCTAAGATGGCTACCGCTCAGAGCGCCGGCTTCAGAGCTTTACATGGGGCTTGCTTGTTATGCTCCCTCCCCTTATTCTATCCTATTTGTAACTACTTTACCAAGAGCATCAGCTCTGGTCTACTCGCTCCCATTGGACAAAAATCGTTGCCTTCCTCCAATAGAAACACAGACGCCAGCTGATTTTAGGCGGCGTTCGAGTTTCGCCTCAAAATCCGTAGAGGAAATCATGATCTGGGGAACCTCTCCCCCCCCCTCTCCGCGCGGTCTCTTGTAAACTTGGTTGTAACAGAGACGACTCAGATGATCGCCTCTCTAGGCGCAAAGAATATGCTCGTTTCAACCCCTTAGCAAAAACAGCATTTCAACTTTATAAATTTAATGCTCATGAATTCAGGCCTCATTCTCTGGTTGAAGCCTTTTTTCTAATTTACGAATCACAATGAGAATTTCATAGTTTTATTTAGCCTGCACAATTAAATGCGTGTTATATCTTACATATGTAAAATCTTTGTCATGGACGAAAAATTTCTGATCAGGCGGCGCCTCACTTGCCTCATCTGACGAGCCGTCCACGTTTACGATGCAGCAGCAGAACGCACTATGTAGGTTTCGTTTTTTTTTCTTTTTTTTTTTTTTTTGGTTGGAGGTTTAACGACCACCGTGAGCAACTCAATGGGCTATAAGCAGTCGCCCGTCCCTAATTAAGGGTCACTGGTTCCAGGGAAGGGAGAGAGCCAGTGCCGTAAGACAAACACAACATCCATGCCTCACCGGGATTTGAACCCGGACCCCTTACGGACGAACGATCAGAGGCCAGCGCCTTAGACCACTGCGCCACCGGGGCGGCCTATGCAGGTTTCGTCCACGCCCGTCGTCTCACGACAGCCATTAGCAGAACATGATCATGATCATATGTAGAGGATTTTAGGGAGGGTGTGCCTGATCCCAGGTCTTAAACATTCCTTAGAAATAGGAAGCTAGGAGATTTGGGCTAGAGTGCCCGATAGAAAAGTGACAGGGAAGCGAGGTAGAAAGGGGGAGGAAGACGCCCTTATTTATTACCGGGGGGCCAGTACCCGGGGTCCGACGGCTTAACGTGCCCATCCGACGCACGGCGGATATTTAGTGGATCGAGCGTTCGTACCTGCTGGGATCGAACCTGAGGTTCCTACCGTGGCAGTCACGAGCGTCGCCCACTGGGCCACTCGCGGCCCCATTAGCAGAACAATAGGGTCCATGTACATCTGATACGTGAGTCATTTCCTGCTTTCAGGACGACTCAATCTACTGAACGACTTTCATTACTCCTCGTCTACACCTGTCAGGCACCACTTCCGTCAAACCCATTCGTATCCATTTTCGCTTGGATTTCTTTAGTTTGGTGAGCCTTATTCTTTTTAAAATCAAGTTGCTTCAACATACTTATTTTTGCAGCAGCCTGATTTTCTCTGTGTTTATGATACTTCATTTCTAAGCCATTATTGAACAGATTTGTTATCAGGGAACGAACTGAACTAACAGCAACCTCTGCTGTTTCCTCACTAACAGTAGATGAATCAGGAGAATCAAATAAATCAATGAAGGAAGAAATATCCTTCATAATACATGGAAAATGCACCGAATATTCAAGCAAAGCAAACTGAATTTGTTTGTACCTTTTTACTGGTCATCCACGTAACACTTCTCAGAAAACTTGAAAATTTCATTGCCCTGAAGCGAGAATCGCAACCCCGCATCTCCCAATTACCGCTCAAGTATGCCAACTATTACACCACCCAGGACAGTGAAGTTCCAAGTAACTGAGCCATAGGAATCTGAAAGACCTTTAAATTTTTGCTAATCGAAACATCCCAGCTTTCTCATAGCGCTTTGACCCAATTCCCATCCGGCCGGATGTAGGTCAAAGGTCACCAGTACCACCGATATGAGGAAGCATGGATAGCATTATATAGTGCTATGAGGAAACATGGATGCTTCGACTAGCGAAAATCTGAGGACTTTCAGATTCCTGTGTTTCAGTTACTTGGTACTTTACTGTCCTGGATGGTGTAATGGTTAGCATACTCGACCGGTAATGGGGAGATGCGGAGGTTCGATTCCCGCTTCAGGACGATGGTATTTTCAAGTTTTCTGAAAAGTGTTACATGGATGACCAGTGTGTGGTAAAGCAAATTCAGTTTGTTTTGCTTGAATATTCTGAGAATCAAATAATTGTGAAAAAAGTGATAACAGTGACAAAATGTGGAAAACAAGACTGGAAGAATGTCCCTCAACAATTTCAACAGAGTTGAGTGGTTGACTGTGCTGTCGTGCGGGTTAATGACAAGCTAACGTACCTTGTGTGTAGCGAATTGTTCAGTGAAATCAAGGCTGACAATGTGAAGACTTTCAGAAACAGCGCAATTGTTTTCTGATAGCAAATTTCCTCGTGATACTCATGCTCGGGCAAATGGGCTGGTACATTAAGTATCAAGGATTATCTTCCTATTTTAGACTCTACCGAAAAGTACTGATCCAATTTTCTTATTTTGAAGTATAACATATCTTCAATAAAATTAGATGTGAGATACTTTACACAATACTTAATATCTGGTTGAGACAAAAATTAATATAACCAACTAATTTAGGGATAAGTTTAATTTCATTAATTCTTATAAAGATTGGGTTCATAGTGTCCTTCCTGTTTCTAAACTACATTTACTCTTATATCTTTAAATTTTTATGACTCTTTTCTGATTTACATCGCAATAATTATAAAATCAGTAAAGAACTCCTCTAACCACATTCTGAAATCGTTATATCTGCTTTCTAACTTATTTTTATGAACTAAAGAATGAGCTGACTATTTATCAAAACCACCTTTAAATCAAATCCATTTACTAAGGCCTGTCCAATGGAATCTCAATAGCCGCTGAATCTCAAGTCGAAAATCTGAACATTTCTTGTATGTATGTGAATGAATGCTTAACGTTAGCAAGTTAAAACGCTACCTTGATTTTAGCCCGTAAAAAGAAACCTTTTCTAATCGAGAAATTGTTAAATAAATTCTAGTTCCTGCTTCAAAAATTTTGCTGGAAAACTTTGGGGAAAAAAGCTGAAGATAAAGGCATAGCAAATGTGAAGAATCTGCCATTAAATCGCGAACCTATTCTTTGCTGAATTCTGGATATCTTCTTAATATTCAGATACAAATCAATGTTCAATTGCAAAAGAAGTTAACATTGTTTTTTTTGGGGCACTTGGTGAATCGACCGATTGACACTTCGTCTGTGATGCGTCTGGGTTCGAATCCCGATGATGCGTGGATTTTGTGTTTGTATTACGGCACTGGCCCTCTCCGTTCCCTGGAAATGGTGGCCTAAATTAGGGACAGGCAGCTGCTTATAAGCCATCGATTTGCTCATGGTAGTCGTTAAATCCTCAACAACAACAAAAATTTGACAGATGTTTCAGAAGCAGCCCAGTAATATGGGTGGCGGGAGGAATAGAACCCCATGTATTCAGCGACGAGTCTCGCTTCTGTCTCAGCACAGTTGATTGTGATTCTGGAGACGACGTGGTCACCGGATTGATCTTGCTGCCACCGTTAGTGTCATATAGCTTCTGGGCCTTGTGTCGCGATTCGATTTCAATAGTCGTTCACAGCTCGTACGCATAATGTGTACAATAAAAGCACGACGATAGGTCGATGAGGTGCTGAAGACCGCTTTATCTCCGAGGTATCCCGAATGCCCAATTTCAACAAGATAACGCCTGCCCGCACACTGCCAGGAAAAAGCACGATCCCCAGACTTTCCTCCAATACAAAACGTGCAGAAGTTATCGCCTCTGCACTACCCCTCGAAAGGTCAATCAATTGGGGACACAAGTCAATGACGCACTTTTTATTGGGGGTTTAACGAGCATCGTGCGTAACTCAATGGACTATAAGCAGTCGCCCGTCCATAATTTAGATGTACTGGCTCCAGGGAAGGGAGAGGGCAAACGCTATTCATGTCTCACCCGGGATATAAACCCAGGCCCATCTCGGACGAATGGTCAGAAGCCACCGCTTAGACCACTGCACCATCAAGGAGGAAAGCTCAATGACGCATTATCAGCGAAACTTTCAGACTCCATCCGGGGACTTCCGCATTCTATTCCACGCCATGTTGTCGAACATATTGCCGAGAATAGGTTCATAGTACCAACTGACTCACGCCACATTACAGTGTCTCCTAATACATCACATTCATGTAATGCCTCAGAAATTAAATCGCTTCTTTCCCACCGACTTGCCTACATGTGTATTAAGCTTAGTTTCATTTTGTGTATTCCTTCAGGGTGTGGCATGTTCTACACAGTCGAGTCACATTGTGACCACCTCCTACTTTTGACGTCAACAGGGCGTAGCAAATGAAAGAGGACACGTGTCGTGAGCTGGCTTGGAGGGTACACAAAATGTTCTCTAGGCATTCTGAAAACATCACTCGTTGCTGTCATGGATAAAAGGAACAATTTATCAAATTAGCAAAAAGGGATGATTATTGGCTTTCGGGCCAAGGGCGGCAGTATTTCTGAAACAGTTTATGAACTGTTCGCGTGCTGCTGTGTTTAAAGTGTATCGTGATTGGAGAAATGGCACAATTACGAATAAGCAACGTGCAAACTGCGAAACACCACGTGCCATTGATATGAGAAGTCAACGTCGGCTGCGAAGGTGCGTGAGGGCCGATCGACACGCTACGGTGGAGCAACTCACTGGCCGAATGAACCAGGGAGCTACCGAAAGTGTGTCTAAAATCACAGTTTAGCGAACCCTGCTGCGTGTGGGGCTCCGATGCAGACGGATGGTCACTGCATTTATGCTAACGGAGGTGCATCGGCAGAAAAGGCTTACATTTGCACGGAAGTATCGGAATTGGGGCTCCGCTGATGGACAGAGGATTGCCCTCTCCGATGAGTCACGTTTTCTGCTTCATCGAACGGATGGACTTTGGCGTATAAGGCGGGAAGCATCGGAGAACAAACACTCTTAAACCATTGATAGAAGAACACATTCTGGTGGAGGCAGCATTATTGTCTGGGGAATGCTTTCGTGACATTCCCAGGGTCCACTCATACCTGTGGAAGGCACTATGGACCGAATTCGTTATGAATCCATCCTTGCTGCCTACGTACACCCACACATGCTGATTGTCTTCCCTGTGGCGGATGGGATATTCCAGCACGACAGTGCGACGTGTCACACAGCTAGAAATGTCCGAGAATTGTTGGAAGAGCACGATGAAGACTTCAAAGTACTTCCCTGGCACCCTAATTTCCCAGAGTTAAACCCAATTGAGCATCTGTGGGACCACCTCGATCGTGTTATTTGCTCTATGGATCCTCCACCACGCACGCTCCAGCAGCTGTCAGATGCACTGCAGTCAGCATGGCTCCACATACCTGTGAACACCTTCCAGCACCTTATTGAGTCACTTCCATCCCGTCTAGCTGCTGTCCGCGCTGCACACAGCGGTTACTCTGGATATTAGCTGTTGGTCACAATAATGTGACTCAATCGAGCATGTAGCGCAGTGTATTTTGGTGATCGTCAAGAAATAATAATAGAAGTCTTAGGGTTGCGTTATAAATGACCACCCTGTGTGTGCATGCGTGTATTTGTAAGAACTAAATAAACGTTTCAGTTCCTGCAGATTGTCTCTCAACTTTTTGATCAGCCTGGTGGAAAAATAAGAGTCAACATTCAATTGGCGGCTCTCAGCTGATTATATGCTAAACGTTTCTCCTGAAAGATGAATGGCTCGGAAGTTGATAAGGTCGAGTGGAGGTCAGGGTTGGGCGTTGCCAGATGTCATGACCTGAGAGGCTCAGATAACTCCTTCATGTCGCCGAGCCAGACTTCAGTCGAGATGAAATGGAGCCCTTCACTTCAGGACAAAGCTGAGCTTATCCCTTATTGCGAATGTCTCTGTAATTTAACTCCGAAATAAATCACACTGCAAATTACAATTCGACAGTGATTTATTTTGAAGTTACATAGTAACTGTGTCATTGTTCATAGCATGCCGCTTGCTAAGGGTTAAGAAATTGTAACTGGATAAATCTATGGGCTAAAAATTTTAGCATCCTAAAGTTTCTGATACGATAAAGGTTACGCCTACTTCCAGAAATCGTTTAATCGTTAGAGATGGAATTAAGTTATAAATAAATTTGAAATGCTTCACAGGAATGAAGTCGGGAAACTGGAATTTAATTTGAGTAGCAATTTAATGTGTTTCATTTCTTTGTAGTGTTACATTGGTTTCACAGGTCTTAGAATTAATTCTTTTCCAAGTAAGGAATATTCAACAATAGGCCCTTTTTTTTTCTTCAAAATAGAAAATAGTCTTTAAGATGTTATCCATCAGGTAACTAACGGTTATCAGTAGAGTTGTAAAGCAGCAGAGTTTCCCATGCAAATCGAACTTAGTACATTGACAAAGTGTTTAATTGTTTTATTATTTAATTGGCCTACGCAGCAATTAGAACATTATGATCCCAAGACGCATCGAGAGAGCTAATTGATTTCATTGCTCTTGGAGCCAAGGAACGCTCTCTCATTCAAGCGAGGGGCCGAGACAAAGGAGAGACTATCGGACATGGAGGTCACGCTACGAAAGGAATAGGAGGTAGAGACGTTTTTGAGCAAGAGAGGAAGCAGGGCATGTGCGAAAGAATGAGAAGTTACGTAAAATTGGAGTTGGTAAGAAATAGCGAGGAACTAAGAAACGGAATAACTAACCAGAGGGGCAAAAGCTCTAAGAGATAAAAGAACAAAACAATTCCAGGACAACCTGGACTATAAGTTTAAGCAAGCAATAAATTAATTGAAACTTCAACATTCCTCAACTATTTCTCGTTTCAACTGCAACTAGCTGCAATTAGGCTTAAATATACAACTCGAATGGGCCTTATAAGTCAATGACTACCGCCCCTCTAACAGTAACTCGATGAACTAAAAATGCAATGATGCACATTTAATTAAAAAATTATTTTCAGCACTCGCTTGAAAAATTCAAAAATGCCCTTCGAAGCTCTGTCATTAGATTTATTCCAAACTTGAAATACGTTTGTTAACATAATGCTGATAAGATGAATTACACAACGTTTGATTTAAAACTTCTCCGCCGCCCCGGTAGCGCAGTGGTCTAAGCGATGGCTCCTGATCACTTGCCCCAAGATGAGTCCGGGTTAGAATCCCGGTGAGGAATGGTTGTTTTTGTCTTACGGCACTGGCCCTCTCCCTTTTCTGGAACCAGTGACTCTAAATTAGAGACGTAATACTGCTTACAGCCCATTGAATTGCTCACGGTAGTCGTTACCTCCCTTCGCTCTAAAAAAAAAAAAAAAAAAAAAAAAAAAAAAAAAAAAAAAAAAGATCGATCCGCAAGTCAAATTTCAGCTTTTGTTTTCGTCGAAGAAACGTAATGAGCCAATTTTTTAGACTGAAACGATGGAAATAAATGTTAATACGCATATTTCTTCAAGCCTGAAATAAATTTAAATCTGTTTTCCAAATGAACGTGATATGAAACTAATGCCTTTTATCAATCGGTAAAAAAGCGGAAGTGCATATTGTAGCTTTAGAGGCGATTTCTTAGATACCAAATATGTGTTTTCGATTAAATGAGAGTGTCACTTGTTTCTGCAGGGAATTCCCTGGGCTTCCTAAACCAAGGTACTACACTTTCTAAAGCTGTAATCCTGGTACAGACAAAACCACCTCAAGAGATATAAATAAGAAGAGCTATCATGCTAGATAATTCTGCTAGATTCTGATCTTCGTCTTTTGTAGACAAAGATGGAGTTCTGAAAATTGAATGCATTTGTTTTTGTCAGAGACAGTTGAGTTATAAACGAAGCTACATGACCTATTTTTCCCACAATTCTTCTGGTGGGCTGCGTTCAAATGAGAAGTTCTATTTAAGATTCCCTTCCTCTTCGATCACAAGTATTACACGAAAATTAAATTGTCGTTTAACAGAAGATGCTACTCGAACACAATACACCGGTGATGTGACAGCGAAGTACATGAAAACTAATAAATGCAATTTTCAGAGAATTATATTATTATATAGACCCCAATAACAATATGCGAAGTAGAACTAACCTAAATGAAATAGTTGCGAACAGAAGTACACAAGAACATGCTACCAGACTTTTCTCGGTGAATAAATTTTTTCTCGAATTTTGAAGTTTTCAAACTTTTCTTACTAAGAAAACACAATTTGTCCCTCAGGCTAGTAGTACAGGATATGCTTACATTTGTCTGTTTTGCAGCCGTATCACCCCTTCCGTTAATTCGCAGAGAGAGAGAGTCTTGAACTGTTTACAGTGCTTCTGGCTAGAGCACAGAACTCAGAGATTAGAATATTGTGATAGTCGCTGTAAAGTATTAAAAAGAAAAACAGTTAATGAATACTAATTGTTTTAATGAAAGAATGTTTTTCAGCTCTGTGTGTGTTCTTCTACACGTTAAACAACGCATCCCACCAAACAATTCCTCACTTTATTTTTCGATAATTTGCATACCAGTCACTAATTCAACTATGCCCAGTTCAACTGCTATTCCGAGCAAGTATGTCATGTGCTAATATTGTAGCACAAAAATGAAAGAAAAATACTTTTTTCCAGATGATCCTATGATTGCTATGTCATGCTTCCTAAGTATCTAGCAGCATGTGACCATATTAACCCACCATGCATGTACAGCTGGGCGAGGGAATACGAAAACCATACTACTTTACATTGATTTCCTTGGGTTGAGGAGATGTACTGTAGGATCATTTAACTGCCGCAGTCATAGCTCTCTCAGGAAACGACCACCTTAAGGTGGTTCCACTAGTAATTTCCTGGGTACCCTGCTAATGATATAACTTTAGAACACAATTTGGCAGCGAATAATGGATTTTCTGAAATGAAACTTTTTACACAGATAAAAATGACCTTAAATCCCAATTTGGGGTACATAATATTTTCCAAATATTATTTCGAAGTATTTTAAAAATCAATTACTTTTTTTTTATATAGTGTTGAAAGAATGAGTGATGAGATGCTTACTAAGAAAATCTCTTTAGCTCAAGTGGCAGGAAGGAAAGGCAGAGGAAATCCAAGGAAGTCATGGGATGATCAGATTCAGGATTGTCTGCATGAGAAAAAGTTTATGAGTATGAAGTATAGAAGATCTTGTGCACGGCGTGTGATGGATGTCAGTGAAGCCTGAGTTGTGTGTCAAGATCGCTGCAAATGGAGAAGTTTGATAAGGCAACAGTAAGTTAAAAATATCTGGTAGTTTGTATTTGTGGAGTTAACCTCTGAATCTCAGAGAACAGTTTAGTGATATGTATATGTATGTAGCTTGCTACTAGGTGGTTCCACATGTCCAAATGATTGGCTTAATGTTGCCATGTCGTACTTTTACCTTGTAATATTATTAATTTACGGAATGGGTTGAACACATGAGTGGCCTCAAAGGTTAAGATGGAATGTTATTAAAGACTTAAACTTTGATTAAGCATTCTAACATTAATTCAGCTTAAAATGTGTTGTGAACATTAGATACTACTGATGCTGACCATTGCTTCTAGTCTCGTTCGTAGTAAGATTTGTAATGACGTCACGAAGGTACTGTTTTTTTTTTGTTTTTTTGATTGGAGGTTTAACGACCACCGTGAGCAACTCAATGGGCTATAAGCAGTCGCCCGTCCCTAATTTAGGGTCACTGATTCCAGGGAAGGGAGAGAACCAGTGCCGTAAACAAACACAACATTCATGCCTCACCGGGATTCGAACCCGGACCCCGTTCGGACGAATGATCAGAGGCCATCGCTTAGACCACTGCGCCACCGGGGCGGCATTACTGGTTTTGAGACTGTTGCTTCTGTTGTGTTTATAAGTTTACGTTGTATTCTCGTGTGGGTGTGCTTTTTTATTGTTAGCAATGGCCAAGAGTAATTATTTTCCACGAAGGCACAGTGAAGTCCGGACATCGTGCTTGAACCCTGACGTCACAAAACAGCCGTGAGTTTCCGTGCCATCTATTAGGAAAATATACCTTTTTGATTCCAAGTTGAACCATCTTAAGAGGTTGCGTGATTCAGCCATAGAACGATGTTGGATTTCTTGGGTTGGAGCAGCCGTACAGTCACTAATTGTGTTATAGCGCTGAACTGTAACCAGGGATTGGGAAACATCGCTGAAGCATGTTTTGTGTGTGTGCGTGCGTGTGAGTTAAAGGCCACCGTGAGCTATAAATAATCGCCAGTCCCTAATTTAAGGTCACTGGTTCCAGGGAACGAAGAGAGCCAAACACAATCCTTATATCACCCTTAATTCGAACCCGGACCCATCTCTGACGAATCATTAGAAGCCAACGCTTCGTACCACTTGGTTACCAGAGTGCCTCGCTGGAGAATAAATCTAAACACACTACACAACGCAGAACCTATTAGTGTATGTAGTGCGGAACTCTGTCATTGAAAAATGCTGGCTCTCCGTTTCGCGTAACAAGTTATTTACTTAAACAACTATGATATTTTATGTCGAAAGTAATGAGTACCTAAGAAAGACGTGGCAGAGTGGGTATCTTCTTGGAATATGGACAGACATGAATGTTAAAATGAATGTTCCGGGACAGACCGTCCACGGAACATTCAGCTGATTCTACATCTTTTCTGTCGTCCTTCTGGCACAATGTTTTGAACAGCTCAGTGGAGAAAGTAAAATCCACCCCACTCTCACACACAGACCGACACTGCACATATCGGAACGGTTTTATTGTGTGGATACTCTTACTCCTGGTATCACCTGACTTGTTTCTCGTTCGGCTTAAGTGGGATGTTCGTCCAGCAGGAGTTGGACGTTCGTCCGGCTGGAGTTGGACGTTCGTCCGGTTGGAGTTGGACGTTTGTCCGGTTGGAGTTGGACGTTTGTCCGGTTGGAGTTGGACGTTCGTCCGGTTGGAGTTGGACGTTCGTCCGGTTGGAGTTGGACGTTCGTCCGGTTGGAGTTGGACGTTCGTCCGGCTGGAGTTGGACGTTCGTCCGGCTGGAGTGGGACGTTCGTCCGGCTGGAGTGGGACGTTCGTCCGGCTGGAGTGGGACGTTCGTCCGGCTGGAGTGGATGCCACTGCATGGCAAAGCTAATCGTACATTATCTTCAGTTCCAGGAGCTGCAAGCACAGAATGATGCTATCTCGACGTATGTACACCGTTGTTAGTCGCCATTACATTATGACCACTCCAAGCCTAGAGAGATGAGCGTGCCTGGAGACAGAACAGTGACGCAGGTGAAGTTCCCAGAGCAGTATATATACAACCAGAGGAGCGGCTTTGGGTTAGTAGAATGTTTGGATTCAAAATCGGAAAAGCTGCCGATTTATCGGAGTTTGATGAATGACAAATTGTGACGGCACGGCTTGTTGATTGTTCACGTGCCGCTGTAGTGAGTACGTATTTAAAGTGGTGCAAAGATGGCCAAACGACGAACAATCGTCCAGCCGTGTCTCGTCTTCAGCTCATTGATGACAGAGGGGATCGGAGACTGTCGCACATTGTTTACAGCGACCGCAGGACCACAGTGCGACAAATCACCCACTGCTACAACAGTGGTGAACAGCGCAATGTGTCACAGCACACAGTTTATCGTAGCGTTCTGCGCATGGACCTACGTAGCCGATGACCCAACCGGGTCCCCATGCTCACTTCACGTTATCTCCAACAACGCATGTAATGGGCCCAAGATCATCGAGATTGGACCGTGGATGATTGGAAGAAAGTGGCCTGGTCTAACGAATCAAGATTCCCGGTACATCACTTAGACGGCCGAGTACGGATACACCAATTACCAACGGAGGCTATGGTACCTAGATGAACTGTTGGGCGGAAACAGGCCGCCGTCGAGGGTGTTATGCTGTGGACTATGTTTTCTTCGGACACCTTAGGCCCAATTATCCCTATAGCACAATCCCTGATCGCTGTCAGGTATCTGAACATCGCTGCGGACCAATTTCACCCATTCATGGCAACCGTGTTCCGTGCTGGTGATGGCCATTTCCAACAGGATAATGCGCCATGTCACACTGACAGAATTTTCAAGGAGTGGTTCGAGGTACAAGCTGGTGACTTTCTGTTGATGCTCTGGCCTCCAAAATCTCTTGATATGAACCCAATCGAACATATGTGGTTCGTCTTGGAAATGTGGGTTCGCGCTTAAATCATCACCACACCTCGAAATGTACGGAAATTGGAGGACCTGCTGTTGACATTATGGTACTAGATACCCCAGGATACCTATCGCTTCCTCATCGAATCAATGCCTCGCCGAGTGGCCGTTGTTTTGCCGGCTAAAGGGGTCCTACAGCTTATTAGGTAGGTGATTATAATGTAATGGCTCGTCGGTGTATATGCCACAAGTAGGCTCCACGGATTGACTGTCGCTGTCTTAAAATCCGCACTGCCAGCAAATGCCGGCGCTTTCGTACCACTGCCTCAAAATATACTTCCTTCACATGTCATTCATCTACACATGCATTTCATTTCTCAGCATTACTTCATTATTCATCTGCGCAGCACATGAAATAAAGGCAGATAACAGTGAGATTACATGCCAGTGTAATATAGTGGATAGCACTCCGAGCTTCGGAGTTGTGTGTTCGAATTCCGCCCCTGGTATAAAAATTGAGAAATTTACTTTGTCATAATATGCTATAAATTTGGTGATAAAATGTTCTGTTCTAGCTGCAGCAGAAAAGGAAAAAGAACCAAAGGTTCAGAAACAGAGAAAGATTATAGCGGAAGTGAAAAGGTCTGATCGTGAAAAGCAATGAATGAACTTTGTTCTGTTTTGTTAGCATTGTCTAGCATCATTAGTGATGGAGAACAGTGAAATTCATTGTGTGCGGAAGTGTTTGAGATGGTGTGGGTGAAATAAACTGCAGTACGTACCTCGATTGGGCTATAAATAAAAATCAGTAACACATTTGCAAATTGGAAATTTTTCTACTAAATCAACCCATCTGAATTGAAGGGATCAAACTTCATTTTGAAAGATTTTATCCAAACGTGAGATTTAAAAAATCATCAAGTTGGTTTCCTCGGAAAGCGGACAATTGAACATCATGAAATTAGTGCTGATTTTTCAGTTCATTTTTACAATTTAAAAATTTGGGACACATTTTTAATGGAACATTTTAAAGTCTTGCGACGCCGCGAAGGTGCAGCGCTGCAAGTTTATGGTGAGTGTGTGTGTGTGTGTGTCCTCCACAAAGTTTTTTTTTTAGACCGAAGCAACCGCCCTCCCTTTAAGAGGAGATTCTAGATCTCCTGGGTACTGGTTCCTTTTAGATACTCTTCTGAGCACTGGTTCTAGTGGTGCACTGGTTACTTCTAGATCCTTTATTGAACATTGGTTCTAGAGGTGCACTGAATTTGAACACTGGTTGTAGTGGTGCACAGGATCTGACGACTGGTTCCTTCTAAATCCTCTACTGATTACTGTTTCTAGTGGTGCATTGGATCTGTCGACCGATTCCTTCTAGATCCTCTACTGAGCACTGGTTCCAGTGATTTACTGTTTCTGGCCACTGGTTTCTTTTAGATCCCCTACTGAGCATTGGTTCTAGTGGTGCACTGGATCTGATCAATGGTTCCTTCTAAATCCTCTACTGAGCATTGGTTCTAGTGGTGCACTGGATCTGACCACTGGTTCGTTCTAGATCTTCTACTGAGCACTGGTTCTGACCCATGGTTCCTTCTAGATTTCTAGATCCTCTACTGAGCAAGAAACAGAAGGAGCATTGCAGAACAAACAAAACATCCATGTCTTGTTACAATATCGATCTCGGGCCCAATTTGAATGATTAGCCTGAAACCGGCGCCTCTGATAACTCTGTCACCGAGATAGCCCGAGAGATATGGTTATGGAGATCTTATGTGGTTCTTATTTATCATTTATTTTTCATGCTTCTCTCATTTCAACTGTGTAGTGTGATTCGAAAGCATATCTAAGGCGAATTATTGCAGTATCATTAGGGCAGGTCTGAAAGAACAAATAATTTTGTTTGAAAAGGACAGATTAATGACTGAATATGCGTTTCCTCCTGTAGCAAAGTATTAACAGCAGTCGTATGTATGAACTATGTATAGCAGCATGGCAGAAAACACTTTACGGGACTAAAGACACTCAAGCGAAAAATGATCGTGCAATGAAATCCCATTTTATGTTTCAATGATCTTTCCATATACACTGAAGAGCAATTGAATTAGACATACCTGTCTAGTAACGTGTAGCACCACCTTTCGCCCTGATGACGGAGGCGATTCGTCTCGGCATGGACTCGACAAGACACCGGAAGCGTTGGAAAGCCATACGGATCCACGACCCCTGAACAAGCTCCCACAGTTCACGAAGATTTAATGGAGGGGGTCAGAGCCTCGAACATCTCTCTCGATGGCATCCCAGATGTGCTCGATGGGATTGAAGTCAGGTGACCTAGCTGGTCAAGGAAGCGAGGTCACGTCGGTGGAGTGTTCATCCAACCATTCGGATACAATTCCGGAGCGATGGCACGTTGCATTGTCTTTTTGCAGGATGAGGTCCCCAGTGGGATGTTGAAGACGCACAAACGGGAGCAAATGGTAGTCCAGGATATCCCGATAACGTTGACATGTGAGGGACGATATTACACGTACCAAGGGTACCATTTCAGTCCTCGTAAACAGTCCCCAGACGAGAATGCCAGCCCCACCAGCTTGAAGAGTACCCTGCTGGCAAGAAGGATCCATCGCTTCATGTGGTTTGCGCCGTACTCGTATCCTGCCATCAGCATGTACCAACGTAAATCTTGACTCATCAGTCCAGGCAATATTTTCCCACATGTCTAAGGTCCAGTGGCAATGTTCCCGCGACCATGCTAATCTTTCCACCCTGTGATGTGCGGTCAGCAGCGGTACCCTCGTGGGACGATGGCTTCTGTACCCCATAGCGAGGAGATGGTTCTGTATGGTGTGGCTGCTTGCACGTTTTTGTGCACCAGCGTTAAATTGCCGAGTGATTTTTTGCACTGTGGCCCGTCTATCCGCTGTTACAATGCGAGCTAGCCTACGATGACCCCGCTCATCCACACGCTGTTGTCCACGGCAGTTGGCCCTTGCAGGGATGGTTTTACCAGATTCGATGTACTCACGGTGCACCCGTGACACAGTGGCTCGTGAAAATCCCAGTGCCTGCACGACTTCCGAGATGGAGTGACCCATTCGTCCGGTCCCGACAATTTTCCCATTTGCGCTTAGATCCTTCGTCTTACCCACACTGCGTCCGACTCTTACTGATTCCCGTCGCATCGCTCCTTTGTCAGATCGCTGCATACGTCATGTCGTTTCTGTTTACAAGGCCGCTCACAGCGCCACATTTGCATAACGCCAGCTGTCTCTAATTCAATTGCTCTTCAGTGTAAGCCCACTAGTACAACAATTTTGAAATGTCATACCTGATGCTTTTAAGGCGTTGCTTTTTCGTGGGATAATTTTGCCCGGCTTTGTCAAATAGTGTATCGTTATAATAGCGTGTGTTCGGGCATCAGTAGTATCGTTATTACTGAGGCTGAAAAGAAAATTTCCTTCAAAAAAATTAATATCTTGCTCCTCGATTTTATACGCCACACATAACACCGAAAAAACAGAAAATTCTCCAAGAAATATTAGTATATTTCGTTTTCCAGGAGGAATTTCTCAACATTATTTTCATAACACTGGCAAAAGCCCTAATTAATTATACAGACTGGTTTAATGTCGCCACAACGACTTCTTTACAACTTGTTGAAGTTAAAAGTGTTCAGTATAAAATGTTCTTTGCTCTCTGGAAGTAATCAGTCGATTCCTCGGTTGTTCACGATTGTATGAATTATTTTATTTGTTGAGGAATTTTTGTGCTATAACGTTCGTTTTCTTCATTTTGAATACGTGCGTATATACACTATATTGAAAAAAGTCACTGTACACATAGAAGAGAAACACAACATAGCATTTATTGACATACATTAGTACGGTGTCTGTCCACCTTTGGCCTTAATTGCATGCACTGACCCTTCGAGACATGCTTTCGACAAGGTTCTGGAACACAGCGATAGGTATGTGCTTCCATTCAGTACAGAATGCTGCCGCTAACTGTTGCTTAGTAGTAGGCCTCGGTTGCAAACTTCTAATACGGCGCTCTAATTCATCCCATAGGTGCTCTATGGCATTAAGATCATTGCTCTGTGCTGGCCAGTCCACACACGATAAGAAATTGTCAAACCACGCCATAAGAGTCCTAGCTTTATGGCTCGGTGCATTATCCTACTGGTACCAACAAGACTCTGTTCCTTAGTATTGCCAAAGAGTTGGTAGGACATAAATGTCCAGAATATCGAAATGGACATGCTGGTTAACAGGTTTGTCCACGATAACCAATGGGCCGGGATCATACCACGAAAAACACCCCCACAAGAGTACACTGCCAGCTCCAAACTTGACCATAGGAACAGTACACTGGGGTAAATAGCGTTTTCCCGGCTGCCGCCATACCCACACACACCCATTAGACTGATGGATCGTGTATCTGGATTCATAAGTCCACAGGAACCGTTCCCATTGATCTATGCTCCACAATAGATGTTCTTTACACCATGCTAAAGGACGAGTAGCATTCCGAGTGGAGATGAAATGCTTATGAGCAGCCGTGAGACCACGGTAACCCATGGAATGAAGTTCTCTGCGAATGGTACGTTTACATACCGAGGTTCCAGTATTTTTACTCACTTGTTCACTGAGGTCTTGTGCAGTACTCCGTTAATTAGCTGTAACGGCTCTCCTGAGGCTTCGACGTCCTCTATCACTGGTTTTCTTTGGTCTTCCGGTACGTTTTGCTGCTTCAGGCACGCCATGTGTTTTCCACTTATTCAGTACATCCAAAACAGTTGACTTTGTTATGTTTAAAAGCCTCTCGGTTACTCTTATGGACAACTCACTAATATAATACCCAACAATCTTTCCTTTTTCAAAGACAGTTCTCTCTCGCCCCGATATTTTTACTCAACCTCACAGTGCGATATGATCGAGGTCAGCTGCAAGATTGTTTTTATACCGCTTGCAGCTGTACCGCGCATCTTAACAACGCAGCATATCCGTTCATTTGCTTTTGAAATGGTCCTGTGACTTTCGTCAATATAGTGTATGCTTTGTGTTTATTTGGTATTGTATATTATGTTGAAAGTATTATTAAAGTATGAAAATGGTTGCACGAAGTCGCTTCTTGCTCCAGCTGAACGTGTAGAATTGACATAAAAAAGCAGATTACAGCCGTTATGCATAAAGCTTTTCTTAGCCAAGGTGAAACAGTTCAATGAAATATCTTCTAATAAAATGCTGAACGAGATGTTCTCCAGCTATTATATTGGATCCCTTCTGGCAGTTTCCTGTTGTTCCGTACATTCTTCCTGAACACAGTCAGCCTTGACATTAATATGTGCGTACATGATCTTCAGACCTATTACATTCAATGCCCTTTTCCTATGAGACATAACTGCTCGTTTTCTCTCTTACATTGAAGGTTCCTCCGGTAGTTTGAGGTCAGAATAGACCCTTCCTATAACGTGTCAGTCGCATATATGCATTGCATTCAGATCAGTTTGTCCGATCGCTCATTTGTCTTTGCAGATGTCCTGTATTAGGAGAGTAATATAAAAAACGTTTTAGTTTCCATATTTTTTAAAAGAAGGAAAGCCTTTTATACTTTAATTCTGTTACGGTTCAACACATCTTGGGTTAAAACAATTTTTAGAAATACAATTAGGAAATTACTTGTCTTTAAGAAACTTCCTATTTACTTTTCTTTGTAGGCAATATGTTTTTTAATTTCTCTTTTCGTGTCTTTTTAATCGGGTAAGTACATCAGTGTGGGGATTAGCCCATAGCTGACGGTTCGAGTTTGCCATTCAACCTAAGGATTCTGGAACAAAACCCAGTGAGTTAGGGTCTTTTTGCCCACAGAGCAAGAAACTCAGAGGTTAATCTTCTATAGAGACCCATGGCAACAATTTGGCCCCGAGGATCTCAATAGAACAGCGCGCCAGTGAACGGACATGAAAGAAAAACGTCGAACCGTAACCGCCTACCCTTTTTAACACGTCGTTTGTAAAAAAAAAAAAAAGATCGTGCTTATGTTACCGGTTTGTCCGTCCGTCTTTCTGTACCAACGATGTCTCTGCAACTATTAGTCCGATTTGAAAAATTCTTTTTGCATTGGAAAGCTTGAAATATGCGAATGATGATCCTTCATTTCGTTTGTTTTTTTTTACGATGTACAATTTCGCCGCTAGAGGCCGTAAATGCAGATGATGTCGAATTCAAAAATACGTTTTATTCCACACATTTGCTTCTAAACATCCGATTGAAAAAAATATTTTATCTTTCGATTCCATTTATGTCGAAAAGTATTTTAGATATAGTTACTTTTTCAAATTACGCATAGATTTTCCGCTAGGGGGCGTAAAAGTAAATTACATTTTCCCTATAAATTCTTCTAAAATTCCGCTTTGAAAAAATTTTTCTTCAGAGGATTAATTTTTAAAATTCCGCTTTGAAAAAAATTTTTCTTCAGAGGATTAACCTCCTGATGGAAAACCTTTTGCATACAATTTCAAATTTTTAGTAAAGAATACTTTGGCCACCAGGGAGCGTAAGTGTCAATTTTTGTTTCTGAGGTATTTGCCATAAAATCTGAGCTTCTAAAATATCGACTGAAAAACTTATTTCTTAGACTGATGCCACTCACATAGATAAACCTTTTTGGAATATTTTCTTCTTAAAATATTCCGCAGTTCTCCGCCAGGGGGCGTAGATGTGTATCTTATTTTCGTCAACATCTCTACCTCTATGAGTCCGATTTGAAAAAATTTCTTTGTTGGATAGTGTTTTCAGTGTGACATATTTTTCATATAATTTCAAAATTTTCAAGTAATTCATAGATTTTCCGCTAGGGGGCGTAGAGGTAAATTGCGTTTCTCCCTATATCTCTGCTTCTAACCCTCAGATTTGAAAAATATCTTTCTATACCGGATACAGCTCCTGATGGGAAATCATTTGCACATAATTTCTAATTTTTGTAAAAATGATTTGGCCACCAGGTGACGTAAGTCTTAATTTCCGCATCTGATGTATTTGCAGCAAAATATGAGCTTCTAAAATCTCGATTGAATAAAAAAAAGGCGTTTGTTGACCGTTACTACTCATGTCAACAAACCTTTTAGGAACATTTTCTTCTTGAAATAATGCATGGTTTCTATGCCAGGGGCGTAGCCGTATATTTTATTTTTGTCAATATCTCTACTTAAAGTCCGATTTGAAAAATTCCTTTGTTGGATAGTGTTTCCGATGCGAAATGTTTTTCCCTATAAATTCAAAATTTTCAAGTAAATCATAGACTTTCCGCTAGGGGGCACAAAGGTAAATTGCATTTTCTGCGTTATTTCTGCTTCTAAAACTCCGATTTGAAAAATTCTTCCTGTATCGCATAAAAGACCTGATGGAAAATATTTTTCACATAATTTCTAATGTTTGGTAAAGAATGGTTTGACCACCAGGGGGGCATAAGTGTTAATTTCTGCTTCTGATGTATTTGTAGCAAAATCTGGGCTCCTGTAAACTCGACTAATTTTTTTTTTTCTTGGACCGATACCGCTCATATGGAAAAAACCTTTTGAGAATACTTTCTTCCTAAAATAATGCATGGTTTCCCCACCAGAGGACGTAAAGTCACATCTTATTTTTGTTGATATCTCTGTTTCTAAGAGTCCGATTTGAAAAATTATTTGTGTTAAGAGAGCTTTTCCGGTGCGAAATGTTTGTCATACAAATTCATGTTTTTCTTAACGCACAAGTCTGCAACTAGAGGGCGTAAGCTCACGATTCCGTTTACAGCAATATTTGAGGGATTAAAAACCCCATTGAAAAACTTTTCTGCCGTCAGATACTATTGTTTTCCATACCGGTTCCATTGACTTTGAATAGCTTTGATAAATTTAATTTGCGTCAGACCGGAGTCAAAAGACGTGCTTATTACACCTAAACATTCGGTGTCATCTTTCTTGTTTTTCCTTTTTTTCGAAGTTTATAACTCTATCCGCGGTTCTACTTACATAGCCCCTGATATCGTATCACGTGACAGACGCTACCGTAGTTTCATGTCCGACCACTGGGGCGCTGTCATAAACACAAGAGTTAGACCTCTGGTCTCTTTCTTCTCTGCGTTTTCGTCAGTGTCACACAGAACTAGCTGCCACCTCTCCAAGATTCACAGAGGCCCTTGTTGCTGTTCTGTGTACCATTGTTGCCCATGGAGCTCCTCGAGGAGACAAACCCATCTCTCATTGTCCGTGTGTGCAGATTTCTGCATGCTGATGATACAGTCCTGTTGGCAGAGAGCAAAAGTGAGTTGCGGAGTATGTTGTCTCGGATGTACGAAATTTGCATTCAAACTGAGTTTTAAATAAGGAAAATATCAAAGTTATGGTTTTTGAGTGAGGAACTGTTAGTTCTGAATGTAATATAAGTCTAAATGACACAGTGATTGACCAGGTGAATGAGTTTGTGTATTTAGGAAGCATGTTTGACAGAGAGAACAAATTGGATGGTGATTTTGATTGATTGGAGGTTTAACGACCACCGTGAGCAACTCAATGGGCTATAAGCAGTCGCCCGTCCCTAATTTAGGGTCACTGGTTCCAGGGAAGGGAAAGAGCCAGTGCCGTAAGACAAGCACAACATCCATGTCTCACCGGGATTCGAACCCGGGCCCCGTTCGGACGAATGATCAGAGGACATCGCTTAGACCACTGCGCCACCGGGGCGGCAATTGGATGGTGAAATTATTGTATTAGGAGAGTGAATTCTTCATTGAAAGTCATAGCTGCTTTAGGAGATTTTTTCAAGAGAGTCCCGTCATAGCTGCTTTATGATGGTTCTCAAGAGAGTCCCGCATGGCTGTGTGTGAAAGTGTAATTATTGTTCCTATTCTGATGTATGGCAGTGAAACCTGGGTACTACAGGAGGAACATAGGAGTCGTTTGTGTGCTGGAGAAATGCGTTATTTACGGGGGTTTGTGTTGAAAAGAGTGCGATGTGTCCGTACAAGTTCCACACAGAACAATATAGATGGCGTTGCTGCGTTAAGCGAACCTATTTGGAAATAAAAAGAAAACTCTCATGCTCACTCCAACGCAAGAAGAAGTGATGTGCTGACTTTCGACCTGAGAAGAGAAAAACTGTTCCCGTGAGAACCGAAACCAAAAGATGAAATTATGTGTGAACGTACTGCGTATGTGATGTTGTTCCAAAACCAATATAAAATTGGATAGCTTGTGTTTTCAACCTACAGTGTTTTAAATGTTTTAATCAATATTGTGGTGTGTTGTGAATGAAGGATTATCTATGTAAAGGTGGTAAGTACTCTATATGCTTTCAACCATTCGTTCTGTGAGTTCAAGAATTCTCTTTCGTTTGTTAAATCCGTTATTTGAGATCAAAGCGCGAACCTTTTAGAATTTCTAACAGTTTGTGGCAAGACACGTTCCGATCGTTTGAAGAATGAAGATGTGTTGGAGTTCTGTAACGTGAAGCAAAATGTTGTTAGCAAGATGGAGACTAATGTGCTTTGATGGTTTGGGCATGATGAAAGAATGAGCGACGAGATGCTTACTAAGAAAAAAATTTCAGCCCAAATGGCAGGAGGGAAAAGCAGAGCTGAAGGCCAAAGAAGTCATGGGAGGATCAGATTCAGGAGTGTCTGCATGAAGATCATGAGCATGAAGTTTAGAAGATCCTGTGTGCGTCGTGTGATGAATGTCAGTGAAGCTCGAATTGTGTGCCAAGATCGCTGTAAGTGGAGGAGTTTAATATGGCAACAGTAAGTAAATAATCAGATAAAAATTATCTGGTAGTTTGCATTTCTTTGTGGAGCTAAGCTCTGAATATCAGAGAACAGCTTAGTGATACGTATGTATGCAGACAATATCCAATTCTTGTTTTTGATATCATCAAAAACACGAAACTACGAGACAGAGTGTATTATACATATCCATTACTTATGAAATACATTACAATTGAGAACTTATGGCATAATTTGCACCACAGTCTCTTTGCTTCCCAACGGACTTGGTGTAGCGTTGCGTGAACTTCTTATGTCATTAAGAAATTATTTTTTCCGAGAGATGAGTCAAGCATGCAACTGGTTCCTTCGCTTCTTGGTAAATTGTTCGCCACGTAAGGTTTGTTTGAGTGGATTATACAGGTGATAGTCCGAAGGAAACGTGATCAGAACAATAAGGAGGGTTTTCCATTACCTCGACGCTCACTTGCGGGAGAGTTTCACCAATGCGGTCAGAAGTACGAGGACGGGCATTGTCGTGCAATAAGAAAAAGCCGTCCGCGGCGTTTGTTTCCAATTATGGGTTTCATCTTGTCATATCATTGCGCTGCTCAGTCTTAATTCCTGTCTTGATAAGGTTCTGGCTTTGGCTCTTGTGAGCCCTAAAATAGTGAGCAACACTTTTTCAGGTGTTGGTTGAGCATTGCCCTCTTTTATGACTGCTAATTTATCTCTTTCCGTTCCAAACTCTAAAGTTCACTCTCCGGCTAGTAATGGTGGATCGACGTTTCGTTCCCATTGACGATTTTCTTTTAATATTATTTGGGGTTTTAACGACCACCTTGATCAACTAGATGAGCTATATGCAGTCTCTTATTCTTTAATTTATGGCCACAGGTTCCAGGGAAGGGAGAGAGCTACTGCCGTGAGAAACAACATCCATGCCTCACCGGGATTCGAACCCGGACCCATCTCAGACGAATGAGTGGTCTAAGCGGTGGAATGGCTAACCTTCTTGAAAAGAATAGTTAGCCTCTCCACCGCTTAGACCACTGGAGAGGCTAACTATTCTTTTCAAGAAGGTGTAAAGCAACAAAGGTTGTTTACTGTAAAACAATATGGATTTCATCACTAATGAACTTCATGGTTTAGATTGTTGCTTATCGACTTAGTTCTCATTTGCTGAACCCTTAAGTTTAAATTTGAATCGTTGGTTGAAGAAGTTGTAACTGCAATACGTCAACCTTAATAACTTTAAGTATACATTTGAATATCAGTAAATGGTAAACGGTTCAGAGTCAGGTACTGACTAATTTTTAATTCAATGCCCCAGCTTTATTCACTAGATAGGCGCGTCAAGACAAACAACGTTGAAGATACTTCACTTCGCAAAAACAAAATGAAGATATATATCACGTATTTCCAGCTACTAATTAGATACTTTGACAAGACAAATATAAAGACCACAGGTTGCTATAACAAATTGTAATACTTATGTATCTGCTCGTACAATCATATCGTTTGCTCTTATCTCATACATCGCTTATCGCTCTCATCTTAGAACACAGTACCTATCATATTCTCATCTTCTTGACCTTTGATTCACTGCCAGATATTGAAAACGCAAAGTGAAGTAATGTGTCGTTAAGTCAGAAAAGCGTTTAACGAGATACCAAATGTATATGAGAATACAGAAGCTCAAAAAGTAAGATTAAATTAGAGCTATAAGTCACAAAGGCGTCACCTTAGTGACTACGATGACGCAAAAGGCATTGGCAGATGTTTAATGCCTGAGTACTTCGGTGAGAAGTTGTGGGAATTATCTTGCCTAAATTTTAGGGAAATTTGCAGATGATTTCATAGGCCAAACCATGAGTAATTAGCATATAATTTGCCACTTCATCAGTAGCAACAAGTCTACCAGAAACATGGCAAGGCTTTATTCAATGCTGTCATCAGCAGTAGAAGTGTTCCGCTCTTCATGCACGCGCTACACCTGCAAGGAACTTAAAAATTCGTTCTTAGAAAGTCGCTGTGGCAAACAACTGTTTCACATACAGTGCTGAAAATTTATGAATTTTTCCCTTGATACACTTTCAGCCGACAAAAGACGAATCGTTGTTCGTAGCTGTACTTCTGTGCAAAATGAAAGTGGGTTGGACACGCTAAGTGCACAACAATACAAGAATTGACACAACGTCTAACCTGTACATAGTGACGACAGCGACCCCATACAAGCATTGTAACCAAACTAAAAGAAATTAGAACTATATCAAGGATAGCTATTGAACACTGACAGAGCATCGAGATTACAGTGTTTTGACGCGTTATTTCGTTGTAAGAATCCATTTTGTGTATAATACTTCAGAGTCTGCGACTAGGAGCTTTTGATCTTTCTGTGAAAACGAGTGTAGGCTGTGCTCGAAACCCCTGTAGGAAGCTACAGCTTTCTTGTGTTTACTGATTCGCAATAGCCCACCGGTACCCTGGGATTTCTGTCTTTAATAGTTTTTTGAGGACAGAATAAACTATCACCCACGAAATGGATTCTAACAGAGAATAATTGCGTCAAAAACGAAGATCTTATATTCCCCTCCCCCTTTTTCTTTTGTTCTGTATTTTGGAGTATATTACAAACAAAACGTGAATACTTAATAATCAGGAAAAACACTTTCAATAATTGGTAACAAAGTTTACACGACACCGATTATAAAAATATGTTTTTTAAAAAAAATTCTAAAAACTTAAGTGAATGACACCAAGAAAAGTTACGTTTTGAATGTTGACAGCAGGTCTAAAGTTTACTTTCTTTCAAAAATATGAAAAGTACTTTGAAAAACACGTTTTAAATGATGTTGACTAGAATTTTTCCATGTCAATATTAAATGTTCGTTAATTTACTTTCATGTACGACAGAGAAAAGTGTAGCTAAAATGTTTTTAGTGTTTCATATAATGAAACTGATGTCTGCGTTTCTAAAACTTGAACTAGAAAAGTTCTGCGATCGAAACAGAAAATCTTAACCAGAGGTTTTCTTAATGTTTGGATGGCTGTGTACGTAACATCTGCTTGTATACAAGTCATAGATTGGAACAGCATGCGTTGAAAGAAAACATGTCCGCGATTTTATAGTTGTCGGTCTGTCTGCGAAACGATCTTAGGTAAGATATCTCCGCTTGTAGAACTCGGAAATCATTTCTACCTGTTTTTTTGTTGTTGTTTTTTGAAATATACAATAAACAGACTAAAAGAGAAACCAAAGATCATAAATTTGTTAAAAAATATAACGTAGTGAATCATGCTCATTATTTTGGTATAACTGTAGTTTTCGTAAACACTTCTCTCATTTTGGTCACGCTTCAGTTATCACGTTATGCGGATCCTCAAAAACCAAATATTGGGTGCATTTAAAATCACCAATAGAAATCTTCTCCAAAACAGATCATTTTTCCACGCTGTCTTACCACACATGAAATAACTATCATCAAATCTATTACAGCATTCCCGCATTCTCTTTCAGTACGTGTTTCTCTCTTAAACAGCCAATCGGTCTATCAATATAGGTAAACACTTTATAGAATAGGTAAGTCACGCAAAGAGCTATTATTTTTGTATCTTTCCGTACATGGAAAGAGTTCCTTTAAGTTTCTGTTTTAAAAGGAACTGTTTCACATGCATGCACCTGTTTGAAAGTCTAAAAAAAAAAAAAAAAAAAAAAAAAAAAAAGTGAGCAATATAAATTTCTTTCCACTTTTCATTCTTGACGGAAGTTCTCGCTATCGTTTATTTTCTAAATCACATCCAAAAATAAGTTTTTCGTTTGATTCGTAAAATTAGAAAGTACTTTTTCCGAGAGGAGTAAAAATGCTTATTACGCGTCCTTCATTTGATGTCAAATTGAGCGTTGATCTCTGTAGAAGGGAATACTGCGACACACTTTGTTTCCCCCTCGAACATGTTTTTTATTTCTTCTCAATGACGTAACTAGTTGCTGTTTTTAGAAATATCTTGCGGAATATGTTAATGTGCAGGTTTCTTTTTGCTTAATTTGAATTTTTACGTTCGGAAAATGCGTTGTGGTGGAAGCAATTTTAGCTGCTCTTATTTTATCACATCCCATTTGTAAGACTTTATTAGAGTCACAGCAGCAAAAGATTGCTAGATGGTAAAAAGTTTGTTACTTCCGTCACATCTTTCAACGACTCTCATCAAATTTGGTAAACAGGATTTTTCTAAAAATGTATTAAAATGCGGCTAGCTTTTAGATTTGAGTTACAAAACTGTATCTCTTCTAAAAAAAGGTTCAAATAAACAGCAGACGTTAACCACTGAAATGCAATGAAAATTAAGAGATATTAATCATATCCTGATGAATACAAAAAGGTCTTTCAGTTTCTTTTATGTGTAAGCGTTCAACTTTCTTCATTGCGCCGTGAGCAATAACACAAAAATTGCTTAATTTCCAATTTCAAATAATTCAGTCAAAGTTGCCTTAACAAAATAAAGGGGATACAGTATAATAAATCAGACATTTCTATTATACTTGTAAGTATATACACCTATGAGTCATTACATTATGACCACCTACTTAATAAGCTGTACCTACTTAATAAGCTTTACCCCACAAAACAGCGGCCACTCGGCGAGGCATCGATTCGATGAGATGGCGATAGGTACCCTGGGGTATCTGATACCTTAATGTCAACGTCAAGTCCACCAGTTCTCGTACATTTCGGTGTGGTGGTGATTTAGCACAAACCCGCTTTTCCAAGTTGAACCACAAATGTTCGATTGGGTTCATGTCTGGTGAATGTGGAGGCCAGGGCATTAACAAAAAGTCACCAGAATGTTTCTCGAACTATTCATTGAAGATTCTGGCAGTGTGGCATGGCGCATTATCCTGTTGGTAATGGTCATCACCAGCAGGGAACACAGTTGCCATGAATGGGTGAACTTGGTTCGCAACCCTGTTCAGATACCTGACAGCTGTCAGCGATTATGCTATTGGAATAATGGGGCCTAAGGTGTCCCAAGAAAACATGGTATAATGAATTAGCTTTATTTTGCTTCCCGCTAAGCTAATTATAATGAATAAGCTCTTTCTACCAGCTAGCTAATGATAATAATGAAGCTTTCCTACTGAGCTTCAAATAGTGAATTCAAATGGTTGTTGTTACTAGTTAATTAAGAACACGAATAAAGTCTCCTGCTAGTAGTGTAGTAATAGTATTGAACAAACTTATAACTGGTAGTAATGTTGTAGCAGTAATTAGAATGTATAAAGTCTTAACGCTGGTTGTTAATGGTAATAAACTAATGATATAAACCTAACAGCCAGACAGAGGTCTGACAAAAACTATTAATTGAGAAAGACGTACTTACTCAAACCTTTTTTTATTATGCAACTCTTGGTCGTCCAAAGCACACACGCACAACTTGTTTCACAATAATGAAGAATCCAACTAATCACATAGAACAAGCGATCTCCCTATAACAACAAAAGCTCTCCTTATAACAACAAAATCTCTCCGTACAACACCAAACGCTCTCTTTTGCTATCGATGAACGCGCCTATATATACTAGCTACCACCACGTCATGACTTACACTCATTGCCAAATCTCATTCATCGGGTGAAATAATATTTCGTTCAATAAGAAGATAATTTACATAGTAAAATAAAATAACCAGATATAGTAAAATCAAAAGGAAAGTGAATATAGAGTATACGTTACAATAGCCCACAGCATAACACCACTGGCGGTGGCCTGTTTACGCCCAAGAGTTCATCTAGGTGCCGTAGCCTCAGTTTGGTAATCGGCGTATCCGCGCTCGGCCGTCTACGTGATGCACCAGAAATCTTGATTCGTCAGACCAGGTCACTTTCTTCCAATCATCCACGGTCCAATATCGATGATCTTGGGCTCATTTCATGCGTTGTTGACGATGACGTGAAGCCAGTGAGCATGGGGACCCAGCTGGGTCTTCGGCTACTCAGGCCCATGCGCAGAGGGCTGCGATGAACTGTGTGCTGTGACACATTGCCCTGATCACCACTGTTGTAGCATTGGATGATTTATCGCACTGTGGCTCTGCGGTCGCTGTAAACAATGCGCGACAGCCTCCACCACTCCCCTCTAGCATTAAGCTGGGGAACGACACATGGCTGGACGATGGTTCGGCGTTGGCCATCTGTGCACCACTTTTGATACGTACTCAATACAGCGGCACGTGAACAACCCACAAGCCGCACCGTTTCCGAGAGCATAGTTCCGAGGCGCCGTGACATCAGAATTTGTCCTTTATCAAACTCCGATAAATCGGCAGCTTTTCTGATTTCGAACACTCTACTAACAGAAAGCCGATCCTCGGGTGGTATATTTACTGCTCTGTGAATTTTACCTGCACCATGCACCACCGTTCCGTCTGCAGGCGCGCTCATTTCTCTAGGCAGGGGGATGTAATAATGTAACGGTTCATCGGTGTTAGTACACAGTGTGACACTCAAACTTCATCACCTAAACGAAATGGTTGGAATTTAGTAAAAAATCGCGCACAAGGCACGGAGAAAGATGAATAAGATATGACTGAAGTTACAGGATGCAAGCACAAGTTAGTTTCACACACAGACGGATCACATATCGGTAGCCTGTGTCTTCTAAATTTTCCATGGCTTCCGACACAAGTAGCCACTCGTTGTGGCATGGAGTCCTATAAATATCGCAAAGCGTTCTGACGACCTGCTAATTGTGCCTTTTAAAGCAGCTGATCTCTCAGAGTGATCACAATTTGCTTCAATTACGGATGAGTTTGAAGATTCAGCGCTTTGAAATTCGAAGCATGTCGAATGGACAATATTGACTTGAGAAGTGTCAACAAAGGGTACTATTTTCCAGCGAAGTTTGAAGCACGCGGTCTTGCATTACATTGTGGAACAAAATTTGAAGATATGCGTGTTTACCTGAATATTGATGTTTCTTTATTGGTTTTGGTGAGAAGCTTTCAAAAGTGCCGCTGTTTTTGCCATTGCATCAATAGTTTAGCCACAATTCAAGCTACTCCAAAATCTATGCAGTTAAAATCGTTAACAGCAATCAGACAACTCAACTCTGAATTGCCTGTTTTTACTGTTCATGTAACATTAATCACATCGGAAAATTGAAAATTATTTTTTTCTGGAGCGGGATTCGAACCAGCATCTCCCAATTTATGTTCGGGCATGGTATTGTTACACCACCCAGGACGACCAGGTCCTAAGTATTTGAGTGTTAAGAATTAGAACATTCTTTGCGTTTCGCCAGTCGAAGCAACTTCTGCTTCCTCGTAGCGTTAAGTAAATAACCAGTCTATCAGGTAAATCCTGTGGAAGAAATATTCTTCTCACAATGCGTGGAGATATGTTAGAATCGTTAATACAGCAATACAGCAATCCTCAAAATCACCACTTGACTGGACATCTTCCTCCACTGTCTTTACACTTTTTGATGGTTGTGGAATGGGAAGCTCATCGCAATGTGGAACTAGTGCAGTAGATGATGGTATGTTGGGATATGTAATGGCATTCAGGAAATATACGAAGAAGAAGTCATCAAGATGACTCTTTGGTTCTCTCAAAATTCGAGGAATGGCAAATGGCATTGATTTCCTTACTCCACGAAGCCAGCCTTCCTAAGTTAACCTGCAACTGCCACAGCAAAAATGCGATGCCCAAACCTTGTCTTGGTCTCCATAGGCATTCCGAAGTAAGCTTGGTATACAATGGAAAACTTAGTCCCTAATGTAATTTTGTGCTTAACTTGTTTAGGATAACTAAAAAAGTTTTGATGATGATTAAAAAAAAACTAAGACCACCGTTGGGATCTGCGCCTCTGAATTGTATAAAATACGTTAAAAATCAGTATAAACAATTTGTGTTACACAATGTTATCTTGCGGGAACAGAGGACCAATGTCCTCTGGAATAAAAGGAGATTCACTGGTTTCCAAAACCGTCTCGCTAATAAAGTGCTTGAGCTATAAATGAGATAAGATTCTGATGTAAATCCCCGATACTTTTAGACGAGAACCTCATAGCATTCAGAATATAACCCAGTACTTTAGTAATCGTACCTCATTGCATCCCGGAAAATAAATCCGACTGCTCAGGCAGTGTATCGTTGAAAAGGTGACAACTGGAACACAACTTTGACCGTGTTACCCCATACGTTCATGTAAAGTGCATCGCCTCCTGCATAAAAGGGAAATCATTTTCTGAAGATGACGCCATTTAATATTATGCTGTAGATGAGACGCAAATTTAAATCTTCAAGGCCCGTACAGTCCTAGTCATTTCGATAGTGGCATCAGTTGCAAGGGATTGTGCTAAACTGAAGACGACAGATCAGAGCCAAATTTTTCTCATTTCCTTAGGTGAGTTCAAACTTAGACATCATGCATCGAAGGCAGTTCGCAACATCAGTATAGCATTACGGGAAGTCGCAGCATTGTTTTACTAAATCCCGGTCTGACGATGTGAGACTCGAAATAAACCACGCTGTAGATCAGAAGGAGCTATCGATAACGGGTTGAAGGCCTTCATTGAATCCGATCAACTTTAAATGGTACTAGGCCTTCGCGAGAAACTCAAAGTACACCGTACAGACACTTCCCGACATCTAATAGCCGCAGGTAAAGTGAAGAATATGGATAAAGGGTCTCACATAAGTTGATAAAATTGCACAAGACACACCGATCTAATGTAGGCTTTTCTCTGTATATCTGCAATCAAACAAACGACTTTTTGACACTTTCGTCACGTGTGATGAGAAATGTATGCTGCACGACAGTCGCTGATATTCGGCACCATGGCTTGACTGGGGTGAAACCTCTAAACACATCCAGAATCTAGTACCCCATTCCAGGAAAACGATGGTTAATGTTTGGCGACCCGCAGTAAGGGTGATTAGTTCTCTTCTTTAAAACTAGGTCAAACCATCACGACGGGTAAGAATTGAGAAGAGCTTCACATTATGCATGATTATCTGTGAACGAAACAGCCAGCATTAGTCATTCACCATGGGCCCATACTTCTCTATGAAAACGCGAGACCCTACGTTGCATACCAGACGACTCAGAAGCTACACCAGCTGAGGTACGAAACCTTATCCACCTTATTCACCTGATCTGTCCCCTACAGACAATCTTCAAACATCTAGAAATCTTTCTACAGGGTAAACAGTCGGCATTAGTGAATCGCCATGGGCCCATACTTCTCTATGACAACGCGAGACACCACGTTGCATACCAGACGACCCAGAAACTGCACCAGCTGAGGTACGAAACCTTACTTATCCGCCTTATTCACCTGATCATTCTAAATCTTCAAGCACCTGGATATCTTTCAACAGGGTAAACTGCTGGCATTATTCAATCGCCATACTTCTCCATGGTAACTCGAGACCCCACGTTGCACAGAAGGAGATACAGGAGCTGCACCAGTTGAGGTACGAAACTTTACCTCATCGGCGTTATTCACCTGATCTGTCCCCCTACGGACTATAGTTTCCTCAAGTACTTGGACATCTACAGGGTAAATGGTTTCCCAATCAAACATCAGTTGAAACCCTATTCCACGAGTTTGTCGCAGCACGAAAACAACATTTTTTCACAACGGCATAGAGAAGCTAGTATCTTGTTAAATTGTGTTGCTGCTGGCAGTGATTACTTCGATTAATAAAGGTTATTTTGTACCGTATTTTGGGTGTTTTATGTTTCCACCACAAAATATTCCGGCATTTCATCTGTAACGCCGCCTCCACTCGTTATGAACTGTACGCGCAGTTCATAACGAGTGGAGGCGGCGTACAGGCAACCCTGCGTGTTGCAGATCATGAAACAAGGTATTAACAGATATCAAATAAATATGAGACACGGTACAAGGTGGATATTTTTTCACAACTGTGGAATACAAGCGCAACATCGAACCGCGCATGTGTTTACAAGCTACCACCGCGACAAAAGTAGTACATAGTGACAAACAACCTCTTCAGTAAAACAGTATTTCGCAATCCTAAGAAACTTGGAACCCTTACTCACTTTATCCAAGCACCCAGTCATGTTGAGTCATCGGACTACGTTCTTTCTGCTACATTTAATATGAACGGCGTGCTGAGTTTACAATAAAGCATACTTTACAGGAGTTATATTTAAAATAATAAACCTATTCAGGAAAACCTATTGCTTTGAAGGTAAAAAGCAAAGCTAAGTCTTCTTATTTATTTGCCTAAACAAAGCATCTTAGGAGACAATGTGTAATCCAGGGACAGGGGTGCAACAAGTTGAAATACAGATAATGAAACCGTAAACTTTGAAAGAAAACAAATGATTACCCTATATAATCGCATATAATCTCTTATATAAACCGACCCCCCCTCCCCCCACACACACACTTCAGAGCAAAAAATTTGTGAAAATCCTTGACTCGCATATAAGCCGACCTTCAATTTCAAGATTTTGGAAAATATGTTTATTGAAATGAATAATGCTAATTTCTGTCATTATTTTCTGTAAAAACCTTCAAAGTATGTACGATTCAGTGTCTGAGTGTCCAAATAACTACAGTGACATCCGTGCATTACTTATGCCAGAGGTAAATATTCGGGGTGTGCTATGCACACAGTCGCAATTTAACCCATATTATCCATATTATTTTTTTTATCTTCTTCACAGATCCTCTTAAAGTTATATATATTATATGCGGAATTAAAACACGTCTTACAAGTCACACATTGTGATGAAAGGTACCTCACAAAATGCATATTTCAAAAGAACCCAGCTCTTTAATAAGATCACTCCCAAAAAATTAATCAGGGAATTTTATGTTAGTTCTGTGTTTAAACTTTATTTAAAGGAAGTTTCAATAGCCCAGTGTCTAAAAACGACTCTTGAACTATTAGAAATGAACTATGAATTCGGTTAGTAAAAGAAAAAGTGCCCTGTTGACCTTCTCGAATGCGAAAACCATTCAAAATCGGGAAGTTACTTAGAATATTTACTCGTACGGACGACGCGAGGTCGAAATTATGCTTTGTGGTACAACGAAAGAAAGCATCATTCGCATTAAAAATATTCCCTTTTTAGTCTTGCAGTGACGAACTTTTAGTTTAAGAAAAATATCTGCCAGATTCGTAGAATCATACAATCCACATTTGTTATCGAACGATTATGCAGAAACCTGTCAACTCGAATCGATATATCTTATGAGAACTTCACACGCGATATCCAGCTCGCATAGGTAGCTTGAAGTATTGCGTGATTCAAACCCAAATCTTAACGCACGTACTTTTAAATTGTTTCAGTTGAATCGGTCTAATTTTATATGATTGTTAACTAGAAATGCCTAATGCAACACAATTTGAAAATGCACGGAAACGCTTTTAGAGAAAATCGTGTTTGTGGGGAATGCAGTGTACTTTGGTGCTGTTTTTTATTTTACTTGCGTTACAACTCCAGCTGTCGTTCCCATCATTACTTTGGCACATCACTACACAGACCAACATGTTCCCTCAATTTATTGCGCGTATTATCGAAAAAACAGTGTTCCGTAATGCTCAGCATAATTTTGCTAGTAGCACTGTTTCTCAAAAATTCCCATGAAAGCAAGTCTAGTTATGCCAATTGAGCATTCAGTAAACATCCCTACTATGATCTAAGACTTAATATAGCTCATTTTGTTTTAACGGGATTTCAAACATAGATAACTGACAGCTGAAAACAGCAGATGTAGTTTTTCGAGTTGGTTTCCCAGGATTTCCACTGAAAATGACAAGAAGGTGAAACTGATGAAATTGAATTTTTTAAATATACCTTGTTTACATTTAAATTATAAGCAAGGCTGTGAAGTATTACCTCTACCGTAACATTTACTCTTGTTCGACATTATGGATCAGGTGTTACGTCGAAACTTCGTTGTATTTCAGTTCTAGTCATGACAAGAGGGTTGTACCGAAAGTAATGCAAAAGTGGGCATAACTTTTTTTTTAATTAACTGACAGAGGTCTTTCAAATTGCACATTATGGTAGAGTAACTCTTCCTGTATAGTAACCATTCAAAATAATGGATTCCAAGCAGAAGCAACGTGCCGGCGTTGAGTTCTTGATGAAAGAAAGGTGCAGGGTGTTCGAAATCCATAGAATGCCACAGAATGTTTACGGAGATGATACCATTGACAAGAGCGACGCGCTCAGATGGATGAATAAGTTTAAAGAAGGAAGAAACCTGCATTGAAAACAAACCATGCAGTGGGAGACCATCATCTGCGACAACTGACACGAATTATCAGCAAGTGGTTGAATTTACTCGCACGGAGAGACGAGTCACAATCCGTGAACTTGTTGCGCAACTGTACTGTGGTGACAATGTCATACAGAAGATGGAGGAAGACTTTGGGTATCGAAAAGTGTGTGTAAAGTGGGTACGTAGGCAGATAACACCCGATTTGAAGGGGAGACGGGTGGAAGTCTGCTCTGATCTTCTGGAAGTGTTTGGAGCCAATGAAGATACGATTTTTCTCTGATCAGGTGACAGGGGATGAAACGTAGACGTATATTTATTATCCAAAACGAAGAATCAATCCATGGAATGGCGTCACACCTCTTCACCAAGGCGTAAGAAGTTTAAGAGCCAGCGGTCAGCACACAAAGTCAGGGTGACTGTTTTTTGGAATGACAGGGGTGTCATTCTTCTTGATTTTCTGGAACTTGGCAGTACCGTAACCAGTACATTGAGACACTCAAGATACTTAGAGAAGCCATAAAGAGGAAGAGATCGAACATTAATCTGAAAAGGATTCACATTCACCATGACAATGCGAAACCACACACATCTTTGGCAACAAATCAGGCGATCAGCAAATTAGGCTGGGTGGTCGTCCCCCATTCACTGTACAGCACAGATCTGGCGCCCTCCAACTTCCACCTGTTCGGTCCAATGAAGGACATTGTCCGGGGGCAACGATTTGATTACACAGACGAGATGAAAGGGGCTGTGAAGAAGTGGGTACAACAGTCCACATCATGAATTTTTTCGAAGAGGATTCAAAAGTTGGGTTCAACGATGGCGCAAATGCATGTTTGGGATGGAGGCTATGTTGAGTAGTACCTTTGTATAGAGAAAGGGTTACTCTACCAACATGAGCAGTTGGAACGACATTTGTCAGTTAATAAAGAAGTTATGTCCACTTTTGCATTACTTTCAGTACAACCCTGGTATTTATTTGACGGTGTGACGTACATTGTAAATCTCTAATTTAACCTTCCTTTTTGAGTTTCTTTTATGTAAATTATGCTACTTCTTTAGATTTTTTTCCGAACGGCACATCACTTCTCCGAATTCAGTTATATTTTTTTGGCAAAAATTGGCAAAGTTTCAAAGGTAAATAAAAAAAATTTGACAGTGTGGTACGACGAGATGATTTACTGATTGTACTTTGAAGCATGTTATTTTGACGAGATGCACACTGACTAAGTTGTATCTACAAGCATGGCATTGGGATTTAATCAACGAAACTCCATTCATTTTTCTTTATACAAAGGAATTGCAATTATCAGCTGAACGCCAACAACTAGGAAGCGAATGAACAAGTCGTTTTTCTTTCTATATCGATCGTTGAGATCGTTAGTAGTCATCTAAGTGTTGCGTTAAACATTTAGTATCATACAACACACGAACCGAACACGAATTTAAAAACATTATGACAGATTACATTCTGAACCCATCTCTATGTTCTATCTGCTCGCCAAACCACGAGCCATCACTTACTCGGACCAATGTCTGGGATACACAGAACGAAACCAGTGACATAAGAATCAAACATAGGGGGGGGAGGGATCATTGACCTACTAGAGCAGTGCCTGCACACATAAGTTAACAACAAAATTCCAATTCTAAGTTTGTATCTATGGAAGGAACATGAACTTAGACAGTAGCCCAAGAAAAACACAAGTTGCATGTTTGTTTAGTATGTTAAGAGACGATGTGTACATATTCGAGGAAAAGAACTCTTTATGCAGGGTCAGGGCATAAAAGTCAGACTATTGTAAATGGTAATATAGTATGAACATATTTCTGGTTTTTCTTACGCTTTCTGTTTTTTTTAACGTGACATGTATCTGTCACAACCCTGCAGTCTATTACAATACAAGACAGATCGCCTTTAGTTTGTAGCACAATACTGTACAGCAGAACTTGCTTATAACGAGGATCTCAGGACCAAATAAAATCATTGCTAAATCCCTCTTAGGGTGAAAATCCCATCATGTAAAAATATGCATACGCAAAATATTCAAATACGTATCTACAGAGTTATTAAAAATGAAATACAGAGTTTCAACGTTTCATAGAATCAATACTGACTCACGTTGCCCGTTTCTTAACAAGTACCCTGAAGTTTGTTACAGCAACTTACAGATGTTCGATGTATCCACCAGTAGTAATACGGCATATATCAACACGCAGTAGTCGAATTCTTACCAAACACGCGGTAACACCGGGTGATCCAAAAGTTTTGCACATTTTGAAAACGTAATAACTCGCGGAGTTTTGAGAGTAGGGCAACGCGGTTTACGTAGAAATGATCAGAATGACATCAGATTTTTTTTATGAAATCACATAAATTTTTACTCATTTTAGTTACATTTTTCATCGCCAGATGGCGCCATAAGCGAACAGGTCTGGGATAGTTGGAATAAAAGCAGCAGCTGGGAAGCAACCACATAGCGGTCCGTGTCAGTATGCTGTTATTACCGGACAAAGCGCCCTTTGTGAAATTGTTCTATTGCAACGCTGAATGTGCGAGTGCTGCGTTCATAGCCTACCGGTCAGTGAAAGGTGATCGCAGTGGGAATGGGTCGATAGAAAGTGTTGCGCTGCGGCGAATGGTGAAAAAATTCGATGAAACGGGATCTTTGGCAGCACGCCCACGAAGCCGTAGACCACGAATACGTGCTGCTGCAGCAGAGACGATTACAAAGGAAATGGATGTGATTGCAATGTCATCCGCACATGGCGACTCCAGTGCTCGCCATGTTTCTCGGCAAATAGGCATTCCATACGGGACTGTATGGCGAACACTACGACGGATTCTGCACAGATATCCGTACAAACTCAACGGCATCACGAACTGCAAGCTGGCGATTACGTGCAGCATCAGGAGTTTGCAGCATGATTTTTTTCGACAAATGGATGTCGACGAGAATTGACTGATGAACGTTTTATGGACTGATGAGGCACACTTTTTCCTAAACGGAGCGGTAAACACGCACAACTGACGCATCTGTGCCACGGAACATCCCCGAGGAGTCGTTGAAGCACCACTTCATCAGCCGAAAGAGGCAGTGTGGTGCGGATTCACGGCTTCCTTTATTATCGGTCCCTTTTTTTTTATTTGAAGAGGTCCGCAGCACCTCCTTCGAAACAGTTTCAGTGACAGGTGCACGTTATGCGAACATGTTACGAACGTACATTATCCCTAGCTTGCAAGAGCGGGATGTAGTGAATCTGTGCACATTTATGCAGGATGGAGCACCACCCCAGATCGCACGTTCCGTTAAGCAACTGCTGCAAGAGACGTTTGGCGCAAATCGTGTGTTGAGCCGACACTTTCTGAAGGCTTGGCCTCCTCGGTCACCAGACCTAACACCCTGCGATTTCTGGCTCTGGGGGGTTACCTAAAATCACAAGTGTACAGGTGTCGCATAACTTTATTGGCCATGCTGAAAGATGCCATTCGACACCATGTGGCAGCTATACCACCGGACATGCTCTTCAATGCCGTACATGATGTTTTCTTTTTTTGCAGGCAGTGCCTGAACGGGAGGGCCATCAACATTGAGCGCCTGGTACAATCAGGTGTCTATTTTTCTCGACACTTCCAACCTGTGGTTGCTGCGCCATCTGGCGATGAAAAATGTAAGTAAAATGAGTAAAACTTTATGTGATTTCATAAAAAAACCCGATGTCATTCTGATCATTTCTACACAAACCGCGTTGCCCTACGCTCAACATTCCGCGAGTTATTACGTTTTCAAAATGTGCAAGACTTTTGGATTAGCAGGTATATCTTCAGCTCCAGCAATAATTGTTCTGATACAGTTTCATTAGGCTGCCCGTTGGCAATGAAGCTCGCATTTTTTTATATTTCTTATTACATCTATGAACGGAGTAACACATGACTGTATTCTTGTGTGTTAAATAAACAGGATGTACTTGGAGCCCACTTCTGCCTTGATTATAAACTGATCTTGTTTCAGATCAGTTAATTAGATGAGAGACAAGGTCTTGTCTTTCTTTAACATAACCCTATAAAAAAAAGTCACAGGGTGTTAGAACCGGACTTCGTGGTGACCAACATGTGAGTGACATGTCGCCTGTTGAGCGGTCAATCCAGCGCTGTGGAAGATTTTCACAGAGGTCATTTCTAACTTCCAAATGCCAGTCGGGTGGTGTTAATGTGTTCTGTGCTATAATTCCGTAAAAATGTGTATGGCACCATCCTATTTGATAATGAAGTAGTCACTGTCTTCGTGCAATTGAGGCATAGAAGAAAATCATTAACATATTGAGATAAGAACTTCCCGTTACAGTGTTTTCTTGGGAGAAAAAAAGGGGGGGCATGCACTTGTTTACCGGATGTAGTACAGAACGCATTAATCTTTGGGCAATTCCGCACGTGCTCCACTCTTGTTTTAGGATTTTCAATCTCCCAGATATGAATGTTATGTTTATTAACTTTTTCACTTATGTGGAATGTCGATTCGTCGTTGAAAATTAGACGCTCACTAAAACCATCTTCTTCAAAACGCTCCTGCATTTCTGTACGAAAATCGCGAAATGCGGTTCTATAATTGTCATAACTGTAGTTTATAGGGAGTCATTTTCAGCCGCTTCCTCAAAACTTTTTCCAGACAGTCTTTTATGGAATTTGTAACTCCCAACAAGGCATCGGTGTGGATTTCCTTGGGGTGCGTAGGTAAATGGCACGAACATGCTCCGCTTTATCATCAGATGCACATGGTTTCCCTGGACTTTTACGTTTACACAAACATAGTCTTGTTTCAAATTTTTTGTGCCTATCGTAAAAGGTTTGCCTATTCCGGCAGTGATTTCTCGAAACTGTTCTGAAACCCTGTTGGGGAAGAAGAATAGGGTTTTACTTTCGGGGGCGGGTGGCGTTTTGGATTATTGCGGGGAATTGTGCTTCTTCAAAGAGAAATGACTCCGTGGTCGAATGTTGTGTTTTAATATTTCCAAACATGCTTAATTTTGATTAAGGGCTGACAAAACCGTGAATTTTCATTGACTGAAAGGAAACCAGCAATTGCCGCCCCCTCCGAAATATGTTATTTCACAACAGTAACAAAATTCGTTTTGCTTAATTCAAGCACACAGAGAGCCTTCTCCATAGCATTTGCGGCCATATTGCCTGACTTGTCACGTGACGATAAAAACTTAACTTTTTAGTGCCACCATCTACATAATAAAATCGTTACTATCGGTGATAGAATGGTGCATTGTGAGTGCCAGCCAATACATTACATAGTTTTGGTTTTATAAAATGTTGAAATGGTCTTTCACCTTTAATAACCCTCCCTATGTTATATATCCATAACAACTGGACGTGAAAGATTTAATTAGTTAACAACTGCAGCCGTACAAATTTAAATAAAATAAGCACTTGCATTATTATAATACATAGAGCTGCAAATACTGAAGCAGACATATGGAAACATTTTGTAGATATTCCTAAAGCATGGTTTTTGTAGTAGGTTGAGGAGAATGCCTCAATTCCTTTTTTATAAGTTTTTGACGCACCCCCTTCCCAATCGCTTTACTATCAACATTTTTCCACTAGCGTACCAAGATTTAATTGTTCTATTTAAATTTCTTCCTGTATGCCACCATTAGTATTTTTTTTTATTGGTGTTTAGCAACTCAATGGGTTATAAGCAGTCGCCCGTCCCTAATGTAGGCTCACTGGTTCCAGGGAAGGGAGAAAGACAGTGTCATAAGACAAACAGAACATTCATGCCTCACCGGGATTCGAACCCGGACCCATTTCGAACGAATGGTCTTATTCTAGCGCTTACCGGGGCAGCTGCCATTTCTATTCCTCCATTCTAGGACAGTGCGTCGCAGATTTTCCTTGCCTCGTTAAATATGGAATTTCATTAAATTGATTTTTCGCTTGTTAAAAGTGATCATCTCAGCATTTCTCTCCCTCGTTAAATCCGGGATTTTAACCCTTTAAGCGGCCGATGTACCTGAACAAAATGGTGCTCTCTGAATAGAAATGTTCACATAGTGATCGGGTTGTAGGAAAGCTACGACAAAACAATTTCTTTCTCCCTCTCATTGCAGCAGTGTCCACCATAAAGTTGTCACTAGTCCATTATTCTCTGATCCATGACACAAGACATTGTGGACGTCAGAGTTTCGTCGACATTGTTTTAGACCTTTTTGGCGCGTAATCAGTCGGCGTCAATCCCCCTAAATGATCATTTTGAATAACAAAGCTGTCATAAAAGATGATCTGTGATGTGCAAATTCGCTCGTTCCATCCGCGTTTGGCCCACTTATTAGACAGTAAATATATTCGTTCGAGCTGACTTCAGCCCATTTTTCTAAGTCCAAGTGAAGTCGTTTCAGCCAATTAAATGGTAAGTGAGATTTTGTTCGTTTAAAACGACCAAATTAGATTATCTCAGAAGAAAAGTTACTGTTTTACTCTTAAATCTGGGATCTCGCTAAATACGGGCTCGTGATAACGGAGTTCTACTATATTTTGTTTACATAATAAACTTTGTACATACTTTTGAGAAGCTACGTGGAAAATTCCTCCATTCTATGTGAAAACACAAGTTTGTCTGCGACAGGCATCTAAACCATGTCCCTTCACTCCGGAGTGAGTCGATCTTTCAACTGAGTTACGCGGACAGAATGCCTCGCTGCAAATTTGTCGTCTTGACACATGTTTTCGCCTCTGTAGTATGTCACATCTTCTAGAATCACCGAGGATTGCCTTGTATTCTCGTAGTAATGGCGCCAGGCCATGCGGTTGCAGAGGCCATTCAACGAACTGTAAAGGCTAGCCAACGCTAGTACTTCGTACTATGGATTTCCGTTAAGCTAAATGACAACAGACTCCCGTAAGGACTATAATTTACTTCCCGAAGTAAGTATTGCTCACACAGTTTACCTTTTATTAAATTAAATTCATTTCATCCACATCTAAAATTTTCAAATATTTGCTAGCTAAAATTTTCTTTTAAGATCAGCTCTATAAAAGACACACAGTCCCTGTGTAAAACTAATAGTTTACTCAAAGCAAAATTTTAAAATATGCGAACTTGTCTATGAACACAGTGCTTACTAGTGAGCGCTTATGTGCATGAAAGACCTCTGTTTATGGAAACATCGGTGTGGGACATGCGCGTGGAATCAACTTTTACGCAAGCAGGCAAAAGAGACAGTTGCCTAGCAACAGTAGAGTGGGAAGCTTGTGGTGAATGTTAGTAGTCATTTCTCAGCCATTTCGCTGGGTGATTAAGTGCCTGTGAAGGGGTAATCTCTGTAGATTAACTTTGGAAAGTTTCTCCAATTATCGTAGATTATCTGTGACGTAGGCTGATTGCTTATTTTACGCTGATGGTTATGTTATCTAGTTCACATTTTCCCCAGCCCTTATTCTGCGCTTTACACACGTGAAATCATACATTTATTATAATATTAACTGACATTTACAATATAGAAAAAGAGAAGTCATCGCTCTTTCCACGTTTATAAGTGAGTCACGGAAAAATTATCATTGGCCGCCACCGGGAATCGAACCCTGTGGTGCAGTGGAAGCATGGCCGGCGCGTAACCGGAAGACCATGGGTTCGATTCCCGGTGGCGGCCAATGAAAATTTTTCCGTGACTCACTTATAAACGTGGAAAGAGCGATGATTTCTGTTTGGTGTTCCTGGTCCACGTCAAATCTCTATTAATTATTTACATAATAGAAATGCTCAATTCGCATAATAGTATATATGCTTAATTGCGTATGTTATTAAAGGCTCGTTTAGAGTTCTTGGAGCTAAGTACGAGTCTGTCAGTTTATTCCAATATTTCCTCAAGGAGACAAGCTTGCAGAGGGCACGTTTTTCTTACGCAAAATAACTGCGAAACGTAATCTCTTGCTGCACAAGGTCTTAACATATTTCCGAAATATTCAGATGAGACCCACATTCAAAAGATTAAACAAAAGTATCTTTTATATCAAGTTTAGAGAACACAGACTTCTACAGACTCTTTCATAATATATATCATCTATATTTAAAAAATTAACAAACGAATATTTGATACCGAATTTTGAGAATGCAGTCTTGCATGAATATTTGCGCAGTATTCAGATGACCCATTTAAAGATTTAACAAACGAACCCTCGGTATCGAATTCGTAGAATACTACTTGAGAAGTGCAGGTTCGATGCAAATGTATTAAGTAACATTTTTAATTGAGATAAAGTCGCTTATAAGAATTACAGATGATTCAAAATTCAAGAGTTGGGTCCGGTAGAACTTTTCTACCCAAAATTAGTCCTACTTGGGCAAGTTTTGCAACGTCGTGAGCGTAATTAATTAATAGTTTATTTTTGTCCTAAGTGAAGGACTTGGTTCATTTCCCATAGAACGCCGCCTTTGTTTCACTACGGATGTACTTGTTAATCAGCCAGCTTATTCGTTGAAATTCTTAAAAAGAATCGCAATTGGCTAGGCACTTGAGTGAGCACTGAGCAATCAACACTGCAGTAAGATGTGGAAGAGGTAAACCATCGAACGCTTGCATTTCACGCTTAATTAGTCCCCTTCTATCTGTGGATGAAAATCGATAGGAGAAGAGTAAGCTTAAGTGACAATCAGATCGGATGACTGAAGTCTCTCATCAAGAGCCACATTATTTATCGACTAGTGAAAGCGTGCAACTTTTTTCCTTGTGTGCATGATACAGATACCGCGTACAGAGGAAAAAAAGAAAACAAAGTTTCTATTAAACAGGTCGTGGCACATTAGCTGGGAAAAGTTGTTATCTCACGACCAGATTGCTTGCCCTTTGGAAAAAAATCAACATGGCTACATCGTGATACTTTCGTCAGCTGGGGTGGTAAAAGATGAATGCCGTTTAAACCAGTGGTTCCCAACCTGTAATCCACAGACCTCTGAAGACATCCCTAAAAAAATGAAATAGAAAAAAGAGAAGACGTAGAGCTTATTAAATATGAATTTGTAAGCAACTTCCAGGTTTTTGTTTCATGCGCTGAATCTCTTCGTTTTACAGATAAAACCGTAGAAAGTAATGCGAAATTAATCTTTCAAATCCCATTATCTATAAAACTGTTTCTGGCCGTAATACTCTGTTCGCCCATGCAGCATACCACTCAGACTGGGAAACTGTATCAATCTATCGGGAATGTAGCATCTCTGAATTTTAGTTTTGGTCTGACAACACATTTCTAAACAATTAAAGTAGATAATCTGAATAACCATTCAAAATAAGCTAATCGAATGGTTCGCGCGTTCTCGTAGTTAGTATCTACACTGACGACCGAAATCAGGGGTCCTTACATCGCAGAAATTGCAACGCTAAACTCACTAATGACAATCCAGAGGTTAAATTCGACTCCCATTCCAGAAAGAACCAATTTTTAAGTTTTCAGAGAAGTTTATCACGAGCATAAAAAACAGTGAGTTAGGCATTTCTGTGGCTAAAACTACTAGCACATTCACCTGTTGTGTAATCTAAAAGATTTATTCATTAATTTTGCTGAAAATCGGATTTATCTGACAGGGAATTTATTACTACGATGGAATAGCCGTTGCTAAAAGGATGCTTGTCCCGACTGAAACATTGGGAATTATTATTCAGATCCTATGTTTTAGTTACAACTCGTAATTGAGAAATATAACCAGCACATAACTCATTTCAGACACATTTGCCACACTGGAAATGCAGCTTCTACACAAGGGAAAAAACAGGATAGGGAACACAAGGATGACCTCAAATTATTACTACTTTCTTGTTCTCGGTTGCAAAGAAGCTAAATTGGAAATCCCCTTGTGAATTTTAAAGTTGGCCTACTCAAATCTGAAACCGAAAAAAGTAAATGATTCAAAGAAAAAATAAAACTATTTGAAACCTGTCTTCACCCCAGAAATGCGCAATGGCCCTTTGTTTCTACATAGTAAGAACTTTCCGTAGGATAGGTAAGAACGTGATTCCTTTAGTCCTAACATCTATTTGGGAAAATATTTCACCCTTGTTGAGTTAAAATCAAAAAGGTAGGAAACAGGCATCTGAGGAATTATAGTATTGCCTCAACGTGGTCTGATCTTAGTGGAGCCCTGTTTTTCTCATTAAGTAGTTTAGCCAATATGAACACATTTCTTAACATATTATGTGGCTCACTTCAGTTTATTCACACTAGCAGTGAAATTGCTCGTAATTTCAATAAAAGTACATTGCGGATTTTTACTTAACTAAAATGATGTTTTTATGAAAATACTTTGGTTGCCTTTAAGGTTAATGAAAAACACATTGTTTACTAGAAGCATCTGAGGGTCCGCTAATTTTTTTTTTATTTATTTTTTTTTTTGCAGAGTTTCGCACTCTCGAACAATTTTAAAACACAGTTTACAGTTAAAAAAAAAAAATCAAGGCTTTCAATGAGACTTATTCTAATGTGAACAGAAATTCGTAACCAATCAATAATTGCCCGAAATTTAAACAAAATTCACAGTGAATTGCTTAAATCTTTACAGTGATTGAAAGAAACCTGAGTAAATAATTTTTTGTTCTGTATTCTAAAAATCTTAAGAGTGGATGACAAGAAACTTAATTCAACGTTAAAAATTATATTGCAAATCCTGTCGCTTTAGGACCACGAACTACCATAAAAACTGATGAAAAAATGAAATCTGGATTCATATCCAATAGTAAACACGTAAACCAACTTGCCAATCGAACCTTTTTATCCAAGTGTTAGTAACAGACAAGAAATCCTATATTTCTCTCTTTCAGAAGTAGAATATTATTCTTAAGAGTATCTTGGCCATAAATAAGATTACTTTTTGTAGATGGGTGAGAAAAAACATTAATACAATATTTGCAGATTTCGCTCTTCACCATGGAGAATCAGTTTACAAATTTTTTGATGACCCAAATACAGTAATTCCATGAACAGGATCATGGACGTAACTTTTCGGAATCGTCACACAGAATGTTATTGTGTTCAGATCTTCGGCATAATCAATCTAGCAGTCTCTATTCATGTTTACTTATCATATTAACATTCGAACTTTGGTAATTAACAATAATTTCTCATCGCTGGGTCGCCTGTTATTTTTCGTTATCTTTTAACCCACAGATAAATGAATTGAATTTTATTCCGCATTATGTTAATGTCAGACTTTTTTTTAATAAAATGTGAAGTGCATTCTATATTCTAACAATTCGACATCCATTGTTTTTTTACTATTCTACCACAAGATGACAACGCAGTTTCAATGAAACGTGGATAAAATCACAATAAGCGAGATCAAATTATTGTATTACATAACATTTCTCATTTATTCTGCCCACTTAACTAACATCCCCCGTTCCCATCAGAATTTTGTCCTTGAATAGCATAAAAGAATAAATACTTCCTTATTACAAAAACACGACTCACAAAAGATATTTAACGAAAAATTGCATTTATTAGTGTGATTCAGAAGTCATTACAGTTTTGAAGAGTCGTCCTGCATCAGGCAATTACTCAGCGCGTATGATTTATGCAGATAAAAACAACGCACGACCGGAAAACCAGTATCGTCTAGTTCAGAGTAGAAATGAAGAACCATCGATAGTTACGATTACATATAGTTTTCGATAGTCAATCGATAACTATCGATAGTGTGTTGGCAAAGTTTCTCGTAAGAAAATTTTTTTTCCCGGATGAAAAATTATTTCTGACCAGTATTTTTTTTACTTTTCCACATTGTCAAAAAGCTAAGCTCCGATAAACTTTGGAACTAACCTTTTTTTTTTTTTTTTTTAAACGACCACCGTGTTCAACTCAATGGGCTGTAAGATTTCGCCCATCCCTGATTTAGGGCCACTGATTTCAGGAAAGGGACAAGCCAGTGCCCTAAGACAAACACAACATCTATTCCTCACGGGATTCGAATCCTGGCCCATCTCGGGCGCCACCGGGGCTGGAAATCTACGTTTTGAAGATATCTCCCGAAGTGAGTGAGCAAAAGTCACGAAAAAAAATGCTTTGCCTGAAGAACGAGCTAATTCGTGGCTCCTTAATTCTCATTTTCTGTTTGTACTGTATGATTTTTTTATGTTTCTGTTCACAAAAGCTAAAGAAGGAAATTCTGCAGTTTTGTATTCAAAAATAATTTTTTCTATGTTTAGCAAAATCGTGGTAATAATTCGTGAGAAATTTATTGAATAAAGTTTTGAGTGCGGCTGTTCAATTTTTTTCTAAGATAATTTAAAAGGACAGCAGCTAGATGCTGTCGTTTTAAATTATCCCTAAGATTTGACGTATTGCCCGACGTTTTGTAGTTCTTTCCGCAAAGGCTACGTTTTGCATAGACCTTATTCTTACCAAAAGAAAAATAAAGTTGCACAAAAAATATTTTACGTTTACCCATTATTCCTGACTACTTACTCTCAACAAATAACTGTTCCAACACCTGACGCACCTTTAAACTTCCAGTACAAACAACAAGACTTTTAACTTCGCTTTTATCTGACTGAAACGTACACTTTCGTTTTGAGCTTAACTTAACGTGAAGAACAACTGAGTACAAAAACCGCATACTCTCACCGTTTACTCTTTTTATTACAGTTATCTTTAGTTTCGCATTGTCATCATGTACCAATCAATGTGGCTGGGCTCAATGTCTTCGACATCAGTATAAATGAGGTGAAAATGAGCGTTCCAATCATCAAAGCCATCGGTGGAAGCTGAATAGTTTATACCATCGTGATTTACACTTACAGCATTGAAAAATGTAAAATTATCGATAGTTACGAAAAACTATCGATGTACTGAGTTGGCCAAACTATCGATAATAGCAACGATAGTACCTCCACCTAGTTTAGAGGTGGGAAACCTTTTCATGTTGGAAGGCCGCATTAAGTTATCTGTAATCTAATAAGGCCGCATTCCAGAAACTTCAATTAGATATACAGTACTTCGAAATGTATACTATTTTGTAAAAATCTCGCTAACTTCAAAAAATGAAAAAAAATGCTAATTCTAAAGTTAATTAACTTTTTAATGACTTTGTCGCGACTGCTTTTTGTTGGAAAGCCTTTGAATACTTAGTTGCAACATGGAGGTCCGCACTTTTAGCTGATTCTCCAGAAGAGTATTAGTTATTTGTGACTATAACGGCGTCTTAATTTGGGTTAGGTAGGAGAATGTAAATTCGCAGCAATAAGTGGTTGAAAAGCAAGAAAGCATTTTTCGTGCATGTTTCCGAAGGCGTGGGTATTCCACTGCATTTTCCCTTATTTCAACTATATCTTTCATAGCGTCAAATAAGGACTTTAAAATATCATCTGAGAGCTCAATCAATTCCATCTGTAGTTCTTTAGGAGCCATAGAATGAAATCACGAGCGTAGCAGGTGTCAAAATAGCCCTTATGACTTACTAATGTTTTAATTGTGAACGTCAGTCTGGGAGCATTATTTTATTGAATCTTCTTTTACGCTTTGGTATTTTAAATACGGTCATTTTAAGATTAAAATAATAAAAGAAACAAAAACATATTAATAAAAAGATTTGTTCTGCAAAATTATGATTCACTCAAAACGTCGCACTTAATGAAGTAGAAGGCCTCAGGTTCCCCAACTCTGGCCTAGGTGATATACACTGCTGACCACCCATGCAACACCAAGAAGGACAAGAGATAGCAAAGCCAGATTTACTGGACACATAACAACAGATACAAAGATGAAACGATTGAGCTTACAGGCCCGTGCGACTTGCGGAACACGCAGACATCAATAGTTCGTGTGGCCCCCATGGCTGGCAATAACGGCCGCTACACACCGCGGCGTCGAACAAAAGAGGCTTTGGATGTGGGCTTGTGGTATGTCGGTCCAAGCTGCTTCCACATGTTGCCACAGTTCATCAGGCGTAGCCGCGGGTGGTGCTTGCCGGGCCACTCGGTTGCCGATCAGCTACCAGAAGTGTTCGACATATCGGGAGAACAGGCGGGCCACGGCAGCAGTGGTGACACCTGGTGGGCCGTGAAGAATTGTTGCACGATGCGTGCCATGTGCGGGCGCGCATTGTCCTGTTGAAACGTGGCCACTGTCAAGTCCTACAGGTAAGGGAGGACTACAAGCTCCAAAACGTCGGAGATGGTGCGGTGGATGTTGGGTGTACTGGTGATGCGTGCCAGAGGGGTGCGGGCGTCATATCCAATTGCGCCCCAAACCATAACGCCAGGCGACGGATCGGTATGGCGATGCATAATGCAGGCGTCATACAGTCTCTCGCCGCGGTGCCGCCACACGCGGATCTGACCATCGTGGTGTTGCAGGCAAAAGCGGAATTTGTCGGAGAAGACAATGTCGTGCCATTCCGTAGTTCAGTTGTGACGTTCAACGGCTCACTGCCGCCGCACTCGCCGGTGGTGTAACGTAAATGGTAATCGGAGCAATGGGTGCTGTGCGACAAGTCCCCGCTCCTGCTGACGACGTCGAACGGTACGTGCTGACACAGGTTGTTGCGCAACACACCCTAATTCCTGCGCTAACGTTCGTAATGTGGCGGTGCGAGCCGTCAATGCCCGTCGCACAACATGCCGGTCCTCTCGTTTGGTGCTGTGCCGCGGCAATCGCTCACGTCGGACCGTCCGTCCCTCCTGCACCCACCGAATCCATACTCGCCTCACTGTGACTAGATGTCGTCCCACAAGGGTGCCGATGTCGCGGTACGATAAACTGCTGTCGCGATAAGCCACAATTCGTCCTCTGTCCAAGGTGGACAGAGGACGAATGGTGCTGGGACGACTGCCGTATTCTGCGACGAGACATCAGGAAGCTTCCCACGCACAGGTCCGGCAGCACAACACACTTCCACTACTTACACCCCCGCCTTCTGTGCACCCTTCTTATAATGCTTTCCGGTGGCGTGACGGGCACACATGATTTGCATATGCCCTGCAATGCTAATCGTTTGCATGTACTCTCGCGGGCGACGCATGCTGAGAATTTCAGGCCAATCAGATGCTTCTTTCCTGGTGTTGCATTTTGGGTGTCCAACAGCATAGATAGGAGCACAGGCTGCCGTTATTTATTGGAAATTTTTCTGTTGCCAAAAGCAATGGACAAGAAATACATTATCCGAATGCTATTACGGTCTTTTTTTAAAACAAAGTTGACCGCTACAGCGAGGGAAGTTTGCGCTGTGAAAGGTGAAGGAGCAGTGTCGGATAGATCGGCAAGATTTTGGTTCCAGCCATTTAAAAATGGAGGTGCATCCTTGAACACAAAGCACGTGCTGGAAGACCTTCGACGGTGAATTCTGAAGCTGTAGAGTTAAATCCGTCCACATGCATTAGACAACTGTCAAATGAGCTGGGAATACCTCAGCCCACAATTATTCGTGAACTGCACAAGCTCGGCAAGACGCACAGAAGCTGTCGACAAGTATTTCATGAACTGACTGCAGCTCAAGCTCAGCTATGTGAGCCGCCAATTGCTGTAAAAACTTCAGGACAACAGTTTCTTTAGGCGAATTCTGACATGTAATGAAAAGTGGGTATTTTCTCGGAATCGTGACATGAGAAAACAGTCGTTAGATTCCAAAAAGCCACCAGAACTAGTCCCAAAAGGGACGATTTGAATGCTGTTACGGTCAACTTTTTTTTTTTTTTTTATTTGAGCACAAAGTTACTCTATGCGTATGGTGGAACTTTAAGAACCCCATTTATTGGGAATTGGTTCCAGACGGCCGAGGCATTAACGCGCAGCTGTGTTGTGGCCAGTTAGAGGTTTTTTTTTTTGATTGGAGGTTTAACGACCACCGTGAGCAACTCAATGGGCTATAAGCAGTCGCCCGTCCCTAATTTAGGGTCACTGGTTCCAGGTAAGGGAGAGAGCCAGTGCCGTAAGACAAACACAACATCCATGCTTCACCGGGATTTGAACCCGGACCCCTTACGGCCGAATGATCAGAGGCCAGCGCCTTAGACCACTGCGCCACCGGGGCGGCCAATAACGTTTGAATCTCCCTGGTATATAAGCGATTTTTTGTTGAATTTTGTTTACTGTTTTTGAGCTTTTATTCCTAAACATAATGTAATATGACACACAATCCATATTATTTTTCTTTTCCCAGGGTTTTAAGGCATTTAATGATGTTAAAGTGTGCAGTTACTAGTTTTCTCTGAAAAACTGAATTTTGCGCCACTTAGCGGAATAATTCTGCACTCCACTGGAGTATGAATGTATAATCATGATTGCACTTATCTATCTAAAAAGAGTTTTTTAAAGATGAGGAAATAGAGATATATTCATGGGCCAGATCTTTATGACTTTCTCGCGTGGACATAAGATCAGGTCTGTGACGTCATGTCTACTTACTTCTAAACGCGTAAGTAGACATTACGTCATAGACCTGATCTTTTGACGTTCAGCAGTGAGACATGAAGTCATAGACCTGATCTTATGACGTTCAGTAGTAAGCAGACATGACGTCACAGACCTGATCTTATGACGTTCAGCAGTAAGCAGACATGACGTCACAGACCTTGCGTCCAAGATAGAAACGGCATAGACAGGGCGTGTCACTTCACCAGTACAAACCCAGTGCAATAGCGAAGATATAATTCTCGGTGTTTGAACTTTTAATTACTATCGTGCAAGGAGTGAGAGAACAAGCATCTCAGTAACCGCAGTAAGCATTATTGGAAGACCACCACAGTGAAAGCGAGCGTGGCGGCAATGGTTCGAAGAGAGGCATGCCCATCTTTCTAACATGACTAAAAGAAAGACAGCCACTGGTTGACAGCGGATATAAAGGCCTATGAAGCTTGCGTATTTGGACCCGGGGTAGCGTAAACATCAGTTTTTTTTTTTTTTTTTTTTTGATTGGAGGTTTAACGACCACCGTGAGCAACTCAATGGGCTATAAGCAGTCGCCCGTCCCTAATTTAGGGTCACTGGTTCCAGGGAAGGGAGAGAGCCAGTGCCGTAAGACAAACACAACATCCATGCCTCACCGGGATTTGAACCCGGACCCCGTTCGGGCGAATGATCAGAGGCCATCGCTTAGACCACTGCGCCACCGGGGCGGCCAACACAAACATCAGACTTAAAGTGTTCGCATAAGTAGAAATACAGTAGACTCAAATCTAAAGAACGTGCAGTTGAACAACCTCTATCAATCTAATGGGCAGGATACGAACGATTCAGTTGTTCTGGAAGAGCAAAGCGTGCTGAATCCCCATCGTGTATGAAACACATGCGACTATGTGTTGCTAACGGAACGTCTCCCATCAGTGCAGGTAGTTCAACTTTCAAGGAATGTATGTACTGCTGGACACTGAGCATCAGTAGCAGGAAAATTGTACCAGTCTGGTAATCATCAACGATGACTACGTGACTCAAGTCCAAACATTCACGTGAAATCTCTGCAGATGCCTAGACTGGGTTATTGCACGAGAATTTTCTCCATGCCCATTGGAGAATGTTGTGAGCAGGTACAATGACATCTCTTGTTAATTGAAATTCACCGGTGAAAAATCACACAATGGAGAAAATCAGCTGTAATACACTTCTTCAGAGGTTAATGCACAAACACAATTTTTGGAAGATAATCGTCTAGTGAGAAGGCCTGTACTAGCTGCACGTGATATGGGTAGAGTTGCTTTTTGTGAAAGATTTTCCATACAATTTGCAATTCGATGAGCCGCCCCGGGGACACAGTGGTGTCAGCGCCGGCGCTCACCATTCGTCCGAGATGGGGTCCGGATTTAAATCTGGGTGAGGTATGATGTGTTTCTCTTACGGCATTAGCTCTTTTCCTTCGCTGGAACCAGCGTCCCTACATTAGGGACGGTTGAGTGTTTATAAGCTCATTGAGATAGTCACGGTGGTCGTTAACCCCCTCCTCTCAAAAAGAAAGTTGGATGTGAAACACCTGCGCCTGTTGCTACTGCTCTAGTGTTAAATCCTGCATACTCCGCAACCACGTCCAGCAGCTGTTCCTCTAAATCAGGTGTTCGAACATGTCTAGTTGACCCTCCAGTCTGCAAGACAAAGGAATTCTGTCCCATAAACACGCTGATAGACGGCTGCAAAAGATGTCCGTGTCTAGACATCGGCTTCACCGAAAAAGCTCTGATGTAGAGACTTCCGAGCTGCACTGCAGTTTAATTAAGCTCGCTCATCCATAAATGAAATCAAATGTCTGTCAATTTGGCGTTGCCCCTTCCCAAATTTCAGGAAACTCAAAGCCCGGTCGGACTCAAAATTTTCAGTTTACTGCCCCGCCCCAAACTTTAGGGGGTCATTTCCGACCCGTTTCAGACTTTCTCGAAGCTTTCTCTGCCACTTACTTGCAAAGAAGAAGAGCCTTCCTCTGGACCAGCGGGTCTTGCACCCGCTGGTCCACGAAGCATTTTTTGATGGCCCGCGAGACGTCCACACAAAAAAAAAGTCGAAAATGGAAACAAATAAATACATTTTCGAAATAGAAAAATGAATATCCAGGTACCTTGGATACATGGATTTTGAATTCCCAAATCTGCTGTGAGCTGTGGTCCGATAAATTATAAAACTGAAGTTCTTAAAGAGTTAAAAAATGTAGGCATATCATGTACCTACTTCTGACTTACTTATAACGTAGACATCATGTTAACTGCATCGTGCCGCCCCGGTGGCGCAGTGGTCTAAGCGATGGCCGCGGATCATTCGTTCGAAAGAAGGGGTCCGGGTTCGAATCCCGGTGCGGCAGGGATGTGTGTGTCTTGCAGCGCTGGCTCTTTCCCTTCCCTGGAATAAGTGACCCTAAATTAGGGACGGGCGACTGCTTATAGCCCATTGAGTTGCTCCCGGTGGTCGTTAAACCACAAATAAAAATAAAACTGCGTCGTTTCTTTTAAAGAAAGTTCAGTTTTAGGATTCAAGACCTCTCTGAAATAATCGATATTCATAATAAGCAAATGCATTTTTAACTCTTCTTTTGTATATGGTCCGCGAATCTTATTCCATTTTGGCATGTTGTCCGCGATTCAGAAAAGGCTCAAGACTCCATACTCAAGAGAAACAAAGCTGCTCTATTAAACTGATTTACCCTAGTTGTAAAAGAAATGTGAGGCAAAGAAACATACCATTTCTCGTATAAATTCCTTCTACAAATGACGTCTAGATGTGACTACATACTTCTGTTACATGTGTAAACGCTTTTTCTCTTCTACACTTAAGTGATAACAAGGTAGCTCTCGTTCCCCAAATATGCAAACAAATACTTTAAACTTCATGTCCGTTGCAGCAACGAATGGCACCTGAGGTTCGTTTTGGTTTCGTGAAGCTGAAAACTCTAAACATTTCTTGGAAAAGAAAAAGCCACGTCTCTAAAGCAAACGAAGTGAAAACGGAATTTGATTTCAACGTTCAAAGAAATGAGCCGCCCCATTTTAGACTAATCTCTAACAGCTCACTTGTCGGTTTCAGCTGCAATTAATGGATGCGGTGGAAACCCCCAGTGAACGTCGTCATTTGATTATTTAACCAGTCAGTCTTTGTTTTGGAAGAAGAATTGTTTTTTAATCCTGTAGCAAAATGCTAAACCTTGTAGTACAGGCCCGGGCCAGCCCTGTGCAGATCCCTAGGTTGAAGGTCTCAAATTTCTTCCAGAACTTTGTCTTCAGCCTATCTCCATGTTATTTCGAAGGGCTTCTGAATTTCACCTATCCATCTTCTACATGGTCGTCTTCTAGGTCTTTTCCTATCTGTCGGAATTCACTCATTTCAGTAGTGCAACCGTGATCAGTTCTAGCAATCCCATGCATATAAATAAAGATATAATACACCAATTAGACGTAGAGTTGTGAAAAGGTACAAGTTTCTAAAGTTTGACTAGACTTTTAGGAAACACCTTAAGTGTTGACATTCTTATTTTTTAAACACCTTTAAGTGCTGCTACACAATGTACATATGTGGCGCAAAGTCATCAGGATGTTCTGTACAGGTGTTGTACTAGAGAGAAACAATCCCTTTTTAATACAGTAGGTAACTTTTCATTGTTGTGCTTCATCACGCATTATCATTTACACAACTGAACTACTCGTATGCCACATTTCAAGCAATTTCTTTTCTAGTTTCAGCTTATGTAAAATAGGAAATTTCAAGTATCACAACAATGAATTGCGAAAGAACTAGCCAATATGTGAACGTAGGCTGAATAACTTTGCACCCCCCCCACCTCCCATTTCTTGTAACACCTTCAGAATCATCAGAATATGTATCACAGATGGTGAGTCACCCGGTTTTGTTCGCTCATTTTTTTGTTTTTTAGGATGTCACTTTTTTTCCAAGTTACCACGTTCAAATTTAATAGATATTTCTTCAAGGTATTTTTTCTGACGCACAATGTTTTTTTTTTTTTTTTTTTTTTTAAGTTTCATATGATAGAAACTTTTTATAAGTTTTGATAGCACAGTTGAAAAACACATTGAAAATGGTTTCCATTGCCTCAGTAAAAGGAGTTTGACAGTGTGAGCTACGGCTTCAAGTGCCGCCCCGGTGGCGCAGTGGTCTAAGGCGTTGGCCTCTGATCATTCGTCCGTAAGGGGTCCGGGTTTGAATCCCGGTCAGGCATGGATTTTGTGTTTATCTTACGGCACTGGCTCTCTCCCTTCCCTGGAACCAGTGACCCTAAATTAGGGACGGGCGACTGCTTATAGCCCATTGAGTTGCTCGCGGTGGTCGTTAAACCTCTAATCAAAAAAAAAAAAAAACGGCTTCAAGTACTCAGAATGGAATCAAAATTATTTGGTCCAGCAAATAGAAAATCCTGTAGCAAGTTATCAGGATTTAACGATGCGAGTCTTATATGATCATTTCCTACCGGATGCCGTACGCAGCGAATGGACGATTTTTTTTCATTAGTTTTCTTTAAGCCCAGTGATTCGTGTATGAGTGAAAGGTCTTATTTCTTTCGCTCTGCAGTCGTATGATAGTGTTCGTCGATATGTCTCAATCGTGTCACGGATAAGAAGAGAGCATGAACAACGTAGCATTGCCGGGGAAGGATAAATAAAGATTTTTCCATCTGTTGTTTGCAGAAGGATGAGTTGTGAAAAGGTAGTAAGGCCGTGGTCGAAAAGTTGGCTTTTACTTGTTTGCTGACGTATTATGGATGGCAAAATGACATGTGAAAGACCTGCCTCGGACAGTGATCAAATGCTTTAGACTGCAAAGAATGTCGTCGAAATGACCCCGATGTCTCAATGGCTTTGCGATTCTCATGGAAATATTGTAAGGTCTCAACGTACATGTATGAACGATTCGCTTAGCAGCAATGCATCTAAAAAAAACAGTTTTCATTTGCTCTTTCAGCCTTATTTCAGGAAAATATTTTTCCGTACGACAGATGTAAATATTGATCAGAACGATGTTAAGTCAGAGATTTTCGTAAAAAAAACCCTCTAGAATATTGCACCCCCAAATTCTGTAAATCAGTAGTGTTATGAAATTAATTCCAAGAATGGTGTATGTACAATATTTGTCACGTCCCCGGCAGTTAAATACAAAACTTATTCGTTCAGTCTGACCTCCCAAACTTCACATATTTCTTTTCATCACCTAGTGAGAGCATTTTGCTATCAGAGAAATTTAAAAATTCGTTAAAGAATTTTCTTCATTTCCACTGCTAAAAGTGAGGATATTGTATCTCATATACATACATATTTCCTTCTATGATATTTGACAAGTTACTCCACGATGTGCCTTCAGCATGCTTTGTTCTCTGCTTGGTCTTTACAACCCCTCTCCCCACATTAAAAACGATTATATGTAATACGAGAGTTGTACTAAAGTGATGCAAAAGTGGGCATAACTTTTTTATTAACCGACAGAGGTATTTCAAAATGCACATGTTGGTAGAGTAACTCTTCCTATATAGCCTCCCTTCTTCATTGCAGGTAAATAATGGATTCCAAGCAGAAGCAACGTGCCGTCATTGAGTTCTTGACGAAGAAAGGGTGCAGGCTGTCCGACATCCAAAGCAGGTTACTGAATGTTTACGGAGATTACACCACTGACAAGTGCACAGATGGATGAAGACGCTTAAAGAAGGGGAAACCAGTATTGAAGTCAAAGCACGCATTTCAGTGTTTCATCGTGTTATCAGGCATTGTACGTACTGCTTGCTCATTCTGTGACTGATATCGAAAGCGTTGTTCAAATAATTATGGCCGCCCCGGTGGCGCAGTGGTCTAAGGCGCTGGCCTCTGATCATTCGTCCGTAAGGGGTCCGGGTTCGAATCCCGGTCAGGCATGGATGTTGTGTTTGTCTTACGGCACTGGCTTTCTCCCTTCCCTGGAGCCAGTGACCCTAAATTAGGGACGGGCGACTGCTTATAGCCCATTGAGTTGCTCACGGTGGTCGTTAAACCTCAAAAAAAAAATAATTATGATTATGAATAGTAACCTAAAAACGTACTTCACTCAGATCGTATTGATTTTTTCCCCAACCAAATTTAAAATTACAGGCAATGATTAAACGGGTAAAGCATTGTCACAAACAAAATTTTTACGTAACTAAATCTTATGCAAACGTTTTACCTACTGTTACTTGAAGGAATTACGTAAAACAGAGAGTAAAGTTGTTCTGGAAAATGAATTTAGCTACCAACACCACCGTTTTCTGTGATACTCCAGTTTTATCAAATAACAAATCGGTCATTTCATGGGTAGGTCTAATCTTACGCATAAACTGCAAACAGAGAACTGAACATGGTGAAGCATTTCCGCCCTCTAAAGTTCCCAGGGGGAAGTCTGTTGATGGCAGATTACATCCCTTTGAACGCTCTTGAGACACGAAAACCCAGGGTGGATGAGCGCGAATTTATTGGAGCTGAAAAACGCGCCATGGGAGGGGCATAATTAGGGTTACTCGATGATACCAGTCATTACTTTTTCCTTAGGGAACTCCAGTGTTCGTCACAACGTTGCCCCGGTCATGCGGAATCATTTTTCTCAGTGCCCACTGCGTTCAATTACTTTCTATGTCGTCACAGCGATTTGAGCGCCTGGCAGTAAAAACTCTCTTAATGCTAAAACACTCTCCACGGAGTCCACAATGATGTATCTTTTTGCCTTAATCAGTTGCGTCTTCGCATTTACGGGCCAAAAAAAAAGCAGTGTTTTCTTCTTTTGAAAATTTGACGATTGTGCAAGAGTGATCCAAGTTGTGAGCTACTAACATGTTGCTATTAGTTTTTAACATTTTAACCCCAAGGGAGAAAGACAGTTCCTAGAACTTTAAATAATTTTATCGGCATTGCTTAATTTATTTGATGATACTGCAACGTTTTATGGATGACATTTAATTCCATACATACGTACATTCAGTAGACAAAACATTAGACGTCGGGGTGATGGGCAGTTGACACTGGAATCGCTCGCGCAGAATCGAACTGACCCAAACCGAACGCAGGAGATAAATAGGAGGCGGACAGCAAGGCTTCCCAACAATGTATCCCAATTGACGAACATGGGTAAACGTGGTGATCTGAGCAACTTTGATCGTGGATGCATCGTGAGCATAAGATGTGTAATTCTATCGCCCAAGTGGTAAGAACACTTGGGTTCTTGAGGGCAACCGTATCAAGGATGTACGGTGAGTATCCCATCGACGGACGGACCAGCGCCTAGAGAGCAAAAGGGGGCCGACCACACGTCATTGATGAACTGGATCGACATAGACTATCCAGGCTCGTACAGACCGACCGCTTGTGAACGGTGGCGCAAATCACATCCAGGTTAAATATCGGAGGCCCAAGCAGCGTCAGCGAGTGCATGGTATGACGCACAATGCATACCATGGGCTACGGGAGTCGACGCCCAACTCGTGCGTCACTGTTGACTGCCCGTCATCGGAAATTAAGTCTCGCCTGATGCCATGAACATCACAACTAGATTTCTGCAGAGTGGCGACGCGTCGTGTGGTTAGATGAATCCCGTTTTCAGCTGTACCGAGCTGACGGGAGGACGAGAGTGTGGCGTCAACAGCTTGAGGCAATAACCTCGTCGTGCCGTTAGGTCAGCACTGAACAAGGCGGTGGTGGCTCTGATGGTTTCGGGAGCCTTCTCATGGGACATATTGTGTTCCTTAATGTGTGTGTGTGTGTGTGTGTGGACAGGCTCTTAACAGCCTGGGCGCTACCAGCATGTGCTGGCTGATCACACGCTTTCACGACCTGGACTCATTCTGCGGCCGGGGGTCTGTACCAGCAGGGTAATGCGGCCCTACCGGGCCTCAATCACCCAGGCATGGCTCGAAAAACACTCCTCTTGCTTTTGGAACCATCCAGTGGCCCACAAGGTTCCTTGATTTTAAACCTATGGAAAATCTCTGGGATGCCACGGAACCGAACATCAGATTTGTGGATCCTGGACCGACGTCTCGGGTGGAGTTGGGGACAAGACTGCAACAAGCATGGCTGGCATTATCTCCGGAAACTAACCGGCATCTGGTGGAGTCGATGTCTCGGCGTGTACAGGGTGTTATTCACTCTTGAGGAGGACCAACACGCTGTTAGGTAGGTATCTCTAATATTTTGTCCATCGAATGTAAATAGCACTGACCTATCCTCTGAGATTCAGAGGATAGCTCCTTAAAGAAAGCTCCTTTGCCAGATTAAAGATCTTAACTAAAAGTGCTAGATTTTACTTACTGCTGTTGTATCAAATATATCATGAAAGTAAGATCTAGGGACAACTCGAGCTTCACTGACATCCATCACACGTCTCACGCAAGACCTTTTGTACTTCACATTCAATGTCTTTTTCTCATGCAGATATTGCCGAATCTGGTCCACCCATGATTTCCTGTGTCTTCCTCTACCTTTCTTTCCGGCCACTGGGGCTGACTAAGTTCTATTAATAAGGATATTACCACTCATTCTTTCGACATGGCCAAACCACCTGAGAATATTTGTCTGCACCTTACTAGCAATTTGCTTCAGATTTATGATTTTTCATCTGCCCTAACATAATCAGGTGTCTTGCCACAATTTCTTCCCATAAGTAATATCTCTCCAGAATACAAACGACTTCTATATCTCCTATGCAGCCCAGGTTTCACTACCGTACATCGGAATAGGAACAATTACACTTTCATACACAGCCATTCGAAAGCTTTTGAAATCCACCTAAAAATTCAAAACTGTGAAATCTTAAGGGAGTTATGACTTTCAAAGATGAATTCACTCTCCTACTAATTTTATCATCAAATCTGTTTTCTGTCGCACATGCTTCCTGATCATGCAAATACATTCACCTGAACTATCTCAGTACTATTTTGACTGATCTTTCATTCAGTACCCAGTTTCATGCTTCCTGATCATGCAAATGCATTCATCTAGACTATATAAGTACTATTTTGACTGATCTTTCATTCAGTACTCAGTTTCATACTTCCTGATCATGCAAATGCATTTACCTGGACTATCTCAGTACTATTTTGACTGATCTTTCATTCAGTAGTCAGTTTCATACTTCCTGATCATGCAAATGCATTCACCTCGACTATCTCAGTACTGTTTTGACTGATCTTTCATTCAGTACTCAGTTTCATGCTTCCTGATCATGCAAATGCATTCATCTAGACTATATAAGTACTATTTTGACTGATCTTTCATTCAGTACTCAGTTTCATACTTCCTGATCATGCAAATGCATTTACCTGGACTAGCTCAGTACTATTTTGACTGATCTTTTATTCAGTACTCAGTTTCATACTTCCTGATCATGCAAATGCATTTACCTGGACTATCTCAGTACTATTTTGACTGATCTTTCATTCAGTAGTGTTTCATGCTTCCTGATCATGCAAATGCATTCACCTCGACTATCTCAGTACTGTTTTGACTGATCTTTCATTCAGTACTCAGTTTCATACTTCCTGATCATGCAAATGCATTTATCTGGACTATATAAGTACTATTTTGACTGATCTTTCATTCAGTAGTCAGTTTCATGCTTCCTGATCATGCAAATGCATTCACCTCGACTATCTCAGTACTGTTTTGACTGATCTTTCATTCAGTACTCAGTTTCATGCTTCCTGATCATGCAAATGCATTCACCTGGACTATCTCAGTACTGTTTTGATTGATCTTTCATTCAGTACTCAGTTTCATACTTCCTGATCATGCAAATGCATTTACCTGGACTATCTCAGTACTATTTTGACTGATCTTTCATTCAGTACCCAGTTTCATGCTTCCTGATCATGCAAATGCATTCACCTGGACTATCTCAGTACTATTTTGATTGATCTTTCATTCAGTACTCAGTTTCATACTTCCTGATCATGCAAATGCATTTACCTGGACTAGCTCAGTACCATTTTGACTGATCTTTCATTCAGTACTCAGTTTCATGCTTCCTGATCATACAAATGCATTCATCTGGACAATCTCAGTATTTGGTTTTTGAGCAGAATTAATTTAATTTCATTAAACTCAATTTTTTAATCAGTTTATAAAATTTAGCTGCTCTAAACTACTCAGTTACTAAATACAAGGAATAACCATTTCTGTATGCCTAATTTTGAGCCATATGAAAATCCGCAGCTGTTTTCTTAGTCACACTCAAATAAGACAACAGGGAAACAATGGCAAGAAAGTTTAGTGATGGATTCAGAGTGTCAAAAGCGCCCAAAAACGTTAGGAAGCTAATATCTGCATCAATTTATATGTCAAATTTGAGAAAGGTTAAAAAGCTGTTTTGCGCAATTACCGTTGAATATACTGTATTTTCATGCAGATGTGTCTCAATTCTTCTCTGAAATATGAACTAAATACGAGGGCCATTTTAAAAGTTTTGCACACTGTGGGAGTAATCACCACGTTTCTTTATGACAGCGGCTCAACGTTTGGGTAAGTCTTGTATTCCAGTCAGGACACCTCCATTGCTGAGGCGTCGGATTACTTGAGTCACCTCATTAGAAACATCCTGAATCGCACTAAATCGTTTTCCGTGGAGTGGCTTCTTCAGTTTTGGGAACAAATCATAGTCTGGTGGGCTCATGTCAGCACTGTATGGCGCGTGAGGAAGAAATTCCCAGCCATACTTTTCCAGAATGTCTCTTATTGTACGTGCAACATACGGTCTTTGCGAACTGCTTGCTGCTCTTCACTCAGATTACGTGGAACCCATTTAGCAGCCACTTTCCTTTTCTGTAGTTTTTCAGTTAGGATTCTGAAAATCGAAGCGGCAGACATGTTTGCTTCACATGCAATATTTTAGATTAAATGGATCACTGCCGTCTGAACACGGTATTATAGAGTAAAACCTTTAATGTTAAATCACCATAGTTAAAAACATTTACATTTTAAAATTACACTAGCACTTTCAGATCCGCTTCGGATCCTTCATCAGGTGTGCGACTGATTATTTGAACAGTTGGTTATATTCATCGAAAAGAGGATGTGACGTGTGTTATGTGATGGAAGGGGCATGCGCTCAGATGTGTTATGTGTGAAGGGGCCTGACTCACCATCTGCCGCCCCGGTGGCGCAGTGGTCTAAGGCGCTGGCCTCTGATCGTTCGTCCGTAAGGGGTCCAGGTTCGAATTCCGGTCAGGCATGGATGTTGTATTTGTCTTACGGCACTGGCTCTCTCCCTTCCCTGGAACCAGTGACCCTAAATTAGGGACGGGCGACTACTTATAGCCCATTGAGTTGCTCACGGTGGTCGTTAAACCTCCAATCACAAAAAAAAAAAAAAAAAGACTCACCATCTGAGCGCATGCCCCTTCCACATAACACACGTCACATCCTCTTCTCGATGTATATAACCAACTGTTCAAATATTCAGTCTCAATCCTGATGAAGTCAAGATACGTTACGTCCAAACAAACCACGCCTGAACTTTGTTCTGATCTGATGATATGCAGAGGATTTTAGAAAGAGAGTGTCTGACCCCAGGGTATTAAACAACCCTTAGAAATAGAAAGCTAGGAGATTTGGGCTAGAGTGCCCGATAAGAAAGTGACACGGAAGCGAGGTACGTAGAAAGGGGGAGAAAGACCCCTTATTTATTACCGGGAGGCCAGTACCCGGGGCCCGACGGTTTAACGTGTCCATCCGACGTACGGCGGATATTTAGTTGTTCGAGCGTTCGTACCTGCCTGGGATCGAACCCAAGGTCTTCCCTTGGCTGTCGCGAACGTTGACTACTAGGCCACACGCGGCCGAACTTTGTTCTTAATACACGTGCTAAGTATTTATAGTAACTTTGTGACGTAATACCCGCAACGCCTGTGGGTGGCTCCGTTCCGCTGTATTGGAGGTCTGTCTCCATTGCTCGTTCGCACCGGACATTTCATTCGCACGAACCCAATAATTATTTAAATTAGTTATGTTATGATGCACATTGTTTAAAACGCTCTTAAATCTGCAAATGATTTTTTTAATGTATGTTTATATCTGCATTCCTTCGATTTACAACATATAGATTACCCACTTCTCGGAATCAGCATACGCCACTGGTTGTGAGAGGCGTTAAGATGCCGGCTTAGTGCTGATCAGTTAAGCAGAGTTTAAAAGATGTACAAACTCTTGCCCGTCTTTCTGGAGCATTAAGTGAGGAAGTAATAGCGGAAGTTACCAGTGAGAAAGCCTTTGTTCAGGAAGAACAGTCAAAACTTTTATAAGGATGGTGACTGAAGCAGAGTACTAGAACTTAACATGCTACATACAATTAGTATACAGTATTGCTTTAATTGATATTTATGCTACATGCTACGTGGCATCTACTGTTGCGTATAATCAGATTCCAATCTACTCACGGTTCCATTAAATAGCCCGAACATGGATGATATCGATTAAGGTGTCTCGTAAAACCAACTTTTCCAATGTCATTTTACTCGTATGGCAACAGCCTAGTGAATGCCTCTTAACCTGGACTGAATGAGAAATGAGAAATTTTAAAGGAAAGACGGACGGAATCTTAAGTAATATTACTCTTAAAATTACCTTTAGCAAACCTGCATTAAGCTAGTAAATTAATTAATGCGTGTAGATGCATTACTTCGGGTACGGGAAGATTCATGCTCCCAGAACCTAGAATACGAAATTTTAACCTTCATTCCATAACGTTTTTTTAAAGGGGGGAGGGGGCGCTAATGCTTCTTTATAAAACCGCCTCTAAGCAAAATTCAGCACTGACCTGCGAATGAATTATGTCTGCTGCTGTGGTGTTCATCAGAATGTCGAATTTGACAAGAGATTCCATCTAACTGCCGTAATTTTAACAAGCGGTTCGTCGGGGCCGAACCGGCTGCATTACACCGTTGCTCCAGTGCATGCTCAAAATCAGAAAATACTCCACATTTAAAAACAAATAGGAAATGGATAACAAACACTTTTAGTGATTTATTTGCGCGCGCGTTGTGTGTGTGTTACCATTGATTCACTTCCTCGGCGTACGGACACGTGCGAAGACCCTGAAGAAGCTGCAATGCCTGGACATGGAAAACGTGTACGATTTCAGCAGTTATCGTACTTTGAGCGAGGTCGTCTAGTCGGACTCTGCGAGGCCGGGTGGTCGTATCATCGTATTGCGGAGCGAATTGAACGGGAAGTATCGGTGGTGGTACGATGGTTGCGTAGATGGTCCGAGGAACATTCCCACACGAGAAGACGTGGAACCGGGAGTCACAGACGGACTGATGAGCGGACTGATCGACGCATAAGAAGAGCGGCGTTGTCAAGCAGAACATCCACTGCGACGCAAATCCGAGCTGCCGTTGCACCTGGGGTGACTGTGCGAACAATCCGCAACAGTCTACTGGATGCAGGACTACGTGCACGTGTGCCTCTGGCATGTGCACCTCTGACTCCAGCCCACAGTCAGGAACGGCTGCAGTGGTGTCGCCAACGTCTGCATTGGAGAACGCAATGGCGATCTGTCGTGTTCAGCGATGAAAGCAGATTCTGCTTGGGAGCCTCCGATGGCCGTATGCGTGTTCGCAGACGCACAGGGGAGCGTCTTCACCCTTCTTGCATCCACCAGCGACACACGGGGCCTACACCTGGTCTCCTGGTGTGGGAATCGATCAGCTATCGCTCCCGTATACAACTAGTGTTTGTACCGGGTACGTTAAACAGCACCTCCTACATCAACAACATCATTCAGCCCGTTGTTGTGCCATTTGTAAGGTCGGTCCATCGTGGTGTTTTCCAGCAAGATAACGCACGCCCACACACGGCACGTGCAACGCAACATGCACTTCAGGGTGTGAAACAACTTCTATAGCCTGCACGTTCACCGGATTTGTACCCCATTGAGCACGTGTGGGATTTTATGGGACAACGACTTATCCGGTCTCCACGGCCAGCCACGACCATCCCCGATTTACGCGTCCAGGTTGAGGATGCTTGGAACTCAATACCCCAAACTTGCATCCAACATCTGTACGACAAACTCCATGCCAGAATTGCACAGTGTGACGCAGTTTATGGCGGTTCAACCTCGTACTAACCATGCTACATGGAAATGTTATTTTTCAGTTTACCAGCAAATACAGCTGTATTTTGCCATAATGTTTTGATGACGTTATCCTCTGTATTCCGTTATTATGCTGTATAAATTTCGTTGGTATCAGACGTCTCTTTCTTGGTGTTCTTTTTTCACTCTCCGCCAGTGTATATTGAAGGTTTAACGACCACCGTGAGCAACTCAATGGGCTATAAGCAGTCGCCCGTCTCTAATTTAGGGTCACTGGTTCCAGGGAAGGGAGAGAGCCAGTGCCGTAAGACAAACACAACATCCATATCTCACCGAGATGCGACCACGAACCCTTCACGAACGAATGATCATAAGCCAGCGTTTAGACCACTGCGCCACCGGGGACGGCCTGTTGGTGTCATACACGCCAGTAGCAGCAGTACAGTCGGCTTACTACATAACTATGTCTAAGTATTTGAAGTGTATTGTACCTGTTTTTGGGTGGCAATGAGATTATTTCATGGGTATGTTAATGAGAGAAACGCAAGGCTGAAGGGTGTTTTGCAGGTAGCCCCTCGTAGGTGAGGATTAGCTCCGAAACCCGATTAAGTGGGAGTGGAGATTTTCTGAAGAGATAAGGGACACTTTGGAAGTGAGAGTGAGATAGACGGAAACTTGTTTTTTACAGAGAGGTTGTAACGTATATTCTGAATTAACTTTCATTTTTAGTTCCTTTTCCTATGTAAAGTTGAGTTTGTTCTAAGTTATACTTTCAAACTTAACGTGACATCTCTCTCACGATAATACTATTGGCAACACATTTGAGGTCAGAGAGAAACTGACGTATAAATGTGATAAGAACGATAGATAAAAAGGACGATACGACAGTTGCTCATGTGGATGTGTGTGTAGACGTTCGATTGTTAAGTTAAATGTGAAATTAACAATTTTAGTTCTATATTGTAGAGTTTATTGAATTAGTGCTGTTATAAAGAAAGAATTACCGTAAGTTGACTTCTTTTTATGTTTCGTTTGGCCGTAAAAAGCTTAGTTAGGAACTACTGCATCGTATTCTTAGTTATTTCAACATTCCTTAGTCATGGTTTCGACATATCGTAAAGCCAATATAGCTCAAAAAAAAGACATTGCGTTATAAGGTCAAGTCATGAAATTGGCATCGGAGAGAACGAGAGTTTTTCGGAGAGCGTGGTTAGCATTGCGTCGGGTAGCTGCTTCGTCGGTTTACAGGAAACACGAAGTTCGGGTCTAAGGTCCATATAGCACGGACGGAGACCAAGTCAAACAAACATTCCATTAACTTGTTCTTCGATAAGTCCCAGGTCACATAGTTTAGTGAAATAAACAATTTTTGTTTTGTTACAAAACTGTCCGAACTGTATATATTTTTCAAGTGTGTTGTTCTATTGAACGAACCAACAAAATTATGTGACTGCTCTTAGTGAATCCCAGCTTGTTAAGAAAGACAGAGATTAGCGAGGGTCTTTACTGACTTTAATCACATTTTAAATAAGGCCTTTTATTGATATATGCAACTTTGTGGTGAAATCTTCATGGACGTTTCCCAGTTGTATGTTAAGGTGCATAAGGCAAGTACACATTCTGCAACAAAATGAAAAATTCTGTTCAGTATGAGAAGTATTTCGACAATGAGAAAAATTCTTTCCGTCGATTGCTGCTTTGCAATAACTAAGCTCTCAGGCAACTTTCCTTTGTAAGTCTGAAAGTGAAAATTTTCATAGCAGGACTTTAATTTTTCTCAATTAGCAGGCGACTTTAATTGCACGCCCAAGATGAAATCACTGAATTCAGTGAAAACTAGAAAAGAAAGATAAAACAAAAGTTTCACTTAGATTAATGAATGTTTTTCAAGAGCTTTAATGGTCGATTAATACGGATACTTTATTTTTAAAGACATTCAACATTTTCTTCGAATTTCGCTTAATTAATTGCTTGAAACCTTGATATAATTCGCCATGTCTTAATTTCATTCATGAACTTCTGAATTCACGGTGCTAGCGATTAGACAAAGAAATTGCAATCAACACAGAGCGAGTACATTTAATGTGTGGATTGGAAACATTCCTTTCGAGTGCGTCTCCAGGCATGTTATTTGTGATGGTGGAATTTATCTTAATTACTTACATTCTGACTCCAGTTATTTCTTACTTTTCCGTAATTTAACGCTTTTGCAATCAACACACGCAATTTCCGAAGTCCCATATCACAGGAGTTTAATTACTCGCGCTTTTTTGTTATTTACTAAGATCATATGTTATTGAGAAAAAAACGTTTTAGAGAACAAAAAACAGGCAATGTCACTCATTAAATAAAGAGACGTTTTTTATATCTTAGTTAATGCGGCGAAATCGAAAAGTTTAAGAAATTCATATTTTGAGAGTCGAAACGAAGTTTCGAGACTGAATTTATAACTCCTATAAATAAGTGCGGACACTGCTTTAATGAACACATGAAAACTAGTTAAAACAGGAGGTCCTCTACTTCCGTTCATTATGCCTTTGTACACCTTAAAAGCACCTTTTGTACACAAAATTCGAACTTTTTCTTCATCATATCATGAATAAATTCTTAACAGGTTTAGTGCGTTAGAGTTATGAGTTTCTCGCCGTTTAAAATCCTATAAATGAGTCAATCATTCACTGGTTGTGAAAGCAAAGCTTACAGCAAATAAAAGTATATTCATGTACCTCACAGTCCAACAGAGGGTTGTGAACAGAGTTTGAAACGGTTCAAAAATTTTGGATCCGAGCGTCAGATATCTGGACCCGAACCAGACAAATCTGCTTTGAATTAAACGCGGAACTCAATTTATAATTATACATAATTAAATATATATATAGGGAGTTCAAAAAGTCTCTCCGCAGTTGGTATCGTAGGTTATATAGAAACCATATAAATGTATCACGGAAACTTGTAATTTACTCACTCAAAGAAAGTGTTGAAACTGTCATTCTTTACATAACCTAACTGTTTTATGTTTTCAAACGAATGTACGATAATCAAAAAGTCCCTCCGCAGTAATGTTAAGGCTGTTCCACTCTATTTTGAGGGTGCTACAGTCAAAATGTTTGAATTAAGTAAATTGCTATATGTTTAATTTCAGGTTTTGCTGTTTTCTTGGTAACATATCAAGCTTCAGAATGTTCCACAGCAACATCCATTTTCACAAGCTTCTGATGAGTTGAAAGTTACCAAAATGTCGATGTTCATTTTATCATTGTCCCCTCAGAAGGAATTAAGGAACACTCACGAAATGAACATTCACATTTTGGAAACTTTCAACTCATCACAAGCTTACGAAAATCGGTGTTGCTGTGAAACATTCTGGTTTCTTAATGAGACGAAACAACTTCCTGCATTGACTGTTTTTGTTTTTAACAAGCACGTATTTGTTGGCCTCGACGCCTTTTTTAATCTCCTTAATATTAAACTCATCGATATTAATAAATAAGTCATTAATTCCGACACGACATGCAATGGAACGGGATATTAGCACGTCAAACGAAAATCTCCGAATGCTCAATGCAAAAGATACGACATGAAAAGTATCTCTCAGGCTTACAATGTGACACGCTGGGTATGAGAGAGTGAATCACCAGAGAAACAGACGACAGACGTTTGCCTGTATCTTACTACGGACATCCGCGCTGAAAAGAAACGCAAAGGAAGTATCGTTTTACGATATGGTATCGTTGGAACTCTTAGCTTTAAGAAAAAGACGGCAATATTTTTCTATGACAAAGTATTTTTCATTCCGTTGGCACCAGCACCGAACACAAAATTCCACAGTACGCATTTTTCTTTGAAATTTTTTTTTTTTTACTTTTCAAAAATAAAACTAAAATAACACCGGATCAAAATCGGGTCAGAAACACCTTGACCCGACCCGTTTGACCAGCAAGAAATTGTCGACCTGTTGACGCGTTTCCATCTCTGGTTGTGGATAGTGACAGAACATTCGCGAACGATTCATTTACAACGAATGACTGTTCACCGCGAATGGTGAATGGTTCGCTCTCCCCGCAGTGAATGCTCATTCAGTCCGCCATTACTGCGACACACATTGAACTTGTAACAGGTTTAACTATATTCCTCTCCCATTCAGTCCGCCATTACGGCGACACACATTGAACTTGCAACAGGTTCAACTTGATTCCTCTCACATGAGTTCGGAACAAATTTTAAATGAGAAAAGTCATGTCAAGTGCCAACCATGTGAGTGAGCAGTCAGCCAGAAAATAATGGCGATACTTGAGACATGAATGCCATTCATTTGTATGACGCGCAAGATGAATGATCCGGCTCGTGGGGAATCATTCATCGTAAACGGTGAAATTCTCAGGCTCTTTTCAGCAATTTGCCAAGAAAAAAAAGAGCTGTGGACTTGAAAGCACTTTAATCATAAACACGGAATCCATGTAACGAATGATTTACTCAGTGAGTGAGGTAACAACATGTAAATTGGACGATCTTTCGTTAATTGCTTTTGTGTGAATGATTAATGAACTCCAAATAAGGAACAATTTATGCCATCACTAATTGCGAGCCCAGAAGCAGAGATCTGCTCGTGCCGGGAATCTTTTTTTCACTAGTTAAGTGAAAAATCCCAGGCTAGTGCTGGCCTTGTACTGTAAGGTTTAACATTTTTTTCCCTGCTTTAAAAAAAATATTTGCCTCACAAAATGAAGACTGATTTGTAAAATAATCAGCTGGCGAAGTTCACTGAGTGAAACTATTCTGCCACCGGATGCTTTGACTAATTACAGCTTAAACCGACAAGTCGGGCTGTAAGATGAGAGTCTGAAATGGGGCGGTTTATTTTTTTAAGGTTGAAATCAAATTCCGTTTTCGTGTCCTTGGCAAATAAACACGTAGTTTTACTTTATTTTTCTGGAAAATTTTCACATGAACAGAGTAATCATCTTCTCGAAACCAATATCAAAACGAACTTCAGAAGTCATTCGTTGATATAGCGGAGATGAGGAAGTTCGAATTATTTGTTTACATCTTTGGGAATCAAGGACTACCTTGTTTGTATCTAAGTGTAGAAGAGGAAAATCATTTGCATTTGTAACAGAAGTATGTAGTTAACAGAAGTGCATGTACTTAGAACGGAACCTGAATTATGTGAGGAATTTCTACGCGAAATGGCACGTATCTCTGGGTGACGGAGAACGCTTACTGAAAGAACAAAACCAGTCTGGTCGGACAAGTGAACTGGAATTCTGAGCCGGGCAGGGCTCCTGAAGTGCGGGCCAGGGCTGAGCCTGGCTCTCTAAATTAAGATCTGTGCAGATCTCTACCCACAAGAACCCCTCACTGAGTCATAAGATGGCGATTGACTGTTTCGCATGCTTGAAGTAATAAGCACCTGAAGTGTGTTTCAACCGAGTATAGCACACAAAACTAAACGAATCTTTGTATTCTTATCGCTGTCTTGTAAAACAATGAGCAAAATAGCTGACACGAGACGATATTTGAAAATGTGCAAACGCAATTTCCTAAACACCATAGCAGACATTTTTCATCGTGGAAAAATACCGAATTCCATCTTTTCTTGAAGGTAAAGAGCTAGACAGTATTTTGACAGAAAATCTTCTACGTAAAATGAAGCTGAAAATACTGTACGAAAAAAAAAAGGGGGGGGGGGGAGGCAAGGATTCACTAGCGGAAGGAATTTTAACATGTTCAATGAAAAGGTACTCAAGTTGCGCTAATTCATATAAAAGCCAGTAAACAACACATTTCATACTCACGAAAATGATCCGAAGTGAAGATTGATAGGCAAGAAATGACGCTTCCAAAATAACAATGAAACGAAAATTGGCGGAATCATTTGGTGAGATCAGAAAAAAATGCTTCAAACAGCACGAATTCTGATAGCATAAATTGATGACCTAGAAATTGTCGATGCATTAAGCAGGAGTTTACCCAGCAAATCTCTCATAGCTATACAGTTTGAAGGTACATCGATGGCTGAGGTGCATGGAATATTCAGAATTCATCAGGATAGAAACGGGGAAATCGGAAAAACTGCATTTTCTTCAGCGAATAATATGTATAACCGAGAAACTTTCTCACACTATAATATAAAGTCGAAAAAAAAATTACCTTCTTGTTCAAAAATGGGACAGATCTTAATGATGGAATAACCCAGCAATAAAACAAATTGTAATTATAGAAAATTTTTATTTTATATTTGTAATTATAATTATAAAACAATTGTAATTATTGTAAGCAATTTAACAAGTCTCGCTTAAGGCCACAATAAAATGGTATATCATAGTAAATAAGGCTACAAAAAGGGAACACAGGGAAAATATGTAAACCAAAACAGCATTCCGAAAGTGAAAATATCCTTGACAGTGGGGTTTTGTCTTGTAATACAAAATGGATAAGATATTACATGAGATCAATAAAACTTGCAGGCAATTCTAATACAGTTGAAAAGCATTGTTGCTGTGGAATAAATGAGATGAAATAATCATATAATTTTTTTTTTTTGATTGGAGGTTTAACGACCACCGTGAGCAACTCAACGGGCTATAGCAGTCGCCTCTCCCTAATTTAGGGTCACTGGTTCCAGGGAAGAGAGAGAGAGAGAGAGAGAGAGAGCGCCAGCGCCGTAAGACAAACACAACATCCATGCCTCACCGGGATTCGAACCCTGACCCCTTTCAGACGAATGATCAGAAGCCATCGCTTATACCATTGCACCACCAGGGCGCAGTCATAATTAATGAAGGATGTAAAACTGTTAGTAATCCGATTTATTGTGATAAAAATAGAAATAAACGTTTTCAAGCTTTCGCACAACAACCAGATGGCTTTTACAAGATACCTTTCTTGAAAAAGTAGTCTGGTTGATGTCCGAAAGCTTAGAAATGATTTCCATTTTTCGCCAATAATTCGGATTACTTAAATAGTTTTACTACTTTATATACACACACACATCTCTAAAATTTAAGCATGAAAGGGATTTCTCCTTACAAATGGGAAAATTGACCATGCCACACACAAATACTCAGTCAGATAAATGCCAGCGTCCCTACTGACTTACCCTACACCAAATAGCACATTCTAACATAGGTGGCACATGAAACAGTCTGTGAACGCTTGTTGTGAGTAGTTATACTGTTAACGCAATCCACGATTTCTTCTCTGGTACTTTGAGGTGCAGTGGAAACGTACTGGAAAGTCGGAGCAAACATGGCACAAAGACCATCTGAGTGAGTTCGAACGTGGTCGGATCAACCGTAAACTGAAAGAAGAGCGTACTGTGACCAGCGTTTCAAATGCAATGGGAATCTAACATGGTATTGTGTCAAGTACCAGACAACTGTAAATGCCTCTAGACATGTTGGGAGAGGTCGTCCACGAAGCATCACAGCATCGGAGGGCCGTTATTTGGTGCTATCTGCAAAACGGAATCGTCGGAATCGGGCGGGTCTATTGAGTATTCAACTGTTTGCTAGTATTGGGACACGTGTATCACGTTAAACCATGGCAAGACAGTCGAGGGCATCATGCACGTAAACCTGTTAAATGTGTATCTTTAAAACTGCAATACAAACAGGCCTGTTTGCAATGGTGTCGAGAACACAGTGAGTGGACGAATGGGGTAACGTTTTATTCACAGATGAAAGCAGATTCAGTTTAACGTCCGATTCTGGGTATCAGTACATCTGGCGGGAACGTGGTACACAGTATTATCAAGAGAACATCATGGGAAAGGACAGAAATTGGGTTGGGGAAATCATGGTCTGGGCCGGCATTATTGGTCAATGGCCGTATCAAGATGCAGCTGGTAAAACGAGGGTCCATGACCAATGAGCAGTACTGTAATGATGTCATTCTTTGTCATGTTTCGCCCGTTCTGTGGAGCTATCGGACAAGAGTTCATTTTTTATGGACGATAATGCTCTCCCCCGTTGTTCAGTGACTGAACTTGAGAAAGAAGATATCCATCGAATAGAGTGGAGTTGACAGCATACTCCCCTGTGGGAAAACACAAATTTGTCCGTGGCGATGATCGAGCCCGTGCACCCCTCACTCCGGAGTAAGTTGCTCTCCCAACTAAGCTGCACGAACGGAATGTATCGCTGCATATTTTGTCGTCTTGACACGTGCTTTACCTCTGTAGTACCTCACACCTAATCTCAACCCAATATAGCATGCTCGGGATGCTTTGGGGAGACATCTAGCTGAGAGGACACTTCCATTAGAACGATTCCTGGAGCTCCGAAGAGCACTGATGGAGAAGTGGCAAGCTGTACTGCAGGAACTGCTTAACAATCTTGTTCAATCCTCTTAGAGGAGGGCATACCCCATGATGAATTACCTATAGGTGTTCCTGTACCGCTTATCTCTGCATTAGTCTGGAATTTATTATTATTGCTGGTTTCTCGTACATTGGGAAATTAAAGTTACGAAAAGTTGAAAAGAACGTTAAAATCAATTCTGCATACGTATTACCAAAATGTTTTTAACTCCAGAGGAAATGCCATTCCTTCATACACAGAGCCTTCAAAGAATAGAACTCCAACACAATAAGGCTACCAATCATACATCCAAATCTACCACTCTATTTCTTGAAAAAATGAAAAAGACTGGTATCAAGACTATACCTTTTGCTCATATTCCTTCAAAGTCCCCTGATGTGTCACCAATGGACTATTGTGCCTTTGGACTGCTAAAAGGAGCGCTTTCTAAACGCAGACCTAAAGCAATTATTGGACTATGGAATGAAATACCATCAATTTTAAGAAATGTCCTGTTATCTTGGAAATCTAGATGTAGGTTCCTAGTCCAAAGAAATGGCTATCAGAACATTTAGGAAAGATATAATTTTATTTTAAACATTAATTATATTGTTGGAAAATCGTTCTAAAAATAAATGTGTGAACATCCTTCCTGTCCTTTCACGTGAACTTTCGTCTGTCAAGAGCCATTTAATAAACACACACTTGTAACATAAACCTCCAGTTTGAAATATATTGCGATTCTAAACGCTTGTCTTTCAGAGTTTACAGTATTTCTACCGCTCGTGCGTAATTCATCACTTCGGAAGTCCTGTTTAATGCTAGAAATAGAATGCATGACAAAGACCTTCTGAAAGACGTTACGCAAACAACTTGTCATCAATTCACAGGCAGACGACCGCGTTCTTGTATGTCATGCACATACTTTAAGTTTAGAAATCTGGTGGAAAAAATAAAGACCATAGAACTGACGATTAGTCATAAAGACCAAGTTTTCATTTTGTGTCATTTCATTTGATATACAATAGAAAAAAGTAATATTTAACATTTTATTCTCTTAATTTGCAATGCAAATCAGGGTCGTCTTTAGCATTCGCGGCGCCCATTGTAACAATATTTGACGTCTCCGCACCCCCCCCCCCCCCCCCCAAAGCTGTTTATGTGTTCTGGATTGCATGATTTCTCAGCCTCACATGAAAGATATACAATGTAAATGTAGTTTAGTTGTCGCGCGCTTTGATCCCAATTTCAATGCCAAAACCAACTCTTTTTGCTCTCAATGGTAACAGTGTTGTGATCATTTGTCTTGTTCCAGTGACACATGGCCAAACCACCTAAGTATATTTTCACTGACTATCATCGACATACGGTATTTCTAACTAAGATCTAATACCCGTATTGCGAATCCTGTCATACTACTAAATCCATCTGTTTGTTTCTTTCTGGTGGTCCTCATGCAAATTGCATATTAGCAACATAGCAAATCTAACAACCTAATAAGTCCCTCTACTTTAACTGTGTGCCACGTTTTTTGATGTACTGTTCTATCTAGTGTTTTTGTGCATTGGATTTCGCATCAGTTTTGGCAGTCAACTTAAAACTGATTAAAATTCATATTAGAAATCTGCAGCTGACAACATTTTTGTCTTTATTCCAAATTTTGCCAATTTCATGTAATTCATAAATGTCAGATAACGTTACCTATTTGAAACATCGCATTTTGTAATTTATTTCGCATTTCTCAATCAGGAAAGGTAACTGTATGGCGGAGGGCAGAGAATTTTCTGTGTCATCATTAAGAACCATTCTCAATCTCCAGCTGGATGAAGCCCCCCCCCTCCCCAAGTCTCTTCCACAACTCGGCTTGAGTAGTTCTATGTCACTCTGGCATTCTTTCGAATTTCATCCAACTATCTCCCAAGTGGCATTCTGGGTTCCTTCCATCTCTTGGCATCTAATCTAGTATTTCCGTTGTCCAGTGCTGGCTAGTTCTTCTAGCAATATTTCCAGTCCATTGCCACTTGAGGGTCTTTATTTTGGTCATGGTACCATCCACTCTTGCAATTTTCCTGATCCACGAGTAGTTCTTCCTGTCTTTCCTGGTTATACCACGCATGCACCTCTCCATGTTTCTAGAGTTGTTTGTTCCCTCCGTATGTCATTTTTAGTTAAGGTCCATGCTAATCCTATGACATTCCTCTTGTAATTCAAGGAGCGTTGAATAAAAGCCATGGAACTTATTTACTATATTAGATTGCCTTAAATTTTTATTTTCACACTCGAATTTTCACGCAATTCATGAATTTCACATGAGAAAGGTTTCATTTTTTATCAGCAATTTACTTCTGTTATTTTACTTTAAGTGCTACTGATTAATATACTGTTTTCAAGTGCTGCTCTGAATAATGAGTTAAGAGTTCTTTGCACATGTGTAACAATTTGTTTACACCTCTTTCAAAAAAAAATCTTCGATGCATTTATTAGCCCCGTATTTATTTACGGAAGTGAAACGTGGAGTATCAGAGAACGACCACGTGAAAAAATGAGAGTAAAGGTAAGAAAGCTAGAGAGAAGAATGTTGGAAATAACAAGAAGAGAAAGAGTTAGATATGTACTTATAAGAGAAAGAACAGGAATAATAGATATTGTAAAAATAATAAAAGAATCAAAGTGGAGATGGGCTGGACATGTTGGAAAACTGAAAAGATGGACGCGATTAATAACAGAATGGCAACCGAGTGATGAAAAGAGACGAAGGGGGCGCCAGAGAAGAAGATGGAGAGAATTCAGAAATTTAGAGGTGCTAAATGGGAAACTGTGGCTAAGGATGGAGAAAGTTGGAAAAGACTGGGAAGGCTTGTACCCTGCAGTGGGTGCCAACAGGCTAAGAAGAACAATTTGACTCGTGTGACGATATGTCAGCTGCAGTGGGGCGAAACGCAAAAAGTACTGTTCTCAATACAGTGCTGTTTCTTTTTAATATTCTGTATGTAGTTCCAAAAAAAATAGTTTCTTCAGTGCTCTACATTTCAATCTATTATATAATGACTTGTTCAATTTTTGTAGAAACTAACCCTTTATCGGGTGTGGGACTGATTGGTCATGAAAGGTAAAGCTTATAGTGTATATCCCTACGATTAATTCGGTTTCCTAATTTAGGAAGGGGGTGCTATTTAGAAGTAGATTATTTCACCTCGAATTTAAGTAACAGGAGACTGATTTCCTATCTCAGATGTAGTATCTCGTTCTACAATTTGACTTTTTTTTTAATGTATCTTCTTGACTGGTTGACAGACTAACATTTAGACAGCATCAGGTACAGTTGTCTGGTTGTTGTGAGCAAAGATGGCGATTCTAAAGAGGCTCGTGTGGAGGCATAATTTGCAGATTGTGATCAGTAACCGAAACTGTCGCAGTGGCACGCGCCAAGGACGTAGATTGCGTCTCCCACTGACAAATGCCACGAGTTGAAAACGACTCGGTCGAAAGGGTGATTACGCTTCTGCTTACAAATGTGTGCTACTGGGCTTCGACAACGACGGTGCTTTACGCAATCGTTGACATCACGATGAAGTAAACTAAAGATTAGCTGTTTCCAATGGATAGCTAATGATGGTACTACAAGTGCGAAAGACGTCATTTGTCACTAGCATCTTGCGGCAGATAATGTGCAATTAACAAAACGGACGTCCACTTATGTATCAGGGGAGTATTCTCGAGCGTTCCTCCGCTTCTAACGCGTGCTGAAAAGCTTCGGTCTCAAATTAACAAAACACCCACCCTTTACAAAAATGCGTGGTTTACATTTACACATTACATTAACATTCCTGAAAGAAACGGCAAAAATGTTTTTCAATAAATACAAATTTCATTCATATACAACTCAGGAACACTGTTCTGAAGAATTTTAGAATTTGAAACCGCATTTTACAAAATTTCAGTAGAATTATTGAGAAAATATCTGTGCTCACTAAAAGGAAAACCTTTCTGCCGTCAACTTTTTGATTTTGTTGTTAATCGTTTTATATATTAATTCAATGGATTTCGTGAAATATTTAATTGACACTCGACCTCTTTTACCTAATAGCTTGTTGGACCGCTTTTCGCCATGAAAATTGCTTGAACTCAAACTCAGCATGACACTAACTCCACTAGATCGCCGTCCAGGTGGCCGAGTGGTCTGAGGCGCTGGCTTCTGATCATTCTTCGGATCAGATCATATGTAGAGGATTTTAGGGAGTGTCTGACCCCAGGTCTTAAGCAACCCTTAGAAATATGAAGCTAAAAGATTTGGGCTAGAGTGCCCGATGGGAAAGTGACACAGAGGCGAGTTAAAAGGGGGAGGGAGACGCCCTTACTTATTACCGGGGGCCAGTACCTGGGGTCCAACGTCTTAACGCGCCCGTCAGACGCACGGCGGATATTTAGTGGTTCGAACCTGCTGGGATCAAACCTGAGGTTTGATCATTCTTCAGAGATGGGTCCCTGCTCTCTAACCAGTGTCCTTAAGTTAGGGTCAGGCGACTTCTTATAAACACACAGAGTCGCTCATGGTGTTTGTTAAATTCCAAAACAAACTCCACTAGACAACGGATGTTATCCTAGGGTACTCTGTACCAGCTGGATAGAATCCCGACTCGGAGTTCTGCGAAGGCGCATGATGCGCTCCACTGCATCCCCACAAATGTTTGATGGGATTCAAGTTGGGGGTGGGGTAAATTTGGCTGGAAGAAGAGCACGTGATTCTTTTTTGTTGTTGATTCGGGGTTGACGACCACCATGCGCAACTCGGAGGAGTATAGGCGGTCTCTCGTCCCTTATTTAGGCCCACTAGTTCCAGGAAAGGGTGAGGTCCAGAGACGTAGGACAAACATTCCACCCATACCACATCCGTAACACGAACACGTGCCAATCTCTGACGAGTGATTAAAAGCTAGCGACTCAGACCTCTCTGTCGTCGGGGCGCCGCACACGAAATGCCTCGACATGATGTCTGCACAATGCTGGTTTTGTAACACTGGCGATGTCTTTTTGGAGACTTTCATACCATCCGGATACTTGGTCACCAGCATGACATGGACTAACTGTTAACTAACACACTTTACCAGCACGACATGGACTTATTAACTAATACACTTTAGCAGTTTTAAGGAGACAGTCGCTCATGGTGTTCGTTAAATTCGGTGGTTTGTCTTCTTTCAAAGAGACAAACCGCCGTGCCATGAAAAGGACGCTCGATTTCATATGTTTTGAGGATTGGGTATTCAGAGTTGGGTATTGAGGATTTGGGTATTCAGAATTTGTGTACTGAGGATTTGGGTATTCCGTCGTGCCATAAAGCACGCTTCATTTTGATATGTTTTGAGGATTTGGGCATTCAGAATTTGGAGTCGCCAGCTCAAAGTCCCGACTCAGTCCTATAGATGCACTCTCGGGTGAACTTGAACGTCGGATACAAGCTAGAACGACACGTCCAACTTGTGTCAGAACCGATCACTGATTTCCAGGAGGAATTGAACACTATACCTGCGAATACTTACCAGAATCTCATTGAAAGTGAGCCAAGAAGAGTGCACAATGTGATTATGGCCAGTGTTGGGCCAACTCTTCGATTTTGCCATAAATGCAGTATTGTACAGTATAAAAGGTGTAACGTACCAGGAGATGTGACGTACCTGCCCGAAGGACACACACGACATAAAGGCAGATAGGAATCAGAATAAAACGTCCGCGTAGCTCAATTGGTAGAGCAACTTATTCCGGAATGAGGGGATCCGGGTTCGAATCCTGGCGCGGATAAAAATGACGGAGAAATTTACTTCGTTATAAAGGCACTGGTGTCCGGAGATATTTTTTTCAAATGGTGTACATCTATAATTGATGTAGTAACAAAGGTATTTTAATAAGTGCCAGACTGGTTAGAGGCACGGATTTCTGTATAATCCAATTTGGGCTCCTGATGCGGCATGGGTAGCGGATTCTTCTACTGTACTCTTGTCTTCTTTCACTGAAAACATTTTCTGAAATTAACGAGCCATTTTCTGTCATTTCTTTCGTGAACTAACGAAGCATATTTCTGATAACATTTTCCGTGAAATGACCGAAAGAAACCTGAATTTCACGGATTTTTTGTACCACGGGAAAATTTTGAATTTTCAGAAACCTTTCCGCAGTTTCTTTCCTATATTGACGGTAAATTACAGTTTTAGAGATGATTGTGTTAACGGAAAATTCTAAATTTTCAGAAATCTTTCCGCATTTCTTTTCTTATATTAACGGAAAAACTCCGTTCTCACTTTTTCCGTATCCGTCTGACGAGAAATTACCCGTAATAGGAGCGACTGGTGAGAATACTTGAGGTTTGATTAACTTTTAATTTTCAATCGTCTGTCGAATTTTAAAGTTCATTAGCGAGATCGGATATTAGCGTGATAGCATATCGCATGGATTTTGTTTATTGTGGCACAGGATATTTCTTCTCCTTTCCCTATTTTATGCATCAGTTATTTAATAAGTAGAGTATATTGTGTTACTGTAAGAAACCGGGTACTTGTTGTACAGATGGTTATACGATGTCAAGTGTCAGTCTTTGGACAACTTAAGACAAAAGACATTATAGCTATCAAGAGTAAATTTTATGTTTAGGATTTTTATTTTGTGAAATAATACCATAAAAACTACATTTCACCTTTTTTAAAGATAACTGAAAGTCATTGTCAGTTTTAAAAAAAATCAAGTTGCAATGCATTTTGTTGTTTCAAAAGATCAGGATGAAAAATGCTCAATTTGGGAAAAGTCCTACAGAAAAAAAAATATTGCAAACCTATTCAGAAAAATAATAAACTCCAACAGAAAATAAAATGACAATCACTCGTATTAATGACACAAATTTTCATTGTCGCGCAGTTTGTTTTACGATGTACGTGATTCGACTTTCCGAGTGTCTGTGGCTCAGTTGTTAAAGGCGTGTGTTACATGTTTAAACAACTCGAGCGGCGCGGGTTCGATCCTGATTGGAGTGGAAGGATTATCTGGGGAAAGAGCTGAAAATGCAAGGGCGTTGGTTTTGCGGAATTTCAGTTTAAATACGGAAAATCCTGAAATGAATTTTTCTGAAATAAACGGAATTTCTGAGAAACATGGATGCCTACCGGCAAGTTTGCTGAAAGTTATTTTCAGAAATTTTCCGTGAATTCACACCCCTTATTTTTTACAGTAAGCGGTGTTCCAAAATTAGGAACTAGAAACTCCTCATAATAGATTTTAGATGTTTATGGCGTCGATAAATCTCCCCTTCCCCCAAACCAGTGTCTGATATGGAACATGTACGAATAGCTACTTGTCTGCTTGGAAAGCTGAGTCAAAGAGATTCGACTGGAGAAGACTGGTAGAAAAGCTGGAATAAATAGTTATCGTACTGAATATGGGCCTTATTTTTATTACATTTTCTTCACTGGATCTTTCGTGTCAGTGAGGAAGACGTATTTGATTCTACTCAATTAGTATCTTACTTTTTGAAAAGCCTTCGTGTAACCTATTGTGGCATGCTAGATGTTTTCAAGAAAAAGGAACTTAATCCATGTCACGAAGACTTTCACAGTGAAACATTGGATACGAAACAACCAATTTCACTGTAATCAGAAAGATCTGCAATTTATGTCTTATTTTTATGAAACATTTCAGCGAAGCATCGAACAGAGAAACAGAAAATCACGTACTCGGCAAAGTGCATTGAAGCTGATTAAGCAAAAGATATTTCCTAACAAAGAAATCCTCGTTTCTTCGAGATCGACAGGAAAACTAAACTTATTACGAGCAAACTTCTAAGGATGGTGTCATGGGGACAACAGTTTGGGAATCGATATCTCTGATCTTTTGCAGTGGTAAAAGAAAGAATCCTCCATGCTATTCTCTAATGGCCGACTGTCGCTTCTCTCGGCATCAATAATGCTTAATGTAATATATCTACTTCGATTCTAGTTACATAAGAGAAAATGGCGATTACTACGAAGTGTTATGTCTCTTATGATAATAAAGCGAACAATAAGGATGTTATAATTTAATGATTTTCAAGGAACTATTTGGGAATTTCAAAGTTTTCTGAAATAAAACAAAAAAGATGACACCGAATTTTCGATTGTTATGAGTACATCTTTTGAAACCTTTCCGACGTGAATAACATTTGTCAAAGTTATTCAAAGTCAATGGAACCGGTTAGAAAAAGAAATCAACCGGATTTCTACAATCGATAAAACATCCAGAAATAGGAACAGTTACTTACTTTCACGAACGGCTAATAAGTATGTTACCAAAATTAACAAATGGCGCGCAAAAAGTTTCACATAGCACATAGAATATCAAAGACAGATTTTCAAATCGAACACTCAAAAGAAGAAATATAGAAGGAAACATGATATACTATACGCCTTCTAGTAGAAGAGTTTTGCATAATGGTAGAGTTTAAAATAGGCGAAAAGTATTCTTCATGGCAAAAGCTATGCTAAGATAAAACTTTTCAAATAAGTCTCCTGGAAGCAGAGATAGCGAGAAAGACTGACACTTACGCCCGCTACCGGGAAAGCTCCCGATCTTTATTGTATAGCAAATGACATTCAGTAAAACAAGAAATTTCTCATTAGAATTTTAGAAACAGATACAACTGCAAACAGAAGTACACAATCACCTAGCAACAGAACTGTGAACTACAAACTCCTCAAATACAAACCTAAAGTGTTCCAAAAACTAAATGGTATGCGATGTTAAAAGAATTTTTTTAAATAGCACATGTAGCAGCAGAGATATTAAAAAAAAACATTAAATATTTGATCCTCGTAGCGGCAAAATTAGCCATTATTTTTGGGAAGAAAAGACAGACTTTTCAAAGTATCATCTGACCGAAAAAGAATTTTTTCAATCGGGCTTTTAGTCTGAGAGAATTTTTTTTCTGTAAACGGAAACGTCCTATAGTGGCACACTTGTTCGTTAAGAGAAATTCGAAATTATATAAGAAACATTTCGCACCGGAAGTACTCTCAAACAAGGAAAAAATTTTCAAATCAGAAAATTAGAAGCAGAGATATTAACAAAAATAAGATATACATCTGTGCTCCAGGAGGGGAAACATTGCCCTATTTTAAGCACGGGGTATTCTCAAAAGTTTCCGAGGTGAGCGGTATTGGCCCCGAAATCGTTTGTTTACGCTTTCCAACCGTAGGTTGAAGAAGCGTATATGCTCCAGCTTTGTCAGTCTGTCCGTCCGTCTGTCTGTCTGTCCGCACGATAACTCAAGTAAAAATAGTTCGATTTCGATGAAATTTTAGTATGTGGTAGGGGACCACCTGGGGACAAAACTTATCGAAAATGGGATCAAAGGTCACGACATAGGAGCGGGATCCATTCAATTGCTTTTATGCGTCATAACTTTCGTAAATATGGTTCGATTTCTACGAAATTTTAGTATGTGATAGAAGACCACCTGGGGATGAACCCTTTTGAAAATGAACGAAATGGGGTTAAAGGGCAGGACATAGGATCGGGATCCATTCCATCGCCCTTATGCGTTATAACTTATGTAAAAATGCTTTGATTGCGACAAAACTTTATCATGTTGTTCCAGAAGTATACTTTACCGGTTCTGTTAAATATCATTGAAATGGGGTCAAAGGTCAGGTACTAGGAGCGAGATTTATTTTACAGCAATTATCCTCATAACTTGAGTAATAACTTGAGTAATGATTTCTGGTATGTTGGAAAGCGTATCATAATCAATGCATTGCATGATTTTACTAACTTGTTTTAGTCGAGCTTTCAGAAGCTAAGATTTTCCTGCAAATACATCAGAAGCAGAAATAGACACTTACGCCCACTGGTGGACACACTACTCTTTACCAAAAATTAAATATCGCCTGCAAAACATTTCTCATCAGGAGCTGTATCAGATATAGGAAGAATTTTTCAAGTCGGAATTTTAGAAGCAGAGATAACGGGGCAAGCGCAATTTACCTTTATACCCTCGAGTGGATAATATATGCATTATTTGAAAAAGACACTGTACCTCAAATTATCTTTGTTCTAAATGGCATGGATAGGAAGAAACTTTTTTCAATTTGATATTTAGAAGCAGTGATATAGAACAAAATTTAAGTTGAATTCGACAGCATCTGCATTTATGCCCTCTGGTGGCGAAGTTATGTATAAGAAAAAAATGGAAAGCAAGGATCATCGTTCTGACAGTTCAAGTTTCCTAATGGGAAAATAATATTTCAAATCTGTCTAATAGATGCAGAGTAATGGCGCCCATAGACCGACGGAGAAAGTGATAACATAAGCACAATCTTTTTTACAAAAGACGTGCTAAAAAAAGCTGCGTGTCTGCTTGCGCAAATGGTATTTCTGAAAATCCGAAAAGACTTAAAAAACAGGATATGAATTGAATAACAGAGGTGATGTGCATCTGTAGGCCACAACCATACTATGTCGCCTCATGATCGAGCAGCCTAGAGATTTCTTGTATTTCTGAGTCTGTTTGAATTCCGTGAGAAAACATCGATGCTTTTGACGATTCTTACATTGAATCAGCAAAAATCCCGCTTTTGACGTTTCTTTACATTACCATACTTCAGTGCTTGGAAATGTCTCATCCTGGGTGGTGCATATTTAAACGGAAATTGAGAAATCTCAGTTTGATCCTCTTGCCAGGAAGATACTTTTTATTAGAAGTTCGGTACTTGTATAACTTCTGCCGATGGCATTTGTGTGCCTAAAAAAACAAGAAAGATGGCCCCGAATTTTCGGTTGTAATGAGGGCGTCTTTTGAATCATTTCTGACGCGAATTAAATTTAGCAAAGTTATTCAAAGTCAATGCAACCCGGTTAGGAAAACAATCAACTGGGTTTCTACTATCGATAAAATATTCAGAAATAGAAACAGCTACTTACTTCCACCGGCGGCGAAAATGTTTGTTACAGAGATTAACAAATGGCGCACAAAATGTTTCTCATAGCACAAGGAATATCAAAGACAGATTTCCAAATCGAACAGTTAAAACAAGATATATATAAGTGTAGAATGAAACATGATATAACTGTACGCTTTCGAACGGAAGAATTTTGCGTAATGGAAAAGTTGAAGACAGGCGAAATATATTCATGGGAAAAGTTTACTTTAGAAAAAGAATTTCAAATACGACTCCCGGAAGCAGAGGTAGCGAGAAAAAAGTTCTGTGCATTATTTAAAGAGGATAATGCTCCACATCTCTATTGTAGCGAATGGCATACAGTAAAGAAGAAGAAATCGGCCGCCCCGGTGGCGCAGTGGTCTAAGCGATGGCCTCTGATCATTCGTCCGAAAGGGGTCCGGGTTCGAATCCCGGGGAGGCATGGATGTTGTGTTTGTCTTACGGCCCTGGCTATATCCCTTCCCTGGATGCATTGACCCTAAATTAGGGACGGGCGACTGCTTATAGCCCGTTCAGTTGCTCACGGTGGTCGTTAAACCTCCAATCAAAAAAAAAAAAAAAAAAAAAAAAGAAAAATTTCTCAATAGGGTTTTTAGAAGCGGAGACACAGCTGTAAACTGGAGTTCAGAGACACCACCTAGAGACAGAGCTGTGAACTACAGAACTTCACATATACTAACCTAAAGTGATCTACAAGGTAAACGGCACCCGGTGTTGAAATATTTTTTTTTTAAATCGCACATGTAGCCGCAGAGATATTGAGAAAAAACAGATTAAGCATTTTTGGTGGCACCTAGCGGCAAAAGTGTGCATTATTTTTGGAAGAAAATATACAGAGTTTTCATAGCAGTATCTGACAGAAAGAAAAAATTTCATTAATATTTTTCATGCAGATATTTGAACTTACACCCTCTGGTGACAGACTTTTGCGTTAAGAAAAATTTGAAATTATATGAGAAACATTTCGCACTGGACACGCTCGCAAAGAAAAATTTTCAACTATGATTCTTAGAAGCAGAAATATTGACAAAAAATAAGATACACATCTACGCCCTCTGGCAGAGAAGCCATGCATTATTTTAAGGAAATATATCGAAAGGTTATCGACATTAGCAATATCGGTCCACGAAGGAATTATTTCAATTGATCTTTTAGAAGCTCAGAGTTTGCTACGAATACATCAGAAGCAGAAATTAACACTTACGCTCCATGGTGGTTAAACCTTCATTTACCAAAAATTATATGGAAAACATTTCCTGTTAGGACCTGTGTCCGGAGCAGGAAGAAGTTTTCAAATCGGAGGTTTATAAACAGAGATATCGGGGGAAACGCAATTTACTTTTACTCCACCTAGCGGAAACTATGCGCATTTGGAAAAAGTGACTATCTAAAATAGTCTTCGGTACAAATTGAATCGAAAGGTATGAGAATTGTTTTAAACGGATACAAAGAGAAGTAAATGTGAAATAAAATGCATTTGGAATTCGATACCATTCGCATTTATGCCCTCTAGCGGCAAAATTGAGCATCGTAAAAAAATGGAATGCAAGGATCATCATTCTCACATTTCAAGCTTCTCAACGCAAAAAGAAGAAAATTAGAATGAGACTGGGGATGGCAAAAACGGATTTTAGAGAGAATCAAAGTCTACTGACAGGAAAAAAATATAGATCTAAAACTGAGGAAGAGAATTTTAAAGGCATATGTTTGGCCACTAGCTCTCTACGGTTCTGAGACATGGACATTGACCAAGACGGAAGTGAAAAGGCATTTGAGATGTGGAGCTATAGAAGAATGGAGAGAATAAGTTGGCTCGACAGAAAGACTAATGAGGAGGTCCTATAGAGAGTGGGAGAACCCAGGAATCTGATCAACATATTAAAAAAAAAAAAAAAGTTGAATAAACAAATACATTGCTCTTTCTACGTTTTACCAACACACAGCAACCGAAAAATTGTTATTCAGTCACCGCCGGGGAATTGAATCCCGAATCTCTCGATATCTAACAGAACGTAAGGCTAACGCGCTCGGCTAGATATCGAGAGATTCGGGATTCAGTTCCCCGGCGGTGACCGAATAACAATTTTTCGGTTGCTGTGTGTAGGTAAAACGTAGAAAGAGCAATGTATTTGTGTATTCAACTGACGCCACATATTTGGACGATTTTCACTTTGGAAGAAGAATGTTATGGATGGGGCACACATTGTGCCATGGAGGCCAGATTCTGAAAGTTTTGGAAGGGAACATTCAAGGCAAGAGAGGAAGAGGACGGCCAAGGAATAGTTTTGTGGCACAGTTACTCCAAGACACTAATACTAGGACATACTATGACTTGAAGAGAACGGCGGAGAATAGAGAGGAATGGAGACAGAGTACATCTACTGAACAACCAGTCCTTGGACTGAGTAACCAAGAAGAATGCAAGAAGAATTTTTCAGATCGGACTAATAGTTACCGAGATATGGTGTCCACGGGTGGACAGACCGATAACATAAGCACCATTTTTTTTTTTTACAAAAGACGTTAAAAATGAAGACTGAAGGTGTCTGTCAATTGCCGAAAATTCTCTAGAGGAGGATGTCTTCTGAATGGCTCTCTCAATCTCATCCCATAGGTGTTCGATTGGGTTAAGATATGGGGATTTAGGAAGACATTTTAGCACATCGAAGTCACTGTCGTTCTCATGGAAGCACTGTGTGATGATCCGAGCCATGTGGCACGACTCATTATCCTTATCGTTATCCTGCTGGAAGCAGGATAATGAATCATACTCCATCAGGAAACACCTTGCACATACACGGATGTGCTTGATCGGCAATGATGTTAAGATATCTCGTGGCATTCAAATGTTGTTCCATACGTATAAGGAACCCAATACTTGCCATAAAAACAAACCTAAGATCGTTTCACGACCTCCGTCTGTTTGTATACTTAACTCTAGGCATATGGGGTACATCGATTCGTGCTGTTGACGCCCAGGCACATCCATATCGTCCGCATGAACTAACAAGTTAGTAACATCATGCAATGCATTGATTATGATACGCTTTCCAACATACCAGAAATCATTACTCAAGTTATGAGGATAATGGCTGTGGAATAAATCTCGCTCTTGTGCCCTGACCTTTGACCCCATTTCGATGATATTCAACAGAACCAGTTTACTATACCTCCAGAACAACATGATAAAGTTTTGTCGCAATCGAAGCATTTTACATAAGCAATGACGCATAAGCGCAATGGATTGGATCCCGCTCCTATGTCCTGACCTTTGACCCCATTTCGCCCATATTAAACAGAGTTCGTCCCTAGGTGGTCCCCTACCACAAACTAAACTTTCTTCGAAATCGAACCATTTTTACGTGAGTTATGGTGCGGATAGGCTGACAAAGCTGCAGCATATACGCTTCTTCAACCAACGGCTGGAAAGCGTGATTCATTGGACTAGGCGACCTTTTTCCTGTCTTCAAGGGCCCATGTTTGGTGCTCCCGTGCCCACTGCAGACAAATTTGTCGGTTTTTAGCCGAGAGGAGTGATACACGAAGAAGTCTGCTGTTATAGACTACTAGTGCCAATGAGCGTACTGTTGTGTATGCTGAAATTCTCGCGATACTGCTGTTGTACTGCGCGGTTACTTTTTACGCTATGGAGCTCATCTGTTTCTTCATACAATCCTCTCCAGCAGCCAATGCCACTGACCATTAGTTTCCGCCCACAGTAAAACCGCTTACTGCTTGGTGTTTGGCTTATGCACCACTCATTGTATACCTTCGACGCAGTTGTTCAAGCATAGCCGAAGAAGTTTACAGTTTCTAAGATCTGGCAATTTAGCTCTCACTCTTTCAAAGTCTCTAAATCACTAGTGTTTCTCATATTGCCGCTACCTACGTTTCGTACAAGTCTGAATCTTTTGCAGAGAGCTCTTTATAAAGCCATCTCAACGTCATAAATTACTGTTTGTGAAAATTGCAACATCATGAAGGAATGACGGCAATCACGTGAAACTTACAGGATATGCACAGCAGGGTAGGACATGCAAATTATTAGAAGTGCAGAGCCATTACACGCATGTCTGGGCCCGGCAGCGCCATCTGGACAGTCGAGTGAGGGATATAAAGAGAGGACTGTTTAGGATACACACCAGGAGTGCAACGCGGACAACGAGTTGTAAAAGGGTCCACAGGATTAAATAGTGCTTCGGCAACGACGAAGGGCGCAATATCACCATACGACAGGGTTTGAACGGGGACGAATAATTGGTCTGTGTGAAGATGCATTTTCGTACCGCGACATTGCGGTTCGGATGAGACATAACGCCATGACAGTGATGCGCGTGTGGCTGCAGCGGACCAAGGAGAATCAGGTGCATCAACAATCTGACAGTGGACCGAGAAATGTGACGACACCGCGGGATGACAGACACCTCGTCCGCATGGCGGTGATGAACCGTTCAGCAACTTAGCAAGTGTTAGCACAACAATGGAGCACTGCAACACGCGTGGCATTGTCTGCCTCCACAGTTTGACGCCGCCTGCTGCACAGAGGATTGGTTGCACGCATCCCTTTGCGGTGGATTCCTTTGACCCTGACCCATCACCGCCTCAAACTGGAATGGGGTTCTCAATACAGACAATATCGTGTTGGTTGGCAACATGTGTTTTTGGACAAGTCCAGATTCAACTTGGACTACCGTGATGGACGCACACGCGTTAGACTGTATTGTGGTGAGCGCCTTCTTCCTGCATGCATTATCGAGCGCCATACGGGCCGAACTCCAAGTGTGGTGGTGTAGGGTGCCATTGGGTACCATTCGCGAGCTCGGCTGCTACGACTTGAGAGCAATCTCAACAGCGACCGCTACATCAGGGAAGTTGTATAGGCAGAAGTCATACCTTTCTTTCAGAGTACTCCTGGCGCTATATTGTAGCAGGACAATGCCAGACCTCATGTTGCCAGGGATGTTCAAGCCCTCTTCGCAGCACAGCAGATACTGCTTCTTCCCTGGCCTGCAAGTTCGCCAGACATGTCGCCTATTGAACAAGTCTGGGATATGGTCACTCGGCAATGGCCCATCAAAATCCTCCAGCGGTCAGTACCAATGATCTGTGGACTCTCGTACATGCCGCCTGGCAAGCAGTTACCCTGGACACCATCCAACGCCCTTTTCGATTCAATGCTACTCCGTCTAGAAGCTCTTATTGCAGCTCGCGGTGACTTCACAAGATACTGATTTTTGCAGGTAAAAATTGTATTGTTGTGAACGTTAAATGACTTATGTACAGTCATATCAGTAATGTGTGATATAAATTTCATTCGAATCGCTCGGTTCCTTCTTGGTGTTGCAATTTTCACAAACAGTGTAGTTGCATGCGTAAGTGAGGATGGCTTGTGTCCGATTGCTATGGGCTGTTCCTAATGATTTGCTACTTCAGCGTAGATTCCCTTCGCACACGTATGAATCCTTTGCAGTGAGCTATTTATAAAGCCATCTCAACGTCATAATTGCATACGTAAGTAAAGATGGCTTCTATCTGATTGCTATTTGATGTTCTATTTTGAGTTTACTTCAGGGTGCATTATAACCTAATATTCGACCAAAAGTCCTACAGTGAGGTTGTTTTGTTTTTAGAAAAAGCTATCAGTTATTACGTCATTGCAATATACTGACTTATTAAAGAAATTTTGATTGCGGAAATTATGCATTTTTTATAATTTCCTAGTTGATGTGCATAAATTTTAACTGTTTTAATCTAAATTATGACAGCAATACACAATGTAATGAATGCTTTATTAAGTTTTATACTTAGTTATATACAAACATGTTGATGCGAGCCACCAAGAAAATTTTAAAGGGTATAGAAAATCTAAAAAGTCAACTCAAAATAGTATAACTATACCAATAATCCGAAATTTCTTGGCGTAGAATAGAAAATACTTTCCAAGCTTCCGCACATCAACCATATGGCTTTTTCAAGGCAGGTAGACAGCTAACTGCATAGTAGAACGTTAGCTGTATAAATTCCTTGAAAAAGCCATCTGGTTGATGTGCGGAAGCTTGGAAAGTATTTTCTATTCTACGCCAAGAAATTTCGGATTATCAGTATAGTTATACTATTTTGAGTATAATTGGTGTACAGTTCCTACTTATCAAAGTCAATTTCTGTTTCTTTACTTCGTATATGTTTTGCTACTTATGACGTGCTTTAAAAATATCTACCTTTTTTTTTTGCGCGCTTTCGACAGCAAGCTTTTTCTTTTATTGCTTTGCTGATTAAAACTTTAGAAGCTTTGTATTGAGGCATGGTATGCTTCTTGATTCAGCAAAGTTTGATCCTACATACGATTAGTACTGCGGTTAGAGTTAGAGACTGCGACATCAAATTTTTTTTTCCTTCTCGTCTTCAGATTGAAAATTTTGCGTTTTTCATTCAAAAACACAAATAATAAAATTTGATTTTTGTTTAAATCAACGAAAAAAACTATGAGTAAAATAATCTGGCATGCGTATTGTGCATTTTGTTTCATCTGAAGTTATGTATAGGAGAGTGCGTACTCTAATGAAGGAAAAACGTAAAGAATAAAAGTTATATAAATGTTTTGGAAAACATTGCCTTAATTGGCTTCAGTATTTTCAGGCGACAGTTGAAATTCCGTTAAAAGGAAAAGCAAAGAGTCACAGTAAAAACAAAGAGAGGAACAAGTAACTTTCTTGGAACGAGATTACCATTAACAACACAGAACGTAGTACTTTTCTGTTAGTATCAGGCCTCCTGATTTGCTGCCAACACTTGCGAGAAGATTTGATTGGTCCAGAGCCAGAGGCATGTCATACCTGTGACAGCAGTTTTTTTTCTTGATCACAGTTCTCGAAGAAAAAAAAATGCGCGATCACATTACGGACAAACACATTCAAGCTATCGGTTCTTCAAAACAACTCCGTCGTCTCTTTATGTCCATTTTTTGTTTTCAACCGAACCTCCGTTCCAAAACCAATCTTTCATACCCGTTATCCGTGCCTTCAGTGTGGTGATTTAACAAGTTTTATTAATACAAATAGAAAGCGGGATAATTTAGCATTAAGTTAATTTAAATAGCTAAAACGGTAAAACATTTCCATCGAGCTCAATAAAATTTTCATACGATGCTAAATATGCCATCTATACATAATAACAATAGCGTGTGTTAGCCACAACCTATTGAGAAAAGCGTGGCAGATACTTCAAAACTTTGGCAGATTGTATTCCATTGTTGTCAGAGTTGCAGCGCCGGGTTTAAAGTCGAAATTTTAAAAAGGGAGCTTACTAAGAGCGAAAAGATATGCACTCTATGCTATTTCTACGGGAGTCAGGAAATCAATGTGTCAGCTGAGAATGTGTATGTAACCTTGAACGTGTGTGTTTTGCCACTGACGTCTGTAGTAAAACGCTCCTGCACGTGGGCTTCACGAGAAGCAAAACAACCCTTCCTAATTTGGGCATTGATTTTTCCTGCGGTGGAAACAATTTTCGGTTATGACGTATCTAGGTTACTTCTTCGATGCATGAAGTGTTTCGCTACCAGTCTTAAGTTGAGTAAATTATTTTAGCTACGGTTCGTAACAGATTATGCAGAGTGTGTTTTATCGAACTCATTTCCATTACATTCCTTCCAGTACACTAGTGTGCAAAACTTAATGACAAAGTGGAAAAAGTAAAATAACGCCATAAATACAGTATTAAGCTGTCTCAAAATCACCAATAACAATTTTACTTGACTAGTCTTCCGGTTTGGTTATGCTTTTATTAGATTCGTATTAATTCTCTAGATCATTAATATTTTTAATTCCCATTCAAAATAATTAAATCCTTTAATCTACCTCATAAACGATGATGCACCCTTCAGCTTCTTTGTCTGAAAAGAAGAGGAACTGAGTTGGCAAATATTTAGTCACTAATGTCAAAAAGCACTGACATCTGACTATTGCACTACTACACATTTCGCAGAAGGAAGAGATTTGTTTTAGTAATCCCTTTTTCGTTATACCATTATTGGGTTAGAGAAGGTCACAAGCATGCATACATACCCAGGTGTCATCATCGTCAACCATTATCAATCCACTTCTGGATGAAGGTCTCCAAAGTTTTTCCCAGAACTGCGTCTTGAGCCAGCCTCCTCCATGTCACTCCGCCATGCTTCCGAATTGTATCCACCCATCTCTGTCTTCTTCTGGGTCTTTTTCTGTCCCTTGGTATCCACAGCCTAGCATTTCAGTTGCCGATTGGTGGTCCCATTCTTCTAGCAATATGTCCAAGCCCAGTCATTTCAAGGAATTTATTTTGATGATGCCTTCCAATCTTGTCATTTCCCTGACGCACGAGTTCCTCTTATCTTTCCTGGTTACACCAAACAGTCCATGCATGTCTTTTTACTTAAGGTCCATGTCGATTCTCCATGCGTAAGAACTGGAAAGATGCATTAATTAAACACTTTTAAGACAATAACATATTGCTCTTGAAAATTGTATTATTCCTTTCGAATGCTCTCCAACTTAGTTTTATACGCCGATTAATTTCTGTGAACCTTGCTTAATATCTACTGCTCAAGGAGGTATATAAATGTAGGAATCTGTTATCTCCAGCTTTTACCCATCAATTTATAATTCTTCATTTCTTGTAAAAGTACTGTACATCAAATTTGTTTTCTTAAAGTTCATTTTTAATCTCACTTTTTTATTCTTGTCAGGAAGTTCCTGAATCATCCTCTGCAGCTCTGAAGAGGTAGTGCAAAAATGACTACGTCATCCGCAGAATGAAGGTGAGTTAAATTCCCATTAATCTTCATTTCCTTTTCTTCCCAGTTCAATGAAAAACATTCTGCAATGTGTTATTGAATAGCTTGGGAAATATGGTGTCACTTTGTCTAACTCCCCTTCCAATTTCTATAGGTGTATCCTCAAATAGCCAAACTTTTGCATTTGCATACATTTGTACTATTAATAGCCTCTATGAAAATGCAACTTCAATACTGCAGGATTTCAAAGACATATTTACTGATGGTTTCATGGAATCAAAGGCCTTTTCATGATCAATAAATGCTATACATAGTGGGGATTCGTAGTCCCTCGTTCTTTCAGAACATGAGGACCCACTATATGATCAAAAGTATCCGGACATCCCTTTTCAGCAATGGACTTGCCCACATACGTCACATCCACAGTCTATACGGGTATAAAAAGATGCACGTGGCCTAGAAAACATCGTAGAGCCGCGGATGGCTTAGTGGTTAGCGAGTCAGACTATCAATGCAAGGTCCTCAGGTTCGAACCTGGGCTGATCTTTCAGAGTTGGTGTGATTTACTAACAATCGCTGAATATCCGCCGTGCATCGGATGAGCACGTTAAGTGACGGCCCCCAGGCTGGACCCACTGGTTAAATGGGTATCCTTTCCTATGCCCCTCTCCCCTGAAATTATCCCACCCCTCTATGTGCAACATTGTACTTGTACGGTGGCGTCATCTACTGTACTCTAATCTCACTACAAACTGCTCTGTCAAAGTCGCTAGACTTGCTCTCATTCATTCCGTTTCTGTGTCCTGCCCAAAAGGCGATCTCGCTGTAGGTGGCTGGGACCTAAACTCTATTCACTGTGGACGGAAGTCCTATAAGAAAATAACAAATACTGTGTCAGAAAACATCGTAGACAAGCATGAACAGTAGAACGAGCCTTACGGTAGAGCTCTGTGACTTTCAAGGTGGCACAGCCATAAGATGTCGTCTTAGCAACAAGTCAATTCGGGAAGTTTCTGCCTTGCCACAGCTTCCCTGATCAACGGTAGATGATGTCATTGTAAAGCAAAAACGCCTAGGAGCAAAAACTGCGCAATCGCGACCTGTTAAAACCACAGAGCAGAGCAAGCCAGTGCTGAAGCAGGTAGAGAGACAACTCCCCTGTTCTCAGCAAAATCGCTTGTCCCACTACGACGTAGACTCTATTCACGTGCTGTAGTCTGACAACTTCCCGTCACATCAGTCGTTGCTCTGTGACACTGAATGATGTACTATGTATCTTTAAGTTACCCGTACGGAAATCACTCGTAAGCCTAATCCCAAAAATCGCATACCGACAACCAATTGTCCATCTACTTCGGTTAATTTCACATAGGTGTGATATAAGCGTATTCGGAATTTTCTGACGAGCACATTCGACCCTAAACGTCAGACTTACTACTAGGAGAGCCTGCACGTGCTGAGTCTTTAACACTGCTCATCCGGCATAGACGGGCTGTGCCAATCACTGCGAAACTTTGATTATTTATATTGCATATTTCATGTAGCACATTACTTCATGCGATATTCATGCTTCTACATCTACTCCTCTTCGGTGTTACGATCTATACGTTGAGCAGTGTATGTGAAAACAACAACATCTTTTCGAAACTACAACGTCCGTTCCATAAAACTGAGATCACACAAAATAAAAAAATATAGGTACAGAAAAATATGTTATTCTTTCTCAAAGTATCTTCCCTCGGATGATATGACACGGTCCCATAGTTCAGTCTACTTTTCAAGGCTTGTGGCAAAGACATTTTGTGGAAGCTGCTTTAGCAACCCCTGTACAGCTTCAATAACGTCAGCTTCTGTGTTGAATGTTGCGCCACGGAACTTCATTGTTGGAAACAACCGCAAGTCGCACGTGGCGAGGTCAGGCCTGTAGCAGGCTGTGGCATGATTTCAATACCGCATTTCGTAAAAAACTGTTGAACACAAGCAGCCACATGTGGGTGGACGTTATCATGGTGTAGTGTAGTTTTCACTTGCCCGCCAGTTCCGGTAGCTTAATCGATATGTGCCGTCGCAGATGCTTCAGGACTGAAATGTAATACTCAGCATTGACATTAATTAGTGGAGGAACGGCATGCTGGCAGACTATACCTTTATGATCAAAGAAAATCATCATCACCACCTTCCCAGCTGATTTGTTTCCTGACACTCGTTGTTCGCTTCTTGAGGTGGTCGAAATAGTGGACCCATGTTTCATCGGCAGTTATTACCGTGTTTAGGAACTTTGAATCCTTGGTAATAATTTCTTTCCACTCACGACACACCTGAACTCTGGCTAATAATTGTTCTCCCGTCATGTGATGAGGTACCCATCTGGAACACACACGATGCATCCGTAATTTGTTGCGTTGAATGCGGACGTTTTTGAAATATTAGTTGCCGCAGCCATGTCTTCACACGTCATTCGTCGATCTTCTTGCAGGATTGCTCAAACAGTGTTAACCATACGCTCCGTAACAGGCCTAGGAGCGAGTTCTTCCGACAAACGCCCTTTTTTGAAATCATGGTGCCATCTAAAAGTCGTTGGCTCACCTAATTTATCCTTGTAAGCTTTTTCATTAAATCAACTGCTTCTGGAGCCCTTATACCCAAAAACGATAGCAAAATTTTATCACACAAAGCATTTCACTTCTTAATTCTGAATCACTCACCTTCATAGCTGTATGGCGAAATGCAGACGTACTTTAAACAAATGCGTAATAACAAAACCAGAATCGTCTGCCACGGCTAATAACTGTTGCCATATATACTTCATTAATTCAGTTGCTTGCGTGGTATCCCCCCCTTCGCACTGTTGCCAACTCAAAAAAAATTACTCTCAGTATTTATGGAACGGCCTTTGTAATTTCTAGAAGCGGAAAATTGAGCACGAAAAGGGGACCGGCACGATTCGCTCAACGACTACTGACGCAGTCTCGGTTATTCCCGTGATAAGTGAGCCTGATCCAGTCTTGATTCTGCTGTGGTACAATTAGTCCAAAGGACAACTCGTCCAATGTTCATTTGTTCAATGGTATCAATGGTCTAGAGGTAGTAAAACAATGTTACTTTAAAAAAAAATTCTATTGAACTATAGTAAATACCTGTTTTCTTTTCAGGAAAAAAAACCATGATGCAATCTGCAGGTCTGTCTGATATCTGAACTAATCAATCGATTTCGATGGGGGTCCCCCTCTCTACGATGAACATTCGAGAAGCCTAATCTTGAATGTGCTTGTCTGTGCATGCACAGTATCGTTGAAACTAATCAAAGCATATGTATTGTATCTTTTGTACAGAATGGAGCAATTTGTTTAGCATTTTCCTTTGCATATTTTTGAATGCACCAACAATAAGGGGAAGGAGTTCCAGATGAAAAACAAACGGTTTAATTAGAATAATTCGAAGTGAAATACGTCAAGAGCGCGTTTTCGTTTGCGACGGGAGACGAAATTTTTTTGTTGTAAATATTTTCCTTTTGTTTGTCTCAAAGTTTGTTCAATTATCATCGTAATGCAGATATTTTATTATGATGCAAATAAACTGAATGCTCGTTGCATTTTAATATGTGTAACGAATAAACTAAATATATATACTGCAAAACGAAACATTTTTTTATATACATGCTCTAAGATATTGTTTATTATCTTTATAAGTTAACCAGAGGATGTTGCAATTAGCATGATTTCTAAATTGCATTCAGGGGCTTATTTAGAGCAATGGACTTTGGCCCCCTAAAGTGTTATTTTTATGTTTTTTTGTTAAAATGCGACTTACATTAGGAAAAAAATGTCAAATGCATCATACCTTCAAACACGCCTTAATTTTTCTTTTCATTAACTTTTGTTTTGTCCTGGTGAATTCACAAACTTCCACTTTTCGTCGCTTTTCCCCGGGAAAATATATACGCTCATGATCGTATTCTCGATTCCGTGGCAATACAGTGGTAAAGATTCATTTGACGGTTTACAACCAAAAATAAAATCTCGATTATCCTGTATTTATGTTGTGAACAGTAAGTAGTAACAGTTCTATGCAGAATCAACTTTATCCTGTTTGTTCCGTTCCCATGCTTTTCCCATTAATTACTGAAAACAGGGCCGGGATAGATATATATGTATATATCTCGGATCTCAGGAACTACAGACCTATCAGCCTCCTATCAGTGGTTTATAAAATCTTCACTAAAGTTCTTTCACACCGCTTGAAGGTGACACTGGACATGGCTCAACCGAGAGAACAAGCTGGATTCAGGAGTGGCTACAGCACAATAGATCATATCCACGTACTGAGAGAACTAATTGAAAGAGCGAGGGAATATGAACTTCCATTGTGCATGGCTTTTATCGATTATGAAAAAGCCTTTGATTCGGTGAAACCATCAGCAGTTGCAATGCCTCTGAAATCCTGCGGTATTGAAGATGCATACATTAATATTATTAATAACATCTATGAAAATGCAAGTGCAAAGATTCGGCTGTTTGAAAATACAACACACATAAAAATTGGAAAAGGAGTGAGACAAGGTGACACCATATCTCCGAAGCTCTTTAATGCCACATTGAAAAATGTCTTTCAATCACTGAACTGGGAAAACAAAGGGATAAAGATTAATGGAGATTATCTAACCCACCTTCGTTTTGCTGATGACAGTCATTTTTGCAACTACCCCATCAGAGCTACAGAGTATGATCCAGGAACGTGCTCACAAGAGTAAAGAAGTGGGATTAAAAATGAACTTTCAGAAGACAAAAGTGATGTACAATGCTTTTACAAGAAATGAAGATTTATCGATTGATGGAGAAAAGCTGGAGATAACAGACACGTACGTTTATCTTGGACAGCAGATATCAAGTGAGGGTCACATTGGTGAAGAAATTAATCGGCGTACAAAACTTGCCTGGAGAGTTTTTGGAAGAAACAGCATAATTTTCAAGAGCAATATGCCATTATGTCTTAAAAGAAAAGTGTTTGATCAATGCATCCTTCCAGTGCTTACGTATGGTGCAGGGACGTGGACCTTAGCTAAAAGAGACATACAAAGGCTGCAAACAACTCAAAGAAGCATGGAGAGGTGCATGCTTGGTGTAACCAGGAGAGATAAGAAGAGGAACACGTGGATCCGAAAAATGACAAGAGTGGAGGACATCATGATCAGAGTTAAATCCCTGAAATGGCAATGGGCAGCACATACTGCCAGAAGGACAGACCATCGATGGACATCCGAAATTTTAGATTGGATTCCAAGGGACAGGAAAAGACCCAGAAGAAGACCACATGGAAGATGGGTGGATGAAATTCGAAAGTATGCGGGAGGGACATGGAAGAGACTGGCACAAGACAGACCGTTGTGGAGCAAACTTGGGGAGACCTTCGTCCAGCAGTGGATTGATAATGGTTGACATTGATGATGATGATATATATATATATATATATCATCATCATCATCATCATTGTCAACCATTATCAATCCACTGCTGGACGAAGGTCTCCCCAAGTTTCCTCCACAACGGTCTGTCTTGTGCCAGTCTCCTCCATGTCACCCCTGCATACTTTCGAATTTCATCCACCCATCTCCCATGTGGTCTTCTTTCCAGTGCTTTCTTACGTATGGTGCAGAGACGTGGACCTTAACTAAAAGAGACATACAAAGGCTGCAGACAACTCAAAGAAGCATGGAGAGGTGCATACTTGGTGTAACCAGGAGAGATAAGAAGAGGAACTCGTGGATCCGAAAAATGACAAGAGTGGAAGACATCATGATCAGAGTTAAATCCCTGAAATGGCAATGGGCTGGACATACTGCCAGAAGGACAGATCATCGATGGACAGCCGAAATTTTAGATTGGATTCCAAGGGACAGGAAAAGACCAAGAAGAAGACCACATATATATATATATATATATATATATATATATATATATATATATATATATATATATATATATATATATTTTATTATTTGATACCTTACGCATTTTCGATTCATTTTGAACCACGGATCCTAACTAGTACTAAAAAAGGAACTTATAACAAGTTAGTAAAATCATGCAATGCATTAATTATGATACGCTTTCCAACATACCAGAAATTATTACTCAAGTTATGAGGAGAATGGCTGTGAAATAAATCTAGCTCCTGTGTCCTGACCTTTGACCCCATTTCGATGATATTCAAAAGAACCGGTTCAGTATACCTCAAGAATAACATACTAAAGTTTTGTCGCAATAGAAGCAGTTTTACGGAAGTTACGAGAATAATGGCTGTGGAATAAATCTTGCTTTTGTGCAATGACCTTTGACCCCATTTCGTTGATATTCAACAGAACCGGTTCACTATACCTCCGGAACAACATGAGTAACGTTTTGTCGCGATCGAAACATTTTTAGGTAAGTTATGATGCACAAGGGCAATGGAATGGATCCCACTCCAGTGTCATGACCTTTGACTCCCTTTCGCCCATTTTCAATAGGATTCGTGCTCAGGTGGTTCCCTACCATATACTAAAAAGTTCAGCGAAATCGAACCATATTTACGCATGTTATGACGCATAAAGGCAATGGAATGGATTCCACTTTTATGCCCTGCCTGACCTTTGACCAAATTTCATTTATTTTCAATAGGGATCGTCCCCAGGAGGTTTTCTACCACATACTAAAATTCTATCGAAATCGAACCTTTTTACGCAAGTTATGACGCATAAGAGCAATGGAATGGATCCCGCTCCTATGTCCTGACCTTTGACCCTATTTCGCCCATTTTCAATAGGGTACTCGAACCATTTTCACGTGAGTTATCGTGCGGACGGACGAACGGACGGACAAAGCTGGAGCATATACGCTTCTTCAACCTACGGTTGGAAAGCGTAAAAAAGGGACATAAGAAAGGAAGGTTGTAGAGTTGAAAAGAAGGAAGAATGACAGCGTGGGAGAAACCTGTCCCGTACCTTCCGATTCCTGGGAAGACGCTTACTTCTTTGTCTGGAACAGGGGAAGATGATGCTCCTGTTGTTTTCCCAAAGCTCAAAAGAAATAGGCAAAAAAAAAAAATTAAAATAAGTTTCTCTCTCGTGTCCGCCCTTTTCCTCGTACACTTTTTGGGTCGCCATTACTTTTAATAGAGGAAAAAAATACAATCAAGTGCTTCGGGCTTTTGAACGCCAAGACACGATGAAAGAAGATTCATACTAACACTTGAACCACGGGACTAGAGGAGCAACGGTGAAGCCAAAAATGCACAAGAAACGTCCCATTCAATCCCACGCCGAAAAACAGAGCTGGCTTGTGCATCCCAAGCTACAATAACAAAAGTCTCCAAATTAGATAACATTTGTAATTTCACAGGTTATTACCAAATATTTAAAAAATGTGGAGTTATAAGAGTTAGGCTACATAACATTGCACCAAAGGAGAAAATCCCAGAAGAATTGCCTTTGCTATCCCAGCTTATAAAGTCCGATGTGAAAAATTTCTTTTGCATTGTATTATATTCTGTGTGGAATATTTTTCGTATATTGTCCACAACGTATAGTTTTGTTTCTAGGAGACAAAAGTTCTCTTTGCGAAAGCCATGTTTGCTTCCGAAAAAAACCGCTAGTGATAAAAATTATTTCTACCAGATACAATTGACCACGACGAAAACAATTTACACGCATTTTCTACGGCGTGGGACAGCGTTCTTTGTGGCAAACATTTTGATTGACATAAAATTCCTAATCCTAAGATTTCACATGGGCAATCAATAAATATTTAAACGCTACAGTTATACATACATTACACTTTTTTTGGTTCAAAAGGGGTGTGCATTCACTCTCAATTTAGCCAACACCCTTCTTATTTGTGAGGACATTTGGCGTTTGCTTAAAAAGTTTCTTTCACAGTGAGCAAAATATTTTCGAATCGGTTAGAGGCACAAAAGGCAAAAAATTCAAGAAACGGGCTAACAGCAGAGACTCGTCGATTTACATGCATGTTTTCAGCGTTCATACTGATTACCCTCTCCATTACGTTTGAAACACAGCCTTTACCTGAACATACCGGACAAAAAATTACGGAACGCTGATTGAAACATGTACATAAGAATAATGTTGATGAACCTAACGAGTTGTGGAAATACAGAGAGTAAAACTGCTGGATAATGATTGTGGATGTCTGAGGAGTATATTTAAATCATCTGCAGCTTCTGTATTTCCTTTTACGGGCAGTGGGTCGTAAAGGTGACGTTAACTCAGTGGCAAAAGAGGGTAATTGTTTTTGCTCGAGATCTTGGTCATTCCTTGCAAGAGGTGGCAAAGTTTGTTAGACTGAGTCAACAGAGAGTAGTGTGCATTTCCAGTGGAACAAGTGTGGAAGCTATCATTGGTGGCGGAACAACTGTGGTCAAAGCTCTATGATGACAAATCGGGATCGCAGGCGTTTGAAATAATAATTAGCAACTGCTGCATGTTTTCCGATTAGTCGAAAATTGCTTCAACAGTACCCAGTAAACCTGTCTCAGAACGAACGCTACTGAGAGAACTGTATGGCCTGGGTATTTTCAGACGTGTTGCGAGGATACATCCAAAGTTAACAACTGTTCAGAAGGCCTTGCTTGGACAAAACTGCATCGTCACTCGGCCATTGAACAATGGCGACAAATAATATGGTCCAACAAATCCAGATTCTGCTTGTATTCATTTGTTTTCTGCTTGTATTCCTTCACAGTCACGCGGAAGGCTGGAGAAGCATTTAAGCCAGAATGTGTCCAAAGAGCTAGGCAGAAAGGAGGTCGAAGTGTCAAGTTTTGAGGCACTTGTATTTCAAGTACTGGAGTTGGATCATTCGTTGAAGTGTCCAATCGCATGAAATCTATGGGCGATGTGCCACTTTAAAAGAATGCATAATTGCCATTTGTCCAGTGTTTGGAACAAGGACACAAATTGAATCCTGTGTTTCGAGATGATAACTCTTGTGTCCTTCCAGGTAAAATTGTGCTGGAATGATTTGAAGAACATGAGAGAGACGTTCCACATCTCAATTGGCTTGTAAATTCGCCCGATCTAAATGTGATTGAAAAAATCTGGGACATATCAGAAAGGGCCCTGAAGAAGAAAAAAACACCACCCTACAAATTTGGCGAAATTAAGGAATCTTGACCATGGAGTGGAAAAAAACTTGATACACGCATGTGATACTGAGTCACACTGAGAGCATGTCAAACAAAATTAAACCTGCAATTAAAGCAGGTGGAACGTAACTCCATGTTAAGGAATAAAGTCTACACTCAGTCATTTTTTGTACGGCGTATTTATTTCATAATATTAAAACGTAAGGCAATAGATTGGCAAAGGTACTTCGAGCAAATGAGGTAATCTGGTTTTTAATCACAACTGCAGCTTTGTTTTTAATGTTTGATGCCAACGGTTTAATCGTTATAAAACCGATTACTGAGACCGACGAACAAAACTTTAATTTCAGTACGAGTTGTTAAACTTCAAAGCTTAGATACTTACTAGACCACGTTTTGTATAATAAACAGTAAAACCAAGTAAAAACGTAAAAATTCCCGGCATTGAAATTATTTCTCAAAACACTTTAACAAATCAATTTGAATATTATTCATTTTATAAAAGCAGATTATCAAAGAGATGTTGAACAGATCATACCAATCGTACCAATTCGACACTGGAAGAATTGTATTACAGTAGCGATCATCATTGGACCAATCGTCTTTGGACAAATCGTCGGTGATCGAAAGACCCGTACATAAAATATTTTTGGCCATGCTTACGTCAGTATTATTCAAGACATTTTTCCAAATCTGACTAGACGCTCAAATACCAAGCCCACAAAGAAACAGGCATGTGGAAAATTGAATGCGTAGTTTTATCTTTACAACGAGTTTCGTAATCCGGGGTTTAAAAGTAATACGAGGTTCATAACAAATGTTCTGCACACGTTAATCTAAAACGGAAGCGGTTGATGCAATCGGTAAAAATGATTGCGTCATGTCAAGGTCAGACTTAGCAACGCAGTGGTGTCAGAACGACGCGCTATCATTTGCCATGTGGACGTGGGAGAGTTTGGAAATGGAAGCGTGCAGCTCCTTAGGTCAAGTCACGGCGTTAGAGCAGCGCTTTTACGCGAAAATAGAAACTTTGTGTGGGGAAAACTCAGACACTGATCTACACTGCCTAGCAAGAAGTTTGTGGGGATGAACTATTGATCGAAGCTCATTTTTTTTTTCTGAGGACAAAGAAGAAACCGAAAACTCATCAAAATCGCCCTCACTTGTTAAAAACGGGAACAGACTTGCTGCATGACAACGCATCGTGTCATGGTGCAGCGTCGGCACGGAGACTGTAGTTGAAATATGGCTGGAAAACTTTATCCCACCAATCATACGGCCCTGATCTCAGATACCCCCCCCCCCCTGACTTTGATCTCTTCCCAAAGTTAAAAATCTGCTCGCCGCCCCGGTGGTGCAGTGGTCTAAGCGATAGCCTCTGATCATTCGTCCGAACGGGGTGGTCCGGGTTCGAATCCCGGTGAGGCATGGATGTGTTTGTCTTTCGGCACTGGCTCTCTCCCTTCCCTGGAACCAGTGACCCTAAATTAGGGACGGGCGACTGCTTATAGCCCATTGAGTTGCTCACGGTAGTCGATAAACCTCCAATCAAAAAAAAAAAAAAAAAAAATCTGCTCCGTGGCATCCGCTAAGAATCGCTGAACGAACTGTCATTGGACGTGACCCGAGTAATACTACAGTTGAACAAAGATGGCGTACTACGGAGTTCCAGGACCTACCACACCGTTGGCAAGCTGTCATTAGCAGCGGAGAAAACTCATTCGAATTAATAGAAAAGTTGAATCGCAAGAGTTAGTGAGGGAGACTGGTAACTTCTGATGCAGGATATCTGCAGGGTACACCTCATCGTGCTATACATCATTTTAAAGCTATCGTCAGTAGCAGGTAAATCTCTCCCACAAGAGGGTCGAGAAAAATCCAAATTCCGCTACGACGCATACTTTTTTTTTTTGATTGGGGGTTTAACGACCACCGTGAGCAACTCAATGGGCTATAAGCAGTCGCCCGTCCCTAATTTAGGGTCACTGGTTCCAGGGAAGGGAGAGAGCCAGTGCCGTAAGACAAACACAACATCCATGCCTGACCGGGATTCGAACCCAGACCCCTTATGGACTAATGATCAGAGGCCAGCGCCTTAGACCACTGCGCCACCGGGGCGGCGACGACATATACTTCACTACTCTTCGAAAACATGCGTAGCATTAAAAAGGAATTTCTATAATGAATCACCTTTCGCATTAGGTTCTTCCAATTTACGCAGACTTCTTGAGTTATTTTTATACACTGAGTACCCACTTTATTATGACCACCTCCTCAGTACTTCGTTGAGCCATCTTTTGCCTTTAATATTGCGTCGATTCTTCGTGGCGTAGACTCCACGAGATGTTGATAGGTGGTTTGTGAAATCTGAGACCATGCTTGATGAATAGCACTTACCAGGAGTATTAGATTGCAGGGTTGTGGATCCAGCTGTCTGATGGCTCGTTCAACTTCATCCCACAAATTCTCAATGGGGTTGAGATCTGGAGATTGTGGGGGCCACCTAAGCAAAGTAAACTCACCGGCATGTTCCTCAAACCAATCCTGTGCAATACGAGCATTATGGCAGGACGCATTATCTTGTTGAAAATAGCCATCGCCATTGGGATAAACCATCCACATGACAGGATGCACTTGGTCAGCAACGATGTTTAGATATGATGTGCCAATCAGACGTTGATCAACACGAATTAAAGGGCCCAACGCATGCCAGGAAAACATTCCCCAAACCATAACGTTGCCTCCTCCAGCTTGAAGGGTTGTAGCAATGCATTTCGGGTCCATGCTTACGTGCTGTTTCCGCCAAATTCTCACTCGGCCATCGGCATAGTGCAACTGAAAACGTGATTCATCGGACCACATAATTTGTTTCCAATTATCGACTGTTCAATCCTTGTGCTCCTGTGCGAACTGGAGAAGTTTTCTCTTGTTAACTGCAGACAGTAAAGGTGTTCGAACAGGCCTTCGGCTGTCATATCCCATCTGATGCAGTGTACGGCGAACAGTGCTTGCAGAGATCATTTGAGGGGATCCTTGATTAAGATGGTCTGTAGTTTGCTGCACTGTTGCCTTTCTGTTGTCTGTAACCAATCTGCACACTCTCCGTTCCGCCCGAGCAGTCACCAGTCGATGAAGACCACACGTTGCACGTAGAGACCCAGTTTTTTGGCTGACAGTCCAGTCTTTAAACACTTTAACAACATTTGCTCTGGAGCATTTCACGAATGTGGCGGTTTCGGTGACACTCGCTCCATGGCTCCGAGCTTCTACAATCATCCCACGTTGAAAGCCTGTCAAATCGCATATTTTACCCATCTTGTCACCCAAAAATCCTTTCTACTACTGTCGCAAGCACTGAGCTTTCCCTTTTTATACTAGCCTCGCCCTCTGGCGGCAACAGCGTGCAGCCATAGCTCATTTGCTTAAAACTGTCAGGTGGTCATAATAAAGTGGCCACGCAGTGTAAAAATCGTGATAAAATAATGTTCAGCGATAGATAAGTAAATTATACTCTTTGCCCCACCCCCTCCCAAATAAACACCCGGAAGGAATCTTCCATTTGAAATGAAAATTGGTATGTGTAATGTATACTTTTAGGTAATTAATTTAAACACTCGACGTGGATCAGGAACGCCAAACAGAAAACATCTCTCTTTCCACGTTAATCAGTGAGTCACGGAAAAATTCTCATCGGCCGCCACCGTGAATCGAACCCAGCGTCTTCCAATTACGTTCCGGACCCTGGGTTCGATTCCCGGTGGCGGCCGATAATTTTTCCGAGACTCACGTATTAACGTGGAAAGGGCGATGGTTTGTTTGTATACTTATAGGAAAGGAAATTACTACTATTCCAGAGTAGTTGGGCCATTTATTCGGATAAAACAGCTACAAGAGTGAAACAAGTAAGTACGTTGTAGCGCCATCTCTGGCTCTGACACAAGCCATTACCCGGCGTGGCATAGACGCATACATTTCACGGATACTGTCCTGAGATACAGCATGCCAGATGGTAGAATGCTAGACGGCAAGAACGGCAAGTCGTATAATGTCGTCGACGTGCTGTTTTCTTTTTATTGGAGGTTTACCGACCACCGTGAGCAACTCAATGAGCTATAGGCGGTCGCCCGTCCCTAAGTTAGGGCCACTGGATCCAGGGAAGGGAGAGACCCAGCGCCGTAAGATAAACAACATCCATGCCTCACCGGGATTCGAACCCAGACTCCTCTCGGACGAATGATCAGAGGCCATCGCTTAGACCACTGCGCCGACGTGCTGTTGAGCCGTGAGAATGCTACGGAAGCGTACCAAGGGTGTCGGGCTATCGTAGGAAATGGCTTCCTTAGACAGTCACTCCTGGTGTGCGAACGGTGTACCGTTTCACGGTTAAAGGCAGGATCCGTGCTATAGCCAGCTAGTCTCCAGACACGCATGCGCTTGTCATCTGTGCCAAGGGCAAACCGTGACTCATCAATGAAAACAAGGGCACTATCCCACGTTGATCGGGCCCGACACCACTGCAACCGGTGCCAGCGATGCTCGCTGGTCAGTGGTACGCGGCCGAGTAGGCTCCTCGGCTGTAGTCCCCGTGTTGCAAGTCGTCTGGCAACGTCACGGATGGCACTTCCGTATCTGTAGACGCCGCAGCATGATCACGGATGGTCGAGAGCGGCCAACTCAGATCTGTTCGATGCGGCTTTCACATCGCGTTCTGGGGTTGCCATGCTTCGGCGAGGGGAATGAAATGCATCAAGGCAAGTGGCGGCTACTTCCAACGCAGACTTCGATAAGGTATGTAAAACTTCTGATAAACGTGTCAACTTAACATTACAGCCTTTTTTTTTTTACGCTTTCCAACCGTAGGTTGAAGAAGCGTATATGCCCCAGCTTTGTCCGTCCGCACGATAACTCGCGTTAAAATGGTTCGATTTCGATGAAATTTTAGTATGTGGTAGGGGACCACCTGGGGACGAACCCTATTGAAAATAGACGCAATGGGGTCAAAGGTCAGGACATAGGAGTGGGATCGATTCCATCGCCCTTATGAGTCATAACTTACGTAAAAATGCTTCGATTGCGACAAAACTATCTGGTTGTTCTGGAGGTACACTGAACTGATTCTGTTGAATGTCATCGAAATGGGGTCAAAGGACAGGACACAGGAGCGAGATTTATTCCACAGCCATTGTCCTCATAAAGTAATAAGTTGAATAATGATGCCGGGTATGTTGGAAAGTGTAGCATAATCAATGCATTGCATGATTTTACTAACTTGTTTAAAGTTAAAATTATAGTTTGTTTACCATACGATGTTTTTATTGAAGGTGTAACGACCACCGTGAGCAACTCGACGAACTATAAAGCAGTCGCCCGTCCCTAATTTAGGCTTACTGGTTCCAGGGAAGGGAGAGAGCCAGTGCCGTAAGGCAAACACAACATCCATGCCTCATCGTTATTCGAACCATGACTCTTCACGGACGAATGGTCATAAGCCAGCGCTTAGACCACTGTGTCCAACACACGTTTTGGGTTCCGGATTCCAGGGAAAGGATATAGTCAGCGGAAAGCCTACTTGCACTACCTGTACCTCAGTCACGACTTTAATTCAGGCGAACTTTGGAAGATTAGCAGAGAACTACGTCTTTGTCGTCAGAGCTCTCAAAGAAATATATATTCTTGGTTTTCCATTATTACAAGTTTAACTCTACTTCAATTTCTACATTTGTCGAGGGAATCAGTGATTTTGGCAACACAGTGTACTTTGTATCCTTTGTCCCACTACACTTGCTCAGCTACACTCAAATAACTACCCAACACAGCGTACGCGTAATTTATCTTTTGCTTAGGTCCAGCAGCAATCATGGTGGACATCGATGCTTCACATGTTTCATGCAGTTTTGCAAGTATCTTTTCAATCCTATTTGAAGTTTCCTGCCTATTTAATATTTTACTTAGTGACAGATGCAGCTAACAATAGATATGTAGGAAATTCGTTAAATTTACAGTATGCCACAGGCTCCCAAGAGAAAACACGAGGGAGGGGGGGACAAAAAAACAACAACCAGGAAAAGTCGTTTGTAGCTTATGAGTAAATGAAGAGTGATTGCCGGTTTCCGGAACGTGCATTAACAAGATAGCGTCACACCCACAACGCAATTGCTAACGATCTTAAGTTTCTTTCATCTATTCCTTTTTTATTTTTCGTAGTTTGATGAAGAGTGTAAGTACAGTGTTTTATCCTTTGAACGCTGTACGATTAAGATCAGCATGAGCATCCAATGTTTTCTGTAAACTAAAACACACTATTGCTCGAACTGATATGAGCATCGTGCCGACCCCCTCCCCTCCACTCGATCTATGTGAGCATCGTTTATATATCAGTGGCATATCTTGGGTCAGCGACCAAGCCTATCTCAGCCGTTCCTCTCCACCAACACTTTTTTAAATTGCGAAGTTTATTTTGCAGTTATTAAGTAATAAGTAATTCTTCTAAAATTTAAGTACATGCTATAGGTAATATAATGCCAAATAATTTTGAGGTTTAGGATTTTAACACTATCTTTTGAATACTTTATTTCTACATGAACTCCATTTTTTTTTCTTTTGTGTAAACTTGAGTGTCGCGTTTCCATGAAAAAATGTCCTCCCCCCCCAGTACTTTTTCATATTTAAAAAAGAATGTTTTTCTCTAGCGAAAAAACAGACAAGTTTCTCGAGTGTACTCGTCCTTGTGTGGCTCTAAGATATGTAGTTTCTTTTTAATGCAGAAAAACTTCTTTTGGAAGTTGCAAATTTTGTATTAGGTTTGCTGATTTGTACACCACACTAAACACAACATCCAATTTATTCAACTTCACGTAACACGTGATGTCTCTTACTGATTTCCTTTTGTATTCATCAATCAAGGGAATAAAACACCTTCAGTTCTTCTTTCATTCGAACGGTCTCAAAATTTGAAGCATAGGTTCTTTAAGTTTTGACAGATGTTCAGGAAAACTTTCACAAAATGTATCAAAACAGTTCGAATCCAACAAAGCCACGAATTTAAGATATAATATCACTGATTTTAATTCATTGACACTTTACACAACTGAAACAACTCTCGCGAAACACGTGCTGTCACGGCCGGGAGCATGCGAATGACTAATGTAGTCTTAAGTTGAAGTTTTCTCTTTTCTGAGCGTACCGTTGCCTAACGCAATGGCCCAGTCACACAGCGAAGACTGGTAGAGCTGGTTGTGTTACGATGTCACCAGTCCTCCACTAAGACCCCCGTTTGGTCTTTGCTTGCCAGATTGATTATCTTAGTCAAAAGAAGAGAATCCTCACGTGTTTTTTTTTTTTTTTCGCAGCGAAAGCATCGACATATCTTAATGCCGTTGATTGGTGACTTTTATTTGTGCATTCTCTGGACTTCGCAGCTACCTTAGTTAGCTTCAAATGCACGTTACTATATATATAATCCTTTCAATGAATGAATAAAGTGGAAAATGAAAGGGAAGTTAGTTTGAGGTAGCCACATGCTGGAATGTGAATCATCGGCCGTTTTTGGAATTGATTTGAAATAAACCATTACATCTGCGGAAGTCAGATGTGGGCACAAAGCCGCCGTAGTTTAGTGCTTCCAATGTAGAAACAATTAAAAATTAGGCCCATTTGTGTTTATGATGACATTTGTATATCCCTTCCATGTATTTGTGAAGAATTATTTCGGACGGGGATTTAGTTCCCCATTCCTATCTATGTTGTTCACCGAAGCACCGGAACTTGTGACCTGCCAGGGTTAGTAAAAAGTTAGCAGCTAAAACGGTTAATGATGCAAGAAATCCCATACAGGCTCACCTCATTCTGCAAAGCACAGGCCGTTGTTTTCTATAGTCCTTTGCCAACGTCCACCAGAGCCACGATCCCACAGCGGTACCACTCGACAGGTTTAGCACTTACAAAGTTTAATGCTGTAAGAAAGCCATACATGCTCACCTCATTGTGTAAAGTACAGGCAGTTGCTTTCTATAGTCATTTGATAACGTTCCACCAGAGCCACAAGCTCACACGGTGGTACCACTAAGCAGGTTTCAAGGAAACTCTTTGACACACATCCACTACTAAAGCGAAATGTCGTTCTTGTAGGAAATGGGCCATGCAGCGAAACAGGTCGTAGTCTGATGGGGGAAAGGTCCATACTGTATGGAAGATGGAGAATGATATCTTCCTCTTCAGATAGTTTTCGGTGAACCACTGAGAACACGCTGTAGTTGTTCGACATAGAGGTTCCCGTCCACAGCCTTATCATCTGGCATGAGTTCTCATTGCACAGGACTCTCACAACTCCACCAAATGCACAGCATGACCTTCCCCTCGAACCTGCCTCTTGGAATCATGGCGTGGCCCCCAGCCACTAGGTTCAGTAGTAGGACAATGTAGGAATGTCCAACTTTCGTCACTTGTGACAATACGAAGCCAAAACCTATCGTACTGTTGATTTGACAACTCTGTGACAGAGAGCATCACGTTGTCCTATCTGTTGGGGTATCAATTAATGGGGGGAACCATACGACGATGCCTCAAGATGAAACCAAACTGGTGCAAGTGACGAATGATGGTGGACTGGGAAAATCCCACCTCAGTTGCAGATTATGTTATGGTACCGGGGTTCGCTCTCACAGCTTCCATATGGTGTCAGTGTTGGTGTTCGCTGAACGTCCTGCCCTTGAGACAGATATTCCCAGGATTGCAACGCCGGAATCATTTTCGTGCAGTGCTGTTGTGCATTGCTTCCTTACCTTCGACTGCACACATTTTTTTCGCTAGTGCTACCGCATTTATGTCCTTTTTCCAATAATGGCGTATGATCACCCGATCAGACCTCCACCCACTGCTCACCTGATAACGTCTGGTCAACGGCCTCATATGTTCCACATCACCCAGTCGACGTTGGCGTGCTTGTAATAGAATGAAGACCCAACATTATGAGTAGCTCTAAACAGGATGAACTTTTGACTCACCCTGCGATACTCGTACGTGGATGAGAAATTTGTTATTTTTGCTACGAGGCAGCATAGGAATGATTCGAATAGCGCAAATCTGAGCGTTATTCAGATTTTTAAGCAACATCTGCTCAGTTTCAGTTACTTGGAACTTCATTGGCCTGAGTGGTGTAACGGTAGAATGCTAAAAAGAAAATCGGATGATGCGGGTTCGATTCGCGCTGCAATTTTCAAGTATTCTAAAGAGTTGGCTACATATGAAACAGTGAAAATATGGTCCTTTCAATGTAATGATGAAGAAATTATTCTTCGGGGGAGGGGGTAGTATTTCCCCATTGATATCTGATTTCTAGACTACCTGTCCGTGGACGTTCTACCTCTACAAGATAGGATCGTTTCCTACAAATAAATGCAAAGACACTATAGACCCGAAACAATACGGCAGCCTGTTTTAGAAATCTGTCAACGCGTATGACTTTATCCCGGAAAATTCTGCCCAGAAGGCTTCATAGAAGACTATCAGCTCTTTGGTTCTTCTTTGAGAGGACAAAGGGACGCAGACTGAATAGGTCTCGACAGCACCTCAACTGAACTCAAAATCAATGTGGCAATATGCGCTTCACTGATGAGTCCCGATATCTCCAAACTTTTCTCTACGACTATTAGTTTGTGGGCAGTATAGAGCAGTGCCACTAACATCTGGGTGACAGTTTTGGAGGTGAAGTGATAGGATGTGTGCAGGCGTCACTCAACTCTCGCACAGATCTTCGTGTCTTCTGAGGAGTAACTAACAGCTTCAAGATATCGAATTATGTCCGTCCACTTCTCGCAACAATGGGTCTCTATTTCATTTGAATGCACGATACTCATTCTGACACAGCTTTCTTGTGAAAAAATGCCTCGAAAATGAATCCATAAGCCATATGGATTGACCTTCTAGATAACCTCACGTAAATCCGACAGGGGATCTTTGAGACGTTCATGATCAGGGATCGGCAAACATTTTTTGTAAGGGGCCAAATAGTAAATATTTTAGGCTCGGCGGGCTAAGAGGCAGACTCGGGATATTTATATAAATTTCTTTTTCTTGTTATTTTAAGTAAGGACGCCTACTTAAATAAAAAAAAAACATTTTCACAAATTTATTAAACACTAGCCTGTACCCGTCGTTGACGGGCTAGTGATGACCTTCTGACGTATGACACTTTCGAATTAATAACGGAGATTGAAAAACAACGTTCTATTTTCTTTTTTTCTTCTCCGCCCTCAAGGTACAATTGGCAAACAATGCTTAACAAAAAACATGTGCCTTTCCATTTTCTTTACATGCAACATGATCACACCCAACGCGAGGGCGCGAAGATAAGTAGTTCACGATAAATTTGAACCATTTCTTTTTTAGAATTACGTTAAAACAACGTTCTGTTTTTTAGCTCACAACGTTGTCACAGTATGATGACCTTCTGACGTATGACACTTGAATTAATAACGCAGATTCAAGAACTACGTTCAATTTTCTTTTTTTTTCTTCTCGGCCCTCAAGGTCATAATTGCAATCGGCAAACAACGAAACGCCTAACATTTATGATGAACTACTTTTCTGCACGCCTTAACGTTTGGTGTGATCAGGTTGATCTCAACAAAGCGGAAAGACACACTCAGATCGGGTAGAAACGCTTAACATTAAATAACTAAAAATGAAATTTAAATTTCAAAAAATACGCTTCGATGTGCACCAGAAGATGTCTACAGGTACCTTCATAACAAATTTCGTCGCTCTAGGTCGCCTAATTCTATTTAAAATCCGACCGACAGACAGATAGACAGACACACACACACACACACAGTCTGTTTTATATATACGCTGGTGTGCAAAAATTAAGGACGAAGAGGAGAATTTAGCATAACAGCAGAACGAGCTGGCAGAACGGACCGAAAGACCACTTAGGAGAAAGACTAGGGTCCGGTACGGTAGGACACGCGCATATATGCAGCAGGACGGGGGGGGGTCGGAAGCACACGGGCGGTGTACGCTCAGCAATTCGGTGAAAGATATTGCACGGTGTACATCGGTTTGATTTTTTTTTTTTTTTTTTTTTTTGATTGGAGGTTTTAACGACCACCGTGAGCAACTCAATGGGCTATAAGCAGTCGCCCGTCCCTAATTTAGGGTCACTGGTTCCAGGGAAGGGAGAGAGCCAGTGCCGTAAGACAAACACAACATCCATGCCTGACCGGGATTCGAACCCGGACCCCTTACGGACGAATGATCAGAGGCCAACGCCTTAGACCACTGCGCCACCGGGGCGGCGTACATCGGTTTGAACGACCTCAAGTTGCTGCCACCGTGTGATATGACCAACAGGCAATCCAGTAGATGACATCTGGATGACTTTACCCGAAGTCGCGTCATTGGGAAGTTGAAAAAAGTCGAAGTGTGACTAGTGTGGCCGAGGAGTTCGGGATCGCTCACAGCATCGTTTCACGAGCTTGGAGAGCATTTCAAACGACAGGAACAGCTGTCCGAGAGTTTAGCAGTGGTCGTCCACGAGCAACCACGGCGGCGGACGACCGGTATATTGTCCTACAGGCGAGCAGAGACAGATGGCAGAAGAAATCGCAAGGCACATGCAACAGACAACTGGACGTCCGTTATCGCGTTTTACCGTGGCCAGGAGGCTGCACAAAGGTGGTCTATTTGCACGATGACCAGTACTCATAATGAACCACAGTCTTGGCAGTCCACCACACAGAGATCAGAACCTTCTGTGGGTGCAACTCGGGTTTGGACATGTGTTTGTGTGGTTCTCCTTTATCGAGCCACGGTGCTGTTCGCTTCCTTTTGTCATAAAGCACCCATCTTTCATCAACCGTGTGGATCCAATGCAGAAAGGGAGCACTAGCCTCACGTTTTTGGAAAGCAATGCATGTGTCCAGACGCCGTATCTGCTGCGGTTCGGTGAGTTCGTGTGGAAACCAGGTATCCAGTTTTTAACCTTGCCTATAGATGCTAGGTGTCTGGAAACTGTCGCTGATGATAAGACAAGTTCGGCACTGAGCTCATGTACTGTGGATGTTGGTTTTTCTTCCTCTTTCCGCCTTAAATATACAGTGTAACGTAGAACCGGACGACTGGCTTGTGGTCGATAGCAACATCACCGGCATGGAACTTAGAAAACAGTCTACGGACAGTTCTATCACTCGTAGTTTCGACAAACCACGCTCTATTGACATTAGCGACCGTTTCGGACACATTCCGGCAAAGTTTGAATTCGTGCAAAATCACTGATCATACATCGGGTTGCTCCATCACGTCCTCAACTGCTGAGATCTGTCTGAAATACCGTTTTATATACGAGGACTGAACCTATTCAATTTGCATGGGTGTTTGGTAGTTCCTCCTACGAGCGTCCCTTGTAACCGGTTATGCAAATTCGCCTTGTGTTGAAACGACCCAATAGGAAAAAAAGACTACGATTGTTTGAAATACAGCTCTACTAATGAGCAGAATGTAATTGCTTTTTTTGGGGATAGCATTTCACCAAATTGGGGTTCAAATTTAGTGCTCCCTATCGTCAAAATTGATTGGAAATGTTAATGCTGACCTGTATTGAGATTTTACGTATTTCATCTTTGAAAATGGCATGATGGATACGCAATGGTAATCAAACGAGAACAAACTGTCGCAGAACAGCGATACACATGGCACTGGAAACGCTGCCGAATTATAATTGCGCGGCGTCACAACACAGGCTACCGAATGCGAAGATACAGGAGCGCCATATACCGGCGTATCTCGCAACTCCTCACCTCGGCGGTCGGCTTCCGTTATAGCTTACAGCGCGCACTTTGACATTTCAGACTGAAATTTTAAAGAATTTGAAAATATAAGATCCATTCTTAGAGCTCGCGGGCCGTACAAAAAGAGGCGGCGGGCCGTAGTTTGCCGACCCCTGTTCTAGACAGATTGAACGCCGGTCACAATCCACGTCCTAGGAACCTTCCAATTCTCAGATCTGCAGTCTTACAAGAATGCCAATTGCTTTCTCAAACCCTCGCTGACAACCTAGTTTGCTACATGACCAGCCGTCGTCGAAAAAAGTAATTACATAAAATATTAAAGATATGTTACCGTTAAACTTTTTCGTAACATTTTTGGCACACCGCATGAAAGATTCATGAATTAGTTTTTTTTTGAGGTACTTTTGGGATATATTGTTAGTGGACTTCAAACTAAGTTTCATTGAAATACTGTAAAGGATTGCTCATAGTGTCTTTTGTTAAACTACTGATCACCAGCGCATATATATGTATGAATCTTTTTTTCGTTAAACGACCTGTCCTGTTCTCAACCAGCCTGACTGCTTGAGTGTCGTAGTACTGAGAGCAGAACAAAGAGTTACTCTCGAGCGACGAGTGCTCCCGTTTCTCTTCGCAGACTTGTTAAAATGCTTACAGGAGTAAATAATTGCCCAACACACACAGAAAAATAAAATGGATCGCGCTCGAGGAGAAATGCATTTAATGCGCAAACACAGGGAGTAGACCTTTTAAAGTGGTTCCTTCCACACACACGAATCCCCACGAGCAAACTGTAGTCAGTAAAATTGCCTTATATTTGCCATTTGAAATCATGAAATAGGAAGACAAAAATAGAATCATCTCAAAATAAATAGTGTGAACTTTTTCGGTGGAGGAAAACCTGTTTCTAGTCGTTAAGCAAAATGTGAGAGAGAGTCAGATAAACTCATGTTTGACGTATGACTGGAGTTATGCCAGGTGAATGTGGAACTATACTGAGCTTCGACCTCATCTGCTGATTTCCTTTACGCTCCATGTTTTTTGCCGAAATTGGAGCCAGCAATAATCAGGTTATTCTTGTGTCCGACACTACAAAATGTGTTTTATGTACTGTCTGGCTGAAAAAGAAATGCTCATACTGAAAATAAACATCGAATATAAAAAAACGGTCTTGTTTTCGAAAGAAAAAACTGCATTCCTAGGATATTTACTTCGAATTTCCAAGTACATAGTTGAGCATTCCATATTCTTATAAATGTTCTCAAAACTACAGCCTTCGTATTTTTTACGCAATGAATCTCAAAACGTCTTTGCTTTGGGATATAGCGCATCTGCATAATCATAGCTATCTTCTAAATTCATTTGATGACATAGCATTTGTGACCATTATTATCAGATGAGCAAGATCCTGTGTAAGTTAATTGTTCTTACTTGTGTGTGTTTTCAAAGAAATTTTCAAGGGTAGCAGAAGAGGCATGTATAAAGTTGCACAGAAGGCTTTTGGTTAGTTTTTTTTTGTTTGTTTGTTTTTTATGCTATGCATCTTTCCCGGCATCAGTAAGGTAAACCCATCGACCTTACATACAGGTAGACGGCGAATGACGTCATAATTTATTGCTCCAACATCAGAAAGGGAAATGTCACGTGATCTTAGTCAAAGATATTAAAAGAAAGTTCTACAACATCAGTGAGAAACGAATTAAGTTATTAAGCAGATTCTGTGCCTCTGTGGTAATAACGTGATTCCAATGTGCAGTAAATTTTTATTACGGTTAGTATGGGCCACCATTCCACCCGAGTTTACCATATTTGCAGTAATAATTATCATATACGGGAAGAAATAATCAATATTGAGGTTCAATTCCCAATCTAGAAAACGTGTGCCTATTAAAGCATAGTCATTCGCGTTAATAACATAGTCATTCGCGTTAAGAAATGGATCTACGTGCTCTAAATATTTCGAAACGATTCATCGCAATATTCTAATCATGGCCTATAATAAAGTCTACATATGCACATAGGAACATATTTTAGTTTTACAAAAGTAAAGTTACTCTGAGTAGGGCAACGTTATCTCCGTATACTTTACGTGGTATTTAACTGTATACTTCTGGATTTTTCACATTGCTATATACTGTAGCTCTGTATCATAAATTATTAATGAGAACACCACTTTACATAAAATACAAACGCAGTCGATTCATAAAAGAATACAATAAACAAATGACCTTCGTCCTAACGACTCATCTTGTAACTCCAAAAATGGTTGCAATTAAATTTCTGTAAATGACAATTTCTTAATGAATATATCCTCAGGTTTATTATTCCTAAAAAACGCACTTGTTGCCAACATGACTTACTAAATAGGGATATTTAAAATTAGCCTGCCAGGTTATAAGAAAGCATTGAAACTGGATAGCACGAAATCACTTCAGCCTAATGTCACGTGATCTGACGGCTCTCATGTTGGAACCACAGCGGGCTTAGTGGCAACTACTACCAGTACGCGGTCTATCACTATATATGGTCGAAGAATAGACCCCAAGAAAAAAATTCAATGCAACTAAAATGGGTAACGGAAGTAGGCAAAACCATTTTGCTGAAATCTGAATTTATAATGCTGTCCTTTGAAGTGATGCAAGAATAGTTAATTTCATTGTTACTCAACAATATATTTTACTAAACTATCGCCGAACATTTCATCACATTTTGCATAAACGTAACAGTATCTCCTTACGATCTCCATAAATTACAAGAACCTGAAGCTAAATGTGATAAAAAACTATTACAAAAAAATTCATTTCTGATGCTACGAAAACGAAATTGTAGCGAAATTTGGCTTCCTTTAGATTCCAAGGGTGGGTTTACCTGCTGTAGACAAGAGCTTTAAAAGGATATATTGCAGATATCCTAGACGAAAAGCTACCAATCCGCTTCACGAACACGCACTTACGATTTAACTTTTTCTTTCCATCTTGAGGTCAGACTTTAGGTCGCGCATGCGGAGATTGACTTTCGTAGCTACATTACACTGAATCGGCGTCAGGGAAGTGATCAAAATAGAAATTTTGAAATGTCGGTATGCTCATATGTAGCTAAAAGTCATCCGGAAAAATACCTTTGCCAGAAAATCTCCAAAATTGAAAAAGTAAAAAACATCCCTGAAAGAAAAACTCCTTTGTGGGAAGATGTCATTTCTGTGGAATACTATTGCACCATAAATCAGAAACGATGGCGGTCGATTTCATTTGGTTGGTTTGTGGATCCAGCGGACACTATTATTCAGGACTGGGGTTAAACTTTTTTTATAACGAGGAGTCTATGACCCGAGAGCAACTGATTAACGAAACTTCCCAACCTCAGCTAATCATTTGAGATTCAGCTAGACTTGAGCCCAGAAAAACTTTAAGGTCCCAAGCAGAGAAGACTGCCCCTTGCAATAGGGACTTTCTAATTGCCCAACTTTCTATTTCATGAATCTACGCAATCAGAATGAATATTCAGGCTTAAATTAATAGCAATCTCACCACCCTAAAATAAAAAGTCCCAAGTGGGAAAAGTTTATGTATTCATTGCTGCAAAACTAAAATTTGCGTTTAAACCGTTACTCCCAATTCTTCATTTTATTAAAAAGCTCTTCAAATTAAATTAATAATATAATAAAAATTACAGACTTCTCTAGTGGGATGATTTGGGGCTTGGGCAAGATGTGATCATGCGCTATGGGTAGCTTCACTTCCATCCTTTGAAGGATTGAACTTATAGCTCTAATGTACACCACTCCCCGACAGTTTACAGTTCCCACACAGCTACTGTATTTCTCAAGGGCACGAGGCACATAACGTTTCTATGTTTAAGAATGCGCGCTCGTAATCCAAGGATAAAAAAAATCAATTTCTGCAATTCCCACTATTAAACGTAGTTCCGTTATGTAAATTTCGAGTAAAAGTGCAGGTATGGAATGCTGGGAGAGAGAAAAAAGTGCTGACATGCGATACCGGTGTATACCATCCCATTTCGAGCACTGGTCAGGGTGGTTTCTTTCGTTCGTCTAAATCTGAATATAGCAGCCGCCATAATTTAGTAAATATTTACTTTTATGAATCACATCTCTTATTTTATTTGTTTTACACCAATAACATTTTTTCCTTTTACACCAATAACAATTAGTACCGATCAATGTGAGCAATTAGTGAACCTTATTGATTCGTTGTTATGATTTAATTCCACTTAGGACAGTGGCTCCGTGTAGTAGTGAGTGACGCACATAAGTTCAATGTGTTGTACGTAAATAAATGTGTACTCTACAATCAATCATTTTATTTCACACTCAAAGATCTTTGAATGCAGAAGATGCATAGCATAAGTTATCTACAAAGAGTACCCAGGTACCATCCATTTTTTATTTCGAGGTTTAACGATCATCATAAGCCACTGAGCTATAAGCAGTCGCCCATCCCTAATTGAGGGCCACTGGTTTCAGGAAATTAGCAGACAGCACCGTTAGATAAGCACAAAACCCATGGCTAACCGGGATTAGAACCCATTGAATGCCAGCGCTTTACACCCGGTGCAGCTGTTTTATGTTACAGAGAGTATTGTATGAACTGTTGTGGCGCGCGCGCGCACACACACACACTCACTCTCTCTCTCTCTCTCTCTCTCTCTCTTAAAAATGTGTAAGACTTTCAAGGAATCAGAATTCGCGCAGAAAGAATAACAAGCTGTTACGAGGAATTAAATATCAAATGTCAGTAATTCTATTAAATTGCTTCACATTTGTTATTACTCAATTTTATTGGTCCCAGACATTTCACTGGAAAAAAAGCTGAGCCATCATTTGTTTATCTTTGAAAGTTAAACGTAGAAATGTCTTGTTTGCATACAAAGTTAGAGGAATATTTGCTTACCTTCAAAATGTAGATAGAATTAATACGTTTGCACTCAAAAGGTGAATCAATACTATTTGCTTGCCTCCAGAAGAAGGTAATTAAAAAGGATCATGTGCTTACTTTGAAAATTAAACCGGAAGATTGGTTTTTGATTTATTTTCAAAATGTAAACAATAAATAATTATTTGCTGCGGAAAGAAAAGACAAAAAGAACATTTGTGATACAATTAAGAACATTTGCAATAAAATCCTAACATGAATTTGACTTAACGCTGGTTTTTTACGTTTTTTACGCTTTCCAACCGTAGGTTGAATACAATTAAGAACATTTGCAATAAAAAGCTGAGCCATCATTTGTTTATCTTTGAAAGTTAAACGTAGAAATGTCTTGTTTGCATACAAAGTTAGAGGAATATTTGCTTACCTTCAAAATGTAGATAGAATTAATACGTTTGCACTCAAAAGGTGAATCAATACTATTTGCTTGCCTCCAGAAGAAGGTAATTAAAAAGGATCATGTGCTTACTTTGAAAATTAAACCGGAAGATTGGTTTTTGATTTATTTTCAAAATGTAAACAATAAATAATTATTTGCTGCGGAAAGAAAAGACAAAAAGAACATTTGTGATACAATTAAGAACATTTGCAATAAAATCCTAACATGAATTTGACTTAACGCTGGTTTTTTACGTTTTTTACGCTTTCCAACCGTAGGTTGAATACAATTAAGAACATTTGCAATAAAAAGCTGAGCCATCATTTGTTTATCTTTGAAAGTTAAACGTAGAAATGTCTTGTTTGCATACAAAGTTAGAGGAATATTTGCTTACCTTCAAAATGTAGATAGAATTAATACGTTTGCACTCAAAAGGTGAATCAATACTATTTGCTTGCCTCCAGAAGAAGGTAATTAAAAAGGATCATGTGCTTACTTTGAAAATTAAACCGGAAGATTGGTTTTTGATTTATTTTCAAAATGTAAACAATAAATAATTATTTGCTGCGGAAAGAAAAGACAAAAAGAACATTTGTGATACAATTAAGAACATTTGCAATAAAATCCTAACATGAATTTGACTTAACGCTGGTTTTTTACGTTTTTTACGCTTTCCAACCGTAGGTTGAATACAATTAAGAACATTTGCAATAAAAAGCTGAGCCATCATTTGTTTATCTTTGAAAGTTAAACGTAGAAATGTCTTGTTTGCATACAAAGTTAGAGGAATATTTGCTTACCTTCAAAATGTAGATAGAATTAATACGTTTGCACTCAAAAGGTGAATCAATACTATTTGCTTGCCTCCAGAAGAAGGTAATTAAAAAGGATCATGTGCTTACTTTGAAAATTAAACCGGAAGATTGGTTTTTGATTTATTTTCAAAATGTAAACAATAAATAATTATTTGCTGCGGAAAGAAAAGACAAAAAGAACATTTGTGATACAATTAAGAACATTTGCAATAAAATCCTAACATGAATTTGACTTAACGCTGGTTTTTTACGTTTTTTACGCTTTCCAACCGTAGGTTGAATACAATTAAGAACATTTGCAATAAAAAGCTGAGCCATCATTTGTTTATCTTTGAAAGTTAAACGTAGAAATGTCTTGTTTGCATACAAAGTTAGAGGAATATTTGCTTACCTTCAAAATGTAGATAGAATTAATACGTTTGCACTCAAAAGGTGAATCAATACTATTTGCTTGCCTCCAGAAGAAGGTAATTAAAAAGGATCATGTGCTTACTTTGAAAATTAAACCGGAAGATTGGTTTTTGATTTATTTTCAAAATGTAAACAATAAATAATTATTTGCTGCGGAAAGAAAAGACAAAAAGAACATTTGTGATACAATTAAGAACATTTGCAATAAAATCCTAACATGAATTTGACTTAACGCTGGTTTTTTACGCTTTCCAACCGTAGGTTGAAGAAGCGTATATGCTCCAGCTTTTTCCGTCCGTCTGTCCGTCCGTCCGTTCGTCGGCAAGATAACTCACATAAAAATGGTTCGATTTCGATGAAATTTTAGTATGTGGTAGGGGACCACCAGGAGACGAACCCTATTGAAAATGGGTGAAGTGGGGTCAAAGGTCACGCCATAAGAGCGGGATCCATTCAATTACCCTTATGCGTCATAACTTGCGTAAATATAATTCAATTTCGATGAAATTTTAGTATGGGGTAAGGAACCGCTGGGCACGAACCCTATTGAAAATGGGCGAATGGGGTCAAAGGTCAGGTAGGTCATAAGAGCGGGATTTATTCCATTACCCTTATGCGTCATAACTTGCGTAAAAATGGTTCGGCCGCCCCGGTGGCGCAGTGGTCTAAGGCGTTGGCCTCTGATCATTCGTCCGTAAGGGGTCCGGGTTCGAATCCCGGTCAGGCATGGATGTTGTGTTTGTCTTACGGCACTGGTTCTCTCCCTTCCCTGGAACCAGTGACCCTAAATTAGGGACGGGCGACTGCTTATAGCCCATTGAGTTGCTCACGGTGGTCGTTAAACCTCCAATCAAAAAAAAAATGGTTCGATTTCGATGAAATTTTAGCATGTGGTAGGGAGCCACTGGGGACGAAACCTATTGAAAATGGGTGGAATGGGGTCAAAGGTCAGGGCATAAAAGCGGGATCCATTTCATTGCCTTTATGCATCATAACATGCGTAAATATGGTTCGATTTCGATGAAATTTTAGTATGTGGTAGGGAACCACCTGAGCACGAACCCTATTGAAAATTGGCGAAATGGGGTCAAAGGTCAGAACACTGGAGTGGGATCCATTCCATTGCCCTTGTGCATCATAACTTACCAAAAAATGTTTCGATTGCGACAAAACGTTATGTTGTTCCGGAGGTATAATGAACCGGTTCTGTTGAATATCAACGAAATGGGGTCAAAGGTCATTGCACAAAAGAAAGATTTATTCCACAGCCATTATTCTCAAAACTTGCGTAAAACTGCTTCTATTGCGACAAAACTTTAGTATGTTATTCTTGAGGTGTACTGAAGACCGGTTCTGTTGAATATCATCGAAATGTGGTCAAAGGTCAGGACACAGGACCGAGATTTATTCCACAGCCATTATCCTCCTAACTTGAGTAATAATTTCTGTTATGTTGGTAAGCGTGTCATAATCAATGCATTGCATGATTTTACTAACTTGTTAAGTAGATGGTTTGGCCAGATTGCAGAAAGGTCTAGAAATCAAGAAGTTTTGCGCGTTACACATACTATACATATACCTCTCTCAGCTTTTCCTTCTTTTAGCACCTTGCGCTTATCAGTCAGTCTGTGCACACTAACAATTAGCCGATATGTTTTCCTTTGAAGATGACAATCCGATTTTTGGCGTAAATGTGACAAGGATGGTAAGTCAGATAATATCCGAAAACTTGAAAATTTTCATCGTCCTGGAGCGGGACTCGAACCCGCGTCTCCCAGAAAACGCCTAGGTATGCTAACCCGCGTCTCCCAGAAAACGCCTAGGTATGCTAACCCGCGTCTCCCAGAAAACGCCTAGGTATGCTTAGCATACCTAGGCGTTTTCTGGGAGACGCGGGTTCGAGTCCCGCTCCAGGACGATGAAAATTTTCAAGTTTTCGGATATTATCTGACTTACCCATCCTTGTCACATTTACGCCAAAAATCGGATTGTCATCTTCAAAATTTGTATTATATGGCGTAATCCCGTATTTCTTTCATGTTTTCCTTTTTTTTAATTAATGATCTTGTAGATTAAGTTAACAGTTGACAACTTTACAGCATAGCTTTTTTAACACTGAAAACAAGCGATTCATGGCTACTGGGGTTAAAGACATAAAAAACAGTTGCAGGCGGAAAACACAAACTTGGAATAATCCATTGCGAGAATAATAAATTAAGATATGGCGTGAAAATCCTCCAAATACGTAGCGTCAGTGAATAAACAAAGACATCGCTCTTTCCACGTTTTAGCAACACGTAGCAAAACGTGGAAAACAGATGTCTTTGTTTATTCACTGACGCCACGTATTTGGAGGATTTTCACTTTGCGTCTCGCCCTTTGGATTTAACTGCTATAATTAATATATAGCCAGTGCAGTTAATGCACACCAGACGGAGAAGTCTCAGTAGCTGAGCGCATCTTAAAGATTTATGATGTCAGAATCTGACAGAAAAATACACATAGCGCCGTGTATTATTGGCCACCGTGGTGTAAGGCTAACGAGCTCGGCTAGATATCGAGAGATCTGGAATTCGGATCCCCAGCGGTGACCGAACAACAATTTATCGGTTACTATGTTTTGCTAAAACGTGGAAATAGCAATGCGATGCCTTTGTTTAAGATATGGCGTATTCGAGACATTAAGAGTGCCAGTGCAACACCTATTGATGAAATCAAGTCACCCCAAACAAGTCCCGCGATAATATAAGACATAAAGGAAAGCTTTTACTTGAAATTCTTTGACCATTGTCATGGCCATTAAGGGAAATAATTCAAATCTTTAAGAAGATTTAAAGAAACTTCTGTGCAAAAGTAAATACGAATTTCGAGGAATGTAACGACTGCTCTACTCACTTTGGACTCTTCAACAGCTGAGCAACAGATAATTTGACGAAAAATTCACATGAAAATCTTGAAAGATATGAAGGAATTTATTGGTACAGGGCTATTCACTGGATCAGAGCCCTATCGCGTGGAATCGTCAGGCTTACGCTTGTAAGGAAATTTAGAATTTTTTTAGTTTAGCTATATTTCTCCCCGATGATGAAAAGAATGAATTACTAGCAAAGTGAAAATTCGCTCTTCTGTAGTGGTGCCCTTTATTCAATGTTGTAGTGTGTGGAAGGTCACAGATTTGCTTCTCCTGGTTTCTATATTACTCTTATTGTTTTCCCATTGATCCGTTCCCGTTTATTCTATCAGGCTTTGTTCTGTTACCTCCCTGTTGAAATTCCAGTTTCAAACTAAATTTCTGCTTCGATTTCCACCCGGCACTGGACATTCCCAAAGTCTGTTTTCCAGCGGCGTCTTCTCTTCTTTGTTCGGGGAGAAAGAGACGCTTCGTTGTACAGTCAATTATCACAAGAACTCTCTCCTCCAAGCTCTATATTCAAACCCCTTTGTCTTGTCTTCTTTCCCTGAGAAAGCGCGGGTTGGATCCCCATGTCACTTTGCGTGTTTCTCCTTGCGACCATTAAGTCAGCTCCATGCCACTTTCACCCTTCTCAGGCCCCTTTGATGAGCTACTTTGCACGTGTGCATTTTCTCTTTTGTGTGAGCCATTGTTCGTTCCACAACCTACTGAAAAAGGAGATGAGTCATGAGAAGTCCAAACAATGCTGTAACACCCTTTCCACAGCAATCAAGTAATTTCAACAGAATTTCATAAACAGCAGATGCACGGAAACTGACAATAGCTTTTTCTTCAAATATCCGATGCGAGTACCTTATTAACGGCTAGCGGAAAGCTGGTTTAGGAACCATCTCAACATCACCCCCCCCCCCCCAAAAGAACGTGAAAAGAAATTATTTTAAATTGTAAGATGATATCAAAGAAGGTTACAAATACTAACTATCGCTGAAGTTAGTAAGTCCAAAGTTACAGTATAACTGCAAAATATCCTGTTACACTATTTCAGAGACACAAACGGTGAATATTTGTTGCAAAGCATTCATGTTTGAAAAATAAGTCATTAAAAAACTTGATCAAATCATTATTTACTGTCTATTAAATGTTACCAAAATTTCACCAGCAACTATGTCGTTTATCTTGAGTAACTGGCTTCGAAGTGAAGGAAGCAAATGCAATTAAGGCATTGGACACGCACCAAAAAATCGCATATAAACGATTCATAAACTGAACAAAGGAAATGGCCTTGCGAGTAAACAAAGCGGCATGTATTATGAAGATGGTGCTTTACAAGAATTGGCTGCATCCAGGAGAGCTACGTTGGAGGAAAATAACGAGCTCTTAGGGTAGAAAGGTACAGATGAGGATGAAAATTAAATTTTCAAGACTAGTACGACTAGCAATGGATACTGAGACTATTTAGAATAAGCAATGAGCGGCAAAACTGATAATGATGAAGCTTATGCACTGTGCATTCATGAAAGGATAAAATTAAGAACGAAAGGGTAGAACAACATTTGAAGTTCCCTGTTTATAAGCACATCCAAGGAACAATAGTGTGTTGGTTTGTTTATGACATTCAGTAATACCCGCCACAAACGAAATTAAAGGGTCGGAAAATATTTTCCATCCTGAGCAAATCTACGTTTCATGCAGGATCTCTCAAAACCAGCAAATACATGGTATCCAAAAAATAACTGTGCACTGAAAATAACACCATGTCGAACTGGTTCCTACAGGAGGTGTTGGAAATGGACTTCACCGACGTCCAGACATGTCTGTTTCCACACGCTTCTGCATGTTGCTGAAGACCTTTCTCAGGGTATATTATGTGATCTGTTGGCTGTAGTGACGCACTTCCTTAAATTTGTGCGGATTTTCAGTATCCCACAGACAAGTGTTTTGGCTGTTGAGGTACCCAGACAGGAGGAACCATGCCCTATCTGTAAAGAAAGTCACGTCCAGAATGTCCTCACCTCCTTCAGACAGGAATTCTTGGAATCTTTTTTTTTTTTTTTTGATTGGAGGTTTAACGACCACCGTGAGCAACTCAATGGGCTATAAGCAGTCGCCCGTCCCTAATTTAGGGTCACTGGTTCCAGGGAAGGGAGAGAGCCAGTGCCGTAAGACAAACACAACATCCATGCCTCACCGGGATTCGAATCCGGACCCCTTACGGACGAACGATCAGAGGCCAGCGCCTTAGACCACTGCGCCACCGGGGCGGCTTTCTTGGAATCACCTGCATTACCGAAAACGAGCCTCGTGGTCTTTCTGTCAGCTGATGCACAACAGGTACTTTGTACGGGTAGAAACGCAACTTTCTTTTTAGAATATCGTGGGCTGTACTCTTTGCAGCATCAGTTTGTTGTGACAGCAGCCTCGCGGACTTCTGTGGACTCCTCTGTATCTTGTCCTGGATATCCTGTAAGGTATCGTCTGCAGTGAGTGGCCTACCGGGGCGGGGAGCATCCAGAACACTGCCAGTTTCCCGAAACTTTGCTATGAGCTGACGTACCGCATTACGGTAGAGAATGTCTGCATCAGGGAATTTCCTAGCGAACTGTTTTTGCACTTCGTCTGTGTACTTGTCATGGCGAAAGCCATCTTTCACCACAAAAACTGTTCAACCGTCAATACCATTGTCCTTGTGCCGAGACGAGTGATCAATCGACACGTCTGCCTCCATCGACCAAGCGCTCGGAAATGACCTTCGCTCGGAATGACAGCTGCGCGCTCCTCGGGGTGGGGAGACATGGTTACTAAACACAGAGCACTTCCACGCGGCGGGTAACTTCTAATGTAATTCTATTCAAAATTTATTACATTACTGCAATTCGCACATTCAGTTCACAGTCAGTGTTGGGACACCCTGTATTAAGGTTGTCACGAAACAGACTTTTGCCGAACTACAGAAATGATTTGTAAATATTCTGAAGTGTAATTAAGTACGTACTACTAGATCAATATTAATTTAATTCTGTATAAGTGGGAAACAATCTAATAATTCCACAGTCCTGACGACAGATTACATTTAAAAAGTAATTCATAAAATGTAGATATTGCTTTACGTTGTTTCAAGTGTTCAGAGTAGTGATGGACCTTTTGCAAAGGATTCATTCACACAAAAAAAAAATCTTCACCGTGAATTGTTTGCTCTCCCAGCTGTGAATGATAATTCAATCCGCAGTTACCGAAACACACACTATAGTACCGGCTCGTTAACTTTCTTCCGCCCCCAATGTGTTCGGAAAGGAATTCTCAAGTACTGTCGGGAATTAGTAAGTGTCAACTGTTATGTGAGTGAGCAATGAGCAGTCAGCTAGAAAATATGGTAAAACTTAAAAATGGGAATGAAGCGCGAACGAGCGGAAATTCATCTTGAACGTGTCAACCAAGCTCTTGCACTTTTGTGCATTTTGTCAATTTAGGCTCTTGTACAAAGAATGATCGTTTTCATTTTCTTCTGTTTGAGAGTTCAACGACCACCGTGAGCAATTCAATGGACTATAACCACTCTGCCATCCCTAATTTAGTGGCACTGGTTCCAAGGAAAGTAGACAGCCAGTGCCGTAAGACAAACACATCTATGCCTCACCGTGTTCTGAATATTGACTTATTACGGACAAGTGGACATATGTGCCACTTGGGCGGCAAAGAATGATTTGTTCATTGAGTTTAGTGAGAAAACCAGGAGTGAAAAGTGAAAGACTCTTTTACAAGAATGAACTTCTAAGGAGGAATTATTGATGCCACCTCTACTACACCTTACAGTCCTGAACTCGTACCAAGTGATTTTTATCTTTTCGGTCCGCTTAAAGAATCATTACATAACATGGCTTCACAGACAGCCGAAAAAAATCTCCGACGAAATCAAGAAGCTGTAATAAAAGATAGTGTGCAGAACTGCACTGAAAGACAGTGTTAGGGTTATGCAAGTTTCCCTCTCCGTTTTGCCATTACCAGAAACGGTCATCTTGTTGGCTCCTTCACAATGGGGACGACGTCCAACAAAACATCTAGAAGCAGTTGTGTAAGTTTCTCGCTCCCTCGCTGAAACACATGAAAAACAAGTTTAACGCGTGAGACACGACTCTGCATCCTGCCTACATACACCCACGACACCAATCACATGATCACAACAAATTTGTATACGAACTGCGCATCATGGAATGGCTTCATACTTCACATCACACTCGTGTGCATGATAGTAAGCAAGCTCTTATAGCCTTAAGTAACAGTCAGATCTCATGCTCGTCCTTGAGTTATTTTTAAATTTTACAGCACAATGAGTGGGTGGCAAGTTGAATTACCTAAAAATTAAAGAAATTAACCTTTTGTTGCTCCGTTCTTGAATTTAAAGCTCTTTAGCACTCCATAATTTTTTTCAGTCAGGAATTTGTATTTCTTTCCACTCAGCTTTAAATTCTTTCATGTCTTTTCTACGTAGTTTTACAGATTTGTCAATCGGTCGTAAAAGCGCACTAGAAAACAAGCGCTCTTTCTATTGATTTTCTGCTAACCCCTCCCCCCCCTCCTCCTCCATTCACACACACTTTTTCTGGGCAGTGCAAGAAAAAAGTTAACCAGTTTTACCTTTACCTTCGTTTTCTGTATTTTTTTTTTTTAGGGTTTGAAGTTTTCCCGTCCATTTACTCACTATTTATATGGATACAACTCTAGTTTCACCATGAAGTTCTTTCAAATTAAGACCATCTTTTTATGAAACTGCCAAGCCATCCGTTAGACTTGACGGAAATCTTTTCCACGTTTCTCTGATTTCTTTCGCGTGCAGGTACAGTCTGATTTCGGGACGTTGCGTCAATAAACCATTCGCAAAAACATTTCTCTGCTCAATGCTGTTTTAACGCAGTATCTTTTAGTTCAGCAACCTTTTTATTCAAACCAAGCATACATTATTTCTTCTTTTTCATAACATCATAAGATTACGTTTTCCCGACTTTAAACACCTCTTCGTAATTTGTTTCATTTCCCTTCACTTTGATAACTAACTTTAACGTCTTCGTCCAGCGCAAGTGTTTTGCACAGTACCATCCTAAGAAAAGTTCGGAATTAACTCACACAAAGGTACAGGTGCACTATAATCGAAACATAATATTGCAGCACGATACCAACTGAAAATAAAGGCCACTACGATAATAAAGTTACTTACGTAGGGTTTGTGGCAAGACACGCTCTGATCCTGTGAGGAATGAAGATCTGTTGCAGTTGTGTAATGTGAAGCAAAATGTTGTCGGTAAGGTGGAGACTAATATTCTGAGGTGGTTTGGCCATGTTGAAAAAATGGAGTGATGTGATGCTTAAGAAAAAAATTCAGCACAAGTGGCAGGAAAGAGGCAGAGGAAGGCCAAGGAAGTCATGGGAGGATCAGATTCAGGAGTGTCTACATGAGAAAAAGATTATGAGTATGAAGTACAGAAGGTCTTGTCTACGACGTGTGATGGATGTCAGTGAAGCTCGAGCTATGTGCCAAGATCGCTGTAAATGGAGACTTTTGATTAGGCAACAGTAAGTAAATACTCAGTTAGAAATTTATGCGATGGATTGTCTTTCTTGTTGGAGGTAACTTCTGAATCTCAGAGAATAGCTTAGTGATATGTATATGCGATGTAAACTAGTGTCTCTCCGACATAATCTGTAGAATGTGTTTAGACCAGTGGCGCGCAACCTTTTAATGGACGCGACCCCACTGAAGAATTATTTTATTATGGAGACCCCTTGTTACCATGTAAATAAAACAAGGGGTTAAAAATTATAATTTTATATGCATTTTAAAAGACATTTTATATTCACCAATATTAGTTTCATTTATTAATAAAAAATTTCAAAATATCTCATCTAACTAGAAATAATACGTAGGAAATATTGAAGCAAAAAATAAAAACAATTAATGGAAGGAAAAAAAAACTACACAACCTTTGTTTGACAGTCCTAATGTGAAATTTGAGCTTGAATCTTGAGAATTATGCTCTCCATTTCTTGGTTTTATACAAGAGATCGCGGCTCTGAGATCATCATCAACTTCTATTTAGATCAGTGTTTGGTCTTGATCGTGGCGAGAGCAGAAAAGGCAGTTTCGCGTAAGTATGTTGACCGCAAAAGGAAGTAAATATTGCAGAGCTCTCTTCCCTAATAATGGATGTTGATTCTGCGTGGATAGCTAAAATTCAGTCAACGTCGATGTTCTAAACCTGATTCGCAGAGTTTCATCTGTAGATATTTCAATTAACTCCTTTTCTTTCAGAGTTAGTCTTGAGGAGGAATCAGTGTTAATTGAAAATGGATCTCAAACCCAGCAAACATAATCAGGAATCAGGGAAAACTGATTTTTGATGCTAAACTTCAGTTTTAACTAATGTTCAGCAACAATAGTTTTAATTCGTCCAACTTCACTATTATTCTCTTAAAGACAGCTCAGGATTACAAAGATTGCATATTATCTCATTATAATTGTATTTTTTGGTATCCACTGTATTTTATTTAAAAAAAAGAGGAAAACAAGAGAAAGAAATGGCGACTCCTTAATAAACCCTGGCGACCTCAAAAAGGGTCCAACCCAAAGTTGCGCAACCCTAGTCTAGGGGATTCAGAGGTACTGCCTATGCGTCCTGCAAGTTGAATAAGCTTTCAGTTAATATCACCATATATCTCCCTTTTCACTTATCCTCTACTCATATTTTTTTATTCTTCTTTAGAAAAAGATAGTTTTTCTTGATGAAAATTAGGATGCTATCATGCTGGGTTCGTCGTCATGGTAGTCCATTTAATTCTCGCTCTAACGAGACAAAACTGTAGGAAGTAACAGCTTTATTAATCTGCTAATTTCTGGGTATGTTTGTAGGTAATTAGGGATATGACGTGGCCCTGACCCCAAGCCGTTCTGTATATCATTGTGGTGTGCAGATGAAGGGGAACTGACAATACCCGCTGTGCGGTATTGTCATATGAATACACAGAAACGAATATTTTTTTTGCCAGCAGGCTTCGCGTATCTACGTTCTTTTTCTCAATCGTTTTAATTCTGTGTTTTTTACAAGGGCACTGAAGTAGAAGGTATATCCGAATTTAATTATTTTTCTTACTGATATTATTTTTCTGATTGCTATGATTATCGCATTTCCAGATTTGGGTTGTACAGTCTGCTTAGATATGTATATAAATCGCCGGCCAATAAATTAACATCTCTGAAATTAGGATTAATTCGAACTGCAAGAACACTGAAGGAGAAAAGATTACTAGCAAACATAAGATAAAGAGTAGAAAACATGAGAAGATAATGATAAAGAGTAGAAAAAATGAGAAGATAATGATGAAGAGTAGTTCTATCTCACAGAGTGTGGTATCCAGATGACGGATGAACATATGGTACACCACGAGTTTCCTTCTAGCTGAACAGTTACAGATGAGGAGAAAGTTAAAGAAATTGTGCTTTTTATCCATGAAAGGCGGAAATGTTTCAATGATATTAAGAAAGTTAAAGAATTTTATCACAGGTCTGTATTTCACCGACACTGAGGGGGGCATTTAAGCTGGAATGCCTTGAAACTGGTGAAAAATTGTATCTTGCTTTCCGAGATGAAGCCTTCATAAGACTAAGAAATTATTCACAACCATATAGCGTATCAAGAAGCATGCCATCCGATCAAATAGGAAAACATTCGATGTACGAAATAAAACCATTGATTCCCTGAGGTTTATCGACCTGGCGCGAGATAGAGTTTACTCTTTTGACCATTTGCTGCGTTGGGAACTTCTTTCTTTCAGGCAAAAAATGAATGACATTTGACCCAATTCAGATCACTATATCTAGCACTGAAAACTACTCTTCCGAAAGTCATGAATGCATTTTGGGTTTCTTCAAAAACTAAAACAAAGAGGCGACAACGAATAAATGATGTAACCATTTACACGGGAGGAATAGGAGCCTATGAATAAGGACATAAGCGTGTGCAATGGCCAAGCAATTGATGCCCGAAGGTCATATGTCGAATCTGGGAAAAAAACAGTTGAGAAAATGTTTCTACATATTCGTCAGGTCACCAAGAAGTCAGGAATCCTAAGAACTATAATGGCTTCGTCGAACGCATGTGCATGCACTTGTTCACTCTGCTTCATTTCCATACCGGTAATAGCAAAGGGATGACTGATCTACGAGTTTTATGTGAGAAGGGAGCTACAACAAAATATGTTCCAGTTCACCATCTGGTTAAGCGCTTAGGCATTTCTGCGATTAAAGTTCTACTTCCTGGTTCATGCCTTCTCTGGACGAGACATGCCAAGCAATTTCGCAACAAACCATGCTGCTCTCAATCGTATAGGCACCACACCTTTTGTTAAATTTTGGGAAGAAAGTTATCTAGCACTATGATTCACGCTAAAGAATGATATATGGCGGGTCTCATAAAACCAAAGTGTGGATAACTGTGCGATTGCAGAATAGCACAGAAACATTGAATGAAGCACATACATCGACTTCACAAAGTTACCACCAATGTCCTCTTCCATATGAAATGAGCCTATCTTCAGAAACGTTAGTGGTATATTCTTCAAGATTCGACGGCCGTAAATCCATCTGAGTAGGGTTTCACAGAACAAGACGATGAATGTTCGCCTTGTTTGCTTTATAAAAACTGCCTACAGACTTTTCAAGTCCATGAAATACAAGAAATGTGAGCGAGACTCCGTTTACCAATGTCGAGCTAGCAGGATTTTGTGCTCCAAATTTGATATTATACATATGTCTCCTGAGATCGTGGCATATGAATTAAACTTATTTATCTCTTGTGTATATCAGTCAGTCTTAATTATTACACCGCAAATTTGGATCTGTGTAGTGATGCTACTTATTTTATCAGAAAATGTTAACTTTAGGTGAATAGTTACACTTCCTAAAATTGTTCAAAATAATCTTGGAACTGTAATAAAAATCACATTCGTAATAGTAGCAGTTTTTGAGATAAGACCATATTTCTGGAGAAATGAGTATAGCGACCATACTGTGCCTTGGAGGCCATATTGAAAAACAAAGAGACCATATGGCCACGCCAAAAGTTGGCCTTCGCAGTCTTAGAACAAATTCCAAAACAAAATCCTTTATATTCCCATCTTGTAACAGACATTTGCCTAGACTACAGATGTCTTCCCTACATTACCAATGTGGCGGTGTAGCTATCGCCCAAACTTGCGTATGCGTACATTCAGGTGAACGCTCGATGAAATAAGCAGCATATAAAATTCAGTGTTAACTGTCGCGTGGTAAAAATCCTACTGGTGCGATATTATACATTTTGTGTTGCTTTTTACAACGATCAAAACTTGAACTTGTTAGCTTTCTTTATTTCTTCAGACATGTTTGAAATGTAATCATTATTTTTTGGGACACCTTGTATTGCTGAAAGTTATTTCTAGATACTTTAAGGCAATGTTATTTTTTGGGACACCCTGTTTTGCTGAAAGTTATTTCTAGATACTTTAAGGCAATGTTATTTACTTACACGGTTGTATCAGAGTAATATGACCATCTACCTAATAATGGGAATAACCACATTTGGCCCGGATGACAGCGGCGAGAAGGCATGGCATATCGACGCAATGAGGCCCTCTGGAAGGTTGCCCGAGACACACATGTCCATTTGCACTACAGAAGAGCACGGAGGTACCAGAGATTACGTGGTTGTGTGTCGGCACGTCGAACTTGTCGATCGAAATAGTCCCACAAGTGCTCAATGGGACTGAGGTCAGGTGATTTCGCCGATCAAGGGAGAACTGAGACATCGCCATCGTGTTTCTGGAACCAGTCTCGCACCCCCTTAAGCGACATGACAGGGCGCATTGTCTTGTTGGTAGACACCATCACGTCCGGGGTAAATGTCTTACATGAAGGGATGCATGTGGTCAGCAAAGATGGATAGGTAGCCATTGTCGTTCAGGGACCCATCCGGTAGTATTAATACCAGCGGTCCCAGGCCATACCAGGAAAACATCCCTCAGACATGCGCACTGCCACCGCCGGCCTGTACTGGACAGACAAGCTTGTCTGGGTGTTGGTTCTCCTGTGTCTGACGCCGTATTCGCCAACGCCCGTCACCTCTGTGAAGCAGAAACCTCAGTTCGTCAAAAGAAGGTAATATTTTCCCACTCTTTTACTGTCCAATGACGGTAGTCCCATGCGAACTGCAGGAGTCGTTGCCGATGGACCTGGGTTTACATGGGCGCTTTGACGCAGCGTCGACTGCGGAGACCCATGTGTAACAGGGTTCGCTCTACTGTTATCGGGGACACGTAGCTGGGTGCTCCAGCGTTTATTTGCTGCCAGTCGATTGCTCTTTACCAGTCGACGGAGGTGACGTTCTTCTCCGGGGTCGATGGCCTTTGGAGTTCCACAGTTATGACGCCATGAGGTATTCTGTGTGCCAGGGGTCCATTCTTGGTACAGCCACGAAGTCTGCTTTTTCAGAGATGTTTCCACTCTTGGCGCGGTAGCCGATGATTATTCCTTTCTGAACGTCCTTCAAATAACTGCCTCTGCCTATTGTGCTCACGCGACGCACTGTGGCTCATCTGTACTAGGTGGCCGCTTATGTCTCCTTGTGGTCGACCTTGTAGCATAAATTTTGACGAACCTGGGCGGGTACACTGTGATTCTGGGGTTGGTTATATTATTCTGATATGACTGTGCATACTAAAGCCATAAGAAGAATTCTGAATTTGTTAAATGAAAAGTTCTGAGTCTTAGAATTAAGAAGATATTTCCGCCATCACATAAGGGAATCAATGTTTCGAAGATTTCAACTTACAGGTACTCACTATTTGGTAACCAAATGACGACCAGAATCAAAGATAATTTGGATATACACTAAGTCGTCACTTTTTCTTTAGGGGAACCGCCTTATATCTACGAAAGGAAGCACTGGCACGTGGTAAAAATATTGAGTTAACATTTGTAAGAACTGTGCAACAGTAAATTAGACAATCTACCTAAAACATTCAGAATTACGTGTAATAACGTTTGTCTCAAGCTTGAATACGAAAACTTTACTATATGTACTTTAGAGATCCTTACTTCTAAATTCGTTTAACATAACCAAAAGAAAGAAACCAATGCCGGTGCAAATTGTTTTGAATTTAAGTCATACAATTGGGAAACGAATTTCCCCGAAGAATTAATTCTTTAAATACATAGTAGGCGTTGTAATGCTGTTATTGGCACATTTTCGCTGTATTTCATGTAACCACTACTTTCAGAAAACTTTACAATTTTCATCGTCCTGGAGCGGGAATCGAACCTGCACCTCCCGATTTCCGGTCGAGCATTCTGGTCATTACACTGACTAGCGCAAATCTGAAGGTCCTCAGATATCTACGTTCAGTTGCTTGGAATTTCCTTGTTCTGGGCAGTGTAATGACTAGCATGCTCGACCGGAAATCGCCTTGTCCTGGGTAGTGTAGTGACTAGCATGCTCGACCGGAAATCGCATTGTCCTGGGTAGTGTAGTGACTAGCATGCTCGACCGGAAATCGCAATGTCCTGAGTAGTGTAGTGACTAGCATGCTCTATCGGAAATCGCATTGTCCTGAGTAGTGTAGTGACTAGCATGTTCGACTGAATATCGCATTGTCCTTGGTAGTTAATGACTAGCATACTCGACCGGAAATCGCATTGTCCTGGGTAGTGTAATGACTAGCATGCTCGACCGGAAATCGCATTGTCCTGGGTAGTGTAATGACTAGCATACTCAACCGGAAATCGCATTGTCCTTGGTAGTGTAATGACTAGCATGCTCGACCGGAAATCGCATTGTCCTGGGTAGTGTAATGACTAGCATGCTCGACCGGAAATCGCATTGTACTTGGTAGTGTAATGACTAGCATGCTCGACCGGAAATCGCATTGTCCTGGGTAGTGTAATGACTAGCATGCTCGACCGGAAATCGCATTGTCTTTGGTAGTGTAATGACTAGCATGCTCGACCGGAAATCGCATTGTCTTTGGTAGTGTAATGACTAGCATGCTCGACCGGAAATCGGGAGGTGAGGGTTCGATTCTCACTCCAGGGAGATGATAATTTTTAAGTTTTCTGAAAGAAGTGGTTACATGGAATGCAGTGAAAATATGCCAATAGCATTTTGAATTTTTTGCTAATAAGAGTAAAAATCACTTATGGAGAAACAGGGTTTAAAAGATCACATATTCCTTCAAATCAAATAACAGCTCTCTTATTATATACAAGGCGTCGAATTCATTCCGTCTTTTCGCACTCTATCAAGTACTGTGTACAATGAATGTTACACTTACCGTGAAGTTTGACATAAATGAAGTAACTAATTAAATATGCCATCAGCGTATTCCACGAAAATGACTTCATACAAAACTCCGATACATATCCACAAACACATTTCACGGACTTGATATTTTCTTATTTTCGACGTTTTGTCTTGCAAACACGTTTTCAGCTTCCAGGAGAAACACGTCATCAAGGGGTAGCAGTGGTTGTTTACATCTGCACGCGAGAGCAATGTGGAAAAATTAATTCTGCCAGCACCACGGATGTAAGATTGTCATCTATATTCAGCTTCCTTACGGTTTTCCATAAGTAGGCAATTTTCTTGTACGCGCATTTTTGAAAACATTTACTTCGCTATAGTTACTTTTGTGGGAAGGATCAGAAAAATTACTTAAATGTAGCATTTCCGTAATTTTTTCTGATCCTTCCCACCAGCTAAGTAATTTATGAACGTTCGCAGTAAATAAATATTTTTTTAAGTAAACAAATCTGTTGTTAAATATAATTTTCCCCATTTCGTTGAACATTTTGTAATTCCCATGAATTTTTGGCCTCTGTAAAATATGCAAATCTTAAAACTGTTTTAAGAAACGCTTTGATATCTTGCTAATATCTCCGAGCATAATCATGTCTGTCATATACAAAAACATTAAATACATGGACTTCACTACAAGGATCTAAGGCGGAAGAATTTTTTTTAAATCCCGGAAAAACACTATGTTCCATCGGGCTTAAAAAGCAATTGTTTTCATTCAGGAAACTAAAGTGCACAATTTTGTCAATTGTAATAAAACAAACGAGGTCTCAACTTTGAACTTTCCTCCAAAGTGAAGTGGAAAAAGTGGCAGTATGATTAGCTTTATTGCTTTGACTTTGCCTTAGCGTTATGCAATCAAGAAACAGGAAAGAATTTGAGGAAAACTTTATTTCTCAAGTGGTTGAAATCAGTAGGAAAGGAACGTCAACACTGCATTCTTCCAACATGGAGCAAGAAAACGTCAGGATAAATCTCTCCCAAATATAGTGACACTCTTATGAGCGCGCGAACCAATAACTTAGTTTGCAAAAGGAGAGGAACTAAAGTAATATAATCAGCCACAGAACTTCGGGAGTAATGAACAGTTTTTGACATAAAGGGACTCAGGTTCAATACAGACCACTCTTATACGATATCTTTTCCTGTGCCATGTTTATTGTAACTAAACATTTTTATGAATACATATACAATTCAAGTTATACGAATTAAAAGAATAATGGAGCTGCATCTGAATATGCACTGCCCTATGGAGACAGTTATCTGCCAAATCGATTGAAATTCATTTCTAAATATTCTTTCGTTGAAGACTCATTGTGCGATTAATCTTAGTCAGGAAAATATGGAAAACAAACAGTGGCTAGTTGTCCTCTTTCACACTCGTTCCAGCAGTCAGTTGTAGATATTTTTACCTATACAAAACTGAAGATAAGCTTTCCATAGACGAAAGAAAAACAGACAAGTACAATATATGAATAACCAAGTTATGCTGTCTTTCGACTGATACAAAAAAAATAGTCTCGAAATACATATTGTACTGCAGTTACCTGCGCTTCGCTACTATCAAAGCTGGTCGATATGATGGAAGCAAAAACAAGGGGAGGATAGGTGAAAGCTTGCAGGAACAACTATGAAATATGTACAATAGGCTATCGTGTGCAATTTCCCCAGCTTAACCATAAATGCACGGCCTGCGTTATATTTTGGTTCTGTGATTTAACGACTACGGTGAGCAACCCAAAGTTCTGCAAGCAGTCTCCCGTCCTTAATTTAGGGCCACTGGTTCCAGGGAAGGAAAAGGGCCAAGGCCTACAGACAAACATGCCACCCATCCCTCGGCAGGAAAATGAACCCGGGCCCGCTTGGACGAACGATCAGTAGCCAGCCCTTATACCGCTGCACCATTGAAGCGGCAAGATCTGTGTAAAAATCCCTGACTACGTAAATCACCTGCATGGAAAGAACGAACAGTAAATCTAAAATCTGTTTCGCTAGCCATAAGTGTGAAATGAAGAATTCTACAATTGTGTTGCGATAGTTGTTTTGCTGAAGCTGATATACTGTAATTTATTTGCTGAAAGTGGAAGCTTCTGCGATCGTAGATAGCGGAAGTGAATTTTAATGGTAGCAATTAATATGAGATACACCGGGTCCTGTCCTAGAGAGTCAACCATTACGTTTACTGCTATGGAGTATCTAGTGTTTGCGCGTATCCAGGATGGTGGAGCTTTATCTCTATTTGTATATCTGTGATCAGGCACATCCATAAGAAGCTCTTCCCTGCTTTAATTTCAATTAAGTGTTATGTCCGAGAGAAAGGATGATTCTAGCACTTTAAAAAACTCATCATCAAAAGTGCTTGGAAAGGTCACTATATGGCAATGAACGTGCATGAATTCCAATATTTCTGACCGGGTCAGTATACTAGAGATGTGAGAACTGTAAATTGAAAAGAGATAATATAAACTCTGGTACCATTAGTGCATCCCTTGTAAAGGAAATCCGTCTTGTGGATAAACCTAAGTGAAGATCCATACATGCGAAACTATAATATTTCTGACACTCCGAACTGTCAGAGTGACTTCGGTGATGCCTATAAGATTGAATATTAGAATGTACTGAATAACATTACGCGTTCACCCGCAGATAATTTACTTATCTTAGGCTTTATAAATGCATGTGGCTTTCTAGAGCTTGATTCTATGCCTCGAGAAAAGACTGCCTTCCATCACAGGCTCCAAGCTTTCAAAACAGCTATTTGCTGAATACGGAAGCGCGCCTCATTTCAGTCTGGTTGGTTGGTTGGGTTTTTATTGGCGCAATTATTTCAATGGGACAAAGAGCGCCGAAGGCAGTCTGTCCATCCCCGGTTGTAGTGCTGAGCAGAATGATAATTCATTTAGCCTTGTTCAGGAAACAAAAGATTCTGACCAGTGTGAGACTAAGGGCTTGTCTGAAGAAGACAAGTCCTTGGTATCTCTAAGAGGTCACTAAGTATCTGTAAGAGACCACTGAGTACCTCTAAGATGCCTTTGAGATTCCACGCATCCTCAAGTTACAACTTTAGCAATTTAAATTATGAATATGAAAATACTAATAGTGAAATAGCCTATTCTGAATATAGTGCTATTGGTATCACAGATAGCTACTCTAACGTAGTTTCTTGCCTTCCATGACAACGATATTGGGAATGTTTATGACAAAGAATAACTCATTGTGACCATTTGCTATGAATCAATGGTTATGCACCTTCCTATGATTATAATATACCTGGTAAAAGTAATTCAGTGTGTTTGACCATTTACTATCCTTTAGTGGTTATGCCACTTCATATGATTGTAATAAAACAAAACATCTGGTAAAATTAATTCACTATGGCACCACTTTCCATCTGTTAGTAGTTATGCTGCTCCCCGTGATTGTATTATTGGGGGGACGGAGGGACAGAGGTTTAACCACCGCCATGAGCGACTTTTTTTTTTTTGACTGGAGGTTTTTTTTTCGGGGTTTGACGATCACCGTGAGCAACTCAATGGGTTATAAGCAGTCGCCCGTCCCTAATTTAGGGTCACTGGTTCCAGGGAAGGGAGACAGCCAGTGCTGTAAGACAAACACAACATCCATGCCTCACCGGGATTTGAATCCTGACCCCGTTCGAATGAATGATCAGAGGCCATCGCTTAGACCACTGCGCCACCGGGGCGGCAAGCGACTCTTAGGAGGCAATCAGTCTCCAAATTCAGGTCAGTGGTTCCAGAGAAGGGGCAGAACACCAGTGTCCATGCCTATCCGGGGCTCTACCACGGGACTATCGCGGAAGTGTGATCAGAAGCAAAAGCCACCGACCACTTGGGAAGGGGGCCTGGTTGTAATATATTTGGTAGGAATAACTCACTGTCTGACCATTTTCCATCTATTAGTGGTTATGTTGCTTCCCATGATTGTGAGAAACACACCTCCTACCCTTGATGAATTGGTCTTGGGATGTAGTTATTTTTTCGGGGTTTGATGTTTACCATGAGCAATTAATTGCAATAAACAGTTGCCAGTCCCTAATTTAAAGCCATTTGTTCCAGTAGGAGACTGAACTAGAGCCATTTGTTCCAGTAGGAGACTGAACTAGAGCCATTTGTTCCAGTAGGAGACTGAACTAGCGCCATTAGAAAACTCGGACGCCCATGCTTTAATCAGAACTCCACCCGGACCAAGAAACCGCCGACCACACGGCCACCAGAAGTAGGTGGGGCAATATAGTTCCTCCTACGAATGTAATGTCAATGCCTTGTCAGTGTGTTAATTTCGAAACAAACTTTGAGGATGACGGTGATAATATTTAATATTTCCTAAAGCTTTTGAAAAGTGAACAAGAACCATTTACTATTAATGGTGTCTCTTTATTTCGTAAATAACTGAAATGGGTTGACTAAATCTATTTCAACGCTGTTAGAGGATTTTTAAGTTTCACCCAATGATCTTTTTAATTTCTCTCTAAAAAGCACTGTTATAACACGCAGTGCAAAATGTTTCGTGGTAAGAACGGAAAACGTAATGTTAGCTGTATTAAGAGGAGTAACAGATTTAATGCAACCCCTAAATAGGCCCCTAGGCTATATGCCCGCTACATACATATATACACACACACACACACACCCTCCCTCAATACGGCACTGATCTAAAGTGCACCCATCTACTGCGATCGGTCAGAAGCTAACGTCTGAAGCTTCATGGCCACCGGAGTGGAGAGCTTTTATTCCTCATCGCTGTTCAAGTGAAATATAGTATTATACCTGACAAGCACGTTTGGGACATTCTGTTCATAAAGCGTAACAAATGCCAGTATTCCCCTTCACAGAAGAACACCGAACAATAAAGTACGACTGATATATACTTCAAAAGAAATAATTTAATTTTAGCTGTTTCGAAACTTCTAATTTAGGAATACACCTTTTTAGCACGTCTTTTCTAAAAAGATCGTGCTTCTGTTATCGATTTGTCCGTCCATCTGTACCCACGATATCTCAGCAACTATTAGTCTGATTTGAAAAATTCTTTTTGCATTGGGAAGCTTGAAATATGCAAATGATGATCCTTTATTTCGTCTTTTTTTATGATGTACAATTTTGCCGGTAGAGGGCGTAAATGCAGATGATGTCGAATTCAAAAATACGTTTTATTCCACATATTTTCTTCTAAAAATCAGATTGGAAAAACATTTATATCTTTCTATTCCATTTATGTCGAAGAGTATTTTAAATATAGTTACTTCTTCAAATTACGCATAGATTTTCCGCTAGGGGGCGTAAAAGTAAATTACATTTTCCCCGATAACTGTTTTTCTAAAACTCAGTGTAGGGCCAGACATATCAATTCTTAGATAATACCTTTTGTTTCCCGCCGTATAGCGAGCTACCGCCTCGCCTTTACTATACGATCTGGCTATCAAGGCGGCTGAAGGCGTCCTTATGTAGAAGAATAATTACCTCGACAAACTCAGTCCAGTACACGGAAATAAAAACAACAACAAGACTTTATTATTCCGATAACATTTGCTCCACGGGTTTCCGATGACTTTCCACTCAGGTTCCCGTGCTGACCACGTGCTACCTTTCCACAATTCTTTCCGAGATACCCGGTGGACGAAGGAATCCTCCTTCCCGTTGACCCCGCTGCACGTCTGCGATAACCGCAGTCCTTCCGTCAGAAACTGGTGTCCAAACCAGGACCCTCTCTCCTTGACGACCGAAGCTCAACTGTCTCACTTAATCCTCCTCGCCCTTTCTGTCCTCTATCACGCATGCGCAAGAAAAACTGGTTTTCCCGGTCAGCACGTGAAATACCTGTACTCAGGAATGTCGTCGGATACCCGCAGGGGATTACAACCTTGCACGTATACAAAAGCAGTATGACAACTTGTTTAACAGAAGCACTAGAGCAGCTGACTTTTCAAGGTCAGATGCCCCAGGTGTTCATGCACCCCTCTTTTAATCCCCCATAGGATTAAAATCGTACCACGTGGGTGGTGAAGAATATCAGTTATTATCTGAAACAACAAAATGGCGGAATGAAACGTCCGTCCGCACGTGTTCGTCACAATATTAAAAGTACATAAATTCATAATTGACAGTTCGTTTGCGGGCGACCCCTACAACTCAGATTTGAAAAAAATTTTCTTCAGCGGATACATCTCCTGATGGAAAATCTTTTGCATATAATTTCCCATTTTTGGTAAAGAATACTTTGGCCACCAGGGGGCGCAAGTGTTAATTTTTGCTTCTGATATATTTGCCATAAATTCGTAGCTTCTAAAATATCGATTAAAAAATTATTTCGTTAACTGATGCCACTCACATCGATAAACGTTTTCGGAATATTTTCTTCTTAAAATATTCCCCAGTTTCTCCGCCAGGTGGCGTAGATGTACATCTTATTTTTATCAATATCTCTACTTCTAGGAGTCAGATTTGAAATATTCCTTCTTTGTTGGATAGTGTTTTCCGTGTGACATGTTTTTCATATAATTTCAAAATTTTCAAGTAATTCATAGACTTTCCGCTAGGGGCGTAGCGGTAAGTTGCGTTTTCCCCTATATCTCTGCTTCTAAATCTCAGGTTTGAAAAATTCTTTCTGCACCGGATACAGCTCCTGATGGGAAATCGTTTGCACATAATTTCTAATTTTTGTAAAATAACAGTTTGAGCACCAGGGGGTGTAAATCTTAATTTCAGCTTCTGATGTATTTGCCGCAAAATATGAGCTTTAAATTCTCGATTGAAAAAAAACGTCGTTTGTTGACCGATACTACTCATGTCCACAAACCTTTTAGGAAAATTTTCTTCTTGAAAAATTGCATAGTTTCTACGCCAGGGGCGTAGATATATATCTTATTTTTGTCAATATCTCTACTTCTAAGAGTACGATTTGAAACATTCCTTCTTTGTTGGATAGTGTTTCCGATGCGAAATATTTTCCCTGTAAATTCAAAATTTTCAAGTAAATCATACACTTTCCGCTAGGGGGCACAAAGGTAAATTACGTTTTCTGCGTTATTTCTGCTCCTAAAGCTCTGATTTGAAAAGTTCTTCCTGTATCGCATACAAGACCTGATGGAAAATATTTTTCACATAATTTCTAATGTTTGGTAAAGAATGGTTTAGCCACCAGGGGTCATATGTGTTAATTTCTGCTTCTGAAGTATTTGTTGCAAAATCTGGGCTCCTGAAAACTCGATTAATTTTTTTTTCTTCGACCGATACCGCTTATACGGATAAACCTTTTGAGAATACTTTCTTCCTAAAATAATGCATGGTTTTCTCACCAGGGGACGTAAAGTCGCATCTTATTTTTTTCGATATCTCTGTTTCTAAGAGTTCGTAAGCTCACGATTCCGTTTACAGCAATATCTGAGGGATTAAAAACCCGATTGAAAATCTTCTTTCTTTGGTCAGATCTATTGTTTTCCATACCGGTTCCATCGACTTTGAATAGCTTTGATAAATTTAATTTGCGTTAGAACGGATTCAAAAGACGTGCTTATTACACACGAAAATTCGGTGTCAACATTTTTTTTTTACTTTTAATTTATTGGTTTTGCAACACTATTGTGTTTTTCTGAAACAATGAGTATACGTTGCAGAAAAATTAAAACATGAATTATTTTCATAGGCTTCAAAGTTCGCATAGACGTTTTACTTGTGTGAAAGTGAATCCTTCCTTCACATTGTGCAAAAACACTAAACCAAAAGAAGAATGAGAAAAAAAAACACTAATCCAGCTATATAAGTCATGCTTTTGTGTCCCTTTACAAACATCCGAACGTCTTTACGACGCCACAGAAAACGAAGACCTGCGGTTTCGGGACCCTTTTCAGTTCTTCGGAAACTCCATTTTTCATGACATTTTATCGTCACTAATAACATATTCACTGAGAAGAAAAATGTTGGCACACGTAATCCATTTTCCTGCATAAATTATGTTGAAAACACAATGACCTTGAGAAACTAATACATATTCAAGAAGAGGGGAAGCCTTGACTGACAGTCGTTAAGAAAATGAGTAAATGGGTACCGCATTGCGAAACACCGTGGCATCCAGGGAAGTCAAAATTGTTTTTATCTTAAAAAATGATCTAGTGCCCTGAGTTCAATTGGCCTTTCCTTTGTGATCCGAAAATATATGTTCAGCAAGCTTTGTTTAGAAGTAGCAAAAATCAAATTTTAACGTTATTTTGGTTTTCCTAATTCAAGACAGTGAGAATCCATCTACTGCAGTTTCCTCTTTAGTTTTTCTATTATCATGTAACATGTACACTGACTGGCAAATTTATTAAGACAGACTATCTTATGCAAATACACCGACACGTTTTCACTGTCACATTGCAACTATATGACCAAGTGAGCACTCCAAGAAGTAGTAAGGAACAAGTCTCAGAAGGTTTATGCGACGTGCTCTAACAGGCTTTGAGCTTGGGGTGATGTATGTGCTCGGAGATGTAGAGCTAGAATCGGCAAAGCTTTTGCGTCTCAAATATGGAAAGGCAACACTAGAAAGAGTATAAAGAGAATGACTCGGCAAAAGTCAGATGAGACCTGAGGACATGGCCTATGGTTTGAAAGGACTACTCGACGTAGGAGATGACAGTTTTGTAGGGGCTAAAAGACTGGTAACAATGAATTAAATTACAAAGCGTTTGAATCAGGTACAATGCCAAATTATATCCAGCCGCATAGCGCAGTCAACGTTTGAAGAGCAGAAAATCTGCCCGTTCACCATTGTCTGCAGCGAACAAAATATAATTCCCTCCAGCGGGTTCAGAAGCACTACAGACAGACTAAATGATTCGGAAAGGGTCACACGGTCAACAGCACCTTGCTGATGGGAGGGTGAGAATAAGAAACTCACAGTATCAGACTATGAATCTATTTTCTACTGTGCGACACTCCAGGCTGGTGGAGTTAGTGCAGTAGTGGGGGGCAGGCTTTCATGGAGTAATTTACGCTCCCTGATTAGAGTATAATCCTACGCTTGAATGGCCAAGCATATTCAAGTATTGATTCTCATTAAGTTCAACATTCATCGTAGCAGACCCGGTGGACGAGTGGTCTGATACGCTGGCTTCTGCTCAGTCATTGGAGATGTAATAGGTTCGAGCGACCAAGGATGAGACATGAGTGGTTATACTGGTGGCCCTAAATTAGGGACAGTCGACTTCTTATAACCATCCGAGTTGCACATGATTTGTTAAACCCTGAAACAAACTACCATGATTGTTTCCTAATCTGGTGGTCAATATTTTCAGAAGAACAATGCACCCTGCCATAATGAACTCGTTGTCTCTCAGTGGCTGGTGAAACGCGGGAATTTTCCTCTGCTTCATTCACCACCGTTATCCCCTAGACCTCGAATCTCAAGAAACATTTATGGGATGAACGGGTCACAAAGCGTTTGGATTCACGGCCATCCACAGTCTGCCTAAAGTGGAAGATTCTCTCAGAGATGCGTGTGAGATTAAATTAAATATATCTGTCGCGCACACTGTTGTAAAGAACACCTTAAGGTGTAAGCATAGGCTGTTTCCGCCCGAAAATAAATAATTATTCAACCCTATTGAAAAACTGTCTTTAAAATACATTAAAAGACTATTCACAATAAAAAGGTTGAAAACATATGCGCGAGATCTTTCGCGGTCACTCTGACCACATCATCAGGCGTGATGATGTGGTCAGAGTGACCGCGAAAGATCTCTCGCATATGTTTTTAACCTTTTTATTGTAAATAAAGTATTTTAATGAATTTTAAGGACAGTTTTTCAATGAGGCTGAATAACTGTTTATTATCGTGCGGAAACAGCCAATGGTGTTCTTTATGCGTGTGAGAGCTAAAATTCCCACGAAACATTACCAAAACTTAGTCAAATAACTGTCGTGACGTACTGCTACTGTTCTGAAGGCTACGAGTGGCCCAACGCATCATTAGGTATAGGTGGGACCAATAAACTGGCTTCTAACGTACCAATGTTCGTCAGACGCTGAGCATAAAGCAATCAAAACCCCCAGATTTAATTTTTTCCAGTTGCTGAGGTTAAGAAACCGTAATCCAAAAGTTGCAGGGACGGAAAAAGTTCGAATGACATTAATACAAAGTACTAGTAGTGGATAATATGAAGCATAGATAATGAAAGTATAGTAGCCATTCTGAGACTAGGCATACCATAAATTCTAAGCAAAAAAACAGCATAGAAAGTATTAAATACTTGCTACCCTTTTTCTCGAGTTGATTTTTCATAACAGAAAGTGCTTTTTAAGGTAGATATCTAATGATTTTTTCTCTCTATACTTCCAATGAAAAATATTACAACCATATTTCCTCAGCGAAGAAGTATTTCCCATACATCAAAATTAGCCCAATCATATAATTTTGGGACACCCTGACGTGATAATGTGGTCAGAGTGACCGCACTCTCCTGTTGAAACGTGGCCGCTGGCAGGTCCTGCAGGTAAGGGAGGACTACAGGCCCCAAAACGTCGGAGATGTAGCGGTGGTTGTTGAGTGTACCGGCGATGCGTACCAGAGGGGTGCGGGTGTCATATCCAATTGCGCCCCAAACCATAACGCCAGGCGACGGACAGGTATGGCGATGCATAATGCAGGCGTCATACAGTCTCTCACCGCCACACGTGGATCCTACCATCGTGGTATTACAGGCAGAAGCGGGATTCGTCGGAGAAGACAATGTCGTGCCATTCCGTAGTCCTGGTGCGGCGTTCAACGGCCCACTGCCGCCGCACTCGCCGGTGGTGTAACGTCAATGGTAATCGGAGCAATGGGCGCCGTGCGACAAGTCCCCGCTCCTGCTGACAACGTCGAACGGTACGTGCTGACACAGGTTGTTGCGCAACACACCCCAATTCCTACGCTAACTTTCGTGATGTGGCGGTGCGAGCCGTCAAAGCCCGCCGCACAACATGCCGGTCCTCTCGTTCGGTGGTGTGCCGCGGCTGCGGCAATCTCTTACGTCGGTCCGTCCGTCCCTTCCTGCACCCACCGAATCCATACTCACCTCACTGTGGCTGGATGTCGTCCCACACGGGCGCCGACGTCTCGGTACGATAAACCGCTGTCGCAATAAGCCACTATTCGTCCTCTGTCGAACTCCGAAAGGTGCTGGAATGACTGCCGTATTCTGCGACGAGGAATCAGGAAGCTTCCCACGCACAGGTCCGGCAGCACAACACGCTTCCACTACTTACACCCCGCCTTCTGTGCAGCCTTCTTATAATGCTTCTCTGTGGCGTGCCGGGCGCACATGATTTGCATATGACCTGCAATGCTAATCGTTTGCATGTCCTCTCGCGGGCGACGCATGCTGCGAATTTCAGGCAAGTCGGATGCTTCCTTCTTGGTGTTGCATTTTGGGTGGCCAGCAGTTTACATGTAGGTAGATAGGTAGGTAATTATTTATTTTAACGTTTTCCTCGGTAGTGACAAATACTAATCAATAAAGATGTTACATTTTATGAATGGTATGCTAAAGAAATGTGAACTACACTATTCACATTAGATCTGAGGTTGGATTTGTTTACACCAAAAGGTAGTAAACTAACTCTCACTCACACACCAGAATGAACTGAAATGAAATTGAATTGAGAAAAACTATTTGAAGCTTACTATTTCAGCAATGGAATCCGAAATTAAATTCCCACATATAGAGTTAACCAACAGCAGTACGCTCAAAATAAGCCGCTTTCTAGCTGTGGCTGTGCACAAGAAATTAGTCTTCACTGAATGTGAAAGCTTTTGGTTCCCCAGCACGCATTGGAATGTTTGTACAAAGTGGATTTTCTGTGTATGTATGTGTCGGGGGGGGGGGGGGTATGCTAGAAAGTGAAATCGGCTCCATTTGACGCAATCATGCCAGAGGTATTTCAAAATTTTGTTGAATTCAGTTAGATTCACTAAAAGAATTTAAAGAATAAATCACGTATAATACCAATGTAGTATTCAATTTTGTATTTTCAGATACTTAGAAATAAAGCGAAAGACCTGCTAATGGAGTTTCAGAATAAAAACATCTACATATTTATGATTATCTAGGATGGAGGCAATAGTGACAGAAAAAAGTTCCGAACAGCTGTGAAAAACTGTTGCATATGTCCATCACAGAATATGCTATATATCCTCTTTAATTTAGGTCCATTATTTCTCTTTTTGCTAAGACACAAAGATACCAATGATTTTTTTTCTAAAAGCCAAAAGTCACCTATGACTTAATTTTTCTTTTCACTGAGACAAAGGAAAAAAACTAATGAAAAACGTCAATGCGACATGATATGCACTTACAAAATCATTTAAAACGAAAAAATTGTGAATCTTTTGATAATAATAAACAGGCGAATTATCATCGTCACAATGCCGAAAGAACGAGTTGTAGAATACACAGACATTTCATGACACTGATTTCTGCTCTTTCTTGAGGTAACAACGTAACACTTAGTGTTACAAATGAAGACTCAAACTACACAACCGCATTAATGATGAATTTTGAAAAGCATGGAAACAATAGTTATTGAGCGTGCTGATCAATTTGCATTCTTAGAAAATATCAGTCTTTGTTTAAACGGCATGCTTCTTTATGAACTGAAAAGTAGCTGTTAATAGTTTCCTTAGAAAGCCATTGAGCGTACTGTACAGAGAATGGTACGAAATTTGTTAGTTGATCGAATACACACGAACATAACCGAAACAAAAGTTACTGGTGCAGCAAATTCAGATGCACAGTTGATTCCAGAAGTTTCCACTCATTACATAAGATTAAAAAGTTTTATAATTCACTATAAGAAGCAAACAGATTCCCTGTTACGACTGGACTTTTTAATGGTAACCGCTAATTAACGATTTAAATAAATTAATGTTAGTAAAAGTAAAAGGCGTAGTATCATCGTTATCAGTTGTCACTGCTAAAATTGTTTCTGAAGAAATCGTTCTTTAGAAATAATTTTTCAAACTCCTTGGTTGTCTTGTTATAATTTTGGCGATACGTCTCGGGCCTAATATGTACTCTTCTTCTTGCTCTTGTTTAGATTCAGAATGCATCGGCGGTGTAAAGGTTGTGGAAACAAGTTTTTTCGCGCCCCCTCACTCCGGAGTAAGTCGCTCTCCTAACTAAGCTACGCGGACTGAATGTGTCGCTACAGATTTGTCGTCTTGACATGTTTTCACATCTATAGTACGTCACAAGGTTTGATACGTAATACATTCATTATCCAGCGAAGTTGTGAAGACTGGCGATGTACATTGGTATTCCATACTCGGTATGAAAATTTGGATCGATGACATCAATCTATCTGTTCTTGCTGTTCAGGCTCAATTTGTGCAGTTGAAGTTGAAAGGTTGTGGCTCTAGAGTCGAACTCGGGAGAAACTCATCCTGGCGCTCGGACTTTTGACGCTCCCTACATCCCCGTGACCTTTCGGTTGATGACTGAGTGGGCCTTTTCGGATTCCTCTCTTTCTCCTTTAGCTGTTTCTTAGTCGGTTCTTATCGTAGTAACTTTCCATGGATTTTTCGCGGCATTTCTAAATTTTCGTCACCAAATCAATTTTTTTTTTTTTACCTAAAATTTTTTAAATCCACTTTGTTTCGGTTTATCACATATGTCCGTTAGCTCTGACCGTCAGCTACGGAATGCGGGGCTGAGGTCATCGCTATGATTACCTATTCACTAGTTATCAACCTTAAAACGGCGTGCGGTGAAACAAAATCACTCGAAATTTAGCTTAACTTTCTAACGCTACTGTATCGAAGGTTTAAGGGGCGGAGAGTTTGACTTGTTCTGTTGTAAATATGACTCCATAAACTATCTAATGATGTATTTATTAATACTCTACGATTATTAGTTTCGAAGATATAATCGTTCAAAATGTGACATGTTTTCGTTGCATCCGTGCTCCCGATGTTACCCCCTACTCAGCGCAGAGAGACCTAGTTCTACGCCAAAACGAGCCTTACTTATCTGAGTCTATTTCAAGTGATGAACAGTGGCGTAACTACCATCCCCGCAGCAGTAGTTCAGAAAAAAAAATTACCTAAAAATTTTAAATTTTTTTTAGAAAAAAATAGGGGGCGCGAGTAACGAAGTGGCGTACTGAAGCTGCCAGTTATATTTTTATGAAAAAATTCAAACACGCACGGTGATTAAACCCAAAGATTCGTATTTTCTTTAAGATATATTTAGCTTTGCCTAAATAAATGCCTAGTTTCACTTTTAAAACACAGTGTCCTACTGATTGAAAGTGTTTAGCTCTTTGACTTCTGGTTGTAGTACGATTGCTCTGCAATGGGTTTTAAATAATACGATCGTTCTCCGATCGCCCTCTCTCTGCGCTGCTGAGGAAACGCGCGAGGCCACAGTGGCATTACCAGATTGAGGATGTGGGAAAACAGTCGGTTACCTAGGATTACGTGCAAGACAGGCATCAACATTTATTCACAGCAGCGGCAGATCTGCCAATGTGTAAGACGGTGATTTCTTCAAGTGATTTTAGTTTTGGGCAAAGCAATTACACGTATAGCCAAATCTATTACTTAAGTTAAAACTACAGGGCTCTAGGTACCACCACCACTTTTGCATACACTCTCCTGACTTTCTACCCCATCCCAACACCAACACCACACACACACACACACACACACACAAAATGAAAAATGCATGCATCCTTCCTCGTGTTCGAAGTCCTGAGAAAATTACTGCGCTTAGGGGTGCTGAAGAAAATCTAGCCCGGGGTGGGGGGGGGGGTCTGGAGAGCACGTTGTGCTAGTTACGCCACTGGTTATGAAGATTCAAAACCGTTTATGCCTGTATTTCGTACCAGTGTGTTTAATTGAGTTGAATATAATGTATAAAATAAAGCTGCCATTCCACATATTGCTTTCCAACATAGTTGTCAAAAACATTCAAGCACCTGTCGCTACCTATTATGAGTTTCTTCATTACCTTTGCAAAAAATTCAGAGTTGTTTATGCTTTGTGTGCGACAGCAGCTTTCACTTGATCTTGCTTTTACGGGTAACTTTTCAACAACAGAAAGAAACAAAAATCGTCAGAGTGCCCCTGTTGGTTTTCTTTAAGAGCTGCTTGGATAGCCACTGCACTGCAATTATCGTCCATTACAGTACCTCTACCACATGTACATCGCATACAACAAACATCCTAGATCAGACACCCAACCCTTGAAACTTGCAAGGCGCCATGTCGACCAGGTCAAAGGTGCGCCCTTCAAGTCAAAGAAATAGCTACATTCATTTGTACAAGCTACTCTTTTTCGTTGTTTAATGGCTGCCGTGAGCAACTCTTTAGGCTATAAGCAATACCCTGTCCCTAATTTAATGCAGTTAGTTTCAAGGAATGACCTGCCAGTCCCTTCTTTGAAAAATACCCCACCCCCTCCCCATCTCCAACGAATGCACCACCATTCCTTATCAGACTTGAACCTGGGCACATTTCGTAAAGGCAGCCAGCGTCTCAGAACCACTCGGCCACACCTGGCCAACGGTCAAACTACAATGGTTTGCAAAGTATTGCGGTCTTTCATATTCTAGTAGAACGGAAATTCAATGGAAGCGGTGTTGCAATGCCTGTAATATATTTTACACTTTGATTTATTGCACGTCAATAGATTTTTTAAGTTCATTTTCCTTGATATGCAATAAATTTGAATCATCTATACAAAAAATTAAAAAAGAAAAGAAATAGAATTAATGAAATGCAAGCACGTTTCATTCATTTTATTATGGACTACTAAAATTTCTTCAGTGTCATAAATGCTGCACAACTGATGAAAATTTAAATGCTTTGAATGCTTGGATACATTTTTACACATATCTTACTGAACAGCAGTGCGAAATATGTTACAGAAAAGGCCGAACATGAACATGCGTTGGACGCGTAGTGTAAGTCTGTTTTCTTGTTAAATCACAGTCAATCAACATACAGTATATGAAAATGCGGTCTGCGTAATTCAGCTATTTATTTCATTAATCATTTGAATAGTGCAATGTTCATATACACATTGTCTTTGTAAGGCAGATAAATTTGCAACGTATGAGCATCTTTTCATCCTGCAATAGTTTCCTGGCTGCAATAGCTACTTTGGGGTGTTATATGCAATGTTTGCTTCATTTTAATTTGAAGCTTTACAATATTAGTTTCTTAATTACTTCCCAGTCATTTTCTCCATTTGCATACAATAATAGCTTTAAATCTTCCTTGTCACGTAACGACTTCCCAGAATAATTTATCAGCGGGTAAAAAGCAAATCAGTTAAGTTCAAAAATATTTTCAATTTGGAAACTTCTTCAATCATTGTAAATATCTCCACATACATTGAAGTAGCACATTAGTTTCAACTTTGAATGTCGTTTTAAATTCAGAATTTGTATAATAAAACCTTAGAAATGTTTTAAAAAACCGTATCTATGAAAAATGCCAATATAGCGATTTATCCTTCTCTCACCGTAAAATTTATAACTGAGCAAACTTTCATCATGGTTTACAAGATAACCAATCCAAACTACGCTTCGTAATGTGCATCGACCGATCTTAACCAGCGCATTGGGATTACATAAGTCTCACAGCGCTCAAGCGTGTGTTCAAGTATGGTGTAGAATAATTGTTATTTTAGGGAATGTGTTCATGGTTTGTAGCAACTATTATTCGAACGTTATGTTGTTTTCTGTGTGAGACACCAACTCCGAGCTTGTTAGGCTTACGTTCGCTTTAGCTTCACTGCAATACTCGCTGAACGCGGATGGCCTGAGGCAGCTTTTTTTTTTTTTATTGGAAATTTAACGACCACAGTGAGCAACTCAGTGGGCTATAAAGCAGTCGTCCGTCCTTAATTTAGGGCCACAGGTTCCAGGGAAGGGAGAGATTCAGCGCCGTAAGACAAACACAACATCCATGCCTCACCGGGATTGGAACCCGGACCCATCTCGGACGAATGATCAGAAGCCATCGCTTAGACCGCTGCGCCACCTGGGCGGCCCTGAGGCACTAGATGTAGCTGTAAACTAAACATGAAACCATGCACTTTTAGATAATGGCCAAGTTGTGAAAAAAAAATCGTATTTACAATAGAGCCTCTTTTTATTTATATCCAGTAAGAACGTCAACACGCAGTAGTCACATCGAATAACTTATCTTCTACAATTCAGCGCAGTTGAAACAAGATTACACGCTGTCGTAAAAAATAATGCACTTCGAGACAAGAATACACTAAGAAAAGAATGCTTGCTGAAGGAAAAAAAAGACTACACTTTTATAACATGGGCCTAATCAGAATGACTCCGATAGATCGAGTAGCACAGCCTTTGAAAAGACAGCCTTTCGTAGACTGATAACATTACCTTTCGAAGACTCAACACCTTCGTTCTTCAAATCATCAAATAGAAGTCATCGCTCTTCCCACGTTTATAAGTGAGTCACGGAAAAATTCTCATCGGCTGCCATCGGCAATCGAGCCCAGAGTTTAATTATTCATTCGCCTCCTAGTTATTTGTTCAGTTGCTGCTTACCATCTTTGGTCAATCCCCAGCATTGTGCGGCGCTCCAAGAAACAACCTGTCATGTGGTTTGGCAGTTAGTCGTATGTGAGTATGGAGAATTCGAGGCAGCTGTGATGCAGTGGTAGCATGTCCGGTGCGTAACTGGAAGACATGGGTTCGATTCCCGGTGGCAGCCGATGAGAATTTTTCCGTGACTCACTTATAAACGTGGAAAGAGCGATGACTTCTGTTTGATGTTCCTAATCCACGTCAATTTTGTGTATTAACCTTTGTTCTTACTTCTAGCTTTCGATTACGTAATTGAAGTTTGCATTAGAGTTGCCAAACTCAAATTCATGGAGAGGAATCAGTGACGTTAGGTTTAGAAGCGCGTTTAAAAAGAGCGAACCAATATTTACATAAGACAGGAGGCTCAAACGGAAAGCTAAATTACAATACTTGTCACAATAGCAGACAACCAATCTAGTCTTCTGCATGTGATATCTGATCCCTAAAACCAGTTACAGGTTTGGGAAACCGTGTTAACGCGGCATTACACGTTTCCCACGCACTTAAATAAGCCACCAAGTATATCAAAAAAATTTCCCCAAAGAAATTGAAATTACGGCTCGAACCTACTCGCGAGACAAGATATTCAGCATAATCGCCATTTTGAAGTTCCTAAACACAGATTCGATGTGCGCATGCCTTTCTGGACTACACACAATACGGGCGTGCTAGTGGAATGATTAGTATCTTAACTTTATTTTTCCGATCAAGCATTGTACAATTTGTTCTTCCAAGAGCCACGTCGATTGAGATAGTGTCCAAAAAATAAGTCTTTGCCTTCAAAATTAGTTTTTACTATTGATAAACTGTCAGTACTGATAGATCAGCGGGTGTACACCATCATCTGCCGATCCACTGCTAGATGTTGACCTCTCCAAAATTTCTCGGAAAGTGTATTCTGAGGATTTTTCATCCAAGTCGCACCCCGCCTTTTCTAAAATCACCTACCAGTCTTCCATGCGGTCTTTTTCAATTTCTCGGTGTCCAATCTAGACTAACGTTAATCCAACCATTGTCCACTTTGCGAGCTATGTATCCAGTTTTGATTCTATATCTTCTTTATGATGCCTGGCACTCTAGTTTTCTACTTTTTCCTAGTACTTCGAAGCATAACTCTTTTCATACTACTCTGGGCAGTCTGTACTTTTTGGACTTTTATAAATGTCCAAGTTCTGGCAGATAAATTACTCTTTAAAATCATGCTGTTCAATTCCAGAAGTTTATAAACGAGCTTAATTCGTCTAATTTCTTTTAAGAGACGAATTGGCTAGGCTGTATTTTTTAATATTCATAACAGAGGTTTTCAAATAGTCTGTAGAAAAAAAAAATCTAGCGCTTCACGTTTTGGAAGATTTGCTGTGTCCATCAACCATATAATGATGGATGACGCGGTGCATCATTTTGGAATGTGTGTAACTTTGATACGGACACCTATACAGAAAGTTTCTTACCTACCGCTGCCGTGCGATCGAAATACAGAAGGTGTATGAAGTTTCTTTGGGCATTCAAGTACCTTGAAAAAAAATTCTGAAAGTCTTACGCACAAGCTTTCCACACGAGTGTCTCATACGGCATTAATTCCAGTTTGCGCTGCTGATTTTATGACTTCTTCGTAGGATTAACGGTTCATTGGAGCTGTATATTTTTGTTAATAAAGCTCTGTCTTTTTCAAATTCACACTCTTTCTTTGGAGTATTAATATACCCCCTTGCCATTTGAGGTAATGTGGCCACTCCCTTTATTAGGTCAGCCTCCCTAATTCATACATCCCTTCGTCCTGGATTATTTATGTAATTTTAAACATCTGCCGTTGAGCTGAAATGTTGGTTCCTTCCGTGAACTACAATGCCGAGGCTGTATGCCACTGAAGTACGTATAACTTTACCCAGTCTGATTCGTCAAAAATTCACAGCTTGTAGCTGTTAAGCAAAAAAGTTAAGTGACTTCAAATATTAGGCAGTGACACGCTACACGGTTCCTAGTTTTCACGCCACCGCTTCTTTGGTAGTGGCCTTGATAACTTCCCGGTGATTTTGATCCACGACTGCTTTTTCTTCTCCTTGACCTCAGGGATTAGTCAGTGACCCGCCTCTACCGTTCTAGGACGTCCCATTGATAATGGGTTAGAGTCTAGGGTGATCTTAGCATTTGTCAATGTTCACTCACTCAGAGTGCTCTCCGTATATGGATCTGTTGCTGTAGACTTCTCTTCCACAATTTCTATGATTCCCCAAACTTTCGGTAAAATGTGTTATTCTGGAGATTATGAATATTTCTTCAAAATTCGAACTGCATAGCGACATTTAGTCTGCACAACACCGAGTGGTCACTGAATTATGACCACCCCTATCAAAAGTGGATGCGGCTCGTTGACCACGTGCTTTCCGAGAGGGCGCGATTAGTGTACCGACGTAGCATATACAAAGTCCGTTCCATAAAAACAGTATATTTTTTAGTTGGCAACAGTACAAAATGGAAAAATAACCACGCAGACGACTAACAGAATTAAGGAAGTATCTATGGCAACAGTTATTAGCCGTGGCAGACAATTCTGGTCTTGTTATTGCGCAGTTATTTAAGGTAAGTCTGCAATTCGCCATACAGCTATGGAGGTGAGTAATACAGAGTTAAGAAGTGAAATGCGTTCTGCGATCTAATGTTGCTATCGTTTGGGTAAAGTGACTACAGAAGCAGTTGATTTAATGAAAAAAGCTTACAAAGATAAATGTTTGGGTGAGTCAAGGAGTTTTAGATGGCACCATGATTTGAAAAAAGGGGGTTTGTCGGTAGAATTCCCTCCTAGGCAAGGTAGACCTGAAAGTATTGTTACGGAGCGTATTGTTAACACTGTTTGGGCAATCCTGCAAGAAGATCGACGTATGAAGACATAGCGGCGTCAATCGATATTTCAAAAACGTCGGCATTTCGCATTCTGCGCGACAAATTACTGCTGCATCATGTGTATTCCAGATGAGTACCTCATCACCTGACGAGAAAACAATTGTTAGCCAGAGTTAAAGTGCGTCATGAGTGAAAACAAAAGATTGCAAAGGATTCATACTTTCTAAACACAGTAATAACTGCCAATGAAACATGGATCCACTATTTCGACCCCTCACGAAGCGCGCAACGAGTGTCTGGAAACACACAGCCCCCTCCCCCTAAGAAAAACGTCCTGCAAACCTAATCAGCTAGGAAGGTGATAATTTTCTTTGATCATAAAGGTGTAGTCTACCTGCATGCCGCTCCTCCACAGATTTACATTTCAGTCTTTAAGCGCCTGCGACGACACATATTGATTAAGCGGCCGGAACTGGTGGGCAAGTGGACCCTACATCATAACGCCCGCGCACATGTGGCTGCTTGTGTTCAACAGTTTCTTGCGAAATGCAGTATTGAAATCATGCCACAGCCTGCTACAGTCCTGACCTCGCCCCGTGAGATTTCTGGTTGTTTCCAACAATAAAGGGGAAGTTCCGTGGCGCAACATTCAACACAGATGCTGACGTTATTAAAGCTGTAGAGGGGTCGCTAAAGCAGCTTCCACAAAATGCCTTCGCCACATGCTTTGAAAAGTGGACTGAACGATGGAACTGTTGCATATCATCCGAGAAAAGATACTTTGAGAAAGAATAGCATTTTGCTGTACCTGTATTTCTTCATTTTGTGTGATTTTACTATCAGGTTTTATGGAACGACCGTTGTTGTAAAGTGTGAGTGGAGCAGTAGGTAGTAAACTTCGGAGCGTGATGGGTAAACGAAAGGATTCGTCGCATTTTGAGGAAGGGCAGATTGTGGGAGCTCGGAGAGCAGGTGCCAAGATTTTCCAAACGGTTGAATTGGTAGATTGTGCGCAATCCGCCGTAGCTAAAATGCATCGGGACTGGCGTGAAAATGGTCAAACAACGACCCGGAGGAAAAACTGCACAGGACAGCGAAAGGTGGATGTGAGAGGTGAGCGCCGGGTCAGACGACTCGAACAGGTAGAGAGACGTAGCACTGTTCAGTGTTATCCAATAAAATAGGTAGAGATCAACCCGGAACAGTACCTGGCATGACCATGTGTCGTACACTCGCACATATGGGCTATAATAGCAGACGATCCCGACGACATTCTCTCCTAATTACGGTTCATCGTAATTAGGTGCAAAGATCATGCAAGTTGGACGTCCAATGACCGGAAAAAATGTGCGCTGGTCTGACAAGTCGGTTTTTTTACTTCCACTCCGTGGATGGTCGTGTACGTATTTGGCACGGACAACATGCGTCACTCTGCATGGTCTCTACAATGCAAGCCGGTTGTATTTGTGAGGGGCATTTTTACCTGGCAGGAACTTGGTGCATGTGGAACAACATGAATTGTGCCCACTATAGAGAATTGCTTGCCGACGACTCTGTACACCCATCAATGCTGCACTTTTTCCCGAATGGCGACAATGTCTTTCAAGATGACAATGAGCCAAGCCACATGTCCAGTGTTGTTCAAAATGGTTTGAGGAACACAGTTCAGACTTTCAGAATATCGATTGACCTCCAAACCCCAAGATATCAAACCCATGGAGCCATTGTGGGGCACATGGAACGGTATATCAGGCATCTGGATACGCCAATCACCTCCATACCTGGGTTGAAGGCCGTATTACACACAGCTTGGTCGGTCATACCTCCAGGGATCATAGCATACTTCTGGAAAATTTTAGGTAGGAATTTTAGGAATTTTTAGAAAAATTTTAGGAAAATTTTAGGAGTGTATTTCAATAAAAACTAGATGTATATTTGTATACATCTAGTAAAACAACTTTGTATACATTGTAAAGAGTTTGCTTCACACCCTTCAACCATATATACTGATAGACTGCGCATGACATCAAAATTTCTGGCTCCAACATAAAATCACATGACAACAGTCAAAAAGATGGGTTACACCTGCTGTGCTTATGGTTGCTCTGAGCGATATAGTAAAGAAAGTTCTATGATTTTTCATGGGTAAGAAACGAATTAAAACCTAAGTCAATAAAGTTCAATTACTTAACCAGAAACTTGCAGCTATTGATATAAAAATATAGTAACTTAATAAAAAAAAATGGAATGCATGTTCCAAGTTCTTCGCAAATGTTCATCACATTATAAATCACAAAATGTAAACAACCCGATCATGCATGTATATAGCTCATAAGTAAACTTACCTGAAGAGTTTTCATTATATATGAGGCGCATTCACATAATACACCGAAAACACTGAAGTTCTGCAGCGTAAATTAGTAATCATAACAGCATTTTTACACGAAATTTGGAGTCTGATGATGACGTGCCCAATGTTTGAGCCATGGCGGCTTTGATGCAGCTATTGCCAATGTGCAGTCCATTAGTATATATGGTCGAAGTTAACACCCAAATTTTTTGCATAACGTCTAATGTCTAAAGTTTAAGTATGATTTACTTCTAATGTTCAGTTCTTATCTTTTCACGTGTTATCATATTCAAGTATATTTACCACATTCAAGTTTCACTTTGAACATTAATATGCTGTTGAACCAGAAGCAATTCACGATTTTCACAGTAAAGTTTTCAGGTTTCACATTAAATTATAATATCCTAAAAAGGTAATTGAAAACCAAGAACTATGTACAATTGTTCACTGAATTACTTTTTTCATATTATTGTTTTAACCTTTTTCCTGATTAGCCTATCTTTTTCTGCTTCTACCACAACTAATTTACTTTCAGTTTTCTTTATTTCAGCTGGACCTTGTATGATCAAGTTAGAGGCAACTGCTATTTCAACAGTATTTTGTTTTTCTACAGCTGTTCTCATTCTTTCTGTTCCCTCTTGAATTATTGCTAGGGAGGCTTCTTTATCGTTTTTAAGTCTATTTATTTCTGCATCATTTTCTTTTATTTTGTCATCAAACTCAGCTTTTCTTTTTTTCTCTAGCTGCTTTTCCTTATTTTCCCTCTCTTTCTGCTTCCTTTCTTTTACCTTTTTTGATTCTTCTTCCTTCAGCTTATCAACATACTCTTTATAAAATTTATGTGAATCACAAACACTATTTAACAAATTTCTTGTTATGGGAACTTTACTTACACATCCATAGTGTTTAATGGCCCCTTTAACTATTCTTAATGATGTTATAGTTGAGTCTTTTAAGTTAGACTTGTCCTTCCTTAACAGAGCAGTGTTAACCGAAAATCCCCTTTCTGCATCAGCATTACCATGAGGTAAAACTAAAATTGACTTTATGAGTTTAGCAAGATTTGAGTATTTTTCTTTTCCGCTAGAGTCTTTAATACTAAATATATTACGCCAGTAATGATCAATCCGCACTGGAATATGCCCTTCCTCTAAAAATTTCACTAGTTCATCTAGAGTTGGCTTATCGCAATTTAAAAGTTTCTACTCTTCTCTTACTCTATCAATTTGTTCCTCAGAAAGATGCAAAACACTTGAAATTCTGGTTATTTCCGAAAGTCCTTCAGTGACTGAAAGTTGAGTTGACTCTTTCTTTGGTTCTTTTACCTTTAAAACTTCTATGTCTCTTAGCTTTTGATTGCAGAATGGCAAATTTGACTTTAAATATTTTGTGGTTGCAATTAGTGATGATCTTACATCTAAGAGAAATAATTTCTGCCTGGTCTCCTGAACATTCCTGAGGAGATTTTTTGTCTTCATACCAACTTCTAACTCCCCTAGTTTTTTCCATGAATTTTTGTTTTCAAAATCTACATTCTTTAGGTCTTCTCCAAATTTCCCTGCTATAACATCATCTTGGATAAACTGAGCCATAACATTCCTCATTAAAGTATTTAAATCAGAATATAACTGGTGTATTTTTGGTTCTTCACTCTGATAACATAATGAAAACTTTTCAAAATTTTGGTGTGAAAATGAAATTAATGCTAAATAGCAAGGAGTAAGCTCATTTTTCAGGAAACAGTGAATTCTTTTATACCTTGCCGAATTGCGCAGTTGTTTTTCAAATATTTTTTGAGATGGCAAGAAGTTTAAAAAATATTCTGTAATATTTAGTAATTGATCCAAGAGCCTCTGGGCTACAGAACCAACGGTTAACCATCTGTTGCTGACATGACGCAAAGAAATTTGGCAGTGACCAATGTTATATCCTCGACAGATTTATAATCCTCTCGTCTTGCAGCACTACTCTTTAAAAAGTAATGCATATCAGTAGCAAATTCGTCAAAATCTATATTTAAGCTTGTCAAAAAAATTTTAAATGCATTACTAACAACATGCAGGTTGCAAAAACCTAGTTCCAAAGATTTCTGGCCTGTTTCTTGTTATACAACTTCATTGAATTTGCGTAAAAAGCACTTATTTACATTTGGGCTGTCCATGGATACACAAATAATTCTGTTCAACGAAATATTGAAGGATGATAACACATCAAGAATTTCTTTTAGCAAAATATCTGCTATTGCATGACCCAGAAAAACGCTTGTTAGGTATCGGCAAGAAACTGAATTTATTTCTGAAGACCAGTACCTGAGATACACATCCAACTGCCGTTTCACTTGTGTATTTGTAGTTTCATCAAATGCTATAGTAACCTTTCCTGGGCTACTAGATGCAATGTCTTTTTTCAAATCCTCTTCAAAATATTTTGACAATCCATGTGATATCACATAAGCAACTTTTTTTTCTTAAGTTGCATTTTGGCTGCAATAGCAGAATCAGGAAACATTTCTTTGAAAAGTTCAACTGTTTCAGTGCATGAAACAAAAGACATATTGTCCTTAGCAACTTTCATGGCCCATAATGCTTCGGCTTTAGCCAACTGTAAATCATGACTCAGTACTTCACTAATATTTGTTTTGGGCTGAAGATCCCGTCCTCCAAAGGCTTTCAGGATGGACTTATTTTGAAATTTACTTGAAATTTCTGCAAATGTTTTTTTCCTTTATGATGCGCTTTTACTTGTGAAAAGCCACTATTAGAAATGTTGAAAATTTCTGAACACAATATACACTTAGCAGAAAATATTGTTTCAGTTGCAGAACACCATTCTTTCAACTTCACTCCGTCCAATTCTTTGGCGAGCCACACATCTTGAAATTTCGTTTTGGATTTAGGCATCTTAAACACTTGTATTACTAACCAGAAAATGAAAGGGAAGTACAAAAACACGTTCCAATATTGCAAAACCAGACAACTTCCCGAAATTTGGCTGCGAGGATGTCAGAAGATATGAAAAAAAAAAAAAAAAAAAAGCAGGTCACCACTAGAGAACTGAACCTGCACACAGCACAGAGAACACCATAAAAGACGTAAAACCAGAAACTATCATACGCATCTCACGCAAGTTCAGTCAAAGCGAGTCGGAGCCGAGATATATTGCGCATCGAAGGTCGCTGTCGCCGACGCATGATCGAAGGTCAATGATCACGTGCTCTACTGCCTGCCAAGATAATACTCAGCTACCATCCCATCGTCATTACCGGAGGTTACGGAAGGAGACCACATGTTTCCTCTTTGCTTCCACCCACCTGCGGTTTACAATAACAAAACATCAGCAGAAAGAGGAGGTTCCACAAGGCATGTACAAAAATAAAGTACGATCTTCTGCGTGCCACGGAGTTCGTCTGCAAAGCGCAAACCAGGGGTGAAAATGACCCCTCCCCTTTTCCCTTAGATCTCTTGTTACTCTCGAAAACTGTTCGAAGGCAAAAAAATGGAACGCCCGCCCCGAAGCAAGTGCATCTCGATGGCGTCATTTTTCCCTCCCTTCAGCAGCACAGAATATAGGCTGTGTTTCTACAATAACAGGTCTTTTTACCTTACCGTAATGGTAAATTTATTGGCGTTAATAACGGTTGTGTTTTTAATAAAAATAAGCTTACGAAAATTTTAGGATGAATAGCAAATTTTAGGTCTAATTTTAGGAATTTAAGGAGGGTCACAAAATATTAGGAATTTTAGGAGGAATGCGATCCCTGTACCTCCCAACTGCTTTCGGCATCTTATTGAATCGATGCCACAGCTGCTGTACTGAGGGCGGAAGGAGGGCCTACGACGTATTAGGTAAGTGGTCATAATTCAGTGATCACCCAGTGCATATACTGTAAGTCATTTACAGAACTCCGAAAGATCCTTTGTTTTGACCATAGTTGATCAAACTGACGATTACTAACGAGCAGTCGTCTTAAGTAGTTTCCTAGATTACGTGGTGACGCATGTGATGTGTATTTCAAAACATCTTCAATTTATAGAAATGCAATACTCCTACTTGAACAAGCTTTATCATCGTATACTTCCTAATCATCTAGCTCCGAGTAATAAGGCATTTGAAACAATACACTCTGGTTAGCCTTGACAATATGCTGTGAAGAAAAGAATCTGATGAACACTACATAAAAATTACTTGCATTTAATTCCATATCTTAAAATAGTCAGCAGTCTGTTTACATATGTATTTATGTCTTACAAGTACTATGTTACAAGGACATTTACTCAAAAGAGGTGGGATTCACGGGGGGGATGAATTTCCTGTAATCTATCTGCTTATAATAAACGTTGTCATCTGAACACATACATGTACGTATTATGCAGTTATATATATAGCATTGATTCCGTTGTGAACTTAAAATCCTAAAGAAACTTTTTAACAAACCACATTTTTTACAAAATGTATTGCGGTTCTTTGCACGACAGAATTTCCGTTTTATAAGTTCTTGTGCCGTGTACTCTAATTTAACCTTCAATTTAGGTTTATTCTCGTTAAACGTTTTCATTTTGAACGCCACATTTTTCTCGACGAATTGGGGTTTGGTAACCCTGACAACTACTGAGAAGGAAATTGCGTGATCGAAAGCTGGAGATACTAGTTGATGTTTTGAGTGTATAACTAGACCTGTTTGATTAGAACATTTATCACGAGCACTTGTTCTTCTCTAGCACTTATTTGATCAATCTCACTTGTTTTACGTTCAAAATGTTTTGAGCTCGATAGTTTAAATTGCCACTATTTGCTATTGAACCAAAGCGAACGCAGTCTTGTAATACTGTTGAATATAGAAAGGATTGTATTTTAAGTGGATATTTCTATGATCAAGTATATTGCTTGAATAGAATCCGACGAGTGGCATACTTCTGATAAAGGCAAATAATGCGTGGACCTGGTAAGTACTGACTTGACATTTCTTACAGTACTTACGTATTTCAAGTTTAATTAAGGATTACAGCTGCAATTCAAGGTGAAGCTAATCCAGTGTTCAACTTGCCGAAGTAACTTGCTTCAATCTAAAACTTACTGAATAAAGTCAAGTTTAACCCTTAGTGTAAACAATGTAGTGCTTTACAGCAAAGTTTTATGTCAGGGTAATAGTTAGAACTTACACACAATTCCATAAATTCTTATTCTACATTCTTTACAAAACAACGAGAAGTTAAATTACAAGGAGATTTCATTTGAGTTAATAACACCACTAAAATATTAAAATTAGGAAACTTCGGTCATCAAATATTCCAGTTTTGACCTTTTCGCGCACTATGCAGCCTTGAGCATTTATTCGTATTCAAAAGGTGACTATAGGGCGTCACCTTGAGAGGCTAAAGTTTTCAATTAATATTCTTTTCGTGCTCTCGCTTTGGTACGGCTGTTTGTGTATTTCAATAATATTTCCTGTGTACTGAATGTAAGAACACACGGGGACGTGGGCGCCTTGCTACGGTAATCAACAGTATGTCACCACGTAAATAGTCATAAATGTTCATATTATACCACTGCTTTAAACGTGCATTATGGTTCAATTTTTGTAAGTTTTAGTTTCAGATTGCAGTATACAACGCTAGCCTGTGAAAGAACATTGTTTTCTCTCAATCAAAATGATGCACTTACATATCCAAACATCACAGCGTCATGTCCAGGAACTTGGAATCAATAAACTGAGCAGTGTAAAATTATTTAGTACTAGTTCTATGTGATTTGGGGGGGGGGGGGAATAACGGTCATGTGTAAATTTTATAGGGGTTATAAGTAGCCTCCCGTCTTTAATTTGGAGCCATTAGTTCCAGTGAGAGAAGAGAGCCAGTGTTGTAAGACAAGTGCATCACTCATGCCCCAGTCGGGACCCGAACCCCATCTGAGACGAATGGTCAGTAGCAGGCGCATCACTCATGCGCCATTCGGGACCCGAGCCCAGACCCCATCTGAGGCGAATGGTCAGTACCAAGAGCATCACTCATGCCCCATTCGGGACACGAACCCGGACCCTATCTGAGACGAATGGTCAGTAGCAAGCGCATCACTCATGCCCCATTCGGGACCCGAACCCCATCTGAGACGAATGGTCAGTAGCAAGCGCATCACTCATGCCCCATTCGGGACCCGAACACGAACCCCATCTGAGACGAATGGTCAGTAGCAAGCGCATCACTCATGCCCCATTCGGGACCCGAACACGGACCCCATCTGAGACAATTGGTCAGTAGCAAGCGCATCACTCATGCCTCATTCGGGACCCGAACCCGGACCCCATCTGAGACAAATGGTCAGTAGCAAACGCATCACTCATGCTCCATTCGGGACCCGAACCCGGACCCCATCTGAGACAAATGGTCAGTAGCAAGCACATCACACTACTCGAGCGCTTGGGTGGCTTTATGCATTTTACTTTTTATAGTTGTCACCATATACAATATGTCATCTATTTAGTGGTCTAGGACACAGGCTTCTGACTCCTCGCATACGTTCAGGGACTGATTCGAATCAAGAGTAACGGAAGAATGTTGTCTAGTTCTGTTTCTTGGAATCAGCAATCTCAAATTAGGGAGCGGCTGCTATTGATTGTCGTAGCAGCTTATTGATGCTCTGAAACTAAATAAAAAAATATAGGTAGGCTCAGTTTTGATTGAGCAGTCATTTTGAAACGTAGGACTTCGACTTGCAGATCGGAGAGTTGAAATGAGCTAGTCGAGTATGGTATCAAAGCATTTATTTAATTTGTTACAGCCAGCAACGATATCAAAAGTAGCTGACATAATTTTTACGTTTTTACGAATGATGCTGGATACATCGCGAACACAAAGCAGATCGGTACACGAATTATCCAACGTGGTGATGTCTTCTTGGGCTTCTTACATTCCTCATCACTTGCTCTTGCCTCTCATTTTGATTTTCTCCACTTTTGCTTGCATTTATTCTGCGAACTCCGCGGCATTGTCGGGAATGATAACCCGTTCACACGAAAACAATTTAAGATTTTAGTTCAAACCACTGCTATATGTTCTTTATATATTTGAATAGATCTCGTCGAGAGCTTTAAAACGATACCACGCACAGTCGTTTTGCACTCACGGTTGTCCAGATAAACCGCGATGTTGTCAAAAGTGTTCACTGGTTCACAAGAAAACGTGTTTTTTAAATGTTCAGTTCAAACCACTGCGAAATATTCTTCGTATTCTTGAATAGATCTCGTAGAGAGCTTTAAAATGTTGCGCTCACGGTTGTTGAAATAGACTGAGGCAAACGCGGCGGTACACTCAGAAATATTGCATCATCTCCCCCGCACGATGTATTGCGCCGTACGCGAATTTGACTCCATGATGTTTATGATGCTAACACAATTAGTGTACTGTACGTATTTTTAACTCTATAATGATTTCGATTGGGATCTATTTTTGTCACAGGCGGTCGGCCTTAAGTCGCCCCATACTATCTGCGGAGTTAGACGTAGTTCTACGTCAAAAAGTAGACATCGTAATGCACTTTCTTGACAAAGTTAAGAGATGACAATTCTCATTTGAGCAAATTTGTTCTACCTCGTTCGATTTTTTGCCATATCAGATCAAACAGAAACCAATCAACGGAAGCGAGATTGTTAGGTGCAACTTAATCGTTTGTGTGCTGAATGTGACGAAACCCCTGAACTTTCAAACTTTCACCTTACATTAATAGTCAAAAAGTCTCCTTTCAAACATGCGTTCGTCGGACGTTGAAACAGCACGATTTCAGAAAACACTGGAAGCTAGCCAGAAACTTCATTCGTGCGTCAGGTGCCTCCTAGGAGTTTCATTCAGTCTGCAGCATGTATATTCGTAATTTGACTTCAACTACACATATAGAAAGGAAGATATACACAGAATTTTCTGGTGTAATGAACGTTTTCTTGAATACCTTCCTGTACAAAGAATTTTTCAAAGATTTTTTACAAAATGAAAAATCAGACGAAAAGAAAATGCGCCTGCAATTGAAAAAAAAACTGTGCATTATTCAACATGCACGATGGACACAGTGTTCTAAAAATCCTTCCTGTAACTATTACTAATAAATGGTAACAGTTACAAAGCGGTTTTTCATCCTAATTTCTGGAATCAGTGAAACATTTGCAAGTACCTTCATCTGCTAGTGACAGAAATGTGCGTTACGGAAATGCATGCTAGTGACAGAAATGTGCGTTATGGAAATACATAGCATTGCACGTAAAATGGTTCACATCATAGCGGAAGATATCTGAAGCAAGAATTTTTTTAGCTCGATCATCTAGAAGCAGAGATATGACCGAAAACTTAATATAACTTTACGTCCCCAAGCGGGAAAACTTATTTGAAGAAAAATGGGCGAATGATGCGTTTCGTTGTTGAGAGTACCTGACTAGAAAATAATTTTTTCAATTGAGATTTTTAGCAGTTGAGACTCTTGAAAATAAAATTACATACTTACGCTTCCTAGCAGAAAAACTTTGCGTTATGAAATATTCATAAATATGCAAAATATTCTCTGCAGTGAACGTCCTCAGCGGTTGTATTTTTTTGGGATTGGAGGTTTAACGACCACCGTGAGAAACTCAATGGGCAGCGTGAGAAACTCAATGGGCACTGTGAGAAACTCAATGGCCGTTCTTAATCTAGGGCAACTGGTTCCAGGGAAGGGAGAGAGCCAGTGCCGTAAGACAAACACAATATACATGCCTCACCCGGATTTGAACCCGGACCCCTTTCGGATGAATGATCAGAAGCCATCGCTTTGACCACTACGCCACCGGAGCGGCGTTCTCAGCGGTTAGAGAATTTTCAAGTCGAACTTTCAGAAGCAATATTTTCATACATTTATGTTCTTAGAGACAAAAACAGTCATTTTGAGCAGAAAATAAGCATAGGTTTTGCGTGACGAATGTTATCAGAACCAAAAAAATGTCATTGTTTTTTTTTTGTTTTTTTTTTGTTTTTAAGATGCGTGGACATTGTTGCGTATACGTTGCAAACAAATACGTACTTACGCACCATAACGCAAAAACTGTGCGGTAAAAAATTGCAAAAATAAGAATATTCTTCAAGATGAACGTTGTCCAATTCAAAAATAGGGCCGCGGATGCCCTAGTGGGCAACGTTCGTGACTGCCACGGAAAGGACCTCAGGTTCGATCCCAGACAGGTACGAACGCTCGATCCACTAAATATCCGCCGTGTGTCGGATGGGCACGGTAAGCCGTCGGACCCCGGGTACTGCCCCCCCCCCCCCCGCGGTAATAAAAAAGGGCGTCTTCCTTCCCCTTTCTACTTCGCTTCCGTGTCACTTTCCTATCGGACACTCTAGCCCAAATCTGCTAATAATGAATTAAAGACTACGATTGACTTAAGGACAGAGTAGTTTCTGTGGTCAAGAAAATAGCTAGCTATTTAACGAAGTTTCTGGCTCTGGAACTTTAATCATATCCTTGTTCTAAAACCTGACTTCTAAGGTAAAACATTCTGAATTTATCCCGGTAAGCAAAGCAACGAAGCACGAAACATTCAAGCCTGTTCGATAGGTTAGATACTGTGACATTGTTTCTTTTAATTTGACGTTCCAACTGAACAGTAATTTATAACGGTTTTGATAGTTCATTTAAAAGAAATCTGTCCTTGTCAGAATTGGTTTTACTTCAATATGCAGTCTGTAAATTTCATACGCTCATTTGGAAATTTTTAAATAACATTTCAGTATAAGTCCGGTGGTGATTTCAGTCGTGCAATTATAACTAAATAAAAAAAAGCTTTTTTTTTATTTTTATTGGAGGTTTAACGACTACCGTGAGCAACTCAATGGGCTATTAGCAGTCACCCGTCCCTAATTTAGAGCCACTGCTCCCAGGGAAGGAAGAGAGCCAGTGCCGTAAGACAAACAACATCCATGTCTCACCGGGATTCGAACCCGGACCCATCTCATACGAATGATAAAAAAAGCATTAAAATTCACTGTCGCACGATATAAAGGTGAAGTTTCTTACCAGAATTTTATGAGAAACGGAATCTAACTCTGTCAAGATGTTTAGGGGGAAAAAAACAAGCGTGGAGCCTAATTCAAACAGTTAATTGTATGCTTCGCTCTAAAAAGGTCATTGTGATTTTAAAGGAGGAAATTAGCGGTGTTCTTCAGTTGTATTTTTTTCACAGTGTTTTCCATGTTTGTCATGTGCTCTCACAGCTCTGTTTCTAGAACGTGGCAAACGCAAAATGGTAAATTCAAACATACAAATTGTCTGTAATACACACATGTTTACTCTGTTTCCTACTCGCTTCTATCACACGCATCACGGGAAAATAATAATTGAATACCAGAAGTCATTCAAACTGCATAGAAGGGATGGACTGATTAAATTTGCCAGCATATTGGAACAATCAAGATATACCTCTGCTGTTTCGCTGAATGTGCTTTTCTTTTGCACATCTTTTCCTTGCACCGCGAAAAGCCTGTGATCAACCAATCAGCCTACAATATGGTAAAGAGATTCTCAAGACAGAGCTCTGGTCGAAACTAGAAGAGATCTCTGTTCAGCAAGCAAATACAGCGAGAACTACTTCTGTGGGTGATATTTTCAATTCTTCGCCTTTCACGCTTTTTCGTATTATACAGATGCACTTTGCTATCCAGAATATAATTTAAAATTTGAATATTACATCTTACTGCGAATTTCCAGTATGAAGTTTTTGTTGCCCAGATTTTAGTACACACACGCAGAAAGACAACAGACAAATTGCTATACAATAGGCAGTTATCGCAAAGATCTTTTGTGTAGGGCTTCCCAAGAATTGCAATAGCATGCCGTAATTCTCCATATGGTGCAGGTGTCCCGGCGCCCCCCCCTCCCCGTCCTTTTTGCACAACGCAATCTTGTAAGAGCCCAAATTATCTTCGCTAAACCACCGAATCAATAGTACGCGAAAAGTAACACCCAGCGAGTGATACTCTGGATTGGTATCAATTCATCTCGGAGGGACTTTTGCGTCACGCAAGTTTCAACACGTTAATAGGAAAGAACGTAGTTCAAAGATGTATACGGCCTTCCATTAAGAATAGATATTCTACGCTGTGGAATAGTTATTTAAGTGGGCGGGACTTTAATATAGAGCTAAGTGGAACGACTCGCCAGAAACCGGCGCGCCTCTGACCACTCGGGCAACGGGGTGACTACTATGTAAACAATAAGACAAACTCATACCGTGTTACAAATTTTGAAGATGACAATCCGATTTTTGGCGTAAATGTGACAAGGATGGTAATTCAGATATCACTTGGCCGGCCATTCCTAGACATACCATCAACACTTCCAGTTTTCCGAAATCGTACGAGTAAACTGTGTATCGTTCATTTATTTATCACAGTATGCTGCGGAAATTTTTTCTTGAACTCTTTTATACACTGTGAAAAAAATACGGGATTACGCCATATAATACAAATTTTGAAGATGACAATCCGATTTTTGGCGTAAATGTGACAAGGATAGTAAGTCAGATAATATCCGAAAACTTGAAAATGTTCATCGTCCAGGAGCGGAACTCGAACCCGCATCTCCCAGAAAACGCCCGGGTATGCTAACCACTACACCACCCAGAAACACCAAGTTTCAAGTTTCCGATCAATTTGAATTTAACCATCACAGGATTCGCTAGTCGTAGCAACCGGCATTTCTTTCATGACTTATCAGCTTCTCCGGGCAAACACGGGATAAGATTCTTAACCTTCAGATTCGCTAAACATGAATGCCGGTTGCTTAGACTAGCGAATTCTGTGATGGTTAAATTCAAATTGATCGGAAACCTGAAACTTGGTCGTTCTGGGTGGTGTAGTGGTTAGCATACCCGGGCGCTATCTGGGAGATGCGGGTTCGAGTCCCGCTCCAGGACGATGAAAATTTTCAAGTTTTCGGATATTATCTGACTTACCATCCTTGTCATATTTACGCCAAAAATCGGATTGTCATCTTCAAAAATTGTATTATATGGCGTAATCCCGTATTTCTTTCATGATTCATACTGTGTTGTTAAAAGTGGAATTCTATGGAAATATTTCCTGCCAAAAAACGAACATATGCTAAATTCCGAAGTCCAAACATTTGCGATTGCTGGATTTCAGTAATTTCATCCTGAATGAGTATCACTTACTTTATGCACTTTTCCTGGAAGTTTCTTTCTTCCTAAACACATAAAGGCAAAAGTTATTTTCCGTGGACAGAACTTCTATAAATACTCAATAATGTATCATATTAACAGTACGATGTCTGCTATTGTAAGGGTTCCTAAACGTGGGGCGATTCGTAACTGGGGACTCATTCGTCATCAACTCAAGAGAATCAAGCAAATGGGAAACTAAAATTGTAGCCAGTACGCTCATAAAAATGTATCCCATTCCTATATTTGAATAACGCGGGACTGAGAAACAATTATTTTTTTAATTATATCATTTTAAAGCACTCTTCATTCAGTTAACTTCGCCATGACCCGGCCAGCCAAACTGCAATAATGTTTCAGACAAGCGGTAATGTTTTTCTCATCATCCAAACAGAAGAAATTATAAATAAAAAGTGAGCGCTTTCACAAAACGCATTTTTAAACATTTCCGATAATACCTGTAGAAGTTTAAATGCGCAAAATTGAAATCTAATGATTCTAATTTTGTTATTCTGAGTCTGGAATATTTTTGTCGGAAACTTACTTGCTCTGAGATTATAAATTTTGATTTGAGTTCTTGTAATGGCTGATGCCCCTTTTCAGTCACTGATGACAAACGCGAGTTGTGCTCTTCCCGGTTATATGTACGCGCATATATTTTTCTCCTAAAGGAAAGAAAGTCGTTCACGCACGCAAGATCTAGCAAACGGCGCCTTTATATACAATCCAGATTAAGTCTCTTTCGGTAAGTGGTCACCCAACCAATTAGAATACTCGGTACACGCCAATACAAAATCACCCACAGAAAAGGTTTCTTCAGAAAGACTTTTTATAGAATTATACTTTTTCTCATTACACGATTTTCCTTTTCTTAAAAATTTGTCAGTTTTTTTCAGTGTTTACTACTAAATATTAAAAGCTTATATTCTTTACCTGGAGAGTAGGAGAAGTTGTTGTATTTTTGCGCGCACTGGAGTTCATTTTGGGCATCGGTGGTCAAAATGAAAGCCTCAATATCAAGATTTTCTTCGGAAGTCTCATTCATGGCACCAAAATTCAGATTCGTCGTTCACCAAAACATAGTAAGCGCCACTTTAACCCCACAGGCTGACTTCCAAGCCAGGATCTGAGTGACCCATGATCGTACGTGCACAGCGGAATGCGTCCCGTTCGACAATCCGAAGGAGTACAATTGATTGAAAATGTTATTCGGTGGAAGTCGCCTTAACTTTCGCACTTGTAGCGCCCTCTGCTGAAGCAAAGCTCGGGAAGATCCCACATCAAATGAGCGACGGCATTACCTGTGACATCGTCTCCCTCCTTCACTCAATCCTCTCAACACGTACTTCTGCGATTGTCAAAACTTGACTGGCCAAATATATTTTCTGCGAACAACATTTATTTCCGGTAACAAAGTCGGTGAAATCTTCCTTCTCTCGACGCTGAGTTTTCGCTTTAGGAAAAACAGTCACAAGACAGACGAGAAAAATCCACTAACATCCGTTTTTCTCATATGCAAATTATTTTTATAGGATGTTTTTGCGTGCCTTAGATTTAGGTTGCTACATTGATGTGGATTTTATGCAAATACTTACTTCTTACTCTTTTCAGAAATCGCACTATACAATTATATCCTTCCATTCGTGGAACCAGAAAGGTTTTTTTTTTTTTTGATTGGAGGTTTAACGACCACCATGAGCAATTCAATGGGCTATAAGCAGTCGCCCGTCCCTAATTTAGGGTCACTGGTTCCAGGGAAGGGAGAGAGCCAGTGCCGTAAGACAAACACAACATCCATGCCTCACCGGGATTCGAACCCGGACCCCGTTCGGACGAGTAATCAGAGGCCATCGCTTAGAACACTGCGCCACAGGGGCGGCACAGAAAGGTTTGACTAAAACAGTATATTTACAGAATGTTATAAATGCATGATGAAACCTAATTCTAAGAACAGAAAGCCTAAGCGATTTTTTTTGTTTAGTTAGGAAACGGACGAATCAGCAGCTTAACAACCCCCCCCCCCCCCCCCCACACACACACACACGTTTATATATATATCCCGAGTGATTGAAAATTTCGGCGCAAAAGTAAAATGCGATTAAAAAAGATATCTTAGTACATGGCTCGTCCAACATAGTCTACATGGTTTGTAGATAAATCAGAGTCGTATGGCAATGAGAGCAATGTATTGCGGGAATGTTAGTGTGAAGCACATTTGTCAGGACACAAAACACACTTTATACATTTACCAGAAATCATAACATTGTCTTGATGGCGCAGTGGTCTGAGAGCTGATTTCTGAGCATTCGTCCGAGATGGGTCCGGGTTCGGATCCCCGTGAGGCATGGATATTGCGTTCGTTCTTACGGCACTGGCTCCCTCCCTTTCCTGGAGGCAGCTTATAGCCCATTGAGTTGCTCACGGTGGTCGTTAGTTCTGCATTTTTGAAAACATTCCTTTTCCTCACTTGTAAATCCAACAAATGCCCCAAATTCTCAATAAGGTTGAGGTCTAACGATTGTGGGGGGTGTGTGATTTCAGTTGATTTTTCACCTTAAACAGCAACCACGACCTTGTTACGTTGGCTGTATGTTTAGAATCGTTCTATTGAAGATAGAATGAATCTGAAGTTTACAATTCCGATGAACTGGTCAATCAATTACGTTTGGATATATCAATATATTGTCTAGCATACGTATTACCTTCAATAAAGGCCATATTACGAATTACATTAAAAGCCATGCATCCCCAAATCATTACATGACCACCGCCAGGTTTTACAGTTGGTCTTTTAATTTTTTTTTGTTTCAAGGGAAATATTTGGCTTTCGTCACAGATTTCTTTCCATCCGAACCCAAAGCATTAAACTTGTTTTCGTCGAAAAAAGGTCACATTTTGCCCAAACTCTGGTTTCTTTTTTGATTGGAAGTTTAACGACCACCGTGAGCAACTCAATTGGATATATAAGCAGTCGCCCGTCCCTTAATTTAGGGTCACTGGTTCCAAGAAAGGAGAGAGCCAGTGCTGTAACACAAACAACATCCATGCCTCACCGGGATTCAAACCCGGTCTTCTTTCTGACGAATGATCAGAGACCATCGCTTAGACCACTGCGCTACCGGGGGCGGCTCTGCTGGTTTGCTGACATAAGCTTTGGCAAATTCAAGTCTTTTCTGCCTATTTGTTTCACTGATATACGTAAGGTGTTTTTCTGGGTGTTGTGCCTCGAATATGTGTATCGTGAGAAATATGAATAGTTTTTCAGAACTGACTATGGCTCCCGATGTTGAAACGACATCTGTAGCCAATTCTCGAGCACCTACGGAGGGTTTTTTCGAAGTTTTCCTGATGGTATTCCTGTGCTGACTAGCGTTTAGCTTCTTCGGACGCCCAGATCGCAATTTATTATCTGTACTACCACTGTCTTTTTTCTTTTTTTATTAGGTACTTAACGCTCGAAAAGTTGAAAATTTATTTTTACCAATTTCGCGATAGCTAAAACCACAGTCATGAAGAGCTATGATCCTCTTCCGCATTGGAATGGAAAATTCGCACTTTTTCGGAGCCATGACAGTTAAAACTGACTCAATTACCGCTCCGAATATCTTATGTGTCTTTTGCGACAGTGATAGACTTATTTGTTGTCTATTTACATAATGTAATGTTTAATTGCTTTAAAAGGGTGCTTTTGTTATGTGTGTAGATACTTTTTTGGCATGAAAATTTAAGATTTTCATTTGCTATATATAATTTCCTCTGATTAAAAAACAAAACGCGTGTGTGTGTGTGCATTCATGCATTGTGAAAGCAATCCAGTAGTTAAAAATATTTCGTCACAATTGCTTTCCACATTTATTTATACAAAGTAATGTAGGTGTGCAGAGACTTTTTCGTCTACTGTACTTTGAAACTGCCTAAAGAAACAGGAATTGCGCGTTGGCATGACTTTGCATTATGAACCTGGATCTATCGGAAGAATGTTATTTACCGCGAGGTATTTTGAAGAACGGAAATAAATAGCATGTAATTTTCAGTTCTAATATGAATGAATTCTTACTATAAGTTTGTACTATGTTTCCTCACAGAAATCCGGCGTCTATTTGATTTGTTTTCAATCTGCTTCAATTAAATATTTCACTCCGTACTAGGATGACCAGCATCCCCAATATATTAACATTTATTTAAAGCTTAAAAACAACCGTCCTAGGAAGAGTTATAGGCTAGTTTTAAATATTTAACAAGAATCGGCAAAGCGAGTGTTTACACTTTTCATAGCTTTCAAAATGGCCTTTGTTTTGAAAAATTGGAAAGGCTGTGTGAGTTAATATTACATCTTTTTGCTAATGTGAAACACCAAGTGATACATGTACTTTCATCAAGAGCTCACCGTTGCAAAATAACACATTTTAATTAAAGTGTGACCAAGTTTTCGGAGGTGCCATCACACTTCACTCAAAAACCTATGCTTTTCCAGTTCACATATTATAGACTATACTTTTGCATTTAGTCCTATCGCATAATTACACCGCGTACTTCCAAAGATATCTAAAACCCTTTTAATGATACAATTGTTTACAATATCTTATTTTTATATAAAAATGCACATATTTTAATACACTGACAAACACGTACGAATTAATTGGGGGTTTTTTTTGTAACACTTTGTCTATGTTATGTTATCAAGTACAGTAAAAATTCACATACTCTACTGCAATGATATCTATTGCTGAAAAATAGTTAAAATTTAGTTATATACATAGTTTCCTTGCAAAGTCCTTAGGAAACTAACATCAGAGGTGTCCTTCGTTAGTCAGTTTCTGTTTTACACATGCAGCTGAAAACAACCGCACAATTCTATGTTCACTTACACCATGTGTATCCATGTAATCCTTGAGTGAGACAAATGAGCACTGTCCAAATTACACATATAACTTCCTATATTACTGTCGATTTAAAGTTTATGTATAGCACAAAATCTCCCGAGCAAAGTAGTCGAAACACTCCAACAATGTATGTATTCGTTAACGTTTTCGAACATAACCATGTTCATCTTCTGACGCACACTTATCGGTTCTAATAGTACATTGAACCTGTGCTGTATTTTGACAGAATGCACTAACAAAAAGATGTAATATTGATCATATGCAAAGTGTGTTTTTATGAGAGATTATAACTCACAAGATTATAATTTCAGACATTTGCTGTGTGAGTTGTTAAAATATTAATTCAGTCAACTTCAATGGCATTGATATAAATGTGGCTCCTAAGAGTATATGCCCTGAATACTTATTGAATGCACTCACACTCAAATTAAGGAACCAAATTATCAAATAATGTCAAGTATTTGAGCGTTTCTTTTATGAAAAGGGTAAGAAGTAATCTTAGTATTCATTTCGGAACTCCATTTTCCTTCACAAAAACAAAACTGAGAACTCTGTATTGGAAAGAAAGCCAGAAAATGGGCGCTTAATTAGTTCTTTCATTTATACCGTCACAACTTTTTCCCGAAAGAAAAAGAATCTTTGCTCTTAGTGAGTGGCATAAAAGATTGTTTCACGCCAGAGGCAGCTATTTGTTGTTTGGAGAGAAACACTTTTTTGAATTTAGTCCTTGCAAAGCCGAATCTTTTGTTTTGCTTTACTTAGGAGATCAGTCTTTTCTTCCTCTTATCACGTTAAGTGTCTTTCCGACAAGGAGCTATTCTTTGTTTCTGATCTGGATTTTTCCAAACTAGCACAGCTGCGTGTTCAAATTATGCAAGTAAAATCTGCTTCAAAGACGCAAAACAATTCTCTTCTGAACTAAATGTATTTTCCCCACTTAACAGCTTTTGATTTTTCATAAACCTCAAATTTGCCACTCCCTGCACCACCTTTTATCCATTTATTATTATAATGCATCAAAATGAATCGTGCGAGAAAAAATATTTCTGTATCTTGTGCCTTCAGTTCTTTGCATGTAGGATACGTGTCGCTTTCTGTGTAGCATATTTTGCGGTTATGTCATGAACACTGAAACGCAATGGCGTCTTAACGCAGAGAGCCATTCTAAAATTGGGTCCCAAGGGCCTTTTCGCAGGTCACGTGCTTCGAAACGATCAAGTAAACTTGACAGCGAAAAATCATTTTCGGAAGGCTCGTGGGAAATATGAGCGATTCTAAAGTAACGACAGAAGTTGTGCGTCCAGTATAGATAATCATAATTCGTTCCAAAGAGTTAAAGTTCTCCGTTCCATAAATGAAATTTGCTTTGGTGTAAAACATCCCACGAGTGAAACAGTGTGCCTTTCTGATGCTTTGATGAGACGAGATTAGCAAGAACGAATGAATTTTCTGGGCAAATTTCGTTCGTTCAGTAAAGTGCGCAGTTATTAAACGTGGGGGTGTATCCACAGTACAAAAAACTATTTCTGAAGTATTCTTAACAAAACAAAGTGGTAACGGATTTCGGTACATGCATATAAATCTGCATCACTCCGGCAGCAGAGTAGTCTGAGGTGCTATCTTCTGACCATTCGTCGGAGACTAGCCTGGGTTCGAGTCCCGTGTGAGGCATGAGTAGTGGTGTCTGATGGAGCTGGGTCTGTCTCTTCCCTGAATCCAGCGGCCTTAAATTAGAAAAAAGAGACAGCTTATAGCCCTAAAGGTTCATCGTGTTCGTTAAACCCCAAAACAAAATCTTTTAAATAGACCAGTGCACTCTTGGAAAGAAAGAGGGCCGCGAGTGTCCTAATGGTCAACGTTCGTGACTGCCATGGAGGAATCGCAGGTTGGATCCCAGGCAGGCACGAACCACTAAATATCCGCCTTGCATCGGACGGGCATGTTAAGCTGTGGGGATTCGGGTACTGGCCCCCGGTTAAAAATAAGGGCGTCTTCCACCCCTTTCTACCTCGGTTCCGTGTCACTTTCCTGTCGGGCACTCTAGCTTAAATCTCCTTGCTTCCTATTTTTAAGGGTTGTTTAAGACCTTCGGTCAGATACTCCCTAAAATCCTCTAGATCTGATCTGGAAAGATAAAGAACACTGTTTTAAACGATTGGTTCTGCCTGCCCCCCCCCCCCCCCTACTCCTACACAAACACGTACGCTATGTCTACAACATATTTTCTTTGAGAAACTAATCACAGGGGAGGAATTAATAACACCTCTGATGTTAGCTTGGGTCAATTTCTGACTGCCTGAAAGCAGTTTACGAAAACTAAGGAGCTGAATCTCAGTTGAGAAGCTACAAATGCTGTAATGTCCTTCCCAACAGCTTTCTTAGTGAATTGGTATTCTTATAATATGTGGCCATTCATAACAAGGCAAGAATTATAAGTATATCAGCTGTGTGCTGTCTTCTCCTGCAGATGACGAAAGTGAAACAGAGCCATGGAAGTTAACGAACACGAGTATCTTGAATCAACAAAAAGACAAAAAAAAAAAAAAAAAAAACGCTGATGCTCACAGCTTAAATAATTTCAAGTAAATTTATATACCGACAGCAATTTTTCGGAGTGCTGAATTGGTAGAGATGCCAACTGAGGAGAAAGTAAATATGATTTCCGGTTCTCTATAATGAACAATGTTTGGAGGTAACTGCTACAAAGCTGTGCTTTTCAAATCTCAGGGTCCCACCTACCAAGTAGCGAAAGTATTTTGAAAATCCAAATCAGGAAAATAAATTTAAAAACGTAAGAACAATATTATACTAATAACTTACTTCAAACAGTATAAATTATATGTGGGATTACGGTCTACTTTATCCTTGCCTTGCCCCTTTTCCTTTGATGCGTTGTGGAACGAGGCCAGTAACTCCCTAGTAAGTATTATAGGCAGTATACAATTTCTGTACTTAACGGGAAACCGTGTACTCTTTAAAACTCTAACATTTCCTTTCCAACACTGTTAAAAATTTAGTAGGGTGCCCCAAAAGTGGTGCATCACCATTTCTTGATACAACCTACTGCAAAATTTTTAACAATATATCAACTTCCATAAGATAGTATAACTCCCAAGTAGCGAATTTTTATTCTACGCCAATAAATTCGGATTACAAGTATAGTTATACTATATTATTGGTGTAAAATGTTCTTTATGTTATTATATCAGCTTCTCTTTTTTCTCCCCCACTTCCTCACAAGAATTTCATCAGGACTGTAGGAAAAAGGGAACTAAACCTCATTAGCGATCTTCGTCGTTTGTTTAATCCATCACTGCCATCCTGGAAAAATAGACGTTGGAACTCACTTCTTGACATCACAATACGTGGCTAAAGTCTTAGATAATAATTGACTAATTTTTTTCCTGGGAGAAATCAGAGCGAACGAATAACCTGCTACATTTTGGCAGCCTATTGCGAAGATACCAAGCTACTTTTTTACCCCACTGTATATCTAGATGGGCGTAATTTTATTTCGTAAACCCTAAGCCAGATGTTGACAGAAGTCGCAGATGACTTCCAGATACGGATGTAGAGGTATTAAAAGTAATATCTCTACTGTTTTCTAATATCCGATTCTTTTCACCCCTTCAAGTTTATGCTAATGAGATGTTTGTTTAAATAATTATTGGCAAAATAGAGGCATGGAAACTTGCGAGCCTACCTAACAACGTAGTCTCGGATAGTTAATTAAAATGGAAATTTAGTTTTGTTATTTGAACAAGGGTTTTCATTTGTTGATAAAATATGAGACTTTCTTTCCAACGGAAAGTTAAAAATAAAAATAGTGACAAAAATACTGTACTGTAAACAGTTATGCATGAGCCAAGAAATCCTTAAAGTTCGAAGGGCCGTGAAGTCAGCGAAATGTTGCGAGACAATACTATGTAACTCCTCATACATTTTGCACTTTTCCACCACACTACAAAAATTATAATCACACAGTGTCCTTTCAGAGAATTGCAGCCAGAGAGCTTTATAGGCTCATTTCTACCGAATTTTTTGACCTTTATTATGGAATTTCTTACCAAGTACAATTTCTCATGGACATCACTTTCAAGTGTTTAAAGACAGTTACTTTGAAATTGTTTCATCTGCGTATCAACCAACCAAATTATAGCAGGTGGCGAGCTGCACGTGGCGAGCTGGGAAAATCGTGCTTTTATGAATTTACTGTTAAAATGTGCTTGAAAAAAAAAATAAGAATACATTTGCCAAACTATGAGTCTTTGTCTAAGTACTCTATTAGCATATTTGTCCCATCCCTGCGGAAGATCGTATTCCAGCCATAAAGATTTGGGTTGCTGTTGTAGCCATTGTAGGGCACTCCTGTTTTTGTTCATCTGCAGTTAATTTCCACCCTCATAAATGCTCCTTTAGTAGACCAAACCGGTGGAAATCAATTGGAGCCAAATCAGGGTTGTTCAGGTGATGTCTGAATATTTCCTAACCCATTGACTCCAAAGCTGTCGTTGTCACGTGAGCAGAGTGTGGCCTAGCGTTGCCATTCAATAGAATGACCTGTTTGAAGCTATGTTTGCGTACCATTACCCTCCTATTTTTCCACGTTACCTGTTGTACACGATCGATATTCACTTAGGTCATAGCAGTAGCCGATATAAGTCCACGGGGTTTACTTACTACTGGTTCTCGGGTCTCGAAGAACTTGTAGCACTAATCGTAGATGTTTGTTAACGACAACTTTTATTATCCTTATACTGCGCATGCAATCTTCCCAAAAATTCATTAGGTTTTAAAAGTTTTTTACAAGAAATTTAATAACGCTGCTCCATACGCTTCCCACAATTCGCCGTGTGAACCAATCATTACCAGAAAGGAAGGGGCACAAGGCTTCTGTCATAATCGGTGTAGAATATTTTCTCAAATGCTGGGGTATACCATCATGGTTTCTCGCGTAAACATTAGGCCAAAGCTCCACCTTGGCTGAGTGATCAGAAGTACGGACGTCTGGCTTATATTCTGAATTGGGCCCGATTCGAGTCCCGGATGAGACATGACGAGATGTTCTGCCCTACTGCACGGGATCTTTCCCTTCTCTGTAGCATCTGTCCCTAAATTAGGGAGACACCTTAGATGCTCAGACATCAAAACACGAAAACAATTCAAAGCGTGATTGGCGAGTAACCTCGACAAAACAGTTTACAGTTACAAAAAGTATGGTTTGATGAATGAAGCCAAGGAGCATTTCTCTAATTAAAACCACCCAAACTCACTATTTACGTTCAAGTGAATATATGCAAAATTGTTTTTATCAGTTTAGTTTGACAAATTAAGTTAAAGTTCACCGATAAGGCTGATATCACTCAAACTACACTGGTTGTCACAAGGGGTGGGAAAAAACAGAAAAATCACTATAACTCAAAAATACATGATGCAACGTTATGAAATTGAGTGAAAGCCTGTATCATATAAAGTATGTTAGAGAAAAACCTTAAAACATGTAAGAAACACTTCATTCTAATAAAAATGAACCCATACAGAACCAGGGAAAAAAATAAGGTGTCAAAATGAAATAGCCAAAGTACTTCAATAGGGAGTGTGGTCACTTCTCACAACGATGTTTCGTACTGTTGATGTCTAAGAGCTCAGTAGGTAGCAACTACCATTGTTAGAGTAAATATTGTCTAAGCCTTTCCAGGTCTTGCGGAGGGGGTGGGGGTTTTGTTGAGGGCGGCAACTGTCTTCCTAGAGCATCTCAGACATGCTTGATCTGGATCATATTAAGGTCCGGAGACCTGGCTGGCCAATCCATACGGACCGAAATTATATTTAATCGTGGGGACAGACGACTAAATATAATTTCAAAAAATTTAAATTTCTACAAAACAAATATATAAGATTGGCCTAAAATTTGATAGAAATACACAATTATCACTGTATAATAATAAGAGTTTTCCCAAATAAATACAACATTCTTACGATTAACCAACTATATTACTTTAATATTGGGAAAATTATGTTCAAGCGAATTAGGAATAATTTACACACTGACATCACACAAATTGTACCACAGATACACTCACATGACACGTACTAAATTACATATTCGCTCACTCATCCAAAGACTGAGACCATGAAGCAGAGTATAAATTACATTGGCCCACACTATTGGAACTCATTACGTACAGAACTGACCTTTTTAAATAACTAACCTTTTAAAAAAATTAAAACTTCATAATCAATTATGACTCCTCAAATTGATAATTACAGTGGAGGGGGACTATGGCTATTACTTGTATATATCGATCTAAATTGATTTTCAATGGTATCACCTGTAATGTTTATTATCTTCTTACATATTTTTTTCTGAAACACTGCTTTGTTTGTAACTTCAACTCCTGACCTCAGTGTAAAATTTGTCTGGAGAGCATGGGACCGTGTCAGGCATTGCTGGCCGTTTTCCCCTGCTTCCTTGCTGTGCTTTGTTTCAGTTGATATTTTTGTAATACTGGTTTTCGGCTCAGCAAAATAAATAAATTGAGTCCTCTTCAAGATATTGTTCACCAATCTCGCTCGTTGGGAACGAGCGGTATTGTCTTGAATGAGAAATTTATCTCGTGTGGCAACTGAGTAAGGGCGAACATAGGGGATCAGGAAATCCTCCCTATAGCACCGAGAGAGGTTTATGGGTACTCTTGGAAACACAGGTCTGCGCTTTCACCTAACGGGATATCCCCCAAAACCAGAATATTACCGCCACCATAAGTGTCCCTTTCACTGGTCATAGAGAGATGATACGTGACCCTCGTTATCTTCAGATCAAGGCACCCCTGCACTTGCTCTGGAAAGCAAATCTGGACTCATCTGTGAAGAGCACTCTTCATTGGTTCAGTCCAATTGACGTGAAGTCTTGCCCTATTCAAACTTTTCCCCTGTGACGTAGATAAGGGGCACGCAGAGTGCTAGTCACCTAGCATGCATTAACAATTCGTTTGTGAAGCCTGCGCACAGTGGTAGCAGATACCACCTTTCTTGTAGACGTAGCAAGGGCATATCGCACTTGTTTCGGAGCAGCAGATTTTTTTCTCTGCGCAGTTAATCTGAGATATCGGTCACTCACGGATGTTGTAGCCCTGGGCGTGCCTTTTCTGTACCTTCGGGAAGCTGACAGCGTGTTTTGAAATTGGTTCTAGTCTGTGAAGCACAGATAGATTCACACGCAGTCATCTTGCAACTTCCACCTGATTTTTGCCAGCCTCTAGTTTTCCGATCAGTTTATCTGTTAAATGTCTCATAGTCATTACAACAAATCTATCTCAAAATCTTTTCGTTGAACTCCGCAAACGATCTAACTCATGCCTCCACAACAGTCTCTTATGCTCATCTGCATAAACCTATTCCATCGCCACCATTTGCATATGATGCCCAGACCCAGCATTAAATTTCACTTCATATACCCAAGTTTCGTGCATTTCCAGCTCTTCTTTGACAAATAATCACTATTTTTCTGGGGGTTTTTTTTTTCTTTAATTTATGGAAACCAGTGTATTTACCAGCAATGTCATCTTTGCATTCTAATAGATTCATCCGCAACTATTTTTATTCGTTTTAATTTATAAGTGGAACAGTGGCGTGGTTCAAAGGGTCAGATTTCTCACCAGTTAAATCATGCTTACTCGAAAATTACTTTTTCTTCGTTTTGTAAGGCAAGTTGAAGTCAAGTACATTGACGTGATTTCATTCAGACCACTAGTAAATGGAAAGAGATGAAGGGGGCACCAGAGAACTAGATAGAGAGATGACCTTCAGAAATTTAGAGAAGCTAAATGGTGGACAGAGATTAAGGGTCGAGGAAGTTGGAAAAGACTGGGGGAGGCCTATACCCTGCAGTGGGTGCCAACAGAAGAAGAACTTCATTCTTTTTTTGTTGTTGTTGTTGAAGGTTTAACGACCACCGTGAGCAATTCAATGGGTTATAAGCAGTCACCCGTCCCTTATTTAGGGGCACTGGTTCTAGGAAATTGAGGGAACCAGTAACGTAAGACAAACAACATCCATGCCTCACGGACCAAATGCGCCACCGGGGCGGCATTCCTATGTTGCATTGCGTACTTGTGGAAGTATCTTTCATTCGTTTAGTTTGCAAATCCAGAAGAGGTGCATTGATTTAGATATTATTCAAATTACTCACAGGTACGTCATTTTTACTGTTTAGTTGAACATCTAGTTTCCATTACTACAGTTTGACAAGTCTAGTCACGGCACATGAATTATACGCACGGAGGAGCGTTATCATCTTATCATATGAGTCCCAAAAGAACATCTTAAGTTGCTTGGAGGTTCCTTGTTCTGGGTGGTGTAACGGTAACATACTGGAACATAAATCTGGAGATGCGGGTTCGATATTCCCGTTCCAGGACGATGTAATGTTCCAGTTTTCTGAGGCATGTTTATTTTCATGATTAATTTGGCATCCATGTTCCCGTAACATTTATTTGACTACACACAACTTTTCCAGGAAGCCACGTCCTACCTGTCTGCGCACACCTACCGTTCTGAGCTACGCCTTCTGAGTGCGAAAATTTCAACATCTTGCAGTGTATTTAGTTATCTCTTAAGATAAACAAAATAATCGATAACCTTTTTCAGTTGCACGTGGTTATGTTGAAATTACCAAACAAGAAAGATAACACCAAATTTTCCGTTGTAATGAGCACGTCTTTTGAATCCCTTCCAACGCGAATAAAATTTATCAAAGTTATTCAAAGTCAATGGAACAGGTTAGAAAAAAATCAACCGGATTTCTACAATCGATAAAACATTCAGAAATAAGAGCATAAACTTAGTTCCATCAGCGGCTAAAAAAGTATTGGGTTGATGCATAAGTTCATGCCGTTTTTTTCACCGCACTACAGGGATGTATTACATCAGAAGGGAAGACGGAATCAATCAACTACGTACTCCCCCTCCCCCCATTATTACGATGGTGTCCCAACGTCTGGATAGGTCTGAAATGCAATTCTTGAAAAAACGTGCAGGTTTTTCTGCGAAGAAATCAAGGAAATTCTGGAGATCAACATCATTGTTGAACGTTCTGCCACGGAGTGCATTCGACAGAGATTGGAACATGTGATAGTCTGAAGGAGCGACATCTGGGGAATATGCCCGATGTGGAAGGATCTCCCATTTCACGTCCTGAATGGCCATTTTGGGCATGTTTGCACTGTGAGAGCGTGTGTTATGTTGGAGAAGGACACCATGACGCCGATGTGGCCGTTTCTGCTGAATTACTCCATCCAGACGGCGCAGTTGCTCACAATAGGGTGCAGCGTGGCAGAACCAATTCCTCGGCAGCATTTTCCAGTGAATACTGCCTTCCATATCTCTCCAGACACACAACATGATCTTCGCAGGATGAAGGTCATGCTTTGGACGTGGAGTGGACATCCTGTTTGTCCTTAACCATTCCCTCCGATGCCCGAAATGAACGTACAGGCACCACTTTTCATCTCTAGTAACAATACGTGGCAGAAAGGGTTTGTGTTGCTGAGAACATTCGCAATAACGGGTGAGCAAGGAATAACATATGGCAACACGCTGATTCTTGTTGTCCTCGGTGAGAATGTGAGGCACCCAAGACCCCAATTTCTGGACCTTTCCCATATGTTTCAGGTGTCGCACCACTGTGGCCTAATCACAGTCCATCTCAGTGGCCAATTCGTGTGTGGTTTGACGATTATACAAGTGGATGATATGGTTCAAACGATCCTCATCAAAGTGAGATGGACGACCTGAGCGAGGAGAGTCGTTGAGGTCAAAATTTACCCCTCGGAACCACTCAAACCATTTTCGGGCTGTCCTAGGAGTAATAGCATCATCCCCATACACAGCACAAATTTGTCGAGTGGCCTCGGAGGCTATGTATCCCTTGTTAAACTCGTAGATGAGAAGATGTCGGAAAAATTCAATCCTATCTATTTAACACCATACTTTCGGACCTGAAAACCAAAAAACCATTAGCCGCAATCAGAAAACGCAATATGATTTAGATACACGATATCACTGGCTACATTTTGATATACAAATGGCCATCTGCACCGTCACTACTAAACTGGGAAACACTTGTGAAATAAAACGGCATGAACTGATGCGTCAATGCAATATGTTACGAAAATTAACAAATGATGCACAAAAAGTTTATCGTGGTAGAATAAAAGTATTGGAGACAGGTTTTCAAATCGAACAGTTAAAAGAAAAATAGAAGGAAACATGATGTAACTGTACGCCTCCTAGAGCAAGAATTTTACATAATAGAAAAGTTTAAAATAGGCGAGAAGTATTCTTCATGGCAAAAGCTATGCTAAGGTATAAACTTCACAAATACGCCTCCCAGAAGCACAGACAGCGAGAAAAAGGTTTTGACCTTTACGCCCCGTAGCACAGGAAAGCTGGGCATATTTTAAGAGCATAATGCTCCCCATCTTTATTGTAGCGAATGACATACAGTAAAAAAAAGAAATTTCTCAATAGGGTTTTTAGAAGCAGAGATACAGCTGCAAACAAAAGTACATCAACACCACCTTATGACAGAACTGTGAACTACAAAACTCCTCAAATGCAAACCTAAAGGGTTCCACAAGGTAAATTGTATCCGGTGTTAGAATTTTTTGATATGCACATTTAGAACTAGAGACATTGAGAACAGTTTAAATATTTGCACTCCTAACGGCGAAATCCTGCATTATGTTGGGAAGATAATAGAGTTTTCATAGTTAGTAATGTCTGAATAAAGAAGTTTTCCAATACGGTTTTTAGTCCCGCAGATATTGCTGTAAAGGGAAACTTATGCTTACGCCTCCTAGTGGCACACTTGTGCGTTAAGAATAATTTAAAATTATAAGAAAAACATTTCGCACTGGAAACGCTTTCCAAGAAAGCAACATTTTTTCAAATCGGACCCGGAAGCAGAGATATCGACAAAAATAAAATACACCTACGCCCCTAGTGGACAACCTATGCATCACTTGAAAATGACTACTTAAAGGTCTTCGATATAAATGGCATCGGAAGGGAGAAAATTTTCAGTCGGATATTTAGAAGTAAATATATGGAATAAAATTCATTTTCCATTCGATATCTGCATTTACGCCCTCTAGCGGCAAAGTTGTGCATCGTGAAGAAACCGGAATGCAAGGATCACCATTCTCATAATTCAGGCTTTAAAATGCAAAACGAATTTTTCAAACCGAACTAATAGTTTCAGATATATGGTGTACACAGGCGAACGGACAAAGTGATACTATAAGCATGATCTCTTTTTACAAAAGACGTACTTGTAAAAATCAAACTCCTTTTACGAGAGAGAGAATATACTGCCAGCTAACCGTGGCGTTCATTTCAGTATTTCTAAAGAAAAGTCCTAAAAACTGATCAAAATTCTAGAAATTGGAATTTCCGTAAAATAGCTCCGAGCAAACTCACACTCAAGTGCTGTGAATTTATGCCAAACTTCCAACTTCTCTGATCAGTTGCTTTTCTATGCAGGCGATCTATACACAGGGGCAACCTATCTGACTATTATAATTAAGCCCTTCCTTATTGGATATTTTTCTTACATGTTTTTAACAGCAGGAATGAGGGATGTAGCACTGTGGATGATTTTGTTTGTGCAGATGTGTTTTGTGCTAAACGCAAAAGTGAAGTACAAGGATAGCTGGGAAACTAAAGAACCGCGTAAAAATCATCCATAGGGGCTAAAGATGGGTAGATCCAAAAGAGAGCATATATACTGCAAAGAAAGAAAATTAAGCTGATGTTGCTGATACCTAGGAAGAAGTGAAAAAAAAGAACGCGATTCAAAGTACCTTGGGAAAAATGGTTGTGAAAGTTGCAGAAGATTTGAAGGGATAAAATGAAAAAATTGACGATGTGACAGAAGACCTTCAATGAGGTTTAAACATCATATGTTGAATAGTCAACTAAGATCATTAATGCTAACAAGTACTGCTGAGATATTAATAACAAGATGTTTAGATAATAAGCTAAATATTGCTAAAATGAAGCTGCTGACATGGAAATTCAGTGTCACAGAAGAGATGAAATTATTACTAGAAAGAACAGAGAGAGACAGTTAAAGAGGCTTCAAAATGAGGTCAAGGAATGCATAAGATTGAAGTTATATTTTTCTCCCCTTTAGTAGCAGCATTTGTTAAGCTAAAATTTATTACTAGAATATTGTAATGCACAGCTCTGAGGTAATTAGATAATCTCCAAATATCAACCAGATTGTTTCGTTTGAAACATTTATCAGATACACAACTAATTTAGAGAGAAACATGTTTAATTTGCCATATAAATCCTTGAAGATTAGTACTGCTTTACTTTTGCGTTCTATTGAAAAATTAATTCCTTTCTCCAAGAACCTCCGTTTGTAGTGCGTTTCCAGTGGATTGGGCTTTCAGTGAGAAAAACTATGTTCAGATTTCCTAAAAAAATTGTTTGGGGGTTTAGTAGCCGACTTTTCCAAATGTGAAGTGTCTTTAGATCAGTTTTGTAACAAAGAATGACAAAATTTCCGAAAAAAGAATAGAAATCACATGTGCCGATTCCTTTCTGCTAGCAAAATTATATTTGTTTCATTATCGATTTGCTATTTACTAGAAGCCAGATTCGCGCACTGCTTAGGACACAGAGTAATGAACATGAAACTACCTGAAAAGTGAACCAGAAGAAGACAAGTTAAAAGGGATGAATTTTATCAACAGCGATGTAAAGACGAGTGGAAAGAGCGATGTGGTGCAAGACGATTGTAGTGAAGAAGGAAGATTCTCAACAGCAACCCTACCTAATCATGAGAAAACTCATGCCAGAGGAGAACAAAACTTGACGGGATTACATCTCGTGGATTTTTAAACAGCCAACCTGTATACCTGAGTCAAACCATTTGCAGCACATCACATATGGCCATTGTGAAGGCATCCAAGATCTGTTGTAATGTCAGAACCTGTAATTAAACAGCGTCACTGAAGAACCTCCACAGAAGAAAATCCAAAGGCGACAGATCTGGTGAGCCAAGTGCCAAATTGACAGATCCTACCCTCGCAACCAGAGGGTTTAGAAATTTTACGTTTATGGCATACCTGATAGCGAGACTCCAGTATGTGGGGATTTTAAGCTGAAGGAAAAGAGCTTTAAATCGCTTTGAACATGATGCTGTAAACTTCATGGTACCTGCCAAACTGCTTAAATGAATCATGAATGAAATACGAGATTACACCATATAATAAAACTTTTGAAGATGACAGTCCGTTTTTTGGTGTAAATATGACAAGGATGATAAGTCAGATAGCATCCGAAAACTTGAAAATTTTGTCGTCCTGGAGCGTGAATCGAACCCACGTCTCCCAGATAGCGCCCGTGTATGCTAACCACTACACCATCCAGAAAGACCAAGTCTCAAGTTTCCGATAAATATGAATAACCATCACAGGATTCTCTAGTCGAAGCAATTGGCATTCATGTTCAGCGAATGTGGAGGTTAAGAATCCTATATCGGAAACTTGAGACAGTCGTTCTGGGTGGTGTAGTGGTTAGCATACCCGCGCGCTATCTGGGAGACGTGGGTTCGATTCCCGCTCCAGGACAACGAAATTTTCAAGTTTTCTGATATTATCTGACTTACCATCCTTGTCATATTTACACCAAAAAACGGATTGTCATCTTCAAAATTTGCTTCAATGAATTTTGGAATTCTCTGTACTTTCTCCTGACTCACAAAAATTATGCTTCATTGAATATTTGCCTTAAAGCGAGCAAGGATTATTGCGTGTATGACCGGGAGAGAGAAATTTACTGTAACTAAAGGGTGATTTTTTCTTCAACTGCTTCAACATTCACTGCTTATACGCTGAGTGGTCACTGAATTATGAACACCTACATAATGCTTTGCAGGTCGTCTTTTCGCCCTCAGTACAGCAGCTGTCCGAAGTTGCATCGATGCAGTAAGATGGCGGAAGCTGTTAGGAAGTATGGCCAACCAAGCTGTGTGTAATGCGGTCTCCAATGCTGGGATGGAGATGGTTGGTGTATCCATACGCCTGAAATTGCCGTTCCATAGTGTCCCATAAGTGCTCTATGAGATTGATATCGGGGAAGTTTGGAGACTAATCGATATTCTGAACGTCTAAAATGTGCTCCTCAAGCCATTCCTGCACAACATTGGACCTGTGGTTTGGCGCATTGCCATCTTGGAAGACACCGTCGCCATTCGGGAAAAAGTGCAACATCGCTGGGTGTACATAGTCAGCAAGCAACTCACTCTAGTGTGCACCAATCGTACGTTGTTCTACTTGCACCAGGGGTCCAAATTTCTCCTATGTAAAAATGCCCCTCACCATACAACCGCCTCCACAGGATTGCATTGTGCATATCATGTCGGATGGAACGAGTGCCTCATGTTGTTTGCGCCAAATACATACACAACCATCCCCAGATTGGAGTAAAAACGCGACTCATCAGACCAGCACACTTTTCTCCCCGTCATCCAACGTCCAGCTCGCATGATCTTTGCTCCAAGCTGATGAACCGTGGTTAAGAGAGGATGTCTTCGGGATCTTCTAATGTTATGGTCCATACGTGCGAGCGTGCTACGCAGTCATGGTGGATACTGTTCCAGGTTGACCACCGTTGTATTGGGCAGTGAACTGTTGAACAGTACTGCGTTTGTTTACCAGTACGAGTCGTCGGACCCGAAGCTCATCTCTCACATCAACCTTTCGCTGTCCTGTGCAGCTTCGTCTCTGTGTCGTTGTTCGACCGTTTTCACGTCACTCTTGACACACTAACTACGGCGGCTAGCTAACAAACCATCAGTTCAGCCGTTTGGGAAATCGAGAAACCCTCTCTCCGAGCTCTCACAACCCGTTCTTTCTGTAAGTCCGATAAATCCTTCCGTTTACCCATTATGCTGCGAATTTTACTACCTACTGCTTTACTCACACTTTATATGTACTACGTCGGTTGACTAAGCACGCCCCTCTCTGAAATCACGTGGCAAATCAGACACATCCACTTTTGATAAGGGTGGTCATAATTCAGCGATCACTATGCGTGTGCACGGTCAAATCAGAATAATATGACCAACACCGGAATCACTGAACCCGCTCAGGCGCATCACACAGTGCCCATGACAAGGTTGACCACACTGAGATATAAGCTGCCATCCGGGACAGATGAGCCATAGTGCGTCACGTGAATACAATGTAGACAGGTGGTGATTTGTCGGAAGTTCAAAAAGGAATGATCATAGGCTACCGCACCAAATGTGGAATCATCTCAGAAACAGCAGACTTCGTGGGCTGATCGCGAGGTGCTGTAGTAAGAGTACTTAAATTGGACCGCTGGCACACCGAGTACCTCCCGACGTCTTAACTGTAGAGCCATCGACCCTACAGGAGAACGTCGCCTCAGTCGACTGGTAAAATGCAATCAACGCGCAACAGTGCAGCAACTGACCATGCAAATGATCGCTGGGGCAGCCAAGCACGTGTCCCCGATAACAGTAGAGCAAATCCTGTTACGCATGGGTCTCCGGAGTCGACGCTGCATCAAGGCGCCTATGTTAACCCAGGTCCATCGGCAACGACGCCTGCAATTCGCATGGGACTACCCTCATTTGACAGTAGAAGAGTGGGAAAAGGTTGCCTTCTCCGACGAATCGAGGTTCCTACCCCACAGAATTTATGGGTGGGGGCGGATACGTCATCAGACACACGAGAAACAACACGCGGACACACGCTTGTCGGTCAAGTATAGGCCGGAGGTGGCAGTGTGCATGTCCGGGGGATGTTTTTCTGGTATAACCTGGGACCTCTGGTAACACTAGATTGGCTCTTGAACGCCAATGGCCACCTGTCCATCCTTGCTGACCACATGCATCCCTTTATGTTGGACGTTTACCCTGGTGGTGTCTACGAACAGGACAATGCGCCGTGTCACGTCGCTAAGGGGGTGCATGACTGGTTCCAGGAACACGACAGCGATGCCTCCGTTCTCCCTTGTCCGGCGAAATCGCTCAACCTCAATCCCATAGAGCACTGGTGGGACTATTTGGATCGGCAGGTTCGACGTGCCGACCCACAACGACGTCATCTCCGGGACTTCCGTGCTATGCTGTGGTCCAAATGGGCACGTGCTGTCGCAACCAGTAGTATTAAACATACTATAAGTGTTCATCTGCATGCACCACTTTTGAGCAGATTGATCGAAGTGCTGCTTCGAATTTTCAGAATTTTCGACACTTAGTGGTTATTTGTGCATAAAGCCAAATAAAACCAGGTGCACTGTACTTGTACAATAGTAATTTTTCTTCGAGAAAAAGCTGTATGTAATTACTGTTTATGTAAGATTTTCATTTCATCGCTGCTGCAATGGTGTAAAAAGAATAATCATACCATAAGAACCCTGCCAGTTGAAAAAAACCCGATGCCCGAATGCTTATTCTGCTTTCAATAGATGTGAATTACGAGGGTGAATCAAAAAGTAAGGTCAATACTCGCCTTACGTAGGCAAGCAGAGCCGCGGCAGATTGCGATTTAGGGACGGCACGTGACCTTGATACGTGGCGGATGCAATCGCTAATCTTCGAACCGCAGTTACCCAACAGTTGTAAGGGCGTAAACATGGTCGCTCGTTTGTCGGAATGCTCCATCGTCGAGTAGCGAAGTGTAGTGAGATTTTTATGGGCTGAAGGTGTGCCCTCAGCTGAAGTTCATCGGAGGATGCTTTTACAATATGGAGAGTACAAGTGTATAAGCCAGAAACATGTGTACAAGTGGATAGAAAAGTTTCAAGCAGGTAGAGAGAATGTGTTTGATAAAGCTCGCTCCTGCCGTCCGTCGACCTCTCGCGCAAAGGACCATCTGGATCGTCTCGATACGCTCATTAAAGAAGATCGCCGGGTTACGCTGTCTGAGATCGCCCGAAAGGTAAACATTAGCTATGGTTCTGCATTCTCAATAGTGAATGACGATCTGTGATATCATGAAGTGTGTGCCAGATGGGTGCCACGGCAGTTGTCTTGTGCGTACAAGAAGCAGCGCCTGGAAATTGAAAATTTTTTGCAGCAGATCCCAATATTCTGGAAAGGGTTGTCACTGGGGACGAAACATGGGTCCATTACTACGACGCCAAGAGCAAAAGGCAAAGCACGGAGTGGAAACGTCAGAGCTTCCCACGCAAAAGGAAGTTCAAAGTTGTCCCTTCGGCACGAAAATTATTGCTGACTTGTTTTACATGAAAGGACCCATTGTTGAACACTATCAAGGACAGGGTGACTCAATTAACAGTCGGTCATATTGTGATTTGCTGAAAGAAAAATTGAAACCAGCAATTCGCACAAAACGACGGGGAATGTTATCGAAAGAACGTGCTGTTGCTGCACGACAAGGCTGGTCCACATACGGCATTGGTAACTCAGCAAACAATTACAAAGTTAAAGTTTGAGGTGTAACCACATCCTGCTTACGGCCCCGATCTGGCGCCGTGCGACTTTTATGTTTTCGGACCTCTAAAAGATGATCTGCGAGGTCGCCGTTTTGAAAGCGATGTCCAGGTACAGGAACTCAAAACATTCTTCTCTGCATGAATGCAGAAACTTGTGGACAGAAAATATGCGTTGAACGACAGGGAGACTATGTTGAGAAATAAGATAATTCTTATCTGTATGCTCCTTAGTTTCTTTAAATGTATGACAACATTGACCTTGCTTTTTGATTTGCCCTCATTCGATTACGCTGGTCCAGTTACGTTTTAATATTTTTCATATAGCATTAAATCTAATAAAGAATTTTTTTTTTCTTGTACGACAGGATGAATTAACGGAAAGAGCAGCGTTTTTTTTTTTTTTTGTTGTTTTTTTATGATATACACCACCACTGGGTAATTTTTATGGAATGAACTTTTGTAGAGCGAATAAAATACAGAACAAGTTAGTAAAATCATGCAATGCATTGATTATGATACGCTTTCCAACATACCAGAAATTATTACTCAAGTTATGAGGATAATGGCTGTGGAATAAATCTCGCTCCTGTGTCCTGACCTTTGACCCCATTTCGATTATATTCAACAGAACCGGTTCAGTACACCTCAAGAATAACATACTAAAGTTTTGTCGCAATAGAAGTAGTTTTACGCAAGTTATGAGAATAATGGCTGTGGAATAAATCTTGCTTTTGTGCAATGACCTTTGACCCCATTTCGTTGATATTCAACAGAACTGGTTCACTATACCTCCGGAACAACATAACGTTTTGTCGCAATCTAAACATTTTTTGGTAAGTTATGATGCACTAGGGCAATGGAATGGATCCCACTCCAGTGTCCTGACCTATGACCCCATTTCGCCCATTTTCAATAGGGTTCGTCCCCAGTGGCTCCCTACCACATACTAAAATTTCATCGAAATCGAACCATTTTTACGCAAGTTATGACGCATAAGGACAATGGAACAAATCCCGCTCTTATGTCCTGCCTGACCTTTGACCCCATTTCGCCCATTTTCAATAGGATTCGTGCCCAGGTGGTTCCCTACCACATACTAAAATTTCATCGAAATCGAACCATATTTACGCATGTTATAACGCATAAAGGCAATGGAATGGATTCCACCTTTATGCCCTGACCTTTGACCCGATTTCGCCCATTTTCAATAGGGTTCGTTCCCAGGTGGTTCCTTACCACATACCAAAATTTCATCGAAATCGAACCATATTTACGCAAGTTATGACGCATAAGGGCAATTGAATAGATTCTGCTCTTATGGCGTGACCTTTGTCCCCACTTCACCCATTTTCAATAGTGTTCGTCCCCTGGTGGTCCCCTACGACATACTAAAATCTCATCGAAATCGAACCATTTTTACGTGAGTTATCGTGCCGACAGACAGACGGAAAAAGCTGGAGCATATACGCTTCTTCAACCTACGGTTGGAAAGCGTAAAAAAGAAATAGATAACAGGAAAAAGGAAACCTCTCACACACACTCACTCACACACACACACACACACACACACACACACACACACACACACACAAAACTAGCTTTAAAAGAATTTTTTGTCTCTTTTCCTTTCAGAATTAGGCTCTTCTGGATTTTGTTCCATTTAGTTAATTCTCTGTGAGATAGATAAAACTGCCCCTTCGGAAAAAAGCTTTTCCTCCCCACTACTCACGTTATCTGAGAAATTCTGATGCACAAGAAAAGACTCAAAATAAAGAACAAATCTTATGTTCATCTATGTGGGTACCATAATCCTCCTTTCTTTTCTTTCTCTTCGGCAGGGAAATAAATTGATCCTTGTCGCCGAAATGAAGGCTACATTGTTTATATGCGAAATGGTCTCCGCGTGACAGTAAAGAGTTTTTGGTTTTTCGTCACGAAAGAAAAAAAAGAATATACAGACAAAATATGTGAAACGATCCTAGCAAAGAACTATCAAATAAGACAGATGGAGTTATAGCTTTGGCGACAATCTTATGTATTTCTATTTTTAGGGATTTTAAGGAACAAGATGAATTTTTACCACAGCATATAAGTATTTCGTGATTTTTGAAATAAATCTTGGTGGTAATATCCAGAAAATATTGCACATAATGATAGCCTTACTTTTCGTCGAAACCAATGGGTTGACATATTTATGAAGAACACACAACGGGGGACGTTATAAATATCACAGTTCTAGTAACAAAATCAAACAACTCCCTGTGATTTCTGGCAACGTCAGTGAGGCAGGCCATCTCAGAGAAAAAAGTGCTCCCTTCATTATGCACTTTAGGCATTCGTATTCAATTTGTTTTGTGGTGACAAGAAATATGTCACTAAAGCAGCCTTTTGAACTTTTTGCAATGAATGGAACAGAAAACTGATGGCCACGGAGAATGTATGCTATCTGGCCACTTCCTCAGGAACATCCTCATATTACGTCTAGCGAGAGCAACCCTCAAAGTTTGTACAGCATCTACACCGCCGGAAAGTGAAAAAAGAACACTCAGAGGAAATGCCGGTGGGAACGTCGTATTGTAATATGTCAATTGTTATAGGCAGTAGAAACTGATCCAAGTTAGAATGGCATTGGGCGAATTAATGATGTCTCTGCGGACGACAATATGCAAATATACGCAGCGCGTATTTAAGGACAAGGTCGTGCAGAACGAAGTCATTTATTTGATATGTTGTTCAGTACTCGTTGAAGAAGCTACCATGCCTAGACGACGCAGACGCGCAACATTTATTTAGTTATCGGAGTTCGAGCGAGGCCTTATAGTGCGTCTGTGGGAAGGAGGTTGGTACTTCTGTCAAATTGCGGACCGAGTGGGACGAGAGGTATCGGCCGTGGTAAAATGGTGACGTCGGTGGTCAGAGGAGCATTCGCACAACTCCCAGAAGTGGTTCCAGGCAACACAGAGTTACAGACGCACGAGAGAATCTACGTATAAGGAGGGCCGCGTTGGCAGAATGGACGGCTACGGCGTCACAAATTCCATCCTCTGTCATCCCAAGGTTGTCTACCAAAATGATACGGAATCGTTTGTTGGAAGCAGGACTACGGGCACGCGTGTAGCTGACACGGTTACCACTGACCCCTAGTCACCGTCGAGCACGTTTACGGTTTTGTCAAGATCGAGTTCATTGGAGGGAAGAATGGTGCTCAGTGGTCTTCAGTGATGAAAGCCGATTTTGCTTGGGAGCGTCTGACGGTCGTGTTCACTCTCGTACGAGTCTGGTGTTTCTACAGGGTACACTGAATAGCAATACGTACGTCAGCGGCATCGTGCAGGTGGTCGTCCTTCCATTTTTGAGTGCGATCCCAAATGCGATATTCCAGCAGGATAACGCCCGTAAACACTCCGCCCGGGCAACTCAAGATGCTCTTCAGGCTGAGCATCAACTCCCTTGGCCAGCACGCTCTCCGGACTTGTCTCCAATCGAGCTTGTCTGGGACTCGATCGGACAAATACTCTTCCGCGGACCCCGGCAGGCAGCGATCTTTGAATTGCGCGTCCAAGTTGAAAGCGCATGGAATGCTATCCCTCAGCGTGATATCCAGCACTAGTACGACCAATATCATGCCAGATTGGAAGCTTGTATTGCTGCTGGAGGAGGTGCAACACCTTATTAAAATGTGCCTTATGTACACTGTAATACGCATTAAAAGGTAAAAATACATTGAATCACTTCACACGTGTGATCACGTTCCTTTCTTAAGTTGTTGCTACGACAAAGCTCATAGATGCAGCTGCAATGTTTTTTCTTATTGGAGGTTTAACGACCACCGCGAGCAACTCAATGGGCTAGAAGCAGTCGCCCGTCCCTGATTTAGGGCCACTGGTTCCAGGGAAGGGAGAAAGCCAGGACCGTAAGAAAAACACAACATCCATGCCTCACCGGGATTCGAACCCGGACCCTTCACGGACGAATGGTCATAAACCAGCGCTTAGACCAATGCGCCACCGGGGCGGCGCTGTAATTTTTATTGGTGTTCTTTTTTTACTTTCCGGCAGTGTAAATTTATGAAAGAGAACGAGTGTATGTTTCAGTCATGACACATCGCGGGATCATGGTAGGCGCTTTAAAATTGGCAAGTGGTTTTTCATCCTTGTCCGAGTTGTGTCTGCTTTCAGGTTGAAATTACAAAACGTGGAGGGGGGGGCTTGCTCGAAACAAGAATATTTCCATGATATACCTACATGAACAACAGGTATATCGTGATATCTACCAGAGAAACAGCTGGGATTAGGTTTGTGACTTTGAACTTGTGTGTACGATTTATTTACGTAGACATATTGCATTTGTTCGCGTCACTCATGACCACACCGAGCCACAGTTCGGTACATACTAAGTAGAATCAAATCATAAGAAGGCTTTCAAACGTCTGTGCTATTCATACCAACTAAATACACCAAAATAACTGAACGCTATCTAGACACGATACCAAACAATGGAGATAATTGCAGATTAAAAGATGAACTTTTATTTACGACTTAAAACCATATATACATGCGATATCATTCAGACCCACTATGGGTCCATCATCAGGCACTGCAGAGGGGTGGTTCTGGGATTATAAAGTCGGAATAAACAACCCACAATGCATTGGCATGGAGGCGCCGCTCAAGTCCACGCATGAGCACTTGTTTAATACACTGGCGAAAAGTGAAAAAAGAACACCAAGAAGGAATTGTCGGACGATCATGAAATTTACATATGTTAATGGGGTCGAGTGATGTTAATTTCGGGACCAACCGGTGAGCGCTTACGCCACAGCACGGCATAATATGCAAATTATCGTCGGTGGTATTTAAGGAGTACGGCGAAGTGAATGTAATCAGTCGTTGGCGTACGGACACGTGCGAAGACCCTGAAGAAGCTGCAATGCCTGGACATGGAAGACGTGTACGATTTCAGCAGTTATTGGACTTTGAGAGAGGTCGTCTAGTCGGACTCCGCGAGGCCGAGTGGTCGTATCGAGGAGCGAATTGGACGGGAAGTATCGGTGATGGTACGATGGTGGCGTAGATGGTCCGAGGAACATTCCCACACAAGAAGACGTGGAACCGGGAGTCACAGACGGACTGATGAGCGCACCGATCGACGCATAAGAAGAGCGGCGTTGTCAAGCAGAACATCCATTGCGACGCAAATCCGAGCTGCCGTTGCACCTGAGGTGACTGTGCGAACAATCCGCAACCTTCTACTAGATGCAGGACTACGTGCGCATGTGCCTCTGGCATGTGTACCTCTGATTCCAGCCCACCGTCAGGAACGGCTGCAGTGGTGTCGCCAACGTCTGCACTGGAGAACGGTATGGCGATCTGTCGTGTTCAGTGATGAAAGCAGATTCTGCTTGGGAGCCTCCGATGGCCGTATGCGTGTTCGCAGACGCAGACGGGAGCGTCTCCACCCTTTTTGCATCCGCCAGCGATACACAAGGCCTACACCTGGTCTCCTGGTGTGGAGAGCGATCAGCTATCACTCCCGTACACAACTAGTGTTTGTACCGGGTACGTTAAACAGCACCTCCTACATCAACAACATCATTCAGCCCGTTGCTGTGCCATTTGTAAGGTCGGTCCATCGTGGTGTTTTCCAGCAAGATAACGCAAGCCCACACACGGCACGTGCAACGCAACATGCACTTCAGGGTGTGAGACAACTTCCATGGCCTGCGCGTTCACCGGATTTGTCCCCCATTGAGCACGTGTGGGATTTTATGGGACAACGACTTATCCGGTCTCCACGGCCAGCCACGACCATCCCCGATTTATGCGTCCAGGTTGAGAATGCTTGGAACTCAATACCCCAAACTTACATCCAACATCTGTTCGACAGACTCCATGCCAGAATTGCACAGTGTGACGCAGTTCATGGCGGTTCAACCTCGTACTAACCATGTTACATGGAAATGTTATTTTTCAGTTTACCAGCAAATACAGCTGAATTTTGCCATAATGTTTTGATCACGTTATCCTCTGTATTCCGTTATTATGATGTATAAATTTTATTGGTATTAGACGTCTCCTTCTTGGTGTTCTTTTTTCACTTTCCGCCTGTGTATATAAACATGCAAATATTATAAAAGTACAAGAAACACGATTACGGATTATGATGAAATATACAATGTTGTGAAATAAAATGTGTCCATGAAGAGGGTAGTGCCGACGGCATTTCATCATTACAACACTGGTTAGCAAATACAGCTATGTACAAGCTTTCAGTGAATAATAAGCCAGTCTTAGTTGTAGGTGTTGCTGAGATCTTGGTGCTGTTCCAGTCCAGAATGTGTTGGCCTTGTTTAACTAGTGGGGATAAAGCGGTTGTACCAGATCCAGATCCAGTCCGGACATTGCCGCCTCGGTGGCGCAGTGGTCTAAGGCGCTGGCCTCTGATCATTCGTCCGTAAGGGGTCCGGGTTCGAATCCCGGTCAGGCATGGATGTTGTGTTTGTCTTACGGCACTGGCTCTCTCCCTTCCCTGGAACCAGTGACCCTAAATTAGGGACGGGCGACTGCTTATGGCCCATTGAGTTGCTCACGGTGGTCGTTAAACCTCGAATCAAAAAAAAAAAAAAAAAAGTCCGGACATTGTACTTCTGTTCAGAAATACGGGTAGCAACAGTCCAAATCGTGGATCCTACGTAATTGGTGTCTTGTATATCAGGCTCAGTAGCTTTTAATGGAATAGAATAGACACCATGCCTTTGGAACGTACTAACCTTGTCCCGATCCCTCCTAATCAAGGAGAATAATTTATGCGTCTGTATGCCAAAGGCTATGTTCTGCCCGTGTGCAAGCCTTTTTTAAAAAGAAAGTATATAACTTCAGGAACATAGTCGATAGAACCGATGTATTTAACAGTTTTCTCATTTCCTCGTAAAGAGGTGTAGGTGGATCGTTGGCATTTACGAAGTTGCCTGACCACAAAATCCTGCGGGTATCGGAACCGGGAGGCCAAATCAAAAATAAATTGAATTTCTCTATTGCGATTTCTAGCAGAAGAAGAGTGTGAGTACGCCCTGCTAAACAGAAAAGGCAATGCTGCAGTCTTATGTTGATGTGAACTGGCTGGGGCAAATGGAATCAATGAGGGGGTGCAGAAAGTTTTCGATAGACGGAGAATGAAAAGGAACGGTTGGTGGTGTTACGTGTTAAACAGAAATCCATAAAAGGTAACGATCCCTGAGTCTCAAGTTCAATTGTAAATTTAATGGTGGAGAAAGGGGTGGAAAGTAAATCAGCAAAATCCTGGAGTGCGGGAACTGAGTGAGGCCAAATAACTAACACATCATCGACATATCTTAAAAATAAGAGTGACTTTAAAGGGCACTGCTCAATCACTTGGTTTTCCAGTTGCTGTAAGTAAGACCATTTCGGCTAACAAAGTCGAAAGCGGCGAACCCATGGGTGTGCCGGCTTTTTGTCGATAGATAACGTCATTAAATCGAAGTATGTTCGTCGGCCTATTAGTTTCAAAGAGTCTATAATGGCAACAGCTTTAGTAAGAGTAACACCTAAAATAGGAAGCTTTTCTTCTATAAGGGAGTGGGCTAGGTCAAGCGGGACATTGGGGAATAAAAGAAGGCTTACCAATTCCTGACATTGAGCGGCCCTGTGGTAGGAGGACTAATGAATGTTATTATCGTAAAGCCAATGAAAGATGATATGCGAGTCAAAAAAGAAAATATTTACTAAACTATGGCGGCGGCAATGGTAAGTAGTTGGACTGTTTAGTTTTTCAAAAACAATATATTTTATTATATTTATATACAGGGTAATTCATAAAGAAGTATACAATTTCAACGCACTATAAAACAAGAACAATGTAAGATATTTTATGTTACCTATAACAGAAATCTAGGGGAATGTTTCAAGTTTTTTTCAGAGACAGTCACAGATGTTCTGTGTGTGCACCCTTAGTCACACAACACACATCGAGCCGGTAATCCCTTTCCGCCCAAACGCGAAATAAGACATCTGAATTAAAAGCAGTTATAGTGGCTGTGATACGCTGTTTCAGCTCCGCTAGATCAACAGGAAGGGGAGGAGCGAATACCTTGTCCATTACGTACCCCCACAGGAAAAAGTCACAAGGTGTTAAGTCAGGACTTCTGGATGGCCATTGGCATGTTGTAGTCCGTGGCTCGTCCAATTCATTGGTGAAGAAGATGTTCATCGACTGACTAGTCACGTGACACGCGCGCTATCGCCTACGTCACTTCTCTAAGTAGCGGGACACAAACTTGATGAGTAACATCAACCTATCGGTACGCAGTTGTGGTCCGTGTCTTCAACTGTTACTGTTTTACATCATCTGGAAACTGTATACTTCTTTATGAATTACCCTGTATTATTCAGATTTAGACGAACGTAAGAAACGGCCGTGACGCCGATGAAATGTGATGTATCTACGAAAGTTCATCTGCGCATGCACAAACTAAAATCGGACCTCAAAATAGAAAGAAAAGCTTATACACAAGAGTGTTGGTGAAGGGGATTGGCAACTTTTGGTCAAGGATAGCTACATGTTACATCCCATCACGTTATGCATCATTTTAAAGCTCTCATCAATAGCAGGTCGAGAGCAAGGCAAATTTCACTACGACGCACCGTTTGCATAACATCAAAAATGCATTCTTGTAATAGCTTTTATCACATTTAGCTTCATTTACTCAGGTAGCAATGAGATATTGTTACATTTGTGTAAAACGTGATGAAATAATGTTCGGCAATAGTTTCGTAAAACATATTGCTCAGTAACAACGAAATTAGTTGTTACGTCATTTCATAGGACAGCATTCAAAAATCAGATTTCAGCAATGGTTTTGATTACTTCCGTTACCTATTTTCGTTACATCGATATTTTTCATTCGGAATTTACTATATTACTGTCGAGAAAGAGCACTAAAATTTCCGGAGACCGGATTTTTTTTTTGTGATGGCCATGCATGCAGTGCTCACCATCGGTATAGAGTGAGGTGTATTATACAACCGAAAGTTCATAACGGATTATACAAGGTGTGCTTGTCAAAATCATTTTCATTACATTCCTTCTGAAAGAGAAAATTCATAACTGCGGAAACAGGAACGAAATGACAGAAAAAAGAGACGATAAACGTTTTTTATGAAGAGGCAGAAACTTATAACATTTTCGTATTCCAAATACATTTCTGCACTGCTAACAAAACTTGAGCAGAGAATGCATAATAAATGAATATATTTCGTAGTCAAGAGGGTTCAGGGAAGTGGCACTTACAGTATAACAATCATTCACTGTAGTAAAAATCTGAATATGCGGATTACTTTTTAAAGGTTATGCCCGGGCAGCTCTGGGTAGAATTCAGCTACTTCTTTTTATAAAATTTTGGGAGGAAGAATGAAATGTAAGCCGCCCCGGTGGCGCAGTGGTCTACGGCGTTGGCCTCTGATCATTCGTCCGTACGGGGTCCGGGTTCGAATCCCGGTGAGGCATGGATGTTGTTTTTGTCATACGGCACTGGCTCTCTCCCTTCCCTGGAACCAGTGACCCTAAATTAGGGACGGGCGACTGCTTATAGCCCATTGAGTTGCTCACGGTGGTCGTTAAACCTCCAATCAAAAAAAAAAAAAAATGAAATGTATATTAAGCATTAACCCGGAGGTGCAGTGACCTAAGCGATGGCTTTTGAGCTTTCGTCTGAAATGGGTACGGGTTTCTAATCCCGGTGAGGCATGGATGTTGTGTTTGTCTTACGGCACTGGCTCTCTCTCCCTTCTCTGGAACCAGTGACCCTAAATTAGGGACGGGCGACTGCTTATAGCCCCCTGAGATGCTCACGGTGCTCCTTAAACCCTCAATCATAAAAAAAAGATAAGCATTAAGTAAACAATCTAAAACATCGAAGAATGGCAACATTTATTCACGACTTGCCCTAACACGGGAATTGAAATATTTGACATTAATCTTTCGAGGTTATTTTACCACCTGGTTTTGGGTACAACTTTGTCTTTAAATAATCATCCATGTTTGCCCATGCGCTAAGTTCAAGGCCAACAGCTCTTAGCTGCCTTTCCACTCGTTTCATTAATACACCGTTAAAAATAATTTGTTAGGTTGCACCAAAAAATGGTGAAAACTAGATGCACCACTTTCGGCTATGAGAATAATTTGCATCAAGTGAACTGAGGATTCAAAACCTGTATACCTTTGTGAGGGAAAGGACTAAGAATATTATGCTTTTCAAGATTAATTGCAACGGAAATTTGTCATTTATATGAGGACACAGCATCAATAAAAATTGGAAAGTATGTGAGAAAAGGTGACACCATATCTCCCAAAATTTCTAACGCCACATTGCAAAATGTCTTTCAATCATTGAACTGGGAAAACAAAGGGATAAAAATTAATGGAGATAATTTAACTCCCCTTCGTTTTGCTGATGCCGTAGGCATTTTTGCAACTGCCTCTTCAGAACTGCAGAGTATGATCCAGGAACTTTCTGAAAAGAGCAAAGAAGTGGGATTAAACATGAACTTTCAGAAAACAAAACTGATGTACATTGCCTTTACTAGAAATGAAGATTTATTGATTGACGGGGAAAAGCTGGAGATAATCGATACTTGCATTTACCTTCGACAACAGATATCAAGCGAGGGTCGCATTGATGAAGGAATTTATAGGGGAATAAAACTTAGTTGAAGAGGTTTTGGAAAAAACAGTACAATTTTCAAGAGCAATATATCATTACGTTTTAAACGGAAAGTGTTTAATCAAAGCATCCTTTCCAATTCTTACGAACGGAGCAGAGACATGGGCCTTAAGTAAAAAATACATGAAAAGGCTCCAGACAACTGTAAGAAGCATGGAGATGAATGTTTAGTGTGACCAGGAAAAATAAGAACTCGTGGATAAAGAAAATGAGAAGAATAGAAGACATGATCAGAGTAAAATCCCTGAAATGACCATAGGCTGGAAATGTTGCCAGAAGAACGGACCACTGATGGACAACAGAATTTTTAGAAAAGACCCAGAAGAAAACCACGAGAGAGAGATGGGTGGATGAAATTCGAAAGCATGCGGCAGTGACATGGAGGTGACGAGATCAAGACAGACCATTGAGGAAGAAACCTGGACAGACCTTCATCCAGCAGTGGAATTACAAGATGAGCACAACCTTTTATTCTGCTGTACTTGGGCAGTTCCATCCTTTATGCGCCACGTGAGATTTTATTGGTTACTTGGATTCCATTCAGATCCGTACTTCAAATGTGGACTTTTATGTTTTTTGATATTTCCAAGATTAGTTAGTGAATCGTAGCATATTCAGATACACAGCTTGGTTGAAATCACGGAGTTTTTGATGCAACGTTGCCATCACCATGTGGGACGAAGGAACATTTCATGGCTCTTTCAACGTTTAGTGGCCGAGCTCCAACAGTGAAACCTGCCTTCGTGTTCCGCTGGCGCTGACGACGTTTGGAACAGAAGGACCACCTTTGCGGTTGGCTGATTTTTATAGCGCAATGGACGACCACCATTGTGGCACTATCTTCCTTCCTTCCCCTGGAACCAGTGACCCTAAATTAGGGACGGACGACTGCTTTTAGCTCAAAGAGTTGCTTATGATGATCTTTAAACCCTCCATTAAAAAAACATCGTGGACAGACAAAGTAATTTTTTTGTACCTAAGCAAAAATGACATCGCTGGGTACTAAAAAATTAGTTTTTGCCTGTTTGTTTTTAATGGAGGTTTTTTTTTTTTTCTGATTGGAGGTTTAACGACCACCGTGAGCAACTCAATGGGCTATAAGCAGTCGCCCGTCCCTAATTTAGGGCCACTGGTTCCAGGGAAGGGAGAGAGCCTGTGCCGTAAGACAAACACAACATCCATGCCTTACCGGGATTCGAACCCGGACCCCTTTCGAACGAATGATCAGAGGCCATCGCTTAGACCACTGCGCCACCGGGGCGGCTAATGGAGGTTTAACGACCACCGTGAGCAACTCAACGGGCTATAAGCAACGGGCTACTGGTATCTGAAGTAATATTAGGTTATAAGCAGTCGCCCGTTCCTAATGTAAGAGCAGTGGTTCCAGGGAAAGGAGAGAGCCAGTGCCGTAAGACAAACACAGCATTCATGCCTCACTGGATTCGAACCCGTACCCATCTCGAATGAATGGTCATCTGCGCCACTGGGGCGGCTCATTATGATTACAAAGAGTCTTAAGGCACAGATCTACGTTTCTTGAAGTAAGCAAGAACAGATCGCATCCGATGAGTGCAGGAAACATTTACGATTTTTTAAATCGTAGAAACGTGTAATAGTTTGTTTCTCTCCGAATTTTCATATAGATGAAGGCTTTTAATGTTTTCGAAAAACCTTTCCTGGAGAAGAATCGCCTGCTCTTACGTAAAGGGATAGAATGAATGTGTTCGGAAATCATTTATCATTCCGGGAGAAAGCGGTTGCTGGGTAACTGTACACGTAGAGTTACAGAAAATGGATGGAGGCAGGCAACTGGTGTCTGAAGCAACAAGAGAAGGAGAAATATCTAGCTGCCGCTTTCTGCTGTTGAGACAATTCGCTAGAATGAGAGACTTGTCAGCACAGAACTATGAAATTTTAAGGCCGATTCAGATGTACTTCCTGAAATGCAATACTGAGGCATTATGTCACAAGATTTTTAGAGGAAGAATGTTATTTAATTTCAAATACAAGTCGTAACTGCATTGAAGCACATTTTGAATGAGATGTGACGCTGCAGCTTTTAACTGATGTTTGGAACAAGTCCAAAGAGTATGTGACAGGAAGGTGAAAATTTTGGGCCTCTTAGAGAAAAGGAATAGGTTCCACAGGAATTAAATTCTATACGATTTTCCTCAGATCATCGTGAAAAGTCTAAGCATCCAAGTTTGAGAAGGCAATTTCAGATTGCGAATTTATTCTATTCCGTGTGTGACGAAATAAGTATCCATTACATTGTCAAGGAAGTAGAGTTGCAAGCTTTGATTTCTTAAGTGGAGATCTCTGTGCCTCTCTGCACATTTCCTCTCCCTTTAGGGGAGTTTCTCTGATCATAGTCACGTGCTGAGATCGATGCAAACTCTTTCAGCTGAGAATAGGATTGCTCCTTATCGGGCGCCACTTCTCCCGCTTGTCTCTCCGGGATTTTGAATTACATGCGAGTTGGCTTGTGAGTGTGTGTGTGTGTGTGTGTGTGTGTGTGTGGCGGACAAGTGAGAGTGGTCTGGGTTTCATCCCAGCACTCGACACTTTAATCACGGGCATTTTCCTTGTGCTGATGCCGCACACTCTGCTCCTCTTCTGCTGACTCTGGTCATCTTCGGTTTGGTCAGTTAAATGTCGCTTGGCTACTCATCGCCCAGCTTCCATGCGCTCTCGCATGGAGGGTGTGGCCATCACTCAAGTGCCTCTGAGATTTTTCTATCATTGTTTACGCAATCTGAAAAGAAGGCCACTCTTTAAAAGAAGGCACTCCCAATCGCTGAGCGCATAAACGGTTTAATTTTTCTTTACAAAGGATTGTGCATTTGGACATTGGCTCGCAAAATCCTCAAAATTGGACAAATTAAGAAGCAAACTCCAGTGTTTCCTTTCCTCTTCTTAGTCGCATCACACTTCAATGCACGATAGCATCCAGAATACTCAAGAAACGCATATAGCGTACTAAATCCGTTTACTTTTATGGTGTAATAATCGCAGAGATTCGCCAAGCTTTTGCACTCCATTGGGAGGCTTTTTCAAGGCAATGGTAGACATAAAAATGCAGGGATTTGGAACACATAAGGAACAAAGATGATTTTTAAAAATAAATCCTCTGTCGAAATCCTCTCCAGCAAAGTAGCATGCAATGACATGATCTCTACGGAACTACCAATGGTTTGGCATGCGTTATTAAAAGACGGGACCACGTCGCAGCGCGCTGTGTAATTACGTGCTAAAAAAAAATTCACGAAATATGCTCGTGATGTCACCCACGTTATTTACAAATATCATCTTTGTTCCTTATGTGTTCCCAATTCCCTGCATTTTTATGTCTACCATTGCCTTGAAAAAGCCTCCCAGTGGAGTGCGAAAGCTTGGCGAATCTCTGCGATTATTACGATATAAAAGTAAACGGATTTAATACGCTATATGAGTTTCCTGAGTATTCATATTGTGGTATATTAAGAATAAAGTTGACATCCAGAAATTTTACCAGGGAAGGCCATAATGTAATAACATTACAGAAATGAAATTATGATGGGAAATTACGAATGCACACAATCTGAATAAAAATAAATTTTACAAACATTGATTTGTTCGTAGCTGGCAATAAAACTGAAGAAAACTACTGAAACTGAAAGAATTTCAACAAGTGCAATATGGACTGCACTAAGTAGGGTATATTAAAGAAACGCATATAGCGTATTAAATCGGTGTATTTTTATTACGTAATAAACACAAAGATTCTCCAAGCTTTCGCACTCCACTGGGAGGCTTTTTCAAGGCAATGGTAGATACAAAAATGCAAGAACTGGAAACACGTAAGGAACAAAGATGATTTTTAAAAATAACGCGGGTGACATCACGAGCATATTACATGAAATTTTAGCTCGTAATTACACGGCGCGTTGTCCCAGTAGAGTGCGAAAGCTTAGCGAATCTTTGTGCTTATTACGCCATAAAAATGGAGGCTATATATATGGCGTTTCTTGAGTATTCACATTGTGGTGTTTTAAAAATAATGTTAGGGTGTATTAAATTGAATTTCAGTAAATTCTCAAGTGGGGATACATGGCCTCTATGGCTTTCCCTTTGTATATACGCCTGCGCAATTTGAGAGATGATTTCGTTTGTACAGATTGGAAATTGGTTTTTGTAATAAGAATGATGAAATGTGAATTTACGCACCACTTCTTACTGGGTGCTCCATAATTCCATCACAAATACGAAGCATCTTTATACAAAAGAGATGCATGCACTTAAAATATTCAACTAAATGTAACTGTCATATGAAATTAATTTCCAAATCAACGCTGATATGCTATCTGCGGACAAGGAATAATTATTTGGATTATGCGGTATGTTTTCTTCC